>UELW01000067.1:1679556-4487056 GCA_900490495.1 Danionella dracula | reverse complement strand
CATAAATCAGTTTAGGGTAGCGTGACATTCGTGCAGGCTTTCTGGCGAGTGCAGCTGTGGCCCCAGAATTCAGTAATTTCTTTTTTTAAGGGAAGCACAAATGATGGCAAAATCAGTTTTATTTATCATCTGTACAGTGTGATTATGCTAATGTTATGAAATTGTGGAGAAATTGACCTCATAGAATTGCGCAAACCTTTCCAAGACTGTGGCTGCGAATGCTATTTGCAGACAAATTCAATTTCATTTCAAGTCCTTGAGAAACGATTAGCTTTTATTGTACTCAAAATGCAACACCCCTTTCTAATGCTGTCCATTATCTAAGATGTACACTGCCCTCTGGGTAATTGCATTGCACCTGGATGAAAAAAGAGAAATTAATTTCCTTTCCTTTCTTTAATTCATTTGATCAAGATGCGCAAAGCGAACCATGGAGATGCTGTGAGGTTGAAATCTCTGTTGTTTATGATAGGAACTTTCTAAGAGGTCACTCAGAAGTGAATATTAAACTGATCAAAATATGAAAGTGATCATAAGCTGTCAAAAATGTCAGGTTAAAAAACATATCATGGGGAATTAAAATCAAGTCATTTGCTTAGTCTAAGTACCACAATGCATTACGGTACTCAATACATTACGGTACATTACGGTACACAATGCATTATGGTACAGTATGGACCAAGTCCTGAATCAAGATAAGGATGAAATATGGGCCACATTTGGCCAATGTCTGCCCCAAGCTTCAGCTTCCTTAATTTTAAAATCTGGCCCATATATTTTGAGACACATAGATAGAAACTCACCACTTCTAGTTTTTTGTTCACATGATTTGTCAGATGAATTCCAGGTATGCCAGAATAATGCCAAACATGTCCTAATTTTTTCTAATGACTAGCGTTATTTTGTTGGCATTCCTTTTTCTTGTGATGATAACAAGATGTTGAAGAGCTAAATATGCTGTTATGATGAAAACTTGACGAAACACATGCAAATGTTTGCTGACAAGACCAGAGTGGGGGAAAGTTACACATTCAAAATGCATGACATTTCTGCTTTTTATGATTCGTGGCTGTATTCTGTAATTCAATATATAAAGTATATCTAACTCCCCAGATGCTTGAGAATTTTCTTGATTTTATTAAGTTTTCTTGATCTTAAGTTTTCTTCATGCTTTTAAATAAGGAAGTACATGTTCTTATTCCATCACTCCTATTTTGGACATAAATATGTTCCTTTAACTTTAGGTAATTGTAAAAACTCAAGCCACAATTGCCAAATGTCTGGCAGTTGTAGTCTGGTGGATAAGGAGAGTGACTTGTGATCAGAAGGTCGCAGGTTCGATCCTCAGATCCACCGAGTTGAAGGTGGTGTGAGTGATGAAACACTCTCCATCTTCAACAATCACAGCTGTGGTGCCCTTGAGCAAGGCATCAGTTTCCCGAATGCTCCCGGTCACCGCAGCCATGGCTGCCCATTGCTCCGGGTGAGTGTTCATGGTGTGTTTGTTCACTGCTGTGTGTGTACACTGGGATGGGTTACATGTAGAGCACAAATTCCGGGTATGGGTCACACCATATCTGGTCACTTTCACTTTACATTCGCATTTCATTAAGAATGCTTTGTTCTGGGGTTTCTTCAAAGTGAAGTAGATCAATTCAACTGTGTTTATTCAACAACACTTTATTTTGAAAGTGAAAGTGACCAGTTGCATAATCTTTAGATCATACATATGAATCATTGTATTTATTAATGTGCAATAAAAGCTTAATAAAAGTGTTGACGATTCAAAGGTGAAACTAGTTTAGAAGATTCTAATTGGCAAATTTCAGGGTTTACAACATTTTAGGAACATTTTTGTGTTTTTATATGGACTGAGTTATTTCAATCCTGTTTTCATGTAAACATGAGTTTGAAATGGGGTAGGTGGGCGGAAAGATGGCGCAGTGGTGGAGATGGTCGTTCTGTAACTGGAAGGTTGGTGGTTCGATCCCCGCTAGGGCCATTCTGCCATTGTGGCCCTGGGCAAGCCACTTCACCCACATTGCCCAGTATGGATGTGTGTGACTGGTGGGGGGTGTTTGGTGGTGGGCAGGAGGCCGTAGGCGCAGAATGGCAGCCATGTCCTGTCAGACTGCCCCAGGGCAGCTGAGGGCTACCATGGTAGCTTATCACCACCAGAGAGTAAACGTGGAGTGAATGAATAATGCTCTGATAATTGTAAAGCGTCTTTGAGTGTCTTGAAAAGCGCTATATAAATTGAAGGCATTATTATTATTATTATTATTAGGTATTAAAGAAATGTGAAATAACCCGATATGTCTGGACATGGTCTCTGTTCCCTCAGCTTCCTCTTGACAATATACTCCGCTCTTCTGATTTTCCTCCTGTTTTTTTCTACACTCTACACTACAATTCTTTTTTTTTTTCTATATTCCTTGCTTTCCTTTTTCAGACCATTTGTGAAAAACTAGAGGTTAAATGTCAAAAACATGACAGACAAGACTTTAAGATTAAGTTTTATGGTTTACTGAGCATTTAGAGTTGGAACAGAATTTTATACAGGAATAAAAAAACTTATTTAGTCAGAGTCACAAGTTGATATAAATACGGCATCTTATCAGCACTTTTTAGTTGTTGTTTTTTTTTTTAGATTACAGACTTATGCCACATAGTTGTGTTCAATGCTTCCAAGTCCTACACATATAAATGCAATCAGAAGAATCAACAAAAATATGGGTTGACCTCATGACCTCAACAAACTAAAATCAGTGACAATCCTTATTTATTAATCCTTATCACGTGTCTTATGAATCATGTGACTACAAAACACAGTGTTGTTATCTTTCTCCCTGAAAAGAAAAGATGAAATCTGGAACTCATTTAAAAAACAAATAAAGAAATAAACAAACTTGGGTAAAAAGGGGATACATTGAAGTCGCCCAGTATGTTCTTAAATTTTAAATTAACATACTTTGAAACTTAGCAAAACTCTGCATTCTAAAAATGATTTGAGAAGTGAAATCATCCCAAACAAATGGTCACATTTCTCCCAGAGTCTTAAAGCAACACAAGGAACATCATTTGTAACCTCCGCTTGAACGTCTCTCTGGTCCACGTATGTGTGTTTATCTGCATGCACAGAGGAGGTGTGCTAATGGAGTCAATCTCAAAGGTGAAAATGGTAATCCATCAGTATCCCTCCTCCTCTTCTCGTGACCCCCTTGTTCAGCAGCTGCTTGAAGGAAGCCAGACGTTGCCCCTGCAATCTGGAAATCCCCTTAAACTTTGCAAACCCTAGACAGTTTGAGAGAAATTGCATCCTGTGTTGACAATATGTAACATGGCGGCTTAGCTTATACAGAGCTGCTCATATTCCTCCTGTGAGGGGGAGGATGGGGGATGCATTGGATGGTGATTGATTCGGGAGGTTCTGCACACCGCCTGTTTAGGTTGCCCTCTTGTACAGTTCATTGCTTCTCCACTTTAAAGGCTGTGCTCCCTTTCTCTGTGTTTCACTTCTTTTTTTGAAGTGTCAGCAGAAAATTGAGAGAATGCCCTGAACGTGTTCTGCTGTTCACCACAGGACAGAGGGAGCAGAAAAAATGAAAGCTTTATTGCTTTTATGGAGACTTAATTGTTAAGCCACATGTTGAGATGATACTGCTGACTTTTTGTGCTATTTTCACACTTTCTAGTTTAGTAAACATATATATTTAATTTATTTTCAACTATTTACTTTGTTGATTGTTTATCTGGGTCTCTCTCTCTCTTTCCCTCTGTCTCTCTCTCTTTTCATCCCTCTCTCACTCTCCCTGCCCCCCCCCCTCTCTCTCTCTTTCTGTTTGTGTATAGTGCGTGCGTGCTTGTGTGCGTGGTAATATCTAATTGGATTTGAATAGGTGGGACAAGATTAATTGTTGATCTTTTTTTCATCAATTTACATTTTTGTTCAAGTAAAATGAACACGACTGATTTTTTTGTTATATAAACTATGCAGTGCCTATTGGGTTGGTGGGTCAATTTAAACTGAGGAAATTATTGTATTTTATATTTACACAATAGTGATCATGTAGAAAGTACTCTGTTCAAACATATGGCGATGCTTCTTTTAGTTAAAAAGAAGTCTTTTTTAAGTTTATTTTTACTTAAATACAATACATTTTAGGGGTAAGTGTTGGGCCATAACACAAAGCACAACTTTTCATGTTCCTATTTTTTTTTTTTTTTAAATGGTTCTTAAGAGTCTAGAAAAGGACCTCTTAGAAATTATAAACACCTCCTTGTGCTCCGGCCTTTTCCCCAAATCCCTTAAAACCGCAGTTGTAAAGCCACTACTGAAAAAGACAAACTTAGATAATACTGTACTGAGCAACTACAGGCCCATCTCAAATCTCCCTTTTATTAGTAAAATTATGGAAAAGATTGTGGCAAAACAACTGATTGAATTCCTGACCCAAAATGAATACATGGATTGTTATCAGTCTGGTTTCAGAGCTCATCACAGCACAGAGACAGCTCTACTGAAGATAGTCAATGACATCCGGTTAAACACCGATTCAGGAAAAGTGACTGTCCTGGTTCTACTTGATCTGAGCGCTGCCTTCGACACAGTTGATCACAAATCCTTCTTGATAGACTAGAAAACTATGTTGGTCTTTCAGGAACTGTGATAAAATGGTTCAGATCATACTTAGAAGGAAGAGGCTTCTTTGTAAACATAGGTTATACATGTCGAAGTGGACCTGCAGTGTCGTGTGGAGTCCCTCAATGGTTCAATCCTTGGTCCTTTACTAGTTACCTGTACATGCTTCCACTGGGCCAAATTATGAGAAGGAACCAGATATCATACCATAGTTATGCTGATATTACACAAATTTATCTAGCTATCTCCCCAAATGACTACAACCCCATAAAACTCTCTCTGCCAATGTCTTGATGAGATTAAAAACTGGATGGAAACAACTTTCTTCAATTAAACAAGGACAAAAACTGAAGTCATTGCATTCGGAAGCAAAAGCGAGGTTGTTAAGGTTAACGCGTATCTCAATGCAAAGGGCCTAACAACTACAAATCAGGTCAGGAATCTTGTAGTGATTCTGGACTCTGATCTTGTCTAAATAGCCACGTAAAAGCAACGACAAAATCCGCTTCTTACCATCTTAGAAACATCACAAGAATCAGATGCTTTGTTTCCAGACGAGATTTAGAGAAACTGATTCATGCTTTCATCTCCAGCAGGCTGGACTACTGTAACGGCCTCTTAACCGGTCTTCCCAAAAAGACCATTAAACAGCTCCAGCTCGTTCAGAATGCAGCGGCTCGAATTCTAACCAAAACTAGAAAGTCAGAACGTATTTCTCCAGTTCTTAAGTCTCTACACTGGCTGCCGGTCTCCTTCAGAATAGATTTTAAAGTTCTGCTGCTCGTATATAAGTCCAAACATAACTTAGCACCAAAATACTTAACAGACATGATCAGTGAATACACAGCAAACAGGGAACTGAGATCCCACAGATCTAATAAATTAGATCTACCCCGGGTAAATTCCAAACAGGGAAAATACTCCTTTAGTTACCATGCGGCCCACAGATGGAACCAACTTCCAGAGGAGATCAAGGGTGCCAACACTTTAGTCACGTTTAAATCCAGGCTAAAGACTCTCCTGTTTAGTTGCGCTTTTGTCGACTGAGCACCTAGGTCCGAAAAACTATTTTACCTCTGCACTTCAAATCTTAATCTTTGTTTTAATCAATGTTTTAAATTTCAGTGTTTTAAATCAGTTTGATTTTATATGACTTTTTTATGCTTGATTTTAATGTATGCACTTTCTTTTTACTCTTTATTTCCAATGTAAAGCACTTTGAATTACCCTGTGTACGAAATGTGCTATACAAATAAACTTGCCTTGCCTTGCCTTGCCTTGCCTTGCCTTGCCTATTAAATATGTGTCTAAAATAGTACCACAATGATTCCAAGTATAACCTAAAACACTCTTCTCATACACAAACATTAAAACAGCCAACAGACTGAGACAACAATTACATGTTTTCAAGTAGCAAACCAGAAGGATTTCATTTCAGTACCAACAAGTAAAATAATAAACATCTCACCACAGCTTCATATTTAGAATTTACTGGGTGAATGCTTGATAGATCATTTTGATGCATTATTATTTTTTATGAACCTTGTGTTGTGCCAATACCTTTGTAAATGCCACCCATTAAATTGTTTTCTTCATACTGTTTTGGGTCGAAATATATTGATATAGCCTTTAAAAACATTAATGTTTTAAAGTTAAGTTTAAAAGAAGTGCATCATTAACAAAGCAAAATTGAGTGGAGTATGTCTAGAGTAACCATGCATCTCCTTAATATCCCCTGGATCATTTTAGAAGCTAATTTCTAAGTTTAGTTCTGTCTGTGTCTCTCTTGCACACGTCGCTTTCTCAGTATAGCAAAGTAACAACAAAAAACTACTTTTTCATTTCTCAGTTAATGAACTCTTGATATAAATCTAATTTACTTTTTGCAAAGGAAATGTGTGTCTTTTTTGATTGCTTATGTGACATTTGTTGCCATTTGTAAAGTTCTTTTGTAAACTACATCATTGACTTTTGCATGCTGAGGGGTAATGACATTTGAAACTAATAGTAACTTTATTCTATATTTGCAAATTGTTTACATTTTACACTTAATAACAAAAATACACTTAATGCTTTGTAACAAACAAGGGTGAAATGATGTCCAGAATGTTTAAATATTTGAGTAAATATTCAAAATAAAACTTCAAACTAGAAGCTACTAATCCTGTACGTTGCATAATGTAAATACACATTTTTTGTGGTTAAAAGGTTGTTCTACTAAGACCTTTAGTTTTAGTTTATTTAAACCTTCTCTGAACTTACTTTCTTCCTCTTGCATTTTTATTCTTTAGAACATTATTCTATGTTTTATAATGATCCATTTTCCATGTTCACCTCTTGTGAAGCCATTGTAAAATGCCCTGAGGCAATTTTTTTCCAGAAAAAAATGAATGCATTAAACTGCGGGATGATTTCTGGATGGAAGAGAGTCTCATTGGCTTGCATTTTTTATGAGAACAGCTGCTCCAATCTCTGCGCTGTTCACAGCCGGGCTTGCTTAATCACACAGTTTATCCCTGCAGCCCCACCGACAGGGCAAAGGGAAGGCAGCACGGGGCCAAAGAAGAGGGAAAGAAAGCAAAGCAAAAAGAGAGAAGAGAAGAAAAACAAGGAAGACCTGGTAGGATGTACAAAAAGTTATAATGAAACAAGATTTTTTTTCTCATATTGTTTTTCCATCAGGGGTTCTAACCCTAAAAAGTAGGTTTGTCCTTCTAAGATAATACAGTGAGACATTTAAAATGAACCAAAATCCTTCTTTGTTATGTGTCAATGTTGGCAAATGTATAAATGTTCATTTTAGATCTCAATGTGCAAAAAAAAAAAATTGCACAAATAAGGCAAATAATATTGATCACACCGTACATTTACTTTTTCAAACTGCAAATATTAAAGTGGCCTTCAATTCAGCATCATAATAAGCTACACATGTGGGAGGAATGGTTAATGCAAATAATTAGCACTCACTAGCACATATCTCACAGAAAAGTGCTTGAATTTATGTTTGAATGTATTTGTGTTTTGTACTTTGAGGATTGTTTAACGTATAAATGTCATAATTACATTTATGTTGAACTCTTAACAGCCTTAGTCACTTAATTACACTCATCAGTCTTTCTGTATTACTGCAGAGGAGTATAATAACAGTACCTTTATTAATCAAATCATTCATGAAAATTGTATTAGTCACCATCTGTTAATATAATACATTTATTTGATTACTGATGTTGACAGCTAGAGCAGAACTGAGCACTTTATTTTTGATAAGTGAATTGTCTTGGCAGTGCATCTCTTGGCCACAGTGGACATGTAATCCTGTGAGTGTGCAGGACTGACCGACAACGACCACACTCTCGTCCCAGCACCTCAGGGTGTAACAGAAGCCACTGTACCCATCCCATTCAGGCCCATTATAGACTGCACCACCAGCAGCAGACTGAAAAATTGCTTCAGGTCTGATGTCCTGACAATTTGCACAGCTCATCTGTGAACCTTTCAGAATCTTGAACTGAATCTGACTGTTTTGTACTGTGTTGGAGTTCAAATCATAAACATTTGTGTCCTGTAGAATAGCTTTATATTAATATATTAATCCTGTATGTTAGGTAAAATATTAAGTATTAAATTGTATTATTTTAATTTTAAGCAAGCATGGAGCGATTTGCTCACTAGTAGCTTTTTCCAGATATTTTTCACCAAAACTTTAACATAGTGACTTACCAGTCCTTGGTTAATTTTTCTCAAAACTTATGTACTGTGTTTATATAGAAATCATTTTTCAATAGCAAACATCAGAATACACCCTCACACCTTTGACACTTCTGAAGGGATACAAGTAAGAAGATTAACATCCCATTCAAGAGAATTTTATGGCTTGGATAAGAGTGGCTAAACTTCACACATTTAGAATAGAGAGAAGTTTGCGTTTCATTGTTTAAATGCTGTGTTGGTCAATGCAGCAAGACATCTGAGGAGGCTACACAAGTTGAAGGAGCAGTCACGCAGGTGAGCAAGTTTCTTGGAGATCTTCCAAAGCTTGAGGATTATTCTGGCATACATGCCAGCCTCCAAGAGATGAGCCAGCGGAGCACTTGTACAGGTAAACCATCCTCTTAAAGACTCAGAGCTGGAGGAGCACTTATGCATTTAACCGGGACTCTTAAAGATGACCCTAAGCTGGTGGAGAATTATTGCAGGTAAACCAGCCTAGAAGGCGTAGAACCAGGGAAACACTCTTGCATTCAAGAAAGGCTCAAAGAGATGACCCACAGCCTTAGGAACACTAGTCCAGGTAAGCAATCCTCTTGGAGATGGCCCAGAACCACTGGAGCACTCATGAAACCAAGCAAGCATCATAGAGATGACCCAGAGCAGGAGGAAAAGAAGTGCAGGTAAGCAAGCCTCTTGGAGATGGCCCACAGCCAGAGGAGCACTCGTGCAGGTAAGCAAGCCACTTGGAGATGACCTGCAGCAAGATAAGCACTCTTGCATTTAACCAAGCCTCATAAAGATAACCCAGTGCCAGAGATGCTGTTGTGCAGGTATGCAAGCCTCCTAAAGACATTCCAGAGCTGGAAGAGAATTTTTGTAAGAAAGCAAGCCACTTGCTCCAGATCCAGTGTAGCATTTGGGCAAAGAAGCAAGCCTCCTAATGATGACCCAGAGCCAAACGAGCATTCATTCAGGTTATCAAGGCTAATGGAGACAGTAAACTTCTTAAAGATCACTCAGACCCAGAGAAGCACTCTTACCTCAAAACAATTCTCTTAGAGATAACCCAGAGCCAAAGGAAAAATTATGCAGATATGTGAGCCCCTTGATGACCATCAAAATCCAAAGGACCACTTGTACAAGTAAACGAACCCATTGGTGATTACTTAGAACTAGAGGACCTCTCATGCAAGTAAGCAAACCTTTGGGATGACCTACACACTGGAAGGTTTGATACCACAATGAAGATAAGCAGTCCACTAGAGAGTGACACTGTTGTCTCTGGTTAAGTAAGTTCCTGGGATGAACAGGCACTGGATAATAGAGAATAGAAACATAGATAAAACTGGAAGTTAGAATATAATTATATCTAATTGTAGATAGATTTGCATCTATTGTCTATTTGAAAATTATTTGAATTCATGATCATGATTGTGGCTAGCAATTGGAAGCTCTATTAAAAAATAGAAATAAATAATAATAGAAAAACAAGAGTCTATGGTTGGGTTTGATCGGTTGTTAAAATCACGATGGTTTTCTTCAAGAAGAACCCTGGAGTGGTGCTCATTGAAACACATTTAGTTTATCTTTTTCAGACCAGCTCTTCAGGGGTTTGGAAGAAAATTGGACATATCAACAGCATGAAATGCGCTGCCCACTGCCTCCCGCTTGGACGGCTGGACGTCTGCCTGAACACCGCTGCCACAGAGACTCATTTCCAGAGCTCGACTACGACGGGACACTGAAGGTCAGACTGAGAAATGCCTGCAGCCACCTCCCCTCACACATGCACTCTGTTCTCACTCTGCCTCTCTTTCCCTCTTCCTCTCTCTCTCTTCATTTCTCAGTCTGCTGGTTATAAATCGTCTGACTCTCAGGTGCAGTGGCCCCGCTGGCACTTTCACGAGCATGTGTGTGTGCGGGGGCAGACAGTGAGTGTGACTGAGAATACTGACGCTCTCTCTGTATTTATTTGGTTGTACCATACAACTATTTTTTAGCCGATGCCTGACTGTCCTTGAGAACGTCCAGTATCAGGCCCACTTGAACTACTTTTAACCTGAAACTTATGCATAGAAACAAGGCAAAACAAATGTGTTCTGTCCTTGGTATTTTAAGGAGTTTTTAGGGACATTCTTCTTCAAAATTAAGTTGTTTAAATTGTTTTAGTCAGAATTCAGATTCGTAATTAAACAGTTAACGTCCATGTAGGTACCTCTTCCAACTACTAGCAACTTTACAATATGGAGTAGGTGAAAAAGTTTTTTGGAATGTGAAAATTTTAATAGCAAACTTGAACAGAATAACTCCATTATAGGGTACTTCAGATGGAAAATCCGTAATGATATTGTTCTTTTTTTTTTAATATACTTAAAAATCGCAGCTTTTTGAAATGGGTTCTACACGCCTCCTATCAGGACAGAGAGCTTAGAATACTTCTACTATGATTAATAAAGTTTTGAAAAGTATTTGGAGATGTGTGCATGAATGTTTTGAGAGTATTTTAAATTCATCAAGTATTTTGTACATTTATACATTTTTTGTACATTCAACGTGGTAAGCCACTATCCCCCAACCTCCACAAATAATTGACAGGCACCTTACAATAGTCTTAGTAGTCAACGCAATGAACACTTCTAGTGAATTAAATCCATAAACCAAGCACCATACATAAAATTCTTTACAGTACCCATGGAAAAAAAAGGTTTTGCACATTTTTAAGATATGGCATTCAAGGTTGGAGGAGGTGGAGCCTCTTCTAAAAAAAATATATAATTTATTTAAAATAGAGATTTTTACAATTTAACTTGATGTAAATCTGCACGACTATGCCACCCTGGGAATGGCACCCAGGGAAATAAGCACTAAGGCACACAAGTTCGTTCCTTCTAGTAAGGTGAGAAAAATGGACAAGAAGGCCAAGTTCACATATCAAAATAGATATCTTTGTAATACAAATGCTTAAAACATTGACATTCAATTATGGTTGTCCTTAAAGGCTTGGGGTCACATCAAAATAAAAGTAAAATAAAAGTAACCAAAACACTCTTGTTACTAAAAAAGTATAACTGAAAATGAGACATTATACGTTTGCAAATTATTTAACCCACTGGAATAAACCATGAACTCATGAAGAAACTGAATAAATTATACAAAGCAGAATTAAACACTAAAATAAAAATTAATGTCCAGGAGCGGTTAGAACCTCACAGGAGGGCAAGGGTAGCACAGCATTACACACTCACCCAGTGTCATCAAACCTCACACTCACACAGAGGAACCCACTACCTCTATAGTGGAACACAACTATTCGCCCTCCTCACTGAGGTCCACTGCTCCTGGGCCGTAATACAATGAAGAGGCACACACACATAATGACAGCCTTTTCAAGAGAGAGTTTGGAAGACAACCAATATGATACAGTCCATTACAATCCCACGTACACACTTTAACGTTACCCTTTCCTGCTACCAAGGGGTAAACTTGCAGTGTAGGTACAGTCCCCAGATGGAAAAGATACCCATTGACGCCGTGGCAGACAGTGCCCTAGAGAAGAGAATGTCTAGAGAAGAAAACGTCCAGAGAATATCGCTCCATTCAACTCTAAAATACAACCTCCATTAAAACCATAACAAATAAAACTTGAAGTCCACCGTCATATAGGGACCTACCTTCAGCCTTTGTAAACAGTGCGTGCAAAAAGAGATGTATGTAGCATCCATTATTGGTGTTGTGATCTTGTAAGACATAAAAAAGACTGAAATGCCTGGTAATTTATTCACTTCTGGTTCATTTATTATTAAGGTCTGACTTTGGCTAAAAAGCACACAAAATACAGTTAGTCTCTGTGAGTCTTTTAAATGGTAATGAACCAAAGTACTATTAAAGTGAAAAATCTTTACTTTTGGAGAATTGGATTTTACATCAGCTGAGCTTAGAATTGGCAATTTTCTGACTGCCGAATGTCAGTAAGTTGTTTAAAGAAAGCCCACCTAAACCTATTGAGACTGTCAGGGTTTTCACAGTATCTGAATTGTTGGTTAAGCTTTATATTTCAGCCACAATTCACTGTATGAACTTTTTACATTATTCCTTGTGACAATGTAATGCTTAGCTTTATTAAACCACATGACAACCTTTCAAATCGAGCTCATTGTGCAGACTTCAAGCCTCAAAGGGGCATTCAACACTGTTACCTTTTGAAAAGTGGGGACTTTTAACACCGAGCTATAGGAAGCTGGCTCAGAGCCCGACTTCTTGTTAGTTTGTCTTGGATCCAGCTGCCAAGCACGCACACTGATGATTATAGAGATGAACGGCCATAAGCTCCATATTTTTAAAGTAGGAATGAGTGAACTGTGAAGAAGGGAGATGGCTGGGTCAAAGTCAGAGGAATTGCGCAGCAAGAAACTAAATGAGTGTAAAGAGATTTATGAGGCTTATTCTGGATATGAGGTGAGGATTTCACTCATCCCTTCCACTCACCCCAATGCTTCCCCACAAAAAAAAAACCCCAGAGGAGCCTATGGCAAAGAGGTGACACAATGACTTTACAATCTCTAAGACTTTACAATCTCTCATTCTTCTGGATATTTCTTCCCTCAATTTCTCACAAGGTGTGTTTAGAAGTTTCACTTAAGTTGTTTAAGTATACACATAAAAAGTTCATATTCAGGTGCTGCTAAAATGAAAAAAAACTTTAGTGACTTCAGCTAGCGTAATGTCATTGTTTTAAGTCGCAGATAGAGTACAACAATTTTATTGTAAGAAAATTAATGAACACAATTAAGTCAGTCAATGTTTTTTTTCTTATGTGGAAGTAATTTTGTGTAAATAAAAGTTTAGGCAGAGAATCATATCATGAACCGAACCTGCTTATTATATGGGTTATGTGTAAAACCTTTTTTTTTTCACAAGACAAATGAGACGCAGACACAGGGGTAACATATAATGGAAAATAAATTCCAGAAAGATAACACAAAGGTAAGCAGACTATGCATAACTAAAGCCCGTACAGGGGTGAAGAAGAAAGTCTTGGGACCAAGTTGGGAACTTGTGCCCGCTGCCGTGTGCAGTGAAAAATGAGCTTTAGTGTTAACTGTGGCAAAACACAAGAAATGTCACCACAGCACCCTGTCAAGTATCATCACATGAGAACAAGCGATTCAGTTGAACTGCATCCATTGAAAGCATCGAGAATGATAAGAACGAGTTGAAGAGGAACTCGGAAAAAAAGGCTCTTTTCTATATCTGGGTTCTGTATCCATAGACAAGCATTGAGAATGAAAAGAACGAGTTGAAGAGCGATTCAAATAAACTGTTCTTTTCTATATCTGGCTCTAGGTTCATTGAGAAGCAATAGTGAGAATGAGCGAGATGGCAAGAATGTACCGTTCACTAGGAAGAGTAGTTTCTCAAGACTCACTAAAAAGATTCGCTCTATTTGAACACTAGTAGGAAACATATGTAAAAGTTGTGGAAAAAGATGAAAAAGTTGTGATATTATCAAATGCTAAATGATTCTATCAAAGCTATAGGAGACTGGCAGAGAGGAGTGTCTTATGGTAAATCACGATGCCTTATAGTTCCATGTGCTATGGTATTTCTTCCTTTCACGATAATTACAGACTGCCATTCTGAGACCTCAGTTGTATAAATATTGTGATGATTAGCAATAATTAATGTTATCAATTTAATATTATTTATCAGTTAACATACAAAAATTACTAAGCTCAATGACCATAACATTTTTGTTACAATGGCTTAATTGTATTCATTGAGAATATAACACTAACATGAATGTGCCAAGAAAATAGTTTATGTTAGCGCAAATATCTCCATCCATCCATCTTCTCCCGCTTATCCGGGGCCGGGTCGCGGGGGCAGCAGTCTAAGCAGGGATGCCCAGACTTCCCTCTCCACAGACACTTCTTCCAACTCCCCGGGAGGGATCCCGAGGCGTTCCCAGGCCAGCTGGGAGACATAGTCCCTCCAGCGCGTCCTGGGTCTTCCCCGGGGCCTCCTCCCAGTGGGACATGCCCGGAACACCTCCCCTGGGAGGCGTCCAGGAGGCATCCGGAACAGATGCCCAAGCCACCTCAGCTGACTCCTCTCGATGTGGAGGAGCAGAGGCTCTACTCCGAGCTCCCCCCGGGTGACGGAGCTTCTCACCCTATCTCTAAGGGAGCGCCCAGCCACCCGGCGGAGGAAGCTCATTTCGGCCGCTTGTATCCGGGATCTTGTCCTTTCGGTCATGACCCAGAGCTCATGACCATAGGTGAGAGTAGGGACGTAGATCGACCGGTAAATCGAGAGCTTCGCCTTTCGGCTCAGCTCCCTTTTCACCACAACAGACCGATACAGCAACCGCATCACTGCAGATGCTGCACCGATCCGCCTGTCGATCTCGCGCTCCATCCTCCCCTCACTCGTGAACAGGACCCCGAGATACTTGAACTCCTCCACCTGAGGCAGGAGCACTCCACTGACCTGGAGAGGGCAGGCCACCTTTTTCCGGTCGAGAACCATGGCCTCAGACTTGGAGGTGCTGATCCTCATCCCAGCCGCTTCACACTCGGCTGCAAACCGCCCCAACGCACGCTGCAGGTCCAGGCCCGAAGAAGCCAACAGGACAACATCATCCGCAAACAGCAGCGATGAAATCCTGAGGTCCCCGAACCGGACCCCCTCCGGCCCCCGGCTGCGCCTTGAGATTCTGTCCATAAAAACTATGAACAGAACTGGTGATAAAGGGCAGCCCTGCCGGAGGCCAACGCGCACTGGGAACAGGTCTGACTTTGTGCCGGCAATGCGGACCAAGCTCCTGCTCTGGTTGTACAGGGACCGGACAGCCCTTAGCAGAGTGCCCCGGACCCCATACTCCCAGAGCACCTCCCACAGGACACCACGAGGGACACGGTCGAACGCCTTCTCCAAATCCACAAAGCACATGTGGACCGGTTGGGCGAACTCCCATGACCCCTCGAGGACCCTGCAGAGGGTATAGAGCTGGTCCAGTGTTCCACGACCAGGTCGAAACCCGCATTGTTCCTCCTGCATCCAAGGTTCGACTAACGGCCGAACTCTCCTCTCCAGTACCCTGGCATAGACTTTCCCCGGGAGGCTGAGGAGTGTGATCCCCCGGTAGTTGGAACACATCCTCCGGTCCCCCTTCTTGTAAGAGGGACCACCACTCCGGTCTGCCATTCCAGAGGCACTGTCCCTGACCGCCACGCGATGCTGCAGAGACGTGTCAGCCAGGACAGTCCCACAGCATCTAGGCACCTGAGGTACTCAGGGCGGATCTCATCCACCCCCGGTGCCTTGCCACTGAGGAGCTTACCAACCACCTCAGTAACTTCGGCTTGGGTGATAGACGAATCCACCTCAACTACCCCAGCCTCTGCCTCCTCGACAGAGGACGTGACAGTGGGATTGAGAAGACCCTCAAAGTATCCCTTCCACCGCCCGACCACATCCCTGGTCGAGGTCAACAGCTCTCCACCTCTACTGTAAACAGTGTTGGTGGGGCACTGCTTTCCCCTCCTGAGGCGCCGGACAGTTTGCCAGAATTTCTTTGAGGACGACCGATAGTCTTCCTCCATGGCCTCCCCGAACTCCTCCCAGGTCCGAGTTTTTGCCTCTAACACAGCATTGGCTGCTGCGCGCTTGGCCTGCCGGTACCGGTCGGCTGTGTCCGAAGTCCCACAAGCCAACCAGGCCTGATAGGACTCCTTTTTCAGCTTGACGGCATCCCTTACTTCCGGTGTCCACCACCGGGTTCTGGGATTACCGCCACGACAGGCACCAGAGACCTTACGGCCACAGCTTCGCACTGCGGCATTGACAATAGAGGTGGAAAACATGGTCCACTCTGACTCCATGTCTCCAGCCTCCCCCGGTATCTGGTGGAAGCTCTCCCGGAGGTGGGAGTTAAAGCTCACTCTGACAGGGGGCTCGGCCAGACGTTCCCAACAGACCCTCAGCGTACGTTTGGGTCTGCCAGGTCTTTCCGGCCTCCTCCCCAGCCAGCGGATCCAACTCACCACCAGGTAGTGATCGGTTGATAGCTCAGCCCCTCTCTTCACCCGAGTGTCCAAAACACATGGTCGAAGGTCAGATGATACGACAACGAAGTCAATCATCGACCTTCGGCCTAAGGTGTCCTGGTGCCACGTGCACCGGTGGACACCCTTGTGCTTGAACATGGTGTTCGTTATGGACAAACCGTGAAGGGCACAGAAGTCCAATAACAGAACACCACTCGGGTTCAGGTCGGGGAGGCCATTCCTCCCAATCACACCCCTCCAGGTGACGCTGTCATCCCCCACGTGCGCATTGAAGTCCCCCAGGAGAACGATGGGGTCCCCGGTTGGAGCACTTTCCAGCACCCCTCCCAGGGACTCCAAGAAGGCCGGGTACTCTGCACTTCTGTTCGGCCCGTAGACCGTAACAACAGTGAGAGACCTGCCCCCAACCCAAAGGCGGAGGGAAGCGACCCTCTCGCTCACTGGGGAGAACTCCAACACATGGCGGCTGAGCTGGGGGGCTATGAGCAGGCCCACACCAGCATGCCGCCTTTCACCGCGGGGGACGCCAGAGTAGTGAAGAGACCAGCCCCTCTCGAGGAGCTGGGTTCCAGAGCCCAGGCTGTGCGTGGAGGTGAGCCCGACAATCTCTAGCCGGTAGCGCTCCACCTCCCGCACAAGCTCAGGCTCCTTCCCCCCTAGCGAGGTTACATTCCATGTCCCCAGAGCTAGCTTCTGTGTCCATGGATTGGGCCGCCGAGGTCCCCACCTTCGGCTGCCGCCCAGATCACAAAGCACCGGCCCCTTACGGTCCCTCCTGCGGGTGGTGGGCCTACTGGAGGGCGATCCCACGTGGCCTTTTCGGGCTGGGCCCGGCCGGGTCCCATGGGAAAAGACCCGGCCACCAGACGCTCGCCTGCGAGCCCCAACCCCAGGCCTGGCTCCAGGGTGGGGCCCCGGTGACGCCGATCCGGGCGACGTCGCGGAATCTGTTGTTGTCATCATTCAGGGCTTCTGAACCGCTCTTAGTCTGACCCGTCACCTAGGACCTGTTTGCCTTGGGAGACCCTACCAGGGGCAGCAAGCCCCCGACAACATAGCTCCTAGGATCCTTCGAGCACGCTAACCCCTCCACCACGTTAAGGTGGCGGTTCTAGGAAGTAGAGGCAAATATCTTTACTTGCAAAAACTATTTCTTTAAACAAGTCTTTGTGCGATATGTTGCCTTACTTTTTTACATTTTCACAACTATTTATATTTTTCAGTGTAGTTTAAGCTCTTTTAGGCAGATTTGAGTTTGGCTAATTAAGATGTTTCAAGACAAAGTAATGTGTTTTTTTTTTTTTTATTCTTGGTTACTTCCTTGAAGAAAAATGGTTAATGCTCGAAAAACTCGAAATATACAACTTGGCAACATATCTATCTGTATAGACTGTGTTTGTTTTATGTTAAGCTAATAGATTACCCACTCTTAAAATTCAGACGCTTCTGCCATGCGTAGATGTTAAAATCTGTGATTTCTTTTTGGTGTTCGATGAAACATGTGCGGTCTTGAGTTCTTGTTTACAAACGAACCTCCTTTTCAAACCAGAACACACAATGCATCCAATCCCCTGATGCTCCAAAAAGAGATAGAAGCCATTGTATTTACATATATGTCTGCTGCAAAGGCTGTTCAAACATTTTGCTCAATAATCTAAGTACTTAGCCTTTGTTCATTTCATACTTGACGAGGGTGGTGAAGGAGATGAGAACAACTAAAATGGTACACATTATAAATAAACAAGAATATGGAACAGGGACACTGTGCTTCATCTCCATGATTTATATACTGTTAGTTTAAAACAAACCCATCATAAATGAAACTAAAACAGAAATAAACCATTTTCAAGTTTTTAGATGCAGCCATGTTCTTTGATTTATTCCTAAGGGAAAGAAAAAGACTGGAAAATTTTGAATGGCACACAAGAAAGATTGAACTTCACCACAGGAAGTCACTTTAAATCAGAGGACATCCCAGTTAAAAATAGGGCAACATTGAGCAAACAAAGAAATAATTGGAATGATTTTGTAAGAAGTGAGTGCTCTGGGAATGCTAAGTTGCTTCACATTTTAGTTTTTTGTGTTTACACTATAGAGTAAGTCGTGAAGTCTAGCTTTGATGAGTTTTCTTTAGCTTTACTTTTTCTCCCCTCAATCCATTTTTGTTGTTTTCCGCCTTCGGCTGTCAGAAATCAAGCAGAGCGAATCACTCTTAGATTTTACGAATCTCCATCAAAGGCTGCCTCATTTCACTGGAAATGATGATATACAATGTTAAAGTATGACAAGGAAGCTTTAGATAATAAGTGTTGTGTCACCCTTCACTGAGTTATGACTAGTATCCGAAATGACTATGCCAGACACTGATGGGGTTTTTGTGTGGGCTGCGCTTGTACCGATTTTAATGAGATCTCGCAGTGTGTTTAAATATTTAACAGTTCCTGGAGAAGCTGCTCTATCTGCTGTCAGGAACACCCATTGCAATTTTATCCCAATTCTGTGAAACCCTCTGAAAATGTGTCATGTATATTATTGCTTGGCTTATTTTCTGTTTGTGTACTTCAGTATATATTTCATGATACATCCACTTTTAAATGAAAAGAGACTGCCAATATTTGCTAAATATTTTATGTGAACAAGGGCTGCTTGAAATGTGTCTCTAGAAAACTTGATTCTGATTGGTCTCGAGCTTTCTGGGTTTATTTTTTCTGTTTTCCAGACTTTCTAGCCCTTCCCGTCTTAGACAATCCCGTTTCACGTTCTGCTTGTCAGTGCTGATTTCTCTAATGCCCTGATGAACTTTTCTAATTATGTTGTCGTTACACAATGAAAATTACTCCATTGAATTGAGCTCAATAACTTTCTTTTATTTCACGACTCCGCTACTGTAGAAGTAGCCCCGAAAATGCAAGCGTATGTGGCAAGATTACTGGGCGAGCTGTCCATGAATGTGGAGACAGGGATAGAAGGGGGAGTTTTGCGTTTTAATTTTCAATTTGTAAGTGAGGTGGTTGTGGTTTTATATCTTTGGGAGTGGATAGAAGGATTGGAAACACCTGTAGATTATTTGTTAATTACATGATTGCTTCTCCTGAAACTGCTTTCACGGAAATTCACATAAATCCAGCAATTCAGAGGGACACATTCTCCACTCTGAGGGAAAGTCATAGCTGAGTTCAGCTTTGACCTGCGATAACGTGTCTGAAGACATGAGTACCAGATTGGAGAGGCGAGAACATGGGTTTACAGAAATCCCATTTTACTTTTGTAGAATTTCAGTTTTGATGTTAAGTAGATTATAGTGTTGGTATTTTTAAAACACTTCTTCAATCTTTAATGGGTCTTCAATCAACCATGGATCAGTCTCAATTTATATAAAATACAAAAAATACTGAGTTTTTAATTTACTTTAATCTCGCAAAGCTAGTAAAAACTGCCACATCAGTCCTTGCATTATAAATGTGCGATCCCAATGATGTAATTTGTGATTTGATGACAAGTATATTCAAATCAAGTTGACACCAATACTCATGATTGTTTTTCAATTGATTTTGTCTTTTTATTATGTAGTTAAAACAGAGGAAAATAAAGTTTGTTTTGAAATTTACATAAAAAACACAATGTCTTTTAAAAACAACTATATTTTAACAAATATCTCTAGCTTGATCTTCAGACTAAAGGAAATGTAATCTGCAGAACGAAACGGAATTATAGATTAAAATGTTGACTCTTACATTTTTGCTTATATTAATAAATGTAATAATATTTGCTGCTTCCTGTGTTTGTATTGATATCTCATTGGATGCATTCCCACAATGGTGACTTTGCTGTCCAGTACACAGATGTCACATGATGACCCATTTTAGGTCAGTGAAGTAAAATAAGTCCATTATGATATCTCTAACCTACTCAATGATGAACCTCTGTCTGTCTGTCTCTGCTTTACTGTATCCGGCTTTTTGTTTTTTAAATGGGCCCATGACTTTACAGGCAAGTCTACAGCAAGGAAGAAGAGCAAGAAGCCAGAGATGATAAACAGTTTATTTAATTGTTGGCCACTTTGTTAGGTACACCATACTAGGACGGCATTAATCTATTGTGACATAAATTCCTCAGAGTGTGGGGTACAAAGACTGGGGAGAACATTTCAGTACACGTTTAAGTAATCAGTATTATTTTGACATGCATGTTATTTTGACATGGCAGGTTATTCTGGTTTAAGCAGCCATCAGAAGATGAGTAAACTGTGCTCGAAAAGAGATGGACATAGTTAGCAACAATACTCAACAATACAAGATAGGCTGGAGCATTGTATTGTAATAGTGGGCCCAAAGTGTTCAAAGAAAAACAACCCCACACCATTACACCACCACCAGCAGCCTAAAACGGTTGATACAACAAGGCAGATTGGATACATGATTTCATTTGGTAGATGCTAAATTCTGACCATCTGAATGATACAGCAGAAACATTTTTCCAAATTTCTATTTTGCATTTTATTAAATACATATATGAAATATTATAGTAGTCATTGAATGTTAATAAATAGCTTGTGTCTCATGTTCTTTGAAATGGAAGATTTAGAGATACACAGGCTAAAAACATGCGCACCCCACATCCTCCCCACAGCTGGCAGCATCTCTGGTCCAGTGTCAGTGCCAGGTCTCCAGATCCCAGCCCGGCCCACCCTCTTACAGCCCCCCACCTCTCTCAACACACTTCAGTCATTATTCATGTTCGTAGGGACAGCATTCATTTGATCTATTACTTAGACGGGGGGGACCACAGACTGCTATGTGGCTCCATCCCTGCTGGATCTTTAATTATTGCAGAGAGGGTTTTCTTCTGCTTGTTCTTTGTTGTGCTAATGAAATATTGAAGTAGCCAATGTAGATTGTGTGGGGCCTGCTGCTGGGTGCACCTTTCTCGCCTGCACACAAGTTCTGCACTCTGACCTGATGTTTCTGTTTTCTGGAGCACATTTAATCAAATGTTTGTTTAAGGGTCCGGTTGCTCTTCTATCGGCTGTGTATCTCTTTGTTTAGAGCTTTAATTTGAACTAAAGTTTTTAGATATAAAATGCCAATTTAAGTAATATAGATAAAGTAATGTAGATAAAAATATATGCTTATGTTGTGATTTCTCTTGAAGGGTTTCTTTGGAAGAATTTATTTTGTGGTTCCAGTTCTTTTGATTAAATACTGTAAACATTATTTAAATAAAATATATACATTTCTAAAATGAAATCTTAAAGATTTTGATTTCAGTGTAAATTCTCACAAATTGTTCAGCTATGTAAATATAGTTCAAGCCAAAGCAAATTTGGGGTACTTTAGTCCCTGTGATTTTGTTTTTAATACTAATTTTGGATGGTAAATATATACTTTAGAGCACATTGTAATTGGTGGTTAAGAGGTGAAGTGGAAAGTTATAGTGTTGAAATAAATCAGTTATTTTTGGGATTTTATTGGTTTATATGTTTCAAATCCATTTGGTTTGCTTCCAAAGGTCTTTATGTTTTTCTTAAATTGTCTAATGGCAAAAACTTTTGATATTTCATTCCTTTTGAAAGATTTGCATTAAACAAATATATAGTTTCTCATTAGAAAATGGTAGTCAGATGTCAATTCAAACATAAGTCTGTTATTCTTTGTGTAATTTTGTTCTGTGTTTAAAGCCCATTGTATATAACACGGATAAAACATGGTCCCTGACGTCTCCCATAGGTTTCTGGCAAAGTTGAATAAAGCTCAAAAAATGGGGTGTAGCCATTACTCGAAAACCCATCCACAGAGGGGGGACATGGGCATAGAGAAGGTGTCTGATTGACTAAAGTTATATATTGTAAACAAATAAATTTAAAGATAAGGTCAAAACTAGCGATCTGAACCAACAAACTTAATGGAGCCAGGAAACATGTTTTTTCAGCTCTAAATTGGTAGGTTTTAACATTGGACAGAAAGAGTACTTGCTCCCTTTTGAAGTCAGGCTCTAGCGACTGCTGAGGGAACTGCAGTTCAGTCACTTCCTGTCACACATCGAGAGGGAAAACAGGAGGTTGCCCCTTGGTAAAGCATCAGCATTGATGAATGCGACTGTAAAAAATGTAATGTTGATTCTTTTGTATTAGGTATAAATCACTACTTAATGCTGTTGTGTTTAGGGCTGTCCCTAGTCATATAAAGTAAGAAAAGTTTGGTATTTGTCTAGAACATCTGGCACTCATCTGGCAATAGGCCAAACATGGTCCAAGTAGAAGTGATGACATTGTAAGTCAAGACATGAGTCAGATGTTCATTTAAGACTTTAAGGCTGATAATAAGACAACCATGTGCCAAGTATGGCCTATCTTTGGTCATTGTCTGAAATCAGGACTTGGTCTAGTTATGTACAATAATTCTAGAATGGCAAAGTTAAAGATCAATAGATTTGTGAGTGTAACAAACTATTGTGAATCATAATACAATTTTACGAGTTCACTTACATCAATTTGCCCACTCGCAAACGTCTTGGTAAGTAGTAAGAAACTGGGCGAGCTGGCCAAAGAAGGCCCCAGAGACTCAGAGTATGCTTTATTTGCTGGCATTATACCTTAACTTCCTGTTTTACACTATGTAAAGATAGTAAAATACAAGAGGGGTTTGTAAGTAAACAAACACCACTTCAAGTATGTGAGAGCACATGTTTTAGTCCCTATAGTATAAGGAGTGAGATGTGGTATTCTCAAATGTTTCATTTAGTCAGTATATAATCCTCAAACACAGTTTACTTCTTCAGAGAACTATCAAAAATGTATTATTCCGACTGCCAGACAACTAGGGGCTAGAGTGGTCTCCAAGCAGAAAATCTCTGGAACTTGCATTTAACAGTTTATTAAAATGACTGTCCACTCCATTACACACACACTCCATATTTTAAAACGGCCTTTGTGTGTTTATGAGGCATTAATATCAGGGAGCACTGAGCATATACTGTTTGGGGACTGTTGAGTGTGTTGAAAATTAATATATATTAGTACCAGATTGAGTAATTGGCTAAGGGGAGAGTGCAATTGTGCATTGGTGTGGAAAGCCATCTGACAGTGATCTACAGGACACCATTAATTGCCAAATGAATAAAGTGCACTCTCTTCTATGCAATGCTGAGGCATCAAAGTGAGCGAGATGGGTCACTCCGATTTTCCCGGCCCACATCCTCACTGAGCTCATAATTACTAAAACCTTTAATTAATCTTGCCATCACAGGCTAAATCCAGTGCTCTCCATATAAATGAGTTATAGGACACGTGTGGGTTATTAGTGGATGGGGCCATTCAGTGTCGGCTAGCATGTTGCATCTTTTAAAGCACTTTTGTGGACTTTACGTGAATTATTGAGGATTATTAAACAAACAAATACTGGAAACGAAACATTGCCATGAGCAGGTTTCAAACTAATTGAGGAGCATCTTTCTAGTACTGCACACTATCCTTCACGATTAATTAAATTTATATAATTTATTTGACTAAATAAGCTTATGCTTTACCTTCTCCACTAACCAACTGGAAAAATCAAGACAACAATAGCTGGCAGGTGTTGGAGAAGTAATGGCACCTCAGCAGGTCATCCCATAATCCAATGCAAGTTTCCAAATATCAATAAAACCCTGCAAATCAATAAAAACAGGCCAATTCTGCAAAATTAACATTTCTTATGTCCTCAATTTTTCCTAAATTATTTTACAGTGTATGATGTAATATTACAAAATATGTCAATAGAACCCCCTTCTAGCTTATGGTAGATATTGTAAA
Source organism: Danionella dracula (assembly GCA_900490495.1). NCBI lineage: Eukaryota > Metazoa > Chordata > Actinopteri > Cypriniformes > Danionidae > Danionella > Danionella dracula. Next base: position 4,462,845 of record UELW01000067.1, on the reverse strand, counting down.
TGGCTAAAATATTTAGAACAATAGGTATGTATATAAACAAATATAATGTACTACCGTAATTATACAGTTTATTTTTAAAGTGTTGAGGAACAATTTCTGCATATCCTGCATATTTTAGTTACAAGCCTTCTCTATGAACTTCAACTTCAGACAAGCCAAGAAGACCTTAATTAGTGAGACAGGTGTGTTGGTTGAAACAAATATGTGTCGGACTGCAATACTCCAGGACTGGATTTAGAGACACCTGCTGTAGAGCAAGATTCTGCACTGTAAAAACACGAATACCAGAGAATACAATAAAATGCTCAACCTCATGCCCCTTATTGATTGGGTTATTGCTAAAATACTATCTTTGATCAAATTCAGAGCACAAATGACTAATCAGAAGTGATCCAAAAGTTCATAAAATTGTGTTGTCCCTTAAAGTTCCCTTGGTTCTAGTGAGCGTAGATCTTGATCCTGACGTTTGCATCTTCAGGGATAGTCTGGTGTGTTTGGTATAACAAATCTGGTAATCTGGATAAATTTAACCATTCAGATCATAACTTTTGAAGTGTTGCCATTAAAATGTACCAAACCCATCAGTCATTTTGTAAACGTTCCATGAGCAAGACGTCTGAGGCTGAGACTAAGAATCTAGGGGTCCTGGTTGATAGCAGCCTGAAATTGGAATAGCCCATAAAATCATAGTTATGTCTTATTTTTATGACCTTTCAGCTACTGTTATGCATATCTTAGTGACATCTCAACTGGACTACAGTAACTTCATGTAAGAAAGGAAAAACGAAAAAATCAACACATTACTCCAGTTCTAATCTCTCTTCATTTGCTTAAAATTGTTATTCGTTTTCAAATCTCCCTGGAACCAGGCTCCACAGTTCCTCTAAAAGGTGCTGCATCCCCATTCTCAGTCCAGGACACTTGGTTCCAACAACCAGACTAAAAACAAAGGTGATGGAACTCTGGAATAGCTTGCCAATTCATGTTAGATCCATATCTGTGTCAATTTAATCATATTATTTTTGAATACATTTATTATCCATTAATCTTGGAAGTTTAATGGATTTCAAGTTGTATTGTATCATGTGTTTTATTAACTAACATACTTGTTGTGTTTTTCATGTGAAGTCCTTTAACCAACTCTTTTAAATGTGCTATTAAAATAAATGTGTATGGTAATGTTTCGCAAATGTAGACGGTTATCCATGGCTAAGGCCTTGCTGCTAAGCACATTGTATAAGAATACAGTAACATCGTTATTTTCAATAAATAAAAAAAGGAATGCCTGCAAAATTAATTCCAATCAAAGACTTGTAAATATTTGTGTAAAATGTTTAAAAACTCTTTGATTCATTTAATTATTCATTCATTATTTCATTAATTAAGACTAAATGCCTCCATTTTAAAATAGGTTTAATTTTCCAGTGAATTGCTTCGTTATTTACAAAAAAACTAAACAACATTCCAGTTTGTTTCTTGTTTCATTTATTACAGCTGATAGGTTGAGTAAGTTGCTTTAAAGAATTTTGTAACAGAATGCTTAAAACACACACTTTTAAGTGTGTTCCTTAATATCACTCTTCATGAGCAATCAGATTCTGGGTCCAAAAGAAACAGCAACAAATCAAAAGCAAGTTTAAATTGTCTGGATCGGATCTATTGCTTTTAATACCTTCCATAAGGTCCCTTGATTCCACATCCTATAGGAGGGAACAGTGCGCTGATCAACAATGGGTTCCTGTGTTTAAATCTAATTGAAGTGACTGATGAATTTTCAAACCGTTTTAGCTGAGTTCCTGTGTTTCTCTGGGAATAAGTCAGAATGAGCAGAGTGGACGCTGTGACCTGAATATGAGAGCTGACATCCAGCAGCCGCAATAACTTTCCCTCTCATGTCATCACTGAAGCTCTGTGGGAAGGGGAATATGTTGCGACATGTCCAGATATGAGCCCTGAAATATATGCTGGCAGTTTGCCACCAGCCTCCTCTTCAGTCAACAGGCGCCTCTGATAGAGCTCTTCCATGAAGGGGAATCGTGACACTACGCTACCATCTAGTGAACAATGGAGGGGTTGCTTGGTTTCTTGCATTTTGTTTTGGCTGATGCTTGTTTACAAGTGACATTTGTTCCTAATTAATCGCTGCACTTGTTCCAACACTTGTTGTGGAGAAGGGCTTGCATCCACGATTACGCAACTGGGATTCTGGATTCTCTTGTAAGCTTCCTCCACTCTGAAAGAGAAGTGCAGTTCAAGTGATCATTTCATTTTGTACCAAACCTGTGTGCATGTTATTGCATGACGTAAACTTTGATTTAGTAAAAGTCATTGCTACTCAAATTTATACATTTTGGACCGTTTTATATACTTAGCAAACAGTCTCAAGTGGCCCTGCATAAATGTCCAGAACATTCATCACTCATAAAAAACGTTCTAAAAAAGAACATTGTTCCATAATGTTTTCTTTCAGCACTGTGATAACATTCATCACACTCAAAAACATTCTAGTAATGTTCTGAGAATGTTGTTTATATAACATTTTTAGTTTATCATAATTAGAATGTTACTAGAACCTTTAAAGAACGTTAGCGAATGTTACAAGAACGTTAGTTAGCAATAGCTAGCAATAAAATTCAGCATCAATGCTTGAAAAGTTTTTGGACCCCCATCAGAAGAGTGCCTGCGCTTCAAAGATCAGTGCACTACCCACAACACCACAAGGTAAAAGATGGAATCTTCATTAATGTTTTTAATATAGATCTAGGGTTGGGAGCTTCACAAACACCTAATACAAACTCATATTTGATAGTTCTAAGGAAATAGATAATACTACCTTAGGGATGGTAAAGTAAAGTTTATTAGTATGAGGAAATTATTGATTTAAGCTGACCAGTAATTTCTATAAATGCGTGGGTTCAATAAACACGTGAATACAACGCATCCGACTTAGAGTTAGTAATAACTCAACATAAACACTATCTAAACAGACACATGTAATTTAACTTTTTAATGCTCTTAAGCCCTTTATTTTAATTTCATTATCTGGCTAAATATTCGATATATGTCTGTTGTTTCAGGTACTTTTGCTTTATGTGCTTCAATGTTCAGTGCTTTGGGAAGCCTGGCTTGAAGGGCACTTTATAAAATACAAGTTTATTATTATTGCTATTATTATTATTATTATTATATATAATAATAGTATAACTAAACTAATATATATAGCTTTACTTTCCCCACTGACCAACTGAAAGAGACAACAACCTATACATCACAATCGGCGAACAATCCAAACTTTTAAGGGTGCAAAATGAGAGACGCTCAAGCGGCTGATGTTACCCACAATCCACTGTGCTCGAATAGTTTTCTTTTGGACCCAAACCAGTGAGCCCACCCTTTAATACAGCTAATTTTTAAAGAATAAACTTCTAAGGGTTTATTTTAAGGGTCCATTAAAAGTATTCGTACGTGACAAATGAAAGTCGGTCGGTTAGCGGACATGTTCATTTAACAGAGTATTGAGAATAAATCACGTGGGCACATGGACCGATTCAGTAAACAGACATTTTACTATTGTTTTTATAAGTTAACCTACAACCTATAAAATAAGCAGTGTATCCAACATTTTTTATTAAATTACTTAAAACTAAACCCCTTCTCCAGCCCCATTTGGCAATTTTTATTAGAGAAGAGACTTTTGGCTCCGATTGACATTCCAGGCTCCAGAACACTGCTATTCTCTCACTAAACACGATTCTCTGTAATACAAATTGTGAATTCGTTTTATTTATAATGCTATTATCATGTTGTTGTGTTATGAGTATCACTTTTCATCATTTTTGTGCTTTTATAGCGTCTGAGATAATAAACAAAGTTGTTAGAGCTCCATGTTTGATGCAATGTCTCTCACTCCTTCTCTCCCTTACCAAATGCATCCCAGCTATGGCAAGAATAACATCAGCGCGTTGGCTAAAAATGTTTATATTCATTTAAAAACAAAAACTGAATCCAAAACTGATTATTTTATGTGTTACCATAAACACAGCAGAATTTCTCATCCAGTTTTCAAACAGTTGAAAGTATTATTACTATTATTTACTAACTCAAAAACGATAAAAACAAGACTGATCATTATAATGCTACATTCCATCACAATAAGGGAGCAACCAGAACACATAGCTAAAACTTTTGATCGGGTTGAGGGGTGTCAAACTATGCTGTTTGTACCAACAGAAGAAAGATAGTCATGGAACAACTTGCATTATTGTTCTGAAGTTAATAGTAAGCGTCAAGTAAGTTAATTAATATGGTATACTCATGACCTTCCTCTCAAACCCTTCTGCTACAAAAGGGTAAGCAACTGTAAACCCCTTACTCAAAGAGTTGACCTACTTGATTCGGAAGAGCTGATTGAGCTCTAGCTCTGCCTCCTCAGCAGTCTTGTCCTGTCCCCTGTCCTTCAGTCTCCTCACTCTTTCTTCTGGACTGAGCGTGAGAAGCAGAACCAGATTTGGCTGGAGCAGATCTTCTGGCCACTGGTAGAGCTCAGAACCAGGCTTTGGGAGGTTTTCAATCCTCCCTCCAACTGCTGTGGCAATCGCGTATGCTGCTGTGCTGTGCCAATACCTAGCAGAAGGGAAAATATAATTTCCTTTATTTCCTTTTTTTTAAAGACTTTATAACAACCATGTTTTGGTCACTTTTTTTACTCTTGTTATCATTTTTTTTTTCTTCCAAAAAGTCTCAAATTTTTTAAAGTAACAGCTTTAAGCAGTTTTCTAAAATTAGTCAAACTAACGGAGACTCTAGGACGGAGGTAAGAAAAAAATTAACACACGCTGCTGCTGATGAATTGTGACTGAATCAAAACTAATTTCATTGAACTCTGAAAATTACATCCAGCCATACATTCATGGCCCACAATCTGACCCTGAATGAACACAGCCACCCTGATTAAAGTAACTTTACTTGATTTGTTGAGTGTTTATTGCTAAACTGCTGTAACACCAAGTTACCTATCGTTGTTCTTGATTTTATGTATTTGAGCATGTGAAAAGGTGCTCGTTGAGTACCGGCTGGGTGATGAAGTTCAATCTCCTTCTCATGTGTGAGCAGCTCAGCTACATATTTCAGGGAGAAGTACCCATACAAGGAGTTATTTTGCTTATTCTGTTATAGAGATTCAGATTCAGAAAAAAAACTTTAATAGAAACAAGATTTTTAATATAGAAATGCTCTTCTACAATGAGGGTCCTCATTGCAAAGTCAAATGAGAGGAGCCTTGAGCTCTGTACTTGGGGTCTCAGTCTGTCTCAGCGGCTGCAACAGGTAATTGATGTCCGACTCTTCCCCATTTAAGACACACATGGAAATCCAATTAGCCAGTAGAAATGAGTCTCTTCACCAGCAACTTAGCCTAACTCCAACTCAGTTGATCTTTCCTTGACATTAAAGTCAGTCGATATTTAAACAAGAGGGATCTTGAGAAAACAATCCTCTTCACTGGCAACTTAGCCTAACACCAACTAATATAACCCTTACCCTGACACCCAAGTCAGATGATCTTGAAGAGAGTGAGGAAGCTGGAGCTGGAACAGAGAGTGTACGAGAGAGAAAATGGGAGAAGTTTGCAACAAAGGGCACAGAGACAGGAAAAAGTTCAGCTCTCCACTGTCGGTTTTTTGAGAGGCAAAATCTTACGGTCAGCCAAAGAAACTTCTGATGATGTGTTCAGAGTGCTGTTGGTACATGAAAGAGGTCGTGGTGGCACTCGAATACACACTGTCAGGGCAATCTCATGACAAGAAACAGCAACGAAGAAGAACAGTGTGAAGAAGAACAAAAGAAGAAATCGCAAAATAGACATTCAAGAGGAGAAAATAGACATTCAAAAGCTCGCCTTTTTGGCGTCGCCCATCAAGAGTTTTGACAAAAATCATAATGTTTTTAAAATGGCCGGGTGTGGCAAGGAGCGTCACTGCAACAACATTAAACAGCAGAGGTATGAAGCTAGCGAAAAACGCCTTCAGAGAATTCATCTGAGTGTTAACCAAAGAATTAACCAAAGTATCATTAAAGACATCAGGTAGTATGATGTGCTTCCCAAGTTTTCGTAAGTCCATACCCAGAAATAATTTGTTAGTCAATAGACTTTAAGTCTTTAAAGCAGCCCTTTGTTTTCATTGTCTAACTTTCTACACACTACATGTTGAGTATGCTTTAAGTGTCATGGCTGGTTCAAGATTTCATGAACATGTCAGTTTTGAGTTCTATTTATTTTGTTACAGCAGCAGCTGAATTCTGTGAATGTATTTGTGTCTCATACCTGTCAACAATGACAGGAGCCCTTAAGGATTCCTTTGCAATGTGGGCTGCAGTGATGTAGTTCCCCAGAGCATAAAAGGCCCTGCGGATGAGGGGTGGTTCAGAGTCAAAGCGCTGTCTGAAAGGAGCCAGGCACAGGGGAGGAGATTTCAGCAGAGTGGCATTCATAGACTCCTGCAGGGCTTCTGTTAGAGTCGTTTTACCTATGGGAGAACAGGTGAGAGGCGTGTGGAGTAAAGTCAGGTTTTTGTGCAAAATTTTAAAGTGCCTCTATATTGCCGCTAGAAAGTTGCATAAATTTGCTTTGGATGTATTCTTCAAAAGTTGTATATGCATGCATGCTCTCCTAAAATATATGCATTTTCCATTTTAATCAGTCTTTTTCAAACAACCACATTCAGTTTTTTTACATCAACTTCAATTGCAATGAAAACAATTAATCTGAAATGGTGTTTTAGTTTATTGACTAACAATTAACTATTATTCAAGTGCAGACCACAGGTTGATATTTATTAAAGAAGACACATTAGTAGAAAATTGTTACATTTTGAAGCTGCAATAAATTATATTTATTAAGGCATTTTAACAAAAAAATGTAGACTAATTTATATCAAGATGGCAGAAATGAAGGTAGGTGACCTGTTCTGCTTTGGGAAAATATTATGCTTGGTTACAGTCTTATTAATTACAAGAAGAAAATATGTCAAAAGCTTAGTGCTAACCTGTAGCATCCAGCCCCTCAATCACAATGACGGGAAAATCCATCACTTCTGCTTGTCTCCAACTGTTTGTCTACGAGTTTCAGCACCTCCTTTGATTCAGGAATAATGTCAGTGCACTGGGGTTGGGAGACAAAGATGTATTGTTTAAATTAAGCCGCACTGCAGGAGGAATATCCTATTGAGTTAAATATGCAAAGGTAAAAGAATCCCTCATTGTTCACTTACATCAATCAAGCCTTCAAGCCACTTTCTTTTATTCTTTTTTTTTGCTCCTTTTTATTTGGAATTTTTATCTTTCCTTTATTTTAAACATATGGCATTTGCTTTTCACAAAAACAACTAGATTTGGTGCATAAAAATACACAAACCGTAATAAACGAGCTACATAGGCTATATCATTATGTTGTTGTACATTGTTCGTACAGGTGCTTTTTGTCACCTGAGCGTCCATCTATGTGGGCATGCTTTGCATGAGACACTGCTGTTAATTATTTTCCTGGTGTAGTCATGTAATCAGTTGGATGCCCATCATATTGAAGAGCAAAGTGTTCATTGTGGTAGACATGACTCACATATTTCATACTCACATCATTTATAAAGTTTAAGTTCTAAACTCTTCATCAGTGTCATCCAGTAAATTTGTAAATATGCTTTTATAGATTTTGGCATCACAATTGCCCCTTTTCCAGATATTCGGATAAAAAAAATCACTTTTAACAATATAATGTCTGGCCCATTTCTTTTTTGCCTAAATAAATACAAAGCCCCTATTTCCAGACTTGGAACATGTGTTGCCCCGCATACTGTTTGCCAATGCCAGATTTATCATTCCAATGCCAAGCCTGGCCCAATTTTTGGCCAAATTTTCTCTATTGAAGGTGCCATATAATTATTTATAATAAATATTTGGCCCCTCTCACTGCACCCTTAATAACCTTCTAAAGGCAGTATTTATCGTAAACAATGTCTTTAATTTACATCCAATGGTTGTGCTCCGCCCCTATTGAGCAATGTACTCCCACTGTCATACATTCAACTTTTGGTAAGCCAAAAAAACTGTTTTTGCCATGGACAACCAAAAACATGCTTTCTTTTCAAAGTGTATCATCCCGGTTCTGCTACGGTTACACTTCCGGGTTGTTTTTCATTGAGATGAGCTGCATTCATGAGTTCGCTCTTGCTCATAATTTGAGCTCCCAGAAAAAAGAAAATAGGATTACACATTCACAAACCAATCTGAATATGACTTGAGGCATATTTTTGATGAGGAAATAATTCTTAAACACGAGTTTAAATAATACTGCACCTTTAAGTGTTTGGGTCAGAAGTAAGGAGAAAAGATATAAGCACCTGAGTAACTACAAAATGTTAACTTACCAGGGTGTTAAATCAGCAGTCCTGGTGTTATTGGACTTACATAAACACTGTATATGTGTTAAAATTTGAGGGGTAAAAAAATCAATCAAAGTTTCAAATGTATAATTTTCTTGGGTGATTATAGTGTGTAATAATATTTTATTTACAGTTAACTGTAATATATTTACAATGAACACTGAGAAGCATAAATATCATAATATTTAATTTTGCATTGTTGCATTGTTTGCAAAGTCCTGTCAATATATAGATTTTTTTTTAAATAGATGTTCACCCAATAATATATCAGCAATGTTTAACTTACTTTAAATACATGAATTGAAAGTATTTATGTCATTACCCTGTTCACATCTGACTCAAGCGCTCCCAAAATCAACAGCTCAATGCAAAAAGGGCAAAGCTGATGTAGTACAGATGCCTATATGTGAGTGCTTTGTTAAAGGTGCATTATGTAAGAATGGAACTAATGGAAATTAGAAAATAATCAGTACCTTTGAGAGACATGGTTTTACATTTAGTTCAAGTACTAATATATACTGAAAATATATATACTAATATATAAGAAAAATTGCATTAATAAAAGTTAAAGTATAACAACTCTTTTTTATTTTTATTATTTATTTATCTATTTGTTATATTTTTCCAGTCCATTGTGTTTGTGTTTTGACGTTTACGTATTGTCCCACACGTCATATATTGTTCATTGACTGTATATAACAGCTATTGTCCCATCTGAGACATACATCTGGTTGCCAGATTGTGCAGAACAGCACACACCATGAACAGTTTGATAGCCACTGAACCTTCAAACCAAACTGTATTGTTTTTTCCCATAGTCTCGAAGCCTTTAGGAATATATGTACTTATAACTTAATTAACGAGCGCAGTGTCACGGTGGCGCAGTGGGTAGCACGGTCGTCTCACAGCAAGAAGGTCGCTGGTTCTAGGCTCGGGTGGGTCGGTTGGCATTTCTGTGTGGAGTTTGCATGTTCTCCCTGTGATCGCGTGGGTTTTCTCCGGGTGCTCCGATTTCCCCCACAAGTCCAAAGACATGCGGTATAAGTGAATTGAGTAAGAAAGAATGTCCATAGTGTGAATGAGTGTGTGTAAGTTGCGGCTGGAAGGGCATCCGCCGTGTAAAACATATGCCAGAGAGTTGGTGATTCATTCCGCTGTGGCGACCCCGAAAGGGAAGAAAGCTGACATGAAGATGAATGAATGAACATAATTAACTATTTAAAATTCTGAAAGCGTGTGTGTCTTGTCTCTTGCCACAATTGATGACTGTCCCTTCAATCTGGCAACCTACCTCCTTTAGAACCTCAATAGCATCATTCACACAGTAGAAGACGTCGGAGTTCCGGATGCTGAGAGTGGATGGATGATGCTCAGCTGCTGCTGTAGCGGTGATGTAGAGGCACTTCCGGTCTGACTCCTCCGCGTGATTGACAGGTGCCCACAGCTCCTGCCAGCACTGCTGATCCTCGTGGTTGTAAGAAAACACACAAACTGACTCATTTTCAACCTGTAGAGTCTTCAAAGCCTCTTCAGAGAGATATTTCCTGGATTTGTCCCGAATGAAAAATCCTTTCACGACGCTGTTTTTAACGTTCGGAATAAAAGAGGACGCTTCGAAAACGTCGCAGTTTCGCAGTGTCGTCGACAGTTTTAGTTTAATTTTAGCATGCGTCTGTGCTCTACTGATTCTGTTCTCGCTGTGGACGAGCACCGAGTAGAGTTTACCGCACTCTCCAAACAGCTGTCGAAGATCTCGAGGAAGAACTTGCGGACTTGAGCTCAGACTGAAATAAAGCGACTCGGAGCGAACATCCACCTCCACCGCGAACACGCGCGAGCACAGCTGTACTGAGCGAAACATGGCGCTCTTTAGCATCGTGTGGCAGCATCGACCGTGCGTGCAGTGAAGGTTGTGTAGCGGAGAGATGATCACAAGGTTGCTACGCTGAGAAAACTACGCTATGCTACGCTAGAAACGAAAGCGAAAGCGAAAGGGGCTTGACTGACGTCACCCGAGTTTAAGATACGTTTCTCTGGAAAAGCAAGATAACATATTTGCAGCTTAGGGATAATTGAGTATTTCCTGCTTAAATATAGCTCTATATTTAATGAAATAACTTTTAATCATTGTTCAGAAAACAAAACAGATGGTGAAGTGGCACTTCATCCTTTGGCCGAAGCAGAACGGCCTCAATAACCAATGAAAAGAAAAGAAAGGGTGTTTTTGGATGTCTTGGGTCAAACGTGTTTATGGCTTAAAAAGTTTAATGTATTGGTCAGAAGTGGTGGATTTCCACACATCCAACATATATGATCAAGGGTTCAGCAGTGATTCCCACTCTGCATATTCTCAATCTTTCCCAACCCGAACAATCACATTTACATATTTTAAAATCTGAGTCTTTTTTCAATATCTGACAATATCGTGACCGATTCACAAACTATGGCACCGCTACACGTCACTTTTAAGTTTTGGAGGATTTACGAACAGCAACCCTAACAATGACTTAAGCATTTATGTACATTTACTTTTACTTTACTTTTACTTTAGCATTTAGAAGCATTTTCTCAATCTCTAGCAACCCTAAGCAACAACTTTACATGGACGTCAGAAAACTAACACATTTATTTAAGACTTTAAGGCCTAACTATTGGGCTTTTACATTTGGCTTTTAAAATTAAGACCTTGCAGAAACCCTGAATTTGAGAACTAGAAAATGCCCACGGTCAGAAAACTATGTTTTTTATTAAAAAATGTAAGAGGAAATTATTTGACAAACTGGTTTCTTCCTTTTTTATATTATTAATAAAAGAATAATAACCAGTGTAGGTAAAAACTGCCATGATATGATAGAAAGATGCTCTTGTTACATAATTTGTCCAGTCAGCTGCTAGTTTATTTACTTTCGTTTTCCATTCCTCAGAAGCTAGAAGGGAAACCGAGCACAGTGCCACTCCTCTATAAAAGCAGGAGAGTGAACTCTGGCATCCCATTTGACTTTTCACGATGGTTACATCGAATCCCGCAGGTTTTATTACAGTTATGATACAGTTCTGTCTGAAGCGCGTCCATTGGTTCGTCACAGCGCTGACGCGATGGATCTCGATGCAGCTTTTTGGCGCGCTTTTGCAGCAAACACCTGCTGGAAACACAACCGAGAGTCGACTGAAAACCTGGTCCAAACACCAGAGAGAGGAACGCGACCCGCACTCTACGACTCCAAGCAGTGTAAACTACCATTTTACCCGGCAGTGTAACTACAAATGCGGGTTTTGTTTTCACACAGCGAAGACCTCTTTCGTCTTACCCATCGAGGAGGCCAAGCGAGGATTACAACTGCTGAAAGAAGCAGGTAACACTGCAGCGTTGTTTTAGAGTGTAGCCGCCATAGAGAAATGTGATACTAATTTAACTCGTGTGATAAAGGAATGGAGAAAATCAACTTTTCTGGGGGAGAGCCCTTTCTTCAGCAAAGAGGAGCTTTTGTGGGCGAGCTCGTGCGCTTCTGTAAACGGGACTTGCACCTGCCGAGCGTCAGCATCGTCAGCAACGGGAGTCTGATCAGAGAGAGCTGGTTCCAGGAATACGGTAATACACGTAATCACCTGCAGAGGGCAGCACAGATCACGGTTTCGTGTGCGGGGAACGCAAATAACTAGTTGTAGTACAACGAAGGTCTAATTTAAATGACATTAGTAAATGCGTTAATCCATAAAATATTTAAACAAGCTATAGGTGTTTATTGTCAATAATTGCATATTATTAAATGACCCTCCATTGGCAGTTGTTAGCCCTAAACTTAATTTTAGAACCGTAAAACTAAACCATGTCATTATACATTATTCAGTGGGGCATTTTATTTCAATCAACCTAGAAACCACATGAGCCCTAATTGTAAAGTGTGTCAAGCATGTAAAACGTTATTATCAGAGTAAAGAAAATACAAATAAAAAATGTATAATAATAACTCAAATGTCCAAATTAATTTATTATATAATGCAAAGTTTGTTCGTATTATTAATAAATGCAAATTTTAAAGGTATCTTTTTAAGGAATTCAATTATTAGATAAAAAAAATACTTTCAAAATAATTGTAAAAATATTCAGTGTTTAGAAACCCCCACTTTTTCCGCTTAAAATGCACTAAAATTAAGAACCAAACCTGAAGACTTTCTCTTTTTTGCACCAAATTAAAGCATTGAAATAGCCAAGGATGCGCCAGAATTCTCCTGTTGAGATCATGCAAAAGTGCCAACAAATCGAAGCAGTATCTGAAAAAATTTTTTCCGAACAATCTTTTAAGAGCAGGTTTTATATACATTTATTTAATACGAAAGAAGTATATGCTGTTATCTTTAGGGGCTAACATCGCTCCTGCCCTCCGCTGTGATTTATAAGCCATGTCCTATACTGCATCTGTTAAAGACCCTAATCCTTCGACGTTAGAACGCAGTCTCTTTAATTGTACAGGGAGTTTGAAAATGTTTTTAATGATATAAGTTATATGGTGATGTATAAATGTGTTACTGACATGTTTCTATTAAAGATGCTTTGTGAAAAAAATCATAAAGCAGTGTTGGACATTTTTCAAAAATGAGCTTTAAGTTTTAGGAATTTTGTTTAGAGGCGTGGCTCATTGTTTAATTAAAATATTCCATCTAATATTATTTATGTCACGATTCTTTATGTGATTCAGTATTTTACAAATTAATTCATGTAGAAGTGTAATGAAATATTTAGCAGTTTTAAAATATTTTATATAAAAAAGTAAAAAAATTAAACACTTTGCCGTAACACAAAATCTACTAGTCTCCAAATAAACATTTCTTAGTAAAAAATAGATGAAAGAATAGTTTTTAAAGGCATCAAACCTCGACCTGCAACACTTTTTAAAATTTTCTTAAGATAATCTGATGAAACCTCGAGCACATGTTCTTGGTGTAACTAGTAAGGAGTAGTTTGATCAACTCTTTGATTGGATCGTACACTTAAGGCCTTCTCACAGCAGCTCAGTGGGATTCAGAGACTGGGCACTTAGTCAGAAACTCTGTTGAACCCCTGGTTCAGATATTTTTTTGGGGGGGGTCTAATCCTGATGCATACTATGATTATCCTATGTTTCTGTGTATATAATGACTGCAAACTTTAATTGGCAACATACACTCTATAAATATTACCTTATTTTCATGTAATTACTTTATTTAGCAATAAATCTTCATCCAGCGCTTTCACACAAAACACACAGCATCTTTTGCTTGCTATTTTAGATTTAAACATGTGTTTGTGATCTGAAAAAAAAAACGTAATGGAGAATGTAAAAATAGTTTTGTTTGATTTTCTTTACTTTGTTATTTTACAGGTGACTACTTGGACATCCTGGCAATATCTTGTGACAGTTTTAATGAAGACACCAATATACTCATTGGCCGAAGTCAGGGCAAAAAGAGCCACTTGGAGAATCTACACAAAGTTCGTAACTGGTGTCGAGAGTACAAGGTGGCTTTCAAAATCAACTCGGTCATCAACACACACAATGTGGAAGAAGATATGAGGGACCAGATAAGTGCTTTGAATCCAGTGCGCTGGAAGGTACCATCACATCCTTAGGTTCATTAAAAACATACATCTTTTCGGAGTGCAATTTGCAGAAGAAATTCTATCACCTCTATACATTAAAAAAGAAAAACAATTTTTTATGCAGCACAGTGTTGTACAGTGTTTGCACAGTGCAATTTATAACGTAACTCTATAGGATAACCTGTAAATCTGATCAAATCTTGTTAAAAACAATAAAAACAAAATACGTATAAACACTTGTTGCAGCACCATTGAGATTTTTTTAGATATTACAATGGGGTGCCAGCTCCACACAGGTTCATATTATGCTTTGAAAATAAGATAGCTTAATAATAGAAAAAATCTGGTGTTTAATGATATAGATTACAGTATGACATTTTAAAGTTTCAACATTTGACTTTCAAAATTGTGTGAACTTCTTGAATACCAAAATTTAAGCATGTCTACTGAAAGATATGAATTGTGTGTGTTTTTTGTATTAAAACAAGAAAACGAAATCCCTACTTTGGTTACAATGGTTTTTAATTTTTTGTGAAGTATCTTGAGTAAAAGACATTTCTAGACTTGTAAAGACAAATGAAACAACCATTCTGCTTGTTTAAACATTTATTGTGCGTGCAGGTTTTCCAGTGCCTGCTAATTGAAGGTGAAAATGCAGGGCAGAACAGTCTTCGAGAGGCTGAGAAATTTGTCATCAGCGATCAGCAGTTTGAAGGTTTTCTGGAACGCCACCAGAGCCTCCAGTGTCTGGTTCCAGAGTCCAACCAAAAGGTAAAACTAATGCTCAACCTGCTCCCTTTAGCTCAGATCATACCCTTTACTTTAAAAGAAAGAGAAGTAGCTTCTATTTATGGTAATGGTGGCTATTACATTGCTGTTTTATTACATTTTCATTATCTAAATTTTTTTTTAGTAATTTCAGGGACTCTAAATTCACTTTAAAATATGTGTTTTTCCTGCGTTCTTTTCAGATGAGGGACTCGTACTTGATTCTGGACGAATATGTAAGTGGTTTCAAATATTCTCATTAATTATGTCTGTGCCTCTAGACTTCTTTCATGAGAAGCATATTTTTGTATATTAGATTACATCGACATAGTTTTTCAAAACGTTTTTATTAAATTAAGACAAAACTTCAGGGACAGAGATTTTGAGGAAAGATATAAAATAAAACTCAGTAATTTGCTCTCTCTTCCTGTGCAATCTACTCTCTGATCTATGTTTATAACCATACTGTCTTCACTCTCTGGTTAAAAAAGAAAAGAGTATTCATCGGGAATAGATTTTAATCTTCCATCTCTGATGCCACAGATGCGCTTCTTAGATTGCAGAGAGGGAAGAAAAGATCCATCGAAGTCCATTCTGGATGTTGGTGTGGATGAGGCTATCAAATTCAGTGGATTTGATGAGAAGATGTTCCTCAAAAGAGGGGGGAAATATGTATGGAGCAAAGAAGATATGAAACTTGATTGGTGACTTTCTCTCTAAAAAATGTTAAATGCAGGAGTAATCTCACAGGCCCATTAGCTAACCACTGAGGTCAAGACTTCCATGTAACCAGAGGCCCTCATAAAAGCACAATATGAATGTCGTAAACCTCATTGACTGGGTCTGGTGACTGAACATAGCGACACATGACAGGGTTCAGAAGTGAATTGTAATTGAAATTGATCCCCTCATAAGATATTGAATTGAAACTACTCTTCCTGTCTGCACTCTCAATTCAAGAATCCAGATGTCAATCGCTATTTAACTCTGATTTTGTTTGTTGCATAAATATTTTATTACTTTTGTATTTATGTTTTTTATTCATAAGAATATGTATATTGGTTTGTCTGGGATATGTTGAGATTTTTTTTTTTAGCATGGAATACATTTTACCTAGCACTTTAAATTCAAGCAGGCACTTTGAAACATTATCAGTTCCTTGTAGTTATATGGAATGTGATATCTAAGAAACATTAGTAAGTAGAAACATTAGAAGGTATTCAACGCCTCAGAACATCACAGGATCTGTACCCAGCAATCTTCAAAAGCTATTATAATGTTATGTTTGCTGCTTCCAATCAGAAGTGAATAGCTTGTTTTGGTTTTATGTCAACTTAAAAAAAACAACTTATAAAGTGTGACTCTTTGTAAAGCAGCTATTCATATTATGCACAATTTTTCTCTTAAGAATTCAGATGGAGACTTAACATTTTTCTAGTTGAGTTTACACTCTTAATTAGCTGTTGTTTACTGGAATAAAACTCCCTTTCAGTCATAAGCTGTTTCAGACTAAAAACTCGCTGTCTATCATTATTTTCTTTGTCAGTTTTTCCTTGGAAAAAATATAGCATGTATACATGATTAAATGACATGTTTCCATGTAAATGGTGCTATTGTGAGTCTGGTGGATTGTATTAATGCTTTGAATATGTTTTAAATGTTTCCTCTGCACTTTTTGTTCTGGTATTAGCTGAAACTTCTTTTATGAGCACTACTTGTGTTGAACTCTTTTTTTTGTGACAAACTACTTATTCTTTTTTTCATTAATTGTGAGCAATGTTAGATAAATGGGAATACGTAATGCATACACAAAAAATTCAATAACGAATTATAAGTTTGTAACTTCATGTATTGATGTTTTATATAGAAAATAAATGTATATTTAACTGTTTGTCGGCTATCATTCACCTTTTGATACTGTGATCATTATTTTATTCCAATTTAAAAGGTCTAAAACTAAAAGCTGCTTTAAAAACATCATATTTTATTTATATTAGATGTTTAAATCAATTGACTATTTTAGGGGTGTTAGGCAGAGGCAGATGCGGACCCAAGTGCAGAGGTAAACTTATTTTATTCTTCTTTTCAACAAGAACACAAACTCCGTTCTCTGGCAGGAGCGAGAAGGACCATATATATATAACTCACAACCGTTACAATAAATGATACACCAGTAACAAGAAAAGGAAAGAGAACAGAATAAATAAGGTAGCTAACGAGGAAAATTAGAGACACGTGAGCTAAATGAGGCGCAGGTGTAACAGGACCCCCCCCCCCCTTAAGGGCGCCACCTGGCGACTATACGGAACAGGAGGGATGAGAGAGGTAGAACTCGTCGATGAGAGACTGATCAAGAATGTCCCTGGAGGGAACCCAACTCCTGTCCTTGGGTACCATACCCTCCCAGTCGACGAGGAACTGGCGGCCACGGCCCCTTCGCCTAACATCCAGAAGGCGTCTCACCCTACAAATGGGGTTAGAAGGGGTGTCAGAATGAGAGGTGATGCGGGGGGGTTGTTGAGACGAGCGAGACAGGAATGGTTTTATGCATGAAACATGAAATACTGGGTGTATACGACTCAAGTGTACAGGAAGGTTAAGACAAACAGTGGACGGATTGAGTATCTTAGAAATGGAGAAGGGTCCAATGAAGCGGGGTTGTAGCTTGCGGGTGATACCCTTGAGTGGAAGATTGTGAGTAGCTAGCCATACCCGTTGACCACATATATATCGTGGGGCTGGACGTCTGTGCCTATTAGCCCCCCTAATCATGCGCTCTTGGGCTGTACGAAGATAAAGGGTAACCAAACGCCAAGTACGTGAAGCGAGGCGAATGAAGGCTCGAATCGACGGGACAGCCACCTCTCCCTCCTGGGCTTCAAAAAGGGGTGGCTGATACCCCAGACATGCCTTGAAGGGGGAAACCCCGGTCGCAGAGGAGGGAAGAGAATTGTGGGCGTATTCAGCCCAGGGTAGTTGGTCTACCCACCCCGCAGGACAACTCCTGACCAAGCATCGCAGCATCCGACCCAGGTCCTGGTTGGCCCTCTCCGCCTGGCCGTTACTCTGGGGGTGGTACCCAGAGGAAAGGCTGGCGGAGGCCCCCATGAGACGACAAAACTCCCTCCAAACCTGGGAAGTAAACGGCGAACCTGTCAGACACTATGTCTAAAGGGAGCCTGTGTACGCGGAAAATATGGTTGAAGATGACACGTGCAATCTCTAAGGCCGAGGGAAGACCAGGCAAGGGCACAAAATGGACTGCCTTCGAGAAGCGGTCCACCACAGTAAGGATGGTGGTATAACCCTTAGACGGCGGGAGACCCGTAACGAAGTCGAGCGCAATGTGCGACCACGGACGAGAGGGAATGGAAAGAGGGCGTAGTCGGCCAGTGGGAGATGCCGTACTGGATTTGCTCTGGGCACAGACTATGCAAGTGCGGACAAACCGGTGAACCTCCTGGACTAAAGAGGGCCACCAGAAACGCTGCCAGATCATCTCCAAGGTTCTCCTGACACCTGGGTGACAGGAGAGCTTGGAGGAATGACCCCAACGAAGCACGGCCTCGCGGAGAGTTTTACGGACAAAGAGACGATTAGGTGGACACTTAGAGGGGATAGAGCTAAGGGCCTCTTGAACCGTGCGTTCGATGCCCCAGGAGAGGGCGCCAATCACCCTCTCTCCAGGAATGATGGGAGGACACGAGACAGTAGTGGGCGCGGAGCAAAACTGACGTGATAATGCATCCGGCTTAGTGTTACGAGAACCTGGACGATATGTGATGTTAAAATTAAAACGTGTGAAGAATAGAGACCAACGAGCCTGTCTATCGTTTAAGGTCTTAGCAGAACGAATGAACTCTAAGTTTCGATGGTCTGTCCACACAATAAAGGGAGTGGTAGCTCCCTCTAGCCAGTGCCGCCACTCCCCCAGCGCAAGCCTGATAGCAAGGAGCTCACGATCCCCGATAGTGTAACGCCGCTCTGTGGGATTAAGACGGTGCGAGTAATAAGCACAGGGGTGTACCTTGCCATCTGACTCGAGGCGCTGGGACAGTACCGCACCAACCCCCACATCCGAGGCATCAACCTCAACGATAAATTGTCTCAACGGCGAAGGGGTAATAAGAATGGGCGCCGAGGTAAACAGACCCTTAAGACGGGAGAACGCCCCTTGAGCAGACTGAGACCAGACATATGGTACCTTTAACGAGGTGAGCGCCGTAAGGGATGCCGCGATTTGGCTATAACTGCGAATGAAACACCTATAAAAATTGGAAAAGCCCAAAAACCGCTGTAGAGCGGTGTGAGAAGTGGGAACGGGCCAGTCAGTAACTGCGCACACCTTGGCAGGATCCATTTGTAGGCCCTTAGAACCAAAGATGTACCCCAGGAACTGCACTGATTCCTTGTGAAAGGCACATTTCTCTGGCTTAACATACAACCGATTCTCCAGCAGCCGTTGGAGAACGTGGCACACCTGAACCGTGTGAGTCTGCTGGTCTTGAGAAAAAATAAGGATGTCGTCAAGGTAGACGTAGACATATACATTAATCATGTCCCGGAGAACATCATTAATGAAGGCCTGGAAGACAGCGGGAGCATTAACAAGTCCAAAGGGCAAAACCCGATACTCATAGTGCCCGAGCAGGGTGTTAAACGCAGTCTTCCACTCATCACCCTCCTTTATGCGAACGAGGTGGTAAGCGTTGCGCAGATCTAACTTGGTGAAAACCTTGGCCCCTTGGAGAAGATCGAAGGCACTGGTCATGAGTGGAAGAGGGTACTTGTTCTTAACGGTTACCTTATTAAGCCCTCTGTAATCAATACACGGCCGCAATGAGCCGTCCTTCTTGATGAAAAAGAAACCAGCCCCAGCAGGTGACGAAGAAGGAACAATGGTGCCAGGCGCAAGAGATTCCTCTAGATAGCTCTCGAGGGCTTTCCTCTCAGGAGCAGACAGAGAGAAGAGACGACCTCTGGGAGGAACTGCTCCAGAAAGGAGGTCGATGGCACAGTCATACGGTCTATGGGGCGGTAACGATGAAGCCAGAGATTGGCTAAAAACTAAGGCGAGGTCATGATAGCAACTGGGTACCGCAGCTAAATCAAGAACTCCCTCAAGAGGCGCGCAGGGAGTGACAGTGCAGGGTCTGGCGGAAAGAAGGCAAGAGGAGTGGCAAGAGAGTTTCCAGGATAAAATTCTCCCCTGGATCCAATCAATCTGGGGGTTGTGCTTGATCAGCCAGGGGTGACCAAGCACCACAGGAGTGTCTACTGACTGAAAAATAAAAAAACTAATCATCTCTTGGTGATTGCCAGAAATAAGGAGATTGACGGGCTCAGTACAATGTGTGACTCTCGCAATTACACGCCCGTCTAAAGCTAGTATGGTGCATGGTTCTTCTAACCTCTGGAACGGGACATTAATCGAGCATGCAAAAGACTCATCCATAAAACTACCCTCAGCACCAGAGTCCAGCAGAACCTTTAAACTAATAGTCCGCGGTCCGATAGAAATAGACGCGGGCATCACAGTCCGAGAGGGAGTGGGAGGAGAAGAGACTGACAGACCGCTCACCCGATAACTCCTCCCCTTACTGGCTCTGTCTCGCCGCGGACACTGAGAGAAGTGGTGACCGGCCTTGGCGCAGTAAATGCAGAGTTGAAGGTCGATTCTCCACTGTCTCTCGGCAGGGGATAGGCGGAAACCCCCCAGCTCCATTGGCTCCGCCGGAGAGAAGTCTTTGCGCGAAGAGGGATGGGCCGGATAATCCTGGAGATCTCCGGGAACGCCCCTGCGAGCATTGCGGGAGTGTAGACGGGCATCCACTCGCAGCGCCAGCTCAGCCAGACCATCGAAGGAGCGCGGGAGATCTTGAATCAGCAGCTCCTCCTTGATCTCAGCGCGGAGTCCCTCAAGGAAGCAAGCGATGAGGGCCGGATCGTTCCACCCGCTTGATGCCGCCAGGGTCCGGAACTCTATGGCGTAATCCGTGACCGAGCGAGAGCCTTGCTTCAGCGACGCCAGGGACCGAGAGGCCTCAACCCCCGAGAGCGTGCGGTCGAATACTCGCACCATCTCTTCCTTGAAGGCTTCAAACGAGAGACACCAGTCTGCCTTGGCATGCCACAGCGCCGTTCCCCAGTTTCGAGCCGGACCAGACAGGAGAGATAGAACAAAAGCCACCCTGGACTCTTGCGAACTGTAGGCGCTTGGCTGAAGGGAAAAGACAATCTCACACTGCGTGAGAAACGCCTTACAGTGCTCGGGTTCGGCAGAATAAACTGGAGGGTTGTTTACCCGCGGCTCCGGAGAGTGGTTGGCGCCTCCCTGGGTGACTTGAAGGCTACGGAGAGCCGAGCTGAGGTCGCTCACTGTGGCCACGAGTGAATCGATCACCCTACGAGAGTCCGAGATTTCGACCTCGTGCCGTCCGAGCACTTTCCCCTGATGCTGTAGGGCGTCCTGGACAGTCGAAGCCACTGCTGGGTCCATGGTGACTGGTGTATTCTGTTAGGCAGAGGCAGATGCGGACCCAAGTGCAGAGGTAAACTTATTTTATTCTTCTTTTCAACAAGAACACAAACTCCGTTCTCTGGCAGGAGCGAGAAGGACCATATATATTGTGACGACCCTGCAATACGTCGTTGCCGCGGAGCATCATGGGAGGCGCTTATATTAAAGGTTAAAAAGCAAATGCTCCAATGTTATGTGTTTATGTTTAATGACTTTATTATTTGAATATGTATGTGATGTTAGGGTATGTGTTTGGTATGTATGTATGTGATTTGATTAACATTGTCGGACTAACCATCCACGAGACAGTGTGTGTGATAGGTGTGGCTACAGGTGGCCGCGGAGTTATGTTGAAATGTGAATGATAGAAGTGTGCTAAAAAACAGCGTTGCTGCAGATCCACGACTCTGGAGTGATTTCTTCACAGCCCTTTTAAGCGCTAAACAACAGTTCTCCTAAGAACTCTGGGATACCCTGGGGTCGTGCGGTGTATGGGACACAGGGATCTCCGCCGGCATTAGGCGGTCAGCATAGCGTAGCTGCACAGTTAGAGACACGTGAGCTAAATGAGGCGCAGGTGTAACAAGGGGGTATAAAATGTTATTACTGGTTCATTAATAATTCTTTTTTTAATAATTATTTCCTTAAATGTTTTTGTATTTATATTTTCTTACTTTGTGGGGGTGAATAAATACATGTACACAAACAAAAATCCTTAAATTAGCATTATCTTTTCCACATTTACTAACTGAAATTTAGAGTACGCTTTGGCAGAACAAAAATGCTATTATTTTCCAAAGAAAAGCAACTTATATCAGTCGGATTAGTAAGTGAGTTTTATCACCAAATAAAGGCCCTGTAAAATGTATGCCTTTGTTCGAAAATAGAAAATAAACCTACTTTAAAAAAACTATATCAGCAAACTAACGTTTCACGGCCGTTTTTGTAAACATCCGGTAGAGGGCGGAAGTGCTCTATGTTCGTCACGAGAACACAAAAAGTCGCAGATCTACGCTAGACATACATACATAGACGCTGTCTGTGCACTACTACAGCACACAAGGAAATACTCATTCCAATGGCGTCTTTACAGCGCGTTTTGCGTGTCAGCTGAATCATATCTGCCTGCAAAACTGCAAGAAGCTGAAAGGTAGGTCTCTTGTACTATTTTACATGACTGGATGAATGCCGACATTTAAATAATAACTGTTTGTCGTTCACGCAATTCTACATGTAGATTTACAGTGTTGACGTTACTGACGATTGGCAGTGTTCACCCTTTTAAAGACACGTTTCTGACAGCAGGTCGGTTTCTTAGATCGAATTCAAGCTAGAAATGCAAATGTGTTCACTTTAAGTCTTCCTGGGTGTGTTCCTTACAGTGTAACGTCTAAAAATGCTAACGTTAACTGTTAGTACTGTTATCATATGCTAATCACTTTCCCTTTCGAATCTTTTGGCTTTCAAGACATGTCCGTGTTGCTTATCTAGAGAGGATTTTAGGTATATTTTGGAAAAAATATATAATGTTCTAGCTTTTGAGATCAGAACACTCATATTAGCACCTACACAGATGATGCAAATGTTTTTGAATGTTTGTAATGTTCCCTTTCAATGTTTTATGGTGAGAGGAAATGCCTCAGTTTTGAAGCGTATGATTCAGGAATGTCTCAATGCCTTGATATTTAGTATGGTGAGTTTTGACAAGCAGCCTGGATGATTACTGGTTTGACATTGAAGAAGGCTGTGTATTTGTGTATTGTTACCCTTTGATGTATTTAAATTGACTTCTGTCTTATGGATTTTTGTTTCGTATCATTTGTCATAGAATATATTTAGTTATTCCTATTCAAACCCTCTTAATCCTTGTCAGGACAAGGGTGTCTTACTAAATTCCTTTCAGGACACAGCCCTGCACAGCCTTTTTCCAACTGTGCGCCAACTGTGCTCCTGTATAATTTGTTTGCATCTGATGCATTTCGTTAAGGATGCAGTTAAACTCTGAGGAAACACACACACAGAGGACATACAAACTTCACTCATAAAAACTTGTATCTGGTTTACTTTTGGCTTACCAAAATGAGGAGGGATACTTGTACTATTTAGGGTGTTTGGATTTTATCTCTCTGAACTCAATTACCATGGCATGCATGTACTTCATGTACCAGAACTTCTATGAACTATATTTTTCAGTTGGGTTCCCTGACAAAGGGATCTTTGATTTGTTAGTAGACTGTTTAAGCCAAGAATGAGTTTACATATTTAATGGAATTGAAACATGTGCCGATATACTTTAGAGAACTGCTTGTAGACACAAAAATATGTGTGCTGTTTAAATTTGGAAGCATTCCTTTTCAGTCTTGTCCCATTAATGTGTACTGAAAGCATCACCTTCCATCATGTTATTTCCTTCCATGACAAAAAACAGGGGAACTCAATGTTCTTTATAATAATTTTTTTTTAACTCAAAAGAACCAGTTATGCTAATGCCAGTAATCTGTTTTGTGTCTTGGTGTGAATAGTTTTTTTAGCTGTTTATTATGGCTGTTTATTATTGGTTCATCAAGTTGTGGCGACTGGAAGAGATTTCCTGAGAGTATCAAGATAAACATGCAAACTGTTTATTAGCTTTAATATACATAGAACTTCAATGTGATGTTATTTATACAAAAACAGCAATTCTTTACAAATCTAAAAAAGGAATTGTTTAATTTGACTTTTACGGCATTAAAGTAATTAGTGTAATGTATTACATATTTGCAAAATGTTTTTTTTTTTTATTAATTATGTTCTTGGTCATGTCCCCACTAGCACATGTATTTTTTTTTAACCTATTATTTTCCTTCCTACATTTTTAGCCCAATTTTGCCTTTAATAGAGGACAAAGCAAAGTAGACACCGGTGTTCTTAAGACTAATAGTTAGCACTAAACGCTATACTAGACATATGCCCATACATTCACACATGCCAGATTTAACACCACTCACGGGATTTCAGGGGGTTGGAATTAATCCTAACCCTACTCTTTTTGGTCAATAGGATGTCTCTTAAAATGTATTGACCGGTTCCTGAAGAGACACTATGATTTTGCACTCCATAAAACATTGGTGTATCAAATTAGCTTTTTTATTGGGCAGTTATTTGCATATGGACAATTGTTAAATCTGTGTGGAACATTCTCGATTTTCAAAATACCCTCCTCTTGTTGTTGATATGTCCATTTAGAGATTCTTCTCAACCAAACTCAAATCTCTGTCCAAACTAACCAACTAATACCAACAACACATGGTCCTTCTGAAACTAACTGACTCAAATCCCTGTCCAAGCCAACCAGTTAAAAACCCTGGCTTTACCAATCTTTTAAAAACTCTGACGAAAAACTACACAGCTAAAAACTGTGGCCAAAAGAGAATTAAAGACCATTGTGTACAACTAACCTGATCAAAACTTTGGCTAAATTACTTGTCTTGTATGATCAGACCTTCAACGAATACCAGGTTTTATTGGCAGCTTTCTTTGGCCAAGACTCACCAATATTTCAAACAACAAATCCCATGTCGTTGCACATAGCATCATGCTGCAGGACAAGGAAATGTCAGCACTCAGTTTCCCAGTCGAACAAAAGTAAAATAACTTGTTCAGATCACGGCTTCAAGAATCTTGATGTATTACTGGTAAAGTGTACCAAACCCATCAGATGGACATCTGAGGTCGAGACTAACCAACCACAAACTCTGGATTAACTAACCAACTCAAAACTTTGGCCAAAATAACCAGGCTGCATCCCTGTCATACCCAGCCAAACTAACCAACTCGAATTTCTGGCCAAACTAACCAACTCGAATCTCCAGCCAGACTTAACAACTCAAATACCTTTGCAAAATAGAAAACACATTACAAATACACTCAATAAAAATAATTTAAGATGAATAATGTATTCCATTTTTAGATACTGTAACACAACAGTTTGTGAGAACTCTGTCAATATTTTACCAAGTAAAGAAAACCCAACATTTTGGTATATTGGCTTTTCTCTTAGCACAATTCTTCAATGCTTGTGGAAAAAAAGAAACTTTGAAGTTGCTCAATTCAATGTTTAAACTATATACTTCACTAGAGTTGCCAAATGCAGAACTTGGCTTTAAAGACTTGGCTGACCTTCTGACATTACAGTTTGACAGGAATAACAGAAGTCTCAGAACCCAAATTAAAACTTTAAACCTTTTTACATTTTTTGAGTTTCCTTATCATTCTCAAACTTCAACAATCTACACTTTAGAAATCCATCAAAAACTGTTGTACACTTCTGTTTCAAAGAGCAGATACATTGTTGCTTAGTCCAGTTCTTGCAACAAAAAAAAATCTAATTCTTGGCTTGCAGGTTTATTCCACCTGACCACGATGTTGTCTGCAATTGTTTTTGAGAACGACATGAAGAGTTTAACTTGCTAATATGTTTGGACTTTGGACTAATATGTGAGCTTCTAGAATTTCGTTCATTAAAAATAAAATGGCCTAGTTTGAACTTTCAGGCCCCATGACTACTTAATGCTTTAAATGCATTACAGTGCACTTAAAGCTATTGAACTCTTGCTATAGCAAATTGCTATAGTTCCTTTTTTAGATTTGATTAAGAGAGGCAAAATTTAAACAAAAAGTTTACCCATTTACTGTTTGTATATATAGGTCTCTGGATCTGAATTGGGCCTTACATTAATATTGAGAATGCATTGACGATGCATTTGAACTTAAAACAAGAAGTAATGTTTTTACATGGAAATGTAATGTTGTTAAAGATTTTTGCAATCATTTAACCATTTAGCTACACTGTTGTTTTCCGCCAGCTGTGGTAAGCTCGGCCATGGTGACGGGCTCATGGCTGCTGGTTCAAATCTCATCAAGACAAATATTTTGCTGCGTATGTCAATGGCTGATGGCTTAAAGAATCATTTGCAAAGAATGAATGCAAATTAGTGCCCGAAAGGAAATGTTAACGAAATATTTTGCTAGATTCATTTTGAAAACAAACAGTCATAGCAGGGCATGCTATTCTGTTGGGTTCATTAGTTTCATGGCTTGTTAACTAATTCTTTTGGAGCACCATAATATTTGTAAAAAAATTATTTTTTTGTATTTATACACGACTTATATTTATCCCCAAATATCCTTGTGTATAGCATTCAGAGTAGTCTTTTTTATATTTAATATTTGCTTCTGACTTTAGTTGATTCCTTTATGAAACACCTTTTTTCTTTCAGCTACTTTAAAAGAAATAGCCGCATGTTTTTTTTAGCTGTTAATTTGCGTTCACACCAAGACTGGAAGTTGTGTGGTTTGCCAGTGTATTTGATGTTAATCCAATAGGGAGGAGTGATACTTGGATGGAAAGTTTTGTTCATTTTGGTATTTCGTTGTTTGACTGATTAATTTAAAAGAATGATTCATTTGAGCTATCCATTTATGTTGTTCATATGAGAAAAAAAATCTTATCTACTTGCAAACTGTTAAGACAAAGACCCAAAAATAGAGCAAAATACACAAATCTGAGTAAATGAACTTGCGTTTTCTAATTATCAACAATGTAGTTAACTTGCACTGAAGAAAATGATTACTATCGAGTCAGAATTGTTCTTTTCACGAGCGACACATTACTGCACATGAACGCTATTCAAGAGCAAGGTGTGTCACTGCAGCAACTATCAACATTAGCTTGCAAAATATACCCCGCAGAGAAGCCATCCAAACATTTGGGTGAATCTCAAATCAGACGGGTGTGTAGATACCTTTAAAGGTAATGCAAGAAGTAACTCCACCTAGCAACTTGATTTGAGATTTTGATTCTAAAGTGTGTTGTACCGTTCATTAGGTTTCATTCCTAATAAATCCATTTATTTGTAGCGAAAAAAGATTGTCGGAAGTGATGTGATTAAACCAGAAACTCACCTTCTTAATGGATATCAATTTTGATTCCTTTCTCCTCTCGCAGTTGGTAGCCCCTCAGAACCTGGCAGCTCCCTCTAGCCCTGCAGCATCAAGCCTTGGCACATGTGGCTAGTGACAGAATGAGACATTTGCATGTTAATAGCTTGATTGCAAGGTGTGAACTCATCTGGCATTGAAGACTGTAAAACCACGAAGCTTTGCCTCACTGACGTACCAACACTTTTGTTAGTTTATTCTTATTTTATTCACGATAAATTTAAAATTATTTTAAGTTGCTGTTTTTCAGATACGATTATATAAATAAAGTGGCCACCAGAAAATAGTGATTTTGTTAAACAAGGTTAGATTGGGTTGGTCTTGACTGTAATTTAAAACTTATGTACAGCTGGTGCCTTTGGGCGACCACATGTCCTAACAGTTTTCTTTCAAAAACTATTGAGTGTTTTTTGTGGAATGCATAGTTAATAATGGAAATTAATATGAAAAAGAGTTGTTAATGAAAGGCTTTATTATTACGATTTCTCATTAAAGATGATATTTGTTGGCAGTTTATTAACAATTAAAAAGCAATTAAACAAGTTAGCCAAGTAACTAAAATGGAGCCAGTGACCTGTGATTAAATAAGTTATTATTAAATATGTTGCTTGCTTGCAGTCCAGTATTTTCATAGCCAATCGGCAGGTGCTTTCAAAATAGAGGCGAGGTGCTATTGGTCAATTGGATTTCTTCTTTGAAGGGCTGACCAAACCAAATATGATAGTTACTGACATTTCCGCTTCACATTTCCCTTTTGTTCAAAAGAGAATTTGCAAAACCCTTTATATCACGAGACATTAAGGGGAAGGTATAGACAGGCAACAGCCCAATAGTTTTTCTTTCCTTGTTATTCCAGCCTTTATGCTCATTTTTAATGCCATGAATAGTTTTTAAACTTAAAAAAAATCATATTGCAACAAAACCTTCACATTCTTGAGTCAGCAGTGCTCTGGTTTTACACTCATTTGACCGGTTGTAAATTCACATTCCGCAATACATGAATGTAAAAGACGTGGTTCATAAATTCTTGATAACAATCAGTTAAAAACATGATCAATTCAAATCTGTGTAGAAATAGAAATTACATTTAGGTAAAATGCTTACAGTGCATGTATGAATTGAGTGAAATATTTATGTTTAACATTATACTTTGTTTCGATTTCCATATTTTGTACGTTTGAATTATGCTATTTATTTATTTATGAACTGACTTTAAGCAATGCATTTTAGAGATCTGTTTGGTTCCATAATTTGTATCTCTGAATGGTAGTCTGGAAACAAATGGCAAATTTTAGTCTCAGAAGAGTTCCTCTGGAGCATGTAAGTGATGAGTCTTATAAGGTCGATGGTGTTTACAAGTAGTTTATAGTATTTTTCTCATTTTATTTTATGAAATAACATTTTCAACATAATTCAGTGGTTTTGGATTGTGTTTAGAAATAACTACCTTCTGCTTCCCTGTCTGTACTCTTAAGTTTTCTGGTGTTTAATGGTGACATTGGCCTCATTTTTAATATAAGTTTTTTTCCTTGACTAACCGAGTCACTCCAAATAACGCTCTGTTAATGAAGTAAAGGATACATGCTTGATGAATCATCTCAGTAAAACAGCCTGTATGAGTTTAGTATAGATCTTACTGGAGGGAGTCGAAGATAATTGGCATTGCATGCTCACAGGGAGGATTTCACCTCTAGGTTCTTAAACTTTAGAACAAAGGAGCCAAGAATAAATCCATGTTCACTTTGGGAGACAAATGTGGGTCATTCGGAAAGGTCAAACAAACAAGTTAGCCAGAAACTACACAGAAACATTGATTTGCACAGGGTCCCAAGCTAAAGACTAATGCACTTATATTACTACATCTACAGATAAAATGAAAAGTAAAACAAGAGCAGAAGAAATCTCTATGAAGCCTTCAAAGGGTATCTTCCAATCTAGGAATCTGAGTAGCTTATTAGGTGACTTAAAGATTTTAATTCCTCTATTGAAATGTAATAACCTACACAAATATCCAAAAGTAATATATAGTTTCAGATTTTAATGTAGTTAGTATGATAAACTATCAATATTGTCATAGCACTTAGCACATAAATTAAATGCAATGTCTCAGAGCACAAGAAAAAGTGTTTATTCCTGGTGTTTTTTTTTGGTCAGCCTGAGAATGTGCATCTCTATTATAATTCTATTATCCACTATTTACTATTTGAGCCCCCATTTGATTAGTCCTTGATGAAATCCGGTCCTTTTTGTCTATGTCAAGACTTAAGAGTAGATCCAAAACATCTTCGAAGATTTCCATTATTGAGAAAAAAAAAAGAATTTTCTGGTCATTGATATCCGCAACTATATCCAAGGGGAGGGCTTAACGATTACGGGAGGCCTATTAGGGAATACTGTCCGTGTGTCCTAATAGGCCCTCTATCTATGCTTTTAAGGGTGTGAAATGAGAATTACGAGGTAAAAACCATATATAATATAAATTATAAATTAAAAGTTTGTTCATAAAGTATAAATGAAAAAATATCCAAATGGAATGCTGAAAGGCGTTTCATGCTTACCCCACTCTTGATATCACTCAATGAATTTTCTATGATTTCCTCAAATATTGTTTGATAATGTGTATTTTTCCATTGCATTCAAAATGCTCATTTTTTAGGAGCTTGGCTCGTTCGCCAACTTCCCTGAGATATATTAGAGATTTAGCTATTCTCCTGATATGTTGATAACACTTTAGCATGGATCTTTGAATCAGATTAAACCAGTTGTAGTTTTTTTTTAATAATGACTGCAGCAAAATTATCTAAGAATATAACAGTTTTTCTTAATCAGTAGGATTGTTCATTTATTTGACAGCTTGTTATTAATTATTTGCACCATGGTTTAGTCTCATCCCATCTGGTCTCCTCCCTTTGGAGAAAGATTTGTTGAACCACTGCATAAAAAGGTTATATATATATATTCTTCAGAATAGCAGAGGTTTTCTTAGCACTACTTCATACTTCCCTCTTTCCTTCTTGGTCATAATGTGTTACATTAACCATTTGTGTTGAGACAACCTTTTTCCGTTGATTTCAGGTGTAAATAAATTTTTCTTTTTTTTTAAATACTATTTCAATATAGCAAAAACATTCATCCATCATGTAAAAAAAAAAACTAAAAAACACTATCACTATAGTTAGTTTATTTTAGAGTTTTTGTGAATTTCAACCCTGTTCAGATTTTCTCTGTAGTACTAGAAGTAGATGTGTTCTATACCTCAAATATTCATGCAGCATTTGGCTTTACGGAGATCCTGTTATCCTTACCATTCTATTGTAAAGTAGATTCATGAATGGTTAAAATAATAGGTCATCATCTTCAGCAATAATCTGGTGTCTGGATGTAGTATTTGACAAAGGACCTCCAGTTTATTTGTGTTGGAACACACTTCTCATATTACTAAAAGCTGCATCATCTAAATCAATGGTCCCCAACCCCTGGGCCGGTGCCGGTACTGTTCCGTTGGTCATTTGTTACTGAAAGAATAAATAACTTGCATAACTTCCGTTTTATTTATTTTGCAATGTGAACAATCTTTTATTTTGTAAAATTACCAGATTCTCTTAGTTATGTCTATGTCACTCTTGACGCAGGTCAAGGCGCTCTTCTCGTTCATGCGATAGGTTACCGCTGAAATGAATCCCAGGAGCTAGCAAAATGAGTAAAAAAACAAACCTCTTTGGAAAGTTTCTTTGCGATGGGGAAAAGGCCCAGCTTGGAGACAGCGTAGAGCCTACAACTTCCAAGAAAAAGAAAGCTGCATTTAAGACAATATCAAGAGTCCTACTTAAAATACAGATTTTTCTCGACTTTTTCGACAGGAGATTCCCATGCACCAAACCCACTCTGCATAATATGTGGCAACCGGCTCTCGAATGAGGCAATGAAGCCCTCAAAACTCTTGTTAAGAGAGTTTTGTAGTAGCAAACAGCTAGAGTGGATTCACAATTGTTATTATGTTTAGAAAATACCACAGTTTACATGTAGGTCGTATTACATTATTTTGTTACGTTTATCCGCCACACCTCAAAGACCTGTCCCTGATAACATTGTCAGACATTAAACCGGTCTGTGGCACCGTTGATCTAAATAATAAGGACTAAGCATGAGCCTGTTATTAAAGGTTTTCTGTTGGCCAACTATAGGCTCTTTAAAGATATGAACAACTCCACCAACCTTTCCATATAGCTGTCTGATAACTACGTTTTCACACATTGGCTATAAATTGATTGCTGATTATGTTTCACAGATATTTTCTTTTTCAACATTTACATTTTGATAGCAATATTACAGTTGTGCACCTTGTAAGCTGTTTTAAAACTAAATCATAAACATAGATAGCATTTAATAGAAGTTTCAGTCTAAATGATCATAATATCTCACTCTGGACAGGGGTAGACTGTTGTTGGATGCTACTTTGACATTCACTTGGTGGTTCAATGAGGTTATAGTTTTTGACAGAAGGCCAGGACTGACCTTTAGAGAAAGATAGACTCAGTACTGACATGTCGTTCCATCTCAGCGGGTGCACACACAGCCCGCAGTTAGAGAACGGTGCATCTGTAAGAAGACACACCAAGCCTACTGGAATCACAGGAATCACATTCCTACTTCTTCACGTTAAAACCTGTCTGAGTCAGATTTTTGTAGCTGCGTTAAATAGATGTATTTAGTTTTACGTGCAATCTTTTTAAAAGCAACTCCTGCATCTTGAATTTCTTTGTAAAAGTTCACTGACTGAATATTTTGTAGATGTTAGATAATTACATTTTCACTACTTAATGAGTCATACTTGGGTTTTGTGTTTAGACAGTGTTACTCATTACACTGAATGTCTTTGAACGGTATTTAGAGTAATGGTTAAAAAGAACCGTGGGCTCTTGTAAATGTAAAACGTCACTGGAAAATTGGGGCTGAAGCAACAATAAAACAAACCTTTGGTCTGGCATAGTTTCAGGACTCAAAATATATATTTTTAAATTCCTTTTTTACTGCCAAACTCTTAAAACAGGGGTTTCTGATTCATCCTCCCCATAGTGACGAATGCCTGCTCCTTTATGCTGGTTAGGTGAGTAATTACTATTAGCAAGTCAGACATTAATTGTTATTTTTATTGTTATTCTTATAATTATTGTTAAGTGACTGGATTCATTTAAAATCAGCAGGTCAGGGCAACTACCTTACTTTATTTCAAGTTAAATAACTGGAAGCATTCAGAATGTGCCTTTTTGAACTCAAGCTGAACACTGGAAAGTAAAATCGCTGGCCTCACAAATATTCACAAACAGCGTTCCTTGTTCCTTGGGTCTTCATTTGGATGCAGGGTTTTCGTTGGGTCGTAAAAAGCTACAATTCAAAAGCCCCACATTTAGGCTTTAAAAGTCTTAAATTCACTTTTCTAGGTCTTCAATAATTTTCACAAGTCTTATTTTTCTGATGTCCATGAACCTCCTATCTTGTTTTTGTTGTTGCTTAATGGGGTTGCCACAGCTCGAGAAAAGTGAAAAAAATTATCTAAAAACATAAAAGTCATGGTAAGGGGTACTAGAGTTTGAGAACTATAATAAATAATTTAAAAAATAAAAGGGATGTTTATTGGTGCCATAGTTTGAGAAAAGGCATATAGTTATAAAGCTCAACATCGTAATCATCGTAACATCGTGGTTAGCATTGCCAGAGTTTGAGAACGTGCTCGTGAACATTCATAAATGCTCAAAATCTTAAAAGTGATTGTTAGGGTTGCCAGATATTGACATGAGACACATAAATGTAGAACAAATATAAATATGATTGTAAGGGTTGCCGGAGTTTGATAAAACCAGCATAAATGCTCAAAAGCATAAAAGTTTAATTAACAGTAATTGACAAGAGAAACAACTCTGCAATTTGAGGATGAATTTAGGCTAGTATTTTATAGGTTTACAAATACTTTTAACAATGTTTTTTGAGTATAAATATTTATAATCATGTTTTTGATCATTTATTGTATTGTGCCTCTGTATTATGCATTATTATAAATCTGTTTCAACCTGAGAAAAACGTTTTTAATACTTCTGAAAGTGTAAGGAAGCATTGTTTGTTTTATTGTGAATTTTGATGTTATTATGTTTGGATAAATGAGATCTTATTGAGCTTTGAGGGTGGGTGGTTCTGCTCTCTTCGAGGATGATCAAGTAGCATCTATATCTCTGATAATTGACTACTGAGGGAACACAGTTCTCATTTGTTTGTGGTGTAAGGCGTCCAAATCTTGAAATATTCAGGCTTTTCTCCTCAACTTGCACTGAAAGCCTGACCCATTTTTCTCTGAGAATAAGCACTGGAAGGGAGACTTGGAGACCAGCACGGGTTCTGTGAACTCTCTCATGCATCACTAAACATTTGTCACTTACTGCAAACTTGATGATTGATGCGAAGGGAGGGCTACAATTTTAAGAAAAATGGCATTGTATTAAATTAACTTGAAGATAAATTCATTAATCCTGAATATTTTTTAAATACAATACAACCATGTTTTAAAATCTATGCATTTAAAAGTAGATGGTGTTAATTAACAGCAGCACATCAATTCACATCAGCAAAGAAATAAAAACAAATAGCATAGATGCCTAAAAACCTATATATGGTTCTGTATCATTGAAGACAATTTCTCGTCTTATTTTTTATTTTGTTAAATTCATTTTTAAGCATAACCTTATGTAAATTGTTTTATTGCAAACATTGCTTGTAGCTACTTTTTTTACATCATGTATAAAATAATATCTATCTTTTCCTCCAAAACAACAAAAATTCCAATTATCTAAATGTTAAAGAAAAAATATCTTATTTTGTCTTTTATAACACTACGTTGTATAATTTCCTATGAAACCAGGTCAGAAGGACAGAGTGAAAATACCCTTTCACCGGAACCCTTCTGAATGTCATTGAGAAATGTCGAAGTTCACTTCATTGTCAGACTACAGTGCTCTTGATGTCAGTCAAAATAAATGCAACTCTTGACGAAATTGAACTTGGTGGCATTGCATGGCATTAAAAATTAACCAAAATTGACTGGTAGTATCTGACGCTGAGAAATTAAAGTGGTTACCTGACAATGTTGTCTTTAATGTTTCATTAGCCAGAAGCTAAAACGGTTATTTATATAAGATTGTTTTCCATGTAGAAGCTGATGCATGTAGTCTTTCTGTAGTAGTGGCCCTGGCTTCAAACTAAAAACAAAAACCAAGATCATTTGCGTTTACCCTAAAAAGAAGTCAGTTATAATTCAATTATTTGAGGAGTTAAATCTCCTCATGAGCATGTATATTTTTAGAACCTACATTTTTTTAAGAAAAAAAAAATTGTCTATAAAAGGATGGCTTTATATAAAGTTAACTTTAGTTATGTTGGCCAGTCAGAAACTTTCAACAGGCCAATTAGAAGTTTTGGATTTTTGGATTGGGTTTTTGGATCAAAATTCCGATGTGGCTTTTGCGGGAAAAACCTTAATGATTGATTTAAAAGCAAGCTTTAATTTAAAGAAACACTGTCAACAACATGTCCCTTAACGTATACCTTGATATGTTGGTCAATCAGAAGTTTCCATCTGGCCAATGACTAGTTCCAAATGAGAAAAAACTGCTGTATATTGTGTTTCTAAAAACAAATGTCACCATTGCTGGCTTTTTCAGAGATGTTTGTTTGACCAAGCCAGCTTCATTGATTTGATTTATTTGTTAAATGAATAACTAGTCAGTTGAAAACATAGATCCAACAACATGACTAAAGTGACTTTATCAATAGCCAACCGGTTAATTGATAGGACAATGGGAGAATGTAATTAATTATATAACAAGCTCTTAACAGAGTTTTGGTATTGTTTCAGAGAAGAATGTCTTACTGTTGTGAAGAGTTATTCGTGTCCATGATGTAATCAGGCACTATTTCCCTACTTATACGTAACTTCAGAATGCACTCATGCAAAAATCATGCTACGCCATGCACATCACACATCCTGGATCCACATCACACATATCTGGACATTGGAGCCTCAGTTATTCTCACTTATGTAGTGAAATGTAATTAAAAGAAATCCTTTAATAATAACTTAATTGGCCTAAAAGCTTTTTGGCCCTTAAACCATCTCAATGTATATATATATATATATATATATGTATATATGTATAATACACACACATGTGCGCGTATGCGCGCATGTGTATATGTTCGCACACAAGGAATTTTCTGTGGTACAATGGAGCAGTAAGTGCAGCACAAGTACTATACAAACAACTTAAGTACAGTAGAATAAGTACCGTGCCACACGACAAAAAAAAACTGAACAAAAAATTTGTATAGTGGAGTGTGCTTAAGTGCAAAATGCAAGGTGATGAAATGTACAATAGTTCAGCTGCATGTAACAGATGGCGGGAGTTAGAAGTTCAGCATTCTGATAGCTTGGAGAAAGAAGCTCTGTTTGTGCTGTACAGTCCTGGTGTCCATGGCTCTGAAGCCCCAGCCAAAAAGGAAGAGCTCAAAAAGGTGGTGGCCGGGGTGAATGGGGTCTAGAATGATTTTGTCTGCCCTCTTTCTCACTCTGGTGGTGTACAGGTCTTGTATGATCTTCTCAGCCATATGAATAGTCCTCTGAAGTCTACAGACGTCTGCTTTAGAGACGGAGCTAAACCAGACAATGATGGTGGAGCAGAGAACAGACTCAATGACTGCTGAGTAAAACTGGGTTAGCAGTGTTTGTAAGAGGTTAAACTTCTTTAGCTGCCGCAGAAAGTACAGCCTTTGCTGGGCCTTCTTCACAATAGAGTCGATGTGTGTGCTCCACTTTCGGTCCAGAGAGATGATGGTGCCCAAGCTGTAGCTCCCAGATATCTGCCCCAATGGGGCCTTACCTTTTAAAATAAATATCTCACAGCAAAAAGAATTGCCTGATAACATTGGTCAATAAACTGCCTGAAAAGGAGCTCATGATTTAAACTGGAGTGTGTTACATATTTTTGTTACATAAGTTTTATACTACATACAAAATTACAAAACACAGTTTTTCTTTAAACATCAAATAGTTTATTAGAAAATGTAATGGAAAATGGTTGTACTAAAGAAATTTGGTCTTTTCAACAGCTTTGAACAGCTTTTCCTTTTAACAGGAAATTAGGTAAAACCAAAAAGACAAGTCTTTCAATGATCTGTCAGGGTTCAGATTTGTAATTTTACTTCTTTATGTGACAGATCATGACACAGTGATGCATTTTTTACCCTCATATTTTTCCCCAGTTAGTGCAATCATGTGTCCTGATCTCGGTTTCTTAGCAGCGAGAGAGAATGTTGATGTTCTCATAAGCATTTCTTCTAAACACTGCTCTCTTCAGCTAAAACCAAAAGAGTCTTGTAGCCAAGACTTCCAAAAATACCTCGCACTGATACACAGAGCAATGTGGGCAGTGACGGCCTAAAGATTTCTCTCTGCTGACCTTATCATTTAAGGAGTACCATGTTCTAAAATCATCTTTCATTCAGTAGTCAAAGAGGAAAAATTGCTCCATCTATCCGGCCTGACTTTCTCATTCCATTACAGTCAGAGCAGTCGCATCTGAGAAGAGCACTTTGCAGCCAAGAGTTCAGTTACATAAGATATAAATATGGGCAAATGTATTTGACCCTTTTATAGCTGCATCTGTTAGCCCCTCTCTAAAGGAGACGGCTAATTTAATGTGCATTTAAAGGGTTGTTGTTTGTGATGCCACAGATATTAGCTGAAGAAGCACTTACGGCGGCGCAGTATTCAGCACTTTGGATTGGCAAAGTTAGAAGCTTTATGCTGTTTGTATAGATGTATTAAAGTGCCCAGACTTCTCTGATAACGGCTGTTTTGTGCTTTCAGCACTAGAGCAGGCATCATGACTACTGCTCACTACCGACCTACCTGGGATCTTGCCCTTGACCCGCTGGTGTCCTGCAAGCTGTGTCTGGGAGAGTTTCCTCTGGAGCAAATGACCACCATCACCCAGTGCCAATGCATCTTCTGCACCCTGGTGAGTTCCATCCTGATTTATATAGGTTTAATATTTCTTCATCAAATGATATTTACAGAGTTAGGGGTTTGTTGATATTCAGGCTAAGAGCTGATTCTTAAGTAGACTGTAATGCAGTGTTTTCATTGTTTGATATAGATTACAAAAATGGTTTTCCAATTAAAAGAATGCTAAAAATAAACTCTGGTATTCTTATGTAACCTTCAGGCATTGTGAAACGTGGCTATATTTAAACACAGACTTCACAGCTTTACAGAGAATTTCTGCTAGATAAATCAAGTGCTTTTATTATAGCAATGTGATTCAAAGTCCAAGAACAAACACTGCTTCTGCAGCCCTCTGAGGTTTTACTCTGTTGTAAATTGATCTCAGACCAGTTTTTTGCACATTATGATGTAAAAAAAGCTTTTATAGATAAATATCTCCTGATTCTAGGAAGCCTTATCATCACGTTTGATGGAGATTTGATGGAGATTAAGCATCTTTACATTTTTGCCAGTGCATGTTTATGGAAACAGCAGGCATAAATTTGCTTACCATTCCTGAAAAACACTCTTTGTGAAAAAGACATTAATTAAGTTGATTTAGTTTTCAACCCCTCATCCATTTTCTTTACCCACTTACACCTGGTTCAGGTCATGCTGTTTGGATAGTACTTATCTCTTTCACTATAGGCAGCTTTTTAAACTATTTTTATTTCATTTAATTCTGTTAAATGTATTTTTCTAAAGAAGCCATGTCCCATGTCTTAATTAAATAGTTACATTTTATTAGTTACTAATTTATTTATTAGTTATTAATAGTTACAGTTATTTTAATAGAGAATTTAAACCCTGCATTTGGTTTAAGGAATGTAGTAGCTTGTTTAGTGCCTTTGAAAGTTAGAATAACTGATTTGATCTTGTTTGCCTTATAAAGTGCCTAAAGCAGTATGTGGAGCTTCTCATCAAAGAAGGTTTTGAAACGGCCATCAGCTGTCCAGACTCCGCCTGTCCAAAACGAGGCCATTTACAAGAAAATGAGGTAGTCACAAAGTACTTCACCACTGAAGATTTGCAGTGTTGATCTTTACATTTAGGTCTTTTTTTAAGTTGTATATTGAGATGTGATGAAACAAACTAGCATTTTTGTTTTGAATTAATACAGTCTCTGTTCGTTTTGATTTAGTTAAAAAAGTTGCATGGCAGCAAGTGCTGATCAAAGTGTGGTAAAAGTAAATACTAGAACCATTCTAATGGTTCTTCTGAAATAATTTGATAAAACTGAAATAAATACATCCAGAAATTTCACGATCTCTAGAACAATGCAGTGTTTCCTTTAAATCCTGCTGCCTCTGACACCTTTTCAGATACTTTGGATAACAAAAAAGGTCATTCATATAAAGGATTCATGCTGCAATAAATAATCTAGTGAAGCCATTTAATTTTAAAAACTGTAAAATGTATTACCAAAATAAAGTATTGAAAATGTTTTATACAAGCCTTTAATACTTTAGTTAGCTTCGCTGTGGTTAGTCACCACTAAATGTGATATGTGGTTTACAAATACAAAACGGTGATTTAAAAAAAATTATTTTCATATTACTAAACATTTTGTAATTTAGTTTATTTTGTAATGACCGTGTAAGGTCATTGTTTCAATTTGAGCTTCCTAAGTATCAAAGCTACTTGATCAGAGAAGTCAGATCAAATTGCAAAACATCAGCACTACTGTAATTCAAATCATGTTGTAGCACCACAAGCATCTTCTACCATGACTGCAAAAATCCAGTCAGCTGTTTTATTGGGTTTCAAGAATGTGATAACATTGTTATCTAAATGCCATTTCAGCAAATGGAAGAGTGCCTTCACATCCATCAGAGAACATTGCTCTTAATGGCTGTTGTTCTCTGTTTTCATTTTTTAGATTGAATGCATGGTGGCCTCAGAG
Organism: Danionella dracula; assembly: GCA_900490495.1. NCBI lineage: Eukaryota > Metazoa > Chordata > Actinopteri > Cypriniformes > Danionidae > Danionella > Danionella dracula. The sequence goes on along the minus strand of UELW01000067.1, from coordinate 4,423,572 downwards.
ATAATGCAGAGATATCGGAAGCTGCAGTTTGAGAAGGGTGAGTATATGCTGTTTTCATCAGCGAGCTGTTAGTCTTCACAGCAGCTGATGATAAACATGTTCATGGCTGTTCCATTCTTGCTGTCCTAGATGACTCAAACTGACTCACTGTAGATGGATAGGGCAGTGCAGGTGAATACATGTGAATGAAAGGGGGTTGAGGGAGTCCAGCAGCACACGTGTGAGTCCAGATGATTTCTAATGTGCTGGGCTTTACCTGATCTGCTGGTGTTTGTGAAAGAGAAATCCTGCCACCTGCTGATGTCTTGTTTTTACCTCCTTTTATTGGCTAATGGTTATTTAGTCTGTTTTAAGTTAAAAACAAAACATGAAGACTTTTATGTTACCAATGTCTGCACTGCTGTTTTTAGTATTAAACGACAGATTTTGTTTTAAATCCAATGGGTTACTGTTTTAAAGTAGTTTCTAATGATACTGTCAGCCCAACAATGGCGCCATGACTTGACTTGCATGACTTGCAAAAAAATTTATAATTTAAACTAATTAATGATAATTGTTGAAGATAAGCATAACACACCATAATCAACCAAGAACCATCCAAAACAACATGACGGTTAAAGAGGGGAATATGAGTGAATATAAATTCCTCAAGGAGGTCTATTAGATTAAAGTACAGTCAATATATATATATATATATATATATATATATATATATATATATATATATATATATATATATATATATATATATATATATTTGCATGCTCACAGGCAAATCTGTGTGCTGTGCAGGTCGATTTAAACGGGGTGTAATATTCAAAACAGTTATTGCAATCAGTTTAGGGGAAATCCCTTGTGACCTCTACAATGCTACAAGTGTGATTCTCAGATTCGTTGTTCATTCTGGATTCAGTAGTTTCTTCGTCAGGCCTAGGAGGCCAGTATCCCAATGTAGACTCTAGGAGTTCCTTTAGCCAGCAGCCAGGTATGATGTTCAATCTGAATTCAGTTTCTTCGACTAGCTGAGGGGTCCAGTATCCCAGTCTGGACTCCGAGGTCTTTGGGCCAATTTGAACTGCATACATTCTATGACCCAGTTGCAATTCAGTGTATTTCCCAATGAGTCATGTGCACAATTATCCTTGCAGGGTCCTGTAGTATTTTTGGCTGAATGAAGTCTCTAGAAATTCAGTATTGGCAACTAAGCTTTCAGTGGATCATCTTTTGTCTTTCTTGCAGTCCTCTCTTTCTTTTCTACCGACTTTCTTTTGCCATGATGATGGCGAGTTTCCAAGCCAGCAATACATAAGTGAAAAAATAATCTTTAACATGAGTAAAAAGAATATTATGCATTACTTTTGCTGTATTGCTTTGGTTACATTTCCAAAACAACCACAAACCACTGTTAACATGGCCAGGATGGTGATTCTAGAAGTTATACTAAAGGTTTGTAATTGCTAATGACTAGTGCAGTAGATGCATAGCAATTACATCTTTTCAGTCTTACCTTATCATGGCTCATCTTACCTTATCATGCTTTTTTTTGCTTTTTACCTTAAATGAGGAATAATTAACTGTGAGAATCTGAAGTATCAGGGATCATCGCCCAACAAAACACACATCAAGCATTTCAATGGCATAAGAAAGACTTTCTTGCCCCTTGGCACAGCCCCGCAGAAATAATAACAAACACAAGGTATACTTTGAGCAGAGTTAAAATCCATGCTTAAAACAACCCCTTGATTTGCCATCTGAACTGTGAAAGGTCAAATTTCCAGAGCTAGGGTTCATAATCCAGGGTTTAAAGTGTTCCAAATCCTACAAAATAAAAATAATAAACATGAAATCAATGTTAAATGGAATTAACCTGACTCAACAGTGTAAGCTTCTCTTTACTTCTTTACTTTAGCTAATATTTCTTCAAGCCCCAAATATTCACAGGTAAAAGGTTGATAAGCAATGCATTATATTTATGAGTGTTAACTACATATGCATGGTCTAAAGCAAGCATGGAAATTGAAACCAACCTGGAGCTTTGTGCCAACCCTTTACACATTATATATATTTTTTTCTCAGTAAGGGCTCCCAAACTATACCCTGATATGTCTCCTTTAGTTTTAACCACTAGAGACATTTGCTTGATGGTTAGTACCCTATAGTTCCTTGAAAAAAGGAAGAAAAAGTTGGCTGATATCGATTTCTAGACCAGTTACCTTTTGAATCGATTCTTCCTTTCCTTCATATAAAAAACACTACTTCCTTATTTCTTTCACTTTATGCAAATACATGCAGTGGTTCCATTGTCTCTGCCTGCAAATGACATTACTGTAGACACAGAAAAAAATGTCCCAGCCATCCCTTGCAGTCGGTTAAAAACGAACCTGGTAAACCACTTTCAACCAGGTTTACCAATAAACACCAATATTGTTCCAGATTGACCAATAAACACCTCCACGTATGTATGAGAACACCTCTTACTCCATTCTAGCCCAGGTTTAAATTTTTAGCCAGGTAAAGCTAGGGTTCAATACTCTCACTGAGCAACATTTTAAATTTGTTATTCGAGCCTCTAAATTTGGTCAGTTAACAGTGTTTGTTTTTTTTATTGGTTGAGCAACACTGCTCATCTTGTTGTATTTTGTTATTGTGATTATCAGCTAACGCTCTAGCATGCAGAGATAGCGAGACTGTAAATACTTTTATTTAACCTGTCAGTGTTGCAGGGAACTGGAGCATAATTGTGGCTGCAACATGTCCACTCTGGCAGAACCAAAGCTAGGAGTTCATGTGGAGTCATGCGTGGCCTGCCGTGTCAGATGAAGCGGTCGAGCATTACCTTGTTTGGTTTGTTAGAGACTCGCGTTGTGTTTGGTTACAGATGGAATTTTGTGGCTAAAAACCTCCAGATGCTACCCTGGCCTTTGTTGTAAAATCATTTATATTAAGCACACATCATGAGCTTAACTAAGAGTAGCCACTTTTTATGTCACTAACAGGGCTTTTATGTAATTAATAAACGACAGAGTAAGGAAACCAAAGGAGTCCAATTTAAATCTTAATGTACAATCTATTCCGCAGTTGAGAGATTAAGGGAGAAATGAATCTAAATGCTCTACTAATATAGTCCCCTTCTATTAGTGTGCCTCTCAAAATTGTGGGGTTTGTAACGGATATCTCATCTCTCACCTTCTTTTAGAGGTGCTGCTGGACCCGAGCCGGACCTGGTGCCCAACGTCCTCTTGCCAGGCCGTGTGCCAGCTAAAGGAGTCTGAAGCAGCACTTCCACAGTTGGTGCGGTGCAATGTTTGCACACTCGAGTTCTGCTCTGCCTGCAAGGCCAGCTGGCACCCAGAGCAAGACTGCCAAGAGAACGCTCCCATCACTTCCTTTCTACCCGGAGAGAGCAGGTAATGTTTACTGTTAAAGTATTTTTCCACTGCTTTCTGGTCTAAATTATGTTACAGTGCAATGTTGCAGAAAAAAAGTCCATATTTTTAATTTTACAGATCAGTTTGCCATAAAAAGCTTAGTCAAATCAAGTTTTCTATGTTGTTTAGATGTCTTTTGCTTTTTTACAAAATGACAGTTATTTTCTGATTAGTTTGCAGGTTTACACTATCCCAGAATTTTAATTGGTTTTTCATTAGATTTTTTTTTTTACTATTGATGTAAGTGCACACAGTCCACTGCACACTGTAAAGAGCACCACACACACTTACCCTTGGATTGCTTTTTTGCAGGGGGCTTTTTGCTTGATTCACACCTTTGCTGTTTAAAGGTGCTATATCGTGCACATTTCAAGTCATTTTTAGTAAATATGTGACCCCTCTATATCACTGCACCATTAATAATAATAATAATCCATTCAATTTATTTAGCGCTTTTCTAGACACTCAAAGACACTTTACAATTACCAGAGCATTATTCATTCACACTCTGGTGGTGATAAGCTACCTTGGTAGCCCTCAGCTACCCTGGGGCAGTCTGACAGGACGTGGCTGCCATTCTGTGCCTATGGCCTCCAGACCACCACCAAACACACCCTGAGTAAAGATCATTCTACTTCCACTCCTATAATTTCTTTTTGAACATTCTGTTTTGGGGAAATCAACAATGCCCAAGTTGTTGGTTTGACCTGTGATCAAAAGATCAAATCCACTGTGAGTTTTTAGCTGATTTTTTTTCGCTCACGTCCATAGCTTGCCTACATGTGTTTACTTGCATTGTTGCCCATTGTTTATTCTTGAGGGGCTTCTGTCATGGTCTTTAATGTCTTAACCTTTCTTGCATCAAACGGATGGGTTCTTACTGATTCAATTTTAACCTTGGCTACATGGAACACAAAAATCACCTAATTTTCACACATTTATTGCTAAGACTAGAGACGGAAGTCTCTAAATATAGAGCGTTAGTCACATTTACCAAGAAAGGGATTGATTTGGAAAAAGTGAACAAATTTCAATTTGATGTTGGTAAGTCAGAGAGAGAAAGAATTGTAGTTCAGAAATACTGTGAATCAGTATTTCATCCAATAAGAAGCATGAACTTAACTCGCACGATAGTTAAATGGAAATGTTTAAAGACATTTGAGAGTGAAGATTATTTACATGATGATAAATGAAAAAGTGTTCTAGCTAGTGTCCTCTATCATTTTGCATAATAAATTGAGGCTTAGTGTTGCTTTTGTCACTTTAATATGCAATTAAACACCAAAATCCTCCCACCGGTCTAGATGTATAGCCAGCTGTCATAGTGAGCTATGTACAGTGAAACAAGGTCTGATGTATCCAAGTCGTTTGAGGTTTTTTCTTTGTGTTTTTCTGCATGATTGAGTTGAGCAATTGTTCTCCAAAAAAGTATAGCATTGTGGTTTGCTGTCAGAGATTCATGCACAGGCATTGTTTGACATTCGTATCATTTACGCACTTGATTGAAAAGCAAGAGCTTTGTTTAGCTGAGTGTCTGATTCTTGATCTCTGTTCATAGCTGAGTCAACTCTCTGGCTGCTCTGAAGTCTATTGTTTTTGCAATACATGCTGGTAGCAATTCAACAAAAAGTGTTAAAAGCAAAAATTTTTGGACCAGTTTGTTTATCAACATTCTGCAACATAAAGCGAGAAATGCTAAATCAGAGATTTATTTCAGAGGCTGTCTCATAATTAAGGCTGAATGGACGTTACTGAAGCTGTAGTTTAACATCTGGCCTCTTGAGGCTGGTCTCAAATTAAAGATAATTCATGGCGGAGTTTAAAAAAAACTAATAAACACCTGGTTCCAGAAATACAAAGAATTGTATTTATGTTGCTAGTTTTGACAAAATCTACAGTTGTAATGTTATGAAGGGATTTATCAATCAGTTGTGTTGATCGTACTTAAGGGTCTTTTTCCCTTTATTACCAGCAATAAACAAGTGTTAAGTGAGCTTCAAGCTACTTTTTTTCTGTTGGAGGCTTATTTATTTATTTTTATCATATGCACATCTTTCCATCTATACATAATGGATTAAAATGATTTGAAAGTTATGAGTTGCTCTTTCAATTCCACAAACCAGATAAAACAAGAAAGATAACATTTACCATTTTAATGTTATAGCTATTAATACAAGTTTCTATTCATGTATTATAATGACATGTTTATTATTTTTTTGATTTGTGAAATCATGTTTTATGATGGTCTGGTTTTAAAGACATGGCTGTGGCTAAAATGCATGTCTTATCTAGTATACAAAGAGTTTAATACTCTCTCATGCTTGTTTGTCTGTTTTGCTTGCAAGTAAAATTTGACTAGTCAGTTGCAAGTATGATTAGTTTTTATTGTTTTTTCTTCTGTTTGTTTTACAAAATCAAATTGGCTAAAACCTTTGCAAAATTATTGGTTATCCTCCTCTTATTTCTAATCTGGTTAAGCTCATTTTCTAACAGCTTTTAAAAGGCAGGTTCTATCAGTAATTTCAAGGAAAACAACTTCCAACAGGCAAATGGCAAAAAAGTTAATTGCAAAATATGTTCCCTAATATCAATTTGAAATTAAATGCATTATTTACTAAAAATGCATTATTGTGCTTCTCTATGAAATTATCAATCACTGCTTTCAAATAATAAAATTAGACAAAAATAAAAACAATTCATTTGTATTCTTGAGTTTGCAGGCTACCATTGAACTGTTAGAAATTGTTATATACTGTAGGTGGTATTCTGAGGGCAGCCGGGATGCACAGTGTGTTTACTAAATGCTTTATTTCACCACTAAGTGTTTCAAACAAACAAAACCTAAGCAAATCAATAAACAAATATAAGCTATACAAACAAAATACCTTTTTTAATAAAAAAGCATTTTCAAAAGCAAAACCAAATATAGACTACACTTTTGTTCAGAAAAAAAAGCATAGGCCTAGTTTCAGACTTTCAGCCAAAAAATGTCACTGCAACCCCAAAGCAAATGTCCCCAAACGTTGCTTCTGAAGCCATTTAAAATGGAATTTCCCTCCAAAATAAAATGGGTCAAACCAAATTAGGAGGAAATCACTTCTAAAATATTTTCCCACAGAGCACATAAGATAATTAAATCCAACATGCATAGAAACCATATGATTCATTAGAAACCTAAATATAGAAACATTTGTACAAAATCTGTAGAAAAAAATGCATAGACAATTATTTTCATTACCCCTTTGTGGCCAGAAATGACGCCACAACCAATCATAAGCAGGATTATCAGGATTATGGGCAGCTCTTGATGAAGTCATTATAATGTGCTAATGTACAGTACAAATCAACACTCAAAACACTAAAAAAGTTACTAAAACACTTAGACCCATAGTGGACGATGTCTGCATAATCACAGGAATATAGTGTTAGTGTTTACAAAACCCAGGCGTATGGCTTCAGCCTGAGCCCGCCAGAGGCCATAGATTATACATTCGCAGGCCGGATCTGGCCTCCGGGCCTTGATTTTGACATATGTGCTGAATTATAGGGGTTTGTGACCCTTTTATCACTTTTAACATCCTCCTTATTTGAAATTCAGATAATTCTTTGACCTCTTAAGCGAACAGCTAATTTTTTTATCACTGCTAGGTTTAATCATATTTTATTTGTATGTATTTTCAGTTCGTTCTTCAAGTCCGACGATGATGATGCCCCCATCAAGCGCTGTCCCAAATGTAAAGTGTACATTGAGCGAGATGAGGGCTGTGCACAGATGATGTGTAAGAACTGCAAGCACGCTTTCTGCTGGTACTGCCTCGAGTCTCTTGATGTAAGTGTCATACATCTCTGATTCAGCATCTGACATCACGCTGCAGTTTTTTTTTTGTGGACCATGTGAATGTTAGTCCTTCAATCAAGGCTGTGAACGCAGCAGTGTCCTTCACACAGCTGCTTTGAGCACACACTGAGATAATGACCAGTCTCTCTTCAACATGTGTGTTTGGCAGGACGACTTCCTCCTCATCCATTACGACAAAGGACCCTGCCGGAACAAATTAGGCCACTCCAGAGCCTCCGTTATCTGGCACAGAACACAGGTGGGAGCTCACAGAAAAGAACACGTTTTCTTTCACCTTTTTATTTTGATTCGGAATGAGACCTTACGCACGTGTCGACTCATGTAAATGAGTCATAGGCATCGATTCTGACATGAGTGTTTATTCAAAACCTAAATGTTTTCTGTCTAGAATAGGTGATGCCTGATGCTTTAGTAATATATATATATATATATATATATATATATATATATATATATATATATATATATATATATATATATATATATATATATATATATATATATATTGTATATTGTATATGTGTATATTTTTGCTGTGCCTTTTAGGTAATCACAAGCTAATAGGCTGTCTTCTGGACGTCCTGTCCAGAATGACACCAGTTGCAAAGGGGCAGAAAATTTCCATGGAAACTTTTTCATTGGGAATTTTGGAAATTTAAGAAAATTTTACGTTACAGGGAATTTTTTCAATATTAATCTAACTTAACTATAAACATTTTAATTGTAAACTGGCATGGACAAAAACTAATACATATTAAACATTACATTTTTGAACGATTTAATTATATGTGAAAGAGTAGAAGCTTTGCTCCTCATTTCTGTTATTGTTGTAGAATCTGAAATGCATCCAATTTTTTTAAACCAAGACTTGCATACACTGCTCATGCAGTCTACTCAACAACGAAGTTTGTCAAGAAAATTGGCAAATCGTAGCAGCCACCATTGGTGCCGGATCTCTTTCACATAAACTGTTACCGATGAATAAAAGAATTTGCTAAACTGAAAGTTTATTTGTTTATTCCTATTCATGTTCCCATTAATTCTCATATATTCCCCAAAACAAGCAAAAGACGCTCTCCAGAGTTTTTTAAAATTGATTGTTTTTTTTAGTTAAAAGCTTGTGTGTGCCAGTGCTTACTTTGTGCCTCCTAGTATGCCAAAGTAGATCAAAATCAACAGTTTGCATTCTATGCATGAGAAATGGCTAACAGAGTCATCTTCAAAATGCTGAGAAGATTGCTTGGGGAATTAGGGATCAATTGTCTTCTTGGTTGTTTTGCCACCAGATAATAAACTCTGCGAGACTCATTCCTAAAGATATGTGCAACATTTGTGACAACCTCTATATAAATGCTGTGCAGTTCATGCTGAGTTGAACTGTTCCCCTTCGTAAAAGCCATAAAATGAAAGGCTTCTGATGCCCCTCTGTGGAGAATTTAGATTTTACAGAAAAGCAGTGATTTAATGTGATATGTAAAAGATTTTCATAGTTTTAATTTGAACATTATTTATGTTTTGTTCACATTAGCAGATTTTTTTAATATAAATAAAAACATTGTAATTTAAGGCCGTTCGGGTTGTGACATGAACACGGGTTTAGCATGAAAGTGAACAAATATCCCAGCTTTATTCAATAAAAATAAACACAGTCCATGAAACAAATTAAAGAGGGGCTTCTGGGATTGATGGAGTGCAGAGAGGAAAAGTGTCCAACAAAATGTGAAACAGCAGCCAACATGACAGGTGAGGATTTATTATTCTCATGTAAGGTCAAATAACTCAAATCTGCTTGAGGTCCTAAGCATTAATTAACACTTGGTCGCTTTTTATATATATTACAAAACATGAAGTCAAATAGTATTCAGGCCATGTAGAATAAAGCTTTGAGTTGTTGGTTCTCAAAGCATACGTCTTGTCTATGCTCAAAGTTCTGGTTGTCCTTCATCATTATTATCATCAGCTGCTTCTCTGGAGCTGCTGCATCATACCCCTTATGGTGCAGTCTGATCTCAAGAGTTCATTGGCTTCAGCTTTAACTGCTGTCCATGCTGTAGGTACATGCACAGAGTAGGCCATGTTCATGGGTTGCTCAGTAGAGCCTCCTCAATCTCGCAGGTGCCCACTGCTGACTTTCTCCCCATATTTCAGACCTTTCCCCTACATCTCCTTTGAATGTAGTTGCCAGATGACTTTAACACGCTTTGGCCTGGTACTACACTATCTGTAAAACCTTAAAACAGGCATGTAAATATTGTGTGTGAAAAGTAAGGAGAGTTGCAAATTCTCGAAGTTATACTATATATATATATATATATATATATATATATATATATATATATATATATATATATATATATATATATATATTAGGGATGCACCAATACCGGTATCGGCCTCGAAATTTTTGTACTCATTAAAAGACTCCAATACCAGAGGCCGATACCATCGTCTGTGAAATGTCTATGTTTGCGCCACCGTGTAAGGTTAATCAAAGGCGCCGAGTACCCGTCTTCACACTCCGGCTGCAGCTCTGACCGGGGAGAAGATGACACACACACACACACACACAGATGACTTGACATGGCTTACTTTCCAGAGAGCTTTATCAGCCACTCCCAAGAATTTGCAACAATGCCAACAATTCACATACAGATTTTTGCACTGGTGATGCTACTTGCATAGTTCGCTCACCTGCCTTAGAAAATTAAATCTAGCAAAAACGCACATTTACTTCTGACTTTCCTAAAATGCACACATAATTTTGGCTTTCTATTGCACTATATTGGAAAAAAAATTTATCTGTCATCCAAATAATGTCTGCAGGTTCTGTGGTGCATTAGAGAAAGCATTAATCAAAGCCTCTATAGTACAATGCTTTAAACAAGTGGAAGGGGTAGAAAGAGAGCTGGCCCTATGTTAATTTTTCACTATTTTAACCGTCATCTGTAGTAGTTTTGGTCTGTAAAGCTGCATTTGAACAACTCCACTGTTACAACTGCAATGTTTGTTCACAGGTGGTGGGAATCTTTGCCGGTTTCGGTCTGCTCTTACTTGTAGCCTCACCATTTCTTCTTTTCGCAACCCCTTTTGTCCTCTGCTGCAAGTGCAAGTGCAGTAAAGGCGACGATGACCCTTTACCCACCTAACAGCCCTACGTGAGGATTTCGGCTCATCTCTTTCAAGCGCGTTTCTTTTCCTCCTCCACCTTAAAGCTCTTCATCAAGCGGTGGGACTCACGAGCTATACTCACGCAAGGCTCCATCCCACAGAAAAAGGTGTCCTGGGCTTGCTGGACTTATGTCCTTCTCCAGATTGAGAGTGCAACGAAGGCGCTTTTTCATCTGAGCGTTTTTCTGCTTTGTGGATGTTTCGCATAAAGCATGTGGATTTCTGGAGGGTTCTGCTCGGTCAGAAATATGTTCAGTATGTGTGTATGTCTATGTGGAGAGTAGCATTTCTGTCAGGCGGCCGTATGCCATGCATTTTGCACACGTAAGGGATTTTTTTGTTACTCTTAACTGCTCTAGATGGACAAGGGGAACGTATTTGGTGTTAATGTACAGCTAAGACTTTCATTAAAGGGCACTTTTTGTTTGATTTTTCAGTCTTTCAGTTCAAAACTTTAAAAACAAAACTTGACTTGGCAGACTTCAGCTGTTGACGAGGCCATTAGAGAAAATACTTTCCAATTGTAATCTATTGAGTACACTTAATAAATACAACATTTTGAGCCAGATTTAAATATAAATTAAAACAGCTAAAGATTAGTTCATCCTGCCAAAAATTGACTCTTACTTTACCAAAAAAAAAGTGCTAATGTTCAGTAAAAATATTGAAATCAACTACTTTTTTGTGATTTTTTTTATACGCAAACAAGTTTTCATATGTTTGAAATGTTGCTTTTATTGTTTTTATGTTCTCTGGTGTTGTTGGTTATCTATTGTTAGAAAAAAAAATCTGTTATGTACTTCATTTGTCATGGTTTTTGTTTACTTTGAATTGTATTTTTTCTATGTACATTTTCCTTGAGATTTTTTTGTAGAAGTTGCTTATTGTTTGTGCATTTTTAAATACTGAAATACTGCATTTCAATCAGCTTATTGTTACTTGCATGACGCTCTATCTGGTGTCATCATGGGTCCTGAAATGGTCCTTGTAGTTCTAGGATAAACTAGTTTTGAGGCTGTTTGGCTCAAAAATAAATGTAGACCTCTAACGCTCTATGCAAGTTGATTTAACTTGAAGAGAAAATTATGATTTGTTTTGTGTTGAGATTATTAGTGAGTTGGGATAAAAAAAACAGCATATAACAGCAAGCTAATAAGCTTAGCCATTTCTCAGAAAGCCATTGCAATTATATCTTTCACTAGCCAGACAAGAAAATTATACTCAATGCCAATATCTTGAATTTGTTGGGTAAGCATTGGGTCATTTGGAAATATTCAATTTGTCTGCTGTATGTTAGGCTGGATCATATGTAGAATTGAACAATTTTATCATATTCCATTATATAGTTTATGTAACATTAAGATCATGTGCCTGTTTAGATGTTAATCTAACTTTTTGGTTTAGTTATACTGTATAAATATATCCTAGAGTAGCAACCTTATTATTATGTTTTAGCCTAGGTTTTGAGCATTTCTCTGGTTTCCATACCTGCAGCCTAGAGTTTTTTTACGGTTTACTTTTATCCTCATGTTCTCTTTCATTAACAACATTGTAGTTACATTGTCTATATATTTGTGTATGTTCATGTTTTGTTATTTTGATGTGCTTCTCTAAATCATTTTGATCTTAATTCAAGATACAAACAGCAAGGTAGGCCTACATAGGTCTTGCTAAAAATAAGACAATCGTGTAGGATTTCAAGCTTACTGTTTTAGGCTTGCAAAGTGCTAACTACTGTTTTATTAAACAGGTTTTTTTACATTTACACTCTCAGATAATCCAAAAACATTACAATATGAATCCAAGAAACATACTGCTACATGATGTCTTGCTAAAAATGTGCTAATACTTTCAAGCTAACAAAACGTTAACCATGATTAAGACATTTTTGGGGTGGGGGAAGCCAACACAATGCTTGTGAGCCAAATCAAAACATCTTTATGACAATTCAAGAAACATACTGCAACATGACATCTTTCTAAAAATCAGCTACTCGGGGAGTTGTGGCTGCTCCTTTTAAGCTAACACAATGCTAACCATGATTAAACATGTCTGCGAGAAAAAGTGTAACCCACACAATGCTTGTAAACCAAATCAAATTACCATTACAATATGAATCCAACAAACATACTGTAAAATGAGGTCTTGCTAAAATCAGCTAATCAAAGACCTATAGCTTATCATTTCAACAAAATGCTAACCATGACTAAACATGTTTGGGAAAAAAGTCAAGATTACCAGGATGCTTGAGAGCCCAACCTAAACAATATTTTAGAAAATAAATAGCACATGTGTCTTGCTACAAATAAGTCAATCAAGAAGCTATCACAAATCCTTTCAGGGTAACACAACGCTAATTGTAAAACAAAAGTGCATATATTTTGAAGAAAGTGTTGCATGTAGAAAGTTTGTTAGACTTTTAAGACCAACACAATAGTAACCATCTCTCACATTGAGTTTGCGTCGCATTAATTTTTCTGCTTTAACATGGTCACACATCCCACTTTCAATTTCTCACACAAAAAAATGATGATTATGATGTAATGCTTTATTTTAACAGCACATGAGCAAAGGGTGAATTGCTAAATTCCTACTGAGCACAAATCCTAAGATTTTTGTGCACCCTTGTGCATGTTTCTGCCAAAATACCAAAAACTCCCATGAACATCAGCTAAACACCTGGCACATCCTTGTGGCCAATCAAAGGTGAGCATTGTCAAGCTTTTCCAGAAACCCTTGCGAATAAAGATCATTTGAGATCTGGTTCCAATTTATGAATGTTTAGGAAGCACTTTGTTAACGAAGTATCTAAACAGGAACTTACTGTATGAAAAAAATGAGTGTGTTTTGGTTGTAACTTAAAGACTGGAGTTTGCCAACAATCACTTTGGTTGTACTGTTATTTAGGTCGATTCATTTTATAGACCAGCTTTAATTTTGTTTTTATGTCATTGTACTATTACAACTTACATATGTTTGAGCTATTACAGACATTTTTTTTATTAGACTCCCATTATGTATATCATAAATGCAATTAAATCCAATTAAAGTTCCCCCACTCTCCCTACTGGGGATACCTCACTCTGAGTCGAGCCAAAACTTGAGCAGTATTTTTATTTTGGTTATTTCTTTTAATATGCCAACATTGGCTCCACCAGGAGATGGCATACTGCGCCTTTAATGAGGCATGGAGCAGTGGTAAAACTGTTTGCTATGAAAGGGCCTTGTCAAGCTTTAATTGTTTTCCCCTAAAGTAAAGCATCATTTTCTATTTTTTTGCAAAAAAATAAATAAAACACATTATTCAAAATCATGCTCATTCATAAATAGCACACAAATTAAATGCAGGAGTATACATAGTGGTTTTGCCTCTTGACCATTCAAATCAATTCCAGATCTACTTGAGACAACGCTATGTTAATCTCAATATTGTGCCAAGCAACATAAACGAGAGAGCATTTTATGTTTGATAACAGTTTTGATGTTGCGCAAGCTTGTAAAAAAACGTGTATTCTTGTTCATTGTGAAAGTCAGTTAAATGTTATTTTGTTGTATAAAATGTTTTATGAAAATATTTTTGTTTCCTATCTGCAGGGTATTGTAAATGTGTAATGGACCATTTATTGAGTTCACCTTTTTCTTGATTATCATATTTTGTTTAAATCTTATTTTAAGCAATGTTCATGTGTACCCATTAAGCCACTGAGATTCAGTGCTAAAAATAGTTTCTGTCTGTTCCAAATTGACTCGTTGCTTTGTTTTTTTTTAACTGTTGTCTCCGACATGGATTTGCAACCTCATATGGTCAAGGACAAAACTTTGGAGAATTTTTTTTTTTCCTTTTGATGTGTTTTTGTTAGTCTTGATCTCTTGATGCCTATATCTGATATCATTTTTCTTTTCATTGTAGCATCCTTAGATCAGTTCCAAGAGGGAAAGTGTCCTGCACAGTTTCAGCAGCACACAAAGACCTATAGCTTTTAAACAAGCCAGAATGACTAATCACCTGCATCAGGTGTGTTTTATTACGGCTGCAGCTAAACTGTGCAGAGCTTGGCCTTAGTGAGTGTGAAACATGTACTTTTAGATGGGTTTTCTTTTTGAGTTGAGTGCTTCATTTCCCTTCAAAAGCTTTTTAAAATTTCAGATGTCTTTCCACTAGTTCTGTAAATGTGCACGTTTGTGAAGCCTTGACCAAACTAGTAAAACATTTAAAAATTCTCCCTGGTCTTACTCTTTGATGTTTTCATGTCTTATGTATTTATGTTGCACTTCCTCCTCTGCTTAAATGATACGTTTTGCTTACTGCCTATATGAACATTCACATATTTAGCAATTATATATTTAAAAAAAAATCTTTACAACATTGCACACCTATCCCTAACTACATGATTGTTGGTCTAACTATTTAGTTGTTCCATGATCCTGCGAACAGTTTTTCTTCGTTTCATTCCTGCAGTTAATGTGTATAATAATAAATTTGTATTATTGCATTTTTCATGATATTTCTATATATTATATATCGATATAAAAGTTTTATTAAACATGATTCCGGGTAACTACAAATTTGATACTATTTGTCCATTAAATATCATCTTTTTTTGGAGTGTTTTTTTCTTGTGATAGTTTACATAATAAAGGTTTGTTTTTCCGGTTGGAGCGTGTCGTTCCCCGGAAGCAGTGTAGGCGGAATCGAATTCTTTCTTTGACTGTAGCGACAGATGTGGTGGTAGTGTGGGTCCTCAAATGGTGCTTATAATCGGGCGAAAACCCGAACATTTACGGACGTTCACACCAGGAGCCTGTTCCTTCACTATAGATAAGTGAAGCTGTTTGTCGCTCTTGTCTGTTAAGCGGAGCCGTAAATGCCATCGTTTAATTTTGACGACTAACGTATTCGCTCCTAATCAAGTTCGGTGTCGACCGCTGAAACATGGAAGATTTGTCTTGACGGAAGTGAGGCTTTTTCGTCCGAATGGAGTATTTCACATTTTATTTAGTGGTTTTAGCTCCACTGCAAGTCTACTGTGCGGTGAGTCCAGCGTCTGTTTACGAAAGTGAAGAGCTGCAAGAATTTGGTGAGTGTTAAAGTAGTTACTCAATAAAGAAAAATTGTGAGATTTAATACAAACACTTCCTACGTTCAATGTAACGTTTATGGGGTATTTTGATTCGGTAGTTGAGTCCAGTCATTCTTCCTTTTCCTGTTTTGACTGAGTCGTGACTGACCGTGGAAGTTTGCTGTTGATGAATTCTTATGTTTATGGAATGAACTGAGTTACATTGCCTGATGTTGACTGCACGCTAACTGTTCTGTGGATAAGTAAACGTTGTTATGATATGGTTATTCCTTTGTCTCCTTCACCTCATGCAGATGTGCTCAGCTCTCTTCTCTCAGACTTTGAGGTCTTGCCTGCTTTAGGATTGCAGTTTCACTCAGTCAGAAAGAGAGCCACTGATGCCCCCTCACATGTGGAGAAGCTGGTCACATTCACAGCCCTGCAGAGGTACAAGACAAAAGGCCATTACTGTGCCAAATGCTACCTCTAAACATATGCCTAAACGTTGAGTAGATAATATTTTTGTTTTAATTTAAATATTAAGAAAGCCTTTATTTTCATTTCATAGTTGTGTACATGGAGTTTAGCTGTAATAATGGTTTCCAAATATTTTGATTATTTTTAAACTGGCACTTATTAAAGCAATGTGTGAGCAAACCTGGTACAGAAACAAACAAAAAAAAAATCCACACCACCACATTTTGCACCTCCTATTTTACCCAGACGACTTGTTGCAAGGTTGACATTATAGGTGCCATATTATGTTCCTTTTAAATAATTTACAATGCATATTTGACCACTCTAGAATTTCACTGCACCATTAATAACCTTCAAAAAGCTGTATTTATCATAAACAATGTCTTTGAATTACTTTACATGAGTGCGCTCAACTTTCCCTCCTACTTCCTTGCTTCCACCACGCCCCCTGCTGGGTTTTTCTTGTTGACACACAGAAAATCCACTCAATTCTGATGAATGCCTTTTTTGGTAAGTTAAAACTTACATTTGGCCCTGAAATCAAATAACACTTTCTTTTCAACTTTAAATAAGGTTACTCTTCCTGGTCAGTCAGTGTGTACATTCTTCATGTAGGTTAGCTACATTAGCAGTTCATCTGATTGGTTAGTGGGCGGTGCTTTTGCCAATGGGATTGGCTATGGTCATAAAGCTGTTTTGACCTTCAAGATAAAGAAAGTAGGATTACACAAACATTCATGAGCCAATCTGAATATGACTTGTAGCATGTTTTAATGAGGGAGCGTTACTGAGACATGCTAGAAAGACCCAAAAAGAAAGCTTGAATTAGATTGTATCCTCCTTTCTGACCTGTACTAAGTTTATAATAAGTGTTATATGCACTCATTTGAAATGAAAATGATGCATTAGAACACCTACATTAGAATAATGTCCTGCTAAAAGTCCCACTTTCTGATTTATTTTACCAATTATTAACCAGATTTATCACAAATATTAATTGTGTATCTCATTTAAAATAATGTCTTCTTTTTAATAGGCACTTCGAGCTGTACTTGACCACCAACACAGAACTTTTTACTGATAATTTCAAGGCTGTGTTCATTGATGCCAATGGACAAGAGGATCAATATGATGTTCAGTTACAAAATTACTTTAAAGGACATGTTGTGGGTAAGATGGGGGGTGAAGTTAATAAATTCTTTGTTCATAATCATTCAGTGAAGCTTCATTCCTTACATACTCAACAGGAGAGGAGGAGTCACGTGTGCAGGCGCACATTGACGGCAAAGAGTTTTCAGCTCACATTGTTACTGGAGAAACTGAATATAATGTTGAGGTGATGAACATTTCCCTTGCTGTAGATATGTGTGAAATCAATGTCCTTTTCATAAGTAGTGAATTGAATGAATCGGTCTGGTCTCTTTTAGCCTTTATGGAGATTTACAGAGACAGCCCCTGATGGCCGTGTGCTGGTGTATCGCTCAGAGGACATTAAAAATATCAGTCGACTGTCTTCACCCAAAGTATGTGGATACGTGAACGCTGCTGCCCAGGACCTTCTGCCAGAGGGAGCGCAAGGACAGATGGACCGAGAGGAGGGTGAGTCTTTAGGCATGACATCACTGGAGTTTAAATATAGACACAAAACAGACGTTTTTGTACGTTTAAGTTATTTACTTTTTACTACTATTTACCCTGAGCAACGAGGGTACAAATTTAAAGGGTTTTGTTCCAGCTAATATAAACCAGTGGTAATGTAAACCCAAACTGTATTTGTATAGCAAATTTTCATATAAAAAACTTTGCTAAACTCTTAACACAATTAGCACAACATCAGTTTAGATAGGCTCTACAAATAACACATTATTTGTTGTTTTGATACAAAATGCATACATATAACACAAATTTCAAATGCTTGAACTTCTTTTACACTCGAGCTCCATCAACACCAAAACTATGTCTTTGAAAAGCCAATTTTTTTCTCAATGTGTTATGATTGACTGAATGTTGCTGTCGAAAGAAAACATGTGCTAGTGTTTGAAAACTTTATTATTGTATTTTGAAAATTAGTTTTAGAGTTTAGCTTACAATGGGGGTTTTGAGAATGAAATTAACTGTTTTACCAATTGTGTGTTTTAACTGATTCGTTGCGTTGAGTTGAGCAAACTTGGAAAATGTATTGAAAAAACTGTCTAAGCAATTGTAAAAAAAAATTGATTAATTCGATGGTTGCCTAAAACAATATAAAATACACATTGTGCACATTTCAGCTTTCATCACATGCTGATATAAAAAGTATTCATCACTACATTAGTGTGTATTGCATTTGGTTTAACAAAGACGGTCTATTCAGGCTGGTTTTCACCCAGCGGTGACCGGCCATAAAATCTGGAGTCAAAGCATAGTGATTCAATGCTGAAGCATGCTCATGAATTTGTGCTTCATTGTTCTTCTTCGAGCTGTTGCTTTAACTGCTGTAGTTTGAGACAAAGGTTTTTGATTTCAACAGTAAGTTGTCGGACAAAATAGTACCTGATAAGAGTTCTAATGAGCAATATGTTTAACATTGTTTTGTTTTCTTCAATTCAGCACCTCATAATAGAGAGAAAAGAGCTGCACACGACCACAGAAAGAACACATGCCCATTGTTATTAGTGGCAGATCATCGCTTCTACAAACACATGGGGAGAGCAGAGGAGAGCACCACACTTAACTACTTGGTGAGCACTGCAGCAAGAGCTCAAGGGCTGGTGTCATGTGCTGCATTGAGGTTCATGTAAATGGCTGTTTTCATCCAGACATGGAGTAATATTATACTGAACTTTCTGCTCTTTTTGTTTTTCTATTACCACCAGTCTTGTTAATAGAAGGTGTGTTCAGACCAAGGATTGGAAAACGAATGTTCTTAATTGGTTGTCTACTTACTCGCTTTTCCAGTAGACATACTTTACCCTCTATTACTGGTTTTTAGGTTTCCTTCAAGTGACTACTCAAAACTCCTGATTGGATGGTGTGGATGTAAAAACTAGAGCAAAAATATTTGACCGTTTCTCCACTCTCTATACTGCTATACCAAATTATTCCCGTCTTAGAAACCATCAAACTTACTCCGCCTTATCCTCGCTGATTCCATGTCGCATCTACTTATTGACTTAAGATGTGAAATATTCGAAAAACATGCAAGTTCAAGTTTTGGTCTGAACATGCGGTTTTACTCCCTTGTATCTGTAAATGTAGAGTAGCTAGCAGTTGAAAAGAATGCAACATTGCATATAAAAATTGTCAGTTTTTTGAACAGTTGTGTTCTTAAGGTTCTATAAGAATCAGAGTTCATGCAGGTTCTCTGAAAATTCATTAGAGTTACAAGTAATTAAAAAAACATTTATTTACAATAACTTCAGCATTGTAATGTTTTAGGAACTAGCAATTTATGCAGTAATTAATTAAAATGGTTTTCTCCCTTCCACTAGACAATTTAACAGATTTATTTTCCAAAAACTATAGAATAGAATTGTTTATAAAATGCTTGATGCCATCAATTTCATATAAAAGCCCATTGTCGCCAGGTTAAATAATAATAATAATAATGGCTTTACTAGTAAAAAATTCAAAATGGCTTAACAAAAATGTAAAGCTGTAGTTTTGAGTTGAAAATTATTCAGATAAATGTTCAGATAAAAAGTAAAAATGTTGAGTTAAAAGGTTTTTTTAAAAACTTGTCGACATGCAGGCATCTAACCTATACAGACCTAATCTAATGCTAACTAAATGTCTACTTTCTAAATCAAACTTTTTACTTTTTCTCTCAACATTTCAATCTTTTAAAGTTATTATATATTATTTAACCTGGCAGAAATGGGCTTTCATACATTCATCATATATGTTAAATTAGTCCATTATTTCTGCTGAAATAGCAGTTGTTTGCTGATCCTCTCTGCCTCTTTCAGGCTTTCAGTCTAAGGTGAAAATTGTGCACTCCTTGGTAAAATTCTTCAGCTCATTTGTTCCATACATTAAACATGTTTTGAATTTCTGGGTGGATTTAAAAAGGTCTTAAGAGTAGTTCTGAACAAAAAAAACAAATCTCTTAATTTTTAAAGATTGGGCTGAACTAGTTTATATGTTTGTCTTTTAGATCGAACTGATTGACCGAGTGGATGATATCTACAGGAACACATCCTGGGATGATGAGTTTAAAGGCTATGGTGTGCAGATTCATCAGGTGACCAGAATACTTCGTCATAGTTGTAACATCATCCATTTGATAAAATGGATAAAACAATCCTGTGATAAAAGTATGTATCTTTTATAACCACATGTAATACATATATCATTTTGTGGTCTCTTCTACACTTTTAAGCTGGAAAATTATATTCGTTTTCACGGCAACTAAGTTTATTAAACCAAAGGCCGTAATCCGATTATTTAGTTTTTTTATAATTCTCTAACTGTTAAACTGAATATTTATTCATTATGGTCTTGCTGGATCTTCTCATGTCATCTTTTTGTGAAATGTGGATTTTACAATTGAGCTCAGCTGCCGTTCACAATACTCAGTATACTTTTCTGCAAACTTGTGATCTTAGTTTGCTGATTTAGTTTGTGCACATTCAGAAAAGCTAACTTAGGAAATATAACTTTGTGATAAGAGGGACAATGCTCTGTCCTAATCTTCGTGCCAAAGATTTTTCCCAATATTTTTAATGTTTGCTATTTCATTTGAGCTGGTGATGATCTTGTCAAAGGAATTAAGCAGCTGATCGAACCCTTAGACTCAGGAAACTATGTACTACTTATGTCAAGTTAATGGATTAGTTAATCTTAGCCATTTACTGCAATTTTCAGTGTGCCTTTAACTTACTGTGCCTTCGTTTCATTATTAAACATTATCTGTGTTTTATTATAATTTCCTTCATTTTTTTTATCAATTATACGTGCTCTTTGCTTCAATTTCTTTAACGTTATCCTATGTGTAAATATACCCACAGATAATCATAAACAAAGAACCCAAGAGCCTTTCGCCAGGAGAGGTTCACTACAACATGAAGGGCAGCCCAACAGGAAGAAAAGATGGTGTGTGGGATGTGAAGAAGCTTCTGGAGGTAAATGAAATATTTCTGGAAACATGCACATGGAGATGTTGAGATTTGCTACATACTGTAAACATGCATTCACATAGATTTTGGAAAAATTGCGCTATAGCATAATTATCAAAAATAGTTGAATACAGTTTAGTTCAAGTTCAAGTGTGTTTATTGTCAATTATGCCACACGTACAGTGCATACATACAGAGAATTGAAATTGCGTTACCCTCAGGCCCTTGGTGCATACATAAATTACACAGAACATAATAATAATTACACAGAACATAAGTACTAAAGTAAAAATAAGAATAAGAAATGCAGATACAACAATGAGTAGTGCAAAACATGAGGTAGAGGTGGTGACTGGGTAATGAAATAATAATGTGGTAGTGCAAGACAATTAAGAGTCAATTAAAGTGGCTAGAGTGTTCCAGGATTGAGGTGGTAAGTCCAATCCCTCCAATGCTGGATAAAGTGACTGGTGCGGTGTCCGGTGGGGTAGGGTTCAAGGGGAATGTGAGGCTGGAGAGAGGGAGGGGGGCAGAGTCACAAGTGAGTTCAGCTTCCAGATTGCCTGGTGGCAGAAGCTGTTCTTCAGTTTGCTGGTCCTGGCCTGAAGACTATGCAGTCTTCTCCCTGATGGCAGCAGGCTAAAGAGGCTATGTGTCAGGTGGGTGGGATTGCCTGAAATTCTGAGGGCTTTGCGTGTGAGCCTAGTGCGGTGGATGTCCTGGAGGGAGGGCAGGGCAACACCAACGATCTTCTCAGCTGATCTCACTACGCGTTGTAGGATCTTGCGGCAGGATGCATTGCAGCTTCCATACCACACAGTGATGCAGCTGGTCAGGATGCTCTCGATGGTGCCCCTGTAGATAAGTAATGAGTACTGTTTGTGACCTTTTTAAACAATCAAGACTCACTAATTTGCATTTCTGTTTTTATTATGTTCCTTTAAAAACATTTTCAATGCAGATTAGATTAATGTCATACCCCCTCTAGACACGTTTTTTTTTCTTTCTTTTATTAATTTCAAAATACAAAAAAAAAATACTATTTAGTGTCACATGCAGTTTTTATAGACCCATCCAATGTCAATTTTCCCAGCTCCACAAAAAAGTGGGGCAGCTTAAGGTCACAATCTATTGACGCCTGCGTTTGCGGTCACCTCAGAGTGGAACGTGCAATTCTGCTTTTCTGTTTTTCAATGTGAACAAAGCATAATAATACAATGAACTCCATATAACTGTATAGACAACTACTAATGCAATGTAAAGAACATTCATCTAATCTAAAAAGCACATCAAAATAATTCAGTAACTTTTAGAAATTTGTTCTTTTGATATTTCAATTTAAAAACACATTAAGGTTGAATTTGAGTTCCTTCAGGAATTTTTTTCAGAATTTTTTTCTACCTATAGCAATTCAGCTACGACATCGCAGACAATGCTTCGACTGTTTGCCTCGCTCACCTCTTCACCTATCAGGACTTTGATGACGGCACTCTAGGCCTTGCTTATGTTGCGCCCTCAAAGCAGGGATTGGGGGGACTGTGCCCTAGACGTAAGCACCCTATGATATCTCAAATCAGTGCATTCCTGTTTAGATCAGAGCTAACCCTGCACTTTCATTTCATCTTACAGCGTACCTTCCATCACAGTCTGCCACCAGACCCAGTTATCTGAACACTGGACTGACGAGCACTATGAATTATGGGAAAACTATTCTAACCAAGGTTTGCATATTCTGCTTTGTGGTTACTTGGATAATGTGTAGATTTATGTCAGGAATTTGATTTGTTGTCATTGAAGGAAGCAGATCTTGTTACCACTCATGAGCTCGGACACAACTTCGGAGCGGAACATGATCCAGACAATATAGCTGTGTGTGCACCCAGTGATGAGCAAGGTGGCAAATACGTCATGTATCCTATCGCTGTCAGTGGAGATCACCCCAACAACAAGGTGTTCTACGCGGTCTGCTTTTCTTTAAGGGTGCTTCTCGGATTACTGACCTTGTTTTGGTTCTCCCAGCGCTTCTCTGCCTGCAGCAAAATCTCCATCAGTAAAACACTAAAGATTAAAGCTCAACAGTGCTTTAAGGAGAAGAGCAGTAAGCTGTGTGGAAACTCTCGTGTGGAGGAGGATGAAGACTGTGACCCTGGACTTATTCATCTCAGTGATAACCCCTGCTGCACTGCCAAGTGCAAGTTCAAGAAACTGGCACAGTGCAGGTGAAGTAAATCACACTTTGGGATTGTAGTTAGCATGTTAGTTTTGTAGTTAGTTTTTTTTATTTGTAAATAGTACTTTAATAAAATTTCAACAACATGACCTGACTAACAAATTATTTTAGGACTCTTGTAGCCCATAGATATTCAGTTTATCAGTGAGGTGTAAATAAAGATGTTATTTTCTTTAAAAAAGGAAATTTTCTGCAGTAAATAAAATAATTTCATGAGTCTTGTTTATGTTCGGACAGGATTCACCAGAAGTTGGTTATAGATATGTGATCTGTCCAATTGTTGTTGTTTTTTGTAATTATAAAAGTTTTATTTATGTATTGTTTGTAATAAATTAAGTTTGACTACTGTTTCCAGGGACAGCTTTTCCTGTCCTATTGTATTTAGTTTCTTAGCAAATAAATATTTCCAGTTTGCTAAAGAATGCTGGATACCCTTAAAAGGGATTCTTGAGCTGGTTAAACATAGATCTAATGAGTTTTTCTCATCTTAAAATATGTCTGTGGGAATATTTTAAAAAGGAAAAAAAATCAATACACAATAAAGCTTTTGGATGTTTAGTTTGTTAGTAGTTGTTGTAGGTAATTAAGTCATTGAGTTATTTAAATCTGGAAGACAAATCTAAAAGATTCCGCGGGTTTAAAAAGGATTTATTGTAGACCTTAAAAAGTAATACATTCGCTGTTCTAGGTTTTAAATAATCTTTCTCAAGTCTTATTTTTGTGATGTTCATGTAAAGTTCATTTGATATGCATTTGTACTGTTGCTTGGGTTTTCTGGGAGAAACTGTTCCTAAAAATGTAAAAAAAATTAAGGGTAGGGTTCCCATAGTTTGACAAAATGTGCATAATTACTCAAAAATAAAAGTCATGGTTAGGGTTGTCAGAGAAAAGGCTTGGGAACACTCATAAATGCTCAAAAGTGTTAGGATTGCCGGATAATATACATAAGACTCATAAATATAAAAAATTAAAAATTTTTGTTAGAGTTTGCATGTTGTCTTTTAAAAAGTGTTACATTTAACCTTTTAACATTCTGACCATCTGACCTCCTGAACATTTAATATTCAGGCAGTTTATCTAAAAAGAGAATTATTTTAGTGGCTCTGTCTGATATTGTTCCTTTTGACCCTCAGTGACCGGAACAGTCCCTGCTGTAAGAACTGCAAGTTTGAGACTACGGACAAGGTGTGTCAGGAGAACATCACTGCTACCTGCAAGGGCATGTCGAGGTGCACAGGTGCGTCCGAGAGGAAATATTCACCATCCAAAACAGGGAACTTGGAAATCAACGCATTTAGTCTTGATTTATCATAGGCAACAGCAGTGAGTGCCCCACTCCTGGAAACCTGCCTGATAATACGGAGTGTGTGGACAAGGGCAAATGTTTGAGAGGCGAGTGCAGGCCGTTCTGCGAGGCTGTGCATAATCTTGAGTCCTGCGCATGCAATGGTAAATATCTCCACAGTCATGTGATTATTCTATATCTGGGTGTGCCAGATCAAGGCTTGATGTCACCAGTACAGATTGTAATACAGTGGATAAGTACATCTGACTAAATATTGAATAAATGATACATTGACTAAATGAAAATGTATATTGACTGAAGATATTGACTAAAAAAAAATGCAATGAAATACTCTTTTTGTGTTTAATGGAGGAGTTTCAGTAAACAATTCCCTTCAGAGATATTGGGCAATTATTTTGTATTCTGAATGCAATTGAACTGATTCTGCTGTTTCTCTGTTCTATTCGTAGAGACCGAGGACTCTTGTAAGGTGTGCTGCAGAAGGGATGGCCTCTGTACACCCTTCATTAGTCAAGGGTCCTTTCTTTACTTGCGGAAAGGGAAACCATGCACTGTTGGCTTCTGTGACGGTGCTGTGAGTATCTCTCTCTTTCTCTCTCTCTCGCTCTATTGATAAATGCTGATCATTTATTAAACTGAATAAGTCTGAATAAATAAATAATAACAAGTCTTTAATTTCTGTTTTATTCAGGGCAAATGCATGAAGCAGGTTCAAGATGTTATTGAGAGGTTGTGGGAGTTTATCGACAAACTGGACATCAACACATTTGGTAAGAAACGATGGAGTATTGATACATTTTTTACTTCTTTCTGTACTTCTGACATTACTATTTTGTTCAATGTTCAGGGAAGTTCTTGGCTGACAACATTGTTGGATCCGTGGTGGTTTTCTCTCTTGTGTTTTGGATCCCTCTAAGTATCCTGGTGCACTGTGTGGTGAGGATGAGCACTGCAGCATTGTACATAGACATATAAACATCTTTGTAGTTGTTCACTTGCTCACCAAGTGCAGTCTGTCACTTTTTAATTAACATAGCCATCGCTTCAAACTATAGGTCTAAATGTTCAATTCCAATTTATTTGATGTGGGGTGGGGGGTGTTAATTTTCATTTACAAATAAAATACAACTTATACTGGAGCTGCATTACATTCTCATAGAAGACTGATATGACATGCATGCACAGAAGAGTAAAATTTCCCTCAGAATTGAAATACATATGCTTATTAGCTGAAACAGAAGAAACAACTAGAGGTGGTTCAAATTTATTTTGAGCCAATCAACAATCATTGATATCAAATGGTTATCTGAACCTCTCACAGTAATATTATTTATTAAACCATTTACAACAATGAAGTTTATCCAATACATGCTCATTGGTGAAATAAAGTGAAGTGCATCATTTTAATAAATATTCTTAAAAATAAGTTTCTTAAATGCTGCTCTAGATATAGTATACAATTTAAATAAAATATAAAAGTTTGTCACCTACAACAAAAAGCTATACAAGTCCGTCAAATAATTGTTTCTTATTAAAGCGCACAAGTGAAAAATAAAGATAGGAGTGTTTAATATTAGTGATATTTTACTCCCTCACTGAGACGTTCAGAGCAAGAGATGGCTGAGATTTTCTACTCCTTAAAATAACGCACACCTTGTAAATCCACGGTTAAGAGAACATTGGGTTCACACATGAGGATGTCAATATGCGTACACATGTAGATTCTCATATGGGCTAGTTCAATTACCTTTTTTCTACAAAAATTTATTCGCTCACTTCATCTGAACCTCAAAAGCTTTTCTGTTGTTCAGCTGCTAGAACTTTGATTTGGAAAATTAGGGTTGTTTCAAATTTTGGGGAAAAATTATCATTCAGCTTTTATAGCTGCAATAGCCTTGTGGCAGAGAAGACCTTGGCTACCATGCAGCATGTTTTAAAAACTAACAAGCACAAAATATAAATAATCCAAATGGGAACACTTTTTCCTTATCGCAGGACAAAGTTGCATTCAGCTTGACTTTTATCTTAGCGGAATTCGAAATCGCACTGCATAGGCTGAAACAATTTTTTACCTCATCATATGTGATCAAATTTAAGAGAATTGATTTTTTTTTTTCATTAAATTGAACATTGAAAGAAATAGATACACCTAATACTATTCTTCCTTTTTGTGGCGTCATACACTATTAAGCACAAAAGTACATTTTTAAATAGTTTAAATGTATTTAATTTTTGAGTTGTTGTTTCTTTAAGAGCTTTAATCATCGATCAATATTTTTTTTCTAATAGGACAAGAAAATGGATCAACAATATGAAGAAACCTCCAAAATCCCAATGTATCCAAGTGTAAGTCATTTTCTCTCAAAACTCTTTTCTCACCCACCGGTGACCTTATTATTTACCACTCTAACACATCCACTTTCCCAATGTATCTTGTGCTGCTTGATGGCGTGTTTGGTCAGGGTTAGTGTGGGTGAGCGTGGCTGCACATGTTTGACTTGTGGCTTGTTTGCTTATACCCTTGCGGAACTGCAGCAGATGGTTCTGGAGGTGTGTAATAGGCCTCTGAGTTCAGGTGAGTGGGTGTCGCACAGCCTCATCCCACTCCAGAGCACGCTGACTGTCCTGTCGTACCAGCAGACTTTAGTTCAGCTTGTCCTGTTTGTCTGGTGTACGCTATGTCATGAGGCTTGTGTTGGTGGATTCAGGGATGCAGTTCATTTGTGGAGGGTTTTAAATGCACGGCTGTGAAACTCTCTCAATGCTGCATTTGCTCTGATGCTCATGTCTTTGGTTGATTTGGATGAAGAGATGTGAATGGACTAGAGTAGTTTAGTAGTCACACATCTTTCTGACTATGTATCTCAGAATGTGGCATCCAGTGTGTTTTATGCAAAAGAGTTGGGCATTGGTTTTATAAATAAACTTATGTAGGAGTTTGTCATCCGCTTTTATTTCTAGCTAAGAGTTTATTGTTAAGCAAACTACAAGGAACCATTTTTAAAAGTTTAAAGTAAAGCTCACAATCTAAGCTGAAGAGCAATGGTAAACATTACACATTTTACATCTTGCAAATGAGGGAAGTTGGCAACAATAAATAATGCATGATTATATAGTTTAATGGCATTGCAATTAAAAATGCAGTTATAATGGAAGCCAATGGGAAGCAAAAAATTCTAAATGCTTTTACTAATATTTCACATATCCACGATAAAGGTTTAAAAAATCCAGCTCATAATTGGGGTGGGGTCCCTAAGTCACAGACGTCATACACTCGCCACTTTGTTAGGTACACCTTGCTAGCACTAAGTTGGACTCCCTTTTTCCTTAAGAACTGTCTTAATCATTTGTCCCAAAGATTTAACAAAGTACTTGAAACCTTTCTCGGAGAATGTGGTTCAAATTGACATGATGGCATCACACAGTCCAGGATCTGAATCTCCCGTTCCACTACATCACAAAGGTGGTCTATTGGATTGAGATCTGATGACTGTGGATGTTCAAGTTACTAGTCTGAGATGATTCACGCTTTATAACATGTTATGTGTACACTATGGCCATAAAGGGAATGACATGGTCAGCAACAATACCCGGGTAGGTACTAATGGACCCAAATGTTCCAAGAAAATATCTCTCAAACCATTCCACTGCCACCGCCAGCCTAAACCATTGATGCAAAGCAGAATGGATCTATTCTTCTAAATTCCAATACTACCTTTTGAACAGCAGCTGATTCATCAGACAAGTACATTTCCAATCTTCGATTGTCTGGTTTTGGTGAGTCTGTGTAAGTTGTAGCCTCAGTTTCCTGCTCTAAGCTGACAGGAGTGGCACCCGGTGTGGTCTTTTTCTGCTGTAGCCCAAACTCCTCAAGGTTAGACATGTTCAAAGGTGGTGTTCTGCTTACCTCGCTTGTAACGAGGGACTATTTGATTTACTGTCTGGCCATTCTCCTCTGAGCTCTGTTATCAACAAGACATTAGCACCCTCGGTACTGCCTCCCGCTGGATATTTAGTCTTTTTCTGACTATTCTGTATAAACCCAAGAGATGTAATCCCAGTAGGCCAGCAGTTTCTGAAATACTCAAACCAGCCTGCCATGCCACTAACAACCATGCCACCAACAACCATGCCATGTTCAAAGTCAATTCAATCACTTTTCTTCTCCATTCTGATGCTCAGTTTAAACTACGTCTGATCTTCTTGATCTTGGCCTTCATGTCTAAATGGTCATGTGGTTGGCTAATAAGAAATTTATAATAACAAGCCGTTTGACAGGTGTACCTAATAAAGTGGCCAGTAAGTGTATATGATTTTTTTTAAACATTTGATCAGTCTGATCAGTTAACAGATATATGCATACACAATAGAGAAAAAAACAATATATATATTTATTTATCCAACACATTACACAACAGTAGTTTAATTTAGTGGGCATTTCTGTCAGCTAAAATAAGAGTACTGTTGTTTTCCACTTTCCCCCTAAAATATGTTTATAAATAATATTTGTCATTAAACATAATTCCATTTGCTGAACCATAGGGAAAATGATTTCCAAATTAATGCTCGCCCCAGAGTGGACAAAATGTTAAAAACACAAGGGTTAAATAATTAATTACTCCTGAGAGTTTGTGCTCCTGAGAGGATGCAGTGGACACCAAACACTCCCTGACTCCACAAAACCTCTCTCCACAGAGCGGCGAGATCCTGAGCAGTCTGGAGTCTGCACCCATCCGAATTTTCAAGGGCCCTCAGCTGGTCTCAGCTCGGCCTCATGCAGCAGAGGAGATTCCGTCCGTCCCAGGTCCTGCCAACCTCTCCGCCGGACCCAGAGTGGATCCGCTGCGAATGGCCACTATCGAGGAGGACACCAGCGGAGACTCGCCTCACCAAGACGAGGAGGAAGGTTTCCGTCCAAGCGCCACAGCTGCCAGGTCCTTCGAGGACCTCACCGAACAAGTAACGGGGCAGCAGGCTCCGGACAAGAGACGGCTGACCAGACAGCAGCGCATTGAAAGCAAGGAGACCGAGTGTTGAGGACGACACGCTTCCACGTGTGAGTCCAACATCGCTTTGTGTTCGTCTAAAGAAACAGTGCACCCAAAAGAAGACATTAGACAAAAAGATATCCAGGCTACTGTGAAATTCTAGCTTTTAAAAAGATTCAGTTCAATCCTGTGTATTTGTTCTTATTTTGATCCAAACGTTAATGGACTGTTATTTAATGTTTTACATGCACTCGTTTTAAAGGTTTCAGACTATTTTTGCGTTTACAAACTGAATCTATACACAAGAATTTAACCAAAAATTTACGTCGTTCATCATTTTCTCACCTTTATGTTCATCTCACCAGAGTTTTTCTGGAATTAAATTTCAAACCTAAAAAAAGAACCTTTTAAAATCAGGGATTTTGCCCACTTGTGTCCAAAATGTAATCCAACATCTACTTGTTCAATTGCCATAAAATGTCACTGAAAAGAATTGTTTTGGATTGTTCGTTAGTGATTTTAAGATCATGATGTTAATTAGTAATTTCGTGTGCTCAAGCAGGAAGATGATTCTTTTAGTATACATCTTCATGTGCCTTGAAACTCTGGAGATTTTCTGTACTTTTCTTTTAAACCTCAGAAAAACATAAGCGGCCGGGTTACCGCTCATCTTTGAAAATTCAATCAAACTCATGTCCTTATTTAATTGAATGTTGTGAGAATTAAAACTCTCATTAATTCTGCAAGATTTTACAAGTATGCCTTTTATAGGTGAAGTATAAATGTGTAATGAAACACTATAAATCATCTCATGTTTGATTTTATTATAGGAGTATTAGTGTGAAACACTGAATATGAGGATGGGTGTTGTATGTGTGTTCTGCATTTAATATTTTAGAATGTGACCAGAAACTTTAGAGGACTAATAAACCTCACTGAGATATATTGCTATTAAAGTTGGAGTTTAGGATGTGTGCCAAAATAAATAAATATTTATTCATTTAATAATGGATTTATAAAGCTGTATATCAGGGAATAAAACAGTCACCATGAGGTTATATTGTATATTCAGCACAAAATATATGTAAATAAACTGCTTACACTATGAATTATTGATTTTTTTAACTTCTGTTGGGCATGGAATTATTACATTTAAAGGTATTACATGAATTGTGTTTTTTAATGTCTATTAGTATGTATAATAATGACTAAAATTGTTCATACACATCTGTGTTTTCCTCAAGGTCATGTGATTTTTCAATAATTAGTGCTGCAGATGCAACAAAATAACAGAAAATGTTTTTTGCCCTTCATCTTCATCTTCTTCCGCTTATCCGGGGCCGGCTCGCGGGGGCAGCAGTCTAAGCAGGGATGCCCAGACTTCCCTCTCCACAGACACTTCTTCCAGCTCCCCGGGAGGGATCCCGAGGCGTTCCCAGGCCAGCTGGGAGACATAGTCCCTCCAGCGCGTCCTGGGTCTTCCCCGGGGCCTCCTCCCAATGGGACGTGCCCGGAACACCTCCCCTGGGAGGCGTCAAGGAGGCATCTGGAATAGATGCCCAAGCCACCTCAGCTGACTCCTCTCGATGTGGAGGAGCAGAGGCTCTACTCTGAGCTCTCCCCGGGTGACGGAGCTTCTCACCCTATCTCTAAGGGAGCGCCCAGCCATCCGCCGGAGGAAGCTCATTTCGGCCGCTTGTATCCGGGATCTTGTCCTTTCAGTCATGACCCAGAGCTCATGACCATAGGTGAGAGTAGGGACGTAGATCGACTGGTAAATCGAGAGCTTCGCCTCTCGGCTCAGCTCCCTTTTCACCACAACAGATCGATACAGCGACCGCATCACTGCAGATGCTGCACCGATCCGCCTGTCGATCTCGTGCTCCATCCTCCCCTCGCTCGTGAACAGGACCCCGAGATACTTGAACTCCTCCACCTGAGGCAGGAGCACTCCACTGACCTGGAGACTGCAAGCCACCTTTTTCCGGTCGAGCACCATGGCCTCAGACTTGGAGGTGCTGATCCTCATCCCAGCCGCTTCACACTCGGCTGCAAACTGCCCCAACGCACGCTGGAGTTCCAGGCCCAAAGTAGCCAACAGGACATCATCATCTGCAAACAGCAGAGATGAAATCCTGAGGTCCCCGAACCGGACCCCCTCAGACCCCCGGCTGCGCCTGGAGATTCTGTCCATAAAAACTATGAACAGAACCGGTGATCAAGGGCAGCCCTGTTGGAGGCCAACACGCACTTGAGCCGGCAATGCTATTTTAAATACATTTTTTGCCCTACTAATCGTAAAAACATTTCTGACCTCCAAAACATGCTCCACTTGAAACAAGAAAAATACTTCCTTGTAGTTAAAATCCGTGTAGCCCACTGGCATATAAAATTAGCCACCTTGGGGTGAAATATTAGTTAGTATCCCTTAAAAATTTCAGTGACAAGTAAAGGTTGGTTTGAGAATTTTCAAGTTTAAAAATAATAGAAAAATGCTACACTTTTTAAAACAAATCTTAGAGATTTCTCTTTTGTTTGCATTACAGTATTTTCCACAATTTAAACTTCGTAACCACAAAGCAAATTAAAAAAACAAGAAGTAAGAAATTTAATCCAGATATATTAGTTTTTGAAACTAAAAAATGAAGTTATACACATATCTATTCATGTGAGTGTACAGCAGTTCAATTAAATCAATTATGTCTATCAAATCTTGTATGGACAATATCTTATTTATGGCTTGTGTTCTCAAATGTTTGGCTATAAATACTCAGCGTTTCAAAATTTGATTGGATACGATTCAAAGAGCAGTCTGATGACCAAGCACTTGAGATCTTATGATTAGTGTTGTAAAATAAAACACAAAACAATTCAAGGAACAAGCAGTGTTTTATTTTCTGTTTAGCATTTCAACTTCAGTCACTCAGCAGGCGGCTCTCAGGGAATTTGGGGTCCACGTCACCCCAGTAAGGGAGTATGAAGGGCAAATCAGCAACCTTGCTCTCTAGAAGCGCCCACAGATGCTCAGCCACAAACTGGTTGCCTCTTTCAGACAGATGCAATCCATCTGAAAGATATACCGAGAAATCCTGGCAGGGCAGAGAAGAGTTTTACATTTTGATTCAGGTTTTGTCAACTATACTTTCACTAGCACTTTTATTTTCACTTTGTAAGATGATAAAACTTTAACATTTTACTCCAACATTATAGTTTTAATATTACCCAGAAACTTCAAATTCTTTATTAATAACTCATGAAAGCAAAGTTTTATGAGGTACGTTCACTTGGAATATGTTAACAAATGTAATTACCCTAATATGTGCAGAGCTATTACAAGATTGAGCCCATCCTACTGACATGCAAGACTTTAATATTAAAAAAATTAAATGTGCTTTTAGGCATATTTGTTGAACAACAGCTAGTATAACAGTCAATTTTTTTCTCATCAGCTGTGTGTTATTGTATGGTAAATTACAGAGACCTTAAAGGGACATAGTAGGGTTATTAAGAGGAATAAATTATAGGAAATGTGTCCCAATTTTTTAAACCCAGCACTTGAATTTACAAAGTTGTGTGTTGCCTGGCATTCGTTTTGCACTCTCTTGCAAAGCTTTATGCAAGTAAAGCTAACACAAATATAGTTTGAGTCTAGTACAAGTGAATGCAAAAACTATTGTGAGGTTTTCCATGTTATGGTCCATTAGAAGTTCCTTAATATATACATCCAGAATTAAGAATGAAATCTCGACAAAAATACATGGATGGAAATAATCTTTAAAAATTGGTGATCTTTAAATTATTAAACAAAAGGGATTTAATTTTAAATGATAGATCAGGTAAATTTCTGAACGCTACTAGAACAAAGGTGACAAAACGCTACTTTTTTTTTTTTGAACACTCAATGCACTGAACTGCCTGGGATCAAGACATTTCCATCTACAGAGCTAAAGCTCACTACATTTTTGTTAAAAGATTTGTATAGGTCTCGAAGCGAAAAAAAAAAATTGCCGTTTAAATAGGGTTGTTTATATGTAGAATTGTTTTCCACAACCTGTCCATCTTTTTGCATCAGTGTCCAAAGATCCAGAACATCCACACCAGACTGTCCAGCAGCCTGAACACAAGCCTGCGCGTACTGCCCCGCCACAGAGTTCAAGCGGTTCAAAGCTGAGTCTAACCGGAGGAAAACACAGAGCACTTCAATAGAGGAAGACTACCTGCTTTTAAAATGCTGTATGAAAAGATGTATCACATGTGCCAACCTACTCAACAAACATGTTTTACAAACTCAGGAACAAAATGCCTAATATAAATAGTAAAAGAGAAATGAATAAACTAATTTCTTAAAATGGAAAAATACATTCATTACATGTATTTTTATGCTAAAAGTTATTTATACTTTTTTATTATGCATTTATTCATACATGTATTGTTTACTTTATTTAGGTTTTCTTTCATTTAATCATGCTTCTATGTCTGCTTTTAATTAATGTTGCAGAACACTATTCCTAGTTAGAGATTTAAAATGCCACACTGCCTATGGACACACTTGCACCAACAGCAGAAGAGAAACTGGCATGTTTGATGTACAGAGTAGTGACAGATGGCGCTGGTCCTAACATTAGCGGAGACTTTTCACCTTGATCAGACGCTGACACCGCTCTGGTCGCCTATCTTTCTGGTCATCTACCACTCTGCCTGTGATTTTAGAAATCTTCTAAGAGGTTTATTTGAAGGTTTCGATAGATTTCTCATCTATTAGATGAAAATAGACAGTGAGAATAGATATTTTTACAGGGTATGAGTAGGTTTTTAATCTATCTTTTTTCTAATTCTTCGAATTATATTTGTAATCCTAAGGATTTTGATTATACAATAATATTTCCATAAACTGTAAAATGTTTGCCTTGTTTTTAAAAATTGTTGAAAACCTCAGTTATGGTCATTTCACTCCAGAGCAAAAACCTGCTTTTGTACAAAAATGGACTATTATGATGATTATTGATATTGATGTGAAGAAATACAAAATCACCAAAACTTGTTGTTTTGTATATTAATAGTAATAAATTAGCTTCCTAACCTAATCTTTAATTAATTTGATCCATTTACAGAGCAACTTCTCTCATGATGTGATATAGAGATTTGCTATTTGACAAAGGCTGGAAGTGAACTATTCAACTATTCTGTATTTAATTTATTTTAGAAACACACACACATACATACGTACGTGCGTGTGTGTCTAAAAGAAAGGTGTAGGAAGTTATTTCCAAATGAATAAGATAATATAAAAGGATATCAAGTGTATCACTAATTTAGAGGTTTCCAACGCTTATTTTGACATTGTTTAGTACTTATAAAATAAGTACCAAACTTCCACGAATGCGCAACTTTGCTGTTGTGATGCCAGTATTATTTAGTATCCACCTGGTCATTAGAGGTGCTCAGCCATGACACCTGATCACACTGATTGGTTTTCGCGCCAGATTAGAACCAACACTAAACCTATACAAAAGTTGAAGCTAACGTCTTTACGCATATTCGAAACTATTTTGGATAATATTTTTAATTGAACACTATTTCATGAAAACATAAACACTGATTTTAGAAGGCAATGTGGCTCACGTTTGAGCGTGCACTCTTTCTCCCAGGCGGCTTCCTGGAGCGGTGGAGGAGTGATGAAGATGATTTTCTCGCTTGAGACTCCAGCAGAACTGAGGTACCTCACAATGTCTTTCAAATTCTCAAGAAACTCCTGGAGGGGCACGTGCTGCGCGGGGTTTATATCTGGAGAGAAACTGCTGCGCGTCTCATGAAGTTACTGTGATGTAAATATTCTGTTAAATAGCCTTACCTTCCAGCGCGCTGTCGTTAGCGCCGAAGAAGACCGTGACTGCCGCGATAGGAGCGTCTGAAACGGGCACGATGCGTGGAAGCACTATTTTAGCCCAACGGGTGTTGTAACCCGACAAGCCCCTATTTATTACATCGCATTTTCTAACAAAGAAAACACTTGTTAGCCTTTGTGAATGGTAGTAAATCCATGTGGTGATGAATACCTTTCAAGTTTGTGAGAGATCTGGGATCCCCATCCGTTCGGCTGAAATGCAAACTGAAACAAAAGTATTGCTGTATCAGAGAAATTAAACAAACCCGGTACCTAAGAGTGGTTATGTTACCTGCGTGATCGAGTCACCAAAAAGTATTATTTGGGGCCATTTAACTCTCTTCAGTGTCGCCATAATATTAGCTGAAACACCTGACGAGTGCTGGTAAATCCTTAACTCTAAATTACAGAAGCAAGGGAGCAACCAAGCCTTCTATGATGAGTCATTTGGAAATGATTCCCTTTTCGACTCTCCGAAGTGTTCGGCTCTGCTAAGCTCCCGTTCAAAATAGTAATCTACTTGCTTGGCAATATTTGCTTTCATTCTATATTGTGGTCTATAACCTTTACTTTTATCCATATTTATTAACACCATACTTTCACCTCAACAGTCTTTTCGTTCTAAGGCATCATGCCTATTGATTATCTTTGTCATATTCTTAAGCTCATTTATAGGTTATCTTGTCACCTTGATCAAAATATTACAATTAAATTAGATGATTTCAGGTCATCCATGTCGATAAATTTCCCCTTTTATTAGGTTCAACCAACAATGAAAAGGTATCAAGCCCCACTTTCCTTCTCGATGCACAATAGGAATCAATTGTAAATGTGACCGCTTCAGGCTGAAACCGGAAGTGAACAGATTTTTAGTAACAGCAGTGAAAGCATGGCTAAATATACAGCTGAAAAATAACATGTTTTAAGAAAGGGCCAACCTCCTGCTTTACCTTTTGATGCGTGGTGGGAAGTAACTGAACTGCAGTTCCCTGAGCGGCCACTTGAGGCTGACTCCAAAAGAGAGCAAGTGTTCATGATTTGAAGCCTTAGTCCTAAAGTTTTTTTTTTTATTGTTATTCCTATTGCTAGTTTTGACCTTCTTGACAACTCTGAGGATGTGAATAGTTTTATTGGTTTCTTTGGGTTATGTTAAACTTTAAATCAACCCTTCATTATGAAAAAGCCACTAATCAAGTGAGAGCCGCTTAACAAGTGCAGAGGTTTTGTTCTCGTCGTTTCTGATTCACAAAATAACCTCTTTATGGTTATTTCAACTCTTATAGTATTCCTTCGTCATGAAGAAAGTGACTGATTTGCCTCAGAGCCTCATTTGTAACATCATGCATGATGTGTCCATGTTATATACAGCCAGCGGTTATAATTAAATTAGTCTCCCGTTGCGAGGACTTCAGAGAAGTTCAACAAGCAGAAATCAGCAGGGGGCGTAGCTGAAGTACTGCAGCAGGAGGAACAGGAGTTGCATGTCTTGTTTGACAGAACACGACCATTTGAGCTTGGTTATTAAGGTTATCAAATACTTATTATAAATTGTTTAAAGGGGGGTAAGATATAGCCCCTTTTAATAGTGTTTCCCAGGCTAACAAGAGCTATTGGTTTCTCAAATGTACTACATTTCGTGTTAGTATGCCATTTCGAACGATTCTTCGGAGCATGCGTCCCCTTTAAGAAATGCTAGGCGGAGCTGTACCGGAAGTGAAGCTTACAACACTCAAGTCTCGCTCTCTCCAAAACAGAGTTTTCCGATTAGTATCGACCGTGGCGATGATGAACTTCATCGGTTTCTCTTCCATACACCTCCCTTTGAACCCAAATTAGAGGTACGCTCAGTGTGCTCGTTAACAAAGTTTGAACTATCCCAGTTTTTCCAGAGGGAACTAGCTGATCTCTTGGAACAAGAGTTGTTTCCTCAGCGTTGGTCCCAGCAACGGCGTTCCTTTACTTTCCTCCTTGTCTTTCTAAGTTGCGTTTCAGCAGTCATATTTGTGACAAGTCAGCAAAGATTGAAATGACGTTATAGGCTAATTTATATGCATCAAGTTATTCCTGGGCCATCAAAAAAAGTCTATGCTTATCACGTAAATAGTGTTTAACGTAATCTTTAAACTCGCTCGAGCTTCTGCGTATTTTTTATTAGATTTTTTTTAATGATTCATAACTAGTGTAGTTTTAACCATACACGATTATGATTATGTAACAAATCAATACAATAGTGACTGCGCTGTCTGTATAGTATTTATTCCAGAGTTGTTGAAATACACTTTTTTTGAAATACACATTATTTACATTGTAACGATTGTTAGACCCTTGGAATTCTTATGAGACGAAAGTCTGAATCTTCTAAAATATTATATGAAATAGTTGGTAAAGTAGGGTAATGTGAAAAAAAGTTCAGGTCAGGCACTTCTAACATTTAGCGAGTTAATCTATCTTACTACAAATATAGGCACATCATCTCCCTTACAGTGTGTCATGTGTACTGTATGGAAGCGCATGAAGATTACAATTTCTTTTACGTTTTTGCCAAACTGACCTCTCTCTGCTTAGCCTCACCGCTGCCTGCTGGTAAGCTGCGGAACTGCGGCTCTGACGTCATGGTGAAGGATGTTTCGAAAAGTCAAGAAGCGCCACAGCAGCAGCAGCTCCCAGAGCAGTGAAATCAGCTCTAAGAGCAAGGTCAGTTTAGCAATGCTCATCATACTCGCAGCGCTACTCACAAGCTCCTCTGGAAGCGTCCTTACCCTCTGTTAGGGTGGGGAATTGATTGAATTCAAACAAAAATGTGCTTTAATATGTATACATTTCTGGTATCCAATTCATGGGATACAATAGCCATGTTTGAAACTGTGGTTGCTGTTGCTTTGGTGAAATCTTAGCAATCTAAGTTTTTAGTGGTTTATATGTTTCTAAACACATCTAATTTCTTCCTGCCTGATTAACCAATCCTGAGAGAGCTGTGATGACAGGTTTTCATGCATGTTCTGCCAACAATGGAAGTTTTGCACAGCAGCATTTCCCCAAAGTTCAACAGCCACACAAATAAATCAGAGCCTGATGCCTGTAATCCGGAGAGAAAAAGGCGGACAAGCTGGTAATAGCGGATTTCACCTGAAGAAGAAGTGAGAGAACTGAGCTTTTCTAGTGTCCACCCAGGAAATTTCCACTGGTTTTCCTGTTCTTGGTGTAAACATCACTTAAGGGCGCTGGCTAGTTTTTAAGCAGTCTTGCAGCTTTAGGATATCACAAAGCTGACCTATGATCCTAAAGTGCTGTAGAAATCAATTCAGCTAATGTTGACCATAGAAAAGACCAAATGCGGCAGTGTTTCGGATACTCCTGATTGGGCAAATATTTGTTTTGGTATTTGAAAATACGCAGAACTAGTTTTGCATAGTGCACCTCTTAATAATGGTTATCTTTAGGCTCTTTTGAGTTTATGAACATTCTCTGCTGTGATCTGAATGTAACGCCATGACCAACTATTTCAATATTTGCAACATTTAAAGTAGTGCATTAGGCACACATTTTGAAACTGGGGTAAAATGAATTCAGAAGATGTGTTGAACCTAAACTTCTTTCATCCAGTCGGTGGATTCCAGCCTAGGAGGCTTGTCTCGCTCCAGCACAGTCGCTAGTCTTGACACCGACTCCACCAAGAGCTCAGGTCAGTTTGTTGGAACTCATTAAATTCAAATGTAAATCTCAAGACTAAACTATATTAATTACATCTTCACAATAATTGATTGCATATTTTAAACCTAACTCACAACTTTGTATCATATTTTCTGTGATACTGCTTTGACTTAATGCAGGGTTTCCTCAGGTTCTTAATAAGGCTCAAATTTAAAAACTAATTCTAGGCATTGCAAAATTATTAAATGCTCTGTATTTTTGTATCTTATTATGGGTCTTATTAGGTAAAGCTCATTTTATGTGTTTTTGTTGTTGCCAGTGATGTTTAGGGTTGTCAGGGTTTGAAAAAAACCTTTGCAAATCTTCAAATACTTAAGTAACGTTTAGCAGTGCCATAGTTTGAGAAAAGGCTCATAATTTTTTAGGGGCAGTTGTGGTCTGGTGGTTAAGGAGATCAACTTGTAATTTGAAGGTCGCTGGTTCGATCCTCAGATCCTCCTAGTTGAAGATGGTGCGAGTGATTAAACACTTGCTCTCCATCTTCAACAATCACAGCTGTGGTGCCCTCGATCTACTCCCCGGGCGCCACAGCCATGGCTGCCCACTGCTCCGGGTGTGTTTTCACGGTGTGTTTGTTCACTGCTGTGTGTGTACATTGGGATGGGTTCAATGCAGAGCACAAATTCCGGGTATGGGTCACTCCGTATCTGGCCAACTGCTCACTTTCACTTTACACTCAGTCATACACTATACACTAACCCATGCAATCATAAAATTAATGGTTAGGGCTGCCAAAGTTTAGGAAAATGTTCGTGAACATTTTAAAGACTAAAAAGACACATTTTTAGGTTTGCCAGCTATATGACAATGTATTGGAAACATACTGTTTATTGTGCAAAAATCATTGTATGGTGTTTGGGATGTTATGAAAGAGGACTTGAGTTTGATTCTTAATGGTCTTAAAAAGTCTTACATTTAACCTTATGAACCCTTGTGCATGTCTAAAAGCATTGCACATGTTAAATAGAAAAAGTGGTCTCTTGAGTTTGTTTTAAGGAGTAGATCTTGACTCTCAACCCTCAGGAAACACTGTGTCTGAGGCCAGTTCTGAGTTCAGGGTCCGGTATGTGGGGGCCATTGAGAAGCTGCACTTTGAGATGAGTAGAGGTCTGCAGGAGCCACTCGACCTCATCAATTACATCGACGCAGCTCAGGTCAGCCAGTCACATATCTCAAGTGATGTTTGTTTCAATCCTTTATTTACCACCAAAATCTTGTGTTTCCATTTTCTGATTAGATGTAATCAGTAGAGCCAGGGAAAGAGTTAGTGTGACTAAAATTTAAATGGAAGAGATTCGTTGTTGAAACTAGTTATTTTGAACATATCTGGGTTTACCAACAACTGCTTGATATTAAAGAAAAGATACCAAGTTATATCCCAATCTACACAGATGGACCTAAATCTGGAAATAAATTGGCAGCAGCCCTCACAACAAAACATCATCAACATGGAAATGAATACCAGATAACAGCTCAAATTTTTCAGCAGAAGCAAATGGAAAACTCATGGTGTTGAAATTTTTTCCAAACCAGAACCTACAAAGAATATCTGATGGTATGTGAATGAAAATCATGCATGGAAGCTCAAACACATCAAAGCCGTTCCACCAATTTATTCCAGAAATATTGGAAAAAAAAATCGCATTCTAAGGGCAAGTTTGATATTATCTGCTGCATACCGGGACTCATCAGAATCCCAGGAAATGAGGACGCGGATCTTGGAGAACGCGACTATCATTTAATAATTGATTTTTTGTTTGTTAATTTTACTGCAATTAACTTATCCCTGTTAAGGTATCCATAATTATCAGTTATCAATTAAACCTATCCATAATTTCAATCTGAAGTTTTGTGCGGGAATGGAACCTGATCAAAAACAATGAGCGCCAACAGGACATCATACCTCTGGTTGAACAATCAGTGCAAATGAAAAAAAAAAAATGTTGGTTCTGCAATATTGTAGGGCTGGGAGATATGGTCCGAAATAAAAATCACTTTTTTACAATTTAAATAGATTTTTTTCACCCTACTTAATATCAGTGTGATGATGACAAATATTCCAGTCTAGTCCTAAAAAGTCATCTTTATTTTGTTTTGATTTTCTATTCTGGAATTTGATCTGGAGAAAAGATTACAGTCAGAAGCAAGAAAACCTAAAGAATTTGGGCTTTTGCTGAACAATGAAAATGCTAAAAATAAATAATAAAGTTTTAGCTTCAATGCGTTAGTTTGGTGGAATTTAAGAGTTAAAACAGAGCGGGTATTCGAGTAATTCTTATTTTGAGCATTTTATGGGTAAAAATGTTGGTCTTGAAGTTCCTGACACTGATATTTTGAGAATTTTATGTTTAAAATCTAAGCAATTTTATATTATTTTCTCTATTTCTCACTCTGTAATAAGGGTAAAAATTGCTGCTAGGAGAGCTTTTTTGTGATTTCTATTCTAGTCAAAATGTCAGGGTAAAATGGTGTGTTTAGGGGCTTGGAG
Organism: Danionella dracula; assembly: GCA_900490495.1. Lineage (NCBI taxonomy): Eukaryota > Metazoa > Chordata > Actinopteri > Cypriniformes > Danionidae > Danionella > Danionella dracula. The sequence continues at coordinate 4,381,877 of UELW01000067.1, read as the reverse complement.
TCTCTTATATTTTTTTTAGCATAAAGATAAAAAAATGGAAATTAATAAAATCGTCCTGAAATAATTGTTTCAGTTAAATGTGTAAATCCAGAGCATTTCAGTTTCCAAAATATCTCTCTAAAACAGAGTCTACAATTCAAGCTATGAATGTAATTGTTTATATAATTATTTGCTTTTTATATTAAAAGAATAACATAATTACAATATAATTTTTGTGGTTGCTTATTCAAAATAAATCAATGATTTGTTCTGCTCAGTAAGCTTTAACATCTGTGACACTTCGACCAATAAAATCAAGTTATTTTCATTCAGCGCGACTAGTGAGAAAAGCAGATGGTCAGAGATCTTTGTGGCTGAATGCAAACTGGATGTACAATGAAACGGCTTAGTTTTGCACTAAACAATAGTGTATAAGGAGCTCCGCTGGGCTCTCTCTCATGAGCAGAGCTGCTCGTCTCGTGTGTTCTTGTCACGGTCTGGATCAGTTCTCGTGCTGCTTTTTATTTCCTCATCCCGTTAATAATCTGTCTCACCGCAGATAGAGTATAGCACTGATCTGAATTGCAGCGAATGCGAGCAGGCAGTATCATGAGCACACATGGTTTTTGCACAGTCACAACTATTATTACACACATAGTTCTCATGAAAAAAACGCGAATGAGGAGAGCTTAGCCCATTTTATTTGTAACTTTTTACGTTTAAAAGAACTTCAGTTAGATTTTCTGTCAAGGAAATTGATGTAACCACACACTTGAGTTAATCGATAAAAACCATATCGGCTTGGTTTTTCACAAGATACATGAGATCAATGAAAGCTGGCTCTTCAGTGGGAAACAGTAGAGCAGCTGGGTGGTGGGAGAGGGTGCATAAACGAACACGTCTGATCATCTTTCATTTTGTACTATAAAGTCATTGATTACATTGTCATGGACACATAAGACTTACCCACAGCTTCTTACTTAAAGGAGAAAACCCACCAAAGTGCAACCACTGGCAATGTAGAATCGCAGCCAAACACTTGCTGATAGCCTGCCCTCTATACAACTTCATATACAACTTCATGAGAAAATTTCCAATCTTAGAATCTTAATGAAACGGACTTACAGAAGATGCAAGAATTAGAAATGCATATTTTAAAACATTTTATCAGAGAATACCTATATTGAAATATTATTTAAATAGCCATAAAGTTATCAATGATGGCTATAAACCAACGAACAAACATTGTCATAAATACTTTATTTATTGACTTCAAAGCAAGATGGAAAGCTGCCATTTGTGCCTGGAGAAGAGGAGATGATTCTGGGAGTTTCCAAGCATGGGGTGAAGGTGACCTCACTGGACCAGTGTGTGAGTTCATTCACCTGACCACTTGAGTGTTTCCTCTTAAATAGCAAGTTGCTTTCAAGTAAAATATTCTGCTGCATCTGATTGAAGATTTCTGTTGTAATTTGAGCTTGTAGCAGAATATCGAGCAGCTTAGTTTTAATATGGTGTGGTTCCTTTCTGTGTCTGATGGCTTGTTGTTTTTGTTATTGTCAGGAAGTGCTCCACCGCCACCCGCTCTACTTGATAGTGCGCATGCTCTGCTATGATGATGGTTTAGGTGCTGGGAAGAACCTGCTAGCTCTGATGACTACAGATGCTCAGCAACAGGAGTGCAGTGTCTGGGCGTACCAGTGCAGCAGTGCGGTAAGCCCTGGAACCATTTCTTTCTCAAAACTATTACTTGGAATATCATGGCTGCATTTTTTTTTTTTTTTGCATAAGCTACAGATGTTTATATGAAGCACTCACGCTACCTTTTTTTCTTAATATAAAATAGTTTTCAATGGCTTAAGCATTTATTTTATCTTGCTGTTGTACGTTTGCACTCTCTGTTGGTGATTCCTAATAGTGCTTCAGAAATAAAGTGGTTTGTTGTAATAGGAAGACTAATAAAATGATGCATTATTCTTAGCATTTTTTTAATGTACATGCCCCTAAATGTTGGAGAAAACTTTCTTAAATCCTAAAAAATGTTCAGAAAATGTGCTTAATGCTAAACGATTACATAAAATAAAGTGACATCAGTCAGTGCCATAGTTTGAGAAAAGGCTTATATACACCTAAATTTGTAAAAAGTGCCAGAGTTTGAGAAAATGGTCATAAACGCTTAACTTAGTCAAAGCTTTGGCAAAGGTTGCCAGAGTTTGAGAAAGCCTTCGTAAATGCTCTAAAACATTAAGGTAAAATGTATTTAAAGCATTCTGTTTATGATGTTAAATTTGATTCTAAACTGTCTTAAATTTGATCTCATCAAACCTGCAGAAACCCTGATAAAAGTCCCTACCTTAAATGGCCTGGAAGAAGTTTAGTGTTGTGTAGACAAATCTTCACTTGAGTGTTTTAAGAATGTTTTAGCATCTTCGCATTGACAAATTTTACAACATGAAAAAGCTTTTATCTTCATTTTACATGGCTGTAAACTTAAAAAAAAAACATAATTCTTCCGTGGCCAGGTGTGGGGAGAGGTTTACAGTCCCATCTAGTTTTTATTCCAACCGTGTTCAAGATGCACGCCATTAATGCTTCAAACAACCCAAGAGGGGGTTATTTAGTGAAATCAGATGTGTTGTGTGAAGGTTGAAGTTACATTTTGTAGCATTGCCACCTTGCTTGCCCATCCCTACCTAAATTTGAGTAAGGAAACTTAGACTTTAAACATGTTTGCACTACTATTCTCCCATTATTCTTTGAAATAACTAATATAATGTTGTCTCGTTCTTTGCAGGAGCAAGCACAGGCCATCTGTAAAGTGCTCTCTTTATCCTTTGACTGTGCCTTGGTCTCGGAGAAGTCCTAGCTCCTCTGGCTAGTCTGTGACGCTCCTGCTCTTCTATTTCAGCTCTTCTGACATGCTGTATGTCAAGCACATGTTTACTTTTATATCGAATAGTCCTCAGCTCTCAACATTCTTTTCTCACAAGGAGCCATACATCTATGTTTGGACTGTGTATTTTTGTAACATATTTAATGTCAGTGTGTAGTTCATATTTGTTGAGCTTTTAATGGTACTTTTGAAAAAAAAAAAAAAAAGGTAAGGTACAATGGTGTTATTGTAGATTTTAATGCTGTAAACTCAATTCTCTGCACCTCTATGTAGCATTGGGTGTTGTAGTAAACATAATTCGAAGATGAACATAAGTTCAGAAAATGTATTTAAGTTGTTTACAAAGAACATGTGTAATTTCTAGACTTGCGCTTTAAATATGAAAAAAATCCATTCACACACCTTTTGCACACAGCAAAGTATGTTGGGTGTATATTTTCAAATATTTTCCACAATATATTAGAATTTTTTAGATGATCAGTACGTGATTCATTTCCCAACTCTACTTGCGTGTGTAAAGTTTTCAGTCAAACGGTACAATAAATCAATGTCTTGAATGCATATCTCTGCTGCTTTTCATTTGAACAAATCAGAACGGAAAAAAAGACCAAACACCAGTCCAGCTTCCTATCTTTGTACATGTATATTTATATATTATGTAACATTAGTCAAGGTAAACATGCAGTCATGGTAACAATCTTATCTAACAATAGATAAAACAATCAATCACTATGTTTAACTCTGTGTTTAAATTTAAATAGGCAGAAAACACATCTTCAGTTATATACATTCACAGCTGAACATTTGGTGTTCAGAAACATGAGCTAAACTCATTAGAACCACATTCAAAGCTAATCAACCAATACGATTGCTATTAAAGCTACCTACCAGGTTGCTATGCAACATTTGCACACTGTTTATAGGATGAGTTTAATTATTGTGAGTGGAAGATATCCGTTTGCCCTCCGGAGTATGTAGAACTATTGGAAATGTAAGAGACTGTTAACAAGGCGATATGTTTCTGTAGCAGTAATAAGTGTTCATAGATGTAAAACATTGGTCAAGTATTAATAATCTTCTGTGTAACAGTTTGGATAGAAAATAATGGGACATGATTCTTCCTCAGCCAAAGAAGACTGAAAGAAGTTATCACCTAACGAACCAGTAGTGGAAGTCTCTACTACTTCCATTAAATCAGATGATTAAAAAAGCAATTAAAAATAATGTAAATATATATACTTTTTTTCCTCCATTTTCCCTTAAGGAAAAACCATCTTTTGCAACAAGCTCCTCCATTTTTTTGTACATATTCCTTATTTTATTCTTCTGGTATATTCTCAAATGTGCTGAACATTAACATTGAGTTCCAGTAACAATTTTTAGCAGCATTTCCTGGAGTCTGCGTCTTACTAACTAGCGTCCATTTTGACTTATTCTAGCGACATTTGGAACTTTAACTATAAGGGAGAACAAAACAAAAGCAGTCTATGACGACCAGCACCACTTCACTTTAAAGGCACTGTATAAAATGAGATTTAAATAGGGAAATGTCTGAGATAACCTAACTACTTCTCCCTGGTTACTATCACAATATTCCCAGCTGCTACAAAGAACAGAATATTTTATATTTACAAGATTCAGCCAGCAGAACTCATTTTTCAACAACACAGTTCCTTCTGGAAGAATTTCACTGCCCTTCTAGGTTATGTGAACGGTAGTTCATGTGAATCAGAGACACTTCTGCAGCGTCTTCTGAAACAGTTTTATCACATTCCTGTTTAAGCGCAAGCAACTCACCTCTCCTATCTAAAAGAAATCCATGATACTTGCCAGATCACAAGAATTCATTTAGAGTTGCCAGTGCAAAAATAAACATTTATCTTCAGTTTCTTCATCAGTTCCAACCATGTTAAACTACCTCAAAGGCCAGCAACAAACCCTTCAAAAGGGTTTCCAATCCATAAATTAAAATTACAAATCCTGGAAGACCATTTCATTCTGGTTCAATCCAATAATTGGAATAAGCTCTGTGGTGATGTTTTCAACACAAAAACTGAGGAGTGACTGATTTAAAACGGCTAGGAAGACCACACAGTGGCACAGAAGAACGCCTCCTCATTTTCTTTGCGTTTCAATGTGTCAGTCCATAATGAACTGGACAAAAGTAACTGGGAAAGCTCCTCTTCTCATAGGCTCCCCTTCAATATGGCCCAGCTGTAAAACAGGAGGAGGATGAGCATTAGAGCTTTTAAAACCTGAATACAGTTAATCATCTCAAGTTTGAAAAGCATATGATATTTGCAAGTAGGTAAAAGCAGGTGGGTTTCATGAAGTTTCATCTAAACTATACAGAATTACATTTCAGAATTCTGTTCAACATACACAATTCATCACTGCTTAAAGTATTTTATTTGTTTCACACACATTGAAGCAGTGTTTCAACCAACCTGGTATTTCTGGTACCAGCAATTGCATAAAATCAAATTATTGTTAAATCAAATGAATAAATCAATTACAAATTATAAAAATATGTATTTAGCATATGCAAAAAAGCACAGTATAAAATAAAATTCAAACTTAAATGTTTAACTTTACCGCACTTGTGTACGTTCAATAATAATGTGCAGGCCTTCTCCTCTCCGTCTCTCTGCAGGTTCTCCGCATCCATCGCGTTCTGGATCATTAATCGTGCGCGCTGCTTTATTTCCGCATCCAAGTTATAACGCCGCTCAAGTACAGTCACAATGAAGTGCAGAGGATCCAAATAGATGTCAGTGAAACGTGTGATGACAGACTATGAGTGTACTTTTCATTGTTTTTATTCCGTGGTCTGTCTCAACCTCCTTGCTTAAGAGACGCTTTAGCGCTGCGATTAATGGAATGATGTCCGCTACAGATGCGGATCAGTGGAGCTGATCTCTTTAGTTAACTGCTCAAAGGGGGCAATAAGAGAGAATGCTCTCTATTAAGGTGTGCAGTGAATGTCACGGGAAGTTTGTGATCTGGACTATATGCAGTCTAGACTTTTGGTGGCCGAATATTCGGTGCATCCCTAATGGAAATAAACCAAAAGATAAGTATCCACTCACCCACCACTCGTGGTCCTCTTCTCCATCCACCACAATAAACTCTCCTTCAGAGAAGGTCAGTTCATCTGGGTTATCAGCCACACAGTTGTACATGGCCTTCACACGCTTGGGTCTCTGCAGTTCACACCAATACAAAGCAAGATCGTCAGCATTTCAGCCAAACACAAAAAAACAGTTAGGTGCTTAGAGGGGTATAATTAATATTCATATGCACTTTAAGAGTTACTAAGGCTACATGGAGGCATATTACTTGTAAAGTGGACTGACACAAAAGATTTTGGCATTGAGACCTGCAGTGTGAATAAATGTAAGCCTAAAGGCCATCATATACCTATGAGTATTACTACTAACTAATGAGAGATAGATAGCTTAGACTGTCAGCTGACCTAAACTGGAGGACACTTCAGACTTTAACTCTGTATTAGTTCAGTAGTTTATTTTTGTTGTTGGTAGTTGTCATTTATCTCCACAACTGAATATACAAACTTTCCCACAACAAAAGAGGAGTTGGAGTGTTTGTTCTAAAATGTTATGGCTCCCTCTCCCTTTCTACCAATAGTATAACGTAACACTTGTGATAAAACACTCTGAAAAGACTTCGCAGGTTTGTGGTGGTCTTAAAATCATGCAGAGTTGAAATTTTGGAAAGTGGCGTTATTAAAACACTATTTTCTTGAGTGCTTTCAACTGAGTTCTGTATGCCCTGAAAATGGTGCCTGTACATCCAATTAAAAGTGATTCGATATTCTAATAGGAAAGAAAAGCATGACAATACTGTTCATTGCTTAGCTAGAAAAAACTTAACAAACTGCACTTTTTAGAAGTTCTTTGTCTTTTTTCCTTCCATCTTTTGAACAATGCTTTCATTTGAGCGTTTTAATCCCCAACATACAGAGCTTAAATAATAGCACTTCTTTGTCTGGCCCCATTGCTCTGAGTCCTGTTTCTGCTATTTATCGAGCGGAACTAAACTGAAATAAAGTATTCTTGTTTCTTGAGTGATGTCTAAAACAAGCCAACTAAGGGCTGATGATGAACATTGCTAGAAAACCACAAGCCATCCATGGTCAGTTGAGTAAAGCCATACCAAGCCTAGGACCCCCGTTTACTTAAATCCAGTGAAGCAGTTCAGTGCTGTAATATAATACATTCTACAAACTCCCATTTTTATGGGATGGCCTAAAGACATTCTCTTCTATTCTGGTTAAACTTACCAAGTACATTTTTCGTGAAGTATGCACTCCAGAAACACTTTGATTATTGGTGTTTTGTGAGCTTCCTGGTATGTCTTTAGCTGCTTATGAAACAAATAATATCATGGTTAGAATTATAATGGTTCCTGTAATGCATCCATCCTGACCATATACTTACAATTATTGTGATTTTTCTGGCATCTACCTGGTCTCTCGATAGACCCAGAGCGCAGCAAGGTGCTCTTACTCAAGGTTTTATCGGCACTGCAAACCAAAAGAAGAAAAATATTACTAACAATAGTAATTTACGCTGTGGCCAAATTACTACTGCTAACTTGTTACTACATTGAGCAAAGACTAGTGCCAGAATTATTGTTAAAAGTAATATTAAGCTTTCACAGATTACCAACGCTTAAAAAACATCCAATTTTATGTTGTTAATTGCAAAAGCACATTAATACACATCAACACACTCCGCAATATAGTTTTTGTTGTTTATCCAAAACAAAGCCTAATAAAATGGTGCTTTACAAGTTGTTTGGTTGACCCCTTTATATCAATATGATGTTATTGGAGGTTTTCTCCACACACTAACTCCACCAACAGCAGCTTATACATCATTAAAACTTTGTAAAATAAGGCATGCATATGCAATGGAGAGGTATGATCAGTATGGTCCTTGTGTGACCAAAATAATTTGGGACAAATGTCTTCAACCAACTTCCACTATGGAAATCAAAATACATAGTTCTTGGCAAAATGGCCCATGTCTTTCATACCAACAAGAATCAGGTTTAACAAGCTCTCTATTAAAACCCATTAAACGAAGCCTTTTTTTCTGTCATGATTTGCAATATATTTTGATTTCTGATTAAATAATGTGAAAAATCTTGAACAATTGTTCAAATTGCTGATATAACCTTAATGGGTGATTAACTTTAAGGTTATACTCCACTATATCTAAACACCTAAAGTGTGCAAACAGTGTTTTAGAATCTGCTGTTTACTGTAATATCATCATACTAGGGAGAAACACTAGCCAAACCATTTCATAATTATAAATAATGAGAATCATTACATACAGACAGTGTTGGGGCTAGTTTCTCAAAAAGGAAATACATTACATATTACTCTCAAAAATAGTAATGCCTTACTTTAGTAGATTACTCTCTGGAGAAAGTAACTAGTTATACTACTAGTTAAAAAAAATGTAATTACTCTAATTGCCTGAGATGCATCATATAGAGGGTGAAAATCCAAAGGAGTGTTATTTAGGGTCTTTATTTTTAGAGGAACATTTCTTTTATTACGTACGCAGCAACAAGCTTTTTTTTCAGATTTTGATGATGTTAATTCTTTATGTTGAAATGAAAGTTTTTGCTGCTTGTTGTGGCGCACGTTCATGTCACGCTGTCGCTTCGCTTCTTTAAGATAGAAGTAGAGTTATAAGAGATAGAGAGCAGCTTCTCCCTGGGCAGAGGGTTCACTTCACTGTCAACTTATTTTAACTTAATATATTACCTATTCTCTTAGTACAGGAAGCATCAGTGGAAACCTCCTTAGTCAAATTTCAAATTCAACCAAATTGTTTTTTTTGTGTTTTTTTCGCCCATATCATGTTTAATTCTTAATAATTACATCGGTCTCAAAACAAGTTTTGCCAACCAACCTACTACAACTTGCTGTTATACCCTGCGACATCACATTGAACTAGTTCTCAGCCTGTTAGTCTGCACAATTATTTAAAGGAGGAGGTCTTTAAAATATGAAATCTATTTTCCCATAGAAAAATTAAAACCCAAATATTCATAATAAAATACACCTGGAATTTAATTACAATCTCACCATCATTATCATTCCTCTCCATCCTCATCTCAATCTCATGGGTTTCTTCGTTTAGTAGTATCTGTGTACAACAGGCTAAACTCCCAAAAGTGCATTCAATAACTTGAGGCTCTGAGTTGGTTCCCTACCCAAGCACTCATTTATGAAATGTTCTTGAGTAGTGTCCTGCAGGGTAACCCCATTAGCATCTGCGTTCCCTACTTGCCTTGTCCCACAGGCACTGTGTGTGCATTTGAGGCTTTGAATAAAAGTTGATGAAATCCCTGCGGTCATTTCCAGCTGTGAAGGGCACATATACCTTTCACCTGAGTTCTACTCCTCAAACCCTGAGAAGAAGGTTTACAGAGGGAACCTAACGCGATGGGTGATGGAATTCTGCTAACAACCACTGAGTGTGTGCTTGTGGTCTAATCAGGGTTGATTTGCTATTCTCACCTTGTAGCACGTGTGATGATTTGACTCGAAGGCCCATGTCCGGCTTTGCCTTTTATGTTCATGCTTGCCATGGTTCCAGCAGTTTTGGTTACAGGAGAAGAAGAGCTGCTGGGCACCAGAACTGCTCCACATCCATGAGGGGAATAAATGCATTAAGCTTTAAAATATTTTACATGATTTTCCACACAACATATTTTTAAAGCATCTAAAGATGCAATGTAATGAATTTATATAAGCATGACATTTTAACAGAATTTAAGGGTGGGGTGTGGGAATTTTTAGAAATGCTTGGGTGGGCCGACAACATAATAGCCAATCAGCAAACACTTGAAAAAAATCCACAAAACACTCCCTTAGGACATATGGTACTTCACAATGTCGCACTTGATATTTTTTTAACACTGAATCCCAACGATTGCACACTCCACCTTTTAAGCTTGAGTTTGTACAGCCGGGAAGGCTTTTATTCTGAGACCATGAGACGGACATTTGCACGGTGGGTTAGCAGAATGCAAAATATGTGGTTACTCTTCATGAGTTATTTTTGTGATGCAACACCAACATAAAAGCATGAGTTCATTCAATACTAGAAACTCACGAGACGTAGAAGTGAGCCTTAATGGAGGCGCAGGAGGGTGCATATTCGGAGGGTCTGAGGACGATCTCTGCCTACCGCTCAGATCCAGAGAGCCAGGCTTCCAACCAGCGGAACCCTGAGCCAGTCCAGACACAACTGATGGCTGAACTGAGGAAGAGGAAAGGAAGATGAGCACGCTGCCTCTGGTAAGTAGATTTACTCATGAACTTTCCAAATAAACCTTGCACAGTACCGGTTCTTTTCTTAAGCTTACTTTGTACAATTTGGCAAACTTGAATTGTGCCATTCATCCACATAATAGGCAGTACTCCTCAAATACATTATTTGAAACCCTGACCAAAACTATTGAATTTTTGCGAAGGTTTTCTCAAACTCTGGCAACCCTAACCACTCCTTTTGCAAAGCTGAGAATTTTTGAAACGCTGGAAATCTCTACAATCTCATTTATAATTTTAAACACTAATGAGTCTCTTTTTACGGCATCAATAGTTATATGACTCTTTATTTTGAACGCTGGATGCTCTGTTGTGTTTCCCCCTTCCTACAACACAAAACAAAATAAGTGAACTGGTGGTTACACCACAAGAACAGTTTAGGCTCATAGCGTGCTGATGATCACAACTCTTCTTTCCTTCTTAACCTGGCCTCAGATAAAACAAGGATAATTATATCTGCTGACTTTAACTTTATATTTTAGTTTTATTTTCCCTCTATAACTGTCCAACATGAATTATAGCTGTTATGACCCATATTAGGCCTCTTGTTTATGAAAAATCTGTAAAGGAACAGCAAAAAAGTGCTAAATAAATACACTTTGTTTGCGAAAACAGCTGGGACACATTTTAAACTAGTGAAATCATAATGAACATATAATACTGTAAAGCAAATACTGTTAAAAATGGATGGGGTGTCTAAACTTTTTAAATGGAAAGCTAAACAAGGTCATTAGAGGTGGAGGCTAGCGTCTCCGGTTCTGCATTGGAGAAATCCCAATCATTTGCTTCTTCAGTCTCCAGCAGAACTCATATAGGTCAGCAGCCTCACACACTGGTGACAGCAGGAGAAAGATCTCAAGATCAGGCCAAATGAGAATTCTGCTATTTTGGGACCTGACATCTAGGGGCAAAAGAAGAAGAGCCCTTGAGGCATGAAAGTCAGGTGCGCGTGGTCAACCAAGTTGCGATCTGTGAACCCTGTACCAGAGCTCAGGTGGGTGTGATCGAGGACCTCTGGCATGTAGTTTAAGCACCGAGCGCAGAACATGACGACATGCAAGAAACTCTCATTTATCAAAATTAGAGCTCAAGGAATCCTCTAGTCGACTGCAGCTGTGCAGAGGTTACTGTGCTGTCAGCATTCTTCAGACAACTTATGAAAAAAACCTAAATAAATCAATCATACTTCTTTTATATGGAGCACCTCTCTTCCTGTTTGCTTCTTTTTGACATAAGCATGCTCAGACAGGCAAATGCACAAGTATGGAGAGCAAATAATGTGATTTGGGTTCGAATAAACGGAGTTACTGCTAGTGTGCGTACTCCCTCACTGGGTGGCAGCAGAGCTTTAACAACACTGAAAACAATACTGTACAGTGCTTTTCTACTAAATCACTACTCACAGCAATCAGCTGTGAATAAATTCAGCCAAACCATCATTGGCTATTAAGTTTTATGTAGTTTCAATAATCATTTGCACATTTTTAGTCCTACAAAAAGACATTCGACTACTTTCATGACTGATATAATACCCTAACAACAACCAAAAAAAGAGTGATGATACCTAAATTCCTCGGGGGCAGTGGAGGGGCAGGGCTGGACAGTGAGGCCGGGGGGCTGCTGCTGTTGATGAGGATTGTGCCGTACGTCTCATTGTTAAGGACATTTGGCAGGAAGCGCAGCTTGTCTTTGCCTGGGACGCCTGCGCCCGGCTGAAGGCACGAGGTGTTGAGAGCTGTGTAACAGCTGATTGGTCGCTCGTCCCGTCGATGAGGACTTGACTAAAAGAGACCGAGACAAAGCTCATCAGTACAGATCTGAATACCAAACGAGCTAAGGAACCCTTGTTCCCCTCCTCGTTCTACTGCAATTCACTTTGAGGGAAAACATTTTTGTAGATTTACCAAGAAAAAGTATTTTATTATCTTATATTTACAAACATAACATATTGTGGTAAAACCAGCGCCAGCTAGTCAGTCAGCTGTATATAAATAGTAATGTATTTGAGTGGTCGTGGAGGAAAGCACCATTAAATTAATTTGTAGCTTTGTAATATAAGAACCTTATGCCAACTTTACTGAATTGCCTCGAATTCAAGTGCTCCGTTTCTGGAGAAAATATCTCGTGCACACAAAAAAAATCTGTGTTTCCTTCCTTCAAATGCTCACAGCAGTGATAAAATAATTTAAAAGTTGAAACTTGTGTTTTTGTTTACCTATTTTACTTATATTTATGCATTTATTTATTATTTTATTTGTTTATTAAAGCATGCATTTTTTTATTTTTATGATTTGTGTATTTATTTGATCAAATATTTATTTATGCATTCTATTGCTTAACTTCATCCACACTAGGCCCATTTTTGGACGCTGAGGGTCTGTAAAACCTTGAGGAAAACCTCTTCCCCAAGCGGTCACAGCCAGCCAATGAGGCTCAGCTGTCATCCTTTTGGCTCCTCCCCTAACGCCCCTTCATTACTCTTCTAAGCCTCGGCACGTCTCGCAACATCACTACCTAACAACATGTAATCATCGACTCAATAATATGATTGGGTCGATCATCCTCACCTTCTCTTCCAGGTCTTCATCACTCTCATCCAGGTCTTCATTCTGCAGTCTCCACTCGTACTCCACGTGTACATGAGCATTGAACTTCCCAGCAAGAGCCTGGTTCAGCTAAAACACAAACATCATACACTGAGAGGATCGCCCCAGCCAGGCCAGTGCCTTCTGATCTTCTCTTCACTCTAAGAATGTTTCTGAGTCTGTGCTCACCAGCTCCTCACACTGCAGGTGCTTGAGCCGCCGGGCGATGTCCAGAGGGGTCTCACCTGCTTCATTAGCTGAACACACAGAATAACACTACGTTAATGCAGTCGATAAAAGCATCATCAGTCCACGATTCTCTACTCTAAGCTTTGTTGTCTTTACTGTTGAAACAATCAGATCCAGATAGACTGCTCAGCTCAAATACAGACAGAGATGTTCTCTAGCACAGATTTCCTCAGACATAACCATTTGACAACAAAAGACTGCTCTCTTTAAACTTCATTTTTTGACAAAACGAGAGATGAAAATAAACCACTAATGAACTAGGGTGCACCGTGAGCATACAAAAGGTCTTTCAGAAGGTAGAATGCATCGAAGGATTTAGACTGTCAAAGTCAGGTCTTTAAATCCAGCCTTAAATGTATTATTTTTAAAAATAGAACACATCTATTCATTTTTTTTTCCTTTTATTTACTTCCACACATTTCTGTATGTCTATGTCTGTATGCTACATATGTGCGCTGTCTATCTGTGAACGGTATTGCTTATCAACTGGATAACTAGATTTCTAGCAAATTTAAAGCCAATCCAGCCTCAAGGTGAAGCCTTGACTTAGTTAGCAAGCGAACATGTTAAAGGGGTTTATTATGAACGACTCTAAGTGAAGCATGACCAAATTCGATAAAAATGAAATACATAATATAAAAAAACTAAAGGTTTTTTTTATTTAATTTTTTTACCTTGCATGTGTGTCAACCTGTAGGTGAAATCAATATCACATTTTGGACACTTTAAAGCAGGGTTGGAACTAAAACCTGCCCTCCAAAAAATGTCCCCATCCCTGCTATAGTGTGTAATCCATTTTTGATGGAGCATATTGTAGGAGTCTTACGAAACTAAAACAACATCCTGAATGTTCCACTGGACTATAACTGCCGGCATTTAATCCTGAGAAAATCCCCATATAAAACAGGATTTTGGAACACCGTCAGAATGTCACACCCACACTTCCTTCATCAACAGGAAGTGTGTGAGATTAGCAGCGTACCGATATCAATAGAGGCTTTTCCTCTGAGCAGCAGCTTGAGACACTCGCTGTTGTCCGTCAGGCAGCAGTAATGCAGTGCTGTGCTTCCTTTAACCGTCTGGTTGTCCAGGTTTAAACTGTCATGAGAAACACAATCCCAGATATTTAGCAATTTCTAATTTGTATTCCAGCCCAAAAGCTTCACATAGCTGAGTCAAACAGGGAGCTACAATGATTGTGATGGGCTGTTGAGTTCTTGCCTGTTCTGAGTGAGGAAGTCCACAATGTGAAGGGAGGTCCTGTCCACCAGTCGCACAGCCAGATGAAGAGCTGTCTCGCCTTGTTCCTGTCAGCGCATCAAGAAAAAAAAAAAAAAAAAAAAGAAAATAAACAAGAAAATATATTTACTTGCCCAGAGTAGCTGCGTCCCAATCTGAATACTTACACTGCCTCCTTTTAAGTAAACACTAATTTTCAGAATAAAATGTACATACTTTTAGTGTGTTAGACAAGAATGTGCTCAATCTGCGAAGCACTAAAACTTCTAATGACAATAGTTTTGACTACATCATTACGCACGACATGTACGAGAACTTAACTCCTTCTTTCCTATTCCTTCAGTAAAAATATTAATAGATAATAGATAAAACACACTATATTGTTCTTATATATTTATGTGCTTCTTCCTTAAAAGTGATTTGTATTACAGGGAGTGTTCACTTGTTTGTGTTCATCTGAGCGCAGTGGATTGTGGGTAACGTTCGAGCGTTCATCAATCTGGTCTTCAGAATCTAACTAGAAAATTACATATCCAGCTCAGCTCAGATTCTTTGTTATGTACACTACAGTTTGGGACACACTAACTCTTATTTTGCACCCATAAAAGTGTGAATCGTGTGCAGATTGGGACATAGGGTTGGTCACTAATTCATGGAGAGAGCCATTTATTTTTAAACACAAAAAGACCCAAGTAAAAAAAATAATCATGTTAAACACTTCTTTTAAAGATAACTTTTAGAATTTTTGCTTGGGAGTCCCCCTTACAGTGAAGGAATGGCACTGTCTACGAACTGTTGTAAAGCTCTTCTTGATATTCACTTATGAAAATAAAGGGAAGGCTATGATTTCAAAAACAAAATAAGCTTAAATGCAAACATCTTATAGGCATGAATCCAACAGTGACCTCACCAAACTGTCTTTCAGCACACGCTAGTGCATTCATCCAATATGGTGATTATAGTGTTACTGTTAGAAGCTCTTGAGTATTTAATTTTTTTACATAAAAATAACTTTCATTTTTCATAATATCCTCAAAAAAAATTGTGGGCAAACCAGCAGGAGGATCTGTGGACTTGCGCATTGAGAGCAATGCATTTTGGTGAAAGGAGAAGAACAAATAGATTTTTATGGCCTTGTAGCTTGTTTTCATCATTACTCTGATTTAAGAACTCTTTTTTTAATCAGTAGCAAGTCATTGAGCTGAAAAAGACTCAGAAGAACCTTTAAATCGTCTAACTTTTCACAACCAATCATTTAGAATGTTTTATTTTAACGGATAACTGTTGTGAGGGGAGCGTCACGGTGGCGCAGTGGGTAGTACAGTCGTCTCACAGCAAGAAGGTCGCTAGTTCTAGGCTCGGCTGGGGCAGGTGGCATTTCTGTGTGGAGTTTGCATGTTCTCCCCGTGATCGCGTGGGTTTTCTCCGGGTGCTCCGGTTTCCCCACAAGTCCAAGACATGCGGTATAAGTGCCCATAGTGTTAAAGTGGCGGTTCATTCGAAAGGGAAGAAAGCCGGCATGAAGATGAATGAATGTTGTGAGGGGAGCAGACTCACGTGTCCGTTGGCCAGAGGAATGGGCTCCATGAGATCCACTCCCTCAGCGTAGACCTGGATGAGAGAGAATATATCCCTCGCCTTCACCGCGTCGCAGAGCGTGTGCAGCTTAGATAGCCCATCAGGACACTTCCTGCGAGCGAAGCGTTTCTCTGTGTATTTAGCCAAGATGAAGTCTTTCCTCGCCTGCCTGCGCCATTACAGGAAATTAACCAAGAATCAGTTTGCGTAATTGCATAACAACCTCCCAAAGGAACACTTCAGCTCACATGTCACTGGCCGGGTTCGGTTTGATCACATCCTCTGCTGTCAGACAAGCTTCCATGATCTCATTAAAGCCAGCATTCCCCACGTTCTTGGCCAGCTTGATGCACAAACACATGAAATCACTGACAGGACTAGCGTTATCGCTGCAACCAACAGATCTAACACAATCATTCAGGCTCCATTTGATCTGTTGTGTTTCTTCATAACATCCCAATCAGCCAAACAATGCTTCTCGGTGCGGAACAGTTGCTTACATGCTTTTACGATCCTAATTGAGTGTATTTGGCTGAAATTATGTGCAAGGATCTGTGTAATGTGTAAGGATGCTCTCAAAGTGCCCCGGTGATTTGATCTAGCCTTATAGAAATGTGAAGCACGAACACTGTATTTCGGCTGTTAGGAGCAGACTAACCAAGAGCTCTGAGGTGCTGAGGACGTCGAGGGTCAGGGACTGGATCCTGGAGTAGTGGACACCCAGCTCTCTGTGGATTCCAGAACACTCGATGCAGGTGAGGATGCCCAGGTTTGTGGAGAGCCAAGTGGGGCCTGATGAAGAGATGGACAAAGTATAGCATCCTTTATGGAAGGAGTCGCATCGAAAAAGAGCTTAAATTGTATTGTTAGAAAATGAAATGTGAGTAAAATACAGTTTTACTATTTCTTAATAGTTACCATAGTACTAGATTAACACGTTTCAAGTGGGTTTTTTTGTCAGTGTTTTTTACATGCGAGCTCATTGGAACAACACTAAATCGCATTTTCAATTCAACGCAATATGAATAAACTCAATTTTCAAATAAAGAAAACAGCATTTTGCAGGTTAAATGGTTAAACACAGTTATGTGAGAGTTTAACAACCAGCAGTTTAATTCTTTGTCTGTCAGATAATAATAGTTGGTTCTTAAAAAGTGCAAGTTCACAGGTTTGAATTTTTCTGATGAACAATTTAAATGACTAAAATATGGAAAAGCCTTTTTTTTTCTTTGTGTGACCCTTGCGTGACCCTACTTTGTTTGATTTTGTTGCTCCCTTTCAAATGATTGTTTTTCCAAGGATTTATTTGGATACAAGACTGAAATCTATCAATATGGTACTGCTTTTTTATATATACGTTTATGTTGATAAACTTTTCTTACCTTTTTAATTTTTATTATCATTTCAATTATTAATTTTTTGAGTTGAGCGTCAGGGGAGCATCTGCAGGCTCCAAAACATCTGCAAATTTGTTTTTAAAACTGAAATTTGTGCATATTCCTTCTAAAACGAATTACTTTATTCAACAAAACAAAAATAATTTGTACAGTACTTCTCTTTGCAACCCTAAACCATCAGAGAGCACAGAAGGACTAGAAACCGTACACTCAGTTTGCTCTCAATTATAAGTGCAGGAAGTTCTCAGATAACCACTGCTTAAAGGAATCACGAACCAAGGAAGTACAAAGAACCTGATCTTTTCACATTTAAGAGCTGATGGCACTATTAAAAAAACAGTGAAAACATCTGAACCCAAAATGTTATGTTTAAAAAAAACATCTTTAATGAGGCAATAGAGGCAGTGTCTGAGATAAAGCGACATGCCTGTTTGTCAGTCCCCAGAAGTGACTACGAGAGATTGCTGGGAAACAGGTTGAATTAAAAAAGAAAAAACTATTTAAAAAAACTAAAATTTTGTCCAGAATTGTGTTATTAATTAAATTAATAATGATTGAAATTGATGTACAAGCTTGTGCTTAGGTTTGCGTTTGTATAGACATTCAAATAAAAAGGAAAACTGCATTAAACTGAGAACTGGAGGTCAGAAGGGTGTTATGTAATTCCAAAGGGTGCACTGCAGACAATGTGCAGCTTCAAATTCCACATTAACTGGTCTTTATGCATCAGAAGATATGCAAACAATACATTTAGCATTTATACGTAAAAAAAAAATGTAGTAAATTTATTGACTGCAACTGAAAAAGTCCTCTGCCGAAAAAGACCCTGATCACTTTATTTTGCTGCCTGACGAGAATAGATTAGTGGAGGTTACCAAGTTCTGAAGCCAGATCAAAAATTACCTGTAGCGTAGGTCTCTTAGCATCATCAGTCACTTCATTCCTAATTTTGCGCATGACAGACTTAATCTTGTGATGTCATCCAGACCGAACAGCACTCTACTTCCTCTCTACACACCTCTACAAGGTTCTTCCTGAGTCTTAACCACCCTCTCCATTTGCTCTGTCCTGTAGGCTTCCAGGTCACTCACCGGGAGCCCCGCAGTCACAGCAGACGTCGTTGCCGGCCATCCGCTTGACCTCTCCCAGGATGGCCTTGGTCAACTCTTGCACAATGTTATTCTCGCCCACATGCTGGTCCCCCTTAAAAGCGTTGTTCAGCGCCTCCTCCTTGCTGTTCTGCAGCACTGAGATCCATCTGACCACACACACACACGCACACACACACACACGCACGCACACAAAGAGATCAGCCTGGAACCATGGTATATAGGGAATATAAGAAGCGCACTTGCAAAGATTCCAAAAAGTTTCCTTCCTTTTATGTTCTTAATTCTCTTTTATCAGCGTTACTTATATTATTTGAATGCAATAATCGTGGTAAAAAAACTTTTTAACTTTAGACAAGAAATGTTATTCTGAAAAAGACTTTTAAAAATGCGTTTTAAGGCCTTATTTCCAAATTCAAGATTTTTAAGGCTTTTTAAGAACCCATGGAACCATGATAGACATTCACGTAATCAGTCAAGCACATTTAAATGTCTGAAAATACCACATTAATATATAAGCATTTTTTTACTTTTAGGGTGGCAATTTAATGTTCAAAAAGGTTACTTACTTCATTGTATTAAAACACTTATGGAACTATTTATACAAAAGGTATTAATATAACAGACTTACATTTGACACTCTGGCTCATCTTCTGCTTGGAAGTGATACGTACGGTCATCTGTGCACAAAAGAAGAAAAAGACAATCCAAATATTACAAAAACCCTTCCTGGAAGAGAACTAAGCTAATAATTAATGACCAGTTATTGATTTGTACTCCATAACATGCTATTCAGGAGTGATTTATTGATTGCTTTCTGATTGATTTGTAGCAGAAGTCATTGGAACCATACGTGAGATGAGGTCAAAGCTTTTCTTCTCCTCTGGGTTGTGTTTGACCTGGCAGGTGAGAAGATTGAGTTTGGCTGGAGGTCTGTTGGCCTGAGGCACAGAAAGCACAGAAGAATTATCTTCTAGAAAATGCAACCAAACCTATTCATCCATTCTCTGGTCCTGGTGGACAACTATATCAGCATAGCCAGAGGTGGGTTTAAAAGGGAGTGTTCAAAAACATCATTCAAGTAAAGGTCCTTGTGAAAATATTTACTCAAGTAAGAGTAAAAGTAACTGCCAAATCATTTGCTTAAGAGTAAAAATATATTGACTCAAGTAAAAGTAAAAGCTAAATAATTTCTTAAAATTGCATAAAAATACTTACTCAAGTAGTTAAGTTACTTCTGATCTCAATGATCCAAAGTCAAACTACTAGAGGAGAGATGTTATTCGGCTTTTATGAAATATGTTTAAAATAATATATATATATATATATATATATATATATATATATATATATATATATATATATATATATATATATATATATATATATAATAAAATATATTTCAGTCTGTTAATGTGCACAAACACAATACAGAACCTGAAATTTACAACAAAAACCCAATTATGAAATTTCTCTTATAATTTCTCTTAAACTCTTCATGTACATATATCTGTTCAAGCCATATACTTGGTGCTAATTGTTAGGTTATTTGAAATAAGGATTTATAAAACAGTAGTTTAAAAAAAAAGATGTTAATTATGTAATTATGATGCAACTCAAATGTAACCAAGTAAAAGTACAGATATTTTACAAAAAAATTACTTGAGTAAAAGTACACATTTTTAAAATGACAGAAAATTTACTAGTTACCTTAAAAACTTAACCAAGTACATATAACTAAGTAATTGTAAAAAGTTACTACATAGCCATGGAACAAAGCTTAGCATAGATCAATAGATTTTATTAGACCTGAAGCAATTATTCCCATATTTACACAATGTGCTGTTACTAATACCTCTAATTCGATGTTGTTGTTTATCTACTACTAAACATGAATGGTTTAGGTTTTCATTTCCTAACTACAGTAAATATTCTAGTAAATACAGAAGATTACATAAATCTCTCAATACAACAGAGACTGTGCATTGATGTTTTAGGACTTTTCTATCTCAATTAATATTGCAGGTTTACCAGCTGGAAACCACAGCCAGAGCTCGACTTGACATTTCAACTTCTAACATGTTAGTTTGTGTGCTGATGAGCAAGCAAAAGAAGCACAATTTCAACAAATCAGGTAAGTATGGGTAGGTTACAGACCGTCCCATGTGAGATGGTCAAATATCCGTTCTTCACTGTGCACTTTCTCTTCTGCCACACTTTCCTCAGCCTGAGGAAGGAGGCAGGAAACGGTAAAAGTCAACAATGGAACAGTCTTAAACACCTCACAATGCATAATGAACTCGGCAGGCTATTTTTAGCCGATGCAGCAGGCTGGTTTAAAGCATGCTTCTGTATGTGACTTGAATTGGTAATTACCCATCGCTCTTCTTGTACAGATTCCCACTGCGCTCTGTACCATGTTCTTTGTTACCCTGCGGCTGGTGCAAACTGTAGGTGGCGCTCTGTCTAATCTGTGAGTCCTATGAGAAAAGAGCATATATGTAAATGCTTGGTCTGAGCTCACCAGCTGTCAGAGGAAGTGAATAGCAGTGTTTTTCTGCAGCAGTGTCCCTTCAGTGAGCAAAAGGGAGCAGAGGGTTTCAGGCATCCCTGGGGAGCTGAGCTCATTTGGAAAGACACAGCTTTGGAACAAGGCCTGAGCCAGTAATGAGAGCGCTGCCATTTGAGTTGGAATGTTTTGCAGTGAAGAAAGTAAACCTTGGGTGCATTCTGGCAGCGTGTGTTGTATAAAGATAAGGCTAAACATAACACAACATCAATCGGGAAAGGATAACGGGCTTCAGAGAGAATATGAACTGGCCCCCTGAGTTCTTGATTTAATCAATTAATGTGTATAGAACACTTCTATTTGCATTTTGAAAGATACTTCCAGGAAAAGGGGCACCATGAAAGTATGGTCATGTGTACCAAATGAACACTTACTCTTCTTGACTTCAGATCCAAAGAACGGAGGCATTAAAGAAGAGAGGAAAAAATTCTTCAGATTCATGAGTTTTATGAGAATAACTACAATGCAATACAATACAGACTGTGAGATGGATAAACAGAAGAGTGGCCACCAGAAAGACAGAGAGAAGAAATGGATGGATGAGTAAAAAAAGAGAATGATGGATAAAGATAAAGATAAATATAAAAATATGTATGGAGGAAAGGATGTTTAGGCAGGTAGATAGACAGTGAGACAAATGGATGTGACTGCTACATAGGCAGATGAATGGATGGATGAAAAGAAACCTAGCTACCTACCTACCTACCGACCATCAATATCCTCCAAATTAACTTTTTGCTTCTCTTCTTTGGTTGCTGTTAGTTTGTGGTCTCTTTAGACTCTTGTTTTCCAGGACTCTCTGCCATTAACAGCTCGCTTAGTGAAGCCTTATTCCTTTCATCTTTGGGAAGAAACTTTAGGTCTTTAAACCTTGGAACAATTGCAGTATCGATCTTCAGCCATGTGATATTAGTGCTGTCCTTCCTTTTAAAATTATGTTTGAATTTAACTATAGACTGGTCGTCCTCTGTTGACTCCAAAATTTTGCAAGTAGCACAAGGCTGACAATACCAATGAGCAGGAGAACATGTGTTTTACTAACATTCCATTGTTCAACACCATATATATTTCTTCTTCAACATTTTAATATTGATTTAAACTAATCTTTAAACTTATTTTTTATGCAGCATGCCTTGACAGTGGACACACGCAAGCACACTTGACACACACTTGACACACATGCACGCACACCCCCCCTCCCCCCCCCCCCACACACACACATATATATATTTATATATATATATATATATATATATATATATATATATATATATATATATATATATATATAGCGCTTAATTACTTTTTTCCAATAATTTTTAAGACTGAGATAAAAAAAAAACTGAGAAAACAGACCACACAGCAATATTTTGACCAAGTGGTCAGCAACTAAAAGCTTGGGACTTGGGATAAGTTAAGTTGAATCTGCCCTTAGAATAATAGATAAAAAAGGTTGAAGGCATAAACACCATAAAACATACAGTAAACAGTCTTTTAATCCAGACAAGGGAACAACAGTGAATATTTTACACTTGACTAAAGTGCTGATTTTATTAGACCTGAAACAAACCTCCTTTTGTTCAACCTGCAGAGCAGTCTTCAGCACGTCTCGTAACTGGGTCAGCTGCTTGCGTTCTTCATCCTGTACCTGTTTGATCTGAAAAGAAAGAACATTTAAAACATAGCTCCAGTTTAGTTTTTCAAGATCCAAGAATGAAGAGTATCTCACCGAGTGCAAGTCTGTAGCCAGTTTCTCTATTGAGGGTTTCAGGTTGTCCACTGCTTTGAGACCATCTTGAAAGAAGCTGTGACAGAAGAGATGAAGTCAATTATTAAAGGTGTACTCAAACTTAGCCTTGTGTAGCCAGGCGTGCTTTTTTTGGCGAAGACCAACAGTTGAACAGTTATCTAAATTTGGTGATTGCTGAGTGTTATTACTTATAATAGGTTTTATTAATATATAACCCTTTTTTTTTCAGAATTCTAATGAATTTTGGCAAAATGTTTTGGCAGAACTAGCACCAGAACATGGAAGGATGACCAGATTTTGGTGTTAGTAGAGTGTTTTAGAGTAAATCTGTTAGTCGTTTTTATCTGTTTTTATTCATAAAGTCTTTCATCCTGGTGTAGAGGTAGGAGAGCAATAACACGCATAAGGTAACCTGAGATTTGAATCCTCGACTGTGATCAAACCCCCCACCCTCTCTTTCTCCCCCACTTTGCTTCCTGTCTCTCAATCACATTGTACAATAAAATATGGCAAATATTTTCATACATGTTTATCTTGCATGTTTAAAAAAAAATAAATAAGATGAATCTGTTTAACAATGACTTGAATCAATAAACTCAGTGGTTCTAGAAGTCCCACATTAGAAGAAGCACTGAGCTGTAAGAGCACTTACTTGCACTGTGCATGAAAGTATTTGATGAGATTCTGAAGCAGGTCGACGCCTTTCTTGACCTTAATTTCATTGACTTTGAGGAGGTACTGCAAGAAACAATGGACAGACAGAATCAATAACTCCCTTCGCACAGGAAGTGACTAACAGAACAGGGTCCACCTCACCTCACACATCTGAAGCTGAAAGAAACGCCGCTCTTTTTCCATCTCTTCAGCTATCTCCGCTCCGCTGATCTCCGTCCGGATCATTCCATGCTGTCGAGCATGCTCTTTCTTCTCCTTCTCTATTTTAGAACTACAAAAGATGCACATGGACCACATTAATAGTTCAGCCTTTCGAACTGAAACACATGCACAGGAAAGCCTCATGCAGAAGGCCATACTTTTTCTAAACTCCAGCAGCATGTTTTGCTCCATGCTACGGATGCAGCGTTTCCTCTGTACGGAAGGAGAGCCCGGTTCTCAGACTCCGAGAGGGCCTCATGCACTTGCTTTAGGCTTTTAATAAATGGTCAAGCATGAAGCACGCATTCCTTTCGTAGATGCTTACAGCCAAGATCATTAACATACAGTACCAAATACATTCAGAGCAGGGCTGAATTAAGTGCTGACATAATGGAATGCAAACAGATTAGATGTTTGTGTTGAGCCCAGAGCGCAAAAGAAGATTTTTCTTACACATTTATCACATAAACCAAGGAAAGGTCTTTTGTGCACACACAAAACATGGGGAGTTAAAGCTTTTTATTTTTGATAATAAGAGGTCTCTATATTATGTTTAATAGATACTGTTTTCTAGAGATTTTACACAAAAACACTCGAATGTCTTATCGTAAATAAACAAACTTTTAGTAGCACACCTTGTGTTATTATTCTATTCACATTAAAGTAACATACACTTTTCCACATTCGAAGCTAGTAGAATACACTTTGGTTTGAATGCTGACAAACAGCGTAAATCGAGAACTTAAACATTCCATGGAGATGAGAGCTTGAGGTAGATGCAAGAGTACTTAAAATGTACAATTCACCTAAACCTAGAATTTACTTCACCTTGTGTAAATCCAGCATTCTAAAAATAAAACTAATTTAAAAGGTAAAAACTTACATTTGTGTACATTACAATCAAGACAATTTTAAATCTAATTTTAAAATAACAAGTGAATGCAATGTACATCCGAAAATGACTGCAAACTTTGCAAGCTTTGTTAATTTTATGATCTGTTTCTTCCATTATTGGGTTACAACTTGGATTTTGTGTAAATTTAGACAGAAACAAGTGTGAGAGAGGGGGGGGGGGGGGATGAGGTCAGGAATGGCTCGGGATTCAAATTCAGGTCATCTGATGAGCATCTTTGCCTTAAGTGTCCTTCTCACGTACTTCAATGACTTTTTACTTATTTAAACTCACTTGTTAAAGTTAGACTTAATCTTTGTTTTTTTCTCTAAACAGTACTTTTATTTTCATGATCCCTTTCAGGCTCAAGAAAGATTAAATAGCTTTTTTGCTTATTTTTCACCTAAATCCACTTGCTCGTACTGAAGCCATAGTTTTGCATGACTGCACAGGCCTTATCTTAAGATTAAAAAAAAAAAAAGTTTTATTGGAATAATTCCCAAACCTAACGATTACCTCAATTCTTCCAATACCACTCCTGGAAGAAAATGTAGTGACTGATTATAAATAAACTCACCATTTTGTTTATAGATCAAATAGAAAAAACTGTTGTACGTAAAGATAAATGAGTCTAAAATGTTGTAGAGTTGCAAACAAATGTTGTATTGTGTCTTTCATTAGTTTCGTGTTTAAGCTTTTATTAAACAAACACGGCTAGACTTCATCATTGGAAGATTTTCTCAAAGTCTGCAGTGGAAACAGAATTTTACTAAAGCTCTGAACAGACAGAGACTGAGGTGAACATTGAAGCGGTGGTGATGAAAAAACTCAGCGCCACTGTCATGTTAATGGATGCCTTGTTTCTTTCTGTCTGAAAACATGAACATTGTGTTTAAATCAAACACTTAATTTTGATCCATTGATGTGAACGTAAAAGCTGTATTTGACAGAACAAACCGGCTCACGATGGACAGCAGTAATGGTTTTAAAGTGGACTCTAAAAGCATCTGAAAAAAGTATATATTACCCTTTTAGTAAAGAGTGTCCCTTGCAGCTTGGAAAATATATAAAAAGTGCTAGATAAACGTCATACATTCACGCATGCAAAACAATCAGTGTGAAAGCAGAGGATAAAAAGACAGGAAGTGAGATGGCATCGAAGACAGCTGGGAGACGCAGATCCACGTGTGGTACTCAATTTTAGTCTTACTTTACTCAGAGTTTCTGCAGGTTTCATAAAGTCAAATTTAATACTTCTAAGACCTTTTTAAGACTGTTAAGAATAAAATGTAAGACCTGTATCATAACATCACAAGCACAAGGCTTTCACAAAGTTGAATGTTTACGAGCATTTTCTCAATCTCTAGCAACCATCTGGCAACAACAACTTTTATTCTTGTAAGCATTTATGCACATTTTCTTAATCTCTGGCAACCCTCACAATGACATTTCAATTTTAAATGTTTATGAGCCTTTTCTCAAACGATGGCACCGCTAAATGTCACTTTTACATTTCTGAGGTTTTAAGAAACTATGGCAACTCTAATAATGACTTAAGTTTTGAGCATTTTTGCACATTTTATTAATCTCTGGCAACCTCAAGCAACAACAAAAACACTTATCAAATGAGCTTTACATGGACAAAATAAAAACTTACTAGAGAAAAAAATAAAACATGAAATTTAGACTAACTTAGAACAGTGATTGTAAGACCTTTTAATCGCTAAAATTTGAAGTTTTAAATTGCAGACTTTTTAAGACCCTGAGAAAACCCTGTTACAGAGAGACATACATTTAAGAAAAACGTGCATGTTACTATTATCTGAGTGTGTTTGAAAAGCCTTACACTTTAGTCTCGTAGTCTTTCCAGGCTTTATCAAACGGCTTCTTGAGGTCCTGTGAGATGAGAGGGGAGATGTTCATTAGACAGAGGTATGACTCAGCTGTCATCGTAGCATCCGAGACATAAAAATAAAAAAGAGGCCAGAGATGAGTCACCACAGAGACAGACATTCCACCAGCACTATAATGTCTGGTCCTCAAAGCAGACGTTATCACCAAAAAAACATCTCAATTGTTTTAAACAATAATGGAAATGCTATTTGATTGCAAACATCAATACTGCTCCTTGTTATTTTTAAAGAAAGTTTGTGGAAAAGTAAACAAGAGCAGGAGTAAAACAAGTAGGAAATACTCTGTTAGTAACCCAATAAATGGCTAGACGAGAAGATAGTATACTCGGAAAAACTCAGAGAACTTGAGATATATGAATAGAAGTTAGAACTATAAATAGATCAGGTAATGATGAGGGGGACGTGTGCAGGAGATATTGTTGAGGGGATCAGTGACAAGGACTTTCCTAGCAGGTGGAGAGGATCAGTGTATTTATCTATTTAAAACACTCCTGATCTATACACTAATTTGGACTTGAATGGCTGATATTACCCACAATCCTCAGCATGATCAATGTGGACTAGAGTATCAACATACAAATGGATAACCTCTGTTTAGTAGCAGTATTAGGGATAATGAAGCATAATAGTAATAGTAAGTATACTTTGTACAAAAATAGTATTAGCAATAGCAGAATAAATGTTCAGTGTAAAAAAGCAAAATACTGGCAAAAAACTACAGGAACTTTTTTCTTCTTAATCTTGGAATTTGGAAGGCATTTCTGTAACTGTGCATTCTATTAAATGTATTGACAGTTTTTGTAAATGTACAGATATTTATTTAATGGATATAAAAAATAATACTATAGAATGTACAGGAGGGAGAAAGGTATATAGACATACACAGATAAAGCATGAGAGACAGTAAAAGATGGAGAGGTAAAGAGAGAGACAGAGATAGAGAGGCAGGGAGGGAGTGAGAGAGAAATATGGAGGGGGAGAGTGGGATAGAGAGACAACGAGGGAGAGGAGAGGGAGGGAAAGAGAGAGAGAGAGAGACGGTGCAATGTAGGCAATAGATAATACTCATACTCTCGGACCACCAATACCAGAGACATTATTACCAGAGACATTACTCATTTAAAATGTATATTACATTTCAGTATATATTCTACATATACTGATTAAATAGATCAAGCAAGCAGTTTCCATTTAGACAGAAACATGTCATTTAACTGTGTGTCCTTGTAAACAAGTGAAAGCTTTACCATTTCCGCTAACCAAGTGAAAAAAGATAACATCAGCCGGCAGGTGTTGGAGCTATTTAACAAACTTAACAGGCTATCCCAGAAAGCAAGTTTTAAATACAGATTCAAACCTGTAAAGCACGACAACGGACTATTCTGTAAAATGAACACAGTAAAGATTTTCAATATACAGTTAAGTTATAAGGATTTTTGTGAACATTACAAAGGTAAATCCAGTTTCAGTTGAATAAATCATGAAGTTTTATCCCTATGAGACTTACTCACCATCATTAAAAGAAAAATAGCAATAACAAATATAACCCACACCTGATGAAATGATTGACATTTTTAACTAAACAACAAAAAGTCAGCTGTGTCCCAAAGCGCTGAAGATATTAATTTATTTTCCCTTCACAAAAAGAACCTCTAGGTTAAAGTGGGGTGTGGCAGGGGTCAAAATATTTTGCAAATAAATGAACACAAGTATGGCTCTCTTTAATAATCATCACGTCTGATCATCTTTACATGATCATCGATACAGCTACAGTCGTGCTGGCTTTAGAATGAGCTTTTAAAGAATGAAGCTTTTATTTTGGGGAAACCATCCACAGATTAAATTAGTTTATGTGATTAACCATGATGTCATGCTTGCATAGAACGCAGCTGATGTGCTGCCAGCGACGGCATCCTGTAATGACATCACCTGGAAGCTTTAGTGAAATGCTCTGCTATGAAAACAAAGCAAAGTTTACACTAATAACAGAGGGTTGCTTGTAGAGAGACTTCCTTAGTTTTATGGGCATGACTGTGACTTTAAAACAGATGTTATGAACAGCTCAAATATTGTAAAGAAAAAGAGAGAATTTATGAATAGTTTATTATGAGAGATCTGCCTGTAGTTTTAGATAGACACACTCAGACTTGAGGATATTACATAGCAATTTTAGCATCCGATCACCTAAAGATTGTGTTTTTTACATTATTGTGGTTACATGGTATGTATGTCTAAATTTTATACTCATTCAATTTTATAAACTAATAGCTTTTAAAAAAAAATAGCATGTTTGCAGCAGTAGAGCTGCTCCAGCGTGTTACACAGGGGCAGTGGTGCATCAGGCTTTTAAACGTGTGGTGGGGGCTCTCTCTACTGTAACACTTTTTTATGGTCGCATCTTTTTTTACAGAATAAATATAAACAAAAACATTCTTCAAAAAAGGATACATTGTCAAAATGAGCTCCCTTAATTGCAGTTAAAATCCACTAGCAAGCCTTAATATGTTAATTTATATATATATATATATATATATATATATATATATATATATATATATATATATATATATATATATATATATATATATAAGATAATTAAATTAATAAGTAAACAAAAAGTACCATAATTAAATAAATAAATATAATCATAATAATAATTATAATATTTTATAATAAAATAATAAAAAACTGTAAAAATTGCTGAAATAAAAACCAGGATTAGATAAATAGTTCACATGACAAAATAAATACATAAATAATTAAGTTCTTCGATAATTAAATAAATCCCATAAATAAATTAAAAAGATAGAAAAAATAACTGCCATAAATAAATAAATAAACAAAAAGCGTTTAATTCAAAGTTCATAAGTATTTATTTTGTCATGTGAACTATTTATCTAATCCTGGTTTTTATTTCAGCAATTTTTACAGTTTTTTATTATTTTATTATACAATATTATTATGATTATATGTATTTATTTAATTATGGTACTTTTTGTTTACTTATTAATTTAATTATCTTTATCTATAATTATTACATCAATTCTGATACATATTAATATATTGACTTAATTATGGTATGTGTTTATTTAAAAAAAATATATGTTATAAAAAATATTTTTTTCTAAATTAAAATACACAAATATTTTAAGAAATATTTGATCTTCTGACATTTATTTATTTAGATGTATTATTCTCTTTCTTTCTATATAAACTGTTTTACTAAACATTTCTGTTAAAAATGCAGTACACCATGACTTAATGAAGTAATTGTCCATATAGATCCGTAAGTCTTTGTTCTAGCACTAAAAAAAATGTCTAATATCGGTTTAGGATATAAAAATGATCACTATTTTGCGATATGTGGGGGAGGGGGGGGGACTATTATATGGTTTTACAGAAATAATAAAAATCTCACCTTTGGTGTAAAATTGGTACTGCAATAAAGATCTCTAAGGAAAAACTAACTTTCCTGATGCTAAATGTACAAAATGTAAAAAATATAAATATATATTTTTTAAATCAGTTAGTCTGAGGAAGCTTAATTATTCCTACGAGACGTTTACAGCTGTGGCACCAGCAAGCCTACGGAAGTAATTTCACCATACAAAATGGTTAAATTCAATCTAAACTGTACTTCCACTTTCCAGAAAATGGACATCAATCTTGTGTTGTTTACTTTCAGATTACTGTACATACATCAATATAGAAACCAAACTAAACAGAGATGGTCTGACTTGCAAGCTGTCTCTGTGATAAAAGGAATCGAGGGAGGCTGCAATATCCTGTATTCACCGTTGTGCTCAGCTGCTGATTGGCCTGTCAGCAGGTGATGTCACATTTCGATTTACATTCCAGGAGTGAAGTGACCGAACCAGAGATGATCATTATCGCAACATTAGGGACATTTATATTTTCAAGATCTAACCTGACCTAACATAGCTCTAACATAGCTAATAACTCTAGCATTAGAAGATGCTCAATTCGCATAAAGTGCCATGAAAAGCAACCTGAATCAACCAAGGTCTTAACTACGAAAATCTCAGAAATAAAACTCAAGCATCAATCTTTCCAAGCTGCTTTGTGTAACAAACAGTAGTATAAATCACAATTCAACTTAACAAAGCAGTTGAAGACTCATTTCAAACAAGCTGAGTCACCTTCACATGTAAACCAGACACACATCAGCCCGAGGGGTCTGAAAATGCTTGAGCGGGTGGATTTCACAGCTTAGCGAGCTTCAACGCTGACATCACTCTCTCCGAGGCTCCAAATCTGTCTATTCCTGCAAAGTCAGTGCGAGTGGCTGAACAGAGGATGTGTGCTTCACAAACTCACACTGGAAGACAATAGATGCTGTGAAGGAACAGACAGCACCATCTTCAAGTTAAGAGGTTTTGTCATGTCGTCAGCACGCCTGTTCTATGAAGATTGCACTTCCGCTTCCCTTAGAACATTCAAAGGCATGCTACCACATGGGTTGAGAAAAGTTGAGCTGATGGGGTGTAGGATTTCTCAATTAAAAAACAAACAAACATTTGATCCCCTCACAATTAGGATGATGGAAAAATGAATATCAAAACAAATATAAGCGAAGGTATTATTAAACTTATCTGTCGTAGTTTCAATAAACCTTAAGCTATCCAAGGTCAAATAAGTTTCGTTTTTTATGAGAAAAAATGCCATAGCTTCGTGTCAAGTCTGCACCTCAATGTATCTACTATTGTGAATATTATTTGTTTGCTTGTTTTTACCTTTGATATGCATTTTAAAACCAATTTACTTTATCCAGATTAGTATATACTTATTTAATTGTGGAACTTCATTTATTTATTTAATAATTGAATAAAATATTTATTTAATCAAGCTATTTGCTTCTTTATTTATGCCTGCGGTTTCTTTCTTTATTTTTGTATTGTGATATTTATTTCATAATTTATTCAATCATATTTTTTATTTATCTAATTAGAGTATCCATTTCACCAATTATCCACAATTCAACAAAAAGTAATTATTCAAAAACTAAAAAATGCCTTATATCTATTTAGAATATGTAAATTATCATTGTGTAGGCAAGTAAACAGCCTTGTAAACAAAGGGGTTTTTAAAAACCCATTAACTGATGGCAACAAGACAGACTCTTCATGTCTTAATGACCATCAGAAATGGTTTTCACTCTTCTGCCATTAGTGAGCATCCTGCATCAAGCCCAAAGAAAACTGAGAGCATTCAGAGAACATTAACACTCGGGATAAACCAGGAGGCTACCAGTGTCCTTCAAGCCACCTCTACAGGAACCGCACACAGCAAGAGTTATGGCCACCAGAGCTCTGTTTACACAGACATATTATCCTTCTGCAGAGTTTGATGCCAAGATAGCTAAGCAAAGATTTCAACTCTTTACCCTTAATGTAGCTAACGTCAATGACAGTTATGTTATTAATACGTTGATCATATCTCATTTCCTTATAAAAAAAAAAGATGAAAGGTCTGTATTATTTTTAAACTTGCACAGTACAGATGTAGCATTCGCATAACATACTTAAGATATCAAAATTCAAAGTCACAAAGTATTAAAATATACAAGTTGTAGCATATTCTTTTACTATATAAAGCACAACAGTGTCAGAGGAGCTGATTTGATCCTTCAAATGGTGGCCCTTTAACACAAAATTCAACAGGCTACTATAAAAATAAACCTATTTATTTAGTTGTATACATAGTTTCTATAGTTATATTTTGTTATTTACCTGTTGTTTTTCTTTAAATTATATTTTTAGCACAACCAGCAAGTGAACAATGGTCGTAGCCCCAGACTTAGTTATTGCAGAGTGTTTTATTTAAAATGCAACAACAAAAAAAATCTTCCTCAAAAGGAATTTTGTAGCAGAACTATCTGGTTAACTGTGATTTTTGACTCAGATCTGGTGATTGTAGAGCATTTTGGACAGAAGCTATTGACCATTTTATCATAATTATAGACGTTAAAATATTTTTTTAAATGTAGATTTTTTTCTCAAAGCCGAGTTTTGTAGCAGAACCTGCAGCTGAAGAAAGATTTATGATCTAAATTTGGTGATTGTAGAGTGTTTCTGCAAGAAGTTATTGACTATTTTATCCTTACTGTAGATTTTAATTATATGTACAGTAAACCATTTTTTTTAGAATTCTCTCAATTTTTGTAGCAATACTATCAATAAAACAGGGAATGATGTGATTTTGGTGTCAGTGGAGTGTTTGAGTGAATAATTTGGTAGTTTTATGCAGGATTTTTTTGGGGTTGCCCGTCTCGTCTCAGCTGCACTGACAATATATTTCTGTGATTGCCAAAGAAGGGCTATTTTGGCTCTAACAGCTTTGTAGCTTGTTGCCAATGTTACGCAGACTACAAAGAGGTTTAATATGCTAATTATTAATGTTTATACTTTGAGTTATTGAGCAGGGATAAGGCAACCCTCGAGCTTCTCTGGTGAGCTCGACTCAAACCTCGTCTCTCTATTCAATCGCAGGCAGTTTGATGTTGAGTTGCATGTACTCCGTTTCATTGATTGTAATTTTTCTCATAATAAAACTCATTAAAAACCGAGCCAGATAGAGTTTTTTTTCTTTTATCCTGGCCAATAGTTGCTGCGGTTACATAATGTGGAGGAGTAGTTTGTTACGAATGAGTCAAAATAATTTGTGAATCACAACCAAATCCTCAAATTAAATGCACATTATAAGAAAAAGAAAGCTTTTTTTTGACCTTGCAGGCATATCAACCTGTTGTTAGAGACCTCCAAAATTAAATAAGGAATCTTATTTAACAGGGGCATTTCTTAATTATATACTCTTTTTTTTTTTTAAGAGCACAAAAAATGCAACAAGCATCAACAAACTAAATTCAAGTTCTATCTTCATCTTGTAACCAAGTAATCAAAGTAAACCCCTTCAAAGTCTAATTTTCAAACAAATGCCAACTTTGGCTGCCGAAGCTCACAAATCTTTAATTAAAGTATTGACGTACAAATATTCCCAAGTCAAAGAGAAAGTAAAGTAAAATCCCAAGCCAGTTAAATCCATATTAAGGCTTAATTAAAGCCTGTAGGGAGCTTACTGATTCAGTTAGCCTTTCTTTAATTTTTAATAACATTTAAGCTATCCCTTCACAGAAGCAACATGTCTTTCATCAGCCTCATCACAGAGAGAGAAAGAGAGAGTCTCCAGGGAAACCAGACAGGGAGCTGAGTGAAGCAGCTCATTAGGAGTAAATCACATCAGGCTCCCTCTAAGAGTTTCCAAGTCAGTCACACGCTCCCGAAAAGGTCAGGAGGTCACAGCGGACATTAATGAACAGAGGCAGCCTGGGAGGACATCCAGAGTATAATTAAGGTAAAGAGCAGCGATCATGCATAGGAGACTTAGTCTTAAGTTAGAAACATCAAGTTCTATCTTTCTTAGAGAGGCTCTGGTTTTCTCCAAAGCTTTTTGGACTGCTAGTTAGAAGTGGTTGCCCTTAGATTCTAAATGTTAAAACATGTAGTCATTCCAAGACCAAATGTTAATTTTCTTAATTGTATTTCTAAAAACTCCAAAAAATAAAAGCAGAAATTATAATGTTTTTTTATAGGATAGGTTGACTTAGAGGATAGGTTGACGTAGACAATACCAGCCACAAAATAATGTAAAAAAAAAAATAAAAAATCAAGGGTCCAATTGTTCAGACACAATTGAGCTGATTTATTTGAGATGATTCAGCAAAAACTTATTGCAACGGATTTAATTGAGAGTGATTAATTACAAATGCTACCTTTACAGACAACAAATCATTTTCCCCTATTAATTTCCCCATTGAAATTGGCGCTTTGGAACAAGATACTTATTTATGGGTTGAATAAAGTCTTGAACTTCATTTCAAAAAATGATAGGGAGTTTCATGATTTTGAAACTATTGAATAAATTGATACTTGTTAAATAAATGAAGTCAATAACGCAATATGGAATCCGTGCAAAATAAACAGAGCGTCTACAACACTGAGACCACAGTATCACACGTGAGGAGATTTTGACCACAGTATCACACGTGAGTTTACATTTTGTAATTTTGACTTTTTTAAAGTTAACCAATCCAGGGCTTTCTAAAGTAATCAATGGCAGTGGGCAGAGTTTACCTACAGGAAAGCGAGTGAAGAGAGTGTTTCTAGTGTTTAACACAATATTTCTAGCATTATATATATATATATATATATATATATATATATATATATATATATATATATATATATATATATATATATATATATTTCAATTTTTAATTCCAGTGCCGAAAGTTAAATGACTGATTTCATACTCCACTTAATCTTTACCCGTTATTATTTACTGATTGATTTATTTATTCATGTACTTATTACGGTTTTATTTATACATTGAACATTGAATTACATTTATTTTGTTATACAAACAAAAACTTTTAAATTACCCTGCCATGTAAAGAGATATTAAAGAACCCTGTTAATTTTAACCACCACAGAAATACAAGAAATTCAGCCTCATGTTTGAAAAGCTAAGTTTATATTGAAAATTGAAAAAATATGAAAATTGTTTACGCTTATGTTCTTTTGGGCAGGTGTGTTTCTTCTCACAATTTAGTCAAACAAGTTATTTTCAGTCTTTAGGTATAAATTATGTTAAAATTGAATAAATATAATTTATAATTAAGATAAAAGATTAGAGGTAGGCAACTTCATGCTAGAGCGACATAAGGGGTTGAATTCAGTATTTTTTTTTTATCTTACTGCAGCACCTATTTTACCCCTAAAAATACACCCTCAATAAATACATTTAACAAAATAAGAACACAAAACAGCAGCACTAAGCAACCTAATTGTTCCCTCTTTGTCTGCTGCCAGATGAAGATGTAGCTCTAACACCCTGAGACAAGGTCAAATCAATATGCTGCTGATCAACTGCCAAAAAGTATACGCATAAAGGCTTACGGTAACAGACTTACCCCTTTAACCCCTTTCAGATCTCCTTTCAGCAGACTGTCCAATGGGAAGGTAATGATGTTATTCATATTCTGAAACTGGAGAGTGAAAATAAATCTCATTAGACCAGTGGATTTCTGTTCCATCAAGTAAATTGTGTCACTTGGAGATGAAGGAGCGGCGAGTTTTGTATAGCATGCAAGAACTGAAGATTCTAAATTCAAAATTTTTAACTCTAAATGGAAGAATATCAGATCATGCTCAGCTTCATGAAAATTAAGTCCTGGACACATTGATGAGAAATGGTTCAGCCCGTTGAAGAGCATTCACAGCAAAATCATATTTTAAATTCAAGCAAATACACAGGAATAAGTCCTCACTAGGTTCTTAAACAGGGCTGTGAGCTCCTTGGTGAAGACTGAGAATTTGAGGAAGGCTGATCCCAGGTCAGGGTCATCTCTGTACACACAATTCTCTCCAAACTTCTCCAGGGCTTGCGTGTACTGTTCCTCGTTCTCCACATGAGCTGCAAACAAGACAGAATGTCAATAAAATTCACACCGCCACTTCACATTTATCTGCTCTGCAGCGACATGGGATGCTATTCACCATCCTTCTGCCCTTCATTTAAAAAAAGATGAGACAAAAACTTCTACACTGAAAAAGCATCAAGAGATTTAAGAAGAGGAAAAAAGTCGATATTTAGTTGACATTAGAAATTGATTGCTGAAGAAGCATTGGTCAGTGGGAAGCATTGGTCGATGTTAGGGTAAGCGGAAAACACTCCCTTTCGAAACTTGTTTCTTAGCTTCTCCATTTCATATTTCTTGGATGCGAAAATATAGACTACTGTGTGTCAATGTTTTAAACAAATTAGCTCATTACAGAACCTGATATATCCTAAACTATGTAATGGAACCATAAAAAAGAAAGAAGACATAAAAATAATTTGAACTACCTAAAAGTCACAATTCCTGAGTGTGAGCATCACAAAGCTTCTATAAAGTCTCGCAAATCTCGCAAATATTTTCCAGAGGGATGTGAGCATGTTGATCTGCTGAAGCAGTGAGTTTTTTTTATTCGTTTACATTTATTGAAAGTCCCAAGACTAAAAACGTTAAAAGATCTCATGCTTTGTTTATTTTCACTTACATTATCAATGTCAATAGTAAATGGTGATTACCAGATAAAGAAAGGGTGACAGAAAGTGCGAGAAAGAGGAAATATCAGTTGGGGGAGAGTAACCTCTCAACAGACCATGATGTTGTACTTTATTCCTTCTGTATACTGTATTAATACTTTGAAAGTCCAGGTATAGCTAACATATGAGACTTGTGCAAAATAAGTCACAATGCCTTTTTTAACTGGAAAAAAAGTTTTTATTATTTATGTAAACATATCCTGAATACCTTGAGGGGGGGGGGGGTAAAAATGTCATCATTGATTGACCTAGCTGACCCAAATTGTGGGTTAAACACCAGAATGGGTGTCATTGGTTTGTTCTTTTCAGCTGTGCTATCTGTCCCCTCTGTCCTCAGATTGTGATGTTTTCAGCATTATCAGTTACATTCCCCATCGTTCCAATCCACAGAAACAAAATATTATTTGTTTACTGTTCTTAAGAATTTTTTCCACATTCTTTTCATTGTTACTAAACGGAAACACAAAAAAAGTACTAGATAAAGTTTGAACAAACTCAGAACCTTTTAATTTCCCCAAACTACTGTGGTCCCAGTTGTAGTCCTCTCCTGGGGCAAATAAAAAAGAAAAACAAGCAAATGTGTATAACATGTAAAGAGATGTTGCCAAATTCCCACGGATAAGCTGCAAGCGAATGATGGAATTTACAAGTACAGACCTGTAACAGAGTGTTGTGTTACTCATCAATGAACATATCTGTTTGTAATCAACTGCTGGAGAATTTCCAAACCCTTCTGGGTGACATTCTACTAATTTGTCATTTAGATTCAACTTTCCACTTAAAAAGTAATTTCCTCAAACAACGACTGTTGCCAAGAATAGCCCGAGCAGAACTGTCTGGTCAACCTTCTATTAACTGCTAATGCACAATATTTATTTGTGTTGCTTACTCTAGACATGATGAATATATTATAACATTTACATAACAATTACAATGAACAACAGAGCAGTATACACAGAAACAGCATAAATGAGGAGTCTGAACTCCTGAAAAACTGCTAACTCAAGCTCTTATTGTAGCGATCCATGCAAACGATTTCTTTCATCGTAATGACACCTGTATGGTTTGTAAAGATGTTGTGTTAAACACATAAAAAAAAAGCTTGGTTACATGAATAATTCACAATACGAATTATATAAACAACAACATCCATAAGAGCCCTGTTTTTTTCCCCTAAAATTCTCAGCTCTATTGCCGTTTCTAACTGATAAAAACACTTTAGTTTAGCCTGAAATAAACCCGAGGAAGCATTGATGAGCCTCAGTTTGGCCCATCAATAGTGAAAAATCAGCCACTGATAACATCTCAGTCCTTACAGGCCTGCAGGATTTTATTGTCGTGTTTTATCAATTACCCCAGTACAATTGCAATATTTAACATACCTATTTAATCAGAATAGGCTGTTTGGTCAAGAAAACGTTACATTGTAAAAAAAACCTTTATAGAATCATAAAAGGAGAATTTAAAACTAAATATGTTTGTCATATTTTAAGGCTACATGGTGTAATAAAATAGAATTTCCCATACCTGGAAACTATTTAGAGCAACTTTACTATGAGATTACTAACCAATTATTTTTAGAAATACAAAACTCAAATAATTCTTAATGATTCCATTATGTTCAAAATTCACTCAAATTATTCAGCTTTTTTTTGTTATGCAAAAGTCACATCATTTAGCAATAAAAAAAAATAGGTTTCCAGTTAAAGATTTAAATCTTGTAGAGCATTTTTGTACATTTTATAGAGAATTAAATATGTTTAATTGATATTTCTCAGCATCAAAACATATTGTGTATTTAGATTTAAAGTAGACAATTTTAAACCCTTTTTAAGAACAGTTAAAACACTTCATTCAAAATGGTAAAAAGTAAACATTTGTTTACTCTTTTTTACCACTTTCAAGCTACTCAACCTTTGAGCAGCAGGTTTATTTCCCTGCCATTTGTCATAAAGATTAAAAGATTGAAAATGATTTGACCTGTGCTGCACCGTTCATTTAGTAATGTTTTTTAATTGACAGCACTACTTAAAACAAACTAAGGTCACATGGCATACAAAAATGTAGTGCAATCAATAACAATATGTTCACAATGTTGCACATGGATCTGCATGACTCTATATAAATGTGTGATGCAAATGAATGGAAGAAAAACACACAATCAATGTGACAATTCATATATTAGTAGCCTCTATAATTAACTGTAACAGTCTTAACACACCACAGGAAGTACAAACAATATATTTGTTTTAATTACTTCTAATTTGTACAGTGAATGTTCCAGAAACAGACTTCCAGAAAGCAGAGCTTCTAATCGGATATGGTTAGACATTTACAGTAGGAGTCTTCAAATGTAGGTCAAGATCAGCTGATGTTATGGCAATAAATCTTCAGCCCTGTTTACAGCCTCAACACAGGCTGAGTTTGCCATTTAAACATCCTCTTGTGACATCTGCAGTGTTGTCAGACTTTATCTTATAAGCACATACAAGTTATCTGTCACTAACCTTTTATAACAAAGCATTGTTTCGAATCGAAAACTTGGCTTACAGCTTTTCATGCTCTGTCAGTCTAAAACACCAGTCTATCAAGGGAAGAGAATAATGGCTGCTCTCAAGGTCATCTTCACTATCGGTCACAAGCAAATCCACACCTCTTGATGATGCGTTTTATTGGAGGGAACCCATGCTTAAGATTTTTTTAAATAAATAATTCAGGCCAGGTCCAAACATTCCTGGGCATTTCATAAAACTAAAGCGTGATTTTGAACCAGATCCCATCCACATGAAAACGCCCATTAAAAGCATAGAAAAGGAAACAGCAGTGATGCAGCTCCAGACTCAAATCTGCACATTTTAAGGTAGCAAAAAGGTGGCCATATATATATGTTGCTTTTATCAGTGCTATACAGCATATGATGGGCGTAATTCAACATGTGATGTACAAAGATGTGTAGTTTCTATGTCACATATGCTCATACCCACCAGTTTGCTGCATTTGTCACGCTGAAGTGTAAAGATAACCTTAATAACATTTTAGAAGGTAATGTTATTAATAAGTCATGTCAAAATATTTTATGATCCACACATAATTAAAGTGAATTAAAGAAACATGAAGTTTGGTCATCTAATTGCCAAGATACCTCTCAATAGCACAATGGTGCAGAAAAACAATTAGATTTTTTTAAACACAGAGCCAGGATAGGGATGATGAAATACTCAGGAGTTTGTAGCCACTGCCTGAGAGTGGACGACTCAGCTCACAACATCATTACCAAAATTAGCTTGTGCGAAGGTGTCAAGCAATTTAATGGTTTCTCTCATATGGAGATGTTTTATTTTAGAGGTATCATATCACAAGAACATTTTCTAAACCAATTTAAATCATTTAAGTATAGATGACAACACATATTACAAAATAGATATCCTTTCAAGGTCACTTGTGGGGTTTAAACCATTAAACTATTTTTGAATTAAAAACAAACATTACTTGTTCAATTATTGTATTATTACTTATGTCATTATAAAACCCCCTCACCGACCAAGCAAAGGCAGTACAACAAGGCTCCATTTTTTTTTTAATTCAAATGAATCAGTCTGGTGAACCACAATTAAAATGCAAATTTTCTGAAGCTCAAAACCATCGCTCAAAACTGGAATGGGTTAACACATAGGTGTTTAGGCATAAGACGTGGCAAAAGCAGCAGAGTACTCCAAAAGGGATTTGCACAAGAGGTCATTCTTCACAGCAGGTGTGAATTAAAACTTTTCCACACCTCTGCACATGACTGCATGCTTCAAAGCACTCTGATGAGGAGATTTGTCTTTCCCATGTCAACTCAAGAGATTTACAAGCCTGTCTGTTTAGCCTTTCTAAAGGCAGCACCAAGAGCAGATGTTCTGCTCCTGGCTGATAACCGAACGTGTTTAGAGCAGTGAAATTAATCAAGTTCACCATGGGTCAGCAGCCTGTGAACAGAGAGCCAGTGATTTATCACTCCAGAAAGAACATGATGCCACCATTAAGACCTATGCAAAAAAGAGTTTATACCGATAAAAGAACATTTTTGATTGCTTTGGGAGAATCCCTATACAAGCACTAAGGGTCCCCAAATTGCAAATCAGAACGAATATCTTTATATTATGTCAGTAACCTTAAATTGACCCAATTGAAGTATAAAAAGGCTAATACACGATAATGTTTTATTTTCATAAAAGAATCATTATGCTTCACAAATGCAATTAAGTGGCTACCTTGCCTTAACTTGCCCCTAAAAATAATACATAGCTAAGATAAATACGAAACAATTTTCTCTATCCATTCTCTTCCATAAACTACTTCTGCTCGACTTCTGGTCATGTCAACCAATGGCTCTTTTATGTACCAAAAGTGCTTTAAACATGTGATTAAAAGAGCCAACTTTCATTGGTGGACCGTGAGATTATTACAACAAAACAAGATGACATGGCAGGGCAGAACCTTTTTATCACTCGCACCAATTTGACAGCTAGAAGTGCAAACTCTCGTGTAAGTCTAATTTTTTGGGGCTTGATGCACGAACATATGCATAACTTTGTACTGATTATACACTTAAGTGTGTGGTGGCCGTAAATCTGTTTGTCATGACATGCCATTTGGTGATCAATGATTTAGACCTTTACAGTGTGTTGTTACAAAAATCTTTTATTACAAAATGAACACGATCATACAATATTCCGTCTTTTTTTACAGCTAAGGACCAGAACAGAGGTTACTTGCTAGCTAGATCATGAAATATGTAACACATGTAAAAATATTGGTTTCAGAACTAAATACAAAACAAAAACTTGTAAGCAAAACATGCCTTAATGTAGCAAAAAAGCTAAAAATCACAAAGTAGTAATAAAATGTTTCCAACAAGCATTACCGTCATTAGCATCTCTTTTACCTGATAATGCAAATATACAAAACTCATGAACCATCTGTCGGGTGTGTTTTGATCAGTACAAAGCAAATAAGATAAAGCAAACAGGTTTGCAAATGATTGTCAACGATCCTTCACAAAATAAGACTTTCTTTGTGCACAACCAAATGAGTTCCTGGTGCAGTGAAACGGCTCCAGCACACACAGACCAACACACTAAGCAAACAATACCAACATGTCTGCTTTGGGAACCCCGTTAGAGTGAATGAAGGACAGGGGGACACAGAAGACATGCCCTGGCACAGCTGTCCCCTGGGGTGCGGGAGGCAGCTGTTCCAACTGAACAGAGCCAGCAGTGTTTCTGACAGTGTGTCGGTCAGTAGGGCTCTGACCGGGCCTCGTGTGCATTTGAACCCAGCGATGGGTTGCGGCAGGGAAGGGCATCCGCTGCGTAAAACATATGCCAGTGAGTTGGCGGTTCATTCCGCTGTGGCGACCCCGAAAGGGAAATAAAGCCGACATGAAGATGGATGGATGGATGGAAAAAATCATAATCAACACTTGTTTATTATGGAAACCCGGTCAGGATCATAAAACATCCCAGAACAATGCATTTTGCCACCTCCTCCATGTCCCAAAATTCTCCGCGTGATCATCATATCAGATAGCAAATGTGTCACACTGTAATTGCACCAAACACGTTCTTGCATCAGCTAAGTGATGTGTTGTGGAGATTTCCTGACTGTAATCCAATCAGACTCAGAGAAGATGAAATGATTAATGATGGCGAGCAAGGATCACTTACCTAAACCCGAGGCATAAATGGCCTTAACTGACTTCTTCATCTTGTAGAGGACATTACAGTCAACATCCAGGGCCTAAAAACAGAGAGAGATGGGATGTAACATGGGCATTTCAAAACCTTCAGGAGTCTAACACAAATCCACGTTAGCATCTAGATGACTAGTAGAGACTTTTCTGTCAGTCACACTTCAAGGTAGGGCTGAGCAATTTCTTAAATGAATGACAATTTCAATGTTGGGCCTTCACGATGATAAAAACTATCATTAAAAATAAACTATTTTTACATTAGTTATGTATTTTATTTAAGCGTATGTGCACACCACTGAAGTCCATTGAGATGGAGCGCATCACGCAAAAGCGGTAATTCTTTGATTTACACATACACTACTCCCCAGAAGAAGTAGATAGATATATCTACATTCCCAGTTGATCAATTATAAGTTACTGAGTACAGTAATGTGGATAAGAAAGAAGATGACTGCTTCATACAGGATGTAAACAAAACTTTATGCGCAGAGTTGCTCTCTTTAGTCTAGTCCATTTTGTAACACTGCATGCTTGGTAATTCCTTGAGAAAGTTCACACAAATACTTAAAAATTAGCATAATTAAAATTAGCATAAGCGTTCGGATAGCTTCTCAGCAAAGTGCTTTTCCTCAAACTTCACAACTCTACTATTTAATGTCGATAAAAAGACACTCCTACTCAGATTTTTATATATGCTCTCTATTTTTTGTATCTCATAATGGTTTATCAGATTTTTTCCATATGAATTATATAAATGAATAATTCAAATTAGGCTTTGTCTAACAATTCTTGTTGCCCGGAGACCAACAAGATAAGTTTCTAGATGTTCAAACTCTTTCGCGATTTCTTCTTTCTTATGAGTTTGATGCAAGAACCTCAATTATCAATATCAACCCTAATTATCAATATCAAGTGAAAACCATAAATCTAACTTATGGGGTGAACATAATGTTGGTGTTCTTCTATGTAATCTCTAATGTGAATCATCTTTCTTATTTAATCCAGGTGTTCATATTTATTAATTTATTCATTATTATTCACTTAAGATTTAAAAAACATTATAACACTGATTAAAAACTGAATGTGCTTTCGCTTAAAAAAACAATCATCTTTTCTTTCTCTTGTGTTTACAGATAGAGATTAATAAAGTGGACATCAGATCAAATTAGACCCGTTATTTTTAAGATGCATGAAAATATATTAGAAAAATACATATAAATGGATGCTAATATAGTGTACTTACAAAGACAGAATAACCATGTAAAATAATCATTGTTTCAATTATTACCTAAATAATTGTGATTATCATGTTTTCCATAAATGAGCAGCTTTAGTTGAAGCTGGTGATCTCTTATAAAAATGTATCCTTAACGGAACCTAGGGTATGTCCGTATCTGTATAAGTATGTGTATACACACAGGAAGCAAACCCTGCTGTCTTCACTTTGCAGGTGATTCATTATTCAAAAGCTAAGTCCTAAAAATACTCAAACAATCTCTGCACAGCATGACCCAGAGGAAATCAGCAGTCAGATTCACAAAGCTGATTCTGTCTGCACACAGGAGAAAGAACCTCTCTGGGATACCTCTAGGATGCCAAAGACCTCACCATATAGTGTAATCAAGCTTTCTGACTTCAAATGAATCATTTTTTTTTACACTAAACTTACTCTTTGCAATTTAAAAGAAGCAACCATTTAGTATTTTAAAATATCTTTCTTGTCAAAATGTAGTTCTGCTAATCCTGCTTTACTTGAAGACTGTTAATGGTGTGCTATGCAAGTTCTCTGTACCGATGTGATATTTGAGTACCATAGAGTAAAGGCACATTGTCCTGATTTTGACTTTAAACAGTTAACAGTGTTTTCACAGTTTCCTGCTGAAGATCATACTTTTTTTTGGCTTTTTAAACGTGTTATCCAAACCTTGTCCTTTACCAAGATCTCAACAAATCGCTGATTG
Source organism: Danionella dracula (assembly GCA_900490495.1). Classification (NCBI taxonomy): domain Eukaryota; kingdom Metazoa; phylum Chordata; class Actinopteri; order Cypriniformes; family Danionidae; genus Danionella; species Danionella dracula. Next base: position 4,337,611 of record UELW01000067.1, on the reverse strand, counting down.
CCAGCTACAATCTAGGGTCATCAAGCATAAACAAGAAGGTTTACGCTAACAGCTAGACCTAACCACATTCTTGATCACGTCATTAGCTAGGTAAATAACAACGCTGTGTTGCACGCGAGCAAGCTCCTTACTGTCTGGCAAAGTTGAAGTTTTTCAACTTGAGCGATCAGAGCAGGTCACTGTATTGTTTGCACTGCTACATTGAACCACACGGTTCACATTACAAGGAGCACTTTGTGTGTATGTAACATTAATTCTGAACTTCATCTACCAAAGGGCTCAAACTCTGAGGTCCACTGTCAAGTACAGTTTTACTCCATACATGATGTATAAATTTGAAACATGCATAAAGTACTTCAGTAGTCACAACAGGTAACTTTCTTTTTTTGGTAAGACTGCATTTTGTAAGGGCATCTTGTCTTTATTGGGACAGGATGGCGTAGAGTCTTACAGGAAGGCAAGCGGGACAAAAGATTCAGGATTCAAGGATCACCCGCTCACGGCTGTTCATGGATCACAGCTGTGCCTTATCTGTCCCGCTCACTGACCGCTACGCAAGGGAGCTGGCATTAGGTTACTTTGATTAAAAGTTAAACTGTGCAGAGCTGTTCCGCTACCATTTCTTGATTTTATCTGTACAGGTCTTCCCCTCCCATCTACTCTTTTCTTAAGAAACTCTAGTGTATGGGTGTCCATACTTTTTGGAAAGACGGTCAAACATTACGATGTGAAGAGTCCCTGGGGCCAACGGTTCCTTCTGACAATTTCCTCACCACTAAAGTTAATTGTGAATGCACACCATCAAAGCAATTACCTCGATTTTTCAAATATTAGGCCACTAAGGCAGGCATTAGTAACTCTTAAGACACAATTCTGCCTTTAGTTATTGTCTGGAGAGTCAGAAAACATTGAACAAGCTACTCAGATTCTCTAGTCCCTGGCAACTATTCTTTTTTACTTTTGCAAAAGAAGAGAAGGGTTTGCCCACTTCACTGCACAGACACAGAGGCAGATTAAAATATTGCTGACACCATTAGTGAAATTAGGAATTTGTTTTGGTAGATAGGTGTTTTTTTATTCATAAAGAGCTTGCGAGCCATAAATAACACATTAAAATACTGAAATCTGACCACGGGGCCTTAATTGGCCTTTGGACATTCATGCACTAGTCCACATCCACTCAAACAACATGGCCCAACAAACAAACTTGTTGATACTTATTCAACCAGGCCCTCCACTTGAAGCTTATTTTTACTCGTAGTCTTCCTGCCTCAATCCCTTTTATCCTCCCAGCATCTGAACTACCTCTCTGAGAGTGATCAATTTCTGATGTTGTACCCTAGATTCCAGATTAGAAACCAGGCCAGAGCTCTTAAATATCATGAGTCAGAATCAGGTCAAAGAATGCTGGTATACTGCTAACAGGTCATAAGACCCCAGAACTCTTTTATGACCTATACGCATTGGTTGCTGTCTGTTTTTGTAATGTAAAATTTGTAATGTCATTTGCCTGTAATTTGAACCACAAAGTATAATTTTACCTGCGTAATATTCCACTTTTGAATAAGCTGTTTAGCTCTCGCTTATCAGACCAACTGGGCTAAATGAACTGCATTCACAAAGATTTTACTAGCCCTAAAATACAATTAACCAAGTTTGTTGAAGTGCTATATAATAGTTACTTTACAACTATATTCACCAAGACTCTGGCCTGTTGGGTGGTTGGCTGGCTTTGTGTTTTTCAGCTGAGTTCTCAGTTTTTAAAACAGTGGGTATACTGAAAGAGTCAGCCAAAATGTGAACCACCAAACACTGACCTCCTGAGAAAACGAAGAGAAAGCTGACTCAGGAAGGAGCGGAGCTGTTGGAAACGCCACATTTTAAAATAAAAATAGAAAGACGTTCTCAATGTCAGTTACAGGAAACCACTTCAGTAACCACAGGAAAGCCCTTGAAAATGCCTTCAACTTTCAGCGTGTTTTGCAAAGGATTACACAAATAAATACTATTAACAAGATAGAACAAGTGTATGATATATGATCCCATCTTGACTGTAGGGGTGGGCGATAGGAGTGTAAATTCATATCAGAATATTTTCCCCTGTCCAGACGGTCACTATTGTGCGTATGTTCGTTTGTAGTGAGGTTGACTGGGGTGCTTAGGCCATGTTTAAAAGTGTAATTTAATTACTGCCAATTCAAAACATTACAATTGACAACCAAGCAAACATAATCCTCCTTTGTTTAGTTTTGCAACCATAAAACTAAGAATTACATTGCAAATCATTCCCTGCTGGTTGTTTTGGAAACCATAAAAAAAACAATCTTAACGCTCCTAGTTTTTGCCAATGTTAAATATGCCAAAATATGCACTAGTGACACATTTTTTTGTTCATTTCTACCAGGTGTACTGGCTGACGTTTTACCTCAAACTGCACTCTGTGTTTAATTCGGAGGTGTTCTCTTGTAGATTAGTTGTGACGTCTGCTACCTACCGCCTGCTAGAACATTTTCATGATAAACCCTCAGTATGTGGTTTACCATGTGCTGAGGGGGCACCCTGGGCAGTCGTCCTGACAGCCCATCAAGTGTTGCGAATTTAGCAACTTTGTTGCTGGATTTAGATCACCTTTATTCATAATACAGCAAATAGTGACAATTCGAACAATGTTTTCTGATATTCATGGTGACTTTTAGAAACTTTGTTTGTTCTGGATGACAGACTCTTCAAAGCTTATGCCTTCTCAGTACCTAACCGACTTCGTCCTCTGCACTTGGCACTAGCACTCGTGTCACGTCACACCAGAGCAGGAGACGATAACTCTCCTCGTCTAAATATCAAATTAATTGAGCATGTGCAAGCGAAACATCAAGTTCAATTCATGAAATTTATGAATGTGTAATGGTATCTACGGTATTGCAAAATTCATATCATGCCATATTCACTTTCATACCGGTATACTGCCCACCCCTACCTGATTTCAATCGTAGAGGAAGAGTTTTCACTATCCAGACTCTAGAGCTTGAATCCCTACCAAAAAAAACTGCTTTCGCCTCACAGAGCGAGTTTATTTTCCTCAGAGAAACCGTACTTGCTGACGTGTGAAATGTTGAAGAAACAGAATGTTTTAAAAGGATTCACAAGTGGATTACTTGTATTAAGAACTAATCCTAGTGACAACTTAAAAATGAAGCAGCTGTCTCTACATGGGTGACATTACACGCTGTTCAGCAGCAAAGCTGTAGAGATATTGTTGATGGAATCTGAAGCTAACTTCAAATGGATTAAAATTAAGCACGAAAATATACAATTTTACAAAAGACTTCTGTTCCAACGAGTCAGTATTTCTAGCCAAAAAATCTCTAAATATTATGGTCAGAGAATTTGAGACCAACCCTCTGAAATTTACCAGAAGATCAACATTTGATGAAGTTAACCTATATGAGTTTCCAGTTATTAGATTATTTTGGGGCACTTTTTTGGTATATTCACACCTCTGACGTTTAATGTGGCTGGTACCACGACGCTCCTCATCTTTGGAGCGAATAAAAGTAACACGCCCGGACATTTCAAACTCTCTGTGGACTTTATCAGACAACTTTTCTTCGGCTTTTATTCTTGTTGTCCTTCTTCTTTGCTGATTCCTTTCATAAGGTTTATCAAAGAGTATGTACTGAGCGTCACCCAGCTGATATTTTATGTCCCTACAGCACTCTGAACAAATCAACAAAAGAGCCAATTTCATTGGTCAACAACAAGATTTTGCCTGGCAAAAATGTGACATGGCACACAAACTTCTTTTATTTACACCCATCGCTCCGCCAGATGCGAGATCATGTTGGTACCCATTGTTTTGTGATGTACAAAAAAATTTGAACAAAAAATTTGTCAAGGTGTGTGATGGTCTAAACCAGGGGTCGGCAACCCAAAATGTTGAAAGAGCCATATTGGACCAAAAAAACAAAAAACAAATAGGTCCGGAGCCGCAAAAAATTAAAAAGCCTTGTATAAGCCTTATAATGAAGGCAACACATGCTTTATGTATCTATATTAGCCTACTATAAAAATGACTAAGTTTGCTACGAATACATAATGAGCCTTCATGATTAAATGTTTATTTTCCCTGCAGTGCATCCTGTAGAGAACGACGCACCACGTGACTACTCTGTTGTACGATTACAATATTAATGAATTATGTTTCATTGCTTTGATGAAATTAGAGAAATGCAATAAAGAAATCGATTTTTTGATGTCATTTTTATTTTGAGGATTCACAAAAACAACATCAAAAATGGAACGTGCACAACGTGCCCCTTAACTGGGCAACAATGCGAAAAAACGCAGCATACATTTATAAAAAAAACAGCAGCCTTTTGAAAAGAAGTATATAAAATCACAGCCACTTTGTTACTAAATACGTGCATGCCTTCCCCGGAAATGTCTTTCCACGTTACGCTTGTTATTAGACAACTTCTCAATACAGAGCAAACATTCAGGAGATCCTTCCGCATCGGCACTGAATGCCATCGATTCGGTCCAAGAACCGTTGAAACCTCAGTTCTCCTCAGTTATATTTCTCTTTTTCTCTTTGGGATCCAGGGCCCACCACACAGCCGCCGATTTGTTTACAGCAGCCACCTACCTGGCATCCCGCCCCCTACTGATAGAAGCGTGTGTCGCGGGTGATGACGCAAATCGTCGCTGACAGAAATGTTGAAATTAAATATTTATTCTACACTCTTTTACAGCATTGGAAAACGTTAAGAATGTTTGTCCTCCTATAGAAACCATATTAAACAAAAAAATATTTACCTTTTTCCTTTTATTTTTTCATTTTGAAAAAGCTCCAGGGAGCCACTAGGGCAGCGCTAAAGAGCCACATGTGGCTCCAGAGCCACGGGTTGCCGACCCCTGGTCTAAACAGTCATCACTGACAAACACATGACGATGAGCAAAACAGAATCCGATGAATCATTAAAATGTATATTTTGGTGTTAAATTACTGATTAAAATGGTGACACCATACGGTTATCACTGACTGGCTTTAGTGCATCTGGTATAAGCGAATACAGAAAATTTTTGACAGAACTATGGCATGCCACAGAATGTGAATTTTTCTCAGTGAGGGAACATGTCTAAGAGGCATGTGCAATATGAAGCTTGTACTTTATCCAAATTAACAGGAGAAATGTTAACATTAAATATTGTTATTGTTATTGAATGGCAGGGGAAAACGCTTACGACTTATAAAACAAATAACTTATGCCCATAAACATGTTTAATATTTGTTCTATTTGGACAAGCTATATATTATTTAAAATATTTTGTAACTATTTATTTAAAATTCCCCTCGAGCACAAAATAAAACAAGGCATTTGACTTGAATACAAAGTACAAGTTTACTGTGTAAAATTGGCTTTTAGATGATGACAAAGAGCCTCATACAGTAGATATCCAAGTCAGTTTGAATGCCATTTGTACTCCATTCTGAGTGTATTTGGTCCTTCTCTGGATAGAGTAAATTTTACTCTAGAGATTTTAATTCAAAAGGCCACATTATCTTTGAAGATGATTAAAAGCATGAATAGTCTATGAATAGCTAATCTCTACATTGGCTATCCCAAATAAAAGAAATGAAAACTTGTAAGCAAAGAAAGCATTTGGTTATTAAGTAAAAGTATATTAAGATTTTAGATCATAGACATCAAAAGCCAAAATGAAACACAAAATTATTTGATTTATGAATTTAGGTAAGTATGCTATTTAGTGGAGAGCTAATCGTTGACAGTTGTACAATGACTTATAGTCTATAAGACTCTATAATACTTTTACACGTGCCTTACCTGTTTATCTCCAGCAGGTTCTCCTTTTAGAGTAACATGCTCTTAAATCTATCTGACTGATCAAGTATCTCTTTGTAACCTGAAACCAAAATGTCTATTTATCTTGATCTTTAAATGCTGTACTTAATTTAATTTAGAGCTCAGTCTCTTTCTAAAAGTGGGGCACTCAAACCCGAATAAGCAGAGCTTGCTCTAATGAAGGAAGATCTCACAGGATTTTTGTATGCTAAAGTTTTAAATTCTCAAATAATCTTGAGTAGGAGATGGGTTAATGAGTCCAAGCTCACAGAACTGCTGTTCTGAGAAAGCTATGGCAAATTTTACACAACTCCTACAAAAATAATCTTCATAAGAAACTAATAGGAATTTAATATTTGGGTAATTAAAGGCAAATACATACACTTTATTAATTCCACAAACCTTTAAAGAGAATGACATGGACAAACTTGGAGTGGTCTACCTCAGTTGGCTGTTTTTGGTTAGAACACATTCTGGCAGGCTTAACCAAGAAAGCCTTTGAGAGTTAAATCCGCATGCAATAACTGACAAATGGTTGCGGATGTTTTTCAAACAGTGTCAAATTAATTATACGCCTGTCGCATGATCACACTCTTGGAAATACCTCAATTCAGTTGAGATGAAAAAGCTTGTGACTTGAAGGGAACTTTTGTCTGGTTTACATTTGATTTTTACTTTTTCCTCTGTTACTATAGAGACATGACCATAGTGGATATTAGATCAAGTTAGAATAAATTATAAATTAATTGTAATACAAACAATAACCGTTTGAAATAAACGGTAGATGAACTTATTACCAACACAATTGTGATGATTAATTTTTCATAACTGAGCGGCTCTACATGAAGAGTAACTTAGGTTGATATTAATAAGTTATCATTCATGATCTGGAAAGTCACCAAGCCTTTCATTTCTGAACTTGCAAACATCAAAAGATATGAAACTCTGCAAACTGTCAAAAAACAATAAGTTTACTTTTAACTCTTAGTTTTGAAACTTGGTGTTTACGTTGCAGGTGACAAGTTCTAAAAGCCTCTAGAAGCCAGTAAGAGTGTCCGGATAAACATTAACATCTGTTCAAATGCATGAGCATCTTTTCCAATGTCTACTAAAATTCTTTAAATGAATTCCTCACAACCAAAGTTTAAGAATTAGATTTAAAATGGTAATATGTTAGCGTTTCTGAATAGTTGAATGAAATAAAGTGAAATCTTTGCGCCTATCCAGAATCTTAAATATTGTCCAGAGAAAAGCCCATATTGGTCAACAAGCATGTTTGACCTCTCTCTGGTGCAGTAAAAGTATTTTTGACTGAGATTTAAATATGTTTTTATTAAGAGTGCAATACATGAGATGCTTGAGCAAAGAGGGTCAAACAGAGAGGCTTCCATAAAGTAATGAGTGTCAAGCTCAACACATCAATTTACAAGCATTGTCTAGTAAACATTACATTTTATTGAATTTTATAGCCACAGTTAAAATGGGGAAAATCATCATCTCAAGGGCCACATGTTCACTATGTGGTCAACCACATAAAATGCAAAGAGATTTGCTCGGTGTACTTTTGGCTTTGAAACTGGAGTAAAATAAATTATCTCAATGTATTAAGACAAAACTTAAAACTAAGTATAGGTAATAAATGACACTTTACTCATACATTAAAAATATTTTTTTTGACTCAACATACAATTGTTAAGTTTCACCAAAATTGTATATACTGTCAACTTTGTTTTCCCAAAATGAACTAAACAAACATTCTTTGATTGACTCACTCTGACACCGCTTTTTTTGATCCCGTCACCAACAGTCACTGAGAATGTGAACGCAATTAGAAAATATTAAGTCAGTCAACAACTCCAACAATGAAAGTATTTTTACATGCAGTCAACATTTCATTAGTTTTTGGTTTTTTAAAAGTTCACTATTTTATAATTTTGTTTTTACAAAAAAAACTGAAGCTGAAAATATTTACCATGTACTTCTATACATTAGCTGGCAGTATTGTTTTTCTCAAAAGATCAGTTGTATAATTTGTCAAATGACAACAAAAATACATTTAACAAAAAAAATAAATAAATAAATATATATATATATATATATATATATATATATATATATATATATATATTATAATGCCTGGACAAACCTACTCTATAGGATTACATGCCCAAGTTTACACATTTAGCCCAAATAAACCCCAAGTTTAACTGGATTTTTATATGAAAAAGTGCCACACAATCTGTTATCTTGTTTTAACATTACCCTGGAGTTATACTTGCAAGGTTGGAGAATATGTATCAGCTTTTCATTGACAGCTTAAAAAAAGGTAAACATTGGATTTAGTTAAGGGCACCATCTGTACCACTGCAGTTTTGAGAGCAGCATCTCTGAAGGTGCCAGCTCAGCTCAAAACAGCCCTGGCTATTGAGAATATCACCTCATCCTGGAGAGTGTAACCCTAATTTATAGGACACGAGGGAGGTGTTACAAGAGACAAACAATTGGGAAGCTTTCTCTTGACAGATGCAGCCATGAATAAAACTTCTCCCGAATGAATAAAACACAGTGGAAAAAAATCTGATTTAATATGCCTCATCCTAAATAATTCCTCAAGTGAGATAAATCTACTCATGAAAAATAAGATCTATTTATATAAATTCATTTACCAAATATAACAAAATACACCTCAACTTTTTTATTAAAAACATAGCTTTAAATGCAGATGTTCCAGTTATTTACAAATCTTCATTACCTTTGTAAATATTCAACTAAATCATAAACTTGCAAAAACTTGAACATGAAACTAAACAGGGCTGAGGAAAGTTGTTAATCTGATTCCTGGCTCAAAATAAGCCGTACTTGGAACTCTTCGTAAAGATTTAGTATACTTATCCTGAATTACACATGATTTTTCAAACCTTAACACTTTACAGATATTGACCTGGATTAAACGAAAAATTTGCACACTGACTCTGCCCAGAAATGTTTAAATATCTGTCTAACACATTTAAATATATTTTAACATTTGATAAAAGTGATTTGTTTATTTGTTGCTTCAGCCTTTGAACTTTACATTATGTCACCATTCTATGAAGTGAGGTGTGGCACAGCAACAAATATAAAGCAAAGCTCAAATGCAAAAGCCCTTTGCGAGCAAAGCCCTCTTGATTTTTAACATGTAAAATCTAAAATTAATTAATTTGGAACAAGAAGCTAGCAAAAAAGGGCGTCACGGTGGCGCAGTGGGTAGCACGGTCGTCTCACAGCAAGAAGGTCGCTGGTTCTAGGCTCGGCTGGGGCAGGTGGCATTTCTGTGTGGAGTTTGCATGTTCTCCCCGTGATCGCGTGGGTTTTCACCGGGTGCTCCGGTTTCCCCACAAGTCCAAAGACATGCGGAATAAGTGAATTGAATAAGAACGATTGCCCATAGTGTTAAAGTGTGAATGTGTGTGTGAATGTTTCCCAGCAATGGGTTGCAGCAGGGAAGGGCATCTGCTGCGTAAAACATATGCCAGAGAGTTGGTGGTTCATTCCGCTGTGGCGACCCCGAAAGGGAATAAAGCCGACATGAAGATGAATGAATGAAGCTAGCAAAAAAAAAACTAAAACATTTGTTTTACTTAAAGCTGGAATGATGGCGCATGTAAAAAGCGTTACTAGACTTACCCCAAACTAAACGTTTATTTAGTTAAACAACAAACCCAACTCATTTTATTTTCCGCATGAATGAAGATTTCAACACAAATGTATACCACACAACACTCCAAGAACATTATGAAAGCTTTACTGGAACAGCATTAGTATGCTTGTTCATTGGGTTAGCCAGTGGGGCAGTTCTTCACGAGACAAAAATATGGTTTAGTACAAATATTATGAGGTTCTATTAAATACATTTTGAATACTTACTTTCTGCTCCAGGCTCGCAAAGGCACCCCCTTGTTGAACATCCGGTTCAATCGGCTGCCAATCAAAATTTCAGCCAATGAGTGCAAACCACTGTAAGCCCTGCCCCCACAAAACATTTGTGCCAGAAAGATAGACGTAAATTTCAAAATAACAAAGGAAAACTTGGAAAACAAAAAAAAAATTGTTTGTTTTAGCTAAGCATGCGTTTGCATTACTGTCTCAAAATAAATTCCATACATTTTAGCAATAAAGTAGCAGAAAAAGATAATAAATATTTCATGTTCTCTTATTTTTCATGTTGTTATGTAGATATAAGGTAAGACTAAAGATCAAACCATTTCTGTGTAACTTGCATTGAAATCCATATCAACTTAAATAAAAATCAATACTGAGGTCGTCAGTATCAAATATTTTCTTCCTGTATTCTTGAGTTAATGTCATAATCTACCAAAAACAGTGATATCTGGTAAATAATCCTGCACAAGACGCACCTGTTCTTACGAAACCACTCCAACATTCTGATTGAAATATTTACCAAAATAAAGCTTTCTGAAGATAGCACACAGAGTCAAGAAACAGTAGATGAAGTGGAAACATTGAGCCCAAGTCTTCATTGTTCTCAGATTTAGATTCAAACTCCGTACATAAAGTCAATGTCAAATATTATTCAACTTCCCTTCAACTAAAAAGCTCCCAAAAATCACTGAATAAAAACAATTCCAGCCCCAGAAGATCTCAGATGTAGAGGAACCTATTTTATTTCATTGCACTGCATGCTTTGCTGCTCTAACCCAGATGCCAGTGCTGCTCTTTAATCTTTGTAGAACAAAGCAGGAATCATGAGCGCCCTGTCTGCACTGCACATGCTTGGCTCCTGTCTAGAGCTACTTCATTACGTCACACTTTCATCCCCCAAACCACAAAAACATCACAGTTGAACTTGAGCCACAAAAGGTGTTTTGGAATTACTTTCAATTGCCCAATTCAGTAGAGGACAAAGACTAATCACCATTCAGGTTGCACAGGGGTAGCATCTGTTTTTGTTTATCAAAAATAATGTTGTAGATGGGTGGTGCATTTCAGGGTTGTTTTCTTTTCTTGTGATATGCGACACTCCTGTGGTGGTGGTGGTAAATAGGAAGCATGTTAGTGCTGTGTTATTATGGTGCAGTCTGATAGACCAGACAGGCAGTAAACTCCACCCTGTGTGGTCCACTTTTGTGTTTGAGGTGTATTTACCCAGAAAACTCATCAAAATTGTTGCTCTGCAAACTTAAAAGAAAGCTTATTAAATCAATGGTGCTGTTTTGCTTAAGGTTTTTATATTAATATGTTGAGAAATAATTAATCACAGCATAATGTTATTTTAAGTTTTTGGAGAGGTTAGTTTAACATTTAAACAGAGTCAGTTTACATGCACTTCAATAAACATGTTGTACTCAAAAAGCTTATTACTCAATAAACCTTTTAACTTATAAACCGGTTTCATAGAAACTTTCATTTCACATATTGACTGTATACAACATGGACAGAGTGTCTGTGACGTCACCCATAGGTTTCTGGCAAGTCAAATAAAGCTCAAAATGGCCGTACCCAGTACTCAGTACTCAAAAACTGGACATGGCCGAAGTGGAAAGTGTCTGATTGGCTGAAGCTTTAAATTTTATACATCTTAAACTAACTAATTTAAAAATAATTCACCCCCCTCAGAATGTAAATGATCAAAACTAGCAATTTGAATCAACAAACCTCCTAGAGCCAGGAGTGAAAACATGTTTTTTTCAGCTCCAAGGTTGGTCAGTTTTAACATTGGAGTGAATGAGAACTTGCTCCCTTTTGGAGTCAGCCTCAAGTGGCTGCTAAGGGAACTTCAGTTCAATCACTTCCCATCATGAATTGAAAGGGCCCTGGATTTTACATGAGACTCCAACATGTATTCTCATAGGAAGTGATGTCACCAGAAAAAAATTGCATCATATCAAAAATGGCGACAAACAATGTGCACGAAGCTGTATTGTTTACCTAATCCTTTGTCTACATGATGATTTGTGAATCGAGGGCCCAATTTCATGCTTTTTAACTCAAAAAAGTACCTGGGGCCTCATGTATAAAACTTTGCGTAGATGTAATCCTTAAAGTGTGCGTACGCACATAATGCAGAATTTGCGTACGCACAAAAGTTTTCAGATTCATAAAACCGTACGTACGCCAGAACCTGCACAAGGTTTGCTTTATAAAACAAAATGATCTGAATATTGTGCGCAGGTGCACGTGCGTATTGCTTACCTTAATCTCCTCCCGAAATAACCATATTTGGAGGTTAAGACCGCCCATTTTGAATATGTATGATCTCCCTGCATATTAATACCACCAATTATTCGGTTAACAAAAGCAAATTCATTCTCAGATGGTGCCTTTATTGCAACATAAGTGCAGTCAATAGCGACGATAACATTGGGAAAACCGGCGATTGCTGCAAATTGCATTTTGATGGTGGCCTGTTCAGCTTGCGTGTAAGGAAAACGAATGTATCGGGGTGCCATCCCTACTATGGCATCCCATACATATGGCATGACACGGCTCAGGGAAGATTGCGACATACCCGATCGGTCTGCCAACTCTCGCTGGAAAGTACCAGTGGCCAAGTGGCCTAATGTGGTCAATACTTGCACAGGAACACACAGCGCATGGTTTCTCCGGGAGGGTCTTTCCAATACTGGCCTTAATTCAGAACGCAATTCCAAAAGGATGGCTCTTGGAAATCGAAATCGGCTCAGGAGCCAATCATCAAGGAAATCTTCACGGTCTCTGAAAACACGCTCCCTCCGTAGAGCGTCATTAGCAAGGTCTTCTAACAGCGCTAGAGCATCCATTATGATGATAAGTTATATACACACATACCTTTTTATAGCCCATTCATTAAAACAAATGAGTAAATTCGAAGTATTTGCACCTGGTTAAGAATGCTAATAATGATAATTCAGGTTGATACAATTTGATTTATTGGGTGATGTAATAGGATAATTTAGAAGTTTTTCATTTTAAATAGCTATTGCTATTTGGGACAGTTGGTGTCGCCAAAACACATACTCTTCTAAAAGAGTGCGTACGCACGGTCAAGAGCATCCGTACGGTGCGCACTTATTTACGCCAAGTTTATTTTTTATAAATCCCGATATGTGCGTGGAAAAATGCGTACGCATATTTCTATGCCCATTTTGTGCGTACGCAATGTTTATACATCAGGCCCCTGGTCTCTTCTGTTTGTGATTTTTTTTTCCTGGCTATGTACAAACCAGACCTGGAGGAACCCTCGTTGCAATTTGCTCAATGTGAGCTGGACATGGAGTGGCAAAGTCCCATGACACAAAGTAATATCCATAAACTTTGTTTTGTGGAGTTTTTAATGATTTTTGCAAATGGTCATTGAAAAGTTTGAAAATGGTTCTATTTACATGAAAAAAGAGGTACTAATACAATATGAACAGTAAATCAACATTGGTCAAACTTTTCTAAGTCACACTTTAACTAAGAAATAAGCATGCGCAAGCCCGGATCTAAACTGTAGCATTTCACAGGCAGGTCTGTTTCGGATATCCTCAAACCTCTCAATTCAGCCACAAACAGATGTTCATGAGCATTGGAAATGAATGGCATCTGGTTAGATGCCAGGAATTTCAAAGCACTTTGAACCCATGACTAAAAAAAATTTATTTCACCCTTGAATATGTCCAACCAACTTTGTTTCCCAAAATGCCTTTCTACTGCTTTTGTTGTTATTCCCAAATGGTCATCTGTCCATTTCCAAGATATAAATAGAGCTATTCCAGGGGACTATAATAGTTGTCGCTACTATTCAAGAAAAAGAATTGTCTTTTCCTGATTTGAAAGGGATTTGAAAGTATTCTAAACACAAGTCTTCCATTATTCGCTGTTTCACTGAACTCATGAAACAACAATATTTAACTTAGATTGTGACCAGGTGTTAAAGCATAAATTTAACATTTATAATACCTAAACTACATTTTCAAAAAGCATAGTGTCTATTATTAAGACCCCAAATGTTTTATTTATGTTCTGTGTTGGTTTGTGGGTAAGCAAAACTCATCCAATGACATCACTTCCTGTTCCTGTGTCCTGTAATCCTGTAATCATGAAAAGGCTTGAAGAACCAGACTGTAAATGACAGGTTCGTGACGGGTTCTTTTATTTTAAAACATGTTAAAAGCTTAAATTGTCTTCATTGGACATCATTAAATTATGTTATTTTAGTGAAGAAGAACAAGCATTTGCATTAGACATCCCAGAAACAAGAACCTCACACTTCAGATATTTTCTGCTTGAGTTTTGCACCTTGTGACTAACAAATAGTGACAGCAGGAACTCCTCTTTTTAAATGCCTCTGATACATTTCTCATTTAATGATAAACTTTTTTTAAATGGTTAACCAAACAGATGGTACTATAGCTCCTGTGAAAAAAAGAAGATGCAATGCTCCAGTTGGGTGAGGAGAAAAGAAGAGAAAGAGAAGAGAGAAATGAAAAGATGAGAAAGAGAAGATGGAGTAAGCGAATATAGAGAGATGGGTGGGTGGGTGGATCAATGGATGGACGGACGGACAGACATCTACCCAAATAGAAAACAGGAACTGTTTGGGCATTTATGCTTCAAGGAAATATCTTGTGTAGGTTCAAGGCCTCTAGCCCAAAGAGGAAATTTTGTAAGAAGCTTGTTAACGTGTTTCAGTAATCCCGGCATTTGAAACCTCTACTAAGTAGCTTACCACTCCGTCACACTTCTACTTCTTTACAAAAAAATGCACCAAAACATTCTGCTCTCTGAATGACTTTGGATCAGTGTGATATTACGAGAGCACTACTTGGCATCAGTTAGCTGTAGAAGTCCTTGTCTCAAGTTATGAATAGCTTTCACCATTGGAGGAAAAAAAACACAGTTCAATGAAGTAGTCCACTGGACACTTAGAATGGTTAACAAAAAGGTTGCTCTAAAAGCCATGTGCGGGATGTGCGGAAGACATGTATTGCGCTCGCTTCAATATGTTTCAATGTAGGAATTTTATGAATCTCATGAATTCATTTTAATACAATCATAAATGTGAAAGTAATAACTGATTATCATAAAATAAAAACAAAAAATTACTCAATGTTTGATGTTTATGCTATTTTACAGGTTATGAATACCTTATTACCGATTATCCGAAACTGTGTCGAAATAAAATAAAATAAGGAAATTCCCTATATTAAAAACAATTTAAAACCTGGCCCTGACATTCATTATATTGCAATGATTTTGATTGTACAATAATATTATCTTAAACTGCTCATGTTTAGAAAATGCTTGCCTTATTTTGACATTAAAAATTGTCTGAAATCGCATTAAATGGTTAGGTTTGCCAATTTTCACTCCAGAGCAAACCTGTGTACCAGAAATAAAGATTTTGACAGCATTGTGATAATTGCCCATATAGTAATATCTTGGACATCAGTTTTTTAATAGATCAGATAGAGTTCAATTTTTAAGAATGTTAAATGTGATGTTAAATGTTACATTTAGGACAAAGCCATGACGGTCACTAAACCCTGCAAGAGTTACAGAGAAGTGTAAAATCTTTAAAAAAAAAATATGAAAATGAAATTGATTTCACGTGAAATTGAGGAGATGACATGTAATGATAATCACACACATTTACATTAAAAGTATGTTGTACATAATAATAAACTGCTACATTTAAACCTGTGAAAAAATAAAACATAAATAAATTGTGCCCACTCTTTAAGCAATTACACGTTTCCATCGAATGGTCAAACATTCTATCAGAAATCAAATACTAATGTTAAACTACAAAGAAGAAAACAATAATTAAAGCCCAATTAAATACACAATAATATCCCTAGAAATAACTTTACAAGTGTTTAACCATCCAGTTCAAGCCCTCATTAAGTAGATAATTCATAGCTTAAAAAAGGCATTTTATTAGTCCTCACTTCTTATTTTAGGTATCGTGAGACTGCCCTAAGCAACCAGTGTCAAACAAACACAACCTCCCTTGGGGCAGCTGTAAGTGCTCCATAAAAACAGAGGTAACTCTAGAGCACTCACCTACACACACACATTTCACACAAAACATGCTACTAATGGAGCAAATTTTCCATGGAGAAAAACACATACTAACCCTCAGTGGACTGCTCTTGATGCATGGCAGCACTTCTCAACAAAACCTCCATTGTCTAAAGTAAGTGAGTGAAACAAAAGAAGGAAAAGTAGAGCACACTACTGTGGCCACAGACAGCTACCTAATTCACAGACTGAACAGGGTTAAAGTTCTCATAAGAAATGAAAAAAAATTCACTGAACTTTATCTTAAACAGCTAAAGCCAAGAAGTAAGTGCTTCCCTACTTGAAAGCCTGTCTGTATACAGGACCATTTGTCTTCAGTGGAAGCACTTGTCATCAGATGGGACCTTTTGCCCGAGAGCTAACACTTCAAAGAAACGCCTGATTTATGTCCTTCTGGGAACACAGGACATCAACTGTTACGAGACAAACTGGACTGACCACAACTCCTTCAGAAAACCAAACACACGAGTTCAGCTGTCATCCTATTAGCACAAGAAACCTGCCTGAATCGCCCATTAGCTTAATGGTTAACCCAAGACGAACTCTGGAAAAGCATGGAACAAATATAATACATTTTTCAACCATAAGATTTTCATTTGTATTTATAAAGTTTCGTACACACAGTGACCTTGTTAAAATCATCACAATTCATATACATGATGACACCATCCATAAAATGTCGAATGCGAATTCCCAGCTATTGGTTGATAAAAAAAACACTTTGTAGAGTACCCGTAATTTGTCCGCCAATTGATAGTTTGCTCACGATGTGAAATACGGGGTTTACAACAATAACCATTTTGGTCTCAGAGAAGCTTTGAAAAAATAAATTAAAAAAAACACAACTCACTGCTTACACAGTTATTCAATCATCTCAACATACTGAAATAACAAATTCAATTCTAGGAGAAAGATTCCAGAAAAAGTTAATAAAGTGTGACCTGGAAAAAATTTGGTGTGTAAAACAGTTTGCAAAATATTTGTTAGATCTTTGGCTTTGTTCATACTCAATGCTCAAGCCTGACTTGTTGGTGAAATGCAATTTTTATAGTTTGTTCATTCACATTCACATATAATATATGAATGCTATGTTTTTTGTTCAAACAAAATTCACCTCCAATGTGATACACATGCATAGAAGAGGAACTACGCCCCCCAGAATTCACGCTTAACAGAAGTTAATGCTCTATAGCACTTTCTGGGCTTTGTTACCATGCTTGATCAGACCCAACTTTATTTGTGTCAAAAATTACTAAGAAAAAAAGAGAGAAGGAAAGTAAAAATTATAGAATACTAGCATAAGGGGAGTAGGAAAGACTGGGATGTCACAAAACCCAGAAAAAAATAATATTACTGCAAATTTGGAAACAACTCAAAATCAGGACCACATATGAAAACCCTATTTTTTTTTTTAAAGAAAATATCAAAAACAAATTTTATAATGCATTTCAAACAATACTTTCTTGCTTCCTCTGATGAATATTTGATTTCTAAGAATAATACACACTTATAGGGTTGAAAACTTAAATATATGCTGTCCATGTGATTTGGATATATAAATAAATCTAGTTATAAAGATAGTATATAAATGTATACCTTCTATGTGATATCTATCCTGATTTGGGTAAAAAAAATATGTAAAACGCATCAGTTTAAGAGTTGACAATTCCTGGGTTTTTTTTTTTGTTTAAAAAGTGTTTCACCCTGCCCATAAATATACAAGACTTCTGTAGACGAAGTAGCTGCATTAAAATTCAACAGCTGTATAAATAGCAACGCTCTGAAGCTAGCCTGTCAAATCTGGACACGAGAATTCACAAATTCTGAAGAAATCTCATCAACAGCCAGGTTTTGGTGGAACATTCTATGGAGAAGGCATTTAATGTGGATTTTCCACAATAAACCACGTTTTTTTTATATTTGAAAGATTCCTTCCTACACCAATTTCACAAATTGTTAACGTTGACCAAATCATGTTTCTTGACACCAAGAACACTTCAATTTCTCCTTAAGAATAAGGTCATTTCCCTTTGAATCAGATTCAGAAAAAACAGGTATAAAAGATTACATATTTAAATCCAGAATAAAACATATTTATTCAAATATGTTTTTACAATAGTGACTGAGCACAATAGACTTTGATGGTGTTACAAATTGCATATTGTCTCTCCCTAATGTAAGTCGCTTTGGACAAAAGCGTCTGTCAAATACATAAATGTAAATGTAAATGTAAGCACTGCTTTCTGAACATACCTCGCTTATGAACTTCTGCTATTATTTTTCGAAAAATCTCTGATCTGTTTTTATTCCTTTGTAAAACACTTTGAAACTATTTGGAAACATGTATGAAAGGGTGCTACACAAAGAAAATCGTATTGCCTTGAATCTATTCAATCAGAAAATAATAGTATAACAAAATGATAGAGCCCTTAATCAAAATCAAAGGGTAATGAATAAATTATATAGTAGTAAACAATAGAGGGAACTTTGATAAGTAGAACTTGACGGTAAACAATAGCACACAAATGTGATAAGAGTTTAATCCATAAACTAAGACAACCCCCCACCACCAACACCACCGCCCACACAGGACAGATGCCCACCCTACCCCCATTAACACCAACCAAATGAAAGTGTGAACCCTCAGAGGTCAATGAACCCTATGGGATTCATGGGATTTCCTCAACACCACTTTTGTAATAAATCATCAGGGATTCAAGGTCCATCATGACTTACTTCAACATATACTCAAGTGTACCTTGCAAATTAGGCTCTGAGATTGGGTAAATCGGCCTCTTCCTTCTCAGCAAATGATCACTCTAAGTGGCCAAAATTAAGAGCTCATTTGGTAGATCAGAAATTATAAGAGCGAACCCTCAGCACTTGCTAAGTGACTCTCACTCGATTAACCCATGCCTTTATTATGCTAAAATGTAAAGTTTAATATAACCTAAATACATTAGTAAAACAAATCACATCATGAAGGCCAAAACTAGCCAACTAGACCCATTCAATCCAAATCCAAATCAATATGATTTCATACAAAAACACTAGATTTCAGTGAAATAGATGGGAAAACCATCCTGACCTTCTCTCAGAAAAGGCTGATTTACTGTCTCCTAAAACAGCAGGGTTGAAGTTTCTAAACATCCCAAGAGAACAGGTGCTGGTGTCATTGTCAGTTATTGCGCGAACCATGAAACTCACCTGTTCCAAACTTCAGCTGTTGGTCCTCTCACCATCGCTGACACTAGCTTTTCATTCTTTATTCAAACAGGCCTTTCTAGATACATTTGATTCAGCTGGTAATCCCATTCTACCTAAAACCGGTTCCTTTAATTGTAAAATGACAAAATGACTACAATTGGAAAATGACAATATAACCGGTATGTAGCATGTCTGCAGTGCATTACTGGGATGCAAATTAATTGTTTCAACAATATTCCCAAAGGACACTCATTAACCATGACCACACTGCAATCTCTGTGGGAACAAAAGAGACATGATCAAGTCACACATTGATGGGCTGCACAGAAGCTTTCATTCAGTTTGAAACCCTATGGTGACAAAACTCCCACCAACACATATCTAAATTACAGGGCATTTTGTAGTAGGCTTCCTTGTCTTTGATAATGTATGATAGAGAGAAACATTAGTGGGAAACAAAGTGGTTTAAATACGTTCAAAATTGACATTCAATTAGAGAATCACCACTAACAAAAAAAGAAAAACGCACTAATTAAAGCGCAGACATGTACCAATTCAGAGTCCATTGATTTCTTTTGATGTAGCAAAAAGACAAGGGCACATGAGACTAAAACATCATCTAGAATTAAGAAGACTATTACACCAAATCCTGCAATATGTTTCTGTGTCCATCATCTGATTTATGGTTTAACAACACAGAAAAAAAAAAAAACAACCAAAGGTATATAAATATATATATCAACCAAAAAACAACCACCTGGAGCAGTAGAGGATTAGCATTCTAAACTATGTATATAAAGATCACTTCAAAATAATGGTTAGTGATTTTTATGAACTACATCAGTCATGTCTGTGACTAAACTATGGAAATCTATTGGACAATACACTTTGGAATATCCAATGCCAAAACTAATCCAATGGTAAAACCCAAAGAGATTTTCATTGAGTTAAAGACAGAAATATTTCGGTACGTAAAGATTATTTGGGCAAACATCTAAAGTGTACATGTGCTTGTTAAAAGCAATCACAAGTTTCAAACCCTAATAAAAAAGCGGTTTTACATTTCTCTGGGCTCATTCAAATTTTATTTAAAGTTTATTTGCATCTTTTTTTCAGTCATGTACAGTTCAGAATCACCAAAACGTTACGATGCATATTATTGAAAAATTAAACATATTATGTATTATTTATGCATGCAAAGTGAAACCTTTTTAAATCAAAAGGAGGCACAGATCTTTCACATGTGTGAAATTTAATCATGATAGTCAGGACACAAAATAAATAATACATAAATTAAGATATCAATAGTTGTGTGTAGAGTATTTTTCTGTGAACTAAAAGACCACAAACCCAAAGAAAGTGCAAGTGGCAAGCAAAAGGAGGAAGACAAAAACAATTTTAGCTCCATATTTCCTGAGTTCTTTCTAGAAACACTCCAATATAGAACTCACCACATAACCCATATTTACAACTACGCTGAAACCATAACATTTATGCAAGCCAATGCTTTTATTAAATCCAAACAAACATCAAACAAATAAAAACACCAACATTTACCAAGTATCCTACAATCTAAACTTAGCTACAAATCCCTCTAACAATAATATGTAAGCAATTTGAAGACAGTATTAACACATACTATTAATGGTACTTGTACTAAAAAACCTATACTTCCTTAAGTGTTTTTATGGGTTATATAATCAGAAGCTACACTGATGGAGATTCCAGAGAAAACTGTCCCCATTCAGAACTAAATATATGCACCAGAGCTTGTCAGAAGAACTGATGGTTGGTTGAGTCAACTCTTCAGATCTTTTTATACCGTATAATCAAAATTTTACTGTTTTGGAGTTAGATATTATCCAAAAAATCTAATTGACACCAAAGAATAATGGGTTAATATGTATAAACTACTTGCCAGATATCTGCCTGGTCAGACTAGGAAACCAGTTAGTGGTTCTCAGCAAGGAGATTCCTAGTAGAAGCATCTACGACATAAAATATTCAGATTCATGACCCTTTAAAGATGTGATATGCAATTTTTCTGAGCTAGAGTGTGATCCTCTCATACCAGTAGTGTGCAAATTTGCATTGTTTTTGTCAACACACATGATCATTCAAGACAACTGAAAAAACTGCATTCAGTCCTTCTGTTTTAATTAATTAACAACAGTTAGGGAAACATGAGGAGAATTGGTGCTTTGATAGACGATGGTGGGCCAATATTCGCTTTGGGGATGTTTAGTCCAATCCCACACACCAATTCTGATGCTTAGGCATCACCTTATCCTTTGAAATGAAAAGGCGGTAACTGTATTTCTTTTATTAATTTAATTTTTATTATTAATGTTCAGAAACATATTTTTTCTTGTTATTTTGAACCAGAATATTGTGTCAGTTTACAACCAAGTGGAAAATGGATGTGAGTCCAGGTGTCCATTACAGGTAAAGTTTATGAACAGAAGAATCAGATGTTCTGTAATGCCGATTCGAGTATGATAGGTTCAGAAGTTCACACTCATTTCAAAACTATCCAAATTTGGAGCTGAAAAAACATCTTCACACCCCTGGTGCAGCAATGTTACTAAATTCAAATCTCTAGTTTTGATCTTCATAAACATTCTTAGGGGGTGTACTATTTTTAACAGCTGTTTGGCAACTTTAACATGGTAAAGTCATATATTATTTTTTTGAAGAGCCAGTATTATGACTCCTTGAAAATAATCATTCATGTCGTAGGTAACATAAGTCTGAGGAACATCCAGTTTGAGCTTTATTTGTGAAAATTATTTGTGTGTTATAGTTATCATCTTTACAAAGAAAGTGTCGACTCACATTCGCCGAAACCAGTCTTTTCAAGGACTTGTGTGACATAGAACTGTAAAAAACGTACTAAGCTACTAATTTTTAAAGAGTTAAAAATTTGGTAGAAATAAAAGTGTTGTTGGACCCTACATTGATGCCATACTATTGTTTGAGACACCAAAACAAGTAATAATCCACATTACTGGCTCTTTAACTAAAACGTTAATTAATATTTTGAGCAGGTTTTATATACTGGAAGTTGCCAAAGCAAATCATTTTAGGACTATTGTGATGCTTTCAAAGAAGTTATTTGTACATTTTTTTTAATTATTGTTCTATTAACCTTCTATTAATCTATATCAAAAATATAGAACTAAAAAAGCATTGGAAAGCATTGTAAATCGCTATCAACATTGCATGAACATAATTGCAATTCAAATCAATTCCAAAAATTGTCCTGCCATAATCTGAATTATCCAAACATTGTGAACTAGAAGCATTAACATGATAGAACACAAACCCATTAAACTACGTTCCTTTCCATAATTCAGCAAGACATCATGTAAAATAAACATTCTTGTTCAAACGTTGATTAGATAAACCAAAAATTGTGATTAGCAGTGTAGCACCATTAACTAAACTTCTTAACTAGACCCAAAATTGTTGGACAAGAGTGAGTTGCTCATGAATAAACAATGGAGACTGGAACAGGTGTGGAGAATTTATTTTAATCATTAATTTCACCCAGTATAATATACTAGTGTAACTACATGAGAGTAGAAAAACGAGTACGTCTATACTACATGGTTAAAAACTTCCCATCAGGAACAAGACAATGAAATCCAGCAATTGTCTAATTGGGTGAGGCATTAACAAAGAGGACGCCTCCTCCTCACTAACTCGTTCAGCTTCTCCATAGGGGGCCAGGGCTGACTAGAACGCTCGGGAGAAAGAAAAACACCCAGAAAGCAAGATAGCAGGTTAAAGTTGAGTCTCACCTCCTCCAGTGCGGCTACTGTATTCCTGCAGTGTGTCATCCTCGTGGTGAAGTTAGAGGCGGTGGGAGATTTGTAATCTTCATTGGTCTCCACCACAAACTCCGCCACTGTGATCTGGTCAGGCATCGTAACGTCGGTTCCTTCGGCAAAATCACTGCTAATCCGTTAAATAATGCTTCGACTGCGGTAAAAATCTAAATTAATTCATAACACAATGAAATAAAACTCTCTTGCGTATCCTGGAGCATTAACATCGCTGTGTTCTGTACGGTGGCTCAAAACAAGTTGGGATTAAAACAAGTCATTAGCCAACTTCCACGACGGTCGCCCTCTCTCCCGCGGCGTCTGTCCTCACTTGTTCCAGTGTGAACGCAAAGTGAGCTCTCGTTAGCGTATAAAGCTCGCCGGTGAGATGTGATGTAGGTCTTTTTTGTCAGGAGCGGGAGTTAGCAGGGTCTAGTTTTGTTTCTAGCAAGCGGCGAGGTCGATGCAGCTTTGCGGTGCAATTCAATGAAGGCACAGAAATTGACAAAGTAAAGGTGGAGGAGATTCAATGAGAGAGCGAGAACCAATGAGGAAATAAAGCAGTCGGGATTCAACCAATCGGAGTCGACGCAGGGCGTGGTCTGAGCTCAGCTCGTGTTTGGGTTTTTGGGCGCCACTGTAAGGCGGAGAAAGAAATGACACATGAGAATGAGTTGAATCATCAAGAATACTGTACAAATAATGTAAGAACTTGTTATATTATAGAGAAATTGTTAAATGGTTTGAATAATAAGGTGGAAAGTGTAAGTGAATTTTTACCACATGCTATTTGACAATAGTTAATTAATTAACGCATTTATTTATTCAATCATTTAAATGGTTCAGGGATTGTGTGTTTGTGCAATCTTATATAATGGGTAATGATAAAATACCTGTAACTTTTTTTGTGAGAATCCATAATGCTTGAATTTGAGAAAACTATTCGTGAGAGCTTGGGATTGGTTTCTGTATCTCCAAGTATTCGTCTTAGATTAAAGTCCAATAAGTCAAAAGCATTAGAGCTTGTTTTGTGTCTAAAATAAAGGACGTTTGGGGTAGTCTGCATACTTTTTTTAGATTTATTTAGTCCTTTTTAATTACAGGATATATATAATCTGTCCTCATACATAAAAGGTAAAACTAACCACATAATTTCTTGATGGTTAATTAATTTGTATTTCTTTATCAAGAGCATGTTCATAAGTACATATATTCTATTCACCTTTTTTATTAGATATAAATGTTTTTGTTACAACTTTTAGATTAGTTGAAAATAAGAAAAATGTGACCGATTTTTGGAATACTAATTATTTTGATGATGTTAATAAATGTTAACTATGCTTCTTATTTGTTCAGTTTGTTATGATTTTATTTAAATGTACTGTTATCTACCCACTTTAAATGTGTTTTAGCTACACTCAGAATGATTTGTTGAATATATCTGAATTATTTATGTCTAATCCTGATGTCTAAAATTAGAAAATTATAGAATTATCCCAGATTAATAAATATATGTAACACATATTGTCAAATTGTTAACTTTTTCCTAAGTTACAGTTAAGTAACCTATTAAGTTAACTGATCATCATCATCTCAGTCCAAACACAGCTAAAGGAATATTAAGGAATGAATGCAACAAGCATTGTCAATATTAGGTCACCATCGAACTCAAGAGGCAAGCAGAGTAAATGGTGGCTTATGATAAATTTCAAAGTACATTTGTCAAAAGACTTCAGAAATAAAGTGTTGGCTTGTTAAAAAAAATCAGATTGATGGGTGTCACAGTGGTGGTGCAGTAGGTAGCATCGATGTCTCACAGCGAAAAGGTCGCTGGTTTGAGCCTTGGCTGGGTCAGTTGGCATTTACTCCAGGAACTCCTGTTTCCCCCACAAGTCCAAAAACATGTGATATAAATAAATTGGGTAAAAAAGATTGTTCGTAGAGTTTGAGTGTGAATATGTGTGAATGTTTCCCAGCAATGGGTTGCGGCTGGAAGGACATCCGCCACATAAAACATATGCTCGGAAGAGTAGGCGGTTCATTCTGGTGTGGAGACCCTGAAAGGGAAGAAAGCAGACAAGAAAATGGATGGTTGGGTGGAAGTAGGTTGATCTTCAACACTTACTATTGTGGCAAAGACTTAACACGATTTAATCAATTAACACGATAATCCTAATACATGAAATGCAAAAAAACTAATATTTTCAATAGCACTTTTAAATTCAATGTTTTGAAAGCATTGGGTTTTAACAAAATTATGTGAATTGTTATGCATTTAAAGTCAATTGGGTTTAGAGGGTAATACTACAGTATGTTCGTTGTTATGTATTTAAAACTAATTTATGGTATTGTTACTATTATGCCAATTGCACTTTGATTCACATATGACTCGTAAACAATAATCAAATAAGAATATATTAAGGGGTAAAAAACATTGAATATATAAATGATATATAAATTTTACTTCTAGTTCTAAAATCATATTTTTTTTTTTGTTCAAGGCATTTGGTGGTCGAAAATTGTAATGTTTACCCTCAATTCCAGAGAATCCAGGATCTGGGTCTCTCAGATAATATAGACTAAAGAAAACAGCAGATTTTATCATGCTGTAAAAAATATTTTTATATATATATGTTTGGTTATACTGAAAATTTAACCAAAAGGCCAGTCCTTCTCGGGAGGGTTATAGATGAACCCAAAACACTTAATTTGCTCAAAAGCTTTGAAAGGTTTAAAAGGAAGCCATAACAGTGTAATAGTTTTGAGATACTGAGGGAGCTCTAGAACGTTCTCTGGCAATTCTTAAAATCTATTGCAATAGGTTTCCTTTTTTTCGAACAACAACTCAGTCATTTCACTACATTTGTATTTTCTTCTTCCTATTCTTCTTTTTGCTTCTTATTTTTGCTTTTTCTTTTTCTTTTTTGGATTTGGATCAGAGGTCAGACAATTAAAGATGCTAAATCGTGTCCCTTTTAAATAATTTATCTCAAATATTTGAAACCTCTAGACGATCAATGCACCCTAAATAACATTTACAAGTCAGTATTTATCGTAAACATTGTCGGCTGTGTTCTGCCAAACTGCTGTGTCCCACCTGTTCCTCTCACATGCTTCGTTCACGCCCCCTTCTGCTTTTAAATAATCTTTTTACCTCTGTTTTATTGCCCTTCCGTGTCCTTCAGCATTTACGTTCTTCATTTAAATACATTAGCGTTTCATCTGATTGGTTAGTGGGCGGTGCTTTGACCAACGTGCGTGGCTACGGTCTGAATATGACTTGAGACATGTTTTTGATAAGAGAACAATATTCAAACCTTTAAGATATGGATAGAAATAGATACATTAATATGAGACTAAAATACCAGCGTTATATATGAAATAAAACAGATCTGTGTAATTAGAGAAATAATCTTTTTAAAACTTGCCTTTGGAGATGAACACAAGCTTTTATGTTTAATTAAATGATTATTTTGTTAAGCATGCATGTCTTTATATGTTATTTTTAAAGAAAATTTCTTTATATTTCTATATTTCTATACTTCTATATTCTACATGAGTCTCGCGGCGATTCGGTTAATAATGACAAACTTGAATCAATTAACTTATTATGAGAGAAATTTAAAATAAGAGACAAGAATCTTCGAACTGCTTTGGAACGTGTCCTTGCCAAATCTGATCGCACCCACTAGAGGGCGGCATCGCGCCAACTACACAATTTTGGAAGCCCGTTTTATATGAAGAATGAAGAAAATCATTTTCTTCACAAATACAGAAAATGAAGTACGTTCAATAAAAATAGACGAACAAAATAGTTATGGTTATCCTCTGTAATTATGAGTTGCGGTTGTAAACTTGGCAGCTGAATGGTGATGGAGGGAGTGGCAGTGAGTTTGTGTGTGTGTGGCTAGCAGCTAAGCAGTGGTTGGATGTAATGGAGGGCTGAGCGAGTCAGTCCGCCTACACAAGCTTTATGTTGATGTTTAGGTTGTGTGCGACACGAGAAGCTTTGTAGAACACCCATCCTCCTCCAGCGAGGAACTAGGAGAAGTTGGGCTGAACCATGGCCACCTCGTCCGCCACAGGCTCCACACTGCTGCAGCCGATAAGTGAGATCATGGATCTGCCGCTGGACCAGGTATAACGCTAACACAACTGGTTTCATGGTCCGGTTTTGACATTCTAAACAGCTAATAAGTTACTGTTCATCAACACTTGCGACATTATTTTAGGGACACTGTGTTACTAGCTACTCTTTGGCGAACTGTTCGTCGTGTTCTGTCTGTGTTTTTATATCTCGACGGTTGACGAGCGAGACTCAAGCTGTGAGGATTAACTTAGTTTGGGGTAAATTTAGAGACATTTTAGCATACGCACATGAACCTCTCTAGTGTGTGGAAATTAACTTGTGTTAATGAATCTCTAAAACATAGCCTAGTGGTTAAATCTTCAAGAGTAAATGACTAAATTTTGACTGCAAAGGCTCTTCAAATTGTGTGACATTTGATGATAAAATAGTGTTTAAAACATTGATGAGATCGTTGATCAAGTAGGTCGAATCTTTTGGACCATTGACATGATAAACTATTCACTCATCAGTTTCCTAGTAATGTCTAATCCTGTTTTACTGTCATTTGCATGGGGCAGAGTGTGAAAGTATAAAAATTGTTTTAAAGAAAATAAATCACTAGACAGCACACTAAAGACACACCATTTCTTCATTGATCTGTGACATCCTCTGTTATCTTGCTGTGACACTATGAAAATAATTGTATTGGCTTGAATGGCTCTCGTAGACCGTGTAAAATGGAAGTAAGGGTTGCCAAGTCTGAGAAACAATTTCCAGCCCAAAATCATGTAAATCCCAGTAACTAGAACTGAGCACTAGAAATGTTCACCTCTGTGAAAGCGTGTCAATTCCTGGTGAACGAAAATGGGTTCGCTGAGGCAGGACATAAGCGTAGCTGAAATCTTAATATATTTTAATCAAACTAATTTAAAATGAATCAATTCAACTTTGACCTGCAATAACGGCATCACAACCGGATAGGAGAGGTGAGAGTATGAGCTTACTGAAATAATAATCGTTTTAAAGCACATTTTAATATTCTTCAGGTAAGACTGAAGTACCTCAGAGTGAAACCCGTTGCTGTTTGGAGGATTTAGATTCAGGGCTTGGTATAAAAATGTGCTGCTTTATGGGAGGGGTCTTAACTCCTGCGTTACCTTGCCATGGCCAGTGGAGATCTTAAACCCAGGGTGTGATTGACCCTATAGAACTACCACTATAGGGGCAACAACATGCCTTCTCATCCGATTGGATTATTCACACAATATTTACGGAATTATATAGCGGTGAATTGGAAATAACCACAGTAAATTTTGAGAAGCCCCTTCATTATACAAAAAAAACTTAATATAACTCTAACAAATGAGGCATAAGGAAGTCACCCCCCTCAGAGTTGCGATAAAGGTCAATTCAAGCAATATGCATCAAAAAACTTAGTTGAGCCAAGGGCATAAACATGTTTTTGAGCTGTTGTGTTGTGTTTTAAGCATTGCTGTCATTGGGAACCTGCTCAACTCTGGAGTTGGCCTCAAGCAGTCAGGCAATAAACTGCGGTTCCATCACTTCCTATTAAACATCAAGAGCAAAGCCCAGACTTTGCCCTTTCAGTCCTGGTTCTAAATGGTCTAAATGGATGGGTTTGAATTGAACATGTGGTTATGTCCGAAGCAAATTTGTCATACTATTATAGATGAAAACTTACATTGTTGATCACACTTTTTAAATATTGTCATCACAACTAACATTTACCACCTAATACTAGGATAGTGAACCTATGAACTTATTAAGTGACCTTCTTTGACCTTTTTAGCTGATGCTGCATTTCCTGTAGTGCGTGCTTGGTTGATCTTGAATTTAAAAAATGCAGTCAATAGAGGTCATACATGTCTGGTGGTACTCTGCATCTATGTGATGTGACTGATAGAAGATTCTTTGATTCCATCTGAACTACCCATCTATCCTTTTTCTTTGAAGGTGTAAAAAAAGAAGAAGCTGAACATATGTGAGATTTGAATCTGTAATTTTGTTATGACCAAAGCTCTTTTGGTGTTTGAGCCATTGCTGGCATTCTTTTGAACAAATATTGGCAGAAAAAAACCCGTTGCCCACCCTGAGACTACACACATGAGCCAATAACTCCACGTGAACTTGTCGTAAATCAATCTGAACAGCTTCAGCCAGCACAGAGAGCATCCTGAAGATCTGTTTGTGATTATGTAAGATGTATGCTGCTAGGCTGGGCTCCAAGGTATGTAGTGTAAGATGATGGTGTATAATTTGAGACTGTTACTGTAGAAATTGTATCATCTAGATCAGGGGGCTTGTACTTCTGTACTTTAAGAAACGGTGTCTAAAACGCCATTAGATCCTAACAAGCTTAATTATATTTTTTAACATACAATAGATAACTAGTTTTAGGCCCAATATTGCAACCTGAATCATTCAAAAGTAGGACTTGTGTCTTTAGCACAGTGACAAATCATTAAATTGTCTAGTCAAGCATCAGGTCCCCAAAAGGGTATATTACATCTGACTGCAAATCCCCATATGTTGCGTCAACAACATGGCAATAATGGCAATAAAATATTGGGTCGTTCTCAGCAGCTCAATGAAAAATCTATTCACCTGTGCAAAAATACATTCGTGAAATTTCATCGCTCCTTAATATTCCCAGTCAAATGTCCCCTGTATTATTAATATTAGTAAAAAGAAGTGTTTGGGAATGATGCCAACTCAGGCACAGTGTGTTTGGCCATGTAAATTGGTAGAGAGGGTCAATTCCCAAACTTCATATAGCCTCCAGATTAGCTCACGTACTGTGCTTAGATGACTCCATGGCTGAGCAGCTGCATACAAACCATACGTCAATAATGACAAAAACAAAGTGTCAGATACAGTGATGTAAAGTATGCCGTCACTAGACTCTAGAGCAGTGTAATTTGTTATTTCGATTTCTAAAAGAACTGGGCATTACCATTAAAATCAAAGATTAATTCATTCCTGTTGCTGTCTGATTTTATGTTAGACCTTTTTTTTTCTCCCGTCTTTCTTCTGTTTTCCATTGAATTCCTTTGAAATGAGCTGTTAAGGGACGTACCATTAAACAGTGCATTAGTTTGTCTTCGTGATTTCATACAGCAGATATGAAGTAGATATGTATTACCCTTTTCTTTGGCATCCCAGTTCTAGATACTTCTCATTTTTCAGCTATGATTTCTTACTGAAGGTATTTGCCTCCTGTTGTTGTTTTTTTTGTTTTTTGAGTGGTTTTTATTGAGTGTTTTACTTTTATATTGTGCTTGATGCGGTGAGCGGCAGCTGTTTGTCATGCAGGGTAGGCTTGAATGCTGGGTTATTTTTAGCTGGCTGAGGAAGCTGTGATGGTTGGATCAACACAAAGCAGCATGTCTGAAGCCTGGTGGCTGCGACAGGAGGCTATTGTATTTTGTGAAGTGTCTGAAAGCAGAGACGTGAAGTCTTGTTATCAAACTGCTTTGACCCAATATAACAAAAGAATGCACATTTGAAATGATCTCTTTAGTTGATATTTCATATTACATAAAAAATTTTTGGGCAATTTCAATGTTTAGTACATTTGTAGCTATAGGAACTCAAACAATTTCGGTCACAACTTGATCATGTGTTATCTCTTTCTCTCTCATTTCCTCTTCTTTACCTTTATTATGAATGTTGTAATAAAATGTGTTTTGCTTTAAAAAAAAAAAAAAAAAAAACAAAGCATTGTGAGTTGTGAAACTTTCAGTTTTGTTTTATTGCTGTTTCAGCTCTTCTATGTCAAAATATCAGTCACTTTTTTGTTCCTTATAGCTCAACCCTCTTTAACACCATTTTCACACCACTATTTAAAACAAGTATATAACAATGTTTTTATTGATCAGCGCATTTATTTTAAGTTTTTATCTTAATTAGCAACATATAAAACAACCTCTGCATCTATGGTGCCAATTAAATACTTATTTAAATAATAATTTGTGCACTTCATTTTGTGGTTTAAAAGAGTGAAATAAATGTTAAAGGACCATTTTAAAAAGGGACCACAGCAGAATTCAGAAAGCACCAGTGAAAAGATCGATCTAAAGAAAACTGGCATAAAGTCATTAGGTGACCACATAATATTCAAAATAAGTTTAATTGCTGTCCAATAATGTAATGAAACAGCAAATAAACTAGGTTAATTCAGAAGTATAAAAATATTATTTTTTTTTATTTTATTTTTTGTAAAATCAACTACTGAAGTTTTTTTGATTAAATATTTTTAAATTATTGATTTGTGGAAGGATTTTATTAATTAGTTTACATATAGCAGCTAAATCCTTTGTTTAAATCAATTTAATTGAATATGGTAGCAAACTCTGATAATGATTAATCATGTTGGGTACTTTTTGATAAAAAAACAAAACAAAAACAAATCTGTGGTGACTTAAGTGATTAACTCAGATGAAACACTTTTTTTGATTAAGCATTATCTTTTTGCAGAAATGATGTGTACACGCTCTGCGTTTAACGAGTGTCTGTAGATATGTGTTATCTCTTTAAGCTCTGAGGAGAAATTCTGGCTTAAGGCTCATTAACGTGTAGCTGTTTTTGTGCACTTAAATCACACTCGAGGTAGTGGAACTGAGGGTAAGTGACCCTACCAAAGAGGAATAGAATTCAAATTACTTTGAGCTTTTTGCTTTTATTGTTCATGGCTGTTACTTTGCATTTAAAAATCACAAAGGACCCAGAGACATTGGCAAATCAAATATCGCACTAGAAGAAATGTTACTATTAGAGAATAGCCTGAGGTTCAATTCAGGCGTTGTTCGAGACGAGTGTTCTTCTACTAGAAGCATTCCTTACTGGTTTTTATGTAGCTGATTCAATTATCAGTATGATCATAATCATGAAAGTTTTTTTGTTTGTTTGGGAAGCCACAAGAAAAGAATCTATGCTGAATCATACTAACCAGGAGCATTGAGGAAAGCTCTGGAGAGAATGGAGCTTATCTTGGGAAAACTTCTGCCACTACCTCTTATCTCTACCTGTGGGTGCAGTCAGATTTTCAGCCTAGGAAGGGTTTGCTAAGTGAATCGCTTTAAATGGAAGAAATGAATCCAGCCAAGGACTCGGCAGTGCTGAGTAGGTGTCAGCTGGCATTGCAGAGACACACGGGTGTGAAATGAAGTAAGTCGATTCCTATCGAAAAAGACATAAGGCACATGCAGGTTTGACAGGCTTGACAAACTGGTCCCATTTTTCCCACACAAAGCAGACAGTCTTACGTAAAACAATGAACTAAAACAGCATTCTAGCTCATTCAATTTACTGTGTCTGTAAAATAAATAGAAAAAGACAAATATCAAACATATAGTTTTCTTTTCTGTATATATGTTATATTGTAATTCATAGATGGCCTGTGAAAAACCATAACCTTAAAATAGATTTTATCTTAGGGTGATTTACACGGGGAATGATTCAGTCATTCTGTACCTGAGCACAGTTTCCTCCCCCTCCCCAATCACCCACTGGTTATATTCACGCTGAACTGTTACTGGGGGCACTTCCATATTTAAGGGCCCTTGCAGACTGGAAACGTTTTGTCATCATTTAGTTAAATGTGTAGATGCAGTGAAAAGTAGGAACGTTCTTTTATTTTGTTTGATAAAAGGAAACAAAATTTTTAATTATTAATTTTTTTGTAAAATAATTTAATAATTTAATTATTTGACAATATAATGCATTTTGTGCTAATTGAAACTGTTTATAACAGAGGTCTCAAACTTAATTCCTGGAGGGCCGCAGCCCTGCATAATTTTGCTCCTTTAACCTTAACTGACTCACCTGATTCCACTGATTAAGCTACTCTTTGGATGTTTGGATGAAGCTACTGGTTTGTCTCCTGAAACTGGGTTGGAACAAAAACCTGCAGGGTCTGCAACCCTCCAGGAATTGAGCTTGAGACCCATAGTTTATAAGGAATTTCTTCAAATTGATTTTAAAACTAGATTTTAAGACGCTACACCTTTCAATGGTGGCATTTGAACATAAGAACATTTTTCAAGTGTTTCTGAGATGCAAATACAGAAATACTGTTTATTTATTGGCCATTAAAAGCAGTTTGAATCGTTATTGCCATTATAATATATTCTTAGTAATATATTCTTCATCACCTTCTTTTTGAAACTTCACATTTAATATGATAAAAAATCCATAACCTGTCTCCATTGTGGGTTGATTTGAAATCCGAGCTGTTCTGTTAATTTGTACGCCTTGTTTCAAAGAGTGGAATGTGAGCTACATAGGGTAGAGAAGTCAATTGTGTGTTAAAATGTCACACCTGTTGCTAAGTCTCAGAAGAATATAATTCTGGAGTGCCACCAGAGTTTGTCCCTCCTCAACGTCAATCTGCTTCACTTTTGCTCAGTCATGCCCTGTTGACCCATTGGTTGCTTAGAAACTGACTGGTGGGCTCAAACAAAGAGGTGACATGTAGTCTAATGGAACAAGTCTTGTTTACACCCTGCAATAATGAAGTGCCTGCAGCATCATTAAACATAAGCGCATTTTGCTCACAGCTTGGAGCAGTAAAATCTTTAAAATGTGGAGCTCAGCTAATATAAAGCATGCACTTAAATATGTAGATGCACAAGGCAGTGAGGGTTAGGAACATTCTTTTATTCTGTTTGATAAAAAGACAACATTTCTCAAGAAATAGTCTAATAGCATGATTGTTTTGAACTTGTGTTTATAATGAATTGCATATTGCACGCTTTATTTATTACTAATTTAGAAACTCTCTTAAAATATACTACATTTTAAATGTGTACAGAACATTTTTAGCATCATACAGTAAATGCTTTCTATGCTCACTTTAAAATGTCTCATGGGTGTTGTTGCTATCGTTTCATCAGTCACTTTTTAGTTAAGTCAATTACATGGAAATGCTGTGCGAGAATTCATCGTCCAGTTTACTGGTTTAATCCTGTAAAAAATCACTGTTTAAACGTGTAAATAAAGTGTAACAGTAAGGCTAGGGGATAGTGATTTTTAAACACAGAAACGACAGTCAAGTACTTTGAATCCTATTATTCTTTACTTAAGCATTCATGAATAATACATTTTACAGAATTCTGTTGATCTTTTAGCAGAAGACATACAGCCTCCTATTCTCCCCTCGGCCATGCATAAAAGATGGCATTCCTTCTGTTGCCCCCCTATGTCTGTTTCGACCCCAGCATGTCCCCTGAGGCTTTGGTCCATGCATGTGGGTTCTGATTGACTCCAAATACGTAAACGTCATCTGATGACTTCCCTCTGTTCTCTGAGCAAAGGAGAATCACTGATGACACATGGCTACATTTAGACAAATCCACAAACAAATCCACCACTGACACGCTAATTATACTCCTTTATTCACACAGTTTTATTACTAATTTAAAATATTGTACTTATCCAAAATAACTATGATTGAATTAATGAATGAAATTCTGATGTATTCATTAAATTAAACCAATTGGTACAAGGAGACATAGAGAGCGAACACAAATTGAGGATTTGTAAATAAAGATAATAGAATGATTTGAGACCACAGAGAACAGAAGATAATGGATAAACTGGAGCTGAGCAAATACAATGCTGTATACAATCAACAAGCAGTGGGTAGTGTTGGGCTGAACTGCTCACATGTTCATAGAGAAGACAGAAGAGGATGTCTGAGCCTATTATTTAATTACTACAGAATTCATGAATCAAACGTTATAGAACTCTGTCACCAAAAACTGTCAATGGCAACCTCCTCACTTCTGGAGTCTGTTTCAAGTGGTTAGACTGTAGTTCTGGCACTTCTGTTAAACGTTGAGAGAGAAACCTGGAGATTGTCTTTAGTGTAAAACATCTATCTTTTAAAACAACATCTTTCCACATTTATTTTTCTTTTCTAGCAGAATGCACTAGAGTTGCGTGTACCTATTACTATTTTTAACCTCTGAGTTGATGCTGCGTGATTAATCATAACTAACCAAGTGCAGCCAAGGACAGCTGTAAACATGACTCACTGTTTTCCATTTCAGTGACCAGACAGTTGCTAAAAACACTTTCCACTGGATTCCTCATCCATCTGTTTGCTACTCACACACTTCTTTTCCATAAGCTTGTTTACATATTAAGAAAAAAATCCACAAATAATCATTTCTTCTGTTACAACTGAATTTATTTCCATGTGCACAACTTGTAATAACTGTCCCTTTATGACATAATGCTATTTGTTTTTCCTTTCCCCTACAAACCCCTACTAGCTTTTAGACTCAACAAATCTTTTTTGATCTGTGAATATATTTGATATTTGAACTTTCTATTCATCAATAAATACACATTTTCACTCTACACTTAGAGGAATAGTGATATGAGAGACACTCACAGTTGTGTTCCCAGCCTGCCAGGTCACGCATAGAAAGGTTAATGAACTGAAAAGTACTATGCCTACGGGTGCTACATTTAGAAACCAATGTTTGATCCGAGTTCAATGCAATCTCTGTTCTTGTCTTTCATGCAAACATTTCCACTCCTATATTAATTTCTCTGAGGTATTTACAATGCAAACTGTGGTCAAACTCAAATATTGACCCTTCACAAATGTACCCATTGATCCTATCTTTCTCCTTGTCCTCAAATGTCCCTTTACTCGTGTATATCCTTCTCAGTCGAGAGTCTGGAGGTCTCAGAGGAAACCAAGACAGATGGTGGCTGCTGAGAGCCATCTTTAGAGCCACGGGGGGATAAAATCTCTCATCACCATAATTTCACTCTGTCTGCCTGTGTCCTGAATGTAAGGCTCATGCTGTTCTGACTAATGATCATGGTCAGAAAGTGTTCTTGAAACTTTTGCATCGTCAGGATTTGAAGAAAATGTAGATCTCGCTGGTATTCGGGATGCTTAGTCTGAGATCATATGCCTCTTTCAGATCTCTTCATTGGCAGAAGACCATTGAGGGAGCTGTTTTAATTTTACCATTACATAAAAAATATAAGAGCGTCATGGTGGCGCAGTGGGTAGCATGGTCGTCTCACAGCAAGAGGGTCACTGGTTCGAGCCTTGGCTGGGTCGGTTGGCATTTCTGTGTGGAGTTTGCATGTTCTCCCCGTGATAGCGTGAGTTTACTCTGGGTGCTCCGGTTTTCCCCACAAGTCCAAAGATAAGTGAAAAAAAAAAAAAAACTATTGTCCATAGAGTATGAGTGTGAATGAGTGTGTGTGAATGTTTCCCAGCGATGGGTTGCGGCTGGAAGGGCATCCGCCGCATTAAACATATGCCAGAAGAGTTGGCATTTTTCATAAAACAGTATTCTTTCTCTGCATAGATTCAATATTACACATTCCAATTGACTTAACATTTAAATCACTCACAAACTACTCAACTTTCCGTTTTGGTATGCATGCACAGTACGCAGTGCCTAAGTGGGCAAAAGATTCCTCAATGTGGGTCTTCACAGATTGGAGAGATAGAAAGAATGTGTTTATGAGTGGAGACTCACCTGTTGACATGGCTAGAAAATGACTCGGATATCAGACTTGACCTTGGCCTGGCCCAATTCAGAAAAATGGCAAGCTCCTGAATCTTGGCTGAGTTATTGCCTGTTGCACATGTACATTGTTCTCAAGTCTGTGACTCTATCAAATTGTGACGCCTATCTTTCATGGTCATTATCTGTTTTACTAGCAGTGAAGTAAGTGCACCTTTTTGCTGTCCTCCACAACAAGAATGAAGGAACTGGCAAAGATGCTTATGTTGGTTCATGGCCCTTTGGGAACTCTTACCGGTCGTAAAGTAAATAGACTAACAACGTGTTTAAAACGTTTAACACAACTTCTGCAATTGGAGTGTTTTCTCTTGTTATTTACTGAAAATATGATCTAACTCTAACAATCTGACTACGTTACTCCGTCTAGGCCATATATTACAGCAACTCCTCTAGATTGCCTTCAGCATTTTATTGAAAGTAAAACTTATCAATAAGCAAACTGATAGTTCAGTCTGGACACCAGCAGACGATCTCTTAGAGAATCCAACTCTAGAACAACTGCAAGGTCACATCATCCCCATTAATCTGCTTCCCCACCACAATCGCTTACAGTTATACTTGCAAACTGGTTTGACGGGGAACAAAGCTTTCTGTGAAAGAGAATGTGTGGATGA
Organism: Danionella dracula; assembly: GCA_900490495.1. NCBI lineage: Eukaryota > Metazoa > Chordata > Actinopteri > Cypriniformes > Danionidae > Danionella > Danionella dracula. The sequence goes on along the minus strand of UELW01000067.1, from coordinate 4,300,408 downwards.
TCTAAAGAAGAATCCATTGAGCTATTGTTCATGGCCCACTGTTGACCTGCTTATGCACACTGGAAACAAAGGCCGCATCTGTTTGCTGATTCTTGGTGAACCACGACTCATCTCGGGGTTATCCAGTATGAAAGTGTCAAGAAGCTGAAAGATACCCAAGGAGGCTGTGACTCTAAGGAATTACTGAAATAAACCAGTAAAACATTAAAAGCTATTTGACTGAAGGTTAACATCCTATAACATCCACTATATTCCTTTAAATACAGACCTATTCCCTGTTTACACAAGCCAATTTCACAAGTGTGTGCAATTTTGTTCCTTGTATTAACTTCTATCATGCTTTTGACCTGACTGTTATTGATCAAAAAACAAACACAGCAAATGCGATTGTGCCATTCTTAATTTGAAGGTTCAATGTTAAGATGCCAACATTATGACTTCTACATCGAAAAAGTTTTATTTCAATCATAGTGAAGGCGATGTTGATGTTGGTTATACATTAAACTGAATTTCAAGATTTTTTGTGTATTTGGGAGAAGACCAAGTCAAAAGAACAGACCTAAACTACCAATGGTGTTTTCGAGAACAAATGCAGGTTATAAATGGTATACACTTTGAACATGCAGTCTCTCATTCAGATTATATCAATAGCTCCAAGTAACAGCGGAAAAGCAGCTTTAGCACTGAGATAAACTGTCCATTAGTTAATGAAAAAAATCTATCTCACCCTCAACATTTAATGTTCAAGTAAATGTTGATTAACAAAGCCATTGTTTATTGAAAGACGAGTTTTAGGTTTCTTTACCATTCATTGCCAAGATACTGAATTGATTAACCTATAGTTCTTGAGAGACATTGAACTCTGTTATTTTGTATTAATTAAATTTTTGCTACAGCCTTCAAAACAGTTAATCACTTGATTGTAGTAATTGATTATTTTGAGTATTTGGGCAACATGGAAATTGTTTGAAGTTGGTTGAGACTCATCTTGTGGGAAGTACCTTCTAAATTGTAATGAATTATTTCTCCCCACTCCCTTACCCTTGTCTTTTGGGGTGCCCCAAGGGTCTGTTGTGAGTACTATTTTATTTTTATTTATTTTTTATATAACTGCTCACATTGAAAATTTTTGAAAAACTCTACTCGAACAGTAACAATGCACTGAGCTCTCTTAATTGTTTCTTGATGGAGATTAAGCAATAGTTATTTGATCACGAGCATCACCTGATCGAGACGAAGATAGAGTGTAACAGAGAGTACCCTCTGATCAATTCTCTGGTCTGAATGCTCTGTCAATCCAGTGCAAGCAAGCGGTGATTAATTCTCTGCTTATAAATGTATCAGCAGATGGTTAGAACAACTTGTTTCAACTGTGCCTGTTGGCTAAAGTAAAACCTTTCTTACCAAGAGAAAGCATTTCATGATTTGCATCAATTCCTGGCATGATTATGGGAATACTCTGTTCTTAGGAGTGAACCTGTACACTTTAAACTGTTCCAAAAAGCTGCTGCTTGTTTACTGACATACTTAATGCCAGAGGTCTCAAACTCTGGTTACTGAAGGAGCTTTTGGTCCAGCCACTCTTGCACACACTGACCAGTAACTTAAAACAAGCATGATTAGCTTGAGCCTGTGTGTTCAACTAAGATTTGAGGTAAACTCTTCTGGGCTGTGGTACTCCCAAGAATTGTGTTTAGGAACCCTGCCATATGCTATAATGACTATATGCTATGGTTTTAGAGTTAATTTTAAGGTTTTCATTTATGTTTTTAACTATCTCCAAGCTAGTTATATGAACTTTTTAAATGTGTACAAAACCAAAGATCAGCTTCACACAATATTCGGCAAATTGTTTTTTAGTGTTGCCCTTAACATTTTATTACTAGACTGTTCCACTTTAAAGTATAAATCTACTTTTTAAGCAGACATTTATCTCATTAACTTTTGTGAACTTGCAATGTGGTGTGGTTTTTTGCAACACAGTATCTGTTTTTTTTGTATCTGTTTTGTGGTTATGGGGAAAAAATTGAGCCGATCACAATATATGTTTTGATCGATTGATTCGATATTTGCTTGATTGATTGATTGGCTGATTCATTGTGTTTCAATAGGTGAACTTTGTTGTGTGCCAGCTCTTCGCTCTGGTCACAGCATTCTGGTTCAGACTCTACCTGCACCCGAGTAAGACAAGCCCCTTTATCCGCCATGTGGTTGCCACTCTACTGGGCTTCTACCTGGCCCTCTTCTGCTTTGGCTGGTAAGTGCTCACTATATATTTCAAGTCTTCCACATTCTTCTCTTCAAGGGCCAGACTCATTGATAGATTTAGAGTCAATCAATTTCTAAACAGGCAATAAAGTGATGGCAGTATTCCAGAGTCTCCTGCACAGCTGCAGAGTTTACTGTTGGAGAGTGAGTGATGCTTTGATGAATTCTTCATGCCTAATGTAGTAGTGCATCATAAATTTTGCAACTCTGTCACTGTTTAGCAGACATTGTGCCACCATTTTGTTTGTTTTACATCATTTGTTGTTGTTGTTTTTGGACTTTAAATTTTATTTCAATTATGTTCTAGTTTGTTTTGTTTTTGTATTTATGTATAACCGATTGACTTTGTTTTTTCCTCTGTGTATTTATCTTTCTCTTTATGTGGTTTTGTTTTCCATGGTATTTTATGAATGCTTTCATTCTTTTTGTTTGTTTGCTTCCTTTGTTTCTTTAATATCTGCTTTGGTATGCTATATTTTCTTTGTGTTGGTCTTCTTGTTTTCTTATGTTTTTCTGTTTCAATTGGAGTTTAAGGTTTTGTTTGTCCTCTGTAAAAACGTATTCTATCAACTAGTGTTTTAAACAGCTGATGTTTAGAGCTCTGTATGCAACTGCAAGCACATTTTTATCATTTACTTGTTATGTTTGTAAAACTGTTATGTGGCCATGCTAATTTTATATAGAGTCATAGATATTTTATGCATATATATATATATATATATATATATATATATATATATATATATATATATATATATATATATATATATATATATATATATATATAAAGCCCCTGTAACTTGTTACAATACGATTATTTTACTATGTATTTTATTATGTAAACTTGACTTTTTTTTAGCATGTTTACATTTCTAGCATGTTGTAGAGAGTTCTCTTCAAAAAACTGCTAAATTAGTTGTATTCAGATTAACTTATGCATGTTGTGTTATCATTTTCTGGGAGCTCAAAACAGCTCTGTGTCATAGCACCTCCCACTGTTAAAGCGCCTCCCGTGAACCGCTAATGCAGCTTCTCTCGATGAGCAGAAATTTGTAGATTTTGTGTGTGTGCACCAACAAGCAAAATTATCATTTTAATTTGTCAGCGCCACTTTACATCGGACTGGTTTTTAAACAAAGTAGCATTTCATGGAGTGCTTATAACAAGGCTGGCTCTGAAAATCATTTGGTTCTCACTGCAGAGCAAGCTCCTCCTCTCGTTACATGTAAAATGAATGTAACGACAACCCTGTTTCTGTAAGTTTTTAAGTTAAATACCGTGTGAGAGTATCATCAGCAGGGTTTTTCAAAACTATGTGATTCTGAATAAGCTGAAGTGTCATAGATACTCTGATGAGTATCTTTGGGGTCTTAAGCAAGCATCTTCCTCTTCATAACCATATTACACATGCTTACCTGTGAAAATAAAAAGAGGACTCATTTGATAGAAAGGTGAGAGGTATACATCAAGCCAAACCACAAAATGTTAACATAAATAGGGCTTTTCAAATGTTAATATTCTGGCTGCATTAGTTTCAGTGAGTTTAGTGCTTGAAGTGAACATGTACCTTTTAATCTCTTGACTTATTAAGGCCTATTTAGCATTACTGGTGTGTCGTAATGTGGTATTCCAAGCGTTTGATCTGTACCCAGAGAAAGGCCAGTACACAATGGTTTTTTCCCAAAACCGTTCTTTTATTGTGCCACCAGTGAACAAACAAACATAAAACATAATAAAAAAACAGAAAGGTCTACAAACAAAACACTTGAGCTCAAAAACCAAAAATAAACAAATGCTTAACAGCAAAACCTATACAAAACTAGACAGTGAGGACTCCAGTATAAACTAACTAAATTCAGTCAGTATGGGGTTCTTGCACTCAAAAGTATCTTTGCACAGGCCAAAGTCAAAATGCAGGAGAACAGCACCACATTACTCCTTTTTGCTCAGGATCGTCCTCCCTGAACACTCAAAACCAGGCCCTTAAATAGGGCTGGTTTCCCAGCATGCCAATCAGAGACAAACCAAACAAAGGTAAGTTAACACATTATATATTCTTAAAAGAACTTGCAACAAGCAGCAAAATACACTTTATAATATTATAATATGTACAACCAGCATACCTATACAACCAGTAAATGTTTTAAGAATAAAACAATTACAATAGAGTATCGCAAAATTACTATTAAATTAAGCTTCCCCCCTTCTTTCTTTCAGGTTGGAACCTTCCAGCATCAGCCAATCAGGATGGCCCACATCAGTACAACATGGAGCTTCTGTTGCCCCCTCCATTAATAAAAATTAATAAAGTTCAGTCCTTGGGTTTGTTTTATTGACTGCATTATAATAAACAGGTCTTACAGGACAATGAGCCTTAGAGCATTGTCACATGGTGTTACACTTCTAATAAAATACTTATTAAAAGTAGATCAAAACCTTAAAACTCATTATTCACCAAAATGTCTTTTATTAAATAGAAAAAATGCTTTAAAGAAGTTATTTTTATTAACATAGTTCAGTGTGATTCATTACGCTGACGCTTACTTGTCAGCATCTTATCACAAATCAGGTGTGATGCACTTAAGCTCTGTGATGCAACCTCTGTTCCTTCTCTTATAAAATTACTAGAAAAGACTTCTAAGAAGTAGGTGTACCTTTAAAGGTGTAATCATGCTCACATATTCTTTGTTTAGTGTAGTAGCATTTACAAGCATAGACCTGTAGCCCACACCCTTGAAAACAACAAGGAACATTGATGGAAAGTATATGCTAAGGTTAATTTAGAAATATACTAATTGTTTGGTTCATTCCAGTGACTGAGATCAGCATGTTATAAAGAGTAATACGCATTCAGATCATGTGTGTTAACACAGAACATCAATGTTTGATATAGTTTCGCTGACTGAGCAGAGTGAAGTTGAGTTGAATGGAAGGAAGTGGGAGGAGAAACAAATGTGAACGTGGGATAAGAAAGAAAAACACTTTCCTGCAATGTCACTCTCTTGGAAGTGAAGACAATGACTGTGTTGATCCTTGATCTTAAAAAGTTAATCATGTATGAACTTCTGTTTTTCACATACACCCAATCTTGATTTTTGTTAGGGGGATAAACATGATTTAATATGAAAGTACTTTGAAGATACCTATAGAGTACACTAGCAGTGATCACACAATACTTTTACAACTGTACATTTTCCATCTTCTTTAAGACAGAATACTTTGCATTGGAGTTACACATTCATTAGCAGCTCTTGTTTTGCCTGGCAGTTCAACCCTTACTAGTAGGATATTTATTTTTTTGTAAAATATGCAGCACTTCAACTTTAATGATTTACTGCTATTGAAATGTTTAACTTTCACTCTTGTTTTTCAAACCTTTAAAATCAGTAAATGTCTGATGCCAACATTTCTTTTGACATCATCAATTACTTCAGTATTTGCTAGTTGAGAGGTGTTTGCATTTCCACAGGAAGGTCTCAATAAAGCTTATGTGCAAAGAAAGTTTAGAATAATGTTTCAGAATATAAAATGTATCTTTTTTTTGAAGGATTCCTTAAATCTCCTCTGAGAACTGCTTTGACAATGTCTTTTGAGAAACACATCGTCAAAATCTGTGTTGAAAAAAAACAGTACTTGAAATTGTCTTTAGTTAAAATAGGAAAAATATTAGATTTTTGTCTTTTTTGTCTTTTTTTTTTAATCAGATATACAAAGTAAACAAAAAACAAACATCCTTTTCCACAGAAAAAATGCACCTTGTGTGTTTGTTTTGCAGTCCAGATATTGCAGCATTCAAAACAACCATTTTTTGCCCCAGGTCTTAAAGGGTTTGTGGATAAATTATTCAGATTGCTCTCTCAGATGGTTTCTTTCTGCTTTGTTGCAGGTATGCCTTACATTTTCTGGTACAAAGTGGTCTTGCGTACGGGGTTATGATCTTCACCAGCATGGAGCACATGCAGAGGTTAGTTTTGATGTTACAAATGATACATCAATTAATAATAAAAAAAAAATCACCAATATCACAACATAAATCACAACACATTTATATAGTGCTTATTTGCCATTTCTCCAAAACAGCTTTAAAAACATAATGGCTAATAGCTTTACATTTGTATTATATATTACATTAAACAATAAATTAAATTGGAATAGAATTACACAATCTTCGCGCTCTTCAATATAAATATTGAAATACAGCACCTGAAAACACATTAGAACAGCAAGACAGGAGTTAGTGCAACATGTTATTTACATCAGTACCTTACACTACAACCAAAGAGTTGTCCAGGGTGCCAAAACTGCAAAACAAAGAGAGAAATATTGATAATGTAGGCATCCTACCATTCAATTTAACTCCTTGCATAGACTGATACAACTGGCCAATACATGTAAAGAATTCCACTTTAGTTGATGTCCAAACTATTGAAAGTGTGATTTAATTAGGATTTTAAAGAGGCTAGTATCAGATATTAGGGATTTTTAAGCAGCAATAGCTGACAGAACTGCTTTGCTGTTGTGTCATTATATTGTGCATGTGTGACTTAAACAGTATTTTTTATAATTATCTTTTTTAAATGATCAACAGATTAATTAAGAGATGTTATATGGTCACAATTTATCCATATTTAATAATATAAAACTTAGGTTGAATTGTTAAATTATAATTTGTAACTTTTCAGTAAAAAATATAAATGTTTTGATCCTTTACGCTCTCTTGAAATATTTTGGTTGTTATAACGTCTGTTGTCTCAGTCACTGTCAGCTCTTGATGCTTAAAGTCCCCATGAAGATCCCTCCAAGTTTTCAGAGCAATATTCAAATAAACATGGCCACCCCAAGGCTTTGTACAGACTCTTGGAACCACCTCTAATAGTTGGTGACTGGCTGATCAGATACTATCTGCAGGACTGTACGGAAGGAGATGATTTGTTGTAAAGGGTGGTTGCAGGCCAAATAAAGATTTGAAAGAAAAGTAAGGACCATATTTTGTATGTTGATTTGGACTGGCAACCAGTAAAGTTGTCCTAAAAATGATGTTATATGACTTCTTTGTGTGTGTTGAAAACATTAGCTGAAGTATGTTAACGGCTTGTGATTGTGCCAACAAGGATTCATTAATGCCAAAATAGAAGGCATGGCAATAATTCAACGAAGAACTATTGAAGTTGTGGATTACTAGTTCAAGTGCTCATCTGTTCAGAAACGTTCTCTCCTTCTTAAGAAAGTGCACAACAAAGCTCTCACCCCTTTGTTTACTTCATACTTCAGTATAGGGCAGGGGTCGGCAACCCAAAATGTTGAAAGAGCCATATTGGACCAAAAAAACAAAAAACAAATGCGAAAAAACGCAGCATACATTTATAAAAAAAAAACAGCAGCCTTTTGAAAAGAAGTATATAAAATCACAGCCACTTTGTTACTAAATACGTGCATGCCTTCCCCGGAAATGTCTTTCCACGTTACTCTTGTTATTAGACAACTTCTCAATACAGAGCAAACATTCAGGAGATCCTTCCGCATCGGCACTGAATGCCATCGATTCGGTCCAAGAACCGTTGAAACCTCAGTTCTCCTCAGTTATATTTCTCTTTTTCTCTTTGGGATCCAGGGCCCACCACACAGCCGCCGATTTGTTTACAGCAGCCACCTACCTGGCATCCCGCCCCCTACTGATAGAAGCGTGTGTCGCGGGTGATGACGCAAATCGTCGCTGACAGAAATGTTGAAATTAAATATTTATTCTACACTCTTTTACAGCATTGGAAAACGTTAAGAATGTTTGTCCTCCTATAGAAACCATATTAAACAAAAAAATATTTTTCATTTTATTTTTTCATTTTGAAAAAGCTCCAGGGAGCCACTAGGGCAGCGCTAAAGAGCCACATGTGGCTCCAGAGCCACGGGTTGCCGACCCCTGGTATAGGGTCACAATCTATTATAATTCAAATGTTGCGCACCACTGTTTTTTTTCTGGGAATGGGATTCTAACATCAATACACTTAGCATCAACAAATATGATGAACCTCGTTGTCTGTGAGAGCTCTATTTTTCTTCATAAGTATTTGTGGATGCAAACACAATGTATACACACAATGTGTTTTTTTCTCCTCTGTAGGAGGAAGAGTAGGGTGAAAGTGAGCACTCATCTCATCGAGGGATATGTTGCTCTACTCTCAGACCAGTCGGGTTATGGGTTTGTGATGTTCTCAGCTCAATGCTGGTGGAGGTGGCAAAGGAAAAAGTTGCAGCTCAAACTATGAATCAGCAGGGATCCATTACTGTGCACACAAAAGAAACAAATATTGTTGATTAGAGTAATCTACTTCAATATCAAACTTTAGACCTGCTCTAATAGAGGCAGCATCCTGCTTTCCCTGCTGACACATAACAGGAAGGGGATTGAACTGTTGTACCTCGCCCGGTTGCTGGAGGCTGGGATTAGAAGTGAGCAGATTTCCACCCCCAAGATTTCACGGCCAAATATGCAATAGAAAAAAGCACATTAAACCCCTGGTGCTTTAATGTTTTTTTTTTTTTTAATATTGATGTCCAAAACCACTCGAAGGGGAAGTGATTCTGTCTTTCTTTTAGTTGTTATTAAATTTTTTGAGTGAAAGAATCATATAAAAGAACAAAATCTTAAAAATTACGCATGACTAACATCTTTGAACACATGTTAAATATTTTATTAGGATGTTAAAGTCTCTGGTAGTAGCTATGTAAAAGTAAGAAAAAATAAATAAAAATTAAATTCCTTTAATCTATTAATAATAAATAAACACTCTGTATCTTTGGTGTGCTTAAAATACACAACACTAACTATGTTATTATGCCTGACGCTCCCTTGTAAACTAGTGTGCTAATAGGGAAATAACTCCATTATTATCTGTAATAATAAATCATAAATTCTTGTTTTATTATAATATTTTGTATAAAATGCGATGTTTCCCAGTGTATGTCAGGACACTTACTGTTAACCGCCTTGAAGATGATATAATTAATGATGATTCAGTCTTTTTCCCAGCGATGGGTTGCGGCTGGAAGGGCATCCGCTGCGTAAAACATATGCCAGAGAGTTAGCGGTTCATTCCGCTGTGGCGACCCCGAAAGGGAAAAAAGCCGACATGAAGATGAATGAATGATTCAGTCTTTTCAGTTAATTGCAGTCTAAAGAATGAAAATTACAAACTTCCCATCACTACACAGGGGACAACAGTGGCTTGCCCTGCCATTTTTATAATATTTGGGGACTTGTCGAACAACTTTGGTCAAACACCAACAAGACGAACTTCTGAATGTCCATATACTCTTCATCTGCAATTTCTTCTTCATCTCTTCTTCACACTGTTCAACTTTTTTTGCTGATTCGTTGTAAGAACGACCTTAGAGTGTGTATCAAGCATCACTCAGCTCCTCTTCTATGTGCCAACACACAACATTAAAAGTGCCAACTAAACAATGGCAAAATCATCTCACTCGCGTTCGTGTAGTATTCCTTTTTGCTCCAGCTGAACAAAATGGAGGTTACATAGGTTACACCAACCCACACTCCGACACCTATTATACTTGGATCAAATGCTCAGCAGATCTACCATGCCATGTGTGCTCGAGGATACTCCAACAAAGAGCGCTGTTTTTCAGTTCTTGTGAGGGGTCTCAGGTTCAAATACCGGAGCAGCCTCCAAAAATATTACTTTCTGGTAATGGTTTTGGTCGAAAAACTATTTATTTAAGGCATAACAAAAATGTTTCCAAAGAGAAACAACCCAAAAGAATAGATGGTACAAGGAAATACTAAACAACAATGAGGTTAATACAATATACATGTAAGTTCAATAAACAAAAGACATAATAACAAAGAGAAAAAAAGGGAAGTAAATACCCAAACCAACCTAAAGAGAGAGACCCTCCCATAGTAGCATTGATTCCCTGCACTGGAGTTTCTCCTCTAAACTATCAATAATGCAAACTTAAAAACTCTTAAAATGCAGAAAATCTCTGGAAGATACTTTTAAACTTTTACACAAAGTGACACACATTCTCCATCTAAGTGTGTCTAACATCGGGTTATCTTTGGGTCCCCAATGTATGTCATGTAACATCTATCTTTCTCTCCTGAAGGGTAAAAAATAAAAAAAACTCTGCTACGGACCAAACACTATAATGACTTTCTCGCTGAATTTTTTCAATTCTCTTCAAATTTGGTGATTTTTACTTGTCAACCTTGTATGATTAGCTCAGAACAGTTTCCGTCAATCAAAACCAACACAACTCCCAAGTTCACTCCTGCCTCTCAAAGATTGTGAGCAGACATCTTAAAAAAACAAACAAATGTAGTTTTGATGGTGCAAGGCAAACGAGCATCCAACGATGACATCATAATGACCAGATGAAGATTGAAGGCAGGGTCAGCGAATGAACACACGAGTAGGCAGGGTAAATGATGGCTGAAGAGATAAGGGTGAACTTACACAGAGTACAGAGGGGAAGCCTAAAGAAAACTTAGCGCAATGCATAACAGCCACCCATAAGTAAGTAAATACGCTTCTATCATCTTTTTACTAGAAAAGGATATTCTTCAACAATGTGTAAAGGAGAGACCGATGTATAATTAGGGCAGGCTGTGAAGATGGAGACGGAGTTGCTTGTGATGATGAGTGAGAAAAGCGTCTCTGTAGGTTTGCTAGCACTTTTTTCCATCTAACAATACAGGCTGACATATATAGGAGCACACTCTGGAGAGTTTGCAAGTCATTCATGGGGAGAATATGCAAATTCTACTCCCCTGTGACCACCGACCAAATAAACCACTGTGCCGCCATGCTGCCCTGTTTGCATATGTAAATATTCACTAGCACCATTGTCTTTTGATGCATATTAAATGTTTTTAGAACGAGACGTGCCATTTAAAAGATGCATTTGTTGCACGTATTTTAAACCAAGATTCGATCTGTGGGACGATTGAGATATTATGTGCTGAAAGAAGTCAAGATGTTTTCATTGCTATTTTGTGGTAATTTCTTTACAAATAGACAATATTGGATAACAAAGTGGAGTAATGGTGGTGTTGATCATTCTATAAGCGGAGGGTTGGTGGTTTGATCCCCGACAGGTCCAGTCTGCCGTTGTGGCTTCGGGCAAGCTACTTCACCCACATTGCCCTGTATGGATGTGTGTGACTGGTTGGGGGTGCTTGGTGGCAGCCACGTCCTGTCAGACTGCCCTAGGGCAGCCGAGGGCTAACAAGGTAGCTTATCACCACCATTGTCTGAATGTGGAGAGAATGAAAAATGCTCTGAATATTGTAAAGCCTCTTTGAGCATCTAGAAAAAACACTATATAAATTGAAAGCATTGTTAGTAAATATATAATTGATGAAGTGTGCTGTGATTAACCAGCAGCACTTTCCAACATGTAGTGTGGTCCACTCCATCTTCAGTCATTTGTAATGAAGCCGCTTTTACAATTTTTTTTTACATGGTTATGTAGACAAATGGCCATGGCTAAAGGGCTGGACACTCCTTGAAGCAAAGTGTGTTGCTTCACTTCACTAGAAAGAAGTGGCTACGGCTAAGTCATTTAGCTTTAGGGCTAAGTTTTATGTTTGTTACATTTTTATTAAATGATAGGAAAGAAATTGATGTTTAGTTATCTACGCACCTTATAATGAGTAGATCAACTGAAACAGCAAGGTGTAAGTTTCCTCTTTTGTTTGAGTTGCTGTAATCAGTTTCATAATCTGATGAGTTGAACCCAGACTCTTCCTCCAGCCTACTCGATTTTGCTTACTTAACCAAGCAAACTTGACCTTGAACTGAACTGTTTCGAGTTGTGAACCTTTGATATTGGCAGTGATAGCATGCCCCGGGTCACAGTAACTGATTATGAAAGGAATCTGCTTGGGTTTACTTGTATAAGAGATGAGCTTCTTCTAAAGTTCTTTAAGGATGATGAGATGTTTTTGCTTGTAGTTTACAAGCTGATGCAATAATCGTTGAACGAGAGGTACATTATAGCTAGTGCATAAAGCTCCTAAAATAATAATGTATTCATACATTTTTGCAAAAAATAAAGCAAAAACAAAATAGCTTAACTGTTCAAAATCACTCGCAATGTGCAGCAATAAAGGTGTCAATCAAGTCATTGGTCACTTCAGTTTTTTAACTAATTGTAACAAAAAAAGCAGTTACAATTTTAACTAATTTGTAAGTAATTTCCAAAAACTAATTGAAAAACTAGTAAAAAAGTAAATGACTAACAGAAAGCCTAACTTTTATATATTAATCAGTGCAAATGTAGTGCCTCTACAGCAACAATGGAAGGAGTTGTATTCATTTGATGTATGACGTGGTAAATATAACCTGTCCTTCTGTTAGCGTCTGAGTTCTGTTTTCGTTAGCTGGCAGTTAGCATTGTTGTCATGGCACATTTTGATATTGATCAATACAAAGATAGTGTTTCTGCAGCAGCAATTGTGTGGAGTTATATTCATGATTTATGATGTATTAAATATAACCTGTCCTTTGTTGGCATCTGTGTTGTTGTTACGGCCCCTGCCGTTTTGCAGCGTTTCCCTTTTATTTTCTGTCGCCTGCTTGTGCGCGCACCCGTGCGCGCTTCTGCTTATTTCTGCAGGTGACTCCAGCTGTCCCCTGATTCGCCAGTTGGGACGCCGATCACCAGCGAGGAGGCGGACCACTTCAGCTCGTTTGCGAATCAGCGGCGGCAGCTGGAGTTGAAAAGGAACGCGCCGACACCTGTACAGCAGCGAGGGCTCTACGGAGTCCTTGACTCATGCGGCGTGGAGAGAGTGGCTCCACTCGGTTGCCGCCCGTTTTGTTCGTTTGTGCTCCCTTTTTGTTTCCTTCCATATGTTGCCATTGATGGGAGAGCGAGGGCTCTACGGAGTCCTTAGCTCACGTGGCGTGGAGAGAGTGGCTCCACTCGGTTGCCGCCCGTTTTGTTTGTCCTTGCTCCCTTTGTTTGCTTCCGTTTGTTGCCATTTGAGTTCACTTCTGTTCCTACCCGGTGTGTCACGTTCGTTGTCTTCTGACTTCCAGGGTCTCAGAGACAGCTTAGAATGTCACGTGACATACATTCTGCACGTAGGCTTATTTCTGTTATACACACTAGTTTAGCGGTGTGCGCCAGATTTGTTTATTGTGTAACTTCCTAGTTAGGGTAGATTAGTTCTAGCTTTGTGTATGTTATTTAGTTAGCTTAGAATTGTCTGCACTTTCTAGTTAGTTTGTTTTGTTTTACCTGGCGTCCCTTAGTCTCTGCCCCTGGAGTGTGTGTATTTGTATTTGATTTATTTTACCATTGGCAACACCAGTTCTGTTAATTAAAGCACATTTGATTTGTCAAGTTATTGTTTGTGTCCTGTTGTTCCCGTTTTCATTTCTGTTCCTCCACCTTTTTGTTACACCCCGACCCTAGACACCACCACCATTTTGGGGTCGTAACAAAGTGGGGGCTCGTCCGGGAGCTCTTCATGATTCCCAAAATTGGTGGAGTGCAGTTTTGTCTGTGTGGAGCAATTTTGGGTTCAGTGTGCTTTATTTTGTGTTTTGGGAGCTTGTCTGCTTTGTTTGTGGCATTTCATTTGTTGTCAGCTCCTGACTTGTGGTGTGGGAGAGAATTGCCACTATGTTTTCAGCAGACATTCATTTAGTTTGAGCACTTCGTTTTTATGTGTCTGGACCAATTTGTTATGGGTGCTTTTGTTCAGGACCTATGTGCTAGCCTCAGTGAGGTTTTGCTGAAGCACATTCGTTTAAGGTCCTAGCATCTTTTTGGTTCACTTGTGTTTAGTTAATTTTCTCCCTTAATGTTCAGTTAATTGGTGCTTCGTTCAGGGCCTATGTGCTAACCTTAGTAATGAGGTTTCGTTGAGCACATTTGGTGAAGATCCTAGCACCATTGTTTTGTGTTTGTGGTGTTTTTTGTCGAAGACTAGCGTGCTTAATTCTAAGTACTTTGGATTGCAGTCTTATCACCAATTTATTTTAAGTATATTTTGTGTGCGTATTTGTTAGTGTTTATTCTTTGAAGTTTGTAATTATGTTTAAACACTTTTACGCACTTTGGGTGTCTGTCTCTTTTAGTTCAACCTTCCAATAGGATGTTGTTTAATTTGGAAGGTTGATTTTAAGGGGGGGAGTGTTACGGCCCCTGCCGTTTTGCAGCGTTTCCCTTCGGTTTCCCTTTGGTTCGCTAGAAGTAAAAATTCTTATCACACCAATATTGATCAGTGTGATCAATAAAGATACAGGTGTTATTCAAGTCCGTGGTTATACTTAAGTTTTTAAATTTTATTTAATGAACTAAATGAAAATAAACTTAAAGTAAAAATTAAACAAGAAACAACACTAAAACTAACATGTTTTAAAAATACATTTGAAGATGAATAAATGTACAATTGTGTTTGTGTTGATTTTACTTGCATGGTAAAGCTGCAGAAACTGTAACCATTATATGGTGTAATCAAGTTATCTCAAGAAACTATGCATATGAGATACACCAGATGCATCAAGGATCAACATTGCATATATAAAAAAAATCTATTTGTCAGCATTATTTTGTTTTGTTGTTTATTTATTGTGACCTTTTATTTTTGGTAGTATTGGTCAGATCTTCTAACCGAGAGTATTTTGTGGGAACACCAAGTAGAGATAAAGTTTGACGTACATGCATTCCTCTCATTTTTTGTCCGTAGGAATGTCCTTCAGGTCACAAAGTGAACCATAAAAGGAAAAAAAAAATATTGTTCTGCAGGTTTATCACAATTGTTTATCACCATTACATGTAATTTAAAAACTGCAATTTAAAAAAAAAATGTGTTTATTGAGGAAACATTTGTTTCTTTTGAGGATACAAAACTATTATTTTCATTTTTTGATAAAAAATTGTCCATATATCATTTTTTAAGACTAACTGTTCACTCATACACACCAAAGACAGAAAAAAGGAGGAAAGAAGAGAAAATGAGAGTGGGTGAGTGAAGCCTGTCAGTCTAAAGGTACTTTGGCTATGTGACCTGCAATTATCAATAAAGGGAACTCACTTTAGTTGAACATTTTCAGATCAGAGATTTCCACAAAAGTAAAATGTTGCGTCTAGCTATCAGTGACGTAAATGAAAAAAAGGTTTTAATGAGAACCGTACAAAACCCAAGTGTCACTAGGGAGTCCGGAAATAGTAAAAACATTTTTTTAAAAAGTGTAATACCAGACATTTTTTTGTGTTTTTTAAGAGTGTGAAGAGTTTTTTTAGATAAAATTTTTTATTGAAAGAGTATAATCTGAAGAGATCTGTAGCAATTTTAGTTGTTGTAAAGTGTTTTGTTATCTCCCAGTACTTATTTCGAAGAAAACATTAGAATGGCTTATTTTTTCTGGGGCACCTTTTTTGGTTCCTCCCTTTAAAAACATCCTGTTTTGACCTCTGTGTGTTTTTTGGCACTGGTGTAGTGTTTGAATCTTTGCTAGAAAATATTCTTGAAAGTAGTTTCTAGTGTGCTCAGGGTCTGTTTGTTTCTTTTCGGTTATTGTGTTTATCTTTCTGCATAATAATGAATATTTCCTCAGATTAGGTGTTATTATATAGGTGCAAATGGGTGATATGTTAACAGGTTTATACTTTTTATCAATTTCTATTATTGACATGTTTGTTTATTCCCATTTATTCTAGCCAGTATCATGAGAGTAGCTATTCATTGGGGGCTTGAGGTTAGTTTTGGGTTTACATATACGTTAACATTGCTTAAAGGTGCCAAGTAATGATGACGTGAATGTTCTGTCATTCTTGGCATTTTGAAGTGTTGTTCCCTCATCAATAACATGCCTCAAATAGTATTCAGATTAGTTCACACATGTAAGAGCAATTTTCAGCTCAGAAAAAAAGTAATAAAGGATTGCTTGATTTTCTTATCCCCCCACAAACTTGTCTATCATATTTTTATAAACAACAAGGTTAAATTTAAGTTGTCTTAAAATTAGAAAGACCTTCTGTGACTACTGAAGACTAATGGTGGGTGGAGATGCAAACTACTGAACCATGAAAAAGGCATGATAGTTACATGAAAACTTTAGAAGGGACCTCTCCTTAATACTTATTTGGACTAAAATTCTTACTGGTCACAAAAAACAACTATTTAGTGGATTCCTTTGAGTTTATTTTTACATTTTAAGACAAAATATGGACCTGTAAATCCAAAGCCCTGCACATCTTAGTTGCTATCATCCTCTAGCATTCCATACCACACTAGTTCATACACGTCTAGAGGACCTTAATTAGGTGTGTTTCATAATGGTTGAAAACAAATTGTTTAGGGCTCTGGAGCTCCAGACCAGATTTGGTGATCCTCTTTTAGAAAGTGTGCCATTTTCCAAATGATTTAATCATTTATCTTATATTTTAGTCTCAAAACTCTGTGTCATCATCTGCCAACAAATGTAGTACATTTTTTTTTTCTAATATTGTTTTATTGTTTTCAACGTTATCTGGTAATACTTTTTTGTCTGTAAAACTCAGGATTTGTACAGCAGTTTAGCTTTATTTAATAATTATTAGAACAAGCTGAGACTCAAAACAAATGCACCATTATCTCCTACTATAGACTTATATCTAAATTAATGAGTGAAAGAAAATCAAATGCTTTTTACACTTTTCTTCAGTATTCTTTGAGTCTGTGCTATGTACACGCTGTCCTCGTTCAGTGAACTGATTGACCCAACACTGTTCTACAATGGGATGCTGTGTCCATCTCCCCACTGTACAATGTTTGAAGAAAACCTCTTCACAATCATCGTACAGAATTCTAGGACAAAAGAAGATTATATAGACACAGTGCTGTTTAGAGCTCCAAAGAAGAGCTTAGTGTTGAGAGAAGGCGCATGTACGGCCGCTGAAGGCAGCTCATGGGGCTCTAGATGTGTTAAAACTGCTATGTTTGAGATAAATAGAAGAATCTAGGCTTTTTCATCAGAAAGTAGGAATGAAGTCCAAACCATCTCCAGATTCATTCAAACTCAAGGGCTTTACCAGCTAAACATTAATGTGTTTTTTGTGACGTTCAGTGGCTGTCATCCTCTGCTTGATGGTTCTTGTACTGAAAAAAGAAAAATACTGATTGTAGAAGGCAGTTGGCAGAGAGGAAAGATCAGCTGGAGTCTGATGCAGCTTTAGGCAATGATGTTGAACACAGCAGCCCTGATCTTTCTCTTTTTGCTCACAAGTTTGATGTAGAATGCAAATCACTTGCATGGATAATCGTTTGCAATGTCAGATAACAGATGCAAGCTATTTTTTAGCACAGCACAGGCTTGAATTATTTTTAGATCAGGGAATGTGTTTTTTTTTTAGACTGTTATCGCATGAACCAGCAGATGAGAAAGCAGTTTCACAGCAATGGGTTTTTTTTACTGATTTACTCTATTTTATAGTGTTTTTATATTATATTTTATGCCTTGCTCATTGTGGGATTGAAGTGGAATTGGATTTAAATAATACTGAGGAGAGTTAGGTAAAATAAAATAAAAGATTAAATAAAGCCAAGTTGTTACATATATTTAATTACCTGCCAAGTAACCAAGTTGTCACATAAATTCATATGAACAGATATCCAAATCTAAATATTTTAAAGATTAGATGCTCTGAAGTTAAAATGCTGATATGGACAGAAAATCTCAGGTTAGCCAGTAGCTGATTATTGATGTTATTTAACTTGATTACATGTAATGTAATATGACGTTCCTGATCTTTTTTTTCTCAGAATTGTTTTGGCGTAAACCCATGTATGTTCTTTTGTTACGTAGTAGCATGCTAATCTTTACATACTCACTCTGCTGATTAAACAATGGCCGTTTAAAAAAAAAAAAACTTTTTTTTTTTTTTTTTTTTTTTTTTTTTTTTTCCCCCTCTGGTCTCCGAGCTCAAGATGTTATTGGTCTGACTTTAAGGTAATCTGGGGTCCTTTAAACCCAAAGTTATTCTTGTATTTTACTCCTCACCCAAGAAATGTTATAGTTAATTTAAACATTGCAGTTAGAAACAGATAGAGGTAGGAAAGAGATATGCTGTATATGGACAATGGTAGCCAAGAGGATGAGTAACAGGAAGCTGTGCAGAATAAATCTTTAATGGTTCTGCGATGGTAACTTGATGAAACATGGATATAGAGAGGAGAACGTGCGTCAATTAGGTAAATAAGTAAGTACAATTTATTTTTGAGCATTCCAACAGCAAGCCGGCCAATAAGGTTTCTTGAAAGTTCTTTTTAAAAGTTCAGTCAATTACTTTTTTTTTTTTTGCTTGTCTGTACAAACAAACTTATTAGTATATACTAATAAACAATCTCATATTGCTACATGCTATCATGTACTTGGTGACCCATGGAGCTGAAAATCACAGAAATAAATGCTTTTCTTAACTAAATATAATTTCTAGAAGATTTCAAAAGATCATATAGATATGATGGTGTTTGGCCACTCAATGCCTTCTCAATGAATAATATAATTTCAAAACCTATCCTAAACTTTACTATCAACCAATGAATACTAATATAATGTTCTATTGTAACTGTTTAGTTTAGTTAAATGCCATGTATACAGATTTTCTGTAAAGTCATGCTGTCTTATACAGATCTTTAATACACTTGAAGATAGTAAAGTCATATTGAAATATTTCATAATCAATACATAATTAAAGTAAATAAAATAAAACATGTTAGATCATTTAATTGCCAAGATATCCTCCAATATCACACCATGAATTATTTCACGGTCACAAATCAAAAACCGCTATACTGAATTTTCCGATTTTTTTTTTACGTATTGCCTAAATACTGCAGGTTTCCATCTGGCCCCGAGTATTACATTTTACATTCAGACCTCTAAATAAGTAAACACAGCTCTCAACTCAGAGACTAAATTCCAACATCATCAATAAAGCATTTTTAATCTGTGCTTATTAGAAGGTTCAGACTGTATGTCAGATGCAGGATTCTATACATATATGTTTCGCACACACTAATCCATTATGACTGATGGTATGGTTTAAAAATGTATTGCTATTCATGCTCATTTACACTCCTCTCCTCCTCAGATACTGCTTTGTGGTAACAATGGGATATCTAACTTTGTGCCATATCACCAGAGTCTATGTGTTTGACTATGGCATGTATTCTGCAGACTTCACTGGGTGAGTTGATTTGCATTGCTATCAGGGTCAAGGACATACATGGTATCAGTTTCTTATTTCAACTTTTTTTTTTTTTTAGACCAATGATGGTAATTTCTCAAAAGATCACAAGTCTGGCGTTTGAGATTCATGATGGTATGTACTTTTAACACTTTTTAAAACTTTGCATCTTCTAATATAGATCTCATTGATACAAGTATTCAGACGTGAAGTAATTGTTCCTCTCTTATGTAACATATCTTTTGTCTTAATATCTCTTAAAATCAATTAAAAAAAAAATTTGACACCCATAATAAATGGCTGGTCAAAGCACTCCAGAACTGAAAAGCTGAAATGTTAATTTTTAAGGTTTTAGAACTCAAAACTTTTGTTAAAAAGGGTTTTATAAGCCCATGATAATCGTACAGGGCAAGGTTTTAGAACTCAAAACGTTTGTTAAAAAGGGTTTTATAAGCCCATGATAATCGTACAGGGCAGGTTGAGTCGCACTTGATCATTGGTTAGTCCAAGACTTTTGTCATTTGTGTGTAATCAGATCGTTTAGGTACTCCGATGTTAGAATCATTAATCTACAATAATTAAGTATTTTTTTCAGTGACTTGGATTGGTAATTCTTTTTGCTCATTAGTTTGGGAAATGCATAAGCCTACTTTGCCTGAACTCATTGAGAACCCAAAATCGGTTGATTATCACCACAAAAAAATTATCTTTTTTAATATTTCTGGGATGTGTTATTGCTTAGAGGTTGAGGAACGTGCAGCTGCATTTTTAAGGGTTCTGTGAAGGATTAGTGACTGGAGGAAAAATGGGGAACAGAAGTAGAGGATGTGATTAGGGAGACAGGTGTAGGTGATGAAGGCTGAAGAGTGTGAATGAGGATTTAAAATATGAGGTTTCAAACATTACGATTCCTGCAGTTTTTTAGATTAGATTAAAAGTAAACAAAGTTGTGGTGATAAAGTGAACAACTTAATCTTTCAGCAGAAAAGTAATGAAATTTAAAGATCTGTTATTTTCTTTATAAGCTGTTCTCTCAAAAGAGAAAGGAATCAAGATTTCAGTCTTCATCTGGATCAGGAAGTGTGAGAATTGCATTCAAACAAATGAACAGGATGAAAATGCTTTAGTTTAAATGAAAGTAGAAAACAAAATCAGATCATTTTACAAGCCAGCTATCAATAACACTTTTCTCAGTGACTAATTCTTGGAAGTGTCTATCTCAATCACTTTCGTCAGTCTCAGATCTCCCCCTAATGTGTTCCCCAAGACATCCATTTATTTTGAGGAAGCTTTGTTTGTTTATTTACTTTAAAACTCACTCTGGCCAGCTTGCAATTCTGTAGAATCAAACCTAGAACAGGTGGTTGAATATTCCTAAATTATTGGCCAATCAGAAAGCAACGGTCTGTTTTACCCCCCTAAAATTACACACTGCTTAAAATTTGCCCTTCTGAAAAATTACTAGAATAAAATGTAGTTTTATTAAAATAAGAATGTTTCTGACAATTTTTTTATAATTGGATTTTAATGAAAACTACAAAGTGGGAAAATTCAGTTCATAACCATTTTACTATGTTGCTCTGGTACGAATTTCCAACAGCACTTTTCAGAAATTGAGAGCGCTCACACAAGCACTTTACCAGCTGGATCGCTTGCTTCAAAGCACACATGAAGTGTGAAATCTCTTCTAATGAGATGCTGTACAGTGTATGCTGCTGTGTTTTTGGGTGATTGGTGCTTAAACTGAGCATGATTAGATTAATGGCTTACAAATAAGGTGCAGTTCTTTTGAAAATGTGAAGTGTTTGATATACTTGAATGTATTTCAATGTACTCGAGCTATTTCATATTTTTCAGTTGTGGTGGCAGTTGTGGTCTAGTGAATAAGGAGATCGACTTGTGATTGGAAGATCACCGGTTCGATCCCCAGATGTATTGAGTTGAAGTTAGTGTGAGTGATGAAACACTTGCTCTCCATCTTCAACAATCACAGCTGTGGTGCCCTTGAGCAAGGCACCAGTTCCCCGACTGCTCCCCGGCGTTGCAGCCATGGCTGCCCACTGCTTCGGGTGTGTATTCATGGTGTGTGTGTGTACACTGGGATGGGTTAAATGTAGAGCACAAATTCCAGGAATGGGTCACTCCATATCTGGCCAATTGGTCTCTCTCTCTCTCTCTCTCTCTCTCTCTCTCTCTCTCTCTCTCTCTCTCTCTCTCTCTCTCTCTCTCTCTCTCTCTCTCTCCTTCAAATGTATTTCAATGAGTTTCATATTTCGGAATTTTAAGTTTCTGATAAATACAGTCAATAAAAGATGACCCTCTGAGACTGAGCACTGAGATAAATCGAAGCAGCTTGTACACAGGCAGAATTTTTTTTTTATTATTACATCACATGGAATATATACACCACTGCATGTTAACTACCGCTGGTAAATTAGTCAATTAGAAGGCATTATGTTTACACCAGATGCTCTGTTTTTTTCCCCTTTCCACACCATAAAAACATGACAACACTGTAAGTGAATTCTACCGGTAAATGGTCCACAAGTTAAACCTATATAAAACATAAAAGATTGGCACTCGTGTTTCTTCATATTAACAAAGCCCCCATATATCAAGATAATTGAACAAGAATCATTATATTAACAAAAGGAACTCTGGTTCTGTATAGTAACTGTATATTGTATTTCTATTTTTAGCTTATATAATTAGCCAAAATAAACTTTCATTCACGTCATGCCTCCTGTTTGTCAATTCACTTTGAGGCAAATGCAAAAAGTATTCTAGTGTGTGCATAGATTGTTATTTATTACATTTTGCTTTGGAGTATAATTATTTTTGTGTCTACTTACATTTTCTATTCATGTTTATATATATATATATATATATATATATATATATATATATATATATATATATATATATATATATATATATTCACTATTTCACAGTTCTTGCTAAATATAGGACTCACAAACATCTACTGCTACTACTAAGTGCATGTTTAAAATAAAAAACAGACTTAACACATTAAACAGTGATTAGATCCGCTGAAATAATGATAAAAAGAAGTAAGGACAAAAACAAACAGTTGAACTGTTTGAACAGAGAACAGTACTCATGTGATGAGAAGAAATGGGTTAACACTGAGTACATATTGAAACATTTCTAAACTTCCTTAAAGTAAAAAGGAATGCGTTACAAAAGGACACATGATGGCAGGAGCACAAGACAAACTGCAGTAGTTTTATAAACAACTGGCATGTCTCCCGTGCAAACAAGGTCAGTGATAAGAAAACTAGTTCCTAGCTAGCCTAGATTTTAGAAGTCAGTACACTAAAGATCTAATCTGTGTGATATATAATGTTAGTCAGAGCAGTCACCACTGAACATTATATTTTTATGAAAGCAAAGCAAAGCCAAGCCAATCTGCTGCAAAAAGCCTCAGGATCTGCTGATGTTAATATCTGTCCTCTTGAATCCATGCATCACTTGCAATGTTTATTAACAATGGCACTTGCATTTAAACAAAAAATGAAATATGTCATAACTAATACCTACTACCTACTCTAAATCAATAGAAGCATCAGGGTACACATCATCGCTGGTTTTAATTAAAAACAACAGACTTGTAGTAATGCGTGCCTTGTTCTCAAAGCGCATTGTTGACCTAGGCTGGGCAATGTAGCCAAAAATATATGAAAATATTTTTTCATAACTGAGGTTTTTACTCATTAATTGAGGTTTTGAGTAATTACTTATTACGTCACATTATTTATTATAGGAGTTAATTACATTAATAAAAATCTACATTGAATCATATTGAACTATCCTTGTGTTTATAAGTCATTATTTTCCCACTTCCGCCTCAACTTTACGCTCTCTCTAAAAGCAAGAGCTCTTGATCTTATGCTGTTGTCATGATAAACATACACAAAAACTATGTTTGGACCTCAAATAAACCTATTTTACAAAACTTTTAAAACCAGCGACAGAACACCAGATGTACTGAGTGTTGTCAGTGTTTGTTCAGTTTTAAAATTCACGGCCGTTGTTTCCAACAGTGCCCTATAAAGCTGACGCCACTCTGTATATCAATCACTCTGACTGCTGTGAGTTTCTTCTGCTGTGAGCGTGAGCATGTGAGGATATCAGTCAACAGGCTAAACTAATCAAAAACATCAATTGCTACCTTCTCATGTAGCTGATTGGTCTTCCAGAAGATTCCATCATGTAGCAGGAATGCTCAGATAAAAGATTGACAAAATATAGCTTTGTATTTTTATTTTTTATAAAATTACGATAAAGTGTTTTATCTCGCGCGGCTCTGGAGCTCATATAAACATGGAGAAAACAATCCAGTGTGCAGGGCGTGGAAGTTCAGCCGGAAACATGCTATTTCGGCAGTTATAAAACTCTCTATTAACTCTGTCTTTATAAACTTATTGAGAAAATGAGTAGTGTGGTGATTGATGATATCTAATTGACACCCAGCCCTATTTTGGCCCTAATCTTTTCAAACAAAATGTGTATTTAGTTATACGATCATGCTATCTCGCTTGGGGAAGTAATGAAAGTGGAATTCTGCTTTGGATTGAACTGCAATAAAGCCCAGATGAGGTGTACTTTAAGGTGTATCTCTTTAAGTGACTCATGGAACACTCTAAAGCCCTGGCTGCCTGCCTCGCCCATCTTTGGGAAATTAGCTATTCTGATTAGAAAAGAACCCAAAACAACAGACAATTACAACAATCTGTCAGTTGTTTTCCTTCGTCCAGAGCAAACAATCTGAACTATAGCACCCTAACCCTGCAGATAGGTGAGGGTTAGGGAGGGTTTGAGGACTGTTAGGAGGAAACTTAGGTGTGCAGTGGTTTAGAGGAGATTTCCGTCGCAACTTCCAATTCTCGTTTATTTGCTTAGAAGATGTTGGCTCCAGAAAGTGTGTGTGATGCGCATGCAGAGTTTATTGAGTTTTGATTGCCTTGATTTGTCTTTATTTGTGTCCGTTACGATGAATTATGTTCATATGCAATAAGATACGTGTGATGCGTGGAGCTACGGTCAACAGAATTATGCCTGTGACCCAGTTCTTGTAGCCTGCCACCTATGTGGGTGTTTGAGTATTTATCAGGGTTTCCACAGGGTCTTAAAAAGCCTATAATAAAGTTGAACTTCAAAAGTCTCTTTTTCACCAGTCTTGTTTTCCCGACGTAAATGTAAACCTCATCTGATATGTCTTTTTGTTGTTGCTTCAGGTTGCCAGATTGAGAAAATGTGAATAAATGCTCATGGTTAGCGTTACAAAAAGTTGAGAAAACTTTCATGAATCAAAAAAAAAACATAAGTTATGTTTAGAGGTGCTATAGTTTGAGTATAAGTGAGGGTTAGGGTTGACAGAGTTTGAGAAAACTGCTATGAACACTCATAAATGCTCAAAGTCTTAAAATTGATTGTAGGGGTTGCCAGATAAAGACACAAAATTCATAAATGTTACAAAAAATGTGATTGTAAGGTTTGCCAGAGATTGCCAGAGAAAATGCCAATACTTGCTCCAGTTTGTGAAAGGCTTGGTTAGGGTTACCAGAGTTTGAGAAAGCTTTCATAAATGCAAAAAAAAAATATCTAAGCGATTTTAATTTATTTACAATGTATTTGAAGCATAATGTTTATTATGCAAAAATATGTTGTATGTCTTTTTGATGTTATGATATAGGTCTTACATTTAAATACAATAGAAAATTATAATTAAACTAAATTAAAGTAGTGGCTCTATAATTTCACTTACCCATCTTTCGCTAGTTTAAATACATCTTCGTTTGAAGGCAATAAATATCCATTGATGAACAGAACTGATAATAAGTTGGTTAAAAGTTAAAAACTCGAGTCTTTAAGGAGTTGCAACAAAAGTAAATATTTTATGAACCTTTAAATGTGAACGCCCAGCTGTCTAACGTGGTTTCTGTTTGCACTTGAAGAAGGTGCTCTGTGTGTCTTTGCATCCTCACATGGCATTCTTTCACACATATTTGTTGTATCAGAGGGTAGCTGCTGTTTTTGCAGGCCGCTGTGAACCACAGAACTGTTTAATAATCACAATACATGGTTGCTTCTTAATTGACTGGTGTTTAATGTGAGTGTGTCTGAGTTTGGGCCTGTGTGCATCTGTTTGTTTTTCCACAGGTCTTATGAAGAAAGAGGAGCATCTAAAGCCCAGCCAGAAGTATCTTGCTGTCAGGTATGTGTGAAAGGTATGTTTGTGCTAGAGAGGAGGGCTCTCATATACTTCCTGTATATTTTACAATCTTCACGTCAAAGCATGCTGTCTGGTGTGTTTGAAGCAGTTGGGTCATGTTTGATACAGCCCCAAAACAAGCCACACATTTAGGAATGGTTCAAATCACACATTTAAACTAGTTTTGGAAATGGCTAGATAATGTTAACAGGGTTTAAAGTCAATCTGTTACAAGCTTCCCGCCGTCTGCGAAGTCTTCACTGTGATCCATACACTTATTCTCATGAGTGCTATATTTCATGTTCATCATGAATAATGATGAACTTAAAAGAAGTTCATAGAATCAGCTTAAAATCTTTTCCAGTCAGAGCGTGAAGTGGTTACCAAGCAACTGAACATTCCTGTAGCATCAAGCGTGTGGAGGTCTACACAGGAAGTCAACCTTAGCTGTCGTACTGACACGCCCTGTGCTTAACCAGAACCAATATGAACGGTGTTGGTACTTTAGCAAGTGTTAAACAAACTGTTAAAACACAAACGATAAAAGAGACTTGACAGTGTCTTGTTCATTTAAGTGCCTACATTTACTGAAGTGCTTAAAAAGTCCCTAGTGTGGATTTTTTAGAAGTGTGTATCAGTAAACTTTTTTAGAATTAAACTTTTGTCTTACCTTTGCAAAACTTTGTTGCCTTGAAATTGTGACCCTGCTATCTAGCTCAATTCAATTAAATCATTTAATTTGATTCATAACCAAAGGCTAATTTTATGACTTTTGGTGACAAAGTCACAAAGGGCTTAATGTAACGACTCTGAATCAGTCTAAAATTGTCACAGGTGAGTTTACTAAATTAATCTCTTTTGTTGCTACAAAATCCATTCCACATTGATTCAGAATTTATTTATTTATTAATATGTAGATGTGCAATCTTCCCCAATTGGTCCTGCTCCTACAGTATCACATGACATTCCAAAAACATGTGTAGAGTCGTGCAAAACAATTCACAATTAAAATAACAAGTTAAATAACACAATTACAAATCGACAATCAAAATATCATTTCAGAAAACTCCTCCGCAAATAAGAAAACAAATGAACTCAGAAAACATTTTGATCAAAACGGAAAGGGATTCTATCTTAATGCTGATTGGACGAGACTTCTGTCAATGATTACAAGCTAAAAATAAGGCTATAAGTATTTAAACAATATAAAGGCACCCATACACTATGGATAATTTTGTATTACCCAATTCACCTGTACCACATGTCTTTGGACTTCGGAGTAAACCCACACAATCACGGGGAGAACATGCAAACTCAACACAGAAATGCCAACCGACCAAGTCGAGGCTCGAACCAGCGACCTTCTTTCTGTGAGAGGATCGCGCCACCGTGACATACTTGTCCAGTCATCGTTATTGTGTTGCTTCTCAATTGGTATCTCTTTTCATTTTGATCGCAAATGGAAAGGGATTGTAAGTTTCACCAACACATGGAATATTTTTAAATGATAAAGGATAGATTTCACCAGGATTCATCACAGGATGCAAGTGGGTTTTAGAAGTGTTGTAGAACAGTAGATATACTGTCTGGGACATCACCTATCGACATCTGTATAAAGGTTTTAAAGTTTAAAAGGACCATTGTTGGCTATACTTTTCCTGGAATAACAAGCAGTAGACGGGAAATGGGTGGAGCTGCAATGACAAAACTGAATCCTGTAAACCTGCCTCTAAGCTCTGGTCTGTGGCTGTCACTTGTGTGGTTTCACCCTTACACATATTTAATATTGCAGAAATGATTGATTGAAATTGAAATTTTTTATGCAAATTTGTAAAATGTGATATAATATAGAATTTTTTTTTTTTTACGTTGAGCACATCATACAGCATATCAGCAATTGCTGGTTTGTTTTGCTATATA
This sequence comes from Danionella dracula, assembly GCA_900490495.1. Lineage (NCBI taxonomy): Eukaryota > Metazoa > Chordata > Actinopteri > Cypriniformes > Danionidae > Danionella > Danionella dracula. The sequence goes on along the minus strand of UELW01000067.1, from coordinate 4,272,780 downwards.
ATGTTTTTTGTTACTCATCATTTTCTTTAAACAGCCAACTTATTATCAAAAAGTGAATTATTATTGAATAACTCGCATAAATCAGTTCCAAACTTCTTCTCCTGAACTAACCGGTCATATAAACCTTTTAAATTCCACTCTCCTCCTTTAAGGACTCATCATGATTAACTTTATGGGTTGGAATTATCAAATCATTATTAATCAAGATTTTTCTTTCCCAACAGAAAGATGCCCAGCCTATTGGAGTATCTGAGTTACAATTGTAACTTCATGGGAATCCTAGCCGGCCCCACCTGCTCCTATAATGATTACATTGACTTTATTGAAGGCAGATGCTATGAAGCTAAGCATCTGAAGACCAACGGCAAAGAGAACGGGAATCTCAAGCACATTGACCCTTCACCAAAGGTACTCTTGAACTGGTCCTCTAGCTCCCTCTGCTGAGACAACGAGGTTAAAACACTGGGGGAAAAATCAAGTGGCGATTCAGATGCTTTTACTGTCAATATGAGTGCATCATTTACATTAATATAAAAATAGCATCTGTACAATTAAGATGTTATAGTGTAGGGGCTAGATGCTGGCCGAGGTAGGTTAGGAGTCTGTACCCTCACATTTAAATCTGAAACTGGTCTTGATTTGTTTTTGTTAGTTTTTTTTTTTTTTTTTGCTTGGCCTCTCCTCTCTCTTAAAGCTTGTTCACCTCATTGTGACACACATTTTTATCCCATTGAAGCATGTAAAAGCCCCATAAGATGATTTTACTCTTAAGATAGGTACTCATTTGGCTGTATAAAGCAATGTGTTATAGTATATAAAATTATTGTAAAATTGCATGGCTGTTAGAAAGCTGCACATCAGGCGACCAGAGTACGAATTCTGAGTTTATAGTTCTTCCTTTCTCTCTCTTCTGTTCTATTTCTCACTGCTGCTCCTATCATTTCCCATTAAAGGCAAAAATGTTTGAAAAATAAACTTAAAAAAATGATGAAGGTAATTTAATACAAGTAAAGTGTACTAAAAGATTCCTAAAGAATGCAACATTTATTGATTACTTGGATGTGATTGTTTTAATTTTCTGAATGAACTCTACCTGTCTAATTCTTGTAAAAAGGAAGAAAAAAGCACCTGAAACGCGTGGATTCTCTTTTAAAGTGTTGCGTGCCGTCGATTGAGTCTTTGACCTTTAACAAGTAGATGCAGACACATATTGGTCAGAACTTTGTAAAATGATTAGTCAAAGCCCAGAGGTTGTGTTTACACAAGAATGTCAAGTGAATGCAGCAAATTTCAGTTTTACATCTACACTCCTGGTGTCAAATGTCAAACCTATATAAACACTGCCAAAGTATTAAACACAACACTATGAGAGTTATATTAACATTAAGAGTTTAAATGATCACCATAGCAGTGTTAAAATTGGCTGGCATCTTGATTCACGATACATAATGTTAATCCAACCTCAGTGTTGATTCAACTCTCATAGTGTTACATGTAACACTTTTTCCAGAGTTTATATACCGTAGCTCCAACATTTGACACAAGGAGAGTTGATTGACCCCGTTGATTGAGAGTTGACCTTTTAAAGAAGCAAAAATATTTAATAAACAATGCCAGAAATACAGAGTTTTTATTTGCCATGCAAATGTCAAATGAGCTATCCTTTACTTAAGTTTCATAAATGTCTATTCTTTTTAATTTCTAATAGGGTTATCAGTTTCAAATAACATCATGAAGAGGGTTAGTTCATGGTTTTGAAATCCACCTTTAATGGCCTTAAGTTCTTTCAGTAGATTTTTTTTTTAAAGTAGGTCATGTTGACACTTCCTGTCAGCGGATTTTCTTGCTCTTTCTGATCATTTCAAAGTAAAATATAAGATAAATGTTGAATATTACAAATGCATGCACTGTGTTTCCAGAAAAGTTCAAAGATTTTACATTTCAAGACAAGTTTCATGTGGAGTGGTTTAAGGAACATTGCTCAATGTTCTGGAGTTGCAGAGTCATTGCGCTGAAGATAAAGATCAATCGGTCAAAACATTACATCACATGTCTGCACCCAATTAAATTATTTGCCTGTTTTTTGCCATGTTGTGAAGGAAAAAGCTGACTACCTGGTTTAAAAAAAATATGAATCTTTGGAAATAAATCAGATGATTAATTTCAGTATGCTCTAAAAGAGAGGCAACTGTAATAGTTTAAGTTAGTTGTTTTATTAGTCTTTTATTATTGAGAGTAATTTTGATTTTGTCTTTGTCTTGATGTTCGTGACCTGCTTCTTCCAGAGGGACGTCATCCAGAAAGTGTGCACGTGTGCTGTGTGTCTGCTGATTTATCTGGTGATCCACTCCGCCTGTCCCACCGAGCGCGTCACCGATGGAGCCTTCATGGCCTCTAACCCCTTCTACGTCCAGATCTTATACCTCTACATCTCCATGCTGTCTTTAAGGCCTAAGTACTACTTCGTGTGGACACTAGGTGAGCATTTACTGTTGATGAGACAGATCTTAAAACATGCTTTTATAGCAACACTATTTAGCTTTTGCTCTTGTTTATTCCTTCTACAATCAAGGAATAGTAGTGAACAATTGTTGTAAACATGACAAGTGTCATTGAAGCTATTGCGAGTTCTTGTCACCCCAAAAAAATTGAAAAGTAAAATCTGTAGGCTCGAAAAAACGACATAGCGTTTCACACAGAAGCTACTCACTGAAATGCACTTTGGTGTTAAAGCAGCACTAAGACACTGCTCTATTTAAGATTAAGTGTGCAAAGCGTGCTCTTGGATCTTCTCCAGGCCCATGTTTCTCACACTTTTTATGATTGAGTAATTGAATTTAATGATAGGAGTAACTAGCTTATCAAACATAGCACAGATTTTGAGATCCCTGTTTTAACATTCCCTCCACACTTCCTCTTCGTGTCCTTGTGTTTAAAAGATATGCAAATGAGAATGTGAAGCACAAATTAAGATGAAATTATTCAAAGAAACATCACTACACTACCGATGTTTAATTGTATTAAGATATGTGGCCTTTAGTATGACTAGTTAAAAATCAATTAGTTTACTCTATTTATTTGAACATTTATATTATTTTTTATTTATTATTATATATAATATATATTTTTAATTTTACTTATAGCTCATAGTGTACTTTATTACTTGTACTTACACAGTTTGTTTGATATTCCTTTTACTGTTCTAATGTGGTGTTCTGTATTTGAAAATGAGTAAAATGGACATCAAAAAAGGGGATTTAAAAAGAATACCTATTTAATCAAAGAAACATGATGGAACCTGGTTAATTAATCAATATAAAGAGTACTTAACAAACTTCAGTGCTACTTTAAATCGAAGACAGAACAATCTTAGCTCTCTTTTTCTATTTTGCAGAGTTCTTGAGTTGTAAAGTTGGGGTGTTCTTTTTGATTCACCCTGTTTTTCCAACTGGAAGCATTATACTGTCCTCTACTGTTCAGATGGGTATAAGCTGGTTTTTTTAATTTCAGAAGTACATAATCTTATTCTGAAACATAAAACATAGTTCTTACAGTACAAAGCTTGATGCACAGTAAAATTTAAATAATTATATTTACAAAGACCAGGGAAAAACGTGAAAAACTCAGATCAAAATATCTAAACACTAAATAAAATAATAGAATAAGAAAACCTCAATGAAACAAATTCAGTGCAGTGATTTTGTTTTTCCAACACATTCATACATTTAATTATTCAGTGATTGGGTCTATAAAGTTTAGTGTCATGGGTGCATTTATAATGTTTATTTGCAAGTGTAGAACATTTAAGGTTGCTGACATTGCGTTAAAAATAATAAAAATAAATACATAATACGTAAAAATGCCTTGCAGTAGTTTGCTCATCTATTTTTTAAACCATATGTGGTTTTATGTTCAATTCAAGATTTACAATATTTTTTTTTTGTATTTTTATAGTACATTTGTTAGTTTAAAAAAAGAAAAAGAAAAAAGGTTGTGTGGCGTTCATCACATTCCATACACAATTTCAGTGAATTAACTAAAACCTTCACAATTTGTCATCCTCCTTCTCAGCGGATGCCATCAACAATGCAGCTGGATTTGGGTTTAATGGTTTCAACACAGACGGAAGCCCCAAATGGGACCGGCTATCAAATTTAAGAATACTCAACATTGAGGTAAAGGAGATTCTATGCTTTATGATTTCTTTTCATTCAAGCCTTAACATTTCCCCTTACCAGTTTGCCACCAGCTTCAAGATGTTCTTGGATAACTGGAACATCCAAACAGCACAGTGGTTGAAAAGGTGTGTGCTTTAAAGATAACAGTAAAAATGCTGGAAAGATAAAAGATAAACAGCGGCACTTTTCATTCTTTGTTCGAGCAGGGTTTGTTATGAGCGCTGTCCCTACAATCCCACCGCTGCCACATTCCTGCTGTCCGCTATATGGCATGGTGTCTACCCGGGGTATTACCTCACTTTCGTCACAGGCATTGCTGTTACGATGGCAGCGCGGGCAGTGAGTATGCACGAACAAGATCTTGAACTAAACACTGGAGTACCTGGGGCGTCAACATAAGCAATTAATGATGATGGATGTGTTCTTTTTCATTAAAGAACCTAAGGGATGAAAGGCATATAGGCATTAACTATATTGATTAAGGAAGAATATACAAGAGTCTGCTAAAATATGTGATATTTAATGTATTAGAAAAAGTTTTTTTTTTTTAAAGAACCATGAAAATTGTCTGTCTTTAAATACTAACAAAAATAAAGAGCAACACAAACATGGTGTTGACTAATAAAACCTATTGCATTCATAAAGTATATTTTTGTAATAGTAGCAGCTTTAGATACCAATAGCATTAATTCAGTTAGATGTATGATTTATTTCACTCTCATTCATTAAAGAACTTGACTGATAAGATGAGAAAACTCCTGTCTTTTAATAAATGAGGGGCTTTCGAATGTAGAAGAAATCAAGGCTGCTCACTCTGGGTTGTTCTTGTCTTGTGAAGTTTAATAGCATAATTCTTCTGCAACATTATACTGATTAGTATAAAGGCAAAGTAGGTCACTAAGTTGCTTGAGAATGTCATTGCATAATCTTTTGTGTCAAACTTTTTGGCTCTTGCTGTTGTGTGACTGCTTTTTTTCTCTTGAGTCATTTCATTTATTCAGATTTTGATTAAATTTTAGCTCATGGGTTCTTCTTTGTTTTTCTACTCTAATTCAAAAGGATTTTCTTCACACATAAATTGCACTGGGATGAAAATGTTTTTCTTTTTAAGGTAGACCCTTCAAGCTTTTTGTAAAAAAAAAAAAAAAAAAAAAAAGAAATAATGAACTGTAACCTATTTATTTGAATGCATTGTCTTTTCTGAAATGCATATTTTTTATGTATGTTATGTTCAGAATTAAAAATTCCTAGCAGCTATAGACAATTTCAGCTATTTGTTAGGAAACAGGAATACAACAAATTAGCTTTAATCATTATTTATAACAAAGTTATCACATTTTATCCTCTGACCCAGTTGGAGTGTAAACTACAAATCATTCAAGTGTCACAGTTCATATCTCAATTCCTGATTGGTCCATGACTTCATGTGACATCCAATCAGTATTAGGAAAACTAATCAAACTATTCCTTATAGTTTTTGTTACTTTCTCAGGCCAATTGTTTTTATGTTTTAATTTTCTTACTTCATTATGTTTTTCCTATGTGCTTAGAATTCTAAAAACTGCTATTCGGTACATTGAAGAAGAAAAAGAAAATATCTGCTTTACAGTGTGAACAAATCTTGTTGGAGAAATAAAAAAAATAAGTTCCAGTTTAAATAGTTTTATTAGTTTACTGCTGTTTGAGACCAATGTATATAGAAAAGATATTATCTTGAGTCTCATGACCCTTTTACTTAAACAAAAGAACATTTGAAAATCCTCTTTAAGAATTTTTTATTTGGTCCAGGTAGCGCAAATCTAAATGCACTCCTTAAGAATGCTCACTATACACGCAACTAAACATTATTTTAATCAGCGCTTCTTGATATATTTGACATTTAGGTCTTGTGCCTTTAATAGAGGATAAGCTCTCCAGTAGCATCATTTAAGATTTGTGAAATTAATTGTGAAGCAATGAAAGTAAAATAACAAATGACCAACTTACCAAACAATGAGAATTTATGCAAAATAACACATTAAAAACATCAATATTTCAACTGTCAGTTCAACAGTAACAAAATAAAAAAAAACATCAAACTGAGAATGGAGAAGAGCTGTAATTCCAGAAGAGGCGTACAAAAATAAACACAAATTGTAGAAAAATAAACACAAAAAACTCTACAATTTTAACGGAGAATTAAACACTCTGCCGTTTTGATTCTCTGAAATACTGTAATTTAATTAAGAGTTTAGGAGATCGAAGTAGTAAAAAACACAATTTTAATTGGATCAGGTTGTTGGAGTCAAGTTGTTGAGTTTTAATAAAATTGAATCTGTTTTCCAGGTCAGACATAATGTGAGGAAGCACTTCCTGGGCTCATCCTTGCTGAAGCTCGTCTATGATGTCATCACGTGGTTCAGTACTCAGATCGCCATTTGTTACACTGTAGTGCCGTTTGTCCTGCTGGCAGTGGGGCCTTCACTCAAGTTTTATAGGTCAGTTGCACTTTCACACCTTGTGTCAGAATTTCAAAATGTCTCTCGAATGTTTCCGACAGTAAAAATAGATGTTAGCGTTTAGATTTTTCTTAGTGAAGGTTTAGATAAAACACGCAGGTGATTTCATCTGCTGCTCATTCATTAGGCTGTTTTATCAGCTTGTGACACTTTACGAGGTGTTGAAGAATGTTTATTTCACAGCCTCTGACGAGATAAAGAGAATATACGACGGCCATTTGTAGAGCCTCAATGAGTCATAAAGCATTTTCATTGCAAAGCAAGAATCGGAGAGAACTGGAACGGATCTCAAGCGAATAGAGAGGTGAGAATATTTCACTGAAAGCAAGATAGGGGAAGAAGAAACCTGTAGATATTTTTTTTTAACAAAACTTTTAAGAATTACAGAGTACACATTTTTGGTATGAAACAAGTAGATACTTTTGATCAGAAACTTCTATCAAACAACTGTTTTAAATAATGGTTAAATAAATATTGTCATAAGTACTACTATTTTTACATTGGTTCAATTGTGTTCAGACATACTGTACTGTGTTGTTATGAAATAGAAGCAGAACAAATATCTTTAAAATAACTTAACAGGATTTGTGCACTTATAAAAACACCAGAAAAGCTGTGGTTTTTAAAAACTGCAATATTCAGGTGTACAACATTTTTAATACACAAAGTTAAAGAAAATATTGAGAAATGAATTGACAAAAAATAGACATCACTTTATGGTCTGTAACTATGATTTTAATCTGAATAACTGTGTTTAGATAAATTTGTTGTTGTTACTGGTTTGGTTTGTTTAAGATTTGCTAAATATAATGCACAATATAGTTTTTTACTTTTTATTTAAAAATCAGATCCATTTTATTCTGACTAGTCGTGGAATTTCATTGCCAAAAATCCAAACCCGGTTTTAAGTACAAGTCTTCTGTTATCCATCAAATACTGATTTTCAGTCAGTTGTTGAGGAACATAAAGATCTGCTACCAGAGCTAATATTTAGTCTGCCTGTCACTTTTCTGAAGCTGTACTTTGTATTTATCCCTATATAAAGAACAATTCTTTCACTAGACATAAAACATGAATTTTGACCAAGTGCACCATCACCCTCTGTTAATATTTTCACCCTTTCAAGTGGCTTTGATGCATTTTGTTCAGAATATAATGAAGTAATCGTTGTATTGAAAAAAGTAAAAGAGTGTGCTTAAAATCCCTTTTACAAAACAATTATATTTACTATAACCATGTTTTCTAAAAAAAAAAATTGCTATATATATATATATATATATATATATATATATATATATATATATATATATATATATATATATATATATATATATATTAAACGTGTTTTCCAAACATACAGGGGACCATTACACTTATAAATTCAACTGAAAAGAAAACTTGAACCGAATAAAAACAGCTTGAACTTCTAAATCTTATTTCTGCAAATAGGTCAAATTACAGATTAATCCTCGTCAACAAAATGTAAAGTCAAGATTTTATATAGTTCACTTGTTCTGCAACAATTCCTTTGTTGCAATTTCTTTGAGGATTTCATCATTGCGCGATATAAAGGGCATGGATCGCTACTTGGAAAAAAAGATTTGTCCAGTTTGTAAATTATTTCCGAAATCCATTTTTGGCACGTGAATCAGCATCATGTCTTTTGCAAAGCAGTATGTTGGAGAGTGTGATTTCTTTGTGCCTTGACGATGCTTGTCATATGGCCAAGACTTGCGAACACACCTGAAATGTAAGTTTTTTTTGTTCGGTGAGTTTGTCTTTTTCCTTCAGTTTTCTGGGACTTTACCACATAAACATGTCACTCGTGTTTATTCCAGTGTTATTTTAAAGTAATGGTTTTTCATGTTTCAGCGCAATGTAGCCATTTTCTTCTTACAAATCTTGCCCAGCACTTCTGTCTCCTCTACGTCAGTCATTTCAATTCCAAAATAACACTGTATACTGTAAAAGCGCTAGAGGTTTTTTGGTACCCAGATAAGTGTGATCGATCCTCTCGTCCTCCATCTTTGTGCTCGTCTTGCTCACAGCACACATGGAATAACCTTAAGATTGTCAAGTTTTGTTTACATAATTGCTTCACTGCCAGGATATGATGTAATGCGGCATATACCGTGATTTGGGATTGTTGGAATGTCTACACAAAAAAAAAGCATTGATAATAAAACTTATCAAACTTATCGTTTTAAAGAGATTATCTCCTTTGTTTATGATGGGTGACAGAAGAGATACATGCAACCCTAAACTGAAGAAAATACTCACATAGTTCAACTAATATTATAAGAAAAATTATTTTCCAACCATAAAAAAGCCGATTGCACAACTTCAATCTACAAAGTTTTTCCTCTTAGCCGTTTCACACATCTTACAAAAGAACCGTGGAAAATTTCCAATTTAAATTTAAATATTGCCTTCAAAGAGGGAGTCTTTAAGAAATCTGGATATTTTACTTTGATTTCACTGAGTCTAATCGATACATTTGCAAGTCAACTGTACATGGACTAAACCTCTAAATAATTTAAAAAAAATGTTTTTCTGTTCTCAGCTCATGGTATTGCTGCATTCACTTGCTCTGCCTGCTGCTGGCGCTGCTATTACCCATCAAATCCAGACGCAGGAAACAAGAGGAGCCCAAAGCCTCAACGAACTGTATCGCCTCTTCTGACAGCAACTGCATCCAGAGGCAGAAAGACTCATGAGGAGAACCACAAGAGCAGCCAGCTGAGTGAGGAACTAAACAACAAAATCAAACCCTCTAAAAGATGGCCAATTCCCCTGTAGTGACATTAACTGAGCATAATCTCCAGCAACAATAATAAGGCAAAGGTTAACCGTATTAAACAGGAAGTCTTCATAGGATTATGTGAAAATTTGGGAAGTAATTATTGATTGTGAAGTTGCCTTATAGTCTTGATGTATTTAGGACCCGAAGCTTTGATGGGAAGTGATGTTATTTCCATAGGAACGGACCAGTAGTTGTTGGCTCATAAATAGATTCACTACATTAGTGCAGGAAGTCAAGCACTGGAATCAGTTTCAGGGTTTCAGTTAGCGTCGGCTGAGGAACTTAACCTCGGGCTGAGATCTTATCAATGCAAAAGTGTGACCTAGACTGAAAGAACGCCGCAATGTGTTGCCAAATTCATAGACGCTATGTTTTTATACATTGTTATTCTTTTGGGGAGGTCATATCATGAATTTACCTGGGTTATTTTATAAAAGGGATAGTTTATATTAAAAATTTAATTGTGCCGGTTGTTATTCTCTCTTTTGTTGTTGCCGACTTCAAGAATTGTAATCATCATCAGAACATAGCTGGAGATATTTAAAGGGGAAATGAACAGATTTTGTTTTTCAATTGATATATTGAGGATGACTGTCACTCTTGAAAATAATGGGTTAAAGGAAGAGCATTCACTGATCTTTAATTGAAATTTTACATTGCTAAGATTGGAAAAGGTTTAGAATGTTTAAAGAATTCCCTGTAAAAGATTGAAAGCAATTTGTGCAGAGAGAAATCATAGCCAGACGGAGGGTGGTGATTATCAAGAGTGGATGCAAAAGAAAGGATTACTCATCATCACCAAGTACAGCTGGTTCATTAACCTACGCTCTGAACGTCTCCCGATTATCCCTGAGCCAATTTCAGAAGCAGATTTCGGCATGTTATCTGCTTTTTGTCCTTTCTTTATAGCAAGTGTGAGAATCCAGTAATGAGTATGAAGGTGTCTCCATCACCAACAACTCATTTTTTAACTTGCACATAGCATGATCTGATTCCAGTTTTGGTTTTGGAGTTCAAAAAGCATCTAACTTCAAATACCTGAAATTTTGACAGCGTAGACACATGAAGCATAAACTTGCAAAGATAACATAATTTGCAAAGTAACATAGAAAATGATCAGTTTAATTGTTTTTTTTTCTGGGACAAATGACACAGTCTTAATAATTCAAAAGAAAAATTTTCAGCTATGGTAGTATCACGTACCGTGCACCCACACACGGGTGCTTATTAGAGACACAGATCTGCTGGGTTCTGTTTCCAGTCCTCCCTCTGTGGATTTGCCTCAAGTTTATTCCAGATATAGTTCCTCTGTTGGCTATTTAACTAACAGTTTTATTAATCGATTGAAATGAGATGTATGACATATATAACAGAGATCTGTGCAATACTAGGATGCAGTTCTTGTTTTTCTCAGGTCCCAAAGAAACCTGAACATGCTCTGATGTGCAACCAATATATCTAAAAAATATCTAGCATCATTGTTATATACCTTGCGGTGGAAGACTACAAATTCACCAAAGAGAAACTCACTGGAATTCTATTAGCCAAAGCAGTTTGTTTAATTAACAGTTAAGGTTAGGAAAAAAAGCCAAAAAATTAACTGAACCCATTGAGTCTAGAAGTGCACTATTCTTATGTTTTATTGTATTTTAATTAATAATCAATGGTAGGAGTTATAAAGTCAATAGGATTTTTAATAAGCTTGTTTCAAAGAGATTATAATAGTATATTGTTCTGTATAATTGGTCTTTGTTACCTAGATATTCCTCAAAATTAAAACTTCTCTTGTTAATTTCATTTTATATAAAATTATACACTTTTTAAAAAATGTTTATTGTTTGACCTGAAACCACAATTGAATTTTTTTTGTAGAATAAACCGGAAGTAAATGAACTTTTGTTAGTGCTCATTCACTGTAGCTGCACGTGTCCATATAAAGAGCCTACACCAAACACACATATCTCATTGGTAATTATTTTATTTTCTCTTCATACTTTTCAGTTCATTCATACATTCATCTTCATGTCGGCTTTTTTCCCTTTCGGAGTCGCCACAGCAGAATGAACCACCAACTCTCTGGCATATGTTTTACGCAGCGGATGCCCTTCCAGCCGCAACCCATCGCTGGGAAATACTTTTAAGTTCATCAACCAAATTGACATTGTGAATACAAAACAAAAGTATATTTCACTCTTTCATGCACATGTCCTTACACGAGGCAACTGCATGCAAAAAGGTATCTTAAAAAAATAAATCAAAACACAACACACTCGATTATTTCTATGTTCTTATTGTGTAAAAAGTTTAAACATTTACCATTTTTCACCTTTTCTTGAGTGTGGCCAGAAGTTCGTCTCCTGTCAGCGTTTCCACTCTACTGAATATATACGAACATACATGTTCCAATGTAATATACGATTCAAAATAAAAGTCCTTTACCCCTTTAGATTAAATTCACAAAATTTTTTTTCCCAACATAAAGAAACACTTTTCACACATAAACACACCTATGTTTTTTGTTACATTCACTGGTATCCTTAGCATTTTATCCCAACATTATGCTCCCACAAACCAGTCGTTTTCATTCTAGGTTGGTTCTAAGTGTAAGATGGAATCACTGGAAACACAGTCATTCATTAATATTTCTGCTTCAATTTAAGAGCAATGAAAGCACTGCTATTTCAATGAATTCATAAAACAATTCTTAAGTTGTGTTCTGAGGATGAATAAGATGCTTTTGTTATATTCATTTGTTTGATGTAAACTTTTTTTAATTCTACTACATCTCCATTAGGCACCACTTTCTGATTTCTCTCAGCGTAAATTACATTTATTTCTTTATTCTCTTCATTTTCTATGTTTATAAGTCTTGTTTTTTGTATGTTCAATGGCTTTCATCCATTTCTTATACCCCTGATACTCTTGGTTTTATGGCAGTGACAGAAAGTGAAAATAATGGTGGAATATAAATGCTATTTAAATTTAAGTTTCACTTATTTCATTTCCCTCAGCAAACTCAATGCAAAAGTATTTTAATAATCAATGTGCCAAATACACATGGTGCACTTAAAGATCACCTAATTCATATTGGTTTACAAAATGGTGAGAAGTTTATATTAAAAGGTCTAATTTATTTAGTCTAACTGATGTTATTTTGCCTTTTGAGATTTATTGTGGATCTGTGTGTGCACTTTTTTGTAACAAATAGAAACCAGAGAAGCACTGCAGGAAACCTTAGTGCTAATCAACTGATACGTGTTTTTATGGGACATTTAAATTTAAACCCTGCTGATCTTGAAGGTTTACTTACAGACAGATGTAACAGACTTTTTTGCAATAAGAGACAGAATATCATGAGAGAATCCAGAAAAAGTATTTGAAAAGGCATCAGAATAGTTGGTCAGGTACATCTTTCCTTCACCGTATGTGTTTATTTGTGTGGTTTGTTCCACAGCTTTCTGCTTTTTTAATACACTGTACCAAAAAGGAAATTTAGGACGGTTCAAGTGTTCTGTGATTATTTTGTTAACAAATGTCACTTGCAGAGTTATATCCAAATGTTCAGTTTGTGTAAACCCTCCGTAATGACCCATAAACTGTGTCAAATTGTTTTATATAAATATTATTAGCATCTCAGTTTGTTTTTACTACTCAAGGATTATTGGTTGTTACCAACATATAATAAAAATGCTAACTATTTGGTTGCTGAGGCTTTTTTAGATTTATACATGACTTTTACTTCTTGAATGGTTTGCTTTAGCATTAAAGGTTTACAAAATATGCATAAAGGAAGAAAAATGTTAAACATAGTAGATGTGCTATAAATTTGTTTTTAAAATATATGATACAAATGCTGTTGAAATGAGGAGCAGACAAGAAGCGATTAAAAGCAGCCTTGTGTGTTCATTTCTGGGGTTCTTTCTTAACTTAAGGATGCTACAGCTTTGCAGCTATTTCAGGCCATGAAATGCCAATTTTCAGCCCCAGGCCAATTCCTTTGGTTCAGTAGGTGGCAGGTTCTATTACTGGCAGTCTTGAGTAGGTGCAGTAGGTTCTTATTGTTGCATTCTAACATAGTGAGACTACTGTCCAGCATTAGAGCTGTTCCACCTCATCGGAATAAAAGATTTTGTGTGACGTGATGAGTGTTTCTATTCCATTCAAACTTCCAGAAGCTTTACCCTAAACCTAACACAGTCCCATTTGGTGGGAAGGTTTTGTTTCTTTTGATATCACACTGTTACATAAAATGAATCTTCACATACGAGCTGCCAGTAGTTGGAGTGTATGTTAATATATGAAATCTGTGATTGTTTGATGGGTGTGCAGAAATACATCTTCTAGCCAAACTTTTTTTGACAGAAATTCTAATACAATAATGTTGAACTTCAGACAAATAAACCTTTATTTTATGATGAGTTTGTCTCTGACTTTTGTTTTTGAATCAGTCAAAAGTGGGAACAAGCTAGGGTCAAAATGCAAATAACAATTCTGACAATGCAAATAGATGCTGGGTTACATTACTGTTTTGGGGTTTTGTTTTTTTGGGAGAATTGAACTCACAACCTTGCTGTGCAGATATAATTATAGCAACAAGCCCTGCAGACGAGTAGAAATGAACAGCCAAACACACATATTTAGACTTTTCTATGATGCATTACCTCATTAGTTAACATACAAACAGCTGGATACTCTTTTTTTTTTTATTGCAAGAATTAAGACCAGCATATAGTTCTATTGACAGATAGAATACATAAATGTAACATACAAAATAAGTAAAAAGAGAACAGTCACACAAAAGAAAATATAAATATAATGCAGTTGACATTAGGCATCTATTAGAGATATGCTTTTCTTAAATATTTTTTCTTAAAAACTTTTTTTTTTGCAACTTTATAATTATATTTAATCAGGGAGAGAGCATTGAAGTATAATTGTAGGTCAGCCATGAACCACTGACAATTAGGTATGAATTGTCATTTTTATAATTTGTATGAATATGGAACAGTGGAATAGTGTTAGAGGCCATTTCTTAAACATTGAGGACTCAAAATGCTTTTTGCTAAAGTAGATGTGAAATGTCATCTTTGAACGTATTAAGAAATAAATTACATTAATTATATCTGTACATTACAAAATGCTCCACCTGGAGAGTGTTGTGCTTGTAAAAGGGTATGTTCTCATGTGGGCGTGGTTTTTTCCTATGTGGGTGTGGTCACTGAAGTTAATTTTAATGTACCAATACTTCTGCTTGCTCAAGATGGCTGTGCCGTAACCGAAGACTCCCTGCAGACAGCACGACTAAGGAAAGCTGACGAGCTATGTGAATAATAGCGGATTACTGTTGCTCTTATTTTCCTATTGAAAACGTAAGTTAACAGTACATTCTTTGAAGTGTGTAAACAAACGGACTTTTATTTTGTTTATACGTGTATACGGCTGACAGAGTAAGTGAACTAAAGAAAGAGTAGGTTACGTTCGTGTTATTTTCAAACTACTTTTTAGTCTGTGTAAATTGTTTAAGTGTGGACTGAAAGAAAGTAGTTTGTCCAAGCTGAGCTCTAGCTGACAGGGAGCATGTGCTCCAGCTCTCGGTCAGTCAGTGCGGCGAGGTTGGCTTGACGGTTGATTATTTATTTAGGGACCGTGTCAAAACTACCACACCGTTTTTCATTTTAGCCTTCATATATGTTTTAAACGAAATACTTAAAATTCTAAAATCACCTGTTTAACAAAACAATGAGGCGCAGATTTTAAAACTTCAAAAAGAAAATTTGCCCCAGGTTTATTGTCATGTTAAGTAGTTTTAGATGACTTTTTTTTTTAATAATGATTTATTTAAAATCATTAAATAATTTTTCTAGAACGGTTAGGGGGTCCTAAAACAAAAGTTTTTTTTTTTATTGCAAGCCATTTTGTTGAAAAGCTATTGTGCAAGAAAGACATCAGCAACTATTGAACATGTCCAAATTTACAGATGCATTTTAGAGTTGTTCAGAAAAATAATCAAATACTTATAATTTTTATCATTATCATTACTTATCGTAAAATTAAAATTATGTGCCTCATAGTGTAGTTATGGATTATTAAAAAAAGTTATGTTTTTAGTCTTTTTGTTCCAAAGCTATACACCTTTGAAATGTGGCATGTACAGTGATGTGTAGGGGTTGTCATTTTTACATTAGATTTTACAGTATTCCCAAATAATTATCAAGAATTGAAAGTTTGTGCCTTTTTGTGGATTGAATGATTTGTCACATCCACTTTTGCGTGCAGTGAAATTGAACCCCTCCGACCACGCAGGCATCAAATTACAATGAAAGATAGGTAACTGGAGAGGTAAAATAGGAAATAAGTATATTAAGATACAATAGGGAAAATATATACTCCCCCCCCACCCAGACTGCCCTCTGTTAGTAAGATAGTGTGAGATCACACAGCAACTAGTACATCAACATGTTGACACATAACATTGCAAAAGGGGAGTGGGGAACAGGGGATGTGGAAATGGTCTATTGTGGGTAGCAGCCATCCAGTCGTGCAGCTAGAGATGCTGGTCAGCAGACCCACCCACATCAGGGGATAAAAGCACACGAAGGCGTTAGTGTCCTTAACTCCTTTGTCAGGAGCCAAAGGGAAGATGAACACAAAACAATGAATACATAACAGTTGGTTTTATTATGTAATGTTTTGGTTCCAAAGCATATGACTTTAAAAATACCATAAACAGCATCTGGCAGTGTATGTCCACTTTTACGCGCCAGCTTTTGGAAGAATTAAAAATGGTTCAAAGTATGTACTTCATATTGTGGTTAAAGATTCATTGAAAAATTTATTGTTATGCATATATGTTCCATAACTTTATGAATTGTTTTCAAACACTTGTTTAAATCATTTATGTGCTTTAACACTCTGGAAACGGGTCTTTAGTATGAATTCCTGATATGATTGAATGATAAAAAAAATCTAATTGCATTTTTTCAATATTGCGATTGCGATTTACAATACGATTTAAAAATATATAAAATGCAGCATTAAAAATGCATAAAAATTAGATACTCAAAAGTAAAATTAGTTGTAAAACAAGCTGTATTTGATTGATTAATGGTATCATGAATAGTTAAATATCACAGGCAGGATATATGTTCAATCTAAGAAATATCTTAATTGTGCGATCAATTATTCTCCCTGATATTTGATGTTTGAACAAGAAAGAAAAACAAACCATACAACAAACTCAAACCTCTACAGCATCTATTTTATTGACAGAAAAATAGAAGTTTTCTCAGTTGCACAACACCATTCTTACCAGTCTCTTGCTCTGGAAGCTGTTGATGGCTTTAAAAAGTACAGGATCATGTCTATAATAAGAACTTAAAGATGGAGCATGTTGTGTTTGCTTCTCAGTATCATGAAATATGAATATGCCTTCACTGGATTGAACTTTCACAAACATGCCAACATTGTTGTCGAAAGTCATTATATTACATTACATTTATGCATTTGGCAGACGCTTTTGTCCAAAGCGACTTACATTAGCTGCTTTAACATTCTGGAACCGGGTCTTTATTATGAATTCCTGATGGGATTTAATGATAAAAAAAATCTAATTGCATTTTTTCAATATTGCAAATGCGATTTAAAAATATATAAAATGCAGCATTACAAATGTATAAAATTAGATATTCAAAAGGAAAATTTGTAGAAAAAAAGCTGTATTTTATTGATTAATGTTATCATGAAATTTATAATGTGTTTTATTAATATTTTTTATTATTTGAGTTTTATGTACAAGATTGATCTCAATTGAAATCAATTTAATAAGACTCATGTTTAATTGAAAGGTGTGTCTCATTAATATTAATCACTTGGGGGCGAGACCCTTCCTGTTGATCTCATTAATATTCACAAGATCCTACCTTGTATAAACCGTGGCACGCTTTTGCATTAGGCATGCCTTTTTCAAGACAAGGAGGGGCATTACTCACCGTCATGCATAATACATAAGCCCCTGTAGTGACAGCCAGAACCCTGGACGACTTGTTCGTACACAGTCTGAGTGACAGCGTCAGTGGAGAGGCAAGTGCCACGAGGACAGACACGATTCTACAAACTGAGGAACTCAGACCCAGGGTGAGACAGTTCATTTTCAAACTTCTTCTCAAAGTATGTTAAACTCATATAGAATGTTAATCTGATTCCAGCAGCTTTTCTTCACTGGTCTTTGTGTTGTGTTTTGAGGCTGTGGAGAGGGGGTGAACCTTGCCCAGTCAATATTTGACAGAGTGGGCTCTCTGTGATTGGCTGTCTCCATTGTGTGATGTCTCTAGAGGGTGGCTGGGTTGCTTTCATGGGTGTGTCAGCAGATGAGAGAGGAACAAAGGATGAGGGGAAGTGAGAGCATCTCAGTGTTGTGTTTATTTGTTTAGAGGTGCTGGATTTCAATGCCTTTTGGGCAATTTTTACTTTTTATGTTGTTTGGCAAACTGACTCTTGTTAAATTAAAAGAGTCCCTGCCATATTCATTGGTTGGGAGTTAGTGTTTACACTATCATTAATAGGTCTAACAAAACCAAAGTGTTTTCACAAAAATTATAAAAATGAAAAATGTATTTAATTTGGTAGCAACAAAGGGATTCCCAGTAATAAAGGTGATTAGAAAGACAGGTGATGGTAAACTGAACTTTTTTTTTTTGTGGAAAAGGATGCTAATTATTTTAAGATTTTAAGAAGCAGCCTTGATTTGACCAATTTGATCTGTGCATCCTTCGTTCAATTGATTTTCAATTTACAAACAAAAAGCGAATTTGTTTTTTTATTTGATTTTTATTGTTAATGCAAAAAGGCAAAAAAAAAATTCTTCAGTTTTTGATTGTGTGTAAAAAAAAAACTAATTACGCTTTTTGTTTAAAAATTGTTTTTTAAGAATGTGCAACCAGACCTGAGTATCACTTTCTAGCTCAAAATAACCCAACCACCTTAATAAAAACCAACTCAGATCATCATATATATCACATACCGGTTTTATAGAACGGATCTTACCTTTACAAAGTTTATTTATATTTTCCTGAACTGAAGAAACTAGAGAACTAGATCCACATTTTGGCTCAGGTTTTTTGTTTTTGATTGCTTATTTTCAACCTAAAAATATATCTACTTTTCATTTCAAAAACTTCTGTTTCATAAAAAACAGATACTAACCCAAAACATTTAAAACTGCAACATGACAGGTGTTCAGTGTAAAAGCTGTAAGTCAGCTTGGTGTCAGCTTTATGCAAAATGACCAAGTGTGAGTTTTATGACTGAAACTGTAGAACTGGAGAAACCTTGGTTTATATGGAAAGTTGCCAAGTGTCTTTGTCCAAGTAAACCACATGAGATTCTAAACAGTACTAGTTACAGATTAAGTTAAAGTTTACAATGGAGAAAAGTATCTTGCACAGATTTAATTTAAAAAGGAGAATGTGTTGTTCTTTTTAACAATCCTAGAAAAATGAACTCCCAATTGTTAAAACATCACCCTCTTTGCTTTAGTTAATAATTGATTTGCGCTCCTTTCCAAGAGTGTTTGTTGGAAATCTGATAAAAAAAGTATACACATCTAGTTTAAAATCTTAAAATCCACCTAATAGTATGCTCTTTTGATTCATTTATTTACACTAACACACATTATTCAGAAATGAAGATTTTCCTCTGCTCTGTAAATTGATGGGAGAAAGCACATTCTTGCTGCAGAGAAAGCCTTTTCCAATTCTGAGTTAAGCCTTGTTAGTTAGCTCAAACTTTTTAGTTTCCAGATGACCATTAAGAGGATTGAACTCCGGCCTGCATTCTTCAGAACAACTCTTTATTTCCTCAGTTTTTTTATTATGATGCCCTGTATCAACAATCAGCACAGAAAATCAGTGCACCGTTTATTGCTCAGGCAGCATTAGAGGCTTTTAACTCCTCATCATGAAGTCTTTATCCTAATCGATACTGATAAGATTGTGGCCTACTGTCTGTTCGGTTAGTATGCGGTTCATCATTAACTCAAATGGTTTGTGCAATCCGGCAAGACAGGGCTTGTTACAGTCGGTCTTGTTATTCCACGTCTGTTGCTCAGCTTGAGGAGGAGAGGCCAGAGGTTGTGCATAATGGCTGAACAGAGGAGAGTTTCATTTAATGATGTGTCCCTGCTGCTCTCTTCCACTTTCTCCAGTGGAGCTATGGATGTGAGTGCGTCTCTGAAGATGAGTTCTCTGAGCACCCAGAGTCTCTTCAGCCATGTCGAAGAGGAGAACCTTTCTGCTATCAAAGCTCATCTGGATAAGTACAGAGAGGTGGACACCAGGAGTGAAGTGAGTCTGCTGCAATTCCTCCAATGTTTGCTTAACGTTTACGTTGAATATGTTGCCCTAGAGGTGTCCCCTGTGTTGATGTATACATGCTCTGTTCAAAACCTCTTATTTTGCAAACTTGATATGCATTATTCTATGAGTGAAACACATTTTCTTTCACTCAGTACCATAGTTAAGCGGGTATTGGAGAGGAATGAATGACTGATTCAAGTCAATAGCTGCGTCTCCAAGTTTGTGCAAGATTTTAATGAATTTTTAGAAATGTCGGAAAAACTAAATTTCGCTATTGCACTTTTTCTATTAAATTATAAATATATGATTAAACAAAAACTAGCGAACGTAATAAGTCATTCAAAACATGACATTGGATCTGAACAATACACTGAATTACAGCAGATTTATATACATTTCAACCATGATATGATCACCCAGATATTTTTTTTTTATTA
Organism: Danionella dracula; assembly: GCA_900490495.1. Lineage (NCBI taxonomy): Eukaryota > Metazoa > Chordata > Actinopteri > Cypriniformes > Danionidae > Danionella > Danionella dracula. Next base: position 4,252,512 of record UELW01000067.1, on the reverse strand, counting down.
GTTATTCATTTCATGAAGTTTTTCAAACATTGTTGGTTAGTTGAGTTATTAACTACTTCAGGGCAGGCAGATATTAACTACTTCATTGTTAAGACTTTGATCTTTTGGTGACGATTCTCTATCTTTGAAGCAGCTTCAACAAAACTGCATTGTTTAAGGTCAAAACTAAAAACATTTAAAAAGATTAAACAAAGCAAATGCTCCCTCATTTAAAATACTTTGAATGACCAGTCCAACTAACATGTTCTGTATTGAACATTGCATTTCAAAGTCTTGTTTATCCATTGCAAGAAAAATCTTCTTAATAATACAGAAGTTTCACTTACATAAACATAACCACGTGTTGTACATTTTGTCTACCAATTTTTCTCCAGCCTTACTCTTAATTGATGGCGGAAAAAAAAAACTATTAACACAATGCCAGCCAGTTATTTTCAGTTTACATTTTTGTATTATTTTAATTGTTGGTTGCCAAGTGAACTGTACAATTAATGTGCATGGTAAGATAAAAAAAAAATTGAAATCTAAAAACTCAAAATGTGATGAAAAAAAATATTGATGATGTTTTAGATTAATTAGTATGACTGCAAAACCTTGCAATGGAAGTTTTGAAAGTCATACATTAGTAAAGAGACAAAACCTGTCTTTCAATGTAAACCTGTTCAATTGAAAGTTAAGTGGTCCGTACACAGACACCACAGTTTTATTCACACCACTATCATGTTATATGAAAGTCCTAAATGTTGTAGTGAACCAGTGGGTTTACTGTAAATACATTTATTATTTATTTATTTATACAGAACACTTTGTAGTTACGGAGTTGAAACTGTTGACCTTGGTAACAAACCACCATATATCTACATGATTAGGTTGAATGGAGAGTGACTGCTCTGCTCTAAAAGTTTGTGTTGTACTGCAGAATGGCCAGACTGCGCTCATGTTGGCCTCAGAGCAGGGCAGTGTAGAGATCGTGCAGGAGCTCATCCGGCGGGGAGCCAACGTCAACCTGGATGATATCGTGAGTACTGTTTCACATTTCAACTCAAAACACTGAGCGAAGAGACACAACATGAGATATCGCAGGGAGAAAGGTATCATGTCCTGCAAAATAAACCTGCAGTTGTTTATGGAACAGTATGGATAGGGATTATGTTCCGTCCAGCTGTGAGTTGCTCCACTCATACCATCAAGAGTAAAAAAACATGTTGGATATAAATTAGGGCTTGGCTTTTGATTGTTTGGTAGGATCAATGAATCACTGTGAGAAGTAAATGTGTTTAATATGTCATTGTCCCTGTAGACAAAAAATGTTATACAAATCCAGTGAAAAATGTGTTACAACACCTCTCTGATTGGGCAGAGTGCATTCACACCTCAAGCTTTAAAGGTCTAATATTTATGGAATATAAGAAGGGGTGATATTGATCTTCTGGCTCTCCTGAACATGTAAAGCTAAATTATAGTTTAAGAAACAATCCAGATTTGTTATATTTATTAGTTAAAAAGTCCCAATGTCATGTCATGTCCCCTGCCGTTGGCGCCTCTGAGAAATTTTGAGGAGTTGAAACATGAACGAGAGGACCTCTGCTGCTCATCTGTGGGTAGAAGATGAAGATTTTGGTGCTGAAATGTACATCTTGAAACAAAGATTGGGTTTTGGTTCTTTGAGGATATTGCTTACACTCATTTTTTGATTTGCATAGACATTTAATGGTGGACGCCATCGTCTCTGTAAATGGAATGGTAAGCCAATGTGTGACTGTCAGTCAGTATATAACAGTGGAGAAATAACGTTGTGGTGCAATAATGCGATTAGTTGAAAACAACTCATATCTTGCAACCAATTTAGCTTTTTACAAGTTGTAGAAAAGACTCTCAAGACTCTCAAATGTTTTAGTATACACATTTACAAAGCATTAGTACACACGTATATGTCCTAACACTACCAAAAGTTGTGTTTTAATATTTAATATTAGCCTTTTAATAGAGAAATGATTACAAGCATCTTTCTAATGATTTTGTATTTCCGTATTTACGAAATTGCGCATCGTGTCTTGTAACAACAAACTAACTTTACAAAGGAGGTGAGAGATCACGTCTATTGGTACAGGTGGTAGACTTCCATCAAGTATACTTCAGTTTTAACACCGTCCGGAAATCACTTGCTGATTTGGGTTAATAGAAACCTTGTGATGTCAACCCATTTCAAAGTAATGACGATTAACTTTGATGTTGCAACATAGATTTGGTTGATATTTCTTTTCAAACCAGGAAATGCAAAAGTGACGTGAAAAAATTATCCGATTTCTTGTTGACAATAAATTGAATTGTTTAGGTTCCATTCTTAAGCAGACAGAGAGAATGTAATTATGCTCAGAAAAGTTTTGGCTAAATGGAACTTTAGGGAATGCTAGTTTGTGACATTATTTTGGAGGAGCATTATATAGTTGGTTATTAGTCCCAGTTTTTTCTGGTTATCAGCCGTCTTGCTAGTATATGAAAAGATAAGACCAAAAAAAACCCACCACCGGTTCCTTTCGCCTCTCATTTCTCTCGGGAGAATTCGCGGGCCTCGGTCACTCCCAGGCTCCAGGGCCCTTCCTCAAACTTCCTCAAATTGCTTTCTTATTGCTTGTCAAAAATGTTCGTGACTGGGTAGAGCTGTACAATTAATCATGTTGATAACTAAATGGATTTCAAGCCTAAATAATCATAAAAACTATGTTTGTGTTTATTATGAACCATTGCTATAGTAATTCTATATTCTCCCTCAGCAGCAGATAGATGCATACATCATTTTTACATTACAAATTTTATTTTTATGTACATATTATTTATTTTTTGCTATTAAATGAGCAGCTTTAAAAACTAAATCATTGTTTTTCCTGTTGTGTTTTCTTTGTATAGAGACATTAAAATATGTAATGTTAATATTTTTTTATGTCTCTGGAAACTACATATAAACAAATGTTAATGCAGTATATGTCCAAGGCAAAAATAATAGTTTAAAATAACAGTAATTTCAATTATTACCTAAATATTCATTATTACCATTTTTCCATAAGCAAGCAGCAGAGAAATTTAAGCAGGTACATTATATTTGTGTCAATTAAAAGCATAGTATATTTTGACCAGTAAAAATAGTATGTTATTTTAGTAGACTAGAAACTAGTTCAAACAAAAACAAAATACAAGAAGGCAACAATATAAATAATTACATCATTTCTGTCCTATTTCTTTTGTTTCACAACTACAATATATTACTGTGGTGTAATGATGTTGTTTTTGCGTTTGAAATGTAGGCGATGGAGGAAACGGATGGAGGGACGAATTAGAAGGAACTGTTAATGTGGACATTTGTATTATTGATTTTGTATGCAGTGTTTATGCATAAACTTACAAAGACTAAATAAGTAAAAAGGAAACACATGAAATCAAAATCCAAGTTTTAACCTAGATTTTTAAAATTCTTGTACTTTGGTTTTGTACTCTGCTGGCTTCTCTCTGGTATTCCAGACTGCAGTTCTTTGAGCAGAGCCATAATTTCATAAGTGGGAGGGCTGAGGAATATAATAATTGGTACCTTGTTGTGTCATTTTGAAAATGACTTGAAAACTACGCCTCCAGGCACAAACTGTTGAGTGATGCCCTCTAGAAAGAACTTAGTTCAGTGGTAGATCTGCTTCGGGACCTTTGAATAAACTTCAGAATGACCACTTGGTATGACCAGCTGGTACGCCCTGAACATCCACAGACGGTTCTCTTCCTGGTGTGATGATAGCAGTTGGATGAAATCAGTTTTTTTTTTTTCTTGTGTCAGGATTGTTGGACCGCGCTGATTTCAGCAGCTAAAGAAGGACACTCTGAAGTGGTGAAGGAACTGCTGGACAGTAATGCCAATGTGGAGCACAGAGACATGGTATGAGATCAACTTGCTAGAGGATTATATTACACAAATCAAAAATATTTATTTGATTTTTAGATAGAATGTACAGAGAACTTGGAAGAAATGTAGAAACTGAAGTCTGTGTTTTACAGTGTTTCTTCTGTGTTCTAATATGCTGTACACTCTTCATAAGAGTCGGACTATTCACATGCAATTTAGAAAATATGTTTTTAACTTTGTTCAGGAATTATTCCTCAGTATGTGTGGTTTACTTTCAAATAGACCAGGTAGATTTATTTATAATTTATAACTCTTGGACTTGAGTGATATCCGAACACCACATTGTCATCGGATATGTGAGGCAGTATAAGTTAAAGCAGAAGCTCCCTTGTTTAAGGTTAGTTACATGCTACAAGTTATTTTCAAGCAAGGTTTATATGAACCGTTAAATTTTGGTAAATTACCAAATTAGCACTAAAAATTTTAACCTAAACATTGTGGCTGTTGACCGATGGCATGTTTAAACTAGAGCAGGATGATATGTTAGTCTCAAATGATCATGCATGAAAGCTTGTTCTAAACTAATAACTCAATAAGAGGTTAAAACATTTTTTAATATCCACCGCAAAAAAAAAGATGTGTATACTGTGTGGTTATCATAAATGTAAATACTGACTCTGAAAAATGTCATAATGTACATGTTTAACATTGGCATATTTAAGAATGATTGTTTCCTAGCACATGCTAAGGTAAAGAAATAGCTTTTTTACATCAGGTGAATAACACAGTCTGATGTTTTGAGATTGCACTTTGAAGGGATTTTCAACTGTCCCTGAAAATGAGTGCAAGGAAGAATTTGTAGAAAATGTCAAGTTGCGTTTTACTTTTTTTTTCTTATTTTATACAGATTCAGATTTCTCTTCTGGAGAAACAAACAACCTCATGGAAAAGTTACATATAGTGTTTTCCAATTGGTTTAATATTCATATTTTGTGTTTTTAAACACAAATTTAGTGTGACCCAAACCATAGAATAAATTCACAAGTGCACACTCAAGATATTGGTGTCAGTTATGAAAACATACTTACATGAATAGTTGGTAAGAGAAAGGCTCCAAGTCCCTCCCACCCTCCAACTCCCTCATAAAAAAGTAGTTGAAATGGGGATGGGGCGGGATTTGCCAATTGAATGACTGAGAGTTACTGTGGGCAGATGGCTTACAAAGAGAAGAACGTTAACATTATTTGGTGAACCATTCATGCTAATTATCACCTTTTATTCCCAAAATTACCCTGAAAACATCACTAAAAAGATACTCCAAAAGGTCTCCATGTGGTTTTTGATGCCTGGTTTGTTTGACGTTACAGATCTAACAATCTAACATCTGAAATAGCCCTGTGAGTTCTTAAGTATTAAGTTAGAAGTGTTTATTAGGTGAAGTTTAGCAGCCCTTGACTGTTGTCAGTATTAAAATAGTTTCAAGATCATGGATTAAGGGATAAGGGTCTTTCTTTTTTTTTCGCTTTCAGGGGAAGTTGAAGCTTGAATGACCCAAAAATATTTTTTTGAAGTATCATAACTTCGATCAATCTACACTGCAATAAAAAATAGGAGTTATCCTGATAACTAGGTAACCGAATACCAACTAGGCAACCAAACGATGGTTTAGACGATAGAAGAATGTTCTTAAATGTGAAAACTGTTCTTTTAAAAACTTAAAGGTTTTTACTTTCCCTACAGAAATACTTTCTGAGTTTTAGCATGTAGTATGCGGTGTTGGGAGTAACATTTTACAAAAATATTATATTGCTGTAACATACTACTTTTTGGAGTAACACACTATTACTCTTCATTTTTTTGCTGTAGTAAGTACAGTAACTATTGACATGCTGTATAATAAAAAAAAAATTGTTTGAAATGAACTTGAATGAGCCATGATATGAACTTAAAATAATAAAAAAAACAGCTCAGAGTCTATAGAGGAAGTCTATACAGTCTCTATTTTCTACAAAGATGAGTTGCATGACTCCTGATTTTTTTATTAAATTTTTTTATGACCTATTAAATGAAAATGCATTGCTTATCAAACAATTATGTCACGAAAGTTTGATGCATATCATTTGATTTGATGACGTTCTGTGTTTAAGGTCTGTGTCATGCTGTGGTCATGTATTCACCCTATGACTGATGTGACTAGCCTATGCAGACAGCTCATCATGGGTATCATTTTAAAAGGATAATTAAATCGGTCTCCAATGTCCACAAATGCTGTCTGAGTAGGCAACTAAAGCTTATAATAACACAGTAGGAAGAGACTGAGTCACTCCCTGATTCAGGGAAACCATGTGTCCTGTGATCCTGAGATTGATATGAGAATACGTGAGAATATTACGTTTCTGTGTAGGGTGGCTGGAGTGCGCTCATGTGGGCTGCCTACAAGGGGCGTGTGGAGGTGGCATGTCTACTGCTGGAGAAAGGAGCCAACCCAAACATCACCGGACAGGTCAGAAGAGTCGTTCTGTCATGCCCTGTGCATATAAAAGATACTGTGTGGGGATCCATATGAGAGGAGTGTTTGTGGTTGTGTGTAATTGTATTTTTCTGTCCCAGCAGTATAGTGTTTACCCGGTCATATGGGCAGCAGGAAGAGGCCATGGTGAGATTGTGCAGCTGCTGCTTCAGCATGGAGCCAAAGTCAACTGCTCCGACAAGGTGCCTTATCACTTCATCTCAGAGAAAGCTGACTTCGTTCCGTAAACACTGATTCTTATCCTAAAAGCCAAGAGTCAACAGTTTCCACATGTTGCTTCCATAAAAACATCGCTACTGTTTCGAGATGAATGATAAGAGTGAGAGATATAAAGAAGGGTGGTGCTTGTGTGTTTTTGCACAAATACTATATTATATTATTCACCAATCACAGGAGGTTTAGTAAGTTAACTCATCATTTTCATGAATGCAAGTTATAACCGTTTCTGAAAAAAGTTTTTAACAGTAGTTGTGAATGCATTTACAATGTTGTGTCATGCTCCTTTTAAAATAATTTATAATAAGAATTTGACCGATAAAGACCCCACTGCATCCTTAATAACATTCAAAAGGCAGAATTTATCATAAACAATGTCTTTGAATCACCTCAAGGGGTTGTCCCCTGCTGGTTTCACTTGTTAAAAAACAGAAAGTCAACCAATTCCTGATGAATACATTTATCTTTTGGTAATTCAAAAAACTTTTTTGGTTTGTGTTACACTTTTAGGTCAGTCAGCACTTACGTTCTTCATGAGATGCATTAGCGGTTCATCCAATTGGTTAGTGGACAGTGCGATGACCTTCAAGCTGTTTTGAGCTCTCAGAAAAAGAAAATGGGATTACACAGACATTCATGAACTTCATTTTACAAGAGACAGCACCTTTAAATGAAATATTGGGTCTTAGCTTGTCATAGCATGTTTTTTACCCACAAACCTTTGACAGCGGTTTTACTGGTACATTTACATTACAAATCTGACTGTCGATTTGTCGACTAAATTATTCTTTTTGTGATTGTTTTCCTTAATTTTTTGTACTGCAACTTAATTTAATGACATTTGTATATAAACAATTCTCAGAATGATGTCCTTGTGTCATCAAAAATCTTATCATTCTACCCACTAAGTATAGATGTGGGATTTCCGCTAAACCTTTTTTCTGGGTGTTTTAGGTTGGTGTGAAATTTAAAAAACTACAGATTGTAGATCTGTACAGATCATTTACTTACGTTCCGAAAACAGTTTTCATATTACAGAAAGGGGAGGAGTAAACAGGTTCTCTTAAAGGGCCAGACTCCAAAAAATTGTTTTTAATGTTAATGTTTTGAAAAGGTTAAAACATCTAGCTTGGACATTTTTTTAACACATTTGTTTAACCACAACATTGCAATTTATTTTGAAAGCATGATTAAATCATTGCGTTGACTGACTTTCTTTGCAGAAAGTTAAAAACAAAAAATACCAATTGTTTTGGTTTGTTTTATACAAGAATGCTAAAACTAAGTAAAAAAAAAAAAGACAAAGACCTCATAATTTTTATATTTTATATACGTACCTGAAACTGCCAATGTACCTGCAACTGCAATAATTTCCTATTAAGAGAATAGAAACCTTTACTTATATGGGAATACAATAATGGATTCCAACGCCTACAGTCTTCACGCCATACAGTTGTTGTTGTTTTTCAGAATAGTTTGTACTTAGACAATTATCAATTAAAATCAATTAAAGTAAAGGCAGATCAACTCGTCTAAAATGGTAATTATGTCCAGCTTCGCTAGCCTAGAAGTTATTGAACTACACGTAATGGAAAACTTGGCTTCAGTTGATCTGAGTTGAAGTCATGGCTCTTGGTTTTACAGAACCTATCCCTGCTTTTTCTTCGTCTTTACTTCCTGTCTAATTGCATATCAATATATTGGACAACTTGTTCATCAGCTAATGGTTTTAATTTTTCTTTACCAGTATGGCACAACACCGCTGATTTGGGCTTCCAGAAAAGGCCATTTTGAGTGTGTGACACACCTGCTGGAAAATGGAGCTAATGTGGACCAGGAAGGAGCGGTATGTATTGTTTACAGACAGAGTGGAGTGATGGAGTGAAAAAAGTTTTATATGTGATTAGAATATCCTAATAATAATTTATCAAACTTGCTTTTTAAGTGTTTTTTTCGGTTCGACTACATAGTCCGAAGCAAATGTTAAATCCATGAATGCAGATAGTTATTGATTCAATATAGTGCTGACAAGACCTACTTCTTGACTGTGTATGAAACTGTATCCAAACAAAGCTCCAAACAAGATGAGTCTGCTTTCCCTTACTATGCTGCCCGCACCTGGAACCAGCCTGATTCCTCACGTGACTTGCTACAATGATCGAACCAATCATTGTACCTCGCTGGCTGTCTTGTGTCATCGCTTCATGAGAGAGGAGAGTTTATGCTGTCAGCGATCATCTTTCTCTAATACTTTTTTATTCTTTGAAAATTTGCCGTTCTGCTTTAAACTGGACTAAGGGTTCTGAGAATAACACAGATTTTTTTTTTTCTGTAAGTCAAATTAGAAAGAGTTAAGACCTAGTCATGTTATGAAAAAATAAAATACTTGTTGCTTACAATCTATCGAGCTGCATTTTCATAAAGTGACATGGTCTCTTTCTGTATGTTATGGCAGCATCTAAATACAGCTCCCCGAGACTTCAAAAGCCATTGTGTTGTTAGTTTTTTGTTTGTTTGTTTTTTTACATTCCTTTGAATTGCCAAAATGTACAAATAAAACTTCCCTTGCATTGTAAGTCCCAAAAATCGTCTCAACACAACCTCTCTCTCAACAGAACTCAATGACGGCTCTGATAGTGGCTGTGAGGGGTAATTTCACTGGTGTGGTAAAAGAGCTTTTGAAGAGGAACCCCAACGTGAACATGACTGATAAAGATGGCAATACAGCACTGATGATCGCTGCTATCGAGGGCTACACTGAGATCGTCCAGGAACTACTGGATGTGGGCACATACGTTAACATCCCTGATCGGGTAGGACTTCTCTTTTAGCATGTTTAACTGTTGTTGTTAGCTTTTTTAAAACATCCCTTGTGTGTCTCAGAGCGGTGATACTGTGCTTATCGGAGCTGTCAGAGGAGGCCATGTGGAGATTGTCCGAGCGTTGCTGAATAAATATGCTGATATTGATGTCAAAGGCCAGGTAAGAAACTCTCCCTCACTATGTCCATCAGCACAATGTCCTCAATGTTAATCTGTGTAAGAATAGCTTCTTTGTTTCACCAAAACCGTTTATTAATGCCAGTTTGATTGAGGAAGTAGGTCATTTTGTCTCAAAGTCAAATTCTTTGTGATTTTTTTGTTTAGGATGGTAAGACTGCACTATATTGGGCAGTTGAGAAAGGGAACACCACCATGGTACGGGACATTCTTCAGTGCAACCCCGATACTGAGGCCTACACGAAGGTATGGCTGCCTGTTGAGTTTGAGTTTGGAATCTTTTAATGAGTGTTCATTTATGTTGGTTACATGATCTATTTTTCTGGGCTTCTTTTTACCTACGGATTGTCGTCCTGTGGTAGGATGCAGAGACTCCTCTCATAAAAGCCATAAAAATGAGAAACATGGAAATCGTGGAGCTTCTTTTGGACAAAGGTGCCAAGGTGTCTGCAGTGGATAAGGTAAAAATAGATAGAAGGCAGTCTCTTAAAATAACATCTACACTAAATAGTCTTTACATACGGTCAGTGAATTTGTACCAAAGCAATCATTTAAAGTTGTATTATGAAAAAACAACAACCTCTGTTTATCCAATCACAGATACAAAGCACAGATAGGCGTACATAATGCATTTTAGTTTTTCAAAAAATCTTGATGTTATGCGAGAATATATTTATATATATATATATATATATATATATATATATATATATATATATATATATATATATATATATATATATATATATATATATATATATACATACCTGAAAACAGATTGCTGAGGAATCTGAATATACTCTAAAACATGCTTTTTACAAAGACCACAGAATTTATCAAAACACATTTAGTTAAGATTTGTTGGGGGGCAACTTTCAGAGACACTGTGTGTTTAGATATTTCAGTTGACCCTTAAAGAAAAATTCCTCTATATCCTTCAAGTTGGTATTTGGCGGTAGACATTGTGTATGTCGAGATTCCAATAACATCTTTGTTATTTTCAATCTGTTTAAATCTAAAACTAAAATTATGTTGTTATAATTACAGAAAGGTGACACCGCCTTACATATTGCCATTCGTGGGAGAAGCCGTAAACTTGCTGAACTACTCTTGAGGAACCCAAAAGATGGTCGCCTGCTCTACCGACCCAACAAAGATGGAGAGACACCCTACAACATCGACTGCACGCACCAGAAGAGCATCCTCACACAGATTTTTGGAGCCAGTGAGTTTTGCTGCAATCAAACAAAGCTCTATGAACAGAGAAAGTCTAAGATATGGAAAATGTAGCTTTTTCGCCGTAAAAAAGCACATGGGCCTCATGATGAATACACCAAAATTGAAAAACTGCGTCAAAAATAAATTGGAATTTTTTATTTATCTGATTTAATTTGTAGTTTCCAATTACCTAATAGTTAGTTTTTTTGTGATGTGCAATTTATAACGAATCACAATCTTCTTGAGCTTGACCACAGTATTGAATAATTCCCAGAAGAACATATATTTAAAGAGCCAGGGTTCTGAAACATCTGTTTTAGTGACTCAAACGACAAAATGTCAATCTATTCAAGATAAAAATAGAACACTTTTATTTTGTTAGAATATGCATTTATTTCTACCTGATTTTTCAATGACTCGAAAATAATTTGTTTTGCAACTCGTTCTTACTAAACGCCTTCTTTACGTGATGCATTCCGCAGAGATTGGTTGTTAGACTCAAGTCTGCTGTTACTGGATGCAGTGTCTAGAGATTCCGAAATAATACATCAACGGGTAGCGTCGCACTCACCGGTTTTTACTGGGAGGAAGATGCTGGCCTGAATAAAGTGTGAAATCATCCATTCTTTATTAGAAGCTCTTTTGCGAAATCTGCGTTGGGTGCATGTTGATTCACGAAGCAGTCCTCAAGAAAATTGCAGGTAGGGAACAAGGTACTCCTGAGGTACAGGTGAAACAGGTGAAAGATCAAGCTTAACCATCTCTCCCTTACAGCTTTTTCTCTTGGCAGAAAAAATAAATGCGGATCTTTCACAAAACAGTTCCTCTTCACGACCGAATCACAACCGCTGGTAACTATGTTTGGGAAACATCTTTCCAGGTAACCCAGTGCAAGCGGTGGGAGGAGCTTAGTACGCTTTGTACAGTCCAACGACACTTTTCAGCTACAGTGAATCTGAGTTGCCTCTCTCTTAACTTAATGACTTGATGCACAAATAATTTTCAGGAACAAAGCTCAAAATGAAAGTTCCTCAGACTTAAAACTATGTTTCTCACAGCATTGAAAGACTATTTTCTAGGAGTCATAATACTGGCTCTTTAAAGAAAAGCATGGAACATTGTCAGAAATCTTAGTGTATGCTCTCATAGCGTAACACCTCCACCGTCTTAACTTCATTTTATTCATCTGTAGAACACCTGTCTCCCTCCGAGTGTGATGGGGACATGCTGGGCTATGACCTGTACAGCAGTGCCCTTGCAGACATATTGAGTGAGCCCACCATGCAGCCACCCATCTGCGTGGGCCTTTATGCGCAGTGGGGCAGCGGCAAATCTTTCCTATTGAAGAAACTTGAAGGTAAGAGGATAAACGTGACCTCGTTGTATCCTCACAGGCTTGAAGTGAGTTGTGATGAAGAGCTGTGCTTGTGTTGTGTACATCAGATGAGATGAAGACGTTCGCCGGGCAGCAGGTGGAGCCATTGTTTCAGTTTTCCTGGCTGCTGGTGCTGTTGACTCTGCTGCTCTGCGGGTCTCTGGCTCTGGTCCTGGGCTTTGCTGTAGACACAAAGCTAGCCGTTGCTGTGTCGCTCTCCCTGCTTGCCCTGCTCTACATATTCTTTGGTGAGACTCACCTGCGTGGTTGAATTTATTTATTAACATTTATTAACTCATTCATCTTCTGAGTCTGAAGTCATCAAGGTTGGCTGGCGCATAGCCTAGCTCACAAAGTCCAAAAGGCAATTTACTGTGTTTATACGATTTAAGTGACACGCAAATTTTTGTAACATGCAAATTTGTTTTGTGGAATGGACATTTGTTTTACTTTTGCACTTATCGGCCATCATTGAAATGTTAGAAAGGGTATCAAAAGACGTTTGAGAAACGTGTGCCGCCATTGCGAGATCTTTCACTCAGAAGCAGCAACTTTGACTGAGAGGGATCAGAAACTCTATATCCTCTCCTCCCAAAAACAATTACATGAAAAAGGTATTCGTAATAACAGAAAGTTTTTTATTTGAATTCCTAGTTTATTGCTATTTAAGTTAGAATAAAATTAAACACATTTTTCTGATTATTATTATTATATATTATTAAAATCAAACATAAATGTTCTTCTAAATACATTCAGTCCAGCAGAGTGCAGCATTGTTCTTGTGTGAAGGTTGCCCAAAATGAGCAATTTTGGTTTAAGCATTCTCAAAAAATATACAATGATGAGTTATTCAGGTGAAACATAAGTTGGAATTGGTTGTATAGAGAGTTGATTATGAAATAATTGTAAGAAATAAACTATAGAGTATTTTTTTACTCTTGAATATACCAAAATATAGCTTTATGGAATTCTCTAAAATGCCTTATAACAAAAAACTACTGATTGTTGTTCTGATACTTATATGCTATATTAAATGGGAGATAAACTGAATTTTCTGTTGCTCAGTGCTGTTTATTAATTTTCATATTTTCATTTTAATCTTTATAATTGGCTCAACTTGTATTTTCCGTTCAATACCCACACACCAGAGTCATCAAGGCAACAATAAAAACATAATCCTCATAAGTGTTTAAAGCTGTATGTTTTACCACTCGTTTACTATAGTTTTAGCTGGTACTGCTAGTCCTGGAACTCAGGGCCTCCTGCATCGAATCAAGCCTTCTGGTGCAAAAACAGAATCTGGCTTACAGGGACCTAAACATAACATTACCTCAGCTGGAATCATGCTGGCTCCGCTGACAGAGAATCATTTTTGCTGCTATTTGAAATGTTCAATATTTATGTAAAAAATACTTAAAAATGCACTTATATGTAAAAAAAAATATCAAGCAACTTTTGTTTACTCAGTTCACTATTCCTTTTGAACTGTAAAACAGGATGGAAAGAAAACTTAGTCAAACTTTCTTGACTTGCAGTAAGTGAATGAGTTCATTTACTTACTGCAAATAAAATTCAATCATTTAATTAAAATAAATCAATACCATTGCTTAAGGATTTTTAAAAATAATTGAATTGCTAATATCTAATATGAACTAATATTGTAATTTACAATGAGGTTATTTGTATCAAAGTGTAGATTAAACAAATATTATTTAAATCAAATATGTAGCTCTTGTCATAACAAACATGTAATTCTGTTCATTACAATTTTACAGATTTCAGCTAAATAAAAAAGTAAAACTTTTCTGCCTGTTAAACTCATGATTGTAGTTCTGGAATTAAAAACTGTAGTTTCTGTAATTACATTTTCCTGTAGTCGAACTCCACTATCATTTCTGGTTGCTGGGTATCCACTCATATGACTACTCCAGGAAGCTCCTGATTGGTTGGGGTGGCTGGGAACGAGTGAAAAACTTTTTTGATGAATAAGATGATTTCCATACAATTGGTACCACTCTATTTCAATACTTCCATCACACTTGCCTTCCATTTTCCATATCGCAGCTTCCTATTGACTTAACATGTAAATCCCTTCCTAACCATGCAAACTCCAGCCTTGTTCTAAACACTAAATAATACATTTTATTTACTAGCGGCTTTCAAACCATCAAGGACACCTTGAATAAAAACAAGTAAGCTACCTTGTAAATCTGCCATGTTGCCTGCGTTCACAAGAGTTCTTTTTAATACATTTTAAATCATACTTGTTAGAACTTTGAGAAGAAAAGTAGTAAGTATGTACTGCTTTAAGTAGCATTTTTTTGTGTTTATTTGTAAAGTTTAGTCTTTCAAATTCCCTAAATGATTAGATAGCCGATACACTTTTAAAGTAAAAAAATTATAAGTCTGTATTTTAGATTTATTCGGTGTCAAACAACAAAGTTCTTTGTTTTGATTTTGTGGAAAATGGTGAAGAAAATATGACTTTGTTCACTTTTTTGTGTTTGTGAAATTATATCTGTTGTTGTGGGGTTTGTTTAGTGTTGGTGTACTTCGGAGGGAGAAAATCAGGAGAGAGCTGGAGTTGGGCCTGGAGCCTGAGCACCAGACTGGCTCGACACCTCGGCTACCTGGAGCTGCTTCTCAAACTCATGTTCGTCAACCCACCTGAGCTCCCAGAGCAGACCACCAAAGCTCTGCCCGTCAGGTAGAGCAGCCAGCTAGATGCATATTTTATCTTGATTTAGTCAAAAACGTCTTGTGTGATATTTTCGAGAACTAATTTGCTCTGGCTTCATGCTTTGTAGACAGAATAAACTCCAGTGCTCGAGTACCTGCACATTCTGTTCAAACACTTGGATGTGTGAAGCTGATTTTCAGTCGGGCTTTTTTTGTTCTCCATCTGTCCAGGTTTCTGTTCACGGATTATAACCGTCTGTCGAGTGTGGGAGGGGAGACGTCCATGGCTGAAATGATCGCCACGCTGTCCGACGCCTGTGAGAGGGAGTTTGGTTTCTTGGCCACCAGACTCTTTCGAGTTTTCAAAAATGAGGAAGCTCAAGGTGTGACTGAGGAACATGTTAAAAGAAAAACGTAGTATCGATAAATAATATTGCATTTATTATAATCGCATGGATTAATAATGAATAATGAATGTATATGTTGTTAAGACGAGCAGGGCTTAAAGTTAGACGTTTAATATGATTTATGTATTAGGAAATCTAAACTATGTTTATTTTTTTTTCTCTTAAGTAACTACTTTTATGTTATGTTATTTGTTGTATGCTTTAATTTATTGTAGACTTTTATTTAATTACAGCTACTTTTTAAATTAAACATTTATTTTTCAATTAATTAATGTTATGAACTGAATTAACCTTTCTTTAAATTGTACTTGTTCGTACAGTTAATTAAAAGAGAGAATATAAAAACAAATATTAAATTTAAAGTGTTTGATATGTTTAAATATTACAAAAATCACATAGATCAATCAATTAAATTAGTAATGTTACCAAAAAATAACATTATGATATGATATTTTGTTATAAATTATTATATTAAATAATTAAACAGTTTTAATTATCACAATAATAATAATTTTAAAGACCTGGATTGCTCCCCCATCTTAAAGTCCAAATTAGGGGGAGGAAACATTTTTTGGTGTTAAATAATTTACATGAATAACAAATATAATTAATCCCACTTTTTTTCTTTATTATTCTATACTTATTTCAGGAGTTTATAAGCTGGGTTTTAATATATTTCAACTCCTTTTCATCAATGTCTTTGTTTTCCTTGCAGGAAAGAAGTGGAAGAAGACTTGTTGTGTTCCTTCGTTTGTGCTCTTCGTGCTGACATCGGGCTGTCTGATCACTGGCGTGGCCCTGCTGGCCATCTTTCAGGTGGAGGCAGAGAACCTGACGGTGAACGCGGTCCTGGTCGGTATGGCCAGTGTGGTGGCTCTGGCTCTGCTGCTGAACATGCGCACCTGGTGGCAGGTGGCCGACTCTCTGCTGCACTCTCAGAGGAGGAGACTTCTCAATGCTGCCAACAGCATGCACAAACTCAAGAGTGAGGGCTTCATGAAGGTCAGTCCGAAAGTGGTATTCAGTGCTTTTAGTCCAAAAACTGTTCTACTGTCTTAAAAAGTCTAAAATTGAAAAAGTCTCAAATTTAAGTTTTAAAACTCTGAAATTCTCTGTTCTAGGTCTTAAATAATTGTTCAGAGGTGTTATTTTTCTGATGTCCATGTAAACCTCATTTGATATGTGTTTTTGTTGTTGCTTGGGGTTGCCAGATATTGAGAAAATATTTTTAAATGCTAAAGATAAAGTAAAAATAATGGTAATAGCTTAAGAAAATGTTGTAGCCCACGTTGGCCTGGTATCTTATTTTATTAAAGCAGTTTAGTAAGAAGAAAACACTGTTACATTACAAATAAATGTAAATATTTCAGTTATGGAGAATAGTACTTATTTGTTAATAACACTGTCACGCAGAAAAAGACAAGTTTAAAAGGCATATTATATGAAATCACTACACTGGCTTCAGTGTTTATAAATAGCCGCTGACTGAGGCAGGTGCTAATCACGTCCCCAGCATAAAGAATATACAAACTTAATATCCATCGACGAAGAGTTCGCCAGACAGCACCTGAAAAAACATAACAAACAAAGACAAATCATAATCTAACTAATGAAAAAACAATGGTTAGAAAACTTTAACTCAGACAACAAACAGGTGATCAGCATCAGCTGCAGGATGAGTGATAAATGATGAGGATAGGTTAGAGAGGAACGTTGAACCACATTGTTTTTTAAACAGTTTGTATGTATATAGTGCTCAGACACCATATCCGTTTAGATAAATATCTGGAGCCAATTATTGGAATGCTAGATTAAACAGATATGTTTTTAATTTAGTTTTGAACTCTGTGAGCGTAGCTGAGCTCCAGATAACATCAAGGAGTTTATTCCAGAGCTTTTTATCTAATTTGGGAAAAGCTAAAATGTCACCTAAATCATCAAAATGAATAAAAAGTTAAAGTAAGCTTCTGCAAAAACGTTTCTGTCAGAATGACTATTGCAAATTTAAAATTTATCAACTTTTAGGTAAAAAAAATGTTTTACTTTCACATGTGTTGTTTTAGTGAATAATAAAACGTCTTTTCTCCATTTTTCTTCTTTAATTTGCATTTTAAAGCTGATCTCGTCTTTTTTCTCAGGTTTTAAAGTGTGAAGTGGAGCTAATGGCTAAAATGGCTAAAACCATTGACGGCTTCACTCAGAACCAGACTCGACTGGCTGTCATCATCGATGGGCTGGACTCCTGCGAACAGGACAAAGTGTTACAGATGCTGGACACGGTGCGTGTGTTTACTCAGTCATGCTTGGGTCTGCATTAATGCATTAAGCTCAGAGTGTAAACCTCATTGAACCTCTCCCACATAACCAAATAACAGTAAACAAATCTTATTTACTCCCAGAATCACATTTGCCTGTGTGTTCAACCAACGCCAAGAAGATTTTGGTGACACAAACTGTTCAACTCTTCCTTAAAAACATAAAAGATTCATTCTTTTTGCACACGGCTCTCAGTTAAAAGGACAAACAAGGTGCCTCAAGGCCACTCAGTGGGCTCATTCACCTCTTGGGTATCTCATGAATGCTCAGAGTTCAGTCTTGTTTAGCCGCAGAAGTTTAGATTCTTCTCTTCAGCTGAACTAATGGAATTTCTTTCTCCTTAATGTCATTATTTAGGAATAATCCCCTTATTTGGGCCGCTCAGTCGCTAATGAAAATTGTCATGTAGCAGAGAGCCTCTAATGATCCTTTTTTAGAATTTACCCACATGTTTTTAAAATTTGTAGGTTTTTAACTGGATTTTAATATAAAATTTGAAGTTTAATTCAAGCCTAACACACTTAAGGCTTAAGACTTAAGTTGCAGTTGGCATTTCAACCGAGAAATGGCTTGTATGAAGGAACAATCTGTTCTACCATTTATAACTATCTGGAATGAAGAACTTCATTGTCTGTAGATACAATTTCATGCAAGAAATCTGCACCTTGTGACCTCTGTATATGTTACAGAGTTCTTAATTAGTCTGGAAAGTCCCAAAACATTCAGATCAGGACAAGACTGCCTGTTGCTTAATGCAGTTTCTAATGTATGAGTGTAGAGTCAAGCAGAAGTGTAGCTAAAATAATTTAACTAAGTTGGACAACAAGCAGTGGCTGTATTCTCTTTCATGGAGGTCAAAACATAAAATGCAGATATTCCAGATAGTAAATGTGGCTCAGTAAAAAGTGGACTTAATGTGTCATTATGCTTTTTAAAGTAGAGGGACCTCGGGTCAAATCTTGATAAATGCATTGGGTCATACATCGACTATTTACATGCAATTATTTGAAAAGAAACTGTACATGTAAGCAATATAATTAATTTGATTTACTAATTAGCAAACAAGCAATTAAAAGCAATGTGTAGCAAGTTCTAGATGCAACACTTAGAGTGTATATAAAGTTCTCCACCAGACCATATGTGATTGAATGGTTCTGTACGTACACCTGTCCCCTCTCATCAGTAGTTTGGTCTGCACACTAGAAAAACGTCAATCACTTTAGATTCCAGTTGCAACATGTTGTGAAGACGTTCGTGTTCAGGTGATTAAGAATTTGTCTATCTAGAGACCTGTTGTAATCACTGAGAAACTCAGTAAGAGCTGCAAGATGAGATGGAAGGACGCCACTGTTATTCTCTGTGAATCGTGTCTGTTTTGCCTCCTCCTCTTCATGCTGAGCGCTGAATATAATCACAACATACTGGGTTTTGAACACCAATTTGTTTTGAAAATCTGAAACAGTTACATGCATGTTAGACAATAAAAGTGTTTGTTATTTATTTTATATATTATTCCTTTTATGTAGTTATTTAGCTGTATTTTAATGTTGTGACTATAGGTGGAAGGTCAGATTTATTTCTCACATTTTTTGCTATCCATTTTTCAGTGTTTTTTCAATCATTTTTTATGTTTGAACACTTGGTGATGTTTTTTTTTACTTTATTAAAACATTTTTTTAATTTTTTGCATTTCCTGATAGCATTTTCAACTGTGTTTTGTATACAGGAAGTACCGTACATATTAAAAATATATTGATAATTAAATGCACATTTGTGTTTAATTATTTGTAACTTAGTTATTGTCCACCCACTATTAGTATTTTTATGGTATGTGTCATCTGTCTCATACAACGCACATTTGTTTATGTGTGCACTTTTCCACCTGTATGAGTATCAGTTTTTTTACATTTCCTCTAAAACCAATCAAACCGAGACGCTGATGACCTAAAGTATTCCTTAAATCTGCTTGTTAAGGACAAACTTTGAGATTTGTTTGTGTTGGCAATTTTTACGTAACATAAAAATGCATTTTCCAGCTAATTAATTTCAGTATTTCCTAATATTTTCAGCGTAAAAAAGGCAATGAAAGTTTTGAACTTGAGTGTGCAATGACCTTTTGCAATAACTTTTGCAATAATAAGATGGGCTCAAGGCAAGCGCAGCCTGTAACCACATTATTTCTACATTTACTTGACATTTTTTAACCCAGCAGCCAATTGAAATGTAGCAAAACTCTTAACAAATCCAGTCAGTAGTGGAACCGTTGATACTTTTTAATTTAAAAAGCAAAACAAAATTTAAATTAAGCATGTACCTTTGTTCACTAAGCGTTCTCTTCTCGTCTCCCTGTCTAGGTCCGAGTGCTCTTCTCCAAAGGTCCATTCATCTCCATCTTTGCCAGTGATCCTCACATCATCATCAAGGCTATAAACCAGAACCTCAACAGTGTTCTGCGTGACTCGAACATCAACGGCCATGACTACATGCGGAACATTATCCACCTGCCTGTGTTCCTCAACAGCCGCGGCCTGAGCACCGCCAAGAGACTCTGCATTTCCACTCCAGCCAATCCAGATCAACTGAGCTCTGATGGTCAGTACAGAAACATGAACATTTTATTTACTTCTGGTAGTGTGAATAAATATTGAAATATCTCCCTTAAAGTACATAATTGTTCACTATCTAGAAGATGTTTGAAAGGTGTATGAGTTTTGTGCTGCTTTGGAAAAATGTAATTTTACATCATCTGAAACTAAATAATCAAACGTTTATCAAAACCTTTATGAGTATGTTTTGAAATGTAGATTTAAAATCACTCCACTGGCTCCCGTATCATTTCCATGTTGATTGAAAAATTTGAACACGTACATACAAAGCACTCCATGGCTTTGCTACTCACATTTAGCCGCATACGCTCCACTCAGTCAAAGCTTATTGTGGAAGGCAGCTTGTGTAGTTCCAGATCAATTATTTGCAAAGAACAATTATTTATTGATCAATTCAAAGTACCAAACATGCACACTAAGACTGGGTTCCATATCTCTCCTTTGGCCCTAACCCCTAGTGCCCTTGGTGTCCCATACAATTTTCAATTTATTCTTTTAATTACCGTTATTCATTTTATTTGCTTCTGTACTGCTTCTTTTCAGCTCTCTGTGAAGCATCACATTAATTTAGCTTTATAAAATGTAGGCTTATTATTCATATTATTGATATTATTATTATTATATTTTTATAGGTTAACATCCTAATAGTAATGCATTATCAAAAATCTTGTTTTCTACTTTTGTAATGTGCTTAATTCTTTCTTCCCCATCGGTAGCATGGCAAGAAGACATGGACAGGAAGCTGTCTCAGAACACTCTGGGCGAGCAGGGCAAGCAAGGCAGTAGAACAACACTAACCCGCCGGGTAAGACAAAAACAACTCTACAACCCCTTCCCAACAACACACTTTGAGATTCTCAAAGAAGGTCACATGACTGCTATTACTTCATTAGTATCTTATTTTTGTCTCATTTAAGAAAACTCTGAGTCATACTCGAATGCATTCACAGCACAGTTTGAAAGGAAGGTTAAGACTAAATCTTGTGTTTGTTATTGTGTGTGTGTTTTAGAGGAGGGGTATTGTCAGAGCCCCTGGATGTCAACGAGGAACGTCTGTAATTGATTTAATGTCTGTTTACTCTTCCCACTGAGATGCCATTACCTAATGACAGGGTGCAACAGCGGTGGGTCTCAGTGACAAAGCGCTGGCACGGTAGCACCAAGGCAGGAGGCTAAGTGGCTCCTCTGCTCTCACTGCCAGGGTTGTTTGTTTGTTTGGCTGATTTATCTGCATCCTTTACCCCCCTCTTTATTTCAGGGGCACACTCCTCTTGTTGTGTTGCAGCTTTTTCTTGGCACACTATATTACTGATTCCTTTATTTTACTCTATGAAGTCGTTTAGGAGGTGCTTGTGAAAGACTTCAGTCAATAAGACCAAACTAGGGGGTCAGCTGTTTTTGTGTCTTGTCCTTGTTCTGTTTAGTTGTGTAGTGCTGCATTTAGAGGTCAAACAGAGGTTGTGCTGAATAGTGTTTTCATCCATGTGCTAGTTTTTTTTCCAGTTTTTCCAGAAATCAAGAAAGCAAGGTTTCCGCTGGTTCTTAAAAATTCTTATTAAATATAAAATGTAAAAGCCCAAAATTTAGTCACATTTTTGTTAATTTAAAATCACTGTTCCAGATATTAATAATTATCATATTTTCCTGCTTTCCATGTAAATCTCACTTGATATGTGTTTATGTTGGTAGGGTTGCCGTAGATGCATAAAAGTGATTTATAAAAAGTTATCAAAAACATAAAATGGACATTAGCGGTGATGCCATAGTTTCAGAAAAGGTTCATATACACTCAAAATCTAAAAGTTGTAATGTAGCATTATGTTGTTCTTTGCATACTATGTTAAAAAAAATTGTGCTCTTGTTCGTACTGGTGTTCAGTTTTATCTCTATATCTATTTACCTAAGCATGAACATTTGTGTTAATAAGTCCTAATAATACCCGTTGATGAGGCATCCTGGAAGTTGTAGTTTTAGCCTTCAACTTAGTCCAAACACCACATCAAACATGAACATTGTAATTGTTTTAACATAGCTCCTCTTGTGGTGAAAAATTAAGCACATTGTTAAAAGATGGGAGTCTTTGCACATTCTAGATAACACATTCATTTATATGCGTAAGGCTCCCTTCAATTATGCTGGATAAAAAAGGCCACCGTATTGACGGCCATGTGTTCCAAGAAGAAGTCAAGTCACAAGTTGAGCATTAGAAACATCAAAGTTTCAGAGGGGCTTAGAACTCAAATATCCAGTGCTCGTGACTAGTGCGGCTTTGTGACTGTACTGTAGCAGCACATGCTTTCCGAGATGAGCAGACCTCTGCATGACACCATAGACAAGAGGTCAATCAGTTATGTGCATCAAATTGCTCAGACACAATACTGAATCCACACACGCACACACACGCACACACACGCACACGCACGCACACACACACACACACACGCACACACACACACACACACACAACTCAGAATCCAATCTGTCAAACTGGGTGCAGTTGATTTGAAAATAAAGGCAGAACATTTTATAACTACTTTGCTGTTGCGTGTTGATTGTGGAAGGCAGCTTGTGTAGTTCCAGAGAAAAGATTTGCAAAGAACAATTATTTGTTGATTGCATTGTTTGGGATATAATATTTAATCTACATTCTGATATAATTCTGCAATGAGATGCTTCACTGCTTGTTTTTTATTGGTGTGTAGGATACGTACCGCAGGAGACAGATGCAGCGCACTGTTACCCGTCAGATGTCCTTCGACCTGACGAAGCTTCTCGTAACTGAGGACTGGTTCAGTGACATCAGCCCTCAGACCATGAGGAGGCTGCTCAACATCGTGTCAGTCACAGGTCAGCGTCAAACAGTACATTCACTGCTGTTTGTGGTGTGTTAAAGGCTTTAAAATAACTATAAGAAGATTTTGATTTCTCCCAGGTCGCTTACTACGAGCCAATCAGATCATCTTTAACTGGGATCGGTTGGCATCTTGGATCAACCTGACGGAGGAGTGGCCATACCGCACATCCTGGATCATTCTCTTTCTGGAGGAAACAGATGGTGTATCAGACCACGTAACACTCAAGAACATCTACGAAAGGTCAGTTTGTGACTCTCATCTAGGTTGGTTAATTAAGCAAAACAAAGCAAGACAATGTAATCACTGATTTATCCATAATCTATTTTTTTTTGTTTTAAACACTTGTGACACTATATGTATAGTGTATGTAGCTTGAGATAGTTTTTATACTCTGCCCCAAAGGAGCTTTTTCCAAATGCATCCCGTTGATCCTAAAGATTTTATCAATGATACAAATAACTGTTCATTGAATGATATATTTCTTAATATTACTATAATAAAATTAAGTGTAAAACATTTAATTGACACATCTAAAATTTTTCTCGTGATTATTTACCTCAATAAATACCTTTTACTTCAAAGTTATTTTAAAATGTTTAGATTTTTATTGGGTAAAACATCAGTAGTTGTTTCATTTTGTTCGTATGCTTAGCCATCAGTTAAAAGTATAAATGCAGTTCCAACTTTTATGATATTTAGTTAAACATATTTAAGTAAATCTGGTATTAATCTCTCTCTTTTTCTCTTTCTAATCTGTTTAATAAATTTTTTCCTACTTCGTCCTGCTTAGAGCCACTGGGTTTTGCTGGATAATTGTCTGGTTCATTTGACATTTGGCCCTTGATCAAAAAATATTGGGGGACCCCTGGTTTAGCTTACACTTTTACTTACTGTCAGCTGGATTGTATCATTTGAGGTTCAAAATAGAACGAAGATTGCTCAGTTGTTTGATATTTTGACGTCTTCAGAAATGTTCTTATTTCCTGGTCATCAAACAGTCCCTGTTACATCTGCTGCATATTCTCTAGAGGCTTTGAGAGCTGTATGCGTGGACATGGAGGCCGTTAGGACTGCTGATGCTTGGTGTTTGGCCTTTAAAGGTTGCTCTGTCACATTACACTAACATGCTGTGGCTCCTGGGGCTGTAGAAGTGTCAGAGCATCTCAGCGTCAGCATCTGTTCTCTCTCTCTCTCTCCATCGCTTTTTCATTCCCAGCCCCCATGATGCCCTTTAGTGCCTCATCTCACCCGTTTTTCTCCTCTTTCTTACCCTAAAATGCTTCTTTCCATTCGTGTCCATGCTAGCACAGCACTAGTTTGAATCTTTGACTGTGGATGGTAAAAGAGAGGCCTCTCGCGCTGTTCGGTTATCTGCAACAGATGTTGCTCAGATAAGAAACTGTCAAATCTACGAGTACTTTCTTCTTCCTTCTGTTGCTCTCCAGAGGTCACATGGCCTCACGCTTGTTCGCTTTTTATAGAGATGAAGGTGACCCACAACAGCCAGTGTAGATGTAGACGGTGTGTGTGTCTGCTCTTTGTCAGTTTTTTGCATCTGTTTCTAATCTTGGGTTTTCAGTGATCAAGATGTATTTGTTACAAGAACCGTTAAGGCAAGTATCATGATATACATACTTGAATCACACCAGTGAATGCAGTTAAGTATAGACTATTTTTTTGTCATCTGGCGATTAAAAAATGTTTATTAACTCACCACTGACCAACTTAAATTGTAATGAACTTGTGTGCCTACAGTAGATTAGAATAAAAAAATAGAAAACAATAATTTGTGAAAAACTACATTTTCCTTGTCATTTTTCTATATGAAGGCTGTGGTATATATGTTTTAATGTATAGTTTTAAAACACTTCTTTCCTCATATATTTTTTTTTAATCTAAATAGGTATTTTAATGAGAAAACAGTGAGTTGCACAGTCCAATCACAGCTGTACTAAGTAAACCTGATAGCCAGATATACATTGTTTATCTGTGCATCTCATAGTCCCACCTCATAGTCTTCATCTTGACTCTGTTTTCCTTTACAGCTCTTGATGATCATTTCTGTCTGTTGAAGAGACCTTTACTAGATCATTTAGTCATTAGCTACTTTTGCGTTCGGGCCATGTTGGGTACGACTGGCCTAGAGAGAAACGTGGACCCCAAATGTGTGTCAGTAAAGTAATAATTTTTTAAATGAACAAAAAACACAAGCCCAGAAAAACTTAAAGGCACCAGATCAAACATTCTCGAAGTCTGAAAAACTTATGTGTATAGAAGTGAGAGTGAACAAATTAATTTAGAAATTCTACAAAAATCAAAAATAGTCCTTCTCATCATAGACATTTTTGTCATCATTATCTTAACTGTTCTGAGTGTAAAGAGGCTCCTTCTTTAAGGACTAGAGCAATATGGCAGGATGTGGTCACCAAAGATCAAAAGAGCCAATCAGCTAACAGCTCTTGCGTGTGTGGCTCAACAGTGGATGTGTTTCACAGGTCAGCTGTCGCTCTTGGTCTTACTTATGAGGACTAGGCTTGGGTACTTGCTCTTGAGAGTTCATGAAAGCTGATGCACGGATATTGCTTAGGAATTGAGTGCATTTTGTATTTATGAGAGTTTGTAGGTGTCTTTCACAGTTCATCTTAATTTATTTACTCTGTCCTCTCTTTCTCACACCTTCTTAGAAGAGGGATGTGGTGAAATACTCTATTTGTTGTGTTGCTCCATGTTAGATCATTGAGACAGAGGTTTTATGTGAGTTTGTGACCGTTGTGTCACTTTTGCATTAAGTGCTTTGAACAATCTGACCTTTCAACACAAAACTTGATCAAGCAACAAAACTGTAGGCTGAATTTTAGGAGAAATATTCTTACATTGGAGTTCTAATTTTGGGAACAATTCTATTCATTTATGGAAAGCCTTTCAAGATATTGAATTAAAAACACACAAAACAACAGGTTTTGAAATAGTTCATCATGAGATCCCATATTGAAACTGTCAGAACCTTTTTTCTAAAGTTAATGAGACAAGCCAAGAATGTGAATGCTGCTGTTGATGCTACTTATTTACAATGCATGTCATGTGATCATGATGGCAACAAGGATATAGAGTAATAATAGCTTAGACAATAGAATATTCTCTGGAACTTGTCCCAAAAAAATGTTTTTAATTGTTCCTGAAATGTTGCAAAGGCATTTTACATTTAAAAATATTAAGAACTTATTTGGTCTAAATCGGCCTAAAAATGAAATAATACAAATTAATTAAAAATTTATATAACTTATTTTAATCCCAACAAGATGTAAACAAACGTTGTCTTTGTGCACATATAGCTTATGAGGAAATAACATTATCAAGTGTCATTTTATGGTAAATGTTATAAAAAAATTACTTCATTTTGGTTGTATTTGGTACTCTAAATGCTGACATAATTATAGAGCATAATCATAGACATTGTGTCTGTGATATCACATAAATCTTTCAAGATTAGGTTTGAAGTTAAACGCAGTATTTAGTCAAACTGATTCCCCAGTATGTTTGGAGATTGGTAAATTATTTTAGGGTGTATTTGTATGAAGCTGAGTTGATGAAATCAAAACCTAAGAAATCCACATAAAATGGCTGTCACTCATCCCTGTGCCCTTAATTTCACCCATTTTGTCTTATAAGTCATAATATACAAATTTGTTGTAAATAAAAAATCACAGTGTTGTTGGTGTGGAAATGTAATAAATATAATAAAGTATATTTTAAAATAGAATAGAAATAGAATAAAGACAAAACATCTAAAATGAAAGTTTTAGTTTGTTAATGTAATTATACTTTTTTAGCAAAATACAACATTAGAGCTATAAAACAAAACAATTTTGCTCCAGGTTAGAAACAATTGGTCATGTTAACATGGGATGTCTGGTATCAGCTCTCTTTGACACCTACTGTATGTATCTCTGATAGCAGTCAATCAATTTTATTTTCAGTCATGCTCGTATTGGCTTCAGGAGGAACGATATCTTGTCATTCAAATCTGTGGGTACATTTTATTCAGCATTCAAAATTGGCTATTATTGACTAAATTAAACAGAACACACATCTGATTTAACGGGTTGCTTTATTTGCACATATTTTAATTTAAAAAAAATTTCTGAAGGAAAGCAGTACATTTATCGGTCTGCTTTGTGGAAAGAACTCCGAAGTCTTTCAGTTATCCGGCCCCTTTAATCTGCATCAGAATGTGAATAATCTGTTAATAACAGCATATTTTTTGTGATTAACAGTGTGAAATAATCCGAACAGGCAGCTTAAACACAAAGGTCGCCATGTCCTTATAATGCACACTGATCGGTTTACCCTGATCGGTTTGCTTTTAACCCGCTATTGTTGCTAATTTAGCATTTGTTTTTTAATAATTTGGCTTCAGTTTGATCCAATACTCTTTGCTTGTTAATTGACACCACCATCTCTGCTCTTAATTTGTAATTGACACTCTTACACTTTTTCTGCAGTTTGAAATTAAGTGTGTAATTTATAAATCTTTTTTTGATTCATAAATACATATTGCAAAAACTACATGATGCAATTACTTGAACAGGTCAAAGTACCATGATATGAATTTTTTTAACCATAATAATAAATGTACTGGTGTTATCGTGTATGATACGATACGGCTTACTCCTAGCTGGGATCATATTTGGAATCATATTGGGAGAAATGTTCACCAGCCTGCTGAATGGATACTCATCAACACTCTATTATATAACAATGACTCTGTTATGAGTGTTTTGGTACATTGGTTATTATTTCTCTCATCGTACACGCGACCAAGTGAAAGTTCTTGTTGTCACATGAGTTTTCTTGGTCTCCTGTTATTGTGCCGATGTATAAATTAATGACTTAATGAATCAATAAAAAATTATTATCCAGTTATATTATCCCGATTAATATTATCCAGTATAGACGCAGTAAATGTTATTATTACATCCTATTAGATCCTTTTGAAATGTCCTACAACATTTTATTAATGGGGAAGAATTAAAATTATTGTACCAAATATTACAGGCTGGGAACTCCTTGAGAAACAAATTCACTTGTTTTTGTATTTTGTGAGAATCTGTAAATAAAAAGAACCCTTGCATAAATGAGAACTTGAACTCTAACCCGAGTTCCATCAGTGGGGTAATGCAGGTGGTAGGTAGGGCGTAAGAGTCAGGCTGTGTTGCTTGGGTGCTAAGCACCTGACAGTCTTTCAGGTCATTCAAACTTGAAGATCTGTAAGCCCAATCCATACTTGTGCTCCAGCCTACACATTGCTTTTGCAAAGGCTACACATTTACATAACCCCATTGCAGAGTGTGAGCTCTGTGATTGGTCGAGATGGTGCACAGAAAGCGCTTGCACTCTCTTTATTGTTAACCACTGGATAATGGAGTCAATCTTTGGCAATAAAGTAAATACCGTTCCTTTGTTGTGATTAAGGCTAGCTAGTAGTTAGAATTGTTAACGCACCACTTCAACATATTAATTCATGCAAGAACAGGGCTTCTACAGAAACAGCGAAGGTATGTATGTATGTATGTATGTATTTATGGAGTTATATTTATATGATATGTGACAAAATAAATGCAATCTGTCCTTTGTTAGGATCTGTGTTTTTGTCTGCTAGCCGTTAGCATTTTTGTCAAGCCAATATTGATTAGTGCATAGACAGCACGAGATGGAGTGCAGAACTATAGTTGCTTGTGAGGACAAATGGGTGCATCAAGAGCCTTGCAACAGCCAATTCAAAAACTAGATACACAACTAAAAACTCACTTTTTTGATAAAATCCTCAAACATCGCCTGGAAACATACCAGAAACGAGCGTAAAATGTTATAACAGTTTTTAATTATTTCTTTGTCCAAAATGATTTTCTAATGTGTAATTGAGTGTCTCTTTTGTTGCCAAAGTGCAGCCTAGAAAATGGCTTGGTTATATAAAAACATGTTATGGTAAAGAAGAGGTAACTTGAATTCTACTGATATCTCTTGACAAAATCATAATCATAAAGAGAATAAGAAGTATTTTGTTTTTTAAAGGCCAATAGGAAAATCCAAATGTAAAGTGAGTCAGTGAGAGAAATGTCATGGTGGCTGAAGGCCATGGTTGCACTTTGTGAGCAGAGTCATGTCCATCGGGAGTTTATTTATGGCACTTTGCACCGGTTTTGTGCTTGTTAGAGGTGTGGCCCGCCGAGCCAGATCTGCTCTGACATCTGGTATCCGGCTAGTGCCAGGATGCTTTCACAGAACCTCAGCGGTACGGTAACATGCCCAGGCCACCTTCCATATATCAGCCCGCTCTAGCCTGGGAACATATGTCTTCTCCTCCCCTACTCTCAGTGCAGCCCTTGTTAATTAACCCACCAGGAGAGTTGGCGAGGCAGCCTCCAGAACAACCGATCTGATGCAAGCGTGTGAGGAAAAGGACACGCCCCTTCACCTTGTGTCCACACCTACTGCACCTCTCCGTGTCTTCTTGGCTTGCCAACTCAGTGTGACTCTCACTGGTGAAAGAAGAAGCACATGGAAGTCTTTCCGCTCTCCTAAAAGCCTGATCACAATGCTTTTTGTAACAATGCTCAGCCTATTCACTGAAGGAACAGTTGGCTCTCAGTGTTAGGCTTCAAATCCAGGATTTAAGGGATTTTTGCTAAACTTTAAGTAATGACACTCAGAGTTATTGGTATGAAGATGTTAATTGCTCTTCTCTCTTGTACTGAAATATTAAGATGGCATTCTGTTCATTCGGGATTACTTTAATTGGCACAATTATTGTAATTTCAGTCGCAATTACGTTAGGAGATAAAAGTGTCTTTTGAAGCATATTTATGTGATTTTTCTTAACTGAAATCTCTAATAAGCCTCTAAACCCTTCTTCTGAAAAGCACAGGCATTCTATTCTTTTGCTCTTTTGAACCTCGTTCCCTTTGAGTTGGGACTTCTTGGTTTTTAGCGAATTAGTATTTTTGCCACGTTCCAGTCTTGTCTCTACCATCTCGATATGTTTTCTGCTCTGCCTTTGGAAGGAGGCTTTTGTCAATGAAGCAGATGCTTCAAGAACTCTTTGGTGGAAGAGGTAAACTTAGTAATTTAAAAAGTGCAGCCATTATTTGCCCAGAGGCCCTATAAATGATTAGGCTGTTGAAAGCCCCATCTATTCCCCACCGGAGAGAAGCTCAATCTAAGATAGGGAGTGCATTTATTGGGTTCACAAAGTGACCTCAGATTGAAGAGATGAAACGAAATTGGGGAAGATGTTGTGGGTGCACAGAATGATGTAAACGCTGGTGATGCTCTCAAGGCTTGTTCCTTACAGTCAATTTTCAAACCATTATTTTGAATAAAGAACTAACTTTAGCTTTACCATTTGAGGGTAATTTAAAGGGTTTATGTATATCCATGTTTTATAGAATGTAGATGCAACCTGATCAGTACAAAGCGAAGCTCAGCAGATCTTTAAAGTTTAAACCAAATACACATTTTTAGTGTTTATTAATATTTTACCCAAATGTTCATTTTAAGTTCTGGTCACTGATGGTGCTGCACCTGAGTTCATGCAGATTAGCTATGCAAACTCTCAGTGGCTGCAGTTTCAGGTGGGTGTAAGACAGTGTGTATATTATATTCAACATGTGCTCTATTAACAAAGTCAGTGTTTATACTGTTTTTTTTTTTTTTTTTTTAAGACTCTCTAGGGAACTATTTAGCACATCACATCAAGTGATCTATCAGATATGACACATTTAAAGTGATTAAAGGTAAGAAGAGCTTGTTTTTGCTTTTAAATTTAAGAACATTGTACAAACAAATGTAATAAATAGAAGAGGAATATCCTCAATCTTTAATAGTTTCACAAGGCTGTCAGTTTTGAAACTCTTTTTGTATAGGCCTCTGGAGCAGCAGTCAATAACAGATCCGAACCGCAGCTACAGATTAAACTAAACAAATCTAGTGGGATGTTAGTTTGAACCAGTCTTGCTGTTGTGATCTTTACAGTAGTTTTTTAGTGAATATCAGAATTTTTTGGAAAATGTAATGCGAGTTCCCACATTGAGAATCCCTTTGCCTCATTAGCCTTAACTTCTGATCAAAGATGGGGAATTTTGCATATCAACAGTACCAGCAGACAAGAGACGGCTCGAGTTCACAACTTAAGTAAAACAGCGTTAACCACTAAAGAAATTTTAGCTCTTTTGATGCTATACTGAGGGAATCGTTGTTCTGTTGTTTTGGATATTTGGTGTCTCTTGAGTTTATTGCTGGATACTTTAAATTGGGACGCCTATATTTGCCAAAGCTGCTCTCAGAGCTCTACCTGCCAGTAAACATCAATGGGCGCTGTTCTATAAATATCTGATGTTTTCAGATCCCGTGTGCTCAACTGCTGCTATCAAGTAGTTCGGAACTTTCAAAAGTCTTTTAGAACTGGGAAAAGGCTTTTTGAGTTCTGGGTATAATCTTTTCTGAATCTGGCTAAGTTTCTTCTGCTGTTTTGTAAATTTCAGATTTTCATACTTGTTATTTTCAGTTTAGCTATGCTGACTGAAGAAGGAAAGTCCCATCTATAATCAAAGTATCAAGTTGATTTTATCAGCCCACCAGAAGGATTTCTTCTTCATTTGCAGGAGTTAGAGCGAGGAAAGTCCCAGTGATTTGTAACATTGAAAGCATACAATTATTAACTAAAATAGTTTTGAGAAATTGGTTGCAATTTTGGGAACTCTGAGATGTCCACCTTAGAGAGCTGTCATGTTTTTTTAGATTATAAGTTTAAACCTTTCAGACCTGATTTAATTTCAAGGTCTCAAAAAAATTGTAAACTGCTTAATATGATGAGTTAATTAAAAAAAATATGCCCTCTCAAGTTGTAATTTTTTGTTTGTTCTAGTGAATATTATATATACATGGATGTAATATGTTGAAAATTTACTTTAAGTGTATAACTTTATCTGCAAAAAAACTGATTACGGCATTGTGTTCTCTCCTTAAATTTTTTCTTTTTTAAATTGCTGTAAATAACAGATTACATTTATTGTCCATTTGAATGGAGCCAGGGACTGAAGGAGTTAATTTGTTAAAAATAAATAAATAAATATAAAACCAAATAATAGATGCCAGTTTGGATGTGAAAACGCTTTATTCAAATTGATGGAACATAAAGAGAGCCATGTAACATCTGAAGATGATGTCCATGAAGCACAGTGACAATATTAAAAAGTTGAAAAATAGCAGGAAGGATTGGCAGAGAGTCAGAGTTATATATAACATCTTAAGAGTGTTGCACAACTCATATTTAGATTCTGGAGCAACAGATAGAACCATCCATATTTAGTTCTATTTATCCATTGCTGTTTTCTCAATAATTCTCTATGAGAAGTTTTCATAAGGCCCCGACAATGGGCACGAATAATAAAACTGTCTGCAACTAAAAAAATTAAATGTCTACAACTGAAAACCATAGTATATCTACTATATGTGACTATCTAATATGTGTCTAAATTAGCTAAGCAACAGGATTTGGTAAACAGTTAATATGTTGCCTTGACAACAGGCATCATGCATCACAACCATCACAGATGAGTGAAATTAAAGACAGGGACATTACGGAAATGATTGAAACGAAGACTGGTTTATAGAAATCCTTCCATCCATCCATTATCTCGTCGGCTTTTTCCCTTTCGGGGTCACCACAGCAGAATGAACCGCTGACTATTTCAGCATATATTTTACACGGCAGATGCCCTTCCAGCCGCAACCCACTGATGGCAAACATTCACACACACTCATTTACACTCTAGGGACAAATGTTTTTTCTCAATTCACTTATACCGCATGTCTTTGGACTTTGTGGGGAAAACCAACGCGATCACGGGGAGAATATGCAAACTCCACACAGAAATGCCAACCGACCCAGCCGAGGCTCGAACCAGCGGCCTTCTTGCTGTGAGACGACTGCACTACCCACTGCGCCACCGTGACGCCTGTGTATAGAAATCAATATGAGTCAGTACGAATGCTTCACGTTACAGAAAATTCAAAAGGCCACGCAAAGAATTTTTTGTTTCACGGAAAAAAAATTAAAGATATGAAAAATGCACTTAAAATTCATCCGGAAGACAACACTGGGCATCACGTGACTGCATTCGATGCGCCGCCACCAGTTCCCCAGCCCTGATTCTGCGTGTGTTTGTGCATAGTATTCTGCTCTCCTATTGGTCCCTGACACCCCATGATGTCTTCCAAGAAGAGGTCTCTTTTTTTATCTTCATGTACACTTTCGGTTTGTGTCCTAAATTTGTAAATTTGTTCGTGTTGCTTTTTTTTGGTAAAGCATATTTTGGGTTGGCCATGGCTCTCCTCCATCACCATGCATTCTTCCCCACTTCGCTTCACTCAAAATTAAGGGTTATTGTTTTTATTTATGTTATTCTGTTTTTATTGTTTTATAATTATTAATTAATTTTATATTGCGTACTTTTAAGGAGTCAATTATCCTAATATATTTTTCTCTGGTTCTCCACATTATTTAAAAATGTAATATCATTTCTTTGTGGCTTGAAATGGTTTAGGTATTTTACATGTAAAACTTGCTTCGACTTATGAAAAATTCAGCATACGAAGGCCACCCCGGAACTAATTAATTTAATGTCTTGAGGTATCACTGAATAAGTGGGAACAAATACAAAATGTATTAAAATAATTGATGGCAGAACTGATAGATATCAATATTACCCTATGAATTTTTCCACTTTTTTTTTTAGATTTCAGTCCCAGTGCTGGATTAGCCCCCAGATGTCAGTAATCCAGAAAATCTGAAGAAGTCAGCCAAGTTTTTTGTGAATCTCTCCGGCCGTAGATTTTATGTGGGTCTACTTATATTGCTAGGTAGCTCAAACTTGAATGAGGTTCTCTTAAGTCCTCGAGCTTTCCACAAAGGTACAAGCTAAGTCAAGTACCTCATTTAAGAACCATCCAATGGTGAAGAACTATTTGAGAATTATACTCTTGCCTATAAGATTCTGGGTGGGAGGCTATAAAAGAAGAAATGAGGAGGATGAAAAAAGAGCTTACGCCAGCTTTGGAATCGATTAGCATGTTGAGGTACCCAGTAAGAGGCTCCTCAAGTGGCCAACTTAATCACAAGCAAGCTGCTATAGGCCAAACAGCGCAACACAGCTCTGATCAATAGTACCATTGTTTGAAATTCCTTTGGTGTTCTTGATGTGTTCTTTTATCTTTTAAATCAGCCAGTGTTTGGAACAGCGGAGCTTAATTTCCCCTCGCTCCCTATGCTCGGCTGACAGATGAATGATTACACTTTCTTCTTTTGTAGCGTTCTCTCAAAGCGAAGGCAGAGAAGTCAAAAATAATTGCAAAACAAATCACTTGATGTCTCAGCCAGCGTCTTCTCCCACTGGTTTCAAAATCTGTCTGTATAGCTAGTGGAAGAGTTGCATAAGCTTTAGTACATTTTCAATCTATTTTTTGTATGCGGCATGGAGAAAGATTAGCTTTTCCCTGGCAACAGCATTTTAATATGGCTTAAAATTACCACTCACAAACCTGTTTGTGGAGGTGCAGAAGAAATGAGGAGTATATATATTCAATATCTACCTATATCTATTTTTTTTACTAACAGACAAAGGAACACAGGAGATCAGAAGAAACAAGCAGGAAACCAGTAAGATTCATTTATTACGATGAGTCTCTGGAAATCATAAAATTTAACAGTTAAAGCACAACAGGGAGGCACAGTTAGGGAGAGTTCTCAATAGTGCATGGATGAAGCGTAGTTAAGGTGCATGTGATCATTCCATAGTTAGAGCTTATGTGTCTCCAGGTAATGTGGGGAACACATTGACTGTATGTAACATGGATTAACATGATGTGACCCATAGGTTTTAGGAAAAAACAAATGAGTCGCGGAGTTTGGCCAGAGCCACTACCTACTTTACAAAGCATCGCTACCGAATAGTAAAAATGGTTAAAAATTAGGTTCGGTTGATCGAAAATGTTAAAAACAAAACCTCTACGATTGTAGCCCTATTCTTAGTTATACAAAAATTTTAATCTTAATATGTCTTAAACAAATGAGTTTTAAAAAAAATCACTCATCAACATCTCTCAGAGTTGTAATAAAATATGTTATTTTAGCTGTAAAGTTGTACATTTTAATATGGCTGTTAATGTTTTCTACTGGAGTCAGTCTCAAATGGTCAAATAATTAACAGCCGTTCTATCACTTCCTGTTGTGCGTCAAGACCCCTAATTATTTACGATAATATAACAAACATTCTCTTTTTTACGGATAAAAATCATGATTTTATTAATCATTTATTAATTTAATTGAAATGTCTGTTGTATAATATTGACAGTAAAAATCTGAAGCAATGGCTGGAAACATCAAAGGAACACATGAAGAAGTCTGTCACCCATCACATGTAGATGTTGATATTGTGGACTTAATTATTTAAACAGAAACACTTTTAACCATTTATTTCAGTAAATCAGCGCAAGCTTAACCCATGCCACTGACCAATTGAAAACGAATATAATGAAAGCCAGCCAATTTTCAGGATACAATGTTAGACTATTTCAGAATGCAATGCGAACCTCCCCCAGTGTTGGGTGTAACTAGTAACAAAGTAATTAGTTACTGTAATAATATTTTTTTTAAGTAACTAGTAGAGTAAGCCATTACCCGTTTGAAAATGGTAATATTATTACAGTTTTCCCAAAGTAGTTACATTTGAGTTACCTTGAGTTATATTTGCCAATAGCTTCTTCATGACACACAAGGCACATAACACAGAGAACAGGGAAGGGAAGGAAAGTGGAGGGGGCATGAATGGAACAGTGATTGGTCTGGGTTTGGCACGAGGTATCATTTACCATCATCACCGATTGGTCAACACCCGGCAGCGGAGAGCAAAGACAGACAACAACGGCAAGCTCTTTTCAGAGGAAAGTTCTCAGCAACTGCAAAAGCTCATTTTAACATCTGAAGATTCAGTCATTACTTTGAACATGTTCAACAGAAGGAAAATAACTTGTTGGTGAAGTGCACCCTCTGCTCTCTACCTCTTATAATTCTACCTCCAACTTAAAGAAGCGAAGCGACGGCGTGACATGAACGAGCGGAACAACAAGCAGCAAAAACTTTTAGTTCAACATTAAGTACTAAGAACATAAAAATCTGCTTGTTGCCGCGTATGTAGTAAAAGAAATGTTCCTCTAAAAATAAAGACCCTAAACAACAGTCCTCTTTTATATTTTAACTTTCTATATGATGCATCTCAGGCAATTATATAGTAATTAAGAAAAAAGTTTAACAAGTAATATAACTTAACTTCTTCAGAGAGTAATATAGTAAAGTATGGCATTACTATTTCAGAGAGTAATGTGTAATATATAATTTTTTGAGTAACTAGCCCCAACTCTGACCACCCCACACCCCTTTTCATTTGTTAAAAGCATTATTGAAAAAATGAAGTAAATCGCATCTTTTCAACTAAATTGTTGCATTTGTCATTCAGGAAATTTAGTCTGAAATTTGTTTGCCATAGCAGGTCAAATGCCGTTCAAAAAGTTCATTCATTGAATATCAAACATTATTTCATTTTTTATTTATTATTATTTTTTTTAAGCTTTGCGTTAGGCAGTGTCCTTGAAAAAAGTGTCTGCATGTGTCGTCTTGTGACAGAGGAAGTTGCCTCTCTAGAGGGGCTCTTATGACTGGCTCCTGTTTGTCTGCGATCATACACACACTCACAAATAAACAAGCCCAGCTGGATTTCGGAAGAGACACAATCTGCCCAGTTCTGCTTAATCCAGTGCGTGGGAAATGAACCAAACCCTCCTCGCTAGCACATGTCTCTCCCGTTCAGCCCTTCTTAAAGAGATACGTCAGTTTGTGTGGGTGTGTGTAAGCATGTGTTTGTGCTCCTTATGCTGGTCTCGTCCTTCATCTCCACCCTGATGGAGACTTCTAGTTAATGTCTGTCATGTGGAAGGTCAGCTGACTGTTAGCACAGCGTCCTTCTCGGACATGCTGACACACAAGCTTGCTGTAGCACAGTGTCGGCCTTTGTCCGGTGACTCCAACATCTGCTCTCACACCCAGCCACTCGCTTGCCTTCACACACAGACACTTGTCAACTCAAAATCTGAGTCATCTGGGGACCGTAGCTATTTATACAGCTGTCAGAAGATCTGATGAGACCGTAGCGGAAGTAGCAGTTACAACAAACTCTGCCCAGATCAGAGTGTTATTGTCTTTCAGAGCAGGAACACTAAGAACTGAAGAACTTAACTATGTATTAATATTAAATGCTTATGACTTTTCAAACTCAGTAAAGTGTATATCTGTACTTGACCTTTAATTAGTTACCTTTATAAACTTTTCTTGTTTAATAGATAAAAAATAATGGTCAAAGAGTTACATTGTAAGTAAATGACACATCCTTTAAGCATTGTCTAAAGTCGATCCTGAATAGACACAGCTCCACACTGATTAGATTTAACCAGTGTATAAAAAACCCATAACACTAATTAAGGCACTCTTTGCTCATCCGAAGCCAGATTACTATGCATACTATGCAAGGTTGCAACCAAAATGTGCAGGGTTTTGGCCCTCCATGACAACCCTGTTTTAAGGGAACTTGACAATATTGGATGATAATGCCACAGCATTGATTCAAAGGAGCAGGGTTTTAATCAGAGATGCACTTATACCATTTTTAGATAGAGTATGAGTACCAGGCATGGACCGTCCCTCGTTTTTTGGGGGCTGGGCTTTTATAATAAAGATTAGAAAAGTATGTGTTATCAGCAATGACTGCAGGTATCTGAGACATCGTGGACCATTGGATGAATGTCTCAAACTTTTTTTTTTGTCTCAAACTTTGACTTTGGGATAGCAAATAAAATCACAGACCCTTCCTCCAACTATTGGTCAAATCTGCTGTTCGACCCTCCAGAGCAGCTAATGAACCTCAGTCGTAAATATGTTTTAAAAATTACATTAGTTAAACAGACAATGAACTTGGTTAAAAAGTATCTGGTTCATTACTAGTTTAAAATAATTTTCTACAATGTGTTTGTTAATAAAACAATGGCCTAAAGTGTATAGTTTTTCTATTTACTGTATCTTCATACTTTATTATTATGGTGAATTTACACTTGGTGCCAGGATGAAAGGTTGTTTTGGACCACATTAAAATGTTAAACTTTTAAATAAATGGATTTAGCTGCTGAATTGACAGAATATTCTAGGATAAGCAAATAAAATGTCATAGTAGTTTTAGTTGAACTATTCTAAATACAATTTAACATGTTCCATCCATTCATTAAAATACTTTACTGTTATTAAAGTTATTGGGCAAGACTACTGTACTTGTTATGACTTAAAATGTTTCAAAATAAATTACAGTACAAAGTAAGTGAAGTGACCTTGTATAGTCACCTGCCCTTTAAAGGGTTAAACATTATTAAAATAGTTTTCCTATAGTGTTTAAATTGAAGGTACTATTTTTTCATATATATTTAGGTAGGTCACATAATGCTTTTGTGTTGTCTGTCTCAGAGATCCTGCATTTCAGTAAATCTTTCACATTTTCAAATGTGAAAAAATATGACATTTTTTTTTACATTGAACAGTACATTATATTTTTTCCTCCACCATCCTGGTCACACCTCCAGCTATAAATCAAACTTCATCATTTCTATGGAGAGACAAATCAAAATGATGTAATTTAATATAAATATATGCCCTTATAGAATGTGGACAGTTTACATGAGATAAAAAAAAACGTCTGAAAGAGAGCTTAAGCAAGGTTAAAATTCAAATGAAATGCAACATTTGAAAGTGTTGGTCGTCTACATCTTATCTGTACTGATCTTTTCATTCCAAAATCTGCTGCATTTCTGGAAAAGCTTGATTTATTTCATTGTTTTCATTCTAACCTTCATGATTCTCAGGATTTCAAAAACCGTCCCCACCACTAAAGATGTGGAGCCTCTGTTGGAGATTGATGGTGACATTCGTAGTTTTGAGGTGTTTCTTTCATCCCACACACCTGTCCTCACTGCTCGTGATGTGGAAATGTTCCTGCCATGTACTGTCAACCTGGATCCCAAACTGAGGGAAATCATTGCAGGTACAAACCCACATAAGCACGACTGTCTTGCTGGATATTCAAAGAAACCATAACAATGATATTTAAGACAAAAAAAAAGACTTAAACAAAAAACTATTTTTAAACAATAAGAAAGACACTGGGTTCTGCCACATCTAGTCGGGCCTTTAACGGGGTTTTGGTTGCAGAGCCTAGGTAGTCTCTTTTTCATCTGTTTCGTCTTGTATATTTGCCGGAGTGTTTTTCTCTGTGTACTCTTTTTTTTTTTTTTTTTTTGTAGTTTTGTCACCTGTCATGTGATCTGAGTTCAACTACTTACTTTATCTACTACTATCTTTTACTGACTGCGAGGTTCTGATTGAATCCTGTGGTTGATGACTTGTGTGTTTTTCTTTGATCTTTCCTTTATATTCACTTTCCTTGTTTCATCACATGCATGCTCATTAGGATTTAGTTTATTATATATTGTTGTCCTCGTTTTATTTTTTACCACAGAGTTGTATTTAATTGTCAGTGCATTTTTCAGTGTTTAATGTTCTTCTTTGTGTTTAGAATGTCTTGGTTTACGCTTTTTCCTTCTTTTGGGATTATCATTTATCATGTTTTTTGTTTGTTTATTTTATAAATGTATTTATATTCTGTCCTGGATTTGGGTTCCACCTTCCTCATCTGGCCCTCTATAACACTTAAAACATTAAATGTTGAATTATATATTTCTGTTGATTTATCTTGTATGTACGGGTCAAGTCACAAAAAGAATACAACAAAAGGCCAGATTGACATTAAAAATAGTTTTTCGGAATGTTTTTTTATGTAGATCAAATATAGACTTTTCAATAAACATGAACCTTAGAATCAGTTTATCCTCTTTTTTTAAAAAGAGGTACAACAAGCATACATGAGTACACAAATAAATCAGAAAAATGGAATGCAGCTGAAAAAGAAGAATAGATGTAGTGGTTTAGATTGAGCATAAAACGCATTATTAGTATTATTAAAATGTGAAGTAGCTCTGTTTATTTCTCAAAGCTGTTAGAAAGAAATATGCATCATCACAAGAACGGTTTAAATACAATGGCTACTCCTACCAACACAAGTGTGAGAGGTGAGATTGTCTCATCACATGATGATGCTCAGCTGCTTGAGACCGCAGACACCGTTTGGTGCAACGTGACAATGAACTGTGCAAGAAAGCTTTCTTTGTGAAGCAGAGATGAGTAAAATCTCCATTGTGTTCCCTTCAAGCAGTGAACCATTTCAGCCGCTTGTTTTCTTTGTCATCCTGCCAGTAGTTTTTAGTCTGGATAATGACTAGATGACCCTGAAATACTATTTCCAATAAACTTGTGACAATAAATAAAATAAAATAAAAAAACTTGTGACAATAAACTTTCCAATAAAAGAACTTTTGCCTTTTGCTTTTTGATGTCTGAGCATCTATAGTGAGAGATCAGGACAAATGGCTTACGAAACCATCTCCAGCCCCTGTTTACCTACCCAAGATCCTACTCTCCTACATGCCCTCCAGAAGCCTGCACTTAGAGAAGCAACGGCATCTTGTGGTTCTGTCCCATAAAGGCAGAAACTCTCTTAAAACCCTCTCTCTCACTGTCCCTGGCTGGTGGAACAAACTCTCTGTTCCAGTCAGGAAAGCAACAAATCTAACGACTTTCAAAAAGCAACTGAAAACTCTTCTCTTCAGGAACAATTACTATGAAAAAAACAAAACCTTTTTTTCCCTCTTTTCTCTTTTTATCTATGTAATGTAAATGTAATGTAATGTAATATTTCCTGTATGCTATGGTTGATTGATCAGCTGATACAACTTCTACTACGAGCGACCTGAACAAATTGCTTATTGTCTCTCTCCTACTGTAAGTCGCTTTGGACAAAAACGTCTGTTAAATGCATAAGAGTAATGCATTATTCACTCAGGGGGAGGTTTTAAGAAGGTCTGGTTTTGTTAAATTTTTTTCTGTCTGTCCCTTGCTATAAAAAGAGCCACAATGGGCTCTCTTAATTGCTCTCATTTTCACGTTTGATCATTTGATTGCTTGTAAAAGATTCAGACCGATTTCTGAATACAAGCTTATGTCTCTCTTTTCCACCGCTTTCACTTTTCAAATTAAGATGTACGAGATGCACGAGAGCAAATGCACCTTGGAGGAGTCAGCTACCCCACAATGCCGCTGCAAGATGCTGTGGTGCGACCACATTCCGGTTTTGCCCAGCAGTCTCTGGCTTGCTCGCCTACAGGCTCTTTCCCGGGATCATTTCCTCCTGTCACTCAACCTCACAGCAGCTACTTCAGTGGCCTTACAGGACCCCAGCACCCCTTCTATAATCGGGTAAGACATCACTTGCAAACTCTGTGCACTATTATACCTAATAAACTTGTTTATTTTTATTAAACAATACAAATGTGCAAGTACAGGTGTTTAAGAATAATATCTTACAGAAGTGAGTACACCCCTCGCATTTTTTGTAATTTGAGAAATTAAATGTTTCCACAATTTAAAGCTGTAAAAATAATCTTGTAGGCTAGGTAATCTTTATATAAGCAACAAGTATTTTTTTATCTTCTGAGAGTGGTTTTAAAAACCATTCTTTTTTACAGAAACAGCGAATTTACAAAGTTACAAAAGCTCTACTTCCCTTTAAATTATAATAGTGTATTCATAAACGATGAATAAATAAAATACTTTATTTTGTCACATTAAATATATGTTTTAAATATTAACAAGAAATTTTAATTTGGTGTAACAGGTGATGACAATCCATTTTTACTGTTTTTCTGCCACGACAGGGGCCTAAACGTTGTGTCATTTCTTTCCTGTGAGATACAAGTGCAATCTCTTACCACGCTGGCTGCTTGAGCAGCATTTACAGCGTGAGGCTAATTACACCCACCATCACGCAAGTTTGAGCTAGAGGTGGACCCCAAATAAGATGAACTTACATTAAAGATAAAAAAGCATACTAAAGCATATAAAAAGGTCATGAGGCAATAGTAGGTACTTCATAATTTTGCTAAATTGTCTCTGTGTACTGTTGGCTCAGTAACCTCCCTTCCTGATCATTTTTTGTACAAATTTTAGAAGTTGTTCCCTGAGTGTTTGGAGCATTTTTTTCTTTTTCGTTCAGCAAAGGTAGATATTAGGTGGTGATGGAGCATTAAAAACAAATGATCAGAAATTGACCAAATATTACAAAGCACTATCAGCCTTTGCGTCAAAAGATCAGTCACATTTGTTTTTTTTCAGTTCATGACTCCTTTAAACCCTCGTTGTGTTCATTTCTGAGTCTGTGTCTGTTTTCTCCACCTCTGTAGCCTTACTTTCCTCATCATGTTTATCACATACCCCGACATTACTCCGGCAGCCCCCATCATGCCCCCTCTCGCCCTGCTTCTAAACTTCATAAGGACGTTGGTGCGGGACTAGTAAGTACAGAACTTAGCACTTCAGGTTGATCAGAGCACCACAGGCAGGCACGTGTTTTGCTGTGGGCTTAAAATTGTCACAATAAACTCATTGTGGGTCAGGACTCTGAATTGATTTTTGTCTAACGTCTTACTTGTTTCAAGCTCCTTGTGACAAACAGCCTTTGACTTCTATACTTTAATTTAATTACAACAACAGAGCACTTTGATATTTATCAAAAGTGCAATGCTTTTATCTATATAGAGACCCTGTAGCACTAGGGTTGCATAATTTTTTTTATGCAAATGATTACAAGGCGCTTAGTTGAGAATAACCTTCTCAACTTAATGCAGATGTCACGGATTTAGAATGCTAAATCTTTGTTTTATATTTGTGACCATATTGCAAGTAACATCTGCCTTTAAAACAAGTTTTATCCCTGAAAAGCCATTTTTAAATATATGGGATTCACTGGAAGCCCAATATTTAACCTCAGTCATACAGGTGTCCTAACAAAATAATCAAGTCTGTGTTGTTCTAAAACTTAGTAACTCTTATTTACAAAATCCCATAATTCATGCATCATGTCATTCTTCATTCCTCTTCATGTCCTTACTAAAGGTGTTTGTTCTGTACCTGTCTCTTATCCTCTCAATCTACCGCTTCCATCCTCCTCACTGTCTACTCCAATCAGGATGTTATCTGTGAAGACTCCAGCGAGGGTCTTCCCTCTCCTCCATCCCCCTTGATGGTAACTTAAGAAACACGTGTTTGTGCATGTATTGTGTACATCTTTGCAGAAAAAAATGGAGCTCTAATCATCTGCAAAAAGACACACATACATTGTTATTCTGTGTCTGTCGGCAATCATGTGCTGCAAGAAAACAGTGCTCAGCAGAAATTAAATATTAGGTCAGCATTAGGTAATTCAGCAAAGGTTAAAGCTTATCTTATTATTTTTATGATGGATGTTCAAACCCCTATTTTCCCTTTTTTTCCTCAATGTCTTTGGTCCTTGAAGTTATTTTCTATATTTAGATAAATAAGAAAGTTGTAAATAATGTTTAAACAGTAAATAGTAGTCACAAGCTATAATGCTAAGAGGATTGAGCACAGAAATAAGTACAGTTATTCTATAAACATGTTAAATGAACTCAATCTCTACTGTTGCTATGTTACTGAACTAAAAAAAGAAAGCATTTAAAATACTGTAAAGGAGCAAAAACCTTCTGACGCGTATAAAAGAATGGATTTGTTCAACAAGCTTGACTTCCAGAAGCATGAAGGATTTTCCATTCCATTTCAATATTGGTGTAATTACATTTCATTAAACATTCAAATATTACAGTGAAAGACAGAGTTCATTGATGAGTATA
This sequence comes from Danionella dracula, assembly GCA_900490495.1. Classification (NCBI taxonomy): domain Eukaryota; kingdom Metazoa; phylum Chordata; class Actinopteri; order Cypriniformes; family Danionidae; genus Danionella; species Danionella dracula. The sequence goes on along the minus strand of UELW01000067.1, from coordinate 4,208,455 downwards.
AAGTGCCTAAAACTGAACATGAGATGCCTAAGTGTGGGGAAAAACTGAATTAAGTATATGCTTTTCCAATATATAAACAAATAAAATCCATTAGAGGGGAAAAAAACTAAACAGAAACCGAAAGGTAGAGTAAGAAAATCACATAAACACAAAAAAACCTAAACATTTGCTTAAAGAATAATGACTATCTTCCTTTTCATGAGTTAAGAATGACCCCGTGAGTGATGGATGAAATGAGATGGGATGAGTTAAATGGCAAATGTTTAAAATAATTTAGATTTAATGTTCTCAAGAATGGAACGTCAAATAATCTGTGGATAAATAGAATTTATAGGGTTTTAATGGTTAAGTGTTACCTAATCTATAGTTAGCAATTTGTTGACATTATTATTTTGTATCAATATGTAATGCTGATAAATGAATTTGTAAAAAAGTAACTGAGTTCATTTTAGATGACCTGTTCCTTTAATAGCAGATACCATATTGGAATTCACATGCCATCCATTCCATATCGATCCATTAGCGTTTTCATTAGTTTCTCTGTACCTGCTCCTGTCTCCCTCTCTCTTGAGCTCTGCCCTGTGTTTTCTCCTCATATTCCACTATTGACTCCCTCGTTTGATCTGCTCCCTATTTCTTCTGTTCTGTTTGGATGATGCTATCAGAAAGCGGTTGGATTAGCATCATCGGTGCTGAATCAGCCCGCTCTTATCAACAGCATGAACCCCGTCTGTTCTCTCCCCTAGACCCCTCACACTAATTACACTCTTATCACCCGCTTGAAACACTTCACCCATCAGGGTGGAGACGATTAGGAATCAAACAACTTCTTCTCTGCACGGAGTCAGGAAAAATCCTCTGTGTTTCTGCTTTTCCTCTTCTTTGTGTTTTGATCATTTCGTCAGTTTTCCAAAAAGCCCATCTGAAGCGCTCTGTTTGATTGGCTTGATCAAATCATTACTGTGAAATCTGTGCAGGTTGGATGCTGTGATATAGCATCTGTTGTTAATAATGTAATTACTTTGTTTGTTTGTTTGTTTGTTTATTTGATTCAAGCATGTGACCTAATCCCTGCTTTCCCTCTCGTCCTCTCTCCACTCGTCACTCCCAGATTAAACCGCAAGCCTTCAGACCAAACCAGGTACAATCATTTAAACCCTTGTTTTTGGTCCCGTTTCATTGTTTTCAATGCTCATTTTGGCTTGCTTCACTTTAAGGCAGAATGAACAGCCAGTTCTGTTTTTCAGATTTATGTAGCCAAAAGTATGTGAACAATTAACAATCACATGCTGCTAAGCTCAGAATGGACTACTGTGGTTTCAATACATGTGATAGCTGCTTAAACCAACTTGCACGCTTATAGTAATTGAGCAAAAACAAATAAGTACATTTGTTTGTAAAGCAGTTTGAAAACAACACACGCTGCCAATATGCTGTACATTAATGCATAACACACAATGAAAACAAAGTAAAAAGACATTGCATGGAAGCTACATATTAAAACCTCATTACAAATCACCCCTTAAATCTGTACCACATCTCTAATTTCTCCTCCATTGAAAAGTAAAAATCCCATGGTTGATATCTCAGCCCCGATTGGTCCATGGCCTCAAATGAAATTCCTCACCAATCAGCAGTACAATAGCTGTTACGGAATCTAGCTGGTGCTTTTTAAAAACAATTACATTTTGTGAAGTTGAAATGCTATGTTTTCTATGTTCTATGTTTTCTATGTCTGCTCATCAAAGTTATTTTGAACAATTAATCAACTTCATTTTGTTGCCAAGGGTCTGAGTAACCAGACATGCAACTGTATTCAGCTTTTGGCTAAACAAGCACATTCTTTTAAGCTAAGCTTTATTAAATGTTGATTTTCGGCCTGCTAAGTCATGCCATAGCGGTTAATTACTTTTACACTTTAAACTGTTGAGTTAATTTGTGTAAAGCTTAACTTTGTGTCATACATCAAACTACAAATTCCCAAATACTGTGTCACAACTAAAGGTTAATGCTTTGTGCATGAGCACGCTTGGATCAAAAACAATTAGCACCAACAACACATCACATATCTGGCTGAACGATGGGTGCGAACGCCACCAACTGGCCTTATCAATTTGGTTTTTCACAAGAAGAATGACGAATGAAAGCTGTCTCTTTTGATGACGTGAATGGGACAAAAAAGAGGAGCTGGATGGCTCTCAATACACATTCTTGCATCGATCTCATGACCGGAAACTGCAACAAAGAATATCTTGATGAAGAGCAAAGGAAGAAATCACAAAAGAGGAGAAAATAAACATTCAGAAGCTCGTCTTGTTTGTGTCCAACGGTGTCAAAACCCACAAAGATTATAAAACACCTGGCGTGTGGCTTTTTTCCCTTGAGTAGTGATGGGAATTTTTGGTTCATTTGGTTTCCTACTGTAAGTAGCTTTAGACAAAAGTGTCTGCTAAATGCATAAATGTAAATGTAAAGAAGCCATCTGAACTTTCATGTCGGATAGAGACCTTAACACTTTTCTGAAGATTAAAACCTTGCATTTTGACTCCCCACTAAGCCTTGATAGTTTCCATACAAGACTTCAATGGAGAGATACACTTCCATGTTGTCCATGTTGAAAGCATTTTAAACAATTACTTAATAACTGCATTTTGTTGATTGAGAAACTAGAGATGTAACTGTATCTGACTTTTGGCTAAACTAACTCGTTGTATTTAGCAAATTGTTATACACTATAGATTTTTGGCCCTCTAGACCATGCTGCACAAATGGTTAATTACTTTTGCACTTTAAATTGTTGATGTAGTTCATTTGTCTAGAACCACAAACCAAGTCACAGCTAACAAACACTTTTTTAAAGATTACAACCTAGCTATTGACTCCCCGCTAAGCCTTTTAATGATAGCTTCCATGCAAGGCTTCAACCGAGAGATACACTTATACTGTATGTTGCAGCAATTCTGCTTGGCCTTAGCATGCTGAAATGATCTTCTCTGACGACATGCTGCTCTGCTTGTAGCTCTCAGGTTCTGTGGCTTCTGGGGGAGGACACGTCCTCCTCAGCTCTCTGAGCATTGATGGAGTTTGTGAGAAGCTCAAACAGATCCAGGGCTTGGATTCCAGCATGCTGGAACAGTACATCGGCACGATCAGAAAGGTGTGTCTGAAGTAGTGAACTTTTAATGGTTAACCATCATATTCATACTACATTTTTGTTAAATGGGTATTACTTTTTTGTTGGTTTGGAAAAGTACAACAAAATAATATATATAATATGTTGATTACAATTGAAGTAAAACCAAAGGATTGAAGTAATGTTTGGTACAATAAAGACAAAACTTCTTGAGAAAAAATCTTTTGAGGGTGTCTCCAAACTTGATCTGGTCGTGTTCAAGTCATTTTATCAGCTCAAAGTAGTTTCACAATGAGGGCTTTATTTCCCATGGAGAACATCTGAGGATGCAATGACTTTTTTGATGTCTCCATTAGGCGTCCATTACTCAACCTGCCAGCTGTGGCTTCACACTCAAACATCTTCACTGTGAACTCTGTCTCACCCCGACCTGCTGCTGAGCTCAAATGAATCTGAGGTTTGTCTGACTTTTCTCTTATCTTAATCCTAGGCCAACGTCAACGGTCGAGTCCTATCATACTGCAACCTGGAGGAGCTCAAGAAGGAAATGAACATGAACTTCGGAGACTGGCATCTCTTCAGATCGATGGTAAAACATCATCTGGGTATCCCACCTTTCAGTTGGTCGTTTTTGAGGAAGTCTGGATGGGTTTGAAATAAGCAACACATGTAGCTGTGTTGATCAGATTTCCATTTGCGCTTACACAAACGAACGCTGTGTTGCCAGTAAGCAAGGCAGCCATCTGGTTCAAGATGGCTGCTTTCTGGATGAAGGAGGCTTATTGTCAGCTGGAGCTCCGGGTCCACTTGAAAATCCTAATAGCTTGACGTTTACAAGAAAGTAGCATTCTTTAGGCTTGAAGCAAGTCCTACGAGAACGACTCGTGCTAGTTGTGATACTAGCATGCGTAAAGGTTTTGCTTAATGCATTCATAGATTTCACATAAACACCACAGTGAAGCATGTGATTATTTGTCCTCATTTCCATGTAGCGTACAAACAAAGAGCCATTCAGGCTCAACTTATGTCTCCTGTGGTTTAGGGAGATCCACAAATCTTTACTTTTCCCAGTTTTAATGTTGTGAATGTTAACCAGAGCAGGGAGCTTCTCACAAAAAAGTCTCAAATTAAAAATTACACTTTTTCTTCATCCTCTCAGTCTTGATGCCATCTACTATTTAACAGTGACAGGTTGCAGGTCTATGGAATGAACATGATGACTATTTAGGGATTAACCAAATTTTTGGGGGTAAAACAATATATTTAAAAAAAGAAAGTTGGCATTGAAGATGAAAACAATGTTTTGGCATTTAAAAAAATTAATTGAAAAAAAAAAATTAAACCACTAAATAAATATAGGATTTAGTTTAATGATGTACATTTTTGCACTATATAGGTGTTTTCAGGGATGACGTTTTCGTATTTAAATTGAAAACTATTTGTATGATAAATGTCAGAGTATTTTTTTTTTCAAATACAAATAAACAGTTATTACACTTTTAACTTTTTTAACTGCAACTTATTTTGCATGAGGTGGAACCGCTTAGAGGGGAGGAGACAAAAATTTACATGGCCTTGAAAAAATAAAAGTATGGAAAGATCATCTCTGACAACAGCTATATTTCTATTTCTATAGTGCAAAAAATACATAATTAAAACAAATGTTTTATTTAATTTAATGTGGAAAAAGAAATGTATGCCTTTTTTGTCTTCAATGTGTTTTGTTTCGTTACCAAACTTTCTTTTTCAATGCCAAAGTGAAGCCGTTAATTTGACTCCCCAACATTCACAGACAGTTCGCTCTCCAATTCAGCCCTTCTGGAATGTTATTCTTCCGTTATTCTTTAGAAGTATTTTTTTTTTTTTACCATCGGAGCAACCTGCAGAAGCATGGGGAGAATATGCAAACGTAAATCAAAGCGGTGTTGACCTTTTAGTTACGACCCAGCAGTACACTTCACCTCAGCTATTCCCGAAGTATCTTTATTAAGGTGAGATTGGTTAACATTGAGATTTCATGTTTAACACCATATATGCTTTATTTTTAAAGTTGGCTTTTTTTATTTTCACAAATGTTCTTTATGTTTTCGCATTCTAAAATTGTTTGATACAGATTTGTAAGCAAAGCCTGCTTGTAAAAAAATATATAGATATATTTTCCTGTTTGTTCATTTGTTTATTTGTTTTCCTGTTTTTGTATCTTTATTTAATTAGTTAGGTAGTTAGTTCTTTGTATTATTTAGTTTTTAACTAGAAAAAGTCTGAACTTTTGTACATTTATTTACACTCACATTTTCTTTTCCATGTCAATGCTTGCTTAACGGTGTAGTCTGTAGATTTTTGTGCAAATGTGGGACAGGTAACTTGCTGTTAGCGCTAATGTAGCTCACTTGTTCATGAGAAATGTGATTACTTCAGCATCGCTTTTCATTTTCATCTCCTCCGCCTTCTGCCATCTTTATCATTCTAAAGCATCACCGGACCAATAATCTAAAGATCTGGATCGATTCTGCTCATACCCTTGCCATAAAAGTATGGGGTACATATACTGCTGTTATCAGTGTTATACAACATTAGTGAACAACATGTGAAATTTAAATTGTATGCCTCTTCTCTACATAGTGATGCTGTCTTATACAGATCTTGAATAACCTTTGAGATAGGAATGTGCTTGAGTCGTGTTAAAACATTCCATTATCAATACATAATTAAAGTTAAGTAAATGAAACATGTTTGATTATCTTATTGCCCAGATAACTGTAAACTGTTCCCAGTGTATGCGGTTAAGCACAATCTGGCAACCTGATTTATACTTTTGAGATTAAACAACTAGAGAGAGGAAATGCATCACATCAACACACAAACTGTAAACACAAACACAAAGGACAGATTGTACCTTACATTTCTAAATGCACATTTTCTTTTAATGTCAACACTTTCCGTTTTATTAGTACGTATTATTGCACCTTTAACCAATTGACCTTAACCTTTTTAATATTGTGAAATTTTTTTTTTTATATAATTATATTATATTTTATAACATAATAATCTAAATCTAATCATATTTGCTATCGTTCATTAATTGAGCAATTATGATTACATTAAAATCTTAGTCCAGACTATTCATTTTAATTTAATTTTTAATTTAATTTACACTGAGTCTTTATGATCTTCAGCAACAACTATCTCATCTGTTAAAAACAGATTGTAAATGTAATAATGCTTTAAGAATCAAGCATGTTTTTGAAATTAATTGAGACTTTTAAACATTAAATACTGTTGGTTTTGAATGGGTCCGGACAGTGCTGTGTCTGTATCGCAGGTTCTGGAGCAGCGTCATGCAGAGGGCCAGCTGCTTCATGATGAATCGAGAGCATGCAGTGAGCAGGGCAGCAGTGTGTTGACACAACCTGAACCTCACAGACCCTTCGATGCGCCTCATGACCTGCAAATCCGCCCAGATAGCTTCACATACAGCCCGAACCTCAGTTTTGAAGAGCTCAGTGCTGTGGGCCTAGAGGAGTCTGCCAGACAACATAGTGCTCACTGGCTGGTGAGTACACAGACCCACACACATACACATAACCTCACGGGCCACTTTATTAGGTACAGCTGTTCAATTTTGTGGTACCAAAATTCATTAGCCAAAAACATGCTCCAGGTGTATGCACTAAATTCGGCTCAAGTTCAGAATGACATCATTTAAGTGACTTTGTGCATGGAATAGTTATTGGTGTTTGATGGGCTGGCCTTAAATTATTAGAAACTGTTGTTCTACTAGGATTTAATGCACAGTCATCTCTTGTATTAAAAGAGAATGGTCAGTAAAAGACAGATTGAGTGAGTTGCGGTTACATTTTTTTTAATAACCTTGATGCATATTTACAAGTTATATTTTAAAAACAGGTGCTTACTAAAGTGACCAGTGAGTATATAAACAATCAGCTTGTTAAAGGTGCCTTATAAAGTGTCCATGGAGTTTACTTCCATCCATCCATCCTTCACTATGGGCAATGGTTTTTACCCAATTGACTTATACCGCTTTGGACTTGTGGGGGAAACCAGAGCACCCTGAGTAAACCCACCTGATCACAGGGAGAACATGAAAACTCCACACTGAGGCTCGAACCAGCGACCTTCTTGCTGTGAGACGACCATGCTACCCACTGCGCCACTGTGACACCCTGGCGTTTACTTATGTTTGGCTATTAAAATTTAACTAAATTTAGCAGTTAGTACACACACAACAAAGAGTATACATATGTACATCGTATGATGTGGCCAAATTATGTTTCCTTACCTCAAAATGAACTCTTTAGTCACTGTTAGGTTAAGTTAACAGTAATGGCCATTCTATTTCTAACTAATTAAATGATGCAATCGCAATCTTTATTAAACAATGTCAAACAACATTAGAAATTTGTAAAGCTATTTTAAAACAACTCTAAAAAATCCCTTTATAATTACCATTGACACTTGGTAATCTGTATATGTGCAAATAAAGTGGCCAGGCACAGTACACATTGAACTGGTTAAATATACATAATAAAGTGGCCAGTGAGTATGCAATAGAGAGCATTCTGTACCCATATACATGTTCTGACAAATCCATTGTGGAATACACAGTTTCACAATAGGATAATATTCTGTTGTGAAACATTTCATGTTTCAAAGCTTTTTAACCAAAGGTTTGCTTCAGCAAGGCCTTGTGTCACTTTGAATTGAAGCTTCTGCTTTTCGGTAGTCTCTTGTCAGCATGAAAATAGCATGTGGTTTTATAAGTGTTTTGGTGGCCTGGATGGGCAGAGGAAGTAAAGTGCTGACCACATATATGCATACACAAACACACGCTAGCTCCCTATCACATACAGCGACCACTGTTTCTGCACTCCTCTGTTAGCACTCTGAGAGGTTGCAACGAGCTAGAATTCAACAGTCGATCATGAACAAAGTTTAAGTTCTGACACTTTGCTTATACTATTTTGTTCAACCAATAGTGCAACCCAGTGGATTTTTGTTCCAACCCTGTTTCAGGAGACAAACCAGTAGCTCCAACCAAACTTAGAAGAGCTTAATCAGTGGATTCTGGTGTGTTCAGTTAAGGTTGGAGCAAACCTATCCAGGGCTGGGGTCCTCCAGGAGTTGATTTTAAGACCTCTGGCTTAGGTAATGCATAAATCTATGTAGGATTGTGACAAAATTTGCATACCCCTTCTTTAAGAGGGTTTAATTGCATACCCCCTCTTGAAGGGTTTAATACAAACCCTTTAGTAGACCAGCTTCTCATGTCTCCCCAAAAACCCTTGAGGAGTTTGTGTCAGTAATATATATGTGCTCTATCTAAAACTTTTTGGCTTGATCTCCTTCAGCCTCGGACTCATCGGGCAGCCAGTTTATCTAGCCTGAACTCTCAGGAATCTTCCAATGACATCTGCAAGCTCACCGATAAACAGCAGGCTGAGTATCGCAATGCTTACCAGGAGTACATCTCACACATGTCCCATATAGAAGTGCCCGTGGTGGGACGAGAGAGCCCCGCCCACACCCGCACCAGCATTTCAGAAGAGAAGAGCAAAGAAGGTGAAAACGAGGGATGCAAACACTACCCTAAAAAGAGCTCCAAAGTAAACGACACCATGCTGGAGTTCTCCTCCAACCCTGATGGGGGCCTGCTAGACCCCATTACAGAGGAGGATGAGAAATCCGAGCATGGGTCAGCCACTAAAAACCCACTAAGACGCAAGAGCAGAGGACAAGGCCCTTCTTACCACAGCGTCCCGAGTGAAGATGATTCTGGGGACGAGGAAACCGATGCCACCCCACTTCTGCAAGATCAACCCTGGCCTGCAGAAGCAGATTTAAGGAAAGCCTTCGCCTCAGACACCTTACTGGACAAGAAGTCTTCAGATTCTGGAGTTCGGTCCAGTAGGAGCTCGTCTGATCACTCCCTGCAGGATGAGGAGAGTGAAGCGCTGCTCAAGGAAAAGAAAGAGGATCAAACGCAGCTGATCGAGCTGGTTCTGGAGAGCCCTGTTAAGAAGAGAGTGTTACCCAACAGGCTGAGTAACTTGCAGGATGAGGCGCGTATGTCCATCTGCTCGGACGCTCCATCTGACATCAGTACCCCGGAGGAAAGCTGGCCCACTCCTGCCGCGAATAACCTCAACTGCAAACCGAACAAGATGGTGCTTAACAATCAGTGGAACAACAGTGTGAGCGTTCCAAAGGAGAGCACGGGGGCCACTGACTCTCCTCCGCTCATCATACACCCCGGTTCCAGCACTGAGACCACCCCACTGCCAAACCAGAACCTCAACTGCAAGAGCTCCAGCGGTGCAAACACCGATGCCACAGAGGAGCGAGAGAGTATCCTCTGAGCGCATCCGCCTTATGAAGGGATTTAAATTTGCTTGTTATTTTCTAAACCCCAATTATTTGTGATCCAATCGTCTATTGATATCAACCACAATCAATACCCGAATGTGTTTGGCTGTTGCGAAGGGTTTAACTGAAACGGGGTAACTTTTTTTTACTGTTGTTGAGTAGTGCACGAATTTTTAAAGCACATGAGCTTCCAACACAATAGAAACACCAAAAGATAGGATGCACAAACTAATAAATGATCAGAACACAATGCAATCATCACCAAATGCTTAAATCTAAAAGGGAAAGCACCTGACCACTAGGGGGAAGTAGGTTTGTAGATACTGGCGATCGCACTTGGGTTTTCTTGCTGAAAATGGGGTTGTGCTCTATGTGGATAATATGATTAATTTCATTAGCTCACGAAAGATGTCAGAAGGGATGGTGAGGTTACACAGATATAACCAACTTTAGTTTATATGCCTCATCAGCGACTTTAAAAGGGCTATGTTTGATTTTGTAGAGCCAGTGTTAATGTCCAAAATCACCAACAATGACAATCAGGCCTCATGCTGATTTTAGTAGCTTATGCTGGATGGCTATGAGTCTGTTTTTGTCCTAAACTTTGAAAAAATGTGTACTGTACCTTTGACCGGGTGACCGGATGTGATCCCATTGTAGAGATCGGTTGTGCATCTTTGCTATACATTAGGATGAAAGGATTCAGGGTAGCCTATAAATTTTACTTAATTGTTTCGATTTTTATTATGGTGTAAACTACCACCATTCATCAATTTTTTCTATTTTGTTGCTGTCTCATTACATTTTGTTTTTTATAAATAAGCCCACATTATGAAACAAATTCATTCCCATCATTAGAATCTATTTTGTCAGGTCTAGGTGCTGAAATTACTACAGTCTCACAAAGTAACACTGAAAACTAAATCTCAGAATGTACGTTGCTTTTATAGGAATGCAATTTTCCTGTTACAGGTCGACTGCTACCTAGTGGCACGGAGATTTTTCGTTAGATTTTTGTCTTGATTTCCATCTGCTGTGGATTTTTTTTATGGTGCACCATTAGACAGATCGCTTTGTGTGCTAATATAAACATTTGAAATAAGAGACCATCAATAGGTGCACTTCTGCGTGTTGGAGCACATGATTAGTCTGTGGAAGGAATGAAAATGTATTTACATTTTCGGAAAAAATCATTTCACAGTCGGTGTCAGCAGAATGATTCCATGTGAATGAAATGATGTTTTGCACCGCTCCTGTTTCCTCAGGAGAGTTTGGAATAAAGTGAAAAAATACTGTAATTAACAGTTCAATCACAGACAATCACTCAAAGGCTGAAGGTTTTGATTGTTTACTGAAGATAAAATCTCTGAGGATAATGCTGGAGGTTGAGTTTTGTTAGAAAAATGGTTCTGCCAGTTCTGTTTCTGGTGTAGCTTCCTTTTAATTAATCACATACAGCAAAAGATCTTAAACTGCGCTTTGCTCTCTCAAACTGTGGCTTTAGCTCACGTCTACCAATTTCTACAGCGTTTCTACAGATCATTGCCGTTACTTTCTATTTCATGTCAGCATCGTGAACATAGAGGGAGGTAAGTCAAATATTGCACTTCGGTTACTATACTCAAACACAGACTTTTACCAGAAAACGGCTAATTAATGTTAAATTGTTAATTGATGTTTTCAAAAAGGTTTGTTCGGCACTTGAGCTGAACTTCACAAACCATTTTAATCCACACTGCCTTCGCTCCTGAAGAGTGTTTTCAACTTTGGAGAAACCGACACAAGAACAACTGCTTGATGTTGACTCATTATGTATCTTTTTACAAGTTAAGCTTCTCTAAAACGTTTGTATATATCTGCGTTTTTGCTAGATGTGAAATTGATAACTGGTTAGGATTTAAAACACAATGTATACTTGTATTGTTTTTTTCACTTCCTTTTTAGAATTCAGCTTTACCCTCGTTTTATGGCCAATAGAACACTAAAATTACCTCTACCATTCATGAAAACATAAGAATTTATTGAAATTACGCAGTACAAGTGTTACACGTTCTCTGGAAAACTGGAAATGATTTTCCTCTTGTAGGCGTTGTGTTTATTTTCTTGAATTTAAATATCAGTGTGTTTTTCTTATTACCTTGGATACCTTTAATTAATTGTAGAATAACAAATTTAACTAAAAACCAAGAATATAAAGAACGTTGGTCCTCCCTGGCTTACTTACTGTTCTGAAAAAAAATTGCCAATCAAAATTGATCACAATAGAACAAATCCAGGAAACAAGTTTCAACCAAAAAAACATTTATCAAAAACTATTAAAACACAGATTTTGAAGTTACAGTGTGTTTGTGTGTGATAAGTAATTATTTAAATGGCTGGAGTGTGAAGCTCTCTCTAGTTCCTGATTGTGTAGTGTGTATCCTGTTATTTCATGCTCCGGTGCTAAGAGCACAAGTCGTAGGTTGACCCCCGCGAGTGATCTCGTAGTGCCCGAGCCACATGAACCTGTGCTGGGGTGCTGTGACCCGTTTGCTGGGCTGCTGACTGAACGGCTGGTTCACGCTCAGCTGAGGTTTGAAGTGTTAGTCTTGTGTTAAAGTAGTGCATTGTGATGTTTGAAATTGATCATGAGTATGATGTTTGGCACAAAATAAACATTGGTTGAATCTGTTTTGGTTATTGTGAATATTTTAAGTATTCCATTTTAGATTTATTTTTATTTATAAACATCTAATACTTTATCTTTGACATTTAGAAATTTTTTAAAGAGTTTATCCTACATCAGGATGATTACACACATAGGTCAAACATTTTATTGATTTATTTATTTATTTTGTTATTTAAATAATGTATAAAAATTATTATATTTGAATTGAAATACTTCTGCAAATATCTGCAAAAATCAATTCCATTGATTTAGGGACCAGCAGGTGGCGCACTGTTCCAAGAAACCACAATTAATTTAGTTAAAACGTGAATTTGTGGACTAAATTACTTTAGATGTATACATATGAGATTACCTTTTTTACAAATCTATTTTTTCTAATGCAGTTAATTTCAGTATTAAATATTAATCTGATTAGATAATGAGTAGGTGTACTAAATATATACCTGATTGATGTATACGTGTGAGTTTAAAAGTTTCTAAATATTGTGAAATCAGATTAAGCTAAATTATTTTAAATCTTAATAAATGCACATGTAATATCTTATCAGAAATCAAAACTCCACAATCTTTCACTGTAACCTTGTGCCATTTCATCCACAGCGGATTACACGAATGAGAGACCCTGAGGAATTGCTCACTATTAATGATTGACTTACTCTCAAACATTACAAGTCTCACCTTCAAGAAAAAAAAACTTTCATTAATAGTTAGTTATTGGTTCCTATAGAAAAGATAAAAAAATTTAGTGACCTTTCGGTCAACTAAAGGAAACAGTTTCATGCTCAGCACAACACTACAGTACTCATCCACACGTAAGCAGACTAGCATCAAATAAAGCATTTGATTTATTTTGTATAAAATGGTTCGATTTACAATACTTTTATAAAAAGTCTCAGCATACAGCATAACACTTTGCAGACACTGGAAGTCCAGCCTCTGCAACTATACAAGATAAAACTCTGAGAGTTCACAAGCTTTCATCACATCATTTTCAACGTCCAGTCCTTCATGTGCCAAAAAAAACAATTTAATCTTTGTACAGCAAATAACCGCATCTTCTCTTATTCACACACACTGAAGAAGAGAAGACTTCTCAATGCTGAGAAAAGCTTCCTTAAGATCATATACAGGGCTCCCTCTTATTATCAGGGAACGGTGCTTCTTCCTCATCAAGAAAGAACAGTCTTTTAGAAGATAAATAACCAACGTCCAAACTTAACACATCACATGGATTGTCCTTTGAGAAGCAAAAAAAGTCTCTCGATTCAATTACAGGAAAGTAATAGAAAACCCCTCCAGACTGAGAACAGAAATCAAGAGGAAAAGCCAGTTCCCAGGTCCTGTGTGTTCTTGAGTCTTAAGCAAACACCTGCAAGAGATTGAGAAAGAGGCGCATTTAGAGAATGCAAACAGCGCAGAGATCCGGACAGCCTGGCGCCAGAGAGGAAGCCGCAGTTTGAGCATTTAACCAAACACTCCGAGTCTGAGCCCAAAGCGTGCATGGCCTCCAGATGTACAGTACCGCAGCGCAGCTTCTTTCCACGCGCACAACGCTCTCTATGCGACTTCCTCATCCCTGAAACTCCAGTCAGGCTGCCCTTTAATAACACGATTCAATGACACGAAACGTAGCCTACCTAATTAACGGTAAAGCGTCCTGCTGTCCTCTGTTATCAAGTCTGATTGGAACTCAGGCGTCTGGAAGCAAAGAAAGAAAAGGTTATTAGGGGTGTTACAGGAAGCAAAATCCATGTACATCAACGCCACAGGTAGACCGAGACACACGGAGAGTCGAATTTATAGCCATGCGACGGACACGTGACTTCCAGAAGACGTCAATTTAACGGTTACTTACACCGATGTAATTTAAACATCTCAAACGGTAAACGTCTCTATCGCGTGATAACTGACGTATTTTCAACGATAGATAGATAGATAGATAGATAGATAGATAGATAGATAGATAGATTGATTCTTTGACATCGTGTTAACATAGAAACTACGTCAAAATAACGGAACAAACAAGACTGCAGACCAGCATACTCGGAATGTTTCTGACGTCGTGTATTAGTATAAAGAGAGTGCGAGGTTGTCAGAGGCATTCACCTGTAATGAAAGGATGCTGATGTCTGTGTTGAGGGTCGTTAGGGGGCTTCTGGATGTCCCCTGCCCCGCTCGCGGCAGATGCAGAGTAGTAATCGCCGAATTGGAGTCCAGTGCGATCTGCAGATCCAGGATGTAGTCGATGACATGCTGGAGGATTTCCATTTTGCTGACGGTTTTGTTCTGCGGGATACTCGGCACCAGCTCCTTCAGCTTGGAGTAGCAGTCGTTCATGTTGTAGAGCAGGCTGAGCGGGTCCTCCACGGGGGTCTTGCTCCGCGAGATTCCCAGGCTGTGCTCCGGCGCATTCGCGCTAGTTTTCCGGAAAGACCGTACTGGGCTTATTGCCTTCATGTTGACAGCTCGTTTGCGATAAAAGAGTCGCGTTTAGGTTGAAGATTTTTTCTTTGCTGGAGACTCTCGAAGCGAACGCAATGGATTACAGAGCTGTCATCGCTGTATATATACCCAGCTGGGTGGGTTGGTCACGCGCTGGTGCAGAGCGCGCGGATTGGTTAAAATTGTCCCATCAATCATCTGCTCAGCTTTACGCTATTGGATGTTTGGGTGTAGCGGTTGAAGCCCGCCCTTTTGTTCCGCGTTCTTAACCAGTGAGAGAGCGAGTCGAGGGAGGCTCTGACTGCCTTCAGCTTCTACGGATAATTTCTAAATCAGTGTACCTGTTTCTGATCAACAGAATCAAGGAAAGCGCGTTTGTTTCTTGTGTGCATAGTCCTATCAAACCAAGCTGTGAGTGATTTATGTTATTATGGAATCCCTGAAGGCTTGGAAGTGATAGGCAAATCTTTTAATTTAGGTGCGCAAACAACCTGATGCCATTTATTCATGTATTTTTTTAGTATAGCGCATCTTTTGAAGTTCAACACATTGTTAATAATCAAGGAATATATTTTTCTTCATAATGTGCAGAAATTTTAGTAGTTTATTTTTAAGTAAAAAATGGTTTCCTAATGTGGAATTATTTTTTATTGAGTACATGTACCAACTTTGTGAAGAGAACAGTTGCAAAACACTCCAAATGCACACTAAAACTCAGCTTTCTACTATTCATTTCAGTTGCATAACTTAACATCAACAACTTAACAATAATCAGGGTCAAAACTGATATAACTTTAACATTGTTGCATCTGCTTATTTCATCTGGAGCAACCTATACATTACCAAACACAAACTGGACAAATATTTTATAAAGTGCACTTTGGCTTTCGATGAACTTGCCTGTTACTGAATTGATGATTGCAAAGAGAACATACATTGCTATCATTATTCGTCAATGCTTCCCTCAAACAACAGTTTTTATAATTTACTCAAACACATTTATGCACATAAACAATTACCCATGGGGTCATTAGCATAATTGTGGCAAGCTGCCATGCAAATGATGCATTTAATTAGTTCGCTTTAATTTCAAGGGACTCCATTACTTTTCCAAATGTGGAATACGAGTGCCTTCAAGATGTCAATCACAGCTTGTTTTATCAGAGGAATCAGATAGAACAGAGCTAATTTTACCCAGTGTTTTTCACCTACTCTAAGTTCATAAGGTAAAACCAGTCACACAAACACTAACCAGTGTTTGAGCTTAAATATGTTTGAACCATTTTTAAAGAGTCGTATTTTATTGAACTATTCCATTTAGCGGAATAATGTGTCGTTAATAGATGACGTTTTTACTGTGCATGTGGGGGCACTGGGAACTTGGGCCTGTGATAATGACTGTGTCGATGATGAGAGATCCTTCGCTTAGTGTGGGAATGCTGCACTGGGATGAGAAATCTCTCCAACTCAAGCTGAGAAGAATTGTACTTTCAAATAAATAACAATTTATCAACCTCTAATAAAAAGATATGGGTGCTCATGGATATTGAAACAGAATTTTGCAGAGATGCTTCGGAATGCAGTTGGTGTGTCGGAATGCACACTGCTCAGAAAATGAAGGACTACCAGTGCGCCGCAGTTGAGTGCGTTAAACATCGCCAATGCTTTTCCGAAGAAACACGAAAGATTCAAGCCTCCTCCGCATCTGGACTGTCCAGGTTCTGTCTCGTGTTTGTTCTCCCAGCTGTGTACATTTCGCACGACACCCCGGCTGATCCCTGACAGGTGATGAATTGGCACCAAGCAAAGCAAAGCAGTGCTGCAGAGACGCTCCCGCAGACTCTCTGGCGCCAGGCTCGTGACGTCACCCATTGACAGCGGCCCTGTAGCTCGTCCTCGCGGCGCCGGACAGGCGGCTGCTATGGAGACGGGCCCCCGGTTAGTTAGTTCACGCCGCGCTGGCTCTCAGCTGATCAATGGCGCCGGGCGCGGAGTTCAGCGCGTTACCTCTGCTCTCCAGCGCACCTGCAGCCATTTGCATTTCTCTGCATACTTTCGTTTGACTAGGCGGACTGCTGGTGCAACATTCTAGACTTGAAACGAGTCCTAAAATCACCGCAAATTTTTATTGAGGGAACAGTTCATTTGAGCGAACTCTAGCTGATTACAGAATAAAAGTGGATAAGCTTTCTTCTTTATTAGATTCTTCTTTATTAGAAAACATTAAACAAGTAAAACGTGTGATAAAAGTGTTTATCAAACCCTCTCGTTTTGGTGCGTAAAATAAAAGTAGGTTAGAGAGGGAACATAGTTTAACAATAAATAACGTCCTATGGATAAACAAATGAAGCTGTGTTTTCCGCGGTAAAAGTGTGGAAACCAGGCACCTTTGAGCACTGATGCCATCATTAACTGGGGGTCGCATATCCCCGAGCGCACCTCAGAGTCACGGCTCTGTCTCCTGTCAAGATCTAACGAAGACAAAGACGAGAAAGTTGGCAGAAAAGTGTCAGTTTCTCCGCGGGATGGAGCCAGGATGTCTGCGCTCCTCCTCTGCTGTTCCAGCTCAGTGCAGCTGGACAATTCCTCCGGGCTCCAGCCCAGCAAACATCCCAAAGTCCCGTCTTTCTTACGCCTTGAATTTTAACAACTACGACGGTATTACCTCAGAGCAAACAGCGCTTTCTTAAACGACTTTTCCAATAATAAATACGTAAAATAAACATCGCAAAACTCGCTCAGAGCTGACAGTTGCGAGCCTCATCTCTTCAAGTACGGCTGGATAATAAACGAGTTGTTAAGAACGATATTAAATGATAAATTGGCGCGCAATGAACTCAAAAACTAAAGCGTCGCGACGGTTTCGCTCCGTTTCACCGCCGTTTCTAGCCGACTTTAGTCTCGGGACCCTTGTACCGGTTTCGATAGTTTCCGCGCTCGAAGCCGCTTAGCTGCCCCCGCGCACGCGCCGGTCGCGTGCTGTAGTACAAGCGTGAAAGAGCGGCTCGCGGCTCTTGTAGCTGCTTCGAGGCCAGGGGCGTGGCGTGGAGCTCCAGCTATTGTTCTCTCCTCCAGAGAATCTCAGACCCTTGAAAAACTGTCTGTTCGCGCCCTTCTCTGCTCGAGTGTGGTTCTGGCTTGCGCAATGAAGTGCAGCTGTTGCCTTCACACGACAGCCTCCGCCACTGCTCTCAAACGGTAAAATAACGTTTGACATGTCATTAAGCGACAGCTACCTAAATTATACGTTATATTTGATTCTCTGTTTGTTTTGAATAAAGGTTTCAAATAAAGTGAAAGCTGAGAAGACGTTGTGGTGTTTTGTTCGATCTAAAAGAAGCGCCGTTGATTCGGCGCACCTGGAGATTCAATTAGGTAACCATCAAAAAAGGTAACGTTAACTGACAATGTTTTTAAAAGCTACGTTTTATGGTTTTATTCGCTTTCCTCATTCAAAATGAATGATAAATGAATGCAAATTTAAGCCATGTACACACGGGCATAGGCAATGTATGAATCTTATCCAAAAACAAATTTTCAGCCACTTTACAGAAATGAAACAGTGCCATGTGCTTCCCATGCAGCCCACCAATCATTACTCCTACAGTAGAAAGTACAATACATTCATGTTTTGTCATCTATGCATTCGCAGGACCCTAACCAAAAAGCCCATCACTTTCCCACCAACATGTTTGTCTTTAAGTGTTACATGCCGTGAAAATTAATGAGTTTAGTGGCAGTTAGGTTTCGGTTTAAATGATAATTTTTGGACATTTTTTTTTCAGAAAAATGCAACTGGGTCTAAAAGTTTCTCTCTTGTTCATGTAACATCTTATGGAGAGGTTCTACTTTCATCTCCATCAGCCCAGAAAGCAAGCACTGTAGGTAAGCATGTAAATGAACAGATATATGGAATTCCAACCTCTGCAAGAGTTTGTTGTCTTTATAAAACCACTGAATCTTGTTTCTAAAAAAAGCTTAGTTAAGTCTCAGGCTCAGACGTCATGTCCATGGAACGTCTGATGGGTCTGGTACTTTTTTATGGTGACACTTCAAGAATCCTGAAGCCATCTGAATGGTTAAATTTATCTGGATTTCTGAGAAAATTGAATTTATTTTAATTTCTCTGTCAAACAAAGTTCAGCCATACAATCGAGACAAAGAGCTTCCGTGTGTACTGAAAAGGAACGGTTATGAATAACACCTCAACTTTTGGATAACATTAAATAACTTGTAGCATTTCATTCCGCCATGGCAATATTTACACTCCTCGAAACATGACACTATGTGAAGTGAAATGTGATTGGTTGTTTGACATACTGGTTAAACGGCTTCCTGGGCGGGTCTTAGCCAAAGAAAGCTGCTAAACACACCAGACCTTCCTTCCAAGCTATGTCCAAGTTAAGGTCATCGCACACACCTAATGACTTAATTACTAATAAAAAAGTTCAAAGGTGCCACCATAATTTTCACAGCAATGTATCATACATAGTGGATCTGGAACTTGAGCTCATTGTTTATCAATCCCTTCAATGCATTAAGAGTATTTCTCTGCAACCTGCATTGGGCATCTGACTCCTGTCCAACGATGTGTGATGTCAAACACCAGGCCTATAAGTTGTTGGTTGGAACAACATGGATGACACTCCCACTGACAGACATCTGAGCATATTTTAGCGAGATCCTTCTGAGACCGTTCTCCCCTGCTATTCCACTTCTTTGGTCTCTGTAAAGCATTGATTAAGGCCCTTTTATGTGTACCTTTCTCAGATTGAAAAAATCATATCACATCATGTAAAATCTGTTATTAGTGGAATTATTTTTGAATTCCATTGATAAAGTGCCAGGATTGCTATAAGAGCGTAAGGTAGTTCTAAACATCCTTTATTCCCAGGACAAGAACAGGATCACATTGAATACCTGAACAGTCACATAAACCTAACTCTCAGTTCTTAAAGGAAAAATATAAACCCTCTCATTCTGAGGAGTTGAATTTACTTGAATGACGAAATTTAATATAAATATCTTTTTTTACTACAAAATGTACAAAATGTAAATAGTGGGAGTATGTTTTTGCAGTTGTATGTGTTTATAAACCCACTTGTCTTGCATGAAGTAGGTCAACTTATTCAGCAGTAGATCTTAGCATATAGGACAGAACAGAGTCCTCATAAAAGCAAAAGAGAAACCTGCGGTCTACAATATTGAGGAAGATCGTCCAAAGGTCTTGCTCCTCCGTGTCACAAGGGAATTGAGAGTGTTTGGGAGATCTGAAACTGCCTGAGACTAGCTTATAACTTATGAACATGCAACTTTCTGGTTTCTGTGGTATCTTGTGCCACTCCAACTGCTCTGGTTTGATTCACTTTCTTATCCAGATCCTCTGCCTGCAGTTTTTCTCATGGACCACTTCCCTACTGGCTTCTGCTCTCAGTCACTGAACTCTTACTCAATCTCATCTCTTTATATAGCTCACAGGGAAGAGAGAGACTATGGGGAATTGGTTTCTCTCTGTATTTTTGCATACTTGGGCAGCTTGTTTGGTTGGAGTCTGTTGCTTTGTTAAAAAACGTAGCTCTCAAAGCGGAACCTCTTTTTCTGGATAGTAAAAAAATCACATGCTTATAGAGTTTTGTTAAAAGGTGCACTAAATGTAATGCTCAGGCACCAGAGAGTAAAATGAAAAAAAAAAAATGGAAGCCAATATTACATAACAAGGTGGCCAAGAACATTTATAACAGTGTTTGTGTTGCAACCAATAATTGATGCTAGAGGTACTATGTAACTTTTCCAGAGATCACACAAACATGTTAACAAACAGGGGGTTCATTACCATGCCCAGCTTTGCTAGATTCCAAGCAATTGTGTTCTTACAATTTCTGATTTGGTTTAAGAAATTAGTAAGTACACCAAATTCATGGCACAAATCTCTTTTAACTATTAACATGTATTATATGCAGCAAAACACAACATTTGAAAAGTCAATTATTTTATTTCCTGTCTAACCAAAGGCAATCCTTTTTTGTTTTTCACTCTTGTGTTTCTAAATCAAAGCCATTTATCTGCAGCCTTCTAAATGTTTAATGAGATCTCAGTTGCCTCTTGAAACTGATGATTAAGATGGAGAATCAACACCCTGATGTTGTTTAGGCAACAAGAGCACACTGTTTAGTTTATCTGTGGATTACTGCATCTTGATTGGAGTAATAAGATAATGGAGATGTAGAAGAGGTTTCAAGCAGAAATATAAGGGCTGTGTGGGTGAAAAAAAACAATCATTTATAAGTCTGCAGTGAAAAACATTGGGCTTTTTGATTTGCTAGACTATTGGGGTACTCCTTGCATTTCAACTGAGGTTTCTTTTGTAATGAGTTGTGAAAACAATAAATTAAATGTTTCAAGGCCATCAGCACTCTCACATGTTCAGTGGTTTATGCTTCACATTTTTGTAGTGGAAGTAGTATTTATGGAATGTATTTACATTTTTTAAAAGATATCATACATGCTTCAAATTACATCATACCATTATATGGTTCAGTAGGTGCCTTCTCCGCCTACTGGCAATGCCTAGTAGGAGCTTCAGATCATATTATGTCATTCTAACATGGATAATAACATACATTCACCAGACATATACTTAGGGACGGACTTCCTGGAGAAAGAAATAATTATTTCGGAATATATAAATGTTCTGCATGCTTTAACAAACATCAGAGGACCCAAATGTGTGCCACGTTGTATTTAGCCAGTCAGTCAAGCTCAAACATGGATACTACAGAAAAAAATGTTACAAAACCAAACTCAAGGTAATAACAGAAAAAGCTTAATGCTTGACAGAGTTTTTACTGAAACATATTTTTACCAATAGAAATGTATTTTCCTCCTGCTAGTTCATCCTTCATCACCGCTATGGACAGATGATGTCAGAGTTCTTGTTACCTTGGCTGTTTTTCATATTAAACATGAGTAATTTCTGATAATGTCCATTTGTGTTACATTCAAATTCTGACTGAAACTAAATATATATAGTATAGCACTCTCATTTCTATTGTATTTCCTCCACCTATTTCTGTAGGTCTAGATTGTAGTACTGGAATTATTTTTCTATTTTTATTTGTATTGCATTGTTGTTAATGAGCAGCTCAGGGCGAGTGTAGCCAACATTGGAAATCTTTTTCTAAACTTTAATCCAAATTCAACACCATGTTAATTTTTTCTAGATAAAAACAAATCAATCAAGCCATATGTACATACTCAGGCTGCCAGTAGTTGTACTATGTGCATACTGACTCATATGAAGGGTTTGATCTTTTTTCAGTTCAGAGTAACCAAAAATGATTGGATGACCCCCTCCACTGTCAACATACTTCCAAATGTCTACCAATGACAATGTTATTTAATTATTTAATTGTACTCCAGTGGTGCAACTGGAACCAAAAAGGATCAGCAAACAAACTTTAGTGTAAATCTTCCTAGAAACAAAAGGGTACATTTGAATCTGCTGCAGACACACCGTGTGCTCACTTTCAACATGACCAGGAGAAGACTCCCAGGCGTTCGTTATTAAAATTATTTTAAAATTTCTGAAACAATAGTTTTATTAATTAATCCTTTTAAAAATCATTTAAAGATTTACGCTTACCACTTCCTTTCAGTGGACCCACAACAGAAGTGAACTCATTTTTTATTAAATAAACCTTCCTCCTCTGAAGTCATGTGAGCTGATTCGACAAAGTTCTCAAAGAAATCCTGGAGCTTCAAAATGTCAATGACATTAATCCAGGAGTCTAAACGTGACATATTTTAATTTACTGATTCCATTTTGAGGGTAAGATAAACAAGTCCATTTTATTATGAAGTGACGTGTAGCTTTAACACTGTTGATTTTTAATTTTGAGGTGTCCTGTGATTGGCTGGTGAGGGCTCATGCTATTTTCTTCTCCCTGTGGAGATGTGGCTCAGTGTACAACGGAAGCCAGTGTTGAAGAAAGACATCAGGGCCGAGGGCCAGTCTCTCAAGTGGGTCTGGGATTACAGTCAACTGCTTTCACCCTTGTCTTAAAGAGTTCTTTCTAAATCAACACTTCTGTGGTTTTAAAGCAGATTAAATGTGGTGCTTGTGTTTAAATTGAGAGCACACATGTTATAATGGCTGAAAATAATAATGTTAAAGAGCATCAACTATACCACTGATGTCTCCTCGCAAGATAGTTTCTTATTGGAGGCTTTCTAAAACACATAGTGGAAAAAACAGCTCAAGCTGTGTTTTTAGAGCATCATAGCTAGTTTGAGCTGGCTCAATAAATAACTAAATTACAATGAAGTTTAATTAAAGTTAATCGAAGTTGAAGCGAAATTGATTTAATTAAACTAAACTGAACCCCAAAGGAAAGTTTATATGTAGATTGGTACGTTTTAGATTTAATCTTGCTTTTTCATTGGCTGTAATACCCACCTTACAAATGTTCATTATCTGATATCTATTCAGTGTTTTAACCCTTTCAGACCATAAATCCATTAAAATGGATATCACATTCAGCAATCAAAAAGTGTTTATATAGCTATATTTATTGATTGTTTTTATTTTTGCAGTTACTTTAAATCAACTTTACAAAGTCTTGGTGTGGATTAATACAGTTACAAAAAGCAGCAATTTTTTTTCCTGAATGTGTTTTATGCAGTAGTTGTTAGGGAAATGGCTGCATGTTAAAATCTGAAAAGCAAATCCAGTGTGCTTATATATTTATTACTCAACAAAACAAAAAATGTCATGTATATATATTTTTTTTTAAACAACCCAGTATCCACAGAAAGTATAACAAATATATAAATATATATATACTTGTTATTTTTTAAATAGTTATTTCTGTTAGATTCTCCAAGTCCTCAGAAGATGAAAAATGGCAAATTTGGCTAATGCCAAGAAAGTAATTCTGGTCTAAAGCAACTAAAAGTAAGCACTACTTTTTAAAAACAGTGGGGAAATTGAAACCTCTCAAACAGATCTTTACTTTGTAGTTTTGTGATGCTCTTATATAAAGATTTAAATGCAGAGCAAACTGTGTGTGTAGAATGGCACAATGCTGAGTAAAACCAAATTTTACAATTACATCACATTTAAGTCATTAAGTCTTAATTAATCTAATAACAAACAAGGAACATGAAAGCATGACAAAAACAATAGAAGAGCAAGAAGTCCTGTGACAGTGTTTGCTCAGGCAGATAAACCAGAAAAAAATACAAGCTTGATGTAGAGCAGGAAGAGAAATATTCAGGACTCAGTTTTGATGAATCTGAAGTGACCCATGTCCTGCAAATTATTTCCCCAGCAAAGAGAAAGAAACTGAAATCTTTGTAATAGTCTTTGATGAAACCGGAGCAGTCAAACCTTTGTTCTTTGTAATGTACACAAAGCGCCATCCACCTGCATAAACAAGGATCTGCTAGTCCCATAAAATAGGATTTTCTTCTCTTCAGTAACTGACTGCATTGAAGAAAACACCTGTAATTTAATTCCCACTGCCACACAAGATGTAAATACTTTCTCAGTTACAAGACAATAAGATATATACTTAATTCATATTGATTTACGAGAAGAATTATTTGAACCCATCTTTGGCATATTTAGGACAAAACATATGGGGGAAGAGCCTGAGAGGGGGAACAGCCTAATGTCATGACGAATTGATTCCTCTGCAGCGCCTCCACTCTGGGGAATCGACCGAGCTGTGTGCTAGTGATAGAGGTGCTGTTCTTCATCATTGCATCTACACCTCCCCCACCCCCTATGAATTATTCATCATATGCTAATGACCACCAGAGGAATTTCAAGGGCCTCTTTAATAGCTGCTGAGTGTCCAGTGGTGCCCATGGGTTGCCAGATCAGTAGACAAAGACGAGCTGACAGTGATGCTCTTGGCAGAGTCTGTGGCCTTCACAGGGCCCTTGTCCAGGGAGCTTCGCCACACTGACCTGTTTGTGAGTGTGTGTGAAAGGGGATCTGAGAAGGGGAAGGAGATGTAAAGCTATGACACATGTGCTCTTCCCTGCTGGTCCATGTCAGACGACTCTCAGATCCCTGTGTGCATTTACCACCAGAACGTCTAAGCAGGAACTTAAGGCTTTCACTGTTGCCTCAGAGTTTTATAATGTATTTTCAGACAATGCTGTTGGAAATTTGATTAATCCTTTTTTGATTTTATAATAATAATGTTGCAACATTATCAGGAAGAAGTCCTGAAGGTTTACACTGGAGCACATACTACGATCTAGCACTTATTAATCAATAATGTAGATTATTCTCAGGAAAATGAAAGCAGCTTAATGATAAATGTTGAGATGTTTCATTTTTCAAGAATTGAAGTTGGTTCATTTTGAACTCCTAAAATGGTACGAATAATGCTCTTGTGGGGAGCTATGATTAACACTCTTTTGGAGAGCATGGTGGTGTCTTGGTTTCATCTCAAGTTTAAAGGTTGTCAGTTTGAGGCCAGATTGTTCTCCTCATACAGTGGAAACCAGGTTCAGACCTTAGATTAAAGGCTCAGGAGTAAAAGAGGTTTCTTTAAAGAACTGGCAATCTGTCCAGATTGTATGTTGCCTTTCACCCAACAGCTTTCCCATCGCTGGACTTATAGTCTAGACTTACCCACTGTGTATAGCAGCATCTCTGTGTCCAGTGAGATCCTCTTCTGATCTTCACTGCTCCTCAAGCCTTCTCTGGCATAAAAAAATGTGGTGTTTTGGGTTTCTCAAATTAAGCCCTGGGGGAGTCCAGATGAGACACACATTAAGTCTTGAAGTGAGTCCTGGAACTCCAAGCCCTGAACACATTTTCTTGCCTTGTCTCGGCTAATATGAGCTGAAGATAAACACCAAAAGAATCACATGACCATTTTCAGGAACAGAACAACAAAATAATTGGTTAATAATTATGTATTTGCATGGCTGTTCAGATTTTATACAATTACCCTACCTTTAATCTTTTGTTGAACATTCTTTCTTTTTCTTTGAGAAAATTTCACCTTGAATCTGTATTAATTGGCGTTAAATATATATCTCTCAAAAGGCTATGTTCTTTTTCAATGACATTTAAAAGCTCGACAAAGATTCATGAAGCTTTAAGAACAACTATATTCGAAAAACATTTCGAAAACCTAAGTGAGTTGGTGATGTAAAATTCCATAAACACAGCATCATTGATTTTCTGTGTTGATCATAATTCAAAATCGTGTTATTTAAAAGAATAATTCAAATCTCATGTGGTTAAATACTTTAGCTCAGCTTCCCAATATGTTTTTGAGCATACAATTCCATCCATTCGTCTGTTCTTGATGTTTTGCTTTCGGCCCAGTCCCTGAAGCTACACACAACAATAGCTTCAATCCTGACAGACCTGGACACCAGTTTGTGACTTTTTGGCTGTCTTGGAAAAACATTTACCAAGAAAAAGGCCATGCCAACCTAATTTAAAGTCTAATTAAAAGTCTAATTTACAGTTGTAACATTCAAATAAGCACAGCAAATTTAAAGAGCAAAATACCTTGGACTGAATTGCACTGCAATTCTTTGCCACACTTGCACTACGATATGTCACCCTTTCCAAATGATGTGAACACAACTGCACAGCTCTGGTAATCTAGTAATCTTTATTGTGTGTTAATTAAGACTTAATTTAGCTCTTGAAAAAAGTTGGAAGTCAGTGCTTTTAGGTTTCCAGGTAACCCAATTGTCCTGTTTAACTCGGACGACTCATGTCGAGGAGCAGAGTTCATTAATCTCCTGAATAGTGGCCTCCTAAATAGTGCTCTTCAGTGTACCTGTTAGATGCTTAATCCAGGATTCTTCATGGCCCCAGCTGCTCTCATCAGCACACAGCTTGAATAGATAGATAGGGCTAGTTAAGCTATAATAAAGTAGATCAAACAAAAAAGCCTGTCATTAGTCATTCACAGATGCCCACAGAGCTCCCACGTCGACTGGGTGGCCGGAAGTACTGAAAGGCCTGACCATGGAGCAGTGAAGGAAAGAACCTGGGCAGAGAAGCTATGGCTCTCATCTGATCTGAGAACGAGTCCTTGCAAAGCTCCATTACCATGAAAAACAGCGTCTGCCTGGACCCAGCAGTGGGCCGGATCCATATGGAGCTGCCGGCTCCTGCAATGAATAGTGAATGGAGCGGCTGCTGCTGGAATCTGCCTCCCAGCCTTTGTGAGCAGGATGACCAGAGACAAGAGGGAGCTTCTGCAGATGGCTCACACTATAAATAGGTAGCTAGTCTATCTCCTTGTGGTCTGCCAGTCTGTCTATCTTTTGCTCTTTCTCTGGCTTTCCCCTTATAAACAAACTCTTCATGGTGGCTTATCACATGTTTGGATTCAGCTGGGGGCAAAACGCATGAGATCTTGTTTCATTCCAAAAGTTAAAAATGTCACTCGCCTGCCTTGCAATTAAAAGAAAACTGTTTAACCCTCACTTTTGTTCTACAGACCTACTGTGTTTCACCCTGAACACATCTGATGATATCTGAATCCAAACATGAGACATTTTATTGCACCAGTTAAGTGTCATGAAGAAATTATTCTAAAAGAAAACATAACTTGATTAGGCCATGTGAACCAAGTGATCCACTTTGAGCTCTTTTTATGCAGCAAGTCTCCACTACAAAACAAATGAGCAGTTGGAGCTTTTCTGTGACTAGACATTGGAGAGATATGATCGAAGTGAAGTGTTGTTTATGGACTTTTTAGTTTTTTTTTTTGCATGGAACCATGTGTGGAACCACCGTATTAACAGGATTCGGCCATCCTCTGACATTAGCCTCTTCCTAACTCTCATCCACTCATTAGTGACGAGTAGATTGGATTATTGTAGTACACTTTTCTGGTCTACCCAGTAAAACTATACATTTACTTTAATTAGCATACAATGCTGCTGCTTGGGTCGGTGTGGCCCAATCAAGCCTCATCACTTCAGTCCTAAAAGAACTTCACAGGGTACCTTTTCAACAACGTGTCAGTTTTAAAGGGCCTTTATCATGGAAACATGATTTTTGGAAGGTGTTAGGACATAAATGTGTGCACTGATACCGTGTACACAGCTACATTAAAGTAGTTTCATTTCATTGAGTCTTTTCATAAAAATGTGTACAAAGCTAAATGGAGTGTAAATCACGAGCTGTTTTCAACTGCATTATTGCACCACAATGATTGCCTTAGTCAGTTTTTGTTTACAGGGAAGTGATGTCTGCCATTATCACCCAAATGAGGTGTAGAGGAAGTGTCCCCAAAGAACCAACACCCTTGCTCTGTTTCAGGATTTAACAAATCTGGATTGTTTTTTTAACAAAAAAAAATGTCTCCCCTCCATCTCAAACTGTTTTGGGGTCCAGAGCTTTTCCACAGTTTTCCGGCATGCTGTGGAGTGGGTTCTCCAACTCATTCATTCATCTTCATGTCGGCTTTATTCCCTTTCGGGGTCACCACAGCAGAATGAACCGCCAACTCACTGGCATATGTTTTACGCAGCGGATGCCCTTCCCTGCCGCAACCCATCGCTGGGAAACATTCACACACTCATTCACACTTTAACACTATGGGCAATCGTTCTTATTCAATTCACTTATTCCGCATGTCTTTGGACTTGTGGGGAAACCGGAGAAAACCCAAGCGATCACGGGGAGAACATGCAAACTCCACACAGAAATGCCACCAGCCGAGCCTAGAACCAGCGACCTTCTTGCTGTGAGACGACCGTGCTACCCACTGCGCCACCATGACACCTGGTTCTCCAACTCAAACATCTTTATTTAATCAAACTGTTTGTTTTTTTGTTGCCGCTTTTACCTTCGCTATTGTTTTTTATTGTCCTGGTTTTAAGTTGTTGATGTTATAAGGTGACCTTGAGTGTCTAGCATCTCAAATAATAGCTACTATAATAATAATGACGATGATGATAACAACAACAACAAACACAACAACAACAACAATAATAATAATAATAATAATAATAATAATAATAATAATAATAATAATAATAATAATAATAATAATAATAATAATAATTATTATTATTATTATTATTACTAACCATTGTAAAATCTTGTAGATCCTGGAAAGTTCTCACCTCTATCATACATCTAAACTTTTACGTCTAAACTTTAATCGACTAAACAAGGAATGGCGATGCAATGACAAAAAGGTTAAATAATATTCAGAAACCACCACTGGCAAATGATGCTGAAAAAAAATAAATAAATAAAATTTTACACCTTCGAATAGTGCCAGAAAACAAAATGTCCAAGAGCAAAATTACCCTGAATTTGGTTCTGCTCTGGATAAAGTACAAAAACACACAAACTGAGTTAAAATATCTAAACAAACAATTTTTCAAAGAATTTTTTTGAATAAATATTTTAATATTGCTATACAAAACATTTTATTTTATTTTTTTAATTCTATATTGAGAAGGAACAAATAGACTCAGAACACAATAAATTTAACTCAATGTTTTACTGTATATAATGTTTCTCATGCACAAAATGGTCTTGGTGAGCACATATTCTAAATTAAGTGAATAACAATGTCAAGGAGCTCACCATTAACATATGACTTTACTTGCTCAAATCCATTTTCCAACCACTATGCCTTATATCGTTTCAACAGTCTTTTCTCGTTCAGCAAAGCAATGAATTTTTCATCACTAGTTCTGCTGCTATATCAAATAACATTATTTGTTTACCAGTCAACTCAATCATGTTCAGTCAACTCTTCCTTCTTCTTCTCTTCATCCTCTTCTTCACCTTCTTCTGTTAGTTTTATCTCCAGCTTGCATAGTCACCCTAATGCCAAGGCGATGTCGAATCGGGTAATTATCTCTTTTATTGCACATTTGAATTAATCGAAAAAGAAGTGTGTGACGGTCTGTACAGAAGGAAGTATTGTGATTGGAAGTCCAGCGTCTCGCAGATGGACTTTAAAATGATAGCTAAATCCAGCCATGTTGTCCAGATTGAGGGTTCTTTGTCATTAAACTAAGCT
The DNA here is from genome assembly GCA_900490495.1 of Danionella dracula. NCBI lineage: Eukaryota > Metazoa > Chordata > Actinopteri > Cypriniformes > Danionidae > Danionella > Danionella dracula. The sequence continues at coordinate 4,178,790 of UELW01000067.1, read as the reverse complement.
TTAGTATTGAAGCCCATCTGGTCATGCGTATGTGCGTGTGTTTGTGTGGAAGCGCATATGTGTCTTTAGTCGAGTGGGTTTGCTGACTGTGATTGTACGAGTTAGGATTGTATGTTGAGAAGTCTATGTTTGGAGAAGCGTTATAAATGATGAAACCCAGCAACTGTGAATCATTTCAATAATTTTAAAAATTTAAATCAAACACATGGGATGGCGGGAGCTTTCATTTTTGGTGCTCTGGTGAACTTAAGCCAGAAGCTGGAAGTTTTCACTTGGTTGTTTTTACTTTTAGTGAAAAATTACATTTTTTTAATAATTGTGTAGTATGTCACTGTCACTCATCAGCAAGAGGGAACCTCCTAACCAGAGTTTCTATGTTCATTTCTGAGTCAGTTTTAATCAAACTCATAATTTCAGACACTTGTACACTAGTACACTGTGGAAAGCTTAAAAGACTCCTGAAAGTAAATCATTTGTAGGCTTTATCCACAGCAGTATCTACAACTGAGAAAAAACATAAGGCAATTTGTTATCGCTGTAAAAAATTAAATAAAATCTTACAACTGTCAACACAGTGGCTGTTCATTACCTCTTTTTTGTATTGTAACTTAACAGATTAGTTAAAATTTTAATTATTTGACAGTTTTTGTACTGTGGAAAAAAATATATTTTCTGTGTTTTACTCGTTCTGTAAAAAATGTTTTTTGTGTGCAAGGGTATATTTACTGTTAAAACAGTATTTTCAGTTTAATGGTTAATCTATTGCAAAAAAACAACAACAAATAAATGAAACTTTTGGTGTTTTCTTATTACTAAGCAAAATTTTTGTTTTTTAGCTACAATGAAAAAACATTGAGCATTTACTGTTATTCAATATGTCTTCTTTCAGACATGAAATAAATGCATTACATTTTACACAATTATAAAAAGTCAAAAATACAGCATATAAAAAGAAATAAGAAATTGTTGAATTAAACTTTTAAAAGCTCACTAAGAAAAAAGAGAGATTAAACTCGATGAACAGAAGTCAGTGAGTTCTTAGCTTAACCCGATGCTCAAAAATGTTGACATTAATCCCACATCATTCCAAACCATTAATGCTTTGTTCCTTTTGAGAACGCAAGTTTAGACACTTTGGATCAGAACTGGAAGGGATGGGACTTCTCCATAGACATCAGAATGAATCCCTTTGTCAAGCTCCAGCAGAATAACAAAATCTCTTCTCTACTTCTTATGACTAAACATCGAGGTTGAATATGAATTCTAGAAATTGGCTAGAATACATTTTGCTTATAAAATAATTAAATAAACTGTATACAAAGAAACAAGAAAATGGAAGAAAATGTGATTAACGACTAATTTATCATTTATCCTTTTAGGCGGTTATCATAAAAAATAAGTGACACAAGGATATCATTCGTTAATCTTATTTTTCTATTGTTTTCTAGACTGGAAACAACTCGCACTTACTATTGTGTTTCCTTACATTTGGATCACACAAGAGAGCACAAACCAGCCTGATCTGATGTTATCCGATGTTGAAGTACTTCACTGCAATATTTATCAGTAAACTATAAAATATAACAAACAACATTTTACAAACTGTTACATACTTTCATGATTTGCTGTTTACGTTTAAAACTATTTTTATGTAACCAGGAAGGAACAAGGATTTTAAAAAATATGTTTTAGTTAACTACCCGGGATTATTTACAAATTACAAGGCCATCATACACTGAAGAAAATAAAGAATAATAAACTAAAATGTGAAGAACCAGTCTCAAATGTCAAAAGATTTCAAGGAAATTCTGCTAAGGCTAATATAAATTCAACACTTGTCCATTTTTAAAAATCTAATATTATCTCTTCTGATGATTGCCACATCTTGTTAGAAAAGATGGCACCTGGCAGGGCAAAACAGGCCACATTTTTCTTCATAGGGTGGCTGGAGATGAAAAAATGTGAGCATTGAGAGAGTGAGTTCATTGTCCAGAAAAAGGGAGCATGAATTGTGCACCCACAGCCCACAACAATGCAATCCCTAAACAAAGCAGCCAGGTGGTCAGTGCAGGTGGCCCGAGCATACGACTCAAAAGCCGCCATTTGGTTACGTCACACTGTCAAACTAGTTTTGGGAGAGCCATGAAACAGGATAATTCACAAACAGAAATGGACTTTTATCTTTCATGATCAGGTTGCTTGCGACTGTACATTTAGTTCCACTCACAGACAAACGGAAGCTATATGTGATATTCACTGAATCTGGTTTGAACTTTGAGCTTGTGGACAATTCATTTGCATTAGAATGAAAGACAACAGAGTAGGCTTCCTTCCAGTTCAATTCCTATGGGAAACGTCTCTGATCTTATCTTTTGTTCGAGCTGAATTTTAATGATTCATGACTTGCTAGGTTTATTATCAAATGAATATTAATTTGTGAAATGTAGGTCACAGATGAGATGTTCCATTTCAGTGTCTGCAGCAAAGTAAAGGTAAAATTCTTATACATGTAAAAAGAATTTGTCATCTAAGTAAGCTGTACTGTAATGCTCCAACCAAACATTTTTAAATATTCTTTATTTACATGCAGAATGAGGTGAAATTATTCAAATCTGTTGAGGAAAATTAAGTGGAACATTCTGGCTTGGGGAATGGGATAAGATCATAAAGAAACTTTTTTTCTGAAAAAGGATTATGCTGTTTTCAAATGGTAAAGAATGTTTAATCACCATTTAATCGGTGGTCTTAATTTATTCAGTTTCTTCCCACGAAAAAATCAATCTTTTTCTCTAAACAGTGTGTGACTATCGGCTAAAAAATGCATACTAAATAGATAGCAGAGTCTACTGCTTTTTAGTTTTTAAGTTCAAGAATCACACACTGCAGCATTCAACCAATGGGACAATGTTTCTTTTGATTTAGGCCATTAACAACACAAGTGTTGTTTTAACTCTGGGGATTTTGCAATGCGCATAATGTAGTTTCTGCAAATTTAGTTTAATGATTTGAATATATTTAACAAAACAAACTAATAAACAAAAAACAGCAAACAGTGTAAATAGAGGGAGCAAACACAAGGAGAAACAAGGAGTCAAACAGAGGAATAATAACAGTTGACAGATGAGAAGTATGACAAAACCATAATGTAAATACAACATTTTAGGCTTACAACATGATTACAAACTGGGGCGTGAATCCAATGAACTAATAGGGGAGCACAGGGAATAATAACAGGCTAACATAACCAGAGCTACAAACAGAAACAGACTTTAATAATGTAATTTAAAAATCAACTTTTAATTTAGTCAGTTGATAGTTGCATTAGTTCAGATCTTTTAGTTCAGTTGAAATGTGTTTTTGACGCAAGTACAATAATGACATTGAGTTATTCATTTTTTGACGCTACATTTATCCATACAAGGATACATTTCAGATTTAGTTTACTTTGCAAACCCAGAAGGAACTTTGTTTCAAGTAGGCTGAATGTATAGTTTCAAAGTTCTTTGTTCAAAATGCTTTAACACTAACTATTTCAAGTGTGCACCTGTACTCAGCCAGAGGCACGTGGAGCTCTAGTTTGACTCTGTAATGGCTGATCTCCAGGGCCATGTGTGTGAATCCATGTGTTTGAGTGTGCATCCGGGCTTTGGCTTCACACAGTGTCTGTGAGGGTGTGGAGCGGGCAAACTGGCATCAGCCACAGAGAGAGAGAGAGGGCAGATGGGCTGAGGATCAAGCCCCACACTCAAGTCAGCTGCCTCTCTATCCCTTCACATATCTGTTTGTCCTTTACTCACATACAATCTTTTAAAGTATGGAGAAAATGTAGAACCGTTCTGCTTTAAAAACAAACTAGCTAATACTCTTGCTAATAATGAAACTGGAAAAGCCTTCAAAGTCTTTCAAATATAACCTAAAACAATAAAAAAAAGATGTTTATATAAAAGTAAAATGCAATAATATTTTTATTGGAACAAATTTTTGTCCAAATGTGAGATTTTGTCTACATTTTTGGATCATTTGTGAGTTAAAAGTACATCATACATTCTATTCCAAACACAGCAGTTTTACAGCTTACTGAAAATGCACCTCATTTGGAATCCCGACCAATCAAATAATCTCCCATTACATTTGGGGAAGAATTGTGTTTGTTTTTTATTTGGTTTCCATCATATCCTCTTAGTTAGCAGAAACTTGCTCAGTGGTGTCATTACTGTAAATCAAAAGCCTCTTTGGCTTTATCTAGCTCCCCTTCTGGCTCTCTACGTCCGAACAGATGTTGGATAAGAGGACAAAATGGATTTCCCCCCACAGAGTAGAGCTTTTCTTGCCATCGCTAATAGAGACTCCTTGAAATGCTAATGCCTGCAAGTGATTGTGGTCGAGCTTGCATAGTGATGGTGGGAATACACTCTGATCCCAGAAAAGCCCCTTTTGTCAGAAGACTAGTGAAACATTCTGGGTAAAGAACATCCGCGTCCCTGGTGGGAAGAAAACTTTTGAGTAAAGAGAGCACTAAAGAAAAGCAAGGGGAAATTACCTCACGCACTCCCTCGTGCAGGCTCTGTGACAGAATCTCATCAACACCAGTTGAATGGGAAGCCGAACAACATTCATACTTCAGATACAAGTTGTTCTGTAACAGTGGCATGGTGGTACTTAACTTATAGTGATTTTTTTAAAACATGACTTGTTTATCTTTTATATATGCAGTCTGGGTGAAAATTAAACCAAGAGGTGGATTTAGCCATAGCTATCGTTTAAAAAGACGAGATGATCAATGCACTCCAACAGACTTACGGTTTATTTTTGATGAGCATTTTAAGAGAAACATTAGTGTGAAGCAGCTCCGGACAAACCAATTCTACTCACACCCTTGATATTAAAAAGGTGGGATATTTAAACTGTTATTATCAGTGTTATACAACATGTGATGGGTGTTAATTCATCAAGCATTGTCCAAAGATATTTAATTTAATGCCATGTATACCCACATATGTCACATGGTTAATGCTGATGTGTACGAATGTTCAATAATCTTTGAGATAAGAATACAGAAATATTTCATAAAGTGAATTAAATGTAATATGTTAGATTATGTAATTGCCCAGATATCTTTCAGCAGTTGAAAGGACTGTCCAAATATCAAATTTTTGAAACTGTGCTCCAATTAATTCAAATGTTTAAAACATTTTAGTTTGTGATGTAGAGAGTTGTAGCTGGTGCATTTTTATCCTTTTTTCAGGCAGGTGTTGAAAAAAATGCTGTTAACAAAAAAGTATTGAAAAAAATAAAGGTTCAATCATTTATTGAAGAAAATAATCACATATGAAGAAGATGCAGAAAAAAAAAAGAGAAATCTAAACTATATTTGCCATGACCACCCTTTGCCTTCATAACAGCATCAATTCGTCGAGGTACGCTTTCACAAAGAAACCCGTCTGGAAGGTTGTTCCAAACATCTTGGAGAACAAACAACAGATCCTTTATGGATGTGTTTCTCACATCCTTCTCTCTTTATATAATCGCAGACACACTGTATGATGTTGAGATCAGGGCTCTGTGGGGGCCATGCCATCACTTCCAGGGATTCTTGTTTCTTCTTACATTTACATTACATTTATTCATTTGGCAGATGCTTTTGTCCAAAGCGACTTACAGAAGGGTACTTAACACTGATGATAGTTCTTAATAATCCTGAATTTGTGTTTATAAAGTGTGAATGTTTTTACAGGCACACTGAACAGCTCATTTGGATGGTGATTTGGTCTTAAACTTAACATATGTCTTCATGAGCTGCTCATAGTTTAAACATCAGAACAACACAGAACAGAACGTTCAGTCCTAGTATGTTTGGGGTCATTGAATAAATTCAGGGCCATTAATACACTTTCCTGATGGTATTACATTTATCTGCTTGTATTTTTCACTATTGATAACATCATTACTCCTCACCACATCTCAAATTCAAGTTTTTGTCAGATCTGACATTCATGGCACTAGTTATAACCTAACAAATTAGCAATACGACTCTGCATCCATTCCAGTTGACAACATGAGTAATGTATTTTTTAAAAAGTTCCCTTAAACTAAATTAAGAAACCTGTTGTAATCTGTATTTTGAACATACACCTTAAGTTCTATACAAACTCTGTAAAGTTCTGAATATTGCATCCAATTATATCTAATCATCACTGGAGTGGAGAAATATCCACAACAAAATACACTAAAGAGTTTGACATTAATAGTTTGATGTTCAGCCAAAGTATATTGTTAGAGACTATTGTTAGAGACATAGAATTACATTTAGGTCTGAAGGGTTTAATAAATGTAAATAAATTCATTTATTTAGCAGTATTAAGGCCAGGTGATATGTTGTCAAATACAGCCATTCATTTTCATGTTCAGCAGTCTTATAAAACCCTTTGTATTGCGACATCTGTCCTTGTGGACATTATTTTATTTTTTAAGTAAACAGTACAAACATAATAAAAATAAAAGGCTTATTCAAGATTATGCATCTTTAACATCATTTCTGGGGTCATGATATCAAGGGTTTTGGGAAACATACGAAGATGAAGGAAGGAAGGCATCTGTTGAAATGCGGGTGGCAAGGGCTGCAAATGTAGTAAGTTAACTCCACTTCCTTTAAAAAAAGAAGAAAATTCAGCTTTTTCTTTGCTGTCTCATGCTTATACATTAAAAAAAATTAAGTGTTGAGATTTGTAGTTTGAGTGAACAACATGCTCAAAAGTAATTTGTCTTTCATGTTGATCTCAGAAAAACTTCATTTTAAAAGTATTTTCTCTGCTTTAACGCCCCTCCACTTTTGTAAAGATTTGTTTCTCTTTTCTCCCACCCTCACACACGCACACGCACACACACAGCAGCTGGTGGAGGGAGTCGAGCAGAGCCCTTAAAGCCCTTCTGCAGAAGCCATGTGGACACTTTTAAAGCTCTTCTCTGCAGCCTGTGAAGTTGTTAAGGAGCTCTGCAACACTGCCGACTGCTGCTGTCAATTCCATGCCAGCTGTAGTGTACACCCCCACCCTCCCTTGCCATCCTTCTGTTTCTATCTCTTTTCTTTCTTTCTTTCTGTCCATCAGTGCTCTCTCTCTCTCTTTCTCTGTCAATGGCAGTTGACGTCCTCTCACACTTTTTTTCTGGCCAGCCGGGCACAGGATTTGCGCGGCTCTGGGTTTAATGTGTAATGAGTGCAACCCATCTGGCCATAGAGAGGATTTTCACCTGTGCTCATTGCTTCAAGATTTGTGTTCGGAAAGTGTGGGTGTTTTTCACAGCCACCGAACAGCTTATTTGGGCGGCACATTGATCTTAAACATAATATAAGTCTTTATAAGTTTTTCATAGTTTAAATATCAGAACATCACAGAAGAAGCATTTGAGTCCTAGTAGGTTTTGAGTCTGATTTTAGTTTGGGTGTGCAATGACAGATATAGGATTGTGAAAAGCTCATCACAGACCCCTGTAGGCCACACACTTGTGTTGTAAATGTCTCTTATATGCCCTTTTTAAAGCATTTAGAATAAATATTTAACACCTCTATACTATCCCTGCTCCCTCAAGAACTTTCAAATGGTATTCATTCATTCATTCATCTTCATGTCGGCTTTCTTCCCTTTCGGGGTCGCCACAGCGGAATGAACTGCCAACTCACTGGCATATGTTTTACGCAGCGGATGCCCTTCCCTGCCGCAACCCATCGCTGGGAAACATTCACACACACTCATTCACACTTTAACACTATGGGCAATCGTTCTTATTCAATTCACTTATTCCGCATGTCTTTGGACTTGTGGGGAAACCGGAGCACCCGGAAAAAAAACCAAGCGATCACGGGGAGAACATGCCAACTCCACACAGGAATGCCACCTGCCCCAGCCGAGCCTAGAACCAGCGACCTTCTTGCTGTGAGACGACCGTGCTACCCACTGCGCCACCGTGACGCCCAAATGATATTATTTATCATTAAAAATGTCTTTCACTCACCTCAGAGTGTTGGGCCCCGCCAAATGCACCATTTACCTCTGCTCCTCTGACTGCTGTGGTTTCGGCATGCCCCCTGTTGAACAAACCTCTCATGTCAGTCAAAATTCGTAAAAACAATAATGTTGAGAAATTCTTTAAAACATTTCAAATAATGCATCGATGTTTGGCGTTAGCCTGCTACTCTGTCAGACAACACGTCAGTTCTGCATTTACATTAGCTACATTAGCGGTTCACCTGATTGGTCAGTAGGAGCCACATAATAAATGACAGGTGTTGTGATTATTGAGCCATTTTCAGTTCCCAGAAAAAGGACTTTAACATTACAACTTGAAGCATGCTAGAATGTTTGAAATGTCTGAAAAGCTAAGTTTACACAATATGTTACTTTTAACACTGGAGATCTTATCTTTTTAAAGTGAGACAAGTGAAGACATTTCACCAACAACCAGACCTGGAGTTGAATCAGATTGCTGGGTGTATTTAAGCCTGGCTTTAATGTGGTTGAGAGCTGTTTGACTGTGCTCTGATCATCTAACAGAGTGTTGCCAGGTGTAAAGGAGAGTTCTGATGGCTGTGTTGTGGCTATTGAATACTCTAGCGTTATTGGTCAGGACAAGTAAAGGCTTTTACTGATATCTGACCCTGTGTTTCATGCTGTAAAGGATCAAAGGCTTGAATCTGAAAGAGCAAGTGCAGCAGAGTTCTGCTGCGTTCTGATTTCAAGATATGCCAGTTCTGACAGTTGATAACGTCAAAAGGACATCACAAACTGAGCTTTAACCTAATGCGAGTTTTAGGTTTAGCCTAACAGGAACACATTGTCATCATCTACTCATTTTCATAATATTGAAAACACTTTCGTAAGTAGAATTAAAGTCAAAACATTTTAGAGTCAAAGTGGAAGTCAAACCTTAAATCGTCTGTAGGGGGCTGTATCATGTGATGGGACTGTGAATAGAATATGAGCAGTATTTCACCTCTGGAGGCTCCAGTTTCTAAAGCAATGGTAACTGTTAGTGTCACACTGTGGCTGATTTAAATCTGTGTCCAGATCAATTCCGAGCTGATGGAACGTCACCAAACATAGATCATCAATAACACTGTAAGATCACTATGATAAAAGTGGCCTACTCGGTTAACACATTATGTGTTAGTAAAGCAGGTGTGTAGTATATTCTTTGTTTATATAGGGAACCCATGGATGGGTTTAAAGAGAGTTGTAAAGGTAAGGCCAGATTAGGGTGAATTATAATCACTGGCATCTTGGCATTCCAGAACTGTGGGATGTCGTTCACTCAGGTCAAGTGAAAGATAGACATAATAATGCTTCTTGATGTTTGATGGCGCCAGGGAGGAACGGGCAGGCTCTGACCACGTGGTGGCGCTACATATATAAATAACTTTCGATGCTTGCTTTTTACCACAGAGGAAAAACATGACTCTTGCTAAGTAGAAAGCAGAATGCCTGCTAGACAGTTCATTAAAATGTATATTCTGTCACCTAGAATACAATCTTCTAGAATTCTAAAAACCCTGATCCAAAATCAACCATGAAACAACATGACATGAATCAGTGACTTTTCTATCCATTCTTGACTCTTTGAGTGCATTTAGACTACGAAATCAGTTACAAAAAGTATATATTTATGATACATAAATCATACTGTTTAATTTAATAAAATCGTATTTTGTTTTAAAACTAGAAACTATAAATAAGTTTGAATGAAGTAGGGGAGGGGAGAATAAAGATAGAAATAACTTTTTTTCTGGGTGAACAAAACGTTGTCAAACCAAATCATCTCCAGTTAGCGTCTGTGCCTGTCTCAACCGGTAGATGAAAAAAAGGTTAATTTTAAAGTGAACAGAGTTTTTATGGATGAGTTTTGTTAGTGTCAGCTAGCATATCCTGCTTGTAAACATAGCTTTTGTGAATCAATTTAGCAGCTGTTTTTCTGATTGGGTATAATGAATGCGACAGCTGATGTCTTTCCAATTATGATGAAGATGAGGGTCAGCATCAGTTTCAAATGTTTTCTGGGTTTGAAAAGTTCTCATTAGCTCCGTCGTAGCTCAGAGTTCACATTAGCAATCAAGGCAGCAGGCAGCTGTTTGCACCTCTCATGTGGAGGAGAGCATCCGACTGTGGTGATGCACACACACCTGTGAGGTGCTGGAGATACAGGCCTATCAGTGTGTCTCAAACCCACACACGTGTCATGCAGCGCACTGGTGTGTGTGCGTATGTGCGCGTGCGTGTGTGTGCGTGTGTGTGTGTGTGTATTCCCTTATCCTAATAAGGCACATGTGACACTTGTACAGTACTACTGCCTGTGTCACTTGACAATCTGGCACCATATAGATCTGACACTGCCGTATCGAGTCAAGCAATGGCAGAGTTCGCACTCCACCTGATAGAAATGGCACGTGTCACACATCTTACCTCTCCTATTTCTCCTGTCTAAACATGGAGACCGCATGAGCGAAGAGGCTGTAGATGAGGAGCATCTACTAAGACGAGCATCCATCTGTTTTGTGGCGAATAGCTTCCTGTTTCTTTCTTCGTCCTTCAGCCATATCAGCAGGAGACAAGCTGCTCCTCAGAGACCATGCCAGGCTTAACTCCGTTATACCAATTCAATGTTCATGAGTAATTAAAGCCTGGACAGATTTTGTGTTTAGCATCTCACAAGCTACTACCATTTTCCTTTGGTTACAATTATTAAATTAAGTTTTAATCGCATTTATTAAATCACATTTTATTCTATGATGTTAATAAAATGCTCATTTATTTTGCAATAGGATGTTTTTTTTTTTGGTGAACAAATATTTGAACGCAAAAATAAATAAAAAAAAAAAAAATAAAAAAAAAAATAATAAAAAAAAAAAAAAAAAAAAAAAAATATATATATATATATATATATATATATATATATATATATATATATATATATATATATATATATATATATAAATAACAAAAAAAATTTATGTTTACCTAGTAACCTTGCCTAGCAAAGTACAGACCAGCAAACTAAATAAACCAAAAATAAGTAAATGAATAAACAAAAACACAGTTAAGTAAGTAACCACACAATTAACCAAACAATCAAGTAAAAAAATAAATAAATAAAAACACAGATAAATAAATAAACACACACAAAATAAAACAATTAAATAGATAAATACATACATACATACATACATACATAAATACATTAAATAAATAATTAAACATATAAATAAAATGTCACCTTTAATTTAAACTATATTGACTGGGAATGAGAACAAATAGTGTTGTGGGGTTTTTTTGCTTGTTCTATCGCTCTGTTCTAATGTTTCATGCGTGGCGAGTCACTGTTTCTTTTATATTTTTTTTATTCTTTTTGAAAAAGGCAAACAACAATTTCCCTTCATAAAATTCAATTTGCAGTCATATGAACTGATCTCAGCATGCTGCGAATATTTGAGTGGTTCTCTGTCTGTCAAGCTCTTGGCTATGGGAACAAACAAAGCTATTGTGAGCTTGTGGGACATTGATTGGCTCTATTTCTGTACCTCTGTGTGACTGAAGAAGGCTGTTCCACATCCGGTTTTAGTGTGCACTTGTTTGGTCTGTTCACTCTAAGACTTGTTTGCACAGAAAAAACACAAGATGCACAGAAGCCTTTCATTCACAATTGTGGAAAAGAAGAGATTTAGTTTCAGATTTTTGGAGGGGAATAAGAATAGTATTAAGCATACATGTCAATGCTGGATGTAAAAACAAGGGAACCTTTTCACAATGCTTTAACTTCCCTACGTTACTCACAGAGTCCTGGAAGCTTATAAAATACTCTATGAATGACTACTTCCGTGTTCCATGTCAGTTGTTCGTCAACTATCGGTGCAGTGCTTGAAGTAATTTTTTTCATTTGCTTCAATGTGATCACCATGGAATTTACGCTTGTATCCTTTGCTTTAAACTGCAACTAATTCTAACTCAATTGGACACAGCAGTATAGTGACGTAGCACCTTCATAATGAAGGAACTTACAGCTTTTAGATTTCATTTAAATCAAAGATAAACCATGAAAAATATAATAAAGTTAACTGAAAGAAATGAAAATCACAGGCCTTGTTTTCCACTTGGGTGAACTTGAATGAAGAAGAGACTTTGACTTTGAGACCAACAGACCAAAAACCAAAGAGACACAACGATTGGAGACAGAAAAGGTACAGGAGAGAGGGAATTTAGGGTTATTTTATACCCAGCAGGAGACACATCCCAAATGACTGAGCTGTCCAATGAGGTAGAGGTAATGTTTTTGGAGGGAAGTTGTAAATGTACACAAAGGAGTTACAGCTATGGTAAGCTGCAAGTATCAGCAACTGCAACAAAAATACCTATTCATACATTTTAACAATTTCACATGTTACAAATGCTACATCACTCAAATTTGACCACAGGACAATGTTATATGAAATTAGTCAAAAACGTGCAACAATCTACAAAGTCAGCTTTCTTTCAATGTAGGCGCACACAAGAAACAGCAGGAGTGCTTCACCTGGCAAAAGTGTGTGCCAAAATGATGATTTGGAGCATGCTGATCATTAGGCTGTCATTCTGGGCAGGTGCGCTCACTCTGAACGGAACCAGATAAAAACAGGCTCTGTTGGATTAGGCAGACCAAGGTAGGATCATGTGCGCTAATAACTTATAAATGATCGTAATGACCATCTGTTCCCTAGTGGAGTGTTCACTCTCCGTGCAGCGTTTGGCAGACATGCTGGAAGCTCTGGTCTAATTCCTTTGAAAATGCCACTCGTTGGCTCCACGCTGGGACAAGATAAGACCAACTAAAATGGGAAGAGAGTGCTGCACCATTTTCCTTAATGTTCTGAAAGACGCATATGGTGGAGCACATATGCATGTCCCTCAATGCCCTATAAATCAGGAGAAGGGTTAGCCCTGTCATATCAATCCAAACTCGTTTAGCGTCCTTGTTGCAGAGCACTTGATTGAAACATGTACCCTGCATTTTTTTCTCTCAGACATCTGCTGCTGCATATGAAGCGATTACGCTTGTAGATTTCCAAAACGCCTGCTCTGAGAGTTTCCGTAGATGACAGCTAGCCTTGCCAAGCGAACAGCACAGCTTTTCTTTTTAATCAGGCTCCTCTAAAGCACATTTGTCACAGTGGACGTCTGGGTACAAGTCAGAACCTCTGATGCTAGACTTACAAGAGCTACTGTTATCTGCGGCGAGTGTGTTTCTCGCTCTCCCTCTGAGGCTAGCAGCAGATTAGTGGGCAGAAGCTGAGCAGATGGGTGCAGACCTCAGCATCCGTATACAGAGCAGGAGGTTTATACTCCTTACTGTGCTGCATTGGAGAATGGTGCCCTGATCACAGCGTGGTGAGCCAGGAGATGTTAATACGAGACTCACATTGGGCTTTTGAAGTTTCTGAGTTGACAGCATAGTTTTGGAGATGTCAGGTGGAGTTGTTAGAAAGCCAAAAACAGGTGCATAAAAGCTTCGCCCACATGGAAAGAACCTTTAAGAGGATTCAAGCACATGTACCAAACATATATGCACATCTGTACCACCCAGAAATAAATATGCCAGAAATAGACAAAATTGAGGTGCGTATATGTGCATGCACAGGTCATATCGGTCTATTGTATTGCTTCTTTATAGCGTATCCACATATAAGCCCTATAAATACATACAAGATGTCTCTCATATAGCTCATATCTTATTAATATACAGGGTGAACACCCCAGCCAGGAATAGCAGTACATATCCAAACACTCAGTGTTTTGTGTGCCTGACTGTGTATTCACAATAAATGTGGAACGAGTACTTGAGTTTCAACAGGCGACAAACAAGAAACGAAACTATCAGCATTGCTATAATGGATTTATTCTTTTATTAGCTTAAGGATGCATGCAGTCCTATACAAGTCACAAACCATGATTTAGCAAAGTGAACAGTAGCACAATCCTTACTATGTCTGCCATATAGGAGCTCTGCCTCTAACCCTGCAAACTCTCCAGTTACAATGTTCACACGTCAAACTGTACTCGATGTTTGGCAGACATTTTCAATAATGACCGGTTGTGCTGAAATGCTGCCCATTTTTCTTGGGGATGAATACCATAATCGCATAGAAAAAAAAACATTTAAGGCAAAGCTATTTTATTTGTATAGCATGTTTCCATACACATTGTCAAGTCAAAGTGCTTTACAAAAGAATAAAAAAAGATCAGAGATTAAACAGACAATAAAACAGAACTTAGATTTTTTTAAAAGCAAGCGATAATACATAAAAAATTTAAAGAAAAAGGAAATCAGAAGTTTAAGGCACAGCGCCGTTCAAACAGCAGTACTCAGTCAGTGAACACATTTCAAAAGTTAAGTTTATAGTTTGGATTTAAATGTGACCAAACTTTTAGCTACTCTAATCTCTTTCTGAAGCTAGTTCCAGCTGCGAGCAGCATAGTAACTGAAAGCAAACTCTCCCTGTTTGGAGCAAACCTGTGGTAGTTCTAAATGATATGAATGTAATGATCTAAGAGCTTTGTTTGGTTTGTGTACAGTCAGCAGATCTGTTATGTGTTGTGGTCTAATACAGAAAACAACTTAAATAAAAATGTCATACATGAGTCACAAAATGAAATCAGAACACATCTCAAAAGGTAGATAAAACTCAGGTTTTGGTTTCATCATCTCAGCCCTGCCAAAATCCTGACTCTAAATCCATTTTCAAATAAATAAATGTGATTTAGCGCCAAAAAGAAAATGGCCAACAATGTCCACTTTAAGCTTCAAAATTTAACTTTTCCAAGTTTTATTGCAGATGTCTCGTACACTGCATCCAGTCTTATTTTAAGATATTAAAAAGTCTCTCTCATTTAAAGACTAATCTCAGAGACCCAGTTGCTGTGCTATGGGGTAATCCTGGGGAGCCTATAAAAACAGTGAAACTCTTAAAATCCGTCATAAAACAGTACAGGAGGAGCCAGTTCAAAGTTGATATTGGAGTGAGAATTGGAGTGATTTTTTTTCTGTTTATGTTTGGTTTTCCCTGTCCCCCTCTTCAAAAGCACCTACAAAACTTCAGATGTGGGGAAAAGAATGACTCTGAGGTTGAAGATGATCACACTATACAGTGAATTTTGTTAAATCTATCATCTCACATTTGCCATTTTAAATTGATACAAGATGTAATGCAATCGCAAAACAATTGGTTTTAAATCCAAACTCACAGTAATTCTGAAGTCATGCCACATGAAAAATGCTCCTCGCTGTGCTTTCACAGCAGTTGGAGTGCTTATAGTCTGGATTGATTATGGAAAAAATGCATCTCCTCAAACACTTTATTTGCCTGCGTATCTCTTCATTATCACTGATCGTTCAATAAATCTGAGTCTTCCAACCTCTCAGCATGTGGCTGGCAGTGGTTTGTCATCATTTCCTTGCCGAGCCAAACTGGTACATGCAAGACGGAACTCTACCTCCAACAGGGAGGAAAAGCTTCCTGCTTACATCTGTGGGCTTGTTGGAGACGATCAAACAATGATGAACTAATGAGTGTTAATTGGACTGCTCACCGGGGCTGCTCTTCTGAGAGGACACGGTGGAGTAGGGTCAAAGTGGGGACACTGGGATGGAAAACCCAGAACATTCTCATGACATTCACTAATGTTAGTTAAAGGTTTTCTAAATGTTTGCTCATGACGTTTCCAAAAGAACATTCTAATATAATTAAACTGAAACGTTATCTAAACACCATTCTCAGAACATTCCTAGAACGCTTTTTGTGAGTTATGAATGTTCTCATAATATTGAAAGAAATAGTTTTGGGAACAATTTTCTCAGAACATGAGAGAGAGAGTATGTTGTAAAAACATAAAAAAAAACTGGGCTAATTAACATTTAGGGAACATTAGAGATAATATTCCCAGAACGTTATTGTAACATAAATTTGTTAGCTGGGTTAGGACCAGAAAGAAATCCCCTTGAGTAGTCTGTTACAGCACAGAGACTAGGGAGAATAGGAGTTTTATTGACAGTCCTAAAAATGCAAGTGATGTTGCTTATCTTGAAGAGAGCCTACTGTATGCTTAGGTATTACAAGAGATAATGAATGCAAAAATATTGACTTGCTCACAGTAGAAAATCCTCAAGGGTATGAAGTGACTCAGGAGAAGATGGATTGGGGCCTTTTTTGTCTCAAAAGCCATTGTTGTCTCAAAATCATGTGCTACCATAATGTATCTAATAAGTTATCAATTTACATTAATTTTTAATTCCTTACAATATTTAATTAACTTATTATTTTTTTCTCTATGAATCGTACATTGAATTTTTTCACAAATTTTCATTTGAACACTTAGGGTTTTAAAACTACCAAATAGTCCAACAGTCGAATGAATCAATAAATTGTTTAGATTAATGATTATAGTAAAAGAAAAAGCCTTATTGTCGTTTCCGCAGAAGATCTAACAAATAAGAGCTTAAAGGTTGATGGATTTCAAGGGGGTACATGGCAAATAGTAGGCTATTAATGTTAAATAGAACAGTAATGCAATATTGTGTGTCATTGTCCATGTTTAGGTTCTGTTTATAGTTTTAGTTTCTTTTCTATATTCCTGAATCCAGTCATGGCTTTTATTGAAACCCCACAGTTTGGTTGGGGTATGAACAAGGGGCTGAAAATCCTCCAACAACCACTTTTTTCACCCCTGGCTCCATTAATTCTTTTAATTCAGATTGCTAGTTTTGATCTTCATGAACACTTTGAGGTGATGTATTATTTAATTAAATTTTTTACTTTTAATAAAATTAATAATAATAATAATAATGTATTCAATTTATATAGCGTTTTCAGCATTTCCATACGCTCATAGATGCTTTACAATTTTCAGGGCATTATTCGTTCACTCCACATTAACACACTAGTGATGATAAGCTACCTCGGTAACCCTTAGCTGCTCTGTGGCAGTCTGATAGGAAGTGGCTGTTATTCTGCACCTACAGCCTCTTGCCTACCACCAAAGAATCATTCCAGTCACACACATCCATACTGGGCAATGTGGATGAGATGGCTTGCCCAGTGCCTCAGTGGCAGAATGGACCTGGCAGTGATCGAACCACCAAACTTTCGGTTACAGGACGACCAACTCCACTGCGCTACCTTTCCGGCCACCTTTTTAAAATTTTTGTACCTTTTTAGCCAGAAACCTATGGGTGACGTCACAGACCCTTCGTACATGTTATATGCGGCCAATGGGTTTAAACAATGTTCAACTTCCTCATGGCTTGATAAAAAAAGCTACAATTGATCACATCTTAACAAAAAAACAGCAACTACTAAGTGTGATGTCCTTGGTAATGCTGATTATTCTTGAACAGCCCTAAACGGTGCTCATATTGAGCTTGTATCCTCCTTCGTATCTTGCATCTGTTGTTTCTCATCTAACCTGCTTCTATATTGCCTTCTATCACTGCATTAATTACAGTTTTCCATGCTGTTGTTTTTCCAGTCATGTTAAAAAGTGTATATTCTGTCTCCCACGAGGCAGAAACTACTGTGAGAACGAGCAAGCACACTTCCAAATTATTTGTAGCATGTTTGATCCCACACTCTTACTTACTTTTCAAATTCTGCACAGCTTGAGAACAATGTGATTTACAGGGTTTGTGCTGTAGCTCTTCTCAAGAGTCTGACTGCTGTAACCATGTGCATGATCTGTTGATTCTTCGCTATAGATCAATAAACATCAGTTTACTCTGTCTGGGTCATGTGACATTAAGAAGTAAGTAGCCTTTTCCTGAAGAGATAGAGAGAGAGAGAGAGAGAGAGAGAGAGAGAGAGAGTTTAGCCTGCTGAGTAACACAGTTACAATCAAGCTTATCCCTATGAGCAGCTGACTCTGTGTCTAAAGGCTGGGGATCTGGATGGGATCAAAAGAGAGATTTGTAAACTCAAGCACGTGCAATTAGGGAGACACAAACTGTACAAAAGTCATGGGCTGCTTGGAAGGCAGCAGCTCAAAGGGTTTCTGCTGAGTTAGCCTGCGGCTACGCTAATCCACAGGTCGGCTGAAAGCAGGTCAAGGTGTGATGTTCTGCAGGAGAGTTAAACCGGTTTCACTTTAGGCTGACATTGCTGTCACACATTAGATCCTCTGCTGGTGTCTCTTAAAGAGGAAGTGTAATTGTGTCATCAGAGTAGGAAAACATTCACCAACTTTACTGCAAACATCTAATAAAACACTGAATTCATCAACAATTTTGCACCATTAAATGCAATCAAGTTATTTGAGGGCAAACTCTTAATTTATATCAAAAAACTATTTTTATAGCCATCATAGTGAGCAACACTTCTTTTGAAAGCCACATGCTGTTCCCTCATACAGTAGACGCTGTCCTCTTGTTTGTGGATCGCATATGGGTGCATCAGAACAGAGTGGGCTCTTTTTACAAACTACTTCTAAAGCCATTAGTGACACCTGTGTTTATGTGTGTGGATAGTGGAGATGCTCAGGAGGAGCAGGCGGCCAAAGCAGATTAGCAGGATCTCACATGTTGCGTAACTGATCCTCCTCCACCTGTCCTGAACCTACAGCAGTCCAGCCATCAGCTGCTCAAATGAATATAGACAGTCTTCTACCAACACCTACGGTTTTCTGCAGGGTCAGGCGAGCATGAGATATATTTTAGGCCTCTGCACCTGCACAGCCACTGTTAGTTTCTCTCACATTAGATGTTATCAGAACATTCTGAATGGCATGTGAAAATGATTACACCATTCACATGAGCTGGTAGGTACCTGCTCCCCCTACTGGTAGCTTGAGTATGTGCAGTGGGATAGAAAATGATCACACATTGTTAATGTCATTAGTTCGATTCCCAATAAATTTACAACTTCTCTACACGATGTGTCTTGTTTGAGAAAGAATGTCTCTCTGCATATTTGTTCTTGTGTTTAAGCATCCGTGTCTGTGGATCATACCTATGACTGTACGGATGTACACGTGTGTTATTCGGTATGGGAACATGTGTGTGTGTTCCCTTAAGGTCCCTGCCAGACTGCTCACCTCATGTAGGTTCAGTCAAAAGCTCTTACAAATGTCATTAACTTCCCAGCCTGTGGCTGATCAGTCCATGTGCTCACAAGCTGCTGCTGGCCAACTGTGGTGTGTGCGTGCGTGTGTGTCTTCTGTCAGGAAACTGTGGAGTGAACTGTGGATGAGTTTCCACAGACTTCACTTTGACTAGGAAAGACGTTTCCAGGCTTTGTCAGGGTGTGTCTAGTGATCTTAAGAGAAGTTAATCTTTGTGTAAATAAATAGCGTGGCTCATGTAACCTGTTTTTCTTGAGCAGTTAGGAGGAGATGTTGGTTTTGTCATAAGGAAGTATATTAAGTTCAAGTCTCTCACAGTTACAGGCGGTCAATATCACACAATTCACAGAAACACTTTGTGACATTGCATGGAGAGAGAGAGAGTGAAAAAGAACTTGACATTGGAAGTTTATACCCATTTTAACAAAGCAGGGAAAACCAACACCTCTAATATGAACTAGTCTTGTGTAGCCAGAGCTTCAAGCAAGGTCTTGGGGTTTTGGCAGGTTTTTGGCAAGGCCCATCCCTGAGGCTGTTTGACTGACATGATAAACAACCAATCCCATCTCGTTTCGCATGACGTCATGTTTTATGGCGTGAAATAGTTACCACATCAACTGGCCGACATGCAAAAAAGCACAGACGATGACAGATACTAGCGAAGCCAATACTTCTTTAAAATCACATATTTTTAATACACATGATGGAGATGTGGATGTTCTTGATCATAAGCCTCCAAGTTGTTTCAGGATGGAATGAAAAAAAAAGCGACACTCGCTACTACCAGAACCCAGATAATTTTAACCAATCAATTAATGACTTCAGGGTTCTTGAAGTGTTTCTAACTTTCCCTACCCAACTCATCAGATGTATAGCTAGCGTTCAGCTGGCTTGAAGACTGAGACTAAAACTAAATATGACCTGCAAAAATAAACGAACACAACGAATATGTTATTTCACGAGTTCGCTTATCAAACTGCCCAGTTGCAAAGCATTTTTGGCAAACGATAAGAAAGTGAACTGGGCAAGCTGTCCAAGGAAGTGTCCCGGAGCCTAGGAGTGACCTGAGAGCACCCCCCCCCATCCCTCTACGAGAAATACAAGGTAAAAGGCTTAAGTTGTTTAAATACTAATAAGATGGGCGATAACCAGCAGCCGCTGGGACCAATTGGCAATCATATGACGCTCCTCGCGAAACAAATTCACTGAAATTACATTTTATCAGACTCAAAATACTATTGTTTATGTAATATATTTTCTAAACAAAGATCAAAGAAGATTTTATTAGGTTATACAAGTGTCTCCATCTCCATGCATAAGTGAGTCTCAGAAAAACCTCAGTGGGTAGAGGATAGCTCATCGAAGAGAACCCTCTTCTAAATTAAAAATGCAGCTAGCATTTTTTAAATTAATTAATAAATCAAATACATTGACTCTAGTGTATTAATGTAAGCATTCTGTAGTAGGTGAGTCCAGGTCCTTGGTATAGTGGTTAGGGAGCAGGGGCAGCTGTTCATTTGACCTGATTCTATTATCCTATACATTAAAAGCAATAATGAAAAAAAAAAGAATAAAAAAAAAATGGCTGTGTGTCGCTGGTGTTTTCAGTCAATCAGAAGGGGGAGAAATGCACCCAAAAATTTGAATGTAAACATTAATCACCTACCTGCATGTCATTCCAGATCTGTTATGGCTTCTTTCCTCCTCTGGACACATTTTGAGATATTTGGTATACAATGTATGCGACTGCCTCATTGACATTCATGTACCACGGATTTAAGCACCTTAAAACAGCAATTAAAACGCAATCAAATGTTCCCATCTGTCAATTTTATTACAGCAAATATAAAACCTTTTTTTCTCGTCATCTCTAAAGCACACTGTTTCTGCCACTAGTTACTAATTTATTGACGTAAAATTGTAGGTTTTTGTTGCTAATATTATTAACTTCGATTACACCTTTACAAACTTTTTTGTTTTGTCTAGTCTTCTTTTATGCAGTTTCTCCAGATGATGAATGTTACTGGTTATACCAGGCCAGTGAAATTGAGGAATATTGGATTACCCACTTGTGCTTGTGGCATCTCTAAATAAACAAGCTTCACATGGATCTCGATGATAGGAACTTCCCTTGCTACACATATACAGTAGAGAACAAATCTCACTCATTAGCATATTAAAGTCAATTGTCTGCAGATACAAATTGCTGCTCTGGTTGTTGCTAGAGTGCATCTCAGAGCTCCTCCAGGTCATGGCCTGTGGTGTTCAGTAATAAGCTGCACCATGGTGACGGCAGCTGTTGCCGAGGCCAACAGAGAACATCAGCAGCATTATTGTGGCTCTTAAGATCCAGAGAGTACTGTAAACATTATAACAGGCCACAACTTTCACAAATACCCCAAAAATCTCTTAGGAGGAAGAATTAGGCTATTAAAAAGACATGGAATGGTGTGTGGGAGGTTGTCTGACTGTGAAGGGAAGGATTATTTTCTTCTGGAACCAAGAATAATCAGAGGCATAATTTTACATGTTTTAAGATTGCTGTTTTAATTGATGTGTGCATTGGTAACAGATTATTAGGAAAAGCCTGGATTTTGCATCTCATTAAATTAGCACATTCAGACGTGGTAGATGACTCAAATTCATAATGAGATTATTTTAGAGTTTGTGTTATCTTGTTTTGGGCTTGCCACATGTTGTAGGCGAGAATTAAATAAATTATTTATTTTGTATTATTATTTTTTTAATCAATACATACTGAATTTTTAAACCTGCTGAGTGGGATTAAGACTGTTACATTTATGTGGCCTCGATCTGCATGTTTTTTATGTTGTTTTGTTCTAAAATTGATTGATTACTTTTAATTGTTAAAAGTAAAAAAAAAGAGATTTGGCTTATTTAAAGGTCCCCTATTTTACCCTTCTTGCATGATGTGATTTTAAACTAAGCTCTCCTGAAAGTGGTAGGAGAAGTTTCAGTTCAAAAGCATTTCAGATCTTTCATAAATATTTGCTTAAGTCTGTCATTTTTTGGGCGTGAATGAACAACACAGTTTTCTGGGTGTATAACTTAAAATAGTAAATCAATGTGACATCATTTTCTGCTCTGTGTGGTGGTGGAGGGGAGATGCAGCGAAGACACATCAAGTGAAAGTTGCGTTGCCAATATTGCAAGAGGTTTACACTTTTCACTGAACTATCTTTAAGAATCTAAAGATAGGAATAGACCATTTTATTTTGAGATAGAAGCATCTGCTAATCTACTTGCACAAGTTAGAAAGTAAATATTTCAAATGTATTTTATACATTTACTTGAGTTTAAAATGGCTCGCCATAATACCACTAATGCTATTCAACCATACATGATGATACAGAACAAGAAGTGAGAAATGAAGACGGAAAGTGTAAAGTTATTTAAAGGAAAATTACTGATTTATTAACAACAGTCTTTTAGCAATCCCTGTATTGAATTGCAGCTCATTAAAAAAGTCAGCCCTGAAAAATAAGTGAAGAGGAATACCATTTTTTGGCCTCTCAAAAGTCTCAAGCACTATGTTCTCTTTAGCTCATTCATTGGTAGATGATGAGGGTCTTCTGCTGGCATAAACTCCTTGAAATAGAGCAAATGTGATGCTTCCTCAAATACATTGCTTCAACTTGAGTTTAAACGGTTACAGTTACATAAAAAGGCAAAAAGTTCCATGGTTATATGTACATGGTAATAAATATTGGTTGGTGCCAGGGATTTTTAGGTCATAAACAGTGAGGAATTCTGATGACATTTTACTTTACTTACTGCACTAATTTAAAAACTTCATGCTGAATTTTCATAATTAGTGTCTTTTAAGCACACTTACATTTGTGAGGCATAGTGGACAAACATCGTCCCCTGTTGCTCCTCCGTTCCAGCTTTAAAATGTAGGTGATAAGAGGTGGGTGTAAAAATATTGGCAAATCACCCGATAAAGCTCAAAAGTCAAAGTTTCTACTCAATCAAATTCAGTACAAGCTTAATGGGGGAAAATTGACTTTTTAAAAAAGTTTTTAAACCTTTAGAATGAAATTTTTACTTTTAATCAATTTGTTTTTATATTTATCGCTTTTGTTTAGCATTAGCGAATCAGAAAAAAAACTCTATTAAGATTAATACACCTTTTAATTTCAAGTCAAGTGTATATTGTGGAGTAGTCCTCAAGACATTGCGATTTGATTTTCTCTGATATACTATCATTTATTTGTAGCACAGTGACCTATGGCTGAAACTGGTTTTAATTGTGTGCTTTATTTTTTGTTTTTTTGTCTGGTGTTGAAGTCAAGTCTGACCTTTCTGTCCATATGGTGCTCTGATTTATTTTTCAGGAGATTGGGGCATAACTAGTGAGGAGGCTCACTAATATTCAAATAATCTGTGTGATTATGGGAGTGGTTATTAAAATTAATAAGGGCAGCCCTGTTGAAACAGATGTCTACTGACCCACATCTGTGCACTGGTATGGAGCAGGATGTGTAGATCAGTGTGAGTGTTGGTCAGGCGGGCGTCTTGCAGGGCACAGCTGTGCCTATAGGCTGATAGTTTTCGGCCCACCGGTTTATCTGTCCCACAGTGTCCTTCAAAGACCAGAACAGCAGCTCACTCCTACTGAGCTCAAAATAACATCAATGTGGAAGTTTACATTTTTAGTAAGGCGCCTCTACAGTAGCTCAGTACTTTTCTTGTCTCACAGATGAGCTGTGTTTACTTTGCCTCTTACAGATCGCCTGTTTGTAATTTCCGGCTCCATTTCCAGCTGTAATAAAGCAAAGAAGCCATTTTCCATTGATTACAAGATAGATGTCCTCACTAAAATATGCATGTCCTGGTTGTGTGTTGAAAACATAGATATTGCATTTATTCAAATAATAATTGTATTTTATCCTGGATCTTGGTCATTTTTGTTTGGAAAGCTGTTTTTTATTCACTGCACTCTATTTATACATCAACAGACTGAAAAAAACTGACTGGAAATCTGCAACAGTTTTAATGAAAGGTTTGGTTAATTCGATCCATTTGCAGCCTTCCATTTAATTCAGAAATAAACAGGTCAATATCACAACCATCAGAGATTAGTGACAGAGGGAGGACAATTACCACTTGGTATTTATCAATAATGATAATAATGGAGGAATAGTGCGATATTAACACCCAATATCATGAGAGAGGACATTCTCCTAAATAAAGATGTAAGCATTGGTTTGATATCAATCACACATTAATTACAGAAAAATAAAGAGACATTATCCACAAAGCGTTCAGGGAAAAAAAAAAATGGCTGCAGCAAATGGCTTTGAGGGGAAATGTGTTGCTTAAAGTCTGCTAAAGTAAGACTGTAGATTTTTTCTAAAAAAACATCAAAAAACACGGAGACAAAAATACTATTGTTTTGAGTTTCAGTTATGAAGATCATGAGAGAGCTTGACTTTTCCTTGACACAGGGACTTTTCTTTTCTCTGTGTCCTTTCCTAACCTTCGTCACCTAATCCTTCTCTTTTTGTTCAAGTGTCTTGCTGGTGACCACACCGTGGCTCTCGGGCATCAATGAGTGATTGACAGCTGGGGTCAGCATGTCGACATAGAACTGTGGCCCTGTCATCATGAATCTTCGTCCCATGCTGGCCTGGTTAGTGACAGACGCTGGAGGAACCATTTACTCCCGCTGCTGTTAAAGGCCCATCATCATTGCAGCACAGCAGAGGCACAGAAGCAGTGTTTCCTCAAATCCTCTTCCTCCAACTGCCATAAATCAAAGGGAATCTGCGGGAACTTAATTAGCTTAATTGCTATGTTTGCTCTAACATAACACTGATCACTCCGCCGTTTGAGATACTACATTTGAATAGGGATAAAACAGATGGTACACTGTCTTTTTTGGCCTTGTAGAAAATTGTTATTGGAAGAAAGTGAAGTGGAGAGGGGGCAATGTTTTTAGGGAAGGTGGGATTTCTTTCATTGAGGTCAATTTTCTTGTCTTTTTAAGAAAGATGTGATTTGATCAAGTTCCATATAGTAGTGTACATCCTTCTTTCTTTTTAAATCAAATCTCAAACGATATATATATCTCAAACTAGAAGTTCTGTCAGATTTCAGAATAATTTTTCATACTGTGGTGGGAAAACAAAAAAAGATGAAAGACAACTCACAGATAGGCTTCAGAGTTGTCCGGATGAAAGCTTATTGTCCTCAATGTTTTAAAAACTATATCTCAAAATTCATATGATTTTTTGAATCTGAGCATTTTGCATTTATGACACAAGTTACCAAAAATCTTTTGGAATACATTCAAATGTCATTTGTATGTTTAACTTTAGTTAAGAAATCATTATTTTACATGTGACTTATATACTTTCAAAAATAGTTAAACGAAGGTTTTAATGAACAACATCTATTATAAACTACTTAAAACTGAGAGTAATAAAGCACTGTATTTCTGTTGGATGGTAATCTGGTACATTAGTCTTATGCTAAGTGGGTCTAAAATGATCAAAATCCACCCAGAACTTTTTTTTTTTCACCCAGAACTTTTTAATGATCAAAACAAATCCCCTGTTACAGACTTCTCATTAGGATACCATAAAGTATGTTAACATATTCTAAAGCATTCAATTTGAAGATTCCGTTAAAGGTTTTCACCATCGAGCCCCAGAGGCTCATGAGGAAGATTTCCTGCCTATAGCAGCACAAGCCAAGTGAGGAACTAGTGGAATGGCATTTTATATTGTAGATGGAAGCATCCTCAGTCAGGCTACTGCTTGTAGTACTCATATGTTTACTCCTGTGAGAATCAAATAGTCCGCTCATAGCTGGGATGGACAATGTATTCTGTTAGATTTTCTTGTGTGAGAAAGTATTGCTACAGTTGCTTTTGTTAACTATGCTTACATGAAAATGTGCTGTCGTAACTTGTGTGTTTTAGGTTCAAATTTTATTGCAGTAATTGTATTGTAGCCACACCTCTTTTTGTGTTGTCATCAATAATTAAAGTATTATAAATAAATATCCAGATGAACCCAACATTCTTTTACTGTTGTCCTGAAACTTCTGTCATTGATATCAGAGGGTATTGTTTTATCGCATGTATTTATGAGAATGAAAGGTTAGTATGAGGCCAGGTAATCAGCCCCTAATCCTATATATATATATATATATATATATATATATATATATATATATATATATATATATATATATATATATATATACTGTATACACAAATATAACATTAATATTTACCACTTTATTTGTGTTCCGATATCTCTTTAATCAATGGAAAAAATATTAATAATGCTATTGTTATTATTATCATCATAATCACTATTATTGTTATTATTTAAAATTACGTACCCTTAAAGTACAAGAGACGGCAACTAAATTAATTGATAAATGGGAATTTTCATCTAATGGTTTCATTTAAAATCTTTTTATATAAAAAACAAACAAAAAAAATATAAAAAAACGTAATTCAAACGTTCCTTTTTTGATGTACTGTGTCTTAAAATAATTGAATCAGTTCTTTGATTCGTTTAAACACACACGGCAATGAATCATTTGAATGAACTGAATTGATTGACTCCTGGCAGCCAGGTGGCAGCTGCGTGGTTCCATACCAATTAATATTACTGATGGAAATTGTGTTTTAGGTTTTGTAACCTCCTCGGTTGTGTATCCAGTTAAAGTAAATCCATCCCTTTAATTAATCTTAACAAATGAAGTTGCAAATATAAAATGAAATTAATAAATAACAAAACTTGCCAGTAACGTTAAAAGCACGTTATATGATATTTTTCTTCAAAATATACGGCACCGGAAATGCTGTTGAACTACAACACTTCAGTCCTGAAAAGAGGGTAAGAGCCATCGCTTTATTCGCTGGTTCATTTGTCTAGCGATAAACACGTGTCTTGTGAAGGTGCAGGCCCTCATTGCTAAGTAACCTGCTCTGTATCAGCGTCTGACATGTTTCCTGGCGAAAAGCGTCTATGAACAGCTCCCTACTCTCTTATTCACTGCTAGAAGTTTATGGTGCATGCTATGAGATTTGTGTAAGGATGAGAGAGAGGGTACTTGGCTTTAGGAAGGAACTCGAGTATGTTTGTAGAATGGGTTATCCATTTCACTGCTGTTGTTTGGGTTTCAGCAGTTGTCAGGAATTTGAGGCAGTTTTCTTAGTGGTGAAGTAAAACAGGTATTTCTAAAGAGTTTGTTTTACTATTATTAACTTTAACATGAAGTAAAGTTTTATACTACTGTGGACGTTGAGGATGAATGTTGTGTGTGTGTGTGTATATATATATATATATATATATATATATATATATATATATATATATATATATATATATATATATATATATATATATATATATAATTTTATTATTATTTTAACCTTTACTATATTTTAAAACGTAATGAATTAAACAACTGAAACCAATTTTTCATCTGTGTGTAAAACAGATTTTTCATTATTCGGAAAAAAACCTCTTGAGTACACATTTAAAGCTCAATATCTTTTAAACAAAGTGACTTGGAATAATAAAACCTACCGTTTTATATACATTGAATAATGGTAAATATATTTTTTTTGCAATAAAATATAATATATGTTCAATATGAAAGGTGAAAATTTAAAATCAATGTGTTCTGGGATGACATTAAGCAGCTTTAATTTATTTACATTATATATTGTATACCTGCTGTGTTTCAGACAGTCAACCTTTATTGACAATTGAAATTCTCACACGTCAAAGCTCAAACATATTTGCTGATTTTCCTTCATTTGTTCAATCTTTTACCACCAGCAGAGAGGCATTAGTTCACACATTCGTGAGATATCTGAGTGTACATCGAGTGCCTGCCTCAAGGTAGGCTTCTGGAGTGAAGATTTCGTGATGAGAGGGTAAGGGATGGGGAGGAGCCTGAGTCCGCAAAATGCTGATGTGAATAATTATAAAAACAAAAAAACTTTAGCCAAATGAAAAACATTTTGACACATTATACATTTTTGGAAAAAATATTTTTATTGACTTTTCAAAAAAAAAAAAAACTGACTAGAAATTTGGACATTATTTTCTTCCAAACCGTTTTTTCTGAACACATCAATCAAGCATGTTTAAGTTCTTAAGAACAGAAGCCGAATCCTAATCATTCTTGTATGTACAGAACGCTGTATGTCGCAGAACGCTGTATAAGGAATACACGGCTGCCAGTGTCCAGAATACATACGATTTTGTTATTAGTAAAACAATATAATGAAGTCATACATTAATAAAGCCCTATCCTGCTTCATTTTTCACCTTTGGTCTTACCAGAGATATAATTTAAAAGCTTTTCTCTGGTTCTGTCCTTGCTTCATCAGCTTCCTATAAACTATGATATTGACTCTAAGATACTGTTTCTTACCTTTAAGCCCCTGAATGGCATGCCATCCTCTGCATGTTCTGGGTTGCTCACTCTGATCATAAGTAGCAGGTCTATTTATATTCCTGAATATTAATAATTTCACTAGAACAAAAAGAGCATGAGGGTTGTCATGAATATCTTTAAAGCTTTGGAACATCAAGGTGTTTGATTCGCCGCAAGGTGATTAGCACCAGACCAACACCGCTAACCAAGTTAGGTCACACAAGGGCATCCTGCTGAAGGATGAAGTTTTTTTTCCAGTGCTCTAATTTTTTTCTACCACTACATAAAAAAAAAAAACAAATAAGTGAATTGATTACTCTATATTGCTCCAAAAGCTTAGTAAACTAAGTTATGTTATTATTTTTCTTAATTTCAAAAGAAACTAAATTTTTTTACTTTTTTACTTAACAATAAATGGTCCTTCTATTTCAACCCCATGGTTTTCTCCAATATGAACGTTCATTAAAACTCCTCTTGAAGTGAAGATGCTTTGGAGATGCAAAAATACGCTATAATAAAACATTTTGATTCAGCATTGCTTTGTCTAAGCTAGTTGTTTCCTGGTTCTGATGCGTTTGTATGTTACAAACACTCACAAAAAACACTAAATTGCCTCTTAGCAGGAATGGCTTGCTAAAGTACCTTCGTCAACCAATAATTAATCTTGTATGATGTTTTGCAACAATGTACACTCCTGTTAATCATTAACAGAATCACTTGAAATTACCATTTAAACAGTAAATAACTTGAATTTTGCTTTTATCCCAGATCAATTTTTATTTATTTTCAAAGATCTATATTGAAATAAAAACAGAAAACTTGACTGATTTAATAAACATGCTTTCTGAATAGATCATCTTCCTGCATCCCAGTGAAATGGACTGGCAACCTAATAAAACTGGAGTCACCAGAAGACGCCTCCAACCCTTCTTGAAGGTACGGAACACTACAGAAGTTGATTTAATGAATGGGTTTGGTTATGTGTACCGTCTATCATCCGTTCAAACAATTAAACCTAATTTAGGCTCTCATGACATTTCTGAATATTTTTTTTTGTTTTTGTTACCGATACTTATTGAAAACATATAATTGTGTAAGGAAAATACTATTTGTTATTTACTGGAATTTATCCATGTAGTTCACAATTTACATGTTTTTATCATCTGCAGTCAGGCAACGCAAGAGCCACGCAGATAAAGACAATGCGTCACAAAAGAGGATGTGTTTATGAAATGCAGTTCTTGCTGTCTGTGATGATAAAATATGTTCCTTCACTAAGTGGCTCTGTTTCCTTAGATAAAAACTTAGTTCTGCGGTTCCTGTTTCTGTTTAGAAGTCTAAAGCTTTGGTTTTACTGGCAGTTCTCTGATGCAACACTTACAGGCTTCTGTCTGTTCAATAACAATAACAACTGTTTGTGGTCTTTAGTTCTTCTGTGATGTCAAGAGGTCTATATGGAGCTGCACCAACTTGAAATAAGCTAGAGATACAATTAAGATGGATAATTACTGCAATTTTTTTATTACTGTGGAAAGCTATCTTTCACTGCAGTTCCATTTCCACTGAAATTAATATGAGATTAAATGTTGAATTTAAATGAAATATGAAAAGGCTTTCTATGAGGGTTTATCACAGGGACAATTTCGTTAAATAATTCTATATGTAGCTTTTAAGTTGTTGGTGTAGGATGTAAGTCACACAAAAATATTTTGTAGAGCGTGTTAACTTATTGAATAAGTCTAATGTGTTTTAAATCAAGATGAACAGTATAAATAGGTTATCGATAACAAGTAATTCAAATATTACTGTCAAAGTGTCCTAAAAATACGTTTATAAAGTGGAATATGCTGTTCTGGAACACAAGTTAGAGGAGAAACCCCCATGTGACATAAAGATGTCTTTACCGTTACCTTTCAGTACTAAACAACAGTTTCTCCATGGCCTTTTTCAAACACTCGCATAACCAAGTTATTATTATTACTATTATTATTATTATTATTATTATTATTATTATCAGGACTTCAATACATGAGTGGAACAACACAGCTGAATGTTTTTTTTCCAGTCAGTCTACATGTTGCTTTGACTATGCCGGCAAAAGTACTAAATAAAAAAAGCTAACAAAGTCTTACTTCACAACAATCTATTCAATGTCACGTTAGGTATTAACATAAAAGAAAACAGACGACTGCCAATTTAAAGCTCCTGGTTTCCTTTTAATGTGAAAATACAGAAAAGTAGACTGTAACGATCACTCCATGCTCTGCATTTTCTGAACAACACTAGCGTCGCGCAAGTATACAAACTGACCTGGACTAACACCTGTCAGCCAATCAGAATCCGGTATTCTGACAGACTACGGGATAAAAGGAATTAATAGAGGCTTCGAGGCAGAGGATTTTGCCTTGATCAATTTTTGTAATCGAGTTATTTGAGTAACTTGAGGAATCGTTTTACCCTATCTATTCGATTCTTCAAGGAACAGCCTTCACTAAAGGGTTAGCTTTTAGTTGTAGCTAATAGCCTATATTTTTCTCCATTTGCTATCACCTGCTCTTCTTGCTCCTCACTGGGCTAATGTTGCTTATGTTAGGGCATTTTCTATCTGACTTATTCAATTTGATTAAATCAAACTTAGGTTCAAACGAACTCCAGAGCTGATTGTTTGTGATGAGTACATACACAAACTATCTAATAATAGCTCAGAACTAACAACAAATGAAGACGACAAAAAATGCTTTTTTTGTACAGCCACCGTACTCGCTTGCTGTGGTGTTATGGGATCGCGTGCGTCTGTTTACAAAACAGCAGTTGTCATGGCAGCTCGCAGTCAAACATGGAGTGGTGAGGAGCTGCATACTTCTATAAAAGTCTGGTCTGATAATCACATTTCTTCTCAGTTGCCTAACCCTGCAAACGAACACGGGACTTTGTTCAGTTTTTAGGAAGCAGCTCAGAGAAAGAGGTTTAATACATATGTTGATCAGTGCGTGTTAAGGCAAAGGCCATCCTATTCAGCTATAGTTAAGTACAGTTCAAATAAGAGGCAATATTATTGCTAATTAAAGAAAATATATTCATTTTAGCAGCAGAATGCAGCCTGAACATTAGGATTGTAATGATTAAAAATTGTAAAAGTTTTTTTTATTTTCTCTCTCCCTCATTTCTCCCTCTTCTTTCTTGCTTTCTCTCTCTCCCTCCCTCCTCTTTTTCACTCTCCCTCCTCTCTCCTATCTCTTTCTCTTTTGGTCTGTCTCTCCCTCTGTAATGCTCTCTCTTTTTCTCTCCCTCCTATTTCTCTCTCACTTACTCTCTTTCTGTCTGTCTTCCTCTCTAGCCCCCTTACTCCTTCTCTGTGAATTTGCTCTATGTAAACATTTGTTTTATATTTTTGAATTAGCTCTGCTTTTAGGTGATAATGTAATCATGAGATCTTTCAAGAGTTTAAATATTGTTGATAAATATTTTATCAATTTCAAGAAAATACAACCCTACGCAATGAATGTCATTACTTTATTCTCAAAAAACATACGCTGCACCTTATAGAACAGAACATAGTAATAATTTAAATAACTTTTTATAACAATTTATATTCTAATATTCAGTTAAAAACTCTTCAATGATCAGTTGAAATATTCAGTTAAAAACTCTTTAATTATCAGTTGAAATATTCAGCTAAACACTCTTCAATGATCAGTTCAAATATTCAGCTAAAAACTCTTCAATGGTTGATCTGCGTGACTTATGCGAAATGCATGACGTCATTACGTCAGAATATGAACATTTTTAACCGCATTAATATTTGTACCGGTTTTAACATGGATGATACCATGTGGCCCACCCCCAATGGGAACAATTATTTTTCATATCGGAAGAGAATGACTAAACAATGTGCTAAACAATGAGAACTAACAATGAGAACAGTGTCAGAAGAAAAACAAACAAATGTTCCAAACCTTTAGAGGAGAAATACAGCAATCTCTGGTCTTCATCATCATGCTTTTTTTGTTATGCACATCGTTTTCTCTTGGTTTTGTTGTTTGCCGTTGGTATCTTTTGATCTTGTGCCCTAAACTCTTCCCGTAAGCTTCATTAACATGCATACTTGCTGCTGATTGGTACTAGTTTATCATGTTTAGTTGACTGAAGTTTAGGAAGCGTTTTTGAAAAATTATGGAAAGCACTTTCATTCTTTGTTACATGTTACATGGAAAGCTACATTTTAGTTTTGAAGTTTTGTTTTATTTTTGAGTCAAAAACGCCCAATTATGGGAGTCAATGATTCAGGCTGTTTAAGGGTGTGTGCTGAAGATGTAAATTCGCTTTGATGTCATGTCTCTAGCTCCAAAAGAGGGCAAGATCAAGAAGCAGGGATTTGAAGTATAGTAACTTATGTAAATAATTACATTCTGACCCTTTAAAGTAAAGAAAATTGGTTTGTTATTTTCTTTGAGCAGTTCCCACTCGATTGTAAAGTAAAGATTGTCAGAACTGGGAGACATGCTCATTGTACAGGTGCACCACATACGTTGAACTCTGTACAATTACCGCATAAGTTATCAAATGATTTGCAGGTTAGATAAAAGATAACATCACAAAGATTATCTTGTATTTTGCCTCGTGGAGAATTATAGAAAATGTCCCCATACTAGCTATGATGGAGGC
The DNA here is from genome assembly GCA_900490495.1 of Danionella dracula. Lineage (NCBI taxonomy): Eukaryota > Metazoa > Chordata > Actinopteri > Cypriniformes > Danionidae > Danionella > Danionella dracula. Next base: position 4,145,566 of record UELW01000067.1, on the reverse strand, counting down.
ATTTGCACGGCTCATTCCTCCACATGTCCCCTGGGGCTTCCACAAGACCTTAAACCTCTAGCACTTATCTAATTAGCTGAGGGAAACACTGAATTATTAAAGTGGCCTAAATCATTCAGAGCACGAGGCTAATGTCTGCCATGTACACAGGGGGTGGAAGGACACTGAGCAATAATGTCACCGCCTGCCATCCAGCTGTCAGGAGAATTGTTCTTCCGAAAGACATTTGTCAGCAGCACCGGTTATATCCACAACACCTAGTTCTGAATAATAAAGGCTATGGCATATTAACTCTTCAATGAATGAATGAATCATTCAATTGATCCCAAACATTTCAGAAAATGTTTTCAGACAGCTTAAATTGTTTTCTTTTCTAGTTCTTTGTGTCAAAAGTCAAATTTCCCCCACATCGGAACATAGCTTACAGTGTCCCCACAATGGAATGTAGCTTAATTTATTGCACGGATATGCAGTAAGTGATCTACTGTTGTAGTTTGTGTATGTAGTGACCTTTTTTACTCTTATACTCTTTTTCATTCTGTGGGATTTACATACCCGAGGCAAATAAACCACAATAACCTTGCGTTTTAGCAACCACTTCTTGTCTGGGAACAATCATTATTTATGCCTCCACTCAACAGCTTGAGTGGAAATACTTAAGTTTTAATGCATTATTGTAAACATAACTGATTCTAAAGACAATAAGGAAAATAAAACCTGTGTGGTCAGATAGAGGAAGGTGCTAATGATGGTGAATTATTGTGCAGCATTACTATTGGACATCGTTTCTTGATGTTTTCATGATTTGTCCCTATGAACTTAATTGCTTGGCAATAGCTGATATTGACGCTATATACTGATGCCACTATTTGGTGTTTTGAGTAACTTTGATGAATGTTTATTTCCAATTTTTTTACCTACTTGATTGTTTCATGCGAGAATGTTTAGATTTCACATTCAGAATACAGTCACATAAAGAATACAAATGATTATTGCTGTGTAAATAAAGTTACAGTGACTTGAAAAATTGGAATGTTCAAAAATTGTTGGATGTGCTGTTGGTCTAGAGGCAAGTTTATTTAGGTATTTCAAACCTCATACCACAAAGTCTACGTACAGTTACCTGAACTGAAAACCAATAAGGTGTTATAAATTTGACATCTCTGAGCACATGCATCCATAATTTATCCTGAAAATGACAGAACTCACATTCACGAGCATCTATAGAGCTACCTGTTGCGCCACCAGGCTGCTACCTTAAGGGTATTTTCAGAGATATTTTAGATTGTGTATTCTTCTACAAAATAGTTAACAGAGGCATGAGCTCTAATAAAAAACTAACAGACCAAAGACCAAATTTAGATTCATTTGATTTCCAAAAGATAAAACCTAGTTAGAAATCTTAAATCAATCATAAAAAAAACAGTTTTTTTTTCTTCCATAAACAACTCACTGGATACAAAATATTTTGGGTAAACAGCTTAAAATATTTTGGGTAAAAAGAGAATTATTTCCTTTTTTGTTTTATCTGCATGAAGAGGATTCATGGGCATACCGTTAAAAGTTAACAAACGCATAACTATGTGAAAACAATTGACGTTACAAATCTCAAGGCACTGAGTCAGGCATTCTGTTTTAACCTTGTTAATATGCCTCCCTCCCTCACTTAATTTCAATTAAGAAAATTACTTTTTAGTTCAATTAACAATAATTCATGCTTAACCGAATAAAATGTATTAAACAATTAAGCCAGCCAGCGAGAGAGTGCAGGCAATGTGATTAGAAGGCAACAATGTGAGCTCCTGGTGGAATGCAATATGAAAATGTTGCTTAGGCTGTGAAAAGAAAATAAAGGAGGCTTCTGAAAGCAAGGTGAACATAAGAGACTGTTGTTGGCTTGGTTGCGCTTGATCTATTACAGATAAATGTGCCACTATGGCTTGGAATACAAAGATAGGATCCTTTCTTTCCCCTAGGCAATGTCTTGCCTTTCACAATCTATTTGAACTAAATTCTGCTCAATACAAGGATATAATAGGCACAGGCAATGATTGAGATTCGTTCACCAGCTTAATTTGAAACTTGTTTCCCTTGAAGAGCACATTTAAATTTGTGTTTTGTTTTAAGAAACAGTTCTCTCGCTCTTCTAATCATGGTGGGCCATACACAGCCGAAATGATTTACGCATCCACAATGATTGGATAATCCCCACTGTCATTACTCCAGGCATCTGCTCTGTCACAGTGCTAAGAGCATTTGGCTGTTCTTCTGCCAGGTTATTGTGTTCTGCTGAAGGGAGCCTGACATGACTTTCTTCAGCGAAGTTTAACCTTTTTCAGGCAATGGAAGTTTTACTAATTGTGGTGTGTCAAGGTGGCAGTTAAGGTATTAAGGTGGGTTGCTTGAATTGTATGTTTTAGTTTAATAAACAATAGTGGTGAAGAGTTATTCATTTTAGTGATTCTTTTGTTCACTATACATTCACTACACATCTGGTTCTGGGTGCATTCAGAAGTATTCAATGTAAAGTATGCAATGAATAAGCTAAAGAGCAACTTAGAAAAGTTTAGGTCTCCACACAACTAAGCAAATTTAAATTCGCCTGATTTGTGAAAAGAAAAAGTCTTCAAAATAACTTGTGACTTGAGTAACAAGGTTTATTGGGGAGTGATTGGTGCATAGGGATTACATTACTAATAATCAGAAGACACAGACGAGCAGGTTTAATTATCCAGATTATTGTATTTTGGTCTAATTTTAGGACTTTGTTAGAACAGTGTTCAAGTAGATCTGTTTTTTTTTCTAGATAAACCATAAAAATTCTCATTCAAATGATTCCTTCCTTCACAGAACAAGAATCTAAGGAATTCATTGCCAAAATTAACCAAACTTTCCATCACTACTTACTGGACCACAGTTACATGACTGGCCATTTTAAGATTGTTGTGGCCTTTGTGGAACAACTGTTGATGGTTGGACACCAACAAGACAAGCTTCTGAATGTCCATTTTGTCCCATTCTGCAATTTCTTATTCCACTCTTTGTCATTCTTCGTTGTGGTTTGTGTGAATTGAGCACCACCCAACTATTCTTTTATGTCTTACTCACCTAATCAAAAGAACAATCTTTCATTGGTTGACCGCTACATTTCGCACAATGACATGGTAGATCTACTGTGTTGGTACCCATTGTTTTGGATCAAAGTGTGTTGCATGTGAATAGTTCGAACTGAAAATCGGCTGGATGTGTTATGATCTTTACTCTACTCTATCAAGTTCAGTGGTTATGGATGCTAGCATACCAGAGAGCTGTTGCATGAATTAGTTGATTTGAGTGATTGAACAAACTCATCCATCTATTTCTGTAATTAGTAATAGTAATAGTTCTGGTGTGACTGGCAACAAATAAGGATCAATTCACACCCCACAAATCACTGCTACTGAAAATTCGTTTCTTTACAAATCATTCACGAATGTCATGTTTATACTAAACAGAAAACATACTGACACTGAAGGCAATGTTTTAACGTCCCAACAGACTTATCAACTTTTCTTGGTTGGGGCTGATCTCAGTGCTAAAGGGATAAGACTACAACCTATTGAATGATAGTGAAAACTCTGCATTGCTTTTACATTGTCTCATTTTTTTAAAAGCTAGTGTCAGTTTGAAATAGTGTGCAGTCATGGATTTTTTTCAAGAAGCATTGCCGTACTGCCTACGATTTGCTAATGATTGCAAAGGTTTTATCTCTTGCAAACCTTGATCTTTGCACCATTGATATTTAGTGAAACCTTTCATTAAAATGGCTTTTTATTTTTCCATGTGAACTGCCCTGATGATGTGCTTCGCATATGTTTGTCATAGTAAGCTGGTCTACTCAGTCCTTTCCTGATGATTGTTTGCCCAATGTCCTTTCAGTTGTCTTTAATCTAGACACATTTTTTTCAGAAACCACCAGCAATTTCTTTTACATCTTGTTTTCTTGTTGTTGCTTGATGTGTCAGTGGGACTGTGCTCTCCAGTTTGGATGAATTACAACAGGGATTCTGATGAGTTGGTCCAACAACGAGTGATTGAGATGAATGATCTTTTAATTGTTAACCATTTTGTGAATATGATGGGAAAGCACATTGTGACCCACTGTTCAGAGACACTGGAGACCTCACTGGCAAAGGCAAGAAATTATGATTAAAGACTGAAGAGCCCATTTTCAGAAAGTAGTTTAATGAAGCCCAAATGAAATTAATAAGACTGCTGTCCCAGCTGAAGACCAATACAATTGAAAATATGTTACGGTAGATTAGTGTCTCCCAGGTTGTTGCTGTTTCAAGGTGAAAAGGATAATGAAAGTTTTGCATAGAAACCCAGACTTTGATGGAGCACCACTATAATTAAGGAGCTCATTAGGCATTGGAGGACAATTTGGTCCTGAAAGTCGAGACTTTGTCCCGTTTACATTCATAGAGCACACAGAGTGAGACAGAGAATTTTTTTTTGTTTATTGTTAAACTGTAGCTTGCAGTTTGTTCCAGAGTTGAGGCTGCATAAATGAATGCCTGAGACCCCAGCTAAGACTTACAGGTGGCGAATCTTTTAAACTTAACTTTTCAGATATTTTTGCATGGTTTAGTTTTGTTCCCTTGTCTAAAACATGCCTCCACCAAGAAAAATATCGCTCAAGATGTATCAATCATCTTTTTATCAATAGAGAAAATAAATAATTGACTTAAATTCACAGTCTTCATATAAGTAAAACTAATACCTTTAAGTTAAAACCTAAAATAAATATGTTACAAGACGACCTTTCTTTAAAACAATGTTTTAGCTGTTTCGATCTGGTTCTCTTTCTTCCATGAAATACTTACTGCTTTATCTGTCCCTGCTCTACCTGTTAATGAACAGTGAGTTGTGGTTAGCCATTATGGTTGATGGCTAGATTTTTTAGTTACTGATCAAAAAGGAGAGACCACTGGGAGATTGTGTGCACTCTCAGGAATAACAACAATGCTGTGAGATTCTCTCTTTCCGGAAAAAAGCATCTGTCAGTGCATAAAGCTTGGAGAAGGACTTGATGATGTGTGTGTACAATCTGGCTTAGGCTGGTGCGTGTCTGGGCTCTCCAGGCTGCTCACAGCAGGGCAGTGCAGTGATGAGCTCGTTCCTGTCCCGCTGGCAGGAAGGAAGCAGCGGCGACAGCAGAACCAGGCCTCAGGTGCAGCCACACTGCTCATTTAGCTCCTGGCTGCTTGAAGCATACTAGCACACACACTCTGAAGGCTGGAGAGATCCTGCTTCCAGATGATCACCATCACCTGCTGCAAACAAAGAGCACTAAACCAAAAAGGCACTACTTTTAATTAATTTTTATAGACTTTGCGTGCCGGCACTAAGAGGTTAGCTTCAACTGGTAAAGGCAAAACATCTAGAACTAGATGATATGAACAACACATTTATTAATCGTTTATTTATTTTTATTTTTTTTTATTTTCACCATTAAATACATTTTACTTTGAGTAATAAAACAGCTGTGTTAAGAATAAAGTGCATAGAAAGCTTTATTTCTGTCTAAAACATGTTTATGTTTGTGACGTAAAATAAAATCAATCTCCCAGGACAGGAAAACAGATCTAGATGCGCCTTCCTGTAACAATATCAGTAACTCTAGACTTTGACGGTGTAACAAATTGCATATTGTCTCTCCCTAATGTAAGTCGCTTTGGACAAAAGCGTCTGCCAAATGCATAAATGTAAATGTAAATGTAATGTAACTTTTTTGCTGAAAAGACTTACTTCTCCAGCGACTCGAATCTATGAGAAACTGGATTAAAGTTGGTTTTGGACAGGCAAAAAAATAGATCTGTGTCATATTCAGCACAATGTATGGAAACAACATGGAATAGATTGTAAAAAGTTGGTAGTTTTTCAGACTGTCATGAAAATATTCAATGCAATAAAAATGGATTGGTGTTGCTTCAGACAGCAGTCTGAGCGTAGCCTTAGACAGGGGGAGTGTACCTTTTTTAAATCTAGGATTGTGAGTCTTAAAACAAAGCATTGTTTTTCTAAATAGACAGTTTTTTTAACCTTTTTTTTAAAACTTGATTTCTATAGTATATAGATGCTTACTTGAAGTACAGTTCATGTTTCCACATCAATAGAAGCTAGGATAAAAAATTTGTACAATAAGCAATTGCGCCCTGTACAATCTCCTAATATGTCCTTTTTTGTCATTGTTAGCGTGAGAGAAAGCGTGTACAGGATCAGAACTCGCAGGTGTTGTCACCTCAGGGAACAGGGAACCATGACAAAGCCTTCTGACAGGAGACACGTCTCACCTATCCTCAGGTGTCTGTTACAGCACTTCCAGCAGAAATTATGTGACGAGGAGGATCCGTTTGCTGTTCATTATCACTAGTTTCACGTTTGTCAGACATCACACTAGCATCGTGTCAAATACTCCTCAGCTTTCTTCATTTGCACAGAAACTATGTCAGCTGTGGGGTTGTAAATACAGGCAGTTTCGTCAAAATTTGTGTTAAACAAAGTTCCGTTAAGCAAACTGGCAATTTCTGAGGGGTTTTTTTTCCTGCCAGCTTTCAGTGCAGGTCTTGCAAATAACGCATCAATTTCTTTGTAAGAAAATAGAATGTTGTTAAACTTCTCTTTCACATATAACTTTGACAGGAGTCTAAATTTACTTTTTTTACTGGTTTCTTTGAGTGATGCCAGTATTTAGAGGCACAAAAACAAAAAGGGCAATCCAGGATGAAGGAATCTATTAATTGTTTATGAAATTGCTTTATTTGGCTTTTTCATATATTGGGTGTGATTCTTCAAAAATGATCCTAAATGTAGCAGTTTCTGACTTTTTTACTTGTGCAATTAAATACATGGTATTGAACTGTGAACGTGTATTGAGCTGTAGTTGCCCATTACCCCCAAAAAAGTCCATAACGCCAGTAAAAAAAGAAAAGAAAAAAAAGTTAAAAAAAAAGCTCTAATCAGAGCTGTGCATTGCTAGTACTCCTGCCAAACAGCCTCTATGGTAGCAATCTCCAGCGAGATGTTCCTGGCAGTTTCAGTCCTACTCTTGGCGTCGGCTGCAGCGGCACCTGTGTCATGCAAGACTTTTGACCCACGATCTGTTTTCCCTCGGTTCTCTCACTTGCGCATCTATGTTTGTCTCCATTGCTGTACCACACAGACTGAGTCATACACATCTTGCTCTGGTTTGGAACAAGAAGGTGATTGAGAGACAGTCAGCATTAGACTTAGAAATGCTTTCATTTTGAAATACAGCTCCAAACACTTGGTTTTTATGTCAAAGGTGACTTCAGTTAATGCATAACTGCATAAAGGGCAGCTTACACAAGCTTTTGATGGCTCTGATGGCCATCACATCATGTGATGCATTCTCGTAGGTCAAAGCTGAATTCAGCTCAAATTCCGTTGGAGAGCAATCCAAAATTGTACCATTTTAGTTGTATACGATTCCATTCAAGTGATGGGATTTTTTTCAGTGTGACCTTGGAGTAATAATTGATTTTTAGGTTACGAAGTTCTATGTTTAGTTGAAACAATCATTTAAAAACAAATGCAGCCTCAATGACCACTTGTGGCAAAATGTCTTTAGACTTTGAAGGGTGAAATAATTGTTTTAGTTAAGTGGAGATTATTTTATATTTTTCCTATGTTATGTTTTATAGTATTCGTTTTAGCGAGTTTTAAAGTAAATTGTATCGCTTGCAATATTTGTGTTTTTTTATTTATTAATTTTTTTTATTACTTATAAAATCGCAGAAAAAGGTGTGTTTTTAAAAACGAACAATACTGTTTTATTGTAAAACAAAAACTACAAAAGAACAGTTTTAATGTTGAGTTTTTGGTGTTTGACCTGACTTACGGTCCTTTATTGGCTGCTATAAGGAACAAGAAGGTTTGGACAATTGAAGTAAAATTATATTGCTTAGTCATATTATGAATAATTAAATGAGGATAAGTGCATCTTTTGCGATTTGAAAATTTTGTTAACACATACATATGAGAGTTTACCAATTTTGTTTAGCCCAAGTCTGTCGTAAAAAGAGCAATCTATAGGTTTTTGGCAACTTTTGAATATGGTAAACCATTGTTTTATATATACACACACACACGAGGCTGGAATAAGAAAAATCTATTAATTTAGGACTATTGTGATTGTAGATGATAAATGCTCATTTTATTTGTATCGATTGTTTCATCCTAGATGTTTATTTTTACTTAATTTAAAAATGGTTCTATTAAAACTTCAATAATTTATTGCATGCTATTTTTGGAAAAATACAGAACATAAAAAGGTTTACCATCTTTATGGCAATAATTGTTAAAAGGGATCACAATGAAACTCTTTTCCACAACTGTTCAACCCTATTTCATAACCTTTTAATATACTGTTTAAGTGATTTTTGTAAAGTGTGTGTACTGTGCTGGTGTGATAATGTGAACATTTTGTATTGGAAGAGTCCTCAAGGACTGACGGAAAAGCAACAATGTGCTCACTCAAATCTATTAACTAAAACAAACGATTATTTCTGTCTTACTGCAGCACTTTATTTCTCTCGCCAATGTATTTTTTTTTTTTTACTTTTTCTCTCTTGCAATTAGAAAATGTAAATCAAGCAGGTGCTGCTGGCAGCGTTGAGAATTTGTTTGTTTTACCTGAGGCTTCAGATCCACCTTTTTTCTCGACATTACAGCAAAGAGAAGCCAATATCCGCTCTTGCACACACCCGCTCTGCTAGCAGCTTGCTGTTGTCAGTGCAATCACGGCACCTCTCGTCTAGTTCTGACAGCCCCTCGAGATACTGTGGTCAAGGTTACTCTTCCATCATCCTGCCACGTCCATCACTTGACTCCATCTCAGAAATCTCTGCACACTGCTCACACCATCTCTCCCTCTTTCTGTTCTCTTTGGTTATTGTAATTCTAAAAATGCTAAGGGAGTTCTTGTATTTAGTTTTTTTTGTGCAACTTCAGTATCTGTGTGTTGAAATATTTGTCTTATTTTACCCCTTTCTGCTACTTTACATTTTATTTCATTCATAACCTTCCCTTTTATTGATATCTTTATTTCTTTTCAATTTTATCTTAGAGCCACCACATCCTTGGTGTGTTAAACATTAAATTATTATAGACAAAAACAACAACTTTATTGTCTGTTATCCTGTGCTGTAAAGAACATTTGGATAATATCCATCTCTTTCTTTATTCTGACTTCCTGGTTAAAAATGTACTTCTTTGCCTGTGACACACTTGTCTCCTTTCACCCGTCCATGACGCATTGGAACATCATGAGCCTGAGATCTCTTATCCTACAAGAAGATACTGTTTATTTATTATTATTGACTGTTTAAACTACTGTGCTGTCTTACAACTTCACTGGATGTTTGGAGTTGAAACGCTGAAGATTGTGTCTATGATGTAAAAGTTTTGGTGGGTTGCATCGCTTTCGAAGCTATGCTGTACAAGCTAACTTTTGTCTGTGAGCAGTTGGTTGTCCAGCTTTTTTCGCGAAAGATCTGGCCATTTCAAATATAGTTTGTGCTTGTCAGATTATCCGGTACCAATACCGGAGGACTGGTATCCCACTTAAGTGTTCTAATTTGCAGTTTTCAATTTTCTTATTATGTTAACCTTAAGTTAATCACGCCTGCCAAAAATCCTTCCAACAAATACACAGCTATTCACACCCTATTCAGTTGTTTTTATTTTTAAAAGTTGTTTAGCAGAGGATTTAATAATCTAATAATGCCTGTATTTATAATGGCTCAATGTGTTTTGTGAATAATAAATAAAGGTATTGCCTAAATATAAAACAGCAAAAGCTAGTGAAATAAAGCAAAACATGACAATAATCTAAAACTGTAAATCTAAAAGGGCCTTTTAAAGATTACTTTTTATTTTCATAAAGTCTCTAATTAAACTGTACTTGTTAATCTTAAATGTTAATCGTATATGTTTTTTGTTTCTTTCTTTGTTTTGTTTTTTCTATTTCTTTAAATCCACTTGTTTACTTGCTGTTTTCGTTTGTTTATTTTAGTTTCACCCAATCACTGATTTGCACTGCGGAAACATTTAAAAAAAGTTTAAAAAAACTTTGTTGGAGCCTAAATTAATATGCTGAGGAAAGGCATCGATCTGCATTATTCATAATGAAAGTGAAAGGTTCAAGAATTGAAAGTTAAATATTGGTTTCGGCTATCGTTAGAACAGGAACATTTTTAAGAGCAGGAATCATTTTCAGAGGCCCGCTGCTGAGAATTAGTGGCATCAGGAGTGCTTGATGTGCATAGCACTTATCTCTTTGTGCTTTTATGTACAGACTTTTTTATTCCACTGGCAAGAGTCTTATTCCCACCAGCTGTCGGAATGCATAAAAAGCAGGCTTGTTGGTAAGTCTAGGGCTTATGTTGCTGCCAAAAAGAAAAGCGTGGCAAATAACGGCATTAGTTTTGTGATTTGAGCCACCTCTCTCGCACTCTTTTAAAAGTGCTTAAAAACTAGCAGCTGGTGTCAACAAGGTAATAAAGAGAGACACAGGGGAGCGCTCAGTGCGATTAGCGTGTGCATGCGGGACACTCGCTTAGGTTTATACAGGACTACAGGCACGTGCTGCTCGCTGGCATGCTTCAGTACTGTGGATGCTAGCTGTAATGGCTTTACTAAATGCTGCCTGTGCTTTCAATTTCGCAAGAGGTACCAAAAAACAGCGTCAAGCTTTGAAAGAAAGCTTTTAAAGTGTAAAATTTCAAGTTTTTAATCAGATTTGGGGAATACTCTGAGGTGTGACTCCAATAGTACCGATAGATTCACTTTTAACTTCATGGTAACTTTAGCAGAAATTCACTCAAATGTGTTTAAGCCAGACATTTATCTTTTTTACCCCCACAGTGGTTTCTTTAATAACTACCACTTCACTAACTCACTTATGTGGATGCCAACTCTGCCACACACAGATAACCTCAGCTGTTAGTAGGGATGTCCCGGTCCGATCACGTGATCAGAAATGGGAATCAATCTCATGATTTCAGACTTGATCAGAATCGAAAGTTGGTTCCCAATCCGGGCTGGATTTTTATTTAAAATTTTTTTTTATTATTTTTCACACACACTCGCACATACTCACACTACATTCACATACACAAGATTTTAACGAACATGTCCGTTTAACAAGATTTAACGGACACGTTTGAAATCGTGTCATGACAATGATGTGCTCTATCTTCACTGAGGGTTTGGCGCGCTGTGAACACACAGACTAGTCATCACTTGGAATTTGAGTCAGAAACGGGTGAAAAGAGAAATGAAGGAATGGATGAGGTGAAGACAAAAAAACTGTAACTTGCATAGGCAAACATAAATTGCATAGGCATATGTGACGTAAACACCTTGCAAAGGTGGGGGGAAGCAAACGAGCACTGCTTTACTGTATTACACGTGTGATGGCTAGGAGACTGTGCACTGGAGCAACTTCAGTCCCTCAACCTTCAGTTGAGGATCTTCTCAAAAACTGGATTGATGATCTCAGAAAACAGAAGCAAGATCAGGGTAACTCTTAATACATTTGTTGATTAATCACGTATATAACTTTGTTTAAAGGTTTAACATAATTAATAGTTTTAATATTAAACATTTTCCATTCATTGCTTATTATAGCATATCTTGAGAATTGTTGATGCAATAGCCTGGCACATAAAACAAAATATTTTTGCTCAATAATTGTAGCTACAATTGCTAATGTTACATGGTTAACAACTATCAGCATTTAAAAAGTTCTGATTTGAACATTTGATTTGCAAAGTTTAATAGAGTTTAGGTATAATTAAAAATTACCAGCATATTCACCCTTTCTCAATGATGATTTTTTCAAACATAAATATGAAAATGTTATTACATTTATATAATAAAAAAATATATAAAATTATTACAAGCCCATTAAGAAACAACAGTATATTTTAGCGAAATATGACTACCAGGAATACGCTAAAACAACACAGAGCAAATTCTGTGCATGAATATTTTACAGTGTAGCTACAGGGCTTGGCTGAAACATGCTTATAACACAGTAATCCATATCCACAAAAACTAATTTAAGTGTATATTATGCACAGGATTGTAATCTACATTATTACGGTTCACTTGTTTTCTTTCTTATTGTATAGATGCATTTGCTTCAAACACATGTCATCTGTAATGTTCTCATTAAACTACAAAACTGTCATGAAGTTAACTACGTCTGTGCTGGTGCTCTCTGAAACATCTCCACAAGAAGAATTAAAGGAATAAAATTAGAGCTAAATATAAAAATCAAGTCTGTTCCTTAAGCGTTGTTGATTTTTTTTTTTTGAATACATAGTTAAATCACATCTGTTTCTTCAGTGTACTTCATTCTTTCTTTATATATTAGAAAAGCATTGGATCGTGTCTGCGTATTGGCAGATCCTTAAAAGCAAATGAATGATTAGTGCAATCCCTAGCTATGAGGTAATATATTTTGGTAAAATAATCTTTGTATATTAATTATCCAACTATTTGTATATATTGTATATAAATTATTCATCCAATTGCACTATAAAATCATGTATATGTAGTTTTTGAATATTTATTATTTTGCACTCTAATCTGTTTATATCAATGCACCACCAACCTGCATTTATGATTTGATACTGTCTTGTCACTACAGTTGACTACCAAGTTAAAAATTATGCACCCCTCCTGAAAACTGTCCTTAAAATATATTTTTTTAATGTGATCTGAAATGTATTTTTGTTGTTTGGTTAAGCCTGTAGATAAATAATAAATTATATTATTTACAAAATATAAATCTTGTATTGATATTTACTCATTGATATTTACTTATGTTTTTTATTAATTTAAAAAAAGTGTTGCCTATTATATAAAAAAAGCGAAAGCTGTTGAAATAAAGCAAACAAAGGCAGAATATCTTTCGTCCCACAAAAGCAGAACTTTCTCTCTCACTGTCCCTGGCAGGTGGAACAAACTCCTGATCCAGTCAGGAAAGCAGAAACACCAACAGCTTTCATAAAGTAACTGTAAACACTTTTACTCATTGAACACTTTAAATGAAAAAAAAAATGTTTATTTCCGTGTTGTTTTTAACGAAGGAATAACATTTTATGTTAATGAGTTACAGGAACATATGCAAGTTGCCTGTCTGAAAATTAAGTAATGCTGTGGATTCTCTTTTTGGAGGCTTTTGGAGGCTGACTAAATTTCTGATTATGCTTTTGTGCTTACGTGGGTTTCTTAGGTATACTCCTCTTTTCCCAAAATACATCCTGGCCAAAATATTGTATATATATATATATATATATATATATATATATATATATATATATATATATATATATATATATATATATATATATATATATATAGATATAGATATATTGAACTTCTGTAAAGGATATTAAGCTGTCATACCAATATTGTGTTACACAGAAAATAAATGAGAAGCTGAAAGATTTGTTAAGCTGTCTTTCACTTCAAATCCATTCTTTAACTCTTTATAATTCTTTGACTGTTACTCTCAGATTCTGTTAATTGAGGCATATTTGTTTATATTAGTTTCTCCATCTTCTTCCTCCCTCATCTTTACCTACAAGCAGCATGACCACCATATTTAGAGCATCCATTTTCGTCTTGACAATTTACAGCAGTTAGTGCTCCACCCTGAGCCATCTGCTCTCATGTGCTTCGCTGCTCGGCAGAAAGACGCTATGTATAATTCATTTAGCAGATTATCTTTAGAATAGATTAATACAATAATGGCAGTGTGCAAAAGGTCATTTGAAGTGCAGGTACATATTTAAAGTAATGATGCATGTGTGACTGTATCAGGCTTCAGGACATTCCACACCTTTGCTGTTGAAAAATGGCAGATGGCATGTTTTAAAATATAGAAATAGATAAATAACAGAGAAGAAAATTATACAATAAGTAAATAGTGACAGCTTTAAGAATTATTTGATTAAATGGTCCTTTGCTTAAAAGGTTATTTTGCATATTTTAAGGTTGCGTTAAATTTGTGATGTCTACTATACAAAGGTAGATGTAGGCAGTAAATTGTTTGCCAAGTCTTTGTATTTACCGCCTTGAAAAGAAGGTAGCATCTATTTATGTTCATCTAGGGCTGCGTAGGGCATTTAGACAAAAAGTTATAGTATACAGAAACATTATAGTTATAAATAACTATTTTGTAACGATAAATTGATGGATCTGTGTTTTTTTTATACTTGGTCTGCACAATCTGATAACATTTTAAACATTTATAAGTGAATGTTAGTTTTCAGTTCGTCAATTTAGTCACTCCCCCGTTTTCACTTTTTTGATTTGCTGCCCCATGTTTGGCCAGTATTCTACTGCCTGCACCTTAAAAAAAAAAACACATTTAATGTTTTCACATTTAGCAGCTATTTTTGTGCCATTTTAACATATCTAACTATTCAAAACAAATTGCACGTCCCTAGACATTCAGCTTTTACGTGGGTTTTTCTTTCTCTGAAGTACATAAAAACATAAACAACTGCATCATTTTGCAGTTAAATTGCATAATAAAAGTACAAAGTTTAAACACACAAATGGTTATTGACAGTCAAAGATCATGGCTGGTTAACTAAATAATAACCAACTTTAACTAGCTACAATGTACACAACTAAATAAACTAATACAAATGTAAATCTGCATTAAATAAAGTAAGTATAAAATAAAACCAAATTTTTATTTATTAAAAATAAAAGGTGCTTCCTGTAGTCACATGGCTGATAATTGTATCTGGCTTTTCCAGTTTCCAGGAAGTTCAAGGAAGAAAATTTTAAGGCTTGGTCAAACGGTAGGTTTTTCTTTTGTCATCTAATAGCCTAGAATCCAAACTGAATAGGTTTTTGTCTCCACATGCATAGATAAATGACAGCATCCCAGACCACAGAGACCCTCCATTTGAGTGCAAGTAATCCTTTGGTCGGGTTTAGTCAGTCTGCATGGACACATAAACATCTTGAGAGCACGACTGAGTAATCGGTATTCATTTTATGTTGAACATGTACTCTTACACAGCATAGAATTCCAAGATCATACTCTGCATGCAAAAAAAAACAAGTTAAACACACCCCATGTAGAACATTTAAAACAGCTTTTTATGATTTCTGTCCAGTTGATTGGAGAAACTTATTTTAAGGTTAACAGGGAATATTTGATGAGGACCTGTGTTTTTGTGCTCGACATTATTAAATATAATCTTCCACTGAGTGTTGCTTACTCTGTAATTTTATTGACTGAAAGTGTGTTGCATGAAATGATTTTTAGCTTCCTGCTGTGAACGAATGAATGGATCATAAAAACTAATTCAGCAAAGCGCCGATGATTATAGAACCTACAGTCTCATGCTTTTATAGTTTCCTGAAAAAATAATGGATGAATCCTATCCCCTATCCCTCTAGACACCGAAATTATGTAAAGTAGTTAAGTGGATGCTAAAAGAAAAATGTTTAGTTAGTTGTGCTCAGGGAGATGTTTGGATTAAAGGCTGGGGCACAAGGATTATTTCCTAATTCAATAAATTGGTTTTCATCACCATTAACACACTTCCTTAAATTCCCCAGTGGAGCATCCGGGATGGTGTTTGCTGTGGGATTGTTGAGCAAACCTGGTCCAGTCTCAGATCTAGTATACGGTCCCAGATCCACCCAGGGGAAGTCGACGCTCTTCTCACAGCTGTTCTTTGTTCAGCACTGGGCTTTACCTGTAATTCAAGAACCGTCTCACTAATTTTATTATTTATTAATTCATTTATTTTAAGTTGAGGAGTATGATAATCAACCCGGTTTGATAGGGTAATTAACTTGGCTAAATGAAAATCCCAAGAGATGAAAGAACGGGAAGCAGATGTTCCATTATAGAGGAATACGTCTCGTGAAGGAGAGTGTGAAGATAAAGGGAGTGCGTTGAGTTGCGCTGGCGGTTTTCGTTGACAAAACACCTGAATGTGTGGTCATGGTGCTGGTCTTTTGTTGGTGTGTGCACGCGTGTGTGTGCGTGTGCGTGCATGTGTTTGTAGGATAGGAGGTCATCATTTGGAGACAGCTGTCTCTGTTTACCCATGCAGGCTTACATTTTCCATTTATACAGCTTGGGGGGAAATGTATATTTCCATCAAAATATAACTAGTAAAATCTATTTTAAAATATCTAACATTTATTTGGTTAATTGCTGGCCTAAATTGTTGGAAAGAGGTGGATGATGAAAACTTTTTATTTTATTTTTTCATATTTAGCGGTCCCAGTTTGGAATGTTGCATATGCTGTCTAGGGGTTGTAAAAATGCTGTACATCATGAATTTCCAGCAACATTGAGATGGTGGTCACAAAGGCTGTAGCTATCGAAAATTGTAATAATCCGGTATTCTACTGTCCATAGACATTAAATGGTAGAAGGAGCTGAAACTTTGATAATTTATACATCAAAATGCTTGAAATCTGTTTTAAATCAAGCAGAACATTATGTATAGGTTACCAATAATGTGCCATAATAACGGTCTCTCTTAAAAATGCACATTTACTTTGAGATACAGTGACATTTACATTAAGCAGTCTAGATTTACAGGTTTTTATAAACATCAGGTAAAGCATTGTCAAGTCGACTATATATTTGGTGTCTACCAGGAGGGGGTTAGAGGCAGAGTCTCAATTGTTTACAAAGACCAAAGTCTGATGGTGGATGAAATGAGGATTGTGTTATGCTAAAGTATAAATTATGACATGTATACGATTGCAAGCAACCTTAACATATTTAATCACAGAAAAGTTGCTACAATAAGCAGGTGAATGTTAGTGACAGTCACTGATTATACCGACAAAGCAAGTTTTGGACAGGAATAGTTAGAACCCCAAGTTAACGGGACAATTTTGAGAGTAAAAAAACTTGTCGATATAGAGTTGCAGGTGAAATAGAATGACTGTGAGAGCTGATTTGGCCAGGAAGGGAAGTGAAGAAAATGCACGACAAAATATAAAATAACAATAAAACTATAGTGAAAACTAATTTGCTTAAAATAAAGCAATAAATAAAGCTTCTTACTGGCTAAAATGTATTGACATAAATGCTAAAATTATTTACTAATCTTAAATCGGGTTTTGTGCATTGCGTAATAAGTTTATGGGTAAAAAAAAATCAGATTTCTCACAATCTCAGATTGTGTCACTCATTCTGCATAAATGAATCCTTCTACCAGTGTAAATCCTTTTTGTAGTAATCTTCCATGAGTGAAAGTTAACAATTCCACAATCGTATCAGCCAATCAGGTTGAGTAAAGATATTTACTGATAGAAGGTAACAGCCCCTTATCAATCATGGAACATGCAACCAATGAGCAGTAGCCAAACAGAAGTAATGCAAGTGCTTTATTTTTTTGAGAAAATTTACATTTTAAATATTTTATTTAGTTTTGGTGATGAGCAATATTCATTATGAGGTCATGAAAAGTTTAAAATCTGTTTTTACAGCTATAGATCAAAGGAAACAAGACAACCTGATTAGATGATCATTATTGTATTAAGTAGTTGCACGTCAAATGATTGTGTGTGTGTGTGTGTGTGCGCGTGTTTGCGTGCGTGCGTGTGCGTGCGTGCGTGCGGGTGTGTGTGTGTGTGTGTGTGTGTGTGTGTGTGCGTGTGCGCGTGTGTGTGCGTGTGTGTGTGTGTGTGTGAAAAGCCTGAAGAAAGGTGCAGTTGTGGCTACAGGCAGCCCATATTTCTTTGTGACAAAACCACATTTTTGTTTTTAATACAATTCATTTGATTGATATTTATTAATAGTATTTACTGCCGCCCGACTCTGCACATGACTGACCATTTCTCACAGCATGTCTGACTTCACTCGAGATGTGGATATCTGTTATAGAGTCTACAAGAAGGGGGTTGGAAGCGAGAGTGTGTGTAAAACAGAGAGAAGGAAAGAGAGCGTACGGTGAATGCGGGGAACTTTTGACAGTTTTGTGTGTTTGTTCCAGAGTTGTGAGAGCACAGCAGATGGCTTCCCTCCGTGTGAGATTGCCACGGAGTGTGACTTTGCCTCTGGTTGTGCCACTGATGTTGCTCTACACCAAGTCAACAGCCAACCGGTGAAGTCAGTCTGTTCAGTCATACCACCTTCTGACAAAAAGACACTCTGTGACTCAGTGAAGACACAAACATAAATAAATACATTGCTGAACAGAGTTGGTGATGAGACGTTGCAACAACCCAAAAAAACAGAAACAGATTTTAATTTTGGTCCATCAAGTAAAAAGCTACATACTAGAGTCAAATTAGTTCAAAGCTCATGCTGAAATGGAAAAAACCTTTCCACTGGGATTTTAGAAATATTTTGTAAATGAGCAGAAAAAAACCTTAAAAGCTTTGTTGTCATACATTTAATGTGTCATTGACTTAGTTAAAACCCATTCATTAATTCATTCAAAGTCTAGATATTGCTTTCACCCATTCATTGTACAAAAGTTCAGAATATTCTACGAAATAGGTCAGGAAATAGTTTGGAAGTAGGCTCACAAAGCTAGTTCCACAATGTTGCACTGCAGTGAATGGATGACTGGTACGATCACACATAACCCCAGCTCTGGCGCATTGGGAATATTTACATTACTCTAGCACTGCATGTGCTCTGCTTTTATTTACACAAATATCATGTTTGGATTTAACATTCAATCTAAGGTATGGAAAAATACAGTCTATTAGTGCATAAAAAATTTGTTTTTATCTAGTACTTGCATTCTCGATGCAAGACCTAAGGATTTTGCATGGGAATACACAATTTCATGTGAAGTTTTAATTAGAGACCTACTAATTAACTGGGCAGGTCAATGTATTGGCTTTTTTTTTCAACATTTGTTGATAATTAGAATAGACTTGTCTTGATGTGAAAATTTCATAATAACGCACATGCATTTCAGAACTCGGTAAGTGCATAGGATCACTATGAAGTGCTTTCATTCAGTATTTAGTGTGAGAGACTAAAGGTTCACCACTCATCTATGTCATGTTTGCATCCAATCACATCAAAGGAAAAGCAGAAGTAGCACACAAGACTCAGGATAAGGTTGTTTTCCAGTTAACAACTGAAATTTCTTGGCTAACATGGTTGCTGTCATTGATATTGTATTTTTAGAAGAGTGCTGCAATTATTCTTAAACATCCTCACACCACAATAATAGATTACAGAAAACCTCCTATCAATTGACCTGTTTGCCTTCTATTATTTGCTCAACATTTTAATTATCCCCATTTTAAGTGCACTTTTTAATGATTTTTACAAAATGTTACAAGAAAATGTTACTTTCAGCAGCAATATGTTTATATAACAAATCGACCATTGGCTGCCAATATTTCAGAATATTTATAACGGCAAAAAAAAAAAAAAAAAAAAAAAGAAAGTCAGCCAACCTCTTAATATAATTCGGTCATCTATAATTTTGCCCCGATTTATGCATACACACAATTTACCGATTAGAACTTTAGTCTAAACCAAATAACTAGATACAAAAAAATAAGTTATTCAAACAAGCTTGGAACTTCCATCAATGTAGTACAACAATTTAAAGGATTCTATGGTAACCAACTCCATTACAAAAAATTATCGAGGCAATATCCTCTGCCTCGCCGCCTCTTATAATCACTTTCTTGCCATGGTCTGTCTCAATAGTAGATTCTGATTGGCTGGCAGATGTTAAACCAGGTATTGTTATTTCACTTTATATATCCTTGCGTGACGTTAGTCACAAACATTATCCGTTCTTCACGGTTCAGTCAATGAGCAGGTTAGAAACCAGTTCACAAGATTCATGTTGGCCAAAGATAATGGTATAAACAGCATAATACACGGCAGGCATTAAGAGTTAAAAACATTAAACTTGACTACTTTTGTCGACGTAGTCAAAGCAAGACTGACAGGAAAAAAAAACCTTCAGTTCAATTGTTCCACTATATTATTGTAGTCCAGATATAAATAATAATTTAATTGTGGGAGTGTTGGCAAAAAAAAAAAACAATGGCATAAACGGGACAAAAAAAACTATGTTTGTAAAGTGAAAACTGCTGTTCAAAAACAAAAGTTAAAGACACTGCTGTTTTCAATGGGGGTTTCTACTCTAACTTGCGCTCCAGAACAGCATATTCCACTTTATAAACATATTTTTAGAACACCTTGACTGTAACTGTTAGCATTTATACTTTTTCTTTATCCTTGCAATAATGACTAAAATCATGTTTAAAAATTCCAGGTGAGTTTGTGCAGATGCCAAGCTAAACTACCAAAAAGAAGCAAAGCATGACAATACATTTAGAGCCTTTGACTTTCAAGACAGTGTACGTGTTGCAATAAATAATGCAGACATCTTCTGTTTCCTCTTAAAATGGATTAACGTCGTATGATGGCATGGTTTATCCACAATCTTACGTTTTGAAAATAACGTTTCTGAAATACCTCATCTTCAGAAGGTACAAATCTCACTCGTGCAGGCCTTCCTCTTTCACGATAGCAAGAGGGATCTACTGTTTAAGCTTTGTTGGGTAAATATTGCCTAGAAAGTCAATCTAACTTATTAAGCTGTTAATCATGACACTATTGAGACAATGTTTTTTGAAAATGACCTGTGAAACTTTTAGTATAACTATAATGTTTTTTTATTATTATGATTATGATCATGACTATTGTGCAAAACAAATAATTAGTATTTTAACACAGCCTCTAATTCATATTAAAACAAGTGCTAACATCATTTATGCGTTATTCATATTCCTATTAGCGACTGTTACTTTGAAATATATTTTGCGATACTCCTCGATTCTTTGTGGTTAAACTATTTTTACTTGCTTCCAGTTCTATCTTTATTTTTACTCTGAAAATGAATAACATGGATGTGCTTCACTAACAGAAGAGAGCCTCTGAGATTCTGCTGTTAACAAAATCCACTTTGTGCTGATCAGATCAATTCCATTCTGCACATTATCTGGCTCATTTTCATCGTTTTCTGTCAAATATATCCTTCTGGATCCTGAATAAATCTCGATATAAACATGGTAACACGCTCAGTAATGCCTTTTGTTGTCAAATTCTTTTCAAGAGAGTGTCTAATTACTAGCTGCAATTGCCTTCTCAAAAACCACATGCCATGCATTAGTTTAGTTAAGAATGTCAAATGCAATCTAACAAAAATAAACACCAACATGTTGTTTACATTTAGTTATGTAAAACTATCAATTAAATCCTGCATGAGGGAAAGAAATAGAATGGAAAAAATATTGTTAAGTTAAATATTGTAAAAGTGTGATAAAATATAACGTATATATATATATATATATCACTTATATAAAGTACATAACACTTATTGTAAAAGTGTTATAAAATATAAAGTGAATAGAAAAGACAATTTAAAAATGGCTGGTTTAAAATAACCCAATTGGTTTATTTTGGTAACCCAGCGCTGGGTCAAAAATGGACCAACCTAGCGTTGGGTTATTTTAACCAAGCACTGTGTTGCCATTTTTTGACTCAGCACTGGGTTAAAATAACTCGACGCTAGGTTGGTCCATGTTTGACATAGCACTGGGTTACTTTAACCAAGCACATTGGGTTACACTTTTGACCCAACTTGCTGAGTTATTCGTTTATTTTTACATATCTGATTCAGAACTGTTATATCAATTAGAAAATTGTTTCAATAATAACAATAATGATCATATTCAAAATTATATTAACAATAAAGACTCGAATGGTCAAAAGGTGAAGATTGGTTGTTAACGAAATAGTATATACGCAAATAAATAATTCCATTACAATAAAAAAACAACTATAGCATTTATACATTTTGATACAATGCAATACAATTTCATTTTCACAACAATTATATAATTTATTTTATCAAAAGAAACTACATTTCGTACAAGATCCAAATTTATTGGATGCATTCAGCTTGACAATATCAATCAATAGCAGTTGACGAATCGACAATGATTCCATCCCTGGAAGTTCTTAGTTTACAAAAATCCCAGACTGGAGCTCACAGCTTGGGATAATAATTGTCTAAAGCACAAGAAGATGGACAGCTGTCAACACATGATCTAAAACAAGAGGCAGGAACTTCATTACTATTGAGCAAGATGATTGGTCTTTTAGCTGCAGTAAATGGCAAACCCTGGTTTACATGAGAAATTCAAGTTCTAAATAAGAGACTAAATAAGATGGTTGTTTTCAGTCATGTGATTTACATGAGGCGCAAACTCATTTGGCGGGCAAGTAATAGAATGATTGCTTAACCACTTAGTTAAAACGGTTATAAACTGACTGACTTTAGTAATTGATGAAAGACAAGCGATTACAGCACCCTTCCATTGATGGTTTTTGAATCCCTTTGGACCCTCGGTCTGTAGCGAGTCGTCGTCGTGCCTGCTTCGGGTTAGCAAGGAACGGCTCGCAGAACACTGCTCCCCGGGAGCTGCACCTGGGGCTCTGAATATGTGGATACCCTCCTTCACCGTTTTTACAAGAAAGAAGTGTGCGTTATTTGTGCATAATTAAAGTGAAAGTGCGGATACTTAATGTTAAACTCAATATGATAAAAACACCCCTAACTGACTTTACGGGCCTCTTATTTGCTCCCTGGACCACATGATCATTTCACAGCATGCCCTGTCCGCAGGCTCGTGCCTGGGACACTTCACGACCTCCCTCCCCCCTTGCCATGCCGTATTGGTAACGTAAGACGTAACGTAAATTAACTATTTAACTCACATGAAATACCTATGTTTTTAAGAAGTGTTTGAGTTAACGTCAATGTTATGCCTGGTAACGTTATCCAAATAGCGTTTAGCTTCAAAACAGGCTACAAGGGAACAGATAACCGTTAAAAATTAACATATTTTTTTAAATTAACAATAATTACTTGAGAACCACTCAATTTAGCATCATGTCTTTTTTTTTATAGAAAACAACTATATTACATACCTTTTATTCTTCTAAACACGTTTTCCCCACTACTCCTCCTTTGTCTGAGGGTAATTCGGGTGAAGATGTCCAGGTGGGGTGTTTTCAGTTGTCACTTTTGCTGTAACACAGCAGCTGGGTTAAATTTGTTTTAGTTTTTTTGGGGGGTGTATTTATCTAAGCAAATTTCATGTCCAAGCAGGATATAATGTGTAGACATATATACTGTTTGTAGTGAGAATGTTTAGTAAACTGTGAAAAAATATAGTATAAATATGATAAATATAAAAAAGAAAAACATATATAATTAACGCAGCCCTACAACAGATACATCATAAACCATGGGAATATGGAAACATTGCAAAAGACTATTCAACAAAAAAAGAAAATACATCTAATGTAGACAGAAAACAGAAGCTCCCAATCCAATATGAAGGATGTGTAAAAAAAACTTCCAATAACTGCTTTTTTCGTCATTGAAATTGTCATCTAAAATATTGTAATAATAGCATTATTGGAAAAAATTAGTTGCAATGCAATGCTTCACAAAATTCTTTGAAAATGGAATTGTTGGCACATAATCTTCCTAGTGTTTCTTTAACCCTTTTTTTGTTAAAATGAACATTGAATAAAACATATTTCAAGTGGTTTTACTTCTATCAGCATAACCTCAGATTTTTTTAATGTTTCAAATATTTATGTACATGTATCGACTAAACATGGGAACAAATGAGCTTTTTTTAATATAATTAATCTATTGTTTCATTTAATAGGGATCTAGCCTTTCCAGATTTCACTTGAGTATTCGCATGTCTGGGAAAAGTTTTTGTCAAAGCCCTTCTGAATCTGGAGTTTAGCCACTTTGCTCATGTGTTTCCTCGTTGTTGTCTTCCGTTGGATCTTTTATCTTTCGCTGACCATGCAGTGCTGCCATGGAAACACTTATAATAGTTCATTTAAAATCCGCAGGGTTCTAGCCGCTCAGTCTGAAGAGCAACACATTTCTCAGCCGTTCTTTTTCCAAGCTGTTTTTCTCATACTTTCTCTCTTTCTTCATGTGGGGAATCTCATCAAGTCACCAAAGCTAAAACACCAAAGCTTTATGCTGGTGAGGCATTTCCTTTACAAAAGTCAATCATTAGCATGAGTAAATGTTAAGCAGAAGTCTTCACCCCCAACTCTGTTGCATGCCTTCGCTCTAGCTTCTTTTCGTTCCTGTTGACATTTGGAGGCCTGTGACAAAGCTCTCTATTCACTTGCTCCCAAACTCGTGGGAAATACTGGTGTATGTCGCAAATGCATCTTGGCACCATCTGCCACCAGACTGGGAGCGGATGATAAAGTTAGCATGATGATCGTTAGCGTCCCACTGCATCCTCCTTCTATTCACTGCTGGCCTCTTCCAGGAAGTGTGTGTGAGTCAGGCGTCCAGCTGAGTGTGGCTGACCAGACTTGGCTCAAATGAGGGTCCTGTGGGTGGAGAAAAAGGGGAGAAAACCGAGGATGGAGTGGTTGAAGGGATGTTTTGTAGTTGCAGGTGGTTGATTATGCTAAACAAGTACAGATTTTTTGCGGGTTACTTATATCCCAATAAAGTTAGAGAGGGCAGTATTGTTGTATATATGCAGTGCATATTGTTTTAGACATTGACTTTTTATTATTCATGTACGGAAGTTCTTGGACCCAAGTTGTTTGTTGTAAAAAGGTTTTTTGAAAAGAGCATATTTACATATTACAGGGAAAAATCCTGAGAGCAAAGTTAACTATTTAGAATGCCTTTGGTTCTTCTCTGGTTAGAGGACAAAAAGATTGAGTTAAAATATGTAAACAAATAACCTATTTTTCACTTTTTCACAAACTTTTGAATATATGTTGATATTTTGCTGTATAAAACTCACAATAGTATTTTTGATCTGTTTCTTTCTCAATCAACCCCTTCAAAAAAAGGGTTCACTTAATGTTTTTAAATTTAACTCTGTACAAAGAGGGACCAAATTTACTCACAGCAGGGTACATTTAACTCTTGATTTTAATGTGTGTGAGTATCAGGCTCATAACACAAGAACTACTCTCTGTACATTCTTTATGTTATGTTACAAATTTTAGCTGTATGGATATCATTTTTTACATGTATACGTTAATACTAATATATAGTAATGTTTGGTAAAATTTTCCTAAACCTTTCTCTGTAGGGTCGGTGGATGACTGAAATGTGAATTACCCATTTAAATCTGTTTAATTGAGATAATGTTCTTAATTTATGGATGTGACAAAAAAAGCGTGACAGTTTTTGGAAGTCAATATAATTAGGTGAGATTCTGTGAATTATTGTCAAGTTGAACTTGGAGGTATGCATTTTCGTCCTGAATGCCGGTAGAGAACTTAAGAACTTGTTTAGCGGTGGTACCAAGCAAGTGGATGAGGCTGCATTAGTGAACGATAGTCATTAGTTTTCAGTCATTATTTTCAGCTATAATTATTTTTACTTTCTCCCCAAAAGTTGTTTAAGTTGTAACGTTAGCCACGGGAGGCAAGTGATTTCCCTTTGAGCCCTAATCCCCAGAGACTATACCTATAATACCTATAATTCTCTTATCAGCGTGATTGACGTCTTTAAGTGACGGCTTAATTTATTTGGCTTCATGCAGTCAGCTGCCAACATTTTTAGACTCAATAAGCACACCTGTCTTTTCTCGTCTCCCACCGTAGTCACAGTGAAGCCAAGCGCTACATACTCGTCGTCGTATTTCTTCATCTTAACTTTTGGAGACTTTCGTTTGTCTCTTTATCTCCTTCTCTCTCCGCCTGTCTTCTACACTTCATGTCTACACTTCGTGTCTACACTTCATACTTTGCCAATGAGAGTGCCACTGTCCCCTAATGTAGTGGAGTGGTAAAAAAAATTTGAAAAATATAAAAAACATGTTCCCCGTGGTCAAACGCGCCTCCCTTGACGGAGCTCACTATTTGAGAACCACTGTAATAAGATGTTTGTGTGATTGGCTGTACCCATTCATGACAGTTAAGGCAAGAGCATTTTTAAAGGGGAGAAGTTGACATTCAGAAAGGCATGCTACAGTGCAACAGTGTGTCTGTGAAGAGCCAGCGCTGCCAAAAGTTTATACCATTTAGGTTTTTATTTATTTATTAGATGTGTTTGTTTTGTTATTTGTCTTTGTGGCGCAAAAAATAGTTATTGAGCACTGCAAGTTCGCCTCCTGTCTCTATCCACTGGACCTTCATTAAGGCATTGAAGAAATTCTCACTTTGCAGCTACAAGGCACACTTTGCGGCTTATATTTCTTTTCACGTTGCAAAGCTTTCATTTTTCATTTATTTTGACTGCAATAGTCATGGATTCTGATTTCTTCACCTCATTACAATTATGAATTACAATTACTGTCAGCCTTTTGTAAAGAGCAGCATTTTGTAAAACATTCAAACTCCGGGTTAATTTCAGTCTGCTCACTCTAAGCCATTTTACTGCAGTAATTATTATATATGTTATTAGTAAATGGAGTTAACACCTTGTCATGCATGAAAAAAGGTTATAAATTGTAAAAACTATGTGCTATCAATTTTGGTCAATTCCACCGAGCTCCAGTTTAACATATTTATAACTAGACACAACATCTAGTAACAGGTTAGCTAGTTAGTACACATTCAATTTAGACAAAACAGTGCATAATAGAAGTCAGAAGTCTTTTAAAAATTTCTCTTTCATGTCCTTTTTCTGTATCCAGGCAAAACATGAAAAAATATTCAGAAAAGGGAACAATTTAACAGATCATACAACCATTAACATGTGTTTAAGAAGTTGTATTTAAGGCAGATACAATTTCAAAATATTTGAGATAGAAAGAACGACTAGAATTTAATTAAGCAGTATGTTTTACCAAGTTCGGTATTAATACACCTGATTAGTAGTAAGCAAAAGCATTATTCATATACTAATTAACAATACTCTAAAAATAATAAATTGACTTCACTCTATTCTTTTCTATTCTTCTCCACAATGATAGTGCGAGTGCTGCGAGACACTAACATCCATGTGCGGCTCTCTTTGGAGCTTTTTTTCAGTTGTTGATGCCCATGGATTTTGTCAACCATTTGTTGTTGTGACCTTTTGACGCAAATGCACCTAGGTCATCTAGAAAACATTTACAGCTTAAAATCCTTTTAGCAGCTGTTGACTAGAGTAGCATTATTAAATCAGTAAACAATGAAGTGAGATCTTTTAGATGGCAACATACTGTGTAAATCATTTAGATTAATGGAGACACCCTTCATATTAACATAACTTTTTTTACAGTTTAGCCCCTGGTAAAGATGTGTTTGATTGGCAGTACTTTCTAGATTCTTTACTGAGATAAATGACCCTCATTTGAGTTTTATCACTTTAAATTAGTGTTCAATTTCAGTTTGGCAAACGAGGCTATTTTGTATAATTTCAGCTGTTATTAATATATCAAAAATCTGATTTGTATCTCCATGTAGTCTCGAGCTAATCTTTAATTGCTGCCGCTTCGTCTGCAGGAGGAGATTGTTGGGCTGACTATGTTTTTAAGCCTCTTTCATTTGCGTGTGGCAATGGCCAGTACTCTCTGCTGCCAGGGACCAGGGGCAAAGAAGCATCAGGAGATATTTAATTAAGACAACAGTTCAATTAACAGCTTAATTAGCTGTGGTAATTAGAAGCTCTGTTGGAACAAAAGCCAGCGTACTCAGTGGGTCCCTGTGTTTAGAGGCAGGGTGGCTCAATTCTGCCATCGGCTTCATAATCCTCCGTAAGCACTGAACTGAGTTTCCACCTTAAGTTACTGGAGTGGAAGCTTGTGCAAACATAAAAAATAAACGTACATCTGCTTTGATGAACGTTAAGTGAGTAAACTTTTCAAGGTGTGTCTGTTTTCATAGCAAACCTTGGTAATATCAGCAGTTTGCATTAGTTGTTTTGAAAAGATTAGCTGACTAACATTGTTCTGCCAACAGCAAGTGAACACTTTAGTCAGAGGGAGGAGTTAAGTTAGGCCTCATTTGTTTTTTTATATCTTTATTTATTCTCTGCAGTAGTCCAAAAGAGAAAGTTTGTTAAAGTTCTTGATATAAAAATTGACTTGTTCTTATGAGAGAAGCTATTTAATCGTACAAACTTTCAACAAGTGAAAAGGATTGTACTTTATGGTCCAGTAAGGTTAGTATGCAGTAGGACTGAAGTCAAGTCCGCCGTTCGTGTTCATAAAAAATCCTAGTCCAGGACAGTCGAGTTTGAGTCAGAGTCCAAAATCTGTCTAAATCAAGCTGATTAATCAGCATTTCATCTAGACAAGCTAAACTGGATCAACTAATTTCCAATTCATAAAGTTCCATGTATTGCTATGAAGCTAATTCCTTAAAAGTGCATCTGTCAGGTAGCTCATCACTTCACGAAAGCTTAGCAAATACTACAGTACTAACACATTTGCCTTGTTTTTATAATATCGTGATATAATTTTACTTAGCCTTAGTATGTTTTCACAATTTTTGTCAAGGTTTGAAAGAGCTAACGTTATCGTTAACATTATTACAGTGTCAAGACGCCCACTGAATTTGCTTATCGTTAACTCTGTGTTCAAGACAACTTTGTCATTTGATTTGATCTTGAATTTACAATCAAATATCAACTTTTAACCGAATGAATTATACCTAAGGTTTATTGCTTACAAATTACATTAATTCCATGATAAAAAAAACTGATTGGATGGAATCTGTATTACTTTCACCAACAATTTCTTTCACTAACTCAAATATTTAAACACCATATTGTTATACAGTTTAAAGAGTGATGCAAGCTATTACGTTCACGATGTTATTGTTGTTAATTCCTAGGTTTATCTTTTATATACCTCTCTTTGTAATGATGCCATTGGTGCCTCAAAAATTTTGATGATGTTTCAATGATGAAGTTTTTTTTGCTGCTAAGTTTGCAAGAGACTTTATGTTTCCGCTTCTTTAGAACCCTGTCAAGAAATTCTTGGTGATGTTTATTCCAAATGTAATTATGCTGCTGTTTGCTGACATCATGTCTGGGAATGATTGTGATTGGTGAAGAAAAAAGAATTGATGATGCAGCAAACTGACAGCGTGTCCAACCAGATGGTTGTCATTTGCGGTTTTTATCTGGAAATTTGTCTTTTTACTGAAAACCCTTTTTTCCATGTTCGGAATCAGGTACTACAGCACTAGTATACGGTCATAGCCCTAAAGGCAATGGTAATTATAACTGGCATCTTTTCTTTTGGTGCTTCATTTTTAGGTTTTCACTTTTGAGTTCCTCTTTCAGTATTTGGTGTCGACCAAGAGCACATCCCTAGTGCCTACTTATTGATTAAAAGTCATTGGTCACAATCATCAATCTAATCTTTACTTATGCAGCGCTACGCCAAAATATCTTCAGCCTCCACCTATATTGTGATCTATCTGATGTTTGCTTCCCTCTGAGGATAGAGTTCACGATGGACCCAGCTGCTATGGTCAGCTCCATCTTTGTGTCCACTCAGAGTATAGATGCATGCTGTAAAACCTGGTTCACCTAATCAGCCCTTGTGTAAATCACCAGGTGAGGCTGCTTATTTGCTGCTGTGCATAGACTGAGATCTCTAGCATTAGTCCAATTGAAAGTGCACCTGAACACCTGATGACTTGTCCATCAAGACGATGTTCTGTCTCTGCAGCAGATGGGGTTCCGACCTCTGGGACTCTGTTAGGTGCTATGTGTGGCGGACCGGCCATGGACCCAGTCTGCGCTATCTCTGTAATGAGATCTGCAGAAAGCTGGGGCCAGCTGGGAACAGCAGGATGGGTCATGACAGGCAAGGAGACTGATATGTAGACCGGGAAGATTTAGACTTACAGATGAGAAGAGCTTGTTTTTGAAACCTGTTGCAAGTGCATGAACGGGATGCACCAGATGGGAGCCAAGAATGTGTCAACCAGTTTGTTGTCAAGATGACAAATAATGGGCTCTTGTTTGATTTCGTGTTAGCTTATCGAGTA
Organism: Danionella dracula; assembly: GCA_900490495.1. Lineage (NCBI taxonomy): Eukaryota > Metazoa > Chordata > Actinopteri > Cypriniformes > Danionidae > Danionella > Danionella dracula. The sequence goes on along the minus strand of UELW01000067.1, from coordinate 4,115,499 downwards.
TGACAAGTTCCTGGGGAGAATAATTCTAAAAATAATTGCCATTTAGTTATGGGTGCGACATTGATGGAGGAAAACAGCATAATGATGAAATTGATATCAAAAGTATTGTTATTTCTGGAAAAAAAAACCTGTCAAACACATAAAGGTCCAGTTTCCTGAAACCACATTCACAGGCTTTCTCAAAGTTTTGATAAATCTTGTGACAGAATGAAGTGGTGCTCATCACCAACAGTCGAAAGCGGAGGGCTGTTGCCACATTCCACATGTTGCCCTGCACTTCCCCCGCTGTTACCTCATCATACCACAACAGCTGGGCCTCCAGACCACTTTGACGACCACAATCTCCGCAGGGCATGTGACTGCATCACCAGAGAAGTGGTGTTAGCTTAGCTCGGGCTTGACTTCCAGGCTTCCTGTCAGCAGCCCTCATCACTTCCTACTGTTGGTGTGAGTTGCACACCCTCATCCTGCCAGCTGCTGCCAAACTCAGAACAGAAGAATCAAGCTGAAAACATGATGTTCCTGTGACCTTGTGCCAATTCTTCTGTTGTTTTTTCAAACACCTTTTTGATAAAAATTTCTAGAGTGGCTAAAAGTGAATTTGTTCAAAGCCTAATATTAACGTACTATTTAATAGAATGGAGTAATGTAAACAAAGCTTTAATATTTTTTTATTCCCAGAATGCAATGTCAAAGTCAGAATTCAGTGAAAAAAGTAAGAATTTTGAGATTAAAGTAAGAAAGTCATTTTATTCACCACAGTGGTCGTGATCCTTTTCCATAATTGATAATAAATATAATGGAAAATGTATAATTTAAATGACATGATTAGCAAGGGTAATCTTGTTATTTAGTACAATTTAACACTGATATTAGTAACTAGTCATAAACAAACACAATTATTAGTCTTTAATTACTAGCTCTAGCTAGTAGACTACTCAAGTGTCCATTTAGACACTTTATACAACACAGCTGTATTTGAGGACTTTGGTTCCAAAAAGCACTAAATGAGGTTAAAAAATTGTTGCCTTTTTGTGATAATTAATAAGCCCATAATTGATTTTCTAAAAGACACAATATCTGCTATACATATGGATTTCTGACATTTCATAAAACAAATTATTGATATGTAAGCTCCACTGGTCTAAATAGCAAATTCGTTTCAATAATTGTGCAACTTGCTAATTGTTTAAAAGGAGTCGTTGACTTTCTTTTTTTAGATGTATTTTGTATGCTCTTTTCTGCATTCGTTTCATGAGTAGTGCTGAACCTTGCCATTGGAGAAATAGGTCAACCATGTTATCTTGGAGAAACCTGCAGACTTTACATTCTAATTGCTGAGCCATGCTTTTTTTAAATCCCCATTCCCACCTTTTGTATCTGTTTTGCTGTGTTTTTCTGCTCTGGCTGAAACCTTTTGAGAGGTATTGGCCATTTATAATGATAATAGGATATCTGGCTATTTAAAAATTAGTGGTGTATCGGTTTCTTTGTAGGCACTTGCGCTTGAAAGGAAAATGCAGACTATGGAGAATTCCAGTGTAGTCCTTTAATTGGCCCGAAGTCATTTGTGGCCTTGCGCTATCTGAATAATGCATGGCCTTTCTTAATGAAGCGTGCTCTTGTTGTTTTACTTCTGTAGGATATAGGGTAAAATTAGCATAGTCCTGTGTCTGCATCTTAATCGCCTCTGATAATCAAGCTCCCGCTTTGTTTACAGCTTCCCACGGGCCCGCTGTTTACTGACTGACCCCATAATGCCAGTTTACCTCTGGCTCACTGGGGGTCTCTTAACAGGTGAGATAGTTAGCGATGACTCTCCAAGAGGATTCACGTCTTACTGGAGGAAGTTTTTTTTTTTTTTTTTATGAAGATTGCAGTACTGTTTCTTTTATACACTTAAAAGGATAAGATGCCAATCATAGTCATTTTAATTTAGTTGGTGTTTCTTTTTCTTAGCAATATGTTAATAATAACTAATAATGTTAAAAATGGGAATACATTAATAATGCATCGCCATGACTGAAGCAATAAAGCATACAGTTAAATAGGGCTGGATGACATTTGATAAAACACTCACTATTGCTGCTGAGGGATTAAACTAGTCTCTCTCTTATACTAATTTTACTTAAAAAAGCTATTAGTTCAGGATCAGTTTACAAACTATACCTCAAAACCCACTGACGACTCAAAATAAACCATACAATGGGTTGATGAATTTGTTTTTCTCCCTTTTGCAATTATTTTTTTTTACACAAATAATTAAAATATGCAGTGTGCTAGCCTTGTAAGTGTAAAAAAACCCCTGAAATATAAGCATAAAGATTTAGGTGATTTAGACTTCAGTGTGCAATAACCTTTACTCCTTATAACCAACCTTTCTCCTTTAGACACTTTACATTTCATGGGATGAAATGGTTATTTTGAGTGTTTTGGCAGTGGAAGTGCTCCTCAGTTCGTAATTTCTCTTTGGCGTTTTTATTTTTTTATTTTTATAAAAAAGCCATTGTATTTTCAACACTTACTTGCATATTCTATCCACTCAACTATAGTTAAACAAATCTGTTTTGATACCATTAGGGAGTCAACTTATCAAAATAGCATTCACAATCCTTGATTCCAGACATTCTTCTGTTTAGAAAATGTGCTCACTTGCATTGAAATCTCCTCATTGTCTACGAAAAGTTGAAGGATTTGTATCTTCATCAAATGCAGTTAAGGTAGTTATTTTTTTGCCGGGCAATTTCATAATAAGCAACACTTGATACACCATCTATAGAAACAACCACATGGCTGTACTTGGGAGGAATTCCTGAGTTCAAAACCTGAGCTCTCTGTTGCACAGCTTATGCTTATGCAGCTATGCTAATGATGTGCAAGTACAAACTACTAAAGAAAAATGTAACACATTTTAAAATGTGATGTTTAAAAGCAATGAGAATTTGATGCTCCTGATGTTATATTATATTTATCAATATTATCTCAAAGAAGATACTTATTTTGTGAAATGTCAAGCTTGTATTACCTTTTGCCAAAGTTATTTTTATCATTATCTTTGACGTCACACCAAGGAAATCAATCATCAATACTCTCAAAGTTTAGGTGATCAATTATTTTCTTCTTGACACTGTCGCCACTGAAAAAATTATTTTGTAGATTGACAAATGGCTAGAGCTAAAAGTTACTTGAGCAGCCCCACCCTTAAATATGCAAACAGTTTAATAATAATAAAAATAAAGAGCAATAATAAAAAAAAATCAGAAGTTATCAAAAATGGTTTTATTCAAATTATGTACATAGAAAAACCTAATCGGAACACAGGTGTAGGCTTGTGCTTTTTAGCTGTAATGTTGCCCATTTTTAACATTGATTGCTCATTTCTTGATTTAGCCTCAAGTGGTCAGAGGATGAACTGCAGTTCAGTCACTTCTGTGTATCAAGAGTTAGCTGAAGCAGTGTTAATGCTTTTCTCATTTGTGAAATATTCTATTAAAGCAACCTATTTTGATCTACTAAGTCTTTCTTTAAGAATTAGGCAATATTTCAACCTCTGCAATTCTCATTCAAGACTCTTAAACACAGAATGTCAGTTATTTGGTTCATTTGAGATATTAAGTGGATCATCAGACGTCTTAAAAGCACAGCATTTTCCAAGAAGCTTAAACAGCCCATGTTTTTGCGGAAGCCATCAGTCTGTCCTGTAGTGTTTGAAGCATTTTGTTAGCATATTTATCATTTTGTGGAACGCTTCCCGAAACAGTCACTCCATATTTCAAAGCCAATGCACACTGAGCTGGGTGTCCCTTTAACAGATTTCCTCCAAATACAAACACCACATGGTCACATTTAGCACAAGTTTATTTTTGAGCACAGTCTCTGAAAGACCTTAGATTTCAAACTTGGATGTGGAACATTCCAAAGTCTCGTACAGGCATACGGAGTGGTTTCTGCTAATCCAACGCGGGTGGTTCTTTCATCTGTTGAACGCTCTCATCTGTTTCCAGTGTGAGTCCTAATAGAAAGGCGGCAGGTGGGCCGTGTGAAAGGTCCGTCCAAGAATAGTGGAGCAGATCTCACACATCCTGATCAGGACTCTGTGTATCTAGTCCTTTAAGTATATATTTAATTTCCAGTATTTAAATTGATCCAAATATACTAATTTCACAAAGTTACTAGTCCAAAAATATTCTGTAACCTTTTTTTTTTTTTTTTACTTTTTCTATATATAATTGTAATTATGCAATTCTTTTGGGAAAACATATTTTTTTCAGTCACTATATAATGATAGTTAGTTATTATTTATCATTTTATTTCTATATTTTTGATCGTATAACATGTACTAATAAATATTTAAATCTAGTCAGTGAAGCATGTTTATGGTAAGAGATGCTCACTGTGAAGCTGCTATATTTGTGAAGTCTACTAACTGGAGTAATTTATTTGAAAATTAATTATATCAATAGTTATTTTTAAATGATCAGTTCAAGCAAGGGCCACAAGTAAAAACAACAACAAAAGTTCTGTTTCAGAACGTCATTTCATGTTATGAAAAACGTTTAATAGGAAATCGAAGAAAAAAAATGCATTTAGCAATTGTTATTACTAGCTGTCGATGGTCTTGCAATTGATTCTCGGTGATTATGATGTTGAAATACTTTTGTAAAAGTAGTCATAGTAAAGGCATCTGCTTCTGAAGCGATGTTTTAATTTCTCTTCCCTCTTTGGAATTGAAAGTTTTGTTTATGTAAATGAGTTCATACACTTATCCGTGCTTCTCATCCCAGAGGGGAGAGGGAGAAAGTCAACGTGAATATACACTCACTGAATTATTTAAGGCCGATCTTTTGAGGGAAGATTTAGACAGCAGATTTTGGCAGCCATTAGAATACCGGTCACATTCTGTACAGTCTATTAAGTTTAGGAAGCTTTTTTTGGTCCTCCATTGGCCAAGGACCTTCCTTCCACCTGGTAAAAGACCAAAAACAATTGCCATTTTCTCTCTCTTCAATCTAATGCTTTTTTGCTTCCTGTCTCTAAAAGCGCTCCTTCCAGAGATCTGTGACATTCTCCTGCTTCTTGCCCCTTCATTGGTCTCCTGTCAATACTCCGTAGAGAGAGAATCAAACATTTATGAAACTCTCCCTAGGTTTCACTGTTCTCAAGGCCACTAGTTTTCTTTCCAATTTCTTTCCAATACCACTATTGCACTTTGCTATATCTTTTTTTATTGTTTTCCCTTCCATTCTGTTGTACATTTCAGTTCAGTTCTCCTTCAGTCTGATTTCCCAATTCATTCTCTCTTGTCATGACCACTACCTCACAACCCTGCAAAAAAGCAACGCTGAATAATACATCTATTTTCTGAAGCAGCATTAAAAAAACAAACAAACTGGGCTAGTGTATATATATGAGTATATGTGCTTTCTGACATCTCTGTCTTCATGGTTGTTCTTGTACTTAGGAGTCATTATAAAACAGCTAAATCCTTCACATATGTACCATTCTTAGCAAATATCATTGTGGATGCAGAAGGATATGGAAGTACACTTTCTCTTTGTCTGTTTGTTGGCCATCATCAGTCTCTGGCTAATGGTGTGGAGGATTCCTGACCAGAGCTCAGTGTGTCTGTGTGAAGGGTCATAGCTTTTCCCTCACCCTAGTGGCATGCAATAACCAGGGACACTCCAACTTTCCAAGGCCTGACCTGGCACACTTATCTCGACACGACTCCAGGTGTGTGTTGTAACATCTTGTGAGTGTGTTTAATCTTTATTGGCTTCTAGGCTTGGTGCTCTACATGTCATGGCATGCCTTTGTTGAACAGCTGAAATAAAAAAAATGAAAATCAGCAACCGAATGGTGTCTTAAAGATTGGGATGAAAAAATAACTATCTTCTCTAAGTCATGAAATCATGAAAAATCGCTTGTCATTTGTTTTGTAGTTTGAGAATTTAAAAGGAAATAAAATTGTATTTTTCGTGTTTGCCATGTGATGGGTTTTCAAGGTTGCACTTACCAATGATTAAAGTTTGCTGGTGTTAACAAGATAAACATTTTTTTCCCTCATATAGTAAGGAAGAAATACTTCTTAAACAATGAGATGAGGTGTTTCTTACCAATACAACCTGAGCATTTTTTTTGTTATACAGCATAGTCTAAGTAGAACAATTGTTGAAGAAACACGACTTGTGTATTTCAAATCCTCCTTTTTAATTTCTTTTAACTCACACTCCTGACTCAATCAATCTTTTAATAATGAATACATTTACATATTTAAAAAAGACCTACAGGTATTGCAAGCAAAGGATTAGGTAAAGCAATACACCTTCGTGCACATTGTTCACTGCCATTTTTGGATATGACCTTTTGTTTTTTTTCATGACCCTAAGACAAAATCATGGAAAGGTTGAGTCTATTGTAAACACTGTTTTCTGCTAAGTGGGTTTATGGGTTGGCATCTAAACGCACAAAATGGTATATTGAGTAATCACCTATAAGGCATCCATCTAAAATAATTAGCCAGTGATGAAGTCACTTATTATTATTATTATTATTATTATTATTAGTGTTATTATTAGTGTATATTACACTTTGACACTGAGGTGGAATATTTCAATCTCAAATGCTAACTTGCCTAAAGTGTTTTTCACAAATGTGTAACATTGGCAGCTAATTACACTTGGTGCAGTTAACTTACTTTTCACTTAGAAGTGAAAGCTGCATGTCTGCCGTTTTATCATGTGATCATTTTCACATTTTTTTTGTGTGTGTGTGTGTGTGTGTGTGTGTGTTTTAAAATGCTGTTTGAAAGTTATAAATCTAAATTGTAAATACATTTTCATCAGGAATTATTTTACAATTGTAAACCAGACAAATGATAAAAACAATAAAAGCAAATTGTAGATAGGGCTGTTTTGATGGAATAAGTAGGTTAACCATGCAATAAGGTAGAGAGGTCAGTCAGTTTTTCTTGTGTGATCATTTCCACTGAAATGCCCTCTTGCCTGTTTTCCTTGTATCTCTCTCTTGCGCTCTGTCTCTGCGGCTCTCTCTCTCTCTCTCTCTCAGTTAAAACATTTCCTTACTCACTTTTTTCCTCATCTGTTTTTTATAGCAGTAATTTCTTCTAAAATATCTGGTTTGCAGAGAGTAAAAATTATCAGACAAAGCTTTTTCATTTCCCCTTGTGTTCTGATTGTTTGTTTTGGAGATCCATTATAAAATGTTACTATTTGCAGTTTATAACTGAAAATCAGGATGAGAGATTTGCATGTGTTGCATAGTCTCTGCTGTCTTTACCTCAGAGTATGATCAAATATAAATAACACTTATGTGAAATATTACAAATAGCAGGTTAAAGGATTTGTAAATAAGAAAACTTACAATTGTGAAAAGTAACAATTAAATAAATAAAAATTATTTAATTGTAATTATTATGATATTAGTTGAAAAATATTATCACTCAATGGAATACATTCCGGGAGCAAAATTCTAATTGTTCTGTTGGTCAGAGCTGATTAAATACTGTTCTCTGTGTAAAATATAAAGTCTTTGTATTTTTTCTTTTTACAGCTTACAATATTGATATCTTAGTAATCTATTTTTACTAAGATAAAATTATACAAAAATACAAAGATCACTATCAGTTTTGTAATATGATTGATTAGTGCCATCAAAGCCGATCAATCACAAGTTAAAATAGATAAATCATCTATTTAAAAAAGTGCCATGATGTGTTATGATGCTATATCATTATTTTAATGACATTTTAGACTTTTGTTTTTTACTTGTTGAATTTATTTTTATGTGATAAATGTGTGATTAGCTTGAACCCCTTATTTATCTAAAGCCAAGGCTGCACTGGTCAGTTTCGTGCGCTCCAGTCTATAACATTCTACTAAAACAAAAGTATGGTGTTATCATGGGTAACAATGACCCAAAACGTCTTTTGCTTCACTTAATGTCTGTTCAGATTAGTAACAATCTTACACATTGTGCCTTAAACAGCACCAAAAAATAAATCCTTAAATCATCAAAGAACAGTCGAGCAGCGAGGCAGATGCTCTTTGAGTTGCCAGACCTTTGTTGCCTGCTGGAAAACAATGAATAATTCTCTTTATGGCACATGTGGGTGTGAAAAAGGCAGAGATACTGCAAGAGTATTATGTGTTTGGTAGATCAAAACGCTCCGCAAGCTCTTTATGATCACCCCAACTAACAAGGTATCAACACAAAGGCAGAAAATCCTAGGAATGTTTGTTTGCAAATCCAGCTCGTAGTTTGACATCCTGAACCTCTCGCTAAGGTTATGTGCCTGTTTATTTCAGTTTATTTCTCTGTGTGGATTCCTGTTAGTTGACAGCTGTGTCTCTTGTAAGATGTCTTGTTTCTTTTCTCAGACAGACATCCCCTTTTCGTCTAAAGCTTGGAAATCTGTCAATGTGTCTGCTTTGATGGAATATATTTTATCTTTGTTTTAAATGAATACGATTTTCCTGCCAATGCTTATCAAGTCTCACTTTGACATTTGCAGAAGCAATTTTTTTAAAGCATTGCATGACATGTTAGTCATGTCTTGCCAAAAATATATAATTTCAAATGAACCGTCACTCAATTGTTAATTTGTGTTGGGCATTCACATTCATTTTGTTTAGTCAAAATGGAATTGTAATTTTAAGATTAAAATAATTGTATTTGTTTTTGAATCCATCATTTTCAACAACATGAAGTAGTTTAGGATTAAATGTTTTCTAATTGGTTATTAAATTATTTAGCGCAGACCACTTTTTAAGATACACTCATGTCATGTTAGATGTGTGAACTATGTGACAGATGGCAGAGCTCATTTCATTAGTGTATATAAATGATCTATTTTTATTATGTTTATAATCATAGATGACAAACTGTAAATAAATTCTGTAAGAATATTTAAATATTTGTTAAATAAAAAAATATTTGTTAAAACTGAAACAAAACAAACTGTTTAACATTGTTGTTTGAGAACTTATACTATAACTATAAAAATTACTTTTTATACATTGTATTGCTTTGATTTAGCCCAAGATACTGACATGGCTTAAACATTACTTACTGCTACTTTTGTGATGATGGTTAAAGCCATTCAGACTACAATGGGAAATTAAAATATTTTACTTATGAGTAATAAACAATATACATGATTCTCTTAGTTCCCCTCCGAGCAGTCAGATGCTTTTTTTTAATTCTTTTTTTGCTTATTTCTAGAAAATAAAGCCCCCCCTGTCTGAAATGTCTAAAATTTGATTAAAGAGATAATGAGGGCAAACAATAGTTTTTTTTTTTTTTTTATTAGCTCAGCTTACTAAGAAAAATATAGCAGCTTCTTTGGCAGGTGAAAAAAACTAAAAAGACTTCATAAATTCTTAATTCTCCTTGTTTTGTTCTGATAGAGCATACCATGTAAGAAAATAAGTTTTGCAAATATTCCAAGATGTCAAAATCCTTTTTGTTCGCCTTTAGACAGATGTTGTAGGAGTTGAGTTGTATGTTGCTATCGAACAACATGCTGCATACTACTATCTGATTATCTAATTTGTGTCATTAACGCGGCCCATTTTATCTGTTTAATGTGCTCAGTCAATAAAAATTCATAGTTTTAATTTGCAACAACTGCATCAGAGAATGATGTTCTTAATGTTTATAACTAATAGCAAAACAAATTAGTTTAGAAGTTATCCTGATATTATTATTTTTGTCTTATGACAAGATGTTGATATCTAAACATCATTAGCCTCCTCCCTATTTGACCCTGTCAGTACAACAGATACCTCTCACACAAGTGAATACCTACACCCTTCTGGGCTTTAATCGTTTTTCCACTAATTACAACTCTGTACCTTTAATCCAACTTCCTCACTGCTCCTAAATTGGAAAGAGTTACACCGAGTGGGCGTCCATCAGCAAAGGGCTGGAATCAATATGACGAGCCTCCTGAGATGATACAGGGGTCTCAGTGAACACAAATGTAATGTAGAAAAACAACTAGACAGGAAGCTTTATTATTCTGAAATCTGCCAGGAGGTGCTAGTCAGTCAATGAGAAAATGATGCAGTGTGTGTTTAGCATGATTGGGTTTAGACAGAGAGGAATCCAATAAAGAAAATGGAGAAGGCTGTGTGTAAAGTGTAGAGGGCGGCAGCTCTGTAGTGTATTCATATTAAAGACTGCTGTACTGGGAGGGGAAGTGATTACTGTCAGTAACTCCACAGGAAATGTTGCATCTTACTGACATTTAGAAATCATTTCAGCAGCTGGGAACAATAAAAAAGTGAGATTGTGGAATAATTGGCTTGCCTTGCAGGCTTACAAACGAGGCGGGAAAGGAAAGGGAAAGAAAAGGCAATAATGCTGTAGATGTTAGTTCCATCTCCCCCCTGCCGCTTCAAAGCTAAATCACTTATGAGGCTCACAATACGATTCTGTGTTTATCAAGAGTTGTGTATGTTGTTTATTGTTCTCTGCGGTGGTGCAGGTTTTAGGGGAGATAAATTGTTGTTGTGCTTCTGATCAACTTTTCCTAGTTTTGTTGTGGGAATTAAATATTGGGCAAAATTTTAGGAATATCCTGCTCATTTTAAATTTCAGTAAGGTTGGCTATGTGGATTTTATTGTGAAGCAGCATGGAAAAAAATTCTAAAAATGTATCTGTCCCTGCTATTACTCAAATATTTAAAGATTTCTTTATTTTACTTACTTTCAGTAAAGTATGCTTTTTGTCTTAATGAAATAAATAACATGTTGCTGTCAACATGTAGTGCATCGTCTTCTGTATCGTGGGGTTCTTTTAGTTAAAGCAGCGGGGATGTTTTGTAAACAGTGAGGATTGAGCTACTATGTGTGTGTGTGTGCATGCGTGCGTGTGTGTGTGTGTGCATGTGTGTGCATGCATATGTGTGTGCGTATGTCCGAGTGAGAGAAATGTAGTTTGTTACAAAGGTAAATTGGAATAGAGTTGCTCTCAGCAGATTAATCGAACATTGAAGTGATAATCAGAAGACATTAATAACTGTTGATCCTTGCCGATTCTGAATAGATTATTAGAAGTTAAGCATCAATAATCAAAATGTATAAAATAAACTTACATTTGATGGCATAAAAAAGGGGAACATTTATTTTGTAGTGTTTTGTCATTTACCTAAAGCACACAAAAACAAGTATATATTCGTGAAGAACTGCTTATAATTATCTGTTTCCAACAGTAAGCAGTTTGAGTTTTAAATCAGTACATTTACACTAGTAAAATTTTATATTCTTAAATGTAGAGTATCCCAATAAAAGCCATGTGTGAAGGTATTTTGATTGACTTTTCATTGTATATAGACTACTTTGTTTTTTTTTTTAGGTAAAAAATACAATGTTGCAAATTAGAACATTTTATTTGTGTTAATTAATGAAATGTAAACCAATGATTTCTTTGTTTATCAGTGTGTTTGTATGCTTTTATTAGATTTTTTATGTCATTCTCTGAACTTTAAATGTATTTAGTAAAAAAGCATAGGTAACACTGCAAGATTCAACCAACAATCACACTGCAAATTGGGTGACACAAAAATAAGATCTAGAGGAAACTCTTTAACCAAAGTAGATATGGTTAATACATATTTTGTGCACCATGTATACTGCTAAATGGGAATTATGGCTATTTCAGTGTAGATGGTAGGCATAATCGAACAGATCAGTCTCTCTTAAAAAAACACGGTTCAGTACTGATATTAACTACAGATTATTACTACAGAAATTAAAAGCTGGTCTGTGATGATGTTCTTCACTTGCTCATTTTTTTAAATGTATAAGTTGAATTTTCATCATTTACAATGCTTGTACGATGCCCAGGCATCCTCCATCTGAAGCATTTGTTTTGAAGTCTAGAAAGAGTGATTTCCTTTGCTGTGGAGGAAAGAGAAAGAGAAAGCAGAGGAAGAGGAAGGACTTGTGAGTGAAAAGAAAAAAAGTAAACAAAAGTTGTGTGGTGCAGAGCACTCCGGAAGCCTGGCGTGCCAGATATAGCAGGTGAGAGCAGTCTTCCGGGAGACTTTCTCTTCTGTTACAGCTTTGAAGAGCGGTATCAAAAAGCTGCCCACTCTCTCTCTTTTATCTGTTCTGGCCGTGCCTGAGCTGGCCAGGTGTTTTCCCCCTGAGGGCTTCCTCCAGTCTCTCTTTCGCTCGTTTCTTTCTCTGCCTGGTGTGCTACTGTCCTTACAGCACCAGCTTTGATTCTCAGAATGACTCCAGAGGGAAGCTTGTAGCTATACTGACTCTGTTCTATGGTGAGAGAAATCTCAACTAAAGCTTGGGTGGAACCAGGTGGCATTTAAAAGCGCAGCCTGAGAAAATGACAGGATGACTGATGTGATAGGAGAAATACCTGCGCGTGTATCAGGGGGCATCAGTGGTGACATTTGAAGAGTGATGGTTTGAATGTCACTCTTTACATAATGCAGGATGGAAAGTTTCTGTTTCAAGGTTGTGACTGGAGATCAGATGCAGTGTCAGCGTGTCTTTTCAAAGCAGCAGAACCCCTGTGTTAGGTGTTCGCTTTCCTGCATTGTGCATGCTAAATAAGATACAAGCTCTACGTAAAGTTCAATATGAGCTAACTGAAGATAGTTGTTTGAATTTAAGGGTTTCTAATTTTTTTGTTAGTCTCAGGAACTTGAAAGAAAATAGCAATACATGCATTAACTGCAAGGTATTTACATATTGCAAGTATGCATACATACAGTATATGCATCCGCACATACACATATATAAACTTTTTAAAAATCTTGAAAATGAACTGAAGTTAATGTTTGAAATTAAAATGAGTGATATTACAATTGTGGAGTGAACATTAGATACCATAAATGTTTTGCAATTGTATGAAGTGATTTCCATTAAAATAACACACTTTTTCTGTTTGACTACTTCTCACAGTATGACCCCAATCTCTGATAAAAGCATTTAAAGCATTATGTTCAGTAGTACAGTAGTAAATGCTACAAAACGTTTGAAAAAATACTGTTAATTTATGGAAGTAAATAACCTTTATAATTGCATAAAAAAGTTTCCTTTGTGTTTGATGTTCATTTTATTTTGTCATAGAAAAGTATTAAACTACATTGTTCTTTTTGCCTTTTTTACAAGGATGCAAATGGTTGCATTTAACAGCGCGATCCTTTTAAAATAGACATAAAATGCAAAAATTTCTACTATAATTTATTTTAACTATGATTTAAATGAAAACATTTAACCACGTGTATGAATACATGATAAAAATACGGGTGCTTAAGGTTTTGGAAATGCCCATATATATTCACTCTATTTAGCTCACCTGTCCGTACATTAATCTATATGTATTTCCACTGTATATTTATTCAGTTTGTGCACACATGCAAATCTGGGATTGCAGCTATCTTAATTATTTATGGGTTGTAGCTTATAAATGAAATAAAAGAATTTCCTAATGGACCATGGGAACAAGATTTCTACGTGTTCACATAAATTATTAAAACAAGACACATCAGTGCGACTATAGTAATTATGTGACACTCTGGCTCATGAGAGCTGTTTTTGAATGTCTGGTCATGTCCCATCCTCTGTGGACCTTTTAACGTGACACTGTAATATATAGCCCATTGTAAATGAGTCATAGGCACCTCAGTGAGGTGAGCCACTCCTGTCAGTTATACCACAAAGATAATGAGACCATAAAGAGTCACCTGCACTGGCTTCCCAGGCCATTAGTGATGACATCACACCTCTGGGTTTCTGAGCAAAAAAAAAAAAAAGCAAGATAGACTAGTGGCAAAGAATGGGCAATTAAAGTGTGATTTCAGACCCCTGTAGGGAGGAAGGAGCCCATGGAGACTAATGAGGAGGGGAACAGCTGATCCGGTAAAGACAGAGAGTTATGAATGAGAACGTGTGTGCGTTGTGTCTCACTCAGTCGTCCCCTGATTAGTGTGCTGGCCCAGTTCGCCGGTTTCCAAACAAACTCGCTGAAACATGTTGCGCGCTCGGCCGTCCCTGCAGGCCCCCCTGCTGCGCTCCAAAGCTGCCGGCCACAATGTAAGCAGGTGGCCACACCGCCTCGCTCGTAAAACGGGCATGCTGTGTGGGTGTTAGGCGATGGAATGAGAAAAAAAATGTCAAAAATCCTCGATGACCTCCAGCCTTACTCGCGCTTGCCAAAAAAAGGAAGAAGAAAAACAATAGTGAAACCCGTTTTGAGTTGTGGCACACTATGTGAGACATTTACTAAACATTCTTAAACTGTAATGTCTTTGTTTTGAGACCTGACTGAGAACTATCTGCAATAAATAGGGATAGAACCATTAAAAAAAGCCAAATTTCATGGATATCTTAACAAATTTATTTAGCTAAATCTAGATTGAAGAAAAACTAGAAGGACATATATAGTTTGAACTTCAGAATGTTATTGTTGAGGAGCTTGAGATGAGGGAATGGATTCAAGCAAATCATGCCATAAGTTAACGAAGAAATCACATAAAATTATCTTTGCATTAGTAGAGGAAAAAAAAAACATTTTAAAGGTTTTGAAAAGGATTTAAAAACGGGATTAAAATGTGAGTTGCTTAATTGGATTGGAGACAAACCACCAATAATACATCAATTGTTCCACAAAAAAATATTTTCTGTCGTCCCGTTTGAAAGAGTTTTTGCACTGTTTTAAAAATAAAAATGACATCTTTTGTTCTGATGCCTCATGATCTCTGATTGAGGCTCTCATTAGCTTAGCTCTGAGGGTCTGTGAAATATGAGTAAGCATGGTGAGAGTTGCTGAGAGGAGTTGTAACTCTGATAACTGATTTTTCCTCCTCCGTTAAGCTGGCAGGTGCAGCGTTGAGGCGGCTAAAGAAGCAGCAGCAGCAACAAACAGGTGATTTCCACCCTAACTAAAAAGCACAATGTGTGATTCCTCGTCTGATCACTGTATCTCTGACAGTTCACAGATGTTTTTCCACAGGTGAAACAAACGACCAGTTTACCACAGCACTATTGAATTTTGATAAATGTTTTATTGATTTGAAATGACACCTACAGATGTGTTAACTGTCCAATGGTTTAAATAAACTTATCGAAATTAAGTGTAAAGATTTCTACCTTTTATAATCAATTGCATGTTGTTTTGTTTCAGCTTCTCAACACTAAAATACAATTTTTGATTTTTGTTTTATTGTACTGGATATTGAGATACCCCTCCATCCTCCAGTATGTTTTTTAACCAGAATCTTTCTAAAATCCCTCAAACAAGAACACTTGAATAATATAGTCAGAGTGTATAATATCATCTAGTATTTCACATTTGAGAATAAAATGGCCCCTGTCCACATGTACTCAGGAATTGTTTTAGACCTTAGAAAAATACAACCACTTCTCCACACGAGAATGGTTTTAACAAAAGGCCACCACACAAAACCACAATAATTCTATAAAGAGTTTACTGTAAAGAAGATGGCAGTCAAGCCTGAAGTTGTGTCAGCTAGTCAGGAGCCTCCAGAAGTGTCACTTTTGACTTGTCACAGTTTATTCCCATCTGTCTGTGGGCACGCAAAGATAATAGCAATGTCTTTGTTGAAAAAAAAATCATGACATCTTTACCTATGAATTTTATGTACACTCTCAAATCTGTTGATCACTTGATGCTGTTGATATTGATAATTAATACAGTAGAATTGTACAGTATACTTACAGTAACTTTCCAACATGTACTTATCTATTTGCTGAGGGAAAATTTAGTTTTTCTTATTCATGGATGTACACCGATGGACAAACTCCAGCTTTCTCTGACCACTAGAGGTTGACTCCAGGTTTCCATTGACTGCCTTGTAAAAAAAAAAAAAAAAAAAAAAAACAGCTAAAACAAACATTGACCACCCTGACCTTTTTAAAGTTTTATTAAGATTTTAAAGTTTTATATTTTACAGTTACAGACTGGGCTTGACCCCTGTAGACGAGGAAGAGTCTGACTCAGACCTCAAACTCAGAGCCTAAGCCCTAAATGGGTGACCTCACACTTACTCAGCCATGTTATATACAGTCATTACAGTACATTATTATTAAATTGAAACCAGTTGCATCTGTAGTTTTCGCAACCTGTTTTTAAAGCTAGATTTAGCAACCATATGTGGTTAATTTTGTTGATGTTGTACTATGTCCACTTAATGCCATTGTGCATGGCAAGTTTTGCTAAAAAAGACTTATGACCTTTGTGCCTTTAACCCTTACAGCAAGTTAATATGAAGTTCAAAATCATGGTATCTGTTTGTGAAAATGTGATAGCTGTCAAATTCCCTTTTTTTTAGCATTATTGGCTAAAATAAGTTTTTTCATTTTATTTTGGAGATCTGATTCTATAACTTATATAGCAATCATTTGTTCAAATCCTGATTTGCATAATCATAATACATAAAACTAGTTGTTTGCCTCTTTTGAAGAGGCTGAGAGTATTATTGCATTTAGTATGAACAGTAAAAGTCACCTTATTCTAATGGTTCAGTAGGAATCTACTCCACCCCTCAGAAGGTCCCAGCAATTTTATTACTTAAGAGCAAGTTTATTAAGGTCCCAATTAAAGTTTGGGATTTCTGGTTTGAAATTACCATAGAAAACCATATGCTAATGTACTTACATGACATGCAATGCAACGCCTTTCAAATCATCTCAGCCATCAAACCAAACCGTTTGTATTTGTCTAATTTAAACTCCTACTTACTAAAAAGTCTTCTCGTGACAACCCTTGTTTTGAACACTAAGCTCCTTGGCAATTGGTACAAAAGCCCACATTGGGATCTTTATCAACATTTTACACCATTGTCCAACTGAGCCACGTGTCATGCAGAATTCTGCTACATTGTTTCACAATACACTTGGAGAACAAATACAACAGAAAGAGGAGAAGACGTGATTTTCCTCGGGGAGGGACAATTTGGCTGCTCATGAGCCAGTCCAAAAATAACAAAGAACAATGAGGAATAAATGAGAGCATTTCGAACACTGGCTACTGGCTTGGCAAAGCAGGCGGGGGATGAGGAGTGCCCGTCCACACATCTGTCCACGCAGCACGGGGTTCCAGAGACACCCACCCGAATGGGCTTAACCTTCCCTCTCCCACACCACCTGTTCATTAGCATGGGCCCCCCTGCAGAGCCACAGCCATTTTCACTCCCCTCTTTTCCTCCTATCTTTTATTTTGATAGCGGTATTGGAGAGCTTCGGGCATGATGGTTTTCAGCCGCACATAATCTAGCATCTGAGTCAGGCCATGATGTTTGGGACACCAGCACTGTGGAGAGAAATGGCCGAGTTTATTGGACACATTCAAAAAGAAACTGATAAATTGTCTCCAAATGCTTTTAGTCAAGGTTTATTGGAAGTTTTTAATTTTCCGTAGGCATTTGCATCAATCAGTGCTGGCCCATTTTATCCTTGCACGCCTTCAATTGGATGAGAGGAAGACTGGTATTAATCTCATTGTTTGGTGCCATGGGATGTCCTTGAAAAGCAGCGCAGAGCAGCCCCTGACTCCACCATTAGGCCTATTGTATTATTTCAATTGTAAAAGAGCCGCTTTTGAGCATGTCCAAGGTTTCCATTAGCACATCTGATGCATAATGGTTAGAACAGTATCAAGGATCAGATATATTTTCGATCCAAGGAATTGTGATTTATGAAGGAGACTCATTAAATGAGTCATTATGGTTACACTCGGTCTCGATGAATCTGCAAGCCATGAACAATTGTGAACCCCTAGTTGCCCTGCACTCTGCTCCCGTTCATTATGTAGAAATGGCCAGCTTCTATTCGATTCATTAATTGCTTTTCCTCAGTGCCCAGGCAATGATAGGGACGGCTGGATGACATCTCAATTTCTACAAAGCCTTACTCCACCCAGATCCTTCCGTTCCAATTATGCTTTCCCCTCTGTGCACAGCCCCATATTCAATTTAATTTCTAGAGACAGTGCCAAGACTTGGAATCCAAAAATGTTTCGCTTGAGTTTTCATGCATGTTTGGATGATAGTGGAGATATTGGACTTTTTGGACCATCTTGAAAAAAGGCTATAGGCAATGCATTTTTGAATAGAACTGTTACATTATGGAATAAAACAAAAAAACAATGGTTGCACCGATAATTTAATTGTGGGACTGATGGAATGTGAATTCATGGCTGTAAATGTACTTCAGGCAGAAATGTAATGTTACCAAAAAGAAAATATTTCATTTTCTTATCATGGAGATGACATCAGAACGAGTAGATACATTATTTTGTACATTAAATGGATGGTATTTGTTTAGGTGTCTTGCATGTGTCATTTTTTGTAGTTGTTTTTGTTGTTGCTTTATACTGTTATTAGGGGGTTTCTAGTCTAGCGTGCCCAGGTTTACTGGTGGTTTTGGCAGCTTTCTTCGGCTTAGACCTGCCCAGGAAGCCATTTGAGTTTAGACTGTTGAAAGAATCAGTATTATGCAGATCAAGACGGGCTGTAGGAACCATAAATGAGAGAGCAAGTTAAGTAAAGGGAGCATCATTGATGTCTGATATGTGATTATTAAAATTTTGTACTAGATAGGTGACTAGATACAGGTACTAGATAATCTAGCCACCTGTACAATCTTTAATTAGTTGACTGATTTGATGGGAGTGATTAACAATAGTCTAGACAAGATGTTACCAAGCTATGAACTAAGACAGCACAGTAGTAAGAGAAATAAGAGAAGGCCTATGGAGTGAAATATTTATGCGGGTAAAAATATTTACAGTGGGTAACGTCTAGAATGATTGTATTGTTAAAGATGCGAGAAGTTATTTTGGGTTCTAAGTTTTGCCTTAGGGTGAACCAGAAGAATCTCTGTTGTGTTAAAAATCAGTTTAAAATTATTTTTGAGAGCCATGTTTTCATCTCACGCATACATTGTAGAATGGGCATGGGAAAGGGCTACAAACTAGGCTAAGATAAAATTTAAAATGCATAGCATAGCAATGAAAGTTTAAGGTATTTTTTAAGAACCTTGCTTAAATGAAAAATTAAAAAGATGAATTCAAATGATGGAGCACTCCAGTAAAAATGGTTGAAGAGTATTTTAACTGAACATACTGTTTGCGACTAGGTAGATATAATGTAATCCAAGAGGAGGGAGTGTTTGAAATGACAATATTACATAATCTTTGGAGAAGGATTGAGTGTGAGCTGGTGAGATCGAGGAGAATCCTTATTGTGTCAGCCTCCAAAAAGAGATACCGTAGCAGAGACAGTGAAGCATTAACTCAATTAAGGTGGAATAGAAGATGGTGAATAAGTACAAGTTTTTTTTTCCCTTGAGAGAAATTAGAAAGAAGTTTAAAGATAACTGTTTAGCTTTCTATATTAAGCCTTGAAGTTCCTGCTGAATTCGACATTTTATATTAATACAGGTCGTTATTTTACAAGACATCAAAACATTTATTTATGACCAATACACTCAAATTTTTAATTATTACTCGTTTAAGGGTTTACTCTAAAACCAAATCAAAAGCATTCTTTTACTCAACTAGTTATCCCAAGCAAGTTTTGAACTAGATCTAAGACATATTCCATCCATCCATCTTCATGTCGGCTTTATTCCCTTTCGGGGTCGCCACAGCGGAATGAACCGCCAACTCACTGGCATATGTTTTACGCAGCAGATGCCCTTCCCTGCCGCAACCCATCGCTGGGAAACATTCACACACACATTCACACTTTAACACTATGGGCAATTGTTCTTATTCAATTCACTTATTCTGCATGTCTTTGGACTTGTGGGGAAACCGGAGCACCCGGAGAAAACCCACGCGATCACGGGGAGAACATGCAAACTCCACACAGAAATGCCACCTGCCCCAGCCGAGCCTAGAACCAGCGACCTTCTTGCTGTGAGACGACCGTGCCACCCACTGCGCCACCGTGACGCTCTAAGACATATTTGTTTTTAATAAAGTGGTCATGTTTATGAGTTGCTTATCAAAAGCCAAAATTGATAAGCAAAGGCGCTTCGGAATGTGTGATGGGGTGGTAAAGCTATCGTTTCTGATCATACATGAGCAATTATTCCTTCATAAACACTCAAGCCCACACAGTTTACTGCTCTCTGGGCACACAACAATAAACATTAAACCTTTGAAATTCCTGACGGTGGAGATAAGATAAGTTTTTGTGACAGGATGTTGATTCAAAAGGTTCCCACAGATCTTCTCGTTGAAAAGTCCACCGTCATCATGAGATTATATGCGATGTGGATTGCTTCATGAATATATTTTTTTTTACCGTTTTAGTACACATGGTTAAAGGGTTTGAGTTGGCATTATGAAGTGCTGGTATTAAAATCGTTAGCAGTTTTTCATATTAAGATTTTTAATGTGTGTTTAAAACATGTTTAAAGAATATACATTTTTTTTTATACATTTTATCAACTATAAAACTTTTCAGTTTCATATCAACTTGGTGTTACTGTAACTTGATGCTAATGCTAATGCTAATGCTGAATCTCTTTCATGTAATCTTAAAATTTGTTATTCTTTTGAGTAACTTTTTAAATGTATGTCGTTTGAAATCAATGATAATTTGAGCATTATTAAATAAGCTTTTAAATATTGCCTAATGTCATAGGTTTTTTTACAGACTTTTTTATAATATGAAACATTTTAAAAGATAGTAATATGACCCATATACTGAGCTCTGCAGATCCTATTGCCACACACACACACACACACACACACACACACGCACACACACACACACACACACACACTTGTACAAATGCACCATGCACTTTCATCTGTAATAAAAAGTACACCGGAGAGAAAAAGACTGTAATCAGAAAAGGAAGTAACTCATTCTAAAAGTGGGCTTTTGAAGATTAATTTCCATGCTTTGAACAGTTTTTTGTTTCGATATGGTTATAATACTGGTTTATCTAATTATAGTTAGATAGTGTGTCACCAAGTAGAATTCATAAAAGATATTTTCTTTCTAGTTCTAGTTTGTTTTAATAGTGAAAACTAATTCACAGGCGCTGTATTTGACATAAAGGGTGTAACATATATTGGACTGTTTGCTTAGAAATGCTGTGCTTGGATTATTTTGTTATAAAATGTTGTCAAGTTCTGGTAGTTGTTGAATTTAAGCCAATTGGCTTGAATTGATGGAACATGAGCAGCTAAAGTACACCTCTGTAACTCCTGCATGCATTAGCTGCATGCATGGGACCACTGTGTTTAAGTTTTTGGATCACACCTGTGGGAGAAGAACTTCATCTCGACAACATGTGATGTCTTTCTTACTTTTATATCATTATGCACTATTATCAACTTTGTTATTTTTTTCCAAATGTCTGTCTTTTTTCGTGTTCAATTAAAAAAATACATCCACTTACTGATTGACATAGGAACTCAAATTATATATATATATTTTTTTTAAACAAAGAAACCAGTGGTTTAATTTTTAAAATATAATTTATACATAGCCAGTGACAAAAATTAACATACGTAAAAAAAAACATTGACATTATTCCTTGTGATAGTTTATTTGAATTTAAATATCCTAACAGGCTATATACACTTTTGCCTGTTTTTTATTTGTTTGTAAGCACTGAAAAATATATTTTTTTTATATTTAATATTTATATTTTATCTTTTACAAAGTGTGCATCTAACTGGATTTTTTCTTCTCTATTTACATAAATTGAAATGGGCTCTGTGATTAAATTGTAAGTCCTGCAAATATTACTTATCTCCAGATTGGGTGTGCCCAGATTTTACAAGGTGCTCAGTTCACTCTTCTGCCTGGAAAAGGATACAGAAGCAGTGGTGGTATAAAGATGAGGATAAAGTGTACATTAAGTGATGTTATTATGTGCTATTTGCTCTATAGTGTTACAGAGCAAATATTATGGCTTAACTTTTATACGGTGAAAAAAGTGAACAGACTCGTATTTGAGTGGCTTAAATTTATAATGGCATCACATTTATTTTTATATTATCACAGAAGTTATATAAAGTCTCAAACCTTTATTACCTGCCAGGTTCATGGTTCGTTTAAGCAATGACCAAATAATGTGAATTGCATGTACAAAACTAATGAAAAATAAGAGGCATTTTTAAAACATTATTTTATTCAAGCTCAGAACTCAGGTCCTTGTTTCAGGAAGTCAGTGGAAACCGATTCCCTGCTTTTAAATGTGTTTAAATACAGCATTTTTGTAAATTACCTGCAAATCCATCAACTTTTTGTTTTGATGATTTTGCAAAAACTGCTCGAGTCAACACGGTTCTGACTTTTTAAATTGATCATCTTTTCCCAATCTCTGATAACAATTTTATAGTTGTTTATCGTCTTTGATTGATTTTTTATTACATTTTATATCATAATGAAAGCATTCTGAAGTTAAACTTAAGTGGCCTATCATAAAAAAAAACACATGTCATTCAATATTTATAAAATAGTTAAGCGCTGCTGCCATTCACTTGATGAACACAGTGTTAAAATCATATATATTTATATGACATAGACGTAGTTATAGAGCTGGGTGTTATCCCAAAAAAATTTATATCACTGTATTTAAAAAAAAAATTGAACGGTATCACAGTACTTGACTGCATTTTTACTAATTTAGAGAGTAACAACTGCAGTAAAATGGTTTAGAATGAGCAGAGGTATCTCCGTTGTTCATAAAGAGCTAACAGTAACACTCACAATTGTGATGAGCTGAATAAATCAGAATGCATGACTGTTGCAGTTAAAATGCACTTTATTGTGCAAATTTTGCTACGTGAAGAAATTTAAGCTGGCTACAGTGTTGTAGCTGTACAGTGAAAACTTCTTTGTCTTTTGGACTTTCATTGAGGTAACAATAAACTATTTGAAACAGAGAAATACAGAACGAGTTCAACTTTTCGCTTTGTGAAGCTCTAACATTGTTTCCAGCTAGTTCATCTAGTGGTAATCATGTATTTACAATAAAAAAAAGAACTTTAATTTAAGCCCTGTTTATCAGCAGTAGTAAGGGGGGAAATAGCTTTGGATTTTCTTGTCATAGACCATCTACTTTGCAATCGTGTCTCTGAGTGACGAACGAGTCTTGCAGTGCCAATATTAACCTGCAGATGTGGAAAAACTGCAGACCTTTGTTTCATATCCCAGGACGTGTTTGTGTCACAGGTGATGAATGAAATTGCTTATGTTGCTTTTTTGTTACTAGTGTTAAATTACAAATAATGATTGTTTGATCAGCGTCAGATTTATTAAGCCAAATAATTTCCAAACAATCGACTTGGCTCCTGTTTCCAGAAGAAGCTCTTCTGTGCCTGACATTTCCTGAAATAATTGTCCGATCTTTTCACACCGCAGCCACCTGAGATTTAGTACCAGCACTAAATAATTTCCCTCTGAAACATTGATGCTGCGCAATGTTCCACCCCTCGTTTTTGTCAATACTTTATACATGTCCTCACCGATATATGAAAAATGTATATCATTAAAGTAAAAACACAGGTATTCATTATGAAGGGGTATACTGCCCTGCACTACGTAGTCACATGATAATTACAAAGAGGTTCTTAGTGGGCATAAAACTATCGTATTCGTTAACATGTGTCATTTTGCAGTGTTCACAGAGCCGCCAAGTTCATCAATGGAATTAGCTGAAACAAAAGCTAGTCTCATCGCATGCAATCCTTATGTCAATCACTCAAGAAACCATGCCTTTAATTATGCATAACTTTAATGCTTAAACAAATAAATTTAAAATAATTTTCCCTCTTCATCCATGAAGGTCAACACTAGCAAACAAAGTTGTCCTGTTATAACGCGGGAGTGAATAGGAGCTCACTTCTGAAGTGAGCCTCGGGTGGCCGGTCAAGGAACTGCAATTATGTCACTTCATGTTATGCATAAAAAGAGAAAGCAGGTGGTTGGAAATTTGTCAATATGGCACAAATTTGATATGCCCCCAAAATTATACTTTTTAAAACATTAGAATGAATGCTACTATTGTCTTTGTGTTTTGAACTTAATTCAACTATTTTCAGTAAACCAGTAATATCATTTTATATTTCATTATATAAAATGTCATAATGGGTATCTTTTAATATTTGAGCACTTTTAATTGAGGGAAAGACTTTTATTTATTTGATATTGTGCTTTTTTCTATATTAATAAATATTTCCCATATGTCAAATTTACTCTACACTAACAGCTTCTTCCACCTACTTTCTAATATCTTTCATCCTATCTTTTTAGGCTCATTTAAATTGCTGCACACTTTTAATAAGCCAATTTATTAATTACCGGTAATAGTTGCCTTTCCATTTTAAGCTTCTCATTAGTCGCTTCTGTAGTCACCAAGGCTAATCCTTTTTTTCTTTTCTGTTTATTTTCTCACGCAGAAACTTTCATGAGACCCCATGCCTAAATGGACCTTTAAACCCCCACCTGAGCATGATGACTGCAATAAAGCTGTTATCAGCTCATGAAAGTGATCGCAAACAGGTGAGTGTATATTCCCCACCAAAGTCAGAGGGTGAGATTAATGGCATTTTTCTGTGGTAAAAGGGCTCCCCACCACGATGCCAAAGCCCGGCCTGCAAATTTTACAGCACTCCAAAATCATTATTGGCAATTAACGTTAGTCAGGGAAGACAGCAGCTGGATGTAATTACAGGTAGCCCCTCATTACTCGTGCATGCACTGAGAAAAGCAGGGGGGAAAGGAGCGGAAAGCTGCTGTTTATGGTTATTTATTTATTTTTACAGCAAAATGTTGTGCTAGGTACAGTACCTCAATTGTGGTGCAATTATTGCAGGTGCAAAGTGAGGGAGTGAAACGGGGTATTTGAAAAGAGCGAGTTTTGAGGATTCTCCTGTAGAGTTTCCAGCTGCGACACGCTTTCTGGGCAGGTATGAAACACAGATGGTTTCGACGTCCTTCCAATTATCTCTGAGTCAGACTTAGATTAGTGGCTTTCAGTTGTTGTTTTCAGGATTTAGTAATTACATAATTAAAGTATGCAGTTTAAAAGTATAATATACTTATGTGTCATTAAAATGTGCAATATTTTTCAAGCTCATTGCCATGGATTTTTGCTTCTTGATGTTTACCAAACTGTGGAAAAATGAGGTTGATGTGACCCATAAATACCAGTGAGAGTGGAAATGCTTTTAAAAATGAGATGAATGACCATCTCCAAGGAGTTTCCAGCACTCCCTGTAAACTGTAAGCTGTAAAACATTCACTGATCTAATCAGCTCACCTGAGGGCTGTCTCCTGCCTTAGACAGCTGTCTGCCATCTCAAGGTGATCCAACTCATTAAATTCAACTGTTCTCTGGCATTACACTCGGTTTTCTTTTAAAGCCAAAAGTGTGACTGCTAATTCTGCCATCATCATTATTCATGAAGCTTTTCATTTTGGGAAATGCTTTTGTGATTTTCCCATTGTATTTGTTTCTGAAGTGCAGTAAGACCAATTGAAGTACAGTAGGAAAAATTGCAGAATTAAAAATAAAGAGAAAACACAGACAATGATGCAGAGTGCTGTGGTTAAATGCTCCATGAAGGAATTAAAATGTTACAGTTTTTTGTCACTTCAGTCTTACCCACTTAACCATTTTAAACCGGAGCTGTCGCCGACAATAGAATAGTGACTTGCGCACTTCAAACTACCGTAGCGCTGATTATTTTCTAAAGTTTGACTCAAGTTTTTTACTTGTTATTACACACTGTTCTGAGCCTTTACAACATAATAATAACAGATATTTGCGGGCAAAAATAATCAAAAACAGCATTTTCTGACACTTTGATTAAACTGTTATAACTACATTATCATTATAGAAGGGTTAACTGGAGATCACCTACCTCACTGTCCATAATGCATAAAGCAATCAAGTAGTCAGCAGTTGTGGTCGTGTGGATAAGCAGATCGACTTGTGATCAGAAGGTTGCCGGTTCGATCCCCAGATCCAGTAATGAAACAACCATAGCTGTGGTGCCCTTGAGCAACGCATCAGTTTTCCGACTGCAGCCGGGCGTTACAGTCATAGCTGCCCACTGCTACGGGTGTGTGTTCATGGTATGTTAATTCACTGCTGTGTGTGTACACTGGATGGGTTACATGCAGAGCACAAATTCTGGGTATGGATCACTTCATATCTGGCCAACTGGTCACTTTCACGATAAAGTATAATTGTAAATAAGTGTTTAACCTAGTTTTAAAACACAATATTGTGTATATTCCCCACCAAAGTCAGAGGGTGAGATTAATGGCATTTTTCTGTGGTAAAAGGGCTCCCCACCACGATGCCAAAGCCCAAGTAGTCAGCAGTTGTGGTCTGGTGGATAAGCAGATCGACTTGTGATCAGAAGGTTGCCGGTTCGATCCCCAGATCCAGTAAAGAAACAACCATAGCTGTGGTGCCCTTGAGCAACGCATCAGTTTTCCGACTGCAGCCAGGCGCCACAGTCATAGCTGCCCACTGCTACGGGTGTGTGTTCATGGTGTGTTTGTTCACTGCTGTGCGTGTACACTGGATGGGTTACATGCAGAGCACAAATTCTGGGTATGAATCACTCCATATCTGGCCAACTGGTCACTTTCACGATAAAGTATAATTAAAAATAAGTGTTTAACCTAGTTTTAAAACACAATATTGACCGATAGATGGGTATCTGTACGCAGATCATTCAAGTCTAGGGGCAGCCACAGAAAAAGCTCTGTCACCCCTAGCTTCCAGAGATCTCCAGAAAACCCTTATCAGCTGACTGCAAAGGAAATCATGGAATGAAAAGACTGGAGCTCAGCTGTCTATGTAAGTGCTTGGCCTTTAATAGTCCTATATACACAAATGGCAGAGTCTTAAACTGGATCCTAAAGGTTACTGGAGGACAATGTCGGGAGCGCAAAACTGGAGTGATATGTTGAAAATTCTTTGTAACTGTTAACAAACTTGTAGCAGCATTTTGCTCAAACTGAAGTTTAGATATTGCCTGCTTTGGAAGTCTATTGTATGATGCAGTGCAGTTACCAAGACGTGAAGTTATAAAAGCATGAATAATTTTTACAAGGTCCACAAAAGATAAAACAGGTTCAAGTCTCTATATGATACGAAATTGACAAAAGCTGTTTTTAACCACATTTTTATTTTGGTAAATCATTTTCAGCTCAGAATCAATGATGACACAGAGGTGCCCAACCTGAGAGGATATGGTGGGGAAGTGATTAGAGGGCACGTTCAGCCATAAAGCGCAAGATTTCAGAGAGCCAGAGTTCAATCTTCATTCAAACCTTTAAATACATCTCTGAGTATTTTAATGAAACAGAATTTGTAAAAGAGCTCCCCTTTAACAGTTGCCGTCTGTAAGAATGCATAGTTAAGTTAAACTCTTAAGTTAAAGCCCGATGAATGTGAAATGACCATGTATACTGAGTTATCATTGCTTAAAATTTTATTCATATCAGGTTCG
The DNA here is from genome assembly GCA_900490495.1 of Danionella dracula. Classification (NCBI taxonomy): domain Eukaryota; kingdom Metazoa; phylum Chordata; class Actinopteri; order Cypriniformes; family Danionidae; genus Danionella; species Danionella dracula. Next base: position 4,087,985 of record UELW01000067.1, on the reverse strand, counting down.
GCACATACGATACATATGAAAGCTAGATATAAGAAACCATCATTGAACCGTCACGGTTGTCATGAAATATTCGATACAGGTCACATATGGGGAAAAAAATGGATTTGTTACTCAAGTTGCAGTCTGAATACTAGCATGTATGTTAGTGTTCCAAACCTGCTAAACATTTCACAAACTATAAGAGAATGTCTGTGAAAAAAAAATAGAAGTTAATGCAGAACCCTTTGGAGATGCATGAGGGTTGGTTAAAGATGGCTGAGAGGCTTTATGTAAAATACTTTAATTTCAGTGCATGAGATGGTTTACGTCTTGTTAGGTGTTACATCAAAGGTCATTTAATTTCCGCTTTCATGTTTTTATGGTCCATAAGCTAAATACTTTTACAGTGCCCATTCATCACACCTTAGACTTGTTTTTGTGTTAAGTTTTGAGCTTAAGTAGAATGCTTACATAATTAGTGCACATCATATTTAGCTTTTTTTTTTTTCAATTGCTTTGAGGTTGTGTCCTTGGCTTTCACCAGAACCCCACATTTCTCACCGCTAAAGAAGAACATGTGAGCACAGCGGCTGAATGAGCAACTGGGGGTTTGAAGAACTGAGCAACATTGCCCTTGGCCACAGAGTGATAAGGCGGGATAACCCTAGTGATATTCGCGGTGTCAAACAATGGTTAGTGTTTTCTTTCACCAGAGTTCAGATATCTGCATGCAGTTTACTTACTGTTAGACCAGACCCGGGCATTTTTCTGACCGTTGGCCACATATGGCTCTTGGGCCAGTCATAATGTCATTGTCAGTCAGACAAGTATTGGGGAAGACAATTTGATTTGGATAGCACATTTTAATACACATTGTCAATTAAAAGTGCTTTACAGAGGAATAAAAACAGATAATAGATAAAACAGATCAGAGAAAAAAGCAAGGGATAAGACATTAAACACTTTAAAATTTATAGCATAAAAGAAAAACAGAAGTTCATAGGTGCAGAGCTGTTCAGACAGCAGTGAGCAGTCAGTAAACACACATTGAAATAAATGCATATTTAGTGTACATTTAAATGTGACAAGTTGTAGCTCCACTAGTCTCTTCTGGAACCAGATGTGTGTAGCATAGTAACTGAAAGTAGAGTCTCCCTTGCACATAATGATCTAAGAGCTCTGTTTGGTTTGTATACAGTAAGCATGTCTGTGATGTATTTTGGTGCTCAGGATTGGTGTTATGTGCTCCGACCTTCTAGTTCTGGTCAGGATTCGTGCAGCCATGTTCTGAACAAGCTGCATGTTCCTGGTGGTCTTTTTTGGGAGATCTGTTGTGATAATTACAATAGTCCAGCCCCCAGGTCTAATTGCAATGTTTCTAGATGATGGTAAGCAGATTTAGTTATTGGTTATTTGTTGTGTTGATTGTACTTTGTTTCTTGGTTGTCATTTCTGACAACGGAATTTCTCTAAATGCTAGGCAGATGGATTTCATTCAGCAGCTTCATGTACTGCTCTGGTTGCATCATGTAGAGGAAGGGTTTATTACTAACGAGTCAATAAATTAATCCTTTGGTAGTCAAGACCAAATCTAGCATCTAGCAGCAAATCTATCCACAGTTTCTAAGGTACTTCTATACTTTATTGCCTTAGAGGTATTCTTTTTGGCTCCCGACTCTGAAGAAGGAACTCAAGCAGCTTTATTGGAACTAAAACTTTTTATCTGTGACTGCTGCGTTGCTGCGAAAAAACAAGTGGCAGTCACTAAATAAAATAAAATTAGCTAGAATTTAAATTAGCTGTTATTTTACTGGCCTATACCAGCTTTTCCTCTAGCTGCAGCTTCTTTGCTCCTAGTTTTTTTTTTTTTTAATAGATGGACTTGATGTTAACATTGGTTACATGTGTTAATACTTGTGAACTCTGTGTTGGAAAATTTTTATTTAAATTATGTGATCAAGGTATTTAGCAAGTTTGGTTAACCAGTTATTACATGTTAGATTTATTTGAATCTTATTTATCAATAGGGAATGTTAAATACACAACCAATATGTTACTAATGAAGATGTTACCATGTTGCCTTCTTTTTTTTTAAGCCAACTTGTTGCACTTAAATAATCTACATAAAAAAAGGTTTACATTTTTTGCAAAACAACCCAGCTCTCTATGCATGAAAAGTAACCTGTGTTTTTGGTTTAACTATTCATGAAACTTCTTATTATTAGCAGCAGCTTATTGAACAATATAATTTACTGCTTTTTACTATAGTTGTTGGGTCCGGCCCTTCGATGCAGTTTTGATTTTTTATGTGGTCCCCTGTAGATTTCATTTTCCAGTCCTGTGTTAGACTGACGGATCAAAGAGAGGTATTCCAACCCTACCTCTTGTACATTTTAACTTAGTTTGTTTAAAGAAAGAGTTGAAGAAAGCTATCCGAGTTGGCCAGCACGCTTGCGTCTGGACAATTTTGCGTACAGTGTCGTTCTGCATTTCTCAGCTCTATTGTACCCCAGCCAAAACTAACACAAAGAGCAACTGTCACGGTAAAAATGTGGAGGGAAAAGCAAGAAGTGCCTGTCTTTCCGGTTCATCTCACTTTTTCTGTTTCATATCATGCCACAAAAATTTGGAACTGAATTAAGAAATTACGCTTTTGAGGAAAGATCAAGTGTGTAACGATCTAACAGATGGATAGCTGACTAAATGAGCAGCTGATGCATAGATAGCGTTCATACACTGGAGCCTGATAAATACATTTTATTATGTTATTCATAATTTTATTTCTGTAAATCGTTTGGATTGTATGTCATTTTTACTTAAATTACATAAATAAGCTATACAACACCTCAATAAATTTTTAACACGTTTTTTTTAAGATTTCTTGGAGCTTCTGGATTAATCAGCAAAGACTGTCTCTGGCTCAAGTAAAAGATGAAATAATTGAAATGCATTTGAAACTCAATTAATAACTGGGTAGTAATTAAATAATTGGTTTCTTGATGAGAAAGCACTTGTTCATTACTGCTCTTTCTGTCAGCACATTTTTTAACCCAGTTATCTTCGACATATATGCAATCTTTCAACCTTATCTTTGATGTCTTTAGTGAATTCAATCTGTTACATACTCATTTAGTAAAAATCTGTTTATATGACTCAATATTTTAAATTCCCTTAAAGTCTATAAACAAGTGAAAGTCAATAAAAAAAACCCGTTAAAAATGATGACCAGCTTTTTCTCAATCTTTTCTTCAAATAGTGTTTTATAGCATTAGTGCCCGGGATACTGTTGCAGTTCTTTTTTTGTTGCTACCCCAAATAACTAAATACGGGACCCTTTCAACCTCAAGATAAATGATCTATTTATTTATTAAATATATTGCTCATGGTGTCAGAGCTGATGGTAATCATCAGTTAGCATTCTAATCTTTTATTCTAGACTTTTTAAAGTCTGACCTTACTGCTGATAACGTTCATCCTACCTGATCAGATTTTTTTACCGTAGGGCAAAATGATCATTATAAAACTCTTGACAGAAGAGTAGCACAGTTTTATTGGCGCAAACAATCAGTATTGATTTTGGCAGCCATCAAAGATTTAGATTTGGCCTTTTTTATCAAATGATTTTAGTGTTAGTCACATTTTAGTAATTTCAAAGTGTAATATGACATTTAGTCACGTTGAAAAAACAAAAAAAATGTTTGTCACAAAAAAGAAGGTTTTAGTCAATTATTATTATAGAAATTAGAAAGTGTGTATTTAATGAATTAATGCTTAATTTCACATTGATAGGCTTTTCCTTACGAAATAATTCATACAATGATACATTTGAATGATTAACCAAGCCTTATGCTAAATAAACATAAACATTCTTTTTAAAATTGAGTAAGAACAAGTACTTACATAAGAACTTGGGTTAAGAACAAGTACTTACATATTTGAAAGCATGTAGAAAATACTGCGGAATACTGCAGAAGCCTCGTTCTTTGCTCAATGTGTGCGCAGCAGTCAGAGTGCGAGGCCAAACCAGGATATCAAGCGCCGGTGGACATTTTACTTATTTACAGCCACAAATCATGACAAGCAAACATGTCACGAGTTTTGAACAGGTAGCCATCAACTCATGAACATTTTCATTCACTCTTGTTTTCATTCAAGTTTTTTGTCATTTCTCATTATTGTCACGAGAAAAAGTTTAGTCAACTAAATAATTTCATTATAATCATCATTGATAAAAACAACACTGGAAGCAATCCTAACTGACAGTAAACTCACTCTCTTAAAATTGTGGAGTAATCTGGAGAGTTTCAGCGCATTGTGCTGGAGATGAAGCTGTACAATAATCGCCCCTACCGAACAACTTTAAAACATTCATGGGAGAGTTTGAGGAACTGTTGGTGCTACTAACTCCAACTCCGACCATGATGCAGAGCCCAGCTTGCCGTGTGCCAAAGTTAATTTATTCACAATCACACCAAAGCGGTTTTAACAACTATGCTGTTCGCATTTTTATTTTTTCACCTTTGTTTTTGATTGTGTAAATACTAGAAAATGCGCTCACAAGCAAAATAGTTCAGGAGTATAAATTTACAGCTATAAAGCTGATCTATAAGTGAATGTTTTAGTGACAACAAGCTGCATTTTGATTGGTCAGATGTGTTGCAGTCACCTGCTACAAGCCTGAAAAATCCTAGAAGCGAATAAAGTAAACCATTCATGTCTGTCCACAAAAAAATGTCGGCGTGAAAGAATTCATTGCAATGTTATTGTTTTGATTAATAAACTTTTTTGCAGAAGAATGACGGATTATAATCGAGCCTGATGTGCAAATGTTTTTAGAGTATTTTGCTATTTGCAGACTTGTTTAATCAGTGCCAAGAGCATGTTCGTCAGTAAATGGGCAGCTGCAGCTGTCTGACGAGACAGAAGAACAGTCTTATCAAAGGTGTTTATGAAACAATATAATCTCTAAATCGCTTCAGACATCTCAGTAAGCATATTAGGGGAAAAATGTGAATGTTTTAGTTTTTTTGTAAATAATATCCTGACCACATCAGCTTCTTTTTTTTAGCAATGTTATTGTAGATCAAGTCTTTCCTTTATTTTACACATGCAAGTGTTAATTTTATTTTATCCTGCATTACATATATTTTAATAAACTCATATTTTGTAATTGTATTAAAACATCCATCCAATGAGACTCTCAATTTGTAATCCCAATTAGCCTTTCATTTTGGCTTCAATATTGTACATGCTGTAGAGTTTTGCTAAAGTATACAAACTGAAAGCTGTTTAATAGCTAGCCCACATGTGTGTTAAGGTTTCTGCAGCTCTTTGTTTAGCCGTGCTGAAAGAAAGAAGATTTTTATATTCAGGCATTATTTCCCATGTGTGAGAGCTGCTTTAGAATCAGCAGCAGTATTATAAAAGAACACATAGGCCTGCAGCTGCACTGTACTATACCTCTGCTCTTTTACCCCATGCTGGCTCAAAACACAGGGTACAGGTGCGCCATGAGCAAACATACAAATAGTGAGCGTCAGACACAACACACATACACGTAGAAGGTACTTGTCCTGCTTTTAAACAGGCCATAGAAAGGCTAAGCATCTTAATGTCTTTCTCATCTGTGTAAATTGTATAAAATATAATCTATGCATACTTAGACCAAATGAAGTAGTTTTTAAATGGATTTTAGTTTAAATTTGTTCGTTAACATAAACTGCACCTGTCTATGAACCAGGACTCCACATTATAATGAGATATTTACACCGACAAATGCCAAAGATAATGTGTTCAATTAAAAATGTTTTGTCTCAATGGTAACTTTAAACATGGCAGTAACAAAGGAGTTAGGGATGACATAAAATACTATTTGGCTTTGAAAGAAAAGAAAAAAATACTGTCTTCTAGCAGAAAATTCTTGAATCACATCATCCTCATGCACACTTAAACCTCTTCAGTTTATTTCAGTGTTTGAACAGAAAAGCCTCTGATTACTTTGTTATTTTGTAGAACTTCGATTCTATTTCAAGTGTGAAAAGTAGGACTTTGTCAGTTATTGTCGACAATTAGAAGAATACGTTATAAAACAGTTACGGAAATGTAGAGAAAAGCCTCCCATCAGAGTTTTTTGATGTAATGAGTAACAATTATAAAAACATATCCTTAAACATTGTCACATTAATGACAACACTCATAACACTAACTCTATTTTAAATTTAAGGTTAGACATTATGAGTACTGCAGATTTTTACATTAATTAATTTATTGTGCTGTACAGTACAGCAGGATCATGCTGAAAGTTAATACACAACTAATGTGTTTATGAACTATTTTAGTGATATATGGAAGATGGGTGCTATGTTTGAAGATAAATGTAATTGATAATTATATGGAATGTGATTAATTATATGGAATGTCCAGGAATATGTAATACATCTAAAATTGAATTATATACACTTTTACGTGTCTGTAATGTAAAATATCAGGACATAAAAAAAAAAAACCTATAAGAGCTCATCCGATTAATTTATCGGATGCAGTTATGGAGTAATCGATTATCAAATTAATCGATAGCTATAGCCCTGATCCACTTCACGTTGTCCGCATGCATTCCAGATCATGTTTTCAAATTGACTTAACATGTAAATCACTAGCAATTCACACAATTTTTGGGTGTTAAGGTATAGTCCAACGCATTACTAAAATCTTAACGAGTCTGTATTCATCCTGTTTTGGTGGGTTCTTGTATTTTGTAAGAGGTGCACAGGGAAAAAAGCAAAGTAGAGGAGAAGATGCGACACCAGATAGAGAAAAAGAGAGAAAATAAAGAGTGGCTGAATCTCAATGGGAGGTAAAGCCCCATCATTTATAAGAGGTAAACGCTGTCAGGACGCAGGGCGTTTAAGAAGTGCACAGACTCGGGTGTGATTTACGAGCCTGCTGCAGGGGTTATAAATCACACTCACACACTCATGCAGCACTGCAACTCTCTCTCTTCATCAAATACACACCGCATTACAATCGCTGCAGTGCATTGCTGAAGATGAATGAGGATGAAGAGACGAAGAGTTCTTCATGATACAAATCAGAAGTGCACCTCTGCTTGAAAAGGAAGAAATGTATTTCTCTCCCTTTCTCGCTCTCTCTCCGTCTTCGAGTGTGTGGTCTACAGATGGCATTTCTGTTCCAGATGAGCCGCATAATGAGATTTGTCAGAACCTCTTTATTTTTACTTGCTAAAATCCTGTGAAATGACATTCTAACAGCTGTAAAACAAGTGTGAGGGTGTTGAGATTGAGATCTCTGTTGCATGCTAGTGGAATTAACGGTTTATATTATTTTTGCGCATGACTCCCAAAATCTACTTCAAAATCATGCTACTTCATTTTTATCAGTTTAGATGTGACTCTCAGCTTTCAAGTGTGGAGGTTTGAAATTTCTGTCATCATTGATTAGTGTGATCAAGTGTACCGACTCTAAAGACATATTTGCATACATTTATGAAAACATTTTAGAAAAATTGAAAAGTTTATTTCAAGAAAAATTTAATTAAGTCAAGTTTTTGGCCGAGAATCTAAAGTAATAGTATTTCTACACTCTATCCAGTATTAGTATTAAACTACATACAGATTTAATCTTAACTTGTAACAGTGCTTAAACCAGTTGTAAATTTCATTTATTGTGGTGTTTTTGAGTAAGAAAACCAAACTATATATGATTACTCACTCTTTACCCATTTTGTTTTAATAGCTGATTACTATTTTTACCAGTTGTACTGAGATGATTCCTTAAGGCATTTTTATCTTTTTATGTTATATTTGTGTATATTATTTTTTTTTTCGTGATGGGCCAAATAAGATTTTTAATTTATTTGACAAACTATGTTTGCGAACCCTGTTTTTGCAAATTATTTCCATTTATTCCAATTTACCCATCGGTAAATCCAAAGAGGTAAAAAAAAGGCTTACCAATTATGCTCTGTTTACCAGTTGAGATATTAATTTCGCTGAATGTTAAATTTCAGTTCTAAAATAGAAATACTTTTTTTAATTATAAAGACAAAAAAAATCATTTTGGGTTGAGGCCATAAAAAGATTACAAACTCCACGGAGTGATGCAGATTGTTGGGTCTGAGCATGTTATAAAAAAATCAGCATATCTAATTAATTCAGCAGGTTTAAAAGACTCTTTAAATGTTCTTTCTGAGATGACTCCAGAATTCATCATTATATTTCTACACTATATGTTGTATATATTATATTTCTGTAAGAGAGTAATGCGTTTTTTGAAATATGTAAGAGGTTTTGTTCCTTTTTAATCCACTTTGTAGCCTAGGGGTTTAAAGAGCCTTTCATACAGAACATGTGCTCTTTAGGCTATTCGAAGTCTGGCGTGTAAAGATTTTTTTTTTATAAGTTCACCACTACATTTTTAGAAGTTGTTTTACAAAAGAGTGAATAAAACATGTTAAAGTTTCTGCCTCATTAGGGATTAGTGGATCAAAGTCCTTTACTCACAGCTCAGCTGATTTATAGGAGACCTGAGGTGGGAACCCTCCTCATGGTCCTCGTCGCAAATTCTATTACTGCATAGTGTTAATATAAACTTTAGTAAAGCCAGAAAGGTCATCATCTAAAACAAAGGCTTGTCTATTATGCCCTTTTTACTTGCTGAGATGTTAATTCTCCTGAGTGTGTAGTAAAAAAAATTATAATTTAGATATTTAATAACACTATTGTTTAAAAAGTCATATTTTTGAGGTGAGTCCATGATGTTTGAAACTGCATTACTTACTTTGTGAAGTAAAGTAGAATTGTATATTGTCAGGTTGTCTGAGCAGGCTGGTGGCGGCAGGTAATCTGTTCACTCTTTTTGTTGTGTCCTTATGCAAAAAATCACAAAAGTGCACTGCCCAAACAATGATGACTCTCGTTTAAACCGGTGAAGATGATTGAGTGCGAAAATTCAAATGAGTTAAATACACATTTAAAGTAAAGATTTCAGACTAGAAAGTGTCGCAGGCAGTCACGTTTCACGTTTTTTTCTGTGTAGTGGAGATGGTAAGCTTAACCCGTTTGCTACATTTTATCAGTCCAGTTTGACATGTTCCGTAATTAAAAACAACTCTATGTAAATCATATTTGGCTGATTTTTTTTTTTTTTTAAAGAATCGGTCTGTCATTGGGTTAATTATAGATTAAAAAGGAACACGTTGTTTTCACAGTATGTTCAAAAAAGGTCTGTAACTCAGCACTGCAATATTTGTTCTTCACCATCTTGCTGGCAAGAGCCGTACTGAAGAAAAAAGGCCTAAAATGGATTCAAACCACTACATTTGGCAGACCTTAGCATATTTAATCATGTACAATATAATACACATTTCACTTTTAAATGCCGGTCTCAATTTCTTCCCTCTGCTTGTGCCAGTGGGGGATAATTTTCAGCTAATCTTTTCCAAGACGCACTTGATTAAAAACTTGTGTGTGCTTGTGCGCGTTTGCTATGTTTGAGAGGCTTAAAATGATCTCAGAATGCTTATGTGCTTGTTTGGTTTGTGTTTGGGTTAGCATTTAGGGTCAGCCTATAGAACTAAATATAATTAAACTAATGAACATGCGTATTCAGTTTCTCTAGTTAAGTAGTGAAGGAAACTTGTGTTTGAGTATGTTAGTGGGAGGGTATGCGTCACTGTGGGTCACTGCTCTCTTGTCTTGAAAATGACATGCATCGTTGGCATTCTGGAGCTTTATAGAGGTATGCAACTCCACTCGGCTGCGCGTTTGAGCCATTACCTCCTCTATTGGCTGCATTAGAGGAGCTATGTGTGAGTCAGTATGGCTGCAGACCCTCGTTTACGCATCATTGCTGGGGTGTGTGAGGTCTTTGGGGTGAAGCGAACAAATACACACTTGGGGCTTTGTTTTCATCACTGGAGTGTAGTGTTTGGTGTTTTGCTGTGTCAGTGAACTCTGCCTTGTAGAGCAAACCACTGAAATGTCCTTCCCTTGTCTAGCGTTTGTGATTTGGACTCTCGAACAGATCTCACACTGTTTGTTGAGAATTGTGGAATGAGGGGTCAGGGAGAGATGAAGAGATTTGGTTCAATCAGAGTAGCTTTGCTTGAGAAGTCATTTTTGAAAAGGCTGTAGATGGGATTGGATATTTTGAATGTGTTATTTGAGCATTTATTGTTCTGAAATTGCACATAATTCATTCGAAAAGAGTCTACAATTTGTGGGGAAAAAAGCAGATTAAAAAGAGTCATTAGAGACAGTAACTGATCTTAAAAACTTTTTTTTTTTTCTAGTTTGGATTTGCGCAAACTAAAAGGCTTAGAGAAAGCTAAGCCATCACTGTTTTATCTGTATAGGATAGAGCTTCTGAAGTTTTGAAAATATATATTTTTTAATTCTGCGCTGGAGATTTGCAATGTTGTTATTTTTTTCAACATTAATACTTAATAATAATAATACATATTTGTCATTGAAGTCTTAATAGAACAATATTTACATGAACTGGACATAAATATGATCAAAGCTTGTGATGCAACAGTCAATATGACTGAAATTAGTATTCCATCACACTACTATCACAGTGATCCTATAATGATTGCTCTATTAAACTTCCAGTACACATATAAAAACAGATGTAATCATTAGAAGTCAGTAACAAATAAAAAAAAACTAACGTGTAGATTAACAAAAAACTATTTTTTTTTTCTTTTACTCATTTAAAGTTGCCATGACGAGCATGTAAACCTGTGGACTGCAGCTTTTAAGAACTGGCTATTCATGTTATTTAAAACATTTTTCACATGATTTTTTAATCATGTAACCATGTGATTGAAATTTTTGCGCCTTGAAAATTGTGTTTTATATTGCATTTGCAATTCATTGCTAGCCACATGAAATTAATTGTCAGCTCTAACATAGTTCTCCTCACATATAACGCGGCCCCGCATATACAGTTTTTATTTCCTGCACTGTGTAAACAGATCTAGTGCACTCCTCTGATTTAAAGATCAAGAGGCTTTAATGCCCTCTGAGAATCTGTAGAGACTACAAGACAGCACAGAGTGGTCCTTCACTTTTAAAGATTTTGCTTTCATTAAAGTGAAACTGCAAAAGGGGTGTTGGTTTCAGAGATTATCCTGATAACCCAAAAGCACTATTATTTACTGTTTTTTTTATGTTAGCTCAATGGAGAGTCGTGCCGTTAGCACCTTCAAGCCAAGAGTCAGGCAACACAAACTTGGAACAAAAACTTCACAGCAATTCACAGAACAAACATTCTTTGAACAGTAATGAATTGTTGCACTGTGTTTTGAGAGCTGGTGTTTAAGTTAGTGCTCTTGTTTTTGATAAGATACCGGCGCTGCTTGCAGCAGACACATTGATACATAAGTGCCTTAATAGTGCGAATACAGAAAAAGTGTATAACAGGTGCAGTTTAAATGGATAAAAACATAAAAATCTCAGTTGCAAAAGCAAAAGAACAGTTGACCAAGTCTCAGTTAGGGTTCAAATCCAAAGATATGTGAGCTTTCAATTATTTTAATTTCACAATTACATTTTTAAACTGCTTTTCAAAGTCTTGTTTTAATTAATAGTCTTAGGCTTTCAGGGTTTCCTCTGATACAGGTCCCTCTGACACATCTTCTGACAGATTCAGGTTTTGGAGATCTTCTGAAAATTAGGTTGAAGCGATGCAAACATGAGTGTAAATAACATGTTTGGTTGGTTATGCTGCTAGGGTTGCTTGTGGAGAAGCTGGAGATGATTTCCCTCAGGACCTTTCCCATCTCTGCTTTCTAATCCAGATGGAACTTGCAGGAATAATACAAGACAAACCGCAGAGGCCTGCAAAGTGACCTCTATTTGCTTTAGTTTAGAGAATACACAGTTTTCAAACATTTACAGGGCTACTGTTTAAAATTTTAATAAGATGTCAGTATTTGTTTTTTTCCTATGCATTGCTGTGTTGTTATGTTAAATGTTTTAAAAATGTTATGACCATTATGCATATGGCTAATTCAAAAATGATGATTCATGCATTCATGTTTGTTTTTAGTGACTTCACTTTAGGTTTTTATCTAATAATGTGCACACGATTAAGTGTTGGCTTATTTTAAATATAATGATTCTTTTTCAGTACATTTAACAAACTCACTGATGTAAATTAGCAGATGTTAATATACTGATAGAGAAGAAAACAACAATTTACTCATTAAAAATGAGTAAAAGTCTCAAATTTAAGTTTAATTTGTAAAATGATATACATACCATTTTAATAGGGATGGACCTGCATAATCTTTTTTTATAAAATAAGATATTTTTTTGTCTTTAAAAGTGTTGTAAATGTTCTTTGGGAATACACATTCCCCTAGATAAAGCTGCCCCATTGATGTTTTGACGGCTCCCTCTGATTGGATACAAAATGCTTATATACATGCCAGGTCAGTCTGACTATGCTCTCCTTAAAAGTTTGTTTTATAAAATTGCATACCAGACCTCACACTAAAAGAATAGTTGTAACTATTGGGAACCAAAGGATTTTGCCTGGCCTCACAGTATCAGATGAAGAGTTTACTCCCGAGTGTTTGTTGTAGAGTCCGTGTTGAGCAGAATTATAAAGGTGGCAATTAGCGGGCCTCGCGGATGAGCCGCATGATCATTAAACTGAGGGAGTTTGAAGGCACCGCATGAGTCAGATCTGTATTTATCTCAATGCCTTCATGTTTTTACTCTGCAGAATAAACAGAAGTTCTTAATTACAATTTAGCATCTCTTCTGTAAACAGTCTAAATAAAGAAAACTGAAGGTGCACATTTCATACCAATGAAAAAAAAACTCTGTTCTACGTAAACTTAATTTATGAAATCACACAAATAAGAGACATGGACATTTTAATTAATTTTGTGTTTTTTGTCATGAGACCACACACACATTAGTTTAACCAATTAAATAGTTATATGGAGAAAAGTTAAAATGAGTGTTAGAAAACAATAAAGATTCTGTCTTTTGATGAGACGTTAAACTGAGGTGCTCAATTTACCCACTATAAAAAATCCCTTCTGTAATAGGCTCATTCTTCTGATTGGCTCTCCATGTCTCCTGTTCACTAATAGCCTGCGTGCGTGCGTGCATCCGTGTGCGTGTAAGCTAGTGTCTAGAAGAGTGCTATACAAATTTCATAACTTATTATTATAAGATATAAACAAGTGGTTAAACCAGACAGTGGCACTTTTCATTTTTGTATCCAGACCAGAGACCAGATCACAGCAAAAATTTAAATATACTTTGTTTTTAGAAATGTACCACATTACAATTAATTTTTATGTAGGTTTAAATATCTATTTTCTAGTATATATAAATAACTAATCTAACTTGATAGAGTATACTGTTTTATAATGTTTCCATTTTAACAAAACATGAATGGAAAAAAGTTGGCCTTTTATGTGAAAGTACATTGTGCTCATCTAGATTAAATAAGACGTTTCATGAGAGGAACATAGGTTTTATGATCAAACGTGAAACTTAAATTTCTTAGATGAGGTTCTATTTTTTGCTTGGCAAAATATTCCCGCACTTTTCCCCAGCTCTTCTACTGTGGTTCTCTCCATGTCAAATCCAGAAGATGCTTTCATACTATGCTTGCCTGTGGTTTCTCAGCGGCTTTTATTAGGATTTTATTTGAGCCAGTTTATCTGTGTGTACATCTTCAAAGATATGGCAAGTGTGTAACATCCCAGCCCTGTGCTGGTTTGTTTGCTTCCTGAAGCAAAATGAAGCATTCCTCTCTGCTCTTATTCTATCAGTTATTGTTCAGTAACCTAAAACTAAACAATGGGCTTTCTGGATACATCTGTCAAGGGTGTACAAACATAAAGTGAAAATACTTGAATTCCCACCATCATAACATTAGCAGACTTGATATGCGTTTTGGTGTGCAATAATAACATAATTCAATTAATAAAGAATGAAAATTGGTCATCAAGCCCCAAATTCTATTCACTTTTAAATGAATCGGGATTGTTTTGATATCTTCACATTACATTTTTGTTGTACATTTCTTAAATGCACCTTAAGGGTTATTTAGAAAGTCTGCATGTTGAAGTTGTTTTGGAGGAATTTTGGGTATGGTAAAGAAATCATGGTCTTTATAAAATGGCCATTTACTCATATGTTAGGATTTCAGATTAAAAAGTGGTCAAGAGGTTCAATATTCCAGCAAGCTGAAGATGCAGCTCTGATCTGAGGCCTGCTGGCTCATTTTGTGTGTTATTCTGCAGCCTCCTTGTGTGAGCATGTTGCTTTGCTTGCATGTCATGCTTATTTGTTCAAAATCCTTCCTGACCGTAAAAGACTGAGATTTTCCCCTCATTTTTGCGATTGACTCACTGTTTTTCTGCTAGCGGGCAATCTCTCATCAGCAGCACTTATTTAGAGCAAATTTGGTCCGTGCTGATATTAAATATTCATATGCTGGCTAGATAAAGGCAGACAGGAGTGAAGGCTGCTGTTAGTCTGAGATATGGCTGTCCCACAGTCCCCCGGCCCCCTCATTGTTTCGATTTAGCTCAGCGCATGACGCTAAGTCATTTTCTGGAACAAATTACGTATCTAACTTGTGTCACAATGTATCAGTCACATTAGGGAAAATGATGGGAGTCAGGCACTTGGAGGAGGAGAAGAAGCTCCTGAAGTCAGGTCAGCGGCTCTCATCTTTAAACCAAGCAGAACATTTAATTAGAAGCCCTGATATGGGCTGGGGGAGGGGAGAGGGGTGAGGGGTGGCTTTCATGTAACAAGAAGGATCTGTCCTATCGGCATTAGCCTGCTGCCTTTACTGCCTCATTATGAGAAACGGAGGGCAAATATCTGCTCATTAGCAACTGACTTTGTTCTCCTTGTGTCGAAATTCGGATATGTATTATTCATATGCTTATTTATTACACCGCTGTATGCACTCTTTTTTTCCCCTGTTTCCTAACATCCTAATCATACCGTAAAGCAACGTTTAGTTAAAGGTAAAAAAAAATGGAAAATGTAAATCCAAAGAGTGTTTGGTGTTTATTGACATGTCACATAATGAACATTTTGACACCTAAAAACTCAAAAGAATTAAAAAAATTGAATTTAGCGTTTGACCAAGTCCGCCATCTCAGCCAGCCTGTAAGCATTTTGTTGATTTACAGATTTAATAGATTAGCATAAATCTGGTTGATTTAATAGCATATATCTCAAATAAATATTCCAGAATAGTAGAAATCTCTATAAAAATGGACAAAAAATATATTTAGCTTTAAATTGACATCAAACACTACCAAAAACAAGTAAAAAAGAGTAAAATGCAACAAACAAGAAATACATTCATAAATTGTAGAAGTAGTTTAACAAGGAACATGTTTACTCATGATGGCGGTTGGTAAAGTGCTGTTTATTGGTGGCATGGCATCACATTTAGAGCAAATTTATAAGTAAAATAAAATAGTAAATAAAAAAGTAGCAACTAAAAAAGTAGTAAAACTATGAGCTAAGGTTTAACTGTGGTATATGCTCTATTTTGATTGAATTCAAGCTCAGACACTTAATGTTAATGAATTCCAAAGTGATTTATGATTAATTATTCAAAAGTTGTTTTTTTTTTATTGTCGGTAACAAAAACAAAGTGATGGGGACAGTTTTAAATTGATTTTATAATAACCTTAATTAGCATTAACATAAGCATAGCAATAATTATTCTTCTACAGAATGCTCTGTTTAATGAGATAAAATAGTTTTCGTTTGAAGCTTTTTGTTGTCATAGCAACAAAAATGACTGATTACATTCATATTTTTCAATGTGTTTACTATACATTGGTAGTATAGTATATTTTGCACAAATATAATATTTGTGTAGCTGGAATCTCAGTTTTTCCGCTCATGAAAAAGTCGCACTTGAGTGATGCCCAGAGGATTAGTTAACCATAAAAAGGAATTAATTCCCGTTCTCAAAAGGAAGATTTCAATTGTTACTGCTCATTTGTGTTAAGAGTTTGTTGCCAGATTGACTGAAAATGTTCGGTGAAACATAACGGTATCTGATGTTCTGATGCCCTACATAAGGATGTGTTGTGTCTAATATAATTGTGCCACTCTCTGCTATCCAGTCTGTAGTGTCTTTCGGGGATAGAAGAATATTAATGGTCTCTGTCAGGCTATTGGTCTCTGCAACGGTGGGACCATTTCCCTCCATCTTCCTCTGCTCCTCATCCTCCTCCCTTAAGCTGCTTCTTTAAATGCAGCTCCTGCACACTGGGAGCGTCATATCCATTAAAACAAAGGGGATTCATCAGGCCTGTCTACTCCTCACTACTGAACCATACCCGGAGACCAAATTATGGCCTACGCGTCTGACTCGAGGTGCTGGAAATAAATGGGTCTAGAAATAACGGTGGCTGCCCGTGGGTAATATTCCTGAGAGAGAATGATAGAGCAGGAAAAGTCATTTTATTGAATATTCCTCTCATGCTGTTGATTTGTACCCTCTTTTTTTGACCGTGTCTTTTTGGGAACTGTTTTCTCTTCTGTTTCTGGGCCTGTGCCTTTGCATCTGTACACAAACCTTTACACCTCTCTGTGGTACAGATGGTTTAGTTTTATTTGAGATAAAACCGCCTTTGCTGGAACTGATTAAACAGAGAACAACATCCCCATCTGCCATTTATTCCCATATAAAATTGCTTGGGCAGATGCTGACATCTTTGGACATGATTGATTCACCTCTGACTGAAGCGCAGGGGTGGGGGAGGCTCTCATAGGGCTCCAGCTGCCCATCTAATACACACAAACACACACAGAGAGACACTTTACCAGTGCAATCACTGCCCGCCCTGATTAGACTTGGGCAGGTGAGCACCGGACACTTTAATCACGATGAGTCCTTGGCCAATAATTCCTCTTTTGTGTCAGAGATTGTTCGTTTGAATGTGTGTGTACGCGTATGTGCATGTCCGTGTCCGCATGTGAATATGTTTGTATCCAAATTGTCTATAATCTATCTAATAAGAGACATACTAGTGTATTTTTTCATATTTCTTTTTTTTCTCAATTAGTTTTGAACTATTTTGTTGGCCAGGTTTATATCAAGAGAGTGCTTTGATTTGTTTGTTTTTTTGTCTCAGCCCGCAAGATGAGTCAATATCTGACCCAATCATTTGTGTCGTTTGATGGTTTTAAAATCTATGTTTAGACTACTCCTTTGAAACATAGAAAATAGTATGTGTTCGCTCATTGTTTATCTTATTGTTATTTATCATTGTTGTAAGAACAATTCAGCACACCTCACCTCCAATTAATGGGGTTGTGGAACAAAGGTGAATCACTGTATTTTAAAGGGTGCCTGTTATTGTCTTAACATGATGTAATAGGTGTCATGTGTTTTCTCCATGTCAAGATAAGTTTCAGTTCAAAATGCACAGTTTCAACAGAGTGTTCCTCGCAAGAATAGCAACAGAATAAATCATGTAATGTTTCTCCAGAATGCTTGTTTTATGAGAATATCAAATGTAATATTTACACTGTTTAGGAAATGAAAATTTGAATC
Source organism: Danionella dracula (assembly GCA_900490495.1). Taxonomy (NCBI): domain Eukaryota; kingdom Metazoa; phylum Chordata; class Actinopteri; order Cypriniformes; family Danionidae; genus Danionella; species Danionella dracula. The sequence goes on along the minus strand of UELW01000067.1, from coordinate 4,070,417 downwards.
CGGATTTTTTTTCAGTGATGCCAGTAATTCCATTACAAAATTTTTATTTTATAGTAATAATTATAGTCTTTATTAATTAATTAGTCGGATAAAACTAAATGTATTTTTTTGTATGTATGTAATTCAATTACTTGGCCTTTGCTTGGATTACACATGCACCTGTCGATCCTTATTGGTGGGCATGCCTGGCAGTGGACTGGTGTGTGATCTTATTAACTGATCTGTCCAAAAACAGCTCTGTGCAATTTTGATAATTTGCTTTATTTTTTGCAAATTACATTTTTTTTTATTAATTTAAACCACTCGACCAAGAGTGTGATCATACCATTCAGGCTCATATACATGTCTAAATATACATGTCTATTTTCATTCATTCATCTTCATGTCGGCTTTATTCCCTTTCGGGGTCGCCACAGCGGAATGAACCACCAACTCACTGGCATATGTTTTACGCAGCGGATGCCCTTCCCTGCCGCAACCCATCGCTGGGAAACATTCACACACACATTCACACTTTAACACTATGCGCAATTGTTCTTATTCAATTCACTTATTCCGCATGTCTTTGGACTTGTGGGGAAACCGGAGCACCCAGAGAAAACCCACGCGATCACGGGGAGAACATGCAAACTCCACACAGAAATGCCACCTGCCCCAGCCGAGCCTAGAACCAGCGACCTTCTTGCTGTGAGACGACCGTGCTACCCACTGCGCCACCGTGACGCCTCATGTCTATTTTCGTTTTTTTATATATAATCATCCATTTTCACTCCATGAGGAACTACAACTGTCACCACAAATTATGATACAGATGGGGGTTGATCTTGGCTGAAAGTTGATTAAAATCTGCCTCTTGCAAGTGCAAACCAGAACCGAAAATTAAAATTTCTGTGCATTCTCTTGTATTTAGCTATGCTGGAAGTTCAGAAGGTTGATTGTGGATTTATAGAAATAAGCTTGAAAGTATTGTCCAGTGTATTAATCCATTTGTTGGTCAGTAAGCAATGGGCTATGCAGTATAAAACTTGAAATACTTTAAGTTGTAATTTCAGTTTTCTCACAAGAATTTTTGTATTGGCAGAAGCCATTGACATGATTGTTATGATGCTAAAGTAATGATGTTGACAGAAATAATAATAAAACAAATCTTCAAATGCACTTACTTATAATGGCCTAGAGTCACTAGGAAGGTGGAGATCAATTGTATAAGATAGAAGATGAGTATAATTGGTGCAGGGCTGGAAGCTGGGATAGTAAAGAATATATTGCTGTTTTGGTTTGTGACTATGCATTGGATTAGTAACAGCTTATGTGGAAACGCCTGATAGTTGGCCAGTTATAAATAATCTCATGTTAACTTACTAAATTAAGATTTTGGGAATTTATATAAAATGCATAATTTTGTAAGGAATGTAAACTTACCATTTTCACCTAGCATTGCACTTTTTTGCATACTCATAGCTCTTCTCATTCAATGACACTAGTCACCCATTACATCACCCTCTTAAGTTCTAGGGGCGCCTCCATGGTTTATAATTATCCTGAGTTTAATTTGTCCCACTTTATTGCACCCTTCTGCTGGAGCACATCTCACTTTGACTTAATTCCCCCTCAGTAATTGCTTGTAAACATTCAAGGATTTCAAACGCTACCTTCAAGTGTGCACCAATCAAAAGCAGTGGTGTGTGAGATGAAGGAATGTGAGCTGAAATCTTATAAAACTGCTGAGGTAGAGCTGCTCTCGTAATCAGCCACTGGTTTCAGCTCATATGCCCTTCTGATAAGACATGAACGCAGCTGAGTTCAGCTTGGCACAGGGGTAGCCCTGGTGCTTGTGCAGGAGCTACAGGATCGAATTTCAGATGTCCCATCTCTCTGAGACATATAGTTGCTAACCCTCCGTGTTATCAACTAATTTTAACGACTTGATTCTTTTGAACATCAAGAAGTGCTTTAAAGGTACTATTTAATGATAACGAGAATTTTCGAACATTACTGGCATCTTGAAGTGTTGTTCCCTTATCAAAAACATGCCTCATGGGTGATTCAGATTAGTTCACGAGTAATCTTTTATTTATTTTAAGTGAGCTGAAACGTCTCATTGTTCTTAACCCTGCCTACTTGTCAATCGTAAGAATCGATAGTACAGCCTCTTGCTACGACGTGTGAGAAACACCGTTTGATCTGGAAATGTGTTTACCCACGCTAGATAAACCATGCCAGAGAAGAGTGTTTTCGGATGTTCGGAGTCTAACCTTTTGTTTGGATTAACAAAGAATGAGCGTATTTGCCAGAAATGGCTTGATTTTGTGTCTGCCCGTCAGAGAAAACTGGGAAAGAAACGACTTTCGACTGATATTACATTAATTACGGTAATGAAAGTATTGCTTGTGTTGCAGGGGCGGGAAGTTTGTGGAGCATAAGAAAGCGGTGACAGATGAGTGATTGATTACGTGTGAATTACTTTAGTTTTAGAGGCGATTTCATTTTAAATATTATATTTTTATTGTATATAATAGTTTAGGCATTGTTCTCGTTGTAGTTATAGGTTTATTATCATTAGATTGTACTGTTTTTTTTATACTGTGTTTGCATCTGTGATTCCGCCACATTCTGTGTGTCTTTTCTTTATATGCCCTTCGCATTCTTCACTATTTTTTGGCACACTTGGTGTTAGATTTCTGTGCCAAAACATTTGTAAATAGTGGAGAAAGATGTCAAAACGATCTTGACATCAAAGTTCCTTTTTTGTGAGTTTTCGCTGAAGCTTCATGAGGAGGAGAGCCTCCGGGAGATTTGTGGAAGAGGACAGACAGCAGCAGGCAGGGCGAGGGCGTGTGTCACACTCTCAACCACAGTAAGTGATACAGTTTTTATACACAAGGTTTATTCGCAGCTTTATAACAATAATGTTTTCCAATATATTTTTCTAATTTACATTATATTATGTTGCTTTACTACTGCGCCGGCTCATGGATTCAACAACGTATTGCTTCATTCATTATTTTTATTTATTATTTATTCATTATCTAATTATATTTTTTATTTTATCTTTTACACATTTTTGTGTAGAAACACAAGTTTTTTGACAAGTTTTATCTAATCTTTTGTAATGTCTGTATATATAGATATTCTTCTGATGAAGGGAATCCTCCTGAGGGCTGGAGATGATATCTGTGGCAGAGGCCGAAGCATCAGGGACGCAAAAAACGCCTTTATATATGTAAATAAAACAACGTGTGAAATGGACGCTGAAAATCCTATTCAAACAAAACTGTTTAAGTTGATGTAAAATAGGTAAATTTTTGTAACCTCAAAAGTATTGTTGCTCTACATTTATAGTTGTTTGTAAAGACAAACTTGATGAAAATTCAAATTTGTTTTTTTTTACTTGTTATTACACACTGTTTTTATAAAATAATAATAAGATTTATTTAATCTGAAGATTAAAACTGGAAGAAAAACTGAAAAAAGAATCATAAAAACATAATTTTCTGACACAATGATTAAAAACAAGACAAGGATACCAGGCTGTTATAATTACAGTATTATTTGAAGTCTAAAAGGGTTAAACATGCACCGTTGTTCATCAAACACTACAGGGAGTTGCTACACATTACTGTGACAGACAGGCACCTCATATAATAAAGTAAAGATCAGATCTTATATTGGCATTTTACGACATTTTCACAAGTACACCTATAGCAAAATAAAAAAAATAAAAAAAAACAATACAGCTACATTAGAAATCATACAGTGTAACATGCACGTCTTAATTACCTTGTGGACTCCTGAGTAGACTTTACGGTTTCTGGTTCATTCTGAGTCCATTAGAATGTTTTAAAACAATAATGTGTTTTAAAGTGTGGCTCGTTTTTTTAATTTTTACTGAATTTGAGCTAACATGAGCATGTCTGTGGAAGGGACGCTTTTATGAAAAATATTGCGATTTGAAAGTAATTAAAAGTGCACCGCTAGTATAGAAGGCTCAAATATTGATTCTAAGTGCATTAGGGCATTTAAAAAATGTATACCCAAAGCATCTGAAACTAAACAAAAGCTTACGTTTCAGGTACTAGTCAATTCATATAAAATGTAGGAACAATTAAGCGCACATCCCCTTAAATTAAACAAATCGTGCAAAGGTGGAGCACTGTAGCACATTGGCTGGCATAATGTTTAAAAGTTTTTTTTTGTATTTGATCTCACTTCCCACTTTTTAACATCTTTTTTACATTCACAAACAAATGCTTAAAATTGCTTGAATTTTTCGTAAGTTGTTGAACTGTTGCTTCATCCAAAATACCAAATGAATGAGTACATTCCAGACCAAACTTGTTCTAATTGCCTCCGCCTGATTCTCTGTTGGGTTTGACAGTTTATTTTGCAAGAATGTTTTTGACAGCAGGCATTGTAGTGCAATGTTTGAGGCTGAATATGCCAGCGCTGGCTTTCAAGAGACTGTCACCCACTGATATGACATCAGGTGGGAGTCTGTTTAACAGAACAACCTTAAACAAGCTTTTCTTTATTCAGGGTTATTCGTTAAGGCACTTTGTCAAGTTTGGTGCATTAGCATATTAATTGAATTTGTAGCTGCTGGTTTAAGGTGACAGATTTGAGTGTGGTGTCTTTAGGCAACCACCTGAATGCACCTCAGAAACTCGTAACACGGTTTTTTCAGTTGGGAGAAAATTGCTTTAAGTTTGGAAGGCTTGATATATTTGAAAGCTACATTTGTGCATCCATTTTTTTTAAAGTGAGGGTGAGCGAAAAAAACAGGCTGCGGATAATTTTCTTACTATTTACAAGTGTCTTTCATTATTTATTTTTTCCTCATCAATGCATGCTGTTATAAATTAGTATTGAAGAATACAGTTTTGTTTTGATAGAGCCTCAAGATTTTTGACAATTAAAGGTCTGAATTTTTTTTTATTCATTTTTGTAATGTAATGATACTTGAATAGAAAAACTTGTCTAAACAGCTTTGTCATATTTTATCAGTAAGCAGCTTTATTTTTTTATTGAATAATCTGGTGAAATGGTAATATTTTAACACGAAAACACAGACAACAAACTAAACATTGTTTTTTAGAAATTAATTTATAAAAACAAGTAGGCCTGTAAAGGGTTAAATTTAGAATTTGTTGGTAGATATTTCATCCAGTAAGCAACAATATCTTCCCTTCATTTATTATATTCCCATTATTTAAACTGTCCAAGTACAACAAAGTGTGGACTTTAAAGGAAGGTCACCAGATATATGTTTACTTTAGATAACTAATAGTCACCAAATGACAATGCTTACAGGACAAAGAACCTCAAGTAAACCTATTCTAGGAATTGTCCATTTTCAAGACCACGAGAAGATGACATTTGATCACACAAAAACTCCTATCTTTTAATATTAAGATCTAGAGTCTAGAGCAGTGGAGTATAGAATCTGTGAATGTGTTTTTTAAACTTAGTGTAGTTTATATGTTAATTTTTGCTTTTTATTCTTTCAATATATTATTAACAAAATGGTCCTTCTGTTAGGTCTGGTGTCAGTAGTTTACAACCACAACTTTTCAACTGAATTTCATTAACGACGCAAATCTGGCATGACTTTGCCACCTCACTATGGTTCACATTCGTTTTCCCATAAACTTTCAGTTTCAGCTCTGTGAGGGCTCGCTTTAGACAGTCACTCAAGACACGTCACCCTGCTACATAAGTTTAGTTTCGCTTGCTTTGTGAATAACAAGTTTGTGAAAGAAATGCAAAAGGCTGACTGCTCACGACACAGAATAAGGAAGACTGGTTGTGGCAACTGTTAACCCTCTGTTTTAAAGACAGATGATTGTGGAAAGACCTATTAGAGCACATTAGAGTCCTAGACTAGAGCTTATATCACCGTATTTTCAAAATGTATTCACAGTTTTTGATAGTATTTTTTTACGTGTTACCAGATTGTAGCTCCATTGCCTAATAATTTAGAGAATAATTGCAGTAATATGGTTTCAAATGAGCAGAGTTTCCCTAGGTTTGAATGGTATCACTGAATGCTGCATGAAGAGTTAGCAGTAACTCTCATGATTGTATTTAGCTGAATAAATCAGAAACTGTTGCAGTGAAAATACTCTTTATTGCACAAGTTTTGCAACGTAAGAAGAAATGTATTGTCTTTCTCAACAGTATTAAGGGTGTTAATAGGGTTGGATTTTGTTATCGTAGGTGGTCTGCTTTTTAAGAACCTCAATTCTCTCAAAAACCACCTAGACTAGGCAAGTAAAATCAAACTTTGCAACTGCCACAGTCAAGGCCCCTCTTCTCTCTTATGATACCAATATAATAGGTGGTTTCTTTTAACTTAATCATTGCACTCAATGTCCCCGAATGTGACCATTTTACAGATTTCATTAACATAAAATCTGGGTTTACAGTGAATGAGCAATACTTACTGACAATTAAATAGACAAAACAGTCAAAAGCAAATCAAATAACTCCAAATGTAAAGCTAGAGCTTGTGAATATTTTATCGTGATGTTCAGTTCTTGGTATGTCAGGATGTCTCTCAGTAATGTTTTTTCTTCAGACGAGCCATCCGAGCCCTTGAGATTGGTGAATTTTTAGATAGCCTGGCCAGCAGGTGAAGTTCTATTTCCTCATACCATCATTTAACAATTCGTTTCCCTATGGGCGGATTGTAACCGTAGGTGTGAGTGAAGGAAAGAAAGAATAGCAGGATGATGAAAGGCTTTCTGAGGGCGATGAAGTCTCACAGCCTAGGATGATTGACCACTCCAGTCTCACCCTGCTCCCGTTTGCGCCTTTCTGCCTCTCTAATGCATCCTTTCCCAGAAAGCTGCAGAATAATGAGTGAGAAATGTCTTACAATAGCCCCCTCTCTCTCTCATTATGCTCCATCCAACCCTCTGGGAGAGAGAGAATAATCCAGTCCGACATCTATCTTTTTCTCTGGAGAAGAAAGTGTAGACTTGTCATTCTCTCCTACTTTTCCGGACAGCATGCTTCAGGACAGGGCTTGTATGTGACAGGACAGAAGATGTTGATGTGTGTGGCAGGGTTTGCAGACAGAACACGGAGGCAGGAAGGCAGACATGCATGTGACTCAACACTCTTACTGCGGATGCAATTAGGTTAATGAGATTAGGCCTATCAGATTTCTGCTGGCCATGGCTCCAGAGCCCCATGGGAGACAGGAGGGTGGTGTGCGGCTCACGAGAGGAAATGAGGTAGAGTAGAGAAAGCTACTTTAGGTGAACACTGGGAATTTTGGACTTCTAGGTGTACAGTCTGGTTATTTCACTGACTGTAGACAAGACATGAATGAGGCAGCTCCATGTCCATCTTCTCAGCCATGCTAAAACCCAAAAGAAAAAACTGTTTACTATATCTTTACATCTTTCTGTTGTTATTAGATATTTCATGTACACAAATACGTTTTATAGAAGTCTTAAAATTAATAAGTTATAGTGTTTATCAACTGTACATATATCTGTATTGTCTTACTTTAAAGTTTTAAATATTCTTTTATTTGATTGAGTGGTTTCCACTAAGCCAAGATATTCCTGTGTCCAGTGTCATTCCTTGTGAATTATATTAACGTTCTTTTTTTTTTTTTCTCTCCTTTTTTTACAAAAAATATGTAGTTTCCTCTCACTGACATAGAAGTTTCCCATTTGACCTCTCTTACAGTTGGGGTTCTTTCAGACTGGTGTCTGTATTCTGTTTACAAAAACACTTGGCTCCTGTAAGGTTTGTTGTTTCGTGTGAAATTGATCATTTTCTTTTTAGGAACCCTTACCAAAATCGCTTCCAGAGGTAGTGTCGAAAACGCTTCAATCAGTCTAGCAGAGAGGTGAGCGGGACATTGGGCTCAAGAGAAAGTTGCCTGCACTCGATGTTATGTGATAATAGACGCGATCGTTCATTATACACAGAAATGTGTCAGGGTAAGGATGTTTTCAACTGCACACTAAATGTGCAAATAAGGATAGTGTGGTAAAAAAAACATTCCACGGTGTTCACTCCATGTTGCGCACTTTTATGTGGCGTGCTGTTGGTCCGTTGATGATTTTTTTTTTCTATTAATTTACTCTGGTTACATAACTACGTAAGCGTCTCTGAAATGGATCAGAAGTTGGTGTATGAATGTAAAAACTGTAGGGGATTTTGGGGAGGGGGAAGGGGAATGTTCTCAGAAACAGACTAGACCAAGAGTGTCAAACTTTGAGACCTCTAGACTAGGTGGTTCCAGTCTGAAAGTGCCATTAGAGTTGTCCCAAAAAGAGCATGCTCTATGAAAGCATGACAACCTGTTTTTTCATTCTTAACTCAATTATAGGTTTCTATTAAATGATTTAGAAGCGATCAGTGGGCATGCTTAGCCAACAGCATTTTGTCAGCCTGTCACTCATAGATAATCAAAAACATGGAAGAGGCAGCATCAGAGCGGAGCTCAGATGAGGCCAAAAGCTGAAAAAAAATGACCCTAAAACTTCCGCTTGAGCCATTTTTTGATTGAATCTCCAAACCTGAGCCTGGCAAAATTAGAATTTGCCCATTCAGATGCTTGTACAGAGAAGTCTGCTAGCAGTCAGATTACAGGGCTTTTCAGCGAGAGCACAGTCTTATGTGATTTTAAACTGGAGGTTGTCATAGTAACTATAAACAATCTGTGTCTGTGCTCAATTTTTTCATTTTAAGACAGCTTGTGAGTATTATCTTCACTGTTAAAAATAAGTCAAAATAAACAGTATTTGCTGCTATGTTATTATCAAGGTATTTTTTAGGCAAATTCTTAGTTTAGGCACTTAACAAAAAATAGAGCTGCAATGACACGGCATTATATTTTTTGCCACATTTATTTCAGATAGTTTGCTAGTAATGGATTTTGAAACGGTTCCATACTAGTAACGCGTTTCTACAATCCTTATTTTGAATCTCTGAATTAACCCTAATAACCACAGTATGATCACAAAACCCAAATTCGCAAACAACAGATAAACGGATATTCTGATATATATCCAAATATTCTGTTGATAACAAGTGAAGGTTCAAAGATTAGTACATTAACTACTGAAGCACTCTGTGTAAACAAATGAGAGCTCATTTTAATCTGTGTCGGATACATCGCTCTTGTTTGAGTTTAACAATTTTTTTTCTCCAAAACAAAATACTGTCTTTGCGCAAGGACTGAGGAGTGTCAAAAGAACAATGGAGTGTCTTTAAAGTTCCGAGCATTGCATGAAACTTCCACCAGCTGAACATGTAAAAACAAATATTAAAGGTCAGAAATTCAGCTTGTCCATCCCAGTTATTTTGCGGGTTCTACTAGGTTACTCATGTTCAGAAACATTGAGAACAGTCAGGTTTCAAAACGTGTAGGAAAATACTCAACATGTGTACGCTAAAATTAGTACTCAACATGAGTATGCTTATTACAATGTAACGCGTAAGTCAATCCAGTAGAAGCAGCCGGGTCCTCAACCTTGAAGCTATATCGACCAATCACAAAGCACCTCTCGACTCTGAAGCTCCTCAGTGTTTCTATCGAAAAATGGGAAATACCGCTCACACACAGATAAGAACATCTTTTACAAATGGGATTTTTTCTCTCCAGTCTTTACCAACAACTGTTTCACTCTCAAATTTTCCCGTTTATCTGAGGCTCAATCGGTTTTGGTCAGAAAATTATGTTCTTTGCATCAGTGTCAGGTGAGCACATCCTTAAAATTAACCAGCATAAAGTTGCAGTTTGGCATGTCTGTTGGGTTATTAAATACGTTATTAAATATGCTATGTGCTTATGTTGTTCTGTACATTTCAGAAGATATTTTATAGCACAGAGAGCTGCAGAGCAGTCTGTCTCTGCGTCGCCATTAGTCATAGTTTGTGATGAGCCAAATAGATTCAGTCTTTTCCAGAAGAAAGATGCAAGATGATCAGATCAATGATGTTGTTTTCTAAGATGAGAGTAGTAGAAGCAGAGCACATCTTCATTTGTTCTCTATCAAAGTTCATTGATGTCTGGGAGAATGAGCTCTGATAATAAAGAGATCTGGGTGCTGGATTGTAGAGCTTTCCTTCAGGTCATTTAGCTCTGATGAAAAGGTCACTGGTCTTCTGTGCCTGAGGCATCGCGCTGCTGTCGGAAAGCATTTCTCCACTGAAATGAAGAAATAACAGTGAAATTAGCTGCAGGAATTCTAGTCGTCTTTTCAATAGACTGCAGATGAAAAACATAAACCTTTTATTGGTCCAATTTATGATTTATACTATCTTGAGACAACAAGATTGTGAGCCGTTTACCTTCAGAGCGGCTGATATGACGTGATATTTATTGTCATTTGGAAACAGGGCTGATATGCCTTATTTTTCTTCTTTTGATAAATGCCAGCATAAACAAAGCAATATGAGAAAGAAGAAGATGACATTTTCACACCGTACTGATTTTCATCAGAAAGCGTTGCTCATCTTTCTTCACACCTGACATCATGGGAGGTGAAAGAACAAGAATTGAAAGTGGTTTTACTGGTAATGTTGCTGGAACAGAACTACTGGAGCTTTTAGGTAGCCTCTTTAAGGTGAGCTTCCAACTGTGATATGCTGTAAATTGAATATATCTTTCATTTCTTCAACTTCCACATTAGAAAATAAATTCAAGTTTTATTAGAAAATATCATAACAATTTAGAGTAGGGTTTATGATTAATGTTGAGAATTATTTTTGGATACTATTTTGGTGATATTTAAGTTTTTGGTTACTTTAAAGGTTAACCTACAAAAAGCTGTTTTTCATAATCTATTAATAGACCGTTTTCAACACACAACATACAATTTGAAATTATTAACAACTATGCTTTCAATTTATATAGTACATTTCCAGTGCTTAAATACATGTTTTTAAGCATTATTAACTCACTCCACATTCACACACTAGTGGTGATAAGCTATCTTGCGAGCCCACAGCTGCCTAGTCTGACAGAACGTACCTGCCATTTGGTGTCTAAAGCCTCCTGCCCTCCACCAAACACCCTCTGTCAGACACACACATTTATACAAATGTATATCAGAAGTGGATTGTCCAAGGCCACAAAGACAGAATGTACCTGGGGAATAGCGAACTGCCAACACTTCAGTAATATTGTTTATAGCAACTTGATGTCCTCCAGAAAAGTAGTAAAAAGATTTATCTAAATGAGGAAATTTGTCCAAAAAGAGTCAATATTGTGTGTGGCACCATTATTTTCCATCACTGACAACATATAGTTCACTAGAGCTTCACAAGTTGCCTCTGGAATTCTCTTCCACTCTTTCAATTACATATTACAGCGCTTGTGGACATTTGCCTTCCACCATCTCACATTTGAAGAGACTCAATGGATCCTCAATGTTGTTTAGGTCTAGAGACATGCTTGTATAACCCATCACATTCACCCTTAGATTCTTTAGAACGACTGTGACCATCTTTGAGGTGAGTTCCAGGCTGTTTATATTAGAATACTGCTCTATTGACCATAATATATACCTCAGTATGTCATTAACAACCCCAGATGACTCCCACCCCTGTGTTTGACTGTAGACAAGATAATTGGACATTTGGATGTTGTAGTTAACGCACTCAACATGCATAACTTAAAGTTAAAAGTAAAAAGGCTAAAATAAAAATTTCCTAGTTTGCAAAAAATAATGTTTTGAGTCATCTGGAGCTTTTTTGTTCTGCAAAAAAAAAAAAAACTCTGATATTGACAGCTCAACTTTAGTTTAACAACACAGTCCCGACTCTTGTGATAGCATTTTAAGCTTTGTATATTTTAAAGATATATCCTTCATTCACTTTAACACGAATTTGTCTGTTAAAAGAAAGGCTTGCGCTTCCCAGCTCATCTCTTTACTTCCTGGTGCCAGCTGTGTTGAGACAGGGCTCTCTATTGAGGCAGCTTCACCCAGTGCCATTGTTCTCTCGCAAGCAAACATCGGTCTTCCCCAGCTGTTCACATGAGCCTGACTCTTCCCTATATGTGTGCAGGAACCAGAGTCACCTCTGAGCACTAAAACAAGGACACGGCCCTGGGAAAATCACTAAATCACACACATTTAGTTTCCGTAGTATTTTTTTTTTTTTTTAGCAAAAAAGTGATTGTGTCATAAATGCCACCTTCACAGTTCAAGGCAATGATACATTATATTATCGCCATCTCTTTCCATTCCTTTGTCATCATCTCCTCGCTGGACTGTGCGTAATGAGATATTCTCTGATGATTTTAAAGAGCAGACTGGGATGTGGGAAAGAGAGCATGAACTTGAAGAGGCCACCACTTTGTCACACAGAGCAAATAAATGGTGGGGAGTGAAAACGAACGCTCCTTAATGATGAGGAATTGTAGATGCGGGTGCAGACCTCACTGTGGGGACAATATGGTTCCTGTGCAGGACAAATGTAGAAGTGGGTTGAGATGCGATATGGCCCATTAATTATTGAATCTGCTGACGGCATGACAAATGGCCATGTCACGGCTCTCATACCGATGACTTACAGCAGAGCGACACACACTTACACACCCAGCAGGACTAAGCAAACTTTCCTCTTTGGAATTCTGGCTCCTCCTGCTCTAATTGATCTGTTCTCTTGTTAAAGATGCTTTGGCTAGCTAATGCGACATCCGTTGGCTTGTTTATAGGTTTACAAAATCATAGATAGTTTTTTTGTTGTACCTCGCTTTATATTAAATGTTTAAATTTATATATATATATAAATTACTTATACTTTAATTACTTAAAATTACTATAATTATACTTTAATTACTTAAAGTGCCACTATAATTAACATCATTATAGATTTCTTTTATGCATTTTTACCTGTTTTCCAAAAATACAGTGAATCTACTGAGCAACATGGCTCACTTAGTATTAGTTATTTTTCTCCACAGCCGAAGTTATATGCTTTTGACATTGGCATCAGATTCAGGATTGGTTTGACTCAGGGAATTCAACATTTATCGCCCATGCCTAAGATTTGTCTGAACCTAGTGGTTCTTGTTGCACTGACTCCATCCTCATGCAACTCCTTGCGAAGCTCTTCTTTTTTGTACAATCCTTTAAATTCTTTGATCATTTAGTTGATGCACTGTTTCCCACCATACTTTTTCCTTCCACTAAGCGTCCTTGAAACAAGTCATCTTGTTTATATTAAAAGAATCTCCCCTTTAGTGTCCCACTGAAAGACTTTATTTTGTAAGAAATGACAGGTCACTATGGGTTTAGCCTCTCTTTTAAAAGCTTTTTGTTTCTTCATAAATAAGTGGCCCCTGAGGTGTTCCTCAAAACAGCAGTTTAAACGGTTTCATTCTTCATGTGCTTTTCCTTTCCAACTTTCATACACTTAAATAATGAACCCCTTCTGTAAGTCAAACTCTAGGTTACGAGTCGAAAGAGATGCATTCTAATAGCACCCCCACCACACACAGAAGTGTACTTTTTCCCTGGATGTGTGCTGAAGGCAGCAAGTGTGAAGGAGGCAGAGCTATGCTTCATTTTGAGGTAACCGCAGTCCCTGTAGATCTATGCAAATGCCAGCTGCCGCATTGGTTGCTGTAAAAGATGGCAGCAATTAGGCCTTGCTCTTAAAACAAGGTGAGTCAGGACCTTTTAATGGTGCACTGTTCTTTAGCTCGCGCACATGTGGTGCTGCCTGGTTCCATGCCAAAGTGGGGAACATGCCACTCCGGAGGTCTCTGTGTGGGTTTAATGTGATTTATGGTGTGTGTTTTTAATGTTGACATTCAGGATTGTAATAATGTGCTAATAATGGGTTTTCGGAAACAATTTGCTGTTGGTTTGTATGAAGTTAAAAACAACTGTTTTGAATTAAATAAATGTGATTTTAGGGACTTTGATTTATTTAAAAATTACGAATGCCAAGCTCAATAAGAATTAGTTCTCTTTCAGAGGCCCATATGTATGCTATGGTTGCATTTACATTTTTATGAAAATGATGTTTGTTGGGTTTTGTTAAGTGGAACATCATTAATTATTAAAGTCTATATTAAACTTAGCTTTTGTGGTTCCATGGTTTGCACGTTTCCAAAATTGTAAATTATCCATTAAAGTCACAAGTTGTCTGATATGTTATGTTTTATTTCCTTTTGTATTTTCCATAATTTTACACAAAATATACATTTTCATGTAAGAATATTTGGCCTCTAGCTAGTACAATTTATTAGCATATATTTAACTTTTACCACAAGTTTTGACAAAGCCATCAAGCATTGCAGACAGATTAAGATGAACATGTTATCTTCACAAACCCTAGACAATATGTACACTATGTATTTCAATTTTTGTTTGCATGACCAAAATCAATGAGTACTATTTAAGAGGTAAAAGCAGTGGGACCAGCAGCACAACGGTGTATGTGTTGTCTTTCTGTAAATAAATAAATAAATAAATGTGTAAAAAAAAATGAACAAATCAAATGGCCAGATTCTCTCGATAGCATCTCGGACAAATACATGTTATGCTGTTACTGCAATTTAATGAGGAAGCTGTTAATATTTTATTATGATAAACAATATAAAGAAAACCTTGTTCCCTCTCCCCCGGTCCATGGTAAGTGTTCACTGTTGATTTGTTAGGTAACTATTTTAGAGGAAGTCTAGTGTAGTCGTAAAAAGTGTTATGAATCTTTTAAGCAGTGATGGAAGATAAATAATGTTTTCGATTATTAATCTTGAAGAAAGAAATGTTGTACAGTAGGACCTGTTGGTGGCCGTACTGTTAATTTCAGGTGCTATGTTTAGTTTTTGTTTGCTGTGAATGTTATTTATTTTTTCACAAAATATCGCACTGTGACTGAAACCTTGATGGAAAGCAACAAATATCTGATGTTTAGACTGCAGTTTATTTTTGCTGTCCTTGAGTGTTCGGCCTTGTGTGGCTTGCAGTGTAAATAGTGCTATAGGGCATTGGTGATGTATTGTACACACACACAAGACACGCCGAGGGTGAAGATGGTTTCTCTGTGACCCTGAGAACTGAACATTTGCGTGCAGAGTACACATACAGCTTTTCTTTGAGTGTGTGAAAGCATTCAATCTAGTAGCAAATTGAATGAACTCTTGGCTAAGAATTGTATGGAATTTATTTACAGAACAGCTTTTACAAAATGAAAGGAGGCTCTAGATAAAAGTTAGTTGACTGGAATGTTGTGAGCTTGAAGCCATTTTAAATAGACTTGTGCCTGAATATTTTGTCTGAGGTGGCTCTTAGTCCGGGCTCTTCAGCCAGAATTTTACTTTTCTGGGAGGATGATATCGTTAAAAAAAAGAAACAAAAGAAGAAAAAAAACAGTATAAACCTCTCCCAATTTCACTTTGCCAGAGAAGCCTTGTTTACGTATATATTTGAATACTTGTAACTGTAATGCATTATATGAACACCTAATTGCTTTAACAGATGAAGCAAATTTTTATAAACTTAGTGACAACGAAGTGCTGCGAAATATGTGTGATATTATTGAATTAGTGCTTGGGATTTGTTGTATGATTTTATTTTTCCTCATTCCCGACTTTTGAGAGTTTAGTGCAGTTTAATTAATGACTCATTCTGATGTATTTCAGTACTCGTTTAAGGCTTGCTTAAAGTACAGAATGAGTTAATTGCTTGGTTATACATTCAGTTTGTAGACTGATTTTAAATGTGGCAAACTGTGTATTAACTGATCACATAAATCATATAGTTTGACAGTAAGTCCACACAGATATTAAATTGTTGATGAAAATCAGCAACACAAAGCAATTAAATTAAGTTAAAGTAAACAAAGTTAATTAAATTAATTAAATTTGACAAATATTAATGATCAGAATATTGTTTCAAAGTAATTTTCACATTGCATTTTGGACTTTGAATGTTTATTAACAAAAGTTAAAATATATTGCATCCAAAAAGGTAGCATGGTACACTCTAATCTTCTTTATGCAAGCTTGAAACAATTTTTTTTTTTTCGGAGTTATCAATAAGAGCATTTGGAAATAGAAATGGGAAAGATATTATTGTCTATGTAAATGTTTAGATTTGAAGTATTGTATTTAATACTTCTGTTTCTGTATTGTTAACATTTATGCATTTGGCAAAGCGACTTAAAGTAGGGAGAGACAATATGAAATTTGTTACACAGTCAAAGTCTAACTGGTCAGCTGATCAACCATAGCATGAAGGGAAAAAATGGTAAAACAGGAAAAAAAATGTATCTCTAAAACTGTTCCTTGAAGAGAAGACTGTTGCTTTTTGAAGGCTGTTATTTTGCTGCTTTCCGGACTGGATCCACCAGCCAGGGACAGTGAGAGAAAAGGTTCTGGTTCAGAGAAGGAACCACAAGGCGCTGCTCCTTCTTTGAGTGCAGGCTTCTGGGGGGCATGTAAGAGTGTATGAACTTGTGAAGGTAGACAACGGCTAATCTGGAGATGGTTTTGTAAGCCAGCATCAGTGATTCGAACTCAAACTGCGATGGGGAGTCAGTGAAGAGGGATGAAGAGGGGAGTAGCATGAACTCGCGTCGGTTCCTTGAATATTAGACATCTATAATAAGGTTAACCTAAGCTACCTGGGTTTTTGTTTTGCTGCGTTTTCTGGTTGCATAATCTGGGGCATTTTTTCGTAAGTTTTGGTTCTGAATCATAAAGAAATAGGGAAACAAATAATTCAAATGATTGAAGTAAACTTGATACATTCTTGTCGAGTACACTATTCAATCTTGAGTTATTAATCTTGTGATAAATTAGTGTTCACACAAAAATTGGGTTTTTAGGAAGACATTATAAAATCGAAATACATTTTCTTTTATTCTATGGCAAAGTAGTAAAGTAAAAAATAAAAAAGTTTGTTTATTTTAGCTTAATAAATTAGCTTTACATGTTTGATTGCCATAATGTCTTAAAAATAAACCTTATAGTTTGGGCTAATTTATATGACAATTTTTCTGCTAATTGCTGAATTTGGATAGACACATGTCAGTTCTCTGTGTTCGCTCTTTTTATTGGATGACCAATTTGTCAGTCACAGTCAGTCTCATAAGCCTCCATCTGTAGTACAGACAGAATGAACAACACTGTTTCTGTCCTTGTTTTAAAACTTTCCAACAACTGAATATATAAAACAACTGAGCCGTTTTAGGGGGTAAAGCTTTTGCATTGAGGGTGACCTTGTCATTGTTTTTGCATGTGCTTCAAATGGCTGCATTGATAACGATCATCTTCAGTTGCTATGAAACAATACTTGGGTCGAGTCAGTCATGTCTATTTCGCCATAGTATAAGAAAATGAAATTGTTCTGACTAACACGATGGGAAACATCTTAGCATTTGAACAGAGCATACGCGTATGCTGCAGATGAAGCCCTGAGCTGTCAGAGCTAATTGAAAGTAATAGAGCCTGCAGTCATTGGAATAGCGTGTCAGACATTGATACTGTCGGGCTGGAAACAGTTGCTCCACAGATTGAATGAGATAAGAATTGGCAGGGGCGGTTTCCAAATGCAGACTGTGAAAGGGTTTGAGCTTTAGGACTTTTAAAAGTGTGAAACTTGTTTTGCGAAGGTTTAGAAAGTTCTCTTTCGAGAGGGGAGTGCATATTACAGAGAGTTTTCTGGTTGAAAGATGTTCAGCATTTTTTTTTTTTTTTTTGCATTTCATTTTGTACAAAGGAACCGATTTAGATTATCAGTTTAAAATGATGAAGCCTGCATAATAATATTGCTTTCAAAAGCACACATTTTGCTGCATTTTTGCCATATTTTTAAAAATCAATACATAATAAAGTAAAATAAAATATGTACTACAAGTAATTTTTTTAATTGCAAGAATGCAAATCAATTAAAAAGGTTTAGTTTGTCTAATTTTGTAAACAAATCAAAAGATGAATAAAATCAGGGGAAGATTATGCGGATAAATGTCTGGCAGCGGTTAAAGTTAATTTAAGGAAAAAGGTCACATTTATTTATATATTTATATTTATATTTATATATATATATATATATATATATATATATATATATATATATATATATATATATGTATATATATATATATATATATATATATATATATATATATATATATAAAAGGCCCTGATATGTCGAGATATTTTAGAATTGTGCTCATTTTGAGATGTCCAAACGTTCTAAACTTTTTCGACTTGCTGCTTGATTCTACAGCGCCCCCTTAGAATGGCTGCAGTATGCACTAATGTAAAGTGAGTGAGAGGAAGGAAACAATTATCAGAAATGAAGTGGATTAAAATAAAGATTTCGATTAGTTATGATAGATATCTATAAAATATACTAAGTTTGATAGTTTTTTTTATTTTAAAGATGTTTTTTCTATGGCTCATTTCTCCAAAAAAAAAAGTGACACGTGGCTATGTGATTGACAGCTACACAGCCAATCACTGCACTAGGATGACTGTCGTCATCACGTCATGAGAGAGAAGAAATATTGCACGGCCTGTTCATATGCAGTCTCAGTCTGTTTGTACCAAATTCCACTCGCCGTGGCTTCAAACGGCTAAAAGGCAGGAGGCGTCATCACATCTTTCATATTGTTTAGGCCTCTGACTTTGAATGTTTATTAATAAAAGTTAAAATATATTGCATCCAACAAGGTAGCATGGTACACTCTAATCTACTTTATGCAAGCTTGAAGCAAAACAATATTTCTGGGTTATCAATAAGATCATTTGGAAATAGAAACGAGAAAAATATTATTGTAAATGTTTAGATTAGAAGTATTCCATTCCGCTCACTGTGGCTTCAAATGGCTAAATGGCAGGAGGCGTCATCGCATCATTCAAATTTTTTTGTCATTTTTAAAAACCTGCAGAATTGCCTGTTGCATGCCTGCTCTCGTGCAAGTATGTGGCATCCTACTAACATAAAAACTATCAACACAGTATTTTTTTTTTGATTAATCAATGTTACAAGCTAAACTCCCAACCATGCTTTTAATGTCTATGTACAATAACTATTGATCCAAGTGCTACATCGCTCAATAAGGGCCATTGCACGTTATACTTCAGAAGGAAATTGCATCAGTGTGCTTTTGAACATCTGCTTTTAGAGCATGCTGCAGAGATTCTATATCTAAACATATTCACTCCGCTGCCTGGCTTTGCAAATTAACTTTCTTAGTGTTCAATATAATGCCAGTCCACCTTCTTGCTGTTAAATCTGCTCCAACTTTTCTGGGAAGGCTGTCCACAAAGTGTGGAAGGGATTCCAAAATCTGTAAATATGTGGGTTTGCTTTGGAAGTTTGGTTTTTAAAGATCTTTGTCATTGCTACAAATTATTTAGTTTATGTGCAAATGCCAAAAATCTCTATCTGGTCTATTTTATGCATATTTTATTTTCCATTACTATCGCCCTTTTAATTTTTACTATTAAAATAGTGTTTATTCATAGTTATTTGGATTTTGAACTTTTCTGATTTGGATCATTCTATGTTTTAAACTAACAACATTAACAATTTGGATCAATTGGATCACAATTAATATCAAAATGAAATTTCATGCACATTTTATATTGAAGATCTCGTTTAATTAAAATATAATATTATTATTTAATATTTTAATAATACATTTAGCATTATTTTAGGTATAGGTTTACTTTGTATATTTACATATGCAATTAATGAAATAATAATGCAGTGTTTTTCTGAGCAGCATGCTTCAGGTTGAGGCTTGAATGCAGCTCAATACACTGTGGATGAATCCTTCAGTGTTTGTTGTTTCCCCCTGAACTTGAAAAGCACTGGAAATTAAGTGATGCTACAAATGAATTATTTCCCCACTGCTTGTAATTCATGTGAAATAAGTGACTAAATAAATAAATAAAATAAAGAATAAAATGTAATGTTTTATCAGACATTTTCCTTAATAAATGTGCGTTTGTCCAGATATTAAGTAAAAATCTCAGATTAGTTTGATCTTTCTTTAAATATCACATGAATTTGAAGCCAAAATAAAAGGGCGTGATCAATGTCTACCCTTAAATAGTTTTGATTGTTGTGTTTCAGCCGTGAGTTTCCTCATTTGCAGTGGTTATAAATGTGCTTCCCACAGATTCTAGTTAGTCATCCTATCCTCCTTTAAATTCTTCATTGTTTTGAGTAAAGCCTGCAATTGCTTCGTTTACTTATACATATGCTTGCATGCTTTAATCTGCTTTTTGATAAGATGTACTAAAGTATAATCATCAGATTTATTTTACACCCTCTGCATTTGACATTTCACAATAGACCTCTTATTTTAAAAAGACAGAACTCATCTGGACCATCTGTTTAAACGCTTGATGGGCCTATATCCTAAATTGTTCATCAAGGGCTTGAGAGGAGAATGCTCTAGTGACAAGGCAGCAAATTAAAACTTGGCCTTCATACAGTAAGAAATGACAAATGATGTCCCATTTTCTTCAGGCGACTTTGCTTGAGGAGATTTGCGAAGAGACTCAGGGGAGCATGCGGTCATCCATCACAGGCCAGCGCTGCAACCCTGAGGAGCAGCTTGCAGAATACCAGCACCCGTGGGACCAGACCAAACCAAAACACCGCCCTGGAGGGGATCAAGGTTTGTTTTGTCCCCCGTCTTTCTCTGCATGTTATTTATTCTGCCTGGGCGACTGAAATCTGGGCGTCCTTGGCCACGGGATCCTCTTCTCCCTCGCGCAGTTGACAGATCTCATTATGAGATAAAAATGACAAAGATAGCTCATGATGCTTCAGAGAAATGTAAAACCATTAGCAGGTCATTGTCGTCGTTCTAATGTGTCCTTTTAAGCAGCTTAGTGAACTGGTGCTGAAGTGTGATATCAGGATTAACCTATGAGGGAGTTTTGCTGCATGGTGTTGATGAAATTGCGACGTGCGCTCTCGAGCTCTGGAGAGATGGCAGGCCCGCTGTAAGAAATGAGGCGAAGAAATTGACTGGAGAGGGAGAAGTCTTATTTTTCAGGGTTTTATTCATATCTATGCATTCTTTAACTGTTTTGGGCTTGTGGGATTTTCTTCTATTAATTTAATGGTGTTTTGTGCAGTTTCATGTAAAAAGTTTACAGTTGGGGTTTTGAATACGAATGCAAGACTAATTTTTAAGTTCCCACATTTCCTAATTGATGTTACACGTGAGCGATTGACATGTTAGTAAGACATGTTACAGTCATATGCACAATCTTCATCATTCAATCAGAATCTCCTTCAAAGATATATATATGAGATAGAGATGAGAGAGAGAGAGAGAGAGAGAGAGGGGTGAGAGAGAGAGATAGAGAGATAGAGAGGGGTGAGAGAGAGAGATAGAGATATAGATAGAGAGAAAAGAGGAGAGATAGATAGAGAGAGATAGAGGATATAGAAGAGGAGATAGAGTATAGATATAGATAGAGATATTTATGATATAGAGATATTATATAGAGATAGATATATATATATAATATATATATAATATATATATATATATATATATATATATATATATATATATATATATTTATAGTTGGATATTTCCACCCACATATATTCAAAATTTTACAAAATCTAGCTTTTGGGTTGGCCTTGGCCTTGTGATGAAAATAGACATATAGGGAAAATATTATGAATCAATATTAATTGATTATTATTACTTAAAAGATTCTGAACCCTAAAATCTTACTACTCGCACACAAATCTTGTCATAGCCTCGACCTCTTCCACTATTACTTTCTTACCTCACTGTTTACGCTATTGTTTTCATCACTAGGGGGGCAGAGCCTTCAGCTGCTCTGACCTCAGCTCTGGAATTCTCTCTCACCTGATCTACGGAATCTTTTCTCTCTCACAGTTTAAATCTCTGCCTAAAACTCATCCATGTAGGCTTTCTTACTTGTTGTGAATAAAACATTTCACTAGTCTGTTTTTTCCTATCTAATATCCTGCTTTTTATTATTTATAATTCCTTGACTTACAAATTGAAATAATTCCTTGACTTACTCGAATGATTCGTATACAAAAAATTATTTAGGCAAAATCCTCTGTATCAAAACCTCATTAATTACTTTTATGCCATGGTCTGTCTGAATACTGGATTCTGATTGGCTCGTAGGCTGAAACTGAGAGATAATGGTTCCTGAAGAGAGATGATGGTGACTGCATCATTTAAAGAAAACGCAGAGTATGGAGTTATTTTTACGGTTCCTGTTCTTGTATATTTTCACATTAAAAGGAGACCAGGAGCTTTATATTAACATTCACATGTTTTAATTTATGTTACTACATTAGCATTGCATTTAAGAGATTGCTGGCAAGTAAAACTTTAATGTTTGTTTTGAAAGTTAACATTACTATAACCGCAGAGTGATATATTTCTCAGTCTTCGCCTCCAGCTAACATTAAATGGAAGGGTGAAATATGTTGTAGTTAGTGTAAGATCATTCAAGAATAAGAAAAACGTAGCCCTTAGGCCTGGACACGTTTGAAAGAGGACAGAATACTTTAAGTCAGTATTATTCTAGTGTTGATGCATTTAAAATAAAGAAAGAGAGCAAAAGAGAGGCCTTGAGACATTGACTTTTTCAAACCAAGTTTACTGCTACTCAAAGTGATGAATCAGGCTATTAAAATGCAAATTTCTATATCAAATGAAATGGAATGTAGAGGAAGTAGTTTATTTATTTTATTTTTTTCATCCCAACTATCCTGTAAAGTCTGCTCTTTATCCTAGAGAAAGCAAGAAGAATTTTGTAATTTTGGATAATTTAGTAAAATATATATTTTTTCTTTAAAAATATTTGAAAGATTTAGTAGTATGATTCAGGAGATTTTAAAAACTAGATGAATTAGGAACACCTATATAGTGAAATGTACCATCAATGCCAAAGAAAATGAAACGTAATGATGCAATTTACTCTAGAATTACAGTATGTCTCATAATTACTTCTTACTGTTGATGTGTTGCCTATAATTTATTTAGACAGGAGCTGATTAAACAATCTCAAATCAGTATTTTTTTCACCAAACGCATACTCGTAAGAGCAAGGTTTCAAGCACACATAGTGGAATCTTCAGCACGATGCTGTCAGTAATGTGGATTAATTATTGTTCAGTGTTTTTAGAGAGTCTGTTTAGCAGCAGCAAGCTGTTACTGAGCCCTATCAATCATTCTATTAACTCTGGCTATGCCTTTGACATCACATTAGTGAATGTAACTCATTATCTGGAGGGAAATTAGACTAGTGCGGTTGCAGCCATGCGTTCTGTCTCTCTGCCCCGTAGCACACAGCTCAGAGCTGTTTGATTGCAACGCCTGCTAGAACTGAAGTTGATTAAGTAATGACAGATCCAGTATCTGCGCTTTCACTCCAAACTAATTCATCACTAGTGGCAGCATCGTAGGTCGCTCGTCTTACGCAGATGAACGAAGCACCCGGAAAAGCTGTGACTTTTTCTCACTCTTAGCATCCAAACTATCAAACTTCACAGATTCTCCAGCCAAGTCGCACGATAGTGAAATTAGCAAACGCCCAAACATACTGTGGAGTTGTGAAGAAAATTGTGAACTTGTTCTAAGGAACGCTTGATGGTAGAGGCTGTGCTAAATCTGCCGTTCAAGCTGCTACAGATACTTAGAATCATGGCAGTGGGGGTGACGCGTATGGATGGACGTGTGAGTGATTGTCTATTGTCTTTAAATGAGATTCTGCCGGGGCGATTTAGCTTCTCAGCATCATTAAAAGTTCTCCTGATTGCATTTTCAGGCAACCTTGACCTTCTGCGCTGCAATAACAATCAATACAGTAGCCATTAGCATCTGCGTAATTGAAGGAGGAAAAATGAGCTAACAGCCTCCCGATCTTTTCCCGCCATTTGCTTGGGAAGCAGATGGAGCGAACTAAAGAGCTTGTAGGAAAGATGGATTTGATGAATTAAAACCCGAGATGCAAATTTAGATTTCTGTAATTACACTAGGTGATGGTTACGATTTTTCAGAGGAAACCTTCTGCCATCTTGTCTTCTGCCAAAGCCTATGTCCTTAAGAAACAATCACAAACACCTTATAAATGAGAAAGGTGACACAAGTTATACATCTGCTTTTTCTTTAATTTAACTTTTTAAAGTCATGGGACTTGGAAATTAACCAAAATGTTTGTGGTAATTTTGCCCGAGGGACTCTGATTGCTTTGTGCTAATGACTGATGAACATTAGCGTTAACTTTGCACTGTACAGTTAGTTGTAGGCTACGCACCCATATTAGTTTGTTGTCATAAATCATTTTTTTCACACTTAGGGGCATGAGTGCTTTATTTAAGTTGGAAAAACAGATGAGGAATATATGGTTAGTTGAGAGATTTCGAAGGTCACCAGCTTTTAATTGGATGGAGAATCTTGAGTTTGCATGATCAGGGTGTGAAAAAGAAACTCGCTTTGATTTATGCTAATAAAGCCTTGTCTCATGTGTGGTTATGGAGGTGCAGTTCACAATCATTAGTGGCTGAAAAATTCCTGTTTGGATTTCGCTTAATGGAGGCGAAGAAGAGAAGTGCACATTTTAATGGTATTGATCAAGGTCTGCTGAGCTCTAGGGTCTGCTCTAATTATGACCTCTTTTTCAGTTTCTTCTGTAATGATGGCCTCAAAGTCATTATTGCTCATCCCATTTATCTGATTCAGTGCAGGAATAATACAGAGACAATGGAGGAATGAATCTGGCTGGCTTGAAAGGGCTTCAGTGAAGCACATGCATCTTTGGAGCTCTTTTCAATAGAAGCTTAAATGACAGGTTTTTTGTTTTGTAATGCTCTTTACACTGTACTGCTACAGTTATTTATGCTGGGATTTATCTCTTTCTGAATGTTTTGGTTGATGGAAGTCATTTCAACATTATAAAGCATAAAAATCTGAACACAGAGATTTAATTAACATACTTTTTTATTTTGCTCAATATATTATTGTTATCTAAATCTGCATTTTTTATTAAAAAAAAATAATGTTACTGATATTTTTACACATCATTTAGTAATTTAACAAATGTTTGGAAATTTCACCACAGAGGAGGAGTGCCTGATATTTACCCTCTACAACACTTTTTGTTAAGGGAGCAAGTTTACTAACTCAACACGAACACTATGTAGAAACATGAAAACAGAAACATGAAAGTCAACCTTATAAAATAAATAAGCATACACTTTTCCTTCTCTGTGTATTTATCCTGTATTTTTACAGATATTTTTTTTTTTATGTTTGCCAAATCAAGTTAAAAAAATTGCAATACTGCTCCACTCCATTAAGTTTGTATTTTTAAAACCATTGTGAAAATAAAACATGATCACAAGCTGCTGCTGATCCATTGGTGGGAAAGTCATTCCTGGAGAGGCACCCTTTTCACATTTCACATCTGGTGAATCAGGTACATTGAGGTCCCTTTTGAAACAAATGTGCTGTTATTGAAGACATTAGCTGTTTTAACCCTACAATTTTAATCAAGAAAAGAAGTGATTTTCTGCCAGAAGAAAATGTCTTATTTTGCTAGTTGGCTTGATCCTTTGCTAGCACCACTGGCAACGTGATTATTAGTTACATAACTAAATACCAAAATATATAAATTGTCATGTTAAAAGTACATGTTTTAACTACGTTTGGTTTCTACTTGGGCTAAACGGATTAAAAATGTTTGTGTTTTGGGACATGCTAGGCACGAATTCTTAAAATTCAGACTACTCCCGGCCAAAATATATTGATTGACCTTGATTTGGATTAATAGTCAAAACACAGCATTGCAGATTTTAGATTTTTTTCACAAGGTTAACCTTACCCATACATTCTTGAATTGGTTTACATTACTTTACATCAAGACATTATTTTTTACTTTTGCATTTACGTTTCTTTACATCCTCAGATCAACTTCAGTAAATTGCTGTCTTGTTAACACTTAAAGAAGACAAGTGTTTTTTTAGATCATGGATGAATACGTTGGAAGAAGTAATTAACAAGAATGAAGTACTTGTTCGTTTTGAGCTGTTTGTCACCAATTAAATGCAATACAGCAGAATTGTGAACATTATTTTTAATTAAACAAATCTAATCTTTCTTTTACTTTATTTAAAATACTTTCAGACACTGAAATCAGTGATTCAGCATTTAACCACTAGTAAAACAATGCTTAACTAATCAAAGAGAGGATGCTTGTACTTTTCCATTTCTGATTATTATTGTGAATCAATTCAGCGTTGAGTCACTCTTCCTCCTCGTTTCGATGAGGAGGCTCTGTGTTGTGTGCGCACGCTTAAGGATTTATTCCATCATACAAATCTGCAACAGCTGGAGTGGCACACTGTGCATGTAAACTTTGTGTATGTAATTTGGTAACAAATCAAGTTTAATCATGCCGGTGCTTCGCTGACAAGAGATGAGGAGAGGACAGAAGCATCTGGACATGCCAAAGAGCATGCTTTAAATGGCTAGAGGTTTGGGGCTAGAGAATAGATTGTTATTGCTGTTGTGGTTTTGAGGACATTTGGTTATGTATAAAAAATTCTAAACAGGCATTAGTATTTTTTATTTTACCAACAACTTGGCATATACAGTGTGAAAGTTTAAAAACAAAACAGTGACTGAATATCAATGCAGTTTTTCAAATTGCAGTTTTTTTCACCTCATCAGCATATAGTTTGTTTTAGACTTGTTAAAACAACCAGTTATTAGCATTTGTTGGAGGATGTGTGATAACTGATGGGGATAAGTTAGATAAACTATTAAAACAAGTTGTTTTACTCAGCTGTTTGTACATTTAAAATACTTATGTGGGTTATGTGGGTTTGGAAAAGAGCCAATTATTCAAACGCTAGCTTAAAAAGTTACGTTTTTAATCAAGTAATAATTCTGTGAGTGCAGCGAAGCTCTGGACAACATCCGGGAGTCTGTTTCAGTGCTTTGGGGCTCTGTACGAGAAGGCTCTTCCCCTTTGCTGGATTTACTAATCTTTGGAATAATCAGTAGTCCTGCTTCTTGTGATCGAAGAGAGCGAACCGGAATATATCATGATAGGAGACTGCTCAGGAATGCCGGAGCCAAGCCATTCAGCGCCTTAAAAGCTAGAAGACGTATCTTCTTTTGAATTCTACAGACGGCATGTGCCTTAATTTAACTTTAGTCTTTTTATCATAGGAAGTAGGGTTCTCAAACATCTGTAATAACAGATTTTTAACTGTAGGGGAAAAATGTACAAAGTGGTCCTACATTTAAAACTGAATTACTCTGTGTTTGATTTTTAGATCCAATATGTAATTTTTCTGATTTATCAGGATTTAGCATATCATAAGGAAATTTTAACTCATCCAATCATTAATATAAGCAACACATTCAAATATTTGATTTGGCTTTGAAAGATCGTTCAGTTTTGCTGATTTATGGAGCTGAGTTTTAGCCTCATAATAATAATATTTTGTTGAATGGCATCATGTAGATTGAGAATAATAAAATAGCTCCTGAACAGATCCTTGTGGTACTCCATCCTCAACTAATATTGGATCTGCTAGCAATGTAACTATACGGTCAAAGAATCTGAATATGGATAACTGCATTGTGACAAAAATGTCAGAAACCTAATAATTGCAATGACAAACAACAACAAACAAACCTTCAGATCAGCTTCTGTTATGTTTATTATTAGCTAATTAGTTTAGCTGCGATTACCGTATAAGATTGTGGAATGCACTCAGCTAACAGTTGATGGCTAAGAAATGCCAGTTTTAAAAGGAGACTAATTGTTACTTTTTAAATAAATGTTAATGTGTAGTTGTTCACGTTAATTTACATTTTAGTCTGTAGATAGTTGCATGCCAATCAAATGATTTATTTAAATGTGTTTACTGATGTATGGTTGCACTCCTCAAAGCAAACTGGAATGTTATTATTTGTATTACTATTTCAATGTTTAAATGTCTAACTGTTAGACAGATTAAAACCAATGAGTTGCTTTGGTTAGACTAGTTGTTGTGATTGTAATCTTAAGAGAGTTAAATCCGAAGAGATATTTTTGTGTCATTATAGCAAGTTTACTTATATTTAAAGTAGCTTAAAAAACACTGACTCATGTGTTAATTTGTAAAGGAGTCAGTTAGTTTTTAACTCTGCTTGAAGAGCAGAGAGCGCAAAAATCACAAGAGACACATGTGTTTGTTAGCTTTAGCCTGTCAGAGAAAGAAACCTTTTGGGTTGAGATACAATTTCTGTTTTTATATATGTTACGTTAGCATCCTGTTGCTATATAAAGATTTGCATTATGTTAGAGGAGCAAAGATGTTGACTTACATTTTCGAGGTTTAACGATGTTGGGTACCACGATGTTAGGAGTTTCTGTGGTGCCTAGAGTTGTGAAAATCTATAATGAAATGCTATAAGAAAGTAACGAAATGTGAGCCTGTTTTTGCTGATTAGTCGGTTGTGATGCTTGAAGTAGATGTTTGCTTCCACTTCTTGGAAGCGCAGGTAGGCTAGCACAGCAGACAGCAGGGAGTGGATGTGATGACAGCAGACGATATATTATTACTCTGTACATAAAGACACATGTCCTTCAATAATTTTTTTGTATTAGATCTTACAATAATAATTATGATAGTAATATTAGTGGTAATAGACTGTATCAGTAATTATAGATGCATACCATGGAAGTGGTACCATGGAGATAGCAACCTAGATTTTGTTCAGAATGCATTTTATGTTCCATGAGGACACTTTGCAAGCTGTTATGAGAATTGATAAGTGTGCGTTTTGGCTCAGTCAGAGTCAGTCTGGGCAGGTGTTTGTGGTCAGTGCTGGTATGAGATGGAGCTGCACAAAGCATTCACTCTGTCCCACACAAATACACACACAAACACCAGACCAGCTGGTCCATCCACGCTCACATCTGTCCAGCCCTTGTTTACCAAGCAGTCAGTCGATGTGCTCAGTGCACAGGACAGGCACACTGACACTGCAAGGCTTGCTTGTTTGGCTCTGCTGGAAAATAACCTGGGATGATTCATGTATATTTGCACAAGTTTACCATGCTCAAGTATATATACATCATGGTTTGCTCTACACAAGTACAAGGATGACTAAAATGGAAATTTCTCTTTATTCTATAGGACGTTTGTGTGAATGCAATTGTAAAGCTGTTTTTGCAACAACAAAAATCTAATTCACAAATTCAAAAGTTTTTCTAACTATGTTTTTCACACTATCAGCCATTTTAAACAAACAAAAAAACTGCAACATAGTAACATAATTTTGTTTACATAGTAAACATAATTAGCAACATATTGGTGGTGTGTCAAACATACCCCATTAATCAACAAGGTTTAAATAAATGTAAAACTGGTATATTTAGTTTACCTATTACCTAACTTTGTGGTTTATATTAATCAAATTTAAAAAATAAATACTGTACATTAAGTTAATTCAAGAAAATACTTCACATACAAGAAAATGAATGGTGTTTTTGAAAAATCTTAATATCTAATAAAAATAAAGGCTCTTTATCTACATAAAATGTTAGACTTCATTTACTCTCTGATTTTAATTGAGACACAACTGTTAAAGCGATGTTACTATGTTTTGTATGATCATATATAGCATAATGGATTCAGTTTGAAAGAGGAATAAATCTTGTGCTCGGATGATATTCATGTGAAAATAAGTTCAATATTCGTTATCTCTTTTTTTTATTGTCAAAGTCCAGACACTAGAACATAAAATATTGTCTGTTTTTTAAATAGGTTTTAAGACAATGCTTAACTTTATTGCGGGGTGTTTTTGTCTCTGTGGATAGTGGGATAGTGACTTACCCTAAAACTCGAACAATAATACCTTCTAAATCACTATAGAACTTAATGTACCACTATAAAACTTAATGTTCATGAAAAAGTGTGAAATATTGTCTTAAGTGAAGTGTGAAATTAAACATGTGAGCTGATGTGAATTAAGTCTGCTTTTAGGTAACAGTGCTTCAGTTTTGGTTAAGTGGAAATACATCCAAAAAATGTATTTAAAAAGGTCCTTCAAATAAAGACTAAATGAAATTGTTGTGTATACATTTGAGTTGATCAAGAAAAAAAGAAAAGGTAAACTGACAGGGACTAGTTTAACAAGTGGTTTCTTTTGAGTGGGTTGTTTTTGATGCAATAGCGCTTTTGGTAAACCCATTTTTTGTAATAGGGTTCACAAGAGCCATATCTTCAGCCAGGGGAAATGCGATTGTATTCGTTACTTCTTTGTGTCTGGGGAGGTTGCATTGAATGTTGCATTTTCTATCTGGTTTCGGGTACTTTTAGATTGAGCGACTTTGTTTTTCCGTACACTGTCATACTGTTGTATATGATTACATTTCAGATGATTAAATACATTTGTGGTGTTCCCCTTTGGTTTAGAAACAAGTAGTAAACACTGCTTGCAATATCTGGTTTGCTGAATATCATCCTCTGGTTTGAATCCTATATATGCTTTTTTACCTTGCAAACTTTTAATACCAATTACGATCCATTGTTTGTGTAGAAAAGCAGATCAAATTCCTCTTTAAAGAGAGCACTGATCAGTTTTTGTAATCGTAGCCTTTTTGATAAAAAGAAGAGGAGAAAAAATCTGAGAAATGTGCATCTTTGCCCTCTTTGTCTGTCTGTTTTGAGACACATTCTAGTTCCTCCCTAGGAACACATGGCAAGGTATTTTTGAGAGCCATCTGCTCCAAACTGCCTCGCTAACACTATCTGCTGCTTGGAAAATTAGTGTTTAGTTTTTTTAACAATTGACTCAGAGTTTCAGCATGCCTTACTTTATAAAGCTGAAGTGTTTTTTTCTTTGTTATTTTTATTGTCTTCTTTGCCTGATCCTTAAGTCTACATCTGTCTCATAATGAAATTTTGTGGAGCATATAAACATCAATTGGTCCATCGTGCACACTTTCAGGGATTTCCACAGAAATATTGGACATGTGACCTGGGAAATTGAACTTAAAATTTAATTTCAATCTTTGCTTGAAAATCACATTGAAAAATTGTTTTAAGGCTGCATTCATGTTTGGTAAATGAGTGGAATATCTTGACATAATACATAAAACTTTTGAGTCCCTGTGCATGCATCAGAAGAGGTGGGACGTGATCTTTTCAACTCAGCTAAAACAGGAGGAGTTGCTTATGAAAATATAGTTCAGTGATGCTGTCCAGTGCTGTGATGAGTTCCAGAATGTGGGTCTTTGAGGCAGGTCCTGACCTCAGAACAGGAGCTTTGTCATTTTCAGCCGAGCCTGTCCCTGCACAGGTGACACAAAGAAAAGGTCAGGACTGGGGCACTGAATCTGGTCATAAATCACCTGGAAGAACATGGGACATGGTGTCCTTTGCTCCTGGCCTGTCCTCTCTGGGCCTCGTCCTAGATACCAAAAGATAGGATATAAAATATCAACTCACAGCATTGTCCCCAAAGCAATAGTTAAGTGCCATTATATTGTCCAAGGAAAGGTCAGGACAAAGTTTCAAAGTCAAAGCTTGACCACTGCAATATGGTTTTCTGCTGTGTGCTCACTTTAGATGAGCATCAGCGGAAGTGGCCTAGCTGAATATCTCTATTTCTTGCCGTCCGTTTGTATGGCTGTTTTCTGTTTTGTTTGTGTGATGATTTTTTTTATAATTATTTGTTGACAAATAAGCCGTTTCATCTTTCTTCTGTCTTTTTCCATTATGGCCTGCTGCTGCATCTTGTATTAAGCATTCTGAAAAGCTGAAGCTGCCTAGTGGTCTTTTTTTGGGAGAGCAGTTAGGAGACCATTACAATAACCCAGCCTGCTGGTGATAGAAACATTGCAATGATTAGATGCTTCATCCCCAGTCAGGATCTAGAGAAATTATTCCATGCTTTTGAGATGATAATAAGCAGATTTAGTTATTGCTCTTATGTGACTGATGAAGCTCAGTTCACGATCCAGAAACACCCTGATGTTCTTAACCTGATTTTTAATTGTAATACTTTTAAAGCTAAGGTATCTGTTCACCTTGAGAACCTCTGCTATGTTCCCAAAGGCAATTACATCATTTTTCAAATTATTTAACTGAAGAAATTCTGTGACCATCCAGCTCTTATTTACATCGAGGCATTTACAGAAAGAGTTTACTGGGTTGTAGTCATTTTGAGAAAGGGCCAAGTAAATCTGAGTGTCATCTACATAACTATAATAGACAACTTGGTATCTTCTCATTATTTGATCAAGTGGTAGCATGTACAGCATGTAAACAAAAGGGGTGCAATATTTGAGCCTTGAGGGACCACACATGAAACTGGTGTCCAGTTTGACATGTGATCACCTCATATAGAAGCCTCTCCCTTGTAAGTATGAGCTGAACCCTTCTAGCACAGTCCTAAAATGATCAACACATTTCTCCAGCCTAGCAAGGAGAATACTATGATCAACAGTGTCAAAAGCAGCGCTCAGGTCAAGTAGAACCAGCACAGTCAACTTTACTGAATCTGTAATAAAGCGGAAATAGTTAGCACTTAGCAAATAGCACTTATAACATAAAGGAGACTTTTAGGGGCGCTTTTAGCTGTAGCTTGAATGGGTTTATCAATATATTTTTTTTTTCACGGTAACGTTACCCAACTCAGATTTCTTTTTTTATTTCGCTTTTTTATTTTTTACTATCAAGCTCTCAAGCACTGTTTCTGCTGTCACAAATTCATTCGATAGCCTTCAAGTGGTGCATGGGTGGTATCAAGCTTATAAAAACCATTTGACTGACAATATCACCATTTGAGATGTAGAAGATACAGCTTTGTTTTTCTGTTAGTAATTATCGACAATAGTTCTATGGAAATTTAAATTTAAATATAAAATTAATACTATTATTAGTACTCTGTAACAAAATTTGAGGGTGCTTCTGAAAAGAAATGCTTCAGCAGATTCAGTCAGATTGAGCAACTTGTGCTAAGCTAAAAGTGTAAAACAAAAACAAAAAAAATTGTTTCAGCCTAAACCCCTTTTCAAAGGGAAATGTTGCTTATCACTCTCATAAAAGTTAGTTTGCAATTGTGTAAAAAAAACCCCATTAAAGCAGAAATTTGTTCTTAACAGTAATACCCTAAAAATGAATAGCTCCAGGCTGATCAGCTGGATATAAAATATCACAGAGGCAGTTTGGTCTTTGGAATGATTTAGTTTTTTCATGCATTTAAATAAACTTCCTATGAGTTGTATGCATTCCATTTATCTCACTTACCCCTTACTCTTAGGAGTAAGTGTTGATGGGAAGGCCTTTTCCTTTGCTTAAAAGAGAATTGGGACACCCCTTTGCTTCTTTTGGAGGAGGAAGAGTTCAAAATGAAACACAAAATGTGATCTAAACTCACATTTTACAGCTCATAGCACCTCATAGAGCATGCTCTCAACTTTGTCTGAGGATAAACTTAAATAATCTAACCCGCATAAGGACAGAACAAAAAGACCATCTTCATTTCCCACACAGAATACATTAGCAGTAAGTAGCATCGTGGTTATTGCAGAGGTCTGAATCTACAGCGGACACCTGGGATTCTCTAGGCTGTTTGATCTGGGCCTTTCAAGCACTGCGATCACCCTGCTAAATTGCACCTAATGGACAAGGCCTGCCACTCAGAAAGCCAGACAAGAGGGGGAGGACAATTTACTGTGCGTACACACCTGTCCTTTGTAGTTCAGAGACCACATTGTGAGCACCGGCCGCATTAGCCTCGATTCACAAACAGCACTTCGGAGCAGTAGAGCACAGCCTCCATTTAGAGTCCCTCAATAGCTCTGGGATGCTATTAGCCCTGGTAGCCAAGGATGTTCCTAGTTCCCCACAGAACAATGCCTCATGTACTCCCCCTTAGGAGAGACCGACAGAGACCGAGTGATGCATCACCGCACCTGTCTCTTCAATGGAATTCATCATGACTATCATGCTTGTATGGATTTGCATTCGTTAGCTGTATAAATTAATAGTGTAAACATTTTTATTTTTTTTGGTGCATAAAAACCTTATGATGCTTGATTTAGTTACTTGGTAATTGGTCAGCCATAACTGCACGATAAGATGACTTGTTTGCGAGGGATTTACAAGTTAAGTCAATGGGTAGAAGTGATCTTGAATAAGTATAGAGAAGGTGATGTGGGTATTAAGTGTACAGTGGTGTGAATGTGTAGGTGTAGCGTTGAGGAGCGTGGAATTAGTCTCAGATGGCCATTGGTGTAAACCAATTACAAATATTGTAGTTACTATAATTTATTAAATTAATGAATATTCCGGCAGAATGGTTTTTATAACTTCACCTGATTGCTGGTTTGTTATAGATTGTTTTTTTTTGTTTTGTTTTTTACAAAACATGTCTGAAATTCTATTGCCTGCAGTCAGAGATAAAACTGTTGATGGTAATAAAACAATGTGTTTTTTATACTTCAAATTAACAGGACTAATAAAGCCTACTTTTTCAATTTGTAAGATATAAGGTGAAATCCTTTTACAGTGTAGTACTCATTACTCAAGTACTTTTAGAAAGGCTGCTTTGTACTCATACTATTACATATCACATACATTTTATTTAGTATGGATACTCTACTTTCACTTTTTTGGCAAGTAATGGTACTTTTGCTTGCGTATGATAATTCAATTTAGCTGATGTGTCAACCAATCATGAGGGCAAAGTCATTGTATGAAACTTTTTCTCTTCAATTATTACACATCAATTGTTACTGATGAAACCTCCACATATTTAAGCCAGATGTGTCCATTAAATCTACCCAAAATGTCACATCCTACCAGGTCCAAAATTCAAATACTGTAATTGCTTATTCCCATTGCACCAACTTGTCATTCGCTCAGCTTTGTTTCCTTGCTTGGTGCCACAGAGTTCAAGAATGCTTCTTTCCATTGACATTGCAATGGGGAAAAGAGTTGTAAATGAGTCAAGTTTTCAGTGAATAATTAGTGGTTTAGATGATACACTTGTATATATCTTATCTCAGTTCGTTTTACTCATTTTACGGTGTACTTGTTCAACTGTGATGTTTTCATGGAAATCAAACTTTTCAGGGTTTGATTTTGGCTTAGTTTATTCCAACACTATTGAAAGCATCAAAACAGCAGAATCGTCTTTTTTTGAAGTTTCTCATGTTTGGTTCCATGTTTGTCTTCCTCCGCTGCCAGCTCTCCTAGAGAGGAGATGGTTTAAGCTGGATCCAGTTTTTTTTCTGTAAAAGAAAGTAAGGTTTCAGTGTGTGCTCCTAAAAACTAGCTTGCAGAACGTTACTTGACCTACAAATTGGCTAGAAGCATTCTGCTACTGGCAGTGTTTGTTCTGGGTTGCTGATTGATTCTGATCCTGGTAATCAGACGTCATCTGCTTCTGAAAACTGCAGTTCACCACTGTAACCATTACACTAAACCTTACAGTTATTATAATTGTAATATAGTTTGAGGAAAGCAGCAACACTAACAGCTTTCAAAAAGCAACTGAAAACTCTTCTCTTTGGAGAACACCTACTATTAAAAAAACATTTTTCCTCCTATGTCTTTTTTCCTCCTCTGTCTTTATATGCTTCCATTATTTCCTTCCTGTTATGGTTTATCGATCAGTTGATACAATTTTTATTATGAGACAGTTGAGATAGACTTTGACGGTGTAACAAATTGCATTTTGTCTCTCCCCTAATGTAAGTTCTTTGGACAAAAGTGTCTGCCAAATGCGTAAATGTAAAATGTAAATATAGTGATTAGGAGCTTTAAGTTTTATTTTCCATGTACCATGATGCATGTTTTGTATGAAGTCTATGCTTGTTAGGCTGACATGAGTGCTTTTAGTTCAGATTGGAAATGGGATTCTTAGCTGTATAGTTTTTTCTTTTAATATAAAAAATATGGTTATTTCCAAACATGAAAGAATGTCAGTGGTGGATTTCACATCTGCTTTAGTTTGAAAAAGTAACTGTTATAGCATTTACTTCTGTAACTTTTTAAAATGTATCAAATAAAAAAATACTGAAAACAATCAGAAAACACTTGGTAGCCAATCAGATTGAAACATCTTGACGTTTGTTCGTGATTGGTCGGATTATTGTTCGGTCTCTCTGAATGCTAGCAGGCTGAATGCTGCACTGGAGCACCTGTATTAATCAAGAACACTCTGTTAATGTTTAATGCTGATGAGTAAGTGAGCTGTTAGAGAGCTGTCAAGATGTCAGTGAACAAGAAATGCTCGCACACACACACATGAAAGAAGAGCTCAAAGGGTCACGTCTCTGAATTAGACAATGCAGGAACTGTCTTATTATATTACAACTAAAGATAAGATGACCAAGGGGAAATGCTATTCATGTTGTATTGTTACAGGTGTGAAGATTTACTTCACTATTAAACATTGACATGAAAAGTCACATTTCATGTAACACATTATAGAACTGTTTACTACTTTACAGTACATCTTTCCTAAGATGTTTTTGAATGGAATCAAGTTAATCATGAGAAGACCCATAATCACAGTAAGTTGTCGTTC
The DNA here is from genome assembly GCA_900490495.1 of Danionella dracula. Lineage (NCBI taxonomy): Eukaryota > Metazoa > Chordata > Actinopteri > Cypriniformes > Danionidae > Danionella > Danionella dracula. The sequence continues at coordinate 4,033,859 of UELW01000067.1, read as the reverse complement.
ACATTTTTAAACCACTTTTGATTATTAATTTCAATAATATTTATAATTTAATCTCTTATTCAAGGTCCACTAATCAGTATTTAATTTTTTCTTTGGTTCAGTCAGTGAAAACCATTGAAATCATGGTAGCTAAATGGTTCATAGCTTCGTCTAACTTTTGATAGCTTCTGTTTATTGCCTTTTTTTATTTCAAACCTAACCAGTATTTTGAAAACTCGTATACTCGCATCTTTAAAAAAAAAAAAAAAACACACACACAAAAATCAAATAAAGTTTGTTTTTAAAATAGTGGCTATTATTTTTTTTATGTATTCTTGGGTTCTTGTCAGGTTTTGAATTGAAAAACTTTCAGTTTGAGTGGAAATGATTTGATAAGAGACAACACACTGTCGGTGCCATTTGGACATCCATAAAACATAAAGGTTACATTTGAATTTGAATCAGAAGAGAAAAAAAAATGTATATACAGACACGCACACCCCCCCCCCCCACACACACACACACACACACACACACACGCACGCCCGCTCACAGAACTTAGACAAATTGGTACCTCGAGATATGAAATGAATAGTAATACTATTACTATTATTAAAACTATTATGTATTTCCTTATATGAACCATAAGGAAGGAAATGCAAAAGTTTTGTTCCATTCTGTAGCTATTATTTTATTATGACAAAAAAAAATTCCGCCCCTTTACATCTTCACCGTAAATTCAATCTAGGAGTGAAAGTTATTATTATATTTTAAATAAGCCCATTTAGTGGACTATAACTATTTTTTCTTCTTCTTGTCATTATTAGTACCACAAATTTTCTGTCTTTTCTTTATTAGGATACACATATAAGCACACCATCTTATATCCTCAAGTTCTTAAATATCCCATTGATCACTCTCTGCAACCATAGCATAAGTAATGTTAATAATTGATCATTGGTTCATACGGTGTCACCATGTTCTGTAACATAATCAATCAGCTACACATTCAACCTCTCCATAGCAAACACTCACCTTTAGCCATGAGCTGCTTTCTTATGAACAATTGAAAAGTGGGTCATGTGTGCGTGACCTAATGTAATATTCACAGCAAAACTCCAAAGCATTTCTGCAAGGCTGCTATGTGGAACCAGGATAGGGTTTCCTCATATTCAAATATTCAATGGTCAGGTTGCAAGACAGTAGATTGAGTCTCTGGGTGTTCTGTTCCGTTCTTCCTCTCAATGCCAGTGTACATGGCTAATTAGAAAAATGAACCACTTACAATGCCATTCATATTGTTCAGTATTAATCACCCCGTTTGAAATTGAATCAAACATGTGTAGGGTGTCTGAGGGAATTAGCTGGAATCGGTAGACTTAAGCTGAGTATAGCACAATGCCAGCAGCAGTCATGAATAATAAGTAGCCACATATAGCTTGATTCAGGAAGAGCTCATTGAAGGTTATTGACACAGTTTCGAGATCCTAGTGGAGGCTAAAGTTCCCACAGTATTCATGTCATTGTAAAGGGAAACCAAAGTAGAATGCATCTGCGTTTCATTCTAATCTTCAGCAGCTCTCCATATCTGCCTGAGGGGACTCTAAGATGCCACCGCCTAAAGTATGCAAATACCCTTGATATTACTGTCTCATTTGAATAGAGATTTTCATATTAAAATATTGATGGTGCTTTAACTGGGGCCCACTCTCAATCCTCATTATAGATCAATGTATGTCAGCCACTTCTGTGCTGTTGCTTGATGAATGCAAATGATTGCTTGCGAGCATCTAATTAGACAGTTGTTGAAAGGTTGTTTTTGTTAGCTTTTTTTGCTTTGGTTTGAGAACTAATGAAAGAAAAGTGAGTCCTCGGATTCTCAATGATTGGTCTGTTTTAAGGTTTGACATTGATTTATAGTATTTTTTTCTGCTTCTTATCATGTCATTTCGCCTGCTTTCATAGACTTTTCAAGATTATTTGAATGAAACTTATATGAATCGTAAGGAAGCTCATAGAAACTGAGAAGCTCATCACTTAGCCCATCGTGTCTGATTTTTTACCATACTTTATTAAAAAGGCCAATTTCCGTTATGAATAGCTTGAATTAGCTTCAACACAATCATTCCAGACACACTTATCAATAAACTGGACACTCTTGGCTTCCCCTCTCTCACATGCGCCTGGATTAAAGACTTCTTGACAAACAGGCCCCAGACTGTGAGACTTGGCCCCCACCTATCCTCCACTCGCACACTGAGCACAGGCTCCCCACAGGGCTGTGTGCTGAGCCCTCTCCTGTACTGTCTCTACACCCATGACTGCAGGCCGCACCACAACAGCAACCTCATTGTGAAGTTTGCTGATGACACCACTGTGGTCGGACTCATCTCAAAGGGTGATGAAACAGCCTACAGAGCGGAAATCCTGAAGCTGACTACCTGGTGTTCAGAGAATAACCTAGTTCTGAACACCAAGAAGACCAAGGAGATCATCGTCGACTTCAGGAGGCGCAGCACCGACCTAGCACCCCTTTACATCAACGGTGGGTGAGTGTGTGGAGAGGGTCCACACTTTCCGTTTTCTCGGCGTCGTCATCTCGGATGACATCTCATGGACGGAGAACATCACAGTGGTCACCAAGAAGGCCCAGCACAGACTACACTTCCTGCGAGTCCTCAGGAAGCACAATCTGGACTCCAGCCTGTTGCTGACCTTCTACCGTGCGTCCATCGAGAGCCTGCTGACATACTGCATCACAGTATGGTACGGCAGCTGCACCCTGGCAGACAGGAAGAGACTCCAGAGGGTGGTCAGAGCAGCACAGAAGATCATCGGCTGCCCTCTCCCCTCCCTACTGGACATTTACACCTCCCGTTGCCTCAGCAGAGCCGAGAACATCATCAGGGACAGCTCTCACCCGGCTTCTGGACTGTTTGAACTGTTGCCCTCAGGAAGGCGCTATAGGTGCATCAGAATGAGGACAAACAGACTCAAGAACAGTTTTTTCCCAGAAGCCATCACTACCCTAAACTCTAACAGGCGCACACAGGGAATGGCTTAATCTACACTTAAGCGGACCCAAGCATCACCCTGTGTGACATCAACATGTGCAATATACTCACTTTATTTCACTTTACATGGACAATAACCTTATAGGTGAAAAAACTATGATTGCTGTGCAATTGCAATTTTAACACTATACATTGTCTAGCTCTTAAACAGAACTGCCACCCCACCTACCTCCCCCCTCTCTTCTTTGCACTATTACTAAAGATATTTGTATTGTACTTGACACTTTATAGTATTTTTCCTTACTAAATGTTGCACTGACTAGTGAGATGCTCTTAATCTCATTGTACATGTTTATAATGCAAATTGTATGTGTATAGTGACAATAAAGGCATTCTATTCTATTCTATTCTATTCTAAATCACGCATTTTTGGCCTAGAGGAGAATGAGATTGGCTTGAAGATCAGAAGGTTGCTGGTTCGATCTCCAGATCCTTAAGGTAAAAGGTGGTCTGATTGAAGTCTTGCATTCCCATCTTTGAGCAAGGCACCAGTATCCCGACTGCTCATCGCTATAAATGCAACGATGATTGGTTTTGGTTGCATGTTTATAATCTGAGCAACGATCACGGTTTCATGATTATCACAATTATTTTTCATTCAATATTTTCAAAACACTATTAGTTAAGAACTTCATTTAAAAAAAATTCATTGCTGACCAGTAAACACAAAAAATGCAGCACAAAATAATTATAACAAACAAAAGTTCCAATCAAAACTTCTTGGAACAGAGTAGAATCAGTTTAATTGGAAAAAAAGCATTGTAACAGCATAGCTTCCTTTTGATAATAAAATAATTAGAAAATAAAAAGAAATCACATCTCTGGTAATGAGCTATGCTAGAAAAAAACAAGGAGTCAAAACTCAAAAGGTGCAGGACCCACATGTGACAAAGCCCTTAAATTCTACACATATTTCCTGTCTATTCAGCTCATACTATAGTGATAGAATAGTACTTACAGCATACTATTATTCTGCTTTTAAAACAACATTACTAATGCTAGCCATTTAGTGTTTTTGCTAATGTTAGAGCAGCAGACTGTAGTGGTTTCAATGACAAAAGTATTATTTTGAGCCAATTGCCTCGTTCAATTCTAATAAGTGTATCATTACACTTCGAGGTTTCATCCATGAATAATCTTACCCAAATAGCCCATGCATAATCATGTGTTATATGTATTGCTGTTTTTTACATTGCCCTCAAAGCTGTGCACAACGCACACGTTACAGTTTTTTTTTTTTCATTAATATTCCCTTAACAACTCCCTACCAACTAATTTCTTTCAAGTAAGCGGTCATGGAATTTAATACAGTTAGTCACTAGCTTTGCTGATTTTTACTTAAGCACCAGAATATACCAGAATCATTCTGTGCAACAGAAATGGGATGTGGAGAAGCCTTAACGACTAAATAATCATGACCCATTAAACCGCAGTTAATATTGTATTTGGTTTATTGTTGAACCATGGCTGCACTGCTCATGTTGTGTGTTTCACTGCTGCTTGTGTATCTATGATGGGTTGAATGCAAAGCACAAATTTGGGGCCACTCTATATCTGGCTAACTAGTCACTTTTATAAATGTTTTTACTAACGGTTCATACTCAACCGCATGAACAGCAACTGATTTTGCTTTCCACCAGATTTTGCAATGGGTGGACTCGCCATAGTTCAAAGTTGTGTCTACCAACTTCCGTTATAAGCTCTAAGTGAGTTTGTTTTGATGGCTCAAAATGAGTCACTTCATCAGTCTAGTTTCAGAAACGCAAAATGCCAATATGGTACAATAAAGACCATCAAAGGAGTGGTGCTCTGTATGCTGTGTATGTTGTGTATGAAAGACTTTGTTTGAAAGACTGAAAATTTAAAAACACTAAAAATGGCTGAAGAGCTTGTGCGTTTTGTACGATTGTTTCTGGCCAATCGGTGAGCTTGCCATTAAATCGCTGATCAAAACTTATGTCAAGTCTTTTCTTTCCAATCTCCAAAAAGTAGCCCTTTGACTCTGACTTTACAGAACCTCATCAAATTGGTAGTCGAGCAACAACAGTCGATGGAAAATCTGTATAAAGGTTTTATTTAACCTCTACTTCTATCCTTCAAGTTAAACTGTTTCAGATCACATCCAAGCTGAGAACTTTATTTGAATTTTGTGGGTTTTTACAACATTTACAAATGCTTGGAATCTATTTTGTTTCGTGGCTCGCTAGTTTTTACCCAAGCAGATCCTAATTACCCCATTAGAGTTTTCAAAAGGAAATAAACACACTAACCCATCTTTTCCTCAATGACCTTCCAAAAAACTATATAATGTGTTTTGTTTTCTAAAAAGACATTTACATATCCACACACTGAATCTAAACCCCACTTCCTCTCAGTCCATGTGCGTGTGGCTTCATATTGATCACTAAATGCATGTCCAGAGCAAACAGATGCAGAAGTATTGATGTGTGTGTGTGTGTGCGTGTGAACGTGTGCCCATTTGGAGTGTGATTCAGAAGGCTGGGGTCCATCTTGGCAGTCAGGGCCGCAGCAGCTCAGGGACAGCAGCAGTGTGTGCAATGGTAATTGTGTGAATTGAGCTGTAAGGGGAAGCTGCCCATTGACCAGCGTGCTGTGCCCACTTTCCCTGTCTCTCTGGCAGGTGCGGGATGGCAGAAAAAAGAGAAACCCAGAGAGAACACATCTCAGCAGCCAGGCAGGACACAGCTGTTAGTACAGGGCCTCTATTATCCAACAGCAGCCTATTGATTCACCCTGTGGGATGTTTCCTCTCACTGTCTGTGCTGGTGTGTTTTTGCATGGCTTCGAGCTGCGATCGATAGCCAGAGGTGTCCTGGTCCTCTGATTTTAATGGCCCCTTCTTCGATCAGCAGGGACCCGCTCCACCAGGGGCTGTGTTTCCTATAATTAGAGTGTATGTTAATGCGCGGGGACCCATAAAGCACATCTCAGCCTGCTAATATAATTACTTCGCCCGCTCTGTAAAAAGCAGAACGAATCGAATGGAGTCAGTGGGATTAAGGAAGCGGGGGCAGTTTGAATGAGATTTGACATTTATTTGAGTCTGTCAGGTTATTACAGAGAGTGCTGTTGAAAACAAGGGATAGATGCTGGGTTTGGCTGAAGCGAGTACATATTTTCATCTCTACAAATTAATCATCGTCGGGAGCATTCACAACTAGATTTTTCTGTATAGAAACGTTTTAATTTCATTTTGCAATTGCAGTGGGTAGGGCCATCACAAATAGCACATTAACACAAATACATTTGTGAAAGTGAAGTGTCCGTTTTTGAAAGAATGATGAGAACTGAATATTAAATTATACAACATTTTATTTTAGATGCCTTTCATGACCCTCAAGGTCATAAAACCAAATGCACAGTCATTATATGAAAGAAAATAAGATAAAACACAGACGTTGATACTTAAACGAAACTAAATTAATGAATAACTATTAAAAAAATGAATAAGAATATTAATACAAAAAAGTGTTAAAAGCACAGAAATCCAGCAGGAACAAGAATGTAGATAATGTAGGGAACACACGATATAAAAGAACTCCCTTATAGATGAAAAGTCATTCTGAAGAGAAAGGTGTTTAGGCTGGTCTTAAAAATTGTCAACCAATTGTTTTGAAAATGAGTTTGAGAGGTGTTTAATGTGATTTAGAGGAGTGAAGATCAACAGAGAGGCTTTGACTACTTTGGTGTTTTACGTTTTTTTGTTGTAAATAAATAGTCTGCTTTCTTTACATCTGACAATAAACAAACATGTTTTTATAAAGCTAATGGTTGGAAAGTTGTGAATTTATGTATTTTATATTTAAATATGAGCAGTTAGCAAAATCTGGTTAACAAAAATCTAAATTATGATTTTAATAGATTTAGATTATTAATCAGCTGTAAAAGTAAAAGAAAGTGTTAGTCGATGACCAAAACTGATCAACGCGTAGACTGATGTGAAGTGAGGGAGCAGGTCAGGAAATGCTGAGACACAGTCCAATCGTTACAGATCTCCAAACCTCATGTGTCCTTCAGATTAGCTCAAAAGCAGCGCGCAGATCACTTCACGAAATAGGTTTTCATTGCAAAGCAATTTTTTTTCACTCACTGATTTTTTTCACCTTCTAAACTTTAAAACGGGCCTCTTAAAGACCCCTACTTTGAGACTCTTGTTTTATAGTTTGATTCCTTCACATTTAATTATTTGTAACATATTTGCAATTGTATTTGAGCATTTAGAGGTCCATTAAGAAACAGATAGTTATTGCATGAAATTTCAAACAATAAATTTTTTTTATCACTTATTACACCTGTTTTATTGTATTTTTATTTCTATTGTATTTTATTTTTGTTCAAATAGTTATGGCTTTTTTGATAATAATTGGGGAATGTTATGTTGAATAAATTTTCTTTCAACATAGTGAATACGTTGCAAAGAACGACACAAGAGGCTCAGAAAACTTTTCCGCGAGGAGAGACACATAGCATCTTATATGAGCTGATTCTCTGCAAGACTTAGCTCTCCTCTCTCCAGGTTCTGTGCTCTCGCATACTCTTTTTTTTATTTTTCTATAAAAAACACTTGAATAAGCATTTAGTGCAGAATCATGAGTACAAACAGTGTGGGCATCTTTTGTACAAGAACACTTTAGTTTGCTTTCCTTCAGTTGACTAAAATAAGATGACTAACTCGGAGACCTTCCTCAACTTCACAATGATCACATTCTTTTTTTCAGTGAACATTACTATCAGATAATTCACAGTAGTCTATTTCTTGCGAAATTTTATTAACTTTCTAATATGAGAAACAAGAATTACAAGGGACGTAATAATAACAAGATTGAAAATAAGTCTTCTAACATTTATAGAAACAATTCCTCTGCATGTAGATAATTTGCATGTTGAGTAATGTTGCATGTTTTTGTATCTATTATATCCATTCATGCCTCTTGGGTTTAGCGTTCATTCAGAGAGCACTCATCTGCAGCTATTTCTGTGTCTGAAGAAGAGAGACGGGAGTAGCTGGCTAAAAACTCTGGATCTATCTTACCACTAAGACTAAAAAAAGCAAAGCATACATAAACAACATTCAATAAGCTCACAGAGAAAACATCTTTTCAAATGAAAATCTGTAGGTTTATCTTGCGGCTGTTTCATTGTCAATCTGAAATGTAAGGGATTGGAGGAATTGTGCATATAAGCCGTCTTAATCTGTCTCTCATCCACACATGGGCATCTGTTCACAGCCTCATTCCTCCAGCAAAACAGACCGTCTTCTGACAGCTGTAATTTCAGTGACACTCTCATCTCCTCCTTTCTGCAATGATGGCAAAGTCCGTGTGTCTGTGTTTCCTTTGGAAATTGTAGTGTCTGTAAGAAAGACTTCTGTCTGCGAATGTGTCTTTAATAGTGCTTTACATGCGTGCTTCGATATGGTTTGGAGCGGCTCACTTTTGGAGGACTTCCCTCTATGTAAAGGATCTAGAACATAAACTCTATTATGTAGCATTTGAGGTTAAGGAGCCGTAGTTATCAAAGCACAACATGTGCTGCACTTCACTAGAAACCCCTACTCGGCAAATAGATCTCTTTTTGGTAAAGTATAGTTATAATGATGATGCATTTTGGTTAAAGTAGCTTCAAAGATTATACTTAATTTTCTAAAATTGTACACAGTTATGTTTTAGTCTTGTTGTCTTAGCAAAATGTTTAGCCTCTTCATTATTCAGTCATGGAATTCCTGGCCAAGCAACAGAAATGAAAAACCTCAAGAATCCACACGCAGAGTAAACCGTTCCACCAATATTATAGTGTGGTGTGCATCATATTTGTGATGATGTCCTGAAAGTAGAGGGAGCTGGAAGTAGACAGTTCTCTAACATGTCAGCCTTACACAGTCTTGTGGGGTTAAACTTATAAACTGACCCAGGGCTTCTTTTTTGAAAGTCTAGAATTTAAAGCCAAACTTTTAGACCTTAAAAAGTCTTAAATGCACTGTTCTAGGTCTTAAACAACTTTTCACATGCCTTATTTTTCTGATATCCATGTACAACACTTTTTTTGTTGTTGTTTGGGTGTCCAGAGATTGAGGAAATTCTCCTAAATGCTACAAAAAGTCAAACTGATGGTTAAGGTTGCCAGAGTTTGAGAAAATGTGCTTAAATGCTCAAAAACATAAAAGTGACATTTAGACATGCCAGAGTTTGAGGAAAGCCTCATATATACTAAAAATCTTAAACATGATTGTAAGAGTTGCCAGATATTGAAGGAATGCATATAAACGCTCAACTTTGTAATAGTGAATAGTGTTGCAAGAGTTTGAGAAAACCTTTGTAAGTGCTCAAAAATGTATGTGATGGTTGGGGTTTAAAGCATTTTTTTTTTTTTTTGCAAAAAAGGTTTGTATGTGTGTTTGATGTTATATGATATTGTTTTCCTTAAAAAGTCTTACATTTGACCTTATGAAACCCAAACTGAGTCTAAACTAGTTGTGTAAAAGCTTTGGTCTGTTGTGTGAGATGATGCAAGAATGTGTCCAATTTATATTGGAAGGAAAGTATAGGAGACCTATAAGGTTAACTGCGGCTGTGGTTAAAGAATAGTTTGAGATTTGGTCAGATTGGGATGAGAGAGGAATTGAGCAGTCGCAGTAAAAGCCTGGGAATCTGTGCTGTGGCTCCCGTAGCTCTCAATCCTCACTGACGTTACTTACAATTGTGACCGCACACATGATGGCAAACAGATGTTGCTGGGATTACCGTAACACTGCGTGACCTCTTCTTAACTGCCCTCGATCAGGAAAAAACAAGAAAAAAAAAAACTGCTCATTTATTCCTATTCTATTGTGCCCAAATACTACACCCTGGTGTTGTTTTTTTGGATGTATGTTAAGTGCGTTGTGAAAGTGTTTTCTAGAATACACAAGCTTGCATGGGAATACAGTATAGCTGTTTTAGGACTAAGACCGTGTGCTCATTTGCCATGTTTACACTGTTGGCCAAAGCAAGAAATTCCAGAGCTTATAGCTTTCAACAGCTTTCAGTCTTAAACAGGGCCTCATCTTTGCTTCTTCTGCGTTTATCAAGATCATTTTTTCTTCAAAGCTCACTGGAGACAAGGTACTGTACCCAATAAATATTTCCTTGTGCTTCAACTGATTCAACCAGCTTCAAATGATTCAACACGCTAATTCTGCATAGAAAACAATTTCATTTAAACACCTATTTTATACTACAAAATATATCTGATTAAGCTTTATTTTCTTTATATTTATGGTTCTAAATTGTTCATTTATCATGGACACTAAATCGATGGATGAAGATTGCTTGTTAAGGTGCTCCTATACTGAAGAAAATAAATAATTGAATTAAGTAAATTGAGGGCAGCATTTCCATCCAAAAATGTATTTAGCTCTAACTAAAATAAAAATGCACATGTACTTTGAATATAATTTATTTGTATAATTTTTTTTTTACTTTTAACATATGATACTCTTATTATTGAATAATAGGGTCATTGTGGTCCAACATAGATGTTTTTTAAGACAAAAAAATCTGTTGGATCTTTCGTGGCAGACCACTCATGTCACCCTCATTACCATCAACAACAACAACAACAACATCAAAAAACCTACTCGACTTGCTATTTACAGAACTCAATGCAACATCCTCGACAATGGTGAGCATAAGATTGCACCAAAACAACCCTGGAATTTCGAATTCCAGTATTCAACAACGAAAAATAACTTCTAAGAAGCAATTTAAACACAGCCTTTTCTGAACAGTGCTCAAAGATATCAATCACAATAATACAATTCCAAGTTCAAGAAGAGTCTCCCACCCACACAACAGATCAGTAGGAAAATGGGGAAGTTAATGTTAACTTTAAGCTAGTCAGCGAAGTTCCCGGGCAAATAAAAAAAAAAGCGAGGCAACCTCGCACATGATCAGTGGATCAATGGTTTATGAAATTAACTTATTCGCTTTAAGATTATGAACCATTTTTATTGTATTTTGTGTTACTGCTATGCAATATGTATATGTATTTATTTATTTTTTATTTTTTTGTGTGTGTAGTAAGAGTTTGAAAGGTTCAAACATATGATTCTGGGAGTCCCATTGTCTCAAATTCTACAGCAAATCTCTGTGTCCAAACACACTCCTTTATGTGACACTCATCTTAGTGATTTGGAGTTAGCCAGAGGTCTCAGTTTCATATCCTGGAGGGCCACAGCCCCTGTGGGTTTTTGTTCCCGTTTCATGGGGACACACCAGTAGTTTTAAGCTTCAATTCCCCTGCCCTATTGTTCTGATTAGATGATGCTCACTGCATGGAATGGAAATAGCTACTTAGGCACTATGAACAAACAACAAGAGGCATTTTTTTGTCTTGTCTCGCAGCTTTTACAGCAGTTTTTATTTATTAACTTCAGTCTTCAATCTGATAATCGCTCAAAACCAAACTTACTTACTTGTGTGAATATATAAGAAATGCCTGATCAAATGAATGCAAGAGAAAGCTAATGAGTAATACGATTTTTCCTTGTCCTAGGGATACTTTTTTTTAATTATTACAGCAAATGGAGTGTTGGTACGTCAAAACATTCAAGAAAGAAATATTATCTCAGTTGATGATGGAGTCTGAGTTGACTCTTTCTTTATAATTAGACACACAGAGCTTATTCATTGTTAAAATTCTTAAAACTACATGTTCTTCAAACATTGAGACATGTTGCTTACCATATGACATTTTTTTCAGAAATCAATAAAAATGGGCGTTCAGAAATTCAGAAACTATTTTATCAACTTTAAAATTGTGTTTGTGCTATTCCTTATATTAGAATATCATTAAGGTGTGTATGAGATATTTTTTATGTTTTGTTAGAGCTGTTTCTTATAAAAAACCCTGTGTTAAAACTGTGATTTCAAGTTATTTGTCTCTTTAACTGGTATGAACACAGACTACAAATACTTCTCTCTCCTTCAATCCATTTTGACATTGTGAATAGTTTTTGTTTGGTTGATATTGGCAGTTGGACTAAAATGTTCTATTGAGTGTTTAAGGAAGTCCTAGACACAATTGTATTGTAAATAATTATTTGAGTATCAGTCTGGACTGCCTCATGGTTGGCATGATGAGGCTTAAAAGCTTTGTTCTTGCACGGCTATAAGATACCAACACTTGCTCGATGGTGGCAACATTTTCATTTTAATGACCAAATCAGAGTCTGAATCCGCTTTATTGCCAAGTGTTTGTGTGTAAACACACACAAGGAATCTTCTATGATACAATGAAGCAGTCAGTACAAACAACATAAATAAAATAGAATGAGGAATGTGCAACACGAGTAACAAATAACATAAGGCTATGAGGTAGAGTAATGCATGAGAAGTGGGTGCTACTATAAAAAAAAACAAAAAAACTACCTTCTTTTTTTCCCTCCTCTGTCTTTATTTTCTTCCTCTACTTCCTCACTGCTTAGATTTTTTGATCAGTTGATACAATTCTATTATTAGAAGCTGAGATAGACTTTGACGGTGTAACAAATTGCATATTGTCTCTCCCCTAATGTAAGTCGCTTTGGACAAAAGCGTCTGCCAAAGGCATAAATGTAAATAAATGTAATGCTACAGAGTAAGACATTGTTGAACATATGTAAACAATTGAGCAAAAATTATAATAGTGTAGTGTGATGAAAATTGTTAGTGTCCAAGTGCAGGTAACATAGTGAGGTGGCTGGGAGCTATCATTAGAAAAGCCCACTAAAAAGCCCACTAAAATTATTTTTTTTAAATAACTGACCTTAGCTCGTACCACCCACTTCCCCAGCTGTGTTGTGTCACTTCTTAACTTATTGGAAAATGGAGTTGGTGTTGATAAGGATGAACTCTGAGAGGACAGACGGGCCAGAGCTGCTTGAAAGCCAGCTGTCAGCAAGCAGCTTCAGACAGGTCAGAAACAAACCCATAGCTGGACCGAGATAGCAGTGACCGACGCCAGACTGATGGCCGTATACAGACAACCAGAACCTTATCTGGCCCAGCGGCTTGTCCCTGGACACCAGCATCCACAGAGCAGCTGTCAGTTCATGCCAGCTCTGCTTAGAAATTGAAGCGAAAGAAGTATCAAGAGATAATCTGTACCTGTGAACTGACTATTCTTCATCATGCGACTCTGAGGATTTCATCGCTGGCTCATTTGCATCGCATTACACCCATCTAAGCTGAGAATAAAGACTTTGGATATATCTTTTCTTATCCACAGGGTATTGAGCTTGGTCTGTGTTGATTTTAATGTGAATGATAATTCATTGCAAGTGCACATTTGAGAGGATTAGCCAAATCCTTCTGTATCTAGAACCTCAAAAAGGTAAGCTTACCCAAGAGGAAGTGTAGATCAGCACGGGAGCTTCCTTCATCAGAATTCATGATTTCTGCTGTCACATTGACCTGAGCATAAATGCTCATAATAAGTCCTAGCGCAGAGTAGAAATTGCCAGTATCGGATTGCTCATTACAGCTGCAGACGTTTTTGATCTGCAGAGAACACACGGTTCGGGAAGGAATAAAGAGACTAAACTAATTTCTTCACCACAGCCTCCAGATTCAGCTCTCGTTACTATGAGCTCATTTGTTGTACTCAAGCATCTAATGTGATATCATCGATCTTCACAGAGGAAAGGGAGATTTTGAATTATCTTCCACAAAGTTATTTTCCTCCTACGTTTGCTTCTCTGGCAGTTCAGAAACTATGGGTGGGAGAAGGAGACCTATAGAGCACCTGCCTGAAGATGATCGATGATCGAATTTAGATTTGTCTTCACTTGTTGAAGAGTCAGTGCACTTGCATTTTGTTAAATGACTTAACTGCAAAAGATGGTTAGCAAAGCTGATAAAGGTTTAAAACTATTAAGCTGTATGTAAGGTTTTAAAGAACTGATATGTTTACTTCCCATGTTGTTGGTAAAATAGAGCATGTAGTTCTTTTTTCAAATAATTTTATTGACTAAGAATGACGTTTTAGTGAAAACCTTTTTTGCAGATTGGATTTTTAATCTTTTCTTAGCTTCTTGTGTTCCTTTGTTTGGCCGGAATTACATAACCACTACAGTTTTAAGGATTTTGAACAGTTTTAGCTACCGACCTTCATTTTCATTCATTTACAACTAATGTAGAAGTTAGACAGCAGTAGGTTTGTCCCTTGTTTTGTGATTTAGAAGGACGAAGGTTGTCTAAAAAGGCACTTTACTTCGGAGGTATTAACCAAAGGAGGTGAAGTGTTTTAACCCCTGAGACCTTAATAATTTCTAAACAAATCATTTTCTAAAAAAATCTAATCTTACATTAAATGTGGAAGACATTTACTTCAGCAACCATAATCAGAACAAGCCAATCACACAATGCTTCAATTCAGAGTTGATAAAACACTGGGGTAAGACTGTCTGTAAATCTGCTTTTTTAATTTGTTAATTGACACATAATGAATTGGTCAAAAATGCAGAATTTTTTCCAGATTTAAGAAATTAGAATTAGTTCAATGTTATTAAATTGGAGTAAAATAAAGACATTTAATGTGTATTGTGCAAGGAAATCAACATTCTGTATTGAAATTATTTCTTTATTACTCTTTACTGTGGACATTTTAGCAGTTTGGGCTGTTGTACTGGCCGAACATATGTAATTCCTTTTCGATTTACCACAAACCAGACCTTGTAGCAATAAACATAGAACCAATATCTGAATATTGAACACCACCCTCTGATATGAAGCTGGCAGTAATAGAATACAGCTTAAATAAATGGCAATTGGACAGGCAACAATATCAGTAAAGCAAACTTTATAGAGTCTATCCTGCGGCTGGAACAAAACTTTTTTTTTCCCCAAAAACCAGACTCGATCAAATGATCTATACAAGGCTGAGAATCGAATTTATTGCATTTTTTAATCAGCAAACTGTTTTTTTACTTGGAAATAAAAAAAAAAAACATCCTATCAGTAATGAACATTAAAAAAAACTTGATTAATTTGTCTTACATTTATCAGATACTTACTTCTTATATTATATGGGGTGATTCAAAAGTAATATCACAACTTTGAAAAGCAAGAACTCAGAAATAGCTTAACTCTCCATTTCTTCTTTGCAGTCATTGATTCAAGGAAGCTCTGAAGTTTAATTTTGTTGTTCATTTGGTCACTGACATTAAATGAGTTTCCCAAGGTTCGATAATGTCTATTGGATTAAATACAGATTTTCAAAGTTGCGGTATTCTTTTTAATCACCCTTTATTTATTGTATTACGTTTGATGTGTTGTAGTCGTGGAAGCCGATTTGACAATAACAACTACATCATCTGGTAGATTTGATTGATAGATAAAATGCTTAATTACAAATTGAACAAAGACTCATTTATTCTCATTTGTTTGCAGTTCTTTGCAGTTGCATTTTTAAAATCGCTAACCATACACAAGCTTATTGTAGTTTATATTTGAATAGGTCGTTATTGAGACTCCACGTCAGATTCCATTCCAAGTATCAGTATACTGTGGCTCTGCATAGGATTCATTAGAGCGGCGAGTTCACCCGCTCACTCTCCTGTTTGTAAACAGCCTATTAGCTGAGAGGTGTGCAGTGCGATCATGTATACTGGCAGGACTCTTGCTCCTCAGGCGGCAAGCTTGGATGAGCAGAGGGAAATTAATGTGCCATTCAGGACGACTGCTTTTGTTTCTCACTGACATGATAAAACAAGCCGGAGGGAGAAGAGTCTTTACACAGTCAACCACTGGATTGAAGCTGTGCAGTTCTGATGAGGGTTTCAACCTGAATCTGACATGTGATAGTGATGAGTGTTCTTTACCTGAGGCTACTGATTACACCCAGATTTAACATTTTGGCTACTTATAAGAGAGTAAATATACCCGTTGTCTATTTTCAGAACTATTATAAAAACATGTTTTAATATTTGTTAGAGCTGCAATGACTAAACATTATAGATTATTATTGAGAATTGATTTTGTTAATGATGGATACGCTGTTTCAGTGGGTTGCATCTGAGCAACTGCATTTCACAACAGTGTGTTTGAAATCACTCATATTACTCCTAGATTTTTATGGTTTACGGAGCTGCTGAATTATGGGAAAATTATCATCATGATTATTTAGGTATTAATTGAAACCACGGTTGTTTTAAATGATCATTCTTTGTCATTGTAAACATACTGCATTAACTTTAATTTATATTTTCCACTGATCTAGTGTCCACTTTAGTAATCTCTCTTTATAAACAATAGTCAAAAAGTTAAAGGTGCAGTAAGAGAAAAAGACATGTAAAATGTCATTTTTTTTAAGTGACAACATTTTTCGTTTTAATTTTTTGGTTAAATAATAAAAGTAAATAATAATTAATAAATTAATTAATAAAAACCTGGATTTAATTAAAAAAAAGATGGTTCATAACCAAGATTACACAGAAGAACACAGATTAAGTATTCGTCTCATAAGGTTGTGTTATATTTTTCACTTGACCACATTTTCATTGCTGTTGTCATTTTCTCTCAGCTGTACAGTGACACAGTATAGTCTCTCAATGTCAGAATTAAAACATGCTCAGAAATGCATTTACACTCAACATTGTTACAGTGATTATTAGGGTTGGCTTTAAGAAAACGCTTGCGAAAACTTGGCAGATATTAAAGAAAAAAGTGAACAAATGTTTAAAATCTTAAATGTGCCAAATATTGACATAGCTCATAAAAGTTTGAAAATGTAAATGTAATTGGAAGGGTTGCCAGAAATTAAGAAAACGTTCATAAATGTTCAAAAGCAAAAAAAAGTGGTTGTGAGGTTGTAAACAATGTATTTGAAGCATACTGTTTATTATGCAAAAAACATCCTGGGTTTGGGTTTGTTATGCTATGCCATATGTTTCAAATTTGATTAATAATGGTCTAAAACAGTGTTTCTCAATTACCCCCCCCCCCCCCCCCCCCCCCCCCGCTACAATAAATACCATTGTTTGTCTTTACATTTGTTATAAGTACACCTCTGCATAGCACAGTATCCTTATTAACGTATAAGAGAAAAAAGAAAGAAATTTGGACCAACCTACAACAAAGAATAGCTTTATTAAGTGTAGCAGAAAAGATTTAAGGTGCATCTGAAGTGTAAAAAAAAACATTAAATCCTTAATAAAACATTGTTTGTCTGACCATGATTGCTGGCAGTATTCGGCATGTTTTCGCTGAAAAAACTCAAGCGGCTTAGCGTGATTGGGGTGTAATGTCTTTAAGTGACGTCTTATAATCTTTATTTCGCTTCATGCTGTCCGCTGCCAACATTTGTAGACTCAGGAAGTACACCTGACTCTCCTCATCTCCCACCGGAGTCACAGTGAAGCCAAGCGCTACATACACGTCATATTTCCTCATCTTAGCTTTCGGGAGACTTTTGTTTGTCTTTTTATCTCTTTCTCTCTCTGCCTGTCTTCTACACTTTGTGTCTACACTTCATACTCTGCCAATGAGAGCGCCACTGTCCGCTAATGTAGTGGAGTGGTATTGCACTTTATTCTAGAACAGTCAAACGCACCCCCTTGACGGAGCCTCGTAATGTAAATGTGTGAAGTTAGCATTGTTTGTGTTTTTTATGATGAAAAAGGCAAACAGTAATTCTTTAAACTATTAGTTTATTGTTTATTTCCCTGTTCGTATTATAAAAACTATCTAAGCAAAAACTGTCCTTTGTGCAATGCTCTGAACAACTGTACTGCTGAGAACTGCTGAGAACAAGTAACATGAACCTGTCGGAAGAGACACAATGTATCCGCCTAAAGCTGGAAAAATGTCAGTATTAAAGTATTTTTAGATTCTCCCTCAAGAAATAATGCTATTCTGTTTCTGTGGCTGTTCTCAGAAACACTGCACACTTGATCTTTTGACTGTGTGTGAACCTGAGATTCCTCATTAGAGGTGTGTCTCCTTCTTCCTCATTATACGAGTCCTCAGAGAATAGTTAGCCTACCAAACTGCAATTTCTCTTTTACTTGTTCAGATCCCATCCTGTGATAAAAACAAGCTGAAGAGCCTCTTTCAGCTGCTGTAACAGAAGGGTATCACGTTTTACAAAAATGCCGTAATGGATATTAATAACTCTTTGTTTATGTTGTGGAGGAGCTCCACCTGAGCAGCAGGTGCAGGGCTCTGATAACATCACAACCGAGAACTCACAGGTGTGAGCAAACAGGAAGTAACAAACACAGCATCAGCTTTGGATATCAGACTGGATATAGCCTTTCCTCAGAAACCGAATAGTAGTCAGTGATCAAGGCTGAAACAAGTTTAATGTGTGCATATGTTTTTTAAGAACATCGACCTCTGTTTCGTTTCAACCTGATAACATTAGAGGGCTCATGCATGTTTTATTTGTTCTATTGTATGATGAGGCAGCTCAACTGTATATTGTGCTCCTTCCAGAGGAAACAGTTGGAGGCTACAGGGCCCAGTTTTATTATGGAGGACAATTTTAGTTTTTAAGTTGTACTCATGATGCTTTGTTTATATGTGGTTATGAATTCTGGTTTTATCTGACCTTTCATATGAAATTTGATGGTTAAGGACAATTTCAGGCTAATTACTCACCAATGAGTGTATATATATATATATATATATATATATATATATATATATATATATATATATATATATATATATATATATATATATTTATACTGAACTCTAAATAAGAGGCATACTTGAAGCCTACTGTATCTATCATTTACCTGTTCATTATTCAAAATGTCATCCATTCGAGTTGTTATAACATGTAGATGATGACACAATAGATATTTTCTGGAGAAAGATTTTTAAAAAGCCAGGTTTAAAACATTAAAAAGTACAAAAAATGTAAATAAGGAAGCTTGTGCTATAAACACAGCTTTTAGTAGTAAATCTTTATAAGCTGATGGACAAATTCACATCTGTTTGCATCAGATAAATTACACTGTTTGGAATCTAATTGCAAATAATTGCTGTGTGTTTAGATTTGAAAGCGCACACAATGTTTATCCTTGTGTTTGCTCTTCTCTCCCTCTCAACAAAGATTCAGAATTTGGGTCTCAATGAATATTTCATTTCTTCATCTCATTATCTTCCTGTATGCTGTAACTCAATTGGGATTGTATGACTTCAGAGCTAGTGGTCGAAGTCTGGATTCAGATTCCATCTTACTTTATTGATATGCTGACTTTTCGCTCCACTGAATGCTTGTGAAGATGGATGTGTGACAATGAACTGGTTTCGACTAAATCATCTTCTGCACCATCAAGTGGAGAGAAAAAGAAGCACATTGCTTTCAGACGCTTCTGCAGCTCTCTATTCTTCATGTGTCTGGAGTAATGAGATATTGACCGGTGAGGTTCAGAAAGCCCTTTCTAAACCTGTCATTCTTTGAATAACTTTTTAAACCTCCAAATAGGTCCATGAGGTCTCACTGTAAAGCACATCTAAAGTAGTCTTTTTTTTTTCTTTTGTTGAACACATAAATCTTTGAGTTGCCTCGAGATCTCTCAAAGGGGAAACAAACGCTAGGTTCAAAGTGTTTAGTACGTGAACAGTAGTTAAAATTCCCTGAATACGTGCATTCCATGGGTTTCTCTGATTAAAATAAGTAGTTTCATTAAAAAACAATAACTTTGTCTAAACTATCTACATTTTTATTTGACCTTTTTTCCAGATTTAGGTTTCAGTCCAGATTAAAAATAACACATGCATAAATACATTTTTTAAAAGCCTGAAAACAATTGCCAAACAATATCACGATCAGACCCTAAAAGTAATGTTTTCATGCATCCTAGTAGTTTTATATATAATATTTTGATGATGGTTTCTCTATTTAATGATTAAAACATTGTATTCTTTTGCACTATTTAGAACACACAACGCTATATTTCAGCTTCTTGTGTCCCTCACAAATTAGTGGGAAGATATTCAATTATGAACATTGTGTACATTCTGGTTTTCTTTTAACCTCTTTTTCCTCCCACTAAATGAAATGTTTGAAAAGCAAATGCACATTCCTCCTTTGTGGAGATGATACCAAGGTCACGGTTGGAATTTTAATGAAGTTATTTCTCTTTTTAAACTGGTTAAAGTCTTGCCTGGCAACAGTACTGTTACTATGGTGTGAAAATACACTTTGACATTGCAATAAAGAGAAAAAAATATGACAGCAAATCTCTGGCTCAGAACATACAGGAGTGTAGTGCAAACAAACATGCAGAAGGAAGAAGCACTCTATTTATCAAACCCAGGTGTTTATTGTGTTAACACTACTAAAGATCACTGTCTTCTTACAAAAATACTACACTCTAATATACAAACAGTTTATTAATGCATGCATTTGCAATATTTATATTTTTTACATTATATGAAAGCATTTGAACATCCTTTAGAATATACTTTGAACATTGGTTTTCCAATAATAACAATTCATGAGTGCACACTTACATAAATGAAACCTTGGTTGTGCAAGCAGAGTCTGTGTGTGAGAGAGGGTTTTTGGTTTTTAACATTTTGGTTTTATAACTGTTTTATAAACACCAGCCTTCTAATCATCTGATTAGAAAATGGTACTTTAACCTGGTGATGTGTATGCCAAGATGGAAGATGTGGTGATGTGTATGCTGCAGATTTAAACATAAAACAGAATTCTGCAGATTGTAGTTCCTAGGCATGATGTATACGAAGAATTTTAGTGTTGACCAGCTTTAACAATCTCGGCTCTACTATATGACATTGGATTGTTTCCTTTCCGTTTTCCCATACATTTACTCCACTCCACATAATTTTTCTTCACAGATTTCCACATCATTTTTTTTATTGATTACTTGGGATCTAAAATTCTAGTTATAGTGAGAAGACATAGAGTTGAGTTATTGGCATCCCTCCACTGGTCTCAATAATAAGGGTGCAATGGAAGCAATGTTGATTGTCAACAAATGTGTGCTGTGTCTTATTATATAAATGTTGACGACTAGTACAATGTAAGTTTTTTGGGAGTTTTGGGATTTAAAAATGTATTACTTTTTTTGTGATAAATTGATAGTTAAAAAAATAATAATTTTCATACCCTGTTAGCATTTGTACTCATAGTCAGTTACACATTCCACATGTTGAGATCCTTTCCCTTAAATTCACAACACTTTGATGATCCATATCAGCTCAGCACAAATCAACATCATCATTTGGTAAGGAACTCCAATAACTCATTTATTTCACGTGAACTATTGCATAAAAATGGTTGATTTGCCATTGATTTTCAAAACATTATTGTACTATTTAGCCCAACTCAAAACCCCAGAAAACGAAAATGTTTTCAAACACTGTATGAACTGATTTAAGACTTATGAGTTATGACACACCCATACACCCCTACCTCAACAAGAGGGGGCTGTCACTCTACACCTACCAAAAAGGGACACATTTTTCTGCTTACTTTAAAAAAATGTAAAAAAATACATACGAAATTTTTTTTGAGCTCCTCATTCATAATCTGACTTAAAAAAATCTTTTCACATTAGATCTCAATTACAGTACTGTGAGCGCATGTCTTTGTGTTCTATCTCATAGATCATTCTTAAAAGATATGAGAAGTAGTAAAGTGGTTCCCCAAACTGAGGGATGTGTAGAAATAGAACTGTAAGTCCCTGTGTAAGCAAACAGAGAAAGGGAGATGGTCTAGCACATGGCTGCTTACTAAATCTCCTCACTTCAGGTCTACGGTTGGACTTGCCCTGCTTTATTAGAAAAATATAAGCAGGCAGCTCTTTGTTCACTCATGCAGAAAAGACAGGAAAATGGTTAGATCCGATTGCGGGTGTGCAGAACTTCTGAAACCTTTGACATCTTTATGAAGTCCAGTTGAGCAAAAACCTTAATTTTGACCAAACAAAAACAACCACCCTTCTCATTTCGCCTTGGAGTGATGGAATCGTTGAGGTTGACTCTGATGCATTCCCTCCTATCTGTTTTGTTTGGTGTTGTTTCGCTCTCCCAGTTCTCACAGTAAGAAGGTGAAGTGTGTGTCTGCTGATATGACTTCCAGATGCTGGCTAGACTCAGTGGAGCCAGGGCCGGGTGAGCAGGGCTGGGGTTTAGTTGTCTTTTCCTCCAGGTGTGATGCCTCATGCAGATTCGTCCACATGTTCTGCTGGCCTTATCCAAACAGAGCAGGACGGGGACAGCAGTGGGGCCTCCTCTGCAGGCCACACACAGTAGCGCTGCTCTTTCTTTTGCTCTGTCCCCCTGGATCAGCCTGCAGTCGCTCAGTTAGAGTGCTTCCCAGAATCATTGATACTGGCATTAGTTTTCAGGAAATTGTTTTGATAAATTGAAATGATCATGATTTAATAATTCATAAACACGATGTGAGCAAACAGTGGAATAGTAAAATGATAGAAATTGATGGAATTGTCTGACATCAACCTAGAAAAAGATAATTAACTTAACCAGTGTGTTCTCCCATCATGATCATGATTGTTTGCATCAGTCGCCTTATGATGTAGGAGCGCTGTTATTCCTGTGTTCAGGAAACTCATCAGTTATATTGATTAATAAAAATAAATCATCTTTACTTTTTAATCCTCATTTTTTTTGTTGATTTTCATTATTTATTTTTGTCCATTTCTCGATTTCCTTACATCAGAGCTCTTCGGGTAGGGCAACAATTTCTTTGTTTTAGGAGCAGTTTTTAAGGTTTTTACTGGACCAGGGTGCTAACCCCGAACCCAAAATAGAAACATCCACACACTCATTCATCATGGACAATTATGCTTACTGAATTCACTTATATTGCATGTCTTTGGACTTCTGGGGGAAACTGGATTACCCGGCGAGAACCCACGCGATCACGGGTAGAACATGAAAACTCCACACAGTAACGCCAACTGACCCAGCCGAGGCTCGAACCAGCGACCTTCTTACTGTGAGACCATCGTGCTACCCACTGCACTGAGAATCTATTTGTATTTAGTCAATAGAATTTATTATTAGTATCAATTATAAATTTAGTTATAAAATGAGTTCATTCGATTTATAAAAGTCAAACATTGAAATATATTTTGACTTTCAGCTCAACTTTACTTTCTGCTTTGACAAGAGCTGACAATCTTCCTTCTGCAGTTAATGAGCTAAACCAATGAGAAGAAAGTGCTTTCAGCAAATCCGGCTTCTGATTGGTCTTCCAGTCGACCGCGTCATGTAACACATGAATAGGAAGTGTTTAGGATGTGGAAACACACCAAACGGACAGAATATAGCTTTTGTTTGTGGACAAAAAGATAAAAGTGTTGCGATTTTAATCTTGGAGCATGAATAGTGCATGTGTGTTACCTCACACGTCTGGAGCTCATAAAAACACGGAAATAGAATCCCATGCACAAAACCCGGAAGTGCCGTTAGAAATGTGCTGGTCAGAAAGTCACCGAGCTCTTGATCAGCCTCCCTATATCGTCTTTTTACCAATACTGAACTACCTATACAATAGTACTATATATTTGATTTAGGCTGCTTGGTGTTTACTTTTTTTGTATGAAAAATATTTATAAAAAATTATTTATACCACATTTTATTGTAAAGGCTTCACAAACATAACAAACCAAAATAATTGCTCATGGGGAATTACAAGCATATATTTAATTTAACTAGAAATTCTATGAGGAATTCTTACAGGGGTCAGTATAAGCTTAAGAAGAATGATTTGTAATCATAAATGTATTATATAATTTGTGGGCAACAGAGAGTAACCATTACCTGTTTGCATGTTGCGTGATAGAAAATAAGACATTTTACACTGACAGCCTTGTCACAATTCTAACATGAACTCATAGCTGTGCAACTTGACAGTTTTATTGTGTCTTCCCCTTCATGACCTCTCTATAGAGTACCAGCTCCCTTTTTCTCCTCTCATGTGGCAGTGTTTAGTTTGTTAGACTTACAGGTTGCTGGATCTAGGACTGCCTGTCAGGAAAATTATTTCTCTTGTAAAGTGAGCCAGGTCAATGCTGTTGTAGGCACGTTATGGCTGTCACTCTTCTGAAATTTTGAATAGTTGCCCCAGAGATTAACGCCTGACTGATTTCAAAATGAAAAAAAGAAACCGCAAAAATCGATCTTGTTTGCTTTTGAAATGTGGCAAAGTACCTTATTAAATAGCTTAATCGTGAACATGATTGGTTTTTGGTTAAGATTTTTTTTTCATTAATTCACAACAATCAACATAGCATTTTCTGACTGTTACAGAAATATATTTCATTATAGCTCAAGTTGTGTTCTCCAACTCTGCATATGTTGTTGATTCATTTAAGAAACATTGCTTTAGGGAAAAGAGGCTAGAGATAATTATAAGTTGAATTAGAAAATTCCCATTTAAAGTATATGTTATTGTTCAGATTCCTGCGTGTGCAAACAGAGGGCAAAAGATTATGTTAAGAACTTTCATATGGTGGAAGAGAGCAGACGGGATTACTGAATCAGGAGTGTAAACTCTCTGTATGCTCCACTTTATGGACCAAAAAACCCAACGGCATTGCCAGTCATTGCTACAGAATGTGCTAACACTATCAATCTACTAGAACCTTAGGTGGGCCCTGTTTCTTCAATGAATATCGAGTGCAGGTTGGCTGGTGTACCTGGCATTATCAGAACAGCACTTGGGCTACAACAAGGTTTCCTGCTGTGTCTGAAATACAAGTTTAAAGGCTAAATATTAGGCCTTGCAAAGTCTTAAATGCACTGATCTAGATATTAAGTAATTATTCACCAATATTATTTTTCTGATGATCATGTAAACTCATTTGATTAGCGTTTTTGTTGGTGATAGAGTGCCAGAGATTGAGAAAATGCTATAAAAATGTGAAAATGGTGGTTAGATTTGCCATAGTTTAAAAAAGTTGGTAAATGCTTAAGAACTTAAAAATAACCATTAGAGTTGCCAGATATCGAGATAAAAAAAAATTCTAATTAAAACTCAACTTTGTAAAAGGCATGGTTAGGGTTACTAGATTTTTAGAAAACCCTCGTAAATGCTCAAAAACATAAAAGTTATGGTAGG
Source organism: Danionella dracula (assembly GCA_900490495.1). Lineage (NCBI taxonomy): Eukaryota > Metazoa > Chordata > Actinopteri > Cypriniformes > Danionidae > Danionella > Danionella dracula. The sequence goes on along the minus strand of UELW01000067.1, from coordinate 4,008,699 downwards.
CTGGCTGTTACAACCCAACACAGCAACAGACAATACTACTGGACAAATTATTTGAAGGAGAACCGCACTTTATTCCCTCTTTCTATAGACCAGGATGGACAATACGTCACTTGAGTATAGTTTACACTCTTGCTTTGAGAGCATCTCACCATGGTTTTCCTGGGCATTTTCAGCTGCCGTGACACTCTGTGTGAGGCATGGTATTGAATTACTTTGAATACTATGGATTTCATAAAGCTGGCTTGTTTGACCCACTGTCTTCTGAAACCCACTGTCAGGGCTTTTTCATTGGTCCATCAGCTCGTAATATTTTTTGTAGTGTTTTAGGCCAATGATTTTGTGTCAGTTTTGGGGCATTTCGGTGTAGGAATATGCTGACTTACCTTGAACCCCTGTGTGAAGGTGACCCAGAATTCCTAGGACTGCTTCAGCCACCTGTTTTCAGTGGTGGGACATTAGCGGGATTCTGTCTGATCGATTCCCCACTACACCACAGTGCCACCTCGCTCATTTGTCACGATAGAGACAGACAAGCCCTTCACTTCACCCAGGTGAAGGTTATCCACACTCCAGCAGCTACTGCCTATCTCAAACTACAAAAAAAGTTGTGCCTGTAAAAGAAACTACTGTAAATTTATCATTTTTTGACCTGATTATATCGCATGCAAGCATTCTTCTAGGCAGGTTTCCCCAAACTGGCAGCCATAAGCAACCTTTTTCCTGAAAGCTCTCTCTAAGGTTTGGTTGAAGAGGGCAGTTGTTAGAGTGTTGTAGGATGTTCAGTGTGAGGGTGGAAAACGAGCGGAGCAGGTCATTGACGCAGTACTGAGACAGCACTGACACACATGGCTCAGAGACCAAGGGACTCCCGGCAGATGGGACATAGTGGGCGACAAACAATTACCTAACCTGCAATAATAGCTAGTGTGATGCTTCTCATGTAGGAAAAAAATAAATAAAACATGCTTTAGGACTTGAGCAACCAGAGCGGCTGTTTGGAAATATCGTCATATCTCAGATTTGTATTAACAGTTCAAAATTGCCAAACTGGGTTCCTAAGTGTCTCGTCAAGAAAGTAATTGATATGATTGTTGTATCCCCGCCAACCAAAAAAATAAAAAAACTGAATCTGTAAATAGTAGTCAATGCTTCTCTAATTCGCTTCTCTTTTCCTTCAAGTGTCCCAGTGGTGTCACAAGTGTTCCCTGCTTTCATGTTTCACTGCTTGGCATTCAACACTATTTTTTCCTGATGTTTTCACACTTTTAAGGCACAGCATGTTCTTCAGTCTGCCCAGCTGAAAAGAGATCTCATTAGCAGAATGCATGGCACTTCTTTAAATGGATTTTACCTTGTCAGTGACCCAGAGGATTGAGCTGGATGTGTGTGTTTGTGCGAGCACATCTGGAGTCTAGACTCAGTGGCTCTGTGGGAAGGTCTATATCTCTCGCCTGCATCAGCCCACAAGAGCCAAGCACTGTTTAGATAGGTGCCACAAAACTGTAATTTGTTTAAATGTTCAGATGTTATGTGCCGTTAGTCTTCAACTCTTCATAGCCTATCAGACTCATGGTCATGATTCTACAGTGACTGCAAGTTCCCAATACCAAGATCCTCCTATGGACAGGAGCATACACAACACCATTGAATAGGTTTGCAACAAGACACACAACATAAGATTTGCTGAATTTTAGTTGAACAATATGTTTAGTGTCTTATGTTCAGTTGTGAGATGTGTTCAGTCTTTTTTCAACTATTTTTGACTTCATGCCTGAAAATCAACTTCTCAGAATCTGTCATTTCAGTGTACATACTAATTATTCATGAGACTGAGCTCTCTTATTTTATGAGACAAAGTTGTGTATTAATTATTGACACATTCTGTCAAGTTGTTGGTGTGTGTGCAGTGGTTTGGAGTTCAGTGTGGGTCGCAGTTGTTTGTTTATGTGGAGGAAAAGCTCTGCAGTAGTGCATGGCTATTTTAGAGGGCTTTCCCGTCAAAGGCTGCAGAGATAAGAGAGAAAGCTAGGAGAACTGGAAAATGGTGAAGCTAAGCAGTGCAAATCAACACACGTTCTGTGATGTGATACTCATTCCAAAGGACTTATACCCCACTTCAGTGCAGCTTGATTTTTGTGTTAAATTAGCTATTAAATGCAATATTATTATCTATAATAACTGTAATTTGATAACTGTAAATATTTGCTCAAAACAATAAACAATAATAATCACTTTTAACTTATTTTGTAGTGCTTGTGAATGTGAAAGGTAATTTTTTTACTTCTATTTAAGTTGGTGACAGAGTTTTTAGAAATTAATTTTCTCTTTCTGTAGAATCAAGTTAGTCAAGTGACTTATGAGTCCAAAAATACATTTTCTGTCGACGAGATCTGAAACAAACAGGTCTCATGGTTCTTTAATAAAAACAAAAACAAATAGCAAAACAGCAATCTTTCTAGCTCGAATAGTAAACGTGACAATTTGTGTGAGATTATGGAAGGAAACACAAATAATGATGTTCTTGTTATTTGTTGAATGATTCATCATAGCGTAGATGAACTAACCACGGTTTATATGTTTGACCCCTGTTCTGGAAGAAAGTCCTGGCTCTAATTCCCATTGGATTCTCGTTGACTTAGGCTACCTGTACCGATCTCTCCGAGCTGAGGTTTAAGTAAAGTAAGTTAAAAGCAGTTCAAGTGGTATTTTAAAATAAAAGGTGAAGCATGTTGTCTTTAAGAAGATTAAGTAGGCAACAATTATAGTTAACATCTTAATATTTCAAAAAATATCACTGGTTTATAAATAAAACTTTTATTTATTACAGATATTATGAAAACAAAAAGATCATCCATCTCTGCATCCAATCTGGAAATGATCTCCTGTCAAAAGCACCAATGACGAGAGATACCTGAGCCACTTCAGCTGACTCCTCTTGATGCAAAGGAATAGTGGTTGTCCTTCAAGCTCTTCTTGAGTGATAGAGCTCCTCTTTACCCTGTAGAGGAAACTCAGTTTTGTTCAGCTGTGCCAAAATCTTATTGTTTCAGTCATGACCCAAAGCTTGTGGCCAGCTGAGAGTAGAAATGGAGAGGATTATTTTATTTATATTTTGTGCGCCAATGACTTGAGTTCAAATGAGGTCTCAGCAAAACCTTTGAAAAGAGTGGCAGGAGTCCAGATGAAGTTAATAAAGAGTTCATTTAATGGAGCAGTTAGTCAAAGAAACTGGACTTGTTGGTCACCTGTGTTGGTCTTTGCCGGAATTTTACCTTGGTTATCTTTCAAAGAGCTGCAAATTCAGATTTACAACTGTTCGCACACCACTCATATTGTGCACACAGACAAAGTTATAGCCTCACATTTACCCACGTTCTCAACATTAAAAGGTGAGTTATGAATTAACAAAAACTGTTCTGTTATCTGACCAGAATGTTGCCTTTTAACTTTTAAATAGTTGAATTAAACATTTATAGTACTGGAGAATGATAAAACATAAAAACCTAAACATTCTCACTCAATGTTTCCAACTACCTACCCTCTAACTTGTTTGTTTTTACTTTAGTAGGCAGTAGAAGTACTCTTAGACTCTTGCAAGCAGTCTATTGATCACATGCACACTTACACAGAGCCCAAATTAAACCAGAGCATTAGTATCAATGACCTAATAAGGAGTACACCGGCTCTTTGCTCTTTGGAAAAGCTGCAGTTCTTCTTAAACTATGTCATACAAGCTCATATTCCTCCAGCTATGTAAGCAATGGAGGTGGTCTCCTCTACGCCCTTAATATGCTTTTAATGCTTCAGTCTGTGCTTAGAGAGACCATGGGAGATGCCTGACCTCATTTTGATGCTCACTTTAGAAACTGCTAAAAGAAAGATGTTTAGAGAGTACAGTCCTATTTCTTTGATGAAACTTTATTTTACAGTCACACGTTCACTTTCAGATCTCATTAACATCATGAGCTTGCGTTGTTTGATGACTGACTGATATGAAGGTTTGCTTCAATTGTTGGTCTCAACAGACGTGTACATGGAAGGAAAGCACTAAGCAGCTTTCTATTATCATTTTTGGAATATTGCTCATGATACATTTTTAACTAAATGTAATTTTAATGTAATTACAGTCGACTATTATTTTCAGCATACATGTCTAAACACGGCTAATGGCTTTTAGCACTGCCAAATTAACTATACATCTTGTCCCTTCTGTTCTTTTATCTGGGGCGGGGTCATAGAGCAAGAAGCCTGAGCACAGACCTCTTCATTTCCTGCAACTCAGCCAGGAACTGTTAAGTTGCAATTTGAACAAATTCAATTTTAAGGTTAAATGTTAAATCTAGAGGTGAGCATAGATAATTTTTTTTCAATCTAGAATAATTTTTAAATGCCTCATTTGAATTCTGCTCAATTCTGAATTATATTCAATTCAAAATAATGACTTGCTATTAAGGATAAGCAAGAGTGTATAAGTAATTTATAAGTTGATAAAAAAGTAATTTTCATTTAAAGACAAAGCTGAGAATTGTTAGTGTCTATATAGATAGATAGACAGACAGACAGACAGACAGACAGACAGATAGATAGATATACATATATTTAGATATACATATACATAGATTTATATGTATATAGATATACATATATAGACATTTAGATATACATATACATAGATTTATAGATATATATATAGATATACATATAGACTTCACACACGGGATCTCAAACAGATGTTACTAACAGCTGCAAATGGACGACACTCTCCTAATCGTCAAAATTAAGAAACAAAAAGTAATTTTGATCCCAAAACGCTTTTTATAAACCATTGTTAGCCGAGGATTGAGTTGTTGAGGCTGTCGCTGCTGAAGGGAGTTTTTTGTGTTTTTATCTGTTGATGAGAGCTCGAGGAAATTACAGGTTAACTTTAAATAAAGTTAGAACATACATTGCTTTTTAAATATGTGGATATTGATGCATTTACCATTAATTTAAGTGTTTTAAGAAAATAAATTAAATAAATAAATTAACCATAAAAAACTATTTACAATGTTAAAGCTTTAAACAAAGCAATAACTTGTTATATGTGTTTCATCAAGAAATGTATGAATTTATTTGTGGAGCCAGATAAATACAAAATCTAGGTCTTTCATTGTATGCACTCAGCTAATGTGCTATTTATTTGATTAAAATGAAGAAAAATGTAACTTATTTTTTGATTGATAATCTATAATAAACACTGCATAAAAACAAAAGCTTTCTAAACATAAATAAAGCAATAACATGCTTCAAACATCTTAATTTGATATCCAAGCTAAAGTAGGAATTTAAATCCAGTTATTAGCCAACATTAAGTGTGTATCTATGAAGTCTAATTTACCACAATAAAAAAAATCTTTATAAATCTAACAAGCAAAAAAATTATTACATGTGAAAAACTAAACATTGTTACCTCACTGGAACAGGAAAGTTTAAATGTTGAATGAAGATGGATGCTTCGTAAAGGTTTTTTTTAGCCATACATTCCTAGCTATCTCACTAAGTTTCACTTTCCTCAGAATAAATCAAAGAATCGGTAAACAAATGATTCTGAGTCATGCAGGTCAGAGAGAGAAAGAAAATTGACTCATTCATTCAACACAAAGAGAACTGCAAAATAACCATTTCATTTTTGACCGACAATAGATTAATAATATATTTATTTATATTTAGATAATTTATTTATTCTGCTATAGTAAACTTGCGTGTTAACTGCCCACCACTAGTTAATTTTTAAATCTTAAATTGGACTCTCTTTGTTTATGTATTTCACATTTTCGATTGCAATCCACACATTTACGTGTTTGTCAATTTTACCTTAAATGAATGTTGTAAAGCCTCTTGAGTATGCAGTTTTTTTTGTATGTTTGTTTTTGTTCTTAAACTGTATTGAATTTTTTTATGTCAGTGACTTTTATAATAATGCTTTACAGCAGGGTAATTTGTGTTTATTTATGTTCATTTAGTTGTAAGCTTTACAAGCGTACAAGACTGGAAGTTCACCTGAAAGAAACATTTATGTTTTTAAATATGGTTATTGGCTCCTTAAAAAAAGTACAGAACACAAAAACAATTTTCAAGGCCAATATGGAGTTTCTCCAGACTTACCTCAAACATCTCATTATGGTGGCATCCTCAACAGATTCCAGAGCCACCTCAGCTGGCTCCATAATACATAGAAGTAGAGGATCTACTTCAAATTACTCCCGAGGATATCCAAGTGATGGACCATGTCCCTGTTGAAGGAATTTAATTTGGCCTCTTGTATAACAGATCTTGTTTTTTCAATCATGACCCAATGATGAGAATACAAACACTGTTTGACTTTCGACTTTTTTTTTTTTTACTGCATGTGCCACACCAAATCCGTTCTGTACATCTTATTCTTGATCCTTCCCTAACTTGTGAATAAAATGATAAGGTACTTGAATAGCTTTAATTGAGGCAGCCTCAACTTTTAAAATCATGTTATATTGTACATCCACGAAACTCGTCCTTATAGATTTGGTATTTTCATTTGTGTATGATTTGATTGATTGATTGATTGCTAACATTGTCAACAGTTATATTTATCAAAATTATTAAGTTAAGTTGTTCAACTGTTTCAAAAATGCTAAATCAGTACAATGATATTCTTTGGTCTCACTTGAATTAAATAAGCAGTTCTTTGTCTGACTGAGTACTCACTACACTACAGGGAGTTTAGCAATATACCAACTCAGTGTTTTAAAAATGCTTAAATTGAAAAAGATTTCAACATTTTTGCAGAAGATTAAATAATATGATCTTTTCAGAACATTTATGTTTACTTTGTTCTTATCTGTAAAAAAAAATGTTTATTTGCAGTCCTGAAACACATAATTTTTGGGCCTTTTCTCTGTCAAAGTAAAGAAAAAATGGTTTCTTTTAATCATGTTTTAAATGGTTAATTAATATAACTAAAGATGTTATCCATGTCTGAAATTGTGTTTTACTTTACATATACCAGTAAATAAGTAAGTATGTATGTACGTACATATTTAAAATAATGTTAAAGGTTCGAAGATACAGAAGCAACTGTTTGAAGTTGCATTCGTGCCCCTTTCAAAAATAACTTTTTCTTGCTGTAGTAGCCTGAAATATGAACAAGACTAAGTTGGTTACTATTGGAAAATCAATTTTAATTCTATTGTTTAAACCAATTGTTACCAACTTATACTATATAATATTATATTAAACTGCTCTTGACATTAGGACTGAGGTAAGGTCTGATATTGATTGAGTGTGCTAACTGAGCTATTTGATGGCATCTGCGCCTATGAGTCTGGAGTCTGTGTCTGTATGTTTATTCTCTGGGGGGTGTACAGCAGGGCATCACTCTTAGCCCACCAAAGATGAAGCTCATAACAGCGCTCACAAAGATTCATGGAGAGACAAATCAAAGCTGAGCTCTTTTACGGCGAGAGGATTGGATCTCTCTGAAATATTGCATGGAAAGTTCTAGAAAGAAGAACTGTTAATCATTTCAATGAAAATTATGGATTTAACATCAGTGCTGTGAAATACTGACCAGGGTCTTTGTTTGGGCTGCCTCCCATATTCTAAAGTTTGTATATCACTTGGTTGATTATAGATTTTACTGAAAAAACTCATGAATCGCATGGTCACATTTATCACATTTTATTCAAAATGGTATACATGGGTTTATATGGTTAGAGATTTAGACTGGACATTCAAATGCATGAATAAGAAATGCATACAATCTTTACTATTCATTAAAATGTTTAAACTGAAGTACCTATTTCACAGGATTTTTCTAAATAACTTAAACTGAAGAAACAGATTTTAGAAGAAATATAAAACAAAAATTAGTTTTGCAAGAAGTATCCTTCAAACTCATAGCACAAAGTCAAAACTTTCAACATTTTTTTTGTTTTTATTCAGGCAGTTGCTGAGACAAATATGTTTGTTAATCTTAGGATAGTGTGGCACTCACAAGGCACTGTGGATAGGGGTTGACGAATTTGTGTGCTGCCTGAAAGCACCATGCCTGCTTGTTGCTTTTACTGTGTGAAGTTCAATGTTGTTTGAATGTCACTCGTGTTTAGATTTTCTGCCGTAGAAACAATGGAGAGTGAAACCAAGTGTATTGTGTTGAAGTCGGCACTTATCAATCTAAAACACATTATGGATAATTAATATTACCCACTTCTTCAATCACTCACACCCTAATGTCGGTCGATGGTTTGGTTGACACTGTTCGAGCCCCACAATACACCGATTACAAAATTTTTGCAAGGTTACATTTTCAAAGAGTTGTGTGCCAATCCTTACTTAGATGTTATTGCAGTTTTGTGTAAATTCAGAGGGCCTTGTGTTTCACTCCAGCGGAGAGTCAGAGATATGATGAGGAATCTGTAGTTTGGGGACATTTAAACTTTACTGTACAACAACGATGTAAATGGAACGGCAAACAAAAATATGATTGTGTACATGCACTGTTTTAACAGATGTAATTACATAAAAGGCAATACATCAAACATGAGCGCACGTTTGCACATCACAGCTATGCATGCCTCTGAAGTCGAGCAAGTCACAAAAACAGCGAAAAAAAAAACTTACTCTGTGAATCTTTCAACCATATCATATTAATTCAGAGACACAGAAAAATAACAAATACTGTATTTTTGTTGCTAAAGATGCAGATGTTTCCAGTCACCTGTGGTGCAGGTTTGACATCTCATAAAAGGGCTTGACTCACACTTTACTGCCATCAAACACTTTCTAATACAGATCACTTAAAAATATTATAGCAGACAAAGGTCTGTTTGTCTAGTATGTGTTTCATTTTTACAACAATGACAGTCAAACATAGAGATTACTTTACTGCAGATATCTTTAATTATAATGCTTTGTTTAGAGTTTATTGTAGTTTTTGAGCAAATGGTCTAAATAAATTGTTACACTTGTACATACTAAATACTTTACTGCAATACTTGCACACTTGGTATGTTTTTTTATATTGTTGATTTATATTGCTGTTAGTTTAAAGTGTCTATTTTTGAAAATGTGTATTGCTTTTTCATTTAGGAAAATAAAGTGAATTCTATCAAACACCTTTTTTAGTGTGTTCATGTGATCTCCACTATGAAAAGGATTATTAAAAATAAATTTTACTAATTTGCTCAGCCATCAGAAGCAAAGTACTGGTATCTCGGTACGAACATACTATATATATATATATATATATATATATATATATATATATATATATATATATATATATATATATATATATATATATATATCAGGTATTACCTGTAGTTAAAATTTTTGCTTGCAATACTTTTTTGTGTAAATATTGTTTTAGTAAATGAACATACTATAGAAGTGACTGTTGCATTCGTTTAAGGCTGGCTATGTGTGCACTTTTGAGGGTTTTATTTAAAATTAAGCCTTACAGTTCTTCTGTTTTCCTGTTTACAATTTTGTAAAGCAATCAAATCATTCTTCTCTATACCTGTAATGATTTGAGTAGGGATACTAATACATTCTTCATTAACCACTTGCATTCAAACAAAGTAATTGGGCTTTTTTTTGTAATTGCTTGGTTACAGTTGTATTGGTCAGAGATTAAACACAGTCTGTTCCTGCTCACCTGGGTCTGCTCAGTGTTTTGGATGCCCTTCCTATGTAACATTCCCTTACAGACTCCTCTGCTATTTAGCCAACAATAACAAGAGTCATTTAGCAAGCAGATTCACAGAGACTCGTGCCAGAACCACCCCTGCTGAGCATTCTCCTCTCTCTCATGTTCAAGACCCTGCCTCAAAGGTCCTGCCCCAACACGCGCCTCCATAAGCCCTCTTAGAGGCCAGAGATAAAAACAACCAGTACAGTCTACAATCTCTCTGGAGGCGCCAGACATATCTCCCCAAGCACAGTCAGCATCCACTGAGACAGCAGCTTGTGGAACATAAAGACCTGTCTCGTAGCAACTTAACATACACACAAGCAGGCAAATATTGTTACTCTGATCATAATGATGTTATGAAGTTACACGTGAGTTATGCCTGAGCTAATAGTTACTATATCTATTGTCTGTATATAATTATCTGTAGCCCACAATCATAAAATGTGTTATATTTAAAAAATGATTAATAGTGTTCTTGCACTTTATTGATATGTTTTCTTCGACAAGGAAGTGGGTGAAACAGCATCCTATGACAGTGGTGTGAAGTAGTAATCAATTAATTTATTAAAAGGTATTTATGTAGTGTTTTGCATATTTTTATATAGTTCCTGTTCATTCAAAGCCGTTTCAAGCATGAGACTTAATGTGGATAATGATACATTTAAATTAATATTGGCTAATTAATGGAGTTGTAGGGTAAGAATATAATTACTGTTAACTTAGGAAGTTTCTTTTAAATAAAGTATATAATGTTTGAAAAATAGAGTTGCAATAATTATTGGTTTATATAATTCAAATTTAGTGGTTATTTGTTTTTATTTTGTGGTAGAAAAAACTGAGCACCTTGAGTAAAATAAAACATGAGGAGCATATGAAGCTGGTCTGGTGCTAATCATGGCATCATGTGGTGAATAAGGCTTGAAGGGTCATCGAAGAGTCCAGCACTGGACAGGACCTGTGAACAACAACAACAATAAATTAAGTAGTAATTAGTAGAGCAAGTATTGAAAACAGTATTTTCGTTGTCTGTGTTACAGTTTACTAACCGTTTTCTACATTTGTTCGTTCCTGTTTTGTCTTTGTTTGTTTTGTTTTGTTTTTTTGTTTTTTTTCAGGTCCTGTCCGGCAAACCGTTCATCGATGGATTTTAAGTTTGTATGTTCTTTATGCTGGGGAGGTGATTAGCACCTGCCTCAGTCAGCGGGAGTCCTCTCACAGAGGGAACTCGTGTCTGCTCTGCCTGATCCTCACGGGGACTTTGTGAAGCTGCTTTGAAAGCAATTGCTAAAGAAGCGCTATATAAAAACTGATTGATTGATTGATTGGTTGAGTATAACAGTGTAAGACAAATATGGAGATAGACGGAGACAAACAAATTTTTTATTAGTTTGAGTACTTTTGCTACTTTGCTTCGAGTGTAAAACATATCAACCTTTAAGCAACTTTTACTCTCGACTTTACTTCCTTTCGATAGAATATATGTACTATTTACTCCATTAAATTTGAATGGAGACTGGTTTGCAAGTTAGCAAGTTACTCAGCCCTCCCACCTCGCGTGTCCTTAATGGGCTCGGTCTGTTAATTACTTATTACATTGTGATGTGTTGGTCACTCAAAAAGTTGCTTTTTGGAATTAATTTCCACATTTTAGGTATGTATTGAGTATTTAATGTGAATTTAGTTTAATTCATTTAAAACAACTGCAATATAGCTTTATGTTAATGTGCATTCTCAGGAAAAGAGATACGACATGTTCCAAGATCATTGAGAAGACGTATTTTAGGGGGTCTTTTATTTAGTGAATGATTTGATCAACTTAATGAGTTGGTCTTGGAACTTATTGTACCCAAGCACAGATTCATACCAATTTCATACTGGTGTGTGTTCACACTGTGCTTTCTGATCTGTTCCCATAACAGAGGCTACTGCACATTCCTGCCTGAACTTGCTCAAATCGTTCTGCAGATCACCTCTGCAAGTGTTCTCAGGATCAAGTCCCAAGAACAGAAAGATTGCTTTCACACTGGGGCCAAGTGTATTTAGAAACAGATCTTTGACCCCAGTGTCGCCCATAAAATAAAAATTTTTAAGTGCCCTTTCAGACTGGGAATGTCTCGTCTGTTTTGTTTTCGAGAACAGCCACTCCCATTCCAAAAGTCCATTAAGTTTTATGTTCATATAGCAACATTTCAGAGACGCTTACGTTGTTACATCACTGAAACAGGTAATAGAGCGTTTGCCACAAAATTATGCAACATGAAGTGAACCCTGTTTTGCTGATGTTCATACCACATTCTCCATATTTGCACATTTTTTATGCAGTTCTGAAGACTAAAACATTCTTTCCCCGACATGTTTTTATGTATAATGAATGAACATACCTGTTATTTTGTCACATCAAGCACAGACAACTTCCTCTTTTGAGCCCACCTGTACGCTAGACTCTTTTGAAGATCACCTCTGGAAGTGGTTTTGGTAACGGTACCTGAAAGCAATAGTATTGCTATTAAACTCGCAGCAATAAACCGTTACCATAGGTTTTTTGGAAACACAATGCAGGCATCAATGTGGCTTTTTACCTAAGTCTTTTGAGAGTTTGTGACTTTTACCTTGCAATGGAACATATTTTTTTTTCAGTTTTCAGATATGATTCCGTATTCATACTTTAAATAAGTTTTTCAGACACTCTACACCTCTGTTCCACATATACAGCTGAATTGACTGTTCTATAACCTACTATAACTATAATGGCTGTCAAGTCCCATTATTTAGGTCAAGCCAGTAGTCATTCAGATATATAGTGTAGATGTGTGGGGCCTGTCTCAGCATGGATTACTGCTGATTTGTCTTGTGTGAGTAAGAGGGTGTTAAAGGGGAGCCAGCGTTCTGACTCTCTGCTCTCTTTTCAACCGTGACGCTCAAGAGTCGTGTCAGGGTCACATGCAAGCTGTGTTTTCAATAAACAATGATAGAAGCGAAAGCAAGCTTTGCTTCTGGGCATGTATACTGCATGTTCGTGATCAGGGTTCCAAAACTGTCTGGAAAGCTACATAAAGTTATTGATGAAATGAATACATTTTACCGGATCACATCTGAGCATGTAGTCCCAATCAGTAGAAAATAGGAATTATTATCGTTGTCAGACCTTTCCCTCCCTTGACTTTCCGTTATGATACATTCTTTACAAATTCACAGTATCAGTTTATGTTTGTTTGTTTGGAATGAAAATATCGTTTTGTTTCCTTTTTCAATGTTGTCTACAACATTGTTATCACCATGAATTTTTAATGTACCAGCAATTTTTTAATTGTTTCTAATGTAGAATTCTAATGTCAACTGTGTTCTATAAAATTGTGTGAATTAAAATGTTAGGGGACATGACAGTTTCACACATTCCTCTGTGTCTTTCAGTTCATTGGTTCACTATTTTTTAAACTTTGATCAGGCTATTTGTTACCAAAAAAAGTAACATAAAAAAAAAAAAGTTTTTGTGGTTTTCTCACTTTATTTCTTGTATTGACCTCAACATTGTTTAATTGATTTCTCGTTCATGTGCAGGTAGAATTTGTACATATGTATGTATGTGTGATCAAACACACTGGAACAGGAAAGTTTTCAAGTTGAATGAAGATAGATCACGATTTGTCCATGGAGTCACAACAGAAACAGAAACTATTGTAGAGGGCCGGGCGAAATTGCTGAACTCAATACCACATAATATTAATTGTATTTCTTTATAAAAAGCTGTAAATAGCATTGTTTTTGACAACCTGGCATGAATGGGTTGTTTCTTATGGTTGTTATAGTAAGAATGAGGTTGCCTTACAAAAAGTATTTTATTGCATCAAATTTCCCAAAACAATGACAAACAAAATATTAATTATTTATGTCATTAGTAAACATTTTTACATTCACTCCAAAAATGATTGAGAAAGAAAAGTGCCACAATAATTAAGTAAATAGGCTTTTGATTAAAGAAATATGCCATTAATTAATTAAAAGAGGAAACAAATAAATTATTAAATATATACATGTGTTTTAGATGTGTAATTAATTACACACAAATTTCTTTAATAAAAATTATTTCTTTATTACATTAATGTATGGTCTCTGTGAAGGCCGATTTGTCTGTCAATTACCCATCAAAGTCAGGTAGACGGGGCTAAAGCGGATCTATTACTTGACTTTGAGTGACTGGCAGATAAAATAAATTAATAAAAAATGCTGCAACGCAGTGACCATGCATTAAGTAATTCAAAAGTTAAATAATTTTGAATAAAGATATTTTGTATTGAATTAATTAAGTACACGTTATTTAATCAATTGTGGCAATTTTTGTCCAGTGGCAAGAATATAATGTAAATGACTCCACTTTTTTGTTTAACTTGCTAGTTAAGTGTTCGTCAGTTACTTCAATATGGCGAGTCACTGACCTGCGTGAAATAATTTTTCAAATTTTTTCTTGTTCTCAGGGCATATAGTACTCTGCTCATCTCTACCATGGACTTTTTAAGATACTCCCCTTCAGAGAAAGTCTTGCTGGAGTTTGACTTCCAGTAAATAACTTGTCTTCGTGCTATTCTTGGATAGAAGTTGCTCGAATAAAGGTGTTTTGCTGAGCCTGCGAGCTAGCTACCAACCGGTTAGCGGTAGCCCGAACTTTCTCGTGTGGAAAACCACAACGGTTTCTTGGCAAATAAGACATACATCCTTGGACTGGACTTTAGTAAAATAGTATTTAGATGTCCAGTCTTTCTTAAACACTCGGCACTCACTGTCGACCTTTCTTTTCTTTGACATTCCTGCAGATGGGTTCTGATCTGACTAGTAACATTAGAAGAAGAGCAATAATTAGAAACAACTCTGGGCTCCACAAAATCAAGTCACTGCGCCTACTGCTCCACCTGGTGTTGAAATACCTGTTATGTCAAGTCAAAATTAAATGAATGCAATCATTCACATGAGACCTTAATTCTGTACTAATCTTCGGCAGACCGGATTAAAAACCCCTTAGATAGATGCTTTGTAATGTTTTTAGCTGCACATTCCTAGCTATCCCGCATCATTTAGCTTTCCTTATTATGAATCAATGAATTTCTGAACATTATCCAACACTATTGAACTCCTATGCAATTTTAGATAATTATATAGATCTGCCGGGGATTCTTGTAAAAAGCTATTTCTTTATAAGGTGTGTATATTAAGCGAAAGTTTATTTTTGTGCCGTGAGTACCCTGCAACTCTTTCTTGGTATTGAATGGTCATCTCAGTAATGTTAGTTTTGGTGGGAACGCTATGTATTTTAGGAGAGTGCTGGTTGTATTGACTGTACGTAACATGAACATAGCATGCATGACATCACCTAAGATCACCTATAGGCTTTAATAGAAAGGAAATTCAGCCACTTCCTCCTTGACAAATAATTACTACAATAGTCAAAAACGCATTGTTTGGGGAATCTAAAATGTCGAGAACAAGGTAAGTTATAGCTTGAGCAGCAACAGCCTCAATTATGCAAAACTTTATTTTATTATACCCTAAAGAAAGTAATAATACTGCCTTCAGAGTTGAAATGAAGGTAAAAATTGGCCATTCAAATTATGACGACAAAAAAAACTTTTGTGATAAAGCATAATGTGTTCGTTTTCATTGTCATTTGGAATATGCCCACTTCTGGGACAAGCCTCCAATAGTCAGTCGAGGAGTCACAACTTCAGTCACTTCCTTTTATGCTCATGGAGAGTTCTTTGCAGTCAGGAAGAGGAGTGGAAGATACTGGAAGCTGTGGCTGACACTAGACAGAACAGTCTGCTAAAAGCCTATATTTAAAGAAGTGTGTAAGTTTATAGTGTTTTTCTGCTGATAACTTTTGTATTTCTCTGTGTGTGTCCAATAGTATTGTGTTACTTATTTATTGTTTTTGGTGGTTTGTAAATTGTTGGCAAATGCACAAATAAACACCTGGCAGATGGGAACTAACCTGCTGTACTAAGTCATGCCTAGCTCCTTCCTGGTCTGTATGTGATTGCGATAACATGATCACAGACATGAACTACTGCTCTTAAGGATTAAACGACTCATTACACTATACACCTTGTTAAACTTAACATGCATATGTGTCTTTTAAAACACACAGCTATAGCATTGTCTTGTTGAAAATTATCTTCATAATTCATTGATCTGGATATGAGCTTTCATCCTATTTTGTTGTTTTAAAATTATTTTAATTGTTGATGAAGTGTTTTAGGTGTGTGTTTTTCTAATGCAGTAGTAATGAAAAAAATGGGCAGAAATTAATTTTAGTAGTGTTGATTATGAATTATTAAACATTTTCTGGCCTGTACAGTTTAGAAGTCTAAAACCTGTTTTGCATAAGCAACCATTGGAAGTATGTTCTTCAATCTTGGAGGGGATAAGCAGACATTTCTTCCAATAAACGAGTTTAATCACCTTTTAAATATAAATCTTAACAGTGAATAGGTTAATGAAGGCGCAAGATGGTTTAGATTTGATCTGATACTGGCCACTCTTCCGCACATACAGATCTTGCAGCCCTCTCTGCACGGTTACCATAAATCACCTACTTGAGGCGCGCATTTGTGAGCGTGATTTTTTTTGACAGTCGTTTCACGGAGCATTTTATGTCGTAAATATCTGGGGGTGGTGGGGGGGGGGTTGGTTGCATGTGGTAGTTTTGTGTGTATAAACAGTCAGTCTAGCATTTTGTAGTCTTACTTGTAGACAAAGAAGTCGTATCTGTGAACGTCACATGTACAAAATACATTTTGTAATCCAATTCATACAATAGCTCAAAATTACACACAACACTTTTAAAACACACAAGTGGCATGACAATTATGCACAAATAACTTAAATATGCATGTCTTATTTTGAGAGCAGACAAACGGTTTGAAAACATCTTCTTGATTTACTCTTACTTGATTCCAAATATTTGGATTCGCAGCACTATTGATCTTTTCCTCTTTAGACCGTGAGACCTCTTAAACTGCTAGTAAAGACACTTCTAAGAATAGCAGGATGTTTTCTTCAGAATCTAGAGAGATTTTTTTTTTGTAGTGAATTGAGAAATAAAACTAACAGCTCTGAAAGTTTCGAAGAACAGAGAGTAATCTAAATACTTGACTGCAGACGTTTAGAGTACATGGTACACACGTTTCATCTCAAGATGCCGGTGCTGTCAAAGCACCCCACTATCTTTAGCATGATGCTCTCACCCCTCTGAACGTGTGTGCATGGCTCTCCTCTCCGCATCTGCTCTGCCTGCTTTCTGCTCATGCTGAGCTTTGTTTGCGAGCCAGCGCGGTGAGCTTCACACTCAGCGAGGTGGCAGAGGAAGAGGAACAGCAGGCTTCAGCTGTTTTTAAACATGGTACTTGGAGGTGCTCTGAGGCCCACCTATGTGGAAACATCAGGGAGGAACTGACTTGGGTTAGAACTGAAAATGAAGATGAAAGCAGAGCATTGGGAAGCCGGTTCACTCTCTGACCCATTAAACGTATGCTTGAACAAACACCCGGTGACCGTATTTATGCCAGATGAAACTCTGGACTCTGCACAAGTAATCGGCAAGTCACATAGGGGATCTCAGCTGGAAAATTAGTGAAATATTTGAAAATAAAAGTGATTAATCTGTGTTTAAATTACAATCCATTAAAGTTTTTTTTGTTTGTTTAATCATCACAAATCAATAGCAATCTCTGAAACCAAGCCTTTTTCTGACTGAATGGTAGATGCAAATGTTTTGTACCGTCAACTCTTGAACATTTGCTTCTTCATAAATGTGTACAAAGTACAAATAATGTATTGTATGGCTGTGCAATTGATAAAATTTTGATTTTGACAATGATTTTGGGCCTTAATGATCAAAGGATAAAGACAAAATAAGACACTTGTTAAAAAAAAACTGTATTTTCACTTAAAAGGCAATCAGTTTTTTCCTGTCCTGTTTTGTTAACAAAGAGACATTTAAAAAGTTGACGCTAGATCATTGTTTAAAATAATCGTGATTTCAATTTCATCTTTCCCATAGTCAAGTTTTACAGTCCTGCTCCTTCAGTACTACTTGTGACTGTAGCAACTGATCTGAGATCATGGCCTACTCTCAGGTTGTGCTTGATCAAAGGTCATTTCAAACTTAAAAACATTATTGCAAAAGACTGTGCATAACTGTATGGGACATTTCACAGAATTGGTGGGCGGGGCTTAAAGCCAGACTTGGATCAATATGGTATTGTTGTACAATATGGATTTTATTTTTGAAAAAAATTGCTTTATATCATGTCAGTTAACATCAACTGTTTTGTTCTGTTTGCCTCAACTTCCTACTCATACTTATAAATGTTTGTCTAAAGTTGTTGTTTTTTTTTGTTTGTTTTGTCATTAACATGTAGCATTCACACAATTAAATCAGTCAATTTTGCTGATATAGGCCTATATGTATATCATAGAGATGCGTACACGTCATTAAAAATCGATTTGTTGAAAATGTTTGTTTTGTATTTTTGTTATTCAATTATATTCCTCTGAGACTAGCTAGTGGCAAAGCATTGAATGCCTGTGATTGGGAATTACTTAAGGATTTTTTTCTTTTGTATTGCTGATTTGTCGACAAAATAAGAGAAAAAGAGTGTGCCTACTAAAATAATTTCAGCTATATTCAACACGGTGGCGCAGTGGGTAGCACGGTTGTCTCACAGCAAGAAGGTCGCTGGTTCGAGCCTCGGCTGGGTCGGTTGGCATTTCTGTGTGGAGTTTGCATGTTCTCCCCGTGATCTCGTGGGTTTTCTCCGGGTGCTCCGGTTTCCCCTAAAGTCCAAAGACATGCGGTATAAGTGAATTGAGTAAGAACAATTGCCCATAGTGTTAAAGTGTGAATGAGTGTCTGTGAATGTTTCCCAGCGATGGGTTGCGGCTGGAAGGGCATCCGCCACATAAAACATGTGGCAGAGGAGTTGACGGTTCATTCCGCTGGGGCGACCCCGAAAGGGAAGAAAGCTAACATGAAAATGAATGGATGGATGGATGTTGTTTAGCAGTAGACAGAAGTGATCCTATTCATTCATAATGCTATTCTGGTTTTTGGTTTTGGTCTTAACTTGGTTTCAGCTTTATGTGTCTGTGTCTTTCTCTTGAGTACAAAGCAGTGTCGGTGACTTTGTTTGTTATGTAAATTCTGGAGAAATTAATTTATAAAAATTGGATCAAAATGTATATAATTCTTTATCAGTTGTTTTTTTTCTTAGTTTTGTTCAGAAGTTTTTAAATATCTGAAAATGACTTTTGGGAATTTTTAAACAGCACATCCTCTCACATAAACATACTTGGATTTGCATTCTTGGTTTTTATTAATTTATTTATTTTTACACATAGACTCTCCAGTACAATAATCACTTTGTAAATGTCTGCCCCCAATGCGTGTAATAGTTTCTTGACTTGGCCTGATGTAAAGGCTGCATGATGAGAATCCAGTTTTATTTCTTGTGTCAGTTCACCATGGGCAGCCATTTACGAGTAGTTTTGGAGGAATCGCTGTCAGGAACTCCTGGAGACTGGGTGACATCAGAGACAGTACTGGTGACACTGTAATTAGCATCTTTTGAAAGTTGCTGAGGACAGACAATTAGACCAAAATGGCAGAAAGTTCAACCGATGCAAGGTTACACCTTCTTTAATTGATGACTAATTAAGGAGCCTCTCAGCCACTCTCTACAAAAACACACACACAATGCAGAAAACACATTTGGCACTGATTCCATAATCTAATTGAACCTGGAGGGCTAGGCTAAAACAACAAGCTATGTACTTTTGACTCAAAACAAAACAAAAACAACCAACAACATAACGTTTAACTGTTAACATCCTCAACCATCTCTCTTCTGATTCCTTGCCAACTAATCGTCCTACAAATCACCAATCAGGCGGTTCTTGATATTCACCTCATCTCCACCTGGTGCGGCTATAAATATTTGATCAAACAGCTGATATGAAGCAATAACCTCTCACGATAATAGACTTTATTCATCTCTGTAATGATCTGCCGCTGTAGAGATTGCGCTGGAAGGCTGTTACGCTATGTGTTGTCAGTTACTGATGTGCACAAAGGCATCAGTGGTGCAGATGTTGGCTCTGGAAGCCAGGGAGCGTGGGCTGCCCCGGGCCCCGTGGTGACGGAGAGAGATGGGGCCATTCATCTGTCCCTCTCCAGGGCTTGCGCAGGTACCCTTCCACTGCCAGGCACATGTGATGAAAGGCTCCAAAGGCTGTTCCACAGATGTCACCTGCTGGGGTTCAGTGGCCCTCGCCAGCACATGTCATGTTTGGCAGCTGGGCCAGAGCTCTGTTGTTGGCAGAGGGGCTCCTAAAGGATGCGAGGGATGCTTGCGGTGAGGGCGTCCTGACGGGACAACATTAAAGAGAGTTGTTGGCTCCTGTCTGTCATAGAACATTAACCTTGTACTGTTTTCTGCTCTCTCTGGAGCTGCAAAGGCTGTGGTCTCTCTCTCTCTCTACATCTGATTACTTCAGGATGGTTTTTGCTTGATTTTTTTTTTTTTTGAAGATTTGCGCATGTCACTTATTTCACAGTAGAAAAAGCTGTTAAGTACAAGTCAACCTAAAATACACAATAATCCCCTAAAAGTTGTAACCCAGTAATTCTTAATGCGGGTGCTGAGGTCCATCCTTGGGACTCAAACATCAACAAAAGGGCAACAAAAGAAATGGGCTGAAACTAATGGAACAGCAAGCTCAATGTTAATTGTGTAAAAGTTTTTAAAAATAATCAGTGTTGTTTATGCAAATTAACATGGAAAATAAATTATTGATCAAATAATATATAACATTAGGTAACTTTTTTAATTAAATCAAGATGTGAATCATTTTAAATGAAAGGGTTTAATTGGAAAAATTGGTAACCAAAGAAAAAAGGTTGTCAAAACTCCCTGACCCCATGATTTTTTTTATATATATAATTTACAAATTTTTCAGAAAGGGTCCCACTATATGGATATATATCACATTATATGGATATCCCATGATAACCTTCTAACGAAATCCATCCTTGAATTCTGCCTTGTTGGTACAAGGATAATCTGTAAAAAGAAATAAATTAATTAAAGTCACTTAGTTGGAGATGTATACCATATCAATATCATCTACTCAGAAAAGGATTTGCCTTTAACAAAATAGACCAGTTATTTTTTGATATACCCTTAATTTAGCATGATTATTATTATAACAAGGAGTAAAAGTTTTAAGAAGTGGAGTGTGTTTACTGAATGTAAGAACAATCCTTGTGAAAGTACAGACGAGTTTTGTTTCAATTTAACCAAATCTGTCAATTTTCATGATTTACAAAATTGTATATATATTTTGAAACTTACTTTGCATTATGTTGTAGTCTGATTACCTTGAACAACTTGCAGCTATCACTGTGCTTAATTTCAGCTGATCATTGGAGAAGGCTGAAGTAAAGTATTTTAAGTAGAGCTTAAAATACACGATTAATCAAAATCTCTTCATCTAAATAGTGTCTACGTTGAGTTCAGAGTTCAAATCCAGACATAGTAGATTGTGTGGCTTCCTTTATTCAATCTTTGAAGGACTTCTACCTTCAAACTGTCCTGTCTCAATAAAGCCTACAAAAATGTATTGTATTATAAAAAAATAATTACAACACAGACATATCAGTTAAATTGTGTTCTGTAAACGTGCAAACATTTTTTAAATTAGGAAAAAAATGGAAAAAGTCCAATTAATTTTCTGTCAGTACTTGGAGGCAATTTGAATAGCTTGAGCAATGGATGTCAGGTCGGCTTTAATTTAGTCACATTAACTCTCAATATATTGCTAACTATCTTGTACACTCCTTACAGAGACTTCACTAATCAACCACTAGCACTTTCACTAGAGAATTTGCTCTGACCTCAATGGCATGCTTTTACGACTCCTATTTAGAGCCCGTGTGTTCCAAATGACAGATTTGATAGGGCTGCGTGTGTCTTTTTGTCATGCAGGGCAGACATGACTAATCTCAGCCTGCCATCTGGTTAAAGACATGGTCCCTGCTGTGCCTTGTGATTCCCATGACTCCTCACTGCTCCTCTCCCCACGGAGACGTGTCCGGAAAGTTCAGAGGTCAAAGCTGTGACCTACAGTGAGGCGATGCTCATGCTGCTCAGAGGTCACTGTGCGTATGTACACCTCTGTATGCTCCTTTAGATCTGACAATAAGAGGTCCAGTAGAACCTGCAGTGAGGTTTACAGGAAGTCAGACTTATTTATTCATTAAAATATATGTTTATTTGGTTGGTGAAGCAACAGGGAAGAGTTGCATGTATCACTGATATAACTTTTAGACTTTGCCTGATAAATAGTCACAATAATAATAAGTTGTTTATTAGCACAGTACATTAAAAAGAGCTTGATAAGATTGGAGGCGATAATAACTTTGTGCTTGTATATTTTTAGTATCTCTCTCTCTTTCTCTCACTCTTTAATTCTCTTTATATCACTCTCTTAAAATAAATAAAGCCATATTAATAATATAGTAAATTAACAAAAGCATGTTTATAACTGCTTTCATTTTATTTACAATCAAATACAAATGTTTTCTCTCTGAGTGAGCAAATGTTGGTTTATTCTGCTTGCCATCCATGAACGTAATGAAAGTCAGCTTATTTCAGTTGGATGTTATCGCTAATAAACTCTAAAAACACTACATGCACGTTGTGAAACACTTGAATTCTGACCATTAGTCTCTTCGTGGATTTCACTATGCATTCTTTCATTCAAGGTTAGAAAGATTGCTGCATGTTTCTAAAAAAATGTTTGACAGATCAAATTCAAGCCTTTTAGTTGTCATCATTATATTAGTTGAAGATAGTATATGTGGTTTATGGTAATATCACAATGGCAATGTTTTAAATTTTATCGCTTATCACAATAGATTCAGAGGTAATAAATTACACAGTAAAATGTGTTTGCGATTGGACTATTGTCTAGGACTACTGATCTGGGAGCGAAGCCCCTCCTCTGATATAAAAATCAAACAAAAAAGAAAGGATGAGCCCAAAAAGATAATTGTTTTTTAATAGTGAGGAAGAATATGGAAATAAATGTAAAGTAAATATCAGGAAAGTAACTTAATAAAAAGTTATAAAATGGTTTTCTCATCTCACTCTAAACAATTCTGTAAAAAAAAAAATATTTGACAATGTTCATGTTCATTTCACAGACTTTTCCATTTTCATGAGTTGCAAGGTTTTAACTGAACTGTCAAAATAGAGTTACATTTTGGGTAGCTTGCTAAGACGAGCTCTTTTATCCTGAACACTTGCCGGCTATCTTTATTTTTTCAGTTGCTCAGTGGAGACGGTAAAGCTTACACTTCTTAAAAAAAATGTCAAAATGTATGTTGCATTAAAAAAAATGTTCTCGCTCAACACATATTCACATCTTCAATAAGTCTGTGAGGACTTGATCATCTCTGCTGCAGTCCTATCTTCATAATTGTAAAATAGCTTAAATAAAATAAAACTAATTACTGTATTTTTTATTTATTAATTTATTTTTCAAATTAAAAATGACTTAACAATATATACATGTTTGTTACATAAATAAACAGGCAGCTTTTTTTGTTTTAAAATAAAAACAAAACAAAGTTACAGAAAAAATCTGTCAGTACTTTCTCTGCGTTTTTAAACAATGTTTTTTTAATTTGTTTGTTTGTTCTTACCATGTATGAACAAACATTTTTGACTACATTCACATAGCAGGACTTGCAACAGCAATCAAAAGCCCATAAAAAGGCATTTTGCAGACATTTGTCCCTATGTTTCCCTGTATTTTTGTGACAATTTAAAGCTTGAACTTCTTCCACTGCCTGAGAGTAAGATCTGAAAACTTTCATTCACTTTTCAGGACCTTTAAGTACTTCTTGTTGAGCCATTCTTTAGTTTGTTTTTAATATATTTCACCAGGTGCATAATTTGAGGCTTTGAATCCGTAACTGGAACGTGAAGTCATTTCTGGCAGGACTCTGAAACTTGTGCAATTGTTTTACAATATTCATGCAGCAGGGCGATGACATCATTTCTTTCATTCTTGGCCTAGCTTCACAACATTGTTTTTACATCTCACCTTAGTTAAATGTAACAAGAGAGGATAGAGTGCTATTAAAGGAACACGTTTTAATATTTCAAGTACAAGCAATGAAAAGATGAACTGAAGCAGAAACTGAGGTACAGACCATGTTAAGGTTTTAAAGTGCAATCCTAAAGGCCATGTTTTTGATAAACTAGGATTAATTTCCCTCCAGTACCAATTTATCATTTTATTATGTCTTAAATGCATGAAGAGTTTATTTTAATCTTGATGTTTGGCTTCAAAAGATTTAACTGTTGCACTAAAGGTTTCAGACTTTGTTAAAACCAGGCGTAATAACAATTAAAACACTCCCAATCAATCATACTCTATTGAACATCTGGAAAGTCTTATATTTATAGCATAAGTGTACGACATTTTAAGCTCTTTTCTGCTCGCTGTTTGTTAGGGGAAAACTTGTCAATCATTGGTGTTGGTGACTATCTTAGTTGTAATATAGCTCTTTATTTATTGTTTTCTGTTTTGATTAAAAAATAAAAAAAACTATTTAAAAACTATTTACTTTTTTTATTTTTCTTAAATAAATTCACTCTTCCCCTCTTTGACTAAATGTTTTTGCTATTGTTTCTTAGCTATTTGTGAAAACTGAAAGATAATTTGTTTGACTGAAAGATAAGAGTTAGCAATAAATGTAAAACATAAACAGTATTTCAGGGGTGTAACTTTGCTTTTCACACAACTGTGTTCACTGATGATTTCAAGTCTTAAAATGAGCATTATTGCTAAAACATCTCATCATCTCAATAATGTCAAAATAATCTAAAATACTGTACCTGCAATCCACTTTAACATGTCCTTGCACACATTTAAAATGCCTTTCTAAATATTATATATTGAGTATTTCAAACCCCATCAATTTGCATCATTTGTGAACTGGAATTCATTATGTAACGTTGTATACCCATTAACTGCCCACAATAAGAGAAAGATAGACGAGCAGTGAAGGGTTTGGAAGAAGTTAAAAGAGCGATCTCTTTGTTGTGTTATTTCACAGAATTAGAAGAGAGAACAACATTAGTTATGATATTTAAATATCATCACCTATGGGATTTCTGTGTGTTGCAGAAGTTGAGTGTTTGTAAACCATTTGTTGAGAGAATTAGGCATGAGCATATTTGGAGATTATTCAGTGGATTCTCTACGCTCTCATAAAGCACTTAAACATGTAAATGACAATAGTGCTTGGATCCAGGAAAGGTAATATTTGTACTATTCAAAGCTTTTACACGCATTACTGAACAAAAAGGAACTGTGAGAGGAATAGAACAATACCCTGGAGATTTTGTGTGCAATTATGATCATCAATGATGGAGCTCATTCGCTTTCAGTGTTTGCAATTATACTCCAGCTGCTGGGTGCTGCCCCGTCCCGGTAAAGACTGCGGCTGTCACCCCAACCGCGCTTCAGTTAACCATTACATGCTGCCGTGCTAAATGACGCTGCAAAGAGACGGTACACAGTCCACTCGTGATGCAAGTACTTCAAGCATTAATTAACTGCCATCATCGAGAGTTATGAACTGAATAAATGTAGTGGTGTAGTGTTTTGCTCTGTTTCCTCTTAGAGAGGAGGTGAATAGTTCAAACTGAGATACCACTGCGATTGTTTTTTGCATGTCCTCTGTGTCTCACATTGCTAGATTACTCTTGTTAACTTCAGAATCCAAAAAAACATGCACGCCCATAGGTTCACAGCTTTGAGGGGTTAGAAATGGGATCTGATGGGATTTCAAAATTTCACAAATAAAAACTTTTCCAATATGGTAATATTCTTAGCATGAGTCCATGGTGTTTTACATTCAAATCAGCTAGGCAAATTTTACTGGGAGAAAAACTCAATATATGAATACTATTTTTGTTTCACCACTGGGGGAAAAAACAAATTTAATCAACATAGCTAAAGCGAATAAAGAATGTACCATAATCTCAACATTCAGGGAGCGGCTGTTGATTGGCTAGAGCCATATAAAATTACACCAGATTGGCACATGGATAGAAAAACAGAAAATATGTGAAGATTCCAAATTATTTAATTATTATTAATTAACATTTATTATGATGTTTCCATTTACTTGCTGCTAGTCTGATTGCAGGGGTTTCACTATCCTTCTAGGGGGGTCTTGCTCGTATGGGGGTGGAGTCATGAAGCACCCACTATTGATTGATAGAGGAAACTGCTTTTCACCCCCAGGAGTGAATGCCAAGTGTGAAGAGTGACAGATTTTGGTTGCAATGCAATGTATGCTGCTATGTAGCGATGGCCTGTCTTGACTGTGTCTTTGCCTTTTGATCTTCTCAACATATCCAGTTTATCCAAAAAAATCCTTCTTCCAACGATCAGGGAAGTTTCAGGTCATCTCTTTCTCTCTCAACCAAATTGGGGAAACAAATTTTGACAAATATTTCAAACAAATATCCTGCAGGCTGGCAGGACTGATTCCGAAATCACTGGATCAGATTTATTCAGTCAGAAGCGTTTGAAAGCTGAAATCTAATTGAACATATACACCTTCTGTCCACACAGCTTCTGGAGTGAGATGTTTCAAAGAACAATAGTGTGTTAGGATGAAAATTAAATAAATATATTTTACAATGTAATGTATGTTATGTTTAATGTGTTTATAGTTTCAGTAAAAGTGTTGCTTTAACTGAAAGCCTGTCACTGGTAGAGCAGAAGGACTCAAGTTTATTAATATTTTCTGTGCAAATAATTAGGTAACAAATATATAATATGTATAAAAAAACTACTGGTCATCCTGGGACACACCTTCATGTCATGTGGATGTTGGCAATAAATTGGAAGCGGTAAGGACTAGGGCTAAAGGGATCTCTGGCTTAGATTATTCATCCTGCACTAAGCATCTGATTGTCCCTGAGCTGTCTTTAGAAGCAGATTTAACAGTGTTAACTTGATATGTGTAATTTGAAACATATAATCAGGCATTGTGCTTGAAGCGTTCCTTGCTGGCTGCAATAGTAAGAATATTTTGCATTTAATTCTGGACATTATGTATTAACAGATTTTTTTTACTAAGAATGTATATATATATATATATATATATATATATATATATATATATATATATATATATATATATTACTAGCATTTTGTATATTTAAGCAGGAAGCCTGAACATATTGTATTGTAATATTGTAGATGATCTCACTGTGCTTATAAAGTGGTGGTCAGTGTTGTAAAATGCACAAACTCAGATCTATTTATCACCCTTTTATTAGGCATCCCATCCTTTTCTTTAGATTTTATGTGACAGCCTTCTTGTAACCTTGTAACTGTGGAGGCCTTTAATAAACTCTTAACAGTTCTACAATGTGTGTAGTGACTTGGGTAGGATATTTTTTTTTATTATTCAAGTTAGAACGTAGGCTGTAGCGGTAGCCAATTTCACGCAGTTTGGCAGATGATGTGATTTTAGAATTTAGATTTTAGATTTAGAAGAGTTTTGTTGTAGCAGAATAGTTGAAACGTGAAAAAGCATCCCTTTAATATGACCTGAGCTAGAACAATTTCTTAAGTTCTTCTGAAGGCACATTACTCTTGCTTTTCAGTACAAGTTCACACATCTATTATCATTGAGAGTTGTAATGTGAAAGAATGGAAAGCATTTGTGTGAACGATGTCTTCTTTTAAATTCCAAAAATAATTGGGATTTCACAAACAGCAGTACGATTCTACCTCTCACAATCATATCTGAGAAGACCTTGCTAGCATGCTGCATTAGTGGCCTAGACAAAAAAACCTTGGCATGTCTGAAATTCCCATGTCGGTGTGTTGCCAGGCTTCAGCTGTGTATCGAGCAGCAGGGAGGTGTTCTCTATGGTGACATGCTTCTCTCCTACAGAAGCCTGCTCGCCGCGCTCGTCCATTAGTCATAATGGTGTGGAGGCACATCGCTCTCCTGCGCTATCTTGAAGTGAAATAAAGGAAGCAGGTGTGGGCAGGAAATTAATGTAAATCCATCAGTGTTCAATTAGGCCTGCACACAAAACAAGAAGGGGGAAGAGCATCCAAACCAACGGCAGCCCCCTTTCTTTGTGCAAACACAGGCCTCCTTTCACTTCATCCTTCTCTTTGTGCCCAAGACAAATAGAGGTAACTTTAATTATGAAAAAAATAGTTGTATAAATTTTCCAGGTGCAGCTCTTTTCGCAAGCAACCGCAGTGGAGGTTTCACCATTTGGCTGTCAGCATGGTGTCATGTATAATTCTGTATGTTAGTGTGTGTCTGTGAGAGTGTGCCTGGAGGGCCAGAGAGCATTGGCCCTCAGTGCACAGCCTGAAAAAGCACTCTAACCTAATTTGTTTCTAATTACAAAAACAGGAAGTGCACCTGCCATGTTTCAGGCCTCAATGGTCCTATCCAATGCAATGGACTTTTGATTTGTTGTTCTTTTTTATGCTAATGAAATGTAAGAAAATGCCTCTTTTATTGTATTTTTCAAATATTTACTTCTGTTTAAGTAAATATGCATATTTAATATTATTTCAAATGTTATGAACCTCGGTGGCCTCATTTGTAAAATGTGCGTGCAAACAAACATGACTCAGTGAGTCTACTTAATTTTGTTGTACTATATATTTTTAATTTCCAAAATGTAACCTGTTTCGAAGGCGTGTTAATCAACTTGTATTGTGTATGTACAGTTCTGTGGATATTTTGAGTAGTTTTTGTCATCTAGTGGTGACATAATTCACTTTCAGAGCATTTACTATAATTTTCAAACTACAGGGTGCACATGAGTATAAGCCACAACAACTATATTTAGAAAGAAATATTTTGTTTGTATAAAGATTTGTTCATGTATAGGCTGCACCTGTCGATAAGGCACCGACGACCTCAGTAAAAGATGAGATGCAAGCTGAGATAGACTTTGACTGTGTTACAAAGTGCATATTATCTCTCCCCTACTATAAGTTGCTTTGGACAAAAGTGTCTGACAAATGCATAAATGCAAATTATGTTAATGTAGCATGTTTATAGTTTGCCAGATTATTTGGTCTCCTAATTACCATGAATCCAAAAACAGATAATTTGAGGTGCTGTTATTATACTATAACTATTGTGGTCCACAAACAACTTCAAGAAGATTACGCTAGCAGCTGCCTGGAGATCAACTTGCCTCCCCTGCAAGCTCTTGATTGGTTAGCACGGCCATTGGTTCTATTTTCCTCTGTGCATTACCGGTCAACTTGATGCTCACAGCTAAATCATAATGTAAGCTTCAGGGTTCAAAGTGTTAGAAAAAGTAGCAGCTTATAATCTTGACAATACTGTTAAGTAAATGTTAAAATATAGTTTGATTCATTTATAGGCCATTTACTTTATATGCCATAATCATTCAATTGATGGATATGATGGATTTTTACTTTTTCCTTCTGTGCCAGTATAGGGTATGTTAATGCCAGGCAGCATCATGCAATTTTTAAGCATAATGAAGAAGGCAGCATCATGCATTTTTTTATATTTGTGGGAGATATCATGTAGTAGAACATCTACTTTCTTATATGACTTACACAAACATATTTTAAGATTTTACTCTTTACCTACCCCTTTAACAAGCTCAGGAGAGAGAACCAGCTGTTTACTTGTAAAATAAGTTACTCAATCACCTCCATCAATAAATAGATATCGACTCCCTTCAGATTTGTTTAATGACAAAAGAATATTCATGAACTGTAAAACAGGTTAGGAAAAAAGGCTGGTGTGCATATATATAAAGAAAGCTTTGATAGAAGTGCATATATAAGTTTTTATAAGTTCAGTTTTTATTAACTGTTACCTTTCTAATGTATATTAACTTTCACTAAATCATTTACAAAGAAACCATTTAGAATGTTTTTTACAACATTTAAGAATAGCACCATAAATGTAATGTTAAAATTCAAGCATGCACAACATGCTTTATTTATCTAATAATTAAATATCATAAATGTGTTCACATATAAGAAAAGCAAATTAGAATAATTCTGATGTTCCCTACAAAACTGAAAATGAAAGTCCCTCTACATTGTCAAAAGAAAGTAGTTAAATGTATGAAGCACTCAACATGAGGAAACCAATTTGTCCTAATATTAGTATGAGTGACATTTTCTTCTCTTTTTAATATCGTATTCTTGGCTGTACTTTGCCAGAACCCTCCAATCATTTATTTTGCGTAATTTGTGATTTGGTAGATTCTGTATTCCATATTTTATTTCACCGCCTAACAAGATACCTTGTTTTCAAAGCCATGTGCACTGTGACTATCTTTCGAAGCGCTATATTGCATTGATAGCACACCCTGCAGATGATTAAAGTCTGATTGAAGCAAGCAAAGCAAAGCCAAATGATGAACTGGAGGTTGGTCTTTCACATGGCACACTTTATTACACTGTCATTAAGAGAGTAGTGGTATGCTGTGTCTTGGACAAAAAGGGTGTGAGCCAAATGAATACTATAGTCACATCTCCAACAACACAAATAAACTAAGTGCAATTTAAGTTATTTTTATTAGATTTGGCATCTTCTGTTAATGAGTGAAAGTGAGCTTTGACCACAGTGCACGGTGTTATCACAAACTAAAAACACGCTTCAAAGTGTGCTCATAACATCTGGTTGAAGAATATATTTTTTTTTTAAACCAACATCAACAGATTCACAGAGCACAAATTTTAAGAAAAAAGTTATCTTTTTTTTATTAGTCGCATCATCAAAAGTCAACCATTCTTAAAATAAGATTATTTGATTAGATCAATATACATGTTTTTGTTGAGTCTGCATAGACATGAAGTTAGTTCTCACAGCTAACAGAGTTGACTTTCATTAGTGCCGGGTAGCACCAGGCTATGGGAACGTTGTCTCTTCTTGTGTAGGTTTCCAAGGGCATATCTGAGCTCTGAGAGAGCGCTGGAGCGAGTCACCACTCACATCTGCTATCAAAGGCCATGGGAAAAGGGTCTCTTAACAGTGGTGCCTGTCAGGACTTATCAACCAACAAATCCCCGCTGGTGTTAATGGCCAGGCTTTGTCTGCCTTTCATTACATTAACTAGGAAGGCAGGAGCTTGTTCCACTAATGTGTCACTTCCTCTTGCACACTCGTTTCAGGCCAGGGGGTTAGACGGCCACAGCCGGAAACATTCCACAGATCAGAGGAAACATTAGCTCAACTCTGTGCTGGCTTTATAGACTACTACAAGGAAATGCTGTGTCCTCCAAAAAGTTAGGTTTTGGAAACTTTTTCTCCTTTAATCCCTAACTCGATTATCAAATGACTCAATATATTCAGATGCAAGCACTTTTCTAATTCGGTGCTAATGCAACAGTAGAAGCGTTTTCTCCTAGCACAAAATTTGTCCAACTTTCATCTTGGGGCATTAGCGCCATTTCTGGCCTACGCGATAGCGAATTTAACAGAGCTTAAGGAGGATTCTTGCATCACATGCAAGAGGGCTATCTGAGCAGAGACAGAAGCCATGAGAGCTAGGGGCTGTGTCTGCGATGGGTAGCAAGGGGGGAGGCTGTTTGGGAGTCTAGCTGCTTGAAGAAGTAGCAGGTCAAGTTTTTGGCGAAGGAAGTGCTACGTTGCCATGGTGATGGGAGATTTTCTTTTGCAGTGCCCTAGGGTTAGAACGCCATCAGCAGTGTGATTGTTGCTTAAGAGCCAAAGAAGTTCAGCATCTAATCGTCCCTCGTTTATTTTTGGGTTTTGTAAAGTCCGCCTCAAGCTGCACAGCAAGAGATCATGAAATAAAGCTGGGAGGATAGGAAAACTGCACTTTTTTCCCCCCAAAGCTCTATTGAAAATCATTGGTAGTACCAATGATTGTTTAAAAAGTAAGATATGGATCATTCTGATTCCAAATTTGCACGTCCGTTTAATGCAAGATGGATACTGAAATAAGGAAATCGTCTTCTAGCCCCGATAAGATCTGTACCATACTGAAGATAAAGCTCCATATTTCTTGTTGGACTGACATCGTTCGGTGTGAAGGAGGCGGTGGATGGGGGCTACAGTATGGAGAGCAGAATCCTTGGCAGGAGGCATTAGCGCATGTGGATTTATGGTGCCAAGACGACTTTATTTATGTTTGAATGGCAGTGCTCAGTTCAGGTTGGCACAGATTGTCAGCCACACTCGTTGGCGTCTTCCACCCATCAGCATCCCTATGGTCTGCCCTCACCTCCTGGTTCTGTCTTTCAATAACCAATAACTAAAATCTAAAATATTTGACGTTACACAAAGGATATGCATGAGTCATTAGATAACCTCTTTGGATTGTGTCTGGTCTGCTCTCTCCTCTGTGTTGCTTGTTCAGACACCTGGCAGGCCGATAAACTTAAGTCATTCGTGTCATGTTGTGAAGGAAGGGTCAAGTAGACACATCTGCTATTGGTTGAAAATCTAATTCTTAAGATCATGTTCCAGTCATACTCGTTCCAACTTGGCAATTGATGTAAATCTGTACCTGCATTTTGTATTTGTATGTTTTTATATAAGCGGCAAGGTTTGTGGCCTTTAAAGGAAAAGAGGGTTTTTGGGGCCTGCGGCACGGGTGTCTGTAGAAACTCAACGGAAGATCCTAACTGCCTGGGATCCTTCAGCTGGTGGTGGGGTGAAGGGAAGACGGCAACTCAGCCTTGGCAGCAGCAGGAATAGATAACAGCTGATACTGGGACTAATTTGGTAATGTGCAGTACCACTGGATGACAGGAGGTGTGGGCTGCTGGTGCCGCTGATAAAAAGCATGCCAGCAGAGATGAGTCCAGCTTGGGATACTCATCATTGAAGTGCGTGTTATTGTGTATGCCTGCTCACGGGTATTTATAAAAATGGTTGATAAGAGATTTAACAAAGGTTAAAAAAAACGCATTTTTCCTTACTGTACTTGTAAGAAACAATACTTTCATTCCCTTGAAAAGATGTATCACGGTCAACAGCATCCACTCATATCGTGGGACCCAATCCTAACTCTAATCTTAACCCATCAACCACCTCAAAGGTTCTTGACAAGATACAGATTAGCCAAAAACATTTGTTTTGCACTTTGCATGAGCTTTACTCTAAAGCATAGTTTTGCCTGAAGATAATATGCACTTAATATGCATTTCTGATTTAATGAATACTCCCAGAGAAATAGCTCAGGTTAACAGAGCCTTGGGTCTCAAAAGCATTATTCACACAAAAAAATGGCTAAATGCTTTGAGCAACGCTGTCTAGACGCTAAAAAAATTTAATTTACTCGCTGCTGCAGCAATCGAATTCTGCTGTGATCAGCTTGTCTGAACTTGAAGTGCAAAGGTGAAACATGATTTATGCTTGGTCCACACTACAACATACTATGCACATGGTTAAAACCTCTCTTCTATTCCTACATGGATTCAAGATCATGCTAATGGACATCTAAATCACTCATAAATCTCTCAACTTCCAGCATATCAGATTTGGGTACTGAATAACTTAGCATTCCATTGATTTAATTCAATAGAGTTATAAATCATTTACTTGTTTAATCTCTTTCTCCCTCTTAATTACAGCTAGGGCCTATTATTATTAACTTTATTTACAGTTTATTGTGAACTGTGTGGTTCAGTAAATGAAAACTCAGTAAATGAGTACATTTTCATCTCAGTAAATGAGTTTCCATTTAAGGCTCATAATACACAATTCTGAACACAAAATTTTAAACCTGTTGACTTATTATTCTGGCAGTAAAAACCGAAATGTATATATTACACCTACTTGTTAAAAGTGCGTTTACTGATTTTTTTTGTCATCAATAACATAACTAGTAAGTATTTTTTTCTGTATTTTACAAACATGCATTGGTGTAAATGAAAAGCCAAAGATTGTTCTTTTGGCTTTACATTGATGCTTAATATTTTAATGTCATTGATGCACTGCAAACCCTGTAAAAGCTTGAAAAAAAGCAAGATTTGCCTAATGCAAAATTACAGATTTAAATTTTTATTTTTTAAAAGTGAAGCGTTCTGGATTTTATAGGTTTTATGTACAATTCTCTTTGATTGTGTTGATTCTATTTGGTATTTTATTATATATATATATATATACACACACACACACACACACACACACAAATTTAGTTATTGTCATATATAACTTTCCGTAAAAACAACTCTTTTTATAATAGTTTTCAATGTCTTCTAAAATAATCAATAGAACCATTACTATCTGACAAGTTTCATTAGGTTTCTGTTGATGTATGCTAGAAAAAGTGGTTTCTTTGAGTAATATAGTAACAACTATCCTAACAAAAAGTGTTTCGATGGATTTCAATGTTTATTTCTTAGTTTGGCATATAGTGTTTTTTGTGAGCATTCTGGATTTGTGTTTATTTGATTTGATTTTTCATGCTGTGTTTTCATGCAGTTTTTGTTTGTTTCTGATGTGCACCATTGTTGCATTCAAAGCCAGGGAAGGTATTGTGGTAATAAATGATACAGCTGGAAGAGTGAGAGTTTGGAAGTATACGTGGATAATAATAACAGCATCTGGACTCTGGACAGTGTTATTACCATTTAAATTAAGGCCCTCGAGCTGAGAGCCTCTCAAGTGAACAATCTTACAGTTAACTAAGCACACATGAAACCACAATGCCTGCTTCTCCTGGTATATTTCTGCTTATTGTTTCTTTGAGCTGAGGGTCATTTCAACTGTTCTCATGAAACAGTGTCACAGTAAAGATTTATCTTTATGGATTATGGGACCATATGTTCACATTGCTGTTTAACGCACAAAAGGGCATTATGCAAATACCACAGTTGTCAAGGGTGACAGATTGACATTACCCTACAAAAATCAGCAACCCCGCTCTGAAGGATGAAAGATGATGGGCTGTCTGTAAGAAAACCTAAATGAAACTGTTGAAAAGTTGCCTGTCGGTGTGACTGGGAAATGTCTAACACATGGGCTATCCAAAGCAGACAGACACACCGAGCAGCAAACAAACAAGCCGCTCTATGAAAGAACAAGATCTTGAGTCTCCAATTCTATTGTTTTTGAGAGCTGATCAAGGGTATCAGAGATTCAGAAGGTTCTGCTGTTGGCATGGAGGTTACCTATTTTGTGGAGTTTTTGCATTATTCTGTTAAAGATAATGTGACGCATGAACTAATCTACTCGTACATCTCTCTTATTCCCTCTGTCTCTGCAGAGGCAGCAGGCAGATTTGATAGCAGCTAACTAGCACCCCCTTTTGAAGTGATCTGTTCAGAGCTGCTGAATGCCTGAGAACAGGGAACTGGTCCAGCGTGAGCTTATTCCTCAGAAGATTGAGTACTTTACAAAAAAAACAACAACAATAATAATTTTGTTTATTTAGCATAAAAAGCACAAAAAATGCACCTTTAGATTCTAAAAGGATGTTATCAGGTCACGATGAGTTCTGGTTAAGGTTACTCAAAGCTTTACAGCAGAAACAAATTCAGGTTTCTATTGGGTGTAGTTTAAATGTGTTTAAGTTCAAATTAATCCCATTTTGATTTTTCATGTTAGCCTCTCAGCAACAACTCACCTATCCCTTGGCCCAATCCAACTCGAGAAGTTAGCCAATCACTGTTGTTGTTGTTGTTGTTTGAGAATACATGCTTAGAGCTTACTGTGTACATTTAACTTTTACATGCTTATAATATACTTTTCGCTCATTAAATCAGAAGAGGTTTCCAGAGATTTTGTCTTTTCTTGGTTTTTACATGTACAAAATGTTTAAAGGTGGTGAAATTTCTGGCAGCCAATGTTAATAAATAGCACTATTAGGACCATTCAGATGGTGTGTGCTGTTTGGTTGTTGTTTAATTATCTGACTATAAATATAAAGAGGGAAACTGACAAGTGATATGAAAAGTCTGTGGTGTCTATAAAATCCCTTTTCCGATTTTAACTTTTAGTATTTACTTGTGATTTGCTCCTTGTGGACACTTCTAAAGGATGGATTCTACCTACAGCCAATAAGCTTTTTTTTTGCAGATAGATGAGGGAGTGAGCCTACAGCAAGCCTACAGTGAGCCTAAAGAAGTAACAAGTTACAAGATGAGTAATTCATGTTACAAGTTACGCAACTGTGTTATTCCAAAATGTAGTATTTTACTGTAAAACAGTATGTTCCATCCTATAGTTACCCAATTTATATAACATAAGTTATAAATTATACATTTTAAAGAGATATGTAGTTAGTTTAAAAAATAATAATGGTAATTTATGAATTAATTAAAATATTCCCATTAAAAAACTTACTTTTGTGTGTACTAAAAACAGAAGGGTTTCCATTATAACTCATTTATGTTGCCCGGCAATGTTGTTTATCACTTTTGGAAAAGTAAAAGTCATAACAAGTGAACATTTATCATTCCCTCACACAGTGCTTTCTTTTCAGATGTCTGGTGATATTAAAATAAAATAAAAATTATTGTGTGGAAGCTGAAGTTTTCACTGAGAAAATAAATATCAGGCTGTAGCATGTTTTTTCAAATACACAAAATCAGCATCTATTGTACAGAGTCACGAATCAGTTACATAATGTGACTCCAAATATGACTATTATTGCAATACCCAGTCATATTCGGTGCATCCCTACATTTTAGAATTTTTACTTAACTCATACCTCTTATTTAGCAGCATAAGTGTTCTGCTCCCTCAGAAAACTGCAGGAAGTTAAGAGATATCAAATGTTTAAGTTCCAGTTTAGCTCAACGTGTGGTCAGATAGTGTCTCATGGGCGATCTGCGAGTCCCAGGCAGGCAGCGTGTAATTAATCGCTTAGAAACACCAAGGGTCTAGGATCAGGGTGCGAGCATGGCAGCTATCAACCCTTCTTTGGAGCACGGCCTGCTGGGATGTGGATGTAGCGGAGCCCCTGGGCCACCGGAGAGCAGTGTGGGTTCCTTTAGATAAACAGCTCAGACAGGATCATGGCTGAACCGTGGGGAAAGGGCTTGGTTTAGTCTCTCTTTCTATCCTTGTGCCTGAGCACCAGAGCTGCCTACTGTAAGGCTCATCTGTGAGTGTGTGATACCTCGCAGAGTTGGAGCTGCTGTAGGTCAAAGAGGAGACTGGCAGGCCGGGGGTGCGGGGAGGGCTGGGCAAGCGTTAAGCTGGTCAGGTGCAGCGCCACCAGTGATCATTAGGGTTACAGCTGCTAGGGCCAGATTGTGTGCTGCCTCCGCCGGGCGAGATGTCTCACCCTGGGAAAAGAAGAGA
Source organism: Danionella dracula (assembly GCA_900490495.1). Lineage (NCBI taxonomy): Eukaryota > Metazoa > Chordata > Actinopteri > Cypriniformes > Danionidae > Danionella > Danionella dracula. The sequence goes on along the minus strand of UELW01000067.1, from coordinate 3,971,593 downwards.
GCATCTGTCTGTCCTTCCCCGTAGACACGAACCTCCTACCAGCCTGTCCATCTCAGCCCGACTGGTAACAAGGTCACCGATCTTTTTTTCTCTTTTTTTCACTCTTTCTTGCTGTGTAAAGGCTGTTAGTTGTGGCTTCTCAGCCTGGGCATCAGGTCAGAGGCAGAGTAGCTTGAAAGCTGGTTCTTTTAACAGTAGTTGAACTCAATCTCAGGCACAAAAAAAGGGTATGTTGAGGTAAAAAAAATTGTTCCATGGCATGTTATTTTATAACAGTCCTTTTAGCCTGTTCCAAATAAGAGTAGGAACCATAACAGCACCAAATTGATCATTACAAAATGTCCTATACAGCACTTGAATTGGTTCTTTAAAACGCTCGCACACGCACTTTTTTTTTAATTATTAAAATTTTTTTCTAAGTCAGTTTAGATAAAATTGCCCAAAAGAAACCTAACACAACCTATTATATTCTTCACATTTTGGCCTAATAAAACACACACACACACACACACACACACACACACACACACAAACATTCATATTGCTGCAGCTGCTTCCATCCTCTCAGAGCTCAGGAATTCTAGTTGTTCATTTATTAACTAAATCGTAAGAAAAGTCACGTTTGGTTCCAAGAGTTTTGCCATTTGTCGGGTTACCTAACCCTATTGGCAAAATGATTGAATGCAACTAATAAAAACAAAACTACTTGATAATTTAGCTATGGGATAGCACGCTTGCTTAGCAGTAAAAAAAAAAAAGACGGTCCTGTTTTCATTCTTGGTATGCCAAATTTAAGATTTAATTTGCATGTACTTGCCTTAATATTTCAGCGTCACCATTCTGCAGAGTTTAGATGCAATCTTATTGAGATAATTCTACTGCCACACTCCTTCTTTAGACCCTTGTGTTTCCTCCCACATTGCTCTGAGTGGTGTGTGACTGTGACCCTGTAATGGACCAGGGCACATTAGCCCCTTTTGTGTACCACCTGTATGAAACCAATTTTGTTTTTTAAGAAAAAAAATCCTAAAAATACAGCATAAAAGCCTAGTAAATGTTACTAAATGGTTTCATTTTCATGATATGTAGGATTGTATCCATATTTTTGATAAATTCTGAAATATTCTTCTGATTGAACAGGTGTTATTATATCCAAAACACCTGCAGGCTAGTGTTATCATCTTTTTCAGTTGTTCAGTGGAGAAAGTAAAGCTTTTTTTTTTACTAAAATAGTTGGTTAAATGACATGTTTCTGTGTAGGGTTAGTAAACGTACTTGTGTGAGACTCATGCTCTGTAAGTGTATAATGAATTTGAAAGCGAGTGTTTTTTTTTCTAACGTTATACAATGCAGATATGATTGCAAATTTATATTTTTTGTAAAATGACAGAAATTAGTATTTTAAAATTACAAAGTCTCTGTACACTGTCTGGCAGTATTTTTTTTCTTTTTTTTTTTTTTACAGATTTTTCCTGTTGTACATACAGAGTTAGAAAGATAAATGAAAACCTAAAAACTATAAAAGCATGACTGACGATTGCAATGGCACATTTACATTTACAAATAAATTCAGCCTCATTAAGATGTCTGCAGGTTTAGCAAGTTTACTCCAACTAGAAAGCACCAGGCTTTGAAATAATGACTGAAGTGATGCACTTTAATATTTGAGACTTAGATTTAAAACTGCGGTTCATGTGCTACTGAATAGATTACATCCATCACATGTTGAAGTTTGCAGGTGAATAAAGTTCTGCATGACCTTGTACTTCATGTAGTCATGTTTAGCAGTTTGGATTCATATGTTGTTAAATTATTAAAGTCTTAAAGTATTTTCCATATGTTTGCTGCATTTATTCATCAGATTTTTTAATTCAAGGTTAAATTATTTTTTCCTGAATATGCCCAAAGGCGCCCTCTTCTGTTGAGCAGTGCACATTTGGTTCAAATATTAAGGAACTAAACCATATATAGGACATTAACTTAATACTTTGAGGAGATGTGACTACTTCAAGATGTTAAAACATTTTATTACGTAATACAAACTAATACATACTTTGAATAATGTTTTTAATTTGATCATGTAATTAAAACACAATAGAATGAATGGAATTAAGGCTTTCTGAGCCTGAAATTTAACAATGAGCATCCAGACTAGAGGACCTTCAAAACAAGGGCAAGGATTTGCACCTTATAATCCTCTCAGCATATGAACATGCTGTCTCTCCATTGTTGATTATTTTAAGATTAACTCAAAATCTCCTCTAAAAGGGTTGAAATAATGGCTTTTAATCAATATGAGTGAGTTCCACTATGTTGATTGTCTTAATCAAAATCAGAGCCTCATAAGCCACAAATAGCATATGGACCCCAGCAGATTCTGTCAAATGCATGAATCTGATGAGAGTGATTAATAAACATCACAAAACGTGGTTCTGCGTTAAACCCTCATTTCAAGGAACAGCAGATTAAAACTGAGGTCAATCCTGCTGCTCTACTGGCAAGCAAATAAACAAAGGCAATTGATTCGGTCTGTAACTTGAATTTTAGACATATACATTTCTATTTTAACCAAAATGTATGTTACAAAAATAAGGTTGATGTTTAAAACAAGTCAACCTTTTAAAAAGGAAGTGAAACGATTTGCATTAAAGCAGATAGACACGCATGCAACTGCTGCATGCGGCACTTTTCAGCAAACGCAGTCATCACGTTTTATGTATATGAAATCACTGTTTTTGGTTCTTTTGCTAGCGTGATTGAAGTCATGGTGCTTGATGACAGAAAAGTCACAAATGAACAGAAAATAGAATAAACATCCAGCAAAGTTTGTGTTGGAGAATTACGTGTAGAGACCTTAAGTGAATTTGTTTCTAGAATTTGAAATTGGAAACACAAAAGTCCATTCTTTCCTTGGTTGCAATGCCTTTTGCAAAGACGGTCATTAATAAAAACTAAAACTTGACTCTTTTAGTTAGCTATTTTTGAATAACTGATAACTCAGCACAAGCGGAAACCACAGTAAAATTGTTTCCTGATTTGCTCAACTTGGTTTTTTTATTTTTTTAAGTTGTATGCCAATTATTTTTTAAACCAACAATAGTTTGTGATGCTCTGCTAGACTGGATTCGAGAGGCATTTGAATGAGTTAGCCAGTCTGGGTCAAGAGCTAGCTTTGTATTGGAGAAAAAGGAGAGCAAGGTATGATATAGAGTCACTTTTCTTCAATATTTTCACATTAAAAAAAACAAGGAACACACAGATTTACAAAAAAAAATGCTTCTGAAATGGGGAAGCGTCAGACTCAAATCACTTGTTGCAGTCAGTAGTAGCAGTAGCTGGAATGGCCAGATGGGAATAACTGGACGTTGTTTTTTTTTTTATTATTAAGTGGGGAAATACACAAGCCTAATTTTATTGTTTAGGTTATGTACTGCATACCAAATATTAATTATGACTTGTATATATGAGTGCTGACAAAAGGCCATGGTATGAACGGGATAATCAATGGCTTGGTGTGCATTCTACAGTTTTAAATGCACTTGCGCTGCATGTCAAGTGGTTCTTCTCGTCCATGTCATTTAAATCTGTATAATGCACAGCTAACTTTTGGTTGTTTCTTACATAATAAACAACACAAATACAGATTGATGCTGTTTGAAAACAATCCATGCTTAAACATCATTAAGCAGAATGAGAACATAATACTTCATGATATGTCACATACTAAAATGAGATGATTTTAAAGATTACTGTTGAACTTGATCTTTAAAAAGCACAGGATCTATCTATCAATTCATCCATCAAAGCCATGATTGTACACACTTAATTTTTTAATTAGATTATTGTTTATTAGGAAACATGCTACAAATGGCTACAAATGTACTTTTTAAAGGATATAATTTAAATTATTTGTATCCTTATTTGTGTGCGCGTGTGTGTTCGCAAGCATGTGTGTGATTAGACAATGACTGTTACTTTAGATACTATATAATAACAACACGTGTGAAGAAGGATCTAGGATGATGCTTGATTTGATTTACTAGAATTGATTCACTAAAAATTAAAAACATTTACTATCTGAAGTGCTTGATGTCCATTACACTGTTTTCGTGAATTTTACATACTGCACACAAAATCTCATTTAGATAACATCTGAAATCGACAACAGAATATAAGTTTATATCTCAAGTTTATTAGTGTAGTCTGTTCTTTGCATAATCTTTGCATTAAGCCTTAAGGTCCTCAAATATGGTTTTGCTTTTCAAAGGAGTACTCTAGTGTACCACGGTACAAGCGAGGTGCTTTTGTATGTTCTGGAAACCGTGATGAAGAGAGGAAAAAAGACTGAGAGGGAATACAAGACCACACAGGTGTGACTCCAACTTTCTGCCTCATAGGAGAAAATGAAGCGCTGTCAAGGACACTGCACCTGGGCCATTGTCTGCATCAAATGGCTTTTAAGTGCAAATTTCTGCCAGGCTTAAAGGAGGGCTGTGGCCTTTGCACTTATAGTCCCCATCTGAACTCATACAATCTGCATAATAGGGTCGGAATCAGAATAAGGCTCCACAATGATTCTTCAGGGCTCTGAGAGGAACTCACGACACGACATCCTGTCCTCAGGCACACTCCGTCATACAGCTGTTCCCTCGCTCTTCTTTCAATCGCTCTTCAAGAGTTTACCCACAGAATCATGCTGTTGTATTGAATTGTTGCATGTAATTTATTATTCAATTATTATTATTATTCAAATCAATTTCTTTCATCTTGCGTTGCAGAAGTTTTAAGCCACATACAGAGGGTGGATGGTCAGCTGTGCGGTCACAAACTCCACAGTACATAAAGGTAAAGATACTAGCTAACCTGTTGTTGCTTCCCTGTAAATAATTGTTGCAGAACTTCTTGCTACAGCATATGTTAATCGTTGTATTGTGCGTTACATTGTAGGTTTCCTGTTGAAGTTACTTTGCCGGCCTAAACTTCAAACAGGGTAAAGGTAAGGATTAATGGCTATCAGTCATTTTTTTTTTATTGGCCATCTGGCTTTTAATGAAGCTAAAAATGTGTCCTCTTAAAATTTATTCCATTTTGTATGTAATTTCCAGCATGTAATTTTACAAATTGCAATTTTTAAATTTGCACTTTTTATAAATCGTAAACACTTAAAAACATGTGCGGTGGTTTTGTAAGGGTTTTGTGTTATAATTGTGGTTTCACCACTAGAGGTCATATTTTTAGAACAAAGGCAATACGTGTTGACATAATAAGTATGGCAGACCAAGATCTCTGGGTTGTGTTTCTTTGACCAAAACTAGTAGAGCACACCCAGTTTATTTTAAATGAAAGGCTGGTTCTGGGTTTATATTTAACTTTTTGTAGGACTGATGTGGGTCTTAGAATCCCCTAAGGTAAAATTGTTAGATATTGAGACATTTGTGTGTATATCCCTATCAGTTATATTTTAGTGTTGATTTTATTTTAATTGTAGAAAACACATTTTAATTTGTCTCATTCCCTAAATACTTTTTATTTTCATGTCAATCAAACTTGCAGTTTATGATGTATTACTTTGTTCATTCCATGACTGGTGTATTATCATATCACAAACCTAAGTTCACTTATTCAATGAAAAGAGGCACTTGAATGCACATAACTGTAACTTTTTTGGGAAGGAAGATGGCACATATTTGAAAAAAAAAAAAAATCACCCGCTGCTTTTACAATGCTTGGAGTTCTGTTTTAATATCACTGCATTGAAACATCCTATTTCTTTTTAGTTCTGCACTTTTTACTTCATTGGACAGAATGCCTCCATTATGATTAAACTTAGTTTAAAAACAACAATAACGTGTATATGCTCATATCTTACCATCCTTTTCCTTTTGTCAATAGCTATAGTGCTAACTCTTGGAAACTAGAGATGATTTAAAAATGCATCATGTCAATCGCCTTTAAAATCTGAAAATACATTTTGACCATTTCTGGTAAAACCGTAGAATCTGTCGACCCAAAATATTATTGTATCTATTTCCACCGTATAGCCCTTTTAATAGCAGTAAAATTAAATATAAATAAATACAGCCCTTGTCTCAATAGAAAATAATATACTCAGCATTCTGAGAAGATCAGCTCTAAAATATTGCAAATTAGCAAAACAAAGCACTAATGGCCTCAAAAAAATATAAATAAATATCAATGTGTTCTCTCAAAAATAATCTAGAAATGTTGCTTCCATCTGACAGTACTGTTTGCTTATTGATATTGTTGGGTGCATCATATGTGGTCTTTGTGTTTTCCTCACAAGAAACCTCCTAAAAAGGTAAATACTTGTGTAATTATGAAATATATGAGCCACAAGCTCATTAATTTGTGTATAAATACATTTATATATTTAGGTTTTATTGGAAGCAAAGGTATTTTCATATTTTTTTTTTGCGTCAATGCAGGTCATCATTTATTGAATTACATCTGTAATGCCAGACACTAAAGCTGTTCAGTTAAATGATAGTAAAATTTGCTTTTACCTCCTAGGGTAATTAAGTGCAAGTGTAATCATACAGACTTAGGCTAACTCATAAATTCCCGAATAATACCATTCACTTGGACTTTACATATTAGAAACATTTTTATGAATTTGTTTTGTTTAAATAGCTGAACAAGCTACTAACATTTGTATGTACTAACATCTGCAGAGTGACTTTATAAAAATGCACCTATGTGCAGCTAGAATGTATGGTTACGAAAGTTGTAGTGGAATAAAGTGGAAATCCACAAGTTGCTTACCTGCTTGCTGCAAGTTATTGTAGCCTAAAAAGCCTAGGAAAAGAGCGGGTCCCAGAACGCATACACATGTTCCAGTTGCACCTTCTCTCAAGTCGATGATCTCACTTCAGGGATTTAACAGCCCTCGACCAGAAAATTTAAATAAATTAAATAGGCAGAGTGGATAGATACGGGCCTTGTGTGTGCTGTCTTTGTCTATATGCTGAATATAAATTAGGATCCACTTTATTAAAGTAATATAAAGGTTTTATATATATTTACCAGCCATGAAATTAAGGATGATTCTGTGTTCTACTCTGCCCTTTACTCTTTACATTTAAGGTTATTTGCAACCTATATCTCTTAGAAACACTTACAGTGCTGTCACTCTATGAATAGTTTATGTAAAAGATGATGTAAAACAGCATGGTGTAGCTTTGAAAGTTTCTCAGAGAGAGATGGAGAACTATACTGTAGCGCGACTCTGTTGGAGTGAATGCCCCCAGACATTTGAAATACGCAGGTTGAAGTGTGAGGAGGGACATGAAGGAACTGTGTTCACTCTTTAATGTGAGTTGCGAACGTATTGCATCAGTTGTCACTGCACAGGTTTGTTTGCTAACTGTTTTAAGCAGGATTTGCACCTTGTTGAAATCATGCAGAATGAAATTATGCATGAGCTCATGTTGTTTGTTTAGCACTTCGGATGGAAAACAGATTCCTTCTCGAAAACAAGTTGCATGTTGATCCCACCCTTTAATAAATTAGAAATCACTAGAATAGTTTTTTGTGAACTGAAGTAGCTGTGTAGCTGCTTAAGTCATTTGTTTCCTTGTGTTCAGTTTAACAGTTTGTTCTGTTACTGAATAATTCTGTTTTTACGCTTTATGCAGTAAGTACATTTTATTTCTAGAACACATTTCCACAGCAAAACTGCCTAAAGTGCTGTGCAGTCATTAAAACAATACAGTACAAGTAAAAAGAGTACAAACTGATACAACCAAGTAAAATATAAGGCCTAATGCACAAGTCAGTCATAAGCCTAGACTTGTTGTAACATTAGGAGCTAGACCAATATTCACTGCAGGTCTTTCCACAGCCGGAGCGCAGCTAAAACAAAGCCTGGACGCCCCTTGACCCAAAGCAACTGCCAGTACAGCCTTTTCACCTCACTGTAAAGATAGTACATTACTTGCTTAAAATTGCAGAAACAAAAAATAAGGTCAGTGTTCAAATATGTTGTTGTATATAGCATTTCTGTCTTAAAAAGTCTTAAATTCATTGGTCTATGTATTAAATCAGTGGTTCCCAACCTGGGGTCACTAAGGGGGGCGCTAGAGTTCACAAGGGAAGTGTTATTTAGCCTTCTTCTCGTGTAGAAAAACTTATTTTGAGCAAGCAAAAATCAAGTTAACTCTGTTTATGCGTGTGTACAGATAATCGTGTTTGCTCTGGCAACAATACACTCATACCCGCGCTTGCTCGAAACAGCTGCTAACTGGTAAAATTTCACCAAACTGTCCTGTTACACCGAGACTGCGCGCCAAAGTGCTTGTGCACTTTCTAGAACTGCGAGATACAATTTTGTCATTTCTGCAAAGTCAAAACTAGTGGTAGACACAGTAGGAACAGCTGTCAGGTGTGTTCTGGATAAAACAGCACGTGTGTACTTACAATCTGTACTTACTTGAAAGCAAAGGCAAAGGTATTGTAATGCTTATATTCATGTTTATTATAACATTCAGTGTTACACATAGTGTATGTTCATGCACAGATGACAAAGAGCAAAAATGAAAATGCCTGTGTATTCAATACAAATTAACTTAATGTTAATACATTTGAATAAATATATATATAAAAACTGATTAATTTATATTTACTATACATATCATATATTAATAATACACGCACATGCACACATGTGTGCGTATGAGAGAGAGTGTGTGTGTGCGTGCGTGTGTGTGTGTGTGTGCGTGTGCGTGCGTGTGTGTGTGTGTTTTGTTGATTCTTGGGGTTGCCAGATAATCATGAAATGTTCCTAAATGTTAAAACAAAGTAAAACAGTTTAGTTAGGCTTGCCATAGTCTGAGAAAATGTGCTTAAATGTTCAAAAACATAAATGTCATTGTTGGAGTTGCTAGAGTTTGAGAAAATGTTAATAAATCCTCAAAAACAAAAGTGAGTTTGAGAAAACATTAATCAACACTCATTAATGCTCAAAATCTTAAAAGTGATTGTTAGGGATCCCATATTTTAACATAAGACTCACAAATGTTAAAAAATGTATATGTGATTGGCACACATTGAGAAATTGTGCAGAAATCATAATAGTGTTTGTCAGGGTTGCCAGAGATTGAGAAAAAAAAAAAAGAAGTAAAAATGCCATAGTATGAGGAAAAGGTCATAAATTCTCACATTTTTAAAATAAAACATTGTTAGAGTTGGCAAACCTTCCTTCATAAATGTTCAAAAACACAAAAACGATCGGTTAGAGCTCAAACAAGCATACTGTTTAGTATGCAAAAACAAAAAAAAGTTTTCTGTGTCTTTGTTGTTATGATATGGATCTTAAATTTGACCTAATGAAACCTGCAGAAACTCTGTGTATGTTTCAATAGGTTTAGACTTGAATCCTTGTAATTCCTTCTGTTTTTCTATCAATTGTCTCTAGCACGAGGCTACTCATTTTCCTGTGGTGGTCTCATCAACACCTACATGGTGCTAGCAGACTGTAACATAGACACGCAACAGAGCGGCTTTTGATGCACTACCTTGCATACGGTGCTACCTTGCAGTCATTTGGCTGCTCCTGTGGCTTTGCTTTGCATGTGAAGCTGTTGAGAGAACCTCCTGAGCTTCTGTAGACACTTCTCTCAGTGTGTTGTTACTTGATTTGACATGTGGCTGCCGAAAATATCTCGTATTATACAGATATTGTTTACTACATTTTTATAATCTTCAGTAATTTTGTGGTTTTGTTGTTTTACAATATGATTGTTTAGTTTTTAAACATTCTGCATTGGATTGCCAGTCTTTCAGAATGGATTCAGTAACGAAATGGTCAGCATAGACACACTTGTTTGGAAAAGGGACAGACCCTTTCCCTTCAAAAATAAAATTTAAGCACATTGGCTTCAGTTGTACATTTACGATGAACGTGTCTTCTGTTTAGAAATACATCCTGAAATAGAGATACCTTGATGCTTTTTGAGGAGATTTCTTCAACATGCGCCCAAACAATGTAGAATTCTTAAAGGTGCCATGTAATGATAATGTGGCATTCCTGGCATCTTGAAGTGTTGTTCTCTCATCAAAAACATGACTCAAGTAGTATTCTGTTTAGTTCATGCATGTTTGAGCAATCCTTTATTCCTTTTTTCTGAGCCAAAAACGGCTCATTTTCCTTATCCATGTTCAAGCCCCCCATCAAATGAATCGCTACTACAGCCCCTCTGTACAACGAGCAGGGAATGCGGTTTGACCATAAAGTGTGAGAGCAGCACACCCGCGGAGGATAAACAATGTTGAAGAAGTGCATTTTCAGATGTCCGGATTCAAAAGTTTAGTTTAGTTTACCAAAGGATAAGCTCATTCATCAGAAATGGCTCGATTTTGTGCCTGCCCATCAGAGAAAACTTGGAAAGATTAATTTTGTTTGTGAGAAGCACTTTACCTTTGAACTTGTTTGTCAACAAAGAAGAGTTTGACAAAGAACTTGTGAAGAGGCTGGCTTTAATATTGGGTGCTTTTCCAACCACCCTTTGTGTTGGTTAAGAGGTTCACGCAGTAAGTGTTTTTTAATACTTGTGCAATGCTTTAACACAGTAATGAAATACGCAATTATACCTCTGCATCTATCAAGCACACACTGCATGGCTTTTATAATCCTATAAGGAAATCTGGTTACAGCAAACACATATTTTGAGGCTCTTTGCATTGTATCTTCCCTCAAATCCTAAACATGCAGGCACTTACAAGATTTAACAATCGCGTAAAGCTGTATTTATACTTTTGCGTCAACTCTGCGAGTTGCCCATTGCTGAACCTCCGCGTGCAGTTACTGGTTTGATAAGAATGCCAACTGCTTGTAAACTAAAACACAACACAGATGTTAACAAAACACAGGTTTTATTTACCTTATAAATCGTATAAATATAACTTCTTACATACATTTGCTGCTGTTGTAGAAGCACTGTCTTTAAACGGATCAGTATCACAACATGGCGTGATGACAATGCTAACCTTCAGCTAGCTAAAATGAAGGTCAAAGAACAAAGGAGGTTTATATACTGTATCGTCAAAGTTGTACTTCATTATCCATTGTCTAACACGGAGCGAAAGCCCAGAGAGATAGAGAGGAAGAGCTTGCTCTGCTCCACTCTAGCCAATCACAGAGCTTGCAGTCTGCGAAGCCTTGACGAAAGTTTAGAAAATGTCAGAGGTCTGCATCGAGCTTTCCGAATTGCCTTCACAGAGGGCAATTCGTCGAGTTGATGCAGAAGTTTAAATTACTGTAATACAATAATGTCTTAATGTAGCATTAGCATGGTATTTACAAGCTATAAGTTTCTTCAATAGCTAGGAAAGTTAATACTTTCATACCTATTGGGTCTCAAGGCAGCAAACATTTTATTAGATTTGCATTTTACAATAACACCTATAACAAAATAAATAATTAATAGAACAGTACACCGGTATTAAACATAATACAGTGTAAAAGAGTAACTATGTCTTCTTTACCATGTGGACACGTCCTGGAGAGGCCTTTGCAGTATTTGTGGTTTATTTATGAAGTCTGTGTCAGACTCTGGGTCATACAAATAAGGTACTATTACTTCACGCATAGCCATTCTCTGATTATAAAGTTTTAAAACAAAAAACACATTACCAAAGCGTTGATCTGTCTTTATGTTATAGCTTAATTTGGACTAATAGGAGTGTTAGTCAGTAGAGGAGTGGTGAAAGAATGTCTGTGGGAGGGACTGGTGAAAACACAACGTTTTCCAGAGGGCAAACACACGAGGTAATTCAAAGATGGTTTTCAGAAAAATATTGCATTTAGTAAGTTATTAGGGGGCAGCATTAATATAGAAGCCTCAAATGTTTAATTTCCCTTAACACATAGTTAACATCATAAGGAACACACAAGAGACAGAATTTAAATACTTTTTGTTTGCGAGGGCAGCTTACAAGAAGCTAGCTTTCAGCGCTCTGCTGTTTCCATTCAGTCACCCTCACTCTCTTTATTTCATTTCAGTAGATAAGAAAGCCTCTATGTAAATAACACATGCACAATCATGTTTACAAATTTGAGTCTGGCCCAGGCGCTCTGTCATGTTCTCCATTTCACATGTTCAGGCCAGTACAAGGGTTGTTTACATTTTGCAATGAACACTCTTGTTTTCTGTGACTGCTAAAACACAGAAGGATTACACAGATGTTATTTTGCATACACACTTATATTTAACTTCATCACATTCGATACAAGGATTACTTGAGATGCATGAGGTTATAACATAATGATAACACAATTGAATATAATTCTTCTGACAAGAATGTTACTTGAAATGGCAAACAGGACTAGTGGAAGGAGTATGGATATTCATGCCAATTAATATTGAACGGTGAGGACTTTAACTTATATCATTAACATATTATCAATTGTTTGTTATTGTTGACACATTTTTAATATGTCCAAACACCTAAAATTTTATTTGTTTAATAGAAGCCCTTTAACTCTCAGGAGTCCAAGGGTGTGCTGAGGGTTAGGGTTAACCCTAGCAATTTCAAAAGAAAATTGCAAAAAAAAAAAGAAAAAAAGACCACATAGAGCTGATCTTTAAACTACTGTCCAATTTGCCCATCTAATTTAACAAAATTTTGAGTAGTGTAAATATATATTTATATATTTACAAAAAATTTTGTTTAACTGTCTAGTGCCTGCGCTCGATGTGATGTAATAACAGACTAGTTTCCATTGTATACAACATGTTTGCATCTTCAAACAGTAAATGTGCAAATATGGAAACTGTGGCAAGAACATCCGCAAAACAGGGTCCAGTCCATGTTGTAGAGTTTTGTGGCCGCACACTGATAGCGCGAGAGACGTCTATCCACGTGACTATTCCAGTAATGTAACTACGTAAGTGTCTCTGAAACGGAACAGATTTTTCTGTATGAATGTAAAACTGCAGGAGGACCATTCTCAGAACAGTCTGAAAGTGCTCTTAAACTTTTAAATTAAAATGTGCTTCCATATCTGTGTCTTAAGTAAGTAGGCGAGAAAGGGTGTGAATGAGTGAGTAAGTGAGACAGAGAGAGAAAACCCAGAAACAGGAAGGCTTCTGAGCAGCATGGTTGACATTGACCCTACTTCTGCCTAATATGGCCTAATTTTAGTTCACTTATTTTCATGTTTCTATGTTGCAGGAGGACACACATTCACACACACATACATACACAATTAAACTTCTGGATCAGGTTAATAGATTGGGCCCATGTTTGACTATTCTTGGAGTGGCACATCATCACTGACTGGCTAGTCCAAGGTCTCCTACTTTGAGCTTCAAATTTAATCTACAAAACCCATCCAAAGCTCTCAATCGGTCCTCCTTGTTAAACAATTCATAACAAAAGCTTCAGTAGCTTTATTAACTGAGGCAACTTAAAGATGTGTATCGATTCACTGAGCATTAGTTACAGCATGCTGATCTACTTGAACTTTCAAACACTAATACTTTTGCTGGCAGGACTAATAAGAATACAAACCCTAAAGTCTTGTTCTGAGCTAAGGTAGATTATGTGTGGCTGCTGTATAGAGTGTCTCCTGAGATTTTTTTGGATGTAGAGTAATAAAACTCTGAAAATGCATTTGCCAAGTTGGGACATCTGCTCACCTTATCACAGATAAGTGGGGGTTTGTCCCAGCATCTGTTGGAATTAATCCATTTTGCAAACACAGTTATCCTAATCTCCTAAATATGCCCCTTTCACATTAGTGGTGCATATTTTCTTCTATTTCTCATAAGAATGTGGCATCGGGGAAGAGCATAACTGAACGAAACCATTCTGAACATCTCATGTGCATAGAGGCCTCTTGCCTCACCTACGATCTCTGCATACATATTCATGAGGCGCCCACTTTCTTTTGTTGAATGCGTAGTCAGCAGTCACAAAACACATGGTGAAGGTTGGCAGTGTCTTGCCTAGGTAGAGAAGGGTGGTGGACGGAGGCAATGGCAGGAACTGGGACCTGTGAGGGCTGACTGACGTTTCCATCTGTAGCAAAGGCTGGTAATTATCGGGAAGAGGAGCGCCTGCAGCAGAGCACCATCTGCTAAGGGGGAAACGACTCAATGAGGTATGATCGGGCTTCGCAGCGCTGCCGTGCCATTGCGCGAATCTGACATGAGGGCTTTGCATCTGCTGCAGACGGGCTGCGGCCGTGCCATGCACACACAAGTCTGCGAGCATCTGAGGGAAAGAGAGATGCCAAACACCCTCCATGACCCAGAAGTCCTATTTTGATCATCTTAATGCCTATTCATCCGGTATCCTACAAATGGGATGCTCTACAACTGCTAAGTTTACTGTTATTTTAAAGCAAGATTTCTGATCATGTGGTGTGTTAGCTGGTTGTATGCTTGTAGTAGGACCAAGCTGCAACCTCCTGCTGTCCCTGTTGATGCGTAACAGGAAGTGGATTGAAATGTATAACCTCGATTGGCTACTGAAAGCTAGGGTCAGAAGTGAGCAGATTTTCATCGACATCTATGGAAAAAAGGACAACCCAGAGTATGTAACCCTGGATGCTTAAATTTTTTCTATCCATTTTGTTAGTGTTGACCTGCATAACACCTTGGATGTGATATATATATATATATATATATATATATATATATATATATATATATATATATATATATATATATATATATATATATATACATACATACATACATACATACATACATACATACATACATACACACTGAAAATGTGTACCAGATTTGTGCATCATTAAAAACAATGTAGTTATTTAGATACATTATCAGTGAACAGTATTAGAAAGTTCTGAGGATATATTTTCATAACAAATGTAAGCATAATTTAACTTGTAAGAACTTTCGATATTTAAGGTGCAAATGCACAAAAAAAAACCTGCGAACACAAGATTAAATTCTGTATTTTCCACTGCGGCGCAAGAGACCTTGACTCAGATGATTTACAAAAGAGATGCTTGTTATGGGTATCATTATTAGTCAGGAAACATTTAACCATCAGTCACACTTTCACATATTATGTCTCTATTGACTGTGTTTGCTTTCAGACAGAGATGGCCACTAAAGCATAACTAAAGATCAGCATTTTAGATCATTTAATAATTTTTTTTTTTTTGAGAAAAATGACAAATTTAAGTTTATTTTATAGGCACATATGTTGGTTCTAATGCAAATCCAAATATTTCTCTCTTATGTACTGTGTCTCTGTTTTTTCTGTAGATCATTGCAATGTGCAGCTCATGTACTGTTAACTAGCAAGGGAGCTTTTCCATGCTTTCCCACCTGGCAGGTGTGAAGCCCCCCTTCTTTTCAGGCTCTGATTGCTCTCCCCACACTGCCTGCAGACACACTATCATCCCCATTAACAACGAGCATGCTGTCCAGACCTCCTCTAGGGGCTGCAAACCCATGATCAGGGTCCATGGAGTCCCAGCGCTATTATCTATAAATACAGCTGTGTCTGTGCCTTAAACCAAACACGGTCAGCATTTTACACAGCACCAGTTTGAAAGTCTTCGGGTGTCTTGGTTTGTTTGATCACATGAATGCACCACTTTGGCTCAACTAATGGCTAGACTTTCAAAGTGGAGGTGTTTGACCAGTATTCTTTTGTAACACCATCAAAACAGTTTTCATATGCAGATATAGACTCAATAAGGACCAATTATTTGTTGGAGGATCTGTTTAGATAAAGATGACATGGGATAACTGCATACTCATCAGCACGTAGGTAGGTAGGCAGAGCAGTAAGTATATGAAGACTCAGTTAGGTCCAAATCTTCCAGTGCAAATCTGAAGTGTGGATTTTACATGTTTAACATGATGCATTATTTACAGATGTAAATCAGGTGTTGTCTAAAACAAATTTGTAAAGGAATGTTTTATCATAAAAAAACTAAATTCACATTTGTGAATGTAGTTTCTCAGTCGTCTTTTATTTTACACATTTGTTGTAACTCAAACCCATGAGACATTATAATCTTTTTTGCCTTCATTAACCTATCTATTGTTTATAATTATATTTAAAAGGTAATTCAACTCATTTGCTGGAAGAAATGTTTCTGCCCCCAGGTCCAAAGTATTTGCCAATAACCAATGCAGTGTTGTTCTACCAAACTGTACAGGCCAATAAAACATAACACTGACAAAATACTTTTGACTATATCTTTAGCTACTACATCATTAGCTTTCCAAAATTGAAGAAAGCAAATATGGAAAAATGAATACCCGGCGATTTAATTATTGGCCACATTTTAAGATCAATAAGATCAAAAAATCAATCAATTAATCGTTCAATGAATATGTTTTTGTATAGCGCTTTTTAGCAGATGCTTTCAAAGCAGCTTCACAAAGTCCTAGTGTGGATCAGGTAGGATAAATAGGAACTCCCCATGTGAGATCCCTGGGAGCATCACTGACTGAGGCAGGTGCTAGTAAATTCCCCAGCATAAAAAATAAGATCCATCGACGAACCAGACAGCACAAAAAAAAACAAAAAAAAACAAAACAAAAAACAGACAAAACAGAGAGTAACAAACAAAAAACAATGGTTAGAAAAATGTAAACATCAGTTCACTACCTATAAAAGCATAAAGATTTTTAACTCTAGGGGACAAATTATAAGTGTGTCCCCCCAGCACCATATTTAAAACCGGGAGATTGGATAAATAAAAATTTCCTTATGCTAATCCTGAAGAAACAGAAATATTACTTATTGAATTTTTTAGCTTTGTGAATCATTAATAATTGCTTCAACTCCAGCCAGGTAGTATTCAAGAATTTAGAATTTAAATGACTTTTAATTAAAGCAATCTTTCTCAAAAGTATTGGTAAGAGTAGTGGTAATAGGGTTTGCTTTTGGCATTGCCCCTTTTCATTCATGTCTTTGAGTGATGTCTCAGTCGCATTTTGTGTTGCAGTGCAAACATTAACCTGCAGACGTGGGAAAAGCTGCAGATCTTAATTTATTTTTCTAGGACATGTCCATTGTAGAGTTGATGAAGCAGATTCTTGTGTTGCCTCAATCACAAATAAAGGTTGGTTGATTAGCGTCAGATTATTTTTAAGCTGAAGTATTTCCACGCAATGGACATGCCTCCGGTTTTCTGAATGTTTTGCCCTTCCGTGGTCTGTGTTGTTCCCTTACGCACAGGGGTACTGCACTATATGAAAAATTAATATCATAAATATAAAAAAACACTGATATTCGGTATGATACGGTATACTGCACAGCCCTACTCAGGGTTCACCATATCATGATTTAAATCTTAATGGTCTTTAAAAAATCATACATTATGAAACCTTCAGAAATTCATAAAAAATATATACATATATTTATTCATATATATATATATATATATATATATATATATATATATATATATATATATATATATATATATATATACACACATTTCAAAATCCTTTGCTTTTAGAATCTCTGCCATATTGTGTCTTGAGATTGAAAATGTTAGATCATATTCAAAATGAATGTCATCCTAGCATACCTCACCAACTGCTTATCAAATATTTTTGAAGAAGTTTTTTTTATTTAAACACACTACTCAACTCGCCTACATCTTTTTGCAAACTGCATAGTACTAGGCATGCATTTTTCATGAAGCCCTTTGGTTTTTAAACCAGAAATTCTTCCTAGTTTACTTTTTACCCTCTCTCCGTTGGTTATTTCCATTTGAAATCTCAATATTGCAAGAGCTCTTTTCACCTTTGCGACTCTAATTTCACTCTACACTTTAGTACTGCAGAGCCCATCTGTGACTGCATAAAAGAGGAGGAAATAACCTAACCTCCCTATCACAGGAATTTGTCAGACTGTTTGGACAGATTGGTAGAATACAAAATGTAGAGGGGAGCTCTGATGTGGCGATAAAGCATTCCCCTTTGATTATTTTTTGCCTCCCCCGTCACCACGCACATGTGCATGTCAAAGTCAGTTACATCATGAACTCAGAGATTGGGAGCCAAGCACCAAATGACAGGCTTTGTAACTTGATGTAGCTTTGAAATTATTTCCCACTTTTGTCATTATGAGACTACAAGCTGCTTCTAAATATTCTTTGTTTCTGAGGCAGACAGTGTGGTGCAGAAACATCCACTGAAAAGTGTTGTACATGTGCAGAATTATTTCATAATTAACAACTAAAACATTTGCTTATGAGAAAAACTGCAAATGCAACTTTTCTCTTTTTGTTGGAGTGGCTTTTTAGATGCTGCCAGCACTTAGGAGAAATTCGCAGCAGCATCAACAGCCACCGTCTCCCCATTCAGAAGCATTAACTCTGTGCCATGTGTCTAACAAACAGAGGCCATTCTACAGCCCTTAATGACAAGGCAGGCGCTCCTCTTGCCTCCCTCTCCGCTGTTCAAATTGCTCTCCAAATGAAGTACAGCTGTGTCGACCAGGTGTTGCCATCCCTTTCAGAGAACAGGAAATTATCAAATCCCTAAATTCCACAAACACAGCAAAAGCCCACTGCCTCCTGGTGTCTGTGCGCTCTTATTTTGTAATGAGACGTTTGCATTGTTTACAGTGTGTTTTATGCTTAGATTATTGTGGATCTATAAAGTAATGGAATAAAGGAATTAAGTATTTTTTACTTGTTTTACATGTGATGTTCATATCAGAATAACTTATAACAAAGTGCTATTCGACCAAAAGAGAAAGAGCAAGACAGAGATGGAGAGAGACGGAGATAGAATGACAGAGTGATAGATATATGTAGAGATAGATGGATAGATTAAGATAAATACAGAGGGATAGATGGAGAGAGATGAAGAGAGTATGTTAGAGGGACAGACGGATAGAAAGAGAGATTGATGGATAGATGGAGCAATAGAGTGAAATGGATAGAGATTGTGTGTGGATAGATGACGAGGGATGGATGGAGATAGTGAGTGACTGATGGGTAGTTGGAGATAGAGATATATGGAGAGAAAGAGAGAATAGAAAGAGAGAGAGGTGTGTGTGTGTGTGCGTGCGTGCGCGCGGGATAGATGAGAGTGTGATGGAGAGACAGAGAGAAGAAAAAAGTGTCTGTTGGGGGGGTGGATAGATGGAAAGAGTGTGATAGACAGAGTGAAAAATAGGAAGAGTGTGTCTTTGAGGGAAAGAGATGAAAGGAGGAAAGTTTTAGTAGTTTTCTTGTTCAAGTTCTGGCCAGTAAACCTTTGTTACTGGTGTTTTCATGTTCTTTGTGTTCTGGCATGGTTTGCCTCCAAGCACTCAGGCTTCCTCATGCAGTCCAAGAACATCCCTGTCAGGAGATCTCTGCCCATAGTAGAGGAAGCTCATATGCCCAATGGGTGGGGTGACCTGTTCAGGGTGCACTGTTGTCTCGCGCCCTGTTTTGTTAGACACCAACTTCTGTGAGCCTTGTTTGGTTTCACTCAAGTCAAAAACTGACAAATGTGTGTTTTGGATCCCTGTACGATTGTTAAGGTATGAATCTCCCCCTGGCACTCAAATAACCTAGTTTTATTCATCTCAAGATGTCCTTAAATCACATTCACAATGTGTCATGAGAGTATTGTGCATGAATTTAAAAGTCAATGAACATATGTGACAAACAATAAACAGTGACAAGTTTGCAAAAATTGTCCATGAGGAAAGGAAGAATGTTTTTAAAGGGGACACACTGTACTGGATAAGAAGAGCAAGCTTGTAAGTAGCACTTGTGATTCATCTTAAAATAATTCTATTGGGTTATTATTAGGACTTCATCTAGGCCAGTCTGGTTTTTTCACCATAAACTCTTTCTTCAATGTATTGATTTCGTATTATGCATTGGCGCACAGTCTGGTTGAAATGTAGAGACACTATCCCAAACTGTTCCTACAATGTTGAGCACATAAAGTTGTCAAAAAAAGTATGCTGAAGCCCTATAAAACTTTCTAAAAAAAATTAAAAAAAATTTAAAATTCTACTGAAAATTGAATTGATTAATCAGGTAATCGGATAAAATTTGTGTGACCTCATTTTCAACGGGAGCCAGAAAAGAGACTGACTTCCGCAGTCCGCATCATAAAGGTTCTTAGTGGGTTGGACTCAAAGGCCCCTCTCGTCTCTCTCTCTCTCCTTGCTTTATCACTCGCTCACACTTATAATCGTCTATTCACATATGACATATCTCTATTACTGAAATTATTTATAATGATTAGATTTTTCCATAACAAGAGTTACTCACAGAATCGTTTTGGCCCTAATGTTGGAAAAGCAGTGCAGATCATATTTTCCTGCACAGCTTTGTTGTGGTGTCGTAGAAAGCAGATAACTGTTGCAGGGATAAGAAAAGCAGAGAGTTTAGTAATCAGCCTGCTCTAGACTAATGATTTGTTGGTTGCACTTTATAATAACTACACACAACTAATCATTTAATAAGCATTAATAAATAGTTAACAAGTAGTTTATAAACAATTGTGTCTATGTTGTAACACATCTATAAGCAGTTTATAAAAATAAGGCTTTATTCCTGCTTTATAAGCACCTATATAATTTGCTTAACAACATGCTAAGATGCTTTATTGAGGATCAGTTAATCATTTATAAATGACACTTTTCACTTATCAGTCAGTTATTAGTTTTAAGTGATTCATGAGATCATTTAAAACATGTTGATAAATGATTAATAAACTATTTTAAAGCACATTTTTTAGCTATTATTCAGACTTTATTATTCCTATTTTATTAACAAATAACTCCTGATTAGTTCAGGCAGTTATAAACCATTTATTAGCTGCTAGTTAACTGTTTGTGCTCATCTAAAGTGTGGACTATTTATGACTTATAAAGCATTAGCAAATGAGATTTAAAGGCTTGGGGGTTTTTTTTCAAAACCGACAAAAAAACGCACAGCGCAGAGGCAACCAGACCATTGAAATGTTTAGGCTCATTTGTTAATGCTTTACAAAGCATAAATAGTCCTCACTTTAGATGAGCTCACACAAACAGTTGACAGACAGCTAATGAGTACCTAAATTAAAGTAGGATTGTGTTAATAACTCATTTATTATCACACTTTGTAACTATTACTATATATCTGAATAATAATATAAATGAATGTGCTTTTAAATAGTTTAATAACATGTACTAAATGATCTCACTTTCAAATAATGACTAACTGTTTTTTTAAATAGTGAAACGTTTCATTTATAAATGATTAACTGATCCTCAATAAAGCATGAATTTATTGTTATTAATAATATTATATAGAAGCTTATAAACCAGGAATAAAGCCTTTAATCTTATATTTACAAACGGCTTATAAATGTGTAATAACATTGAAACAATACTTTATAAATTAATCAACAACTTTGTTTATGCGTAATAAATGATTAGTAGTGTGTAGTTATTATAATGTGCAACAAATGTGTTTTGTCAGTAAAGTAATGGAACTTAAAGTTAAAATTTATGGACACCTGGTGCTGTACAACAATACACAAACCTTCTAAAGACTTAAGGTTCTAGCTCAAAGTAAAGTAAGTGAAGAGGTCTGAGAATTTGGTGATCTTCAAGTTTTCTACTCACGTTGGGCAAGGGATATTGACTTTTGGGCCTTAACTACATTATAAAACTTTACAATAGAGAAAAAAAAATTGTGTTTGTTACGTTCTCGTTATCTGCTCAGAAAGTAAAACAGTACCTCTATGTGATGCATTGAAGTGACTGGCTAATGCTAGCTGCTAACGTTAGCATGTTATGGTTCTGGTGGTGAGAACACTCAATCGCTAAACAGAGAAGAGAGTAAAAATAATAATAACAGAAATTAACATTTTGTCTAAAGGAATATATAAAAAAGGTATGATTAATATAATATATTAATATATAATATACTGTTGGATGATAAACAATGTTCTAGTCTAATTCAGGTGTTCAAATTAATTACTTTACAATTATTTACAATTGAAATGAACAAAACATGTTTTCAATTAAAATAATCTTTTTCTGTTTGTGTCTTGTTTATAGAGAGACTGTAATAAAGTGGAGATTAGATAAAGTTAGATTAGTGGTTCATCAAACAAAAATTAATTGTACTGCTGTATTTTTTAAAAGAAAAAGAATAACAATTTTAAATAATTGTGATGTCAATTATTGCCAAAACAATGACATTTTCTTTCCTATAAGCGAGCAGCTCTAGTATGTAAAAAATGTCTTTTACAAGTTACTAAATATGTGACGAGCAAAATCCACAAACTGAAATGATAAACTATTATATATTTCAAGTGGAAAACATTCGCACATGCTTTGAACTCATCGTGACATGCTTGACTAGCAGGACCAGCACACTTTCTTCTAAAAGAACTATGCTTCTAAAATGGAGAGCAAACATCACTTCCCCTTTCCATCCATCGATGTGTATATGTATGCTCAGCTGTTCCAAAGGTAGGGAAAGTGCATGGCCTTGTGCGCCGGAGAAGTACAGCTGTCACTGTCTCCATTAAAGTCCTTATTCATAATACACAAAGCCCTTTCCACAGCCATGTGGACCCCCAGCTGGTCCCGCACCCCAGGCAAATCCCACTCAGGCACTGCTCCAGCCAGATGTGAACTGCACACCAGGCCCTCTGGGTCAACACATGGTAAAGGTACACAGGCAGACTATAGCATGCATTAAAAAGATGAAAATCAGCCCCAACGATGAGTTTAGTGGAAAGGCTTATCAAGAACAGGTGCAGTGTGTGACTTTTCAATGGTGGAAGGCCAGTCAGACCTAAAATAAACTTCTAGCCAATCGACCATAGCTATGAAGATCAGTACTTACTACTGCTCTAGGATCATCTTTGTTTTGAATATTTCAAATGTGAAATCAGGGCATCTCTAAGATACTTTAGAAGAAGAGACTAGTTTTAATCTATTTTCTCTCCTACTATTTTGGTAATTAAAGTAATGCATGCTTGGCTATGAGCAATGGTATATTTGTTTTTAATTATGTTATTCTGATGTACAACTATAGTAAATAAGGATATGGTAAAACAATAATAAAGTAATAGTACTACAATTAAATCTACACTAATATTAGGTGTACTGTAATTTGTAATATTGGTTTCACAGAAAATAATTAAAAGGTGCCCTATTATGTAAACCCTTTAAAAATAACGAATAAATAAACAATCCTCTATTTGTTCAGATGTTTTGTAAATGTTTGTGTAATACTATTTTCTTTTTCTGTGAGTTCAAAACGGCTTAATGGTCATGAAGACGCCCATTATTATAGCACCAAGCTTTGACCAATTAGATGAAACCCACAATGCATTTCAATGCAGAACCGCTGTCTGATCCATAAGTGTAAGAGTAGATGCCTTGGAAAGATGTGAGTACAGTTGTTTTCATGGACTAAGCTAAAAATAATAATAAATTATGTAACGTTACCCCTGCTTCTATTAGTTCAGTGGTTCTCAAACTGTGGTATGCGTACCACTGGTGGTACGTGGACGCCCGTTAGAGGTATGTGGAGGTCAATTCTGTTTGTGTGTATCCCTGTCTAAACTACTTAGTATGTGTCACGTATATACCCACTAAGGTAGAAATACCAATGTGCATGTGTGAGGAGAAATATATTATTGGAATAAAATTGTGCCGCTGGTGTGTGCAAAGCATAACTAGCTGAAAATATCCCTCATGCAGTGTGCAGAGTGATCATTTCCCTGCAAACATGATTGCAAGAGCCAAAGGTAGAAGAAAATATATGAAACAAGAAGCTTCCAATTGTGCGAGTCTTGCGACAGGAAAGCGAGTAAACCTCACACACTTCTGAAAAAGCTGTGTTTACCTTTTAAAATGCATCTAATTGTTTAAAGTATTTCTCCATCTTTTTTTCTAATTGGTATTTTTCTTTCCTCTCGTACTTGAGTGTTGAACTGCTCATGTTTGGCATTTCTCAGACACTCTTGCAGCCGTGCCAGGGTCAGGCAGTCCAGGTGGACGCCTGAATGATCAAGCCTTTTAACAGCCCGGGCTTACTGGGATCACAAGATGCGCCCATGCTGGCTTTTATGTCCCCTTGTGCAGTTGAGGACGACCTGAATTGGAGATGAGCAAACCCCTGCTGAAAGTAGATAACCTCAGATGGGCAGTCTCATTCCAAAACTTGGCCTGCACTGCGCCTCTGAAAAGCACGCAAACTCTTTGAAATGCAGAGCTCCATAAAGAATTGAAAAGTAGGAGAAGAATCAAAGGATTGCGATTGGAAAGCAGAGAGCGAAAGTGAATCCTGAATTAAAGATGAGGAGGAAGTGTGTCAGGTTGTAAATACCAGATGAGAATGACAGAATCAATATGTTTTCTTGCAAACAGAGAACATTATTACTCTGAATTTCATTTCAGATATTAGAGTGATAGTGTAGGATAGACATCAAAGCTAGTATGTAAAAGTATGGGTGATCAAACTTTTTAGAAATAGCTCTCACTTATCAGAAGTCTTTCTTCTCTTTCATCCCAGTCAGAACAGGATGGACAATGGCAGCAGGGCCTTGTGAGAGAAATAAAGGGGGGGGGGGGATATTGTAATGCTGTGCCGACAAAGCGGTGTGGTGATGGTGGCAGCTGATGGCTATTATGTCCAGGTGGCCAGGCTTGCGCCGGGGCTCACAGAAAGCCTCCCAGCTGCTGGGATTCTTCGCATGTCAATTAGTGAAAAAGGGAATGCGAGTTTGCAGGCTTCACAAGGACACGCAGCACTGGTGAAAACTGGTGAAAGTCGCCTTTGTGATGTATACGCCAATGACGTAAAGTTTTCTCAGTGACTTTTTTCAAACCAAAAATAATCAGTAAAGTACAACTGGTTTCTTTGTGTTCCAGAAAAGGACTAGTGGTTAAAGGGGTATTTGGTACACACCACTTTAACTGGTGTCTGAGCAGAAATGTGATCTAAATTCATTCAGGGTTTTTGTTGTCTTAATGGTAGAATATTATACCTCTTTTAAATAATTTATAATAAATATTTGACCACTCAAGACGTTCACTGCACCCTTAGTTAACTTCAAAAGGCAGTATTTAGTGTAAAACAATGTTTTTGAATCTCCGCAAAACAAGCCGTGCACTGCCATGTTTCCACCACTCCCCACTGCAGGTATGTGTCTGTTAGCACAAAGAAAATCCACTCATTTCTTACCAATATATATTCATCTTTGGTAAGCCAAAACCACTTTTGGTGCAGGACATCAATGTTTTTTTATTTTTATTATCGTTTTTCGATGCTGTTCTACTATGATTACACTTCCAGGTTCTTC
The DNA here is from genome assembly GCA_900490495.1 of Danionella dracula. Lineage (NCBI taxonomy): Eukaryota > Metazoa > Chordata > Actinopteri > Cypriniformes > Danionidae > Danionella > Danionella dracula. Next base: position 3,946,304 of record UELW01000067.1, on the reverse strand, counting down.
ACTGAGATGCATTAGTGGTAGTATGACCAATGGATGTGGCTACAACCATCGAGTCATTTTGTGCTCCCAAAAAAAGAAAATGGCATTACACATACATGCATGAACCAATCTGACCTTAGATATGTTTTTCATGGGAGAACAATACTACAATACTAAAACATATATCATATATATAAAACAAATATCTGCAATGTCTAGTTTAAATGGGTGAATGCCCTTAATAATCACAACACTCTATTATTTTCTAACCAGGTGTTCATACCAGGCGAGAAATAAGTGAACAGATTGTGTGGATTCTTGTAACTTTTGAGTTTAGTTGTCGTGTGTGAAAATTTTGTCATAAACTTGTTCTGGAGAGAAAAGCTTACAATATCTAACATTTTATTTAACAACAAAACTACAATATTAGAAGAATTATTGAAGGTGCACAAACAACTTCATATATATATATATATATATATATATATATATATATATATATATATATATATATATATATATATATATATATATACATACATATATATATATATACATACATATATTAGTGCTGTCGATCGATAAAAAAAAGAACAAATTAATTGCACAATTTCTCAAAATTAATCGCGAATAATAGCAATGGCAAGACTGAAGACTGTAAAAAAAGTAAATACTAAATGTACATTGATGACAGACTATTACAGTTAAAAATATGGTTGTTTATTGTTTTTTTTTATCTTGTAACACAGGTTTTGTCATGTAAACTACATAGCTGCAATAAATCATCAATATCCTCCAAATTAACTTTTTGCTTCTCTTCTTTGGTGGCTGTTAGTTTGTGGTCTCTTTAGACTTTTTTTTCCAGGACTCTATGCCATTAACAGCCTCATTCATTTCATCTTTGGGTAGAAACTTTAGGTCTTTAATCTTGGAACAATTGGAGTAGCGATCTTCATTCGTGTTAGAATAGGGCTGTCCTTCCTTTTAGATAGCCTGAGGTAAAATCATGTTTGAATTTAACTATAGGCCGATCGTCATCTGATCACTCCTTAATTTTTGGCAATAACGCTGAGCAGGAGAAAATTTATTTTACTTACATTATTCAACATCATATTTATTACTTTTTCAAATTATTATTATTATTTTTACACTACTCTGAACTTATTTTTATTTGATGCAGCATACCTTGACAGTGGACATGCACTCACACAAAACAGACAAGTGACAGAGATACTGTAAATGGAAACCTAACAGTTCAGGTACAGCATGTGAGCTGTCCAGGACAAGTGTTCACATGAAATTAGCGTTAGTCTCATGGGAGAAAACGTATTAGGAGCACTGTAAGTGTGCTTTATCGTCTAATCGCTTTTTCCTTTCTCGCACAATTACGAGACAGTAATCCACATTTGACTCCGCATTCCACCGTTCCTCAGTTTTGCACAAAGCCCAGCGTGAGTGCTATGTGTTTCACGTGCTGTAATGTGTCCATCCTCGGTGCCTTCAAGTCGTCATACAAACTGCATCATACTTCATTTAAAGCATGTCCCCCACACAACAGGAAAAACTGAAATCAAATTAGTTGCATAATTTTTTTTTACACGTTATACAATTCAAATTAATCGCATGTGTTAATACGTTAATTTTGACAGCAAATCTAAAGTGTAAATCTGATCAGAACATAGTAAAACGTATGCTGACTGGCTTGTGCAGGCCGTTGTTTCTGTTAGATCCATCGCAATATACTGTTTCGCGGTGAAACTCTAACTAGCTGAATATTTGGGTGCATTGCTACTGAGTAAGTACAATTTAAAGAGTAATATAAAAAAAATAATATTTTATTTAAATACATTCACACAGCCACAAACAATGGCTTGGTTCCTCGTAGCACATTTGGCAGTTTGCTTTCACCCTTGGGTTTCTGGTAAAGGTCGGAGAGTCTGTGGATGTTAGCCGTTACCCTGCTATGCCTGCCATTTTAATAGCATGCTTTGGGGTCAGAGGGCAGTGTGAGATTCAGTTTTCACACCCTGTCTCGCTCAGCCAGGTCTGTTGGTGTCTGTGTGCGGCTGCTCTTCGCATTCAGCCATGACAGGCCTGCTGTAATTGGCTCAGGGAGGTGAATCCATAATCGCGTGAGTGGCATGCTCCTTGCAACAGTTTGACATTAAAGGTGAAGAAGAGGGTGTGTGTCAAGTTACCATAAGGGGTAACCTTGTTGGAGGCCAAAGTGGGGGCTTCTAGCGTTGCTCTGGCATACGACTAAACACAAGGATATGTAGAGGAAATCGATTTCTGGGTACATCTGTGAATTTGTTTTGCTGGTGTCACAGAACGCAAGCGGGAATGTCTGCATTTTGAAATGCAAACACAGGAGATTGTATAGTTCCATATGGCGAAGCTGGACTTGTCTCTCTCCCAGCTGAGACGTTTGAAAAGAAACACATAGTTCTTCAGAAATTCAGTCTCCACCGCAGCACACAGATGGTTATTATGGAGTTCCACATAAATTGATTATGTTGGAAATTAACTGTTGCTGTCAAAGGCAGCCGCCAAACCTGTCCCAGTGTGTCCCTGTGCCCACTGATGCATAGGATCCAGCTGATGAACCAGATGTTGCATCCAGCTCTTCATTTTAAGGTCAGTGAAGACGTGCAATGGTGGCCCTTCCTCCTCATCTTGTTTTGTGTGGTAGGCTTGTTAGCGTCCTGTTTTTGTCAGTGGTGGGAAGTGATTCACTAAGAATCTAGCAGATGTGTAAACTGAAGGATCCTTCCATCACTACTTGTCTTTCACTGCTTTTAATTTCAAGCCTCTATAACTGAAAGGAGTTTACGTACGGCAAGTGTAACTTTCTTTGGGTTATGGTGGTATGCATTCTACTTCTAAAACTAAAACTGGTTAGAATTGGTTCCATACCAATCTTTTCCTTGTTTCAGCGATTGCACTAAAGTGCTTGACTAAAGAATGTTTTTTTTTTTCTAGATGTGAAATGTATGTGGCTGCGAGAGCTAGACACATTCCAAATAGAGGTGAAATTCTAAATATAACAAACCTGAATAAAACTCATATGCATGAAGCAAACACAGAATCCTCACTGCACAGAAAAACAGCAATGCACTTTCAGTAGCATAGGCTATAATGGATAGTGTTTGGGAACAAATGAGGAGTGTTTTTATTGACATTTGTTCTGGTGAAAATAATACCTTGACGTGACTGGTTAAATTTCAGCATTGGCTAAATGCATTGCAGTCATTCTTTTATGTTGGCCTGATGAACAAAACTCAGGTGTTTAGCTATGTTGGTTGTAATACCTTGCTTGCAAAGCTAGCTGTATGTGATGTGATGTAGTAATCCATCATATCTACATTTAGAGAGAAAACAGGAATTCAGGAACTAGTAAGAACAACATCTTCTATGACTTGCTCTGAAAACAATGTAATTGTAGACCCACAACATACACCTCATCAAAAACCTCATCCTAAAATAGCCAGTAAGTGTAACATTGCATAGGAGGCACCTCTTATATACAGCATTTTTCAGACTATACATCTTTACTTTTTACTGACACCCTGCGGGCTGCGCCTAATTATATGAAGTTGCTAATTTATGATTTTTGGAGCCTAAAAGCTATCTTGAGTAAAGAGTGAGAGGATAAGAGTTAATGCTCAGAAGATTGTGCAAGTTTGAGTTCTTAAGTCATTAGGTACTCACAAACACATACAAATTCAGAAAATGCAGCTTTCAGTTAAAGCTAATAAAGCTGGCTGTCTTGTGTGACAACAGAGAGACCAAGAGAGGTAATGTGCTTGAATGATTTCTGCTTACCAGCTATTATTAAGTGTGGGTTCTTGGGTCCCCCACATTATTTTCCATTCCTCCTAATATCCAGTTGTTACAAGTATCCATTCATCGTCTTTGCTCTTTTACCTTAGTTTTACTTAGTTACTTCTCTGGTGCACTGGCTTATCACACACTCTATCCATTCAATCAGGAGCTTACAGGACACTGGCAAACGGGGAATTACAAACTTACCTGGTATAGGTGTGGTTATATTAAGAAGGTTGATTTCCAGCTGCATAATGTTGTAGCCGTTTGAGGACTTCAGGACAGGACAGGCCAGGACTATAAAAGGATGTTATATAGAAGAATGTTATTGTGGAGCTTAAATAATCTGGTAAATTATAAACAGGGTTTCTATTTTATTTGCTTTCTCAACATAATTAATGTCTGACATGGTGCTGTTTGTTGTGCTTGTACCATGTTAAAACATAGGATCAAATGCAACAGTGCAAAACCTCCAGTCTATGCGTTGAGTTGTGTTGAGCTGAATTCATTTTGACCTTTGGTAACATTATCACGACTATAACCACTGAATTGGAGAGAGAGTTTTTTTTAGGACTATAGATATGACATTATGTGCATTAGAGGAAACCTGATACTGTTTTGATGATTGATATGTAGATCTTGACTTTTGGTCAGGGTCTGCCACATAGCCATGCAATGGCCATCGTAGCTCTCAAAATGTATGTATTTGTATTTGTAGTTGTGTCAGACTGTGTGAAAAGTGTCAGTTTCAAAATATTTTTCTAAGACTGTGTTGTCATACTTCCGGGTCTGTTTTTATTTTTACGAACATGGACGCTGATATGCAGTTAATATGACTAGCCAGTGGGTAGAGATTTGTATGATTGGTTGATAAACGTACGTCAGACTGCGAATTAACATAAAACGGCACAGGTGTCTTTGAACAACTGTGAAAACAACTTCAGGTATGTATTTGATGAGAAATTGACCATAGAACACAGTAGAAATCAGAAAAGTTGAATTTGTACCATTTAAAGTATCCTATTCCAGAATTAGAATTGATTGTAGATTCTCAACCCTAGTCCATCCACATTTCCATTCTCAGTCTGCAATACAAAAGCCTCTTGTCAGTGCTTAGGCTCCTCACACCTACAGTAGCACAGCAGAACAACCATCTGCAGAATTCATTGCAGATTTTAAGCAAACGTTCCTTCATCTCTGATTGGAGAGCTCAGGCTACTTGAGGATGGAGTCCGGGCACATGAATATTGATGCTGTCAGGTGTAAAAGAGCCGGGGCTCTGTGATGCAGTGCTGTCTGTGACACATCCTCTGCTCAGCTCCCTGCTCCAATCACACCCCAGATGTACTAAGACCGCTGTTGCTGTCACTCAATCTGCGGCCCACAGGCGTCTGCCAGCAGCAGGAGTCCCAGCCCACAATACCCTGCTATTTCAGCAAGAGACAGAGAAGAATCATTATCAGTTGGGTTTGAAAAAGCTCCAAGAACTACAGAAAGATTCTGGTCAAATCTTGATAAAAGCTTTGGTCATCATTAAAAAAGGACAAGTAATTACATATGAATATTTTAGTTTAAGTATCTAAAAGTCTATCAGCTATTGATTAATTTCACTATTGTAGTAGAATTTTAATACTCATGAGACATGATTTATGAACACAATCGCAAACAGCAATTTATTAGTTGTTCCAAACATGAATTAAGCTCATACCTTGATATCAACGAAGCGAATTTGATCACATTCCAAGCACCATGGAGAGAGAAAGGGAGAGTAAGGAAATAAGAGAGAGAGAGAGAGAAGGAAGAAAAGCAGAGAGAGAGAGAGAATAAGCAGCCCTTCTCTGGGCCGACTCGGGAGCAAGAGGCTGAACACGGAGCCTCCCTTGAGATTCCTTTCAGTATAAATCCTGCCTCTCTACATCACTTCCTGTTTCCTCCCAAATATACATACAAATACAATCTTCTTTGAGAATTACTTACAAAGATTAAATATTCTATTACACTATATCAGGGGTCGGCAACCTGTGGCTCTGGAGCCACATGTGGCTCTTTAGCGCTGCCCTAGTGGCTCCCTGGAGCTTTTTCAAAAATGAAAAAATAAAAGGAAAAATGTATATATTTTTTGTTTAATATGGTTTCTATAGGAGGACAAACATTCTTAACGTTTTCCAATGCTGTAAAAGAGTGTAGAATAAATATTTAATTTCAACATTTCTGTCAGCGACGATTTGCGTCATCACCCGCGACACACGTTTCTAGCGGGGCGGGATGCCAGGTAAGGTGGCTGCTGTAAACAAATCAGCGGCTGTGTGAAGGGCCATGGATCCCAAAGAGAAAAAGAGAAACATAACTGAGGAGAACTGAGGTTTCAACGGTTCTTGGACCGAATCCTTTACATTCAGTGCCGATGTGAAAGGATTGCCTGAATGTTTGCTCTGTAGTGGGAAGTTGTCTAATAACAAGAGTAACGTGGAAAGACATTTCCAGGGAAGGCATGCATGTATTTAGTAACAAAGTGCCTGTGAGTTTATATACTTCTTTTCAAAAGGCTGCTGTTTTTTTTTATAAATGTATGCTGCGTTTTTTCGCATTGTTGCCCAGTTAAGGGGCACGTTGTGCACGTTCCATTTTGATGTTTTTGTGAATCCTCAAAATAAAAATGACATCAAAAATTCGATTTCTTTATTGCATTTCTCTAATTTCATCAAAGCAATGACACATAATTCATTAATATTGTAATCGTACAACAGAGTTGTGCGTGGTGCGTCGTTCTCTACAAGATTCACTGCAGGGAAAATAAACATTTAATCATGAAGACTCATTATGTATTCGTAGCAAACTTTGTCATTTTTATAGTAGGCTAATATAGATACATACAGCATGTGTTGCCTTCATTATAAGGCTTATACAAGGCTTTTAATTTTTTGCGGCTCCGGACCTATTTGTTTTTTGTTTTTTTGGTCCAATATGGCACTTTCAACATTTTGGGTTGCCAACCCCTGCACTATATACTTATTTGTTTGAAGAAAAAACCTACCTGAGAGGATTTAAATCCCCAGTGAAAGTACAATCTAATCCAGTGCAAACAATCAATGGCAGTGTAAAAACATATGGCACCTTTTCGACAGATTTTTGTCATTTCCAATATAAGCTCTGAGTGGGCTCTTTTACCACCTCACTCAAGGCATGTCACTCTGCCATGTCAGTCTAGTTCGACTTGTTTGGTGAAAAGCACAAAACAGTGGAAACCATCACAGGAGGGGGATTCTTAAAGCTTTCTTTGTAGTGCTGTTAAACTCTCTAACTAAAAGCTTTGTTAAAATTCCAAACAATAGTACAAAAAGATGAAGAACTCAAGCTAGACTAATTCGTTCTGTCTAGCCTTGACCAATCAGTGATCAACAAGATCTAACATCACATCTTGAGGTGGTCTGCTTTGTGGAATCTTATGTCAACGATTATAAAAAAGTACCTTTATTGCATACACAGCATGGTGGAAGAGTATACAAAGTCAAGCAGAGTCGAGTTGTACCATTCAGCTCAGTGTGAAAAAGCGGGAAAAAGGCTACATTTAGCCAAGACCCTTCTTGCAAAGTTGTGTTCCCTGATAAGCCACCGAGCTACACTGTGTATTTAATGTATTGTTTATAAAATATCGTCACCAATCCCTTTTGCGCCCATTAAAACCTATTGTTCTCAAACAGCAGCATTCATAATATCTGTTTAGATATTTTGTGGTTTTATAAGTTCAGGAGAAACTTATGTTCTGGAAGATTTAAGAGAACAGGTTCTTGAACATAGGATTTATGTATTTCTGTGGAATAGCTGTTCTAAAACACATGTCCTCTACAGATAATTTAAGTCTATTTGGTTGCATGATGAGGTTTTTGAGATAGGCTTTGCTCATTTCGGCTGTTAACTTCCATATGAGAATGATTTAAAGGTGTGGGGTTTTTTTTGTTGTTCACTGAAAATGTATCTGGTACATGGGTTTACTTTCACTTGGAGAATAGCGAATGTGCAAAACATATAAAAGATGATTCCACACAGCACAGAACTATGGAGATTGTCAAAGTAGTGTTATATTTATGCTGTGCATGAGTTGACTTAACGTGCAAACTTTTAAAAGACGTTAAAAGATGGCTGCAAGTCGAATAACCACTGAAAAGGACTGGAGAATGCACAATTTTACTATGTTCCTTTCTGATCACTCGGTGAGTTCAGCGATTGACCAATCAGCAATCAACATGTTCACGTCACACGTTTATTTTACATTAAAAAAAAACTTGCTTTATAGAACCCTATCCGCCTCAAATGTGGTGGAAATGTGGTGGAAAGGCCCTGAAACCTGTAACTTTACCAAACAGTTCAATGGAAAAGCAGCACTAAGTCTACAAGTTTGTTTTGGTACCTTGTCTAAACACGCACTTCTCAGGCGTTAATCACCACAGTCAATGCGTAATCTTAGTAGTTTATTTGTTAAAATAGATTTTTTTTGCATATTTGCATATTATTTTCACTTAACATTTCCAAAACCTCATTCTAAGCTTTTTATTTATTTATTTATTTTTTACATAACCTTGTAGTATATCTTTAAAAACTTATTTTATAATTTCTGTGTTACTGTTTCAGAAGCAAAAGTGTCCACTAAAATGCTTTTGCTTTTTTTTATGAAAAGATCAGAACTTACAAGGTAGCCTATTTGTTAGCATTACAAGCAATTTAGTACCTTTGCTTTGAAACATAAACATCCTTAAAGAAAACCAAAAACATTTATTTTCTGAAGTAATATACCTTTTACACAACAATTTTAAGTTTTCACAAGTTGAGGCTGATTTAAAACTTCGCCTCCATGTCTTCTTCGCAACTGAAAGTGACAGCTTATATGGTGTGCTACATAGCTTATTTTGGAGGAACACAGTTTTAAATCTGAAAGTACTTAGTGTACCAAGTTATTTTCTTTAATAAAAAAAAAGAGTAAACTCAGAGTAGATTAAATGATGTTATGAAAAATCTTTTAGTCCATACACTCATACCAAATCTGGTAAAAAAAAAAAAAAAAAAAGATGCATATTAAATGACAATGAAATGAAGTTTTGATCTTGCATGCAAGTCCCCCTGCATGTTTTGGAGACTTCTAGAACTAAATGATAAACCTTTCAAAATCATAATAGGGGCACTTAATTTAAGTAAATATTTGTCAGCTGTCTTTCTATTGCACAACACAGGACAAACGTAATGTATCTAATACATCTTTCCTAAAAGTTTAAAAAGCAATTCTTCCACAGTTTACAGAAGTTGATTTCACCCATAATCCCTTTTAGTTCTTTTCGGAGTGCTTTGTAAATTACATCCAAGGATATGGGTGTCGGTTTATTGTGTGTATAAAACGATTAGAAAAATAAGCTTTCTATTCTTTTTTTAATGTGATGTTAATGGAATGCGACACAAAATATGAAACATAAGTCTGTGATGCTCTGCAAACCCAGATGGGGCCATTTAGCCTCTTTAAAATATATGAGAAATTAAACTTGCTTGTAGGAAAAGAAATGTGCTTATCTCATTTTACAAAGCACTCCTCTAAAATATCTGCAAGTATCCAGACGAACGGAAACAGAAGTCAAACAATGTTGAGATTCTGGAGCAATGTGCACTCATTGTCACCTCGGCAAGATTAAAAATGAGAAGGGGCGAGGGTCTGCAAGGAGGAGGGGTGATGTGGGCTTTTTCATGATTCATACCTCGCTGTAAAAGGCGAAACACTCTGTTCTAGTATATCACAACTAAACACCTTGGCTGGTAGACGCCGTGAGGTGGAAAATAGCTAAATGAAATTTTCTGTGCTTAAATGGTGAGAAAGCAGGGAAGAGGAGATATTCTCCAATCATTGCCCCACCATCCCTCTTTGTCCTGAGAGGCCTGTTTGCTATTCTGCACGATTAACAATATTATCTGTCGAGGGCTATGTCTGCAGGCAGGCTGTGTGCCATTATGTTGTGGTCAGGGGTGAGCGCCTCAGGCATGGTGACACTGGTGCACCGTCAGATGCCATAGGCTTCTTTTCTCCCAGGTGGGACAGCATTGGCATATTGACCAGGGCCTGACAGGAAGAGGGTGGGGAGCTCCTGTTGTACCTGCTTGACAAAAGGTATGTAGGGGCAGTAGTTCCGCAGGATGTAGTTTTTTTTTACGGATCTCCATATGCCTCTTCTTTTAGGAACAGTGTGCAGATCACCAATCGTGCTGTATGAATCATTTGGGTATTTAAATAGTTTAGTTTATTTATTTATTTTTTACAAAGGCTCTCTGATATGGACCGCTTAAAGTTCCCACAGACACAAATGTGTCACTCATAAATTCCATTTTGATAGGCCAATCTTTACATTTTGGACAGTATGCAATTTTCTAATCTATCATTTCCTTTTCTGGCAAAATATTTCTTAATTTTCAACAAGTTTACAGAGGGAAATAGTATTTACCCTACCTGATCCACACTAGGACTTTGTGAAGCTGCTTTGAAAAGCACTATATAAAAATGTAAAGTATGTAAAAAGTATTAAAACGGTTGCTTTGAATATGTTATGAATAACTTTTACTTACACGCCAGATATGTTCTCAAACCCTGCCTTACATTATGTACTGTTCTATGAGTACAATAGATAAAGAAACACAAAAGCTCATAAAGAGTCCTGACTGGAGCAGTTTTTGTCTGTCCCTCAAAGATTGCAGTTAGCAAAACCTCTTAAAAAGTTTTTCTGGATTTGTACAGACTTTTTTAATTATTAGTGTGTGGGCAAGTTCTAATCTGTTCTTGATGTAAGGATTGTTTTTATTGAAATGGCAGAGGGTAGAAGAGAAATGGTCAGTAGATTTTCAGTTACCTTAATGAAGGGTATATTAATGTCAATATGTTATTAGAAGTAGTGACTTTAGATCATTTGTTTTACAAAAGTATTAATATGGCTTTGCAACAGGTTTGCTGCGGTTTGTATTATCTATACTTTCAGCCGTTTTCTGTGCCATCCAAATGGACACTCTTCCATAAACGCATAGAAATTTGTGCAAATGTTTTCCTGTACTTCACAAAGACAACACATGGAATGGTGCTTTAAAAGTATGTTGGACTTTAGCCATGCCTCTACGCCAACATTTTACAAGTTTGGTCTAATCAACAAAACAAAAACACGTCAAACTGTACTTTCTTTAAATAAAATGTACATTTTATTATAGGAGGAAGAGAAAATTCTGAAAAGATTTGTTCCTAAAAAGTTATTCATTAAATGCCAGCATTCCATTAAATTCCTGAACGTTCTCTTTAGTAAGAAATAATAGGTAATAAAGTTTGGAATGGATATTTTCATGTCTACAACAGTTCTCCTAAGAGTACAAATTTGAAGTGTTGGTAGTCAAGGAGATATACAAACATACTCGCATTGATCTGTACTCGTACAATTGCATTCCTGGTTATTTTCTCTTGTCCATCCTTCTCAGACATTCTGCTTGCTTTATTGGATTAAGCTTAATGCAGTCTTTTGCATTGATATCACCTTCTCCCTTGCAATCTATTAAAAAATATATAGTTCTCGCTTCAAAAGCTGAGCATGTGGTCCTCTCTAAAAGTAATATTAGCATAGCATTAAAAAAAAAAACTATATTCCTACTTTTCTTCCCGCATTCTTTGGCTTCACTTCTATTCACACAGAATAATTGACTCAGCTGCAGTCTTTGTGATATAATAGCTAGTGTACCTCACTGAATAACATTTAGGAAGCTCAGCCCCTGCACAAAGCTAATTGTTCCTGAAAGAAAAAGCGAGTGTGTGAGCAGTGATAAGAGTAGACATGACAAACTCTGACTGCAGGCCTGTGTGTATGTGTGTGTTGAAAATGACATTTATCTTCACAGTAAGACCTGACGCTCCCCTATCCCTATATAATGGGAACAGGCTCTGACATACAGTATTTTTCATTAGTTTTTGGAAACTACAATGTTTCTTTCTGGTATCCACCAGGCCAGGTCGGGATCCTGCTTAGCTCCATTAGGCAACACGTAATATGTCCTTTTTTTCTCCTTTAGCACCCAACAATTTCCTTTGTATATGGAACCATATTTAAATTATTAGTTTAGCCAGTGTGCCCCCTCTGGAGTTGTTTGCTTCTCAGGCTGTTCATAATGTAATCGCTCTGATCTTGGTAATGGGAATAATTATATAATCAAGATTATTTAGGTAATAATTGAAACCATGATTATTTTAAATTATTATTGTTTGTCATTCTTTGTCTTACATGTAAATGAACGACAATGCAGTATATTTAGAGAGATACATATTTTAAAAATAACTGTTATAAGACGCATTTTAAATCTTAAGTTAATAATAACGAATACATAAAGGGAAATTAACAACTGGATTTAATAAGAAAGACATTTCACAACAGATTTCACATAGAAGAACACAAATATTATATTGATTATTATTGTGAATGGAACAGTGTAACATTCACATTTTCTATATTATGCAGAAAGAAGGGTTTGTCTGTGCCAAAAATATGTGTGTAGATGCTGAAAGAATCTCCAAGGACTCTGTTATTTTCCACATTACTGAGTTCAGTAACAAAAAAAAAAACGGGTTTTCTAGATGCATCGATCTGATGCTGCATGTGGAATATCTGTAAATGTGGAAATCCCCCTCTGAATGGACTTGCATAAAAATAAAATGCATAATAAATGCAACATCTTTTTTTTTCTCTATTATTTTGTTATATAGTTATTTGGAAAGTCAACTTTTTCAGTGTTAAAGTTATCATGGCTTATACCAATTGTCTAATGGGATGACATTTTAAATGGCTTTCTCTTAACTAATAATGTCAGTTTTATCAAGTCGAAGTGATGGGTCCATATTTGCTCATCTTGTTAAAATGATCTTTCAATGTTGCTGTCACGTGTTAACGCACACAATATTAAGTGCATATATTCAAATGAAAAACATAATATAGCAATAGTAAGTTTATTTTGGACTTGAATCTATTAGATATTTATCTTGTACATCTTTATGCAGTTCTTAATAGGGCTGAACAATTAATCACATTAAATTGCAATTAAATCGCAATTGGAGAAAACACAATTTCAAAAACACCCAAACTCCAATCATTCAGGTGAGAGTTTAGCTGGCAGAAAAATCTTTTTCTTTAGCTGAAGTCTGAAAACAATCCGGAATTAAAAAGTGCAACTCAAAGATTTCCATGATTCTTACCACAATTTTGAACTATAAAAATAGGGGAAAGTTATATATAGATTTTTAATCTACACCTTGGAAACCAGCCATGACACAATTAGTTAATAATTGCAATTTGGTTATTTTTCAAAATCGTTCAGACCAAGTTTCATACATTCAGAAAACAACTCACTGACTGCTGATCGCTTAGAGTTTTTAGTTTTGCATATTCAGAGAAACTTAGTGATGACAGGCCATTTCGATGCAATGTGAAGATGCTGAAGTATTGTATGGTTTAAATTTCCTTTCAAACCAGGAGGTGCAAAAATGACTTGATACTAAATTAACCTTTTCTGGTTGAAAAAAAAGCATTTTTGGGTATTGTGACACTTAGTACAGGTGTTAATGTAAGTTTTCACACCAGCTCTCTATTCTGAATTTCAACACACCGCATGTTCACTGGAGTTCTTGTATTGCATAAAACAAAATAATTGCATTTTTGTGTATTTGACAGCACAAACTAGTACTTTTTAATAAGCTCCAATGGCTCTTATTTCTGCTTATTTGCTGTTTAATCTAATAATATGGATTCAATAAGTTTACCAGTACAAAACATTTGCAAAGTTTATTATTTCTGAGTTTTCAGTTGAGCATCTGTGTGTAAACAGTATGTAGAGTACACAGCTGTGATTAGGAGGCCCACTGCAATATGGGAGGTGTGATCAGGAAGTAAAGCCCACCTGCTCTCCTCCCTGCAGCCCAGGCCCCTTAGCATGAGGGAGAGAAGCTTCATCTGTAAGATGGCAGTTTTGTTCTGGTTCCAGGGAAGGATTGTTTGCAGGAGAAGCTTCAAAGATAAAGTTGTTTGGATCTGAGATCAAAAACATTGGCAAAACATCCTTCTTGAGGTAAATTGTATTATCTTTTGAATACTTAAATGTGGCTTAAAACTAGTGTATTTAGGGTAAATACTTTTAATGACAAGTTTATTGGAGAACTGAAAAATATTTTCTATATTTTAAAGAATCCTGTGAAATAGCTACCTACATATATAACATTCAGATTCAGCCGTAAGATCACAGTAATATTACAGTATTTTCCACTCTCCAAACAGTATCGGTATTATATTGTCATATGATGGGGAAAAAATTGGACATTACATTTTAGTAGACCTTAAGATTTGCCATAAGATAAGAGGCAAAATTTGCATTTCAACCTTATTTAAAGTGCGAGATTAGACAGAGGGCTAAAGACTAAAGGCTGAAGTTTTTGCCACTGTTAAATGACAATAAATAATTTCCTTGCTGAGGTTTTACCTTTAAACTGCATTCTGTGTTTAATATAGATTAGTTGTGAAGTCTGCTACCTAGAGCCTGAGAGAATATTTTCATGATGAACCCTCAATAAGAGTTTATACTATACATCCTCAATGCTCGTGAAGTGTTGCCAACTTAGTGACTTTCTCGCCTGGATTTAGAGATGCTTCAGACCGCTTATTGACTTTTTTTTAAATAATCTAGCAAATAGTGCCAAATCTAGCAACATGCAACTTAGTTTGTTCTGGCTAATGGGATTTCTGATAGATCAACTTACTCAATCTCTACCTGACTAGCTTCCCCCTCTGCTCTCGTGTCACATCAGCTCCTGTGGAGGGCAGGAGACAATATATCTCCAAGTCTAAACATCAAATAAATGGAGCGTGTACAAGCGAAACATCAAGCTGAATTAATGAAATGTATGAATGTGAATGTATGCACTATATTGCAAAATCCACATCCTGGCACAACACAATACCACAACACCCAGCCCTACATCAGAGTGAACCAGCTAAAAGTTTCACTTTGAAAAAAGGACTCATTTCAGCAACTCTGCATCAAATTTCTTATTAAAGACAATAACTTAATTCACAAAGCACTTCAATAGTTTCATTGGGTGATCCTTAAACTTAAAACTAAATTTTACATCACACGAGAACTCCGTTTCAAAAATCCATAATAATGGCTCTTATGCTGCGTACACACCAAGCACGAGTGATCTGGGAAGAGCAGCTGATTTCAATATAAAGTCTATGTAAAGTCGCTATAAGGCACCCCGCTGTGTGAAGGGTCTGCAGCATGTGGGGCTGAGGTCGTGAATGCATGCAATGTTTTACTAAGAAATCAACGTAAACGTTAGTACATGAGGAAAGCTCTTGGTTGAACAGTGTCCCATTTAGAGCTGTTCCATTACATGTAGTTTTTCCCCCACATTTTATGAGTGACATGTAATGGAACAAAATTATTACTCTCCCTAAGCAGCCACTGAATTCATTGTTCATGAATCCAAGTTTTATCAGTGCTCCTAACTGGATTTTGTCGAGTATTAAAGATTGTATTAGTTTTTTTTTCTTCTGACTTATTCCATTTTAAAAATCACGCATTAGATTAAATGTTCCGAGTGATCGTTATTATTATAGTAGTTTCTTCTTTGTTTTCATAATCTGATTATTTAAAACAAGCTAAATTGAACTTAAAGTTTATTGAAAGTCTCATTTCATTTTGGAGCTTTGGTGATAGTTCAAGATGCCAATCTTTCTATTTTTTTTCTTTTCTCTATCTTTCCACATGCCAAAGCTTTGAGAAGCTGCAGGAGTCTGCATGGCAGATGGGTGCCTTGCTTTTACATCTCACTTGAGGGATGAAAAAAAACAGCACAATCTGCAACCCAAAATACAGCGTCAGCGGAGCCACGCAAACAAAATAGGGAATCGATGCAAGGCCACAGCCCAGATTCTTAACAATCCCTTTGAATCCTCACTTCCCTCTGCCTGGCCGTTCAAAGTGTGCCCAATGTTTTATTTATCTGATGGAGGAAGGAAATAAAGAGCTCGGCACAACAGAGTACCCCTTCTGTTTGCTGAAAAAGTCGGCCGTTATCGAGAACGAGGGGAGGGACGATGGGGATTCACACATGTCTTTGAGAAAGAACTACAAATCCCAGCAGACTCCATGGTGGAAATAGACCAGCTGTCCATAGTTTTGCAGATCAGATGCTGCTATCTTCATTTCGAAATCGCTAAATAATAAGGGATAAAGAGCAGGCATGAGTACTTCCTCCTTTGTTCTAGCTTTTGACAGAAGTTATTTTTCTCCCAGTGCCTCCAAGCTGTGGTCTACGGTTGCCAATGTTTGGTGCAGGACTGCATTTGTTCCAGCAGACAGAAGAGAAGACTCGTGGCCTGCCCCGTTTAAAGCTGTCATCCAACTCCCGCCTTGTGTTTTATTCAATTCTGACTGTGGCTCATATGCCTCCCATACCAACTGTCATCATCAAAATTGCAAAAGTCCAAAGCAATTAGACTTTTTGGAGACTCTTGCTTCACACTTCTGTTGTGTTCTCACATTATGTTAGACAGACACTGTCCTTTGTGAACAAAAAAGTTTTGTTTTGCAATGTGACTTTTTCAAAGTTTAAGTAGTAGTTGCTTTAGATCTACTTGAGTACACCCAATGTGATCCAATAGTAATACCACATGTAACAGAATTTTTTTTCTGTTAATCAAGCCTGTTAGTTAGTTTGTTCACCCGTTACAATTTGTTTTTATGTTAAAATCGTTTGTTTATTAAAGCCAAATAAATCAATATGAATAGACGATTTAATGCATTTTGTTTACTATGCAAAGAAAAGGAAAATTAGGATTTTCTGCTATTTATGTTATAATTAAAATCACAATTTAGTTATTAGTTAATTTTTGAAAATTATGCATGCATGATACAATGGGTGGCATAGCTTTCAGCTTTAATCCAGATGGGGACTGTATATCACAATCACGATGGGAATTCATAACCTAAGACTCCCCTTTCAAAAAACGATTTTTCAGTCACATCATGTTTCGAAGGTAACAGAGATCCTTTTTTTTTTGAGAGATGTTACCTTTACACATTCTCACACATAATACTAAACAATAAGGCTGGGAAATCATTTTGCAGGATAATAATCATAAAACAACCCCCCTCTATAATATAAGTTGATAAAGAGCTTGATGTTTAGTTTACCATGCAAAGTAAAAGACAATTATGAATACTGCTATTTTAGTAATAATGAAAAACAAAATTTATTTTAAGCTCCTATTAGTTAATTTTTAAAAATGATACATGCATGATGCATAGCCATGGTGCCATAGCTTTAAGAAAACTTTGAGTTTAAAAAGTTAAAAGTAATCTAGATGGGCATTGTATATCACAATCACGATGGGAATTCATAACCTAAGGCTTCCGTTTCAAAAACCCATTTTTCCATCACATTATGTTTCGAAGGTTACAGAGATCTTTCACATTGGAGAGATGTTGACTTTTTACACATTTTCACATTAAATATTAAACAATAAGGCTATACAATAATGTTTTTTCTTCAATGTTTTTAAAATAACACTTCAAAAATCAAGTTAAGATTTGATCTGAAAAGTCACAAAAACATTTGTTGTTGTTATTGTCATTATACCAATTACACCATTTCTTGTCTGTCTACTGATACAAAATCGAATACTTATTCCCAGCATGTTCCATTTGGTAAATTTAGAGTATAAGTATAGAAAACTTTATAAAAAGAAAAAAAAAAAGCATTTTGTAAAAGCCACTTTTAATTTGTAAAACTAAATACAGACAAATCGAGCAAATAAGCAAATCATAACGGGTCGTAAACGAAAAAAGCTGACGTTGTTAAAATGTAATCATACAGAGAAGCGCAGTCTGGCGTTCAGTCAAATTTTGCACCTGTACTGTAAGAAACGAAGTTCTCCTGTCAGCCTCTCTGGCTTTCTCTGACTCTTATCTCTTGTTTCCTAACAGAAAAATCGCTTTCTGCCCTGGACCCAGTCTCTGAGCAACATCTGGGACATTTCTTCTGTTCGGTGGAAAGTATGCGTTAATTCGGCTTGATCCCTGAGGAAGTTCAACATTGAAGTAGACCTTTTTGGATATTTGTGCCAAGATTGGGATACAAGACAACAAAGAGTTGAAGACACCTGGTTTGCCTGAAGGGCAATCGGAAAACTTCTACCCCCATCCCCTTGCTCAGAGAAAACAGCTGCTGATCAGCATCTCACAGCCCTCTTACCATACTGGCTGAACTCAGGCTATCAATCAGCCAACTCCTCCTGGGTGAGCGAGTGAGACAGAGACAGCACAACCTCATTTGCGTTGGCTGAGCTTCTTTTTTTCAGTTAATGAACTATTTTTACTTGACTAGAAGAATTGTTGACTAAAAGCATATTTTCTAATTGAGTTCAAATTCTCAGTGGCTTTTGTTGACTGACACAATGACACAACACTGACTGAACGTACTTTTTTACTACAAAGTGATGTGTTGAGTCAATTATAGAATGTTTATTGAGTCAAATTTTGAAAGACAAAACTAACTCAGTGAGAAATTTCTGTGGAACTTTTTACTTAACATTTGTAAGTTGAGTCAAGTTCATTTTTTGAGTGCACTGTACTGATTTTAGTTTGCAAATGAGATTGTTCGATTGTGTTTAATCAATTGTATAAATTGTGAAGTCAATTTAGCAACCAGAAAATGCTAACTTTATTAATAGCAAATCTGAACCAAATCTCATGTCGTTTTAATCAAAGTCCCATCTTCTCACTGTTATATTACATAGGTATAAGATGTTTACATATAAATCAAAATGTAATATGCAAAAGTGAGTCATTGAGTAAAGATTGATCCCAGATCAGTTGATATGGTTACTGTGGAAGGGAGTGGCAGTGTCTAAATAATCCTTTTCAGCTGCGGATTTTTTTTCTAGCATATTTGCAGAAATTGTCTTTATTAGAAACAGACTAATGATAAATAGAACATCAATATTAGTATTGCATGTATTGTATTTTTTTTAGATTGTTACATTCTCTGTCTGCTGAAGAATGGAAGCTCAACTATTTAAATTATTTTCACCAAGAAAAAAAAGTTTTGTTTTTTGTCGACCGTAGTTTCCAACAGACAAACTTTACTAGATATCTATGAATATGCAAGACTGAAAAATGTGAGTTCGCAATTAGCGAGTGGTTTGTGAGTTAATTGTTAAGAGGCATGATTCATAAATGTGTGTTTCTTAAATACGACAGTATTAAGTATTAACATGTGCCTTGCATGGATACGAGCACAAACAATTATTTTACTCACTCTTGCATCAGCAGTGCATGATGGATAAAAGCAAAATTTCCCTAGCATTTTGTGATGCACAACTGACCATGCCCCTTTCCTTGGGATTTTTATGACAGACAAGTCTTCTTAATTAGGATCGCAAATAAATATTTTACAAATATCGTCAATGTGTGCAAATTATTGTGATTATTTTTTGCCAACACAACAGCCTTTCGCAAAATGGTGCTTTAAGCGTCCAGACACAGACCTAATATAAGGTGTAAATGCCTCAGGTGATGTCTTTTGGATAACTTTTCAAGGTTCTAAATACCTAATTCTAAGTACTAAAACGGAATAAAGAGAAAGACAGGCAGTAATTTACTAAACTAAGTTAATCAGTTTTAGAGCCTAATTGAGCAAAATAATGTTTTCAAGCTATTTTCCATGATAATCACCATACAGAGACAGCTCTACTAAACAACATTCGCTCAAACAGATTCATGAAAGGTGACTGTGCTGCTTTTAATTGACCGGAGAACTGCTTCAATCAATCATAGCATTCTCCTTTCTGGGTTAGTCTTTCTGGGACAGCGGTAAAGAAGGGACATAAAAGGGAGAGGCTTCTATGCGAGTATGCACACTAATTTACTGGAATCCCTCAAGATGCAATTCTTAACTCTTTTCTTTTGTTTATGCTGATGACACTCAGATTCATTTATCACTTTCTCCAAATCATTCCAGCCCCTTAAACTTTTTTCTCTGGATGCCTTGAGATTAAAACCTGGATGGGCCAGAACCTTGTCTAGTTAAATAAGGAATTTACGTTATTGTAGTGGTAGACAAAGATGAAAGCTCTAAGGGTAAAAGCACATTAACATCCTCGGTGTGATTCGGAAATCTGAACTTCATCGTCACGTCAGAGCAAAAGGATAATCTGCTTGTTATCTCAGAAACATTGTAAGGATTAAATGTTTTGTTTCCAGTCAGGAGCTAGAGAAACTAGAACATGATCATTGGACATATGCGGACAGATCCTGGTCGAATCACATTAGCCAGTCCTCAGGTCTCTACACTGGCTGCTAGTGACATACAGAGTATATTTAAAAGTGCTGCTGCTTGTCTTTAAGTCACAAAACAACTCGGCACCAAAATACATAACATATGCTTACTATATGTAAACTGAGCATAATTCAGTTAAAATCTGTTAGAACTACCATAGTTTCGCTCCAAACAGGGAGAGTCTGCTTTCAGTTACTATGCGCCGCTCAGTTAGAACCAGCTTAGAACCGAGTTAGAGAAGCTAAAACTTCAGTCACATTTAAATCTAGAATAAAAGTCATCTATTTAAATGTGTGTTTACTGACAGAGCACTGCTGCCCAAATACTGCTCTTCAAATACTTGTTTTTTTTTATTTTATTCTATGCATTTCAATTAATGTGTTGTATTCACATCAAGTCACAGACTTGTTTTATTGTCTGTTTTTATCTCTGACCTGCTTTTATTCTTCTGTAAATCATTATGAATTGTGTATAAAAATGTGCTATATAATTAAACTTATCCCAAAATGAACATTTTTAAAACAAGAATGTTATTTTTTTATTACTGTTATTAGAATGTTTATTATGGTCATCTCCACCCAGATTTGCACAGAACACACCCAAATTCTCTAATAAGAAGAAGAATTTGAACCCTGTGTATATGGAGAGCTCCAGTATCTTTTCTGAAGGAGCACTTTGGCAGGCAATATCTCCACACAGCAGTCAATATCCTTGTAAATTACAGGACTGGGGTAATAAAAACTGATTTGTACATCACCCGGAGTGGAGAGTGTGTCTGTCTTGTAAATTTAATTAAACAGCAGGTGCAAAATCAGGTCATATGGCTTTGATGTGCCCCATGTGAGAGTGACAACCAGACAAAGATTCTAATATGGGCAGCATTTACATATTTTTGCATGGGCACTCATACAACCATCAACTTCCACTGTATAGAGTCCCTAGAAAAAGCAAACATACAATTCAAATGAACCGCCACAACCACTTTCAATAGATCTGCACCCAAACACTTAAGCTCTTGATGACAGCTTTTGTGTTGGATAAATACAGCTATTAGTGATAATTCACTGATATGAAATGCTGAAGGCAAATAGCATATCAGGCATATATACCACAAAATCAATTTAAATGGTAGATTATTCAATATAATCAATTTAAACTGGTGATGTATACAAGTATTCAATATAACCCAGTGTCAATAACAGTTCTCAAAATAAAAGAAAAGGAAACCATGAGATCTGAAAAGTCTTAGAATTGTTTTACACAGACAGAACATTAAAAACTGTGCCCATGTGAAACCACAAATAAAATGCTTAAGAAACATATGATGACCTATGCTGTAGTTCTTGCTGCTGCAGTGGTCCCTCATATTTGCTGTGCTTTTATGGGCTTTTAAATGAAATAATACAATGGAGATAATATTTCAGCAGATGTAACGCTGTCACTTCAAAGTGTCAGCAGCGAGAAAGTATTTTAAAGAAGGCGCGTTGATTAACCAAACTTGCATCATCATGTCACTATTCGGCCTTAAACTCACTCCCACCAACGGCCGAATGTGACTTTTTTTGTTGTTGCAATATTCAGCTGAATATTCATTAGGGGTAGGCCTTTACCCAGCAAACATGGTCACGACGTCGACGTTGAGAGGGCGGCTAAATCCGGTCGATGCTTGACTGTCCGCTTGAGGGATCAGCGGTCCAAAAGTGGTCCGAACACAACTTGCAGACAACGTCCAAAAACAGTCCCGGTTGGATGAGACAAAATTAAAAATGCTATATAAGCAAATGCCGGGAAAATGAAACATTTTGTCATTACGGATCAAGTTTCTAGGAATGGTGATGGAGTTCATTTGGAATGTTTTTATACTTTTTATATTCTAATACTCAGAATATAAGTCTCAGTATGAAAATCAGACAATGTGACTTTAAACTGGCGATCTACACACATTAATTCATTCCTACCAACACTAGGTGGTGGTAGTGCACCAAAACATTTTTGCAGATCTCGAAATAGGCTAATGAGACTCCTCATGTTAACTTAGCAGGTTCAAATTTACTTACAAACAGTTGAGCTGGCGCAGCGCTGCCACAGCTGCAAGCAATCGGAAGAAAAGCCTGTCTTGATTTTCAACCATTAAAGACACCAACTACTACATTCCCCTTTGGTAAGGCTAGATGTTAACTTTAACGTGCACATGTTTGTGTTTTTTTTTTTTTTTTTTACATTAATTCGACTAACAGTTACACGCGTGAAGTGTTGAATAACTAGCATTAGCAGCTAACAAGTTAGCACGCGAAAACAAGTGTAAATTGTAATTGTCAATAGAAAACTTTGAAACTGAAATGTTTGCTGGGTATAGGCATTAAAGTGCAATACTCTTATCGGGCGATAAAACAAAAATATCGCATTTAAACTATTCTTAAAGTTGGGTGGGGAGCGGGGTCTATACTACGCAGCTAGATGTTTGGCGAGGATGTACACAGAGTCTTCGTACCTGTGCCTACTGTGAATTTTACACATCAAACGTGACGTGCTAACATGAATTCAGGCTATGAACACCAGCTCTGTGTCCAGAAGATCTACGTCGTGTCGCATCTGTATCACAGGAGCAAATTTACAGAGCACGCAGCTATTTTGCGCTTTTGCTTTCACAGCCCACGTTTTCAGCCCATGTGTTGGAGTGACCAACAATGTGTAAAGTGCAATTCTTAATACATTTGTTGATTTAACATGTATATGGCTTTCATTAAAGCTTCAACATGTTTAATAGTTTTTATTATTAAACTCTTACTATACCATATCATGAGAAGTGTTGATATACAAGCATGATGGGACACACAAAATAAAATATTTTTGCCCATAAAAAAGTAACTACAAATTCCTAATGTTATTTTTAACCAAAAAGACAGTATTTAAAATTGCAGATCCTTTAATATTTGATATTTAATATTCTAAACAGAGTACGAATTTAATTAAAAATACTTAAATGAACCCGATATTTATCAATATCCACATATTTAAAAAGCTAAATCTGTTCTAACTTTATGTAAAGTAAATTTTGAGTTTCCTCAAGATCTCATTAACAGATAAAAAACGAATAGCTCCCTTTAGCACTGACAGCCTCAACGACTCAGTTCTAAGCTCTGTCTTCAGCTAACAAGTTTTTATAAAAAGCTTTTAGGGATCAAAATTACTTTTTATTTCTCAATTTTGAGGATTAAACGAGTCTCTCTTTTTTTTTTTGCCAAAAAAGCAATGCAAACTATTCACAAATTTAAGACACCAGCACCAAACCGAAAGTGTGCATGAAGAGAAAGCTCTTCTGGTAAGACATCATGGGGCGTCAGGTGACCAATCAGAGAGCAGGATTCTACGAACAAACACACAGCATCAGGGCTGGAACTGACCAATAGGAGAGCAGAACATTTGGTGGCGCGTTGCATGCAGTCACGTGATGCCCAGTGATGTCTTCTGCCCGAATTTCAAATGTTGAATATGTATTGATGTGAAACCAGACTTTTTTGGGTTATAAACAGAATTTGATGCAGCAGCTTTTGCTCCCAAAGCCCCAAGGCAAATGGGGAACGGAGAAAAGTATTATATTGTGGTTCACTGTGCTAAAGCATATTCTCCCAAATACATGCATACTTAACATATTTAATCACAGAATGCTCTTTTTCAAACTGTCTTTTAGTTTGGCAAAGCAGCAAACCTAATCCTGTGGAATCTTAATTAATGTTTATGTCATAATCTTGGCCTCGATTGCGTTCAGTATCAAAAGTAAGTAAATGAAATTGGGTTTGGATCCAGCTAAATTCTCTTGACAATGTCTGACCACAGCTCTGCTGTAGACTCTGTTTTAGCTAGATATTTTATTTAACTATACCACCATAAAAAAAGAGGTCATGCATGAGGACACAAATATAACCTTGAAGCCTTGCTTTTTTTTAATACCTTTATCCTTAATTCCCTCAAGAGGCTCTAACCCCCTAAAACACCTTTCATCATGCTTCATGACAGGCAAAATTCTGGACTGAAAAACTCTTATTAACTAAATAAATTAAGTCCAGTAACGGACACCCTCCTCTCCACCCTTGTCCCAAATTATAAAAGTTTCCAAGTTTTCCACAATAGACTTCCTGACCAAAAGACAAAAAACTTTGTTCAAACAATCTTTGCCCTAGGTGGAGCTTTCATCAGAACAAGAGCAATCCGAATATCAAGCAGCAGAAAAAAAACAACAAAAAGAAACAAAAAAAAGAGTCTGTGAACATACGATGATTCCCTTCAGGCATGCAGCGCAATGAAGCTAGAAATGATCCTCTTATTGGACGATCTGACCTGTGACACCAGTCCCGTCTCTATTCCCACAGGACCACATTGATTTGATTTGACTTGCAAGAGATGTCAGACTAACCTGATGGCAGCACCCATCTTGTGCTTTTACTTTCTATTTTCTTTTAGCCTCCTTTCTAGAGGAGGTGCTGGATAATTACCACCTAGGATGTTACCATCTGTGCCGCCTTTTCACGGTCTGTTAACTTGCCTCTCAAAAACTTTTCTGGTGGCAGGGGCCACACGTGTAAGAGAGTGCACATTCAAGCATCATTAAATCCAACGCAAAAGAAGATAGACTCTACTTATCGCTCAGAGCAGTGTGTCAAGATGTTCCAAAATAGGCCAATATTCAACTCCCTAAATCTAATAAATTCATTGTGGGTTTTTTTTTTCTTCAACACAGAGGTCATGTTGGTGTGATTCGCTCCAGATCGTGCTGCCACATGCTGTCCTTCCAAAGTCACTCTGACCTTATCCACCTTATGGCCAGTAAGACACAGATGTGTGGAATAAATTGAGAAACTGACACTCGATTGTTAACATACAGTACAGTAACATAATAATACAGGATCAAAGAGATGATGTGCAGCAAAGTGAAGCATTTTTAAACTACATTTCATCATGCTTAATAATATTTCCGTGTGAAACAACTTGAGTAAAGAAGTACTTTTTAAGTAGTCCAAAATTGGGGTGAAATGGCAATGCTTTCCCCAACTACTTAAAAAGCTGTTAGTGTCAAGCTAATTTGTTTATAGAATAACTTAATCCCTGTCCACACGTACTCGGATAATTAGATTATTATTAGTTTATTTATTTTTTATTCTGTCATGCTGTTCGTCCACAACAGTGTTGTGTAGACAGTGAAACCACACTTTTTTTCGGTTCTAGACAGAGTTTGATGCAGCAGCTTTTGCTCACAAAGCCCCAGGCTAACGGGGGAATAAAGCAAAGTATTAAATTGTGGTTCACTGTGCTAAAGCATATTCTCTGAAAAACATGCATACTTAACATATTTAACAGAATTATTTTTTTCAAAGTTTCTTTTATCAAAGACATCGTCATCATCTTTGTGTGGATATTTGTCTAGATTTAGTTTTATTGGTTTTACAGGCATATTTTGTGCAGATTGATCCTGAACAGAGACTCACGCAGATGAACGAGTGCACACATGATACACAGTGCACTGAAAGTTAAAACAAATGAAACCCTTCATAACAGAAAATACTGATATTTTGTGTGCCGTAACTACATTACAAAATAATAATAATAATAATAATAATAGTGTGCAGTAAGCTATTATTGTGTATTTATTACATCAGATCCTTCCTGTATAG
This sequence comes from Danionella dracula, assembly GCA_900490495.1. Lineage (NCBI taxonomy): Eukaryota > Metazoa > Chordata > Actinopteri > Cypriniformes > Danionidae > Danionella > Danionella dracula. The sequence goes on along the minus strand of UELW01000067.1, from coordinate 3,920,444 downwards.
GAAAATGTTTTTATGAATTACAAATTCGTAAGAAACAAACGTAACTTGTTAAGATTTATTTTGGACAAATGTTACAAAGGTGGTGTGTAATAATCACAATGACTTATTTTTTACTTTTGAAAATGCAGATGTTTTAGATGAAATGACATTCTTAAATGTACAATGAGGTTTAAAGGTAAAGGGTTTTATTTGCTACCTTATACAAGAAAATGCTGAATTTGCTCTAAAAAGGAGACTATTTGTCTCATTATTATATGTACTATGAATATTTGTAAATGGATGCATATGACAGGAACACAACAGTTAGGCGATGACTTTTAACAAATGTTCAATGTTTTAAAAAGCCTACAAAAAGGTTGACTATGCTTTGTTTTATTTATTTTTGTTATGTATGGTGCCCCAAAGAAACTTTATCACCAAATAGTTTTGTTTGGTTTTAAACAAACAAAAGGAAATGGTCAAAAACTTAAAATTTGAGTTTCTCTTGATAAACAAGAATCCTCAGTTGGATTCTGTGGACAATCAATAAAGAGAGAGCTCCAGTTTAGCATCGTGCTGACTATTCCACTAGAGTAAAACAACATTTTTAAAACAACGCCCATTACAGTTTAAGATATACTGACCTTATCACAAATGCAATCAATCACTCATCGCGTATCGTCATGGCGCAAGTCTGTGATTACCTATCTGTTAGGCATTTGTAGCGACAGACTGTCAGCAAGGGAAGGTGTCAAGCTGAGCCGATTTTTAATGAGAAATGCCAAAGAAAAACGAGACTTTTGCAGGGCTGTGGATGGCTACAGGTGCATGGCTGCAAGCAGTGGAGAGCTCAATGGCCCAGAGAGAACATATCTGTCTTTGGGATCTCCTCTGATTACTGCCGCACATCATAGAAATGAACCAACGTAAACACAGGTGCACACCTGAAGCCTATGGGAGCTGGTTCTAAACGTTTTTGTGTTTCATTGTTTGGCTTGCCAGTGAAGCTACAATACAGCATAAACTCTGTTCTATACAGCTATAATATGATACAGATCATTGAAATTGCACTATATAAAAAAAATAATCCTTATTTTTTATTTTATCTTCTCAATGACTATCTAATAGTTCTATTTTACATATTGCAGATGTTATTTTCAAACATGAATAAATGTGTATAATATTTGTGTATTGCGTCTTTAATTTACAATGGTCTCGTTTAAGGCCATATTTTAATGTCAAATTAAATAAAAATATACACAGTGGATGTGAAACTCAGTTAATGACCAATTTTCTTTCATAGTGCCTTGTGTTTTGCATTAATGTGTTTCTTGGATGTTGAATGGTTGTTGGCAGGGTTCATTATGTAATTTTTTCTTATTAAAGGGTGATTTTTGCTAAAGATTGTTAAATTACTGTTCACCAGGTAGTTTTAAACTGACTCAGGTGCCGCCTTACAGAGCAAAGCAGGCATTTGATGCCTTTTGATCACAAAAAAGGATGCTAATGAAGTGAACCACAGGCTTGACTAAAGGACTCTACACACCTATGTATCTGTTGTGTATGCTTGCTTTATTGTGTTTGCCATGTTTTGAGAGAGAAGACCTTCTTTACTTATTGCCAGATGGTGAACAAATGGACTGAGACATTCTACTGCATCAATTGCATTGTAACACACGTTGCATCCATTCTTTTAGGTAATTGTTTTTTTTCTTTTACTGATCACACTGTGTAAAAAGACCTATTGTGCTCTTCTTATACAGAATAGATTTTAAATCCTAGATGCTGATACCAGAAGACTACATTGTGTACTAGCAAGTCCTCCACTTAGACTTAGCTTTATCATTTAATTGAATTTGCAAAAACAAATTCCACAGGGTGTGGTGTGTTTGAGAGATTATGCTCTCAGTCAGTGTTGTGCTCTTATTTTGTAGTAATACGCAGCAAATGCATAGGCGTGTAATGAACTTAATAGGCTACGTACAGAAGCAATAGCATCAAGTGCCTTATGTATGCAGAATGTGGGACATGTGAGCAATTCCACAGGCACAGTAGAGACTAGCATGAGCATCTGTATGTGGGAGCCATGCATCACGGAGGAAAAAAAAACACTACTGCATCTAAAGTTTGCTCTTTGTGAAAAGCTGTGTGATTTTACTGCATATTATGTATTGTGTAAAAGCACATTAATGTGCATATTTAAAGGTGCTATATCAGCCCTTTTTAAGTCAGTTTTAATGTATATTAAACATTTGACTTTGACTGCATCCTAATCGATATTTATTGTAATCAATGTCTTTGAACAACCTTTCTGATACAGAGACTTTAAATAATATCAGGCTCAAAATTTGTTAAAACCAATAAGCAAAAAGCTTGAATGGTAGATGTTTTACTAGACACATCCATGCCGGAAAAATATGAACAACATAGCAGATCAAGCTTTTCTGAAGTACTGAGAATGCTTTCTTGTGGAGCCAAAGACAGCAGAATATGTACTTCAGAAGACGATAAACTTGAATGCTACTTCCCCCAAACAATCAGATTGTTCTAGACAAAGTGATGCGGAATACAACTGAAAAATAGTGGAGTAACTTAAATGGACACCCGGTGCTGTACAACAAGGCAACGAAATTACAAGCGCAAAGGTCAAAAGGATCTTCCTTGTATCAATGAAGAGGAAGATAATCTGGTGAGGTTCAAGATTTCAAACCAAAGTTGAGATTCAAGTTTATTGAGCTGCTCCTGAATGATTACTTTGGAAGCCACTCCTCCGCACACCTGAGTTGTTGCATGTTCTGGGGAGATTTTTGGTGACAGATAAGTTCAGGATTTTATGCAGCCATTTCAGTGAGGCACTCTGCTTTTTCTTATTTGAGAACTGCCCAAAGGTGTTTATTTGTAGTAACAGCAGAAATTAGAAAATGCACCTTTGACTGGTATCGGATACATAGCAGACCTCTCAAACAGGAGGAAACCCTAACAGAATCAGCCAGAAAACCAAATGACTAATGGAAACCTAAGTTAATGGTGTCAAGGAACAGTATTTATTTTATATTATATATATATATATATATATTTACCCATTGACGAGATGTGCAAGATTTTTTGCTTAGGAGACCAGAGTGGACGAAAATGTCATAAGGAAGACGGTTACACACTCAAAACGCTGAAACTTCTGTTTTTCATTTTGTGTGACTGATACGGCCCTGAGCCGTTTCTGTAGCGATGTGTATCTGTCTTCCTGTTTTTGTCTTCTGCTCTGTTCTTGCATCCAATGCCCACTCCTGCTATCACAGGTGACTTTTCCCTGATTCAACCGTCTGGACGCCATCAACTTCACAAAGGTGGACCACATTCTGCTAGTACACGAATCAGAGCCGACAGTTAGAGGTTCATAGAAACCTGTTTTATATATATATATATATATATATATATATATATATATATATATATATATATATATTTATTTATTACAGTCAACGATAGAAACACTTCTGCGCAGTTTGGGAGCAAGTATATATATCTAAAATATTGGCTAAAGTTTATCAATTGCAATTGTAAGGTTTGTCGTATTAAATGCTTTACGATGATGTGTGTGTGTGTGTGTGTATATATATATATATATATATATATATATATATATATATATATATATATATATATATATATATATACACACACAAACACACACATCATCGTAAAGCATTTAATACGACAAACCTTACAATTGCAATTGATAAACTTTAGCCAACCAACATAAGGACAAGGGCATGAACCTGGATTCTGCTTGTAACACTTTTGATTAGAGAAAATAATATGTGCTAGAAATACAGTTGCTATCAATAGGGGTAAACAGGGATGCACTGCACAATAACTCCCAATTTGTCTCCTCATTTTCTCCTTATCAAACTTCCTCCCCTGTGGAGACAATCCTGCTGCAACAAACTCTCATCAATCCAATCATCAGCTACCTCACAGAAACCTCTGAACAGGTAATGAAGGTGTCAAACATGTACAAATACAGACTGAGAGGACAACGGACTGGAGTCAGACACTTTGTGTTTAAAGTCAGCTTACTGATTTGAATATATGTAACACTTCACACAAAAAGTTTTTTTTTAAACCAAACCATCTGCTTCCATAAAAATTTGGATCTCTTTTTATACTACTAATCTATTGTTATTGTATTGCCATATATTTTTAGGTAGTATAGGATTAAAACTTTATGAAATTATTGAGGCTTTGGTTCCTTCCATTGGTCTCCCTAAGTGATGCAAAAAATAATAAAAAATAATCTAACCTTTTTCAGTATTACTGGTAAAATGTTAAAGCCTAAAAAGTAAAAAAAAAAAATTATAACAATCATTACAAAAGTTTTTTTTTTTTTTTTTTTTTTTAACAAATGGATTGTTACCAGTCGTGTTTCAGAGCTCATCACAGCACAGACACAGCACTACTGAAGATAGTCAATGACATCCGGTTAAACACTGATTCAGAAAAAGTGATTGTCCTGGTTCTACTCGATCTGAGCACTGCCTTCGACACAGTTGACCACAAAATCCTTCTCGATAGACTAGAAAACTATGTTGGTCTTACAGGAACTGTGATAAAATCGTACAGATCATACTTAGAAGGAAGAGGCTTCTATGTAAACATAGGTGATTACATGTGGAAGTGGACTGCAGTGTCATGTGGAGTCCCTCAAGGCTCAATCATTGCTCCTTTACTATTCAACCCGTACATGCTTCGACTAGGCCGAATTATGAGAAGGAACGAGATATCGAACCATAGTTATGCTGATGATACACAAATTTATCTAGCTATCTAAATTGATTCATGCTTTCATCGCCAGCAGGCAGGACTACTGTAATGCTCTTCTCACCGGTCTTCCCAAAAACCGATCTTGCCTTGCCTTAAATGACATGAAACTATGAACTTTGAAAGAAGTGTGAAATCACATAAGAAAGTTAAATGCTATAATTGATGAAGGAGGGATTACTTTTGTAGATAACTACAGATGTGTCACTGTGTGAGTATGCTCACTCTCTGACTTTATGCAGCCTTTGACGCAGCGGTGACAGAAATAACCCCTCATTAGCAGTTAATCATGTTAACCTGACTGAGTGCGCAGTGATGGGAGCCTAACTCGATTCTGCAACAAGAGATTGATTTCTTACAATTAAATGAACAGGTGCGATGCTTGTGGAGTTCAAAATGAACATTTCTTAGCCCTCTCGTTCTGCCTCCGGTGGACCTCGATAAACGTCAGATTTGTGTCCTAAGAATGTGTGCTAAGAATTTGGATGAGCAAGCGGTGCACAGATGTAAAATAAATTGAGAACTTCATTTGCGCTCTGCCATTAAACAGCTCACGGTGGCATGCACTGTATGTTTCAGAAAATACTCTTATCAAACAAACTAGACAACTAGAGCCATCAATCTATCGCCCTGAGCCCCGTGTTCATAGTTAGTTTTGATGGTCTGCACCTCTCACATCGAGGGGAAAGGCAGGGGTATATAAAAAAGCACTGACCAAGGGCCTCGTGTACTAATATTTGCTTGATTTCTTACTAAAACATATAAAACAATACACAATTCGAAGCATAGGAGAAATTATTATAAATTATTTAAAAGAGGGGCAAAACAGCAAGGACAAAAGCAAAATATTTAGCTTCACACTTAATTATGAAAAACTTTTCAGAATTCAAATGTGTTATATAATATAAGGCTGTAAGTTAGAGGCCTTTTCCTCCTGGGTCTGGAGTGTTTATTTTAGCATTCACATAATAAAACAATAGGGTGATTTCTCTTAATCACTTTTCTCTAGCATCAAAAGCCCCCCACCACAGTGATGACAGGTTAAACTCTCGCTGGTTTAAACACGCTGATTCATAAAATAATGTTTTGTTAATCAGTTTATGTTTTATATTGTTTGAAATAAATTAGATGGTTTAGTGCAATGATTGTATATCACAAAACTAGAATCTTTAACTCTTTCAACAGCATTGACTGAATCTCTGATTCGCATTCCTGATTAAGTCACACCTCTCTGGGAGGAGATTGGTCTGAGGAACCATCAAAGACGAAAAACAGACAGAAGGCCAGAACTTTGTTTCCGAATCGGCCCGTGATAGAGAGAGTTCAGAGCTTTCTCCTACCATGTATTACTCTTTGAGTTAAACTTCAACGCCTTTCTTTTAGAATGATTGATCAATTCCAAATTAAGTGTAGACAATAACTCTTTAGTCTTGGTTCATATTTCATAAGTTATATGTTGATTTGAATTCATGTATTTTATATAAATGGTAATGAATGTTTGAACTCTCTCCAGTCATTTTTCTTTTACTGAAACAATTTAAAGGGTTAATACGAATATTAACATCAAGTGTAAGTAAAATGAAAGGTCATTGAGTGGGTTAATATTATCTTATTATTAATATTATCATTAATATTTATCTTTAGTTGAGATCAAGAATAATGGTAAAGATAAAACCTTTATAAAGCAGTTATGGAGACAGATATGAATTTATGTGAATTATTATAAAAATACTTTAGCACTGTTTCAAGACAGATGAGGCTTCAGTCCCGACTGCTATCGGTGTTTGGGCCAAGTACTCGGACCACTACAATACCAAACAATTTGCATCATGCAATATGCACAAAAATTAATGTAGTCAGGAACGTAAAGCTTTTAGCTGTAAAGCATTTTTAAGACTGCTGTAAACGAGAATATGCTCACTCCTGGGGCGGTCAGATTATGAACTGCAAATCAGTCGCTCCCTACTGCTTATTGCAAGGGAAATCAGACGGTTGTCCCTCAACACCAATCTAGATTTCTGTGTGGAGGAGCACACAAACCACTGTTTGACTGTAACCCTGAAAGCTGACGAACACAAGGTTGTATGCAACACTCACGCCTCCATGTAAATTGGTCACCTCCACAGACACGGATTCTCGTACCACTGCTGCGCTGATGACACAACTCTATCTGTCGTTCCCCCCGATGAGCAGTCAGTAACTACCCGCATAACTGACTGCTTGAACGACTTCTATACTTGGATGAAGAACCATTACCTACAGCTCTACATGGCCAAGACAGAACTTCTGGTGACCCCGGCCAATCCCTCTGTGAATCACGACCTCACCATTCAGATGGAATTCTCTACCGTTACCCTTCTCCTTCAGTCAGGAATCTCGTAGTGATTCAAAGACCACATTTCATTAAGACAAATTCAATGTATATATTTGCACTGCACAACATTTGAAAGATCAGGCCCTTCTTAACTGAGCACGCAACTCAACTCCTGGTTCAGGCTCTGGTCCTCTCACGTCTGGAATACTGCAACGCTCTCCTAGCAGAACTTCCAGCAAACACACTCAAACCTCTGCAGATGATCCACAACTCTGCAGCTCGTCAAGGAACCGAAACGAGCTCATGTTACTCCACTCTTCATCGGCTCCCCATTGCAGCTTGTGTTAAATTCAAATCACTGATGCTAGCATTCAAAACCATCTCCAAATCAGCCCTATAACCTCAAACACTCCTACATGCCCTTCATAAGCCGTCGCTCAGAAGGAACAGCATCTTGCGGTTCCATCCCACAAAGGCAGAAAATCTCTTAGCAGAACCTTCTCTCTCACTGTCCCTGCTTGGTGGAACAAACTTCCTGATCCAGTTAGGAAAGCAGCAACACTAACAGCTTTCAAAAAGCAACTGAAAGCTCTTCTCTTCAGGGAACACCTACTATAATAAAAAAAATATATTTTTTTTTTCCTCTTTTTATTATCTTCCTGCTATTGTTGATTGATCAGTTGATACAATTTCTACTATGAGTGAACTGAGATAGACTTTGACTGTGTAACAAATTGGATATTGTCTCTCTCTTACTGTAAGTCACCTAAGAATCTAGAAGAAATTAGAATTACATGCAAATAAAAAAGCCTGTCATCTCCAACTTGTAGACAAATGAGCTCCAAATCCTCAAGCTGGCCACAGTTGTGGACTTACTTTATTTGTTGGACAGGTCAGAAACCAAAGTAATAGTAGACTTCTTTAGAAATGCCAGGTTTTCAAAAAAACATCGATACATCACGATAATTTATTTTACGATCGAACCTCAAGTATCGATACAAGTTGTGCCAAACAACCTCCTCCTCCTCTCCAGTAGATGTCTCTAACTTGACATCAACAAAATGTTAAGTAGTACGCTTTAGTATCAGCAAAATGTTATGCATAATCACAGTACAGAGGAGTGCACTTAGCCCAGAACGTGTTGATCAAATTTAGTTCCTGAGCAAAAACCTAAAGTAGGCCTGCTATTGTATGCTGCTGCTTGTTGTTAACTTTAGATGGTTATGCAGTTACTCAGGAACGGTACATTTACTCACATTGGATACCTAAAATTGGACACTAATCATTTATTAGTAATCAAAGTAATAAATGATTACATTTTAAGTATCCAATGTTAATTTATCAAAATATTTTAGACACGTTTTTAATAATTTACTGGATACTGGAGCATTGTGTTGCAGTTTTATGTTGACTTAATGCATTGTACTTTTTTGTCACTTACTATTTTAATTTTATAAATATTGTATTTCATTTTTGGTACTTCAGTGGCATATATACTTTTTAGTTAAGTGTTTATTAACAATATGCACTTAATGCATTTCAGTGACTTCTCTGTCCAATAACACTGTGCAGTTCTAATGAATTGGAATGGATGGGAAATAAATTATAATTTGAATTCGTCTGCCGCCTTTAAGTTGTCAATATAATGTGACACATATACTAATAAAAATTTTGCAACATATCACAATATTTATTGTATCACAATATATTCTGATATATTGTATTGTGAGACATATATCGTGATGTGCATCATATTGCGAGGGCCTTTCTAACACAAAGCCCTAATCAGAAGCTTTTAGTCATTTTAGAACGAATAGGGATTTTACGCTTTCAGATAATGAACTAGCCTCGTCTAGAGAATAAATACTTGTGTATAGCTATGTAGATTTGATTTGTCGTTAGACACCCACTGCCATGAAGAAAGTTGATGATTTACATTTACCCACTTGGCAGACGCTTTTGTCCAAAGCGAGTTACATTAGGGATAATCCTACTTTGCCTTTATTAAGCTAACTAAAGCGTGTCAGGCATTTCATCTGTTTGAGTTTTTTTAAGAAGTCTATGCTATTTCATTGATCTCGTATGAAAAACATGATGCGTGAATATTTTTTACACCTTTGTGTACAGAATTATGTTTAACTACAAACTAACTTTTCTACAGAAAAACAAGCTTTAAACTCACCAGGTTTGTTGAACAGATGAGGTCTGTTGTTCAATTGCAGTGGCTCGGAGACGTTTCATTTAGTTGTAAGATGATGCATTGTCGAAGGTAAGAAAAAACAAACAACTCTTGATTAAAACACGTGCGACGCAGGAAGTAACGCAGCTCTAACCCGAGCAGATTCAAACCAGTCAAGTGTGACGCAACAGCGCCATCTCCTGACGCAGTAAATGCAACTACCGATCAATTTGATAATAAGGAGTAAAGGTCAGCTTCAATGAAGTTATTTATTCATCATCTAAATATTAGTAATCATTATTCAGCATCAAGGTAATTCAAAGTTAATTAGTAGTTTTTGCCTAAATTAAGCTCATCAGTAAAATAAAACACAAATTGACATGTTTTCTGTGTCAGAAAGCTAAAAAAAAACAGTTTACCGTTTTATATGTAAACAGGACTTCAGATGATTTTTTTTAATCTTCATCAAAAATTTCTGATATATTACGCAGGATAACTGGCCAATACAGGCATTTCTTAAGAACAACATATTTTGTAAATTAAAGACATTTCCACAACATCAAGGTCTAATTCTAAACCTTGTTTAAAAATGGTGAACACTGCAATTCCACAATTCTGTAGACTACTTGAATCCTTGTTGATTGCATACATCATTTTAGTTTTAGAAAGATAGGAAGTTGTCAATTTGGATGTGTAGTAACTGTTTTATATAGTGTTTTTTAACTTGCAGCACACTACATATTTTTACTTAAATAGTTTATTTTAAAGCAAAACATTTTACTACTTCTTAGTCAACTTTTTAAAAAGCCCAAAATTTGCAAACAGACCACAATTCTATGTTTAAATAGTTAAACTTCTCAAGCAGTGCAAGTGGTTTGAAAAGCATTTATTAGTTCTGCATTCACAGAGTGATCGTTGATGAAGTAAACAGGCTTTCAAGAACAAATTGTGTCTTTCTTGAGTGGCCGCAGAGAGAAAGGTCACTTAAAAAACCTAAATGCTGCAATATAATATGTGTTCATCCAATGATAGACTCTAGTGTCCCGGGAAGAAATCTTTCTCATGACTCTTTCCCTGAAGAGCAAACTCGCTCTGCCGACCACAGGAACAATAGAAAACTCTGTTATCTGCATGGTATGACTATGAAAGCAGTGCTTTCCAACAATGCTCATGGTATGATGACAAACACCATCTCCTCATATCTTCAGATGTTTCTAGCACCACAAGCCTAGTCCTCAGCCTTGGCCTCCATCTCCTCATCATCATCATCTCCATCCACCTCAGCATTCTCTCTCTCCAGCCGCTCCAGCTGTCTCGCCAGCTCTGTCTCATCGGTGTCTGTCACCACTTTAGGCTGCGAGGGAATTGAACATGTTCAAGTCCGAATCTACACTCAAACAAGTAAGAAAATGGATGTAAATTCCCTTCATCTAACCTCCATCTGAATGTTGAAGACGCCTCTTTTCTCTTCGATCTTCTCTTTAATGACAGCCATGGCTTGATTGAGCACGGAAAGGCCCTCTGTGCGCTCCAGTGTGGTGGTGGTCATCACATACCGAGGAGGAGCAATCAGGTTGATCTGCAATAAACAGATATAAATGATAAGACTGGTTTCCTTGCGATTATACATTTCTTCTGACATTGAGTTTCAAATAGTCAGATTTGTTGATATCTTATTCAATTATGTGATCTGTTTTGTAAAATGATTTGCATGTTTTGACTTTTTTTTTTTTTAAGGCTCTATCAGCAAATTCAAACTCATACTGGGAGTTAAGATTAAAGCTGATGAGCCAATCACCAGGTGGAATGCTACAAGCGGATCAAGGGCGTCACGCTTCTCGTTCTGACTGCTTTGTTACAGAAGAAAAGAAGATGTCTTTCAAATGTCAAAAAACCTCAAATTTGACTTCCATTGAAGAGCTCTTAAAGGGTGGAAGTTGTTCTGGTCTTCACTTCTTTATTTTAGAGCATTAACTAGAACTTAGATGCTCAGTTAGCCTGCAGCGGTAACTTTAGCCTCCTAAACAATAATAACTTTAACATAATAAAGGAAAATATTTACAATATTATATTATTTCTATTGAATATAACATTAAACATTTAAACATCATTTGTTACATAGATTCATTTTTCTTTGAATAAATATGTAAACAAAAAAATCTGTAAACAAATATGTGATGTATATTTATTGTAAATGATGTTCAAATCAATATCTTTTTTAAACACGATCTCCAATTTTCAAGCAGCTTATAACATTATTTAATTAACATAAGCTGCAATGTTTTATTATTATTATAATTATTATTAATTAATTGTTTTTTTAACAAAATGTTTGTATATAATTTTTTTTTCTCTGAAAATGAAACATTTGATGTGATGTGATATTTGAAGCGCTTCTTTTTAATCTTTATATTATGGGAATACCTACAAGTTACATTTTAATCTCATGATCCTTACGCTCAACATTCAAGGCATTTAGAAATCATATTTCCAAATTAGTCCACAAAAAAAAAAAATTTCCCGCAACTGCAGATATGTCACACTTTTACTGTGTAGACTGTTTAGAATTAATGAAACCTGCAAAAAATACATTTATACAATAAATCAGTGGTTCTCAAACTCTGGTATTCAGACGCCTGTTGGTGGTACACGGCGTAAGGGGCGGTCATTACTGTGTGTGTGGGTGTCAAACCAAAATGATCGGTCGGGTATGTATTTTTTTTAATACACTGGGCTAGTATAGGCAAGGCAAGGCAAGAACTGGAGAGATGTGTTCTGACTTTCTAGTTCTGGTTAGAATTCAAGACGCTGCATTCGAGCTGCAGCTGTTTAATGGTCTTTTTGGGAAGACCGGTTAAGAGGCCGTTACAGTAGTCCAGCCTGCTGGAGATGAAAGCATGAATCAGTGAAATCATAGCCCCTTCCTCCAGCCAGTTATTATAAATCTGATGTGCTACCCTTCGGAGTAGCGATAATTAGTTTGATCATCTTTGATAGTGGAACAATGCTGCTGCTGCAGCCTTGGGAGCATGATGGTGGCCTTTGCTTCAGTTTAATCTCAAGTATAGTTTAATTTTAAACAGGAGAAATTTCAGGACTGTTGCTAAAATGAATACATGTTTTTACTAGCAATAACATTGCCGCTTATTTTAACTGTACTTAAAGGTATCATGTCATGATAACATGACTTTTGACATTTCTGGCATCTTGAAGTGTTGTTCTCTCATCAAAAACATGCCTCAAGTAGTATGCAGATTAGTTCAGGCATAGTTTGAGTAATCCTTTATTCCTTTTTTCTGAGCTGAAAACATTTTCGTTCTCCTTATCCCTGCCCAAGCCACACCCACTTGTCAATCATTTGAATTGCTAGTACTGCCTCTCTCTACAGGAACAGGAAACATGGTTTGACCCGGAATAGACCTGCGCTGGATAAACAATGCAAGAGAAGGGCGTTTTCGGATGTCTGGAGCCTAACCTTTTGTTTAGATTATCAATAAATGATTTTATTTGTCAGAAATGGCTCGATTTTGTGTCTGCCCATCACAGAAAACTTTGAAAGATCACCTTTGTTGTGACCAGCACTTCACAATCACCTGGTTCATCAACAAGGAACAGTTTGATAAAGGATTTATGACGAGGCTGGCCCTGTCACCGGGTGCTTTTCCAACTCTCCAGTGTTCATTGATTTGGATTAATTACATTAAATACTTAAATACAGGCTTAAATACATTAATGAAATACACCATTTTAACTCTTCATACATCAAGCCGAGTGCACACTACATGAATTTTATAACCCTATAAGGAAATCTGGTTTCAGCACCCACAAGAGACTCTGCATTTTATCTTCACTAAAATCCTAAACATGCACACACTACAACAGTGAATCGTGTGGAACACACTCTACAACATTACACGCTATTGTGCAAAGCTCGCGCATCAAAAAGTAAAGACCTTGTATTGGCATTTTACACAAGTACACCTACAACAAAATAAAAAAATGAATAATTCATAAAACAGTATGCCTACATAGAATTCATAAAGTGTAGAGTAGGCCTGATTTACTTGTAAACTTGCTGAGGATACTTTTCCCTCAGGTTTCTGTTTCATTCTGTGGACTTAAACTTCGTGTCAGACTCAGGTTCACACATATAAGGTGCTGTTACATCACAAATAGCCAATGCCTGTCAATGTTTTAAAACAATAACATGCGTATTAAGCGTCGCTAGTTGTGCTTGGTTTTGCTCAAACCGGATGCTCTTGAGCGCAATGGTCAGTAGGGGCATGCCAAAAGCTCGTCTGTGGGAGGGACCGGTGTAAATAGCACGTTTTTGCCAGGCCAAAAATATGAGGTAATTCAAAGATATTTTTTATGAAAAATATTGCATTTTCAATGTTATTAATAGTGCAGCACTACTATAGAGGGCTCAAGTATAGATTTTAAGTGCTATAACAAGGGCATAACATGGGACTTTTAACTGTAGCTGAATGGGAATCGTGTATTTTAATGTAAAAACATTTTTTAAATGCCACATTATTTCTGTGTTATTTCTGTGTACTTCATGAAAAAAGTTGGAGAACCACTGCAATAAATAAACAATCTTTATCTTAAACTATGTGACCTTTAAAACATCTTTGTTCATTTACCTTGATGGGCATGCACTCTGTGGAACAGGACAGTCCTGCCCGCAACGCTTCCTTTACTGCATCGATGCCCTCGTAGCCATAGCAGGCCACCTCAATGTCCGCTCGGATTTTGACAGCCTGCGGAGTCAGTCGTCTGTTGATGTTATCGATGAGGACACCCCGTTCCTCCTCAGTCAGATCCAGCTCATCTAAAATTGACGGATCGCTATAGAGCAAAAAAAAAAAACACATGGAAAATCCCAACATGTGGTACATACATATTAATATTTAACACGTGTCACAGCATCCCTGCTATTGTAAGTGAGACAGGTATGAACTAGCAGTGCTCTAGCTGTCCAAGAACGAGGGGCACTGAGTAACCTGACAAGGTTTATGTAACCAAGCCACCAGAAAATGTAATAACTAAACATATTTTAAATAATACAAAACAAACCCAAATTAAATAAAAGTGAAAAGAATGGCCAATAGTTCGCTCAATCTAAAATAATTAATTGAAAAAAATCTAAGTTTAACACAGTCTTTGTATTTTTTTTAATATTAGGGGTTTCTTATTAAAGAAATAAATAATATATGTGGTAAGTAATACTTACAATAGATTAACAGCCATAATGCTCTTTTTGGAATAAATACTGGCAAAAATTGAGAGGTTGTTTAGTACAGTGTTGCATTTAATAAAGCTGCTTGAGTTGATGTTTGCTTTGTTTGGCTGAAGGTACTTTGAGATCGAGCGGCTTTGTTTTTCTGTACATTTGCATATGATTACGTTTCAGGTGATTAAATACATTGTGGTGTTCCCCTGTGCAGAAACGGGTGCTAAATGTTCCTTGCAGTGTATGGTTAAGGGAGTATCATCTGGTTTAAACCAGACGTAAACCCAACCTTCTTTTTATAGGTAATAAAGTCTCTGGGTTGTTAACAGACTTACTTGAACATTGCGCTGCTTCACTTGTGTTTGTTTGTAATTCGACTGCCACCTGACTCACATCTACTGTCCTGGTGTAGGTAACACGTACATGTGAGCGCTGCTGCACCAAACCACATGTGGCCATGTGTCAGCTGTCAACACACGCGCTGTGACTGGTTGCGCGTTATCTAGAGATGAGATGAGTTTGACAGAATCGCAAAAATGCTGGATTAAGATCACGAGGGGGTGGATTGCGATCTTTTAACGATTAATTGTGCAGGTCTAGTAACAAATCAAATAAATAAATGTGTATTTTAAATATAATATAATATATTAATTAGGGATGTCCCGATCCTTTGTGATTTGAGAATCAGCCAATCCCGATATTTCCCGATCTGATCTTTTTTTACCCTCTCGATAGAATTCCGATCACGTTTCTAAATCAGATAAATTTTGGTAATGTAATAAAAAAAACTTTGCCACAACTTTCTATTTTATTCTCCATTAATGAACAGACATAATTCTTTTCTACTGCCATATTAAATTTAAAAAAAGCGTATGCAAAATATACAGTATAAACAATGAAACTAAAACTAATTAAGTGCAAACTCAAAAATAACAATTGTGCAATAACAAACAAAAAAATAAATCTTTAAAAAAGGTAGTTGAACTAGGTTTGACAACAATTAAGTCAAAAACTCACAAACACACAAAAAATATATTTTTGGCTTAGGCTTGGCAAAAAAATTATATAATTAAATGACCAGCAGCAGCTTAAATTACAAACATGCTAAAAATGAAATTACCATGCACACAGAGAAAACATACAATATCTCTAAAATGTTATATTTTTCATCTTTTACATCACATTGGAAAATCTGAATTGAGCCTAACTGACCAAATGAAATTCAGGGAGTCTCTGTAGCCTTTTAGCTGATTTAAGGTTGTTAAGACATTGTATTGTTAAAAGCTGGGCAGCATTTTTTCCAGCTAGTGAATAAAGGACAAAACAATGGTCAAATGATGGGGCTTGTACTTACGACACGGCCTGTTTGAAGATATCATAAGCACCATAACCGGGGCGCTTGTACTTCTCATCAAACACCCATGCAGCTCGCTGGTACAGGCTCTCTAGCTGCTCATCTTTAGTGTACTCCAGCACCTCAGCCACATGCCTCAAAATGCTGTAAACCTAGAAAAGAAATCATTCATGCCTTGCTTCAGAAAACAACAAGAGATGTGCATGTGCGTTCAGCCATTGAGAGGTGCCATGAATGCTAAGCAAATACGTCACAAGTCACATGACAATGATAGCATGCTGCTAGCTGGGATCATAATTTAAAACAAAAAATATATACTTTCGGAAACGTTTTAAATACTGCTTGAGATAAATTACTCCCTGTACAAAATATTTCATGAATCAACATCAATGTTTTTGCTTTGCCACCTGTTCAGAAAAAGACAATTTGACTAACAAACAGAGAGCATTAGTTGAGAACACTAACCAGATCACACTATTGCTTTTTGATTTAATACAACTAAAGGCCCTGACACAATTATTTTAAATATATAAATGAACGTTATTCTATTTCGTGATTTCTTCCTCTGCCCTTCATCAAGTTGTTCTTCATCACTATTTCTTGTCGTGAGGTTGACGCAAGTATGTGAATCGAGCGCCATCTAGCTGCTCTTTTATTGTCCCACTACAGTCATCCAAAGAGCCAACTTTCTTTGGTTGTTCTCTTTGTGAAAGCACAACTTTATTTCGTTCTCAACGATCTTTCGGCCAGATGCGTGATGTCATGGGCGCTCACTGTTTTTGATCGAGCCGCGCTCACACATTTGATGACCATTTTACTTCTTTTATACTGTCTATAGGTTTTGTTTAAAATAGATTCTCAAAAATCATAGCTATACACCAATGCAACGCAGGCCAAAAAGTCTCTGACTGATCTGCGTGGTAGCTAAACCCATGTTTCTGGTTGTTACCACAACAAATGCCAACATAAACCAAACTATATGAGCCATTGATCAAAAAAGTGTGGAAAATACAAACATCTTTAGGGTTTTACTAAGTAACTGAACACTAACTACAACACAAATCAATCAGCTCCTGTCCAAAACTCTAGCCAGAGGTCTAAACACCTAAACAAAAGTCAAAAATCAGTGAAATAGCATTTAAGATATCTTATCATAGCATAGCTACGGAACGAGACCACAAAAGTGGAAATGCTCTTAATGGAGAAGTGTAAAACATGCTTCAGTCATGTCTTTTACCAAAAATAACATATATGTTAGATATGTTATCTGTAAATGCTGAACATGTGCAAATGCTTAAACGAAAACCTCAGGTGAAAATATAAACTTTCCTGCTGTTTGGAAAGCAATGTGTCTAAATGTGTGTGCAAACCGCTTTAAAATGATTTTAAATATATATATTTATTTTAATCATGCTTTATACCCTCCAACAATGAGCTGTGTGAAAATTACCTTTAAAGACATCAAATACTGTAAGACTCTCTAATTATGTCCATAAACTCCTCCCTCAGCATTCAGTTGTAAAGACAGTAGACCTGCACCTTGCTCACGAGTAGCTCTAGCTTTGAAGGTCAGTAATGTTTTGGGATATGAACAAATGTGCTCATTTACTCCAATAAAAGGAACCTGAGTGAATAAAGGAACCTTTTTATGGAGGAAATGCATCAGCAGAACTCCCAAAAGGTGTGTTTGTTTTGTTACAGATTATTTCTGAATGAGGGTCAGTACAAAGCAGGATTTACAATGAAAATAAGGGTGAAACAAAACGATCTCGCAATAACAATCCAATTAACGTTGGCGACAGAGGGATGTGGTGGGCTAAGTTATTTTGCAAAGTATCCAAAACAGTGTGTTTTGTTAAGTTAAAAACTTTTTTTCCGCAATCATTCAGAAATGTAAACTTAGATTGTTACAGGCATTGCAAATATACCATAAAGAAACCAATTAACTTGGCAAATTAAGAATTCTCCTTTAAAAATGTGCCTTTGGGGGACTTTTAATAATAGGCGGATTGTTTTACAATTCTCAATGCAACTTCCAGCAAACAGGATGGTTAGTTGCTATGGTATCAGGTTGGAGTAATAAAGGTGTCAATGTCAAGGTGGGCTCTAAAAACGGTTTTGCTTTAAAAAAAAATAAAAATAAGATGTGTCAGTAAACTAAGGTCAAAATCTACCATTTGTATCAAATCCTATCAATGTAAAAAAAAATACTTTTTGAGAGACCGTTTTGAGCAACACATATTTTTTTAAGAATAACTTTCACTTGTGGTAAATGTCTAACACTGAAAACTCACAGTTTTAGATTTTGTGAACTTGTCTTCGCATTTGATGGCCTCTTCTGGGGACACCCTTCTTTTGGATAAATCAATGTAGCCTGTGGAGAAATAAAAATCTTGAATCCTGAAGAGGAGTGGATGCGGAAAAACAAGGAACACAATAGCTGGACATAGTCGTACCTTTCTCTTTGTCTACACGAATAACCACCACACACTCATTTCTTCCAATGCGGATGAGCTTGTTGATGGAGCGGATTCGACGTCTGGAGAGCTCGCTGAGCAGGATCATGCCCTCGATGTTGTTGTACTCTAGAAGACTCACATAGGCACCCATCTCAGCTATTGATCTGACATTGACCATGACCACATCCTCCACCTCTGGAAACCTGTGCTGGTAAAACCGGCAGCTGAGCCCTGGCATCTTCAACCTGTCATAAGGGAAATATTTCAAGAAGTGTGAAAATGTTATCTATGCAGAAAACATAGTTAATTGTGCAAGGTTATAACTATACGTTAACGTTTCCTCTATTGTGAAAATGAATGGTGGTTACCCCCCCAAAAACAGCCTGCATCGTGACCAAACCAACAAGATAGCATCGTTTATTATCTTTCTTACTTTAAGCATTATTTAATCATCATGCTCAGAGTAAATCCGTCTGTAAACAAACCCTAAAGAAATAGTTACTAGAACAGTCTTCACCCCACTGTTATAATGATGTAATAATGATTTCAACTCGATTTTAAAACCTACCGATAGAGAGTTTATATATGAGCTTGAGATAAAACAATAAATTCAATTCTAAGGCGAAAAAGCAATAAGATGTTTTCAAATAGACCGAAATAAGGTAATCTTAGCGGTATCTCTGTTATCTATTTCCTCAGCATGCTGAAAATCAGGCGGAAAAGGAAGTGATTATTTTGTTCGCGCACTGTGTAAGTAGTAATTTTAACGCGCCCTCTGCTGAGTTGGCGGTAACAGAACTCTTGAAAGCACGTGTTTGAAGGGAGTTTAATCAGCGCTTATGCTTGAATCATGTTTTAAGATACAAATTTAATTAAATGTATGCATATTCTGTTAATACAACGGCTACCTTTTTGTACTATGTACAGCCTTATAAAGACTATGTATAATGAAGAAATAAATGTATAATGAAGCTTAAACTAAGTCTTTAACTTGTATTATTTAATTATGAATTGTTCTTTCACTTACCAGAGGTGGAAAGAGTACTGAAATAACATATTTAGCTAAGCAAAAGTATCATTTCTTGCCAAAAAAAAGTAATGAAAGAAGAAGAAAAGTATCTATTCAAAAAATATATAGTAAAATATAAAGTAGCCTTTTTTTAAATGCTCAAGCATGAGGACTACACGTTAAAAAATATTTCACCTTATCTTACTAATGAAAATGTAGCTTTCATTTGTACTTTTGGTTTGAAGAATGAAAAAGACATGTTATTGTTTTCCCCTCAACAGTTTTATTTCTGACTTCAGGTGAAGACATGTGCATATCATCCTCTGCATGAATATTGATTCAGGAATAAAATTGAATGAATAAAGCAGCCTGTCGCATTTTTTTACTAATAAATCATTTTTTAAAGACTGTCATTTTGTTGGTTTAATGATTTTTGTAGAAAATGGTGCATTCCAGTACTAGTTTTAGGTTTCGTATTCAATTGGAAGGTTTGAGTTGTGCTTTTGCGTATTTTTTAACCAAACATTGAAGACTCTTGAACTTGTGATTTTATTGGTTGTCACAGTTTGAGTTCACGGTTGAACGTGTTGTACACATTTTATAGTCTTTTCATAAATGTTTTTCTATGATTTCTCATGACTGTTAGAATGGCTGAATATTTGTTATGCACCATTTTCTTTATTATTGCTAGTCATTTTAATTGAATCCACATGCAATTTTTCAAATTATCATTAGTTAAGAGTCTTCATAAGAGTTAAGAGAACGATAATGCTTTTAAAGCTTTCTGTTTCACAAAAAAATGTCACTATTGATGCTCTTTTGCTCATATATCATTTTCAAATGTTTTGTTGATCAAAGATCAAGTAATGATTTTTAGAATGTCCAGATATCTTACAGAGGGCTTGAAATACACAACTTTGTTTTTAACATTACTTTTAAGAAGGAGTCCTTGTAGAACTGGACTTTGATTTAAGTGCTACCTGAAAGTGCAGGAAATGAACCTGCTATTCTGTGTCGAGCTCTGGCTGTTTGTCTTAGAGTTTCTTTGCTTTTCTTGCCAATGCCATAATCACTCAATGGCAGGTGAAAATGAAACAAAGGGAAATTCAGTGTTAAATTATAGAAGTACTGCCCCGGTGTTAAATCTAACACCATGAGTTTAGCTAACTCATGGGTCAATGTATTTATTTACCTTTGAGCAGAAATGTTGCTGTGTATATTTAAAGGTAGTTTAAAATATGTATTACTTTCTATTTAAGTTAAATTATTTATTCAGGATAAAATAGGATTTGATGTTCAGACATATAGTGTTAAAAATGTTTAAATTTTTTGGGGGCTTTTGAGTGCCTTTATTAGATATTACAGTTCAGAGATCTGGAGAGAAGAATCGGCAAAAAGGAATGGGGCCGGACTCGAATCCCCATCGTCGGATTAAAAATTGCACCTTGTGTCTGTGCACCGACCGCTATGGCAGCAGTCCTGACTTATTTAAATAATTTATTACGCTAATAGCCTAATTAGGACCAGACTGCAAAACTAAATGTGGTCATTTAAGCAGAGTTAAAATAACACTCATTGGTGTGTTAAATTAACTCCAAAAGAGCAGGAAAAGTGTTTACATATGTCCACACCAGTAGTGTTCATTTAACACTGTGGATTTAGCTGCGCATGTATAACAAAGGCTAACTCACGGCACATCGAGAGTTCTTTCAAATTGTATCCATGAGTGGTTTAGTTAGCATTTTTAAGTACTTGAGTGACCACACAAGGACAATGTGAAGAGATACAGCATTCAAATGAGACCCAAACATGTGTTGCAATTCACACAAAATGTTAATAAAAGCTAAAGTGTGTTCTCTGTGTTTATTGTAAACACATGCTCCAAACACTCAAATTGCATGAAACAAATATACTATAAAATTCTACATCTCCCAGTTTAATTGTTAATTTTTGCTTTTCACCATGAAGGCACAGGTCAGTCTGGGGTGCAATCTGCGGCTGCGGCATGTCCTTTATTGTCTGCAAAGGGGGACACATGCTAAGGAAGGAAGGACGGTGGCTTTGTGAATGCTGATCTGTGCTGCAAAGACTCGCTGTAAACAAAACTAAAGGGTGATTTTCAATATGGGTAAAACGTCTTCTCAATCAGCTAAAGAACAACACTTTTAATTGATTCTTTACTTCCTCTCCCGGGCACCAGTTGGCTGTCCCATCAGCCTCGGTCCAGCTCTGGAATCTGGCAGCCAAGGTAAAAATGTGCCAGTGCTTTTCTGCCCTAGAGACACTTGACCTATAATTGAATGGAGAAATGGATTTATCAAACAGTTGACAAAAAACAAGAATGTGCTTTACCAGTGGTTCTCAAACTGTGGTACGCGTAGCACTAGTGGTCCTTGAAAACCTCTTGGTGGTACATAAAGCCATTACTGTGTGTGCTGGTGTCAAACAAAAAAATTAATGGCCTTGGGCATCTACGACACTAATTGTGGCCCATTGGTTGATTTCCAAAGAAATCACAGGCACCTCCCTTTAGCCTCTGGCTAAATCTCCCATTTGATCCTCCAGAGTAACGAGAATGAGCATGCTTCGCCTCAGTCCGATTTCACATCCAGTTTTACTGTGAACAGGATAAAATTGCAGGTAAAATACTACATTTCCAAGTCGGTTGGCACTAATCCTGCGCAGGTAAATCATATAACATTACTTTGAGGTTCTTTAAAAGTGAAGCTACTCCCGTGCATTCTGCCCCAGGAAGATGTTTTCGTTAAGGATAATCAAAAGTTACCTTAAAACTTCATTTATCTTTTATGTCTGCAGCTGGAATGAAGAAAGATGTTATTGTCCAAGATGTTATGTTAAAATTGTCTGATTTTAACCCAGAAATTCACAATTTTTATAAAATTTACGCAATGATTACAGAGAGAGAGAAGTAAAAAATCCATCAAACTTATACTTTTAAATATTTGCCATTAAACTTGATACTTAAAAAAAATATTACATTCCTAATGTTCAGGCAGTATATTGCTGCTAAAATTAACACATTTTTATTAGCAATAATATCGCCTCTTATTTGAACTGTACTGAACTGTGGCTATACTGTACTCGTGTATTTTATTATGGTGGTACTTGGAGTGGCTCATTTTTTTCTGAGTTGGTTCTAAGTGAAAAAAGTTTGAGAACCACTGAGATAAACAATGAAACCAGACTTACAAGAACCAAAGTTAACATATGTCATGGTGTTGAATTCTTTTCCTCTTTTGGTTCCAAGAGCACCTTGTTTAGTCGTGGTCCTCCACACAGGCTTTCCCTCAGGCACACGTCTGAGAACTTGCGGTGATTCTAAACCAAACACGATGAAATACCTTTCATTTATATCTCTACTTGGTAAGAAAGTATTTTAAAATAAACCTACTGTGACAGCGAAAGAGTTCATCCGTTTTAAACACCGGAGTCCGGTCCAGCAGTTTTGTTTTTGGTCGGTGGTCCAGAATTGCCGCCGTCTTGAAAATCACACGGGAAATGTTTTATCTTTGAACGCTAGTAAAATTGCTAACTACTGTTGTAGACATCCAGTCAATTTGCTGTCTAGTCGCTCTCAGTGAGCAGTTTAAATGTTTTAAATCCTAACAAGATCATAGACAACAACCGAGCATAGAGCAGATGACATTGCTTAGAAAGTTCATGATCATTTTCAAATTAAAACATACTTCCAGCCATCCAATTAACATTCATCCTATCTAAAATCTATCTGAATCTGCGTTTGTATCAGAGAGAAAATTTACTTTTACAGAATATATCAGAAAAAATGGCTAAACGTTTCAGCAGAACTCTACAAAGAAAATCACCTGATTCAAAATCCTCTCTACTTCAATTAACTAGAAACATTACACTAGTAAAAAATAATTAAAAAAATAACTTTGTGTCAGTACAGCAGTGGGGCAGCCAGTGAATTTACTTCAAGATTGAAACTGAAAAAGTGGGAGCGCAAATTTTGAGTTGATTCATGGCAGTTAACGTTTCAGAATAGAACTTATGAATGGACTAAAAGCCATAAAAAGTGTGTACATAAATTATACTAGATAAAGTGGAATTGGGGGTGCAGGATATTCTCATTATTTTCATGTGATATTGTCATATTATCATAAAGATAAGTGCACACGGTTTTAAAATCAAGATTAAACCTATTGATAATAAATGAATATTGAAAAAAAGTACTAATGATTTCAAAGATCAGTGAAGTAGATATTTATGTAAATATCCAGCAACATATTTAATCTATATTGTATTTATTACACCTGAGCATATATATTTCAAGGTTATATTGAGTTTTTCAGTTGCAGACTTTCAAAACAAAAGAATACAATGGAAGGTTATTTATGGGTAGTTCAGCAAATCCCCTTAGTAAACGTGACTATTTAAATGAAATATAAAATGTACATTTTAGCTCATAACAATATATAATTATTCCTAATTTCATCTTAACTGCAGAACAACGTAAAGACCACCACAAATATTCACCGAAAACTTTAGGCATTTTAAAATGTGTGAAAACAAAGCACATCAACATAAACACTAAAAAACAACAACCCTAAAATCAACACTTACATCCTTCCTCTAAGTGCATCTCCTCAAGCAGCTATCTCCACCCCGCTCCAAAAGAACAAGACAAAGACAAACACTATTAATCTGGGCTTTAATGGACTTGTATAACTCATACAAAAACATCTCAAAAGAAAAGGTGATTCTTCTTTTACATTCATCACTTCTACTTCCAGTTGACCGGTGTGTACCTAGACCACATGACACTGAGGAGTTGCCCAGTGGGACACTGGCTAACGATACACGTTGTAGTGAACAAGAGTGCAAGCCTCATCGCTGGGGCTTCCTAGTGGAAGAGCTATTCTGTGCATTTAAAAAAATATTCAGGAGCATTTCTACATACACAATGATTATCTTAAAGAGAAAAAGAGTAATAAAACCGTCCTGCAGCTCACATCTCGATGAAGCTGTTCCCAGTGTGCACTTGAAACCGCTCTCGAGGGAAAAGAGGTGCTTCCATTAAAAGAGTGTTTATCCAAACAGGCTCAGATTCTGTCCATCACAATCAAGACTACCATCCTTCTGGCTTAAAACCTTCCTAAACCATCCATTCACAGCCAATCATTCAACACAAACACCTTAAGGAGCAGATCATGGAAAACCAATGAGGAGATCGCAAGTTGTGAGCTTACACCTCAAAATCGACAAAGAAAAGAGGAAATAAGTACTTGGAATTGATGATTTATGTCTGATATTAAAATCCACAAAGTTCTTATTTAGTGATTTCTGAGGTTAACCGTAATCAAGCGCGAGTTTCCAGCCCCCTCATTAAACACGCCAGTCTAGTTTTTCCTAATCAGAGACGATAAACACACAGGAGTTGTTGTCCATGTTTCATGAGACCCAAATAATGCACAAGATTTGCACATAAAAATCACAATCTCGTGTAAAAATAGTTTAGAAAAACATTAACAGAACCTTCAAATCCAGTCAAAAACACACAATCATTCATGCAGAAGCGTGGACATGACGAGGCCATGATGTCGCTCAGTTGGGAATATTGCTCAATGCATTGCAATTAAATACTGTTCTGTTCAAATCTGGAAGTGCTGGGAATACTGACGCTTACATTCAGCCACGTGGCTACGTTCAGATGTGAATTCTGGAAGAACTGTAGTCCAGAGTCTTCCACTTTCATCCCTTCACACTACTGGAAGAGTTGTTCAGACGCCGATTTCATATCATAGTGTAACAGAATACATGTAAAAGTGTGTCTACAACGTCTTTACCCATTAACCAACTTCTATTTTCGATCTCCCTGAATGAATCCATCTCCACAATAGTCACAAAACATTTTTAAAAATTTGTATAGAATATTTACAATCATAAATAGTTATCAGAAGCAGTGTAGAAGCTCTAATTGGGCTGCTGCACCAAGTGCTGGTAACTCTTGAATGGGGGTGGTACCTCTCGTCCCCTCATCCTGTCGACAGCGCAGTGCAGACAGACACTTCTGTGCAGCTCTGAGGGTGAGTAGGGTTGATCTAGGGAGGATTCTGTAGTGTGATTCGCCTCTGCTCTATGAAACTAGAGAGTGCTTGCATGGGTAACTCATCGCAGCCAGGACGAGGGCACCCACTGAGGCTCAGTGTCCAGTTTATTGATAAGACGCAGCAGCTCCTGGTATGCCTTGTCGAGGTCGGTGTTGACGATGGCAGCATCGAAGAGATGACCGTAGTTCTGCTCCATCTCACGGGCCTTCTCGATGATGTCTCGCAGCTCCTCGGGCTGAAAAGAGAGGGAGAGAAAAGACTTTAAAACTAATGAACAGGATAACGGTTTTGGTACAACAGCTTCTAACAGACTATCAGCAGCACTGTAATGGAGTGGCCAGTCTATGGATAAGAACCCTATTGAGCTGATAAGGGACTGGCTTGAAGGTAATGTCCATC
The DNA here is from genome assembly GCA_900490495.1 of Danionella dracula. Taxonomy (NCBI): domain Eukaryota; kingdom Metazoa; phylum Chordata; class Actinopteri; order Cypriniformes; family Danionidae; genus Danionella; species Danionella dracula. The sequence continues at coordinate 3,894,605 of UELW01000067.1, read as the reverse complement.
AAACAAATCTATCTTATAGAGATGCTCCAGGAATACGAGTCTAAGGCCCTGTCCACATCTACCTGGTTATTTTTTACAGCGTTTATAATACATAATGTAATGTAAATAATGTAATTAATCATAGAACAGAGACGCTAAACTGCAACAATAAGCTGCTTAATGTTGTTACCCCTGACACAGATGCAAAGAGTGCCAGATTCTGAACGAAACTTCTTTACAACATTTTAAAAGCATTTTACCATTTTCAAGAGATGACAATTTTCTTGTTTGTAAAGGATGTAATAAAAACTCTTATTTTTAAAAATAACTGTATGTGTGAACATGGCTAAAGTTTTTAAGATTGCCTTGATAGACCAAAACAACCTGATTACTTTGTAATTATTAATGTAATGTTGTTAGTTAATCTGACGGAGTTTACCTCAAAAATAAAAAGGCACTGCTTCATATAATGACCAGAGTACCAATTCATCTAAATGTCTTATGAAATTATGAACCCATTTATAACTGACGAGATCAAAATTTTGTCCGCATTTTGCCAATGGAACTATCATTGCTGTATTATATGTTCCACATCCTGACTGTCATGTTGAAAAAAAAAAAAAACCCAGGAAGAATTTAATATAAAAAACAATGGCAAAATGCCACGTTCCCAGCAGGATGTGATGTCCAAAGTGAGTTTACAATATAAATCTGTGAATTCGTCCCCTAACTAAAGTCTTCTATACCACTAAGACACTCAACATTTGACCTCTGTACCAATAAAGTACCACCGCCCTTAACTGAATCAGTAAGAACTTATGCAGCATCCATTCGTGGGTCTCTAATAGTAGATTTTTTACCTTTGGGTTTTTGTTGTCTTTAGCTAGGAGGGCTCTTAAACGCTCTTGAGAAGGAGGGGCGATGAAGATGATGTAGGGCTTGAGGTCCGAGCTGCGCAACACCTTCAAAGACTAAAACGAGAGAAGAAAACTGTGAGTGACAGGACAAGTTCTGCAAGGCATCATTGTGCTCGGGAAAGAAATCCAGAGTACTTGTTAGTCTGAACCCAAGTTCATTAATTCTATTCTATGCTATTCAGGGCCAGACTAAAAATGCTTACTTAAAAAGGCAGACTAACGTTCAATTACAGAGATTTCAAAAGGAACTTTTAAAAGAGAGCGATGCTCTCAGTGCAGTGTGAAAGAAAGCAGAGGTCATCATTAAAAATTTCAATGTTGTGAGATTTAGAAATTTAGGAAACGTATCAATGTTATATCTATAGCCAACAGGAAAATGCTTTATGTTGTTCAATAACTTGAAGTGTGTATATTAACACCAAGTAAGTATAAACTCTTAAGCAATGGTTAATTGTATTGTTGTTTTTATGTTTCAACTTCTTTTTTTTTTGTCACTGTTGCTTTGTATCATTTATTAAATTAAATTTAGTTGCCTAAGATCTGCGTTTATTGAAAGAGGAGAAAAAGCTCAAGTTGTAAAGATTTTATGAAGGATAAAATTTATTTAATATTTCAAAATAAACTAAATAAACACAATGTAAAATAAAAAACATTTTTCACGCTTTAAAACCTGCAGCACTATCCTTCTAGAAGAAAACACTGTGGTCATAAAGAGATGAACATGATCAGAAGCAATACTGCGGTAGGCTGTGGCGTCCACACGATGCTCAATTAGTACTAATGAGCCCAAAGTGAGCCAATAAACCATCATCACACCATCTGAATACCAGCAGAAATCGAGACACATCAGACAAGGCAAAATGTTTCAAAACTTCTATTGTCCAATTTTAGTGAGTCTGTGCAAACTGTATCCTCAGCTTCCTGTTCTTAGCAGACAGAAGAGGCCGCCGGAGTGATCTTTAGCTGCTATAGCCTATCGGTCTCAAGGCTGGGCGTGTTGCGAGCTCAGAGATTTTCTTCTTTATATCTCGGTTGTAATGAATTGTCATTTGAGTTATCAGCTCGAACCAGTCTGGTCATTCTCCTCTGAGCTCTGGCATCAGAAAGTTATTTGAGCCCACAGAACTGCCGCTCACTAGATATTTAGGGTTTTTTTTTAGGCCATGGAAATTCCAGTACATCAGCAGTTTTTGAAATATTCTGGTTCCAACAACCACGCCAGGTTACTTAAATCACCTTGCTTTCTCATTCTGATGCTGTTTGAATTGCAGCAGATCCTCTTGGCTATGCATTAAGCTGCTACCATCTGATTAGAAATTTGCATTCTGAAAAGTTGGACAGGTGTACTTGATAAGTTGACCGATAAGTGTAGTTCACATTAGAAAGTTAGGATCTTTGGAATCAAAGATGTGTGATATGCATGCAGGAAGTGGGCTCCATGATGTGTGAATGTGTGGTTTTTGTTCTCACCTGAGTGTGTACACAAAGGAGGCAGATTTTGCTGGTGTTGATGACTTGTCGGACCGAGTCTGTGCTTGTGCCGTAGAGATTCTTTTCAAAGTCTCCAGACTCAATGAACTTTCCTGCTGCCGAGTCCACCTCGAAGGCCTGACGCGACACAAAGTGATAGTCGCGACCGTTCAACTCGACATCACGACGACTCCGTGTGGTGTCTGTGGCAGAGAGAGCTTCCAGTTTTAGATAAAAGACAATAAGGCGAGCAAACAAACCAAAATTATTTCTTATACGTACGAGGAACGGCACCAGCAAACCTCTCTGGCTCTGCAGAGAGGAGTCTTTGTCTGAGCTCATTCTGCCCACAGTTCGGTGGGCCGATTAGAGCGATGGGTCGTTTGCGATTGGCTGGCTGATGGTAGAGTGCCATCTCTTCATATGTGAGAATCTCTTCATTGTCGAAGTCTGCAAAGCATTAATAAGCAAATACAAAGCTTAAAATACACTTAGATCTCTTACAAACTGACTTGAGTGTGCAGCTAGAATATAAATGGTGTTCACAATATAATGGAGGGGGTTGAGAGAGGTAAAAAAAAAAACAAACAAACAAAAAAAAAACACCAACAATAACACAATGAGAATAATAACTCAGAGTAAAACACTTTAATACTAAATCATGACTAAACATACTTTGTCATGATTTAGGATTACAGTGTTTTACTCTGAGTTATTATTGTCATTGTGTGATTGTTGGTTGCTTTTTTTTTAACGCTAACGCTTAATGTTTACATTTCTAAAGGTGAAAAACAAAAAGAAAAATATGGCATTAGATTTCACCATCTTTAAAAAATTGCAAAGGTGCAAAGATTCTAACTGGTTCGCATCGTCACGTCATATTGTGTTGTGTGTTTTTACATAAAACATTGTTGACATTTCTGCACATGAACACTGCTTCTAAAATGTCCCCCATATCCCTGATGGTGGAATTTTGAATTATTACTTATCTATTGATCAATTTTCTTTTCAAAACATTACTCCTTCTATTACTCATTCTATTTTTTGAACAAGAAGTAGATTCATCTTTCTTCAAACATTTGTGACAAACTATAATAAACAAGCACGCCGCTGCTTTTAAGAAACCAGTAACTAATGAATCTTCACTCAATATAATTATAAATTGACTTGAATCAGGGCAAATCTGCAAATCCGAGTCTAATCGTCACCTTTATTAAATAGAATAAAAAGCGCTATGCTCACCATCATTCTTGTTAGCATTGTACTGCATCTTCTTTCGATTCTTCTTTTTCTTTTTAGCACACCAAAGTTTTCCTGCCAAGATAAATTTCAAGTTAATCATTAAAGAAGCTATTAAATGATAACTGTGAATGAACTCCACCACTTGCCTGATTTCTCTGGCTCTTTATCCTCTTCAATTGTTTGCTTCATTGCCTCCCTCTGCTGTTGAAAACTTTTACCTGCACACAGTTAATACAAAAAAATTAGCTGACTCAATTATGAAATTCAAGATTAATTGCCAACGATATTACTCTTGTCCAATCACAGTGATTAATTGACAATTTGTGCAGTGAATGATTCATTTGCAGTGTTTACTCTTATTTGTCATCATAAGGCACGTAATAAATCAAAAGCATATTTTAACAGGTCAAGTGCAATATATGCAATAGATTTTATATATCTATTTTTATATATTTATATATATATCCCTAAGAAAATTATTTCCCACTTCTGGCCCCAAACGAGTGCTGTAACCTTATTAATGAGCTCATTCCTCATTCTGACCAGAGGTCTGCAGCTGTGCATTCATTAATTCCGTAAAGTCATGGCACATGGGCTGCCGATCCGGGTGAGCACCAATCCCATCTTTAAATGCTCTTTAAACTTTACAATTATTTAAATTTGACTTAAAACAGTGGCATGGTGTAAGACGATGTCAGGCATCAGGACTTTGCACATAAAATAAAAACAGAGTGACGCTCAAAGAATCACGACTCTCATTTTAACAAACATTTAAGATTTAAAGTTAAAAACACATTTCATGAGGTAAAAATGTGTATTTACAATTAAGATAATGTACTGAATAATGTACCGAATGCACAATCTCACCCTTGTGTACGTGAAAGGAAAGGCAAAAGATGTAAAAAGAAGTTATAAAGTTTTTTTTTTTTTTTGCAAAAGGCAAATATTTACAACAATTAATTCTTAGAGAAACATTACCTGGGACAAGGCCAGCAAGAGGTTGGTTGTCTTCATCCCCATCTCTGTAGGCTTGCCACCAATTGGGGTCATCCTGGCTGATGATGTGGAGGATATCTCCCTTCTGAAAGCACAGGCCCAGCTCTCGGCACGGCACATAAGGGTCATCCGAGGGGTCATAGTCAAAATGGGCCTTCACATGCATCTGGATAAACAAAATGTCATGGCTTTCGTTTGAGTGTGCTTGTTTTATCGAAGAAATAATTGCTTGAGACCAAAGGCCTCACTCACCACCGTCTCTTTAATGGGAGGAGGTTTGATCTGTCCGCAGGGGATAAGATAAAAGGTCAAAACACCATGCATGTCCGCCTGTGAAAATACCAGCAAAAACACCATAAACATTTTCTGATTGCAGGTGTTTGTGTTATGATAAAGAGGCACTGGATGCAAAAGCCTCCAATTACCATCTGACAATCTTAGCCCACTTTCTTCAAAGATTCTTTCCTCAACTCTGTCAAACGAGGTCTTGAACGTTATCTCATTAAATGTTGCATAATAATAGATTTTAACAGATTTAAAATAATGTTTTGAAATAAAGTGAAGCAAAATTTTAATTAATAACTAAATAAATACATTTTCAATGTATTCAATAATTGTACAAAATAAAATGCCTTGAATTGACAAAAATAAACTGTAAAAAAGTATAAAACTGAAAAAACAAAAAAAATTAATAAAAAATCATTTTAAAGGGGTTTGAATAAAACTAAAACTAAACAAAATGTAATATATTTGTAATACATTTCAATTGATTTAACTTAATTACATTTGAAATGGAGATTTTTGTATGAAATATACAAACATTAAATATTCAAATTAATAATAATAGAAGTTAAATAAAAATGTAGTATTTAAAAATGAATTAAATTAATTAAAATAAAAACATTAAAATCAAATAAATCTAATTAAAAAGAAACTAAAAATAAAGTGAAATACAGAACAATAAAACAAAAGTTATTTTCATTCTAAGATATCCACCATTCCCATCTATTCTCAGGTACTTTTTTACACCTTGAAATGTAAATTTAAAACTCAAGATCTTTAAGGAATTTTAGGATAAATGTAGCACTTACCAAGATGTCAAAAACCTCATTGACATCTTTCCCTCGGATTTCCACTCCATTTATCTCCAGGATCTCGTCTCCTTCATGCAGAAGCCCGCTGCGTTCAGCCGCCCCTCCTTTAACGATGCGGCTGATGACCACACTGTCCATATCGTTTCTAACAGTAGCCCCCTGCATAAAGAACCATGGACATGTTCAATCAACCAGCAGTGAAGAAAAAAAGCGTAGAAGAAGAAAACGTCAGTTAAAGAACTCACCAACGGGATGTCCTTGGCTTTTTCAATCCGAACAATTTTGACAGTCTCCCCACCCCACTGAGTGAGAGTCTCGCTTGCAGTGACAGAAGAAACATGAGGCTCCAGCTGCATCTCTTGCTCGGCCACACTGTCATGAGCCATCATCAGTGCCTGGAGGACACGGGAAGGAAAGAGCAGAGATGATGCGGGCGGAAGCTACTAGGCAGAGTTGTACATTAAACTGATACGAGTCTGGCCTTTAGGACAAGTTCAGAGTGCTCTCAGGGATAGTGAGGAGATGAGAGAGCTTGTGGTGGTGCACACACCTGCAAATGAGGCGTTGAGAGGAGGCTGCTTAGCTCAAGTCCATCCTTTTGAGAGCTGTTGATCATCATGACCTCGACCTGTCAGGAAAAACATTAAATTTAACGCGTTATATAAAAAAAACAGATGCAAGTTGATGCTAGTATAACTTAAATAATTCTCAATAATAGTTATCATCCTCATAATTGAACCCCAAGTAACTATTTTATTATTTAATCAAGAGGACAATTACAATCCGACACTTTTTTTCTGTACATTTCAAAATGTAGAAGTTTTTTTTTCTTTCTCCAGTGGTTAAATCAATCTATTTTGGCGCTAACTTCCCAAAACTAGTTTTACCTTTGAACATAATTTTATATAGTTTACAATTTAAGTATACAAGAGCATTAGAATTGCAAGACAATTATTATTAAGTTTAAATGATATAATTCAGTGTAAAAATATAACTGTTAAACATTCTATTGATTCGCTGTTCGAATGAATTATACAATATTACAAAGAAGTAAATTTGAATGTTGTGTCCTGATAACTCTCTCCTTGCTCTAGGTCATGTAGAGTTGAATAACATTACTGGCACGACTCCTGTAACTTGTGTAGCTGTCGTTGCATGTCTGATCTTCTCACGGAGCAGGGTGGAGTCTTGGCTGTCTGGCATTGAAAGTGATGTTGCATTGATTTAGTGTGTTAAGCTCTACACCCTAAAACAGCAATGTTCTTTCATGTCAAACTGGCAACCCCAGCAATCACTTTTATGCTTTGGAGCATTTATGTGCGTTTTCTCAATCTCTGGCAATCTTTACAATCACAATTACATTTTATAAACATTCATGATTCTTATGTCAATATCTGGCAACCCTAACAATAGCTTTTTAGATTTTGCATTTATGAATGTTTATGAGCTTGTCATAGAAAAAAATGTCACTTCTGTGTTTTTGAGAATTTATGAACGTTTTCTCAAAACGCAAACTCTGGCAACCACAACTATGACTTTTATGTTTTCAGCCATTTGTGCACATTTTTTCAGACTATAGACAACCCTAACTATTCTTTTATTGTTTTCCAGCATTTAGAAACATTTTTATCAATTTCTGGCAACCCCAAGAAATAACAAAAAACACATGAATTTTACATAGACATCAGAATAAAAAGACCTCTGAAAATATAAGACCTACAGCAGCAAATTTCAGATTTTAAGGCCTACAATTAGGGTTTTTACATTTTAGACTTTTAAAGACTTTTTTTAAAGAAACCCTAACATATTTCAACGCTGTTTTTTCATCTATAACGATGTGATAAAAAAAAAATTAACAAATACAAGGGGCAACCCCATCAATCTGCTTCTTTATAAACGTTAAACCACCAAAGGTCAAGGCAAGAGTAGCCAATGAACTTTTAACCAGCCATAGAGCAGAACAATTCTTTTTTTTTTCATACAAGCAATTTGTTAGAAGAACATGTGATATTGCGTTATACGGTGTTCAAATGAAAGAACAATACGTATATTTGGTTTAAAACAGTATTAGATTTGTAATTGCATGTTCCAAAGGTAAAATTGGCAGTTCATCATGGCTCTTTCACCTTCCCTGCTAAATGGAGTTAGTGTGAAATCAGAGAACAGGTCAGTAGATCTGGGTCTTAATGAACATACAGGTCAGAGTGGATCTCGGTCTAGTATTGTTCCGCTCTCTGTGAGAGAACCCTAAAACAACAGCCATGAGTTTATCAGACTCTCATTGGCACTTCACACAACACTGATTCTAACTAACGAGCCTTTATACTAAACCTCTGCTTCATTTGTAGACATTCATAGTCTTACTCTATTACGGAAAGAACTAGGAAACAAATTTAGATTTTAGAAAAATATTTAGAAATATTTCTATTCATCAACCCACAGTATGTTTTCCCTTCAAGAGCTCTAATTCTGTTTGACTAACCAAAGCTAAGTGCCAGCTGCTTCCCTGTGAGTCAGTCGCTAATTGTCCTTTTGTTATGGAGAATTCTCGAACTCCTCTCATCCACAATTGTGCTTTAATATTAACGATTCTAGGCTAAGAGCTATCTGCAAATGTAGAGCTTCGGTGAAGTATAAACAAATGAGCAGATTTGACACTTCACCCCATCTCAACATCACAATTCCCCCTCATGTGGGGAAGGAAATTGAAGAAGTTGGATTTGGGAATGTTGTGTAATCTTCGCAAACCAAGATTAATCTTTTAGAAAGTCAAGGTTTGTCACTTGGGTGAGTGACCAAAGGTGTCTATAGCATCCTGGTTAGCTGCAGTTTGAACATTGATTTGTCCCATTTTATGTTGCAGACATTGCAAAACTTTTGGCAAAGCTGTGATTTCCCTCTATTTCATCACTCTTCACATTCTGCTAAAAATGGATGAATGTACACCCAGTGCAGCTCAGCAAATATACCCGACGTTCCTTAGTGTGCCGTTTTAACACCAAAAAAATCTGTTCTGTCTGTCAAGAGTGAGAAGTTTCAGCGATGATCAAGAGAGACAGGGATACTAAGGGGCATAGCTAAAAGTTAAAAGTTTTTTATCATTTATTGTATTGATCATCAAAGATTAAACTTAATAATTAGAGTTCAGAGCCTTCAGTGTCTAGCTTTCAGTGTCTAAATTTCCAGTTTTGCTAAAAATGAAGGTTTTTTTAGAGTAGTTTGAAAACTCTATGTTTGTAATTTTTAAATATTTCTCTCACAATTTCTGTTTTCCATCCACTAAAATCACTCAATTTCAGTCATTGATGCTAATGTTTTAATATTGGATGCTCTGCTGTAGAAGCACAGCCTAAGCGTCCACTTTTACACCATAACGTAACAGTTTTTTCATGTTAGAAACTAACATTACGGAATTAGTATTATAATAATTTATTTATCCATCACACACACACAGCCATGATGACCACCTCCCACATGATCGGACAGGTGACTGAATTGGATGGCAGGGGTGGTGTAGGCTCTGATATTCATTTATTTTTAAGCACCAAAAAAAAACAAAACTTTCAGACAGGCTGAGAAAAACAAATATTATTACTGAGTTTTAGGGCAGGCACTAACCAATCAAATTAAAACAAAATTGTTATAAATCGATCAAGTTAAAGAAACAGGAGTCCCATTACACAGCTCTCTTGCACAAGTATTTGATATAGTGGGTTTGTAAAGTGAGGTAGTGGCCATCAGAGGGCACTGTAAGCGACTGCTTCAAGCTCCAAATCACTGCTTGCAGTTATATGTGTATGCATCGTTATTGATAGATCTAATAAACAGTCAACATCTATATATTAAATATAAAAAATATAAATGTGACATGTTAATCTCAAAAATGTTAATCTCATGAATTAAAAAATTGTCTCTTAAGTTACTTCTAAGTAAAAATGTATTTTAATTAAATAGACAAAGTTAATTGCTTAAAAAGATACTTTAAACTGTTTAAAAGGGCAAATTGCTAATTATCCTTTCATGATTTCTTAATTTTTTACTTAGCAACCAGTATTTATTTCTAAAATCTTTGTATGTTTATGTACCTTTACGAAACACTAAAATAAAATAAGACTACAGAGTCGATAAGAGGTACCACTAAAAGTACTGACAAACAAAAATTCTTAATGACAAAAATCTTAATGTAGCTCTATCTGCAACTCCACTATCACAGTTTCCCAAACATTCCGTCACCAAGATAACAACGTGCATTTATACTCTGATTAGGAGCAAAATTCTTTACACTGAAGCCACTTTTTAAATTTGATTAAAATGTAAAAATAGTTGTGCTCACCTCCTGGGCGAGGCTCTGTGCATGGTCTGTCAGAGGGTAGGGGGGGCTGGGCCGGTTCATATAGTGCGCCACAGCGTTGTGAATGTTGAAGGCTTTCTGGAAGTCAGGCTTCTGGACCAGCTGTAGAACAAGTTCAACGTCGTCTTGACTCTGAGAGTCACTCAAACTATGCTGCACCTGCTTGAGGGATATCAGCAGGTCTTCCAGATCTGCAAGTACAGACAAACAACTCCAGTTCAGCCACAGGTACCGTGTACTTAGTATGAATCATGTCCTAAAAAAAATCCCTGCGAGTAAAAATAGACGAAACAGCGGCTTCACTGAGGAGCAACAGTACATACCTCAAAATCATTCACCCGGAAAACCGATGACATGGCCTCTCACAAAGACTGCAGCATTTGAGCCTTTATGTTGTTCGTCACTTACATAGCAAGCCATTAGAGTAAATCACAGATGCAATTCGACCTTGACAAATCCGGTTTCAGCCATGCTATAAATCTTCTTTATACTGCCTAACTTCACATAGAGAATAGCAAGACACAACAGGAGTGAGAGATGTGGGTGTGTTTTTCCTTGTGTGCTGTTTAGCATCCAAGTGGGTGGCTAATAGAGATAAAAAGTAGGCAAATTAAACACCTTTGGATATATATAGAGGATTTACATCTATGCCTGCTAAAACACTATTAGAAACCCTGTTCAAAATTGTCCAATAGGTAATTTGTAAATAAAAAACTAAGAACAAAGATAGATTGAAATATGCAGAAAATGGTTCAAAAACAGCAAAAAACGAATGCAGGCTGTGTCAGAATGTTTCATAAAAGACTTTTTAATTAACCTCCCCCTCAGAGGGTCCTCTCCTCCCTCCCTGAGGAATTCCACCAACACCAACATCCCTCGGCCATGACTTTCAGCAACAGCTCCAAGTGGCATTTTCATTTGCACCGTAACTCAGTTGGTTCTTCCCTGCCGTGTTGCTGGATTTCCCCTAATGGAGGTCTATTGAAAACCAAGAATTCACCGGAGGAGTTTGTGTCTGTTCAATCTAAAGGCTTAAACTCCACTGAGAGGCCTCATGCTGAGAGACGCTAACCAGAGGGAATCAGGATGAGTAGCATAAGGAAGGCATAGGCGGTTGAAAAAAACCCTATTTTTAAAAAAGAACTCCTAAAATAGAGGGGCACATTGTTGTGCTCATTTAGTTTCAAGTCCAGTGGCTCTTTGACACTCATTCCCTCTTAGTCATCAGTAGCAAGGCTCTTTGCCTCCTCTGAAATTGAATTCACTCACACATGCTGATAATAGCAGGGCCAAGCTCACGATTCCATAACTTTACTAGATTTGTAATGAGATGAACGATAGGGATGCAATGTGATGTGAGAAATGTTAAATAATAAAGGTCTAACGTATATAAAACATTAGACCTTTAATTTAAATTAATAATACTTGATGCATAATTGGTCTATGACTAAGTCCCACCCCTGATCAGTAGCAACAGTTGCTGACTTGAGCTCAGGGTTTTTCGTGAAATGACCATTGTCACATGAAAATACTTATTCAAAGATTTTAGGGCAACAATGTTGGATTTATTGTGTTGGGGTGAAAAAAACTCCACATGATTAAAAAGTTTAATTTTACCATTTTGGAACTTTCAGCCATTCTCTTTACTTGAAATTAGCACTTAATACAGGACTTAATGCTCCAGTTTTTTTTTTTTATGAAATACGTTTTTTTTTGGGCTCGTTCACATTATACTTAACATGCAAACTGTACCTGTCCTCTGTAACACAATCCAGCTTGCTGTGACGCGTGCATGTGCAAGAAAATGTATTTGATCAAAACTGAAGTACACATGGATGAAAAATCAATTAGAGGTGATTGTGTGGCTTTATTTCTGTTCATTTCCCGTTGGAGCCACCAACTTTTCAACTAAATCATATCAAGAAGATGACAAAGAAGATACATTTATTAGTTATTTTACTTCACGTCCTTCCACTGCCTGCTGTCAGCAGCATCCTCAGCCATGATTGATGTGAAACTTCAAGTCCACACCTAAAAGTGTGAAGTCTTTCCCAATACAATTAAGTAAAAGTCAAATAAATGGAACTTGGCTGTTCAGACTAAGGTCACAATGGCAAAAATGGGATATGGCTCAGATTCAAGACCACACATGAAAGCAAACTTAAAAAAAAAAATAAAAAAAAGTGCATTTGGGTCACTTAAGGCTGCAGTCTGAATGTAATATTTAAAACGCCGGATTTAAAATGTGTCTCTTCTACGGTTACGTTGCATGCTAGAACAAATAAAAAATAAAAAGGTGGAAACGTATCAACTGATAATAGAAACATTACTTTCTATGATTGGTAACAATGACAAGTTTTATACTAAAAAGGTAAGGTCAAGGACATCAAAACAAATTTGTAGCAAATTTGGAAAATCTATCAAAATCTAAAAAGGTGTTATAAACATAAAAGCATCTAAAGACACTAGATTAGTATCTAATCTGATACAAGCATTTGAATGGACCAGGGATCAGGTAAACACAACTGATCCAAAGTTGATGAACAAATAAACAGATTTAATTCTCAGTCACTATGCAACTTGAGCATGCTACCGCGATAAGACCAGTAGCAGCTCATTATCAGAAGCCATACAGAGATTTCAGCCATTCTGTCATGTTACAAAATGAAAAAAAGTAATATTCTGCTTTGGTATATTGAAATTTCATATTTAAAGGATGAATTTGACTTTTATGTAATTAAAAAGTAAATCAAAAGTCGTATGTATTTGTAAGTTAAAAATAAACATAATACAAATAAAATAAAAATAATTCTATGGATTATTTTGAGGTACAGCAGTGCATTAAGAAATACAGAATTTTACTTTTTATACCTGCAGTTTTAAAATTATACATTTTATTTATTGATTGGTAGAGATTATAGATGCATATATTTTTCACCCTGTAATCTGTCAGGTATTTGAATTTAAAAATAATGCATCTTTAAGCTAGTTGAGAATGTACTTTATTTGGGTAGTTCCTTAGATACAGTGAATATGGACCGAATTAAAATAGCTGGCAAGCTCTGTCAATGATCTGAAGTGAATAAAATGATTAATGCTTCTCTTATTTTTTCCATTACCACATGATTGTTTCATATTTTAACAAAATTATCATTTCTATATTTGATTTATGTATATAATTAATAGCTGACCTCATATCTGATAAAAACACAACAGTATAATACACTATAAAATGCTGATATCTCTAGATGAAGAACTAAAAGAGAGCTAACAGAGAGGAGTGAGAATGTAAAAGGAAATCTAATATTAAGAAAAAGCCAAGGATGACTGGCAAAATTTAAATGAATGATTTCTGCAAGCCTGTATGGATCAGGGGTCATGTTTAAAAGGGAAATCAAGTGTTCATTAGCAGTTTTTGACACCCACCTAGTAAAGTTGGTGGTGCTGTAAGGCTCTGCAGGCCACCTATGGAGCCACCGGAACCTTCCATCTGCTCGAAGGTGGGATTATCGATGCCCACTTTGGGATTTTGGGAGAGTTTCTTTAGGCGCATGGAGGAGTTGAGGTCAAGTTCCTGGCGGGTGCGGCCCTCTTCTTCTCTTCTCCGGCGGTCTTCCTGCTGCTGGCGAATCCGCTCCAGCTGAGCACTACGTCTGACGGGCAGAGTGCGGGCACCAAGCTCACTGGGGCAGTCCACCGCCATCTCCCTGTGCCTCTGAACCACCTCCTCCAGGATGTCAGAGCCTACACCGCCCCCGCCATCTGACTCAGTCACATATCCGTTCATGTGGGAGGTGGTCATCATGGCTGTGTGTGTGTGTGGTGGAGGTGGGGTGTGGAATGAGTGTGTGTGGGGTATCAGGGTTAGGAGGGATCCTTTCTGCATACTGAGAGGGCTGAGGCCATGACAGCAGGGTTGTGGTCAGCAGTGGCTCCAAACAGAGAGCCACACCTGGAAGAGAGTAAAGGTTGGTTAGATGAGTCTTCCACATCAAAAAGACAAACATTTGTATTCAGAGGGAAAAAGTGTTATTATTATTATTATGTTATTAACCAAGTATGCTTGTATTTTTTCCTTTCTGCGAAATGAGAAATATGTACAAAAATCCCACAGACCAGGGCCAGTACACACAAAAAAAAACTTTAAAAGCCTGCACACACAATGAACCAGCTATAAATCACCATTAGTGAGCAGTAAACACTTTAACGGCCGCATAACATTCTCCTGTGAATGATTCCGGATTAGCATCACATTAGCAGCACAGTGTCAACTTTTCCTCGCCAATCAGTCCTTCTGTTTTGGTAGAAGTAAACATATTAATGACTCTCAAATTAGTCATCTGAAAAAAAAAACTAATTTGATGCAATTTTGGAAATGAGGAACAAACCAGAGGTTAAATCCAAAAACATCAAATAAAACTAAAATATAGCAAGATAAAATACCATTTTTTCATAATAGAAGTATTGTACATAAATTTAAGTTTTTTGCTGACCTAATATATTAATGTCACTTATTTACTGTATTAACTGTAAAAGTTAATAAAGCAAATTGGTCACTTAAAATGTGTATAATTTGCAGACAAATTATTAGGTTTATATTCAAAAATGTTGACTTTGCCTTAAAAAACCCTTTTAACTCTAACTGGAAAATACACCATGTTATAAATACAGAGGTAATGCCCACTGTCAAAGGCACTAAGTTTGCATGTCTGTCTGGAGAGCAGTGCAGAAGTGTCGTTGCATGGGTTGTGTTGCTTTAAAGGATGAATCTGTCAATTCAAAGCATTTTAAGTAAGTTACAAAATCCTAATTTATCCTCAATAAAATGGGCTTTTTGGTGGTGAAATAAACTTAATGTGACAAGTCAATAAATGTTGAACATGTGTATTTGCTTTATTTAGTGTATGTTTGTAATGGTAACCATTACATTTATATGCGAGTGATTTATAAGTTTATAGTACAACATACAGCTGTTTGTTTTTTTGCTGTCCATTTATGCATCCATCCACGAATCCACCCATCTACATATCCATCCCTCCCTCCCTCCATCTTTTTATACATTGATTACCAATTTTATAATATCACTGATATAACAATCTATTGTGGATTTCTTTAACGATTTTAAAATAACAAAACATTTAATAGCAGAACTTTTTTAAATGTATTTATGAAATGTATTTTAAGGGCTAAAACGTTTAACTGTTATCCAAAGCAACAAGTGACATTCATTTGCATAAGTTTCCATTACAGATATTAATATGTACATAATAAAACGAAAATCAAGTAAAAAGTGACAGCATTTTATAGTTATAAACATATGCTCAAGCTTGACCTACAGTGGATATATAAGTCCATAAAAAAATAGAAAAATTTTCCCACAACTATATAAACCTCAACATGACTTTTCACACACAACAATCAATTTTTGCTAACTGTGGTTTTCTTACAAAAAGAACGTGGTTAACTTGGGAGGCTGAATCAGTGCGTAAGCAACTCCATGACACTAGTTTTCAATAAAGCCTTCCTTTGATTAATAACAGCACTATTTCTAGCACTTTTTTCTGTAGACGTAAACAGTTATTTCAAGAGCAGTCTCAAAAACTGCTCAATAGGAGAACAATACAGACAAGCCATCCTCAGGTCAAAAAGTCGCAGAAATAAACAACACAACACAACACAACACACAAGTCCTGTCCTACACCGCAATAGCCTTGTGCTTGTGTTTCCCGCGTCAGCTGGTTGAGACAGGACAGATCCCTCTGCTATCTGGCCCTTTATCATCCTTTTACTGACAGCTGACACTTTCAGAAAACCCCAACTCGCTTTCTCATCCCCCAACGAGACCTTTCAAAAGCTAGAGACCCCAACCCTTGACCCCTCAAGCCTTTCCTTCCATCGTCTCAGAGAGCAACAAACAGGCCTGACTCAGCGCTCTGCCATTCAGCGAGTCAGGTGAAGAGGCTAGAATCTGAGGGAGATCCTGAAGGAAGCTCTACTAATGAGAAGACTCACTGAAAAGGATTTAGAACCCCGGAGTTTGGAGTTGACTTGAGATGCCAATGCCCTTGCTCTGAATTATACATGAGCTAGTGAGAACACATGAAAGGGGGGTCTGGAAAAGCAATGCCATAGGATAATGACATGTGAACACACAGTGAGGATAATGGATAACCTTTTGTCTCAACATATACCCCTCCTCCATTCCACTTTCTCAACCCCTATCTTCTAAAAATACACTGTTAGAATGTAAAACTGTTAAGATTTTATATTGTATATATTTGAAAATGTTTTAAATAAATATATAACGTCAATTAGCCATCTAAGTACAAAAGCTTAAAATACACAAAATACTCATTTATTAAAGAAAATGTTTTACAAGATATCTGTCCAGTATCAAAGCATTACTAGTCTTGATAAAAGCATTAACAAATGTATTAGTTAGTGTTGTAAACAGCATTACAAACTGGTAAACATGAGGGCCAAACAGAATCTGGTTTCTGGTTATTTCTGAGGAGATTTTTTGTGAATTCGGTGGAAATTCGCAGAAGTGGTTTAAATGTATGCGAGAAGAAAAATTCAAGGTCCGATAGAACTAAGTTAAAGCACGAGTACTGTAACTCTTCAGATTTTATCCCGAGCCACATGAATGTCTTATATATTAGTACTCATTTCTATATAGGCACTTCTGCAGAGGTCTCTGTGAAAATCTTCGGTCACAGATTCTGCCTGGCCCTACTCCTACACAAGCTACGCACACGAAATCTCTCTCATTTTTAAGTGAGCTTGAGAATGGATGAAAAGTGTAACACCTGTTATTCCTAAATATTGAGAGCACCCTTTCCAATCCCACCCCAACCCTACACTTGGAATATCCTATCTGCCATCTTGAAAGAACCATTGTCAGTCCTAAAGGTGTCTGCCTCAGTCTTACTATCAGGAAAATGTCAGGCAGTTTGTTTTTCAATTGTGTTTGGCATTCTTCTTGCCATTCAAAAATGTTAAGCATAAGACAAGGTTTCATAATGTCAAATTTAAGACTTTTTAAATTAAGAATAAATGTAATACCTATATATGGCAAAATTGCCAACTGGTTGTCTCCTGCTAGAGACCCTTCAAAGTAGTCTGAGGTTACTCACTTTATGAATGAAACATCAATGTTCATACACTTAACATTGCCTTTTTAATCTGTGTGTTTTGTTGCATAATAAGTAGAACGCTTCAAATACGTTGTTTTATATTATTATTTATTGAAATTTAGCCATATATTACTTTTTGTCAAGTGTTGCTAAAGTGTTGCATGTTGGTCTCATTTGTAGTCAAAATACAGCGAATTTGGACTACAGAAATAAAACATACAATCAAACAACAACAACAAGCAGAATTGAAATGAGCTTTACGTGGATGACACTAGAACTCAATTTAAGAGTTTTCTAAATAAAAGAGGTCTAAAAAGATGAAAATGGGACCGCTTGTTTTATTAGCTGTATGTATTATGCAAATTGTGCATATCTGGCTTTTACTCAAAAGCCCCTTTTTTCAGAAATACATGGAGCTTTGTGTTGAGAACTGATGAGATCTCCCCACACCTTCCTTTTTAATGGTATAAGCACTGGCTTCAATAACATTTGAGCAGCCCCCTAGAAGGTAGTGGACATTACATACCCTGATACAAAGCAGACAATACCTTGAAATTCTTAGCTCTACAGTCTCTCTGGATAAAACTTTAGTTGATAATGCAATGACATACTTGCTGTTAAAAATTCTTATGGCTAGGTTGAAGTATTAAAGTAGGTATACTTATTTAATTTGCTTGAATTTCAAGTAATGAAAAGCAAGAAAAAAAGTTTAGAAACACATGAAATTGTGAAAAAAGATGGTTGGATATATCCTGAAAAATTGGTTAGCTCTTGGGAGTGAGAAAGTCATAAAAGCCCATCCTTCCTCAACACATAATCCAAGCTCTGATCTTCTTGAGAGAAGGAAGTAAAGAGTGTTGATAACCAAATTTATATAGCACAAGTGAAGGCCAAGATGATATCACTGCAGCTTCTTGGAAATATTTTCTTCTATCTGGCCTCCAGTCTGACCTCTGCGGAGCCTTCAGCCTGATAGTGAAGTTTCTTATCTTTCAAACTCTGTCAGTCAGTCTAGCTTCACTCCTCACTTCTGCCATGCCATCCCTCAGTCTCCCCTCCTCCCATTAGACTGAGATTACTGTGCCGCACGACTGCCTAACGCGTTGCTATGACAACAACTTTGTCTGTAGACGGGAGGTCCCAGTTCCTGAGAGCCAGAGGGAACACACAAAGACACACACACACACGTACGCACACGCGCACACACACACTACATGGGGGTCCTCACCCGTGTTTGCCCGTCAGGCCAGGATAAGCCAAGCCTCCAGAGAATAGAGGCAATCGTAACTGCAATCGTCAAGTGTTGACCCGTCTTCCCGGTTTTCTTCAGGACACTAAGTCTTTAGCTCTCCAGGGCTCCTGAAATAAACAGAAATGCAATTTTAATATAGGTGATACCGTGAGGTGACTAAACTTGACATCCAAAACTGCAACAGTTTCCAAATTTTAAGCGGATGGCAATGAGTGCAGGTCACCTCACAGTATTAGCAAGTAAGTGCTAATCTGAACTAAAATGCCCCGGATAAACACAAAGTATAGTGTTAACACTCATAAAAGAGTTCTGAAACACTTGTATCACGAACATCTTAAAACATGCTCTTGTGTACTGGGTTATTCAAGATCATGTATAGTTATAGTTTAAAGGTACAGTATGTAGGTAATGTAATGGCATGCTCTCAAATGCGGATATACCTGAAAAAAGTTCAGCCAGAATGTTCACGTGTAAAAAGCTTTGTTAGCGCCCTGAAATAATGTTTGTTTTAGTTTTGTGTACAACTTCTCATCATTCAATCATACGAACCCTCTTTTGGACTATACTCTAGGTAATCTTAATTCAGCATTTTTGCAATTCTGTCAAACTCATCTGATCTCTAGATAACGCGCTACCAGTCACAGCGCGTTTGTTGACAGCTGACACACGGCCACATGTGGTTTGGTGCAGCAGCGCTCACATGTACGTGTTACCTACACCAGGACAGTGGATGTGAGTCAGGCGGCAGTCAAATTACAAACAAACACAAATGAAGCAGCGCAATGTTCAAGTAAGTCTGTTAACAACTCAGAGACTTTGTTACCTATAAAAAGATCTTATTCCCAAGTTTGGGTTTACTTCTGGTTTAAACCAGATGATACTCCGTTAACCATACACTGCAAGGAACATTTAGCACCCGTTTCTGCACCAAAGGGGAACACCACAATGTATTTAATCACCTAAAACCTAATCATATGCAACAGTATTCTAGATAGCATAGTTAGATTCTGCAGCAGGTGAGAAATTGAGTATCAGGCATACAAACTACGAGCACCTGCTCCATGACTGCAGGAGGAAAAAACCAAAAAAATCAGGACTTGCTCAAAACAATACCTAGGTTTGAAGCCTAGAGAAAGAAACCGGAGCCTGGATTATCTTCTCTTGCCACACAGAGCTTTCTCCTTTTTCATTGGAGTCTGTTGCTCACAGTATTCCTTCAGCTTGTTTTAATAAAAAAAAACGAATAAAACTAAATTTTATTCAACTTATCTTCATATATTTAATCATGTATACTTAATCACACAATCACACCTATGTCACTCAATATATATGCATGGTCTCTTACCCACTCTATCTCTTATAACTGGTATCAACACCTTTACTATTGCTTCACCTTGCACTTGAGACAATAGTTCATTGTGTTCTCTTCATTCAGTAAAAAAAAAAAAAAGAAAAATTAATTTTAGCTTAACCTTTAATTATAGATCTGCATGCAAAGACATTTGGTTTATGGCTGGAAAAAAGTTAATTTAGCTGTTCATGATCATCTTTGAGGTCATCCCCGTGTAGTGACGAAGCAACAGTCACACAAAGCTTCCGGCAGGAATGCAAATCAGCCTGGGAATGACATTCCTCAGCAGACCAGACCAGCATAAGGGCTGTATTGTCAGTGTGTGCGAACTCTCATGAATTCTCAATACCCGATTACTTGTGTAAACCAAAGTCAAGATTGCAAGAACAAAAACAAAAAATGCTAAGTGTTGATGGAATAACCTCAACTCTGCAGTAAACAATCAATCAAGAGTTCTAATTTAGTTTGTTTGGATACACGTGTACTGATACCATCATGAGAAAATCCAATTAATCTTTCCTATAAAAAGGTAAGCGGATTGTAGCCTTACACATTACACAGAGCTTGGGTGCAGCCAATGTAATAGTGAGCTTCCCTATCTCTTTGCATTATTTAGGTGCTCGATGCCAAAAAATAAGGTGAGTTTTCCACCCTTTTGCACAAAGAGGAAAATAATCTCAAGGATGCCCACAAAGGATTGGAGTCAATCATCTCACAGTTTAAAACAACAAAAAGCTCTGTGCATTTACATAACAGTCATCTATTTTTCATGAGAAGGGCTCAGATAGATGGCTATAGACGTAGTGCTTTCCAGTGTCTAAATTTAGACACACCTGAAACCAAAACCAAGAAGAACAAAAAAACTTACAATACTATAACGCTGACAAGAATATTTAAGAACTGAATCATAGTTTTAAAAGAGCATAAGGCTGAAATCATGAGTCAGCCATTTGTGGTGTTAAAAAGCAGTTTAGTCAGCCTAATTTATTAAACGCTGCTTTTTTTACATATTAAAATGAGTTTTCAATCAAAGAAGATATAAATAAAAGGAGATCTTTAATTTGATACTTTTACCTGGTATCTGCAGGTGACCAAGCATTTGTTTTCAAATAGGGGCTAAGATTCCATTTAGAAGATAAAATAATAATACATTTACTCCAACCTACACCATCTTAAGGATTGCTCCCCTTCCCCCTTTTTGTAGATGACACAACATGAAGCAAAGAGCCTCAAGACTGCAAACCGTATAAATAGTCTCAAACCATCTGCTGCTCAAGAGCTTAAGTAGCCTACTTCAAACCCTCCTGTTCAATTCACTGGCAAAGCAGGCTGACTCTGTCTCAACTATAGCGCCCAGCTTGGTAAGCCTCAGCTCTCTTACACCTGGAACATGTACAATGGTTCTCAATCACAACTGTACCCTGAAAACCAATCAAATCCTATTAAACAGAATCTGTTTATCAGTAACTAGCGATCACAAGAACGCTAAAGGTAGATTAAGATGGGCACTGGCACAGAGGGCAGGTGTCTCTAGCATGAGCAGGTGCAACACGGCTGGCCCAGAGGCTGTGGGTTGAGTCTCACCAGACCAGCCAATGGGATGTGAGCATTACTGGGAACAATCTCAAGAGCCCTGTTGTTTTTCATTCCACCTGGGTAACAGTTCTCACAGACTAAACACACATTATGCAACACACCTCAACGGCCAAATTCCTCACCAACTTTTACTACTGTAGTTTCGATTGCAAAAGTATGTAGCCAAAGCATACAAAGTTATGAGTGAGATTTAAGATGTTTCTACTCAATCAATGTCCCAAAATCCTCACTTGGATGTGATTTTATCAGTTATTCTGTGTAAATTGATTAAAATAACTTCAGCAAAGTGTCTCACCTTTCAACTTTAGTTCTTTACAACTTTAAAGAAACCTGTTTCAGAAGAAAATTACTATAACAAAACAATCCAAAATAGAAAAAATCTACAGAAACAACAAAAGCCAAAATATTGTAGCAGAAGGAATCTACTCTTTATTGGTTTATTATGCTTTTCTTTCATTACAGCTCTGTAAGTTTGGCAGAAATTCAAATCTGATGACGACTACCGTGATATCTTAAAGGCAAAAGGGAAGCAAGAAGGGCCGACACTTCCATGGCTGTCATTGAAGAGGAGAAACAGACATGAATAGTTATCTTCCCCAAAGCTCCTGCTCAACATTCCAACACCCTTTAGTGTACCAAAGAAATTCCAGACTCCAGGCTCCTTCAAAGCCACGTACCACTAAGTACCAGGAAGGAAAGAAACTCTATAGAGAGAGTGGGAAAGAGAACAAGAAACTGAATGCATTTAATAGGTTAACAATTGAATGTAGGCATGAATCCCTTTATTTGCTCAAGAGAAACAGAAAAGAACAGAAAATAAAACCAGCACATGACCTTCAAAGCTTTTAATAAGTAACTCATTCTAACCAAACCTGTAGTTGACTTCCAATGTCTACAAAAGAAAGGAATGTGGTTAAAAACAAATAACTCAAGGCACTAGAAGAAGTGAAACGTAAAGACCTAAATATAAATCTGAGTTTGATGTTTTTAAAGGGGTCATGAATTGTTTTATTTTTTTTTACATTTAATTTTGAAGACTGTTGAGTCCTGTGGATAACCTGTTCAGTGCTCAGATTGGTAAATTATTTTTGAATATTTAGGCTGTATGTGTATTCATGCTGATAGTATGTCAGTCAAAAAAATCATGGGTTTAATTTAGGGCTACAACAACTAATCGATAATACAATTTGTTGCCAACGAATGTCGTTATCGATTAGTTGGCCTGATCACTTGATGCCACAGAGGTGCGTGACACCAAGACGTACAGATCAAACATAGATACACAGCTGCCGGCACAATGAAGGAAGCATCGTCTTCCAAAGTGTGGAATCATTTCTCATTAAACACTCCGTAGAATACGATGAGCTGCATGCAATGCCGGTCGAGGTTTGGTGATGCAATGCCGGCACGACGATGCACGAGCACCTTAAACGTAAACATGTTGGTAATTCGGATGCCGAAACATGGGCTACTTGCACAACTACTTGCACCTTGTGTCAGGCTCAGGTTGGCTCTTTAAATTAATTGTTTAACAAGTGCTTTGCTCTTTATTCATTTAGTTATATTTTGAGTAGTTTTACAGCTCAAGAATTAACTTTGTTTTTCATTTAAGGTTTAAAATTATTATTAAAATTAATTATTAAATATCATTCAACTCTATTTGTTGTTTTAGCATTTTTTTAAGTTGACTTCTATACATAAATAATACCCTAATGTATGGTTTTATATAGCTATAAGTAAAACATCTATTAAAAAATGCATTTAGTTTATTTGATTTATCAATTAATTAAAAAAACAATCCGCCAACTAATCGATTATCAAAATAAGCGTTAGTTGCAGCCCTAGTTTAATTGTTTATACTACTTTGAAAATGAACAAGAAGAAAAATGCTTTTCCCTCTGCTGGACAATGATGTGCGATAATGCACAAGTAGCCAGACCTTAAGAAGAGCTCTAGGGGTTTCGGCAGCTTTTTTTGGTTAAGACCATGAGCCATGAGGTTCATTGACTGACATGAAAAACAGCCAATTCCATGTAGTTTCGCACAACACCATGATTTTGGGATGCGGAAATGTTACTACAACAACTGACTGACATGCAATGAGTTAGTTGTATAAAAAAAGTCACAGAAGACGAGAGATACTAACACATACGCAGAACGTTCGCAGACATGAATTCTGAAATTGAAACTGTGTATTTGAAGTTCTCGATCGTATGCTTCCACATTGTTTCTGGGCAGAATGAAAATAGACCTAACACTTGCTACTCCTGGAAATACCTATAAGTTAAACCAATCAAACCACAACTTTAGGATTCTTGAAGCATTTTCAACTTCCTGTAGCTAACTCATCAGAAGTTTAGCTAGTGTTCCTAAAAACCCTTTAAAACCCTAGCAATAACCTACTAAAAACCAGAGCAATTGAAGGTGGAGCTGGTGATCTTGCTTGTATTATTGTTGTTTATTAAATTGGCATATTTCTGCATCTGATTCTAATACTGGTTTATAAAAATTTGTAACATTTTTTGTTTTGAAACTGTGAAGGATTTTTATCCAACAAGTGTGTAGGTTCTCGGTTCACCCTGGTACAACACAATCAAAAGCTGGCATCAAAACAGCTAAGCAAAGAATTTCATTAGACTAGAAATCTACGCTTGCTTATTTTAGATATTTATAACACTTGAGTCAGTTTGGAAGATCACTGCAGCTGCAGTATTTAGGTCATCAGAACCAAGAATATAAAACAAAAGTTGCAAAAAAAATCTGTAAAAATATTCTTTATTTTTAGCAACCACACGTTGTTGCTGACAAACCTGCGAATAACCTCTTCCCTCCTGCCTATCCCTATTACTCTGGGAGAAACCTGGTGTAATTACAAGTGCAAGGTTTGTCAGAAGTGATCACTACTAAAACCTTTCTCCCAGATTAAGAGAAAATAAAATATTGCCCCCAGTATAAGAACTGCTGCTAAACCTAAAATTGTACGGTATTGACCCAAAAATCACATATCTTGATGTTTGCATTCATTTTTTTATAATGATATTCAGAATAGTTAATAAATAAGTTGTTATTAAATGAGTCAAAATGTGTTTGTTGTGCATAATTTTTCTTTTGGTAACAACAAAGGCTTTCTGTTACAAATAAGAATTTTGATTTTAAAAAGGCAACCTTTGGAAAATCAATCCCCTGGGCATCAACTCAAGCAAGGATTGTGAGGACATTGGTGTCTGAAACGCTCTTTTTAATTTCAATCAAACACTGCAATCAATGGATGTTGATTAATCCAAATGTGGTCAAACATTCAGTTAATATGTATTATTATTAGCCCTATCAATATGTCATTATTATTATTATTTATATTATACATTTTTCCATGTAGGTTACCCATATGAAGGGCAGAGCAGCTAACAGTTGAATATTTGTCTGCCTTAAAGGGTGCTGATGGGATGCAATTTATAGCTCTGGAAGCCTATTAGAGACAGTGCTGGTGACCTGTGACTCATCCACTCGAGTGGTTACACCTGGACAAGCCTGCAACAACAGTTGTTTGACAGACCCCAAATAGCATCAAGAGATTAATAAGGATTCCTTGCATTAGCCAGGTGACAAGTTGTCAAAACAATCTAGTCAAACAATGAATGAGATCAGTTTTTAAGTCAAAGACGTGGTTGCTTTTCATAAGCAAGACAGGCTAACATGCTTTTACTGTTCTTCATGGGCCTCATGAAAACAAGAAGGAAAATCCTTGTCTAGACAGGACAGTAGCCCTGCAGCATTCAAGATGGCCCTCTTGGAGAGTTAATTCATAGCTGTGGTGGTCCAGAGCTGGAACATATTGAGAATTCCTCAGAGGACACACATGGGTCACAGTGGCTCTGTACTGACAGCACTTGGCAGAGGTCCCAGGTCCTTACCATACCCACATTAACGTGATAAAACGTCTGTCGACACCTTTACACCTTTCTTCCAACATCATCTGACATTGAAATTGTCACTGAACAAGCTAATTCCATGCATAACAGAAAGAGATTGGATGATAAAAAGCAATACTGGAGCTTGTTCATAGCAAAGAATGTAGTGTGTGAGCATTACAAGTATTTTAAGGATTCAAGAAATGCAGCAACATAATAATAAGCCTTTTGATGAAAATATGGATGAACGCATTTCAACTATTCTATGTTTGTTCACAGAATATCAAATACAACCAAAACCAGATGTTACTGTTGATAACCTTTGAATCTATAATATGTATCCATTTTAAAGCTTGTATGAGGAGAAAAGTATCATGTTTAACTTCATTACCCAAAAATTATATTTACTTTTTAAAGGAGTCAACATCCTTTTCTGATTTTACTGTTCAGGGGCGTGGTGTCAAATATATGGATATTTTGATGTTTATAAATATCTATTTTCTGAGCCAGACAGATTTATAGGGAGTGGGGCTTTTGACGTCAACTTCACTCTTCCCAATAATGTATGATGCACTCTGCTCCCAGATACAGTGAGAAGGTCAACTCCACAGTGAGATATGACTATACATACTGTGCACATCCTCTCCAGCTCATGTATTCAATACAATCACTTAAGCAGGTCAGCAAAAATAGTTATGTTACCAAAACATCAATCTATCCTTTTATTGACGGTGTTTGGCAGTTCAATGGTTTGACAGTCCAGCTGTAGAATTTAGATATAGTACTGCCCATAATTCCGATAGACTACCTCTGGAAGCACTTTAGGAAATGGTTCATGGAAATAAGAGAATTGCTTTACACACATGCTGCAATGAACTCTTCCCAGAGTCAAGTGTTTTTGGAAACGGAATACAGATGCCAGTCTGAAAGGCTCCTTAGTCTCTAACAGTGAACCATTAAGAAACAGACTTAAGGTCCCAGTCTTCGCCCTGTCTGGTGTCAGAAACCAATCAGCATGAATTCAGTTTTGCCACTGTTCAGACAAAGGAAGTTCTCTCTCATCCATGTCTGATACAGTCTGAATGACAGAAACACAGTCTGAGAAATAGGTAAAGTCAAGGTATTTTCCAGATTTTGAACACACATAGATTTTCACCATCAGGGGCTTCCTCTAGATGTACAGTCCAGAGGGAAAAAGCAAAACAACAATGGTGAATAAGCTGGTGAAATGAATTATGAATTTTGATATGTTTGGTGAAAAAGTGAGTGAACATGAGATTGTCTACCATTCACACAAGGACATTCAATGCACTATTTGTTTGAGACCAATGCTTTAGATTAAAACATGTGATGTTAAATGCTCCTGACTACTTAAGTGAAAACGTAATTGATAAAGAAATGTGTTCTATAAGTTGCATTGAATACCGCAGGTGGAAGTGGAGACAATATGAAAAACATCTTGTAAAACAAACGGCCAAAGTATCACAATACAACATAATTTATAACACAATTTTTATAACAACTTTTTAAAACAACATTTGCTTAAAGTGACCATGAATATTGTCAGTTACCACAAGCTGACAAAATCTTCAAACATTTTCTAAACAAGGGGTGCCTTACTCGGACTATTGAATTTGGAACATATCTCAAAATAATTGATAAGTCTGAGGGAGCATTAATGATGAGAGTGAGTAATACGATTCCAGAGCATGCTGGCGTTAACACCTCTTCCTTCTCCTCTCTCCGCTCTCTGAAAACTGAAACTGTCTCTTTGAAACAGAGCCCATCTGATAGAGCCCAAATACTCAATCATCTTTTATAGCAGTATTTATCACTACGATGATTTCATGTACTGAACAAAAAAATAAATAACTTAAATCTGTGTATTGAAAGCAATCAATCATTTAATAAAGCAAATTATGTTAGTCTTGAAAATAGACATCCAAAAAGAAGATAAAGTCAATCATTCTGGTGATTTACAGTCACCTCAGAGCTGAACCCTCTCCCAGAAAGCAGGGTTTGTCAATGTGTAAAAAGGGGAATGGGAACATACATATTTGACTTGCTGTTGACAAACAAACCAAACCCTTTGGAAATACAGCTCAACTTCAATGTGTTATCAAAAGTAAGATTTAACCTACAATTCCACCATAAAACCTAAAACAGAAAAGGTGACTACATTTTTTATGAGCTTGAAAGCATGTAACATGTTTCAAATACTATCCTTGTTTATGTCTAGAAATCATTCCCTCATTTTGTATGCAAGTGAGTGTACGTATGCATTTTGTATGAAAGTCTGTACCAAAAGCACCGGATTAGATTATGGGTGAACATGATCATTTACGGGAAAAGGAGAAGACCAGAAAGACTGTCAGTCAAACACGAGAAAACAACATTGTGCACAGATGGCACTAAAGTTTAGGAATATACAGTTGCAAAGGATTCAACACCCGCATTCAGCTAATGTCCAATAGATTCCCAGAATTTAGGAAGGTCTCAGCACGCAAAGAGGAGGACAGAAAAGAAACACTGACTCAGAGATGCACAACTATGTAATGATGAGATTGTGATTTCGATTCGACACCCCAGACAAACTTAATCCAGCATTTACATTTGATTCAGTGAATGATATGTTCAAGCAGAGGAGATGAATGAAAAAGTGCTTAAACTTTAGGAAGTGATGTGCGGCAGAATAAACACGCAGCAGCAGCTTTGCACAAAGAGGAGTCTAGAATCCCAAAGGAAAGCTGTGCTCACGGTGCTGTTTGTTTATCGTTACTATAGCAACCTCAGCTCTCAATATTGAATAAACAATAGTAAACACATCGGAAATGCGTGGTAAGGTAATTCATCCCTTCCAATGTGTATCAGTATAATCTATAGTATTTTAAAGATCCAAAAACATTTGATTTGAGACTGAAGCTGCAGAGCTTGGATTTGAAGGCTTTGTGTCTGTTTTGAGTTAAATTTTACATGTTGGTAAACTCAACGTTTATGAGCATTAACTGTAATCATTAAAGTGAATCGCACAATTCTTGAGATTTTTGTCGTCTTAATTGTAGCAGAGCTATATACACTGGGAATCAAATCCCAACAATCTGCAATAGCTACAAAAAATGTAAGATAAATACATAAATTAATACTCCATTAACGACTGCTAAATTAAAGAACTAAGCGCTTCTTAATCATTTCTAACAACAGTTGTTCCTCATTACCGATGGTTTCTGAGAATGCTTGAGCGTGAGCTTACGATTGAATGTCCACCAGTGTGCGTCATGTATTTTGCACACAATGGTGGTAACTTTAATCACTTTTGTTCTAGCTTCAGCATAAATACTCTAACAGATGCAGAAACACCATACGACTTCAGTAAGTTTTTAGCATTTCTTTCGAAGCTCATCAGCTGTTAAAATAAAGCTGTAGATCATGAATTGTGTACTTGAAAAAACTGAGGCGTGGCGCAGCCACAGACAGTCTTGACGAACACAAAGAAAAGGACATAAAAAATTAATCCCGAAGACTGCATCTGAAAGTTGTTTCCAAGACTGGCCTGGAAATACCATTACATTCCTGACACCAGTTCTCTTCTGAGATGGAGACGTGATTTCTTGTCCGTATTTTGCACTGAAGCCACACATGTTGATGGTAAAGAGTTTCTAGCTAAGAATTGTTTAATCTTTACTACAAAATTCAAACTATTGTGTTTTTTTATCATTTTCCATTACATATTACTGTATGTCTTATTTTACAACTGATCAGCAACCCGATGTTCAAAGGAAATAAAAACAAATTGGTCTTCAGAATTGTGATTTTTTTTATCCAGGTTTGTGGAGCTCAGAGGTGATACTAAACTCTCCAAAACAGAATTAAGCCTAAAAAAACAATACAAGTAAAAACTAATTTAAAAATTATCACAATTGTACCGTCATTTGTAAATTTCACATTCAATATGGATGCCTTTCAATGAATGAGTGCTCGCTCCTCAAGGCTGAAGGGAGAAAAGAACTTCCAGATAATTGGCATTTTATTGCCCATGGCAAGAGTAACTTGCACTTCTGTGAGGGTATAATTGAAGCTCTAATGTAAATACAGGTTTAGAAGTAATTACAGGTATCTAAACAAAGCCTTTTCAGCAACTTGCCTGAAAGTTCCAGGGATCATCGTAATAGACTGACCTACTTCAGTCTCTTGCACTGAATATTTCTGGCAAGCTATAATCTGCAAATACAAAGTTCTGATGGGTTACAATAACATATAGTCAATTCAAACCCCTTCCTTTATTATGTTCATGTTAATGTTAAACCTTAAACAGGAAATTATGTTCACTTTACTGTTTTGAGTGCAATCCTGTTCTGTTTCCTTAATGTTTTTATATTAATGCAAGATCTGTTCATTGGTGTGATATTAGAATCTACAGTCTGTAAGTGAAGCAGGTTCTAAAGCTTTCCACACACATGTGATAATAAATGTAATGTTTATTTTCCTATAATAAATAAACTAAATATTTTGAACATTTATTTCATTCATAGGACAGCTTATAGGGGATGATATCGTATCATTTGTTCTTTCTTTCCCTTTTCCCTTCCTGTCTTCATTCTTTCTATTCTATCTTCTTCCCTTTGTTCTACTTGTTGCTGTCCACTATAAATATCACAATTGTTTAATTAAAAACATTATAGCTTTTTAAATAAATCGCAGTTCTATAAACGAGTATTTTATGGCTGCCTACAAAACATTCGGTTTCTGTTGTGTTGACTGATTCTTCGGTTTAAATACTACACTGCTCAGATAGATTTAATATGTATTCGGCTGAATTAACAACAATTATTATGGGCACAGTAATCACACTAATAATTTCACATTTCTAGAAGCATGTTTAATGGATCAGGTATCAAGGACACACAGTCGATAAAACTTGAATACTCTATTGATGAATTAAGGACAACTTCAATAAAGATTACAATTCCTATAGAGTGAAACTCAGAAAGCAGTCTTAATATTGTCTGGGTAACAAAACTCAATAGCAAAACGTAATTAATTAAAAACGTTTTTGTGAGGAACATATAAAACTCTGGTATAAATGAAAGAGCTCAAAAATATTTTTAGCAGCTTTTCCTTTTTTTACAATAGTGTAAAAAAAACGTAACCATGAAACTTTGCTTTTGCTTTTGAATTGATTGGCGTTTGAAACTGTAAATTGTTGGTATATGTTTGTTGAACATTTTCTCAATTGAGACAACGTCGTCTCATTCAAGCTAATATATTAATTTGAGTTAAACTTATGATTTTAATATATACAATGTCCCCTGAATATTTCAAAGTATATATTTATTTTAATTATTGATGTGTGTGTGTGTGTGTGTATATATATATATATATATATATATATATATATATATATATATATATATATATATATATATATATATAGGATTTAGTATAAATAGTAACATACCTGATAACAATACGACCGAGTTAAATAAAAGGAACGCACAATAACTTAAGCAAAACAAAAATAGAAAGAATAAAAATTGAAATTCCTTAGGTAGATGAGGTGCATGTGCAAGGGCTACCCATTTTTGACAATGAATGTGAGAAATGAAAAGCATAGTAGATACAATGGAATTAAGGTAATGGAGTTCAAACATGCCTACAGAAACTGTTTAAAGATATGTTCCTATGTTTCCCTCGAGTCTGTCAAAGTGTACCCTGTATGAAGTGATCCAAAACCTAATAATGACTGTTGACTAATAATGACACTTTAACTCCTGGCTCAGTTCGTCCTCTCGGGAGAGCTTTCTTCTAGCTTTTTGAGGTAAAATGTTTCAATAGCACGTTAAATCACTTTAAAAAGTTATTGAAAGTAAATTCTTTTTCAATGGTATTTTGGCGTTCTGAAACCTGAGTTGTGTTTCATTAGTTTGTATTCAATCAAACAACACAATCAAAACAACAATCAAAATCAGCAAACAACACTTTTAATTTCTTGCGCTTTGCTAGAACATCATTATCTTAAAAACCTTCTTTAGGTGTTTTACTATAACATCATAATCTCTAAAACATTTGAGGGTATACAAAAAAATCTAATGTGGCCCAACATCTAAGTTACCTTATGCATGACCACTTCAACTGATCAAACTTTGACTTTGACTCAAAGTTGTCATATAAACATCCCCCAAATATTTCAGCTAATAAACTATAAGCCCGCTGAAATCTATTTAAGGTCAGTCTCCTTGCAATCTCTCACAGAAGTCATTGCTATCCGATTACTGAAAGTTCTCGAAGAGAGAAAGGTGATATTTGTCTTTAAGTGGCTGTAATGATAACACACACTCAAACAGCGTTTGAGAGTCAAACGTAGCATAAACTGTGGCTTTTATTAAAGCAACTTACCACTCAGCGCTGGTGAGCTGCCACCTTTAACAGGGCTATTAACGTTATGCCCTCGAATTCTGCCTAGGTAGTTAACGCAGAAAGTCGTTTTGTAACCCCAATTCAACTTCAAAAACTTAATACATCAATTAATACATCAACTAAATGCAGATAAAGCGAACCATAAGAGTTATCCGCGTGTTTTGCTAAGCTTTGCGCAGCTAATAGAGCTAGCTGATCACTTCCCGAAGCGCTGCGCTGCGCTGCTCTTTCCCAAGCAACCTGTTGCAAACAATACTTAGCTGTGTTTAGGCGACCAAAACAACTTCATACAGCTTACCTTGACAATTGTGTTGTCCTTTAGATCCAGTAAGTGTATAACACTGGCAAACACGACCTTTTGTTCGCAGAATACCGCATTAAATTACTGTTATGTTGTTTGACGGGTAGCAGCCGATCGAAACTCTTTAGGCTGTGTGAATGCGGAGACACTGTGACAGAGAGCTGCGGCTCAACAGCGCCTCTGGCACTCGTGTGAGACGAGGATTGTGATTGGCCCTCACAACCCTACTTGAACTCTGTCGTCCAATCAGGTAGGTTTTACTTCAAGAATGTCGAGTACATGACGAGCAGGTTAGTTTCGATCGAAGCACATTAATGGATTGTAATTTAAAAGTATTTCAGTACTTTAGACAAACACAAGTTGTGATATTTTTTGCGTAATGTGAAATTAATTTATTTTAAGTTGTTATTCTTCACACTATCTTCACCGAAAAGACCATAAAAAATAAATACATACAGGTGACGTTCAAGTTGACTTCCGCTTCGTTATAACAGAAACCTTAAACTGTAGACGTTAGTAATATCAATGTCCTGAATGGAGATTTGGGTACTTGTAACAATCTGTGCGTCTGTCTCGGTATTTATTTATTGTTTTTGTCAGGGGTGTTAGCTTTAATTGAGCTTTTATCACTGTTCACAGCATGTATAGCTAAATTCTCCTTTGCCAATGATACTTTCATATTTCTACATTTACAGATATTCTGATTGTTGAACATATACATGAGAATTTTGATATCAAATGATGCATTTACAAATCTCCACCATTGATATTGCTACATAATAACCCCCTACATGGTCCAAACCAGAAGTGAATAATAAAAGAAAAAAAAATACATACAATATTTGATGAATATTTCATTCATAAAAAAACAAACTGAAGCACATAATTATATAATGGTCAAGAATTTTAATTCTTGCATTAGATCAGTATTACAGAAAATGATATAGTACAGAGTTTTCAATATCATTTTAATACCATAATATATTCCTCAGGAGTGCTGGTCACTTGTCTGTACAATTTCACTCTTGCATTTTTTGAACTGTACATTTTATGTAATCATTTAAAAAGGCTTTCAGCACTTAAAGAAGCTGTGTTTTCATCTTTGAAGTTAAAGAAAGACAGGTTCCCAGGGTTGTCAGCCTTAAGATCGGGCTGACTGAGTATAAATGTGAGGGTAGTGGGTAAAATAGGGAGAGTAATAAGGGCAGAGCTATGAGGGGCAGTTTATGATGACGTCTGTTCCAGACTGAGGTAGCCTGTAGCACAGGACATGCCTCTGTGTGCGCTGAGGTAGCACCAGGTTTACAGATCCCCACTGCTCATCCATTCAGTAAAACTCTTGATATAAATTCCACGCACAAATTCAAAAGCAGAGTCCTTGTCATTTACTCAAACATTGTTCTGTCACTGATACCAAGTGACAAGATCACCCACTAATGACTACAAAACTCAGGTTCCACAGACATCAAAGGACTGAATAGAAGTACAATCTGCATTCTTAAAAGGATGTAGCCTCTGAATGTGTACGTGACCAACCTAAAACATTGCCTTTCAGCATCAATACCACATGACCGTCCCCCACAGCCCTGTCTTTTGGCACAGCGCACATCAACACGACTCACACTATAAACAACAAGCAAAGCGATTTGATGAACCCTTTATGAAGCAAAATTATGTCTTTATGGAGCGTATCATACTAAAGGGAAAGATAGCTGCATCACCCTGGTGCACTTTTAGGAGGGATGAAAAGATCCAGCACACGTAGCAGACCCATAGAGATCCTTCTTGTCTTTCCAAGAGCTTTTCATTCCTCTGTTCTTCTTCTACTGATGAGAAATCAAGTTTCTGATGAATGGCAGGTGCCATCTGCTGTCTAGTAAAATGCTACGGCTATCTATAAGTTCTAGTACACAAAGCAATTGCAATGAAAGAACAGATTTTGCTTGATATGGTAATATTCATCATTATATTCTTAATAATTATAACAATATATTACAGAATAAATCTCTTATAATTCACATATATAGTCTCACTTTAAAAGGTATATTTCTGTCATTTTAAATACAATGTCTTTCAAGTCGTAAATTTCACATGTTCGTTTTTGTTCGAAATGTAGATTATACTGGATCAATTTCTTCCAAATCAATAAAAACTAGCTGTGCCGTTGCATATTACAGAATAGTAATGATATGTGGACATGCACCACGTTCTTGCTCTGTACTGGGTCTGTCCTTTGTAGATGACATCATAGCCGTCCTATGACCATTACGTCCACCACTTCCCCCTTGTGCAGCTCCACGTATTGCTCTGTTTTCGGAGGCAACATCAGAAGGCCGTTGGCACTGCGCATGCTCATTAGCCGACTACTCATTTGGTTTCCTGAGGAAAAATAAAACAAAAAAATTACAATGTAAAACAGATTTCTAATATGTTCTGAACATTTTCTAAATATTTTTAAAAATCTGATTCTAATATGTTCAATATGGAAATATGAAGTGCTATTTTTAACCTGTGCTCTGTGCCCATGGTAAGGGTTCCTGGTGGTGCCATGTGAGTATACAGCGATGATATTCTGGACGTGGATCCAACTTTACATCACAGGACAGCTGTCAAGGACAAGAGGGAAAAAAATGACTTCCCAGCAAGTCAGGAACAAAAAAACTACTTTTATTTATTGATAATAAGGAATCCAAATGCATACATGAATGTATATTTCATTCAAAAGCATGCTATAAATCAGCATGTGTAAAACTAACACACAGTATCCTTCTCAGGTAAATAACCATATCTCATTTTACAGCAATTGCCAAACCTACTAGTAGTGAAGTAAGAAGGCTAAGGCTGCATTCCATTTCTTTCACTTGTTCCTAACCCTTTAGCCCTTTCCCTGGACATGGAAGGAAAATAATTAAATTAATTAAGCCAGCACTGTGAAGCTGTTAAAGTAATTTGGTAAAAATTGGAAAAATGAAAGAAATTACTCAAATTAACCTATAAAATGGAGGGTTAGGGATAGGGCAGGGGTGTCAAGCCATTGCTGTTTTTTATTCCAACCCTATTTTATCTATTCACATCCTACTTCAGTGACCTGAGCGTCCAGGAGCTGCTGTACGACAAGGCAGTGAGAATGTTGAAAAAAGCTGGCTTTATGTACTCAAAGTATAACTTTTGCTTTATTGAAGTCAGCTGGTAGGGGAAAAATAAGCTGAGTTGATATTGAAGCTGTTTGGTGGTTTGGAAATCCAGTCAGTAACATTGAGCTCTTTTGACATCAAGTTCATTTTAGAAGTGTCTTAGTTTGTTTTGCACCAGTGTGCAGTGCCTCTGCGATCAGAGGTCTTCTCTTCATTGAGCGCGCACACACAAATTCCTATTCTCAGAGCACTTTCTTTTGTCTGGATGATTACAAGATGTGACCTCTACGTAAACTACTTGAGTTAGACTTTGCCTCTTCTTATGGTCTCTCACATGACAATTTATTTATAAATCACAGATTAAAAAAACAACTTTCATAAACCAATGTGCTGAACAATAATGGACAGGCACAGGGACAAACTGGGAACACTATAAAACACAGTAAAACAGAAGTAAAATTATTAAAACAAATGTACAGATTTACCGACTTGGGCGTTCAAAAGAGTTTTGAGTTTGGATTTAAAAACAGACAATGTTGTTATTGTTAATTTCAAGAGGCAGGGCGTTCCAGAGTTTTGGAGCAGCAGATTTCAATCGCTTCTGCCTTTAAATTGAGACGTGGGAACAGCCAACAGCCCCTGGTCTTTGTTCTGGAAGGTTGGTGTATGATTAAAAGGTTCTGAAAGTGAACTGGGGGTGAGCCATTGAGAGGTTTATATATATATATATATATATTTTCTTTTTTTTTGTGGTATTTTATATGTAATATATTTATAATTATTATTATTAAATAAAAGTTTTATTATTCATCACTTCATCCTTTGATAACCCATTTAATATCACAAGAAACATACATGTGCCTCATCACAGAAGAAGTCTAGTCTACACTGAACGAGCCTGAACGCTGAGGGACTCACTCTGGCTTTGATGATAGTGGGCCGTGGGTCCAAAATTCCCTGCATCTTTCTCAACGCAGGGATGACAAAGAGGTTACAGGTTACAACAGCAGACACCGGGTTACCTGTGAGAGAATAAAACAGATGTTGAGCTGAGCTTTTAACTAAGAGAGCTCAATCCATTTTGGAGGGTGTTTGGTGGTAGACACAAATAATCTCTATTAAACTGACTATTTGTTCCTGCTGCATTTACAATAATGTAAAAACGTATTTGTACATAATAGATGTTTAA
The DNA here is from genome assembly GCA_900490495.1 of Danionella dracula. Classification (NCBI taxonomy): domain Eukaryota; kingdom Metazoa; phylum Chordata; class Actinopteri; order Cypriniformes; family Danionidae; genus Danionella; species Danionella dracula. The sequence continues at coordinate 3,858,275 of UELW01000067.1, read as the reverse complement.
AGCGCAATGGAATAGATTCAGACCCTAGCACTTCAATACAATTTCGAGATGCTCCCTTTTGAGTGTATGTGTGCCCTCCGGAACATCAAAAGGGTGGGTAAAATCAAAGCAAAAGAAGGAAAGCACTATTTCAAGCCACATCACCAAACAAACACATCAGGGCTTTGGGAGGCAGAAACAGAACTAACACCACTCAACAAAAAGCAAAAAACACAAAGCATCCCTCAGAAAACAGAACAGAGTCACATTGAAAAATTAGAACAAACCTGTGTTGCGTTTTAGATGCTGATATCGTTGTTTAGGCATGTTTTTAATTAATTATTAACTTAATCATCCTGCGCACTAATGAGTGCAAACGCACTAAAAAGTGATCATGTTTCAGAATTCTGGTTTTGAAAACCTGTCAATATGGGTTTTGCTTCAAAATTTCCAATCTTTTTCCGTTTTCTGAGCTCGAACTACATTTCCTTAAAGAAGAGCACCTACTTCCTCGAGGAGGAGGAGGCACAGGAAGTCTGCTAGCCTCGCTGTCGCTCAGGGCCACAGCCTCCAGGAGAGTCGCCCCTGTGTCTCTGTAGCTGAAATTACCTTAAAAGGGGAATATAGAAATGGCCGGTGTCACCACTGCCTACAGCAGGCGGGAGCACATCGGCCTCGGGACGGGACAAAGGCAAGTCTGGGGAGTCTAATCAGGCCAGTGGGCAAGCAGGGAGGTGTAGGTTGGTAGAAAGGGACATTGATGGGTAACTCTGGGATGATTTTGTTGGAGAAGGGTCTGTTTAGTTTGGATAAGGAACTACATAGACATAGATGTATTCCTTTCTAACTTGTTCAAGACAAACGTGATGAAAAAAGAAGCAGTCACATGGGTTTGTGCAGATGTGTGTCATCGTTTGGTAAATTATGACAAGTTGAATATTTCATTGTCTGTTCGAACACCATATTTCCTCAGTTTTTTTCTTTTTTTACCTGGAAGGGCGAAGATCAACTTTCTGGCACCATCGATGTCTAAGGTGGCAAATGTGGTAGGCAGACTAAAAGAAACAGAGAATAATCAACATTCTACAGAGTAGACAGAGAATAATAACATTTAACAAGTTCTTAAATAAATGATACAACTCTAAGTATTAGACCTCATAAATACAAAGGAGAATGTGCAGTTTAAAAGTTTACAGCAATTTCAGGAAAGACTCCCCTGAGACTGTTGCATTTGCAAATTGAATCAGAAAGTGGAATTCAGTACATGTGATCCACAATTTTGCATATTTAAGTATTACTGTCTCTGCTGAATGAAGTCGCTTCAGTGAGGTACTACAAAGGGTGTTCGAGCACCTGCACCTTTGTCCCTTGATTCTCAAAGTGCCTTTATGGATCACTATTTCAAATAACGTTAATGCATTATAAGCATTGTATTGAATAATTTAACAGAAGTGTATAATTATGTTATAATATATTATAAAAAGGATTTTATAATATTGAGTTTGATCATGGCGTCACGGTCACACAGTGGGTAACAAGAAGGTCATTGATTCGAGCCTCGGCTGGGTCAGTTGTCATTTCTGTGTGGAGTTTGCATGTTCTCCCTGTGATTGCGTGGGTTTTCTCCGGGTGCTCTGGTTTCCTCCACAAAGGCATGCGGAACAGGTGAATTGGCTAAGCACAATTGTCCCTAGTGTACGAGTGTGAATGAGTGTGTGTGGATGTTTCCCAGCGATGGGTTTCAGCTGGAAGGGCATCTGCTGCGTAAAACATATGCTAGATGAGTTGGCAGTTCATTTCGCTGTGGCGACCCCAGATAAAAGGACTAGGCCAAAAAGAAAATGAATGAATGAGTTTGTACCACACCCTTTGCGAGCGGTTTCTAATGTTTGAAAATCGTTGCTGCTATTTACGCTTACTGAAAGAAACAATAGTCACCTGATGCTGAGCTTGCTGTAGGCCCAATGTGAAACATGTTAAAGCCGAGAACATGTTACATAAACAACTTTTTTTTTCTCTCTTAAAATAACTACTGGACTGATAAACAAGAATATAAGCATCTCTGGGAAAAACCCCTTTCAACAGCTAAGAAGTGTAAATATTACTAAGATTGGAAGTCACCTGTTATATGTCATAAATCACATCAAAAGAGTACAATTTCTTTTAAGATTTAAAAATATAAACTGTTCCTGTTTATTATGCCCAAATCTATATATTCTCAAATATATTCTCCTGCAATATAATAGCGCATAGCATCAGTAAACTATTTATAAACAGCTTTTTTTATTAGCCGGAGCTGAAATAATTTGGAGCAAAAGCACATGCGATTGTTTTGCTTGTGCTAAAACCTAAAATATCTGAAATGTTTACATATTTATGTCATCACCCTCTTGAGAGGGCTATAAAAAATATTACATGTTTAATAAAAGGTAAACAAAAGTTAGTTAATTTACGCACTCTGGATAGATTTTCAGATCAGAGTGCATTGTTAACAGCTTGCACACATTCACATTTTATTTTAATTGTACATCATAAACATGCCCATTTGATTTTATCAGAGCAGTTATTGAAAGCATATTTTGATATAGAAGTTATTTCATTTTATAAAATGTTTTTGTGTTTCTCATTTCATTTTTGAATTTGTAGTTCATTAAGCCTATCTGAGCGACATTTTAGCCTCTAAATTACTATATTTTGCATGAATGGCCAAATATTTGATGTGCCCCTTTTATATTTGAGCATTTGCCACTCAGAATATCTCTCTACATGGCCTGGTTATTAGTATTGGGGGAGAGCAGTTCGTTCTTTCTTTCTACATGTTAGCTATGTCCTAATCTGACTGTTTGTACTAGATCTCTAAAGTATGTTCTGTTTAATTGGAGGGCAGAACCGTTAGTTAATATAATTAATTACGTAAGGCCTATAATTCTCTAAAACAAACCCTGACAAACGTGTTCATCACATGTTAAAAAAAACACTGTTTTTGTACTGAAGGATGATGCACAGCATATTATATTCCTTCCCCAGGTACAAACCAGATCAAACCGTGTTTTCTCACTTACCCTGGCTTCATAAACACTCGGCCAAAATGAATCTGAGCATGGAGGTCGATATCCAGCACTTGCTTCAAATAGTCCTGAAATTAATAATCAAATACGAAATAAAAGAAATTAAATTATTTATTATGATTCAATAAAAGCAGCTGCGATGAGTAAATTAAAAAAACGATGACAAACAGACGTGATTGACTCCCTATGTGCAAAGAAAACAAAATTAATTAAGTTATTTTCTAAATAAATCTTTCATTTTTGTAAGCACTAAAGAATGAAAGAAAATGAAACATTCTTGAAGCTTTATACAATAAATCTCACGCCAGAACAATCGCATGGAACGATTCACAACTAATTCTACTGCATTTATTACACAGTGCTGACACAGAGGCGAATAGAGAAATCACTCATATTCAAATTCTAGTAACAGTGTTTGAAGTTAGCAGAACTTAATCAACACAAGCTCTTCTATTTTTGGATCAACACATATTTTGAGGTGTCCAATCTCATGAGTTCTGGTTGAGCACAGGAACTCATGACATGAAGCAGACTGATCTTCCAGATCTCAGACATTCCAAGCACGTGACCTTTCATTAGGCTGCAGCACTTTCAGACAACACCAATCAACTGACCTTCTCACCCATGGACACACCCCCAGAGGTGATGATGACGTCAGCTCGACTTATTCCCTCGTTCAGGGCGTTCAGCAGGTCGTCTGGGCTGCAGGGGTTAGAAAATACAGCAATGCCAAATTACATCATCTTCGATTCGCATCAAGAAAGCATGCTGTCAAAGAATTTTGTAAACAATAAAAAATATTTGTCATCTTCAGGTTATTATGATTGACTATTCCAAATCAATAGACTGACAACTGAGTCCTAAAGCTTTGATTAAATCATGAAATGGGTTTAAGATAAATAGCCTTTAAGCTGCAGTAAAAACAATCGATCAACCCCAAAAAAACAATCAATTCCGACCCAGAACCTGTTCTCTCCCTCTGACCCTGCCGAAACAGAATCCTACGGGTGTTCCAGCACCTCTTAATGGGCAAATTAGACACCGTAATATTGGATAAGTTATGTCCTGATTCATTAAAAAATAATGAAAACAATTCTATTTTTAAGGATTACTTCGATAAAATGTTGTAAATTAATAGCCAAGCTGAAAAAGGTCTAAACAAAGGCAGTAATATCGAATTTTACAAAAAAAATTGGGATTTTTTCTTTACTTATCGCACAAGTTAGCACATGCAGGAGCCCAGAGTAGCATTTTTGGTTGCCATGTGTTCAGCAGTTTTATATTAAAAATGCTGTGTGTAATCTTTGGGGGACCAGGTAATAACTTTTTAAATCTCTTAATCAAAAAGCCCTCAATATTTTGAGTTATAATACCCAACCAAACTCTCTTAATGTGAAAAAATGTACACACAACCATCTAGTTGTTCCTATTAGAAAAAACCTTATATTTCTGAGTGCACGTGTCTGCTGCTTACTTGTCTCCGACAATGCCGAGGTTGATGGTGGGGTAGCCGTGCTCTTGAATGGTGGCCAGCAGTGTGGATCTGTTACTGTCCCTGATCTTCCCTGGGTGGAGATCATCCTCAGGGTTCAATAACTGCATAAATATACAAACTTAAACTCATTCCAAACAGATTTTAAATTAGCAAGAGCACAAGGCCACACTACCTCGTTGCCAGTGGACATGACTGCTACAACAGGGAATTTCTGCACCTCCACCTCAGTGACCCCTACAGTGGCCAACAGCCCGATCTCAGATGGACCCATGTGAGTTCCCTTAGCCAGCACGCACTCTCCTCTCTTGATATCATGTCCTATAGGCCTGAGTCCAGTCATTAAAGGAGAACGGTTTAAATAAAAAAGGTTTCATGACTTGAAAACTAATTTTAATGATAACTACATACATTTAAATATACGGGAAAAATATAATTAAAACCTAAAGATTGTGAAATAGCCATTAAATGAAACTAAATTAAGTTTTTTTGTGTGTAATTTACATACCAAATGGGAATTAGCCTCACCTGATATCCTGACCTGGACGAGCTTGCACCAGAATCCGCACCTCAAGCTCCTCTGTACCCTAAAATGATCAGACAATAAATGCTTAGAAAAACAAAGGGCCATTATGTTATACTGATTGAAATACATTAAAACATTTACAAAATTGAAAGTCTGCATTCAAACTGAGTTCATAAATAAAAAGGCTAGGAGGGACTGAGAACATTGTCCTCACATCTTCAGATTCACGAAGGAGCTCAGTGTCTTCTACTTGAACTACGGCATCTGCTCCACATGGGATTGGGGCACCAGTCGTCACCCTCATCACCTGACCTGGCATGACCGTGTGAGTGGGCTATGCAGAAGAAAACACAAATACCAATACAGACCTTGGCATTAAAGAAAATATATCATTCTTATAATAAACTTTCTGCAAACGTTTGCCGTTACATTATATCATGGTCAGAAATTAATGAACACCTTTGGTCAGAGCATCCACAGCAAGAAATAAATATCATTGATAACCTAAAGATAATGAAGCAAAGGAGATTTTTGATTAGAAAAGGTATACATTTATTTTTCACTGTGAAAAATTTTGGGGAAAAAAGTTAATAGTTAATTTGCTTGTGTTGCAACTAGGAATAATTATCAACAGCAATGCCTATTGTAGGGTTCATTTAATTAGTACATACCCATTTAATTTAATAATGACATCAGTCATTTCCTATAATACGTTGAATATTTTTTTATTAGTAATAAAACTGTGTGAATGTGTGATTAATGTCTCAGTTGTTGAATTGTTTCTCCAGCATGAAACCACAGGGTGAATACAGGCATTTTCTTATCAGTGTTTCTTTGTTCGGGGATCAAAGGAGACCCTCCACATTGAGGATCTGGGAACATCACACTCAAGCACTGGGAGACACACTGGGAGCCAATCAGAATCTATTCAAGGAAGGTCCTCGTTGCTGAAGTGAATACTAAGGGACCAGGAAAAAACAGGAAGAAAATGAATTTATTTTAAAAGGTTCATGTTATTTTGACATAGGAAGCTTGTGGCCTGTACCTTGGGCTGATCGAGGTAACTTGAGTCTGATTCAACAGAGCATGGAAGAAACATCAGGTGTAAGTCAAACAAGCAACACACTGTGCTTTAATGGCACTCTGATGCAGAGATATAAGACCTCAAAACAGTTGCAAGGGTACCTGTTTTGGTTCCTAGGTGTGTTTTTTTTTTTTTTAGTTTCTCTTGTTCATTTGAGTTTCTGAATTGGATATGAAGATATTTTTCAAGGTTCCTAAGGTAAACAGTTTGGTTACCATGTTGTTTCAAATTATATAACTACATAATTCACATAGATTAGCATGCAGAAAGGGAAATGTTATGGCTTTCTTGCAACTGATTGCTGGATAATTAATTTCACTGTGGATTAAGGAACTGGAACCATATTTTCACCCAGCAACAAGAAGCTTTTCTGGTGAGCTTGACTCAAACCTCGACTCTTTATTCTATCATGGGCAATTTGATGTTGTGTTGATTATGCAGCATTTATTAGTTGACATTTTTCATTAATTCATTCATCTTCATGTCGGCTTTCTTCCCTTTCGGGGTCGCCACAGCGGAATGAACCGCCAACTCTCTGGCATATGTTTTACGCAGCGGATGCCCTTTCCTTCCGCAACCCATCGCTGGGAAACATTCACACACACATTCACACTTTAACACTATGGGCAATCGTTCTTATTCAATTCACTTATTCCGCATATCTTTGGACTTGTGGGGAAACCGGAGCACCCGGAGAAAACCCACGCGATCAAGGGGAGAACATGCAAACTACACACAGAAATGCCACCTGTCCCAGCCTAGCCTAGAACCAGCGACCTTCTTGCTGTGAGACGACCGTGCTACCCACTGCGCCACCGTGACGCCTTAGTTGGCATTTTTGTCAACGTAAATTCTCTAAACATGGTCAGGCTCATTCAGCAGCTCCATAAAAGGGGCACTTTAACAAATGCTAAACCGCTAAACCGCCTTAGATGTGAAATGGGTGATATAGCAACAGAGTTTACTAAAATCAACCAGACAACTGTAAAGAAAAAAAAACTGTTTACTCTATTCTATTAACTAGTCAAGTATCAATCTATAAGAATATGCCTAGAAAAAAACAAACTTGCATACTATTTAAATATTTTCTAATAACAGAAACTAAAATGGCATCTACCACTGTCATATTCCATCAGTTAATCATGTTCAGCTTAACAGAATGAGGCATGACTGGAAAGCAGGAAAAGATTGCAGACAGAAAGCACACGAGGCCAGCCGTGAGCAGACGAAGGCTGACCAACGCTTCGCTGGACACAGCCCTCAGGAGTCTCCCTTACACCCATTACACACACTGACTGAATCAGCTCCCTCGCCATCTGAGCACACAGATCTTGTTCAGATAGAAAGTGTCAGCGCCAGACATTCCCCGCTGAGTTTACGAGGAAGTAAGCCTCAGTATGTCACATTTTCAATCTGCAAGAGTAACTAGTTCGACTTAATTTAACTAACCTGCTCTCCAGCCTGAGACTCCCCAATGATGAAGCGGTCTCCAGGGCCATCAGCAGCTTAGAAAAGTAGAAAAGATTTCCTTCGTCAATATAGAGATACTTATGTGATACATGAGAAAAAACTAATGCTGAAAAAAATAAGGTTTGAAAAGATTTAATATTGAAGAAAATGTTCTTAATCACATGTGTAAAACACCTTCCAATTCATACACAGCATGGATTATCAATGTTAAATATGTATTAGGTAGTGATTGTACATATTTGAACGACAATGTTTAAAATCTTCTCACCCCGAACAGCATAGCCATCTTTAACAGATGCAGGGAAAGGAGGCAGGTTGTCTTTGGCATAGACGTCCTGAGCCAGAACTCGACCCATCCCGTCTGGAAGCACAACAAATCTATCTTGTTAATAGAATAAAAAAAAACACAATCGTTCTTATTAAAAAAAAAAAAAAAAAAAAAAAAAAAACAGGTTTAGCCCAGATTATTATCCAGCAAAAGCAACATGGCAAAGCTAATGTACTAATAATGTAGATTTTACAATAGAAAATGATTCACAGATGAGGGAAATGAGGAATAACGATGAATATTTGCATAAAACGAAACACTGTACTGTGATAAAAAGTATTTCTTTTAAGACATAATCTAACAATTGTGTTTTAAGTTTATCCAGGTACCCAGCAATCTTTGGTAAAGATTAATATATCATTACCCGGAGAAGTTGCTCAACATCTATCTCTACTTGGGCACAGACCCCTCATCATTCATACACAACACCAAACAATAATAAATCAGTTAATAATCAAAATAATGTATTTTTGAAACAAATGTCATCATATCTTGCCAGTAAATGTTAAGTATAGGATTGAGAGGCGTGGTTTTACCAGTTTGTTCCTCAATCCTCAATGCCTTTTATTGATTTTGGATGTTCAAATATAACAAGCTAGTTTATTATGTGAGCAAGTACTAAAAACATGTATTTGTAATAATATCCAGCATATATTTCCTTTGTACTGTGGAGGTTGACAGAATGGACAATTAGCTTAATTCTGAAGAAATTTAAAAAAGCTACCTCAATCGAAAGCAACCTTTGAGTCCCAGACAAGCTGCGCGAGAGCTCTCCTTGAACCATTAGCAGTGAGCTCTGGCTTTCACAGGACTATGCAGGATTGGTGCTGACAATGTGTTTGGGTTCCAGGGAAACCAATAACTGACAATGTTTCGTTTTGGTCAGAAAAATAGTTTTCAGCACTCATTTTCAACTATAGTTTTAGTTTTTTTTTCTTTTGACATATTTAACATGTTTATAATATAGAAATATTCAGAAATGTGGTATAAATCTGTTTATTTTTAATGAGTTTTTACATTTAATTGATTTCTATGCACAATACCATCCAAAAGATTTAGGTGTGAATAGACAATTTAAAAAGGACATTTTCATTTACACATTTGGTAGACGTGTTTTTTTAGCGAGAAAAGTCTGTTGAGAGATTTTCTGTATTTTAGGCACGAAACTACAAGGCACTTTTCCTTCTCTTGGCGCAAGCATCTGGAAGGCATGAAGGAATGTAAGGGCTAGTAAAGAACATAAATAACTATTGTTTATTTTTGTCAACTTACAAAATACAATGTGAGAAAACTTATTAAAAAAAACATTAATCTAATCAACAGTCAATGTTGCGACCTTTTGCCTTTAAACAAGCAGCAATTCACTCTTACACAAAGTCAGGGAATTTTTACAAAATTGAAGACAGATGTATGATCAACCTGGTAAACCAAAAAGGAGTTAACCATTACCAATATTGCAGATAGATCGAGACCTAGTCATGAAATAGAAAGTGTGTAGGTCATTTAAGCATTCATATATACACACACACATATACATATATATACAGCCTCACGTTGTATACAAAGATGTATCTTATAATTTCGTTTTTGGTATTAATAATTAATTACTTGTTATGAATTTTTCTGATTATTAGGAGCATCTGATCCGAAAGCTCATAATTTCTATGCTAGTCTGGTTTCCTCCCATTCTCAGAAAACTGAAATCAATTAAAGATTCAGGTAGTGAATTGTGGCACTTTAATGCACAGTCTTTACCCCGTCTTGCACTCCAATATTAGTTTGAGATAAGAAACCCTTGACTTAAGAAAATGGAAGGATAGATAGATGTTCTGTTTAAAAGCAGAGGAATTCATACAAAGCATAAACAAAAAGGAGGAAATGTTGATGAGAATCTGCCCTTAAACATAGATTTGTCATTTCCCTCCAAGCACCAAACAAGCTAAAACACAGGCACAAATCTCTTGTGGAAACAACAAGCACCCACCTACGCAGGAATGAAAACAAGCACAAAAACAGAGTGATAACAGACAGACAGAAAAAGAGAGGAATGAATAGGCCCGGGAGACAGAAAAAAAGAGCGCAAACACAGCCTTGTGGAGATAAAGAATGAGAGATGGAGAGCAGGCTAATGCTAACGAGGCCTCTTCTCAGATGGAGCTGATTAGAAAAGACATGTTTCTCAGTAAAACAGCACATCTGACGAGGTTCTAAATATAGCATGGATCTGGAAGGGCAGATCAAACAGATGGGTACAACGCAATCTACATATAGAGATGAGCACATGAGCCCGAATCATGGAACACTGACAACTCAGTCACCATAAAACGGCATCGATTCCCTGCAGCTACAGCATAAGCACAGACGTTCTCGACACAGTTGAGCAGAGACCCATGAAGAGGCTACATGTGAGCAACATAAAATGTTCCAGTCTGAAGGGAGTATTCCTACACTTGGCTTTAAAAGAAAACTTTAGTCAATTCCATTTATGCCACTTTAACCGTACTCTTTATGCCTTTATGTGAGTCAAGGCATCATCCTAATTCTCTACTGAATGAAGGTGATGAGGAGCCCACCTGTAGATTGCGCAAAGGTTGATCGTTTGTATCAACTAGGCTGCCAACACGTGTTCATTTTAAATTAACACAATTATTAGTGAAATAAATTAGCAAAACGCTGAACATTTGGTGCAACCATCCTTTTGCTTCAAAACAGCAGCAATTCATCAAGGTACACTTGGACACAGGAACTTGGTGGTAACTTTCTTCTTTACATTGAAGATAGGTCTTGACTGTATAGTATGTTTGGGGTCTTGTCCTGCTGCAGAATAAATGTGGAGCCCATCATACCCTTCCATGATAGTTTTACAGTACTACAAGTATCTGCTTATATTTCTCAGTATTGAGAACATTATCAATCTTGAACTCCATTAACAGAAATGCATCGCAAACATTTAAGGAATTGAACATGCTCTCCAACACATCAACAAATGATCTGCCTTATCTTATAGCCAAATATTTCACATGTTGACCTACTACCCTTTTTCTGCACCGTGCAAGGTTTTTTTTAACATTTTAGTCACCCTGTTTTGCTCCCACATCAAAGGTTTGGCTTTTTGGCTGCAACTCTTCCAAGATGTCCACTTCTAGCTAGAGTCTCACGACAATATATAGGTGTACTTGGGTTCCACTGGTTTCTGTCAGTTCTGAGCAGATTGAACTGCATCTTCCAATTTCATGCTAATGCTAGACTGTGTCTATGATACTCTACATTACCCGTTCCTTTGTGCTTCTTCAAAATAGCTTGAATAGTATATATTGAATGTCTCTAAACTGTTGATTTAGTAGAACTGCCTAGTGTCTTGTTGCTGTGCTCAATCTCGTCATGCCCAAAAAAGTATTTCTCAATGCTCCTTCGTAGAAGTTTTGCTGTTTGTCACCAAATTTTAAGCCCCTATGAAGCTGTCTCTTTCAGTCCATGACTGGATTTCAAACTTCTTATGACATTGATCATTAGTACAGGTTGGTATAATTAGTTGATCATACACCTGACTCTATTTCTAAAAAAAAACCTAACAAATGTAATTGCTGGTTTGACAACAAAAGTTAAAACACAAAATTTTTATTTGAGTAAGTTTTCTTTTGTTTGCATTTTGTAAATTGACAAATATAAATGACCGCTATTCTGGTTTTTGAAAAAAAAAAAGTTTGTTAACTGATATATTTAATTAGTTTCAGAGTTTTTATTTTATTTGTATTCATTAAATAGCTATTTTTAACAATAAATATATGTTTGTTCATCAGGGGAGAATTTATTTATTTGCATTACACTCTTGGTCTCATGCTTTCACAACCATCTATGCAGATCCAGATTTAAAGAGCAATATCTGCAATCCCAACTGGTTGTTGATCATTTACATTTACAGCGCATCAAAAACTCCTCCACATCAATTTCCATCAAGCAGGCCAGACCATTCCACCTCAGCGTACTGTAAATGGCCAATCTTTTATAACCCAGAGAACATTTATACCAAATGAAATACATTTTATTAACCAAGGTGACAGGGCAAGGTTTTAAAATAGACAGCCGCTCATAACTTACATCTATCGTTTAGTATGAACAACACATTTCAGAAATTTACGAGTGACATTACTTGGCTGGGTGAAGATATTTGCTCTATTTACGCTGATCTGGACCTGCCCTCCTTGTGCTCAAACTGAGCTGAAAATCCATCACTTTTATTTGTACAGGGAAACTACACAAATGGTACTGACTGATTTAAAGCACAGTGTTCTTGTTACTGTTTTTTTTTTTTTTTTTAGAAGAGTTGAAATTGTTGCAGAAATACTGGAAAAGTGAGTGTTGTTAAAATTCTGACATTTAATATTTTTGTTTGCAAACACACAACATATCAAAACTTATCACATCAGACTCCACTGACTGAAGAAGCATTCCTTTAAAACTATGGTTGGCAACCAGAGTTCCTCCAGATCAGACCATTCTGGATCCATTAAACAAAAATATGCTACATTAAAATTCATATTTATTACATATTAATAGTCTCCTGGACCACAATTAGATTTTCATTGCAGTCTAACTCAGATCAATCTAAAGCTGTATAAACTCAGAAGCTGTACGTGTAAGTACCTATTCATACCATATTTCTAAACTAAATGCAAACAAGGCTATCTAAATCAAAGGTTCTACAAATATTTCTGCTTGCAAGTATACAAAACAAACGCTGTTATTCAGACATATAAAGAAGGCTTTGAGTTAAAAAAAGGTGATAACACATAGCAAACTACTTATAAAACACATTTTAAACTATGATTTATCTAATTACATTCACACTAGTATCTTAAAAAGTCAAAATACACTATAAATCAGTAGGAAGCTGAGAAAGTACTGGGAGAAAATGTCATGAAAAATTGTGTTTCTTGACATTTTCATACATTTCAAACTGAAATTTCAGTCATTTAAAAAAAGGAATTCATTAAATTTATAGACATTTTTGTATTGTATATTTTTTAAAAACATGTGGCACTTGGAAACTTTTTCATCAGTGGGACTCAAACACCTGGACTTATAGCCGTGTACACTACAATCATTAGCTTGTAGAATGAATCACCTGAATTTAACTTAAGAATACAATGTGTTAGACTTGTTAGTTTGCAAGTTTGCTAAGTCAACACAAACACTTTCTAGACAGAAACATGTAATTTAACTATGTATTTTAGTAAATAAGTGCCAGTTACCTTCTCCACTGATCGATTAAAAAAGTAGATTGCAAGAGCAGGCAGGTGTTCAGGATTTAATGGCACCTTTTCAATCAGTAGGCTATCCCAGAATGCAACACAAGTTTCAAAACATAGATAAAACCCTCGAAATCATGAAAACAGATAATTTCTGTAAAACTACCATGTCCTGCATTATTTTATGGAATTGATTTACAGTGTATATAACAATAAAGTATATAGTGTTCGGTTTAAAAACTCAAACACTTTTGTATGTCAGTGAATACAACACTACAAAATTGAAACATAAGACATTTACATCAAGACAGATTAAGATTAAATCTCACATTCTGTCCATTGCCGCTATTACATTCTCCTCATAAAACAATTGCTATGGCATACTTGCCACATTTACTTTATAACCCAAACTTACCAATATGAATAGAGGGCTTGAGTAAATTTAAACCAGAAGTAAAATTGAGTTGCTGTGAAGGAAAAGAACAATACAACATAATAGTGACATCACCTCAGCATTCAGAGAGTACTTATTGGTTTCAAATGATGAAGATTTACAGCCAAAGGAAAATATCTTTGAACGAACAAGTATTTTTGACATTTCCAGCTAGGTTTGATTGGGTAAGCTGAAAAAAGTTGAAGATCTGGTTGAAGATGCCTGCTAGGAAATTTTCATCTTTAAAAACTTTAAAATTTCCCCTTTAGAGGATGATCGGTCCAATATTTACATGTGATTATTGATGGAAGTTTCTTTGTCCACATGATAATCAGGGACACAACAAGCTTCCTACATCCCCCTACTGGTCTGGAGGAAGGATGGTGCTATGGCATGGCTCTTTATATTAGTTGAAGTGGATGAGCATCAGGCATGGTTGAAGTTGTGCGCAGGGTATGAAGATGCTCGATGAGGTGCTCACTGACCTTTTTGATACTTTTGGTTGTTGTTGGCATTGACCAGGATTTTCCTCTCTGCCTTTGTTTCGGCACCGGAGCAGAGAGGAATTTTCCGCCAACTTGACCCACTCTGGCGCCAGACGCCTTTACGTGGAGGTGGGGCCAAGTCACCTGGGTTGGGCCCTGCCAGACGCATTGGGCACATTTCACTAGAGTAAGGGCGATCCTGTTCCCACCCTCCCCCGCTACAGATAAAGAAATGAATGCCCAGCTCACAGCCTGCATCATGGTCACACATTTAACATCCACATGCAAGGGTGGCTGCTCTGGTTCAGCGACGGCCATGACAAATCAAAAACAATAACATGGGCTAAACATCTTCTGGTCAGCGGACTATAAATTAAAAACAATGAGATGTAATTGTGTCCAAGGGACTGGACTCCTGATGTGCGAGAGAACTGAGCGACTGTGATTGGCTGAAATTCTTCCAGAGCTTTTTTTAAAGTTTGAATTCAGGATGATTTTGTGTGGAAACTGACCACAGGTTCTGTCTCCGGATGATCTCATGACATTAAAGCTTCAGAGGAGGTCAGCAAGTAAAAACAACAGTAAGAACAAGGGATGGGCTGCATGGATTGAGTAGTAAGATTAAAGTGAGGAAGGTGGAGAGACATCGAGGTGAACAGATGTGTGACGGATGAGTAGCGACTGGTATGAAAGATGAAAAAGCAGAAGCTGAAAGCCAGTGGGGCAAAGAGCTTGATGACTATATGCCTACAGTGTTTACTTGCTTATATTCACCACAAAACAACAGCCAATGAAAACTCTTTAGGGTGACCTCAAAGAACAGCATGCTATGTTAATAGCATAGCTCACAAAAACTATTATATTTCTGTCATCATTTTCTTCCTCAATCACTCATTAATATCAAAGAGAAAAAAAAAAACGTTTTTTACAATATTAAGAGGAGGAATCAGCCAATCTGCTTTGAAAGTTGACCAGTTTCTATACACACATATAGAAACACTAGACATGGCCCACTTCACGCCATAGATGCTATATGTCATCACATCCATTTAGACGTCACCCAACAACAAATGGAACCGAATTGGAGATATATAACTGATATCAGTGATTTATCTACTAAGTGTATACAAATCTCACAGATTGAAACCTTTAACAATTACACTAGCCTCTATATTTATTTGAACTCCGTCTTACCATCTGGACTTTCTCTGCAATTATACCCCCATCATTAAAAATACTGGATGAAATTGAGTTGCGTATGTTTAGCAATAATGTCAGAAAATTGAGAATAGTCAACACATTGAAAAACAAATCAGACTACCTGGCCTTCTTTAATTATTGGCTGTGATATTTTAGTGATTTAAAGCCCTTAAAGATTCAATCATTTACAAGCAAACACATTTGATGTAGTAAAAATGTTTCGGTAATGTAATTGTTAAGATGAAATAAAAGATATGTTGATTAGTGTAAAAAATAATCATAAATTATACTAACTAGCTAATTAAAATAGCATTTTTGGATTTTTATTTTTAGATTTTGTCTCATAGTGTAAATGCACCTATGATTCAAATTCTAGACCTCTTTATGATTTCTAAGGAGGAGAACTTGTAAAATCCCAGGCTGATAAATACGTATCAACCTCACTGTATATGACATAACTATAAAAGGTGTTAATAATTCTATTGTTAATTAATAAGTAAACATTCATAATAACATAACAGCAGATGAATTGAGATTGTCGATCAACCAAAATATTCATAAGAATCTAATTTTACTAAAGGCAATTCACGAAATATAACGATATCAATTTGACAATATGATGAAAACATTAAATCATCAACATAAACTTCATTTAAGCTTTTGAATTCCAGCTAAACATTGGTAACCATATTGATAATTTCGATTGACTACAAAGGCCAATAACTAAACACAATTATGGAATTAACAAATAAATCCAGAAACAACTTTTCAATCTTATTTACCCCCCCCCCCCCCCCTTCTCTCTTTTTTTTTTTTTTTTTTCCTTCGTTACAATCTACATGTTGGTGGCACAGTTACAGTATGCTTCAACTGAACATGGGTGGTCTAGTGTTTTTATATGCTGGCGGTTCTCCAGAAGAGGAAAGAGTAACTCCTTCACAGTTTACATTCAACCATTTTGAAACACACCTGATCAGAATAATTAAGATTTTTTTGGCTTGCCTGAGGCCAACTTTGTTCACTTGCAAACTTGAGCAAGGTTGCAACTAAATTGTGGAGTGCCGTAGCCCTCAGAACTGAATTTGAAAGCCCCTGAGCTTGATAATCAAAAAGGAACTTTTTAAAAATGTATGTACTATCTATAGCTATAAAAAGCTAATGTTATGGTAACATTCCGTCTTTGAACTCCGAGCTAGACTCAAACGTTTTGTCCAATGTTACTGCATTTTCTCAGGTTTGCCTGATTTGATTGCTTTCCCTAAAACCCAACCAAGCGAATGAACTATAAAAAAACAAATAAGCAACCTAATGATATGATGCAGTAACATATTTGAGTAGGTTTGACTTTAAATACATTTACTCTTACCTCTGTAGTTGATGATTTCTGTTCCCAGGACAGGAGTCATCTCCAGCACAGTGATGAAGGCCTTGTCCATAGAAGTGAGAGGAAACGGGGACATGCGGTGTCTCCGTGCTACCTTGGTTATGTCCACAGCACTATGACCTGAGACAAAAATGACAATCTCTCAAACCCAAAAACAGGGTCATATCCACACACTGCAATGAACAAGCCCAATCTGTTACCCACTTGCTCTCAGGATGTTCTCCTTGCTGCTGCATCGTGACTGCACCTACAGATATATATATAGAGAGAGAGAATGAGAGGGAAGATGAGGAAGAGAGAAAGAAATAGGGAAAAAGACATGAAAATAGTTAAATCTCAAACGAAGCACCCTATTCCTTCCAGGAGACAGCATTCCACGGACACAGAATTCATAAAGATCTAATCATCTACACATTCAGACGAAACAACGGAAAGAAACTAGCTTGAAAACAAACTAAATGAAACAACATTATCAGTTCTACTGCCATTATTATCATTATCTTCATGGCCTTTGCAGGCAGTGGATTGGACGTTAGATTTAACAAACTAACAAGTTCAACAAATGTTGGATACAGACTAAAGTCAACTTAAAATATTTGAACCTTTGAAACAAGCTCTTGGGTGATGTCTGGGGCTCAGCTACGGGCACAAAGTTCAACCTTAATTAATTTAGTGTTTGAATAACTTTTGCAAATTAATCTAGCGTTCGAATAACATTTGCTAAAGGAAACCAGAATTTAGCTGCTAAAAGGCTGAGAAAATCAAGTCAGTCATGTGGAATTGGTAAAGTGTTGCAGTTTTTTCGTTTGATCAATCAATTTGAGTTTGGAAGGGATCCCTCAGCTCTACTTGTTGCATTTTGACAGATCTTCAGCTTCAAACAGGCAACACAACAGTGATGCTTTTTCCTCCCAAAACAAAATAAATGTATATGACTTGGTTATTTCCAGTCAAACATAGGTAAGGTGGTCCATGTATACATATATATATATATTAATTGAGTGATTGCAACAAATGAACCTTCTACTATCATATTGAATCTTCTATTGAATAAAAAAATAGCACCAACATTTTACATACCAAATCACATTCACATTTTTTAGAAAAATAGTAAGAGTCATTGTAAAATATTTTAGTATAATTATTTCTTTCTTTTTCGGCCCTGTCATTAAATGTCATTATAAACTCATAAGTTGTGTTGGGTTTGTCTGACTGGGAGCATACATCTTTTTGATCTCAAGCTTGGGTGTGAATAGTTTTAATGGGCTACCCTGGCAATGATTTGATTTCATTTATTTAAAGAGCAATAAACCTTAACTTTACATTATCCCTTTTTTTCGCATCAAATTTTCTAAATAGCCTTTATTTCATGTTGTTTTCAACAGCATTTGTTACCACCCAGGAAGGCCTGCTACACATGGGAGGTTTAGCTTTGACCAATTTTTTTGTGTGAAGATAATAATAATAATAATAGTTGATTATGACACTATACTTCGATTGTAGAATCTCCTTTTTCAAAGTCTCATAATTCAGTAGTTCCCTTAGGCCAAGAGTAATGGTATAAGAGGGGAACAAAATTCCACGCAGACAATACAGCTTTTAAGATATATTTTTAAAAAGTTAGATAAACTGTAAAAGTGTTAAGCGCACCCCTTCATGATGATAAACACAATACCCCTGGCCTATGGGGGAGACAAACAAGCATGTCCCAAATCTTCACTACTCACAATTCAGTTACAACAGACTAGCACCAGCACGATAAATCAATGATCGACACAGAGAGAAAAGTTTAAGTGGAAGAAAACGATGATGCGTAGCTGACATACAGCAAGAAAACACTGCTTCTAAATGGAAATGAACTTAAGAAACAAACAAACAGATAAAACGATCCAAGAAATGCAACTCGATGTCCACATGAGACTCCAACACATCAAACGGCTAATGAAACAAAGACGGAATTAGAAAAAGCAACGTCTACAGACAAGAGAATGAGAGAGAACGACAGAAACAGAGAAGAGGAGTGTAAAAGCAAGGAGTTTGAACTCCTGACGCAAAGCAGAGTTTGCGGATGGAAGCAGCTCCTTTTTTAATAGTTTTGCATGGGTTGGGAATAGTTACTCGCGAATCGAAGGTCCTATGGTTCCTGCGATCATCTTTGAGCCCCTCCAGCCTAGAGTGGAGCTTTTGCAATGGACAGAAACAAAAGGGTTTACAACAGACAGTGCAGTGGAGAAGCTTTGGAAGACCAAAAAGAGAGATTTAAATGTTTTTTGGGGGGACAGAACTTGCTCCGTTTACACAAAACAAGCTGAAATCAATGAGGTAAAGAGACATCTGACTGGGCGCCATTTGACTGCGAAGCTAATGTGTAGTTTGGCAGCATGCCGTCCAGTCAGTAGGACAGCAAATGTTAGCATACAAAAGGAATATGTGAGGTAAAGTTAGCAAAGTCATATCAGAAAAGAGATGACACTGGACTTAAACATTGGAGTTTCAAATTGTACTATTTTTGAAGATGTGAAGGATGAAAACATGTCAATGGTGTTTGTTATGACATTAAATCTTTTAACTTTAACAAAAAAACAATTTGAATATAAAACTTCTCGACAGGATATTATTTTAAATAATATCTTAAATAATACTTTATACTATAAAAGTATTCTAAATTATTTTATAATGTACTATAATAAGCAGGGTTTGGAGCCAGACTATGTGAGTGGTGTGAAGCGAGAACAGAGTGAGGAGTGAAGTGGATTGATTTTGCATGAAGCTAGGAACTAATCCTTTTTTGTGTTTTTGAGGAAGTTAGATTGTTTTATGATTAGCAAACAGTGAACATGTGAACAAAAAAGAATGCTTTGTCATTGTTCTTAAGTATTGCCGTGTTTTTGTAATCTCAGTGTGTACAGATCAAGAACACCCCCATCTTTTTTTCTTACCCTCCCCTAGTTTATCTCAGGCTCTTTTCATCAAACAGCAGAAGATGAGAGGAAAGCAGTGATCACAGGAGAAGCGGAAGCAATGGATAGAGCAAATGAAAGCAGAGCAGAGTTGTCAGCTCTCTTAACATCAGAGACAGAGCGGAGAAGAACACTCACAAACACTCAGGGAGGGGAATGATGTGTCAGCACACGGCCAGATGAGAGTTAATCCCTGAGCGGTGGAAAGAAGATGAAGTAATTGGGAAAGAGAATTGAGGAATGACTTATTAACAAATGACTGTCAGGCCCAATAAGAGGAACTCCACGCTGTGATTAACCAATCAGAAATGATTGATAAGACAGTATGGAGAGTAACAGCTGAAAAATTGATGAGTCACTTTTTTTCTTTTTAACAACAGCTCAGAGAGGGATGAACAGAGAGAGAGAGAGAGAGAGAGAGAGAAAGAAGGAAACAGAGAGAATGAGGGAGAGAGAGAAAGAAATCGGGAGAAAGAGACAGAGAGGAAGAGAAATAGAATGAGGAAGAGAAAGAGGCCCCAATTCAAACCTAAACAATAATTTAAATAATCTTAGACAAGACATCAAAGCTGCAACATGAGGTACAGGGGAAGCAAAATCTTGTTGTCCTTTAAAATAAATACGAGTATTTTTAAGTTACAGCCATGGTGACATTTTCCATTATGTGTTGTATTGTGTAGCTCCATAACCATCTCAAATTTAGTAGCATAACATAAAAGGCATCCTGAATAGTTGTCCTAGTTAAATGGCATGTAAAATTTCACCTTCATCAATAAAAACCCTTGAAAAAAAGTATTAAAATAACAGGGAGTTGTCTTTCATCACCGAAACCATAATAAACAAAATTCATATAAACCCATTGTAACCCTCAAAAGCTGTGTGCATTAGATCTAAATAAATGCAAAAAGAGGAATCTATTTACCTGGTCCAAGGTAGAGTACCTTGACTTGTGCATGATGACATCATCCAGATGAGCCCTGAACTCTCTCCGTGAGGCCTGGAGGAAGCCACAGGACAGTAACTCACTCCCGCCAGTACAAACACAATTCACAACACACTCACTCTCTGAAGAACAGCTCGTGTGAAGTACATGATGAAGGATAAGGTGGAAAACCATAAAATTAAACTACGCACAAACTACTACTACTACTACTACAACAATGACAACTTCTAAGAAACTAAAGCATGAGCAAAGCAGCTTCAGCACGTCTCTGAGTGTTTACTATAAACCCACTAAATAACCAGTAAACTGCTGAAAATCGAGTAGCCGTTTTAGCATTGCTTCTCTTTAAAGCCTCGTTTACATGACTCAGTTTTCACAATCAACGATGTCACAGAAAAAACATCAGTGTTCATCTTGAATTATATCTGAAACCTTACCATTGCGTTTTTTTTTTTTTGTATCTACAAAGCCAAATGAATCCAACTATTTGTTTTATCTTGATGACAAATGCATCGACTCCAAGCGTTTTTATGACAACAAAGCCTTGACGTGAATTAGGCACTGGCGTAAGTCTTATAGAGGTGGTTCTTGCTGGATGGTACAAATGAACAGGAACACTTGAATAATCATTCTCGCAACTGTTAAAGTTGAGGTGTTTGACCTCCTGGAGTCACTGATGATGTTTGAAATCATGAAACAAAACTCTAGCAGTCTAGGGCTCTAATAGCAACGCCTCACACATTTATCTCTGATAAACCAACATAATGGTTTATATTGTTAAGAGAGGCAAAACAAACATACGTGACTTACATGGAAAAACAAAGCAACATCAGCCTCTGATGCTAGTTGTTCTCGCTCCCATAATTCTCTTTGTAGCTGAAAAGCTGATCCCAGCTGTACTCGAGTTTTTTTGCACGGGCAGTTTTCTCGTTGTTTGTGATTTTTAACCTTTTGCTCTCGCAAGCATCCTGAGCTCTCGTTCAATTTCATAGATAAACATGCCCTCTTACCACTGATTGGCTATTCCGTCAGTTTATCTGATCAGCCGGGCGCACAGTTTTTCAAGCCTTTTAAAAAATCTCTCACCCTACATTTAAGTATCACTTGCATCAAATTGCCCAGTCGCAAGCATTTTTGGCGAGCAATGAGAAGCACACTGGACGAGCTGTCTAAAGAAGGGTCATGTAATGTGCTAATTCAGACGCATCGATGCTTTTTATGATATTCGAGTGTTTGAGTTTGACTTGTGGACGTTCGATGAAACCACGTGATCAGAATGCGTGAACTGCGTTCAGTCACATGACCAAACAACAGAGCAATGGCATTTTTTTAAATGTGCCAACATGTCACTTTTTAAAATTAGTTTGGTTCTTGTCGATTTTTTCTAGTTTTAATCTTCAAGGGCTTGGATCCTCATTCATTGCTGTGGCCTAAAAGGTTTATAGTGTAAAGTTGAATTCTGGCACACCGGAGATTGTACAGCGAGTTCACAGTGTCCAAAACACCCACAAAACCCGTTGAAAATTAAAAACATTCTCTGTAAACGCAGACATCCACAATCGGAAAATTCTAAGATGAGTGCAGAGTTCGCTGAAAAACTCTAAGTCTTTTACTCTAGAATTTTTACAGAGGTTGTTTGAGAAAAACACTGTCACTGTCTGATACTTTTTATCAAAGCCTTAATTATTGAACAATTTTACATGTGTTCTTTTTAATCTGAATCTCAACAATCTAATGAGGATTCAGAGGTATTTGCACAAAGGAATGGCTAGAGTTCAGTGCAAAACAAAATGTGTTTTTTCTTCAGTAGGCAATTAAAAAAAAGAGGTATAAATTCCTAAAATAATATATATTTTTTTATCTAAACAAAATTGAGCAAAACTGTTGGGGGGCAGCACTCATTTTAAATGTATTTTATGTTTTAGATTTTTCCTATAATTTTTAACGTCTTTGTATTTTAAAGTGTGTGTATCTTAACATGTTGGTTATGTGTACTAAGTGTATTTTATGTAGCTTTCTGTTAGTTGCTTTGGACAACTCAGTGCTGTGATGTGGCGTTATAACATAAAAAAAGCAGCTTTAATTTGTACTTATATTTTACCAGTAAGAAATTATATTCTCAAGCTTATGAATATTTATAAAAATATATTTAGAACATAAAAGTTCAGAATGGATGAGGTTTGAATGAACTGAAGCACACAACAAACCCACACTCACTCACAGATAGAAAAGCACTACTAGGAAGCACTACAGAAGGTAAGGAACAATAGAGTGGGAGAGACAGACTTGCAGTGGAGGCGGTGTGTGAGTGAGCAATGATTGGCCGAGTCTCGGTGGGGGCGTGGTTTAAAGCAAGCGGTACCTCTGTGACACTATAAGTGGATGAGCAGGAGGTGAGCCGGGCCTGGTGCGGGGAGAGAGGGAACAGGGAAGAGGAGTGTTAAACATAGGCAGCCACAAGCAGAGGAAACACGCACACAGCGAGCCATTAAAGATTAGAAGACAGAAAACGAACCCAAGACATAAACAAAGCCAGTCTTACTGAAAACAACTGTTAGAAGACTTTTCTCAAACAGCAGGGCGCACTTGGAACAAACATTTTGAACAAAACAATTATTTATTTGAAACCAATGATGAAAAACTTTAAGATAATCTAAATAAATATGGAATAATTAACAGAATTGGTTGTATCTATAATTTCCTGCAGCATCTATTTAATACTGACACTCGGCTTTAACACATGCTCACACACTCAGGTACCATTAGTGAAATCGAATGCAATGCAGGGGCTCAGTCAGATGCAATACGTATGTTTTCCAGTCCGGTCACATGCGGTTAGCCTCAATGACAGGCCACCTTTGCAATGGTCACAGTGAAAGCTCTCCTGCCCTTGAGACTACCTTCAATCTCCTCTCAATTTATCAAGATGAGGGGGATCTGCGGTAGGCTCATTGAACAGATGGTTTCCACACACTCAAAAAAAATTTAACCTGACAAATGAACAACAAAAAAAATAACTTGTTGAGCAGTTATATTAAATACAAAATAAGTATAAATTCAACCAACCTGAATGACTTTTCCTGTTATTTAAAAGAAAAGTATAAATACTTGTTGAGCTGGCTTTTTAGGAGCTGGATTTAAATGACGAAAATATATCACTGTAAATAAAAGTAGAAAAAAGCAATATAATAATAAAAATAAATATCAATTATAAATCAATGAATCCAAAAACAAATACTTAAATTATTGTCTAAATAAACAATTTAATAAATGCTTAAATAAACACATGTTATTTGTTCATTTCTATACATGTGCATTAAAAAAAATTATTTATTTATTTGATTATTTATTTGATTTATTTATTTATTGTTCATTTATTCATTTATGTATATCTGAGTTTTAACTATCTGTAACGTATCTATAAGTGAGGACTATTTATGACTTATAAAGCATTAACACATGAGATTTAAAGACTAAGACATTTATATTCTAAACTGACGAAGAAGAAAAAAAAACACAGCTCAGAGGGAACCAGACCTCATGTTTCAGACCATGAAATATTTAGACTCATGTGTTAATGCTTTATAAAGCATAAATAGTCTTCACTCAAACAAGCTCACAAAAACAGTTAACTAGCAGCTAGTAAATGTTTTATAACTAGCTGAACTATCCATGAGTTACAGTAGGAATATCTATTAATAAAGCATTTACTATCACACTGATTAACTGTTACTATATATATATATATATATATATATATATATATATATATATATATATATATATATATATATATATATATATATATATATATATATATATATATATATATATATATATATATATATATATGTTCTAAATTACCTCATGAATCACTAACAAATAATAACTAACTGGTTTTTAAACAAGTTTAATTGATAAATGAATAACGTATCCTCAAAATTAGTGTTATTAATAATATTATATTGACGCTTATAAACCAAGAATAAAGCCTTTAAAGTTATATTTATAAACTGCTTACAAATGTGTAATAACATAAAAATTATGGTTTATAAATTACTTAATATTTACTTGTTAATGCTTAACCATTTATTAGTAAAAAATGTATTAGTTAAAAATCTCTGTTTTTGCATGTGTTGTGAGGATTTGCAGCAAACTAGGGCCGTTACATTAATCAAAACTGAATCGCAATCACAATTTTATCTGGAAAAAATGAAGAAATTGAAATTGTTAAAAATCTCTATAGTTTGGTTTTGTGATGCTAAAGACTTATTCTCACAGGATTGTCCGGGTCTGCTTTGAATATTTCAACAAATCTATTTTACCAATGTACTTAAGAGATCAAGAAGTAAATGCATGCTCTGCACAATGTATTGCATTCATCAAAAGGATTAGCTTAAATAAATAGCAAAAAAATAATAAAAATCGCAATAAAAAAATTCAAATTAAATCGTAATTAAATTTTTCTCAAATTCGCACAGCCCTATAAACAAACCCTTATTTTTTTCATAAGCTAATTTTTATGCCATAATATATTAAGCTTTACATCAAAAATAATGGAGAGATAAATAACCTAACATGTAGGCCTTTTATTTTCATAATGACAGCAAAATAAATACCTATGCATGAACTCATTCCTTTGTCCTGCCTACTCTGTAACTACTTTTTTGATTAATGAAATTCCTCTAAGAAAACTACTTGATTTCCACAAAGAAAATCAGCAGACATAAAAAAAAAACATCAACAACAAGCATAAAAACAGATATGAAATAACCAAACATGAATGCAGGAAAGTCATAAACCCTTCTCCAGGCTATTCCCTGCAGAACACGCTGGAGATGCAGCAACATTGGAGATTTACAGCACTGTAACTCCACACAGTAGCAGCTAATGGAGCCCCCATTGAGAAAAGCCCCCGTAGCTTCCCCTGCAAAATCCCATCGCACCACTGCAGCTGTTACGAAACCAAGAGGCGGCTACCTACCCTGTAGTTCACGCACCCTAATATCCTAAAGCCCCGTCATTCTCCTGAAACCTTAGAATCACACATTCACCCCAACACACCCAAAACAGACACGTGTACAACAACACAGAGTGACGCATCAGAGCAGAGAAAGACGGTGCTTACCATGGTCTATCCTGATACACAGAAGAATGCTGCACGTCTCTCGTGCACAAACTCATACAAAACACGCATGAAGACAGAGAGCGTAGGAGGGGAGAGAGAGGTGGAGTGAGACAGCATGCAAAGCGGGGGATGACTACAAAACCACTGGGAGCTAAATTTGGTGCAAATGCAAGCAGCGAACTGAGAGACATCCAGTGTAACGTGGTTGACATCTGTTTGTGTGTACGGACTGGGTTTTCTGACAGCGGATCGTTGTACGTGGGTGTAGAGTAAAAAAACATATTGTGCATTATTACCTCTGTGCTTAGCGCGCATGGACAGCTCTGAGCCAAACAGAGCCTTATATAACAGCCGGACGCTGCACCGAGGGAATGCAGAGAGTGTGTGTTTGTGCCTCTGGATGATGTACACTTGGGAGCGGTTGTTAATCACATGCTCTCTTCACACTGCACACGAATCCAATCGGCTTCACATGCACTCTTTAGGCCTGATGGTGATTTGGGTGAAATTCATTACCCTCCATTCAGCGAATCCTGACTAGAAATATCTTCGCATCAATCCCATTCTGCAAGCTTAGCAGAGGGATGACTGGAAACCTGGAATTCAGCTCATGACATTACGCTGACCGCAAAATAAGACACGATCTACGCATTCAGGCATTTATTGAGTCACAAACTGCTGAATTGTTCCCTATATGAGAGTCAAGTCTGCAAAAAAAGGTTGCTGTTTTTTGCATAGACTCTGGCATTGCAGTTTCACATCAATGAACCATATTATTTAAGGGAGTTTTAGAAAATAAATTTGATACATTAGAAAATAATAAATGGGAATGAAAAATGGGAAAAGGTTCCAATGTCATTTTCTGCTAAATTAGGAATTGTATCCAAAGCACAGTTGCAGAGTTTGAAAGGTTCATTATATAGTTTGGGAAGTCCTTAATTATAGTATAACTCGCATCCAAGGTCTGAAACACTTTTCCTCCTCAAATTTTTATGTTTCTTATTATTGACACAGAGTCACATCTCAAATGAGTAGCGACTGGTTCGTACTAAAGCCTTCTTTCACGTCACTCAACCTGCAGTGTACTCGGAGCTAGAGATATTATCTGACTTTGAATTGTGTTTATTTGAATTATTGACAGTTTATTAAAACTGAATATTATAAGCCATTAAAACAGATTTTGAATTTGGAACTTCCTTTAAGTTCGAATTTCTTCATTTGAATTTCGTAACTTAAATATTGAACTTCTGAACTGTAAAACAACTGGAGTTTTCTCAAGACATAATTTTTTATAACAGTATTTTCAAACTTCAGATATTTCTGCACACATCCAGTTTATAAAAATAGCGAGTTTTGAGTTTTCAAGATCTAACGTGCACTGGGTCAGGGGTCATCACCAGGGAAGAGTACACTGTAAAAAATAAAACCACCATTTGTTCTGCAAATTGTATTTTTTGTATCATATATACCAATAATTGTAAATAACTAATAATCTACATAAAAATACATGTTATTTCAACAAAATACGCTAAAATGTCTTGCCTATATGTTTAACTGAGTTTTCTGGACAAACATTTTTGCATTGAACAGGATGTTGGTATTTACATAATCTGCGCATGCGTTACGAGCTGTTTGAAAAAGACGCCAACCCTCCCCCATTTTGAGCTTTCGCTCCTCATTTACAGTATATTTCGGTGTCGTTTTGGACGTCTGGTTTTCAAAGGAAAATACACTTTTCTGTTGCTTTCAATGAAAATAAACTGTACAATTTGTAAGTTTTTGTTTGTCATTTGTAAACAGACTTTAAAAAGGGTTAAAAAAGGATGATATGCTAGTTAAAAAAATAAAATAAAATGTATATATATATATATATATATATATATATATATATATATATATATATATATAAAGCGTCATGGTGGCGCAGTGGGAAGCACGGTCGTCTCACAGCAAGAAGGTCGCTGGTTCGAGGTCGCTGGGGCAGGTGGCATTTCTGTGTGGAGTTTGCATGTTCTCCCCGGGATCGTGTGGGTTTTCTCCGGGTGCTCCGGTTTCCCCACAAGTCCAAAGACATGCAGTATAAGTGAATTGAGTAAGAACGATTGCCCATAGTGTGAATGAGTGTGTGTGAATGTTTCCCAGTGATGGGTTGTGACTGGAAGGGCATCTTATCCACGGGTAACAGATAACTGCAACAGATAACTGCAATAAACTAAGCCGCGGGTAACAGACAACTTGGTTAATCGTTGCATCCCTATTTGCTTATGTGACACAGAATGATGTCAATAAAGAATGAATACAGGACGTTCTCTTAACATCATACTGCGAACATTGAGCAGTAGTACTTTAACAACCACAAGAGAATGTTTTAATAATGTCCTGGAAGTGTGACCCTGACAGTCAGGGTTAAATTTGCCCTTTAACTAGATTAGTTTTTTTTTTTTTTTCAATTTAAATTTGAATATATCCCAATCATAGAACATGTGCCAATTTCACAATACTGTCCCAGGTTTCTTTTTTATCATCCATTCATGGACAAACATATATATTTCATCTTTTACCACACAATTTAATTAAAAAAAAAATTATTAGCACTGACGCATCACAAAAACATACACTTTTTTTTTAAACTAAAATTATGTGAAGAATAGTGCAGATCCAGTCTTCGTCGAAAATCAGATCTCTTTGTCACTGTTATGAAACGAGTTGTTTTTGCGTCAACCTAATCCTTAACTGAGATTTTCAACTATTCTTTATTGTCAAAAGAAGGCAAAATCAGGGTTAAGAATCACCGCCATTGTTTTGAACAGCCTGTCCGCAGTAACAGCCCTCTGAATATCAACTATGCTAGTTTCTCTTCTACTGTGTGCATGATCGTGTATCTCCATAGGCTAAAAAAAGAGCCAGTCAATGACCTAAACCAATCAGAAGAATTCCTCATGAGCATCATGATTGGTCTTCCACCAGTAAGCCGCGGGTAACAGACAACTTGGTTAATCGTTGCATCCCTATTTGCTTATGTGACACAGAATGATGTCAATAAAGAATGAATACAGGACGTTCTCTTAACATCATACTGCGAACATTGAGCAGTAGTACTTTAACAACCACAAGAGAATGTTTTAATAATGTCCTGGAAGTGTGACCCTGACAGTCAGGGTTAAATTTGCCCTTTAACTAGATTAGTTTTTTTTTTTTCAATTTAAATTTGAATATATCCCAATCATAGAACATGTGCCAATTTCACAATACTGTCCCAGGTTTCTTTTTTATCATCCATTCATGGACAAACATATATATTTCATCTTTTACCACACAATTTAATAGAAAAAAATTATTAGCACTGACGCATCACAAAAACATACACTTTTTTTTAGCTAAAATTATGTGAAGAATAGTGCAGATCCAGTCTTCGTCGAAAATCAGATCTCTTTGTCACCGTTATGAAACGAGTTGTTTTTGCGTCAACCTAATCCTTAACTGAGATTTTCAACTATTCTTTACTGTCAAAAGACGGCAAAATCAGGGTTAAGAATCACAGCCATTGTTTTGAACAGCCTGTCCGCAGTAACAGCCCTCTGAATATCAACTATGCTAGTTTCTCTTCTACTGTGTGCATGATCGTGTATCTCCATAGGCTAAAAAAGGAGCCAGTCAATGAGCTAAACCAATCAGAAGAATTCCTCATGAGCATCATGATTGGTTTTCCACCAGTATACATCATGTGACAGGATGACTTCCGCAAAGAGAACAGATAGGATTCTAATCTTTCAAAAGTCATGATCAGATTGACCGATCGAAAGCTCGATTTAATGGGGTGATTAATCCTACAACCCATGTCTACTAGCCACTATTAGCTGGTGTGTTCTGGTTGCAGAATGGTACATGTTATTTCATCTGGGTGGATGCTGCAAACTGGTGGTTTTAGAGGCAGTCTCCTCAAGATTTAAACATTTCATGACTTATTTGAATACTGGTTTTGAATAAGATGATGTTTAGAACCATACCAAACCATGTCGAACCATGACTGAGCCACACCTTTCCCTCTTATGAGAAATTCAGCACACATCCATAACCTGCACTGACTATGAAACCCCCCCCCCCCACACACACACACACACGCCCTGTCACACACACACTCCGGCAAACGCACGCACGCACTTACACACACACATGTGCGCACGCAAGCGCAGCCTGTCATATCCTGAATTGTTTGTAACCCCTAACTGTTTAGTGCCACTTGACACCCTTGTTTAGCAACTAAAGCCAAGCTGTCAGACCCTTGTCAAATACAAGCAAGTCAGCAGAATCCAACCCTAGCCAGAGGTCACAGCTAAAGCTCGAATCGCTGTACAGTAATTTTGTCCATCACAGGAGCTTTTACACACAAATTTATCAAAATCTTAAAAATAAGATAAGCTGTTTTTTAACATACACATCAAACGCTGATACAACCAACTTGCCAAGCGCTGAATCCACTCTGATAAACTGAAGGGAAACCATTGCAAAACAGCATATGACCACTAGAGGGAGACCGAACGAGTGCAGTTCCATTTATGAACTAATTTAAATGAAAAAGGCACACTTACTCTAATTTTTGTGCACATGATTACGTAGTCAGTTTTTAAAACAAATTAAGCTGTATAAAGTATAGCATATGTATTTATCTATGTACACACATGCAGCCATGACATCTGAATGACTGTAAAAGACAAGAATGCTATGTTTGACCTATGCCTTAGCTCAAATAGGACAAAACAATTAAGCAATGATACAAAATTAACCCTATTTTTAAAAAATAAATAGCCAAGTATCTGCATGAAAATACAGACAACATAATTTAAATCCATTTTAAACACTAGCTCTCAAAGCATAGATGAGCACTAACTGACTATATAAAGCACAAACACATACCTTGCACGACTGACTGCTCCAAAAATTTGCAAGAAAATAACGTTTTAGATTTAGATTTCAATCAACTATTCCAATCCAAAACAGCAAACTGCTAGTACTCCAAATTCAACAAGTGTAGAAGCTTAGAATGCAAAGCAGTGTTAAGCAGCCAATGACGGTGAAGCAGATCCAGCCAATGAGGATTCGGTGTGCAGGAGCAAACAGAAAGCTGAGGGGAGAGTTAATGGTGGAAAACATAACAGAAGAAGCTGAAACTTACTTTGGGGGTGGGACAGGAAGCTGTGGAGAGCCGGGACTGCTGAGCGCAAGGAGACTCGGAGGGCGTGGTGCTGAGAGAGGCGGCATCCCGGGGCAACACCTGCACACCACGAGAAATGATAGATTCTGGTATCTGTGAAGAGAAGAGCATTGCAGTTAAATCCACTAAAGTAGTGCTCAGAATAAAGAACTTGTAAATTACTTAGTGAAGAGTTTATTTCATGATATAGTTCCACCAAATAATCACTTCACAATGCCAAAAGCTACATAATCATTTATTAAGTATAAAACCATTGCAAAAAAAAACTTGTGTAGTCATCATGAAAATCATCATGAACTGTTTTGCAGAAATAAATTGAATTTCAAAACGGTAACACAGTATTTTAGGGAATCATGCCTTCAACATTGCATAAATACAATAACTCTAGCAGCCAACCATAACACTACACATAATACAAATTGCAAATTCAAAATTATTTTTTTTTCTAAATTATTTGTCACATACATATACATACATGGTATGACATGCAGTGAAATGTTTTTTATGACTGTCCAACAATAAGCTAAATAGTATATAACCTAGAAAAGTAAGAGAAATATTTACAATAAATTATATTCTTAATAGATTTATACAGAATTATAATACATACAATAACTCTTGCTTAGGTTGGTACAAAATTAATCTTGTTAAGAATGCGCAGACTCACACTTAAATTAAATAAAATTTATATAACTTCATTCAAAATAAAATGGCTGATGCACAAAACAGAAATCAAAGCCAAAGGTCCTGAGTGACGATTTCCTGCCTTCCTGCCGCAGCGCAACAGGAAGTGACTGAACTGTAGTACCACGACAGGCCACAAGGGGTGTGGGATCAGAAGTGACCAGGCTTTCATTCACTCAAATGTTAAAACTGCTTAACATGTTTAATGTTTTCCCAGCGATGGGTTGCGGCTGGAAGGGCATCCGCTGCGTAAAACATATGCCAGAGAGTTGGCGGTTCATTCCGCTGTGGTGACCCCGAAAGGGAAGAAAGCCGACATGAAGATGAATGAATGAATGAATGTTTTAATGTTTTTTTTTTTTTAAATCTTCATGAACATTCTGAGGGAGATGAATTATTTTATATTTGCACTTTCATGATGGCAATGATTGGCTACGCCCATTTATAGCCTGATTTACCGATCATATGCAACGTTGTGCATGATACATCCATGTTATATACAGTCAATAAACACCCCTCGTATATATTAGCAGAAAGCAAATTAGACTCTGAGTTTGTGTAAATAAACCCCTCCCTCATTGATAAAGCATTACTAAAAGACTAAATTTAAGAAAAAATGCACAAAAAAATTATTTGGAGATTTGATCTCACTCGATTAACCCAGCCCTTCATTATGCAAAATTGTAAAGTTCACTTTTTTTTATAAAATGTTTTATTAACATGATGTTTTCAATCCCCTCGAAAGTTCTATCAAACTATTATATACACTTTTTTTAGTTTCATTCTGTGAATAATTGACAAATCAAACAATTGTTATTACATGAGGCCCCAGATGACTGTATAAAAAAATCTTTTTTCAATTACTTAATTAATCTATTATCAGCCCTGATTTTAAAAAAAAAGAACGTCAGCTGAAATTTCTGCTCCATACGCAACGGTCAACTTGACTTCAAAAGTATGTTATTAATTGGGATAATTTTTTGTGAAGAATTGTTCATTTTGAAATAAAATAAAATACAATAAAATAAAACATTAAAGCTTTGGAAGTGGCATGTAACATAAGACTAAACACCTCCATAAAGAATAATTAAAGTAACTGCTTTCAGCCCAGCAAAGGGTTACAACAGTGACCTGGTCCTCTCCTCACTTCAGAACAAGTAGGTATGGAAATATCATGAGGTTCTGTTGCATTTAACCGTTCAAAGCATAACAGTAGTTGACAGGAAAGTAAGCAGGGAGTATAAGTTACTAGAATTACAGGAACAGACACAAAAAAGTAATGCATTCTCATCCTTTGTCAATTTTTTAAAAACCCTATATGACTGTTTGACATTTCTAAAGTTAGTTTGAATTGTCCTGAAGAAGAAGACATTCCAGTGTCACCATCGGCTAAACAGAGCCTCAAATCGCTGGAGAAACATTGCTGTCTGGGAGAGGCGTGCTGGGACTAAGCAGATGTCTGCTGGGCAGAAAGGCGTCAAGCACAGGGATCTTCCACAGCAACGCTGGGCTTAACACATTGCTAATTAACACTGGGGCTAAATCAAGGCCTCTCAGGGAAGAGAGGGTTTAATTACCCAAACTCTACACTAAAAATAACAGTAAACGCAACCTCTGCCTTCACAGGAAACCCTCGCTGCGAGTGCTCCCTGTGGAGAACACAGGAACACCAACCTGCATGACCCCATTACAATAACTATATAAAGACAGCTGATGGAGGATTTATGTTCTCTCGGTCCTCTGACATCAGGGTAAAAGCTTTGCAAGAGATCAACAATGTTAGTCATTTTGCTTGCTTTGGAGTTCAACAAAGATTAAGGTAATCTTGCTTTGTCAGGTCGAGGGTTGTTTTCAGAGTATTTTTTTGTTTAAGGAAAGCCATGGAGGACAAAGTTTAATGTTCATCTGTGCAAGGAATTAATGTGTCTAAATGGGGAAACTGAGTAAAAAAAAAAACTAAGTCTGGTAGTTTCCTAACCTTCGACATAGATTCTAGTAGAGGAAACTGTGTAAAAAAAAAAACATTGATCGTAACTAATAAAAAGCTTGAAGAAGATGATTGAGTTTAGAAAGTGTTCCCAGCTATCACGACTGAATATTTTTATTGCTTTTGTTTTTTCTAACACAGTTAGTTTTTTAATATTTGGAATTGTTAACTACGTGGCTGGAAGCATAACATCAACAAGCATAACAGCCATAGCCAATCTACATGCTCTACATATCTACATTATTGATTTGATGTATAATCAACAGTTAGGTGTGCATTATACAGTTTGACATGGAGGCGAAGTAACACCGATAACCCAGTAAAGTTGACCCATACAAACCGATCTGGAATTCTTTGAATCTAACCCTGTGTGTAAGTAGCAAACACAATCACTGTCTTATGTGTGAAACATCTTCTGTTTGCATTGGTGGGTGAGGCTTAAGAGCTTTTAATACTCAAGGTATTCTTGAGGGACAAAACTGTTTACGCCATATCTTATAATATTTCTTTTTTTTAACTTTAGAGGACTGGTAAGGTTAAACTTCTGAAGTGTCATGTACAGTTTTAATGATGACTACACCTTTGAAAAGAGCCAATATATGTCATTAATGTAGGGTCAACCATCTCAAGTGTGCTTTAAATTCTCATTTGAGAGTGAACTTGCTCAACTGAGACGGGAAGGAGGGTATGAATGCCGATGTGCTTACCGTGTGGCTGCAGGAGCAGGTGAAATGAGAGGGAATGATTGAGGAGAAGGTGGAGGACGGGACCAACCCACTCAAGGGCTGCCCACCCTTTGCCATGATGACTGCATGACTGGCATGAGACGCCATGCTCTGATGATGAACACGAGACATGATTTGACATGTGCATAAACAAAACATGAATTAATGAGAAGCAGAAGTAAAACAACGAGAAAAAGTAGACAGTGTTAGACACAAAATAATTTAAAACAACTTAATGTTTTTACATGATATAACTATTAATCATGAGCTAATTTAGGTGCTTTTAAAGACAAAAGACTGATATATATAATTTTTATAATAATTTTTTTCACACAAGTATAATCTTCTTTTATTATCAAACCATTTCATTTCTACATTTCTAAATGTTTTCCAACTTTAAAGCACAACATAAAGTGAATAAAATTAAGTTAAGCAAAAATTACTTTCTAAAAGCTACAATTCAAAATAAACTAATATATGATGCAATGTAATTTAATATGATAAATGTTAACTAATAAATGCAAATATGATTGTACAGCATAGTAATTTAGACTGAGAGATGAACAAAAAATGCACAAAAAGCAGAAATGCAAGTTTAATATTTTTCATCTGTAAGCCATAAGCATGACAGTTTCATGAAAAAGTGGCTTAAAATAGTTTTCTCTGTATGTTGTAATTAGACATGAAATTAGTTTTTTGTTTGTGAGATGAAAACTTTTCCATGATAATATAATCGTGTAAGACTTATACAGTTTATGAGAGTGAAACTGGCCTCAGAAAATTTAAAATATTTAACTTAGTTCATCAAAAACCAAACTAAAGAAACCATGGAGAAATGTCAGCCTAATTAAAAGATCCATAAGCATTTTTAAAGCAAATTGTTTTACATTCTAGAAACGTATGAGCGAAAGCACAGTTGCCCTGCATTAAAGGAATTGTAAATCTGCGCCAGCAGAGCAAATGGATCATCAGCAATATGAGTTTGAAGTGTTTTTAGCTATGGTTAATAGTGAGGCTATTAAAAAAATGTATTACTATTACTTACCCATTCTGTAAGCATGTTATTACTTGCGCCAGTTTCACACTGCTTCCGTCTGCGTTACGTGTCCAATGCCGCTTTGTTTCGGCACACATGTTAACGGGTTAAAGCTTTCAGACATAGTGTGCATGCAGTGCAGCAGTCTGTTCCAGATATGATGCGTCTCTGAGAGTGCACCCATAGTTTAGGCATCGGCTCATTATTTCGCTTAATTTAAGAAAATTCTTTACTATTTTAACTGGCTAAATAAGAGTGTACGCATTTCTTAAGTGCAGCTAAAAATAATCTCACAATGAATACAACTACTTTTGGTTTAATTAAATATAAAGATGTGAAATGTATTATATATTGTGTTGGTGCAGGAAGTTACGTCAATTAACTTTGATCAACTATATGATTTTTATAAAGACGTCTTACCTGAGGACAATGCTTGAGATTGAGTCGCTGAGGCAAGTACTGTGCATGTTTTATCTGTTAATGAGAACATTAGGTAACTCTGGCTTCACACAAAAGTTAGAACAAATGTTACTTTTTTAATATAATGTTCATTTCAATAATTTAATTTTACCCATACTCAGTTGGGTATACTGGATCTACAGTTTTATAGGCTGAATACTTTTTTTTAAGCAATGTAGCATTTGTATTGAATTTTTATTTATTTTTTTATCTGGCCTATTTGTTACATTTGGCAACAAAGCAACAAAACAACCTCACCATTGTGAGACATTAAATACTAAGAATTTCTCTTATGCGTTTGATAAAAAAAATAAAAATACTAGATAAGTTTAAGGCATAAACAATGCTCGTTATATGCTATAATAAGTAATGAATGAAAAAAAGATTTTAAATTAATAAAAAAATTATAAAAATGTATTAATAAAAAAAAACCTAGTTTCAAATGAAGCCCTACATGTTTAATCAAGAACTGTATTAAAAAGTGCACTTCACACATTGTTGGGCACTCCGTCAATGTGTGGGATGAAAACGTGTCCTGTGTGAAAACAAAAGAGCTGCGCGCTCCTAGATCCACCGCCGTGATGCAGACATGACACAGACACCAAGGACACGGATGCAGTGTGAAACAGGCGTAATCTCAGGGTCTGTTGTGTTGTGGGTTCAGAGATGTTAACCATGACGAGTTGTTTCTCAAGCGACTATTCTTTTCTGATAACCGTTTGCTCCCCTGATCTCTGCTGTTTTTATTGAAATAATGTTTATTTTAAACCAATTCAAAATAAATTAATACACAATTAAAACAAACAAGCACTAAAATTATTATAAACAGTGTTAAAAACTTGTACATCTTAAAAATCGAATGGTTTCTTTTAACGCACTGAGTTGGTGCTATGAGATTGACTAGCAGTCTGGGCAGCCATTCAACTGAATAGGTATACCTAATAAAGTGGCCGGTGAGTTATAATAAGAATAATGCTTCCCAAGATTATAAAACTTTTCAGTTTAAGCTCAAGATAAACAAAAGGAAGGTAAATGAACACTTAAATGGAAGCTGGTTTTAAGTGCAGTGGATACAAGTGTCAGTTTGAGAATCTCACCTTTGCAGCGATGGCAGCTGCCGTGATGTGAGAGGAGCCACTGTCCTCAGTGGAGGCCACACCGCTGTCTTTTTTCTCCTCATCATCCTCCTCACACTGCACACCCTTGTCTTCTGTGTGTTTGTTGGGGCTGGTGGTGGGTGGAGGAGAGAGTGGTGGAGGAGGTGATGGCAGGTCCTCCAAAGCGTCGTGTACCTCCTTGACTTTTACTATGGCATCCCGCAGAAGGTCTATGGCATGGGGCAGAGCAGGCAGGATAAACTGGAAGCACTCCTGAAACAGAGAATGCGAAAATGTGATAATTTAGAGAAACAAACATGTAAATTATTCATTTATTTTCATCAGATTGCCGTCATATAGGATGTTCTGTCGCTGAATGTATGTATTCAAAATACATTAAATAAAAAAGTGTGTGTTTGGAAATGTATTGCATTGACATGCGCATCAGAGTGTCTACAACTTTGGCATGATTGCAAACAAGCTGCTGGAAGTCTGGGGAGAGCTGAAGAAATCAAATCTGAACATTTTATTTGTAACTGGAAATAAAACATTTTGGAAATATTTTTTGTTACAGAAGAGTATAAAGGGGCAATAATAAGGAGGAGAGAGAGAGAGAGAAAGGGAAGGAAAGAGAGATCGAGAGAGAGCGAGGTAGGGAAAGAGAGTGAAAGAGAGAGAAAAAGAGATGGAAAGAGAAAGAGAGAGATGAAAAGAGAGAGAAAGAGAGAGAGAATGAGAGAGAGGAGAAAGAGGGATGAGAGAGAGGTAGGGAAAGAGAGTGAAAGAGAGAGAAAAAGAGACGGAAAGAGAAAGAGAGATGAAAAGAGAGAGAAAGAGAGAGAGGAGGAGAGGAGAGAGAGAGGGAGAGAGGAGGAGAAAGGAGGGAGAGAGAGGTAGGAAAGAGAGGAAGAGAGAGAGAAAAAGAGAAGAAAAAGAAAGAGAAAGAGAGATGAAAAGAGAGAGAAAGAGAGAGAGAGTGAGAGAGAGGAGAAAGAGGGATGAGGGAGAGAGAGAGGTAGGGAAAGAGAGTGAAAGAGAGAAAAAGAGATGGAAAGAGAGAGAGAAAGAGAGAGAGAGAGGAGAAAGAGGGATGGAGAGAGGAATGGAGAGAGAGGAGAAAGAGGGATGGAGAGAGGAATGGAGAGAGAGGAGTAGGGAAAGAGAGTGAAAGAGAGAGAAAAAATATGTTTTTCTTTGTCAACTGATATGTTTTTGATTCATTTCATGGAATCAATAAAGTAGGATTTCAACTGTTTGCAGCCAATGGTTTTGCCATATACATGTAAGCCTATGTCTTATATTGGAATTAAGTATATATTATTACAGCATTTAAGTGCTTTTGGGGGTTTTGTGATTCGCAAAATGCCAGTCAGTCAAAACAACCGAAAAATTTGTTCTGTTGATTATTTTGTTGATTAATTAAATTCTGAAACATTACATGTTCGCACAGGTGACACTAATTCTAACTAATTTATTGAAATAGTGGCAGATTATAAACACTTTTTATCTTTGCAGAATGAATTGTATTCCAATTCCAACCATTCAACTGGATGTTAAGAAACTGCACTGCACAATAACTGGTATAACTGTGCTTAATGTATTTTATTCAAATAATTATAAAGACAAGATTTAGCACAAAACAAACCGATTACATTAGATTAATCCTCAGTATTTTGTCAAGTAACCAACTAGTCAGAGCTTAAAGGATATTTCTTTTGAGTTCTTGCTTTAAACTTTGAACAATTATGTTATAAATCCTAATTAATCAGTTGTCTCCCCTCAGAGCTTGCTTTTCTCAAACACGGAGGTTGAATTGCAGCCCTGAAGAGTAATATGAAGTCTTTACAGCATAAATCCCTCTTGTTCTCTTCCAATACAGCAGCCCACTATCTATCCGAATCCTCTAATAGAATGGCATACAGGCCAACCTATTGACACCAACTTAATGGAATTTCTAAAACAGTTGGACATCCTCCATTTTGAAGGGCTGAAGTCCGATAAGGACACTGCACATGAACTTAACACAGGTGGCCAGACTCGATTGCTCTTGAAGCCCATTTCTTAAGTAGTACTGACAAGAGACATTAATAATAATGAAGGGAAAAGAGGGTGTCAGGATGGAGGTCGGTGAAGCGATGGACTGTTTCCTCCCAGCAGCTTTGATGTTGTTGCATCTCCGTTTTGGTGACTCAGAGTTAAAAGGAAGATTAATGCGAGCAGACATCAAAAGTCCAAAGGCTACTTTGCATTGCCTGACCACACTATTTTTGTTGTCTTGCTGCAAGGTGAGGCAATGTGTGCCCATTGTTAAATCTGTTCAAGAGGTAGAAATGGAGGAAGAAAAATTAAAACTGGACAGGGAAAAAACGGGAAATTAAAGATTGGGTTTTTAGATGTACTGATCAAATATGAACAGGTAACTCAATTTACAGCAATACGTTTCTGTAGACAATTGAGGGGAGGGCTGGTCATTTAAGTTGTAAACCTCAGTAGAGTACATAGAAATTACCTGTAGACCTGGGTGATAAGGACAAAAAGTATATCACAGTAATTATTTTCATATTGATAATATTGTAAAACAAAAATTCTGGTACAAATAAAAGTTCAAACTTGACCCCTAACTTTATTGCCGAAAGCATAAACAGTTTAAGGTAATATTTTTGTATAATCAAAATCATCATGCTTAATGGACAATATGATTTATATTAATAATAAACTTTATTTTATAAAGTGCATTTCAAGCTAGCTTACCAAAGCACTGAATAGAAAAATAAAACATTAAAACAAAAGTAAATGAAAAACAGTCAGAAAAGTCAGAAAAGGAAATTAAAATCTTAATTAAAAAGTTAACAATCATAAGCCAGTTTAAAACTATTTGTTGTAAGATGAGATTTTAAAAAAGGATTTGGATATGGCTTCAGATAAATTCCTATAAAAATGTAATCAATCTTTAAAAATAGCACAAATATCAAGCATTGAGTTCATATTTGTTACATTACATTATTTATTACAAAATGAGTTCATAATATTCATAAAACTCACACGTCGAACTTATTTAACTATATTTTTGTTGCTTCCCAACTCCAGCTTTTCTTTACTTTCTCAATCTTCTTATAATTAATTTTCTTTGTCTCTACGCCATTGTATATCCCTTCCATAACTGCCACCAGAGTAATAAACACACAGAGTTTGATCAATGTTAAAAATCTCAGCGATTGTTTTCAACAGCACCTTCTGCAGCGGTCACTAAAGACAAAGGAGCTTGGAATTATGTGTTTACAGTTAAGGTTGAAGCAAAACTGTGTATGTCTCTCCAAGAATTGAGTTTGAGACCCCTGCTGAATTAGTTTTTCTTCTGCTGTGGGTATGAAAGCGTGTCTAAAAATGAAGTCAGTCAACAAGCTAAACCAATCAGAAGCAAGAGCAGTCAGATTCCTCATAAAGCATGGGTTCTCAATGATCTTCCAAAAGCAGAAATCAAGGATAAAAGTGTGGCGGTTTTAATCTCTGAGCAAGATGAGTGCTAATGTTTTATTTCATGCAACTCTGGAGCTCATGCTAACACGGAGAAAACTATCTCGGCGCAAGATACGGAACTGCAGTTAGCAACGCACTCTTCATGTAGCTATTGAGCTCTGTATATCAAGTTACAGAGAAAGTGTATATTGTGATTATTATAGATATTATATTATTGCCCAGTCTTACGGTGTAGAACTTCAATTTATCTTAAAAGGTCAACCAAAAGGTGCAGTATGTAGGTTTTATGTGGTGTATGCATTCACCTGCATGAGTGCGGGCAAACATAAGTTCACATAACAATGTTTTTTTTTTTTAAAGTATTCACTTGGGAGAGTGTCTGCTCAGTTGATACTGTAAAAAAACAAAGATGTGAAATAAATCTATATCTATATCTCTCCTTTTGATACTTAAACAAAAAAATGGAGGTTCTGTTCCAGTTTTCCTCACTTTTGGGCTGGATCGCACGATTCTATTGATTTGAATGGTATTGAAAGTGACAGTGCAAAACACTGTGATTCTGGATTCTGTTTCAATGAAAAGTGGATCAATATTGGACCTTCTATATCATATCATTTATGACACACATATCACATTCTATATCATATCACATCTACAACAATAAGATAAGAGATGGGACCAGCTCTTTAAAAAGCCAGTGTGACTTGCACATGACTCTCTGCTGTCCGTCCTGTTTTCATTTTGTTTGTCCAAATGTTCCCTGCCCAAACTTTATTTTGACGTCTCCAGAAGTCTAGAACCCTTGTGCCATTATATATACATTTTAAAGCAAGATCAACAAACTTTGTGCAGAAGGAAAGAGCTAGTTTTATAGGTCATGCACCAGGATACTGTTATTTAAGGAAGAATTGAAGGGGGTGCTGTATTTGAGCTGGACTGAATATGAAAAGGTTCTTCAAAGTTTAATCCCCTTATTACTGGGTTTGGCGACTTCAAAGCAGCAGTGACAGCAGAGAGTGCTGTGGCAGGGCCTGATGAGTAATGGAGATTAACACCGCCACACCAGGAAATAACTGTAATAGGATTGCCTGCTATGTATACGTTGTACAACAGAGTATATGAGAGGAGGAGGAGGAAGAGCAATGAGGAGGAAGAAAAAGAGGATGAAGAACAATAGGAAGAGTGTGAAGAAGAAGAAAAAAACGAGGAGGAGGAAGGAGAGGAGGAGAAAAGAACAAATGAAAAACTGGAGAAACAGGAAGAAGAAGCTGAGGAGGAGGGAGAGTAAAAAAGGAGGGTGAAGCACAATAAATACAGATATTAACAAAATTTTAAAGGAAGAGAAAGAAGAGAGAAAAAGAGAAAAAAGAAGAGGGATGGGGTACAATAAAAATAGAAAAAAATTGTTAAAGGAAGAGCAAGTAAATGAAAGTGTAACTTAAGATGACAGATTTTCTAAAATGTTGTGGAAATGGACCTTTAGAAAAAAAGAATCATATTTCTAGGATATAAACAAGTCCTCTTACGTTCATAGTCCACTGTTTTTCTATCAATTTAAAGCACAAGCGGTTTCAGCCGTAACATTCCAAAACTGTTCAACTACTCTGCTATGGTTATAGGTAAAAAAAAAAAATGCTACTGATCTAATCCAACTCAATGATATCTAAACTGAGCTGCTCCTAGATTAGCAAAAGTGTTGATTGGACTTCAAAACAGCCAAACACGTCTCAATGTTGCCTACACACCAAGTGTGAATGATCCGGGAAGAGCAGCTGATTTCAATACAAAGTCTATGTAAACGCAATAAGGCTCCCCGCAGCGTGAAGGGTCCGGAGAACATGACACGGGGGACGTGAATGCTGTGAGAGACGAGGCAAACCGGACTGATCGCCGAAATACAAACCTGTCTATTCAGACGAAGTCCGCATGGCAACCAATCAGGGGCTTGCTATTATAGTTACATGACTGTTTTATGAAGCTAGAACATGGAAGAGACAAATATCACAGTTTGTGGATAGCAAGAATGAATGGCTTGTATTATTATCCATGGGGAATCACAAACGACCTTGCTTGGAATTAAGTGGGTGCGGAGGTGGCTGAATCTGGTAAATTATACATTTAAACATGATATATTGATATTGCGCTGATATTAACTACAGATAAGCATGCTAGTTAGTTTATTTATCATTGGCTGTGTGTAGGAAGAAGTTGAGAGGGTTGTGGGACACTATTTGAAGGAGAGGAGGAAAAAATAGAAGCGAAAAAATGGTCACTCCCTTGTCCCTTCCGGCGAGCTCATGCTTAGTTCCGCACCGTTTTCAGAGTGAACCACAGGTCTGAAAGTGGTCAGATAGGCGCAGGAGACGTGTTCTGTCTGCGTATTTGGCGCTTGGTCTGAACGCCCTGTAAGAGTTGTATATTAAACCTAGTGGAGTTTTCCTTTAACCAATTTCCCTAAACGATTGCAAACCCTCAACAACAGATACAACCGAACAAGAGCTTACCTGTGAGCCCTTCTTACTCCCAGGTAAATTGATGACGAGCGTTTTGCCTCTAATTCCACACACAGGTCTACAAGAAGCAGATGATCAGCGTTTAATCCCATGAATAGAGGACACATCATCCTCACTAATGTGTTTAAGAAGAAAAGGAAGATCAAAAGTGAGTTGTGCTTGCCTGGATAGCATGCCGAGCGGCGTGACATTGAGAGAGCCCATGAGCATCGCCAGAGCCATCCCTGGAGCTTCACGCTCAATCACTTCTCTGGTGGCCTGCAGACAACACAAAAACACACAGTAAATTAAGACAAGTGCACTGAATATCAGTCTTCACTTTTAGAGATGTTACATACTCCATAAATTCATTCTTCTTTGCACTCATTTAATAATCCTAGTTAGGGCCCAAGGCTACACGGGGCTAGGATTAATGTAAGTTCATTATCCTAAAGGGTGAACCACTTTCTGTCAGAAATAGTTAGAATAAGTAAAAAAACATTCCCAATTGTGGTGTGTTTAGAAAAGGGGTTGTATGAATTGGGGAAGCACATGTTTTTTGACCATGCTATAATGAGCAAGGAAAAATGGTTTGGATTATTTTAGTTATAAAGTTGGATGTTTAAAGGACTTCTTTATAAAAGGAGAAAAAAAATAAACAACCCAAAATCGGGAACATAGTGGGTTTTTTGAAGAGCTCCAGTGCACACATTCAGAAACCTTCTCAATCCCATCTCCACTGTAGCGACTTAAAGGCTAGCTGTTACAGCGCTATCACATTGGGTCAGAAGCCGATCATGATTCATTGATTATTGCTACGTGAAGATCGATCAGCTGTCACTAAAAAGGCCAATCTGAAAGAGCCAATTGCACAATAGACTGGAAATGACCTCACCAGCCAGTAAAAGAAAACATTTACATCTTTACAAAGAAATGTAATCATGGTACGAGATGCATGAAAATGTTTTAACCCTTAGTGTTTACATCTGGTATATGTCTTAGAAATCTGCTTACAGATAAAAATGTGGATGTGAACAAAGAGTTTTTATCAAATCCCAATGAAATTCCTCAACCCTCTCAACTTCTTCCTGCAAACTTCCTTTGATAAATAAATAAATTAACTAGCATGCTTGGTTTTAGCTAACATCAGTGCAATAACAATTTATATAAAGTTGATTAATTAAAAATTTATAATTTACCAGATTCAGCCATCTCCACTTAATTACAAGCAAGATCGTTTTTATGTCCACATGGATAAAAAATTATCCTGATGTCCACATGGTTAAAAAACTATCCTGAATACATGCACATTTTAATAATGGCATTTTCTATTATACATTAAAGATACGTTTTAATTAGAAAGAGAAGGGAGAATTGTTGCTCTCCATCAAGAGTTTATCAAAAGTTTTAGTCAAACCTAAAATCAGCAATGCTAACATGCTTTGCTAATTTGAATCTATGTGTTCCTCTCATGGCATTAATAAACCAAAAACATTTGTAGCTGCATTAGTAGACATTTGTTTTTACTACTAAAGCCATCTCTCTGCTCTCCTTAAAGGTGCGATATCATGCCCCTTTTAAAACACTTATAATAAATGGCATAAAATGCTTATATTTGTGATTTTTTGTAATTAGGTTACATGGTCATGCAGGTGCATGTATTGTCTGTAGGGGGAAACAGTCGAGGGGGGGGTCC
Organism: Danionella dracula; assembly: GCA_900490495.1. NCBI lineage: Eukaryota > Metazoa > Chordata > Actinopteri > Cypriniformes > Danionidae > Danionella > Danionella dracula. The sequence goes on along the minus strand of UELW01000067.1, from coordinate 3,813,681 downwards.
CTTTCTTCCTTTTTTATTGTTAAATATTTGATTGTTGCTTTCTTTGAATGTTGCTTTATTTCTCACCTTTGCTTTGTTTGCTTTTTTTAACATTAAAAATGTATCAAAGAAAAAAATGTGCCATGGAATTAATTTCCACCACTTAGCCTCGTAGTAGCTTGTGGTTCTTACTAGAATAAATATTTGATCACTCTAGACTATCACTGCATCCTTAATATCCTTCAAAAGGCAGTATTTATCCTAAACAACGCCTTTGAATCACCTTGTGCTCCGCAAAACGACCCGTATAAATCCTGTTCTTTCACTGCTTTTGCCACACCCCCTGCTGGGTTTTTCTTGGTGACACACAAAATATCCAACCCTGTCCAATGAATATATTCATTTTTTGCTATGCTAAAAACACACTTGTGTCTTGGGACATCCAAAAACAAACTTTCTTTTCATTGTTTATCGACGGTTCTACTGAAGACGTACGGCCCTGGCCGTTTTGCAGCGTTTACTTTTTGTATCATCACCTGTTTGTGTGTGCACCTATGCACGTTTCTGATTCCTGCATGTGACTCCAGCTGTCCCCTGATTCGCCGATCAACAGCCAGTATCTGCGAATCAGCGGCGGCAGCTGGAGTTGAAAAGGGAAGCGCCGACATCTGTCCAGCAGCGTGGGCTCTGCGGAGTCCTTGGCTGATGCGGGTGAAGAGAGTGCCCGTTTGATCGTTCAGTGTTTGTTTGAGTTTGCCTCCTCTTATGAATTCTGTTTCCTACCCAGTGTGTCACGTATATTGTCTTTTGACATCCAGGGTCTCAGAGACAGCTTAGCATGTCACGTGACATACATTCTCCACGTAGGATTGTTTCTGTTATACACACTAGTTTAGCGGTGTGCGCCAGGTTTGTTTATTGTAATAATTTTCTAGTTAGTGTAGATTACTTCTAGCTTTGTGTGTGTTATTTAGTTTAGAATAGAATTGTCTGCCCTTTCTAGTTAGTTTATGTTTTGTTTTACCTGGCATCCCTCAGTCTCTGTCCCTGGAGTGAGTATATTTGTATTTGATTAGTTTTACTCATCGTTCACACTAATTGATTAATTAAAGCACATTTGATTTGTCAAAAATTTGTTCTTTGTGTCCAGTTGTTCCTAGTTTTCATTTCTGTTCCTCCACCTTTTTGTTACACCCCTACCCTAGATCCCATCACCTTTTTGGGATTCGTAAAAAATGGGAAACTTCTGGGTCAGTCGGTGTGTATATTTTTTTTATTGAGATACATTAGCGGTTCATTTGATTGGTCAGTAGGGGGTGCTATGGTCAATGGGCTTGTGTACAGACATTTTGAGCTCCCAAAAAAGAAAATAGGATTACACTAACATTCACAAACCAATTTGAATAAGACTTGAGGCATATTTTTTGCTGAAATAATACTAAAATATGCAAAAAAAGTAGTTTACAAAATACTACACCTTTAAGAAATCTCCGATCTCAAAGAAATCCTGTTCTCAAAAATGGCGCCTAAAGAAACCCACACATATTTGAAAAAATTCCAGAATCCCCAGTCAAATGTTTCTCAACCTTCACGACCAATTCAATTAAATTAAGCAAATTCATACTCACATTAATAACTATACTCAAACACACACACATAGCCTAACAACCAGTTTGAAGTGTGCATCGAGAACAAAGGAAACAAAAGAGATTTCAGGCAAAGAGGATTCCTTTGCGATGTGGCATGCTGTGCCCTTGAATTGAGTGAAACTTCAAACGTTCACTTAGTAAAAAGTAGAGGGAGTGAAGAACACATGAAAAAAAAAAGCCATAGAGTATTGCTTCATTCCCAAACAGACTCCCTGCACACACACAGGCACGCACATACAGCATTGTCGTAGCAAAGAAGGAAAATAAAAACTTAGTTCTTCCTTGTGGACAATTACTGTATAAATATTCTAAAGTCCACCCCCAAATCAATTGAGTTGCATGCAAATAACATCATGTTTTCTTAAACTGATTTTCATAATGGTAAAGAAGAGATAGCTATGGTAACTTTCATTCATCTTCATGTCGGCTTTCTTCCCTTTCGGGGTCGCCACAGCGGAATGAACCGCCAACTCTCTGGCATATGTTTTACGCAGCGGATGCCCTTCCAGCCGCAACCCATCGCTGCGAAAGCTATGGTAACTTATTCATTTTAATTTTAATTGTTTTATTTTTAAATTCCCTTTACAAATGCATTTGATGAAAATGTTTTAAAATTGTACATTTAAAACGTTTTAAAATATGATTGTGAACCTTACAATACCAGCTAATTATATACTTTTAAGAAAATCTTTCTGTACTTGTAATAGTACTCCTAAAACAGCAGCTTCCGTTGATAGAAAATAGGATTGTACCGTTTGAAAGTAAAAAAAAATGGATACATTCATTTTTATTTAATTATGTCAAATATTTATGTTCAGGAAATCATTTAATAGTGTGCTTTTATTTTCTAAACAACTTCCTGACTTATTTCCGCTCCAGACTGCATGTGGGGTGGTGCACGAGTATGTGTTCTCTATAAGGCAATTCTTTCATACTGATTTCAGAACAACTAAATAGATTATCAGCTAAATAAAAAGTTTGAAATAGCAAAACCTGTACAAACAAATGTAACGCTATCATACATAATTTTCATTAAATTTAGCAGCTGATTTGAACCTTTAAATTAAAAAAACACAGCCACACTGGCTTATTAATATGACAGAACTAATTTGAGCTAAAGGTAGTAGATATAGTAGATGAATAGATATTTTAACATTGCTAAATTTACCTTGCTCCTGCAATGCTCATGCCCCCAACCACCTTTAATGACACAACTCAGTTTGGCATGGCTTTGCTTGGCTCAATTATGTTTTGAATGGGATTGTTTTAAACATGTCACTCAACGAGCATCAGGCCACTATGCCACTGTAGTTCTTTAGTTAATGGTTTGATTAGTGCTGACTGTCCTTCACTAAATAAACTTGTACTGTGTGGGAAAAAAAAATAGCTGCACGCTCCATAGATCCACTGCCGTTATGCAGTAAGGTTTAACGGGGTTTCTTTGTAAAAGGAACGTTCACAGACCAATACATAGGTGATCAAACCATTTATTCCAAACCAACTGAACCAAATATGCACAAAAAATGAGAAGATCATTGAGTTTATGCCTCTATACATAAACATGCCAAAGATAGTAAAATACAAATAAAATCGTACCTCTGGTGTGACATCACGTGGTGCAAAACCTGTTCCACCCGTGGTCAAGATCAAGTTGAGCTCCTTTTCATCGCACCAATCCACTAGCGTCTCCTTTAACACAGAAAGAATATAATCATAAAGTCTGCAAAATGTGGCATCTGACAAATATCCATCATGATGGGACTATGAAGTCCCTCAGTTTAGCAAACAGGAGGTTGTATGTATTGGTATCTGGGGCAGCACAGTAGCATAGCATAGAATAAAAAAAGTTCATTTAGTTTTCATTAATTTCTCTATCTCATCCACATTAGATGAAGCAGAAATGGACAAAGCTCACTCTTCTCTCTTAACTTGTCTTTACCCTTAGATAAAAAAACATGCATCACAGAAACCAAAGAAAAGAACTAGAAATGGAACTTGGGGAGCTAGAGCTGCTGGAATAAATGTTTAGTAAATGTAAAGTTTGTTTGCCAGATAACAAATTATTTGGGTTTATATTTATAGATGAGTAAACACTCATCTTCTTCTTAATCTATATGAATGAGCCTCTCGCGCAAAGCAAGATGATGCTGCACCACCTTGTGGACTGGGTTGCCTAAATTGATTAATAGCCGAAACTAAAACATAATTTATCAATCTCAAAAATAATTTTTTCTCAGTAAATAAGAAAATATTTGCGAAGTGAACCTATAAATATTAAAAACTATGTAAAAACAACAACAACAACAAAAAAAAAACACGGAGCTACCTATACATTTACAGATTTTGTGCAAACATTGATGCAAACTGATAAGCAATTTGTCATAAACTCTTAATCAACTTTAGGCTCAAATGCATTTACCTCAGCTGCCCCTAGTCTCTGTAACAAATTACACGCAGATATACGGAACAGTCCTGGCCTTGAGAGCTTTAAATTTATTACCATCATTATTATCATCATTATATATATATATATATATATATATATATATATATAATCAATCTCAACAAACAACCCGGACAAAAAAGTGCGCAGAGGACAGTAAATATCCGAGTTTTTATCATTTTTAAGCATTTTTAGTAGATTTTTGGAAAGATATTAGTGTTGCTCTTTTTGTAAAATGTTATTTTCTTTCAGAAGCACCATCACAAATATTAAATGTGGGACAGCTGACACACTGGGACTTTAGAGGATCACAAGGATAACAATGTCTGAGTTTTTATGTCTTTAAATTCACACACATTTCATATTTTTCATATGCCGTAAGTATGGATACTCAAAATGTGCATTTACTTAGCACAATAATTCAAACCTACACAACCCTCAAAACCAGACTCTGAAATTTTCTCCACATAACAATGACTCGTGTACACTTATTTTTCTTTGATACTTCTGTGCTTGCGTGCACTTTGTAAGGATCACATGCAGCATCACTGTCCTCTAGGGGGAAGCACTGTGCCAAGGTGTGAATTTCTGCACATGTTTGAGTTGTATCCTCACTGAAAGGGTGAGAGGAAGTCTTACCTTGATCTCATCAATCTCATCAGGGACTATTTTGTATGCAGAGATTATGCCTCCGAGCCTGTGAGTTAAACACACAGATGACAAAAAGTGTTAGTCTGTTTAGTCCTAACAGCAAGGATGAAACAGAGCGAGGAAGGAGAGCAAAAAGAGCCTCACAATGCCAGAGGTACCAGACAACTGTCAAAATATATCACCAGCACACTCCACGCACAACATGGAATGACCAATAAAGATGAAATTTAGCTCTTCCTTTTGTTGTTTTACTCACAGCTCACAGAGGATAAGATGTTCCCTGTACTCTTTTAGGCAAGGAAACAGGTGGATTAGAGCAGTAGTTACATTTCAATTACAAAACTCATTTATAAACATAAATGAACTACAAGAGCTGGAAATCTGAACAGACAAGAAGCATAAATTAAGACTGACCTACGTGCAAGTGTGCTCAAAAGTGATGTTTTCTCATTGTTTGTGCTTTTATAGCTTGTAAGAAATTATATTACACTATATTTATAGCTTTATTTAAATAAAAAGTTCTCTCATCTATTCTCTATCACTAAATAACATCACAGCTGTTTGCCTGAATTGAGTGATGTAATTGTCTCGAGTGTTATATTAATAAACAAAAAATTAAAGCATTCCTAAAAAACAGTAGGTAGCATAATCAGTTAGTGTGGCGAACTCTGGGTGACCTTTAGATCTAGTGTAATACAATATCACATTCAGCATACTTCTGATTAATTATTTAGATAAATATTAACATGAGTCAAAGGAGGGGAACTTTCCTGATAAAGTAAAAATTTATAATAATATAATTAAAGCAACAATAATTTTTTTTCATGAATATATAAACTTCTAAAACGTTTTTTTTTTTTTGCTGTTTTCAGACTGCAGAACTTAATGTTCAATTTAGGTTGAAATCTGATGTTTCGTTTCTAGTTGCAAATTTAAATACTATTCAAACGCTATCTGTTCTCTGTCTGAACAAATATGACATGCATTCACACACATGGAAACACTGTCAGCAATGCTCTCAGGCACTTTAATTATGTAAACGTCTGATTAATGTCAACTTTATTGTACTAAACAGTATTAAGAAAAATAAAGTAAAATTGTAAAAAGCAAAGTTAGGAGACTATAAGTAGGGTTACAAGTGCAGTAATAGCTGCTCTGAGGATGCTGTGGTCTTCTCTAGTGACTCAAATCGATTAGAGAGTGTCTTTAAGTTTAACTTTATGGCGTAAAACCCTGATAAATGTGACATGACATTTCAGACTGAGGTAAAACTCAGATTCAGGACTACATATGAAAGTTGTATTTAAAAATAATCTGAATTGAGTTGTTCATTCAAATATACTACACAGATTACATATAGGCAAAAATATATTTCAATATATTTGAATATGTATGTCAGTTTGGGCTACAGAAGCAGCCTTTGTTAAAATCTGTACTCATTTTTGAACTTTGCTCATATTTATGTAAAGTTATGTATGTATCAAAATCTAGAAAATAAAATTACTTCACTCAGAATGTTCTGAGAACATATTCTCAGAATGTAAAAATGTAAAACGTATGCCGCTTACTCAGACTTTATTAAACTCAGAGCAGTCAGGGAGTGCTTTCTCTTTCTTGCATACATGGACCAAACATCTAAACACTCAGTTACAATAACAAACAAAAGACTTATATTGTAATAAAATGAATAATACAAAAAGTTGGGAAGAGATGTGGGCAGACTAACTTTTCAAAGTTCTATATACTCAACAGCCAGGCCGTAGACCGGTATTGGTTGGCTTCATGTCGGCTTTCTTCCCTTTCGGGGTCGCCACGGTGGAATGAACCGCCAACTCTCTGGCATATGTTTTACGCAGCGGATGCCCTTCCCTGCCGCAACCCATCGCTGGGAAACATTCACACACACATTCACACTTTAACACTATGGGCAATCGTTCTTATTCAATTCACTTATTCCGCATGTCTTTGGACTTGTGGGGAAACCGGAGCACCCGGAGAAAACCCACGCGATCACGGGGAGAACATGAAAACTCCACACAGAAATGCCAACCGACCCAGCCGAGCCAAGAACCAGCGACCTTCTTGCTGTGAGACGCTTCCCACTGTGCCACCGTGACGCCTGGTTGTGAATCATTTCATTTTCATAAATTCTGCCAATATAAGGACCAACGAATCTTTTGTCTATTTACCATCTTAATGCAAACTATGAATGAAGATAAAAAGTTAAAGTGAACAAATACAAAGTTAAAGAGAAGGAGACCCATCTGTTCCATTTAAACATATGAAGAGCAAAAATTTGGTCAACATGGAAATAAGAGGTAAGGCAGACCACAGATATGTTGAATTTGAATACTTGTTTTTGAGAAATGTTTTGTTTTAGGATTTTATGGTGTATAGATAATGATTTATCCCTGCTTGTACAGAGGATAATATTTAGAACCCATGATAATTTAAATCAGGGTATGTCAACCATTATCAATGATCAATTGTCAACGATCAATTAGATTTTCGTATGAATTTTTTATTTGAATCAGAATAAGAAAAATGCTTACTGCCAAATGTGCATGTGCGCACACACACAAGGAATTTGTTGTCCAGTGTTGTAAAATTAAATGACCAAGAGAATAACATGTATGATCAGTGACATCTCTGCTGGATATTTTGTTATTTTGCATCATACATTATCTCCAACCTCAAGCAGCTCTCTTACAAATTTGGCTTAATGGCCATAAAAGAGCAAGAAACGTTGAAATGGTTAGAAGGCGAAATGGAGAAAGAGACAGGGACTAAAAGAATATGCTGAACACAAAGATGCAGAGCTCTTTAATCCGGTTGCCAAGGAAACCGCTGGTGTGTGAAGATTGGGGCTTTGGGGAGAGGTGCTTTAAGGCTGAGATGAGTTTGGGATTTCAACCTGGCTATTTTGTTTGTGTAAGTGAGAATATGCATGTGAACAACGTACGGTGAAAGAACTGTACATTTGACTGGAGAGTCTTGTGAAGTAGCAGAAAAAATCCAAGTTGTGACAAATCGAGTGGGAGTTGGGATACTGATGTGTAATTAGGTAAAAATAGCAATAATATTAAAAAGTAAATACATATTTATAGAATTTAGTAAAACTACACATTGATAAAACATAGTATGTTTTTAAAGGGCTCGTATCAACTTGTTTGGGATGTTTTAAGGTAAAAGTGTGTTTGGATGGTGTGTACATACTCACAAATAGAAGGATATAACATAAAAAATGTTTTGTACATTTAGAGCAAATCTATTTTTTATCGACAGTGCAGTTAATTTTGAGCCAAATTGTACCCTGCTTGACTGCGGTTCCTGCACCCACCAAATCATCTTTTTTCTCTTCAAATCCTGTCTAGAAGAGCCCACTCATGACAGATGTGTGTCAGCAGTACGGACTGCAAGAAGCATGTTTGTTATTGAAGGAATTTACAGATAAAGGAGAATTTCTCAAACACAGTACAGCAGGGGTCAAGTCCTGCAGGTTGTTTCCCTGCAGAGTTCCCCTTCAAACTTCATGCAGTGTTATTTTCGTCAACATTGACGATAACTAAATAATTTTGTCGACGCACCTTTTTCTGGTGACAATAACAAGCAGCTGCAATATTTTCCTGTTATGATGAAAACTTAAGATGCTTGAGAAGTTTTCGATGACGAGATGAGAGGACCAATATTTGAATATCGGGGGACAGTTACGCATTCAAAATGTATGACATTTCATGATTCGTGACTAAAATCTCTCATTCACAATACAAAGTTTCCATCCCCTCATGTTATCCTTGTCTGGTCCTGCTCTCCAACTGACATGCTGCTCACACATTGTGCAGGCGGTTTCTGCGGTCCCCAACTCATCAAATATCAAAATTGGGTTTATTAGTCAAAACGATGTGGAAGAAATTTATCATGATGTGTGCCGCCTAAGCTACCGTAGTCCTGCTTTTCACTTTGTTATGGCCCGTTAAGTTTCTGTTGTTGTTAGTTGTATAAAGGAGGGCATCGCAGAACATCACTGCAAACAAAAATAAAAAATTTGTTCTCTAGACAGGCACAGTTTCTTCAGTCATCTGGAAAGGGTTCGACCTTGCTTGTTCAATTAAACAACCCAATTAAACAAAGATTGTGGTGATTAATAGAGGTAGCATGTGTGATGCTGTGGGCTAAACCAGAGAATAGCAGCCTCAAAACACTATTGTGTGAACAAAACATTGTAAGACAAAACGAAAATTGTAGCCCAAAAAATTAGTTCTTATGTCTTTTTAAATAAGTCAGTTTTCCTCTATGTGAGGGTTTATAGCTTTTTGTTTTTTAATTTTAATAAAAAGAAATCAATTAAAAATTAAATGCAATTTTATTAAAACAAAAAAAATGTGACACTGAATTTTTATGTAAATTGTCCAGCTCTACAGGGACATGCTCAGCAAAACAGGAGGCACAATTTAAAAATATTAAAGCTTATCTATATATACTTACATTTTCTTAGTTCTTGTTTAATATCTTGAAAGCACCATTTTGACAGGTTTGTTTATGTCTTTGTCCAATGACTTGTCAGTTTAAACATAAAATATTGTAAAAAGAAAATGTAGATATATTACAGAAACTCTGAAGAGCTTATACAACACTGAGTTTTGTGAAGCAATTTCTACCCAAACCATGAGTCTTTTGTGATGTTAAGATATATAATATATACATTTTATGAAATTATGTTTATTTTTCTAATATAACTTTAATTACAAACAGGATGTGAAGTGAAAGGCAGTAATTGCATTATAGAACAACTATTTTATTAAATAAGAAAGTGACATGACAGCTAGGTGTGCAGACCCATACTGTTCCTGCATTGAACCTTCCAATTCCAAACATGCAGGCGTAGTGTGAACACTCACTGTGAAAACACTCACAGAGCAGTGGAAAGCTGAGCCTGGGGAGCAATCCTGTGTCTTGTTCAAGGACAATGTGTGATTGTCTAAGGTGGGAAATATTTCAAGTTAGGCTCTCTGTCCCTATGCTACCATCATTTTATACATGGTTTATACTGTCCTTGATTCCAGAGCTCTAAACTGAAAAATGTAGCTTATTGGAGACCATAAATGTGGGTGAATGAGTTCAGTTCCAATCTAGTGCTAAACCTATATTATGGCCATGCTATTTTGATGACTCAGATTCAACCACAGCTAGATGTATGCTCCATTCACAAAGTTCTGACAAAATAAGATATCTACAAGATATACATACATTATACATCTATAAGAAATATAAGACAATATATTGACATTTCTTTGATAGCAATCAGAGTTTTTCTATATCAATGTCACTCACTCTCTCTCTCTCGCGTGTGGGGGGGTGTGCGTGCGTGTGTGTGTCTCTCGACGTTCCTATGTCAATGTCTCTATGTCCTCTTGTTTTCTTCTTCTATGTTCCTCTCTCTGTCAGAAATTCTTTGTTTCTCTCTCATTTTCTATGTCAATGTCTCTATGTCTCTCTTTCCTAATCAATGTTCCTGTGTATGTCTTTATCGATTTCAATGTCGCTCTCGCTCTCTGGCAATGTTCCTATGTCTCTTGCTCTCTGTGTGTGAGTATGCGTTTCAATGTTCCTATGTGAATGTCTCTATAGGCTCTCTTTCTTAATCTGTTCTAATGTCTACATCTCTATCGATGTCAATGTTTCCCCTTCTCTCTCCCTCTCATCAATGTTCCTATGTCTATGTGTCTATCTTCATCAATATCTCTCTTTCTTTCTGTCTGTCAATGTTTTTACTTCTGTCCCCTTCTCTCTCTCCATATGTCAATGTCTACCTCTCAATCTGTTTCTCTACTGTATCGCTGTCAATGATCTCTCTATATCTCAATATTCCCATTTCTCTCTCTCTCTCTTGAGTGTCTTTCTTTCTCATTCTCCCTTTCTCTCTCTTTCGTTTTCTGTCTCTCGCTCTAAACAATTTTGGTTCTGTCCTCAGGGGATGAAGACACAGGACTAAACTTAATCTAGAGGGCGGTGAACCGTATCTGTCCCTCTCTGATTAATTCAGCTCTATTTTTAACACATCTCGTTAGTCCATGGGTAAGATCTTCTGAATCAATCAATTCACCTGAGCTGACAACACACTGGAGATGAAGCTCACCCCAGTCAACACTGTATACACCTTATCCATCACCCCTCCCAGAAGCACCTATTCCTTCTGCCTGCACCCCATGCCTCTTGTCTCCTCTCACAAGGCTCTAAGACTTACATCCTGCTGTCTCTGTCGCTCGCCTGACCTTGGTCAAGGAACAGATACGTGCTCTGAAGTTTTTGGGTTTTAAAGCTTAGACAAATGCAGATTGCAGCACTGGAATTTGTACAAAATGTAGACAAAATGTATCCTAGCCTTCCAATTTATTTGAAGGAGCAATCTACTACTGAAACACATGCAATGAACAAAATGGAAGCATTGTAAGTAATGTAAAAAGAAAAAACATAAAATATAAAACAAAAAAGGATACTATGCACAAACACAAAGCATCAGGGCTGGAACTGACCAATGGAGAGCAGAGCAGCTGATGGTGATGCTCAGTGTTGTCAGCCGCATGAATTTCAATTGTCGAATATATAAGAGTACGCATTTCTTGGATTGCGAGTTTTTCCTATCTTGGAATTTTTTTCTTATCATGGAACAAAATATTCTTCAAGTGGCCTTTCATACCTTGGATTTTTAATAACGTGAAGAATTCGTATCTCGAGGTACCACTGTATATTAATGGGACCGAGAAGGCAAAGACTAGAACATGCTGATAAGTGTGTTGTCAGCCAACTACTGGAGCTATTGTAGGAAAGTTAGAATAAAATGCATCACATGATTGTGATGACCTTAAAGCAGTAGCTGGATGTCTGGTGGGATAAAAACACTTAAAGGACCAATATTATTGAATCACAAATGACATTGCAGACAGCTTCTTGATCATGTCCTCCTCTGTGACATCACAGCAAATGTTTTAGATTTTAACTCAAACATCATAAATATGGAGGCTTTTTTTTATTTTCTAAAATTTAGCTTGGCTTATTATATTCCAAAAAAATTGGTCCTTTAAACTTAACTTTTACTTTTAAAAACAGTTATTACAATTTTTATTTAGCAGGATTGGCTGTAGGCAACTAAATGAGGTTGAGATAAATACACAAAAGATAATGAATCATGAATCACAACATATGATCACCTGATTATCAAACACTTTTAAATATCCTTGCACCACTGTTTTTTTGTATGGTGTCCTTGATCATCCTGAAAGACATCTTAAATAAGAAAAAGATTATAAAAAATATTTACCATATAAAAACCCATAAAAAGAAGAAAAACATTAAGATTTGAACATTTTTAAATTGAGAAATCACTTCTCTTGGCTGATTGGTTGGGTATAACAAAAGAAAATATGGGCCAATCAGGATCTGATATATGAACTGAGGGACTTTGGTGATTTGTTGTTTTCAGTTTCAGTTTTAAACTAAGGGACTTGTGAAAAAATCATTGTGTAAGTGTGTGAAGTGTGGATTTTACTTAAGTAAACTAATATTATTTGTGAAGAATGTAGTTCTGTCATATGCATCTCCCTGCCTTTAGAGGTCACCAGGCTACCCGCTGCCTTGGTCTTCTTCATGATTCTTTGTTTTGTCCAATGTTTGTTACCTGTTCCCAATCTAACCTCTGCTCTACTGTTGCCAAGGAGCAACCTCCTGTATTCCCTGTCGATGGGCAATAGGACGTGACTGAATTGTAGTACCTATTGTAATTGTAGTTAGCAGCGGCAGTGGCGAGCAGGTTCTCATTCAGCCTCAAAGTTAAAACTGCCTGAGCTGAAAAAACACCCCTGGTATGGCATTTTTTTTATGCAGATCATTTGTGTTGACCTTCATGAACACTCTGAGGGGGTGAATTATTTTTTTAAATAGTTTGTTTAAAATATATTAAGATTTAAAACTTCAGCCAATCAGACATCTTCGCTACAAATATGCCCCACCTCAGTGGACCCATTTGTGGATGCACTTAGATGATGTTTTACCCTTCATACAAAACTTATGGGTGACCACATGCCTGGGTTGTGCGTGTGTACACAGTCAATGATTGTTCCAATTTTTGAGTTTGATATTTGTTGCATTTAATTGTAGAAAACAGCTAATTCTGAGAAGTTCAGTTGTAATTGAAAGGGCTGAAAAATTTTGGAAAACAATTGAATCGCTATTATTTTTTACTAAAATTAAGAAAGTGATTTACAGTGAGAGGATTTTTCCAAAGCCGTTCTACATTTTTCCAACAATAACATTTTAGATTTAATAGAACACTATCTATTATATTCTGTCTATACTATTTAAATATTCTATAAACAGACATACAATGAAACTCTATGATGCAAAAATGAATATTTTATCAAACCAAGTGTAGATTATAATTTTTTAATCAAAAATGTAACTTCCACATACTTCAGTAATTCAAAGTGGTCATAACAAACTAGTAAATCTGTGGGTTGTACTTTTTAATAACTTGTTAATGTCACAGACTTCAGCTATATCATTAATTTCTCTCAAATGACTTTAATTGCAGTTTGTATGATTTAAACTATTTTGTTTATTCATATTGAAATGTAATAGCAAATGTCGCTAACTGCACAGCCCTAGTAATAATGGGTTCTTTTCATTTATTAAAATCTTAATTTTCTGCTATGCTTGAAGTCTTTCAATTGGTCCCAACTCCAGTGCCCCTGTGCAATTGCTCCACTACAAAATACTGTACTTTTTTTGTACTGTTTTACATTTGCTCTATGTTCAGTGCTTTGGGAAGCTCTTAGGGAATTTAAGTTACTCAAATACATTTGTAAAAGATTTGTGAAAAGTTACATTGAATAGAATCCTTCTTTTTGAAGAGCCAGAGTTTCTTACAGTGAATTTAACTTTAAAAAATACTATTTAAAAATATGTTGAAGCTAGTTTTGCTAACAGGATCAAAAGCACCCGCTCTTCGGATAATGCTCTGTTCACAAAGGATCTCTCGCAACAGTCATCAAAATCCATGACGAAGTTCAAACAGCAGCAGCTTGATTCTGTGAGTCACTTACAATGATGGGTCATGCACGAGATCTTTGAGGTTGACACCACTGCGGTCTTCAGCAAGGTTTCTGAAACAGCTGTCACTCACTGCAGACATAGAGAGATGAAGAAAAACGTGAGAGAGAGAAATGAAAAAGCACATCAAAGCTAGGAAATAACAAACTGCCCCTTCACAAAGCCCAAACGTCTGATTCCTTACACATCACGATAGTCCTGAGGTTTGAGAGAATATGAGTAATGTCAAAACAGATTACTCAAGGAGGGCATGCAGCTAGGAGCGTGGCGAATCATACACACAGTCCTCACTCAGCCAACAATGTTACGCACCACAGAGCATTGACATTAGCGTCATTATGTCACCTTCGTCTGGGATTTTACAACCTGTGCGATGGCAAGCAGAAATAGCAGTGCTGAACTCAAGCTCAGTTCACATTTCCCATTAGTTACAGTAGCAGCTGAGAACAAGATTTTCCTTGCTTGTTTGCAACCATGCTTCAATAATTCCACATTGTCCACCTACTGAACCTATTTCTCAAAATCTGGCTTTCAAATGTAGATGCGATGCTAACTCCAAAACCATAAGCGTATTAGCATATGACTGATCATGTTTACATATTAATGACCAAATAGAATTGCGTTGCAGATCAGTTTAGGATAAACTAAAAATAAAACTGAGACATTTAGTGGGCCAATTATAACAGGTGATTTATATATGAGTTTATTATTGGAAGAAAAAAAGGAATTTATAAACTAAGAGTTTCAAGCCCTTCAACATTTTGTTCCAGCCTTGCTTCAAAATCCTTAGAGTTGTACCCTTCAAATACGGACTTTGCTGCATTGGGTGCGCTTCATTAAGGTTAAAGCTAAACTGTGGAGAGCCCTGCAAGAATCACGTTCCTGTTCTACCTCTATAATGATGAATCAGCCCCCCAAAACAAAAATTTTTTCATAACTTTAAATGATTTTTGAGTCTGATTTAACAGTTTGCTACAAACATTAAAAACATACCACTGATTATAAAAAAAAATGTAAGATTATTTTTAAGGTTCAAGCATATCAAATACAAAACTTTTGCATTACAATAATACGTGTGAAAACCAACAGTGTCTATTCAAAAGATATTGACCAAACAAAATTTGAACAATTTTAAAAGTGTAAAATAAATACAAATAAAGTTGAAAATGAAACAAAAGAAAGTTACGTAAAAGCCTGATTAATGTGACATGAACATTCAGTTTGAGGTCACATCGGGGGAAAAAATCGGATGCGAAACAGCCTGGGTCAAATAAAAAATAAATAAATAAAATAAAAAAAAGAACTGAGCCTTTCAAACTGTAAAAAATATTTTTTTGATACAGGTCACATATAGATAAAATAGTATTTGTGTCACTTTAAAATACAGTCTGAACATAGCAGTAGTCTTTCAACCTAACAGTACTGCAATAATTAATGCACTCAAACAAATTAGATACTTTTCTTAATATATATTTGTTTAATGCAATTTGAAGCCAACAATAAGAAATTATATATAATCTAAGGAGGAAAGCAAGTAGATAATTTGGATTTATTCACACCTCCATGTAAAACACAAGAGTGGTGTCCACATTGGTCCAATAGAAAGCTTCCCATTTCTTTAAGTGCTGAAAAAAGGGAGTAACGGATGAACTTGAACCAAATTGTGCCAGGTTGCTTGTATAACTAACCTTTTAAAGAAACTACTTGTTATTCCTGCTTTAAGTCTCCCAAAGAAAGTGTCCTTTACATCTTATACTAAATAGTACACTATAAAACAATCAATAAAAACAGGCCAACTGATGGGTAATTTTACAGACCCTATATATACTAACATAATATATAATAAAAGTAATATTATATATTATATATTTATTTCAAAAATAATCGAAATTAAACGCAAACATTTTTAAATGTAAAATGTAAATTATTAATGTAAACTGAAGACAAAGAGACTTAATTGATTGAAAATATGATTGTTTATTGAAGTTTTTGTTTAACTTGCAACATCAATATCCTCTAAATTAACTTTTTTCTTCCTTGGTGGCTGTGAGTTTGTGGTCTCTTTAGACTCTTGTTTCCAGGACTCTAACAGATTGCTTAGTGGAGAAACTTTAGGTCTGTAAAAATTCTGCCATGTGAGATTAGTGCTGTCCTTCCTTTTAGATAGTCTGAGGTAAAATCATGTTTAAATTTAACTATAGGCTGATCATCCTCTGTTCACTCCATAATTTTGTAAGTCTGGCAATACCCCTTACTTACATTACATTATTCAACACTATATTTATTACTTCTTCAATTTTTTTATATTGTTTTACACTACTCTGAACATAATTTTATTTTATGCAGCATACCTTGACAGTGGACACACACATGTGAGCACGCACGCACGCACGCACGCACGCACACACAAGAGACGGAGCTGTTCCATATACTATACTAGTGTTGGATGTACTATGCTTTTGTTGCCCAAAAATTTCAGTGTACAGTTAGACTGAACGAATGCAATTTTAACAAAGAGCTCTGTGATGCCTAAGTAGCAGTCATTACTCACAGAAGCCCAGCGGTCCCCTGTGAGTGCGATGTGCATCACGTTCTGTCATCCTGTGTGCCTTCTCATCGTCATTACATCTTAGTCATACTTCGCTTAAAGTATGTCTGCCACAACAGAATACAGGAAAAACTGAAACCGCGTTAATTGCGTAAAACATTTTTTAACAAGTTATACAATTATAACGCTACCTTCTTATACTGTTAGTCAAGTTTACTCTTATTTACAAAAATGCTTGGTTAAATAACACGCTTCTGTCTAAATAGTGTTTTTTTTTTAGTCAATAAGACAACTTGAGTGAGTCTAACACATTGTTATTGCATACTAAATTAAAGTTAAAACCGTGCGTTATTAGGGACTACCTCAGGATACAGTGGGTAGGACACCCAGGTGCTCATATATTTTTTTTTTCTTCTTGATTCAGATGTATTGTAACATTATAGAATACACAAATGCATATTGTTTGGTAAAATTACAGAAATGCACATTTTTAAATTGTGGGAAATGTTTGAAAAAAAGTTTCTACCTGTACTTTCTCCATTTTTTTACAGTGCAGTTGGATATTAAAATTTCATATTAAAAGCAATGCACTGTCAGACAACTGTCTATAATCACTTCCCAAAGGTAAAGTGAACTATATTCTCACTAATGGCTTCACTGTGTAAAACTCTGCAGTGAAGAAAAATGCAAATGCAAGTGCTTTTAATAGCAGCATATTCCATCAGCATTATGTAGTGGACATTAAAAAGTCCAGTTTAGCTGAAATCAGGTCAAAATCTGTGACGATGGAGGAGAATGACCTGTGCTGTGTAAATAAATGATAAAGCACTGGCCTTCATTGCCTCCCTATCAAGTACAAGAGCTCAGTGCAACACTTTCTTCATAATTGCAGCATTTTCTCTCTCTTCTCTCTTGCTCTCTGTTCTCTCTTTCACACACCACCCTGCTAACCCTTGATCTATAAATAGGCTGGTGTTCCCTGCAGGAGGCAAAAGAAGTGAGCTCTCCTTAGAGAGGCGGCAAGAAACTTCCAGTCACCGGTATGCAATTGCAACATCTATATAGGTATGAATGAGGAAAAGGCTACTGATGAAGAAGCTACACAGACAATTGTCCATAACTTTCCATCTATAAGAGAGAGGCCGAGTGAGTAAGAGAGAGAGAGAGAGATATACTGACAGAGAGAATGATGAGAAACTCTTTTTTTTAACTGAATAGAAAAATCAGAAAGAGCAATCTAGATCATAAACACCCAGAATAGGGAAACACTGGAATGACAACTAGGGTTGGTTAAGAGTCTTAGGGTGTTTTCACACCTCTAGTTCATTTCATTTAGTGTAGACCAATAGAAACAATTGACACATTGTTACAATCGTCGGCCGTGTTAATCATTCACATCACAATGGATGCTCTGGTCTGAACTAGCTGGACATAATCTATACAGATCCATTTGACTTCATACTGGCCACTCATTGGTCACATACATCACCCCACGGAGTCCTCTACTGCTTCTCGATTGGTTAGAATGAGGCCCTGTCCACACATACCCAGATATAGTAAAACAGTTTTTTCTTTCCCCGTTTAAAAAAAAAATCTCATCCACACGAGCACGGGTAAAAAACTGCATCCACACGAAACCGGATAAAAAGATCTGAAACGATACAAAGGGTATGTCTACCCAATAGAGGGCAGCAGACTTCCATTGAAGTTAAATCAACAATTCGGAAGCTTTCTTCACCTCTGAGCTGAGGATCTTCAAGGTTCAGCACTCTCTTTTAATGGCTGGGAAAACCAGCTCACACAAAGGTAAGAATAACGTCTTTTATAAATGAAAATTTTCTCACCAGTCTTTACCAACAACTGTTTCACTCAACACTTCCTCATTCATCTCAGGCTCAAAAGAATCCTGTTTGAGTGCTATTTTTACATTTGTATGAGGTGAGCTTGTCTGTAACAAGAACACTTAAAGAGTTTCTTTGCCTTAACATGCACTGATCAACAGAGCAGTGTTCTTGAGGGTTTTGGACAACTGAGAAGATATGGGACCATCAGACAAGATTTCTATAAAAGTAAACAGCTCCTCACTACTACGTGTTCTGCAAGCTGCCATGACAACAGCTGCCCTATATGCCAAGCGCAAGCGTGTAGGTTCCTGCATTTTTTTGCCGTCTTCATATGTTGTTAGTTTGGAGCGGTTATAAAATAGTTTGATAGTTCTCACCACAAACAAACTGCCCTGGAGTTCGTTTGGAACCGGCCTGAGACCACCTCGTCAAGCAGCTCCCAGACTGCTTTTTCATAAAATTGAGGACCTCACTGATTGAATACCAAATTGCTATTTTTAACACCCCTTTCAACTAATTGTCCAATACTACTTTTGCATTCCATCTCAGCTGTTCGACAACTACCAATTCAGCGCCGGAAGTTGTTTTTCCCATTTGGTTCAATAGATGCGATCGCCATGCAATTTCACTCTTGAATACTTTTCGTGAGGAAAAGTATGGATCATCTAACCTGAATTAAACCGCAGCAAATTATAACACAATGACACACAACAGTATAGCGACATCACACATTCAGAACTGAGGTACTTGCAACTTTTAGAAGTCATTTAAAAATGTATTTGAGATATAGATAACAAATATGACAATAAAATGGTAATACTACAAATCTGACTAAATTAACAACAACCCTGATCTTTTCTAAAAAAAAAAAACCTAACAAACCACACTACACAAACACAATATTTTCTATCTTAAAGCTTAAACAGGAAGAGATTTTAGTGGAAGTATGTAGGCAATGGGTCCCACATAGAGCCTATTGCATTGCATTAACAGCGTGTATCCTGAGTGCATGCCTTGTATGGTTTCTGAGAATCTACTTCACTTACTGGTGGTAACTTGTTTGCAGTGTAGCAATAATAAAATATACAAACAATTTGATTATTTTGGTTATTAACATTGTAATCCGTTATTACTTAAAACAACACCTACTACACAAAAGTAGGTTTCAACCCAAACTTGGCCACCTCCCAAATGATGGATTAGCTTGGTGAACTCCACACAATACTCTTAAGCTGTCCTCACAGAGACTCTGCTGCAGTCAGAACACACTGCTGAACCTCTGATTCAACTGTTGAAGAGGTAAGTTGGGTCATTATCCAGACGCAAGACTCTGGTGGCAAGCTATTTACTCTAATTCGGAGGTTCTATCTGTGTTCAGCGGGGTTTTGCGCTTCAATGTTTTTGGATTTCATGTAACAAATGCAAATAGAAACTTAGTTTTTTTAAATAAAAAGTCAAAAGACGTAAATAACGTTACACAACACATCACATATCGTAATTAATATGTCAAAGAATTTGAATATTTTAATAACTACAATTTTACAAAAATGTCAGCTTTAACTTATAAATTCAAAGGGGTTTGTCAAAGTAACGCCAACATTTAGACAGGTACTCCAAATGTAGTTAGATTTGTGTGTAACGTGAACATGTTCTTCACATTTTTGAAAAATGTTCTGTTAAAAAATTGTGTTTGCTAAATTCTGTTACTATAACTATACTGGTTAAGTACCTAAATAAAGAAATAATTAGTAAATAGAGTTTACTAAAAGTGTCTAACCCAAGAAAGCTATACATGTAGATAAGGTGTCCGTGATGAATATTGTTTGTGATATTTAAATTGCTTTCTAAATGATATACAAAATAAGAGTCCAGATATCTTTATACTCAAACCAACTCTTGATTGAGAAAATTGGTTTCAGTTTGTTTCTGCGTCAAGATATCCTTAACAAAGCACAATTTTTGTTTCAAAATGCTGGCTTTGTTTGTGAATTTCAATGAAGTTTCACTCCGTAGAAGAGCTGATGTTTATTATGATAATAAAATGAAGTCCTTTATACTCTGTTTGCAGACAGTCATCCACAGACTCACACATGCATGCTTTTTTACAACCTGATGTCTGTGACTCACAGCTCTGCAGACGGAAAAGTCTGTCTGCCTGGACACTTTGGTGAGGTGAGAGTTTCCCTCTCAGCATGAAGTTGTGAGTGTGTGTGTGTGTGTGTGTGTGTTGCCTGCGGCTGCGAGTAGGTGTTAGACTTGCATGAGCCAAGCTGGTGTAA
This sequence comes from Danionella dracula, assembly GCA_900490495.1. Classification (NCBI taxonomy): domain Eukaryota; kingdom Metazoa; phylum Chordata; class Actinopteri; order Cypriniformes; family Danionidae; genus Danionella; species Danionella dracula. The sequence continues at coordinate 3,793,183 of UELW01000067.1, read as the reverse complement.
AACCCGGTCTCGTTAACCCCTGCCTGCCTCCAGTGAAGACCTGTGCACCTCGTCTGTTCCTCAAACAGCGCAGGTCCAGCACCTGGGAGCAGATGAGAGCCTGCTCTAAGCGGCTAACATCTATGAAGAAACACTCCCTTCAAAAGAGCTGCAAAGCCTTCAGCAAGGCACTGCAAGGCCAAGTCTGTCTCTGAAAAAGCACTTTTTAAATCCAATATTTTCATTAACTTGATGTCCAGTTCCGTCTCTTTTGGGGGTTCCTAGATTCAGTATGAAATCAAGAAGAAAACAAACATGTAATTTTCTTTTTAAAAATATAAATGTAATAAATCTGCTTCCTTTCCATAAACGGTGAAGTGTTTTCAGAACCCATATCTAAACTAAGAGCATCACTTTGGCTTTGGAACAGTTTTTGGTTACTGGATAAAACCCTAAAAATTCTGAATAACTCACATAGTTCAAATCCATATCGGGCTTGAACTGTGAGAGTGTACAGCAGTTGATGTAACAAAGAGTCAAAGTGTCCTAAGAAATCATGTTTATAAAGTGGAAACTGCTGTTCGGAAACAAAAGTTAAAGTTCTCCTTGTGCTACAGAACAGCATATTCCACTTTATAAATGTAATTTTTAGGACACCCTGACTCTAACCTTTAATATTGCACATTATTGGTAATCTAATCAAACTGATTTAAAGTGTTTTTTTGTAATTATGATCAAAGTTTCAGTGTCTTCTACTACAAAATGCCAATGAAGCGGCTGGTTCCAGAAGCTGCACGTGACGTCACAACTAAACTGATGGATTTCTTGCATTATGAATAAAAAATTTGAAGGCATTTTATTCTACTCAAGAAAACTCAAGGCATATTTTCTAATCTAATCTAAACTAAAAATTTAAACTAGAGCAGTTTCCCCAAAGTAAGAAAAGGCTGGGCGATAATTCTATTTAAATAATTATAGCAGATATACATTTTCTCGATAAGACGAAATAAAGTGGTCGTTTCAGAGTCGACAACTGCCGTAACAGGAACTAAAGGAACTCCTGTGTTCCATGATCATTCCCTCCATGTTAATAGAAGCTCCAGAGTTGTGTGAGATAAAGCAGTCGCACTATTCCTGTTCAGAGATTTAAACAACTGCATTTAAATTTTATTGCTCAACAAAAACAAGCCATATTTTGTCCACTTGTCATCTTTTTGCATCTGTGGAAGTTCCTGTTGCATGAAGTAATCATCTGGAAGAACAATCAGAAGACGCGCTTTGATAAGACGGCATCTAATGCTTCTGATTGGTTTAGCTCGTTGACAGATAGCCTGTTTAGCCAATAGAGACACACGCTCATGCTCTCATCAGAAGAGAACACGGTGGTCAGAGGGATTGATTTATAAAGTGGTGTCAGATCCAGATATTTATTTTTAGTGCTAAAATGTGTGCTATTTTTTACAGGTTATGAATACCTTTTTAACAATTTATCTAAACTGTCTTCAAATAAAATGTTTTTTTATTGTAATGAAAAAAAATTTGAATATATGACCAAATGTTTGGCTTGTTTTGGTAATAAAAATATTTGAAAACCTCAGCTAATTACCATGTTTGTAAACTATTAATCCAGAGCAATGCTTGCTTTTATTTGTACCTGAAATAAAAATGTGACAATATTGTGATACTTATCAATATCGACAGTTATAAATAACCATATTGTGATATATTTTTTGTCCATACAGCCCTGCCTCAGAATTGCCTAATTTCTGTATTTTACAGATATGCTTATGATGCTTATATGATTGTGTAGTGTCATGGTTTGTTGATCCGATCGTTAATTGGGTTTGATCTCCATCATCACGCTGTTTGCTTCATTCAGTTTCAGTGATGCTGTTTTCAGTTTTGTCACACTTGCTTTGTCATTAATACACTTTGACTCAATTCTCTCACTTCATTCTGAAACATTTCCATAATGTTTGTTGATCTGTATGTTGTTACACATCTTGTAAATAAATGGAAAAAAACACATAAAGATTAACTGCTGATTGGCTGAAGGAGCTCTGACGAAAATTACATATAAACAACATAATTTCCACAAGAAAATATTGCTAATCATTGAAAACGGACAAACTGTAGCATGCATTATCAGTATTCTACCAACATTCTTTTAGACGTGGTGTTATAAGCCCCAAGGTCATGTGTCCAATTCCCGAAGGAACTGCTTCAAGTGGCTTTGGATAGGATGTCTGCTTTTATCCAAGAACAAATGGTTCTCGGAGACAGAACTCTCCAAGCAGCCGCATAATTCAAGATCACTGCAGAAATGCTGCAAGACTATTGGTTCAATTAGGTCTTGTTTGCTTGCTAGCTGATTTGTTTTCCAAATCCGATTTGGATCACAGCTTACCTTTTGGATAATTGTGCAGTGTTTACAAGTGTTCAATAAGAGTGGCACATGCACAACATGCTCCAAACCAATCAGAGAGGCTCCCTGGAGAAACTCCCCAAGAGTGGTGTTACTTATTGCTTACTTATTGGTCTAGATTTAGTTAATGAGCATCAACTAGCAATGTGGCAGTACAAGACTACGCGAGTACTCTAGAAACAAACAGTACTGCTCTGGTTTGTGCAGGTTTCAAGCAAACTCAATTAGACCAGAGACAGGAACACACTGATCTCTTGACACATAGTTAACAGAGCAGGACACTGCATGTGATGCGTGTGTGGGTATGAGAAGGGATGATGCTAAGGACAGAGGAGAGCAAGTCTCAATGGAACTTAAATCAGCGAGCTGCATTTCAAAGCACCTTTACACAAAACGTATCACAAAGCTCTGCTTCTAGATAAGCATTTCATAAAGGCAAGGGGGATTATCAGGTGGGGGAGGTGCTTTGAAGTAAATGTGGAAAAAAATGTGTGTTCTAGGGGATTAGGAGGAGGATGTAATAAAAGGCCAAAAATATAGGTTTTCTGTAAAATCCCAATGTCTATTTGTAATGGTTTGAGACAGGATGAAGACATTAACGTACTCTTAGCAAAGACATTAAACTTGTAAAAAATTATTTATTTTTCCGTTTCTTAAGATTTCCTTTTATTTGCTGTTTGTGTAGGACATTTGGTGGTGTTCCATTACTGAAAAGAACTAAGGAAGTATTGCTGCTAAGGTTTTAAGTTAAAACTAGAATGCACCAAAAGATAGAGTTCCAGAGGCAACTGAACATAAATTACCCCTGAGTGGGTGTTCTGCCCCCTCATCTAGGCCTACAGTACACTTCGACCAACAGATGATGTCCTTTAGTGAATTTGAAATAGAAGAATGTTTGAAACTCTATTTCCTACATGAAAGGTGGGTGTAAAACCAGAATGCATGAAATACCCACAATTACACCCATAATTATGTGCCAAACTTTTAAAATAATATATTTATGAACATAACATACCACTTGTATAGAACTGCAACTAATGCTGCTTATAATAATAGATTAATCGGACGATTAATTTCTTTTTTCTGAGTAATCGATTAATCGGCTTAAAATAAAATAAAAACTAAAAACAAGAAAATATTAAGAAAGTGCACATTCATGTTTCTCTTTGAGCTGTTTTATTAATAAAAGGAAATTATTCGCATTATTATAGTAAGAGCAAGGTTCATTAACACACCACATTTTAACACAGCTCAAGATGACCAAGTGCTGTAAAATAACTTTTTTTTTATCAGTCTTATTGCTAAAGGAACAGTCAGGGCTCCAGCATTAATTCCAACGACTTTTAAAAAGCATAAAAGATGCTAAATCCATCAATTTGAACTCTTTCTTAAAAGTCTTAAAATTTGCTTAAATTAACAAAAATATAAAAATCCTGCATCTTCCATTAAGAACTATTTGACACTTTTTTACACAGAGCATCCTCTTAGAATTCTAAGGTTCCGAGCGGTTTTGAGAAATTGAGCAAATGCAGATAGAACGGTTTTCTTTTATTGTAATTAACTTTACAAAACACATAACAAAATATAAATAATATGTCAAAACATCAGAATATTTAAAAATTAATTTTTGACCTAAATGTAAGATACGGATCCTAAAATTCCAGGCGATGATGGTCCTACTACACATTAAACAAGATATGCTTGTAAAAGCAACAACAAACAAAAAAACAGAGATCCATAATATAATTCCTTCACATCTCTCCTGCAGCTGACATCACAAGCTCTTTGGTTCTCATCCAATCCTAGCACTTCTAAGAATCTAAAGATGGAGAACATCTCTGAAACCAGCAGAAAGACACAGAACAGAAAGAAAGATAGACAAAGGTGGAGAGAGAGACAGATGGCAGTTCAGAAAGAAAAATGGAAAATGACGAGGTGATCAGAAGAAGCTGGAAGAAAATGGGGGAGGTGTCGAAGGAGGAAACGAGGAAGAGCTAGAATGATGAAACAGGGTATAAGAAAAGAACAGATAAATGATGAAAGGAGGAAGCATGCATCCAGGGAGAAAGAAAGGAAAAAAATCCTCCGAGACATACTTGTGCAGAAAAATCCAACTGCTCCTTGTAACTAAAACAGATGTACACATAGACATACAGGTATGTCTGATGCTCTCATGTAGAATGTAAATCAATATCTTGAAGCTCATTGGCAAGCCAGTAATTTCATTATCACTTCACTTACTTCTGCACACTAACTACTGTTCATTTACAGTATGCATGCGATACAATCACAACTTTTCAGAAGTATATTCATTAACTGACATCGGGCTTCATATTAAATACATCATGAAAAGTCTCCTCTTAAAGACATATTTGTGTTAGACAAAAATTAAGGTGGTCACGGGTACAATCTATTGTCAATGATGACATCTCAATACACTTTGTTAGTAAAAAAAAAAGATAACCACCAAATATACATATAAATATAAGTGTTCTTGTGTGTCGATATTTATTCATCTAGTTTAAAAGTGGACCAACTGTATTTGCTTGCGCACACGAGTGACAATCAGACAAAGTAAAGCAAAGTAACCTAATCAGTAGCCGATGCCTGCAAGATATTTGGCAAGTTTAATATCAGGACCTGTCGGCATCTGAAGGGTATTCTGACTGAAAAAACTTCAGTGACTGCCTACAGCCAATGAGAGAGCAGCGCCCATGTGACTGGGAAGTTATGGATAAAGCTGAACACATAATACTTGTTTCTCATGTCTCCCTAACCATTTTTTCATCCATAATCTTTTTCTCTTTTTCTTCATTTCGCTGTGATTGAGCGCACATGCAAATGGTAAGGAGAGCTTATTACGAGTGGCATTATTGTTGATTATCCGAGTCTCACATGACTCCAGTATTGCACAGTGACCTTATGCTGATGTCTCGCCACTTCTTGCGTGTTCTGGTGCAAGAGGTGGTTAGCTCTTAGAAGTTGCCGGTGGTTTTTGTAAAGTTATGCAATGTTAAATCTTCAGTTGCCGATCAGTCATGCAATATGAACACATCCGCATCCCCAGATAGTCATGCAGTGTGAAAATGTCAGTCACGGCTACTTTTAAAATCGTGCAGTCCGTAATTAAGGTAGGATATATGCAAACTGAACCTGTGGATGGCTAAATTCTAACTGTTAACAGCACCAAACTTTACAAGTTTACTGTTAAGCTAAAAAATGTTCATACTTCACCTTTAACAGTGTTGACATTTGCCATTCCCTAAGCAAAAAGGCTGGTTTATCTATAAATATCTTCATTCATTTGTTGTCAAATATATCACTCTGCATGCTGTATAAACCTTGATATTAACATGGTAACAAGCGGTAACAAAACAAGAGATTCTGTCTGTAAGCAAAAGTTCTATTTACTGACTGCAATCAACTTCGTACAGAACCACAGACTATTAGTTTACTTTAGGAATGTCAAATACAAACTAATGACAATAACATGATTGTCTACTATATATTTAATTTATTTTTAAACTATAAACATGTAACCATCAATTTAATGCTACATGAGAGAGAGCGAGAGAAAGAAAATTTAAAAAATAAATTATTAAACCAAATCGAGAGGAAGAAAAAGTTAAAATATTTATATCAGTAAATTTCATGTCCAAACACAAAATAAGGCATAATAACAGACACGCTTGCATTTTAAATAGTTTAAAAAAAATACAAAATATATTGTTTTAGCTGTTCAAAATTTTTTTACCCCTTTATCCTATTAATTGACTAAGCAAAAAAGTTATCTTCGAGTAATAGATAATGGGAATAATGGTTAGTTGCAGCCCTACTATTTTGCAAACATGATATCTCCTGCTTACTGGCTAGTTTTGAAATTATCTGCATATTTCAAAAATCTCACGCCATCTTTGGTGAGTATGTTTTCACAGTTTTTGTTTGACACATTTTATTTGTCCACAGTAATTTTACACATTTGAATAAATCAACAAGTGAGAATGTGTTCCTTTCATGGTTTTAATAAATAAATAGTGTTTGGCTTTGGAACCTAATTATAACTTTTGTATAAAGTGGGCTTTTTTAAATAAAATATATTGTTAATTTTAATTATTTGAATAGAATTTCCAATAAAAAAAGAAAATTCTCCTGAGGAGATTGCCCACATTTTTATTTTTTTATGTGTCATTGATATCTAAACAATTCTAGAATTAAAGCACATTTACCCATGATTGAATATTAAATTTGTGATGGAAGTACAGACCAGTTTGTGCTCTTTCCTGTGAACGCACTACTTCAATCTACTTCAGAAAGGTTCCACTCTCAGGTTTGGTTAAGCGCTCCTAGGTTCATTAGCACTCGGTTTCAATATTTGGTTTTCGTTCTCCATTAAGCCACCCCAGCGTCGTATACTTAGTTTTCTGCCCTCCTTTAGTTAACCTTTCCCCTACAATAAAGTTTCCTTTATTTATTCTAGGTAGGACTATTTAGGGTAGGTTTAGTTGGTGTGTAGTGTTACGGCGTGGGTGCGTGTGTTTAGGTGAACGGGTGTGCGAAGTGCAGGTGTTTGATCCTGCAGTACTTGTCTAAATTGCTTTATCCTTTGATTTACTTTCTAAGTTATTTGCCTGTATTTTTGTTTAGTAGCAGGTCTGTGTACAAAGTGTATTAATTATAGTTTGATGCTTTATGCTGATTTATTTGATCAAGATTATTTGGGTCTGCTTGTGGTTAATAAACAGTGGAATTTTGAGATATCTGAGTGTTGTTTGTGGACTTGTTTAACTCTATTTTGAATTGGTCCTTGATTCTGTACTTCCTCAGTGTGCGGTCCAAGAACTCATTACATCTGGCGGGCTAGGGGTCGTAACAAAAGACAAGCATTGCACACACCACTTCAATCTGTTTAATCTACTCCTGGTGCATGCTACCATAAAGTCAAAAAGGGAGCAAGGGAAAAGCAAGGCTGAACACTAGCTGAGAAAACAGTTAGCCCAAATGTGAGATGATTTCAAGAACATGGAAGAGCATTCAGTGCATAAACTGGAGATGTCGCTCACACATCAAAGTAATTTATCACATTTCGGAGCGTGTTGGCTCCGAAAGCATTTAAAAAAAAAAAGCATGTGATCACTTTTGTCTGTTTGTCATTATTGTCTGTTAAATCTAAATGTTAACGATAAGATTTAGCGTAACGTTTCCAAGCCTGATTTTGTTATTTTATTCTTCCTTGACCTGTAAATCCTTGTCCTGTTAACACATTTATTTTAAAGCTGTGTAAATAGTTACAGCATGATCATTCTGAAAGATCCTCTCTTTTGAAAAATGTAAGGTTTTTCCAAAATATTTTTTTTTAAAGATAAATAAATTTTGGAGATATAAAGACCTTTAAAGATAAACTAAGTATTTTATTATATTGTGTATACTGTAAAACAGAAATCATGTTCTTGATTCACTTCATTTAAATACTCCGCAACACTTTAAAGATGCTGTATCATGTAAACTCGACCTTTAACCTTCTCATAATGTATCGTCACAATACATTAATTTAAAAAACTCTTGTTTTGGTGACCAGTCAGATTGTCGCAAGTTGCCGTGAGAGCCTACCGAGGTGTCATGTGTGGGATGTAAGGCATTGTTACATAATCCGTGTTACCATCTTTGGCTGCCAGATATCGCAAAGACACAGATTTTTTCACAAACTGTAAACGATTTGAACTTAAGCATAGCGTACAAGATACTAAAACATTGTGCAACAGATCAAAAGTCTATGTTTAAGTGGCGCATTGTGTTTAACATTAAGTTAACAGAGATAAACAGAAATTAGTAGGTTAAAATGTTTTCTTGTTGATACCAAAAGCAGTAAATGATGTCACAATGATCTGTCTACAAGAATAATGATTTTAGATAATTTATTTAAAGTTTTTTTTGTTTAAGCAACTTAAATAAAATAGTATTCTACTCTCAACACATTGCGCCACTGATGCTATGGCGTCAAACGATGGCTTACCATACAGTCTGCAATGGGTTCGAGTCCTAGGTCTTGATTTATTTTCCCCCCAAAAAAGTTGCAGATTACATTTCGCACACATTTAAACATTGTTTTAGTGTTTAATAGCATGCGGCACATTCAGAACACTGCATTGTATATTATATATGGAGGAAACAGATTTTATTTATTTGCACAACATGCAATATGAATGAAGCCTAGCTATCAAAATCGAAGGAAAAATGATTCCTGTGTCCGCTCCTGTCATCTCCACAAAATGCAGAATGGGAAACCCAATTGAGAGGAGTCTTGAGGGAAACAGGCAGCCTGAGCATTGACTGTAGGACCGGAGGTGACAGACGCACATGACGCTTGATTTCCGGGTTGGAACACACATGACACCAAGCGCATAAAGGAACAATAAAAAGTGAATGATTTCTGCGCTCAACAAGGATGTATTTTTTAAATAGGTAATTAGCCATTTATTGTTCATTATCTGCTTATCATTCTTTCTTTTTTTTACCTGGGTCTCATACAGTCCTTTATCTCCTTAATCCTTTATACACTTAATCCTTTATACACAACGATGGAAATAACTTATCTCCAAGATATTTAGGTGATTAAAAAAACATGGTCGTACAAAAACAACAATGTTTAGATAACGTCAAACTGAACACTTGTCATTCTTCAAGCTTAGAATACAGTTCAATAACTGGAAATAGAGTGGAACGCAATAGCGCAATGCATACGTATATCTGTTAATAATTTTATACATCTTTTACTTCTGTTGCATTTGGGGCAGAAAATTACAAAATAAGCTTATCCGATTAGTCCTGCAGCCCTAGTTAAGAAGCTACTACATTTGAGAGGTATTCACCTCTTTGCCCTTCCATTCAATAACCATCAAAAGAGAATTGGGACACGCCTTCCAAACTCGTAATTGGGCAAAATTAAAGGGAGGGAAATTGGGCACTGGGCAGAAATGGAACTGACCCTTACATTTAATCACAAACAAGTTTGTTTTGATAAGCCAGAAGAGTCTAAGTCAGCTTAATACACAACAGAAAAAAGTGAAAATCTAAAAAGTGTGGAATAAAACTTGAAATGTTGAACCCTGATGAGTTACACGTATCCGCCACTGATTAAAAGTGTACATTTCTTCTCCTTTTAGAGAGCATCTCTCCCACTGCTGCTTTCAGGGTTATCAGAAGGTCACTGTTTGTTTATAAAAATTGTTTACCTTTTCAAAAAGTTCAGTTGTACACACAAAGTGATCTTTTTTTGTTGTTTTCAGCAGAATAATTTCATTCGCCAAGCATCCAGTGCAACTCTAGTCTTACTGTTCTACAAAACTGCACATAAAGTATTTTTAGATGAGACACACTTTCAAAAGAACACATATAGCAAAAATATTTATTAAATTATATGAAGGAGCAATGATCTATTTATTCTATTCCAGCTCATACACCCCACAGACAGATTTATATAATAATTTGTTGCCATAAAAAGAATAAATTATAGGGTTGAGGAACCTTGTGTAGTTTTTGTTCAAAGCTTAAATTTTGACATACAGAATAAGAATAAGAATGGGTTGACCATGTGGACATAAAACATATACAAAAATATATATGTTGCTGTGTAAATAGAATTATAACATTGCATTTAAAGAGAGCAGGGTGCTTCTGATAGTCCTTCACTCACTGGCTGAGGATCAGTTCATTCTGACATGAAGGAAATACTTTATTCATGAGATGATGATGATGATGATAATAATAGAATGCCCTTGAAGAAGAGGACATTCAGGTATGAGATGCCCTCTGACACAGTGGAGCCGGGTCCCTACCCCGGAGCCAGCCTTGGGGTTTGGGCTTGGAGGCAACTGCCTGGTGGAAACCAGCCAGACTCATCCCAAACATGTCATTTTGTTGGGTCCACCACTCACTGTAAGATCAATTGGACGTGGACATGTAAAGTAATTGGTAGCTTGGCAGCAAAAATTTGGGAACTTGAATCTGGTTCTAGAGCCATGAAATGTCAATTCGTCAATTAACTAGGGATAAAGGAATATGAGTGATGCTGAATAGAAATACTTCATCTCAGCTCTGGAACTCAACTCTGAGAAAGGTTGGACTCTTGTCTACCCTTTAGTTGCCAATGGAGAGAGAAGTTGAGCATGAGTGGCCATTTTAATTGCACCACAGCTCGATAGCCACATGCTGGAGTTCCATGCATGGTGAATGAGAGGGTGCTCAGCTTATGGCTTAAAGAGCAGCGCAGACTTCCCTGCCTTTATGAAACACCTAAAAGTGGTACTGGAAGAACATCCTTCTTCTGGGTTATGTCAATGCCACGTTGGTAGTAACAGTGCCACCAGGAGGCATAATTGCGAGAAACCTACTCCCTGATCTGAACTCAATTGGTGTTCTGTTATTGGACTTCTGTGCTAGTGAGCGTAGCATAAGGATGTCCACTAGCGCACATGGCAGCAGGACACCCTAAACTGGAGGTCAATGATTGACTTCATTGTCATATCATCTGACCTCCAGCTATGTCTTGGACACTGGTGAAGAGAGGGGCAAAGCGGTGAATTGATCACTATATGGTGGTAAGTTGGATTTGCTCTGAAGGGATAAAGCAGCCAAACATCCATTTATACATAAAAATTTAAGAAAACTATAATACATGATAAATACATCTTAAAAAATATTGCCTGAATTATTCGAATAAAACACTTAGTACTTAAAACATTAGAACTTAAAGGTGCTGTATGTAAGCTTGTGGGCAAAACCGTTAATGCAAAAATATATGCGTATCAGAGCAGAACACACAAATTCAGGGACTTAAACATTTTAAATCATAACTCATTTCAAATTTCTCACATTCCATAACTTTCTTTTCTTCATATTTTCTAAATACAACTTCATTACAGGCAAAAATACTTACGAAGACATTTTTTTTCATTGATGATGAATTACTGCAGACACCGCTTTGAAGTTTGACCCAAAGGGAATTCACAGGGGACATAACTGCTCTAATCTAAAAACAAAATAATCACTTAATGAAATGAGACAGAGATAAAATAAATAATCCATCAAAGTTTCAAAAAACAAGCATCCATTGCATCATTCCAGTGTGTCATACTGAACAACACTGCTGGATAAATGGCACCTAATCTCCTTTCTCATTCAGCAATGAAAGGTCATCTTTGGCTTAAAAAAGTAATCTTTTATGAATATAATTACAACACTCTTGTCTGGAAATAGATGTGCCATTCCTGAAAAGCATTCATTCACACATATATGCATTCAATGTTGAGGAAAAACACATTGCAATTAAACCAATAAAAAAATGTGTCCATCAGAGAAGAAGTGATCACAGGAGTTTCCTTTAGCGGCGAGTGAAGAGCACGGTGATTAATGTCTGTATTCTATTATCTAAGGTGCGCCAGTCATCCTGTGTCCAGATAAGCCCGGAGTGAAATTATTCAGCCAGTCCCGTGCCGGCTGGACACGAACACATTCAGATGAGAAGACATGCTAAAGAGAAGAGATCATCACAGGGAGACTTTGGCAGATTCTCGCATTCACACAGTCTGTTTGCACCATATGGGCATCTTGTACTGTTGCTGTTACAGCTTCTCCCTGTGAGAAGAGCTCCAGGAATATAATCAAGCAGCTAACCAATCAACAATGAGGGAGTTTTTCTTGCTCTCATTCAAGTTGTCACTAAACAGACACTAACACAACAAAAACATGTACATGTTATGGACTAATGCATTGATAATCTAAACAGAGAAGTTAATTCAGTCCTTTTCTGAAATGGAATACCGAACTGGATCTAAAATTTCCTATAGCAGCCATAATTAAAAGAAAGCGGGGTTTTCTCTACTTCCTAAATGTGGCTATTCGAGTGAGAATCTTGATTAAGAACAAAAAAACAAAAAACAAACAAGTACTAGCCTAGATTTAAAGCATGACTACCCGAGAGCCTGCAATGCTAGTCACTAGACCACTGAGTTACTGTGAGTATTGAATATCATTTTGAAAAATGTATTCTTCTACAGAGTGCAATGGAGACAAAAATGTGCAAAAAAAAAATCACAAGTATATTCCTCTCACAAATGAGTGTGAATATTGGACTAGTACCAATGCTGCTGGCTGAAGAATATGCCCTTTATAGCACAAAAAAACTGCCAAGATTAAAATTTGAACTGGAAACATACATCTGTGCATCTTCGCTCTTAAACCACATGCTTTTTCAAAACAACATTTGACTCCATTTTTGAATAACTGATCTATATGGATATGCAGTTAGGGTTGAATGATATGGAAAACAAAATAGAACTACATTTTCTGTGTTCTCAAAGTGCTCTCAATATGTTCTACATTATTGGTGTTTTATTTTAAGTGATCTGTTACACATAAAAACATCAAAATGGGGAAGACAGTAAAATATTAAAATTTTTGCTAAATCGGCAGGATCTAACTGAAATTATACTGAATAACAGCAAGATGAGCATTGCTCTTTTACGGACTTCAAATGTTTTCAGAGTTGCACAGAGTTGTGCATATGCATGAGTTTTGGGAGTAGTATAGTTCTGATTAAAGAGCTATTAAAATAGCAGCAACCACATTCAATCTCACCTGCGCTCTAAATTAAATACAGATGTGTTTTAGCTACAGTCCTGAAATACATACAACCATTATTTAACAAAGCATTACACGAGGCATGCTGATTCACAATCAGAACTGGAACTAGAAACAATCTGTTAGTATGAATAATGAGTCTTGTGATCTCAAAAATGTAACTGTTGAGCATGAACCCCCTATAGTTCAGAACTACAATTATCAACAGTCAGCGGGCAGCGAGAAGAATCAATTTCAAGGTCAGCTCTCATGGTATCATGGGATAAAAGAGGCCAAAGGACATTCCTAAATGATTAGACATGGTAAAAGTATAAATATAGGATATGGATCACTGAGATCAGAGCGCTTTCATTTAAAAAGATTTAGTAAAAAGTGAACTGATTTCTTGCTGCAGGTTTAACGGATGGTCACGTGTAGTGATCTACACTTTCTTATTGTGCTCAATATTCTTCTCAACCAAGAACACACACACACAGAAGTACAAACACATGCACACCCGCTCACATACACAAACTGTTATCTTTCTTCCAATGCAGGAAGTATCCATTACTTCAGAACCTGGGTGAAAGTGGGAATTTGTGTCACTCAAACCATCTTTTTAGTTTTGATGTTTTGTACTTGAAAATGTGACTTTTTGCAATTAGTCCATATTTTGCGCACAAACCATTTTTTCAGGGTTTTTTTTTTACACTTCACAAAACCTTATTTACGCTTGTTCAACATCTGTACATTACATTCACTCCATAAAAATAACTTTGGCAGAATAGTTCCCAATCACTTACTGTAAAACACATTTTTTCTGATGTATAAACTCCTCATTTAAAAATAAAATCAAATAATTTACTTAACATCAAACAGATGTTGTAAGAAAACAATAAAACACATCTACGCCAAAGTTAAAAGTAGTAGGTTCTCACCATCTTACAATTTAGGATTTAAGTATTTTAAATGTGTTCCAAAAGTAAGACGGTAAATGTCTATATTTTTATGGTATACTTCTGTTCAACAGAATCACAGTATAAATAAAACTGCAATCGCTCCTAATTACAGTACTTAACATAAATTAAGTACTTAATAAACTTAATATAAAACATTTTGTTGCTTCCTTTTGCTCTCAGAGTCAGAAGCACAAAATATGTCTCCTTATTAGATTCAAACACATGAATGTAAATAGAAATTCAAGGCTAGACGACATGTTAGAAATATCCTGCTGGAATCATGTTCCTCAACACTCCAAATCCCAGCAGGACACAGACCCAGAGCCAACACATTCATGAGCCATTACACATTTATGAATAGAGCATGTGGTGAGGAGCCGAGCCTGCTGGAATGCACTGTGAGGGGATGCAAGATCTGTCAGTCAGCACATCGCCAAATGGGAGAGCTGCACTCCAGGACCAACAAATCCCAATCCAGGATTTCTAATGCAAATGCTACTACTTAATCCTAATTTGGTAATTTTGATGGCATTTTAATGCGTTAATGCATTTTAATGCGTTAACTTTATTAATGACATCAATTTTCTACCTTTAATAAATGTAACCACATGCAAAGATTGACATATTTTAAAACAAGTTTAAGCAGTGTGAATTAAAACAACTCCACTTGAATTTTTAATTAGCTACAAACGTTGAAAGTTAGTTGATGTTGAAATAACATATGGGTCAAGCTAATGAGTCATTCACTTTACTTTTGCATATTTGTCAAGAGACCAAACTACAGATAGTGGTTTTGATTCCATGCAAATGTAGAAATAGTAAACACACGTACCCTTCAAAGACGATTTTGCTAAATCCAAAGAAGATTTTTGAGTTTCAAGACAATGTCGTTCTTGACCTTTTTTCCTTCTCACCAGCTATGCCTTAACTTACTTTTTTTCCACAGTCTCCAGTCCATGACCAGGAGATGTTTAACTAATAAACTCTTGACAATCTAGGTATAGAGCTCTTTTTTTACATTTGTCTTTCAAGTTTATTTTCCTTATTCGCTTTTCAGTCAATTATTTTTAAATAACTAATGGCTTCCAGTTCCCTATTTATTTCTTCATCTCCTTTCTGGTGCACCTCCTGCTCTCAGCTCAACAGCACCCCCACTTCAATGCATTGTTACAGTGGTCTGATGTAATAATGCACCCCAGTTACACAACTCTGAAAACTTTGGAAGTTTGTCTGAAAACACTTTTAACCCAAACAATGATGTTTTACTGTATTTTGATTGTTACTGTTTAAAGTCACAGTAAATAAATTGTACACATTCCGACTTCATTATGATTTTTAGTAAGTCCAGTCATTTTTATGGGATGTCAGACTCTCAGTTTTTTAACAAGGTGCATTTCTCACATGAACAATTGCACAGTACTTGTTCAGAATTCTTGCTTTTTAGGATATTAAATTTAATAGTTACTCCATGAAGTAAAGCAGAACGACAGATGGTTGGTTTATCTGACCAGGACCTTCTATACAAAGATGCTGGTAAGTACATTACGATGGACATTTTAATCTAGTAAAAAAAAAAAAGAAGTTTTATTATACATATCTCTCTTAAATGGTAAATATCATTTTGGCGTTCTGGTGGTGTATATATTTGTACAATTTATATATACATGATTAGGAAGTAATGAGTTAAATGATTTTTTGAGTCCCTTTAAATGTTGCATTTCTAAGGAAGTCTGATTTCTTATTGTAATGAAATTGTAATTTCCTTCAGATTTTGAAGTATGCATCATGTTTTGTTAGCATTGCTCAGATTTGTCTTCTTTTCATCAAAAATCCCTGGTTTCAGGAAATTATAGTAAGTGCTGGCTCTAAACTAAACATATCATGTGGAATAATGAGCTAGCATAAGATCATATCTAAGTAAAAGCAATCAATAATCATAATGTCCGCAAAGCATAAAAATATATATTAATATAAACCAAAGAAAACTGTAAACTCTAAATTGGCACCAATGGGACACCTTCTGTTTTAGTTCTGAAGAAGCCGGGCTAAATAGACCCCTTTGGAGTTTGACTGAATGGATCATCTCCAGGAGGATGCGCTAGAAGTGAGACTCTGTGTGAGCTTAGAGAGTGAGAGATGCTTCAAAGATAATCTGCTTCAAAAGAAACATTTTGTGGCCATGCCAAGGGATCAGAGTTCTAAACATATGCAGATAACAACTGCAGTGGATTTATCATCAGCAAGCAATTTCATCTCGCCCACATCTGGACACAATTCCCTCAGCGCAATAGATTCACAAGCTGCTAAACTGTATTCATTCAGCCCTTCATTGTGATACGATTACCAAAACAAAAACCCATTTGCACTGGACTGCACCTTATGAATTCAGCAAACAAACTTGTTAAACAACCAACTTCTCGGTTGAGTTTACTCTTCGTTGTTTACATTTGTTGTTTTTTTATCTGTGAAAGTAAGATTCTAAAGGAATTGCTTGTTGCAAAGTGATTTTTTTTTTATCTTTGGAAGCCCATTTCCGCCAGGTTGAAATACATAAAATTGTTTTAAAAAGTCACATTTTTTTTTCAAATCAGAAATATAAACCACATACACCAGTCTCTCTCTCCTACCACTGCATCAACCCTTGTCCATGTCACCAGCAAACTGGACTATTGTAACGCTCTCTTCAGTGGACTCCCTGAAAAGATGTTACACAGGCTGCAGTTAGCTCAGAATGCTGTTGCTCGGGTGATCACACGCTCTTCCAGAACAACTCATATCACACCCATACTTCAAAAACTACACTGGCTTCCAAAAAAAGAAGCGAATAAGTTTCAAGATTCTCCTTCTAACGTACAAAGCACTCAATAACCTGGCACCTCCTTATTTCACTGACCTCGTCACTATTCGCAGAACTCCACGCACTCTTCGATGCTCCTCCGCTGTTTGGCTAGATCCCCCTCGGCCTCCAAAAGCCATGATGGGTGGGAGAGCCTTCTCTGCTGCTGCCCCTTTGTTCTGGAACAAGCTCCCAGACACAGAACAGCCCGACTGTTGTCTCTTTTAAAATAATTTTGAAGACGCTCCTCTATAGGCAGGCTTTCCAACAGTAATGGTGTTATTTGATCTGTTTGTGTATTGTATCTCTATGTAATGCTTGTACACATCTTTCTCTATGTTTTTATTGTACCATTTCTATTGTATTTGTTGTACGGTGTCCTTGAGTCACGAAAGGTGCCTCAAATAAAATGTATTATTAACTTAGAAAGTTGAAATGTTTAGCTAAAAAGTTGAAATTTGGAGATAAATTATTTACATTTTAACTTAAAAAGTCGAAACTTATTTATAAAAAGTAAAAAATTTCAGTTGAAGTTTTAACTCAAAAGTCAAAGTCAAAATGTTTAGATGATTTTTAGATGAAAACTCACAATTCTTAGATTTAAAAAAGTATGTTAGTGTATTTAGTATTAGATTGGTATGAAGGCTGTTTCCACCAGGTAAAAAAATCCTTAAGTCAAAGTCGCAATTTTTTTGATAAAAAGTAAAATCTTGGAGAAAGTCAAAATTTTTACTTGTAAAGATGACATTTTGACTTGCAGACCTGCAGATGTCCAACCTAATCATCTTTTTTTCATTATAAACATTTTTTTACATATGCGTCCATATTAAATCCCAATCAAAATCTAAATTGATAGAAATCTTCTAAATCTCACTGCACTTCATGCAACAAAATTCAGAGAGAAGGCACATTAGACAAGCATAAACAAATACACACACACACACACACACACACACACACTCACTAAAGCCATTTCTCCTCAACATCCCCAAAGGGCAACTACAGTCAGAGAACGAGGAGCGGAAATACACAAAAATGTCATTCGTGTTGACATGAAAAGCAGCGTTCGTATAAAAAAAGCTCTACAAAAAGGCTGCACATTTGCCTTCAGCTTTGATTTGATATCTAATGCATGAGCTGTTCTGACCACAATGCTTTGTTATCAGCGTTCACCAGGGCTGATCTTGTCTGAGTTTGTTACACCTGTGAAATTATGCCGCTGTAATTCAATACTGATACTTTGGAATGATACCTGGGGACTGACATCTGAACTATCTTTCATTAAGGGTTATTAATGGTGACTGTTGACGTTCAGCTAAGATTAGATCTTGGCAGAAGCCCATGTCTTTCAAAAACAAGCCTGGCACATGGCTTCCCGATTGTGATTCAAGGGTCTGCTCCCTCACCGCTGGAGCCTTTCAGAAGGTGTTAAAATGGCTTGAAGTGTAAACTTTTCGAAAGCTGTTTGAGCATTTGAACCAAAGTATCCTTCACTAGAGTGTTAACATAGTCTGACACCCTAGTTGTCACAAGGAACTAAACGTGAAGGTGCATCTCAGGAGAGGCGGGAGGAGAATCACACCACTCAAAATTGCACCCAAAATTCGGACTGAGAGATTAGAATATATATTTAAAATTCACCTAAACCCTTTGTCTTCAGAAGACTGTAACCAGAAACATTTCATTTATTTGCAACAGGGAAAATGGTTTCATTTTTGTACTTGGTTTGAAAGGAATTGCCAACTAAGGCCCTGTCTACGCGTACATGGTCCAGACGTAATGGGGTATTTTTGAAAACACTAGATAAGTTGAATTTTTTTGGAAACGCTGGTGATTCGTTGTCGCATACTAAGTAACCATGTTTACTTTGGTTACAGGCAGAGTTATAGAAGTTTGTCATTGATGCAGGAGCTTTTGCCGAAAGAGCTCCATGGCTAATGTGGACAGAGATAGGGATGCATTGCGGTTCTCCGCGCTAAAGCAAGTCTTCTGAAATTATACTGATGCTATTAGTATTAGATATCGGTACTGAGGTCTGAAAGCTGAATATTAAACATGCTAAAAGACTCCTATAATGCTATAAAGAGTAACAAAGCAATAAGTAGTAGTCAACTTCTCAACCATAAAATTATCCTGATCAATCAGAAGGTTCCAAAACAGGTTCACATTGACTCGTCATAGTATCTTTTTTTTAATGTCTTCACAATGCAAACAAGGCATTAAGGACACTCTGATAAAGTTTTTCCACAACATTTACCAACAACTATTTAATTCTCTCAAAACTGTGTCATTTATTTTAGATTCAATACGTTTTTTGCGTCTGTGTTTCCTAACATAAAAAATAATCCCTTCAGTAGCATTGACCTACATATTGTTGCAGTTTAGTCCATCTTTTCTATGAATTCTATTTCAGCAGTAAATCTGTAAAATATTCCAAAAAACAATGGTGGCAAAATAGTCTATAAAAATTTAAAAAAAAATCGCAGTGTCTACCTGGCTTAAGAGTGATCTTTCTATCTGTTACTGTATGTGTTGTGTTTGTGCTGATTGTTGTCCAATTATTTAATCACCTGTTAGACTGTGTGTTATTGCCCAGCCTTATTTTTAAAGTGATAAAAATATATTTATAAAATATAGTTGGATGGGATACGTTGATGATCTGCCCACTCTGTGTCTTCCAGTTTCTCTGTAGTCCATATCTTGTTGAGGAGTAAATTAACAGGAATAACATACAAGGTTCTTTTTTGGAGCCCTTGACTTCGACTGCTGATATTTATTTATATATTTTTAATACAAGTTTGTATATGTTCATCTATTAACCTGCAAGAACAAGTGGGTAAGAGGTGGGGAAAAGGGTTTGTTAGAAAGAGGCTAATATAATGGACTATTCGCCTCACTAGGAGGAAGAATCGTCAAATTAATTTCTCTGTGATTCAACAAAGTTGTTTTGTTTATGTAATAACATTAAAAAATGTTAAACACAATAGCAGAAGCTATGTTACTTTAGATAAGCACATGTGCTAGCGGTTTTCATTCTTAAGAGAAACATGATCTTTAAGAAGGGATGGGTATGCAAACCATGTACCAATGCAGCACCACTGCTGAAATCTAAAAGACCAAAGAGAGGTAAGCTTTACTGATTCTGGTGAGCTAATAAGAAATGGAAGACCTATAGATGCAATCATAAACCACTTCAATTAAACTTAAGTCCAACTTAGGTCACTTAGAAACAAGGCACACCTTGTAAATTATTTTATTTGAACGCATAACTTAGATTTTATGTTGCTAACTGAAACATGGTTAGTTGATAGCTGTAGTGCAACCATACTAAACGAGGCTGCACAAGGAAACTTCTTAAATAGTTATACCTCTCAATCTGAAAAGAAAAGAGGCAGAGTCTCAAGTGTGAACAAGAAGATTTTTGAACGTAAACAGGTCAATCTTGGTGGATTACACATCTTTTGAATATTTGAGTATAGCTTTAAAAGGCACCAAACGGGTTCTTCTCACCACCTTATACAGGCCTCCAACGTATGCTACAGTGTTTACTGATTATTTCACCGAACTGTTCTCAGCCATCTCTTCGGAGCTTGGCTCTTATCATAGCTGGGGATTTTAATATTCACATGGGCAAGCCCGATAATAATGCTGCCAAAGAACAAAAGTTCATAGTATGACAAGACTTTGCAGGAAGGCTGAAAAAACTTGAAAAAAAATCTAAACTTGTCAACTACTGCAACCTTTATGAAGAGAGTCTTCATGCTTTTAATTCAGAGTTAATCACAGCTAGGCAAGAGTTTTTCACAAACGTAATCAATAACAACCTCAACAATGCTCAAACTCTCTTTTTGCAACGGTGGAGAGGTTAACCAACCCACCAAACCAGACTCCAAGTGAGCTTTTGTCTGAGTATAAATGCAATGAGTTTGCTTAATTTTTCATCAGTAACATCAAAAACCGCATTAGTGCTTCCCCCTGCAGGGCTGGGAATAGACATCCTCAGTCTAATCGATAGAAAAACATCTAATCTAATCAACAGAAGAACATCAACATATGGTCTTGACACGCTACCAATAGTTTTTTTTTAAATGGTTCTTAAGAGTTTAGAAAGGGACCTCTTAGAAGTTATAAACATTGAGCTCTGGCTCTTTCCCAAAATCCCTTAAAACCACAGTGGTAAAGCCACGACTGAAAAAGACAAACTTAGTTAATACTGTACTGAGCAACTACAGGCTCATCTCAAATCTCCGTTTTATTAGTACAATTATGGAAAAGTTTGTGGCAAACCAACTGAATGAATTTCTGACCCAAAATGAACACATGGATTGTTACCAGTCAAGTTTCAGAGCTCATCACAGCACTACTGAAGATAGTCAATAACATCCGGTTAAACACCGATTCAGAAAAAGTGATTGCCCTGGTTCTACTCGATCTGCGCACTGCCTTCGACACAGTTGACCACAAAATCCTTCTTGATAGACTAGAAAACTATGTTGATCTTTCAGGAGCTTCCCCTGCCTTGTGAGTTTGAAAAGAATATATATTAATGTAAAATAATATTCATATATTTATCAATGAAGTTCATATGTTTCGTGTGAACTTTTAGCTATTTCACCATGGACCCCATTAATTATTTATTTCTTCCCTAAATCTGAAAATATTTTAAATAACTATCAGAATGGAAGGTATACCATTTATTGATTTGTTCTTTTAGAGAATAATAATCCTGTACTGTGTAAATTCTATAGCACAATAGCAAACAATTATTTCCAAGCTACTTTGTGTTAAATATAATTTAGTTTGCTCAGTGAAAATATGCAAAGACATACATGTTATGTAAAAATAAACAACAATTTGGACAATAATGATTTGGATTTGCAATTAATAAAAAAAACTATTAAATCCATATATCCAGCTCAAAAATTTTGTTTTTAACTTAAGAATTCCTATCATTCTCTTAAGGTGGCACCAAAACACCTACTTCAAAATGAATCCTTGCACATTAATGGAAGAAGCTTTTCGCCTTTAATAAATATATTGAAACAAACTATGTTCATATATGCAGATAGTTTTTCATAACAACATATATTCCACAACAAAGCTTTTCTTCTAAAATCTCTACAATTCCGCAAGTTCAAATTGAAATGAACTTTTGTTCATGTTGGGGCGCAACAGATATCTACAACTTCCTAAATATATGCATCTCTCTATAGTTGTTCTTGGCTTCACATATACGAACAGATAAAGTTCGTTTAAAGACGTTTAGAAGTTTAAAATGAAACCTAATATTAACGTTGGCGAAGACAAACATGTACATACAAATGTTAATCATTTAAACGCCTGCCAATGATATCTTATATAAATATATCGTTTAAATATATAATATATCATCTTTTAAGAGTACTCACATTTTCATTGGAAAAACTCCCAACATATTTGTTGGCCATCAATAAAAATAGCAGTCATGTACCTGATTTCAGTTTATTTGTTGAAGCACAGCAGCTGTTGAGAAGGAGGGGTTCTACCCACTGAAGTGGATCTCAGAGCGCCACAGAGACAAGCCCTGACAGAAACCACAGCCATGAATGACGCTCTGGAACTGACACCTTTGAATGAAAAGATGAGAGCTGGAGAGGGAACGATCCGAAAGTGAGAGCTTCTTCTCTAGGTGTTATTTCTGAAATAACATAATGGTATAATAAGAGGTGGCCGTAACTGACCCTCAATAGTGTGCTACCGCTCAAGACAATTGATTGGGCGAATAAATTTGATGAACAGCCAAAAGGTGTAGTGTTAGAATGAAAATTAATAAGTCATTATTTCTCTTTCAATTTATAGAGCTTTTTTTTTTATTTTATTAAATGAAAGTACTACAGAAAGTACTAATATAAGATCTACTAAACCTACTCAAACCCACCAGTAGGTGGAGTAGGCATCAGAGTCATAGAACTGCGATTGATAGCAAATAATAGTTTAAATAGAAATTTCATAATCCCCTTAAAACTGATGAAAGACACAAAAAATACCCTTAAAAGTGTTGAACGGTAAAGATTTGGTTGAAAACTGTGTAAACACACTTGCGTTTGGGTAAAAGCCTCCAAATAAAATTGTAAAATGAATGTTGAAAAACTGATTAAGTAAACTGATCAAACTGTTTTGCTATCAATCAAAGTGTTTCCAGTTAAGGTTTAGCACTTTAAAGCTTAAATTAATGACGTAAAACACTGTTTTAATTGGTTAGCTTAACCCAGAAGAAAGACAATTCTTACCAAAGAAAAAGCACATGGTAAGCTTCAAGTCATTTAAAGGTGCTGTTCAAAGTTTCTGGGATCTGATGATAAATTTTAAAATCCTCAAAACAAACCCAACCCAAGACCAATAGGAGCATTTAGACACGAACACAGACATTCAGAAGAAAATGGTAACCGTTCTTTCAGTCCAAAAGGTCTGTCCTTAATAAATTTTTTCACAAACTCATTCAATTAATTTTACAGTTGGGATAATCCCCATGGCTTTAATGGATGTTTGTGGGTTAGGGTTGGTTGTGTGGGTAAACTCAAGATAATTTGGTCTATTTTTCAAGGAAAAAGTCACGAAACCGATATTCCTAAAGCAACTTTTACAATGCAAAATCATCCCAAAGTACTTCAAAATAATGGAAGGTCTGACAGAAATGTTCTGAGAACTTTAAATATATTCAGCCCAGACATGGATACCATTTGTTGGCAATTAAGCAACATATTAACCCATGCTAAAATCCCTTAAATGTTTCAGAGAATAGTTCAAATGTTACTCTAAAGTAAATACAACACAAAAAAGCACGAGTAGCAATGATAACGGCAGGCTAAAAAAACATTAAGAAATCTGCAGAGCACGCAGACTCACTCTGAGGCCACAGGAAAAATAAACACCAAAACAAATCCGCCTTGAATAGCACAAAAATCAATCGCTTCTCATTTCAGCTCTATATTAATGCAAATGGAATGCGTAGCTTTGCATTTTGCCGACCTGCTTTTAAATGAAGGCACATCTGAAAGACCTGTTTCTATTTGACCACTTCACAACAAGAGGGCAAAAGGTTTTTCCTTGTCAGAGTGCAACTGTCCAGAATTGGTGATGTGTCGCTCACTCTCTGTTAAGCATTCATGTTTCGTACCAAGTATGCTTGGTCCCCTTTACATCCCAATCCTAAACTCCCTCTCTCCCTCCACACACACAGAGTTCCTCATCAATAAGCGTTCACTTGCATGAAATGCTCCAAAACAGTGCAGGCATGCTACCCAATCTCCTAGAATGGCTAGGCAGGACTGCAACTAATAATGGCTCTGATCAGCTGATGCTAGTAAAAACGCAAATATAATTGAAAAGGCGTTTCAGCACCAAAGGTAGTGGAGAGCACCCTCAGCCAATACAGCAGTCATGCTTCTAGGGGTGTGTTTCGGTGAGATGGGGGAGGGGGATTCCCATGGTTTTACGGCATTCCCTCTCACTGCAAGTATCTTGGAGGCTCACACTAATGAAATAGACTTGTGGAAAAAAATAGCGAGGAACATGATATTTGCAAACATTGAAAACAATGCTACTGATTCAACTTCACAACAGAATTCTTAGCAGCACCAGCTACCAAGAAGCGATAAGTGACGCTGCTATTTACCAGCATCAATTAATGAACAATTACTGAACAATACACATCCATGGAGCTCACATCCATGGATCTATAAAACATTTAAACACTCGAGTCATAGGTCATACTTTCATCATTTACTGACATGGCACAGGTTTCTTTCTCACCAAATAAAAACGCAACATATTTAAGAATCGCAGGCTACCAAAATAAGTTCCTAGAAAATTCTGTCCATCAAGTTACTCATTGAGAACAACTCTCATGATAAAGTTTAAACACAAGTGTAGGCAGAGAGGCAGATATATAAATATCTGATATAGTAAACACAGCAGTTCCAGAATGCTGCAGGTCATAAAAAGAAATCAACCAATCAGACAGCACAACTGTGAATCTGGAAACGATGATTAGAAATTGGTAAAACGCTGTTTTCCTACTGATTGAGAATAGATTATCTAATGCGGACTGGAGGCTAATGGATGCTAAAGCTGTCAATCAAAATATGAATTAAGAA
Source organism: Danionella dracula (assembly GCA_900490495.1). Taxonomy (NCBI): domain Eukaryota; kingdom Metazoa; phylum Chordata; class Actinopteri; order Cypriniformes; family Danionidae; genus Danionella; species Danionella dracula. The sequence goes on along the minus strand of UELW01000067.1, from coordinate 3,768,235 downwards.
TATTCTATATAACGTAGGATTTTCATCAGTGAAATCCTACATAAATAAAACACAAAATTTATAGTTATTACAAGAAAATTTGAGTGTTCACAAATCACTTTCCAAATGAGAGCTTTGCTGCTGGTTAGAATTAAGAGCAGTGGTTGTCATAGTAACAATTAACATGATATGTATTTGCTAAATAGACAAATCAAACATATCAGAAAGTCAGTTTTGTGCTGTTTTTGTTGATGGTTAACTTAAATTGTTAAAATAAAGTATATTAATACCGGAGAGTTTAGCTTAAAATATTAAAGAAATTTATTTCGCTTTAGGACTATGATAAAAACAACATTAAACTTCCAATTTTAATTAAAAGTTTTTTGTTTTTTTCAAATGTCAGTTGTGTAAAAAGTTATCTTTAAGAGGAGTTAGTTTGCTTGCTCAATACAAAAAAGTACTTTCTTTATGCTTTGTTTGTCCAATCAGAGCTAAGCAAACCGTTTTCAAAATAATCTTAACTTTTCCATTTTGTCTGATTACTCTTGTTTTCGAACTTGTTATCTTGATGTCAAATTATTTTGTGTTGACAATTCAACTCAGAACGTTTTTGTACTATGGACCTGCTATGGTTCTCAGGAATGTGTTGTATTTAAATTGTTGCATTATTTACAAAAAATTATTTATTTTGGACTTCTTAGCTGCAGCAAAAGTGCTTATATTGTTTGAAAATTGGTTTCTAATTGAGTTAATGAGTCATAATCACACTCACTCATGACTCAGTTTTTTTACTCCATCACAATCACCATCACTGGAAACCTAAACAAGCTAAAACAATAATAATAATAAGTAAAAAGTAAAGCAATGATCTGATTATGAATGGCACATTGATATTCATCTCTCATTCCCTCTGGCTCTCAAAGGACACTACAGCTGAGGTTGCTGAAGAAGGTGGATATTGTCATATTTAGTTGCTCTTTTTAGATGGCATTTCATAATTCTCTCCGGGATGGCAACTAGTGAGGTTGATGGAAATGCATGCACGGGAGTACTATAGCATGCAAAATCTAATAATAGAACTTTCAACATTAATTCTTAATAAGCTTTAAATTAGATCTTGCTGTTGGGGAGATACCCTCGTGCATGTGTAAAGAACCCCTCAGATCAAACCCGGAGGAGCTTGAGATGCTGCTGTGCAGAAATCCATGAGAAGAAAAAAACCACTGCGTGACCAACTCCAAATACCATCTCGTATCTTTCTAACAGCACGATTTAGCAGCCACACATTTCTATAAGAGCATAAACACACTTATGGAAGACATCAGAAGGCTTGTCCATAAATATACGCGGGGTTTCCAGTCAGCTTTATGCTATTTAGACGTCTTGCGTACAAGCTATGAATAATTCATCACACAAACTGTTGTCTTGACACTGAGCTACGCTGCATGACAGACCAAAGGCAGATCGGAAACAGCCGGACACACTATGGAACAACTATTTAAATGAAAATAAAGCTGAGTGCATGAATATAATCGTAGTTTTTACAGATGAGCCGGGGACCGCGAGCGTGCGTGAGATGGGCAAGTTAATATTAGAACTCCCTCAAATGGGAATCACGACAAATGACAACAGATTATGGCATGATAAAACAGAGCGGCAGGAGTAACGAGGAGTAAAAGCAGAGTGTGTCAATTCGTAATTACCTGTCAATATTCCAACTCGGATTTGGTGGTCGTGGTTGGTTAAAATCATCCCGTCCGACGCCATGTTTAGCAGCGCTCTCACCCGCACTGACAAGCCAGAGCAGAGCTGAGAGACGAGCGCATCGAACGCGAGGGGAGGAGTCAGGCCGGAGCAGTCGAACTCTTAAAATATCGCGTTCAAGGCCAAGTCCAGTCCAGCTGAGTCCACTTCACTCAAAATATAATGTGTTTATATAATTTAAAATGTCTAACTAAAATGCTGGTCAAAAAGTTGTGGTAAACTGCTAACACATTTTAGACACACATCCATACATCCAGCTATTCAACTTCATCCACTTATCATCCACTTCATCACTTATCACCGAGGGTTCTTCCTTCAGCTCTTCAGATACTTAGACGCTCCATGGTCAGTCTGGAGAAATAATCACTACATCGAGTTCTGGGTCTTTCCTGGGGTCTCCTACAGGATGGACATGCCTGGAAAACCTCCCTTGGGAGTCATCCAGGAGGCATCAAAAACAGATGCTGAGTGATGAAGCTCCTCATAGTGTGAAGTGAAGGGAGTGCCCCATTGTATCAGAGATCTTATTCTTTCAGTAATGACCCAGAGCTCATGGCCATAGGTGAGAACATGAACTCAACACAAAGAAATTCAAAACTTGGCAAAAGCAATTTTCCTACTTATTGAAAATTGTAAATATCTATTCAGCACCAGACATATCCAACTGTAGTCCACCAGTTTCAGTCAGAACAACAGTGCTGGGGCAGTGGGGTTGGAGAAAGTGGCAACCTCCTGCTGTCACCCTCAAATCAATGACTGCATATAACATGGACATATGAGCTATCTGCAACAATTCGAAGGGTGACTTAACAACACAGAAGTTTATAGTTTCATGTCCACAATATCACTATAATTCTGGTCTTTCAGTCTATGTATGAAAAAGCACGAATACACAGATTAGGAAAAACACAGGTTAATTGATATCAATATATATATAATATATCTATGCCCATCCCTAGTCAACATATAACAAATGAAACTTTGAAATACAAAAAATTGCAATACACAGTAAAATCAGAAACAACAGAGTTCCTTTTGAGACCAGAAAATATCATTCTCCTTGTTCAATCAAGTGAGGCCAGACTAATATTAGGAAGAAACAATGTTGTAATCAATGATGTATTATGTAAGCCTAATAAGCGGACAATGGAGAACATCAAATTCACTTATTTTCATGTTTTTATGTTGTGGAAGGTAAAAAAAGCACCCAGAGAAAATGTAGTGACCTATTTATAGTGCATGTTGGGAGATGTTGTTTGAGAAAACTGCTCAGTTTAGATTATTCTACAGGTTAAGATTAATCCTTACAAAGTCAGGGGTGAATTGTTGAGTCATAAACAGTCTCATGACCATTTTCACTCACTACTCACTCTTTTCTGCAATTCACAGTCAAAAATTAACAAGAAAGACACATTTTTGAGTCCATTGAAGCAAACCAGAGAAACTCCTGAGAATGCTGAGAGAGCATGCAAATTCCAATCACAAAAGCTTCCAGTCTGGTTTGAACTGGCAGTCCTCACCTGCGGCCCCTTTTTCTCCATATGCATTGAAAGGCATGGCGGTCAATAACCTTTAACTCTATTTTAATCTAGAGGTCATTGACCTTTTGTGTTTGAACTCATACTGCACTGTTGTCAGAATTAGTTTCTCTTAAGCTTGTTAAGAAACAAGTAGGATTCTAACTAATTTGTTAACCCCCAAATGCTTGTGAAGCAATCTTATCTAGTTTTCCGTTAGCATTTCCGTTTGCTCCACCAAATCATGATTGCTCAATAATAATAATTATAATAATAAACATTAGTTTATCCATTATTTTAGACAACTATTTTAAGCTAACAATAATGTAAAGTTGCACAACCATTTGAGATGATTCAAAACATTGTTTACAATAAATACTGCCTTTTGAAGATTATTAAGGCTGCATTAAGGGTTTAGAGGGGTCAAATATTTAATAGTCATAAATAAATTAAAAGGGGAATGATATAGCACCTAAAATTTGCTTTTGTAATCACACAATCTATTTTGTTGGCTGTGTTATTATTAATAGTGATTCTTCTGAGCTTAAAGTATTCCATAAAGGGTTGAGACACTGTTTCGTCATAACCTGTGTGTCAGCATGTGGGATAGATCTGGGGAGGCTACTGGACCTGTATCAGAAATTAATTACACACTTTATTGCATCACAGAATCACCAGCTCAGATCTGGCACTCCAGTAGAAGCTCTGCAGCTTTATTAACATGTGCATACAGCATTGTGGGAAATACCAAAGAATGATGAACTTATTTGTGTCCATTGATAGACATGTTGTTAGGATGATACAAGACAAATATCTAAACTGTTTGAAAAATAACAGAAAAAAATCAGGTATGGAAGTTCAGTAAAAAGTGAATGCATCAGCATTATTTAGCCATTAATTGGCAGCTAGCACAAGCCAACAAAATGAGTGGATGTTTTCTGCTGGCTGAGCATGAAAACACAGAATAGAAATCCCAATCCTTGCATCTCTGATATATGTGCCCAAGAAAACAAGAGAAGCAGATGTAAAATCACAATTCACAGCTTTTGGGAAGATCATTACGGATGTTAATCTTTCATTAGAATGTTAATTTATAAAGGAAGTAAATAATTTAGCACAGTGTAGTTGTTATGTCATAAAACCAGAGTCCATAAAAGTTAAACAATTTGGTTACACAAACATTTATTCATAATAAAAGAAAGGAAATATCACTAAGGTGCTTACATCTTATGTACATGAGAATTAGTGATGAAAAAAAGTTTCTTCACTGTGATCTTGTTCATCAAATAGAATTCATCTTATTGATGAATTGTTATTGAGTCATTTGATTCTTTTTTTTATGAGATTGTATTATTGTTTCTTGACAACTATAACAACTCTACTTCTAAACTATAAGTTTAGCAACCAAAAAATTACCTAAGTAAAAAAAAAATTCTGAGTATCAGAAAATGCTTTATGTGTGCAGTGAAAAATAATAGTCAACTAAATAGTCAATAGTCAACTAAATAGTCAACTTAATCTAGGGCATATGAATTATGAGAATAACATTTCCTCATGAAATGCATTAAGGTAGCGAATAATTATTCACTGCCTAAAAAAAGTGCTCGTCTCTTCATTTTGTTCTGGGCACATGAGGAAATTATTGAGAACAAAATTAAAGAAAAGAGAGAATATGATATATATAAATGATTTGGTTCTCTTGTGCTCATGAGGGTATAAAAACAGCTGAATCTCAAGGAACGAATCACTCACTACAAATAAATGTACCTAATGAGTCACTTTGAAGATTCGTTCATTAAGAACATATCGTTTAAAAATGTCACAAAACCAATGTGAACACTTAATGAAACTGCCAATACATATTGATTATGGCATATTCATCCATCTATTTATTTTCTTCTGCTTTTCACAGTTCCTCTGTAAGGACACTTCCTCCAACTCTTCAGGGGGTAAATATCGAATCTCTCCAGGTGGACATCCCTAGACCACCTCCTTGGGGTTGGGGACAGAGCTCCTCTAATGGAAAGCCACAAAATCCTGTTGAGGAAACGTGTGGGTTGTAGGAGGTGTTTTTAATATATTGTTTTTTAAACCTTTTTCTTTTAAGATGTTAGTCTACAATACCAAAGAAAAATTTAATCTATACAAAAAAGAGAAGGAAAAAAGATAGAGAAAAGCATTTTTATTATATTATTTATATATATTTTTATTATATTAAACTTGTATATATTTGTATATATATTATATGTAAAATTAACATCTTTAATTAACATCTCATTTTCTGACATGTGGAATTTTCAAAATCTACTAATTTTGCATTTTTAGTTTTGTATAACAATCCAGGGCTTAAAGTTAAATATGTAGCTATAAATGTATTATAATCTATTAATTAACTACATCTATTCGCCATCAAATTATATCCCCACCTTCAGATACAGTAAAGCTATAAAATATAAAATACCACACAAAAGCAGACATTTGGCTATGGTGATTGTAGCTTAATTAGGAAGTCAAGACATCCCTATATTTTACTCATTAGCCTATTTTACCAATTTTCTTTGGTTTGCTAAATGTGTGTGTATTGCAATAGCTGAGGAAGGCCTTTCACTGGAGCTGACACGAACATTTCCTGCTGTTGGCACTCTGGAAGGACAGCCTTAGCACCCTCAGATGAGATGACTCTCCAATTCACACGTGCTGGGTGCAGGCAACCAACCTGAAGTCTAAGCAGCCCCTTGCTATTGGAGCTTCTTTTTTTTCCAAAGTAGACTGTTCTCTTATGGCCACCTCCAGATTATCGCAATCCACATGTAATTCATTACATAGTTCTCCTTACTGATTACTGGTCTGTATGCTAGTTTGGCGGGTTTTGTTGTTTAGCATTTGAGCCCATTAGAATGACATTGTGTTGATAAAAATCTAAATGAAGAAACTCTCGACCATTAAACTTCATTTAGACCAAATGTCAAAAACTGTTTACCATTTATATATATATATATATATATATATATATATATATATATATATATATATATATATATATATATATATATATATATATATATATATATATTAATATATTATACTTTTTTCCCAGCGATGGGTTGTGGCTGGAAGGGCATCCGCTGTGTAAAACATATGCCAGAGAGTTGGCGGTTCATTCTGCTGTGGCGACTCCGAAAAGGAAGAAAGCCGACATGAAGATGAATGAATGAATATAGTATAATTTTATATTATTTAAATATAATTTAAATCTAACATTAGCTGCTTAAAGTGCTTACTATTGCATGGAAAATGTTACCTTTATATCTGTCCAGCAGTTATTTTGAACGAAACATTTTTGTGGCTCCACTGTGTGTGCATGAACTACATTTCCTTGCAGGATTTACTCCATCATCCAGTGCTCAACCTGGAGTGCAAGTCAAAAAATAAAGCAAAAGAGCTTGCTCTGCAGCACAGTGACCAATCACAGAGCTTGTTAGAATTTTTCAAATTTTTCAGAGGTTTGCCCTTGGGTCTCGCACGAGGGTTAGCAACCATGTAGAGGCCAATTTGTAGGCGTAACACTAAACCATGGTTTGATTCTTTAAAATTAATAATCCATCTTGCACAGTAAATCGGAAAAAACACAGGTAAAAATTCATGTTGTAGTGTGGGGCTTTGAATTGTCGCGATTTGATTCGTTTGTCTTGGGGCGCTTCTGACTACTAGTGTTCTCAGGGCCTGAGACATTATGGCGAAATATTGGAAATTAGTTATTTCACAAAGTGATCCTGTCAAGACTCAACATTTGAAACACAGATACACATAAGCACTCCCACACTCAGATCCAATAATTGTAACAATCACTAGACCACAGCCTCAAAGATGATAGCTTTGCGTTCACTTCCAGCGCTTAAACCCTGGCAACATTGAGAACAAACTTGTAACATCACAAGTCCAGCTCTTTAACTGCAGACGTTCATTTTTATTACTCTGTGTTGCCAGACATGAGGAACCAAATAAGAAATTGTGCGGGCAGCTATAAGTGGCTTATTAGAAAATGAATATATTTCCAGGGCCCCAATTTCCAGTAGCACCTCTCATATATTCCGGGAGGTAAACGAAGAAGGGTGTGTGGTTACAGAGATTGAAATACATTCATTATCCATTCCTTTTTGCTAATATAAGCTTTTTAACATCAAGCATCCCTGAAATTTACATTTAAATTAAATTGACTTTGGGCCAGATGAGGAAGCACCCAAGACAGGGCCTCGAGGGTGACTGTTATTTACTGATGGCCTCTCCTCGTTGGTCAGTCTCCACTCCCCCACCCCTCACCACAGCCGTCGATCTTTTCCCCCTCTCCCATTATTATGTGATGGAAGAGCACCAGCTTAGGGCATGAAGACAAGCTTTCAAAAACTCCTGTCAAGAATGATGGATAGTGAAAGAGGACTGCATGTCTGGCAATGGAGCGCATGACACCGTTGAGTGCCATGTCTAAGAGTCGTACTGGACAGGAGAGATCTAGCTGAAAGGTCACATCTTCATCACCGCCATCCACACACATGCACGCACCTACACATGCTCCTCTGTTTAATTCCAGGGGACAGCACTGAAGGTTAACTTCAATGAGAATCGATAAACCCTTTATGCTAATGTCAGCGTAATGTGCGTTTCCAGTGAGTGTGATGTTTGTGGCTGTGTTGTCTGGCTTCTGTAACAAAGCCCACTCCAGATTCATTTTTCATCAGAGCATGTTTCAGCTAAGCATCTTTCTACTACGGCTTCATTGTAATTGGATTTCAGACGAATTACAGCCAGAGATCCAAACATCCATCGCTGGACACTGCTTTGACCGCAAAAAACAGCCTGCTGTAGTTTCATCAGAATGTATTTCAGCATTGATTTGTTTGAGGAAGATCTGGGAGAAGGGGTTTTGATAATGACCTCACACATCTCTGAGTCACAAGTTTTCATACTTTGAAACAATGACATTATAGATGCAATTTTAATCAAAGAAAATTATCCACAGCAAGCCAACAGTCAGATTAGCAAGTACCATGAAGATAAATTACATTCTCTGTTATTATAGTAGCTAAATAGCCAAGTAGATTTTTTCACATTAATCATCATTGTTTAAGGTTTAATCCTGTCATTGCACACTTTATGTGTTTAGAATGCAAATGGTGAACTGAACCCAATATAATTTCCAATTTGTATTAACATACATTCAAATGCACGCAGTATGTGAGGTTATGTGAGACGCTTATTTTTATTATTTTACATTATATATACTGAGGTTGGTTTCTTTAAATGCAATGGAAACACATAGAGTTTGAATACAATTTAGATTTTTGATATCTGAGTACACTGATTTTGATGAGACCTGCTGTTTTTGTGGATTTGTTGTAGAAACCGCTCCTCACTTGTTTTCAGATTACAGTGTAATCAACAAATTCTGTGTTGAATTAAGTACTCATAACTGAAGATTCACTAAAATGTCCCATGCTTTTACTCTTAAGGATATTGTATTATTTTATGAAAATCCTACCATGTCTAAAGCATATGTCAAAAACTTTCTTATTCTGCATGCGAACATTTTTATTCACAAACAAAAAAAGTTTTTTTCCTCCTCTGTCTTTATCTTTTGTGCTGAATTGAAGTGTCTTATCTGATCACTTAGAATGACTTAAGACTAGAAAAGTGCAAAATTACTAATGTATTTTGATGAACTGATGGACCATTGCTAAACTTTTCCTCTCTCCTTTTTTCATACATTAAGTGCAACCCTACTGTTCTTTTTTGTTTTTGCTGTATTTCATGTGACTGTGTCCTTTACAGAATTGTTTCTTCTTTATTTCTTTCCCTGATTTTGTATTGTGAATTTGACAAATTAAAAAAAAAGGTAGGACGGGTCTTTACACACAAACACATGACAAATTATTCGTGTTCATCAAAACCTACAGGCAAAGCCATGGCAAATCCGGTAGTTTCAAAGTTTCACTAACTGGAATATATAGTTACTAGTTACTCAAATCTAATGAAGCACCTAACAAATGGAATGAAGTTTCCCAACACTTGTCATAAGCCATTGGGGCAGAAAGCTGGAGCAGTGGTGGAGTTGGTCGTTCTGTAACTGGAAGGTTGGCGTTTGGATCCCAGCTAGGGCCATTCTGCCGTTGTGGCCCTGGGAAAGCCACTTCACCCACATTGCCCAGTATTTGTGTGTGGTGGGGTGTATTTGTTGGTTATCTGGATTCGTAGGCGCAGAATGGCAGCCATGTCCTTTCAGACTGGCCCAAGGCAGCTGGGATCACCACCAGAGTGTGAATGTGGACTGAATGAATAATGCTCTGATAATTGCAAAGCGTCTGAGTGTCTAGAGTCTTTATAAATTGAAGGCATTATTATTATTATGTCCCTCTAAACCTGAAAAGGAAAGAATTATTTACAACTACTTTTTGGAGGTTTTCCCAGCGATGGGTTGCGGCTGGAAGGGCATCCGCTGCGTAAAACATATGCCAGAGAGTTGGCGGTTCATTCTGCTGTGGCGACCCCGAAAGGGAAGAAAATGACATGAAGATGAATGAATGTTTTTGGAGGTAACAACAATCAGTTTAATTGAATCAGTGTCATTTAGAAAAATCAAGTTTTAGCATATTCTAAACATCATATTTTCCTTACAAACTGAGTGTTTCCATGACAGATTCTTCTCTTTTGGCCTTCATGAAAACCTTACCTCTCTTCTCCCAGAGACCACCATTTCCAGCTGAGTGTGCTATACATCATTCATTGACGTGCTGATCAATGAGGGCACTCTGGTCATTAATATTCCACGTCTCCATATAATCGTGAAGCAGCCAGCAGGGGAAATGCAAAAAAATATCTCTTATTCAATAAATCCAACACATGGTCATTATTTAATTGTTAGTAATTACCGGCGTCTTTTCTTTGTAATTACGCGCTGAGTAAATGTTTGTGACATGAAGCCACCTCTCACCTCCACCGAGTGCGCACTCAAGCAAATGCACAATTGGATCGAACCATTACCCTCTCAAAATGCAAGCCTCTCGTCTGATTATCATGACTAATTGAAGCTTCAAAACGTATTCAACATGGACTCTCCACAACAGTGCTAAATAGAACTTTATGGACTGCAACAAAGCCAATAGTTGTCACAAGTATTGTGTAGATTTTAATCATCAGCATCACTGGAATAGAGCTTTTTTCCAGAGTGTTATAGGCACCACACCTCCCAATAAATTTACAATCGATTTTCACCCCAAAATACTGTCTCGGTGCGATTTTGCTGCAGTATCAACTATGAAGGATCATGATTGCTGGCATAAAATGTTTTATAACTTTTGAAGACAAGTTATTATTATTATTGATTTTTGTATACTGCAATGCAAAGGTACGTCATTTATAGATACTAGGATATGGGTACTTTGTTTGATCAAGTAAATACCTCCAGAAAGTTCAAACAGTGCAATAAGCATACTTTATCCACTGCGTTAAAGTGTTGCATGATTGAGGGAGCCACCAATACATTTTCAATGATTTGCCAGTTATAAAAAACAACAACACATCTTTCATTCCCCTTCCGCTACAGAAATTGCTTCCTGAGGTGCATCGTGGGATTGAGAAGTGTGGACCTTTAGCAAACTCAAGATTTTTATAGGATGCACAATGAGAATTTCTCACACTGCTTCTCACATTCTTTGAAATTGGACATACTGCTCAGCTTTCTTACCTCATTTCACATACTAATCAGTAAGCAAATGTTCAGACATGATTGCACTTACTTTAAATAAAATTTTAATTTTAAAATTTAAAATCCTTGAACTAGCGGACTTCAAAGCAGGTGTGCAAAAAATCGGGCTAACTTTTAAACTAGTCGCTTAAGTAGTTTATTGTTGAAATTGGATATCCTGTGTTACATAATTTCTGGCAAAGTAATAGGCATGATTTGTTTGGTTCCAGTTACCATTTTCACGGTTGTAGTGTCACTCCCTATGTTTTTCCTCTGTGTTTTCCTTTGTGTTTGTCCTTGTGCATGTGAGTTCAAGCCAAATATTCCCTCTCTCTAATGACAGCAGATTACAGTTACTTTTACAAGAAACTTAAAGCGAACAGTATCTCTCATTTTCAGACAAGATATTCCTTTATTAACTGTAATAATACAAAGTTATTTCAAACCTTCAAACCACTTCATTGAGATCTTCCTAAACTATAATGATGCTGAGCGATGGGTTCAACACAAGAGGTAACCTCCTCCTTTGCCGCTTGAAGCTCGACAGGAAGTGGCTGAACTGTAGTTCCCCGAGCAACCGCTTGAGGCTGACTGCAAACAGAGCAAGTTCTCATTCACTCCAATGTTAAAACTGGCCAATTTGGGGCTGAAAAAACTTCGGGCTGGCTCCATTATGTTTTTTAATTCAGATTGCTAGTTTTGATCTTCAAGAACACTCTAATGGGAGTGAATTGTTTTTACATTTGTTTGTTTAAGATATATTCAATTTAAACCTTATAGCCAATCAGACGCCTTCACTACGGCCATGTCCCACCTCTGAGGATGCATTTTTCAAGTTTTTCAAGCTTCATTTGACCAAAAGCCTATGGCTGACATCACAAACAATCTGTCAATGTTATATACAGTCAATGGTTCAACAAAACCCACAAAGATTATAAAATGGCTGGGTATGTCATTGTTATCTCCTTAGTGCCATCCAAGGACAAGGAGTGTCATTGCACCAACTTTAAACAGCAGAAGTGTGACACTAGCGAAAAAGCCCCGTGCATAAAAACAATCCAAACAAGTGAATTTCAATCAGCGTGTGTGAAGAGCTTCAGTGCCCAACAGAAGTTTTGCACATCCACATGCCTCAAGCCAAAATAAGAATGCGCACATCAGGTTTAACAATGGGTGCGAATTAAAATAAATGTTGGTTCTTTTGAATACATGTTCATGAACAACAAGAAGGAGCCAAATGCCGGAGAGAGGATTGTCCTCAATAATTTCCTTGCATACAGGACAATGTAAAAAAGCAACAGAAATAGTCTTTGAAAGAAAGAGAACTGAGATGCACTAGAGCGGGGATCAGGGTGGAGTAGTCGCCACCCTGACATTATACACATGCGCTCATGCGAGAAGAGTTTTCTCTTGGACACAAAAAAGCAAGGTCGACATGAAATATGAATATTTTTTTAAAGAAGAAACACATAAATAAATTATAACAATACATACTGAGTTATATCTATTGTTTTAATATTTTTAATGAATGAATGGGAAATGAGTTAGGCAATAGACTTACAAATCACTCACATACTGATGTTGGGACATAAAAGAGCAGCTGGGTGGCGCACAATACACATTGACCTCACAACAGGAACCAGAGAAGAAGTGTAATTGAGGATGTAATGAGGAGCCAAAGTAATGATGACAAAATAATAGAATATGAACATCCAGAAGGTCATTTTGTTGTTCAATCATTGATTGTAAAGTGGCTCCCCAGCGTCCCACTCTGCTACCTGCACTTGTACACTTTGCACCGTAATTCAATCTGTGATTTTTAAGGTTACTTTGTTATCAACCAAACTGATGTATTTTGTGTTCATAATAATGTGCAATTATTTTTACTTTGTAGTATTTATTGTTAATGTTTGCATAGCACTTTACTTATGTTGTTTGCACTGTACTCCCCTTTACCACAAAAAATTACAAATACACATACTTGGGAATAAAGTTTATTCTGATTGAGGCAAGTAACAGTCATCTACTGTAGGTAATGGAAATCTCCACTAGAGGACAGCATTGTGCTAGAGTACACTGCTGCTCCTCTGCATCTGAGTGCTTAACTCTAGTGTCATGCTCTGTTTCTGAGTGTCAGCCAGATACACCACCACCGCTGACTTAGCTTCAGCCTCCACTTTGGCATGTAACTATGGAAACTGTGCCACAATCATGTAACTGAGAACTGTAGGTGATTCCAATTTTTAACTGAAGCTCTGAAAGCTCTCAAAAAGAAAGTCAATTGGCCATGCCTGAAGTGTTGTTTTATAGCTGTTCGTTTTGGTGAAGAAGATTTAAAAATGTGAGACACTTGAGTGAACCAAACTTTCGTTGCCTTTAAAGGTTTTTGTATTGTCACTATATCTCATTGTTTGTCCTGAGAGCATGTTGCTGTCTTAAAATCACAGTACAAACTGAACCTAATCGAGTAATCTAATCCATTCATTTCAGTGCTGTGGAAGTTATTTGCAAATGAAGTAAATTTCATACTTATTTCTGCCAATAAAAAGTACTGCAGTATTTTTTTTAAGAAATGCAATGAGCTACTTGAATTTTGTTACTTTTATGTTACTTTTAACAAATCAATACATTTGAGATAGCATAAGGACTGTAGCATATAGTCTATTTGTAATAAAAGCATAATAAATAACAATGCTGCATCAAAAATGACACTCGGAACATAATTTGGTCCAATACTACATATTTTGAATCTAACACTGGTATGTTGGTCTTCTATTTTAAAATAATATATAGATTATATATGTTTTTTTTTGTATTTACTTGTGATTTTAAATCGATGAAACAAATTACATGTGAGTGTAGGACTCCTTACTCAGACAGCTCGTCTAGTATGCTCTCTATTGCACGGCAAACACGCTTGCGATAGTAGGCTATTATGAGCAAGAGCAAACTCGAAGAATGGCTTATTCAAGAGGTTTTGGACAAAATGAAAAGATGTGAGACCAAAAATACTCCTCATCTGTTTATTTTAATTTTTTTTGCTTCCGTATTAGCAGTGTACAAGGTGTTTTTTAAGTTTCTTGTGACGATTTCTATGTGGATAGTTCCTTAGAATTTAGACCGATATTACGCTTGATCACTTTCTTCTGGTCAATATCGCAGATAGATTTAAAACTATGCAAGTAAGACCATTTTGTGACCTTTTTTTGTCCTTTGGTTTATAATACATTATACAACATTATAACTTGTAAAAAGTTACTTACTACAGACAAATTAAGAGTAGTAAGATACACTACTGTGTTAAAAGTAACTGTGGTGTATTACTTTTGTAATATGTTACTCCCAACAGTGTTTATGATTGAGGGTTAATTTGTGAAGCTATAATAGACTGAAGATCTCTCCTAGATCATCTGGGGTAAGATCTAAGAAACCATGGTGACCTGATTATAAATAAAATTATACACAAGAAAATAACATGTAGTGTTTTATAGCCCATAATCTGGATGAGAAATCAATTTTGTTGACCTCAGGATGAGATTTGACTGCAAGCTAAAACCTTTTGAATGGGACCACATGAGAAAAGCAAGGGCAATGAACGATTTGGCACATAAGATTAAGAACCTTACTATTTTCTGTGCGTGATAGTTGTAACTCAATTTATATATTTATCTTCTTTTGAAGTCATGAAATATCAAATGCAGGACTTAAAATGCAACATGGGCTACTTTGCGTGTTAATTCCCTCTTCTGATATTTATTATTATACTGGAGAGAATGTGTGTGTGCGCAACCCAGTGCATTGAGGTTCACAATGTAATTATGAATACTTTATTTCTGTGTGACTCCAATTATGCCTGGACATGTAATCTCTCTCTCTTACCTCCCTCTCATAGACTTCATGAGAGTCTCAGATATAAAGGATGAGCAAACGCATTGGGGAAATGAAACGTTCATGAAAATGTGCTTCTTATCCATGCAACTACATTTTGTGCCTTGTATTATTTTCAGGTTTAGTTACTTTGGAGGGTTTTCAGGTTGTTATGTTTTTTCACATTAATGTGCTCTTTCCAAGTTGTTGCTAGGGTCGTTTTTTTCAGTAAGCAATAACTAATAATCATTGGGGTTGTCTGGGTGACAGCTGGACATTGTTAAAGTGTTTTATAGATGCTAATTTAGGATACAGCCTCTGGGCCCATGTGGACAAGCGACCTGTTTTTAATGGCTTTTGCAATTGTTGTCTCATTATCGTATGGTATTTCCTGTAGATGGTGAAAATAAAATTGCATTTGAATGACAATTATTGTCGGAGGTGATAGATTATTGTTGTGTCAACCCCTCGCTAAGCTGTTGTTAACTTCATCACGAGTGTCAGTGGAATGCTCTTTTTTAAACTGACAGGAACAGAGCGCCTGCTGTGCATCTGACATGCTGATCAAAACACATATGGTTGTTGCAACAGGATGATTGAATAATTGTTTTTTTTTCAACGCCCAAAAAAATTCTGTAGCAGAAGGGGAATGAAAGATGTGTTGTGGTTTTTTATGAATAATTACTTAAGTAAATGATTTATAGTATCTATAATTTTGGAGTTGTATGTACTTATTCAGACAGTAACAAGTTTACTGTATATATGAAGAGAAAGTCTACACTTGTTACAAATATTACATAAAAACAAACTCTGTTTCAGGTCCCAGAGCCAGTCACCTGATGAGCAACATGGCGTAACACTTGTACCCACAATCATGAGCTCATCAGGTGCTCCGCTGATTTCTACAAGAGCGAGAGTTGATATTTCCAATACAAGCGTCAGTTTGTTGATCCAAAGCATGTTAGCAGCAGTCTTTATTCTTCTGCTTGTTTTGTTCCAGAATTCCTGTTTTAGGTTACACATTTTTTGAACTATGACCTTTTCTGAATACCTTTTTTCTACTCTTCACAGAGCAAGCCACACTGAAGTCCCACCAGCAAGACTCACAGACAATCAGATAATAACTTTTGGCCAAACCTGCCACCATCCTCGGGGTTCTTGGCCAGAGAAGATTTCTTTGAATATTTTCTTTGGCGTTTGGAGTCCAATTACCCACATCCCAGTCAAATTTGTTCCATTTTGATTTTCCACTGTATGAGTATAGTTTTGAGTTTTGGAATTCACCCATCTGTGTTAACAGTTTTTATAAATAAATTTTTCTCTGAGTCATCGCTTGCATTTGAGTTCAATTTTCCTCCCCTAACAGATGTTAAACTGAGGTCTTGACTCTCTATGGTCATTAAAATTTGAGAATACTTTGTGGAAACGAGAAGGTGTGTCATGGCTGAATTTGCCCAATCCTAATTGCCCCTGTAATATAATTGGCTACATTCCTCTGATTGGCTCCCCGTGTCTCCTGTCCACCATTAGCTGGTGTGTGGTGAGTGCTCTGGCGCTGAATGGCAGCAGTCACATCATGCTGGTGGAAACAACACGCTTGTGCTAAATTCAGAGACAGCCCCTCATGTTGTAAAGCACTTTGAGTGTCTAGAAATGCACTATATAAATGTCATGAATAATTTTTTTTGTTACCCCTGAAAAACAGATGAACAGATGCTTAACAATTCTGCTATTGTACATTCATTCCGTTAATGGTTATAGCTATAATTACATTTATTTGTAGTTATCAGTGGTAATTCCACAGCCTACCGAAAGCTCTGTGGAAATGGTTTTACTTTTCAAGACAAATCAAAATACACACTGTTGAGATCATTAAAACTGTTCACTGCGCTCTTCACAAAGACTGCTTTGTCAACTTCACACAAACGTCTTGCAGATTTATTTTAAAAGTTGACTAGGGCGAATAATCATGTCCTAATCTATTCCACTTTTACAGTTAATAAATACCATGAATCATATCATGAAGTGTTGACTTTGGTCTCGTTTACAGCTGAATTTGGATGATTCTTTTTTCAGATAGTCTTACAGTCATAGAAAACAATTAGCTTGCTTGTCTGCCCCTAATCTTTGTTTCTGGGCAGAGTTGTGAGCTGGACTTCATCGAACTTTTCATTTTTTAATGGGGGAAAATTCTGTACTACTTAAATATTTTAGGTGATAAGCATGTCTTACCTCAGTGAATGTTATTGATTTTTTTTTCTTGGAACTTTAACAATATTGTAAGGTAATCCAGATTCTATGCTCTTACTTTCACAGGGTTTTAAAATGACAATCTGTTCATTTAATTATTACCAAGCCCCACCCTTTGTTGGTTGTAGAATTCTTTGATATATTCTCAATCTATGTTAGCGGAGGTCTTTTGCAAAGATGTTTTAGACAAACCTTAGACTCAAACAGATCAATTAAATATGTTTTTTTTCTACAGGTTAGTGGAAGGAAAGTTCAAAGTTCAAGAGATTGAAATATATTGTGTGGTCTTATTGTAAATTAAGGGACGGTTAGTGCATGGCATAGAACAGTCAATTCATCTGGCATATGTTTTATCCAGCTGATGCCTTTCCAGTCACAACCCACCACCAGGAAACATCTATACACACTCACACGCTATGGACACTCATATTTACCCAATTCCCTAGGACTGTATGTTTTTGGACTTGTAGGGAAGATGCCTTATGGGTTCCACACAGAGATGCCAACTGACATTGTTGTTGTTTTCAATTGTTTCAGACATTTCCTGTTTTCTCTATGGACTTGTTAAACCACTTTTAGTAAAGACCAACAACATGACTGAAGATAAGTTCCCACACTGTACATCTATCCACATAACCATTTTTACTTGGGTCAGTTCTGGATCACTCAGTGTCTTAATGAATTATGTGGCATAAGATGGGTCAAACATGGGCCATGATGACCGTAGCATCAGTCAAGTTAGCTTTAATATTAATTTAATATTAATGTCTGTTCCAGTTTACTGTTCTGTGCCACATTAAAAATGACAGATGCTGAAGCCATTTAACCCGCTTGTTTTGTACCAGTGCCAGATCACTGCCAGATGGCAAATTTTGACTTTTATTTTATTTACTTGGCATATACCTAAATTGTTAATGATGTTTACAAATATTACTTCCAAAAGTTGTACAAGAGTGACAATGACAGAACAACTTCATTGTGTGGAATGGCTGACAATTGTGCTGAAGGTGGCATTATTAAAGTATTGTGCAATGAATTCTAAACCTTATTCAAAACACTGAACTTTTCATCATGATAATAAAAAAGTTATCTTTAAGATTAATTTTTATTTTGCTCAAAGACAACTTTTACATCAATTCTTATTCACTCAATTGAATAAAACCTAAAAATAATGATGGGTTGCAAAAAAGTGGAGGACTTTCCCAGATGTGAATTCAATGTAAATGACTATACATTTGTTCTCATCATATTCAATTATGATGAGAGGCACACGTTCTCTCATCTGTAGGTTAGCTGTGGGTGTTGCTGTTTTACTATCCACAGATGGTGATCGTGTATTCCCATGCTGCACACTCTCCATCTCCATGGGGAGGATGCCCATCACATGGTCTTTGATCTTCAGTCTTCTGCCGGCTTACAGAACAGCAAAGGGACCCGGCTGCATCTGTAGTCAAGTGGCCAATTACAGTTCAAAGTAAAATCTGAGTTTTCCTTTTCCTTTTCAACACAGCCCATAAGGCATCTCCCAGCTCTTTCCCCTCTACTCCATGTTTCATCACATTCCTAGTCTCTCATTCTTGTAATCTGGCACAGAAATTTGGAGAAGCAACCACTTGCTATACTGCAGTCTTTAATTTCTATCAAACTCTAACAGGAAAGCTCAAAATAACAGGTGGTTATGAATTCCATGGACATCTGTCCATAACCATCAGGAAAAATACATACCTAACTTTCAACCAACACAAAATCAAACTTGCCCCTATTAAATTAAAATGTTTCTAAAGGGATTTTGAGAGGTTCCTAATTTTATTTTGGAGGCCTCCTATAACAGCTTGACACACAATCAAGGTCAAAAAAGCTTTTGTATTCTTATAATATGCATTTTATTCCAAATTCATATTACCTTTGATCACGATTCGCAAATGATTAGTTTAGTGACTTATTCCTGATAAATCTCTTCTCTAAATGATGCAACCGTAGCAACTTATGGAGCTGCTGAACGAAATTTCACTGGCCCAATTTTGACCACATTTAGAGAATTTGCGTTGACAGAAGTGTCAACTAATAAACAGGCTACAATCAACACAACACCAAACTGCCCAGGATTGAATAAAGAGTCGAGGTTTGAGTCAAGTTCACCAGGGAACGCCAACCCAGCGTCGCTGCCCTGCTCTGCCGGCGCCACCCGAGCGCCGCCGCCCAGCTCTAACGATGCCTGCTCTTCGCCTGCCAGCGCCACCCGAGCGCCGCCGCCCAGCTCTGACGATGCCTGCTCTTCGCCTGCCAGCGCCACCCGAGCGCCGCCGCCCAGCTCTGACGATGCCTGCTCTTCGCCTGCCAGCGCCACCCGAGCGCCGCCGCCCAGCTCTGCTGACGTCTGCTCAACGCCTGCGCCTGCCGGTGCCACCTGAGCGCCGCCGCCCAGCTCTGCCGACATCTGCTCTTCGCCTGCGCCTGCCGGCGCCACCCGAGCGCCGTTGCCCAGCTCTACCGATGCCTACTCTACGCCTGCCGGCGCCACCCGAGCGCCGTTGCCCAGCTCTGCCGATGCCTACTCTACGCCTGCCGACGCCACCCGAGCGCCGCTGCCCAGCTCTGCCGATGCCTACTCTGCGCCTGCCGACGCCACCCGAGCGCCGCTGCCCAGCTCTGCCGATGCCTACTCTGCCCCTGCCGGCGTCACCCGAGCGCCGCTGCCCAGCTCTGCCGATGCCTACTCTGCGCCTGCCGGCGCCACCCGAGCGCCGCTGCCCAACTCCGCCGGCACCTGCTCTTCGCCTGCGCCTGCCGGCGCCACCCGAGCGCCGTTGCCCAGCTCTGCCGATGCCTACTCTGCGCCTGCCGGCGTCACCCGAGCGCCGCTGCCCAGCTCTGCCGATGCCTACTCTGCGGCTGCCGGCGCCACCCAAGCGCCACTGCCCAGCTCCGCCGGCACCTGCTCTTCGCCTGCGCCTGCCGGCGCCACCCGAGCGCCGTTGCCCAGCTCTGCCGATGCCTACTCTGCGCCTGCCGGCGTCACCCGAGCGCCGCTGCCCAGCTCTGCCGATGCCTACTCTGCGGCTGCCGGCGCCACCCGAGCGCCACTGCCCAGCTCCGCCGGCACCTGCTCTTCGCCTGCTCTTGCCGATGCCACAGGCCTTGTTTCTGAGGTCACTTTTTGTGGCATGGCTCCTGCCACCAGCTCCTCCCTGGACTGCCTCTTAGGCACAGGGAGGGGTACGGTCCAGAGGAGCACTCTTGGGTAACACGGAGGACACTCTCGACCCAGGCCTCACGGAGACCTTCCACCGCAACCACCCGAACAAGCCGGCTCCTCGACCACGTGGGAGACCCCGTCACCGTCTGCCTCATCGCGCCAGGAGTCGCTCATAGGGAGGGGGCTATGTCACAGAGGCTAACCTCGTCACTCCCTCCTCTAACCAGCAGAGGGCATCCTCGTTGCACGAGGGCATCGTGATTACACACCCAGCTGAAGAACATTACACCCCAGGTCCGCTTTGATTACCCTTCCAGCTGAAGCACATTACCACCGGTATATAATCAGACTGTTCCTCACCAACCTTTGCGAAGTCTTGTTTGTCTCTGTGCTGCAACTCTGAGCATTTACCCTGTCCATAAGTCTGCCTGTTGTGACCGTGCCTGTCTACCGTTTACGATATTTGCTGCCTGCCCTGACTACCCGCCTGTGATCTGACTACGTTTAATAAAAGCCTGCAAATGGATCCCAACTCGAGTGATGATATGTTACAGCATGTTTAAATTTAAAAGGTTAGGTAAGGAGCAGGTTAGCTGTTTAACACAACGTCTGCAGTACAGTAAGTGAGTGACTTCTACATGTCACTTTTTGAACGTGCGGTCATAGAGGCGCGCAAATGTAAGCCATTTTTCCCCCGGATAACCTGTATCTTTCATGCTAATATTTGTTGGGAAAGGCTAAGGGGTTTTGTCTGTCCCTAAACACTCTTTCCTTATGAAGTGCTTAGAAACGGTGAAGTCATTGTTACAGACCCTGGTGTTACATCAATAAAATGTTCCGTTTTTACCTGCTGATTGGACGAATGTAAGCATCCAATCTCTAACCAGTCATGTTGTGTACATAACCAAGGTGACCCTAGATCCTAGATAGTACCCAAAACCCAGGAATGATGCAAACTAATTCTAAACTTAAGAACAGTTAATCTGGCTTCATGGTACAGGCCCCTGGGTCTTCAATTGATTGTGGTGTGTGTCACACCCAGCACCTGCACCGACACCCCTCATGATCCATCTGCACCTATCCAATCCCGAGAACCATCACCTGAGTACTAATCACCTGCACCTGTATCCTTCAATCACACCACCACTATAAATACTCACCCAGTTCACTCTGTCCTTGTCCCAGATCAAGGTTACCAGAGACTCACCACTCCTGAACCTTCTCTTGTATCGTCTGTCTGAACCTGCCTGTCCATTCTGGGAAGAAAGAGAGAGGGCATCCTACGGGAAGTGATCGAACGGTTTACTGAACTTTTATGTCTGAACTTACCCGTGCTTACAGAGTAGTCTGTCTGTCTGTCTTCTGAATACCATTGAACTGTGTATTCCATCCACCTATAAATAAACTTCACTTACCTGCATCTCCCTCGTCGTTTCCCCTTGTGTGAGCATAACAGAGGTGATGAAGAAAAACAGATTATAGGTGGAACAGAGCAATCTCGGCTGTTCTTTGATAATCTGAAACAGTGCAGACCTGGTGGTTGCTGTATCGTCGGATGAAGACTGAAATGTTAAATTGTTGCTACTTGAACAGCTTAGCCAAGTTATGCTCCATAAAGAGACAATATTTCATGTCTTCTGCTCATCATTGGCATGCTCAGTAATTCTGTATTGTGGCCTCCTGTCTTTCAGACGGCAATCTGCAAGGGTTTCTCTGGCTGGTAGATTTGAAAAACAAACCAAAAAAAAAATCAAGGAAACTTCTGAATGCAGATGCTACATTAGGGACTGAACTGTTATTTTCAGTTCATCAGAGGGGACAAATCAATCGAGACAAGCTTTCGTTTTCTCTCAATTACTGATGCCGTTCAATGCCTTCCATGGCGGAGCAGAAAAGCTTTTTAGTTGGAAAGAATTATTTGAGATAATATGTTCTCTCCCCGAGAGACTCACAAGTGATTTAACCTGGTTACGAGTTGCCTTGGAGATCCATGAGCAGGGCATGTGTGAGCATGCGGAGTCTCCGTTGGTTGATGATGGGAATAAACTGGAATAATAAAAAACACTGGGGTTGTAATGAATCTGTGCTGTACCTCCTCAATATATCTCCACATGGAAGAAATGTCTAGATGAAATTTTTCCTTTCTGTTCCTGTTTATATGGATGCAAATGATAACTTTCTATGTTTCTAAGTTGATAACAAATCTAAGGGTCAATTAAAAGTTGCATTTTAGCAATACAGAATAACATTACATGAAAATAATTTTTCATGCAGTAATTTCATATGGGGTGGCATAGTTTTATTAAAAGCATAGTTTATATTTTGCATAAAATAAATGAAGAAAGTATAAAAAATTATGATACCCAGAAGATTTAGATTTTTAAATTAATTTTTTATCCATTAATTTTTAAGAAAAGCATCATATCCATCTTATTCTTTTTTGTCAGAGAAAATAACATGATGGGCAACCAAAGGAAACCCAAGTTTACTTGCTTTATCTTTCACTTGCTCTGTTGTCTTTTTTTTTCTTCCTGCTTTGAATGTTCAGGTGTTTTTGTTGCTAGGTCAGAATAGTTTTGGAATTAGACATTTTTTACTTATGCCAAATTCAGGCTGCTCGATTTTCACAGGTCACAGGTATCTGACAGCAGGACTGTCTGTGGTAGTGTTCGGTCGTTGCTCTGTTTCATACTCATAATCAGAATCAGAATCAGCTTTATTGCCATGTGTGTGTGCACACACAAGGAATTTCATTTGGTACAAAGGAGCCATCAGTGCAAACAACAAAGTACAATACAAACCAGAATACAAACCACATAAGTTCAGTAAAGTGCAACACAACAAGCAGTTAACAGAAGGCTATGAGGTAGAATTAAGGCTTGATGAAATGTAAACAGTTGAACAAAGTCTATAAAGTGTGGTGTGCTTAAGTATAAACTGCAGGGAGATGAAATGTGCGAGAGTCCAGGTGCAGCTAACAGATGCCGGGGAGATAAGAGCTAAGAGTTGGGTAGCTTGGGGAAAGAAGCTCCGTTTGTGCCGTACAGTCCTGGTGTTGGTGCCTCTGAAGCAGCAGCCAGAGGGCAAGGAACCTGAATGACTCCACTGGTGTCACAGTGCGGTTCATGATGGTAAGGGGAGGGTGTGCAGGGGGGCTTCTCCTGAAGTCCACTACCATCTCCACTATTTTGAGGGTGTTGAGCTCAAGGTTGTTTAGACTGCACCAGAGAGCCAGCTGCTCCACTTCCTGTCTATACACAGACTCCTCACCACACTGGATGAGGCCAATGATGGTGGTGTCGTCTGGGGTTGTGTGAGGTGCAGTCATTGGTGTAGAGAGAGAAGAGAAGTGAAGAGAGAACACCCCTGGGGGGCGCCAGTGCTGGTGGTTCGGGTGCATGATGTGAATTCCCCCATCCTCACAAGCTGCTCCAAACAGAAAGATGGACAATCAAACTGAGGCCAGGGCGCTGTAGCAGATGACAGCAGAGTTCAATATCTTGCTATATTTCAGTAGGATTTTATTTCATGCTTATTTTTTTCCGCCGACACCAATGAGACTCTCGCAAGCTAAATATCTGGGCATGAGATTCATCTGAGATTCACTCAAATTGTGTCTTTGACATTTTCACACTGTGCGAGAGTCACTTGTGTACACAAGAACCGATTAGCCTGTGATTGTGGCCATTTGTCTGCGATTTCTTGTTTCTGAAAACCTGTTGGTTAGTTAAAATCAGGGCTAAAATTGTGCAGTCTGACAATAGCATTATGATAACTTACTTCATATTTATCCTTACCAACACTTAAAAAACTTTAAAACATACTAATGTCCCTCTTCTACCATACATCCTGACTGATCTTGAAAAATAGGAAGTAGCTCATCTTTTTAATAACACTATTTTTTGAAGAAACTGGATATATAGCTTCTGAACTTATAGCGTCAATGAGCATGGAACTAATGCCTTAAACAATAAATTAAAATATCTGAATATCATATAACATGATATTGTAACACGTTACAGGAATAAATAAAAAAAAAAGACCAAAGAAGACTCGTGTCTGTGTGTGTAAAATTAGTGACGACCCCTCCCCAGAGAGCATAATCTCTCAAACACACAGCACCCATCTCATGTATTGCATGTTTTTTATGTAGAACTTATGGGGACCCTGATTAATGATGACGCAATGTTTATAAAGTTAATTACTGCTGTGTGGACTAGCTGTGGAATAGCTGTTTCCAGTATTAACGGGGATCTCTGCAAAGACATTAAGCCTCTCGCACAGCTGCTCTTCAATAGATACAGCTCCACTGTATCTGTTCAAACAGTGCAAGCACAAAACGAAAAAAGATAATGATGTTTTGTTTGTTACATTGTTTGTTACGTTTGTTACATTTTTGAAATTCATAAACCCCTGAATAAAAACACTACAAACTAAAAAATACACCATCAAATGTCGATGAGAGAAGCTCTTCTTTCTCATCTCTGACCTAAAAACTGAAATGCTATGTTTTCACACATACAGGAAATGCATAGATGTGTAGTCATTTCACCCACTCCAATCTAGCTTTGGCTCATGATGGAAGGAATTAATCTCTGATAAAGGCTGTCCAAAATGTCTTTCTTAATAGGTTGATTTGATGCCTAGGTAAAGAGCACACTCATGGCATAGGTCATAAAACTAACATAATACCCTCAAATCCACTGATAATAATGTCCCCTATTTAAATCTGTTTCACAAGAAAAGCATAATAGTAGAATATATTGTTTCTTTCCTTTGTCCAATCAACCAATCATTCATTCCGTTCCCAGACTGTTTTCTTCAGCTGTGCTTGAGATCTAAAGTTTCAACAAGAGGTGACCTTATTTGTTCCTTTTAGGCAGCTGTGTACAGTGCACCTGTCCTCCCTAACCTTTTATTCCCTCTACATTCTCATGTCCCACTTTTTCTTTCCCTCCGCACAAAAGGACGTGCCCAAACACACACTTGCAGGGTTCTTTCATTGCACCTGAACTCCACCCCTGTTTGGTTACTTCTGTCCCTCTCTGGTTTCTTATAAAACTTCTCTGAGCCTCTCTGTTTCATCACCCTTTCGCCTTTACTTCCCTCCCATGTCCTCTTTTTCCTCTTCTTTCATCTCTACTCAGTATTTCTCCCACTTCTCATCAATCCCTCTTCACTAATCACTCCTGATCTTGTGTTAAATGTGGAAATGAGGAACATGCAACAGGCGGAGAAGCTTGCTCCATTGCAAGCAGCCCCCGGTGCGCTCGTCCCATCCATCACTCTCTTTGCTCCCCAGACTGATTAATCATCCTGCTCACATTACTGAAGAAGCCTGGTGCAAAATAGGCCTCAGGAATATTTTAAAAATTCCATTTAGAGTCCAATAAAAACTACTATGAAAATCATTTTGGTGGTCATGTTAATTACATTTTTGCGGAGGGATTTATTTTATAAAGAGTTTGGCAGGTATTGTACTAAAAGCAGTTTTTATCCTATCATCTGTTTGACTCAAACACAGATACAACCTAAACCTATTTTTTTAAATAGTGCTACAGAGCTCAACCAGTTTAACAATGCCTTCATGAACACTCTGAGGGGATAAATTATTTTATAAAACTTGTTGAATTATTATAAACTTGTTTGTGCTACGTCAATGTCCTGCCTCTTTGGATCCATATTTGGTTACTGGGAAGTGATGCACTTCTACGAAGGTATAGTTGGCTACGTCCATTTTTAGCTTGTTTCACTGATCATACTAAGCTTTGCACATGCTACGTACATGTTCATTCATTCATTCATCTTCATGATGGCTTTCTTCCCTTTCGAGGTCGCCACAGCGGAATGAACCGCCAACTCTCTGGTATACGTTTTACACAGCGGATGCCCTTCCAGCCGCAACCCATCACTGTGAAACCTACGTACATGTTATATACAGTTAATGGGTCATCGCCTTCTTTGTGAAGTGTACCGACTCCCTTACTGCAATACTAATCTGCACAATTAATCTGTTCCATCGGCCCTACAGGCAGTTCAAGGTTCTGCTCAAATTCTAAATGCATCTGTGATGACACCAGTGCTCAGTTGATGTATTGCTTTTAAGGGACAATCATCCTTGCTTCTGTTGTTTTACTGAGTGTCAAAAAACCATTATGGTCACTTTCCCCTTTGGGCCCACATTCTCAGAAACTGTTTTTCAAATGGTCAGGCTTCCCTGAAGCTTTCAGTCTGGTGGTGTGTCAGGATGGAGGGAAAATAACACATCCTGATGAAATGATGTTTCTCGCTTATGTGTACACCCTACGTACATAATATTGACTTTTTGACAAACTCCACCAAGATGGCAAAGTGGCTTTGTTGAAGAAATCAGCCAAATAAAATTTTGGAAGCAGACTTTGGATTTCAGCTGGAGATTTAATGCTACCAACAGAAAAGCTTCTGTCAGGTGTGTGATGTAACAGACAACTAGAGCAAGACAGCTTCATAATCTCTTCACAATGCCCATATGTTCAAGAGCGGTAACTCATGTCGCTACATTGGGAATGAGGCATTAGAACAGCTGCTGAAATTGAGAGAAAGAGAAACTGTTTGTGTCTTTATTCACAACTCAACTCTGAGGAATTATTCATCAAAGTGAGCGCTTCTGAATGCTGAGCTCCAGTATTGGTTCATTTATTGGATTCTGTTACAACTTACCAAAGAATTTCCCAGTACAGTCGACAGGGATTTTTGCTTTGTGTTTTTTCTCGATCGGTTGGAGATGTGATGGATCGTGGGGTTTGTGTCAGCTGAGTAAACAATTCTACAAATGCTGCTTCATCATTGGATAAAACACATCCAGGCCAGGGTCAACATGACAAGCCAGGGACAATAAGAAAAAAACTCAACTTTTCAAACTCACAGAAAATGAGTTTTTGTTCAGTAATGTAGCCTTTCTCATGGCAACAGAATTCTTGTGACCAGCAGAAAGGGACAACTAATGTGTCTGAATCTGTCGACAGCAAGTGACTGGCTCTAAAGATAGCACATAATTATATTAAGCTGCCACATGATTCCGATAGTCGAAGAAATTTGGTTTGACCAAGGATTCACAGTACACAACTTCTTGATATACAAAGACGATTCTGATTTGCTCTTCCACTGACTTGAAGGAAGCAGCCACTTAAATTCTGCTGACCTAAGTACTAAGATTTTTGGTCAAAAAACGTGTTTTAATTTCTTCATCATTTGTGCAAAGTTGTACTTATTGAAGTGTTATTGGGAGTATAGTATTAAGCAAGTAACAATGGCACCATACTCTGTCTGTCAATTACTGTGCATTTCAACCCCTCACGACAGGGGTCAATAAGAACATTAGTGTCATACAGACGAGATTAAATAACTCGTTAAGATATCTGCTGTTTAAAGCTCTTAACGGTACTGTTGGTGGCTTTTGTGTAGGCTTAGTTTAACCCATGTACATGTACAACATTACATACGCTGACATTTGATGTTATAAATGAGCGACAGCTGTCTGACCCGATCAAAGACGAGGAGGATTTGTTCTGCCGTTTGAAAAATGTGCATGTTGTACATTATTACTGAGCCTATGTCAGTAAGTGGATGTTTTATAATGATTAAATAATTATTCGCATGCTATTCTGCTTGTTATCGAATCAAAGCGCAAACATTAAAGCATTTCATTTTGCGATGTGACCTTCATGGAACATGAGACGTAACGTTACAAATCTCAAGCGTCATATTCAAAGGTTTAGAGGAAAGGGTTTGTTTAGAAGAAAGAAAAGTCTCTAATTTTTATTTATTTTTGGTCTGTCTTTTCATTTTTGGTGATCTAAAATGTAATTCTTTCTAAGAGATGAAACTCTTTATTGATTCACATGAGGCTTTTCTAACCTCATACTCAATAGCATTAGCAATCATGTTTCTATTTCAATTTACCCAATTCTTTTAATATTTGCTATGAAAAATTAAGGCTTAATGGAGTAGCCTTCTATATTCCTGGTCAGGTTTCTGAAGATGGAGACTGATGGAAGCATGTGCCACTCACGCTCGAAGGAAATCGTCTTGGAGAGGGATGTTGTTATGGACTGCAGGGATTATTATGGAGGCAATGGTTATTATTGATTTGTTTTTGAAGGGCAAGATCCTGGATCTAGCCAATCAGCTCTGTGTGTAAACTGTTATTAATGGTAAAAATGTGTTTTACCGGAATTCCCTACCTCAAAAATAAAGATCTTGTCATTTATCACTTACCCTTTAGTCCTTCAAAGATTTTTACCTTTAGATTTCAATGTTTCTTGAAAAACTATTTAAAAAACCTGTACCATGGTGGTAAATGGAGTAGCACTTGCCTCCCAGCTTTAAACTAAAATATCTACAATTGTGTTTAGAAGAGGAATCTTTACAGGTTTGGAATGACATGGGGTTAAGCGATTAATTATAATAATAAAAAAATAAAAACAATTTTATACAATTTTTGGAGTGGTGTATTCCTTTTAATGCATGTTCTAATATTGCTGTTGTGTAAAGTCCTGTGATTTTCATGCTTATGAATGCCTTATAACTTGAGGTAGTTTTTTACTGTTTGGGAATGTTTTAGAATTCTTGTGAGCTGACTTAATAATTAAAATGAATGTTCAGTTATTTTAAATCATTGTTGTCCTTTGTATACTGATGTTGTGTCTTCAATACTTTTATTATAGCAAGTACTTAAATTCAAATTCTTTAGTTCTTTCACTTTAAAAATATATTCAGGTGAACCTTTACAGATTGATTGAAGCTAAAAAAAGTTATGACAACTCACTGCCCTAACTTTTAAAATTTGATCTTGTCATTAAACTGTGGTAAGAAGGACCCAGAAGCAAGGGATCGGTACCCAGAATCTTTAATAACTGAAGTGGTTAAATCAAAACAGCTGTTCAACAGAACAGACACACAGGTCACAGTCCCAAAACAAAAACAAAAAGGCTTGGCGAAGGTGCTCAAAACTCAGCGGGGAGCGACAGGTCCCCTGCTCCTTCAAGGAGGTGCAGGTAGGGTTAGTCCGAGCGGTCAGTCCACCGCGATCCTCGGTTCCTCGGGTGAGGTTTGAGTCCAGTACTCCACACAGGCTACGTAAACGAGACAAGACAGGCCATAAGAGGAAGAGCTAGAGCAGATCATCAGCGAACATTAAATGACGAACAATAACTCACAAAGACGAGACAAAGCAGGGGAACTTAAATAATAGAGAAAATTAACGGAACGAGAAGCAGCTGAGACATATTAATATAATTTGCCGAGACGCGAACAGGAGACAAAGGGAAGGGAGGAGACAAGCTAAACGAGCAGATGAGATAGAGATCCTGACAGATCTTGTTTTAATAACAATATTTTCTAGGTTTATTGTACCTATAAGTAGACTTAAAACTTTAATTAATTGAACTTAAGATATTTAATTCAATGAACTAACAACACTTAGTTCCGTGTACTAAATATTTTTTTATTTTAAAACACATAAAATCTTGAGTACACAAAACCTATGTGAACGACACAAAATTGACATTTTTAGGGCAGCGAATTTCCAGAATTTTTTTTTACGTTCAATCAACCTGTTGGGGTTTACAGTCTATCCACTTGTAAAAGCCCCAAGAAGTTTTAGAGTAAAGTGAAACCAATATAAACCAGTAAAAGCAATCTAAAGACATGCATCGCTGTTATAAAAACTGAAAAGAATTGGTTAACACCCAATTTAGCAGTAAACACAGCATAACGACAGTTCTGAATCTGGGCTAATACTCTAGTTATAAAAAGGCTATTAATACATGTTTAAAGGCTGCTTCCTTTCACTTGCATTCCTTGAGGAGGACCTGATCAGCCAGGGAGGGCTTGATGACATCTATGGGGTGAGGAGTTCGGAGAGGTAAGTTGGGCTAAACTTTAGAGATTTTACAGCAATTAAAAGAATACTGAACTCAAAAGTTAACATTATACTATTTCAACATCCAGCACCCAGAAATAAGACAACTTGGTGACTCAACTGAGTGAGTTACAATAGACCAATTTAATGAAAAGGTGGACTACTGTTTCGTGGTGGTTGAGAAAAGACAATATATGACTAGGGCCAGATTAACCTAGATTGGTGCCAATGTCGTACTGTAGGAATGATTTGGTCCAAACATCAAAACTTTTACTTAAACATAACAAACAGTACCAGCTTCTAAGGGAAACAACTGAAAAGGGGTTTTGATGGATGCTAGGAAAAGCGCTTTCAAACTCTGAAAACACAGCCAAGGGGGAAGAGGTTAAATGAAAAACAATATTGGACAAAGCAGGACTCCATAAGCCAAGGGAGCTTAGGCTACAACCAGAAAGGCTCCCACACATGGCTCTGTCAGTCATTTAGGACTTGGACCACTCAAATACAGCAGAAGGTCCAAAGAAATGAAATCTCTGTCATCAATACTCTTGACTCATTCAGCTTGTCATTGTGACTAGGTGATAAAAGTCCTGGCCAAACCCACTCACCCTAGGACTATAGATTGATGGTAGAAATGATCATTTTCCAGAAGGGAGAGTCTCATCTCTTCCATTAAGTTTGATTGAATTCATTTCAATTAAGTGGCATTAATTCTGTCTCTTGGCATTTGAATTTTTGTATGTTTGCATACTGAGCAGTTTTTTAAATGTTGTAAGAAAGCAGAGCAGTACATTCAAATTCAAATTATGTTAAAGCAGTCAAAGAAAAACTCCTGGATGGTTTTCTACATCTAGTGAGAATCCAGAGTGTGCGAAAGATCAGCAATTCTCAATTCCACAGTAAACACTGCCATTGAAAATCTCAGAACAGCCCATCATGTGACACTTTAACATGGCGGATGAAGTAGTCTTCACTTCACAAATCCATACTATGCATTAGATTCTGCATAACCTGTCTGGAGGTATTTACTTTTTAAAATGAAATACTTACAAAGTAAGCGTCACGGTGGTGCAGTTGGTAGCATGGTCGTCTCACAGCAAGAAGGTCGCTGGTTCTAGGCTCGGCTGGGGCAGGTGGCATTTCTGTGTGGAGTTTGCATGTTCTCCACGTGATCGCGTGGGTTTTCTCCGGGTGCTCCAGTTTCCCCACAAGTCCAAAGACATGCGGAATAAGTGAATTGAATAAGAACGATTGCCCATACTGTGTGTGTGAATGTTTTCCACCGATGGGTTGCGGCAGGGAAGGGCATCCGCTGCGTTAAACAAATGCCAGAGAGTTGGAGGTTCATTCCGCTGTGGCGACCCCGAAAGGGAAGAAAGCCGACATGAAGATGAACCTACAAAGTAGGCACATTCAAATGCCTGCTTATTTTAGAGAAAAAATCTTTAGATTTTCACTTAAAGGAAGTAAACCAATTTTAAAATACTACCATAGTTAACTTTATAAGTTTATATATTACTCCAAAATATAAACAGTGTACTACAATGATTACTACGTTTAGATCCTAAAAACAATAATGCAGGACAAACATGGTGTTAAACTCGTTTCTGAAGAAGATGTTTAAATCCAGTTTCTCACACGGTTTGAACCACTAACCTTCTGATTGCCGGCTTTAAGCTATAACCACTGCATCCCACTTGAAAAGCAGTCATCCTAAACAGTCCACCAGCAGTCAACCTGTCATCTCTCCACCGATCAACCCAAACTGAGATCGCTGCTCAGTATTTACAACCGCTTGAGAAAGAAACATTGTGCTACAAACTGAACTCAATATAAATGTAGATGATCTATAACCTTATTTCAGTTTCCTGAGAGTGAATGTTCTCCATTTTAATCCAACAAATGTCAGTAATCTGGAAAAGAAGCGTATAGCTCTGTTAATTAGAGTTACAACCCCGTTTCTGTCCGTTTTCCCTAGCAGAAATGAAAGCGCTCAAACCAGATGATTTTATCAAGCAGTATAAAGCTGGTTGAAACTCTTTGTGGAACTGTTGAGTTTAATTGGAAGGAGCTGGTGGTGAATCAGACACTATAGCTTTGCTCCTCAGGGCACTTTATAGGGGTCAAATTAGATTTTACACATTATTTCTGCTTAATATGATTTCACAATATTAGGGAGGGTTGTGCGCAAGTTGAACTGCAATGTAAATGTGACACTATTTTTAAAACCAGAGGTAGATGAGCTGTCTGTAAACTGAAAATTGCATTAGCAATTCTTTGAAGGGGGTCGGGGAAAGCAGATGCTGTCTGTTGTACAGTTCTAATAAAATACAGGGACGTAGAATCTTTCCGCAACTGACTGCGATTCATCTGCTTAGTTTGGAACATTACCTAAAAGTGAAACAAAACATGGGTTTATACAGTACAGTGTATATCTCTTCCAATTCATTTCAAAATCACTCCCATAAACTGGCTCCAGGAGTATTAACTGATAATTCATATTTGTATTGCAGCCTATATATTCCATCTCACAATTTCTCTGAAAACAATCAATCATTCGAAGCTTTGACATTTTAATCAGGTTTTTTTCTTCTATTATTCCAAAAAAGTGTTGATATCAAGCTCTGGATGATGATAAATAGAAACATAATATAGAATGAATTAAGATAAATCGTTGCCTTAGAAAGTGGTTTGTTAAATGTCGCAAAGGAAAAAATCTGATTTGATTTATTCTGCTACTTTGCACTAAATTCTCAGCTTTTTATCAGTGTCTGCTTTGTGGCAATAATGGTTTTCATCCACATTGTAAAGAAGAATCAGTTTTTCTCTACTTATCTGTTCTTAAAGAGAAACTCCACTCCAAAAAAAGAAAATTTAGTCTTTAAACACTTACCCCATATAGTTCCAAACTCAATAAAGCTTTGTTCCTTCTCAGAAAACAATTTGAGATATTTTGGATAATAGATATACATTTCTGCATTTAGCATACACTTTTATCCAAAGTGACTTACAATAGGAGTTGTGTGTGTTTCACCCAAGCTTCTTTTTACCCAAAATTCCACTGCATTTACAATCCATTCAAAATTAACTGAATTTCAGCTAATACAAAACAGAATGGCGGTCAAATAAAAAAATTAACATTCACACCACAAAAAGATAAAAGATAGTTAAAAAAAGATAGAAAAAATGTGTATTGTTCCTGAAATCGTATTATTCCTAATTCTAAAAAGGAACTGAGCAAAGGAACATTGAGGAAATAGTCCTCTTTGAAAGGATCCCTTAAAATCAACAACTTTCTGGAACACACTAGTGTGTGGAAGCTGCTTTCATACACTAGTGTGTGCCAGAAAGTTGTTGATTTTAAGTCCATACTTTCCAAGACTGTCTGCACCTAGAACTGTAGCCATAGTAGATTAGCGAATTGATTCAGCATTTCTTTTCCTCGTGTTTTCAACTGGTTAACCTTCCCCTAATCCCCCAATATCAGCGCAAGAGCCTAGACCGACATGTTCACACCAACAGAAGCTTAGCATCTTCAAAGAGGAAAATACATAGTTCGAGAAGGAAGACGTTGTCTGTTTATTCCTCTCCTGAAGCCATTTCTAATTCCTCCTCCATGACCTCATGTTCTACAAGTTCACACTACCAGCAGCATTAGCAACTCATGAGTACCTGCTGCATTTGAAGTATAACCCTGCAGAACTCTGTCATTCTTGAATTACCGAGATGGAGAGTTCATGATTATGAAAACAGCCATAAATAAAACAGCACAGGGTGAAGGCTCTACATTACAAGAAACCTGGTGGATCACACAGGTTTAGACATGGCAGACTTAATGCAGCCTCCTCATTACTGCCTTTAGCTCAAGGACAGAGCGCTTCTCCTTTATCACGGTTTCAAACAGGCCGTCACACAGGAGTGCCAACGCTGACAGCTCTGCTACCGCAGCTCTCCATCCTGTCAGTCAGGACCCATTACAGCTCCATGTTCAGCCGGGAAGATCTGGGCACTGACCCAAAGTACTTCTTTATGAGCTGAGCCCAAAGAGCAGCCTTTCAGCTTCCATAGCCGGCCAGCAAATTTTCCCAATACAAGCTTCATCAAATATTCATCACAACTTCATCTCTCATCAGCAGGAGAAGGAGAGCATGTCATTCGTGTTCAAGTGTGGTTGCAAAAATTAAACGTCTTCAAACTCTTCAAGGGCATCTCCCCATGCTAAAAACACTCCAACCTGACCTGGTTTAATGATTTGGAAGGAGGGAATGTTCCAACCGGCTCAGCGTGAACAGGTTCATGGATGTGAAGCTACCAGAGAGCATTATTTTGCTCAGCGGCTGACTGTACATCAAAGCGAATGTTAATTGGCAACAGTGAATTAATGTAATAAAGCAATATTATTTTGTTTAAACAAATAAGACATCATTTTTGGGATAGAAAATCACACCATAACTGTAGTTTTATTATTCTGTTCCGGCATTAAAAGTGTGAGAGGGGTGTTGTTATCCCTGAAGTCAAATGTCTGGAACAAAAATGTAGAAAAGCGAAATTATTTTGCTGTTGAACCGCTGACACAATCATGATCAGCATGTGAGTGTCTCTGCTCTCAAAGCTGAGCTCAGTACTGGAGCTCTCACAAATGCACTCACACATATTGTACTCTTCCTCAAAGCTCATGTCAGTCTTCAGAGAAAAGCTTCTGGAGTGAGCCTCTCTGTTCCTCTAAATTATTCAGACCGAAAGACTCCTTCAGCTTAGCTAAACTCTGCCTTGTGTTAAAAGTCTCTCTATACAGAAACGCACGTGTGCACGCATGCACTTGCAGCTGCACTTATACTGAAACTTTATAAGAATCATCATTACTTTTTTCTTTGAGAAACTCTTTAGATGGACATTAATTTCATAATATTTAATGATAGCTAGCATAATACATGATATTTAATTATAAGAGTATAATCAAATGCATTCGTTGTTCCAAGATCAGATCATTTATGGAATAAAATCGCTTTCAAAATAATATGTGTATTTAACTCATTCGTGTGTAATGTTCATGGACTTTTTTTAAGTATTGTGTGTGCGATTTTGTTCTATTGTGCAAATCGGATTAGAAAATGTATGCACAAGATGTTCACAGACATGACTTCTTTGTTATTGTATACAACTTCCTAGCCTCCCTGTCACCCGACAGAAACCTGTATTCTAACTTTGAGTTCTTGGTCATCACGGGCTGTTACTTTTCCAATTTGATGTTTCAGAGGGAGGAGTGCTCAGAGGAAACACTCTTCATCTCTTAGAAGCATGGGAAAGTCTCCTCCGCGCAGTCACAAGAAGCCGATATCTCTCTTGTGAAGGGAACCGAGAGCGTTCAGATTAAACCCACGATCCTGCTCTCAACTTTCCTTTAAATCACACAAATTGTGCACGATGCACTTTGACCGAAGATCACAAATGCTCACATACTTGCTCGAGCACCAGGATATAATTTCCCGAATCATTGAGATCCTCATGTCGAGAAGTCTCTCACAAGGTGCAACACACCATCTATTAAACTCAGCTTCCATCCCTAGGTAAGCTGATTTATTTCAGCTCACTATCTGATTTATATTTGCTTTTTAAGGACACACATTACAGCCCTTAAAGAGAAAAGGGGAAAATTTTCTGGTTCATGCCTATTTATAACCTTCAGCATTAATCGATGCCACCTGACATAATATAGGTTATATAAGCCAAAAGTTTTGATGTGAGGATACAGACAAGCTTTATACCGGTCAAAGAAAGGATGTTCTCAATAGCGCTTTCACGCAGCATCTCGTTCCCAATTTTTCAGGAAACAGGATTACAGCAACGTAACCCGAGATGTTAGGCCCAAACCATGTTTAAGTCATTTAGTCCTCCAAAACTATTATTAAAACTTAAAAAAACACTTATTTTTATCAATAATCAACACCATAATGTTTAGTAGAAAAATAACTTATGCTTGTTTGCATTTAAATGCTAAAATAGGCATACTACACAATGTGCTTAATGTGTCAGTTATTGATCAATAAAACAAGGAAATATTGAGAGGAGCTTAAATAGGACTTTTTTGAAACTGTGGTTAACTTACCACCAATCCTGCTTCAGAACGAGGCCACAGTTTTGATATGGGACGGGACAACTTATCTTGAGTAAAATATAATGGAAAATCTTATTTTAGGGGTGCTGGGTGAAGTTGGGTGAGTAAAATTTCCTTAAAATAGACTCAAACTGCCACATGACTCCTGTACTTCATTTCTTCGAGGAAAATTTCCTTAAACCTAAAAATAATAATAGTTCAATTTAAGCTGCAGGTTACTGGGTTTCATTTCCAATCCTGAACTGATTATCCATATTGGCACATACTGTGCTTCACAGGTGCAGCCACTCCATTAATCAGCCTTTCATTAAACACTCTATAAATGATGCTCATTATTTCAATCTCCATGTTTTAGTTTCCAGCTGTTACATTTCCTGAATGAACTAATATCAAATAAATGTGGATTAAATACGAACAGAATTCTAATCTTTCAAAAGTGTCTGGAAAACAGTCACTGAAATGTTGATGAAGTGCCTGTTCATTATAATATTCATTATACTCACTAACTAAGACTAACACAAATTATGCACACATTGCATATCTGGAGTATCTACCACTTATTAACCATTAATGGCACATAAATGAGGGCTAGAACATAATAAATACATTTTTCCAAGGACAACTAAACATAAATTGAGATGTTTGTTTGTTTATGCTTATTTTTTCACTTGTTTCTGGCGATCTGTTCGTCAGTGGATGAATGGTTCAAATGGTCTTTTTGTTGGGGAGGTGATTAGCACCACCCGCAGTCAGAAAGGCTCCCCAGGATCTTCACTCATCTTCACTGGGGGAGAAAAAACAAGTGCTTTATTTCTACATAAAATTGGTTTCAACTAGAATTTTACAATGTTAGAGATTACTAGTCGGTTTAATTCAACAATTTCCTCATACTGATAAAATGTACGATCCCTAAGGTATAAGGTAGTTCTATTTGTACTCCATTAAACTATCTATCAATAATGATAATTTTTAATCCACATTAGGCATTTGTGAAGCTGCTTTGAAGCAACTACTAAAAAGCGCTATATAAAAACATTTTGAATGAATGATTGATTGATTAAAAGTCTGATTCCTCTGATCAGTTTGATGACTCAATCACATACTGTAGAGGGTAAAATAGTCTTGTGCGTCATCATATGAAAGATTCCCTATTTATAACGTACACATTAAGTTCAGCCCTCACACAATTAAAGAGCACTTTTTGTAAATGTGTGAAGCAAAACTATCAAAATGGATGAAAATTGAGAAAGACGTATACCTAACACTAATCACACTCTCTTATCTGTCTCTAAAGTATAATTTTTCTGAACACTTCTCATCACATTCCGGCTTGCTCACTCTGATCACAAGACGCAGTGATATTCTTCTTCTTCTTTCGGCTGTTCCCAGTTTAGGGGTCGCCACAGCAAATCATCTGTTTCCACCTAACTCTGGCCTCAGTATCCTCTACTCTTGCACCAATTACCTTCATGTCCTCCTTCAGCACACCCATATAACTTGTCTTTGGCCTTCCTCTTGCCCTCTTGCCTGGCAGCTCCATTTCCAACATCCTTCTACCAATATAACTACTATCCCTTCTCTGCACATGTCCAAACCATCTCAATCTGGCTTCTCTGACTTTGTCTCCAAAACAACCAACCTGAGCTGTTCCTCTGATGTGCTCGTTCCTAATCTTGTCCATCCTTGTCACTCCTAAACTGAACCTCAACATCCTCATCTCTGCTACTTCCAACTCTGCCTCGTGTCTCTTCCTCACTGCTACAGTCTCTAACCCATACATCATAACTGGTCTCACTACTGTTCTGTACACCTTTCCTTTGATTCTTGCTGACACTCTTCTGTCACACAACACCCCTGACACTTTTCTCCACCCACTCCAACCTGCCTGCACTCGCCTCTTCACCTCTTTTCCACACTCCCCGTCGCACTGGACTGTTGACCCCAAATACCTAAACTCCTCCACCTTCTTGACCTCAGCCCCCTGTAACCTCACTGTTCTACTTCCCTCCCTCTCGTTCAAACACATGTATTCTGTCTTACTACGACTGACTTTCATTCCTCTTCTTTCTAGAGCAAACCTCCAACTTTCCAGGTGTTCCTCCACCTGCTCTCTACTCTCACTACAGATTACAATGTCATCTGCAAACATCATTGTCCACGGAGATTCCTGTCTGACCTCATCTGTCAACCTGTCCATCACCATAGCAAACAAGAAGGGACTCAAAGCCGATCCTTGATGTAGCCCCACCTCCACCTTGAACTCCTCCGTCTGACCTGCAGCACATCTCACTTTTGTCATACTCCTCTCATACATATCCTGAACTACTCTGACATACTTCTCTGCCACTCCTGACATCCTCATACAGGACCATAGCTCCTCTCTCGGCACCCTGTCATACGCTTTCTCTAAATCCACAAAGACGCAGTGCAGCTCCTTCTGACCATCTCTGTACTTCTCCATTAGCATTCTCAGAGCAAAAATTCCATCAGTAGTGCTCTTCCTGGGCATGAAGCCATACTGGTGCTCGCAAATATCCACTTCCCTTCTTAACCTAGCTTCTACTACTCTTTCCCAGAGTTTCATTGTGTGGCTCATCAACTTTATACCTCTGTAGTTGTTACAACTCTGCACATCACCATTGTTCTTAAAGATTGGCACTAGGACACTTCTCCTCCATTCCTCAGGCATCTTCTCACTCTCTAGAATCCTGTTGAATAACCTAGATAGGAACTCCACTGCTGTCTCTCCTAGACACTTCCACACCTCCACAGGGATGTCATCTGGACCAACAGCCTTTCCACTCTTCATTCTCCTCAGAGCCTTCCTCACCTCATCCTTTCTAATCTTTTCAACTTCCTGCTCTACAATGTTCACCTCTTCCCCCTTCTTTCCCTCTTATTCTCCTCATTCATCAACTCCTCAAAATACTCCTTCCATCTTCTCTGCACACTCTCCTCACTTGTTAGAACCCTTCCATCTCTATCTTTAATCACCCTTATCTGTTGCACATCCTTCCCATCTCTGTCTCTCTGTCTCGCTAATCTGTACAATTCCTTCTCACCTTCCCTTGTGTCTAACCTGGCATACAACTCATCATATGCCTTCTGTTTGTTCTTTGCCACCTCCCTCTTCACCCTGCGCTGTGATTCCTTGTAGTCTTGTCTACTTTCTTCAGTCCTTTCGATGTCCCACTTCTTTTTAGCTAGCCTCTTCCTCTGGATGATGTCCTGTACTTCCTCATTCCACCACCATGTTTCCTTATCTTCTTTCCTTCTTCCTGCTGACACACCTAGCACCTTCCTACCTGTCTCCCTGATCACTTCTGCTGTAGATTCCCAGTCCTCTGGAAGCTCTTCCTGACCACCCAAAGCCTGTCTCAGCTTCTGTCTGAATTCCTCACAACAGGCTTCATTTTGCAACTTCCACCACTTGGTCTTCTTTTCCATCTTTCCTCCCCTCTTCTTCCTGACCACCAGAAACATCCTACACATCACCATCCGATGCTGTCTGGCTACACTCTCTCCTACCACTACTTTGCGGTCAGTGATCTCTCTCAGATTGGCTCGTCTACTTAGGATGTAGTCCACCTGCGTACTCCTAACACCACTCTTGTAGGTAACTCTATGTTCCTCCCTCTTCTGGAAATAAGTGTTAACTACAGCCATTTCCATCCTCTTGGCAAAGTCCACCACCATCTGTCCTTCTGGGTTCCTTTCCTTAACACCAAACCTCCTACACCATTTCTCTTCCTATCCTTCCTTTGCTACCCTTCCACCTGGTCTCCTGCACACACAGAATATCTACCTTCCTTCTCTCCATCATGTCCGCCAGCTCTCTACCTTTCCCGGTCATTGTACCAACGTTGAGAGTCCATCAACAAGACGCAGTGATATTGAGTCTCAAAAATAAAGAAATCCCACACAGAAGGAATGGTGTTCACAAATAGAGCTCCAAAGCTTTGGAACAAATTACCAGAGGATGCCCAGTGCTTGGCTACACTCAAAGAGATTGAAAACAAATCTGTTTAATCAAGCGTTTCACTATTGGAACATATTAAACCCCTTATGATGCTTGAGTGATCATTTTCACACACTTTTCTACTGTTGTAAATAGCCTGTTGTTCTAATTGCACTCTTGCAGATGTAGTCTTGTACTTTACGGTTATCTGCTCATTTTCATCTCTGATAGGCTGCATGATGGCAAGGTGATTAGCACCAGATCAGCTCAGCCTAACTTCCTTTGTGAGGTCACATGCACCCCTTGATCCACCTTGCAGAGGGGACTCTCTCCAGGGGAGTTCATGATCGTCTCATGTGTGCGATTTGTTTTATACACCAGGTTTGAACTATTTTATATTTAGCACAATAAACAATGCAATCAAGTGAGCTTTTGTGCTGTTTATAAACAGTATGCTGCCGTTATGCACTTAATGCACTTATACAAGCTATGCATTTAAATGCAGTAGAATACACTGATTTGGGCATAAGAGTAACTGTTTATCACAGCTTAGATTTTTACGTCTGAAGGTGGGATTTTTTCAGTCATACAAATGACATTTCTGTTGATACACATCTTCTTTCAGAGCACTTTCTGATTGTTTCTCAACTCCCTTTTCCAATAATTTGTGACCTATAACAGTTCACTTCCAATCTGAGTAATATTTTCTGTTTGCCTTTTTATAGTGCTCATCATTGCCCAGCATGTCTTCAGGACAGTAGCTTTTTTGATGGACGACATTGTGTATGTCCTCGGCTCCACTGTGTGTGAACTTGCACGAAGGACCTACATTTCATAGCATGCTCAGTATCAGTTGACAAGAAAGCTCTGCTATTGGCGTTTAGAGACAGAGACTATAAAACATAGATATCAATGGAACTGATGTTGTCAAACTACTAGGAAATATAGTTTAAATATATTACTATGATATAATTATATTATACAAAGTTACACAATACAATAATTGTAGTATAAGTATTTATAATAAAGGAATGCATGAAAATGATTTTAAATAATGATTCACAATGGCAATTTAGTCACCAAGGGGCAAAAGTGCAGGTGTTCGAGCCCCCCTGAACCTCAAGCACAAACACAAATAAACTAACACACATTTATATATTAATCTTCGAACTTGTTCTGAACTCATTGAAATCGAGGATTTTGGATTTATAGGCTGTACTGTGCATAAACAAACTGGGTCAGTTCAAATCAAAGTTTTTGTGATCATTCTCTTTTTCTTACATCACCAAAACCTGGTTGTAGACTAGACTTTGATTGTCTGTGTTTTAACTCTTGGATAAATGTTTAATGAAGGAAGCTCAAACAACCAGAACACAGTCTGCTTCTTCTTCATTATATCCAGCTTTGGAATGTTCTCACTAGGGAGGAGGGTAAAAATAGGTTACTCTGTGAAAGGATTGCTCAAGAATAGCTGGAAATGAAATGATAATAAAAGCCTCTCATTTAGAGCACCTAACACCCAGCTGCCCACCGAGCCATTCACACATCATCAGAGCTGATCTCTGGATTTAACAGACTCATTATTCAGCTCTAACCAGCCAGCAGTTGCAGCAGCTGAACCAGAGAGGACCCTGGGAAATGAAGCTTTCAGGGGACTGCTCACACCTCACGAGTTCATCACTCTCCGTCACTGTCACGATCAACTCCTTCTCACTTTTCACCCAAGGACAAGGTCTTCTCATTGTCACACACTCTGAGAGAAAGAAAGAGTGTGGGAGAGGGGGGGGGGGGTAGAGAAAGAGGGGAGAGAGAAAGAGAGAGAGAGAAGGAAGAGAAAGGGAGGCATGGGAGAGAGAGTGAGAAGGAAGGTAGAGAGACAAGGGAGAGAGAAAGAGAGAGATTGAGTGATAGAGTGAGAGAGAAAGAGGGAAGGGAGATGGAGAGTGAAAGGTGGAAAAGAGTGAGAGAGAGCAAAAGAAGGAAGAGAGATAGAAAAAAGGGGGAGAGAGGGGGATGGGAAACTTTGTGTGAGATAGAAAGAGAGAGAAGGATGGGTTTTAACAAACAAACAAACAAATAAACAAAAAACAACATTATACAGAAGCATCAGAAATCATCTTTATATAAAAACATTGTAAAAGCTAGCTCCTCTTAAACCACAGAGCAAATAATAGTATTGTAACCACACTGATACTCAAAAAATTCCAGGTTCTCCAACATTGTTATAAAACCTGAACTGCAGCCACAGTCTGGACCGTTACAGCGGCATGCCACACTGACCTCCTGACCTGCACTGGATGGGTGGAAAGATGACGCAGTGGAGGTCGTTCTGGAACTGGAAGGTTGGTGGTTTGATCCCGCTAGGGCCATTCTGCCGTTGTGGCCCTGGGCAAGCCACTGCACCCACATTGCCCAGTATGGATGTGTGTTACTGGTGGGGGGTGTTTGGTGGTGGGCAGGAGGCCATAGGCGAAGAATGGCAACCACGTCCTGTCAGACTGCCCCAGGGATGAAAAAGAAATAGAAGGATGGGAAAGAGGCAGAGAGAGAGGTATGAAAGAGAGAGTGAGTGAGATGGATGGGACAGAAAGAACAAGAGATAGAAGTGGGATGAGAGAGAGAAGGGATGGGAAAGAAAGATTGATAGAAGGGGGATGAGAGAGAGAAGGGAGAAATAAAAAAATAATGGAAGATGGAACAAGACAAAATCCATCTCTTAAATTTTTTTCAAATAACAATTTATTTGAATTAATTTTTTAATTCAATTAATTTGTTGTCATAAAATAAAAATCTGAATGCACTTCAAGAATTGGGGTTTAGCTCATGCATCCTGGACAAAATTGTTCATTAGTGACTTAAAGTTGTATTCAAACTAATATTGAGTAAACGACCAGAGCGTTCCTGAATGTACGCTAGAAGATCTCAACTCACTCAAGTTTTTCAGAAGGAAGAAGTCCACTATGACCAACTTACAGGTGCACTATTAAAAATGATTTAGAATGTATTGCAGGTTTGGAAATGACAAATATCAGGTGTATTTATCGATCAACCTATATGTACTTGGTTTTCCTTCATTTACCTTTTTTTCCTTCTTGACGGGATTACAATGTTGTGGTTCTAATGTAATAAATCTGGTATCAAATTAAAATAAAATAATGTATTTAAATGATTTGACTAAGTCTTAATTTAGGTACATTAAAAGTTACAACACAATTCATATTTTTAAACAGAATTTTCATTGCTGAACTTTTGGATGTGGGAAAACTCTGATTTTGAGACATATATGAGGTTGTAAAGCATGAAAAAATTTGGAATAGAAAGGTAATATAAAGTTTGAAAAGGGGTTTTAGTGTTAGTTTTACATGAAAGGGCAATTTGTCCACAATTTTATATATAGAACCTAAAAGAACATAAAAGTGCTCCTGCCTGAAAAAAAACACCCATTAACAAAAGCTTGAAAAAAAAATATTGATTTTTAAAATGACCA
Organism: Danionella dracula; assembly: GCA_900490495.1. Taxonomy (NCBI): domain Eukaryota; kingdom Metazoa; phylum Chordata; class Actinopteri; order Cypriniformes; family Danionidae; genus Danionella; species Danionella dracula. Next base: position 3,724,463 of record UELW01000067.1, on the reverse strand, counting down.
GAGCCAAGGCAATAACGACTGAAACACCATCAGACATTGTTTACAAACTGTGTTGAATCCACACTTGGTTCCCTTAAAAGGTTAGCGGTCCCTATTTCACTTGTCCCTCCCGTATTGAGAACAATAGAATGAATTCCCCAGTATGAATTGATCCAGTAAAGAAAGCTACATCCCCTATAAAGACATTTATTTCACCTTTAAACCATTGTTTACTTCATTATCTACTCTTTCTTTCACCAAAAGTCGAAAGCATCTCAGTGCTTCAACATTTTCAACAAGTTTCAGCAGCAGTGACACCTGATGACTTGCAGTTTCAGATTCTAATAGCTTATGCTAACTGCTCAAATAAATCTCTGGACACTGCCTTTACACTCTAAGTTTCTACTTTTATTACATTTAACTGTAAATTGTCCCTTTCAGTTGCAATTTTGATAGTTAAAAATGGGTGTGTCCTTTTTTGGAGGAAATATGAGTATTGAACTTCTAAATGTCATCTATTTAAGTGCTATTCTTTACATATGAAGCAGTTATAGTAGAATTCTGAAACAGTGGCTTTCCACACTGACAGAAACATTAACATGAAGACTAAGATTCAAAGGAAGCAGTTTCAAAGAAAAAAGTGTAAAACTTACTCATTGAAGTGAATGAAATCTACAGATTGTTGCACACAATCCATTCGTCAACAATAGTCTTTTAGTAAATTCAATATTGGAATGCTACTTGATCAAAAAGGATTTTGGACTCGATTTGTCTTCAAAAACAAAAATCAAGCACATTTCTTGCTCTAACAATGTAACTCTTTCAGTAAATTATTCGATAAAGATTAAAATAGGTTTGTCCTTTTCTAGAAAAAATGTTAGCTTGTCTGCAAGTATCGAAATTCAATACGACATATATTCATCTGCTGTTCTATACATGTGAAGCCTAAGGCAGCATTGCTATGCTAAATACTGGGGTAAATGTAATAATAAATGCTAACAATCATTTGTCAAGATATGACGATCGCTACAATTGTAGGACAACTAAAAAGCCTGGAAATATGAATGAAAACAATGAGACAGATCAATGACTCTCCTCATATTCTCTGCCATTCTCGCTCAACTGAAGAGTCTATTTAATGACAGCATGAATGACAGACAATTGCTTCATTTCATTGCAGAATCTGCCAAAAAGCTTTTAATGTAAAGGATATCCCATCTGCTGTCTAGTGTGGTTCAGTGGTTTCCCATTTAAAAAGCTCAAGAAGTCATTTGTCAGTTTTAAGAACCCATAGAGAAAGAGAGAGAGAGAGAGGCTGAGAGAGAGAGAAAGAGAGAGAGAGAGAGAGAGAGAGAAAGAGAAGGAGAGAAAGAGAAAGAGAAGGAGAGAGAGAGGGAGGAGAAAGAGAGAGAGAAAGAAGGAGTAAGAGAGAGAGAGAGGGAGAGAAAAAACCTGGCAGCCAATTTTGAGTTACTTGAGAAAGGGTTTGTGTGTGAAAATACATATTTAATTTGCAATAACTCATCTTCTTGAGTTAGGTTACATATAATTAACTCAGAAAATGCAAGCCAAAATGGTGAGACTGGGATACACTTACTGGGCGAGCTGGCCATGCAAGTGTCTCTGGGCCCAGAACATTCACTGTATCTGACGTGGATAGAGTGCCCATAATGTCATCCATATATTTCTAGCAGTCAAATGAAGCTGAAAATGGGTATAGCCAGTGCTTGAAAACACATCCTCAGAGGGGGGACATGGCTGTCTGATTTTCTGAAGGTTTAATTTTTATATACCTTAACCACACAAATGTAAAAATAATTCACCCCCTCAAAGTGTTCATAAATGTCAAAACTAGCATTCTGAATCAATGAACCTAATGAAGCCATGGGTGGGAATTTTTTATTTATTTTTAGCGCCAAAGTTAGTCAGATTTAACATTGGAGTGAATGACTTGCATGGCGTCACGGTGGCGCAGTGGGTAGCACGGTCGTCACACAGCAACAAGGTTGCTGGTTTTAGGCTTGGCTGGGGCAGGTGGCATTTCTGTGTGGAGTTTGCATGTTCTCCCTGTGATTGCGTGGGTTTTCTCCGGGTGCTCCGGTTTCGCCACAAGCCCAAAGACATGCGGTATAAGTGAATTGAGTAAGAACGATTGCCCGTAGTGTTTAAGTGTGAATGAGTGTGTGTAAATGTTTCCCAACGATGGGTTGTGGCTGGAAGGGCATCCGCTGTGTAAAACATATGCCAGAGAGTTGGCGGTTCATTCCGCTGTGGCGACCCCGAAAGGGAAGTAAGCCAACGTGAAGATGAATGAATGACTTGCTCCTTTTGGCTGCTCGAGGAACTGCAGTTCAGACACACCGTATCACGGCCTGAGAACACCCCCAGAGACTTGGAGAAAGGGGTGGAGGAGTGAGCTTTGTGTTTAATTGTCAAATTAAAAATGAAGTGGCTACTGTTTGAAATCTTTAGGCGCAGACAAGAAGGATAGAAATAAACTTTTATTTATTAAGTTTATAAACACTCATCCTGAAATTGCATTCATGGAAATACACTTCTCAATTTTGCAGTTGTTATTTTTCAGAGTTATTTATTAATGATTTTCTTAGCAAAGGCAAATTGAAAGGTTGTCTGTTTTGTATGCAATAATACATAGAGGTGGAGAGAAAGATCATATTGCTAGACAGAGCTCCATTGTCACCACAGCGGAAATATTTCTTAAAATTGCACCAAGGAAATCTGTGAAGAGAAAATGACGACTAATACATTGCTGAAAGCCATTTGGGTGTTAACTGACAGCATGTGGCAGATAAGATGACATGGATTACCTTGTATTTAACCTCAAATGCTCCTATAATCTGATTAGGTCAAGACTATGCTACACACAGGATGATCGTTCCTCGTAATGACGAAAGTATTCAACTCCATTCCAAAATTCAGCTCTCACACTGAAGGTCTGTGCACACTGGGCCAAACGTTTAATTCTGAATGGTTCACTTCATAAAAAAAAAATCTGGTTGTTTTTCAAGTCTATAAAATGTAGACCTGAGCAACTATCACAAATGTTAATTTTACATTCTTTCAATGCATTGTGGTCCTTCAGTGCTTCCGCAATAATAACAATTTTAAGTGTACTGAGTTTAGTTCTGTTCCAGATGGGGTGGAGCCAAGATCAACGAGAGACTATTTACAAATATATTTACATTTAAAGATGTGACATAGCCCACAGAATGTTGGCTAAAGGTGTGATGGGTTTGCTACTTTTTATGGCAGGCAATTCAAGAATCCTGTCATGATCTGATTGGATAAATGTGTCCAGATTTCAGGAAAAGCGAGGGTTCAGTCGGAAACTACGATGATTTTATTAGCTATGCACCCCCTCTATTCAATTACAGAAGATTGTTGTTTTATTCTTGTAACTTTGCTTTATCTGTTTTTTTGTGACTCTTTTCCATGACTAACTTGTTGCATGTCAGTCAGTTAATGCCATGAAGTTTTCACGCTTCAAAACTTCTTGACCAGAAAAACAAGCAAAACCCCTCGACTTCCCTTAAAGGTCTGGCTATGCCTTTAAGGGAAGACTACATGGAACCTGACTAACCACGAGAATATTTCAAGTATAGGAATAATTGTATTCTGATGAGTAATAACTATATTTGAACTTATCATAAAACATTTAGAGATGTCTGCATTCCCAATCGCACTAGTAGAAAAGACAATTAGAGATCTATAAATATTTTTTATAAAGTTAATGAAATAGTATAATTGGCTTACCACACTGCCAGAAATGTTTTCAACATGAACATCTAGACACAAAGCAAGCAGTTAAAAAAAGGCATAAAACTTATTTCTTGACGTTAATTAAATCACACAAATAAATAGCACAGCTATTTAGCCTTTGCTTACATAAAAAACTGCTTACACGTCTTAAACCGAAATGTGATGTCATTTTATCGATTTTAAAAATACAGCTTTACAAATTATAACGAGTTGTCTCACATCTCGAGGCGTCTCAAACTCCTGGCTCACATCTTCCATGCACAGATTTATGTCCAAACATCTTCCAAAAGTTGACTTTTCACAATTGGGCACCCTTTAATTAACCCTTTAAAGCATCCCATTATAACCTGACTCAGCAGGCTGCTTTCACCCCTCAGTCTTGAAAATCCCAGTAAAAGGGGAATTTAATGAGGTAATGAGTTCCAGTTCCACCTACTCAAAAAGACGACTTACATTTCATAACCACAGCTCATTTGCTTTCACACGCCATTCAATGCTGAACCAACAAGCGCACAGACACTAATGTATACAAGTTCTTATTGCAGGGTTTGTGTGGTTAAACTACCATTACAACATAATAATGAAAATGTTTCAATGTTTTGACAGATGCCTAATTATTGATCTAATAATTCACATTTCAATAATATATTATCTAATGTTTCAAATATTATTCATTTTAATCGAATGTGAATTTAATGTGTGTTGTAAAAATAATTGTGTGTTAATAGTGTGTTAGTGCTTTTATAAGAACTATTAAAAACTAGTGTTACAAATTTAGCTTTTAAGAGCTTTTCAGAGATAAACCCTAAAATGTCTGGAAGCTCAACGACCCATGATGTTTCAAGTGTAAAAACACCAACTAAACTAAACATTTATTTAATTTGGTCTTACCTAAAATGTAATGTGTTATATCAAAATATGTTTATATTAAATAATTCAAGAAATAAAAATAGAGGATTTTGTCTTGATCCTCAAATTGTCAAAATCAGCCGCTGTTTGTAGCTGATTTAATACAGGGGTTAAAACCAACCCCTTAACACAACAGGTGATAACAGAAAACAGAAACACAGGAGGAGGTTAAAAGGCACAAGAGGTTATAATTTTAACAAAGAGTATCAGACAAGAAATGTCTATCAAACTAATAAATAACCTTGAGAAATATTTCTCTCTTTCAGTCTTAGCCAATCAGGCCAAAAAAGGTGTAACATTAAGTAAAAAATTGCATTCAGAAGCCAAATCATGATTGATTTAGTAAAAAATGTTCGTGTACCCTTCAAATCTCTCTTCTACAGTCATGCATCTAGAGCAGAAAAAGACAGATGGTGAGCGAGAAGCAAGGAGCAGCAGTAAAAGTAAAGACATTTAGCGTGTGAAGAGATAAGAGCCACGCTGCAATTTCTCTGCATGTCTCTGCAGAAACGCAACCTCTTAATCACCCGAACTATCAGATCAGCCCAGCTACCAACGGCACTGAGAGGAGCATAAACACACCACAGCAGTCATCATGAAGACTAATGCCTGCACGAGAGGCAAAGAGAGCGAGAGAGAGGCGAGAGAGAGAGAGAGAGAGAGAGAGAGAGAGAGAGAGAGAGAGAGAGAGAGAGAGAGAGAGAGAGAGAGAGAGAGAGAGAGAGAGAGAGAGAGAGAGGTCTACAGCTGTTAATTGAGGCTGCAGGCAGACAGGACTCTAATCATTCAAGAAAACCTATTCTACAGGCAACTCTTTAATTCCCACTTCTACAAAATGTCGTCCTTCATTGGAACACTTCATCTTCAGGCGCATAAACAATCGCAGGTGCTGTTTTGTAATCATCCTGTTCACTTAAAGTAATATTCCATGCATAAACATGAAGTACTGCCACACTTTCACAACAGTGATTCATTTATGCACTTGTTTTGGATCTTCCTCATATGAAACAAAGAAAATTCTATGAAACATGACAAAAAAGTTATGTTTCCTATTATAAAAACACAATGTGACAACAGAAGCATTCCTAAACCTGCTTGAAGCTCAAACTCTCATTCACTTTTATACATCACACAGTGCTATACCTCAGCCACAGATTTTAAAATAAAGAGTATAAGTCTATTTTATCTTGTAACACGAGTTCTGTGTTAAAGAATACAGGACATACAAAGGCTAACACGAATACAAGAAAGCACTGAGAGGATTGTAGTGAATCATATCCCTTCAGGAAACATCATCGACCATGTTTATAGCAAGGCTCAAACTTATCAGCTCAGGAATCAAAGCTTTGAGGAAATGCTTAGGCTCCAGACAACAGATGCAGTCCCCTGATAACAGTCTTCTTCTAAGACCTCCGCTAACGGCATCCTGTTGAGTGAGAGAGCTTATTTTCATAAGTGCAAGCAGTTCACTGGTCAATTTAAAAAGTAATTATAAATGTCAATTTTGTTCAAAGTGCACTGTAGTTTAATTAATGAGAGCAGCATGCCACCTGTACATTCAGACAAACATGGCTCTATTTAATCCATCTCTTGGAACGAAAATGTAGCTGTGATTTGGTCTGTTATTCACACATAACTCATTTGAATTAAACTGTTGATGGCACTAGATAGAACTCACTGCTCTAAGGGTATTACATGATGCATCCACAGTTGCTAACTCGGGTTACAAACTGGGGCTACAAAATAAACATCAAGTCAGGAATACAAATAATCTGAGAACTTAAATATGAGATAAAACAAATGATGTTCAAAAAATAAGGCAGTGTAAGGGTTCTGTCTTGTTTTGGAATGTTTCCACCAGCTTTGTGCTCTTGTTTTGTGCACATGACTGCTGTTTTTTATTTTTATTTTGTGTAGCTACTTTTATTTAAGAGTGGCTTGTTTTGCTGAGCACATGGCTTTGTTCTGTATCAATGGGCCATGTGGTGTGTCACATCAAACTTGTTATTTGATTTTGGACTCGTTTAGCCTCTCTGTAAGCCATCGTTCACTCCAAGCTGTACACATGTCCAATTGTGCAACAGGCCGAGGGTTGCTTTATTTGCATTTTTTCATTCCTCCAAAACACTGGTGGCATTTAAGAGCGTTGTCACTCAATGCTGTTTCCAAAAATTGTGAGCAAAGAGACGGATAGGGTCAAGGCTGCATTCAAATGAAAACAAAAAGATTGAAATTTGTTTGATTTAAAATCTTTTTATATTAGATTATTACTAAACGAAGGGGATCTCTGTATTAGAGAGAATGCAAAAAATGTTCAGTAATACTTTGAATTTCATTGAATATCTGTTGCCAGGGTTGGACACAAGGCTTCAGGAGCCCTTAAGCAGAATTTTATTAATGTGTGGACCATCACCAGTAGGCCTCCATCTCAAATTTGGTTAATTGCTTGCTGCATCGACACCAGAGTGTTTTTTTATTTATTTATAAACCCACATTGGTATGATTCATGATGGAAGTTAGTATGTTTGTTCCAAGAATAACGACAAAATATACCTTTTGTTGTACCGTTTTATGGTAATTATAATGAGTAGTAAAATAAACATAATGAAGCTGTTTGAGTAAGGAAAGTACATTATAATTAAAAAGTTTATATTTGGAGATGGATCACGGTTGTCCACAATGGTGGCATGATGGAGGATTATCTCCCTGTATAAAAAAACATGTGCAAGTAAAGCAACTTGTTCGTGTTTGGATTTAAATTTGAAAACAGTTCTACAGTGTTGTTAATAATCCACACATACCATTCTGCTTGCCGTATTTGTAAGAATATACTTGGCAATAACTGGCCTGAAATCTGTAGCCAGTATTTGAAAATGTTTCATTTTTTTGTTAAGGTCTTTCTTGGTTTCATAATCAGCACGTTCGTTTCTCAGGATTCCGGAGTGCCCAAGGACCCAGCAAAATAAACTAGCATAATTAAAAAAATGTAAAGGCCCAAGTTTAGATAAAAGTTTGACAATTAAGGCAGTTTCTGTTTTTCTGTTCTGGTTGGTGTTTTTTATGTAGTTGAGTGCTAAAAGTAAGGCTGAAGTAAAAATAAAGCGTTCTCATGGAAGACGAATTTCATGGTGAACCTGTCCTGACACCATTGCACCGTTCCATTTAGCAAAAGTCCATTTTGGATTCATCTGTGAAAATTGTTCTATGTACTTGGAAGAGGCTTAGGGGATTATTGCTCCTCTAGCGAGAGTACAGAAACAGCATGATGATGGAATGGGAAGAAAAAATGGTTAGATTAAATTAGTTCCCACCATACTTCATAGGTTACAGACTTTTTTTTCATAGTCCAAATGGAGTCTCTTATCTTTAACTCAATTTCATTGCCGGTAAAACAATCCTCCGTGCCATGCACCCACAATAATAAGAACGGTAGACGACAGACTGAAATTCATTTTAGCTGATCAAATTTATTTGATCTGCTTACCAAAGAGACAATGCCCGCAAACATAAAACAATGCACAAGTCCTTCATGGTGAACTAAAACTGATCATGTGTCTTACCACCGATACCATCTTATCATCATCATCTTAATTAATATTATCTTCAAATTGTCCTTTTCTCATCTGCTGATCTCTTAAAATCCAATACATGAAATGTTCTCTTAAAAAAACAATGGACACACGGCTGTGAATAAGACACTATGTGGAAAGGAGGGGAGGAGTGTAAATCTGCATGGAAAGGCTGGTCCGTAAGGCTCCGGAGTCAAAACTCTTTCTGTAAAAGTGAGTCAATTGCCCTCATAGGCACCGGTTTCCGTTCCATATACACACGCGCACATCCACTCGACATGGTAAACCCCTACGATGAAAATAAAAAGAGCATAAGTCACATTTAAAAGCACAGAATGGCAGTGGAAATTAATAGCTCATGGGTGTGAGGAGGAGTGTCAGTTGGCATAGAGAGAAACAAGTGGAGTGAGGCTTGCGTAAAGGATGCCATCGTTGTGCATGAGGAGGTATAAGAGCATAGGAGGACGAGAGGAACCGAAGTCTGTGATTCCTATGTCATGATTGGTTTTCAGTCACTTCTTCCAGTTGTGTTCTTAAATAATTAGATTTAGTTCCCTTCATTACCCGGAGGTTAATTCGAAAGTTCCTACAGTACAGTGCCTTCTTTTTTCTTAAGTTCATCCTCTGAATTTTTCATCTTCTAAAACCCTGCTTGCCATTTCAGGGGGACTCGAGGTCTAAGCACCAGAGTTGGGAAGGTCACCCGAAACCCTGTGAAGATCCTCTAGTCAACACTAACACACACACACACGCACGCACCCACACACGTAAACAAACACATACTTACACACTCACACACAAAGTGCATTTCCGTCCGGGTGCTCCAGGGTTTCCTTATTTTTAAGAACAAGAGCGTTTTACTCTCGCTCTATGCTTTTTTCAGAAGTTTATCTGCTTCTGGGTATGTTGGATATTTAACGGTTTCGATCTTCTCTTTGACTTTGTAGGATGGGTAGAGGCCGGTGCGGCCGGTTTTGCGGTTGATTCCCTTGGAGTATCCATCCCAGTGGTTTCCAGCGACCCCGATCACATCTCCAGGCTCCAGAGGGATGTCTTCACCATTTCGCGGTTGGTGTGGGAAGATAGCAATCTGGTTGTGAGCGTTTTGCCCGCCGAAGTAGTAGATGTCATCGAGGGAGTAGAAGAAGGAAGAGGCATCTGGGTGGAGGGTCTGCATGATCTCGTAAGCCACTCGACACACCTGTCACCAAAGGAAAGCAAAAACACACTGCTTTCAAGTCGGATCTTCAGACTAGAGTGAAGCTGAGTTGACATACAGGTGGGCCTGACAGAGATGAATGGATTTTTCAATGGTAAAGTGCTTCGCGTGAAAGGGTGCATTAGAACAAAGTACACACTCGGACTGCTTTCGAAGAGTGTGGAGCAAACAAAAACATTTCAACATCAGAAGCAGAGTTAAAATAAAATTCAGAGGAGTCATTGAGCTGCCTTTGTGAAGTTGGACATGTTTATGATTGGTATGGTTTGAAAATGTTCCACTGAACAGAGTCAAACCATGTTATTTGGCTCTTCAGGGTTTTAAAGTGGAGTATTTTTAGAGCAGCACTAAAGCTAATGTTTTTTGCAGGTTTGACTATAAATGTTGTAGTTTTTTACTCGATCTTAAAGCATTGGTATATGTGTAAACTTTAGAACTAATTTCATATGGACTGTTACCAGAGAGGATACATCTCTTCCATACAGTATCTGTGTTATAAATGCAATTGTTGTATGAATCAAATCATTAGGTAAAGTGACTTAGGTACAGTGCAGTACAGATGGTGAGGCAGGCAGTAGCAAAAGGGTGCTCATGAGTTCACAATTATTCTTGTTTGGTAGTGGTATTACTTGCTCTACATAGTCAAATAAAGTCCTGACTGACTGCCAAATTGATGAATGTAATATCTGCGCTCATTTGATTTGTAATTTCTTCTTTCAATAAAAATGTGAAGTAATATACAATGGAGCTAAAAGGCTTATTTCAAAGCCATGGGGCCGTACAGAACATTTCACAACTTTCATGCCAAAGTCAAAGGTGTTTTTTTTAACTTCATTTAAAAGTAAAGATAAGACTAGTCTTTGAGAGAGAAACAGAGAAAGAGAGAGAGGAGTGAGAGAGAGACTTCTACTTTTATATTTTTGAGAATGTACACATTTTTTTGGCAAGCTTAACCTAAATTTGTCTTTTTTTAGCATTTAGAGGAATTTTCTTAACCTCTGGAAACCCCGAGCAACAATAAAAAACACAGATTTACATGGACATCCTCTTCAATGCTTAAAACTTATGGTTTAAAATAAAAATATGATTATGGCTATATTTTAACAACTAGAGAATGAGGAAGCAAAACTGTAGGTGTGAGAGCAGAAGTAGGCAGCAGTGAAGGTCTAAAACAGAAGTAAAGATAGACGCTATTCATAGAAATATGATTGCTGCAATGCATGACTTCTGCTCTTCTGAACTCATGTCTGCAGTTCATTTTATTCACATCATATTTCTTTGTTGAACCTCACAATTAGCTTCATTACTTCAACCACTTATATGTCGACTTGAATCATCTATTGAAACACAGAGAAGCTTTAAGCTTTAAGTAGCTACATAGTCTATTCGAACCTTGCTTGCATTCATGCTTTTAAAATACTAGTAGAAACATGTCGGGAGGCTAGGATCAACCCTCAGCCCTCAGAGAACACAGCTAAAAGAAGAACCAACATAACTTCCTACAAAAAGTGGGTCAAAGTTTACCTGTGAGGAAAAGGTGCATACTAAGAAGTTGGTCCTGGAGAGGAAGTGGATGTCCAGGATGACCCCTCTCAGAGAGTTTTCGGTGTAGCGGTTGTGTAGCCCAGCCGACCACGAAATAGAATTATCACTGATAAATTCATAATCTGGGTATCTGCACACAAGACATCACAGAAGGGGTTAACCAGGCAATCCTCTGAACAGCACAGGTCTTCCTCGCTCAGTACCAGCTCCAGTTTCAGTTAGTGTTTGAAAAGATTGAGATGAGTTTGAAAATGAATGGTAGATCTGACAATACTTTTCACAAAAATTGCAAGTCTACATCTCAATTTATTGTTTCTAATTTTGCTACAATGGTCTGAGCCTAAAATGTAAGTAAATTTTATTTGTTCATTCACTTGCTAATGATATAGCAAGTTATAGCCAAGTAAACCAAACCAAAATCTTTTTAGCGGACACTTTTATTCAAAATGACTTACAATAGAGAGAGAAACAATAAGTGAAGGGGATCAGCTGGACAAAAATGTATAGGAATAGTCAAAAGGAAAACTGCCTTGGTGATACACTGGGTCACTTGGGTGTAGCAAGTTATTTCAGCATATTCAGCAAAAAAGCTTTTTATTTTATAAACTAATAAATTGAACATATATTACTCTGAAATTGGCTGCAGAGTGCAGCCCAAAGTGACCCACATTTTTTGTCCATATATCCTGTATCTGATATTTTCGGGACAGACTGAACAGATCAATTCTGATTTTTACAAATCTGACCAAGGGCGCTTTCATATGTGGACATAGGAACATATCTGATTTTTTGCCATGCGACCTCAGTCTGAACAGTTAGGTTGCATTTTTTTGACTTTTACGTCATCTTATGCTGAAGGAACTGATGGAATTTTTGAAGTCCTTCAAAAGCAGATTTTTCCACCTTTATCTTTTTCTAAAAATCACAAACAGCAAAGTCTCAATTGAGCAGCAGCTTGCTCACACGAAGTCTACTCACTTAGCCTTGGCCTCCTGCAGAAGCGATGGGTCGTCAGTTGCTAGGTAAACGCGTTTCTTGTCCACATGCATGCGCTGGGCCAGGCTCTGGTAGTGCTCCTCCACATGCACCATGTATTCCTCTATGGGGTGAAACGCTGCCTCCGTCCCTACCTTATCTGTCCGCCGCACATGCACCCTGGAGAGAGGAGTGAAACCTGGGTCAGGCAGATTGCAAGTATCCATGTGTGAAAGATATTCAAGGTCAACAAGCATAGAAAATATACAGAGCAGCAAAATAAAAATCTCTTTTTAAACAAAATTTGAAAGGTTTTACGCTTGCAGTGCTGGGTCTCTGAAATTGGCAGCTATTATGTGTGAGTGTGATGATGTGCTGTTGAATAATGGTGAGATAGAGAGTAAGAATAGTGTGTGCGAGAGAAAGATAGAGGCTGAACGATGGCGCTGAGTGCTTGAGCTCCCAGAAGAGAGCAAAGTGGGTGTAAGTGGAGATTGATTGTTAAAGCAGTGCTGATTTGTGTGAAAAGGTCTTTCTGTGTGTTTCCTCTCCAGTTTCCCCCCTGACCTCTCTCACATTTTTATAGTTTCTTTATTTTTAGATGCATTTCTCACAGTGATTTTGGTTTTGATTTACATATCGTTAAACCCTACCTCTCTTAGTAAATGTTGCAAACTCTGAAAAGCTGCGAGAACCCCTTAAAAAAGCACTTAATCTCAAATTCAAACCTAAAAGTGGAAACCTTGAAGATAACCCAGGAAAATGACAATAATGGTTTCTTTGCTCTTCCTAACAACTTTGAATTCTTTACTTGTTTGGAGTGCAGTCAAACACAATCCTGAAGTCAGAAAGTGGCATTACGTTTATTTTGGCACAAAAAACTACAGAACTTTGACCGTTCCTGACAGGGCCTGCCTTAATTTATATATTTGTACATATGCTCGGGTCGAGTTTGAGCTCTGCCGTGCTTGGTCATGTGATGCTCTTGGATTGCTGCGAGACATGAAAATGCATATTTCATCTTGTTTTTTCTGTCAAATGCATTATTCAATTTCTGGTGGATCTGGTCATCACGATACCAGAGCCACACATTATTGAAGGCTGTGGAGCAGTGACACAAAATCTCGCAGTATTTTATCTATGTTCATTTCATTATTGCCAAATGAAAATTGTATGTCTTAAATACTCATTTAATAGTTCAGTTCATATATTTCATTTTGTTAAGATATTATACTGAATCTTTATTTTATTTTGGCTATGTTCAGTTCGTCACTGCCACATAATAGTTTTAATTTTCAATTAATCTTAAATCAATTTGTTAAGATTTCCAGTTAAATCTTTATTTATTGTTTGTTGCTTTTATGTTATTTACACTATTGCCAAATACCCACTAAATTTTGAATTTCTTTTATGAGTTTTGAATTCAATTTATTTAGATTTTTTTTTATTTTAAGACCTTATTGGCTTGTGTAAGCTGTGCTGCGAGTGCTAAGATGTTGAAGGTTAAATTACAATTTTATTTGACTTTCAAGTTCTATGTTTTTTGCATTAATAAGTCATTAATGAATTGAGTTACAACTTCAATAATTGCCTAACTCTTAAAAGCTGTGTTTGCATGTATTCACTCATAATAAATGTAAACTACTTTGAAATAAATCAATGTAAATAAGTAAATAAACAAACAGTAAAGGAAACTGGCTTAAGGAACGAGCTAAATTCTCTCTGTATAACTTTTTAGGCCCAATAACAGGTCTTCTTGATTATAGCTTGGGCTATAGTTTGACCCATGTTTTCTGCTTGACTGGAATCAGAGCTTGGTCTAGGCATATATCATAAACCACTAAGCTACTTGGGTCAAGTAAACTGATGTAAGTGAGCCAGAGTTCTGCAGAGTAAAAATTGCAATGTGGGCTGCTGTTATTTTGGATCACACCAAAATAGTCAATACATAATTTACTTCATTGGTGCTTCTTGAATACAATCCTGGATTTTAATCACTGTGCTATCTATGCTTTTAAGAAAAATTGTATAATCCTGTATGTTTCAGAAAATGTGTTAAAATGGCGATGTGAAGGAAATCATACCCTATAATGGGATGCTTGAAACCCAGTTTGGCAGTTGTTTCCTCCATTTCCTTCAGGAGCCAAGCCTGTGGGCGGATCAGGTACTTGACAAACTGAGAGACCCACCACACGGCTGGGTCTCCGTGCAGCCTCTGGAGTCTGTCAGCTAGGTCTTCAGGGATGGCCAGGGGTAGGTATGGTGGTCGAGGGTGAAGGCTGTCAACGATGGGTAACTCTATCACCTGAACGTCTCGATCGTTTGCTTCCCCTGGTGTAAATGGCAACACAGAGAGCAGATACGGTAAGCAATGTCTTAGAGGAATTAAGTATTGCAGTAGAGATGATGCCAATTTTCTTTTTCCAATATAAGATTAATTTAGAGTTGGCAAATCAATATAGCCTGATCACAGAAATATAAGAGTGTGGGATGACAATAATGAAGCAGGAGAGAAAAAAGAGAAACAGTAAACAGCGTTGCGCCGGATTCAAATGCTGTTGTGAATGCTCTAAATAACATTAATGCTTTGGGCAGCCAATTTTACCACGAATGACGAAATGTTTTCAAGGTCCTCATTTTACCCGTGCAAATTTAGTCATTTTGTGAGCATGTGTTCCTGTAGAAACAAACCCTTAAGGGGGCGAAGTGATGGAGTTCCCTTCAAATGTGCCATTACACTGGATGTGTTATTTTCTGCTTGCATTCACATAAATGCCATAAGTGCATTTCAACCTCTAGGGAAGCTAATTTTAATGTACAGGGCTTTAGTTCTGCCCAATAACATAATTTACAACAAATAAGAAGAATCAGAACTACAAACATTATTTCAACAGTGCGTATATAGCTTGGGAACATAAGACTTTCATCAAAAAGATTTCTTAATCATAGCTGCTAACAGCCTTGAATTTGTTGAAGGATAATATCAGAGCAGTGTTATGTTACGATCAAACTTTAAAATGTTTTGAATCAAAGTATGCTAAATAGAGATCTCAGTACTAAAACATCTCTTCATCTGCTTTTCTATAATGTAGTTTAATGCCAGTAAAATGAGAGCGGTCACATGACCATATTCAAAATGAGCAGGAGTCTTATTTGTTAAAGCTTAGACCAGGGATCTCAAAGTGAATTCCTGGAGGGCTGTAGCCCTGCACAGAATCACTTCAACCTTCATGAAACATACCTGATTCCACCAATTAAGCTCATCTTGGCTGGTTTGAAACTACTACTGGTGTGTCATTCAAAACAGGGTTATAGCAAAACCCAGCAACCTGAAGCTCTCCAGGAATTGATTTTGAGACCCTGCCGTATACTTTTATTTAGGTACAAGATAAAACAGTACGAGCAACTGAAAATGGCCTGATCTTAGACATATATGGATGATTGAGATGGTGCAAAAATAAAAAACAATTGAAAGTTAAAACATGCACAAATAATGCACACACCCTTTTTTGGTTAAACTCAACTCAACGTGAGTCAGAATGGGCTGAATGAACTCTCTTTTAAAGTCTTGTATGTGGCTGAATGTGTTTTCATTGGATAAGAGAACTCACATTTAGTCTGACATATTAGCAGACACCTAGTGATGTCCGCCAGCTTCCAAATAATGACAAGAAAGCTGCAACATAGATTTGGTTTAAAAAAAAATTCAAAGCAGGAAGTGGAAAAATGACCAAAAAAACAAAAAAAAAAATAAACATTAACAAAAATGTGTTAGCTTCACTCCATTCATAACCCCCCATATTGCACGTTCACACAAGAGGAAGGAGTGTCCTAATTCTCTTTTAAACAAAGGGCCATAGTGAAGGGGTCCATACACAGTACTAAGTATTGGAGCAGGATTTTCCAGCATGTACCATGTGGTGCGGGACCAGGGTTTACCTAAGGATGCCAGAGAACGAAAGAGAGCCACAAGTTGAAGTAACTTCTTACAATTTAAAAAAAGTTTAAAAATGTAAAAAAAATTCATGTCATAAATACAAATATGTCAGAATAATTTTTTTGTATTTTCTTGTTTCAGCAGCAATGTTAGCCATATTACAGTAATGTAACAAAATAGATTACCACATGAGACATACAATTATGTTAAACATGATATTATTTTACAGTTTTTTAACAGCTTCACAGTGGTGCCCCTCTTCCCCTTAGCACTTAATGTCAAAGGAAAAGGAAAGGGCTAAGGGTTATGGCCAAAAAAGACAAATGAGAAGCAGGCAAGTGCTCAACAAACAGTAAGTATAAAAAACATTTTATAAACCACAGTCGATTTTTGTGAAATGAATTTGCTGATTATTAACCTCATGCTGAATCTATTTTAATTTCAGAGTTCTTAACATATTTTAATTAAGATTAAATACTACAGGTTCCATACTATTACATTGATGACCATAGATTTGTGGCATGATGAATGTGTGCACATAAAAGCATATGTGCACATTTAGATCAAAAGCTAATTACTCCAGGAATAAAAATCCATACAGTTCAATCACTAGAATGAATTAACAGGGGAAAAACCCCTTTATCAGGGAAAATCGTCTTCAAAGAGGAGGAGAGCATCAGGTTTAAATTATTCCTTATGCAGCATAAAATGTTAAAAAGTATCTTTCGTAGTAAAAAAAGCTGGAGAAGCTCCCAGTTGTTCTTGAATAACCTTGCTACGAGGCTCTTTGCATGAGGACGAGGTTTTTCCAGCCCAGCACCCCTCATAGCACTGATAAACAAAATAACTCTCTCTCTCTCTCTCATCCTCATTAGAGCAGCAAGAGAATCTAAATTACATCTTGTCCTTGCATCCTGATGAATAAATTGAAGGGAGGGCTTCAGGGAAGGAGGCTTCTTTATTATTTTTAATTCATGCTGTATGTGTGTGCCACCGAAGCAACGCTGATTCATTTTAATGCCTTGTATGTTTGGTGTGTTTTTTGCCGGGGGTATTTTCTCCAGTAGAAATATCCTGAAGGATTCGGTCTGCCCTTTGACCTCATCAATGTCATAACTGGAAGCATTAACCGGATTATGCTATGTATGATATTCAGGAACAAATTTGGAAAGTTCCACTACAATTTGCCTGAAGTTAACATAGAACATGTTCAGTCAGTATATTAGCAGAGATCAGCGAGGTCATGCGATCAGTCTCTTGGGAATAGAAAACAACTGTTAGGATAAACTCGTTTGAGTTTCATCTAGATGAAAGTGTCTGCCAAACGTATGAAAGTAAAGCAGTTAGTTGGAAGAGCATGTTTAAAATCGTTCTCTTGCTTAGCCTCCATTCCTGTCAATCTCTCAGGTCTGTGGAGTTCTGAAACTGGCTTCAGGGCAAACTAAGAGAGATTGAGTCCTGTGGGAGGGAGGAGTGATGGGAAAGAGCTGCTTTGTTTTGAGGTCATTTCTTTCATGTTTCCTATATGGCAGTCTCTCCTTCCCCTGTGCTTTTCCTTTTAAGAGCCAAGTAGGCTGACTCTAGATGTATTTAGTTTCCCTGAACACTAAATTAAGCCATTATCTGGACTCTTATCTGGGGCTGAAGTATGTAATATGACTTTTCCTTGAATTAACTCCTGTGCTTCCCAAATTAAACTTCGGACACTTTCTTGTTTTATTAGTCTCATTCAAACCAAACAACAGCATTATTTGTTATTAATATTATTAAATACGTTACATAAATTATTCTTGCACCATAAATAAGGCTTTAATAACAGACGACTGTTAAAGCCCATGGTCCTTAAAGGTGGCATAATACACACTTTTTAAAGCATTTAGAATACATATTTCATAAACAATTTATTTGGCAAAACATCAACGCCATGTGCTGCTTTTAAAACTTTTTACACAAAAATTACACTATATAATTAATAGAAAATGGCTATTCTATCTAGTGTGGAGTGTATTTTTATGCTTGTGGAAAATATAGTGAAATCGATATTGAAGAGGAAACATTGCTGCTTGAGATCCAAAGCTTAGCATCAGCATGCTTATGACTTATAATTACCATAAATACACCATAACACAAGATATACTACGCTGATGATATGCTTACCCTGCATTTAACTTATAAACTCAGAGCCGGCTTTGCTATCAGTCCTCTTGGGAATTCTGCTTGTTTAAAACCAGTACCGCTCACAAATACCAATGATCTAAATTTTAGGTCATTTTGATGTTTTGTTTGTTCGTACACACAACATCTACTAATTTCTGCAGAACATATTCTTTCTTTAAGGACTATTTGCAACACTTACTCTTCCGGTTCAGTAAGGGCATAGGTTCTACATTGAAATGAGCTGCATTAGCGCTTCGTCTCATTGGTTAGTGGGCGGTGCACTCAACCGTTTTAAGCTTCCAGAGAAAGAAATTATGATTACATAAATATGTATGAATGATTCTGAATATAACTTGAGCCATGTTTTTAATGCAAACATGCTAGCTGATGGCTAAAACATTCTGGAAATGTCAGAAAAGTTAAGTTTACATAAATTGACACCTACAAGAATTGCTTACACATAAAGTGAATAATTGAAAAGGTCACATTTAAATAACAAAAATAACTTTCTAATTACTTCTAATCTAATCTAAACATATTTAGAATACAACACTGTGTTTTCTTTCTAAAAATAATGCATTTTCAACATCTACAGTAATCATTTGATTTAACAAACGCTGTGTCCTCAAGCCAGGTAGCTGATAAGACTTGAGTCAGATTTAGCTCTCACTAAATGATCTACGACATCAGATTTCAGTAGTCAAAAACATCAGTAGTCAAAAGTGAACATTTCATGTAGCAGATTGTACTTAAGGCCGTATGATTAAAGTAAGTTTGTTATGTTACTGACCAGACCAGTGTCCAGTGGAGGCTCCGGTTCGATCGGTGCAGGACTCACTGACAGGTTTAAAGACCGTCTCCCAGCCCCCAGTGGCATAGCGCCAGTTCTGAGACTCCAAAATGAGCGTCCGCTGAGTGCCGTACGCGATCATGAAGCAGTAGACCACATGATGCAGCTGACAGCCATACCCACAACCCTTATTGATGTTACACACCAGCTTGCGAGCCTTGCTGCAGTCTTGAGGGTTCTGTGATACAGAGAGTGGGAGACAGAGATGTTAGGAGCATACTAAACACACTTTTAAAATGTCACATATTTCAGGTTAAGAAATACGTTTAATGTAAAGCTTATGCCCATATAGTAACAGCTATTCGGTATATGTTAAAAATCGATAAAAAATGTTTACATGTTTAATTTATATATATTTCAATACAAAACTGAATACAAAATGTACTTTTAAAAATGTTAAAACATGTTGAAAATGCAAAGCTGAATATTATGTATTCATTTAATTTAGCTTATTATCACTGCTTCAGATATTTTGGTGAATCATATTGCTCATCTGTATTCTCAGATCTGTTTCCGAAGCTTGTAAGCAGAGCACGGGGAGCTGTCAACATTTTGAAAATGTATTAAAATGAATTGCATCCAGACAATTTTCTTTGTATAATTCAGAAGGCTGTAAATGTGAATGTAGTGGTTCTAAAAAGTAGAGAATGTAACAAATGATTGGACCAAGCCTAGAATTAACACAAATGTCTAACCAATCAGCTATAACGAACTTGCCTGTGTTATGGTTTCACATGGATGACATACCATTGGTCAATAAGTGCGCTTGTTTGTTTGATTTAAAATGGTCAAAAACCCAAAATTACATTCCATCCCTTAAACTCAGCTTAAATACTCAATTTAGCTTTGTGTACAAAAATGATTGTAAATAAAATAATGGATTTGGTTACGATTGGAATATGAGTATAGGGTGGCGGCTGCATCTGTAAACTGTGTTGCAAGGTCGGCTTATTAAAACCATTTTTCAGCCAGGTACTAGCACGGTGTTGTTCTAGTGCAAAGAATTACATTTAACAGGTAAGTTTGTGGCAAAAACTATTCCTAATGCAGGATATTACTTGTGATTGAGCATGTTTATATATCAAGTGGTGTCGCGTTGTATAGTACACACTCCTCTAAAAAGATGCTGTCAAAAATTTCTTCATTTCTGATTAATCATAGTAAATATAGGTAACAAAGATATGTATTTGTCCCTCATCAGGGACAGAACTAGGTGTGGCTCACAGGGTTCATATCTATTCTATAACATGCAATCAGGTCTTTTATTCTTTCTCCAGTCTAAATATTTGTCAGACAGCATGTAAAAACTGGCATATGATTGCCCCAGCCCCAAAAGAATTATGTTTCTGATGTTTCTGTTTGCACAATCATGAAAATATCTGCTGTAACCCTGCTAAGATGAACCCTCCTCTGGGATATCTATTGATAAAATGCACTCATTTGTTCAAAGGACTTGGATATGAAGTTTCCCTTCCAGCTACTGTTCCAGTTTTTGCATTTATTCTTCAGAAATTTAAACTTAAACTTTAATATCTCTTTGAACTATACATATTTTTTTGCTAGTTCCAACTACAAAATGCATACTTTTCACTCTCCATGTCAAGTTTGTTTTGTTAGTAGCGTTTCAAGTCAGAGTAGGTCACTGGTGGATCACGTCACGTAACTCGTGCGTGTAACTGAAAGCCTGAAGTATCTACCCGAGAGAGACTGACACCGAAAAAGCTCTTTAAGGTACAATATATTATAATATATAAGGTATATACATATTAATATATATTTATTTATTTTTTGTTTTTGTTTATATTAGTTATAATACTTTATATTAATAATATTAACTTATATTAGTTATTAAAGCATTAAATGGACTCGCTCTTTAATATTTGAGACCAGTTCCTAGTCCCTCAAAAAGCCCCTGAGCGCAGTGATTCTGAGCGCTTGGTTATTCCTAGAAAATTTTTGAAAGCTTTGGGAGACAAAGCCTTTTCTTTTGCTGCTCCTCGTTTATGAAATGGTCTTTCAAGGGAGATATGCCTTGCCCCTTCTGCGGCTAGTGTTAAAAATAGATTAAATAGATCCCTCTTTTTATGTGCAGGCATTTTAAAGGTTTTTGTAGGTTTGTGAATTTGTGATGTGTTAACCCTGCTATGTCAAGTTAATACATTTTTAATATTTCTTTTATAGTATGTTTTGCTGATACGTTTATGTGAAAAGCTTTCTAACAACTTGTTTGTCAGAATCAGTGCTATATAAATAAAATGTAATTACTTACTTACATATTTACGATATAATAAAATATAAAATTAGCAAATAAAATGTTCAGTTTATCAAATTATAATAGTAACAAAAAACAGTCAATGTGTTATTGGCCAATACAGGTTATTGGAGCCCTATGAATGATAACAAATAACACATAAACTGGTTGATTTTTAACACATGACTCTGATGGTGTCCACTCTTGAAAATTATTTTCTTGAATCTAAATATAAATTCTTCTCAGTGAAAAAGAATCAGTCACTGTTACCAAAATAAAAACTTACTAAAATGAGAAAAAAACTAACAGGATGGAAAAAGGCCTCTTAATCTCATGCTCTTGCTTTCGTATCGAGACAAAAGCGAAGGGAACGACTGGTTTGTGGAGAATTAAAGCAGCACGTCGAGAAAGAGAGCGAGAGAGACCGTAGATAAGAGATGGATGACAGCAGCATAGTGAGTCAGCCAGAGCACTGTCATTCTTCATAAGAGACAAGGCTTCTTTGTTATCAACCTGTCTGTCTCTCAAACTCAAAGTAAAATAGAGTCCATCACTTTAATCACGCTCCAGCTCTCATTACAGCCCTAACCTGTCTCTCTGACGGAGAGCAAGCAATGACGAGGCTATTAAACAAACCAAATACTAGTTGCTTTAATTTTCCCCTGGGTTCAATGAGAGTGTTAAAAGAGAGTGCAGTGTTTTCTAATTATAGTCAGGGAAAAGCAGGTGGCCCGCTTACTCTTGGGATGCCAATAAGAGAGGGAATTTAATTGTAATTCATTGATCGGCCGCTTGAGGCTGGTTCCAAATTCAAGCTGATTTAAACAGCATGTTAAACTGCTCCGCTTTGCTGCAGACAAAACCTCCAAAATTCTGCCATTGATTTTGAATTTCAGGAACGTGGAGAAGAGAATTCATTTTAAGAAACCATTGGTTTATGTTTATAATTGTGCAGAATTTAAAGGGTGGCCATTAAAATAGTCCCAGGTTTTATTTTTTTCATTTAAGCACTATCTGTTTCCTGCCTTTTTGGAGATTATCAACTACTGTATCCAGTTCTAATGCACCACCAACAAGAAAAGCAAGCGTTTCAAATCTGTGGTCAGAGATATATAAATTATGGGTACTTTTTCATGTAAAGGTGCTGTTCCTTATTTATCAAGAGCTCTGCAGGTCTGACAGGGGCAGGTACCAAAAAGTAAAAATTGTAGTTAAACTGCAGGAGCAATTAAAATACTTAAGAGACACTAGGTTTGTGTTTTATTTCAGGATTTCAATCGTCAGCAACCGATCTCGGAGATAACAGAGAAATGGAGGAAAACCTATCCAGAAAACATATTAACTGCCTAGTAACAACAATGTAAGAAAAAAAAAATAAGAAGCAGAAAGCACTGGTAAAAACTTACCAGAACAACCCCCCCTATTGTAAAACAGTTTTTTCCAAAAATGTAAATGCAGAAAGTTTCCCAGACAGATTATGAGTTAATGGAACGTACATTTCTGTATTCTATAATTTGGCAAAAAAAATCTGAATAAATAAGGAAAACTTTGTCATAGGTACCTTGCCATTCAAACTCAGAATGGAGGAGCACTTGGGCATATAGTCCTGCGCACTTCCCACAACTCTCTATTCTCTATTTAGGCATTTAAATAAAACAGACTATCATGTATAAATGATGCAGACATAGTGAAATTGACACCCTTTTGGTGCCTTTTGGTCGGTGGGTTTGATAAATAATGATCTTTCACTATGACAGTAGACATGGTTTAATTTTTAAAGCAAAATATATCAATCTTTCCATAGATAAAGTCTGCTTACTGAAAAACTAAGCCAAAGATATGTTATCTTTAATATTTTCCACTGTAGATCTGAGATCCCTTTTAGTTCAAATCAATTCCATGTAAAGCCTTAAGATTAACTGATCAAACATATGCAATTATGGAAATTTTCAAACAAAAGTGAGGTGCAGAGCAGTGGTTTCTAAAATAATTTAAATATTGTAGAGTTTAAAAGCATCAGATAACATGTATGAGAGATGATTCTAAGATAAAATGTCATTTAATCCAGTAATTAATTAAATAAACATTTTGTTATTATTGTTGTCTCGTCACTGGGCTTGAAAATACTAGTTTAGACACCAAGGTTGCAGGTTAAAGAGCCAGAAGCAGTCTGTGCTCTGGCTATTATGCTTTGTGTGCTTTAGTTTGTGCTGCAGCGGATTGTCAATGTACTCTCAAGAGAGCAGTCGGTGCAAAATCTCATCCCATCTCCGAAAGCAAGACAATATTCTACTGCTGTCCCATCACGTCCAATGTAATAACCCCTTGGGTTGATTTGTAGGGACAGGACAGGAGGAGGAGAGAGAGTGGATGTGACCTTACTCAGCTGTACACTTCATTTAAAACAAATTTGATGCATTTGATTTGAAAACAAATATGAAGACGAAACAAAAGTGAACAGTAAACAGCTAAAATATAATATATATATAAGCACATGTTAGAGATACATTCAAAGACACATTGTATGTTCCTCAATTTATGTTACGTTTTTGTGATGTCAAAATGAATGTGTTAATGCTTTTTTTTTAAACACAACTAATGAAAATCTGTTGTTTCCACTTCATTTCTATTAAAGGCCAGTTCACGAGTCACTCTAGACTAGTAGCGCAAGCAAGATTGGCAAGCAATGGAGAAGCATACTAAGAAAGCTGTCCGAGTGTGAAGTGCGGGACCAAGAATCGACCTGGGACTGCTGCACAAACCCTTCTCCAGCACATCCAAAAGATCTCTATGGGGTTAAGGTCTGGTGTCTGTATCTTCTGTGTCTCCTGCGATGTTTTCTCTGCTTGAGAAAACCATCCTCAAACAGACTAACTTATTTTCTTAGACCACACAATATGGCCTCCCAGGTCTGTTTTTTTTAAGAAATTAGGAGAATTTCATCAGTTGGAGAAATAACTTGTTGTCACCTGAAAGATAATTCCCCATGGGGGTAATTATCCAATAGGAGGCTTGTACCTATTCTTTATTTTGGCCAGGCAGTGTACTTGAATATACCATGCCTGCTGTTCTCTGAATTTACATAACCCCGAGCTGTGCAGACTCCTGAGAAGCTTGACGCAAGCATCTTCAGAGCCAGCAAGATCACTGATTGGGCAGCATAGAGTGAATCAAAAGACTAAGCTGTTCTGAGGTTTCGGAGACAATTGTCAAAAAATAACTTTCAGTCTATTATGAAACAAGTTCCCCAAGTTAACACAAAGATTATATTACATTACATTATAATATATTACTTTGTATTACTGAACATTGATTTTATTTGTTTTTCCTCTACCCTGTTGAAATTCACATCTAAAACACATAAAACAAATTGTGATTAATTTTAATTCATTTTGTAAGACAATAGCCCAATCATTTGATGATCAAACAACTTTTTAGACTCTCTTAAATTATCTTAGATTTCTCTCCTGTTACATACATTACCATGTCAAAACTTTGTACTTTGAAATCTTTAATCTAATCTTCTAATCTAAGATAATGACCCAACACCCCCCCAAAATATCTGAACCAGGGGAGCAAGAGGGGTTCTGTCTGCAATAGAGTCAGTTTCTGAATCAGAACCCTTTTGAGCTGTTGAGGGAACAGCTTAAACATATGGTATGGAGGAAGAGTTTCACTAGAAAATATTTCAGTCAAAGAGGTGTTTTGTTTATAAAAATATATATATTTTTCATCAAAACTCTAAGAATACTATTATTTTGCATTTCTTACTTTCGGAATAATACAAGTTGTGTGTTCATGGAGAGTAACGAAAAGGATGCTGGAGCGACTCTAAACTTTTGACTATTTCCTGTTGTGTGCTCATCATGTTCCAGTTAAAATGACTCCTTATAAATAAGGTCAACACTAAATGGATTCACAAATCTCAGCTTATTTTGTCTTTTGAGTCAAAATCTCTTTTGCCTGGTTGATGCTCCATTAATGGAGTGGAAAACAAAAAACGACGCAGACTACTGGACAGAAGGTTATGAAAAATGAATAGAAAGCAACAAATCAAAGACTAAAGCATTATAAATGTAACTAATAAAAACAAGAGTGGTGAAGGAGAGTGCATGTACCTGTAAATACGTTATTCTGTTCTGCACAAGGTCGGAGAGGTCTTTAGCTTCCTTTTCTCTCCAATCTCCTGCTCCATCCGCCTGGCTCAGATGATAAAGGTCTGACATAACGGACCTGAAGGGAACACAAAGATCGCTTTACCCTCTTCCTCTGGCAGGTCGTTTTTAGGTTTTCTACATTTGCTTTTCCCTGCTTAAAAAAAAATTTTTTTTTCATAGTTTACATAAATGGTGCTGAACTCAAAAAAGTTAAATTCTTATGTTTTTTTCTTCTTCTGCAAAACAGTCCACATTGTTGTTTTAAAAAAAGTTGTTTTGAGATTTGTCTGAAAACACAATTACATGTTTTGTGCAAGTTGTAGAAACATAACTGAAAAGAGTAAAAACACAACGTTTTATGTGATAAATCTACTCAAGAAAGATGCAACTTTTGTTTCAAGTAACAATTCAATGTGTTAAATTAGACTAGAAGGTGTCCAGTAGGTGGCAACAGCAAAGACTTTGATATACAACAAAAATGTTTTTTTTCTCAACCCATCAAAAAGCTTATTGCTAAAGTTAGCATCTTAGGTTACCCTCAAGACTGAAAGATGCTACGATTGCTCACAAAATAATCCAGTTCCAGAAATGAAAAACAATCTAGAACATGCTGTTTAAAAACATTTTTAGAACCGTTAAAAAGAAATGTAGGCTTGATTGATCAGAAAGTTGATAGAGTACCTTTCTGGATTTACTAAAATATTTTAGTTAAAAACTCTATTTTTGTGTTTAACATCAAACACGCTCTCAAGCATAGGGATTTAACATTCGGATTATATGACAAAATAAAACTTAATTGCCAAAAGAACAGGATTCAACTTTTTTTATTGCTTATAATGCTGCCCAGTTAATTTTTTATCCAATTTAATTGTTAGTACCATCTATCTGTTCTCTGGAGATAACTGAAATCACTCTTACACTGAGAAAAAGATTGTTCGAGGTCAATGTTTTAGTGTGTTTTCATCCAACGATGCAAAAAGTACTAATGTTCTATAAGATTTTGCTACCCTGTACTGTACCTTATGGAGATTAAATGTTTCAAAAATTTTCAAGTTTTATTTTCTATAATAAACACATTATACATTAACATTAATAAAGAAATGTAATAAAAGCATGTTAAAACGTTTTAGGTATTTAAACATTATTTTTAATAGAACATTTAATACATGCATACCAAATATAAATGCAGTGATTAGTTATCATTTTTATGCTACACATGTACTATTGCCCTCAATTTAAAGTGAAGGGAGGCAAATCTCACGGGTAGCAAAAATAGTTAGAACTCTGATACAGATGGCGAGCTGCTCAGTATATCGTTATAGAGTGTGTGAATGCAACTAAGTTGTCTCCTTTTTACTCTGTCAGCAAATGTACAGAATTGTACATGTTCATTCAATGAACATTCATTTGGAATTTTGTTGAAAGTTGCGTACTAGTGAACCAGGAAGAACATCAACACATTAGAGGAGAGTTCACAAGCCACAGAAAACAACGAGGAGACACACAGGGATCCAGGGGACGATGGTGAGAAAAAAAAGCTCAATAGAGCTGATCGTGGTCCAGACCAGAAAGTATTGATGGAAAAAACTAAATTGTTGGACAGAGGGTCAATGGGATCTGGAATCTTTCATTGTTAGTAATGATGCTGATGATTGGACAACAATGTAATAACCTAACTAGGGACAGGTGCTGTGCGATGGGTGTGAATACTAACAGCATACAAAAAAGAGAAGAATAAATGTAATAGACAGAGAGTCTATTACAGACTAAAATAATACACCTTAATTACAATAAACAATTAGCACTACCACTAGAAGCAGACACAAATAGAGCTTCCATGCAGAGGGTGACAGATTTTAACTGAAATAATTCTAAGGCAGTAATCCAAAAATAATCCAGCAGTGGGACCAGGAGTTACCTCCTAACAGTGGTTTAGGGAGTAAAATGTATTTCGATAGCACTTTCCATAAAGCAACGCCATTCACAATAGAATAAACATATTAAAAATAAAACATTATGCATTGAAAATAAAACTAGAACGTGGGGGAACTTAACCCCCCAAAAAAAATATTTAAAAAGGTTTAGTAATTAAAAAGGTCTTCAGTCTTGCCTTGGAACTTTCCTAACCAAGCACCAAATGAGTGTTTGGAGGCAGCTTGTTCCAAAGCCAAAGGGCAGTTACCGCGAAACCTCTGGTTTAGAGTATTCTTTTATGGATTTCAATTAAAAATTATATAAGATTCAGAAACATCAACACAACTATTATTACAATTGTACCGTAGATTAATCGAAGATTGAAAACCCCAAACTTAATTAAGTTTATATGCAAGCGTTCAAATTATAGCCCTCACAACATTTGCCTCTATAGTGATCTTTAAAAGACCAAAATTATTGGAATATAATAAGAGGTGATATTGAACTTCTGGCTTTCCTAAACAAATCTACATTTTAGTTTGGGGGCATCAATGATTCATGTTGTTTTAGGTGTTTATGTGTTGAAATAGTAATGTGATGAAACACTGTGATCTGTTGAAAACAGTTCGGGATTTGCAACCCATTTAGCATTTTAAAGGTTTTGCAGAAAAAACTAAATGAAATTAAACGAAACCACTCTAATATAGTTATGCACACAGCATTAGTCCACACATTTTTGTCCTAACACCTTCCAAAAGTTCTTTAAAGAATATTGACCCTTTAAAATGTAAAATGAACTCTGATGACAATTCTGAGAATTGAACTGAAAAATGGACTGAAACAAAAGCATGAAAGTGATTGCGCTAATTAAACAAACTGATTTGGTTGAACTTACAGTCACAAATAAAACTGTCTTGATCAATGCTGCTAATCATCCACCGTAAACTATAACCTTTCCAGTAAGAATTCATTTTTATTGTCGGCTCATGATTACAGTGTGATCTTTTATCTGAAGTGTGAAAGAAAATAAGGATCTAAAACATGCTTCCCTATTAAAGCTCAGCAATGCTATTACAGCCACACGAGATTACAGCTGTTCAGAACAAGATTGGAGTTGGAGGGCTTTTCTGCTTTAATAAAACACAGCAATGATTAGGATGTGTGATACCAGAGCTCGCGTTATGTGGATGAGTATTTAAGTTATGTAATATTAAGCTGTAATTCAAAAGAACAAGTCTGTTATTTATCTTTTCTGTATTAAACAAGCTGTTTTGATGTCTCAGTTAATTAAAATGAGGGGAAAAGTCCTTGTACATATTTTCTTCTATTTAACTACACTATGCTTTAAGCGTATTAAGTTTGTGTTGAAGATTTAATGACAGCTGCTTGGGGACTAGCCAAACATAAACAAGCTTATGCAAAGATACAGACTTATTTATACCCTAATTCTTATGGGTTTCAAATTTGTTTTCATATTTAGTTACACATTTTTCACATGTCGAGTTAAGACTTGGATGTCATTCAACATCCTTATACCTAACATATCTCTTTCAGGGTGCAAGAACAACACAAGCTAAACAAGACAGCTAGGATCAAGAAACTAGAAACATGGGTCCTTGACAATCATTTTTATGACAGAGCAGCTAGTAACGATTAAAGTTGTTTTTGTTTAAAAGCAAGCGACTAACAAGGATTGTGGGTAATGGAGTCTGGTTAATTGGGCTTCCCATAAGCTTCCCCCAAAAAAGTAAGATTTTGTAAGATTTGTTAAATTTTTTAAGTAAATAATTTATTATACAAAAAATGGAGACTGTACTGTATATCCAAAAAATAACTGATAAGGCAATTTAAAATAAAAGTAAAGGTATAATATGAATAAAAAGTTATCTTAATGTATTGTTATCTATCATTTATATTTATTCTGAATGAATAAATGAAAAGGAAAACCCTTCTTTAAAAAAAACAACTTATTTTTGGTTTAAAGCCACGGTCACACTATGAAATCAGCTTCGTTGACTTAAATGGGATCACATAGTAAGGTGCCAAACCAGTAGTTTCAAATTCCGCTCCGACGAAAGTTCAAGCGAATTTAACTGCATCACGTGACGTGACTAGTAAGCACAGATTGGAGAGGTCTGAGGATGTGTTTACTAAAACTTTGTTTTAAAGCTACATTTTATTTTTTTAGGGCTTCAATGTTTAATAAAGTGAAACCTGTTTGGACTGTGTATTTTCAGAGCTTGATATTTTTTAAGACCTGCTAGGCGGGGTCTACGCTGCTGCAAGGCCATGCCGTAGCATTCGGAGCTCTCAAACACTAATCTGACCAAGGCTTAAGGTTGAATTGCTTGTTAAAGTTCATGTGTAACAAGCCACAAGTGCTATCAATATAGAAACAGCACCTGAAGCTAACAACGGCAGGCTCTGTGTTGTGAATCTTGATCCAAAATTAAAGAAAAAAATTGGAGAGCATATTCTATTCTATGGTTATTCAAAAATTGAGAAATGCTTAAAGTTCACCTCCAGGGAACCAAAAATTAAAGTCTTAATATGGATTAACACTTTTCTATACTTTTTCCCCTTCATAAGCTTCCTCTACCAATGCAGATTGACCGTGAAACACAGATTCGGTCTCAGTTTTTAAAAGGCCATTTTGAGTTGTATAAATACAGTTGAAAGCTTTTATTTTATTGTATTTTAAGATTTTATTTTTTTATATGCATTGTCTGAGTGTCGATTACAAAAATAATTACCTAGCTGGGTACAAACAATCTTTGCTATTTCTGAATATTTAAAAAAAGTGATTTAAAAGAAAATTCTTTTTTTTCCAAGAAGATTACTTTCTTTAATACAAAGCAATGACCATTTAACCTGTAGATAAAGTTTTCCCCATTGACTTGAATTCTGGGATTGAAAACTACAAATCACAAAAGTCCCACTATCCCAATAAGCCCTCTAACTCAGTGGTCCCAAACCTTTTTTGTGCCACAGAATGGTTTAATGTCAGACAATATTTTCAGGGAGGTGTGGTTGATAAATATAACAAAATAATATAATACGACCTGTACACTGTACACTGTGGTATTGTCTAAACATAATAATAAACATGAATCCACTCTAGCTGTCTGCTACTACAGTGTCCTGTTAACATCGCAACAACATGTGGCGGAGCAGTTTTGAGGGCTTCATTACCTCATTCGGGAGCTGTTTGGGAATCTCCTGTCGAGATGGATCTGTTTTTTAAGTAGAACTCTTGATATTGTCTGTTAAATGCAGATTTCTTTTTTTTGGAAGTTGTAGGCTCTTCTACTGTCTCCCCAGTTTTTTTTTTACTCTTTTTGCTAGCTCCTGGGCTTCATTTCAGTGGTTACCTATTACGTGACTGAGAAGAGCGACTTGACCTGCGTCAAGAGGGACATAGAAGGATGTATGGAAACAGGTAATTTTTCAAAATAAAACACTGTTCAGATTCCGAAATAAATAAAATGGAACTAAGGCATGTTATTTATTCTTCCTGTGTGGTCCGGGACCAAATGACCCACGAACTGGTATCGGTCAGTAGCCCGGGGTTTAGGGAGCGTTGCTCTAACTGGCCTATGGCGTCACATGACATACCCAATCAATGAGTAGAATGTCAGATCCTGAACGTATAAAAATTTTTTTTTTTTTTTATAGAAACAGTTTACATTTTAGACCATTTAAGGTTGCAATTCTTTGCTCATCAAGACATTTAAAGAATTAATATAAATGTTAAAAACCTCTTGAATTGCTGAAAAAAGGCTCATTTTACTGCTGAAGATCTGAGGTAATTAGAGATAAAAAGTCTTGTCTTCTCCCGCTTGCCCAGACTTCCCTCTCCACAGACACTTCTTCCAGCTCCCCGGGAGGGATCCCGGGGCGTTCCCAGGCCAGCTAGGAAACATAGTCCCTCCAGCGCGTCCTGGGTCATCCCCGGGGCCTCCTCCCAGTGGGACGTGCCCGGAACACCTCCCCTGGGAGGCGTCCATTTCGGCCGCTTGTATCCGGGATCTTGTCCTTTCGGTCATGACCCAGAGCTCATGACCATAGGTGAGAGTAGGGACGTAGATCGACCGGTAAATCGGCGAGCTTCGCCTTTTGGCTCAGCTCCCTTTTCACCACAACAGACCGATACAGCGACCGCATCACTGCAGATGCTGCACCGATCTGTCTATCGATCTCGCGCTCCATCCTCCCCTCACTCGTGAACAGGACCCCGAGA
The DNA here is from genome assembly GCA_900490495.1 of Danionella dracula. Classification (NCBI taxonomy): domain Eukaryota; kingdom Metazoa; phylum Chordata; class Actinopteri; order Cypriniformes; family Danionidae; genus Danionella; species Danionella dracula. The sequence goes on along the minus strand of UELW01000067.1, from coordinate 3,692,981 downwards.
TACTTAAACTCCTCCACCTGAGGCAGGAGCACTCCACTGACCTGGAGAGCGCAAGCCACCATGGCCTCAGACTTGGAGGTGCTGATGCTCATCCCAGCCGCTTCACACTCGGCTGTGAACAGAACCGGTGATAATGGGCAGCCCTGCCGGAGGCCAACTCGCACTGGGAACAGGTCTGACTTAAAAAGTTTATGGCGGTAATGGTTAAGACAGATTTTAATTTAGTAACACCAATTATGATTTTGAGCAATTATTTTTTTTTAGCAAACTGAGAGGATATAAAGATACGAGAATCAAATCAATTGAATTGAAGTTGTGTAGATAAGATGTTTAGATTCCTGAGTGGAAGTGAACACATGCTACGATTCTGATTAGGGCAAGCTGAGGGTTATTGGTAATGTAGTAAAACAGGCTGTTCAGCTGCTCGGTAGGTTTTGTTATGTGCTTTCAGGAACAATACCAAAAGTCTTTTGACTGTGGCTGTATGGGTAAATTATCATGTGTTAAAATGAGACGTGCATGTGTGTAAGTGTGTTTGACCTCTGCTGACGTCCCAGGTCCTGCATGAGTGTGTTGACATGTTTATGTAGTGCTCCAGTCTCCATCAGGGGCAGTTTCTTCACTTCACTGCGCACCAAATACCATAGTTCTCTCACACCATTCTCCACTTTCCTCCTGAGCTCTTCGTGGTCTTTTCCAGGGCCTGCACAGAGGTTATCAATATTTAACTTAAAATATCTGCTTCTCTCACAAATGAATAAACCCTCAAACACTATCTTGTTATTCTGAATAAATAATTAACTAAATTTAATGCCTATGTAATAGCTTAATAGCTATACTATTTTTACTACATGGAAAATGTGAGCTTGTCTATTTAAATCACGTAGATGTGACAAGCAGAACAAAAGATGTCTATGGGATTAAAAAGCAATGTCATCCAATGAAGGTATCAGTGGCAGAAAGATAATCCAGCACATGCCATCCATCCTTAGTGAATACTTTTCCACTCATTCTGTTTCTCAGAAGATCATTCACTGATGTACATCGAGTCCCCAGACTCACAGCTACAGAGTTGTGGGGGTATACGAGGGTGTTAGGGGGTATTATAATAAACAAGGGACAGAGTTCAAGCTAAAAACATCAATGATGAACCAGCATACTTTATGAAAATCAAGTTACGTTTAGAATTTAGAAAATCAGAACAGTCTAAAGACAGTTAGGGGACACTGCGTGTAAGTGGGTTTGTGCAGACCAGAAAGGGTAGGTAGAGGACGATGCTCCCAATCCTGATTTGACCGTCCTTTGCTGAGAACACACATACCTGCACATAAGCTTGTGATGGCACTTTTTAAAAATCGATATTAAAAATGTTTTTATTCATTTCCCAATGTTCATCTGTCCTTTACTCAATATCAAAAGCAAAGAATTACAGCTCTTTTGAAAAGGTTGGATGAATACTAATACTAAATAGCTCAAATGCTTATTAGGCTGAGAAAAAGCAATATCAAATGAATGCGAAAAAAACCTCAAAAAATAACATCTGTGGAAACGATGCACAAGTAGTTTATTTTAATTTTCAAGTTTTTTTTTATTTCAAGTTTATGGTCTGGTTTGGTTCTAATAATATCTTCTGGTTGTAATGTGTTGAGTGCTGCTTAGTGTTTTCTCTTAACTGATACCTTGTTTGAGTCTCAGTTTTTGTTTGACTACAGCTTGTTCCTATAACTGAGTTCACGGATTTCCCTGATCAGTTATCAGTGTGTTTAAGCTCCATGTCCAGAACAGATGGATGAATGATGAAGTGAAACTCCAAACTTTATAAGGTCATTTCAAATATTTACACAACTTGAAGCAACATTTTTAAATAATCTTCTGACATGCCAAATGCACAAATGTGCAAATTTAACTTATAGAAAAAAGCAGTCAAACGTATGTCGGTAGGGCCAAAACTGAGCTGCTAGCGAGTTCAATCCAGCTCACTGCATAAAAGTGTACAAATCTGAGAAAAGACTTGTTGCTAATTATATCCTAGATCTAAATTTCAAATCATTCACTTGGGGTCAGATTATACGTAACGTTTGATAAACATTTGATTAGTTCAGAAATATACTAGTACACTAACTAAACACTACTATAATAGTTCAAACATTTTGTCTTCCCAATATCTTTCAGAGCTCAAAGGCCTAAATGATTCACATCAGAACCTGTAAATAAACGTTTTGTTTTAAAACATCCATTTCAGATGAGTTATCACATGTCATTTCTTGTTTAAATCACTCGTTTTTTGATTGTTTCAGGTATGCATGTGGCAGACATTTTTATCTAGAGCAACTTACATTGCAAGACATATATTTACATAAGTATTTCTTTCTCTGGGAAGTGAACCAACAACATCTGTGTTAATAGAATAAAGGCAAACCTATACTTGAACATCAAGCCTATGAATTGCCCTTTGCGAAGGCTACACATTTACATAAAACACTGAGTTTTATGAAATGAGAATTTTCTTCATTACACTGTTTACTTTCAAATGTTATGTTTAGTCATAGCAATGAATCAATATCCAACTGTTGGCAAATATTTTGGTAAATGTTCAATCTAATCATACAGCTAAGCATCTAACTAAAGAGCTTCAGATCATGTGTTCCTCTCTAAACTTTAGGTTCAGTTTTCGGGTTTGGTTGAAAAATTGCCGGCTAATAATGTTATTTTGACAATGCCTTTAGACAAACTCATGTTAAAAAATTATATCTCATGATAAAATTATGCTTAAATTTGTAATTAATATGTTTAAAGCTTAAATAAATGTATGCATTATAATAGCAAATGAGAAAATGTCTGTCGGAACTTAAATAAATCAACATTTGAGGACAACATAACAGAACCCTGTAAAACAATTTAACCCAAACAAATTAGCCTAGTAAAATAGCCCCAGTAGAAGCACATCCTAGTCCTAGTGTCATTCCTTTTCCACTGTGTACATGTGGTTGATATTCATATTTTTTACTGTATATTGTGTACTTTAGCTCATGCCACACTTTTTTCCTCATGCCACACACCTTGTTCTCTGTTGACAGACTAAGGCAAGCTATCGGTAAATTTGAGTGTCAAGTCAATTCTCCATAAAGATGAATGACATGATGACATGAAGATTTATGGAGTGAACAAATAATAATTGTGACAGATGTAAAACAACAGAAACTGGGCAAAAGTACTGGGATTAGAGTATTCAGTGAATGATTGGCTGCTGCCAATAATAACTAGAATGATAAAATAGTAATGGGTCATGCAAAAATTACGCTTCTGTCTCGAACAGTTAAAACGTTTTGTTTCTGTTAGAATGTTGGTCATTTCCTTTTTTGTTCCCTGAATGAGTTCAGAAGACTGGTTTTGATAAGAGAGACCAGTTCTCTGAACTCTGATCAACGTTTGTTCTTGTAACTGATTTCTATGTTACAGCAGATACATTCAGCAAAAAGTGTGATGTTTTTTAAATACTAATAACAATTTTGGGAAACATAGCTTATAGCAATTTCTGTAATGAGAAAATCTTTATGAGAACATACAGTCTTTGTTTATCTAAAAAACAAAGAACAAAAATTTGTCTACTTAACAAAGGCACGAAGAATGTAGTTTGACTTCCATTATCCTACACAGCATTCCTATTTAAATAAACAAGCTAGTGCTGACATACCATCGGTAGGGAGACTGCGGTATGAGTTGATCTTCTCTTTAGCTTTGATCAGCTGCTCTTCAAGGTTACGCAATTTACCCACAGCTCCAGGAGCACCTTCGGCCTGCCCGTCAGGTAACCTAGAGGACAGTAAGAAACATGTTAGCATGGAGGGACAACATGTTCATGCGTTTCGTGTTAATGCTTGTGAACATCTGAGCCTGTGTGAGAAAGGAAGCATGGCCTGTTGGGTCAAGGTGAATTGTGGTTGGCTAATTTCCCAGGGGTCTTTGCCTCATGGTTCCAGTGCCAATTTAAAGGAATGATCAGTTGTGGCAGCCACTTGGGGCAATTCATTTGGTGGCAGGGGCAATTCATCACACATAAGCACACAAACAGTTGACCGAAACCTGTCCAGCCTTGGCTCCTGAGGTGGAAGCACACTCATTTCCATCTTATAAATTTAATTTGCAGTCTGATAACCTGCCTCCAATTATTGCCAGGTACTTTTTTAGTCAAATGTTTGCTCATGAGACAACTACTGTTAGTATACTTCAGATCATATATCTATACACACCATCTCTGACCCCCACATTTAGCTGTTTTGTTTAGTCCTCACCCATCCAAGAGCTGTACTGCTTTGGAGATATCAGACTCACAGTTTCTGAGCTTTGTATCTTGGGAGTTGCTGAAAATGGTAATGTAGATAAAACCTTGGACAGGTTTTCTGCAGGTTTCATAAGGTCAGATTAAGACTTTTTAAGATGGTTAAGAATCTACGTTAAGACCTATATCATAACATCTACCTATATCATAAGTTTTTCTCAAACTCTGGCAAGTCTAAGCATGCCTTTTACAAAAGCGAGAGTTTTTGAGTCTCTGGTTACCCCGGGAAACAACAATAAACACATATCGTATACATGGATATCAGAAAAAATATAACCTGCGAAAAAATATTTAAGACCTATATTTTGGGCTTTTAAACTTTAGACCTTTTAAGATCCATGGAAACCCTACATGGATTTCAAGGTAGATTGGATTCTTCTGAATTTTTAATGCACAATTAAAATCTTAATTGTTTATTAAAAGTTGCCTATTGCTGGATTTTGAACAAATACAATGTTTCCGACTGTAGTTATGCAAATGATTTGCAGCTGAATATATTTAGTGCTTAATTTGGCTTTTAGTGATGTTGTCAGACTAGTTTTGGTAGGAACATGTAAAGACAATTACCATGGGCGGTTCGCCAAATTAAGCATCATTATCCTTCCTTTATAATCATCCGCTAAAGTATTCCCATCACCCTTGGGACCCGGAGACCTCACTTGGATGGATCACATAGTACGCTTAACTACCTTTACAAACCAAATTTGCTTGCATATCTATGGTTAATTTCTTGAGTGTGCACTCATGAATTCAAATGTGGTAGAATGTGTTAGTAATACTCTGCTGACTCGATGATAACTTTCTGCCCATCAACTCCAATAATGGAGCATTTTTCTCTTCACAAATAAATGGAACTTTAGGCTTGTTTTTGACAGTGAACTCCATCTCACAGATCATGTGAGCAGTGAACTCGGATAACATTTTTTGTAAGGTGAAAAGTTTCCAGACAAAGGGGCTTTTGGTGTGCATCCCATGCACTAATCAGTAATCTGGTTGTAATGCTCAGCAATGTTATTTTTAAGATATTTAAAATGCTCTCCCCAGGAGTCCATCTAGGAGGAAAAGTCACATCATAATGATTTTGCTCACTCGTCACTGGCTCTGATGTAAAGTTGGGATTTTTAAATTTAAAGTTTGTGTTGCAAGACACAGCATGTTCATCAGTGACCTATTGGTTTCTTACACACCTGCAAGCTGATTGCGCTCAGAAAACAAACAACCTCTTAAGGTACCAAAGGTGTATGCTAAGCTCTGAGGAGGTCAAGCCTTTTGCCCCAGATTTTGAGTATTTGGAGTTGGCCACTTTTAAACTTAAGCGTTTTTTAAACTCCATGTAGGGTTATGTGGGGATGATCTTTTGATTTAAGCGTCCTGGTCCAGCACCCAGGACAACATTGATATTTGTGTTGTATCACTTTTGAAATAAACTGGAATTATCCAGATCCTGTTGGTGATCCACCTTTTATAACAAGTTCCAATGTGTTTATCTGGTTGCCCTTTATACTGGCAGCTTGAGTAGATGTTAATCATCCAGTTCTGATGTATACACCAATATGGGCATCCATTAGTTCTACATCAATTGAAATGCCAAGGAAACACATATTTTTTCACAAGTACATTTACTTCAACACAACTTGCTTCAACACAACTTTTCACACTCAACACTATTCCTGTTTTTTTTTGTACTACACTTACTTGAGCTGGCATGTAGATATCAGGTGGAGGTGGTACCTTCTTGCTAGGAAGAGAATATATTATGCCAATACAGCAGGGCTGAAACTGCAGTTCAAAGACTTGCCCCTTGGCCATTGTGATAGACTTTTTCTGTATTTTTCTGTGTTAAACAACAATGCTACATTTTTTTTTAAGTCAGCAGCAATGGTTTTATATCAATAATAATAATAAATATTTCCCATCATCTGACTGTAAAGCAATGGTAAGATGGCGCTGGCTGTATTCACATTTTTTTCTTAGAAAACTTCATACTGATAAAACCAGCATTTATTTTATAGTTTGGTATAATCTATGCTGAAACAATAATTGATTAATTATTACAAAACACTTACAATAGTGCAAATTCATCATATAAATGAGCCTATTGCATGCAATTCTTAGAATTGTTTCAAGAATTGAATACGCATTAGTGAGTTTGACTAAAAACCCATTTCCAATGTGAGCTGATTCAATTACTACATTTATCTGAAAAGTGATTTAAAAACAGATATAGGAGTATGATGCTGTAACTGATTATCATTTAAACATCTATTGACATGTGTGCCTTGATGTCTATTTTGTAAGTCATTTGTTTTATAAGAAACACATAAAAACTACTTAAACAAACAAACAAAAAACAAACAAACAATAAAAGAAACAACAAAAGAAGTTTTATAACAAAGAAGTAGAATGTTCAAGGTGTTTCATATTTAAACTAATTCTCAAATGGTAAAAAAGCTAATCATATTTAACTTTATATTGCTATTGGACATCTCAAAGTGCGTTTTTTTATAATGTAAAAGGTTTTAAAGTAAATAAAAATAATAGTAATTTTTTAACATTTTAAATTTCCCAAAATTGTTTTATCAGTAAATTGACAAAAAGAGTTGTTTCAATTACTACATTTATTTGAAAAGTTATTTAAAACACATTTAAGAGAATGCCACTATTTAAAACTTAGAGATTTATTTACCTACATATCAGTAGTATCAGTGTTATTAATCAGCATTTCAGTAGGAAAATGACAATGACTAACAAAGGAGAAATGGAATTGAAAGAGATTTAAGTTTGCCATATGAAAAAGTGGCCATTAAGAAAAGTAGTTTGGATCCATTTTGATGTCTTGCATAGCAAAAAGAACAATGCTTACTTAAAGGTCTGAGACATACATGCTTATTTCTTCAAGGCCTACAAGCATTTTGTAAGATGGTGTGGTGGTGGGAGTTATCATAGAGCTGGGCCTTTTTTCTCCTGCCTACAGCTCTGTGTCCTTGCAGTGGGTTTGTAGTGGAAATCTGAGCTGTATTTGAAATGTGTTTGACGTGCTTGGAAAGCAATGAGAGAGAGAGAGAGAGAGAGAGAGGGCTGTAGAAGTCTTATCTGAGGAGAGAAGGATGGAAATGTATTTGTGGGAAGGCATGCATAAGGTTTTGAAATGGTAAACAAGGCATTCCCATTTCACCTGGATGAAACGGTCATCAGGATGCAAGTAAACAGAAGATGCAGAGTAAAAAAACAAGAAAATGAGAAAGACACTGAAAAAAATTGGGATGCTGGAATTGAGGAAACATTGCAATGTCAAACATTTATGTCACTATTGACTGGTCAAGGATGAAATGAGAAGAGAAAGAGAGAGAGAGAGAGAGAGAGAGAGAGAGAGAGAGAGAGAGAGAGAGAGAGAGAACGAGATAAGATTTGGGTGGAAGAGAGAGTGAGAGGCTGTCTGTGGGTTTAAGAATTTGTATGTGCGCAAAAAGGATAAAGACCTTTTGTTTAGTTCAGTCTGTCTTTCAGAACCTCACTGCATATAATTAAAAGCAACATTGCTGAGTGAGTAAAATTGTATTTCTAGCACAAAACTCACGCTAATACAAGTCAGCAATTCAAACATATAAGCAAGACCTTAACACACAGCAGATAATGAAACTCATTAACAAGATTTAGATTTGAGATTAGGTATGTGTGTTTGGTTGAAGAGGTGTGTTTGCATGCGTGTGTGCGTGTGTGTGTGTGTGTGTGTGTGGTTGATTTAGTGGGTAATAACAAACTATTTTTGGTTACTTTGTATTGTTCTCACGAGCAGCTGACATTATTTGAGAGATCTAAACTCGAGAAACGAGAAGAGGGCACTAGAAACATGCAAGTGCATGGCCTCAAGGCCTTCTTAAGAAGCTGGCAGTATTGTGTCACACCTTGCAATGTCTCTTCTTTCTTCATCAATGATGGCTAGTTAGTTCAAGATCAGTACAGAGAAGAAGATAAAGTTGAGTGGAAAGGACATCAACTCTACAGGAAGGATGTAAAATATGCTGCAACATCACTAGAATACTAGTATTTTTTGCTTTATTTGAAATAAAAACTGATTAAAAACAAAGTGATAAAACTTTGAGTTCTAAAACATTTTACTGGGATTTTATTGTAGCTTAATCTCTAATATGTCATGTTATTAACTCATTTCCTTTATTTATCTTCTTTGAGGATTGTTTCTCGATCTGTTAGAACTAAACAGTTATATTAAGAACATACTGACAAATGTTACATTTAAATAATGTTATATCTATTATAAGGTCATATTTTAGCAGGGCTTAAGTAAAATAAAAATTCATATTAGTTATAAATTTTTTGTGAAACATAAACAGGACTTTTTTAATTATTGTATTTTTTATATAAATTTTTTTTTACTTTACTTTTTTGTAATAAAAGTTAAGTGAATGATGGTTAAGTGAATAAAATGTTCAGAACAGCTGCTTTAAACAAATCTTCTTAAACCAAATGTCTCTTTAACCAAACACATCAATTTAAAATTGTTTGAATAAGTGTAGCTTATTAAAAAAATATTCAACATAATTTCTACCAGTAATGTCTTTGTACTTACTTGAAATGTACCTAATCTAGTATTAGGAATCCACGTATGGTTAATTCATTTGATTTTCTCTTTAAAAAGAAAAAACTTTTTTTGATAATTTTTTAATTTTAAAATGGAAACTAAAAAAGGACATAGATTAGTTTTTACATTTTTTGATTCTGTGACGCAAAACAAATAATGAGGTTGTGGCACTTTTTGGTTCAAACTTTCCTTTTGGAAATAGCGTGACCTGGAAGTATAATGAGGGAGTGGGAATGTGCAAGCTGAAGTGAATAAAGCGATGGCTATTATTGTATACTTCAACTTTTATTCCTAGTTTGCACACATTAAATAATTTATCTCAAGTCTATTTATCTCAAGTCTATAAATATTCAGAAACAAAAGTTCCAGTAATACTGAGAATACCTTTTTCCTCGACTCCTTTAAATTGTAAGAGTTAAACAGAAAGCTGAAAGCCACAGCCCTACAACTGACCTCCAAAGCATGCTGTTAGTTTGTGGCTTATCGAGAGAAACACTAGATGCTCTTCTCTTTACTCCAAAAACAATACAGGCAACACGATTCACTTGACCTCCCTGCTCTCTCTTTCTCTGTCTATCCTCCTCAACACATCATCTCTCTGGACGAAACCGGAGCTTGGTCGTGTGGTATTACATAACCAGCAATCAGGAGCTAATGAGGCCACATCACTCCCAGCAGGAATGAAGCGAATCATTTTAAAACCCACCAAGTTTGTGAGTGGCTGTCAGAGAGGTGTGATGGGAAATCCCATGAGCTGTGGAGTTTCTGCTGATGCTGAGCTCATGCGAGATGTTGAAGCGACCCACAGAGATGTTTATTCCAACGCGGGTGGAAAAAGAATACGTGTGAAAATGAAAACAGAAAATGCAGAAAAATATCACATTTAGGTGAAAATAGCAATTGCTTGCTGTGGGCTATGTTTTTGACCTTCTCTGAGGAGATTGTAGAGCGAGAGGAGCTACAGTGGTGGAAGCAAACACAGACAGGTAGACAAGGGTTTGAGAGCTTACCGAAGAAGAGGACAACAATTTGTGATGTGTGTGTACTTATATATATCTAAGGGATGCACCGATACCGATATCGGGTATTGGGTTAAAGTACTCGTACTCTTTAAAAGACCCCCGATACCGCGGACCGATACCATCGTCTGAGAAATGTCTATGTTTGAGCGGTGTGTAATGGGTTAATCACAGGCTGAAAATGTAAGTGGCACTGTTACGGAACGTTGAACTTACGGAATTACAGATTCCTTTTTAAAATGTGTAGCAATGCAACAAATTAACTTCTATATTGAAGTACGTTTCAAAAGGCGATTTATGATCAAAAAGGGCCTTTGAGAGTTTTTTTTTTCTGTCTGCTAAACATAAAGTCTGTTTTATGTATTGTATTAGAGTGCATGAACATTATCTAAATGTTCTCTATATTGCCTAAGAAAAGAAATCAATAAACCTAAACCTGGCATCATATAAAATATGAATTTTCAATAGTTTTTTTCCCACATAATACTCAGATATAAGTCTCAGATAATTTGTATAATGTTTCAGATTAATTCTTAACGATTTTTTTCATTGAAACACTAGCTAATACCAATCTCATACTTTTAATTCAATGTATTTTTTAGAGCTCGCTAAAAGGTTTCTGAAAAAGTACATAAAACGCTGGATCCTATTGATTTTTATTGTATAGACAGAAAACACATGCATTGTCTTTAATGTATCCCTCTTCAGAAAATGTCTTCTTTTGTGTTCTCTACAAGACACCCTATAGGTTGAGATTGACGGGAGCAATTGAGCAAGGCAGAAATAATTTCATGGCTTTCAGCAGTTTTGACAGTAAACTGAATGGAAGAGAGAAATGCTGTGCCACGCTTGCATCTTCTCCCTAAAAATTGCAGATAACATTTAACAAGCATCTACAGACTCTCTGTCAAACCAGCTAGCATTTTAGTTTTCCTCTTTATAACTTCACTATTATATTCTGCAGAGGAAATTCACTGAAACCAACCTCACTGGTCACTTTAAGTGACTCAAAGGAACAGAGCCCATTCCCACTAGCCTGTGAGACCAAAACACAGGGCATCATCAAACATAGATGTCTAGTTTCCTTTAATCTTGCTACTGAATGAAAACACAGTGACTCTTTTGTTCACATTACCGAAGTTGCTTGAACTGCAGCTAGGAAGCACTTTTTTCTCTGTACAAAAAGTTCAGAACAATATAACAACCAACAATTGTTTCAACAATTCAGAAGTGTGTAGCTCATGCTTCCTTGAAGCTGGTAGGCTACTGAATGTGAGAGCTTGCCTTTTATGGTCAGTGTACACAAATATTGGTTAGGACATTTTACATATCAAATTTTATGTCTCTCATTTGTAATGTGTGAACATATTTACTGTACAAAACTCGTCAGTGAACTATGAGGGCAAAAATAAATGAATACAATATTGATTTATTTGTAATTTAATTTAAATGTTCAATTGAGATTTGGATTTTAGGTCAAATCGCCCTGCCCTAGTTCTCTACCTATTCTGTCTTCCCACATACAAAATAAATTGATTGAGATTTTTAAACATACAATAGTATGTAAAACCCCGCATGCAATAGGTCCATCAGACCTGCCGACACTCTCAGAATAAAAAATATTATAAACACCAGACATGAAGAGTTTTACATGAACTCTGCACACTCTGAACATGTTTGCATGCTTATCTTTTAATGACCGGTGAGGGTGAATAAAAGTTTGTTTTGGAAGTCTGATTTGAAAGTGGGAAACCTCAATCTGCGCTAATTACAGTTTACGATATATTACTACAGCTGCGCTGAGAAGAGAGGGTAAATAAAAGGCCAAGTCTAATCTCAATAGCAATTAGTCACATTGAGAAGGGACTAATGCACTGTCATTGAGTTCACAGCCGCTATGGCAAACCACTATGAAAGCACTGTGATTAGCCACTTGCATGCAGATGGGCGTGGCCTCTAGGGAGAATTTATAGGAGGGTGCTTACTAATCAAAGCAAAACCTGAAAATCAATTCTTTTTCCTTTGTACTATAGAATGTGAATAAAATGGAATTAAACTGAGTGGAGCCAATACAATGTATGCTTTAATAATTAAAAAAGAACCATGAATTGCAATCCATAAAAAACTATTCCGATTTTCCCTATTTTTGATATGCCATTGAATCTTTTTAAGATGGAAAATTAATTGCCTTTTTTAAATGTTTTATTATCTATTAGAACTGTTTTGGTTACGAAAATCTTTGAGCCATCATAAAAATGTAAATAACCTGTCTTTTCATAAAAAACATCAATTTCATTGGGTAAAGTCCATCTCCACCCTTATCCGTTCTTTCTTTTGCTTATCCATGCGAAGCACACACACAAAGGCCTAGATGCATACAAGCGGTTTATCTGAAGGGAGTGCAGGTGAGATGGATCAACAAACAAACAGAAAAGAATTAGGAAATTTGCACTAGTGGTTAAGCAAGTAAACTTAAACACATAGGAAAGTTGAATACGACAATATTATTAAAACAAAACTCAATACAAGTTGTAAATTATGCCAATCAGTCATATCTGTAATAGAAACAAAAAAGGCACAATGTAAAACACTGAACAAAAAGATGTCATTTACTTTTCCTAAATCAGGTAAAAGAGCAGTTTTCAACTTTTAACGAATAATAATTCTAGCAGTTTGAAATAGGCAACAGACTATTAAAGAAACTATTTATGACAAATTATTATTAGACATTTTTGCTAGACATTATTAGACATTTTGCTTTGAATCTACAGAAAAAGAAGTGCCAGGGTTTTTGAAGTCTGAATGTTATGTTATGCACTGGTTACATATTCATATTTGATATTAATATTTGGCATGCAACACATAACTGAAAGTAAAAAGCTGGAGATTAATTGTGTATATTTCCCCACCTTTACCTCCTTACAGACGAGGACAAAAATTAGTTAATGTATCCAAAATTCCACTCTTCTCATGAATAGACAGATAGGTGATAAAATCTATTCTATTTAATAGAGATCTGGGACAGTTATTAGGCAATAACTGAACGCCATTCTGTTCATTTCGCTTGATTTTTATGTAAGAGACATTTAATTTCTGGATGCTTCAACAAGCAAAAGTGCTGAATAAATATGTATAAAAATAAATATGATGATTTATTCACCAAGAGCAGTGTGGATCGTTTACATTTTTTTTTAGAATACTTGGAGTTATTCCATTTCCATACTAGGTTTACAACTCACGTCATCACCATTTCAGAAGCACATGGACATACATTTGAGTTATTTTTTGTAAATTAGTCACTAGAAATAATCGTCTTACCTTAACCACAACTCATTCAACCTTTCACTGACACCCAAGTCGGTTGATCTTCAAGAGAGAGGGAGCTCGAGCAGAGGGGGTTGGGGGACCATATCTTAGAGAGGGAGTGTCATGATTAAATCGCCCCAAACTGGATAAAATAAAGATGAAAGGACCATAAAGATGAAACTGCTGCCAAAATTGCTGCAAAAGGAAAAACCTGAGCAGTGGGTTTTTTCTCTCTGGTCAACCGACGGATGTTTAAACATGTTTGTTTATAATGTATTTTAAACATGGTTGGCTTTAATTAAGAGCATGTTTACTCGCTATCATTGCTTGCTTTTTCGGCCGGAATAAACCAACCGATCATCAGTGTAGTTAAATATTTAAAAACATGTCAGTTCATTAAGAAATTGAGGTGGTTGAGGGTTGTCACAAAACAGTCAAGAAACATCTTTTTGTAAACAATGTATTTCAATCGTATGTTTTTAATTCTATAAACGAATCATCTCTTTCATGTAAAAAAGTGGGATTTTTTTTGCCACGTTTTTCATATATCCTAGTGTTTGCTTGTGAATCCCACATTGAAAACGTTTAGAATGAATCTGCAATAGGGGTGTTAAAGAGGTCAAAAAATGTAAAACTGATTTCTACATCTAATAAAAATGTTTATTCCAGGAAATATTGATCATTTAAGTAAAGAAACATTCCCATAAGTGTGTTCGTTGAATCCTTTTTCACAGCAAAATATCAAGGCTGTTCTGCGTGTGTATGTAGATGGGTGTATGTGATATTACAGCGTTTTTGGACTTCTCACAGAATCACAACAGCGACCCTGGTCTGCCCTGCCACACATCTGAAATTGTGCTGAACAAACATTTGTGAGTGCACGTCTGCATGATTTAATTTTTCTTGCTCAGAAGTCGATATGAAAGCAAGAAGAAGCATCAGTGTGCTAATGGGGAGTCGCTGTGAGCGTGTGTAACGGCGGCTGATAATTCCCAGAGGAAGTGCTTAATGAAAGACTGACGGGGTTGATACTGTACTGCGGTAGAGAGATAGCAGTCGAGCAAACCCTTTCAATTCATTAGTACAGTACATGTTCATATATTACAAGAACCTTCTCCATACTGTCTGACTGAGTAGTCTTCCTTCATGCAATGCACACTTTAAGAAGTCAAGTGTGTCCAAGGCATCACATCAAAACACATCACTCCGGTAACATTAGGAAGAAGTCATGGCAAACACACACACTGCTCATTTATTGTATGGAAATCTGACTTTATTATTGTTATTATAAACAAGGTCTAAGTTTGACCACAATTAAAGGGTTTCTCAACTCCAATATTTTCAGTAAACAGAACAAGTACCTAATATGTTTAGACCCTGTATTGCCAACTGTGTGATTAAATCAGATTGCAAATGACTCTCAGGCAAGAATCTACAGTGCAGTCACGCTCTCATCTACTACCATTAAGGCAACACGTGCGCTGGCTTTACTATAACACCCTTTCTGATTGTGTCACAAGAGTTTTGATACTTACATTACACTAACTGCTCTGTATGTTTCTGTTCAGCGGCCAGGACGACTTTTTTGTTGGTTGTTAAGAATCAGTTCCGTTTGTTCAATTGATATTAGGAATGCACTGAAATTAAGATTTGTGGACGAAGCTGATAAATAATTAAAACACGTAATAGAATAACGAATATTTACATAATAGCCATGTTGAGTTTTTCATAGCTTTTGGAATATTGGATAAATAGCTAAACATGAAACGTCATTTAAATTGCCCAGGGGTGGATTTCTGGAGACAAAACTGGTAAAGAAGTCAAACTGGCTGCTCAAAAGCCAGATTCAGGTCAGCTAATTTTTCTCACATTCTCTGTGATTACTAATGAGAATGTTTTTATCAAAAGCCCCATTTGTCATTCAGATATTAACACCGACCTTTGTTTTACATTTGCACATACAGCGTCGTTAGTCTTTAGACAAAACGCTGAAACAACAAAGCATGAAAATTGGAGACAAATAAGTAAAAAAAAATTTTTATATGTCAATTCTTAGTTTTTTTAATAGCTGGAAAAACCTCTTGCTTTAAAGTTAAGGTTTGATAGGTTTAAAAATGAATGGAACTAAAATATGAAAAAAAGGTATGAATTGCTGGGACTTAAATATTATTAATCCAAACATTTTGTTTAAAAAGTACTTTTGTATAAGTAGTAGACGCTTTAAACGAAGTGATCATTGTGATACTTGTTAAAACAAGCCACCCCTGAAAGTAGTTTTAATAAGTTACAAAGATAGAGTGCAAGCAGATAACCACACAATCAAAGCTTAGGGAAATATGGTATACAAGTGTTTTACATACGGCATAATTACAGAATTACCTGGAACAGCGAGGGAGTGTGCAGAAGTCCCTGGGGCTTTTGATCATTTCCCTGGCAAAGCAGTCAGCATTCACTAAATGCACTGTACTGCAAGACAGACTGGGGTGAAGCCTAACTGTGTGCTGGCTGAGTTTAATTCAAACCCTGAAATTTTAACATACAACCAGGCTTGGAACTAAATTACTCTATCTCCAAGTGACTGTTTCCAAATGAACTATTTTGTGTGTGAATTTTCTGCAGAAGAATGCTGATTTAATACGGCCATATGTTAGAAGACTCTGGAAGGCTTTAGCCTGTGGGAATGCACTGCTAAACTGTCACGATGCTAAATTAAAGTCTGCTAAAACCCACTGCGAGAGGGTGCAAGACATCATTCATCACAAATACTATCGCAGAATGCAAATTATAATATATTTCAGCTCTAATCCGCTAAATACCACTGCTCTAGAGCTTTGGGATATTAGGAGAATATAAACAATCAAAATGATTTTCGTTGTATTATAACAATGAGCGAGCAGAACTCTTCCGCTGATATCAGCCTCAGCGGAACATCTTGTCAAATGTAGGTTTTCTGTCACGTTTATCCACTTTTATTAAATCTTTTTAACACTGATTTGAGGTTATCAATTGGTAGTGGTAAAGTTGTCTTTTTGATGTCTTTTCTTTTCATTTGTATTCTGTAACAAAATGGCCATACCAGAATGTTAGTATAATTGCAGTATTGCAGTAATTGTCAACTTTTACGACCTGGGAGATATTTATCTCTGAATATCCTTATGTTTGTGTTGCTGATAGGTATTGGCCAGATTCTACAGTAGAGGCTGAAAAGTGGAAAGGTAAAGATTGTACAATTGTAATAAACCATCGAACATCTGTCTGCTTTTTTCCTGGGTCTTATAGCATACATCTGTCATGAAACAGAAGGAGCAGGAAATGGGAGGACGCAGAACTTTAATGTCCATCGTAAACAGAAGTAAAACTCGTAGAACAGACAGGGAGTGACGGGAGAGCAGTTTTCTTAAAGGAGAAGCAATCACTGGCTAATGAGGTGTGAGCAGGTGCAGGAACTTGTGTCATTAGTGGTAGAAATTGTTTGGTTCCAAAACACATTTAAATATAAACTGACTTGCCAGGAAAATTGAGGTCTGTTTTGGTCAAAATTAAGAAGGCATGATAATTTTGCCAAAATAAACTAAATCTGTAGACCTACTTTGCTCTCTCTCTCTCTATATATATTAGTGCTGTCGATTGATTAAAACACCATATCACATAACACGCTAGTAAAAGCATGGCGTATGCAGGTTTAAATAGCAACTGTTATTGATAAATCAATTGTTATATATCTGCAATTCATTCATTCATCTTCATGTCGGCTTTCTTCCCTTTCGGGGTCGCCACAGCTGAATAAACCACCAACTCTCTGGCATATGTTTTACGCAGCGGATGCCCTTCCAGCCGCAACCCATCGCTGGGAAACATTCACACACACACTTATTCACACTTTAACACTATGGACAATTGTTCTTACTCAATTCACTTATACTGCATGTCTTTGGACTTGTGGGGAAACCGGAGCACCCGAAGAAAACCCACGCGATCACGGGGAGAACATGCAAACTCCACACAGAAATGCCAACCGACCCAGCCGAGGCTCGAACCAGCGACCTTCTTGCTGTGAGACAACCGTGCTACCCACTGCACCACCGTGACACCTATATCTGCAATATTTTATATCAAATGTTTGTGAGGGACAGGCCATATTGTGGTGTAATAAATGCAAAACATGGAAAAACAACCACATTTAACAAGATTTACATGATCTATTGAAAATATACTGAATGTCTGTTCAGAATACATTTTTACAAAATGTATACTTTTGTAAAACAGTTTTACAGTTTATACATCATAACTCAGTTTGCATTGTACATGTATACCTCTCACAGTATTATTGTTATATATATATTTATTATCATTGTAAGTAGTTCTCTATTTGAAAACAATTACACTTTGGAATCTAGATGTAAAGTATATGAACGTACTTGTATAATGTGTGTACAGCCAATCATAGTGGTGGTAAAGTCATGGGGAGGGGGGTACATATCAAGATTTTCTGTGACCTACGGAAGCTGAGAATAGGTCAAAGAGCAGCATTCCAACATGATATTGACCCAAAATACACCTTAAAGAGGTCTTCTCGTTTTGCAAGGGGTTTAGCCAATTGTGGCATTTGACCATTACAACCTCCCTAAAAGTAAGTCTGTTTAAAAAAAGACATTCTAATATTCTTCATAGTATTACATAACTCCTACAAATTTGTATTTGCTTGATATAAGTAATCTAATGCGTCGAGTTTCCCAATCTGGTGTCTCACACTGCATCACATGATATGTTATAGTAGCTTAAAGTTCTATCTAGCATGAACAATCTGGCTACAGTTCATTTAGACCTTAGTTTCTGATTGCTGCATACTTTTCAATTTCAGTAATTTGAACTCATTTGGCTGTGACCAATGTGATTCCCTCGGTTTCTTAACATTTAGGTGTTAGTTGTTAGGATGGCCTTCCAGCCGCAACCCATTGCTGGGAAACATAAACACACTCATACACTATGGACAATCGTTTTTACCCAATTGACTTATACCACATGTCTTTGGAACCCACTCGATCACGGGGAGAAAGTGCAAACGCCACACCAAAATGCCAACTGACCCAGCCGAGGCTCGAACCACCGACCTTTGTGAGACGACCATGCCACCCACTGCACCACCGTGACGCCCCCTCTCTCTGATCAGTGATAACCAATTTCTTTGATTTGCCAAACAAACTTTATATCAGAATAAATTGGATAATTGACCAACCTGAGGGTTTCAGCCATGCGTCGGAGATCTTCATTCTGCTGTTTAAGCCGTTCAAGTTTGGCCAGGATTTTGGAGAGCTCTCTGCTGGAACGTTCTGGATGCTCGCTGTCCCTCACCAGATGACCACCAATGTAGAAGAGCAGCGTGCCCCAGGCCAGCAGCACCAGCATAATCCAGCGCCACGAGCCCGTCCACGGACGCATGGCGCCTAGTGCTGCCCAGCACCCTCTCCTCTCACAACACAGGTGTTTGAGCCATGTTCAGCTCAGCGGTAGCACACCACAGTGCAAGCGAATGTCAGGGGTCTTGTATATGTGTGTGTGTGTGCGTGTGCTTTGAGGCTTTGAGGCTATATCATGGCAGCTGCCCCACGCACAGACGGGGCGGAGAGGTCCCTTGAGACGGGGCTGATGAGAAGTGATGGCTCTGATGAGTTCCTCCTTTAGGGTCTCTCTATGGATTTTGGACCTGTAAAAAAAGGGTGTATTAGTGAGCTGATAGGATGTCCATGTGCTAATGTGCGAGATAAAGGCATAAGTGAGCTTTTGAGATTATCTCTGTGCTCCACCTTTTCCTCCTGAAAGATACGGTTTGAAGACTGGATTGTGTACAATGCTGCTCATGATTATTGTGAGCTCAGGAACTTGGAAGTCAAAACAGAAGTGCTCAACATTTTATCAGTATTTAAAAGAATCCTTAATTTTTGTTCTTTTGACTTTTAACTAGTAACTGAGGACAATTGAGACAAGGACTTTGTGGTTTTTAAACAGCAAACACTGTATTTTAAAGTACATTGTAAAAATTACAATATTAAGAACTTAAAAAAATGTTGTTGTGGGAATGCAAGGTGAATTTTTTTATTGTGTTGTTTTTCTAGGAGGATTTGCTGTTTGACCCGACGTGCATGCAGCAGTGCTTCTGGTAACTGTAAAAATGTGAAAATGCAGGTCAAAGGGAAGCACTTTGAAGATTTAGAGTGGTGTGGAGATTTTCACTCATTTGGAACCAATCACTGTTTTTGTGTCTGATTGGCACTGGCAACTTTATATCCCACCCTCTGAGCTAATGTGCAGTGTTTTCAAAGAATAGCATTCATGTAGCTGCGATATTTTCAATAAATTCAGAAAAAAAAAAAAAACTAAAAACTGTTATATCCATGTTTCTTTTCAACCAACTGTTTAAATATTGTGCATTCCTGGAGTTTCTGTTTAACAAGGAAAACAAGACAACTGCATGAATATGTAAAGACATTTTTTGTGTGTATTCGCTCTATTTTACATATCAATCAATCAACAATAGATTTCACACTTGTTTTATGATTTGTTGTGAATTAAGGAAAACATGCGGGTACTTAAACAAGTAAAATAAGTGTCTAAACTCTGTAATGGCATGGCTTGATTAGAATGGGATTGAAATGTAACTTATAATGATTACATAATGAGTCCTTTATAATGAATATATAAACATCCATCTATTGTCATGTCGGCTTTTTCCCTTTCGGGGTCGCCACAGCGGAATGAACCGCCAACTCCTCTGGCACATGTTTTATGCGGCGGATGCCCTTCCAGCCGCAACCCATCGCTGCGAAACATTCACACACACTTTAACACTATGGACAATCGTTCTTACTCAATTCACTTACACCGCATGTCTTTGGACTTGTGGGGAAACCGGAGCACCCGAGAAAACCCACGTGATCACGGGGAGAACATGCAACCACACAAGCAACTCCACACAAAAATGTCAACCGACTCAGCCGAGGCTCGAACCAGCGACCTTCTTGCTGTGGGACGACCGTGCTACCCACTGTGCCACCACGACGCCTGAATATATAAACATTAAAAATAATAACTGAAAAGTAACTTCTAAAAATTATATATAATTCCAGTCTAATAGATGCTATACCCTGAAGAACTTTGTTTAAAGTCTATGTTAATCAATCAGTCAATTTTTCTATAAGTGAATAAATACATGAGTACAAATCTTTAGATTTACACAGAATTTCTGATGAAAATTGACTTGAATTACTAATTTAATCCTGAGAGTAACTCTATTCAAAGTGTATTTGGTCCTTGTCTGGATACAGTACAAAAATATTCAAATTAAGATTCAATATCCAAACAAACAGCCACTTTTTTACTGACAACTTTTGAATACATATTTGTATTTTGCCATACAAAGTTGTTCTTTCTTTATCAATGCAACAAAAATGCCTTTCAATTGAACTATTTTTAGAGAAGGACCAAGTAGACTCAGATTAGAGTGAATTCAACTCTTACGCATCACCGCAGCATTCAATTCAGACGAAATTCTGGTCAACATAATTGGAAAAACACCCACCCACCCACTAACACATACCCATGTTCTGACACAAAATAACAAACATTTTAATAAATGTACCTCTAGTTACAGAGCGGTCCCAGCTAGAGTCTTCTAACAGCACATGCAGCTCAAGCAACTACACATGGAAAAAAAATTATATTTCCATAGCTGAAATAACATGCCACTCACTGTGCATGTAAATAAATGGTGACGGATTGGGGGGCAGCCTGACAGATTGGGCAATGCCTGCACCGCTTATCCTTCATAATGAATGAGGGCGGAATATAGAGAGGTATTATGGATTTCTGTACAGAGCATATACAATGCATTATAGATTGCGGTGGTGTGTCAAGAACGGTAATCAAAGGCCGCAGTGCGGGACTGAATCAATAGAGTGACCTTCTGCTAGTGTCTTAGCATAGCAGACCGCCAGATATTTATGCACATCACTGCTGCAGTTAACGGGGTGCACAGACTGGGCACTGACGTACACAGAAACACTGGGGTTTACCCACACTCCTGCTGACATGCACCAAAATCAGTCAGGATTTTAACAGAAGAACATCAGTCCTTAAGATGAAAGACTTTTACTTGAGCAGAATGCAAACTTGTTCTAGAATTCATGATATGCTGCTTTTACCATGCACCCAAAACACAGAAACTGTCTTGAAATGTCTTAAAACACAGGGACAACTGGGAATGTTTTAGAGCCTATAACAGCTGAGACTCTTGTGCTTTAAATCTTTTAAAGGCATTTGTGCAAGAAAAGTTAATTGGCAATAACTTAAGTGCAAAATACCCAGTTATTACAGACACACTTAACATCCCATCATTGCTAGCAAGCTCTATTACAAACCATTAAATTGTGAATGGCAAGCTATTTTCATTTCTTGGGATGAAAATGATGAAAAACCTAAACGATTAAGACTGTGTAAACTGTTATAGGCTTAAAGTCATCATCTCAACTTGCAATCATAAATACTAACACGCTGTACAGCTCTGCTGTGTGTCATATTTTGTGGTGAATAACTTTTTAATTTTTACACTTTGAATGTCCAAAGTTCAACTGCTAGTTTATGGTCAGTAAAAATAATTATTTTTAAGGTAATATTTTTAAATAAGTGACATAGCATAGCAATTATTCCGAATGTGTTCAGGTCAATTTAATAGTTTATTTATAAATTTCTTTTATGTGTCAGCCTTGGTAGCCTAGGGGTTAGTGAGTATAGCTAAGCTGAACTTCAGACAGTCTGCAATCGAATCATAACTCATGGTTATTTTTAGGGGTGGGCCATATCATATTGTCCACGACAATACTGGTACAACTATTAATATGGTTTAAAACATTCATATGATGATATCGAGGTTTATAGCGAGGCAAACATCAGCAGAGCTGTGTGACGGAACGAGTAAATCTGACTATCATGCTTCGAGCATCTTCACACCGTCATCGGAAGGTATTATATTCATTATTTGTTATCACATACTTGTATATTTATGATTCCTTATTGTAGGACTTGTGAAACAATGTGAACTGCACAAGCAATGGATTCTGGGTATTGTAGTACTTAAACTTCAACATTAACAGAGAACATGCCTGCTAAACTACACAAATAAAATTGACACTTAATATCATTATAGCAATATTGTTAGTTATTTTCACCACAGATTGAAAAATATATAATTTACTTGAGAAGATAATAATTTGATCTTTATATATTTGAAGAGAAACTTTTTTACATTTCTGTTATGTACTGTACATGTACTGTTTATTATATGTCAATAAAGTTATGACACTTATTGTGTAAAAATGTTATTTTCTTGTTTATTGTTTAAATATTTGTATGGACAATTTTTCCATCAAAAAATATTTTATATCATTATAGACATACGTCCTTAAAATGTTGTGATATCATTTAAGAGTCATATCATTTACCCCTAGTCCTTTCATGACTCTTATCTCTCTTTTACTTTCTATCTAGAAACCATACTAATGAATAAAGGAATAATGAGTAGGATCTAAAAAAGCATGATTTGTAATTTGATAAAGACAAACATAATGATAAACAAATAAGTGTCACATAAAAACACACAACAGCCAAAAAACGTTGTCAGCATTCATGTAATCCATATCAAACTCTTAATTCAGATTGAATTCCATTCCATACATTTTGTAATTGGATACACTGAATGATCAGCCATAACAATGTTGTGAAAAAAATATGTATGTGTAACGGCTGAATTATATCAACTGAGCATGCCACTTTTGATGGCACAGTCGACTAGTAGACAGCATACATTGAAAGACACATACTTTATAAATGCCGCTGTATTGGATCATGAATATAGAATCTACAGTATTCAAAAATCATTATAAGAATGTGAGTAAAAAGTAAACAAGTAATTATCCAGTCTAAACTAGAGATGGAAAGGTTTTCAGAACTGGAGATTGTTAGGTGAAGGGACGCACAGCACAGGAGAGGTTGGAAAGAAAGAAAAGGGGCCGTACAATAAATGAGCCAGGCACAACATGTTCTAAATGTTTGATCAAATCATAAAAGAGAATAATCCAAATATGAGACAGAGCATTATTATTTTAGGTTCTTGTCTGCTACATGCACAAGCAATAACAGTTAAACCAGAGACTCACTCATGTGAAAAGGCAGGGAAACAATTTTCACTAAAAAGAACCTGCCGCTTTTCCTTGTTTCTTGGAGGATTTTTCATTTGTTGCAATTTCCTCTACTTTGTAAATGCAATTTACTTGTGAGAAGACAATGTTTGTTACTTTACATTCATCCAGTAGTTATACATTCTAAGAAATACTTGGCTGAAAACATCCATAGAAATTTAACTGTGAGTCAATTTGTCTTTCTCAAAATTGACTCGATGAATATTTTTACTGACCTCATGTCACACGTCACTGACACAAAGCCACCGAAAATTTGAACTAAAGTAGAAAATATTTATTCAGTCCACAACTCTTGAGCCAACTAAAAATAATTAATTGACTTATTTATGTTTTTAGAAAATAAATGAGCCAACAAACTTTTTTCCAGTGTAGGACTAATAACATAGAAGGCAGGGCTCAGCAATGGCCATAAAATACACTATTCTGTTTTATGTGTGCTACATTTTTTAAATGTACTTTTATCAATAATAATTAATTAAATGGGAAATCAACTTCACTAATTGGTACAGCCAACTCTTTTGTTATTCATTAATAATTGGCCAAGAATTTTTAATTCGATGCATTTTCATTTCTTAGGGAAAAAAGACTAAACCAATGAGCAACTGTACGTTTAATTTTAATATGCAGTTAAATTCAATTACAAATATTTTATATTAAAAAAACTTCTTAACTAACAATAAAACTGTTGAAAAACAAAAACAAAAGAACAACTTTACTTAAAGAACGAGTGTGCATAGTCTGCAACAAATGAATCAATCTATTTCGAACTCTAAATAAAGTGTCTCTTTAGCATGACATTCTACTTATTTACCCTGTAATTAACAGAGTAGTCTCAGAGCATCTCAGTTTCACGTACAAATGAGAGTAAATACCCACTCAACAATCTCATTACAGAAGTGTCACTCCTGACTGTCATTAGTCTTAGTTTTAAATGGGAAATGGCTAGCAAGTCATTAAAAAACAGTAATAAAGTGAACCGGACGATTTGATGATGTAAGAGAAATAATCTGTAAACGGCACCGTCCTGCATGAGTGCGCCGGCCAGCACCCCGTTCTTTCAGTTCATGAATAATTGAGATCTGCATAGTGACACACCGGCGCTCAGACAAGGACAGCAATAAATCTATAATTAATGCCTGCAGATATGAAAGCGTGCCGGGCTGAACAACAGCCTGCTCAAGCTGCCTTTCAGCAGGGTTTCAAGTCTCTTTCTTCTTCATGTTTCAAACAGAGTATGGGAAGCTTAACTTGAGACTGGTTAATACTGTAAGGGGTGGCCAAAACGCCTGCAGAAGACAACCAACAAGATAATTAATTATAATACAAGTAAAAAATGTAACAAATGATGCATAAGCATGTTGGTACCATTGACTGTATATAACATGGACAATGTAACCAAACATTGTAACAATGTAATCAAAAAAACATTTTGATTAATTGGTTAATGGGTTTAGATTTGATATATTTTATGTAAACAGAAGAAGAACTTAACAAAAAGTTGTATGTAGCGTGGAAGAGGTAATATGAGATAAGGCAAAAAAAATAAAGTGGTTGTGTATAGAAGCAGAAATGCAAACAACTTTCAAAAAGTAGCTAAGAACTCTTTTTTTGAGCACTATATCATGAAAAAAAAACAATATCTTTCTAACAATTTCTTCCTGACCATTCCTGCCTTTGTAGCCCTTCTTTACTCAGGTGATAACTCAATACATCTTCAATGAGAACTACTTGAAAGGAACTGGGCCTTTTCACCAAATTCGCAGTCAATCGACCGTGCTACCGACTGTGCCAATGTGATGCCCGCACTAACTCCAATTTGATACAATTTTTATTGCATCACAAATGTCCGAAGCTTCACATGCTTCATGCTGTTAACACTGCAAAGGAAGTCAGCCCATGCACCTGATTCATCAGAGCAGCCATGTGTGCAGTCATGCTACACTGACTTGGTTTCACCACTCTGCCCTTCAATATGAACCAAACAAGCTCCCTAGAATAAAACAAATGTGATTTTTTACTTCTCAACACAGCTGAAAACCACAGCCTCCACCAGAAATTGACCACCTAAAAATAAACACTCTGCCATCATTTATTCATCACTCCAATCCTTTAGAATATTGATCACTGTCAAACCGTCATGGTACATTACTCAACATTTCAGCTTTTGTGTCGCTCAGACAAAAGTCTAACAGGTTTGAAGTAGCATGAGAGAGATAGGCCAATAGACTGTTTCAAATGTCATATTCTTTACATTCTTTTTTCCCCACATATTTGGGTGGTTTGTAAATGATAGGGTATCACAAATGGAAAACATTTCTCCTAGTCTTTCGAACTGACTCTCTAGTTTCCTTTCCCATACTGATGTGGAAAATGTCAGCTCTTTTCTCTCTGGTGCACTGTGGGAGCTCTAGATGTCTATGGGCCACTCCCATTGACTTGACACCGCATTATGCAGTCTGACTCCTGTGCAGATCCTGTGTCCTGTGGGAGCCCATGAAAGCTCTCTGTTCATGTAAGAGTTAAATGTTTAAACCACCGAGTATGATCAAAAGAATACCAATTTCATGTGAGGTCTGAATGTAGAGCAGTGCAAACAATGAGGGTTAAAATTCACAGGTGAAGCAGTCCCTCACAATAAACCTGAAAAGAAATTTTTTTTGTGTGTTCAAAGAGGACTAGGGTTACAAGTTGCACGCAATATCAGAGTTGAACATTGATAATTCTTAGTGTTCTTAATACAAAAAGCAAACATTTAACCTCAATTGATATAATTTAGCGTATGCAGCTTATACGTTTATAGAAAAATAAAAAATCCCACATTAGCAATTAGCCGATAGGTTAGTATTATTCTTAAATAAATTGAATAATGATACCTAAATGTTTGGTCCTATGTCTCTTAAAATTTTTATAATCCATGTTTTCTTAAGTTACGCCATAGTGAACACTGCTGAAATTCAGCCCTCACAGCCTAATTTTTGAATAAAATGGCGCATGGAAAACTGAAAAATCTTTATCACATAAAAAACAAGTTTTCAAACAGAAATAATTCCACATCCCCTCTCTCTAACACATCCACAGTGACACACAGCAAGAAACCTGTCACAATGTTGTCATGTTCTTCATTGTGTTGACAGGGAGCTTATTTGGAGTGCAGTTCCAATTCTATAACATCCATTTTGAAAGACATTTGTGTGTTCTCCTACATCATTACCAACCTCAAGCACGCTGGCAGGTTGGTTGAGTTTGGACACACAGATCTGATTTCATCACTAGCCTTAATGAGCACAGACAGTCTGTCTCAATGTGCCAGTAGTCTTCATATCTGATTATCTGAGTTTTGTAAAAAAAAATAAACAAATAAAATAAAAAATAGCAAGCTTTTCTTTTTGCTCTTCCATTTTTGCAATGTGGGCAGAAATGGAGTTGGCCAGGTCAAGTGTTACTCACACTCGAAGGTGAACTCTTGCTACTATGACTTTGACGTCTGTATCTTTTTACAAACTTTTTGCTTTGTTTGCTGGTAAAGTGATTACCTAATACTACTTAGATAGTTTACTCCTTTAATTTGACTTCATTAGAGATTAAAGTTTATATTATATATTATAACATTACATTTTCACATATTTTACACACTATTAAATATATTTTCACACTGATATCTATAAGTAAATCACTATCTGAGTAGATATTAAATTTAATCTGTTTAAAGGTGTCGACAACCATTTGCCAATGAATCACAGATTATCAGCAGTCATGTGCTATGATTCCCGCTAAGATTCTATAGTTGGTCTGCTTTTAAATGATTGTTTAGCACATAAAATAAAAACATCATCAATCATTGCACACTAACACATGCACAGTTTATTCTTTGCCCCGTCCAGATAGCTATATAGGCAGTTTCTAATCAGTTTGAAAACAGACCTCCAGTGATGATATACAACGTTTTTTGTGCCACAGACACATTAATATAAGAATTTATTTTCAATTATACAATGATGTGTTTGTTATTTGAACATACAATGATCATTGTGGATCCAATGTGTTCTCGCAGCGGGGAACAACATCTCTGAACAATTTTGAGTTGCTATGGCAACATTTAAACATGCCATTATAATAAGTAGATTAACTAGATGCTGCCATATTGTTCTAATGGAAGACAATGACATATGAATGGTGTACATCTAGTAATATCCAGTAGGCTATGTATCTGCTAAGTTTGTGATTTCTGTTCATGCATAAAATTAATTTCCACTTAGATAGGCTGTTTAAAGTAGAGACATTGTTTACATTTTTTTTTTAATTCTACCATTGTTTAATACTAGCAAAGCCACTGTCTTGTGCGAGGTCTCTAGCAGCCATTGTTAGCTTATGGTTGCGTTTTATTAAGTGCTAACATGTCATGTGATATAGTTTTAAAAAATAAAAAAATTTGAGATTCAGATAAACAATTATCAATTGATATTAAAACTGGTGACTACTGCTGTAAAAGTGATCCAAAATGTTTAGGCTTTCTCACAAAATAAAAGCATATTTTTTTGCTTCAACAGAGCATTGGAAAGGATTGTTTACCCTGAAATTATCACTCCAGGTCTATTTTTTCCTGGTACAAGTCCAAATTCACAGCAGGAGAAGGTCAAGAGGACGAGGGGAGGGCATGATGTGGCACACCTAATGTGGACTGTGATTCATTAATGCAGCACTAACTCCTGTACTTGAAGCTCCTTAAAGGGATAGCACTCTAAACTGCCATTTCAGTTTAATGAGACTTTTCATTTGCTTTAAAATTAAGGTAAGACAGCCAAAAGTATTCTTAAGAGAGAGAGTTGCTTTGTTGTTTTTCCACCATGCTGTTTTGTAATGGTGTAAATTGACTCAAGCCAAAGCAATTCTTTTGTCTGACTGGAAATAAAAGTGTTATATGGCATCCTGTTGATCACTTATTGGTCAATCGCTGAGCTCACCTATTGGCTAGAAACAACAGTGGAAACTCAACTCACATTCGGTTTACATGCTCTTTTCAATAGTTCTTTTCTTTTTGCCATCACCCGACTTTTAAGCAAAGCCTTTCATTTAAGCCATAAAAGTCCCCTCATATAAATCATAAATGACTTACGATTCGCTTTTTTTGCATTTCTATCCCTAAAGTGCTGTCCACCAAAAAAGCGAAACTACTATGAGGTAGGCTTGAGAGAAGTATCTAAAATAAGCCCAGTCAGAACCGTTACTGAACGCCAGTGGAAACACAGATGAGAACTGTAAAAGTTAAGTCAGGCGAAATAAAATAATGCTGTTGTCACTAAAATCCAATGGAAAAGCGGCCTATGTAAACGGTGTTTTTTGTAGCTCTCCCAAACTCTTAGAGATAGGGTCACACCTGTTCGAACTAATGAAGATATACTCTGATAAATCACTGCATTCTGTATATTAACATCTAAAAACACTATGTCGGTTCAAACAGGAGACGAAAGGGCATTTACACTGTAGGAGCAAAATGCTTTAATTTGTTCTTTTCATCATTTTTATATTCAATAAATGTCACACCAGACACGTAACCCTGTTAAGGCAATGCTTTTTCCTCTTTTGTACAACTTTTGTACATCGGTGTAAAGATCTCTTAATACTTAGGATGTAGACTTTAGCTAGAGATGTGCACTCACATAACTTTTGCATTAAACTCATTTTATTAAGACACCTATTTACATAAATTTGAATTATGTTATCTCTAATGCAGCTTTGTAAAAATGGGGTGTGTCTCATGATCTGCTGATGGAGATGGAGCCTATTAAAGTATGACTTAGCTTTGTAAAACATTCAATAAAACCTTAAAAACCCTGGGATTTATAAATAGTTATAAAACAAGATTATTGTAACATTAATGATTATTTGCAAGGCCTTAGTTGGGCAGTTGTAGTGTCATTTCATCAATGCTAAATTTGACAAGCTGACAGGCTGACATCTTTATTGTGGACCTGATCAAATTTTGAGCAAAATCTAGAGCTGATTAGATCCTTCATTATAAGATAAGACCCTGAAACAATTATAGAATAGTTTTGTGTATGGTTCTTGGGGAAAAAGATTATTATTAATGTTCAAACTTTATTAGAAAACATAAAACACAAGTATAGAATATAAACTGTAAAAGATGTGTAACGATAATAAGGATATATATATATATATATATATATATATATATATATATATATATATATATATATATATATATATATATATATATATATATCTTGGGTTCAAGGACAGAATGACAAACACAGTTGAAAGGATTACAATGGCAGGGATGCAAGAAGGTCCATATAGGAAGTATAAAAACATGATGAGCAGTGCTGTGCCTTCTGAGAAGCTGCTCACTATTTGCATGGCAAATGTGTGATTTTCTGCCACTTTGACATCCAGTGCGGAAGAGATAGCTATGTAAAAAACAACCTCCCTCACTTATATTGTAACTGGGCTTTCAAACTCTTTTAACCAATTTTGGTATTATGGTCTTTCTTAAACATTTTTTTGACCTGTTACTTACATAAGGGATCTCCAAATTTGGTCCAGGAAGGCTGGAAGTCTGCAGATTTTTGGTTCAACCATCATGAAACACACCTGCTGCACTAATTAAGGTCCTCACTGATTGTATGTAGAGCAGGGCTGCAACTAAAATGTGCAGGGCTGCGGCCCTCGAGGACCGGAATTGGGGAACCCTGGCTTACATTATGAACATCCTGGATTTCTGAGCTGTTGATGTTTGTTGTTCATATTATTCATGTTTACATTGATGCTTTTTGTATTTCATTTACTTAAAGGAGATTTGTGCAACTTCTGAGAGCCAATTTTTCCACAGTACAACACAGGTTGCTTTAACTTTTAAAATCAGATGAAAATGTAATTTTTCTCCAGGACTTTGAATAATTGGTAAAGCAGCTAAAATGGTCCAAATACGTGAAGTTTTTCGTAAACAACAACAAATTTTGAATGACCTCGGAAAACTTCCAAATGCTTTTTAAAAACTACCAAATGCCTTGAATGTAATATCACATGCTATACAATCCATTCTAAAATAAAAGTGAAATCTCCACACCGATTCAGCAGGGGTCTTCATATCTCTTTTTTGAAAATGCTGGGGAGAAGAAGCATGGACGTATTTGAGTTGCCAGGTGGTGGGACTTGCATAAAAACAGAAGTTACAGTGCATAAACACTGCTCATTTGCTTGGAAGTGTGAGAGAGAGAGAGGGAGTAAATTAATTTTCTGAAACTACAGTGATGTAACATTACAGACTTCATAAAGAGTCCATGCACTTGAAGTATGATAATCTGTGTTTTTTTAACATAATGCCAGAAAGCCCCAGAGGCCCATGAGACACACGCTGAGTGAGAAACAAGCAGGGAGGGAAATAGCAGATGAAAGCATGACAGAGATAATAGCCACTGCTAGAAGCTAACCCTGAAGTGGATTCTGTTTACTGTGTCGTTCACTGCTAACATTCCACAAATGAGGTTTCAGACTCCTAGAAAGCAAGGTCTTCTATTGGTCAAAACAGAGTACTGCTTAATCAGGAGGCAGGTGAGCCTGAAAACAGTTTTTTTCAATCAATTCTTTTGTGATGGTTATTTTAATTCATTAACTGAGAAATATAACCTTACTATTTTGAGACTTTTAACAAATCATATTTGTACAAGAATCACATCAGCTTGTCTGATTTTGTCATCGGATGTCCTTTTAAACAAAACTGATCAAACAAAATATTTTTTTGGCTTAGTTGAATCTAGATTCGCATGTATTCTGAAGAAGGTTTTAAACTAAAACTTGGTTTTGGTGGTCTAATTATCATAGAGAACACATCTTTGGTTTTAATGATATCCAAAATGTTGCCTACTGCCAATAACTGGTGAGCCAATTTAAAACCCTTTTAAAATTGTACATATTTCCTATAAGGGATGAGCCAGAGAAATTATTGCTGAATCATCTTAGCACATCAAAGTGCTGATTCAAGAGCTATAGAACACCCTTGGTGAGCTGTGAGTGTGTGGGGATGTGTGCTTGGGGTTAGCTCTGATTTGATTTGGACTCTTATGAGAGGATAGGCTGTGTGCACATGTGGCATGTGCTTTATGGTTTAGGTAAATTGGCTTTGAGTGAGTCAGGATAAATTGTTCAGCATCGTGATATCATTACTTGAAAATTGAAAGGAAGTAAGGTTAGAAAATATCATAGCTTGGCCATAACTTAAGTACCGAACCATATTCTGTCTCAAAGGAAAATACACTAGATGTCAAGCAGCAATGTAGTTATTCCTGTTAGTTTGTCAGCTGTATTTTGCATTAGGGCTGTCCGATTTGCTATTTTTAAAAGCCATAATGTACACAAGACAATATCAAAGAGGAAAAAATGTAGGGCAAGGGAAAACATTTGGAAGTTATTATAAAAAACTAGTCATATCTACTGGTCAGTATAATGGAAGGTACAGTATGCTCAACTAAAAGAACTTTAACAATGGACAAGAAACAAGTAAATCAACTACATATAAAGCTATCACAAAGAGGAGTCACAAAAAGGCCAAAGATGAGTAAAAACATACTTTGTAGTGAAAAAGTAATTTATATAGGAGAAAAAAAGCATTTCTTGTTTGTTTGTTGATTGTTTGTTTATGTATTTGTTTCAGTTTTATATTCAGGAGATTACTTTTTCTTCATTTCTTGCATCATACACAAATGCTAGAACGTAGCATTGTATAGTAGAGAGTAGTTGTAATCTGAATCCAAACCAGCAGGATAAATGAAAACAATATTCTTTTTAAATGGATGATTAAAAATTAATCATTTTTATGCACCGAGACACAATATATAAGTGCTGCAAGGGAGGTTCTCTTTTAATCTGCGCTACAGAAAAGCACATTCCCCTTTAAAAATTTATTTTTTTGGACACCTTGACTGACTAACCTTTTTTATGGCACATTATTGGTAATCTATACACAATGTTCTGTTTGAATTCAAACAAGCTAAGGGTTTTTGATTTAATACAAATCTGTTTCAGTATCTTCTACCATTGAATGTCAATGAGAAGATGTTTTTTTTTCGAAAACTTTCTAGAAATTTAAATTTTAAATCAAAATTCTCTACAATAGTTTGCACCACACTGAAGTTTATAGAGCTCTCCCTGAATCAGTCAACAAAACAATCTTTTCTCCATCTCTCTTCCATTAGCAAGCAAAAGCCTCTTTGAAATGACGCTAACAAATTTAAATGACAAAATGTTTATTAAAAAAAAGTAAATCCAGGACAACAGTAGCAGATCTATTTAACTAGCTCTGTTCCAAAAGACATCACATATATGTGATATGAAATGTGTTTATTGTCACAAGTTTGTAAAATATAAAAAACCTTCAACCAAGTTCTATCTATACTATCTTCTTCTGTATAAAACTAATTAGATTTAAAGGGATCCATCAAAGTCTATCCCAACTTTCATGAAGTTAACAACATAGGTAGGCTCTTTGGCAGTCCATTGCAGCAATTTCAACCTCATCAGGTAGATTCCCAACAAAGTCAATCTATAAACAATTAGCCAAAGTAATTGTTAGCATGATAGCAACTGACAGAAATGTCATTGCAACTGTTTTAATATTGTCTTAGTAGTCTGGAAGTTTTTTGCCTCTCAGAATCTGTGTCTCATAATGGGCTGGCCCAGACTATTGATTAGGAGAGCACTGGTTGGTTAACAAGCAGCATGGACAAGTCTTTGTCCTGGTCTAGCTAGAAAGTTAATCTAGCTAATCTGTTTCCAGCTCCCTTAGAGGGATACAAACCTGAAGAAAGCCCATGAGTGTGTGAGGAAATGGACAAAATTGTGCCTTCTAAGAGCTCAAGATGACAATCCTGCTCATGGCACCCCGTTGTTTCATCAGTGGAAGATGGATCTTTCTATCACCAAAACATAGGTCTCACCTGAATTGTCTACCTCATGCTATTGTTCTGCCTCTGCTCTTGTCTTTTTCTCGCTTGTCAGAGCTGATTCTCTGCTTCAGTGGAAGAAAACATGGCCGTCATTTTTCTGCCTGGCTGACTTATGTATTATTAACTTGTGTTATTCTTTCATATATTTTCCAATATCTAACTACTTTGTCATAAAAAGGTTCTTGATGCCTTTTTGTTGAAGAAACATTCATACACATGCATTCACACTAATACACTGGGAAAATTCATTTATATGCATGTCTTTGGACCCACGCGAACACAGGGAGAACATGCACACGCCACAGCCGAGTCTCGAACCAGCGACCTTCTTGCTGTGAGGCAATCGTGCTAACCACTGCGCCACTGTGACACCATGATTGCTGCTTTTTTCATCCTTAAAGGGCCAGGCCATTTTATCTCACTCAAATGCTAGTCCCGCTACAATCAACAAGCAACCTTAGATCTTCAGGAAAAGCTTTGTTGGCGGTGCCACACTCAAGGATGAAAACTAGAGATGTTGACTCCCACAATCATTTAAAAGGAAATTGAAAAACGACTTGTTCTCCTATTCTGCTGCATATTTTTTGTCTTATTTTACTGTATTCATTTTTTAATTTGATCTTCTGTTTGGCTTTGGTACTTTGGACACCTTGCTGTACAATGCGCAGTATAAACAAAGCATACTTACTTTGTTTATTACTCTAATTAACATGTCTGTAAATGTTAGTTTAAGAAGGGTGAGCCATCCCTTTTTTAAGTTTTAAAGTGACCCAACCAAAGAGAATTGCTTCATCCCGACTCCTTTTCTTCTTTCTTCAAAACTACAATGGAGGCTCTCAGTGCATCCAAAGCTCTTTCTGAACAAAACTGCCTCCTCTGACAACACCTCACAATGGAGGGTAGTGATCACTGACAAGGGTCCACTGGGCTACTGTCTGATTACAAGAAAACAAAAGAAAACCGATGACCTCTGTCTAAGCATCTAATCTTAGTCACAATGAGTACAGTCAATGCTTTTTCAAGTGCTTGAATTGTCAAGAAGTAAACAGATCTTAGACAGCCAGATGCTTTGAGTCGCACAACAGATATCTTAGAGAAACTCTGAACATTTATAAGAGAAGTTACTTTGATACTCTATTTTAAAGATCTCTCATCTTTGTCCAAATGGTTCCATTTGAGTTGCTCAGCCTGCAGTGCACTGAGTATACAGTTTACAATTTTTATAAGACTGAATATAAATAATTTCATGTTTCCACTGGGAAATGAAATTAGATCAGGAAAATGGAACAGGACAGTTACACATTAAATGGCTTGCTTCCACTATAGAGTGCTCTTGTGCAAATAAAACAAGAAACTAGCTATTTCAGACAATTTAGTTAATAGGTCAACTCAAAGTGAACAGTAGAATCATATACATGAAAAAACTGAGACAACGAAAAGCTACATAACTGTTCCCATGGGATTAACAGTATCTGTGCTTATTCTGTTAGTGGATGGAGGAGAAAGCTACTATCAGCAATGTCAAGTAAACAAGGCCCTAGGGCAACATTTTCTTCAGACAACTAACAGCTGTCGCTAAGCAACTTGCACATGGTCAGCAGAACCAGTCCTGTTAAAACATATGAGACAAACATATTAAAACAACTTCTTTGTTTCAGTAAATTTATAAATAAAACAAGACATCAATAATGATGTATACTGATGCACAACCTGGGGGAAAAACAGTTGATGAGTTAGTGTTTAAAAACACTATATTTTTGGTATGATATATATATGAGAGCATGGACAAATTGTAGGATTTCCCCTAGTCAGCGGGTTTGAATTTTTAACTGTAAAGTTCTGGATGCCAAAAGTATATGTAAAGGAAGTTATAACAGGACAGAACTTTTGAGAAGTCTAAAGAACCTTGCATAGTAGAAAGAGTGGGCTGTAGTATCCATTAAATCCAGCAGCAGTATTCATTCACCAGCATAGAAGAAGTTTGATAAGGAAAAGCTAAATAACTGCAATTCTGAACATTCTTCATTTGCCCTATGTCAAGTACTGGATCTGGTTTAACATGTTTTGGTTTTAAACCTCTGCATGCAATGCAGGCCTTATAAATAACAGATATTTATAAATGCTTAAACCCGTTATGGTGTCCACTACCCTTACTACCCGCTACTTACCATCTACTACTGATTAATAGAAAAATAGTTTATCACTGGGGGAATTGAGCTCTCTGTCTTTTACTCGTATAACTTGTATAGCTGCATGATAGACATATTTTATAGAGTATTTCATATTGTTATGCAATGTTTGAAAAGGAATGTTTGATATAATCCCTTAGATTTGGTTTGTTTAGAGAAATTTATGAATGGAAGACACATGCAGAATCCCCACGGAGGTCATGGTGATTTACTCATGGAAGTAATCATTATAGGTTAAAATGAAAACAAGAGCCACAGCTCAAATAACATAAAAACACGGCTGAACTGCAACACCTCAAATTATTTGTTAGCATAATCCAGCTCCTCAAACTGATTTATTGCAAAAGTGTGGTCAATCAAGACAATAACAGATTTTTTGAATAGTTTTGCAGCAGTCGAGTGAAGAGTTGCAGAGAAAAATTGTAAATAGACTGCTCTGTCTGTGCAGTCTGTGTCTGGAGTTTGCTAGGGTTGCCAGGCAGATATTCTGAAACCAGACACAAAATTTGATTCCGGGTTTCCAAAGGTTAAATAAATCCCTTTATTCTGATGGTTAAAAATTCTTCTGCTGAACTGATCAGTTGATTTTGATAATGTTAACTAAATAAACATGCAAATTTCACCTTGTTTGTGAGTAAATGCATGTGTTATTTATTGCAGTTAGGCAAAATGTGGAAAAACAAAACAAACAATACAAAAAATAAACTTGAGTTTTAAAATACCTTAAAACGATCTTAAAAGAAAGTTTTAAAACATGACTAAAAAAACGCTTTCATGTATGCGCTATTGATTTTTGAGTAATGCAAATTTAGTCTAAAAATACATATTCGATTTTTGATTCATATCTCCCAGCAGATGGGACACAACACAAAAAAGCCATGAACCAGAATTAACCAGTACTTTGACCTTGAAAATGCCTGCCCAAGAATAGCTACTGAAATAAGAGTTGAAAACATGAAAAAAGCATCTAAAGATTTGAGTGAGGTTTATAAAGCCATAGACTGCCACCCCGAATACCACATACCCTTAAACCAACCTACACACATACTCAGTTGCCTTGGCTTCAGCTCTCTTTAATGAAAAAAAAAGCAGAAAAGTAAACATAAGAATGTCTGAAGGCTGTCATAAAAAACACAATGTGGCATTTAGGATAAAAGATTAATATGAAAGGGTGGCACACCTTTGTTGTCTATGCAACTCATTCTGTAATTAAATATATAGTAATCACTGCTTAAATTGCTTCATATTTCTTCCTATACTAATGGGCATGCCATTTGTTTAGAACAAATGGCATATTTTTACCTGTTTTAATAATTTTTGCTTTCAGAACAAACTTGCTTTTTCTCAATAGCTCTAATGCCATGAAGGTAACACACTTAGCAAATACGACCTGAGAGCCTTCACCTTATTCCTAATGAAGAGCTTTTAAGAACATTAACCCCATAAGACCGTCCGACAGTGATGACACTCCCAACTCAACAACTCTGTCTGTGAAATCTAAACCAGGAATGGGCAAGGAGGCCCACAGTCCTGCAAAGGTTCACTTCAACTTTCATCCAACACACCTGATTCCACTGATTAAGCTCCACTTGGTTTGTTTGAAGCTAATGGTTGGTATCTTGCCCACTCCTGGTTATATAGGATGAACATTATTTTTCCATAAGAGCTTGAGGGTTAAATTAACCTTAAACCATTCATTACTTTAAACTTTTGAATATAAATATATGTTTAAACAATTGGCACGAATGACAAAATCTGCCATAAAACTGTGTTCTGTTTTATAGTCACTATTTGAATGTACTACATAAAAAATAAGAGCCACTTGTTAATCAAGTTAGCAAAAAAGTCTACATTTGTCATTTGACTTGCATGAGATGTGACACATTTGCCCCTGACAGTGTGATGCAATGGAGGGAAGACACAGAAAGAGTGAAAGAGCTATGAGAAGAGTTTTCTGAGGGGCTTTATGGAGAGTGAGGCTGAGAGGCTGTTGTCATGCTCTAGTTAGTTTGGTGAAAGATGGTTGAGACACATTTAGGAGGGTGGGATGGGTAGATGGGTGCGCTGGGGCTTCTCCCTCGCTGAGCAGAAGTTCTAAGTCTTGACAGACAAGGAAACAGCGCTGACTCACTCAGCTCACATGGAGAAGATTGCTTAATCACCCAGAAAAAAATATTAACAACATCACAGCCTCTTCTTAGACTTGATGCCAGTGCTCAGAAGCGAGCAGAAAGGACATATGTGAACAATCTAAACAATTACGAGATGCATCAATCCAAATAAATAATGGTGTATTATTGCTTAAAAAGTCACAAACCCCAGCAAATCTTTGACATATTGACATGTATACCTTGGTGTTAGACTGTAACCTGAACTATTTAATTTAATTTAAACAAGAAAAGTGCAAACCCTTCAGGTGATTTTTACACCGGATTTAAAAGGAAATATTGTCAATGTGTTATTCTCGCTATTGTTTTGAAGTTGTTTTGAAGAATCACTAACTCTCTGTGAATACACTGGATTCAAAACTGAGCTGTCCAATTTGCGGGTGCTTGTGAATGTATTAAAACAGCATAAATATAATAAAATAGTAATCAAAATTGAAAATTACTTTATGAGTGATTGAACGCAACATACCTTCCAAAAACACATCGACAAAAACTTACTAGAGAATAAATCTCGACATAAACTCTTCAAATATCAAGAGAAACTGGGAACTAGAGCTAAATAAAGAAGGAACTGATCTGTGAAAAGAAATTTGACATCTCTGTCATGAGAGCATTAGAGAGATGAAAAAGATTTGTTAAAAATTGTTTAAGACCTAGAACAGTGAATAACATTTTTTTAAGGCCTAAAATTCTGCTTTTATTTGTTTTACTTTTTCAGCTCTGTGGAAATCCTGAAATGTTGGCAAGGAAACCCCCAAATTCACCAAAAGTGTAAAAATATATCAGATTAAAATATGTTAATAAAAAACAATATGCGAGGCTACATATACTTGTAGTCAGACACAAATGTGCATTTCAGAAATGCAGCAATACAAAAGTGTTTTTTCTGATTCCACTTGATCTGAGCCTTGATAGCTGTGAGGAAAGGCAATAGGTTACCAAGCAATTTTTATGCACTGTAACTTCTCTTCCACTCCTTGGCAACTTATCATTGCCACACTCCTTTACATTGAGATTTTTAAGATTGAGGTGTAAAGGCGCTCCATTGACTAAGGGGGGTGGGGGTCCATGGGGAACCAAAACTATAATGCTTAAAATCTCACTCATTGGAATCGGAGAGTTTTGGATTTTTCATTGGAGGATGTTATGGGGTCTACAAGCTTAAAACATTCACTTTAAATCTCAAAATCATAAATGTGTAAATCATGAATAACTTTTAAACAATAAAATTCCCCAACCTCTCTTCTTCAATCTCGAAGTCTATTTAGTTTGGCCAGATTTCATCAGAAATCCAGTCCCAGTGGTATTGTGCAATGCAGTGTTGACAGTAAGAAAGATTTAGCATGAAATGAGCATCTTACCAGACTCATTGGTATCTCCTATCCAAAGATTGGCTGCAGCACGCAAGTACAAATTCCTCCTCCTGCAAAATATAAGAGAAAATCAATTCAAGTCACTGACACAACGTAAATTTTCTTCTCAGTTCCTTGAGTCAACAGGAAAGAGCTCTCAGAGAGCAGTAATTTGTCTTGTACTCAAGGGTAAACATGTAAAGGACTGCAAGACGCATACAAGTGTCAGTGGTAAAACTTTTGAGATGAAACATGGTGTATGATCGAGATGCTACTTTGACAGCCAGAAACATCATCTGTTTCTTTGGCTGGTGCTGATGTGGACAGCTCACACCAGCAACACCCACTCTCAACTGCTGCCGTGGCAACAGAGCTTAGGATAAATGGCAACATGAGTTGAAAATGAAAAACATCAGAGATGGCATAAGTCTGGCGTAAGACTGATGGATACACATGTAGCTTAACAGACATTCAGAACATTAATACATTTATATATCCATCAAAAATGAGTTCGTAAGGTAAATGTTATTTGTTTAAATTAAATAAAAGCAAAACAAAAAAACTGTTGCTTTGCTCACTTAATGCAAATGATTTGAAGTTAAAATGTACATAATATCAAAACCACATATATTCTGAGATCTTCAGGTAATATCTGCCTAGAATGTACATCTTTTTTTTCCCTCAAAGCTATGTTCACATTATTTTAATATATGGATATGGTGGTTAGAATTCATAAAGGGATTTTTTTTTGGTAATGTTTCAGTAACTTTAAATTTAAAAGTAAAATAAAATGTACTTAGGGATTTTTCTTTCTCATATTGAAATATATAATAAATTTTTCATATATTTAATAAATGCATAAAAACATTGTTTTATTTAATGTGAAACTGAAGTCATATTGTTTAAAGACAAATGTCTTTCCTCAAGCATCTAAATACATTTCGAGTGTTCCAATCACCTCCTTGGACACAAGTGTAAAATGCAGACTGAAAGTGTGTAATAATACGCTTTTCCAAAAAGCAAGCATCATACACAGTACCTCAGCCATGTAATAGGCCTATATTAGAGTAGGAGATGCAGATTGAAGAGGTCATCGTCTTCTGATGAAGTCTTTTGCATGTGTTAGAAAACAATGAATGGGTTTTATTGTTCATTTTATTGAATGGTTTTTCAAGGCCAAGAAGCTGCATCAAGCCATACACAAACTAGTACAATATAAAGCATCAGATACACTGGTTTGAAGCACAACGTCACTGGATTAAAGAGAAGTGGAGAGTATTCTGACAATTCTGACTTCTCTATCCTGAAATCTGAAGGAAGAGTCTAAGTCTGGTTGTTGCCAGGAGAGCAGCGCTTGAATTGACAACATTATTGTGAGGTTGTTTTTGCGAAGCAGCATCAGTGAAGCTGATTAAAAGATTTTGGTCGATGCTACAAACTTTGTTGGAGCAGTTTTACATCACTACAACCAAAGAGTTATGGATGAGTGAGGTTGGCAGGAAATAACTTAAGGGCAATTCCATGCAAATGTCAACCTTATCATGAAATCTGTAAAGTTTTGCTTACATCAACTTACCCAGACGCAAAGCATTTTGGCAACACACACACACACACACACACACACACACACGCACACGCACACACCCACACACAGATACATGAAAAATGAGAGATGAAAGAGGTCGGTGGTGGGTTTTTTGCAAGATGGGAAAATGTGCTTAAATTATTTAAATACTATTAAGATGACCATAAACCAGCAATAGCTGGGACCTTCATTTTGACATTTTTGGAGAGTTTGTGGCTGACTTCCAGTTTGTCGTTCTCAAAATGAACTTTGTTTTGTTATGGTCTTGGGTGTGATGAATAGTTTCCCTGCCTTAAGTAATGCCTGTAAGTTACAAACCATCCCACTTTAAAAAGTCTTCAGGGGTGGTTCAGGCATTTATTGATGTTAAAATCAGTATTTGCTTCATTCTCTTATTTGTTATTGTTAACAAAAATCTGAGCTATTCATGCTAAACTCATACAGTTGTTGTACAATTGTTTACTCACCATTTGGTTGTGGCCGATAAAAGAACAACTGCATCAATATTGAAGGAGTAGAGGTATGTCTAGCTGCTAGGGGAAGAAACTAGGAAGAATAGCTATTCATAAAAAATTTTGTTCAAGTTTTTGAAGCACTTGACCAGATTTTTCTGCATCAGACAATCACCTTCTCCTTCAAAATCGGTCATATCCATAGCATCTGTAACAATTTTTACGTTTTTCATTTTACATGTTCCATGGAGATTTTACAGATATCTTTTCTTTTTTGTCTAGTTCAAAACATGCACACAATTCCCTAACTAACATAAACAACATGTGTAAACAGAACACCTTTGGGATGAATTATAGTCAATAATTAAAGCCAGATTTTAATGCCCAGCATCTCGCCACACAAATTCACTTTTTAAAGTGGACACATAATCCTATAAATGCCAGAAAATCAAACAAGCACTTATTCAACCTTCTAAAGACAGATGAACAAAACATTATTGATCAGATATTTGATAAAAAATCCCATTCTGAGACATCTTTGTAAATGTTTCTTCTCATTCTTCTGACCTTGATTTGGATTATATTTCAATGAAAGTTATAGTATTAAAAGTTTTCCTTTGATGTTTGAGGATCTGGGAAAAGCAGAGCCGATATCGAAAGTAAAATCTGGTAATGTTTACTCTTTGCCATCTTAAGTAATCGAACTTTGGTGGCCACACCCTCAATAATGCATATTTTTGTTCTTACTATAACTTTAAAATAGCTGTAATTTAGCTTTAGACACATCTATTTTACCTTTGCAAGGGGCATCAGCACAGTTGGTTTACCCTGGGATGAACATATATCTTTGGAAAGATTTAAATCAAACTTTTAGTCCATTAAAAACACACTTTGTTGCAGAAGTTTCTTGCATAAAAGTGTCAACTTGGCCTCTTTGCATTTTTAGCGCTACTGTGGAGCTTCCTGTTCCCAAAAAGTGTTTTTAAGGTACAGATGAACCCATCTTGCTTTTTGTTGAATTGACAACTGCAGAAGTGACTTCAACACACAGGCTATTAGTGAAGATGCCGGCATGAATAATTTAGATGCAATTTTGTATCAAAATAACAATCCTGATCTCATGGTAGGAAAAGCCCCCTCTCAGAGAAGGGATGCGAAGGAATTCATATTTCATCACAGAGCACTCTCTATAGAAGCAGCGAGAGTTGATCACAAATGCTGTGAGTATTAGAGCACAGATGAGGCAATGCTACTTATGTTTTATTAAATGCTCTCTTCCAAAGCTACCGGTACTTAATATTTCAGCTTCAGACATTGGAATTCTGATGGAGGAAGAGGAGATGTCTAGATGCTCTCTCCATGAAGTCCAATCGGAATGATTTATGAGTGCTTTGGTCATTGGCATCCCAGTCAGCTGCCGGGGTTGCTGCAGCATCTTTTCTTGTAGATAGCATGACAAATTCTTTTCAGAGGAAAACTGTCAAGTATTTCATTCCCTAAGAGCCAGTTACACAATAAAATTTGATGTAACAAAATAGTTGATCTTATTACCACCATTTTTTTTTGTTTCTCTTTCTAGGTTTTTCCTCTTAGATAGTATGTTTGCATCAGATTAAATGCAAAGTCCTACAGTATGGCTATTATCCAAGCTCACTGTTTGGTGATGTAATGCTGCAGGGATTGTCTGGCACAGCAGGCTCAAGGCAAGGCATATAGTGATGAAGAGTTCTACTCTGAAACCAAAATGACAAATGGCATGTCATGCACCCATGTGGGTTGGACAGATATCCTTACAATCTCAGATGGAGTTTGCTTAAAAATATAACAGCAGCATAATCAAAATTTTGTGGAACCACAGAACTATGAGGTCAGATACATATCAAGATTATTAGAGCACACTGTGGAATAGAGGCGTAAATGGAAGGATTGTCTCTTAAAGGGAGGACAAAACAGGATACACAACAGGCAGGATCACAGAAACCAGAATATTAAACAAAGACCTCTTAAGCCAAGACACAAAGTCCACAGAGCTGGGAGACAAAAGATTAGGTAAGCCAAGAGACGAAGATCACAGAGAAAGAAGAATTTAAAGATCCAGTGCTGGTAAATCCTCAGGCCAGCTAACACAGGTATGAGTTTATTGAAACATACAGGAGAAATTCTAGAGAGTCATATTGTGAGTTTGAACTCTCAGCGTATTGATAAGGGTAAC
Source organism: Danionella dracula (assembly GCA_900490495.1). NCBI lineage: Eukaryota > Metazoa > Chordata > Actinopteri > Cypriniformes > Danionidae > Danionella > Danionella dracula. The sequence goes on along the minus strand of UELW01000067.1, from coordinate 3,649,550 downwards.
CAGACAGGGTAAAGGAGAAGTGATGAATATAAGGAACTGTGGAAAATGGGCTATGATCAGGCTATGAACGGAGCCTGACCATAAGCCTCCGTCTCATCAATGTACTGGACCTGAGGTACAAGATCACATCACTGCTGCTTCCAAACATACACATCCACAGTTTAAGTAGATTTACACCACTGATATTTAAATAAGCAACACGAGTCCACTTGTCCTCCAGTAGATTGGTGAGGGTCAGATTGGCCGAGGCATGTGTCTGAGAACATGCTTCAAACATGGAAAATTAAACGTTCCATTCAGGTTTTCCTTTATGTCAATGCGAAAAACAATTAAAAACCCCTAAAACACCTCAGCATGCTGCATGTCGCATACTCTTCCAGCTCGCTGACCACACAGAGGTGAGCAGAGAATGCAGCAGTTGTTTGAAAAACCTTAGAAACAGAGGTTTCTGCTAATTAAGAAATTTAGTTTTTGACGGTGGCCATTCTGTGCCAGAACACTCACCACACACTGGTTAATAGTGAACAAGAGAAATGAGCAGCCAATCAATCAATCAAGAATTTATATAGCAATTTTTTTGCAGTTCCTTTGAAAGCAGCTTCACAAAGTCCTAGTGTGGATCAGGTAGGGTAAATAGGAATTCCCTCTGTGAGGTCCCTGGGAGCCTCGCTGACTGAGGCAGGTGCTAGTCAACTCCACAGCAAAAAAAATACACAATATTAATATCCATCGATTAAAAAAATCGACAGACAACCTGAAAAAACAAAAACAAAACATAAAACATAGAAACTAACAAACAAAAAACAATATTTAGAAAAATGTAACAGATAAATGATGGGGGTAGGTTGGATTGAACCACATTGTTTTTTCAACAGTTTGTATGTTTATAGTGCTCAGACACTATAAACATACAATCATAGGAAGGTAGACAATTAGAACAGGGATTTTTAGGAGTGGGCAAATTTGTCTAGGCATGTCAGAGTTGCACACCTACTCTGGAAAATCCTGGAATTTGTAATGACCACAGAAAGGCAGAACCTTAGTTTCACATCTCATCAAAAGGATGTTGCTCATTACAGTACTGTGTCCCTGTTGCTACACGGGGGTGCTAGGTCCTGCAGAGACCATAGGTTTAGCATCCCCTGTTGGCCTCACTAGCACCACTTCCCATAGCAACCTGGTTGTCCATCCAGGTACTAATCAGGCTCACACCTGCGTCAGTGCGGAATTTGTCTTGATTTTCATGTTGATATGCCCAGGGCATGAATTAAAACGCTAAAAAAATTTGTAAAGGTGATCTATGATCACAGAGGACCATGGGCAGAACTCGACTCAAAGAAGCATTACCGCATGCCAACACCATGATGAAAATCACATTGTGATTTACAGGTTAAGTCAATGGGAAGATGTGTCCTTGAATCTCTGCAGAGAAAGTGGAGCGGTTTGCGCTGTGAAACATCTGCTGTAGCAGTACAGAAAATGTGGTCAATGTCGCAGAAGTTCAATATTTGAATTTGGTGGATATTCCACAACAACATCAATCAGGAGCTTCTTAGTATAGTTATGTGAGAAAAAAGCACAACAGCTATATATATATATATATTAGGAATATATATATATATAATATATATATATTCATTCATCTTCATGTCGGCTTTCTTCCCTTTGGGGGTCGCCACAGCAGAATGAACCGCCAACTCTCTGGCATATGTTTTACGCAGCGGATGTCCTTCCACCCGCAACCCATCACTGGGAAACATTCACACACACTCATTCACACTATGGGCAATCGTTCTTACTCAATTCACTTATACCGCATGTCTTTGGACTTGTGGGGAAACTGGAGCACCCGGAGAAAACCCACGCGATCACGGGGAGAACATGCAAACTCCACACAGAAATGCCACCTGCCCCGGCCGAGCCTAGAACCAGCGACCATCTTGCTGTGAGACGGCCGTGCTACCCACTGCGCCACCGTGACGCTAGCATATTTCACAATAGGATAAAATGAGTGACAGTCCAAGCATTTACTATATTTTGTTGGGAGCATTATTTATATTTCTTAAAAGGTTTGAGTTAAAAATGACCAGGAACAAATGACCAGGAACAAATATTTACCAAAATAAAACACTTGAAAAGCACTTCAACCATCTAATTTAATGCAGAGTTCAGACTGCATGATTTTCAATATTATTGTGTCACAAACATTTCCACACCGCATGACAGTCTGGGATAGAATTCAGTAGCTCCTGTGCTTATGCTGCATGATAGATCAGCCTCAGGAGGTTTCACACTGCATGACTCCAGATATTTAGCATGCCAAATATATCACGGTTGTCAGTGACTCAACAGCTTTTCAATGGAAACACATTGTTAACAGTTCACATTCGCGTACATAAGAACCAAATTTTCTGTGACTTTGGCCATTTCTCAACGATTTCTCAAAACTTGTCAGCAAGTCAAAACCAGGGCTAGAATTGTTCCGTCTGAATAAGTCAGGATACTGACACGCCACACCTTCAGCATGTACCTGAAATATTTGAATGCTAAGCATTGGATTTAGACCTTAACATAGGTTCGAACTTTCAATCAGAACCCTTGTGAACTGTTACAGCTGGGAGCAGCTAGATGTTTTACCTACAGATTTATTATGGAGCAAGGATGATTTTAAAAAGATTGTGTTCGTATAATTAGGTTAATAAATAAATAACACAATTCAAATGTACAAAAAACTATTTGTAAACTCAAAACAATGTTCTAACTTTTTCAAGTGAAAGCATAAATATTCCTCTCATCTCGTACACGTATCTATTTTACCTGAATTAATTTGAAAACAGGTTCACAGATTTGAATTTATTACGTTTTTCAGCTGCTTGAAATATTGTCTCCCTTCTCATGGGGCTGCTTTGAAGTAGGACAGGACAGGTAAAAAAAAAAACATGAAATATTGTCGAACAGTGTGCTATATAATTACGCATTGTTGAATTTACAACAATGCACTTTTTGCACGCATTGTTGAATTTGCAACAATGCACATTTTGCATGCTTTGGGTTCATACCCGAAACTTCAGGGCTGCTTCTGTTCTCCAACAGTCAGAGCGCTGACTTAAATTGTACTTTTTAAGATAATCCAAAATGTTTTGCCATTGTGAAAGGATGCTCGAAATCTACACATTATTCCACAGCATTATTTTGGTTGGCCACAAAGACAGACCAATCAGGCTGTAAAACCTATAACTACGCTTTTATATTGAGCAATAGACTTAGACTCAATGTCAAAATGCCGGGGTGAACACAAACCAGACCAGGACAAAAATCACAATGTTCTTATTTGGTTCAAACCAAATAAACTCCTCAACTTTTACCACAGTTGTCAACACACCCTAAATTATAAAGAGAGTTTTAACTCTGAGCCAGCAGTGTTGAAAAATAAAGGTGATGAATTAGAGGGCATGCAATGGGCAAAACATGATTCATACTGGGTAGCAGCTGGAAAACTGGCGATGTTTCTACAAGCAGCTAGGATATCCAAACCACTCCATAGCATTTTCCTACTCTAAAAGTGTGGATCAGTGCCAGGTATTAGTGCTAACACACACACAAATCTTGCTGGAGGAAGAAGAAGCACAGATGGGCATTTCTGGATGGCTGCATCTCCTGGAGGGGTCAAAAGCTGTAGGAAGTGTTGGCAGGCTTATATTACTGCTACACCAACACCTCAAAAAACACTCACATATGCTGTCACTGAAAAGAGTATTTGAAAATGACAAGACACAGAGAGTCGTTGACATCTGGTCAATGATGTAAACTGTGGGCGTTCTTAACAACGACTGCTTGTCAGACTGTATGACATGACCCTTATGTGACCCTCAAGGAGACGGCAAAACATCAGCATTTATTTCTCACTATATTTTGCCATGTATATTTTTGCTGACCAGTGAATGAATGACATTTTCTGGATTCATGGAAAATATATATTGATAAAATGCTTTGTAGGCACATCAATCTCACAAGTTAGTAGCTGGTCCGTTTTGGAAACATATCACACACAATACATGAAAATGGACACATTGACCATTATATTAATCAATTTGAATGACAGATGTGAATGTTTAACAGATGTTGACAAAGATTGACATCCCTTCAGCATATTAAAGAGCATTTAAAAGAGACAAGTTGAATAGTTACACTATAGCAGTAGAACACAGTGTTTTTAGTTTACCGTTTATAGATTTAGCAAAAAAAAAAAAAAAAAAAAACACATCCAGCAATGTGTTTGTTCTACTATAGCCTTGCTTTATGTCATGTTTTTTTTGTTGGAGTTCACTGGTTTGGATTTTGTAGCGTTTATAAACATGTATGGCTTGACTGTCATGCTTTTGGGGGTCTTTTCACTACATTCAGTACTTCTTTCCATAACTGTTTCAATGAGGCTCTAAAGGCGAGACTAAATAAGTCAAGTCCATGTGATACCTTTCTGTGATTGAAAAGTAAAGAAGGATGAAACAACACTGATTGGTCAATCTCTGAACTCACTGACTGGTCAGAAAGAATCAGGGGAGAATCATTGCAAGGTCCAGCACTCTCTTGTGCTTTTCGTTTGCTCTTTGTCTTGCTGCGATCATTCGTCTTTTAAACAAAGCCTATTGTTTAAACAGTGAACCACAATACACAGCATGAAGAATATCACTCCTTTTACCACTGCTTGGCTCTCCATTGTTCCACGTGGTGTGCAATCAGCTTTATACATTTGTTTTGCAGACTCAATATTCCACAAGCAGAACTAGACTGTTGTTGCAGGGCGATTTGTCTTGAGTGATGTGTCTAAAACAAGCCCACTCAGAACTGATACTGAAAGTCGATGAAAACACAAAGGCAAACCTTGGCTAAACCATTTCAAGAAGACTGAAAAGCAGTGTTTCTCTAACCATGCACTTTCGTCCTCTGTTGTTTTGTCATTGGTCTTTTGGTCTTATCTTTTAACATTGTTATTAAAGAACAAGTTTTGTCATATTTTATTTACCATGTACTCCATCTCTGCTAATTGCCAAGTCAATTTGAACATTTAATCATCTGCCTCTCCCAATGTCATCTGCCTTGTTCTGGTTTGTTTCGTATAAATGAAATATATTTTATTAATTTTAGATGGCTCTCTCCATTTTTGCCTTGTAAATTTGAAACAAAGGTCGCTGGTTCTAGGCTCGGCTGGGGCAGGGGGCATTTCTGTGTGGAGTTTGCATGTTCTCCCCGTGATCGCGTGGGTTTTCTCCGGGTGCTCCGGTTTCCCCACAAGTCCAAAGACATGCGGAATAAGTGAATTGAATAAGAACAATTGCCCATAGTGTTAAAGTGTGAATGTGTGTGTGAATGTTTCCCAGCGATGGGTTGCGGCAGGGAAGGGCATCCGCTGCGTAAAACATATGCCAGTGAGTTGGCGGTTCATTCCGCTGTGGCGACCCCGAAAGGGAATAAAGCCGACATGAAGATGGATGGATGGAAATTTGAAACAGGCCATGCAGTTTCTGCACTTGGGTTCTGTCTCACATTATGTGGCAGTGAATCCATGCAAACACACTGTAATTGTAATGAGTTAAGTTTTAGGAACTAATTTCAGGTTACAAAACCCAAACCTTCCATTTGACAGCTCAGATTTTATTCTTCCATAAGAAATAATATTGAGAAACTATGGCTTCAACGATAATATTTTAACTAATATTATAATTATTCTGCAACACAATTTTACTGTAAATATGTTTTTTCTCATTGACTGTATATAACATGGATGTACCATGCACAATGTTTGATACAAGAAGTAAGAGAGGCCAACATGGAAGTGCAAACATGGTTCCAGAGAGGCGGAACATAGGTTTAGAACTGACATCTGATTGGTTGAATGTTTAAATTTAAATATATATTAAACAAACAAATGTAAAAATACAATTCCAGAGTGTTCATGAAGGTCAAAACTATCACCAGGGTTCAAAACATGTTTTTTTTTTCAGCTCTAAAGTTGTCCATTTTTAACATTGAAGTAAGCCAGAAGCTGTTCACTTCTGATCCCATTTCCCTTGTGGCCTGTCGAGGTACTACAGTTCAGTTTTTTTCCTTTTGTGCAGCGACAGGGAGAGCGGGAGGTTTCCCTTTGTGCTTATATTCCCACATAGCAAACAATAGTCCCTAAAAGTGAATAAAAAAAGCTCCTAACATTTAAATACCTTTCAGGATGTTGATCAAATCTTTTTTAGTTTATGGAAGTACTGCTGTACAAAGTTACCAATATGACTGACCATTGGTCATTCTGTGGTCACTTATGTACCTTCACAAAAAATAGCATGTTGCAGATGAACAAAATGCCCCCTTTTGGTCCTCTGTTTGGCATAAAATTACATCCCCCTTGCCTTTAAATGACTTTGAAGACTTTCCCAGAATGTCATGAAAGCCTTTTAGACAACTTTTTTACACCAATGGAAACGTTCCAGGAACAAACCATTTCTAGCAGAGTTTCTAAGTAAGAGTCTAGATAAAATGAGCGACTGATGATTCCAAAGAAAAGAGAAGTAGAGAGAAAAAGTAAGAAAGGGGCTAGACGAGACTGAAAAGAAAACCTTTTTGTCTCATTTCTTCAAATTGTCTACATTGTCTTCCTCTCAATGAAACATATGACAATCTAAATCTCTGCAGACTTCTTGTAACTCCACCACACAAAAACTTCACTCAAATTATCCATTTAAAGATTCACCCACATTCAGTTCTGATATTTAAAGGCACTTAGTAACTTTACATACAGCATTTTGTAGTGAGAAATCTGACTTCCCTTGCGGAAATCCTACAAGCACATGGAGAACATGCAATGTCCACTCCAATAAACCAGCAACCATCTAGCTGAATGAATGAATCAAACAACCAATTTTCGAAGCTGTAATAGCGGCCAATGGCAAGCACCATTTTTTGTTTTTTGTAAGTCTTTGAAAATAAGTGCTGTAGGTGCAGGTGGTGAACGTAGGTGACGTCAATAGGACAGGATTCTCAGGTGTCTGAAAGCGCAAGAGCAAGTCTGTAGCCAGACCAGTGCATATGCCAGCTGTGCATATATGCATGGCTTGAGTAATTGGGATAAACATTTATGTCATGCGCACTGCACAAAGTGTTGCATACCCCAAGGATATTTCTGGACTTAGATTTCAATTCTTTAAATGTGCAACATTATACAGAGCCCAGAACATTTACAGTATGCCTGCATTCGCTTGCTCTTGCATTTTTCATGAGTTCCAGAAAGATGCCGAGCCAGAAGGGCAGGGAACGTAATGCTAAATGATGTTGCTTGCTATTCAAATTAGAGCTCACTAGTCACTTATAATGATGTGCTTAGTGATTTGTCAAAAACAATTATATAACATTTTATATAAAAAGGAACAAAACAAAAAAAAACTGTGCTGGTAGTTGCCTCAAGGGCTGAGAAGCAGAGTTGCAGAGAAGACGGAGCTGTGGGGAAGGGTGTTAAAGAATAAATTCAGCTAAATATGGCTCCTCCTCAGGCCATGTCCTCCAATTTGTTCCACATTCAGTTTGTGTTAAGGCTGGATGTTTAACTGCTTTGTTTGGAGTTCAGCTTTACTGTCAGAGATCGCTGTACACTGTGGTTTGACACAGATGTACTGAATAAGTATAGTTTAACCGATGGAAAACCTCTCAGGAATAGATCTCAGATAATACCTAAATGCAGCATGTTAGATAAAAAGCAGATACAATTATAATCATGATTATTGTGGTGATAATTGAAATCACGATTATTTAAATACTTTCGTTTTTATCTTTGAAGATAACTGTCCTTATAATTTGCAAATATTATAAAAATCACTGACCTAAATTCATCTAAAACCCACATTATCAATATCTCTACATTACCAAAACACGACAAGAAAAAAACACAATGCCTTTACTTTTAATAGGTTTTTTGATTTTTAAAAAGTAGGCTAAACAATCTGAATTTGAATTGTGAATTCATTCTCCTCTGTAACCTTGAATCGACTGTTTCGTGATCATTCTCTCTTCCTTGGTGATGATCCTCTGAATTTCACAACTTGAATTTTGTAATTTGAATTTAAGAATATCGAATTTGGTGTTCCAGATGTTTTCATCTTGAAAACTTGAAACTATATTTTACAAACTGAATATCTGCAGAAAAATCAAAAGTTTGAAAATACATCCAAAAATAATTACACCTTTTGAAAAATCCAGTTGTTTTACATCTATAGTCAAGTTACAAAAGTCAACTTAAAATTTTCTAATTCCAAATCTGTTTCAGTGACATAGAATATACAGTTGAAGAGTTTTGGCCATCTCACAGTCAGACAATGGAAACATTTGTGCCATGCCCAAGCCTCTCACTCTACCACCGTTACATTCGCTCTTTCTGAACGACACAAACTTGTATTATCCAGAGAGAAAAGTTTCGTGTAAATATTCTCAAGGAAACATATACTGCAAACTAGTACTTTTTTTTATGGAGTGATAATGTCGACTGTTTATTACACTTTAATGCGTTTGCTAATTTATAACTGTACAAAGGGTATTCTAGATGCATTTGTCTGCTACCACGAATATAAAAATATAAAGGTGACAATCCTAGAATCAGCTTCTTTACTCGAGATGAACTCTGGCTGATAGAATGATAAGCAAATGTACATGCGCAGGCATAAAGTACATAATAAACACAATAAATGTTTATTCTCAATTATCTTGTATTGTTAAGGCCTGAAAATTGGTATTGTTATCAAATTTTGATAATCTGCGCAACCCTGCCATAAAGACATCTTTATATTTCAGGCCTAATTCTTTTGGGTCATCAAGATATAATAATTGATTTAAAATGTATTGCACAGTGTGCTTTATAAAAATGCTTTGTTTCGTTTTAAAAAATTACATCGGTTGGTGTCTGAACATATCTCAGCGGGAAAAAAAGAATTCCACAACACAAAAATGTGCAGTAAATGGATCAATGATGATGATGTTTGGTGATCTGTCACCATCTTGTCAAGATTTCCCAGTTTTGAGTGACAGATTCCAGAAAGTCTCTCTGTGACAAGTCTATCTTGCATCTTTCATTATTTTAGCTTCATTGACAGTTGATTTCTGAGTACCCCTGTCTAGTTTGACTAGCCCTGTGTGTGCACCTGTCATGTGACTCCTTTTCTATCACATGACATGTCATCTTGTGCTTTCTGTTATTGTTTAGAGCCCACCTTGTTTGTTCACTCTCATTATCCTTTTTGCTGCCAAACATCAGCACCTGTGCTTTGTTAATTGTATCCTGATTATGTGCCTATATATGTTTTTAATGTTTCCTCAGTTCACTCAATGATCATTGTTTGACTTTTGGAAGTGTATAACCTTATTAGAGATAAACTTTTTGTATTGCAGTGAACTGTGACATTTGCTTCTGCTGCTTTACTATGTCTACGCTCTGCGTGTAATCCACAATTCATGATTTGTGTTGGATATTTATAATTTCTATTTGTTAATTAAATAGCTTTAATTTAGTTTTACTGTCCACACTGTAATGGGTGGCTCTATTGTTTCCATAGTCAGTACATAGTACAAAGACAACATTATGTTCGTGTAAATGATGTTGACGGTTATGGTCATAACACTTGTTTTTGAAATAAGAAATTTGTAGTAAAACAAATTTAGCGTGACAAAAATTATTTAAAAGTGAAGCAAGTCAAAATTGAGCATGTTTTTTTATTGAAATTTATACACGAAAATGTATAAATAGTTTATTACAGTTGACGTATACAATAAAAAAAACAAAGACTAAAATGCTCTTCAACACAAAAAAAGCCACAGAGAAAACAAGGGAAATAAATACCCAAACCATCCTTAAGAAAGAGACCCTACCTGTTGGTTCTGTGCTGAACGATGGATTTTCCAACTCGAAAATCTTTCTAAGCTTATCAAAACTTTTACACAAAATGACGCACACCTACAAAAACTAAACACTACAGTCCCTTCCTCGCTGAATTTGAAAAGTCTTAATTAAGTGAATTAAATAGTTCACAGACATTAGTACAGTAAACAATAAAAATCACGCAGTACCCAATGCCTTTATGTCTGCATGCTCTCTTGAAGATGGAAGAAGGTGGAGCATAAACAAATAACCAAATGATTGGACATCCAATGATGACATCATAGTGATCAGATGAAGACTGATGACAGGGGCAGCGAATGCACACATGAGTAGAAAAAGCATCAATGATGGATGGGCAGAACTTACAGATGGAGTATATCACTTATCCACCAGAAAAAAAAAAGATTCTAATCAGAACTGACACCTCTAAGACACAGAGATTACAGTGAATATGAAATAGAATCGATGAATAAACATAGTGAAATCACATACAGATTTGTATTGATTTAATATGAGTTCCATTTGATCAAGCTTCTGTTGTGTCCCTGCTGCCGAGGGTTGGGCAGGACAGAAGGGGGAATGTAGCAAGGAATGCAAGCATCAACAGATGAGAAACAGTGACCAATTATGCTGTGCTGTAAAATCGCTGGGTGTGCTGCATGAGAGGAGATGAGGTGATTCATTCAGACAAAATGATACCTCTTGCAAGCTGCCTCCTGCTAAAACTCTCTGTTATGTTGTCGCAGTTCTCCATTAAGCATGCAAGGTACAATGTAAGCAAACAAATTCAACCCATAACCCCAGAGGAAAAAGCCGCTAATAAATAATACTTGGACAGTTTGAACAAATAACTTTGCCTGATGTGGCAGGCCACAGGCATTTACATACTTGAACACATTTAAGATTGACTCCTAAGGGCATCACCGCTGCCCTGAAATTGCATTTCGCAATGGTGCAAAGCCTGTTTATGTGTGACAGTTAATGCTTACAAAATATGTTCTGATCACACCAATAAACCGTGCAGATCATTGTAGCACTGAAACATCCATTTGCAGCAGGCGGAATCATTCAGAAAAAGAAAGTCTGCCACTGTGCACAATGATTTACATGGGCGTCAGTTGAGCACTTAAAAGGGGCAAATAATCCAGAGGCAAAATAGCCCACAAAAGTATTCAGTATTGGCCTATAATTTAAAATCTAGATAGCTTTGTGAAGACAGAGCAGAGACCAAAGTTCTCTATGTAGCACCTCTTTACAACACCTTCATGGTTGTAAAGGTGTGTAAAGGAGAATGCAAACAAAGTGGGTCGATAATGTCCGTGAAACAGTCTGTCAGCCATCGGTTGTTGTTTATCTGCGATGGATTTTCACACCTGGTTAGTGTAAATGTTTGGATTTCTATTATTTCTGCAGTCTCGTCGAAATCAGTTCAAAAGCTTGATAACTGTGATTATCAACCCATCACAGCAGGCCATTGTTTTCAAGCATGTACTCATTTAATGCTGTCATGGAGATAAATTATAGGCTGCGGCATAATATAATTTGAATTGACATGAGAATTAAAAACATGCTATATTTGTTTTGTGGAGGACAGATTTAAATCAACGTTTAATTCACACACTGATTGCTTGAACGCTGTAATAAGAGGGTGAGGTAAGTTGGCAACCCAAATGCATCAATATATTTTGATATAATTAATCACAGGCAAGCAGGTGTGAGCAAAAGAGAGATACGAAAAGTGAAAAGGTAAAGATCAGATATGGGTAGAAAGCAAACATGATCCATTTATTTATTACAATGTAATACAACATTCTACAAAATTTTGAATTTGAATTTTTAAACAGATATCAGTAAAATGTCTATATCTGAAAACCTTGCTGTTTAATAGCCAATTCCATCCATCGATTTTCTTGTCGGCTTTCTTCCCTTTCGGGGTCGCCGAGCAGAACGAATCACCAAGTCTTCTGGCATCTGTTTTATGTGGCGGATGCCCTTCCAGCCACAATCCATTGCTGGAAAACATTCACACTCACACTCATTCACTAAGCACAATCGTTTTTACCCAATTAAATTATACCATATGTCTTTGGACTTGTGGGGGAAACCGGAGCACCCCGATTTAACCCACTCGATCACAAGGATATCTCCACACAGAAATGCCCACTGACCCAGCCGAGATTCAAACCAGCGACCTTCTTGCTGTGAGACGACCGTGCTACCCACTGCGCCATTGTGACGCCCACATTATCATTTTTTTTTAAACCTGCTCGTTATACCATCCATCAAGAAATACTTGGTATTGAATGCTCTACTGCATGGGCAGTGTTGCTTTAAAAGTACAATTGGCAATTGTTCCCTGCTGCTCCTGTCTACTGTGCATCTCGAGCACAGGTCTCTCCAAGGCTCCGGGGCTCTTCCTTAGACAGCTTAACCAGAACCAGTTTGCCTCTTGTTGCTTGCCAAAAACACTTGCGACTTTTGGCACACAAAACACAAACTTAAGAAATAAAACTGATTTTCATTTGTGGTGCTTTAATTACATTATCAAAGTTTTAAAGTTTCAGCTACAATTTAATTCTAAAGGTCACTGTGATACTTTTTGTTGGGGATAAACATTTAATGAGGATGTTCCAGTAAATCATTTAACATAAACTGTTTTAGCCATAATTAAGAACATTCATTCACTTTCCATACCCACAGGGCAGAGCTCTCCTGCTGGCATGTGAAATCAGGTTTTGCTGGCATTTGAAGACTCTTGTATCTAATACAAGCGACCGTGTGGTGTAACAGATGCAAACACAATGGCTAAATCTTTCCTTTAAAATGTTAAATATTTTAATATAAAAAGAATGTGAATTAGTTGCTTCCGGGTCAGATTGGGGTTTGTTCCGCACTGAGATGAGCTCCATTAGTGGTTCATCTGATTGATCAGTAGGTGCCGCTATACTATTGGGAGGTGCTATGATCATCAAGCCATTTTGAGCTCCCAGTAAAGAAAATTAAGATTACAAACATGCATGAACGAATTGTAGTAACTTGGAGCATATTTTGATTAGAGAATAAAACTAAAGCATGCTAAAAATGTAAAGTTTGTGGAATATGACACCATTAAACTACAAAATTGTATTTAACCATAGCTGTCGCTAGGGACTTCAAACTACCATAGCTCTGGTTATTTTTGCACTATCGAAACGGTTTATTCGAACCGGAAGTTTGTGGAGCGTAGGAGAGCGGTGACAGACAAGTAATTGATTACATGTTAATGACTTTAGCAATACTTTAACTGTGTTTTAGAGGCAATTTCATTTTTTAAATATGTTATTTTATTGTATATGATAGTTTAGGCAATGTTTTTGTTGTAGGTATAGGTTTATTCACGTTAGATTATACTGTTTTTATACTGTGCTTGCGTCCATGATTCATTTGCGGCAAAGTGTATCTTTTCTTTTAATGTTACTCACCTTCTTCCACCATTTATGGCACACTTGGTGTTAGATTTCAGTACCAAAATATTTGTAAATAGGGGAACAAATATCAAGATGATCCAGACATTAAAATGCTTTTTTGGGGGGTTTTCGTTGAAAGGTTCAATATTAGACACATAAAAAAAATATCTTAGAAATGGATTCTTTTTACATTGTTTAGTTTCCGGAGCAGACAAACAGACCTCAATACAACAACAATACAGTGCAATCAATTTCCTCTGAACCTTATAATGTATTCTGCTTGTGAAGCCTTGTTGCAGTTGCCGTGAGCAGCAATCCCATTCTTGATCCCAATTAAGATGACCTGCACCTTTTCAACACTGCAGGGCTCGCCACAACACTATGAGGATTAACTAAAAATTAAGTCGACAAATCCACAGATCAGATTATCTTTCCGAACAGGATCTCCTCAGCCTTACACGCCTATCTCTGGCAGAAGCTTACGCTTCTCCATGGTGTCTAAACTGTAGTCGATATCCTGACTCAAAGATGGGGCTCGACAAGCAGTCAAGTTCAAAGAGAAAGAAAATAGATAGATTGAAGAAGACAGCAGTCACTGCAACAAGGAGTGAATAGAGTGAAGGAAAGGTAAAATAAAGGGCACAGTTGCCAAAAGAAATTTTACCGGTAAGGTTAAGAAAAGGTAGTCTAAATGTAGTACTTTTTTACTTATTTTATACCTAGTTAGGTTGTACTGTAGTTTTCACACACTGCCTAAAATAACTACCTAGTATATTGTACAAAAAAAGAGGACAGGACCAATAATGTGGCATATTTATGGTAATACTCTTGTGATCAAATAAGATGTTTTTTCTCCAATAGTTAATTCTTTTTGTTAGATATCTACTACTGAAAACCCCAAGAGACTGGAATAATTCTATAACAGTTATGTTATTGAATAAATTGTGAATATTTTTTTTATATCTTTTTGAATCTGGATTAGGAAATAGCTTATCTAATGAATTGTTTAATCAATCGATTAAAGTGCTAGATGAATTGATTAGAACGTAATCAATAACTGCAGCTACACACACACACACACACGCACACACACTCACACACTGTGAGCGAATCAGAACATTGCTTTCACGCAAACTCTGCAAGCCAGTGAGAATCCTACTCTTACGCACAAACTGTGAGCCAATCAGAACACTGCTTTCATGTAACCACTGAGAGCCAGTGAGCAAACACTGTGCACTTGCACTTTCATGCAATTGCAATCAGCACAATGCTTTCACTCCAACACTGATTGTGAGCCAGTGAGAACACTAATTTCACTCACACACTGTGAAGCAATGAGAACACTACTTTTACGAAAACACTCTGAGCCAATCAGAAAACTGTTTACACAAACACTGTGAGCCAATCAGAACATTGCTTTCTCGCAACCACTGAGCCAATGAGAACACCAGCTAAGCTCTCCTATGAGTTACAAGATCTTCCCAAAATGTATTCCTCCTTGGTTAGACTTTACCAACATTATTGACAGATAAGTCAGCAATATTTACAAGATATCTACATGCTCTGATGTATTACTAGCTAAAAGTAACATTAACTGTCATTCAACATCAATGAGCTCCAAATGCAACAAATTCCTCTCAGTTTGAGTCACAATTGTTCCTTCCATAAAAAATACATTACAAGTGATGAGTGGAAGTCCACACAGTGGGAACTTAAAAGGCTAGTGGTTGCTAACTAGCATCATGAAAGTATTATTGCAAAGCAATGCAAGACAAAGCACAGAAGTATACATATACTCTTGATGACAAATGGGAAATTTGAAGCAGACAATTTACAAACTTTATAGTGAACTATAAACCCAGCTTTCCCAGCTGTAGCTTGCACAATTTGCCACAGTCTTTGCTCTGTGTAAGCTACAGAGCCAACTTGAGCCGAAGGTTTACCATGTCATTGATGAGGAACATAGGAGCTTCCAACCAGAAATTTGAGAATCAGCTTATGTTTGGATACAAGCAACGTTGCGGAGTATAAATACGGCCAAGTATACAACACTGGAAGAGACACAAAGCAAAAGAAAAGAGGTAAACTGAGCAGCTTTTGCAAAATCAGGACAGAAAGGACAAGAGGATATGGGCACACTCAGGGGGCCTGTGAATGACATAATCTATAAACCAAGTTATGGTGCGGGAGCAGCTGCTGCTGAGCAATTAGATGAGAACTCTGCATTATTCACTATGTCCTCTGTCACTGATAGGTTGTATGAACTCTTAGAGTGTAGGCTTGAAGCTGTTAAAGATAAGAGTCAATTTAAGGTGAAATCCAATCATGCCATACCCCATGAATCCTCTTAGTATGCCTGCAGTGCTAGTTGATGTATGGCCAAGTGTTGAAAACCATCAACCATATATAGCTAAGCACATTACAGTGTTTTACAATTGCTAAGACAGTTTTTTTCAATACATTTAAAAAGTTTCCTAAACTCTTAACATGATTAGCACCACAACATCCGTCTAGGTAGGCTCTACAATTAACACATTTCTTGTTGCTTTGATACAAGACGCATTCAGTTAACACACATTTTAAATGCTTGAACTTCTTTTACACTCAAGCTCCACCAACACCAAAACAAATTGTTTCTCTTTGTGCTATGATTGACTGAATGTTGCTGTTGGAAAACATGAGTTAGTTTTTTGAAAACTGTTGTGTTGTATTTTCAAAATTAGTTTTGGAGTTTTGTTTTATAATGAGGGGGTTTGAGAATGAAATTAACTGCTTTGTCAATTGTGTGTTTTAACTGAGTCAGTGTGTTAAGAGTTAACCAAACTTGTTAAATGTAATGAAAAAAAACAATTAGTAATTTTAAAAAACCCTGAAAACTTAACCTAATAATTATAAGACTGATTTTCATTTTGCTCAAAAGTTACACGTTTTACTAAGTTGGCATTGTATTAACCTTCTTATCCAACATCTGTTGCTCTATATTCAGATCTGCATTCATCAATGAAAACACCAGAGTGATGCTTAACTGTCCACAAGATGCCATTAGCAATCTGAAAAGCATTACAAGGATGGCATTGAGAATGCTCCTTCTAGCTGAGGCAGCAATCTCACGGAGGCTAATGCTGAGCGATGCAGACTAAAAGACTAAGTGCCTTAAAATATGCTGCCATTATCTTTACCTCTTGCATTCTCAATTTTAGAGTCAAGGAGGGAAAGATTAGTTTTCCTTGAAAGTAACTGAGTGACTATTTGGAAAAATTTGGTGATCTGATAGAAATCAGCATACAAGATCAGCAAATGGAAAATATTGATTTATTTATATTATACTTGGCATGTATCATTACAGTACTGTGTATTATTTTACAAGGCAAGGCAAGGCAAGTTTATTTGTATAGCACATTCCGTACCCAGGGTAATTCAAAGTGCTTTACATTTGAAACAAAGAATAAAAAGAAAGTACATTTAATAAAATCAAGCATAAAAAAGTCATATAAAATCATAGTGATTAAAAATTGAATATTTAAAAACAACTGATTAAGATAGTGACGTGCAGAGGTAAAATAGTTGTTTGAATAGTATTGTACAACAATATACTTCTCATGACCAGGTTATTATAGAAGACAGAAACACTTGATCATTGGAGAAAGATTTAATAATAACAAGAACCAAAGCACTACACAAAAATGTTGTATAATAAAAGCTATGAATGACGATGAAATGAGGGAATCAACAAGGGAGGCGTACTCACACTAGACATTCAAAGTTACACCTCTAGACTTTTGACCCTAAACACGCAGTTAGTTGAGTGCTTATGTTAAAATAATAAACCAAACAGGAAAAAAGCCATGCTCTCCCTCATGAGCGAGATTACAACTCTTGTGTTTTGGAAGAGGTATGTCAGGGGGCGTGGCTTATTAACTCATGTGGCTAGTATGTTGTGGGTTGTGCGTTGACATGTAAGTTGTCATGCTTCTCGGACAGCTTAAAATAATAAACCATAGTCATGAATGAGATTTCATCTTTTTCTGTTTTCTTGAAAACAGTCGTAAACTTGAATGTTACCACCTATTTTAACTTTAAGGTCTTTTGCATTTTAGATGTGCAGGGCAGGTTTTTTGTGTTTACTCATTAATTGTGTTGTACAGTACAATAAAAAACCACACACCTAATGGGCTTTTGAACATGATTAACATAACTTTTTTAGTGAAATATGGGATATGGAGGCTCCCTTTGAAGATAAATGAAATATATAAGTATATATAAAATAAATAAATAAATATATATATATATATATATATATATATATATATATATATATATATATATATATATATATATATATAGTCACTGTATTCAATGCTTTAACATTCACACAATTTTTTTTTTTTTAGAAAAATCATATTGATGGTGTCATAGGCCCCCATTTTTGAAGCCCCTAAGATTGTTCTTATTTGTATTTTATCACAAACGCCAAATTCAAATTCCTTTAATGGAACTATTTTGACTAGTTCCTTGTAGTACAATCAGAAAAAAACTGAAAAAACTGAACTTCAAATTAAACAAACTGAGCTCTTCACAACAAATCAGAGAAGAGTTGTCTTCTTATCTATTTAAACATTCTACTTTCATCTAAAAATCAATGCTAAACACAAGTGGACAAAAGAAAGCTAACATACCGGAACAAAAATGTGTGTTCATTGAACAGATCAAAAGAGTTACCACCTAGTCTACCACCTAGCAAAAATCTTTTCAGCTTTAAGTTGCCCTTCAGAACTCAAGTAACCTTGGCCTAACTGCCTGCAAGAAACTCAAGCAGAGTGCACAATTATTTTACAAATTGGGTTCCTCAAACCAAGGAGACTCAGTTCAAATTGCTGGACTGTTCACCATAACATCAGATAGAGTCTACAATGTGCCTTTGCAGCTGCGCATTTGGCACAATCACTCCTGTTCATCTGCAAGCAGAAGCTAAAACAGGGAGGACTCTAGAAGAAACGCAGTGGCATGTGGAAAATATTTTTTCTGGATTAAATTAAGCCCAGTGGAAGGTAATCATCAACTATTATTAGTATAATTTATGGGCTTACAGGGGAAGTCTATTCAATTACTCTGACCATACGTTTGTGTGAAAATGTGCAATTTTTGGCATGATCATACACAGTCTGAGGCTGGTGTAACCCTTACCCTCTCTTTGCATAGGGGTGCTGGTGGAACAACTCTCGTTAGGCTGCTTGTGCAATGCTCCACATTGCAGTGTGGTATTTATAGCAGACGAAACAGCTCGCTGTCATTGGCCACTGTCAATTCTTATAGGTACAAAAACAGGGAGCTCAGAATCCTCCAGAATAACAGATGCACACATGGTAGAAGAGCGTACTCTTCATATAATTTTACAAACTCAGAAGGCCTTATAGAATGACTCATAGTCTCTATTTAGCAACGGCCATAGCGAGGTCATTTTCCCTAGCTGCCACAGACTGGGTAAAGAGTGAGTGCAAATGTTCATCATATGGAAGGCTACATGGTGTGCTATTAGAATCTTTGCCAGAGATCTCATCCATGTGATTATTTCACCACAGCGCAGCAACTTGCTTCATCATCCATCTCATGTGAACACACACCTGCACTTATGCACGCTCGTTTTTGCCACCAAGTCCCACTTTCATTCATTTCATTCCCACAGCATTCAAAACCTATGGGAAGAGATCTTCTTTTTCAAAGAGGCTTACTACACTATCATTAAAACTGATCAGAACCTCTTTATCCCCACCCACTGCACACATTGCTATGGAAACTTAGCCAAGACCAGTCACCTGATATTGGCAAAATGAGCAAGGGGAGCGGGGGAGGGGACTAAGATTCCCCTTGCTCCTGTCTGATCCATGATTTTGAGCTTTATTACAGCCCCCGTCCTGACCTTCTATTCACAGCATGGGGTGATTGTATGTTAAGAAAGTGGCAAATCCTCACACTCTATTACTCCCCCATTCAATCTCAATAAAACGAGCATAAACTATAACTGTCTTTCCTTGGGTTAATAATTCTTCCTCATAATTCACCCCAGGAGACAATTATCTATCGAGGACATTATTAGATTTCTCAGTTCATTACTCAAGTATGACAAATGTGACAAGACAGACATGTATGCATTGCATTTCCAGTTGGCAAGACGTTCTGTTTTATGATCACATGGCTTTGTGCAATAGCCACACAAGTGTATTATTAATTTAAATGACACCACAGCAACACTTGTGTGTGCAAAGGTTTGCGCCACAGAGAAGCATAAACTGCACATTAGAGAAATCCCATAATCACATATTAGGCTTTCGAGTTAATGTTTCACGGCTATAACTGCTTGAGCAGCTGACTCATGCTGAAGGACTTATAAAGCAAAAGCTAAAAAAAAAAAAAGACTCTGTGGGGAATGACGAATGAATGAATTTATGGTTCATTTGTTGACTTTTTGTTGACCCAAAAAGCACTGATTGAAAGCTGAGACTGAATGTTTACAAAAGAGATGATCAGATTGCCCAATCTTACAAAGATGTAAAAGCTACTCAAAGAGTGAGGAAATGAGTGTGTTCAGTGGTGAAATACAGCACACCGTGATATACAAACAAAAGGCTTTTTGATACAGTAGGAAACCAAAGAATTTATTTCACAAGAATTAAAGCTGCAGTATGTGATGTGCCCATCTATGCCTGCAAGCTACAAAAATTGGGATAATGCGCTGATGGTTTAGGGGTACGCTTTTTTGGTGATTTCTAATTTCAAAGTTGGCTTTTCAAACCTGAACCATCAAGTTGATTTGCCACTGTCAAGCTTAGTTAGGGGAAGCCTTTAACTTACTCCAACTGCACTTGTTTTTAAATGAGAAATCTATTTTTCCTTCTATCTTTGGTCTAACCTAGGTATTTTGCATTTAATTTTATAACTCAGTAATTCGACTCATCCAGAGATCTCATACAAAGCATCTTTCAAAGACAATCAACATGAAAAATTTCTCAGCAAAGTCCAAAGCTAAAAAATTGCTGTGAGTAGTGATTTAGAGCTTGGAGCAATCTGACACACTGCCCCTGGTGGCAAGTACATATATCTACAAATACTCGCATCTGGTTAGGGACATCTTTAGGGCAAAACTGTGTGTTTAAGGTAATAAATTCAGGATAACAAATAAGGCAGGTCGAAACTTCATGCTTTTGATGTTGAAGGTGAGCTGATTAAAAACATTATAATTTAAAAGCAATTTCTAAATAACACATCGCTTACGACCAGTTGATGGCACCATATCACACTCAGAATAGTCACGCTAAGGTAAATTGCTTGTCTAGTCAGAATAAAATAAAAACAAAAACATATAAAAGGACTACATGCCCCTAATAGACCATCTATTTTAGAGAGGCTCTAATGATCCTGGCAAGCAAACACAGCAATGTCAAACTAATTCTTTAGTTTCTTTTTAAAAGGTAGAAAGAAAAAAAGTTCCATCTACCTGACACATTACTTTTTTGTTGGTACCCTCCGATAATAATATTTTTCTGTTGGTTTCCGATAATAAAACCAGTTTCATGCTATATGTCAAAACACATTTCCAATTTGTTTCTTTGAACATCAGAGAACTCTAAGATTAAATGGTGACATTTACAGTAACCCTTCAGCATGACGTCATTAAGATTCAAACAGCCAAGCATGCAAAAGGAACTTGTTTATGCACACGCTAGCAAAAATTCTTAATATAAATTACGTCCACAGTGCAATATTGGACATTAAAAGGATGTAATTCTTCCCTCTGTGTCTATGCATGTAAATAAGGCAAATGTTTATTGAGCCTGCTTTCTCAAATCGTATAACTACAATAGGGGCTTGATTAAACCTGAAGATATGTCATTCATCAAAATAATCTAACATATACTGTACAGTTTTTAAAAGACATTCAAGTGTTGTGGCACCTTTATGCTCTGAGCAAAAAAAAGCCCATGCAAATCAATTGATCCGGAAAGAATTTTATTAATGGCCGTCTAATGTTTGAAACTTTTCATCCTATCTACTCTGGAACTAGAGCTTGTAAAGGTATCAATTAAAAGGGTGGCTATAATTACACCATTCATTCCTGTTAAGTGAGATTAACCGAAGAAAGGAAAGAAGCACTATTAAAGGTGAATGCATGTTGAGAGAAAGCACGAGTCCTGGAGATGTAATAACATATTTGACAATGAAAGCTTGTTATCGGTCTGCTTGCTTGCAGGAACTGAGCATTATGGTTGAACACCAGTAGAACAGATTGATTTTACAAGGCTCTTCTGTGAGGCAAATGTTTTCTCAGCATTGATTAAAACAGCAGATTACATGACAGAAACCAAGAAGCCTAGGAAGACTTAGAAGAGTGAAGTCCAATTGTGAAGGGCCTCAGAAGAGATCAGTTTTCTGGGTGTTTGGAACTAAAAAATTTGGTTCAGCTTGTGCACACAACTTCTATGAATTTGACAACATTTTTGTTTGTTTGTTTGTTTTGCAAATTACCACAAGCATCTAATATCCTCTATGTGGGAGTAATCTCCCAGTCGTGTAGTCGATACATTAATCCATACACTCTGGCTCAACCAAAATTCTGATTGGTTGATTTTTTTGCCACCTCAGGAGGAAACGATTAACTGCTGATAAAGGTTAAAACCTAATATATGTAAATAAATACAACAGGCTCATCAGAGTTGAGTGTGCACTATTTAAGCGTGGTTTGGTTAAACAGTAAAAGTTTGCTAACCTATGAGAACAAGCTTAATGCTGCTAAACAGCAAATACAAAACGATTCCAGCTCCAATATTCCAAATGCTTCTCAGATGCTTTAATCCAGGAGATTCACTCGCACAAACTTTTTCCCTGTCTGGGAGAAGTTATTTAGCTTAACATTACTCTCAGCTTATTAACCTCTCCTTAAATATCCAGTTTATCCAGAAAAGAGCCCCTTGCAGGTGATTTCACCAGTTTCATTTCTCATTTCTTCCATCAGTCAACGTGAATGAAATACATTTTGTGTTTATTTACATTTGGAGATCATAACAGACGTGAATGGGTTAACTTGGATACAGCCTGTTTCAACATTCAACCAATCAAAAGAAGGAGCTGAAGACTAAAGTTGACATCTCCTTGGATCAGCCAAGGTGCAAACTCCTGCTCCTCCATAGGAAGCTGCTCAACTGTAGAACTTCGACCAGCCTCAAGGGGGCTGGGGTCAAAGTGTACAAGTTCTCATTCACTCCTATATTATAACTGCTCAACTTTGGAGCTGAAAATAACATGTTTACATGCCTGGTAATGTAATGTTTTAAATTGAGATCACTAGTTTTGATCTTCATGAACACTCTGAATTATTTTAAAGTTGTTTATTTTATGATATATTAAGATTTAAACCTTCAGCCAATCAGATTTCTGTGCAACACCTATGTCCCGCCTCTCTGGACCCATTTTTGGTTACGAGGAAGTGATGTGTACATCATCACTTCCATGATGGCATGACTGGTGACACCCATTCTGTGACTTCATTACCCTTTATACAATAGGTCATGCATGGTATGATTTATACAATCAATGGGGCCAACCACAGCCTCAAAGATAGAATTGGTCAACTGCACAAACCTCTTATGAGCTTTTCTTTGGTTTCTTATATCCCTAATCTAAAAACAACTCATTGTTTTATGACATCACAAAAGCCAAATCCCATCCATAACTCTTAATAGTCATTCCTGAACAGCCTCACCTTGAATCAGAGCCAAACCTAAGCTGTTAGGTGGAAAACCCAGCATGAGTTGTCAATTAAACACTAAAGGGGTGGAGTCATAAGTAGCTGGGCCAGGCTTCCAAACCCAGTATCTTGTGAATATAAGTACATAAGTGAATATAAGTGTGATGAAAAATCAACTAAAGAAAAAGTATACTTGCACTGTTGACAAACTTTAGTTACAATGAATTGTATGATAAATCCTGTATACTGGTTATTATCTGCACTATACAAAAAATAAGATAAAAAAGACAAATGGCTTTGAAGTTAACAAAATAGTTATCCATTAAAATGTAAACACTTTGACGATAATAACTCCTGCGTTATAAATTATATGATCTTCTGTTGTTAAATGTTAGATTTTTTTTTACGTAACACCTGTTTCGAAGTCCCGATATATTTTATTTTATGTGGTGAAAAAATGTTTCTATTTAGGGCAAACTAAACATTTTTACTCATGCTGTACTATAACAATATACTTCCAAGAGTGTTGGGTGAAAGTTGAGTAGACTTATTACATTGCCACTATTATTGTTATATTTAACTCTTGAGCGGAAGATTATAGTAAAACATGACCGTTTACTGAGAGAAAAAATGGCAATCAAGTCAGACATTATGATAACTTTACTTTTTTATTTATAAAAAACAACGCAGCCAACTTTGTAAAGAAAAACCATGATTGAACTATTTTTTGTGCATGTGGAACTGCTTTTTTAATGTTGTGTCAGTGGCTCCTTCTCTGTATAACAGTTGATCAATACTAAATTATAATTTACCCTTCCGTTCAACTTAACTAAATCTGGCAGTATTTTGTAACTAATTTATTAACTCAAACTGTGTGGCTCGTGACATAAAATACCTTTATTAAACATTTATTACAATGTTGAATGCTTGTCATCTACACTCCCTTTCAATGTCAGTCAATTAAGGCATCCCCAAACTCACAAAATGAGTTCAATTTATTCCTAAAGAAAAGAAAATGAGCACAGGGTATTAAAAATAAGTCTTAGACCCCGCAGCAGGGAATGTCTTGGAACATCTTGTTTCGGGGCTGAGCGAAGCGCCGCTGAATCTTCACCAGGGTGTAAAGTAAACACTCGGAGAGGATTTCTGCAGTGGCTTCTATCGCTTCTGGCCACCTAAACATGGACTCTCCAAAGCTCTTGTGATGTCTGCCCTCCGATCAGCGAACCAGCTCTGTACATGCAGCGTTCAGAAGCCCGAACACAAACACAAACATTCATTAACGCTCGTCTGTGCTGTGTTTATGTTGTGGATCGTATGCGTTTATACACAGTGCATTCGCTGTAGCAGCTTCTCTGATGTGAACAGCCACTCTTTTACTCAGTGCATGCGTAAAATGATCGAATTAACCCTCCGGTCAGAAGCAGGCTCTTATAGCGGCGCGAAAACACAATACGAGCGGCGAGCCAGACCGTTATTTTAACCGTTCAGCAGTGAACGCAGCTAGCAACAGGCCGGGATGGAGAACTCGCGGGCTAGAAAACCCGCCGTTGTTCAAACCTCACGTAGTGGAATAGAACAGCGACAAGCTTACCTTTCTTTGGCACGAGCAAACGTGTATCTCCAGAGCACGTAGGCTTTAATGAAAAAGGGATGCTTGGCGAGTCGCGGCGGAAACAGGAACTGGAGCGCTTGACTGCTGCTGTCTGAATTCTCTCTTCTGGCTCTTGAGGAGGCAGCTCGGCTCGGCTGTCACGGACCCGCACTGCGCATGCGCGTGTCAGATCACCAAGATACAGTGTTCCTCGGCATCCTGCGATTTCTTGGATGAAAAAATCGACGATTTTGTGTGTTTTATGTGTGCTTTGCGTCACTGATTTTCGTATTCTTGTGACAACAAAGCGTTTCCCTAATAGGAGCATGCAGAAGAAAAAAAGTGGCGTATGTTTTCGGAATAGATTTATTTAATACAATTTTCTGAACACTCCAGATTATATAATATCAGCTGAAGTTGATAAAGCTGCTGCTCATTTGAAACTACACTGCTATAAATAATGTATGGTTACAAGAACGCGTAAACGTTAGCCTTTCGTTGCGTAATAGAACCAAAAGGGACCGTGGCAGGAAGTTTCTGGTTGCTAATAAATAACTAAAATGGAACGTTCTGACGTTATTTTCTGGTTGAAAAAATAGAAGAAGTTATTTTTAGGTTCTTAAAACAAAATAACCAAAAGACAACTAATAAATAAACTAAAAAAACTACAAACTCTTATTCCAAATAGTTTATTTGTAAAAGAACAACTGTAATTTATAGACCATTTCAACATAACAAAAATGTCATGGGGTTTCTGCTCAACAAAATGTCAGTATTTTTTTTTACAACATATTCTCTGTTTTCTTGAAAGACAATAAATACATGCAACGTGTAACACTGTTTTTTAAACCCGCGTTAGGCCCAATTAAGTGTTTTCTCTAACTTTTCCCAACTTATTATATATAATTATGACAAACCAATGTGTCTCCTTTCTGAACATGATATGTTTGTCGAAGTTTTACTAACTTTGCTACTTTTCCTCAGAATTGTAACAACTTTGTGGTTAACTAAATGTTGAAATTGCCTCTTTAATGCATTTTGTTTTTACCATCAACATCTACAGAGGACTAAAACAATATTTCAGATTAACGCTACACATTAAAGTTAAACACATTAAAACTGCTAATTTAAATTAAAAGGTTAAACTGTTAAAATTAAAATTAATTTAATAATAAACAATTATTTCGAAATCAACCAATTAAACATTTAACTGTCGCATTTTGGGCATTTTCTTCTATTTCAAGGGTTCTTTTGTGTATAACTTCCATGTTACCCAAACTTGATTCCTCTCTGATGCTACAAGTCTGTAAAATTATATTAGAAATATATATCCATCCTTCTGACCACCCATCCATCGGCGTATTTACTCGTTTTTGTTACTTTACTCCCACCCTGTGGCTGACTAAAGAAATGGCACAAAGGAAATCCTATGTTTACGCCTGTCTTTTTTTTTGTTACTGTAGTAGGACTAAGAGCAAGCCTTGTTAAATCGAAGTGTTCGGGGTGTTAAAGGGTTTATACCTGACGAAACTACCCAGTAATTTTATTTTTTTTACTAATTTTGTTAAAAAGCCATTGAACGAAAATATAACGCTAGAACAGCGTGGTCGTTTCGAGGCCTATGATATGGGAATATCTATCTATATATATATATATATATATATATATATATATATATATATATATCATACGTAAATATGGGAACATCAAATGTGTTTCAGCTCGTCCCCTAGCAACGCGTTCCGCAGGTGTTTGTTATCACGCGGATGCCAGTCTCGTGCCAGTTAAAGGTTGGAAACGTCACTTTGCGCATGCGCCTTACATCAACTCAGTTCCATAGCAACCGCAAAACATGGTGAGTTCATATTCATTCTGCTTTTGAAATACTTTCCCCTAGAGCCTTTTAAAAACACAGTTATTTTGTGCTTAGCTAGATAAACACGTTTAATGGTGGTTATTGTGCAAGCTGTTCAGACAATATGCGTGTTTTGCCTAAATTTGAAGCCATCTTGCTAGCTGTTAGAATTGGGGTTTAAATCTTGATCCTTCATTGGACTGTTTGTTAATTTGCCTTTTTATGCCTTTTTGGGCATTATTTAAGCACTAGCATAATGAAAATGTGAGTTTGGCTTTACTGTTAAATTGACTGATATTTGTCATTTTTTATTGTCAATGAACTAAACGAAGCTTTAGGTTCAAAACGATGTTACATTTATGCAAACTGAACGCAAATTCAATTCTGCTTTCTCCCTCCTCAAAGATCAGTTATAAAATTATATTTAAAATGACAACGAATGTTATAACTACAATGGTTATGAACTGCAACATAATTAATATCTAATTAATCGATGGAGTTTTGATAATAATGCAATGAATACTCGTAAAAATATATGCATCAATATGAAGAAAACATAAATGTACTACGGTAAAAGGAAAACAATAAGAATAACACTTAGAATTTTAAAACAGGCTATCATACAAGATAAGAAAATTTGCTGGGTTCTTAACTTATTAAATATTAAAAGCATTTCAACAAAAGCATAGCAAATTTCTATCTTCTGAGTTGGATTGTTTGCTTAGTTGTGTTAAAGACTATATGTTAAAGACAGTATATTTTTCTTTTTTCTGTTTTAGGCAAAAGCAACAACAATCAAAGAGGCCTTGGGGAAATTGGTACGGGTAACTTCGGTGAACCTTCCATATTTTTTTACGTAATCATGGAAGCGAAAGTGTTAACTGTAGAACAGTCAGAAACTACACAGTTTTAGTAGTCGGTAGTGGACAGGTTTGATCTTTCATTCCGTTTTTCATGAATGCATACACCCACAGATACGTATGCATGCTTAGATGGGATTTTGTGTACTAGGCAAGCTGTCCAAAAGAAGGCTTCGAGTCTTAGGTGTGAACAGTAGCCCCCAATAAGATATTGAGGAGATATGTATAGGAAGGATTATGAGGTTAATGCGGTCTCCCGTCCACGATAATTATCTGTCATGAAATAACAAAATTAGCCTTGACAACATTACTTAAACTTTACTGATTTTGGGAAACAAACAAGTTAGTATTTTACATAATGGGGTATGTACATCTGTTACAAGATGTATAGATTCAGCACATCACTAAACTAGAAGTCGGCCATGTTGGAGATACGCCCCAGAGAAAGACTGACCACTTTTAAGCAAGAAAATAGTCAATTACTATCATGTTTTTTTGCTGTGTTAATCGATCGGACAGGAAAAAACATTTGAAACAAAAGTTAGATTAAATCAATGAAACAAGTTTAAAAAAACTGTCAGAGGAAAGGAGGCACTTGTGATAAGAGAATTAAAAACATTTGTTCTTGTTTTCATTTCTCGTCAGATTGGCGAAATATTTGTCCGATATATATGTATTTTCAAGTATCTTGCGGGGAAGGATGGAGTTTGACAGGTGGACAGGTGGTTTTAAATGTGGTGGATCTACCGTGCTATAGTGGTGAAAAAGGAGCTGAGTAGAAGGGCTCGATTTAGAAGTTTAGATGAGTTTAGAAGTTCTCGATTTACCGCTCAATATATGTTCCTACTCTCACCCATGGCCATGAGCTCTGGGAGATTTATAACTCTGGGTGACCGAAAGAAAAAGATCTTCAATACAAGCGGCCGAAATGAGCTTCCGCCACAGAGTGATGGGGCGCTCCCTTAGAGATAGGACGCGGAGCTCCGTCTTTCGGGAGGAGCTTGGAGTAGAGCCGCTGCTGGGCATCTTTCCTTTGAATTCTGACCTGGGATAAGTGGACCAATCTAGTCTAATCTAGCTATACAGAAAACATAGGTGTAAAAATATGAGTAATAAATACATTTAAATTGTTCATTTTGACTCCTTTTTATTGTTTTCCAATTATTTATATACAAATTTAAAAAAAATCATATGTTCTATATATTTAAAAAACAATTCACATATATGTGGATGTAATTCCATATAGGTAGCTTAAAATTTAAGTAAAAAGGATATATTGCTTTTGCATTGTTTCTTGGTCACAAAAAAATCTCAAAATCTCATTTTATAGTCTACCCTAAAAGGCAAAACACATATATCTCTGCTTTTCTATAATACCTAAACGACATAACAATGCCATAAAACGATAAAACCATAAAAACGCCACATTTCCTCAGACAGTTTTTTGCACTCTTCTTCTTGATTTCATGTGACTTTTGGCAGTCTGTAGAATTTCTATATTTTTTTTCGGTCCGACCGATTAACGCAGCCTAAAAACAGTAATTGACCATTTTCTCTCTTAAAGTGATGAGTCCCATTCTGTTTAATTGTATTTTCTCTGGGGAGTAGCTCCAACATGGCCGACTTCACCACGCAAACATGTTATTGATCTGGGGTTACATTTTAAAATCAATTTTTATCAGTTAACTGTATTTTTTCTGTTTAACTCTCTTCAATACATTGTGCTCCACTTTGCGCTTTACAAATGCATTTTACTGTCCTATGGATCACCAATCTTCTTATACATTCAGTCAAAACTACTTAAACATTCAAAACTAACATAAACTCATGGTAGAAAAATCTGTTCATTTAGTGATTACATTTACATTTATGCATTGTCAGACACCTGTCCAAAGCGTCTTACAGTGGAAGAGAGACAATATGCAGTTTGTTACACAGTCAAAGTCTAACTCAGTTCGCTCGTAATAGAAGTTGTATCAACTGATCAATCAACAATAGGAGGAAGGAAATAAAGGGAAAAGGGGAAAAAAACATTTTTATTTTCATTGTAAATGTTCATTGAAGAGAACAATTCGACAGTTTCAGCTAACAATTTCACCAGATGCTTTTTTTTTTTCAAGGAAGAAAAAACGGGTGAAAAAGCTTGCGAGGCCACCTATATAAAGCTTTACGGCCAAATTCCTCCAATTGAAAAGATGGATGCCTCTCTTTCTAACCTTGCCAACTGCGAGTATGTCCAAAACGCTCTGCTACGTTTTACTGTTTTTTTTTCTGCAAATAACCCTGACATCTGAACATTTCACCCTTCCAGAAGACTGTCCTTGTCTTCAAACTGCATTGAAAAAATTGCCAACTTGAATGGATTAAGTAAGTACACTACGATTTTGCTTATTTAATAGCTGCAGAATTTAATGGTTTTATTTTCTTGCCGTTAATAGAAAATCTGAAGGTATTGTCTTTGGGAAGAAACTACATAAAAAACCTCAACGGACTCGTGAGTGTACATCATCTACAATGACTTTAAGTGAACGTATACAGAGGGACTGCACAGTTTAAAAAGGGCATTTTAATAGAAATTAACAAATCGATCTTAAAAGTCTATCTAATAGAAATCTTTATTGCCATCGTGTTTTTTTTTCTCACAATTATTAATGGCTGTCTGACAAGCCAACAATGGCTTAAATTATCTAAAGGTGGATATGATTAGTGGAGTTAAACTTCTCAACTGATTCTTAGGGAATGTGAATGTGTGCGCTGCATATTAACTGGGTATCAAAACAAATGTACATAGCTTAAATATGTTTAAGCATGTTGATATGGGGTGCATCTGCAACATTTGAATTTGACTGCATTGTTGTCATGTACAAAGTCTCAAGTTTTGTTGGGAACAAAAAAGCCTTGTCCGCCCCCCAGGAGGCAGTGGGTGACACTCTCGAGGAGCTGTTGATCTCCTATAACCTCATAGAGAAGCTTAAGGGAATTCACGTCATGAAGAAACTTAAAGTTTTGTACATGTCCAACAACTTAGTGAAGGAGTGGGGTAAGTGTTAAAGGCAGGGTTTTGCTTCTTGCCTTGGGGAGGATGTCTAAAGTGACTCTTTTTTTTCTTTAGGGGAGTTCCAGAAGTTGGCAGATATTCCATCATTGGTGGAACTTATTTTTGGGGGGAATCCTTTGGAAGAAAAGCACTCTGCGGATGGAAACTGGATAGAAGAGGCAACTAAGAGACTTCCCAAACTTAAAAAGCTAGATGGTAAGTAGCAACTTTGGATCATTTTAATCCATTTCAGTCTATATATACTGGTATATGTTGTTAGAATTTTGAATTATTTATTTTTTAATTGATAAAAAGACTTACACCAAAACTTTTTTTTATATAAAATTGTTTAGGGAAACTGGCAAGCTCTTTAAACTTTCTTACAAACACATAACCCATAGATTATAATGCAATGTTTTCTGCATAAGTATTTGGTTTTTCTGTTAACTGAGTAGAAATACAAATATATAAATTTACTTGAAAGCACTGGAGAGTAGACTATTTACAGTTTATAAATGTGAAATAGAACTTTTGTTTGTGATTTATGGAATATAACTCTTTGTTTCTTTATCTGCATTTTTAGGAAACCCTGTCATCAAACAAGATGAGGAGGAAGCTGAAGGAGAAAATTAATGCAATTAGCTGTTTTATAGAATTGGTGCATATTCTTGTAGCGCTGCAGCATTTTATCTTTTAAAATCTGTGCAATATTTGCATTGAATACATAATGAAACTATAAATGTTATAAACAATAAACACTGTGGTTATTTCTAGCTTAATCCCTTTCAATATTTTTTTATACTTATATAGATTATGCTGAATCAGATCAAATTGTTTTTATGAACATGGTTATTTCTATTTGAAATTATTCATTCACAAATCACATCAAAACATTTGATGGCTAACAAATGATATATTTCTGGTTAAATAATTTAAATGTGTACATTTTTACCGCATAGCACATTTCTCACAGCGGTGCTAGGTATATGAAAATATATTTAGAGCAACCATTTCAGGTTAAAACTGATGTTTAGAAACATATTTTGTAAAACTTTTATATTCACAAATATGAAATATTCTTTTTTATATAGTCTTTCATGACACTTCGACTATGGTGTGTTATCACAGTAATGTAATTACACATATTGCAAGCATGTTTATTTTTATGCACCTAATAGCATATAACACATATAAACATATAAGGTTCTAAAAACATTCCTGTAGCCATGATTTGAATTTTATATTAACAGTTGTACATGTTATATTTTTTACACTTGTATAGTTTTATGGAACTGCCTTTTTTGGCTGTTCCGCTAATAAACTTGAATGGTGCATGGATTTAGTTGATTTTGGTATTGTTTTTTAATAAGTTTTGTATTTGAAAAGTATCTCTATGTTTATGCTTAGTTATATTTTTATTATTATTACTATTGTTTTGTCGATTTTAGAATGCAGAAGTATATTCTTGAACAGCAGAGGGCGGTAAAGTGCTTCGAAATGTAAAGCAACCACGCAAATTGTGGCAGTTGAGTTTCAGACAGGTTTTAACACTACATTTACATTTTAGCGATAAACAGGCTGTCAGTACCTGGTATCTGCTTTTTCACCTGCTCACACGCTAACTTGTGTCTTTTCAGACAAACACGTTTGGAACGTTTTATTATTTATGATAAAGAAGAGCGGTAAAGGAGGGCTTTCACTATAATGACGTGCATAGTTTACTAATTCAATTGGTCTAGATTCACGCCAATCATTGAGCGCGCCAAAAGAGACAGCTAATCAAAACAGCGTAAAGTTCATCAACAAGGAAGTGGATGTTGCCTAACGACAATCAACACCAGAAAGGGAAAATGCAGCAAGAAAAGAATGTTAAAGTTAAACAAGTCATCACATCTCTGTGTAAACTTCTGTCTGTTTTAAGCGTGGAGTCGATTCCTGCAGCTGAGACATTCAGGAGGGCCAAATTCAACAAAACAGATGCGGTAGGAAAGACCTCAACTTTCATTTATGATCATTCGCATTCGTTGATTTACTGTGGTACCACAGGGTGACAGACTTTTTTTGCTAAATGATAATGCAGTTAGATAACATATAGTTAAAATAGATTATTATTTCATAAATATTGTGCATAAATAAGCAAATATTATGTACCCGAGTTGCAAGTTTGGTGTATAGCATCTCTTATATCCCCCACTTCATAATGTAATTTATGTTGATTAAACAACTTATAATCAACCAGATAAACCTCTGCTTTCAGGTGATGGACATGTGGAATTTGTTATACAGGTTTCTGCAGAGAGCCTTTACTCTGGATTGTGCTTGCCAGGGAAAGGACGATTTTGGTAAGAATAACTGAATTGACTCTTTTTTTTTAGGTTGTTTAAGTTATGTTTTACTGTTTGCGTTGTGCTTCCAGTCATGCAAATGCAGTTTGTAAGGAGTGCTTTAAGCCACTCCGGGTATGGGGCTGCATGGGTGCTGGACTCCAGGACTCCCAGTCACATTGGTGAGGTGGGGAGCCGAGATTTGCTCCTGGCCCTCAGCTGGCTGTTGTCATCAGGGAATCATCTGGATGCTCTACTGGTAGAGAAAGTTAATCAGCTAGATCCTCTCTCATCCACACCGATGGTGAGACTCTGAGTTTTACTACTGAACTACCGTACACTATAAAAAATATCAGTACATGGCATATAACACCAAATCGTTGTCTTTAATCATAGGGGTGCCATTTAGAACCATTTTCTAAAAGTGCTTTTTAGAATCAACTGTGCTTATAGCCAAAGACATTTAAACAGAAGTGTATTTTTTCGCATTGCATTTCTATGTAGATTGGTTCTAAATAGCGCTTTTGGATACAGGTACTACATGGCACTAATTACGATTATGTAATGATAAATGATAATTATGAGCCAAAGAACCAGATTTTGTGCTATGTAACAGATTTGTTTAGGGTGTAGTAATCTAAAAACGTTATTGGTAATAAAATTCTCTGGAATGAACGTGAAGAATATAATGTTGTGATATATATTTGCTTGTGAAATGTTCAGAAAAAAACGTTTGCTGGCAAAATAATGTAATTGGAAATGTTTTGTAAATTAAAAAATGTTTTGAAAAGAATGTTTAGTGTTGTCTATATAGGGCCAGCAGAGAGCAGAAAAACACTACAGTTTGTCTATAATGGCGTGTATAAAACTAGTTTTTTCTAAAAGTGCTCACATTGTTGGTTTAATATTGTTCTGGAAGTCTCTCTAGAACATGACAAAAGACTGAGATGCTAATTGTTTGTGTTTGTGAAAACACAATGATTAACACCTATCTCCCTTCTTTCTATGTCTAATTGGCTGCACATTTAAAGTAAAAGAGCCGTAGTGTTGCTGTGTTCAGTACAGGAGAGCATTAGTAATTATATTGTGTTTATTTTTTAACTCATCCTGTGCTGTTCATGCTACTTGACAATATGTGTGAATTTCAAGCAGCATGATCAGATATGGAAAATGTATGTACTATAGTCAAAGATTTCAAAGGTGTGTTTTCCATTGGGAATAAATAAAACAATATTTTGGATTGATTGAAGCTAAATTTAAGATATTTATAAGATAAAATCTTTATTTTGGACCTGTAAAACCAGGAATCATCAAAAACAGTCCTGGAGGGCCACAGCCCTGCACATTTTAGTTACAACCCTGCTCTAGCGTGAATACTACTCTCACTTCAGACAAGGCAAAATTATCTTAATTAATGCAACAAGTGTGTTTCATGATGGTTTGGATGCACCCAAAATGTGCAGAACTCTGGATCTTCAGGACCAAATTTGATGATTGCTGTTTTAATTCAACACCCCCAAATAATCTCAGAGTAGACACAGTATAACTATTAACTAGAATAAGTCACTTTAATTTCTGCTTTAACTTATTTTAAAAGTCTAATCGGTATTGCAATTAAATGGAAGGCCAAGAAAATCTTATTTACTTTTTGGATCAATTTTAAGTTTATTAGTAAGATTCAGTGTATCCAAACATGACTTATGTGCCATCACAACTAATAGTTCATCTAGACCAAACATCGTGTTCTCAATTTGTTTTTGTAAATTTGGCATGTATTCATATCATTTATGTTCATAAAATGCAAAATTATTCAGAAATACATGAGACAAAAAGGAAGACCATTGACTATTAAATTGCTGCTAAAACAATTGGTGCATAAATATGGTTCTGTATGGAGTCTTTAAGCATGTCCACATAAATCAGAATATTGAGCAGCAAATCAGCATTTTAATAGGATTTCAAAGAGGATCACGGTGCTGGGAAACTGAAGCCTGAAGCAATGGCTGCTAACTATTTTGTTTTCCCACTAGAAGAATAAATACTTATATAAATAAAATAAATACATAGATAAATAAATAAAAAATTATTCTCAACATACATTATTTTTCAAGGTTGATTTTTCAATGCAGTACACGCAGATGTTTTTAGCATCTAAATATTTGCTTTTGGCAACAAGAACAGAAATTACACTCACTACAAAAAAGTATGAAAATATTATATTCTCAGCATAAAAATGCTTGGAGTTAATCAAATATTTGTCTCATTTACTTGTGTACTTATTTGTGAGATGATTTACACATTTTTCTTCCAGTTGCTTGATTACTAATGGCATAGCTTCATGTTAGATTCCTCAAGGTCTCATCAGCAGCCAGGATGAGCTAGTGTTATGTAGTCCTGGAGAAGAGGGGAAAGTGCAGAAGGAGCTGGTAATGCAAGCACTGCAATGGCAGTATGGGAAACTGAGTCTCCAATGGAAGAGCTTATTGTCAGCTCAGGAGGAGAGCTCCAAATACACTCACAAGGTAAGGTAACATTACAAACCTATGACAAGCTATAAAAACCAAAACCGCTATAAAATATCTATTGCATAACACCAGAAGATTGAAAATGCCTCAGTTACAAAAACCCAATGCTGTCTGTTAATGACAATTAAGAGCAAATATAAACAAGAATCTTGAGT
This sequence comes from Danionella dracula, assembly GCA_900490495.1. Classification (NCBI taxonomy): domain Eukaryota; kingdom Metazoa; phylum Chordata; class Actinopteri; order Cypriniformes; family Danionidae; genus Danionella; species Danionella dracula. Next base: position 3,614,108 of record UELW01000067.1, on the reverse strand, counting down.
TCATGTGGAATAATCAGAGTAGATATTCCAGTTTCTCCAGTGCAGATAACGTGGCTTTGTTTTTAAAGACATCAGCACTTCACCTGAAGTTCTAATATATGAATTTTCTCAGATATGCACTGCAGCGACAACCAATCCGGAACTTCGTAGAGGAGTGACGTGTGTAGTCCAGAGGGGAAAAAAAAAACCACATCAACAATGCATAAATTCATGTTAGATGCATAAATGGATGAACATGGTCAGCAACAATATTCATGTAGGCAATGACAGTTACACGATACTCAATTGGTGCCTAGAAGATATCCCCTACACCATTATACCACCACCATCTTCATCATCATCTTGAATCGTTGATACAGGGCAGTGATAGATGCCAAATTCTGACCCTACCATCCAAGTGTCGCAAACTAATCAAGCCAAGCAATATTTTTCACATTTTTTATTGTTAAATTTTAGTGAGCCTATGTGATTTTTGGGTTCAGTTCCCTTTTCTTAGTTGACAGGCGTATTCTTCTAATGTGCTTTTCTTTTTATGTAGCTTACTCACCTCAAGGTTGAACATGGTGTGCATTCATAGATGCTCTTCTGCATAACTCTGGTAACGAGGGGTAGAAAGTACTGTTGCCTTTCTATCAGCTCAAATCAATCTAGCCATTCTCCTGTGGCATCAAAAGGGCATTTTCTCCCACAGAACTGCCCCTCGGTGGATAGTAGATGCCAGAAATTAACCCATTCTTCCCACATTATTATCTAACTGTATCAGAAAAGCACATTTTAAACATGACCTGTGAAATTATTTCTTTTTCTGTAGGTCATTTCCAGTATCAGACCTTCTGCTGTCCATCAACCTCCTGTCACTGGTTCCCATCATATCAACATGACTTCCTCTGCACTTGACAAGGTGACATGAAAACACTGGAACATTTCCCTGAAATATTGACACAAGGGCTTGTCAATTTTAAAATTTTTGCATTAAAACTGGGTCAGGGTTATGAGTTCAGCCCCTGATCATTGTTAGTACATGACAAGTGACACCTTTCACTAATTTAGATTCTCCCCTGAGATTTCTCATCACATTTGTATTCCTATTGTGTAGTTTAAGTGCTTCTATCCGTCATCACAGCATATGGTGATCAGCGCTCAATAATAACTGCCGAAAGCGAGGTAACAAGCTCATTTCAATCGACGAATGATTGCATCCACCTGCCAATGTGTTTTTCATGCCATGGCTTTGTCTGAGGAAGGTTATAAGGAAGTATCTTCCTCCTAATGCACCTAATGCCCTGCTTGAGGCTGTGACAGATTGACAAGGTGGGAAATCCTAGTCTTTTGAAGATGTTGGAGCTTTGAAGTCAACAAGCCCACATTTTCCCGTTTCTCTTCGATTCTCTCTTGTACTTTAGAAGGTTAACAAGTGGATTTTGTCTCAGAGAAAAAAGCATTCCCTCTTGACATCCCTGAATCGGCTTTTTAGATTTTTTTCATGAACTGTACTTTTTTTGACTTTCCACAAATTTTGTTATTAAAAAAAACAAACATAAAATGTACTTCTAATGATTAAGAAAAAAGGCAAGTTGTTTTTTTTCCTGCTATTATTTCCATCCTGGTGTTGTGTAGAGATATGTCAATGCAAAGAGCATTTGAGTGGTTATCATTTGTTGATTTATGTCGATACTTTTGTTTTCTTCGTCTAATTTTTAAATGAAACTAATTGTAAATTATTTTGTTGAAAAATTGTTTCTTTAGATTTGAAATTCTTAAAAGCAGAACTATGTTGTGCTATTCAACATTTGGTAAAAAACGCTGACTGTATCTTGATAAATTATATGTCTATTTTAACCACTAAAATAGAAATTTAAACTCGTATACCTTGTATTCTAACTCCACTGACTTGAGGGTGACGGTAACATAGAAGAAACAGACTTTGACCCAACACCTTGAATAATTCTAAAGTATTTGCTTCATATCCAAACAAACTGCTCCACAGCCAGTGATTGATCTGTGACCAGAAATTATTTAAATGTCTTTGTTGATCTTTTATTAAACAAATAGATGATATTTAGATGGCAGGATATGTTTTGTGTGCCAAGTTTGGCCTATCTAAAATAACCTTTTCTGAACACTTATTGTTGGTGCAAAAATAAACACATCTTTAGAATTGATAAGATTATGAGCAAGAATTTATTTAAGAACAAATGCCACATTATTGCAAGTGTAAGGAAGCAACGTGGAGCACATTCTCATTTTCTGTACGGTCACCATCATCACAGCAGATAACACGATCTCACAAGTGTGCACTTGCATTTAATATTGTGAGCAAGTTTGCTAAGAAAATAAACATATTAGGTGAGCTGTCCAAAAATTTTTGCAAACCATGGCATCTCAGAGTGTGATCTTCCCCTGCCACTTTTGCACGCTTAAACAGCTCAACGCATGCTAAAAAAAGGTTAAAAAAAGAAGGCTACTGGTAAATTAACAAGTCAATGTGTATTTTTTTTTAGTAAAAGAAGATGGAAAGATGAGTCTTGAAAAGTGCTTTTAAGTTCCAACTGGTTGGTGCAGCAGATTTTATATGTGCTTTGTACTTGTTTTGGTAGTTACATAGCTAACATCATTAGCTGTTGCTTGTATACGACAATTATCAGACTATAAACTGAAAATCCTCCTACATCTCTTTTTATTTTACATTTTAGCAAATCTAGTGGAAAAATAATGAACTGTAATATTCTTTATTTATGCACATTAGATTATTAAGCCTGATTTGTACTTCTGCATCAACTCGACGAATTTTCACCTGGGTAGTCTGCGTACTTCTGTGAAGTCACCATTCTGTGAAGCTCAACGTGCACCTCTAAAAGGTTGTAACTACACATCAAGGCTTCGCATACCTACGCAGACCAATAGCTCTGTGATTAGGTGAAGCGGAGTAGTCCTCTCTCTTTCTGGGTTTCGCTCAGTGTTAAATGCTGGATTATGAAATAAAACATCGGCGATGAAATAAATAACCTTTCTTTATTATCTGTGCTAAGTTAGCATGGTCATCATCTCATGTTGTGATATTGATCAGTTTAGAGACAGTGCTTCTACAGCAGCAGCATATGTTTGTAAAGAAGTTATATTCAAACAATTTATGATAAGGTAAATAAAACCCATCTTTTGTTAACATCTGTGTTGTCGTTTGGTTTGCTAGCAGTTGGCATTCTTATCAGACCTTGTTTACAAATGGGTGTGCGCAGAGCTTCTGCAATGGGCAATTCATCGATTTGACACAAAAGTATAAATCAGGCTTCTGTAACATTAAATATAATGCAATACGTTTTTCTACAGTTTAAAGTACAATACAGTTCCTAAATTAGGGTTTGTATTTTTAATGTGTAACCCCAAATTTTAAAGTGGCCCTTTAGGCCACCCTTGAGAAAAAGTTCCCCTTTTCATCCTTTAGAAAAAGGTACCCCTGTTGGCAGACAGGTGAAGTCCAGCAAGCGATTTGCTATGAACTTGATTGGACATGGCCCACATAAAATTGGGTATTTGTATGATGTTCTTTTTCTTGAAATTGTGAACAAAATCCTGTCTCGAACTGTATGTAATCCAAACTGAAATGAAAATGGCAAGTAACTTTTTCTTAGACACCTTTTTAAAATATGGGTTCGATGGTAGGCAGTAGTTATGAGCTGATCTTTTTTTTTCATGAACAATTCACATTTTTTACAAACAAGTTTGCAGATTCTGATACTGATTTCAGATTTTTTATAAGTATAAGGTACAACATGTTTTTTATCATTTAAATAAGACATTTAACATCCGTGGCTGTTTAAAATGATATTTATAACTATCCAAATATGGCTACACACAATTGACATTTAAGACTTTACAAACCTCACTAAATCTAGATTTAATGTGTGTGTAAAGTTCTAAACTACAATCTTTTTGCTTTAAATTTGTCTTCAATTATGAAGTTAAAGGTAAAGAGGCATAATTGTACATTACAAACAACTTCATGTACTAAACACCCAACATCTGAATAGTTTATCTTTATCCTTGCAAAAAAAATGAAATACATATTTGGAATTGGTGTGTGAAAAATGGTAGTATAAAATATATAATAAATGTGTTTAATTTTATGCGACTTATTTGCGAAGGGTTTGTTGTAAGCAACAAGGAATTAATATTAGTTAGTATATTAAATATCCACATGTTCTTATTTCATGGTTTTCCTTTATGTATTTCGTCCTCATTTTTGGAGGAATTGAAAATGGGATCTTCACTTGAACAGGTTGCACCATAATTGCGTATCGCCATACTTGTAAATGCACATGGACATGGCACAGAAACACACCATTGGGCAACCTCATTTCATCATCGCATTAGATGCATTACGACTGTCCAAATCTGTTTGAATGTCATGCTGTTGATAGTTGCAGCTGTGCCCTTGTTTGTGTCAGCCAATTTCTGTTGTCACTGTGTACTTTTCCCTCTATGAGTTCACCATAACCGCATGTACTATATGTCTCAAAACAAATCAGCCTGCGGTGCCAGCAAATATTCCACATTTCAGATTGCATAGGCTAGTTTTTTGCTTGTTATTTAATAGCTTTCACCAGGTATTGCAGCGCTTGGCCTGTCAGGTTTGAGTGTATGAATTATACGGTGGGAGATGTGTTCAAGCCCAGGTTAATAGATCTTTCTCTTTTAAGTTAGCTCGGGCAGCTGAGGGATCCCTCTCTCTCTCCCTGAAGCCCTTCAGCCTGTGTGGGGTGCTGAGAGGATTTATCTGTCCCTGTGGCACTTCTGTCTAACCGCAGAGACATGCCATATTAGTCAGACTCCTAGAGGGCTAAAATTGTTCCTGAATTTAGATCAAAGCAGCTGCCAAATGTGCACAAAACTGTACTAACACTGTAGTGCCATGGGAGGATTCATTGTTTAAAAACAACAGCGTTACTTGGTGTGTAATTAGGATTTTTCTCATCGTCACTTTGTCTTCCAGGAGCTGGAGCGGATACAAATGCTAAATGGAATTCTGGAGGCGTATCTGGATTGGAAAGTACATGAACCTCTGTTCTGGTGCTGGATGGTACGGTCTGCCTGCTTGGTTACACTCTTTTATGTGAAAATCTGTTTATTTGTAAAGGCACATGCTGTTCGGCCTTGTGCATGAGTTTTAGAATTACTGGCCACATATTTCTGGTTTATATACATCTATATAATATCTAGGGATGGGTCTTTTTTTTTTTTGCCCTTGAGACTGAGTCATTTGATTTTGAGGATCTGCTGACACCGAGTCCCAATCCAATACTTTTCTAATACATAAATAAAGAATAAAGAACACTGAAGAAGCTATTTATGTGATTTATTTAAATTCGTTTTTTTTTTTATATTCAACTTCTCTTAAGGAGCATACTAGATTTTTATATTTAGTTCTGATTTTACTCCATTAATTCTTCTTGTGGAGTTGTTTCAGAGAGCACCAGCACAGACGTTACTTAATGAGAAAGTTACAGAAGAAATGTGTTTGAAGCAAGTGCATCTATAGAACAAGAAAAAAAAAACAGTGAACCCTAATAATGTTTTATTATGTTTAGAATAAAACTGAACCTTTAAATCTAATGTGTTAATGCTTTACAAGGCATAAAAATTCCTCACTTTAGATGCGCTCACGGTTAACTGGCGGCTAGTAAATGTTTTGTAACCAGCTGATCCAATCGCGAGTTACAGTAGGAATATGTGTTAATAAAGCATTAAGATATCACACCGAGTAACAGTTATTATATATCTGAAAAATAACATGTATGAATGTGCTTTTTGAATAATCATTTAATAATATTTTCTAAATTATGTTATGAATCACTAACAAATAATAACTAACCTTTTTTTAATAGTTTAATTAAAAAAAAAATTAAATGATCCTCCATAAAGCATGACATTAATGTTACTAACCATATTATACAAATGCTTATAAAGCACAAAAAAATATATTTATTAACTGCTTAATAATGTGTATTAAAATAGAAACAAAGCTTCATAAATTGTTTATCAACTATTTGGTAATACTTAATAAATTGTTAGTAGTGTGAAGTTATTATAAAGTACTACCAATTTAACTGAAATTTTCCCGCAGAAAAGCTGCTTCTGATACTAAATCTGATATTAGCTGAGTCTTATTTGAGAGCCAGACTGAGTGTCTGCTTATGGTAACCTTGTCCAGCTTTGAGCTGTCACTCACACTGATGCACTGGAACTCCAGACTCGGAATCTGGCAGACAGCGTCCCTTACTCACTCGGGCATCTTTCCACTTTAAAATTAAGTTGTACAGAAGTCCCTGGCTTGCAGAAGTGGGTTCTGAACAAAAAGCGGTGCTTAATTTGACACTTTTCTAAAAGAAAAACCATCAACGTTTGATTAAGAAAAGCATCTGTAAGCCTTTTTTTCTTGTTTGAAATTATTTTGCTATGATTACCCAGCAAGAGCCTCATAATCCAATTAAAGCACATTGAGTGGTTTAACTGAATTGCAACCTGTTTCAAATGAAGAGGTAGAAATATATTCAAGCTATGCTAATTGGAATTTTGAAGCCTTTTAGTGAGAAATTTAGTCTAGACATTTTGTATTGAGGACAAAAGTTCTCAGACAGGAAGAAGGGTAATGGAAATCAAGTAGCAAGCCTGCTGCGTCAATGGAAAATCTATAGCCCTTAATGAAACCCAAACATTTTAGGGATGAAGTGCTGTTTGCGCAGGATTGCCTTTCACTATTCACACAAGAGTGATGAAAGAAGCTCTTAAGCTCTCGGCTTAGCCGGCGTTGATTAGAACAGCTTCTCAAACATTCAATTCTCTTACTTGGAGAGAACCAGTTCTAGTGCTGTATGATTGAATGGTCATAGTTCTCAACCATCTTTGTACAGTAGAACTGTGATGTATGCACATGCTATTATAAACCCACTGCAGAAACACCCTCCTCATTGGATGCTGTTTATAGCTAATCGCATTGTACACAACACGTCCATTAGTCAGCTTGTTACCGTAGCACCTTGCAACTCAATCTTTCCTAATACTGCATGCAGGACAGTGTGATTGACGGCTCGCTTGCTGATTCGTCTGAACTAATGCCTGGCGATTGGCCACCAGTGGAGCAGACTGTCAGGATGAGGTGCCCCAACGGCGACAAAACCCGGAGAGCGGTCAGACAACTTGATAAGATGTTGCTTAGGCTTCAGACAGAGCTGCGAGCCAGAAGAGTCGAGCAGTCCACTCTGGCACTCTCCTCACAGGTAATAATGACCAGTCACCAGGCTAGATCCACCTTCAGGCCTCAAAACTTCAACGTATAATAAGGTCAGGTCTCTTTGTAGGAACTTCATAAAGTTTTCAGACTCGAGCTTTGGCAGGTCTGGCAGGTTTGGTGGCTGAGTTGGGATTTATTTCATCTCGGTAGCTAACTTTTCACACTACGGTTGGTTTTGATAAGAAAATATTGTAGTATAACTGATGACAAACATGAAAAATTAACTAAATTAACACTATAAATGTCAACAAGACTAATTAAAAAATAATTCTAGAGTTAATATTTGGCAAAATTTGGAGTTTGGGGCTTGGTTGTTTCACTTTTATATAAATCTAAAGATGTGTGTTTCATTTATTTAGACTGATTTGTATTAATGAAGGAAATATATGTGACAACCACATTGATATCATGGAACCCGTTTTTAAAGATACTATATTCTCAGGAAACATAAACAAAGAGAATGTAATTTTATAGCACTGCAGTTGCCTTAAAGAAGCCTCTTAAACAGGCCTTATGTAGACTAAAATCATATTTAAAATCCATATCAAAATGATGTGGAGAATAACAGTACAATATACAGTTCATTTATGAGCTATATAGAGTTCTTCTTGAAGTATACTGCTATTTGTCCTTCTTCATCTATGAGGAAGTTTAGAATTGAAAACTAATGTTTTGTAATCATTCAAATTTTAAATAAGTCTACTAGGGAACGTAGAGTGATTAATTCACTTATTTACGCGTTTTTATTTCATGGGAGAAAACGGAGCACCCGGAGTAAAAAACACACACATATTAGGAGAACATGAATTCCCCCAGAGTGATTTCACAAATGGAGTCTGGCTGAGTGGGTCTGCTGTTAATCGCCTCACTATTACACGGCCAAAATCGACCGGATAGCATCTGGAAACAGACGTGAACCGCATGTTCAACAAGTTATTTACATCATAAATTGTTTTTTGTTTCACTAGTTTATTTGTGTATAGAAACTAAATTATATAATTAAATGATCATAACACTGAGACTGAATACAATCTCGTGTTGGTTATCTTTGCCCTAATTCTTAAAAATGAAAAACAACAAATATTAGCATATGTAATATACGTTATAAATATTAACATAAAAATATTGACCATTGCCAAAGTACTGAAACGCCAATCTGAGGTTTTTCTAAAAAGGTGATTTCAATAAAGTTGGACCCAATCATATTGGATTCTTCAGTAATGTGTGCAGTGGCTTGTTGGATATCCTTTTTCATGCTTAAGAAACTGGAAATCTAAAGTTCTTAAAGATGACTTATTACGTAAACTCAACTTTTCTGACATTTCTGGTATGTTTTAGCATTGTTCCTTCATCAAAAACATGCTCCAAGTTGTATTGAGATTCATTCATGCATGTTTGTGCAATCCTTTTTTCAAATCAGCTCGATGAGCATAATGCCACCCACTGACCAATCAGTGAATGTGCAGCCCAGCCCATAATGAGATTTTTACATGTAGTTCTAACAGAAGTATGAGGCTTGACGGAGACATGGCATGGGAGGAATGGGGGTAAATTGTGTGTTCTGTGGAGCACAAAAATATGACAGTAGGTGATTCAAAGATATTGTTTATGATGAATGTTGCATTTGAAATGTTTAATAATAATACTACAGTGCAAGTGTAGAGAGATCCAATATGTATGCTTTATGCATAGTATGACAATTTAACATATGAGTCATGTTTTTTTAACTGTTTAGTGCAGGCAAACAACAAAAACAAGAATAGCCAATCTTTCAAACCCCCGTTTCACATAAGCAGCCATTGGACTCCGGAAAGACGTAAAGACATTTAAGTATTGTTTTACATTTTAAAGTAAAATCTGCGGATTTACTTTATATGCATGAGAAAAGTGCATTTTTAAATTTGAAGCCAAAATAGATAAACTAAACATTTGCATGAAAACAAAAAACGTGAACTTAGTGATTCTATTTTTCCCTACTGGTTGACATCATTAGGTTGTCATACCAAAGCATACCCAATAATGAAATGCTGCTTACCGTATAATCAAAATTGGACACAGAATTTGACTTTGTAGGCATTTTTGAGACCTATATGTTGATGTAAAAATCTATTTTCAAAAAGCCTGTATATCCTCAAAGCAAGTTACAATATTTGTTAAACTCTTTATTGTCTGAGAATTATACTCTGTTGTCTGTGACCTCAATATGATTGGTCTGATGAATATTTGGGTGGTATTTATGAGGTTATTCCAGGAGTTTTAACTTTGAGGCATAACAAATTGAGGCATAACATGTGCTCATATTCTAAATGTCTGAGAATTCAATTTCTTTACTTTCAAGCTCATCCCTTGTGTTTGAAAAGAGTCAAACTGACATCTTCACATCTCCACAGCAAGCTACTGCTTTACCTGTCTTTACGCCCATTTGAAGTTTGATTAGTATTCAAGTCTTCTAATCATCAGTCTAAGCAAGCTTTTCATCTCATCAGGGAGGGCGTCAAGAGGCTTCTCAGATCTCCGAAAAGCAAAGAATGGAGGTGGAAAAGAAAGTTGCCGGCTATTTAGAAGGTCTTCATCACACTACTTCCTCAACAATAACAGCAAGAGGCTTTGTGCCATCTTTCCAGGAGCCTCAAGCCACCAAGCCACCTCACAGGTTCCACTTGGCAGAACCTGGCCTGGCTATGACAGCTGGGAAGCTTCAGGCATCGACGGTTTTGGGTGAGCTGAGGGAGATGGAGGCTGTTCTGCAATGGCAGCTGGAGCGATTGAGGCAAAATTTGAGAGTGGAAATGCAGAGACAGGCCAGCGCAATGGATGGGGTGATTCTCATCCCTCCAATTAAGAGATAAACACATTTTTGTGTCACGGACTGGGTTTCTAACAGGAAGCTGCATTTCAAGTAGTTAAATAATTCAATTTGTGCGATAATAGCTCAAATGAATAGTGAGTTATCATGCTCTGACTACTGTAATGTTCAAATGCTGAATGAACAGTACATTTTCTTTTCCTCATTCTGTTCTGTCCAATGAAGCCAAAAAATAAATGGAAAATAAATAAGCTGATGTGTCCTGTTTTGTAGAGTATGTTTTGGTGACATGTAAATCTAAACACCGCCACTTATTACACGTTTCTACTGTCGTTAACTGTCTTTCTTTGTTAGTGTTCTGTCACTAATTTCATTGGCAGTCTTATGTCCATAGTTCTGTCAGCTGTCATTTGGTTTGAGTTAGATTGCATGAAGGAAGGAATACTTCAATGATTTTCTCTACCCTAATAACATGCCATCCAGTCTGGATGCTGAGATGGAAGGCATCCATCCATCACCCTGGCTGAAGTAACTGAGGTTGTTTGGCAACTTCTTGGTGGCAAAGCCCCAGTAGTGGATGTAGTAGTAGGTGAACATCGGATCCAAGAAGAAGAATGCGGTTTTCGTCCAGGTCGTGGAACACTGGACCAGCTCTATACCCTTTCAAGGGTTATCAAGGTCTCATGCGAGTTTCCCAACAAGTCCACATGTTTTGTGGTTTTGGGTAAGGCATTTGGACTATGCTCCTAATGTGGAGGGTTCTTTGGGACTATGGGGTCCAGAGCCCTCTGCTAGGGGCCCTTTTTGTCTCTACACAACCAAAATAGGAACATGGTCCACATAGCCAGTGGTAAGTATGCAGAATGAGTTATGACCAAAAGATAAAGATCTCAGAAGATCCAGCCCCAGATAAGTGGACACAGATGGATGTATAGAAGATCGCATAACAAGCAAATTAATTTTGTATTCACCTACTATGCAGTTATTATCTGATAACACAGTCAATGTTTACCTTTTTTTATTGCCGGTGATGATGGTCAGTTCCCAGTGCCCATCTGTACGTGTCTATTTATCTGGTGTCACCACATATCAGGAGATTTGATTGGGTTATAATATACATTATGTGTATTTGTTTTCTCTTTCCTATGTGAGTCAAACATGGTCAGTATTGTTTGTACTTAGTCCCTCAATTGTGATTACCCAATATGTAATTTTTTTTTTTTTTTTCAAAAAATGTAACCTCAAATGGTAAAATTTGATATGTTGTTATTTGTGATGATTTAGCTCCTACATAAATCAAAATGCTGTTTTTTACAATAATTAAAGAAGTCTCTTTTTAATGGTAATACTTTCTAATTGGAAATTATTAATACTTTTTCTGTCTCTCAGAGATGTTGATTAGTTTTGAAAGCTTTTCAACTGTTATCGGGTTCTGGCGGTGTCACTTCTTGGATTTCTTAGCACAGATCTTTCACTTGAATTAATAGATCAGCACATTCAGCAGCATTTCAGGTCAATGCGGTCCAGCAACATGATAATGTCATGAAACGCCCTGTGCTCTAAACTTCATTTTCAGACAGCAAATTTTACTAGTGCAGTACATCAATTACATCTAAGTTAATGCATGTATCAGTTGCTTTTATCCAAAGTGACTTGCATGATATGAAATTTGTTACAAAGACAAAGTCTAACTCAAGTAGTTCACACAGGTCACGGCTGATCACCTGAACAAAGAAGTGCCCTAATAACAGCATTAATAGTAAAAAAGCATTTTAAATTATCAAAAAGCATCATCTGTAGAAGTCTGAGTGCATTTTATGCTAGAACTCCTGCTAGAAGAGCATTGCTCAGTCTAGATTATTTATTTTTAAATATTCTCTAAGTTTTCTTTTACAAGTGTTTCAATGGCTACATGTAACATTCAGTGTTGATTGTACACTCAAAAATTACAGTATAACTCAAATAGTAGAGACCTCCAAAAACGACTTTGGACACCTCTGCACTTCATAATGAAACTATAGAAAAGTTTGAAATATGAAAATCCAAATATAGAATTTCGGATCATTTAAAACTAAAATGATGCTGGTCTAATAGGAGTAAAAGGTGTTCACTAACTGATTATCTCAGCAGATAAAGTATAGGGGTCTGGTAAATAAACCAGTTAGTGTGTTCGAGAATATATAAAAAGAACCATACTTAAGGTCTTCCAAGTTGATCTTCACTTTTACTGCTGACTCTCATTCATACTACAGCATTATGCCATAACATATTTTACTTGAATAATTTGAATAGGGAAAATTTATCTTCTCGTTCCTCTAGAACACATATGAAAAAGTTCCATAACAAAAGGTTTCTGCACAATATTTGCTGTTCAGTTTCATGGATGCAAGTTATGTTGTTACAAGATCAAATAAATGCTTTAAGAGATTTTTTATGTACTCAACGCTTTGTAAAATCTTTTTACATAAACACATCAAGTTATACTCAGAAAAAATTACGTTAGACTCCAAAGAACCAAGTTAATGGCTGACTTGTTCATCCTTGTACTTTGCTCTCTGCAAGAAAAATACCCTTTTTTTCTAAATCGATTTTTAATGCCTGCCACATCCAGAGAGCAAAACAACCCACTGTCTATAAAGTAGGTCATGCTTTCTGTTGCTTCCAACCTGTGGAAGTTAGAATCGAAGTAGGAAAAACTCAAACTGCATAATGATTAGCAGCTCCCTGCCTATCTCCAAAGCAAGTTACCAAACAATGACCAAGATTTAAGCTTTCAATGACGTGTCAGTTAACACTAGCCAATCGGTCTGGCCTCAATTAAATTTTGTAAGCTGTAAACAAACTAGGTGTGCAAGATAGCATGAGCTGTTGGGCAAAGGAAGGAAGCGGGCATGGGCTGCTGTATTAGCTGATTAAGAAAGTCATTTCCTACACTGATTTTTCTGTATGATTATACAGAGAAATCCTAATCTAGAAGCTGTAGAGAGCATGACGAGTTCTAAAAGGATTTTCTCTCCATTACCTTCAGCCTCTTAATCTAGGCCAGAGTTGCTGTTTACAACTGAGGGAATGAGCACAGAAAATCCTGTCCATTTCTCTTTTGTTTGATGTATGCTCTAAATGAACTCGGACTAATATGGATCCCTGAAAATCAAGGTTATAATTATGCTCTATTGTCAAGAGAGTCAATAAATGTCAAACCAAGAGCTGATGTGGGTGGCATTTCCTCTGCCTGCACAGCTCCACAGACTATTTCAATAGTTTGATACTCTGCATATATGAAACAATTTTAAAGTGACATTTTCTTTTGACATATTGAAGTATTAATAGGTTGCTATTTTGAAACTGCATGTGCTGCATTGCAGATGTTGAAATCTGAAGTTTCTTTGTTATGTAGAAGGCACACTGAAAATATATTGTAATCAATATGTCTGTGCGGGTTTTGCAAACCAAAACAATGCTGGCTGAAAGAGCTGGACATGCTGTGACATAAAAGTATGGATATGCTGTGACATACTCATGGTTTTTATTTTTTACTTTAAAGTCTCATCTTGTCAAATCATCAATCTGTTGTAATGCCAGTACTAACGTTGGAATTTTGGCAATTGAGTGATTTAACTCAACATTTGTTTAAGTCATAACTTGGTCTTAATTCTATGAAAATATCAGTCTGACTCATAAGAACATTTCTCTATCTAAAGAAGATTTTGTACCTGGCCCTCAAGAGTGGCAGAATATCACTTACTGCGCAACAAACTTGCAAACATGATCTGACTGCAGGTTTTGTCTATCCCACGTCATGCACACTGATATCACTCCTGCCTAACTGCTCTCAGTTGCCACAAGCTGTACGATTCTTATGCTCCTAAAGATCCTCAAGTAAAAGACGCTAGATTGAAAGTTTTTGTCTGGTCTTTATTTCTTTCTGGTCTTTTCTTTCTTTCTTTCTTTCTTTTGTCTGGTGTTTCTTTTTTCATTAGGACTTTGTGAAGCTGCATTGAAAGCAAATGCTAAAAAGCACTAAGTAAAAACTTGATTGATTGATTGAATGTCTTCTGAGCATGCGGGGTTAAAACACAGACACTAAGTTGCTAACACAGTCTGTATAATCTGCTCATAAGGAAGTGGGGTCTCTTGTTTAGCTTCAGGAAATTTAACTTAAAAAGAAAAAGTTACCATATCTACTGAGCTGGGATTACTAGCCAATACATTCATTTACATTTACATTTTTGTATTTGGCAGACGCCAAAAAAAGGAGGAAAAAATATATATAGTATGGATATAGTAGGGTAAACCTGTTATCATCTCTGTAATAATATTTCTATGGTGCTGTTTTTATGTGCAAGTGTGGAAGGTGCATTGACATAGGTACTTGCACATAGATAGTAGAAAATACATATACTAGTTCCCAATGTATGCTACTTGTTAACACTGCAGTGTTGAAATAAAAAGTTGCTAACTAAATACATGTCTTTAAAAATTGGCAGTTAGATATTGTTATGAAAGATAAAAGTATGTAAGGGCACTAGCTCAAGTTAGTCATGGAACATGCTAGCTTCATAAGGAAGCCCCCGACAGACCTGGAATGAAACAGAAATTGTCTTAAATGAGTCAAAAGCTCAAAACACAAACAAATGTACATGGTAAGAAAACCGACAAATTAGAAAAGTTCTAAATGTTAAAATGGGAATTTTCTGTAATTTTATAGACTTTTTTTATTTTAAATGATTATTCTCTATTGTATAATTATTCATTTATATTGCATTTTTTGCTACATAGAGCAAAGGAAGAGTAGCCATGTATTTTATGATCACATAAAAACGTGCACGCTTAACCTTCACTGAGTGCCTGAAAAAAAGATAACGATTGCCGTCAGGCACCTTTACTAGCAACAGACATTGCAGGATATCCCAGAATGCAATGTAAGTTTCAAAAAATGGAGAATTTTGATAACAGATAAAACCGGCATCTGTCTTTAAAAGTTTCAGTGTATTCTGGTATATTTTGAATTTCTGTATTTTTGAACAATGGCTTTGTGATTGGCTTTAGGATTCAATATTTCCCTCTTTTCACTTATCTTTTATTTCTAAATAAAGAGCTGTTTTTGGAAGTTATCGTCCAGACATACTCTATAACAGAAATATAGACTGCAAGAATTTATAAACAGTTTCCTTCACAGTGAAATCCATACTTTAGTCAGGTCATTGGAACAGCGTTCATGGTATTGTTGTCTACTATTAAACAATACTACATTATACAATACTGCACCTACTGTCTTCAAAAAGGTTAAGTAAGCAACTTATGAACCACTTGAGTGGAGATTGGGGCATTATGGTGGCGCAGTGGGTAGCATAGTCATCTCAAAGCAAGAAGGCCTCGGCAGTAGGCATTTTTGTGTGGAGTTCACATGTTCTCCCCGTGATCGTGTGGGTTTATTCTGGGTGCTCCAGTTTCCCATATAAGTCCAAAGACATGCGTGACAGGTGAATTGGGCAAAAACTATTGTCCATAGTGTATGAATGTGTGTGAGTTTGTGTGGAATCCTGGCTGGAAGGGCATCTGCTGCTTAAAACGTATGCCAGATGAGTTGTTGGTTCATTCCACTGTGGTGACCCCGAAAGGGACAAAGCCAACAAGAAGATTTATGGATGGTGTTGGGCTTGATAATATATGTCACTGAATGGCAAGAGGACATTTTAAATGTCTAGCGATTTATTAACTATGATGACACAAAAACACCTCTGGAGCCAGACAGACTGGAAATTTGTTAGGATTAAAATAAATACATACACTTTTAAAATGAATTGACCCCCTCATATGTGTCCACTTAACATTTTACACAGATTTTTTTAAATGTACATTTTTAAGTACAAATACGTTTATATTTTAAAACTCTGTTATCGATTAACCAGTTTTGTTCAATCACAAGACTCTTTAATCTACACTGCCAGCCCCCCCATGTCTGAATGTAATATTTGATTATGTTTTAATTATTGTAACGTTAAAACTTATATGATTTTGACAGATTCCTCATTGCAAAAATGAATTTTAAATTGAACAGAAAAAAGTAAATAAATTCAAATGTAATGAAATGTAAATTTTAAGACAGTAATTTGTTGTCTGTATAGTTTCTTCTTTCTTTTTTATACAGATGTTAACATCTATTAAATCTGTTAAAAATGTCTTTCTTAAACTCTGTGGAGTTTAAAGAAAGTGGATGAATGATTCATGGATGCCTGTGAAAAATCAAACCAACAGCTTCTAATAAATAACGTTTCTTTCATCAGTATTAACCGAACTCATAAACATCCCTGAGGCACATTCTTATCTCTATTATATCCAAACACTGTGGAAGCTGCTGAAGTCCATATTTTATGAGAAGTTCAAACCCTCTCCCTCCGGTGAACCCTTTATTTTATTGTCTCTCACCATATCGGGTATTGACAGCAAGATGGCTTTTCTGCTCTCACACCTTTGAAAAAAGATGAAAGCGAAGCCCTAAACCCTGTGTACCAACCACCTCGATATCATTAATTAGCCTGATGCATCTCTCTTCTCACACAACCACACCACTCATATTCACAAGAAAGCTCCCAAGTGCTGCCCCTTGACCCTCTGGAGCAGAGGGGCAAAAACAACCGACGCGGTTTAGCCAATTAAAAAGATACACGGTGAAACTCTCAAACCCTTTTCTTAGATGATACCCAGCTAGTCAATTTGTTTTTCTTTCTGGACGACCACTTTTTGGAAGCTTCACGACAATGACTCCTCTAATAGCCTCCTGTCTAAATGAGCACAGCTGAAGTGTGCAGCTTGCCGCACTGGCCCTGTCGACATCCGTTAAGTATTGTGACTTTGACAAGGCTGTCTGTCTGTTGCACTCTCTCATTTGTGGCACTCTTGTACAACATCCATCTTCTGATGATTGTTGCCATTTTGTCCCAAGGAAAGACTGGTCTGGGTTGGATGCCTTTAGACCTCCGGGACCGGTCTAATCAGGCTTCTGAGTAAGAGAATTGGCAGGCGACACAGTGTTTTTGGTTCTGATACAGAGTGCCAGATTGAAGCATACGCTAAGTTTCACAGAAACAGCCAACCTGATTTTGGGCTTGTCACATAGTGTTTCTTTTCAGAGCAGACCTAAATTATACACACAATATTGGGGAAATGTATAAAACTGATCTTGATTTTTGTTTTGTTTTGTTCTTTGTTCTTTTGATAATGCCCACTTGCACAATTTTAGCATGTTTCTGTTCATTTTGAAAGATGCACATCTTGCTAAGTTTGCATGGTTCTGTTTTTATCAAATAACCTTTTAACAATGGTCTGCTTTCAAACTCTAAGTATAGCATATAGTATTATATAGTATTTTTATACTGATCATCACATTCTATTAATGGCAGATTTATAGTATTTTTTATTTGTATATCTAATGTTTTGTTCATGCACATGTATTTAACAAAATCAAAGGATTGTTAACAACAGGCCATATCTTACTAGACTCAAAAGAATGTTTAGGTTTTGGAGAAACCACCAGCCAACTGCTCCCTTTGATGTTTTCTCAGAAAACATATTATATGTCCATTTTATTATATTCATTATGTGTTTATGAATTCTTGTGAAAGTAAGAATTTCCCATTTAACAGAAAGCCCAATGTGACCCATAAAATCTCACAAGTGTGACTTCAGTTGAGGCTTCAAACCCCTGATGAGCCTAAAGGCGCGATGTGCATTACTGAAGCACTGACCCAAAAAGGGTTGAGAGTGAACATGTTCTGGAGTCAGAAAGAATAGGAAAGAACTTGTTATATGTGGTCTGCTGGGAGACTGGGAATGGGAATTTCATTTGTCTGTTTCGGCTACTGTTCAACACATGTCTGTATTGGTGCAGCAGATTTATGGAGATGAAATAGCCTTTTCTTTATTGATCCCAGAGGGAATGTTCCCTTGCAGGCTACTCTTTATAAAGGTCAGCTTTTTCACATCTACTGCATTTCTGTCGAACCGACTTTAAGGATGTGTTCGAAGCTGAACACGATTGTCCACTCTCCCCACATCCTGCTGACCTGCTCTCACAGCACGCTTGCACTGTAATGATGTGACCGTTTGGCCGCAATAGGAAGAGAAGGGTTTTTTTTTGCATCAGCAAGCCGAGACTGTCAAAAAAGTTGCAACAGGATGCTGCTTGGTCAAAGAGGACTCATACAAATGAGGTTACTCAATCAATTAGGATACATTGAAGTGAGATCTGTCTCGTAATTGTCCAGCTAATCTGATGGTTTCACTTTAGCTCATTTACCTTCTTTTTTTATAAGCATAGTCAACTATCCTGCCTACACCTCTTTCTCATTCTGGTCTCAAACCCTTACTTGGACAGCTTGACTAATTGCATGTCACCTTAGCTTGAGATACTTGTATGATTGAACCAGTGAAGTCAAACTTATTATGTAATTAAGGTCAAAAGGTACAGATTACCTAGAGTGAGTAGGCCCTGAAAAGGGACTGGATCGTAACAGAGGGATGGATGGCTAGAGTAATGGAAGCTAGAATTTCGGCAAGAGGTTTTGTTATTAGTATTTAGAGTCTTCTAATAGACATGCTTAAGCAAAGGCAAACTGGCAAATAATTTCTGATATATCTAATATTGAGATTCAGTGGCTAGATATAAAACATCACAGAGATATATAGCCTCTCATTCCTTCTCCTTGAGCAGTAGCCACTCTAGACCTCTTGCTATGATATCTCAACCTGTGCATTCTTCAAATACAGTACCGGAGTGAAAACAAATCCCAACTGCATTGATTTCAAGCCGTTTCTGGGTTCTAAGTAATAAAACGTTTCCAGTAAAAAAAAAAAAAGTTGATCAAAATTAGAAGAGTTTTGTCTAAACTGCAAAAAAAATAAATAAATAAATAATCGTCTTCCAAAAACTACAACAAAGGCACCTATAATTTTGACTGCTTAGACTATAGATTAGATATCATATAGTTAAATAAGAGGATGTCACATTATGTATTATAAGTCCATTTATCACAGTCAACCAAACTTTATGATTGTAATACCAATTGAATAACATCAATTGATGACCATAAAAGACTGATGATGCAGTCCTAAAATGTCTTAAGAAGGGGCTAGGGTTCTTATGTACAGAGGTGGGTAGCAACAATTAGTTAAATTTTTTAGGACATTTTTAGGGTAATTAATACTTTTGGAGTATTTTAAAAAATTTGGACTTTCACTTTTACACAAGTACATTATTTGTGAAATATCTGTTCTTTTACTTAGTTACATTTGAGTTACTTGGCATCACAGTGGCGCAGTAGCACGGACGCCTCACACAGAAGGTCGCTGATTCAAGCCTGGGGTGGTTTAGTTGGCCTTTCTTTAGTTTGCATGTTCTCCCCGTGATCGTATGGGTTTACTTTGGGTGCTCCAATTTCCACCACAAGTCCAAAGACATGTGGTACAAGTGAATTGGGTAAAACAAAATTGTCCATAGTGTATGAGCATGAATAGATGTTTCCCAGTGGTGGGTTGTGGTTGGAAGGGCGTTTGCTGAGTAAAAGATGCCAGATCAGTTGGTGCTTCATTCGTCTGTGGTGACCCCTGAAAAGGGAGTAATCCGACAATATTATGGATGGATGGACAGCTGAGTTACATCTTAGTTACATTTTAGATGTTTTCCTTTGTTACTAATATCATGGTAATTAATATTATTATTTTTCATAGAGAGCTATTTTAACAAGATAGCAAGTCTTGTGAGATGCATGAGAGTTTGCCAGCTACTAATGCGAATGATGGCAGATCACCCATGGCCTAATTTTAAATATTTAAGCAGCTTTCAATTAGCAACTCAATGAATATTAATATGTTTACACTGCTATATTAAATATGATTTTTCATTATGACAGCACTAATTGTTTTGGCCAAATTCTCAGCATATATTCCTCTGCTCTGATAAAAATGCAATTTAGTCCAAAGTTATTATTTTACATGCTGCCCAAGTCTTACTCCGAGTTGCAGCTAACACTTGAGAACCCTGCATCAGCAATTAATTGACTCAATGAGATTAATGTCAAAAGCAAAAAGTAGATTTGAGTCCATTTTATTATTACATTCAGACTTTCCTTGTTTTATTTTTGACCCATAATCCAATAGGGATCCCTAGTTGATGCTGTGCCAAAACCCCACAAATTACTATGGGAGGCCTACCCCATCCAAGGAAAATAAAACAAAAAACTATTCAGGATTATCATAAGGAATTTAAAAATTTACCCAACCCAACAAACTGGATCTCTCATGGTCCTTAGCTATCAAGTAATTATTCAGGAGAATCTTAAGTCTATCAACTCTAGTGGACTTCATTGGCAAAGCATTGCTCAGTTAATGCAATGTTGTGTCTGTGAGAGGCAGTGAGAGCACTAAAGCTCTGAGATCTCACCCCAGGGCACATCAATGGCACATATGAGTGAGTACGGCTCAGATAGTGGCATGGGGCAGATAGCACAGCCTCTGAGCGCTAAATCAATAGCCATCACAAAAGCTGGAAGATTTACAGCCGCCCATTGATTCCTTCTGTAACTCCTAACCAATCCTCAGACCAAAGTGGCTGAGTGTGAAAGACTGATCACGTTGAGCTTCGAATGTGGCCTGGGGGATCTAAGATACAGACCAGAGGAGTATTTGGAAGTTCAGCACAACACTTCACAATTTGTAAAACTAAAGACTTGTTTAAGGCATCCAGTTCACTTGCTAGGCATCTTGGAAGGAGTTTATTTGGCACACCAAATCTAAGTTCTTACCTGCATACCAATCAGCATACTAGCAGACTTTCAAGTGCAGATTTATGGATGTTTAAATAGCTGAAATCACTAACAATATGCTGCATTTTAAAAATGGGTTTAATGGAAGTTATAAATGCATGATCAAGAGTTTAAAACATCTTTCATTTGAAGAGATTTAATCATCACTACATTACAATCCACATGCACTAAGATGCATATCTGAAAAGTTCCTTTACTTAATAAGGTTATTCATCTGATTAACATAAGTTCGGGAGGAGCTTGGCTGATAATTGACTAATCACCATCATATGGGGGTATTCTCTGGGCACAATCTAAGGGGGGTATTCTCCGGCACAGGTTGCTCAACGGTCCCAGACTAACACATGAACAGCTCGTCTAATATGCTACTCTTTTTTCTTGCCAACCACACTTGGGATACAAGGCAATTATGAGCAAGAGTGAACTCGTGAAGTTCAAATGTTTAGAACTAGCCTTGCAATTACATGCGGAATAGGAAAGCCTCATAAAGCAAACTAGAAAAACTGACAGAGGAAAGGGTCCCCCGGGAAACCTCCCGACATCATTGCACTGCGAATTACTTAAAAAAATCGTCCATCAGTGCATTACCATGGTCCCAGAGCCAGGCACCTGATGAGCAGCGTGGTGTAGCTCTCCTTGCCTGTCAGCTGGACAGCAAATCAAGGACACTCAGGCAATGTCCCATCGTCTCTGGTTCAGCTCTCCTTGCCTGCCTGGACAGCCAAACGAGAACACTTTGGCAATCTCTGGTTGTCCCCGGTTTGGTTCTCCTTGCCTGGCCAAGCAGCAAATCGAGGACACTACACCAATCTCCAGTCGTCTCTGGTTCAGCTCTCCTTGCCTGCCCGGACAGCCAAACAAGAACACTTTGGCAATCTCCGGTTGTCCTGGGTTCGGTTCTCCTTGCCTGGCCAAGCAGCAAATTGAGGACACTACACCAATCTTCAGTCGTCTCTGGTTCGGCTCTCCTTGCCTGCCAAGACAGCGAATCGGTTCTCAGTTTTTTTTCCCACTTTAATAACAAAACAAGTCTTGGTTACTTTGTTTTACCACATAATTGGTTTTAACCAGGCTTTTATAATAAGATAGGGATGATTGGTCAGTTTTTTTCAACACTTCCTCACAATAATAAACTTAATTTACAATCCCTAAGGTAGCATTTTATTTTCATTCTATTTCTACCCCATAGAATTATCCAATAGGAATTCCTATTTAACATAACTTAATCCACACCGCTTTTAAGCAATTGCTAAAAAGGTGCTTTTTAATAACATTTAGCTTGATTGATTTGATGTTCTGCCAATGGATAATTAGTTATAAAAACACATTTTACATGTAATTCATCCATTTGTTTTTCTTGTCAGCTTTGTCCCTTTTGGGGTGTAATGAACCAGCAACTCATCTGGCATATGTTTAAGCCGTGGATGCCCTTCCAGCTGCAACGCACCAGGAAACATTCACACACTCATTCAAACTCATTGTCTTTGGACTTGTGGGGTTAAACCAGAGCACCCGGAGCAAACCCACACAATCAGCCGAGGCTCAAACCAGCAACCTTTTTAATTCAAAAATAGTCAAAAATCTTTCTAAAGTCATCTTTATGTATTTTGTTTTTTATACAGTGTTATTTATTTTATCTCTGCTGCTCAAGAACCCTTTTTGTATTGTTCAGCACTTTGGAAAGCAAGCTTGAAAGACGCTTTATAAAATAAAGTTTATTATTATATTACTATTAAAATTATAGTTGTTAATATTATTATTAAATATTAATACAACTTTAAAAATCTTTGTAAAACCTAATTTAAGGACTATTCATAATACAAAATACTATGCTTCATTTACTTGGTGAACATGACTTAAATTGTGCCCAACCCGCAGGTGCCATAAGATTCAACCCTGCACAGTAAAATCTAGAGTGTTCAATTGACACTGCTCCGAGTCTACTTGGTCCTACTCTAAATATTCAGTTAAATTATCACTGAGATCATCGACCTGAATCATAAAACGTTTAAGTTAAACTCTTATTTTTTGTTACAATGTGATGAGGAAAATAGTTGTGATGTTTGTTATAGTGAAATACAAACATTTATCACTATGTACAAGTTTTCTGTGAGCAATCAATAGTTTAGATGATGACCTCATTGATTATTTAACTCCGTTTCAGTGTTATTGTTTTACTCTATTTAGAGTGTATTTGGTCCTACTCTGGATAGAGTTAATTTTACTCTCAGGATTTTACTGTGTGTTTACAATGCTAAATACTACTACTTGGTAAAATTATCATCTAACTTGATCAGCTATCTGTTATGTGCGTGAAGAAATATACGTTTTAGGAGGTTTGTGCCTGTTAAACAGTTACTGTATCATGTAAAACCCACGTTATTCCATCAAAGTTATAATTGGTAACTTATAAATAACCACATATTATTTCTGTGAAAACACACTGTAAATCCCTATATCCTTTGTCATCAAAATCCACCATATCTACAGTATTTACTTTTATAGTAAACACCTCACTCATGATATTAGCACACAATATTTCACCATGTGAATCTTGGTATTTGTTTTAACACAATAATTTGGCGATGAACTGACTCATTGAGAATGACGTAAAAAAATGTAGATGTGTTGTGCAGTTTATAATGAGATTTTTAACATAAACATAAGTCTGTAGCACCGGCAATTCATTTGCATTCAGGAAGCTTGCATACCACTCTGGATGCAACTTGGAGAGCTTTGCAAACTATTCGTGTGGAGGGGGTTTGGGCAAGACTATAGAGTGTTTAAAAAAATGAATGTAGTGTCTTTGGCATATTTGTAAAGCATTTGAAGCTCTGAGTTGGCTTGGCCAACCATTGGCAGCGTGTCCCTCTCATAGATATAAATAGGCAGGGTGGATATGTTTATGCTACAATTTCAAATCTTAAAATAACCCTAATAATTACATTGGATACAAGTTTTACTTGATAATTTATGTCCATGGAAATTTGCTCACTTCTGACACCTGCTCGAGTGGTCGTTTGTTAAATTGCTTATTTAGTCACTTCCTTGGGAGCTTCTTGAGGACTAGTGGTGAAACTAAAGACTCCCAACATTAGTTGGTAACATGCTACTTGTAAATGCAAGTTTAAACAACAGCTATACCAAAAGCCTGACTGTGAATGAAAAAAACAACAAGCAAATAAACAACAGGGACCCTCAGGCGTTGGTGGCAAATGCATTGCAATCTAGTTTCAGATGCTTAATAAATTCAGACAATATTTATGACTTGAAACTGAATCTTTGTGGAGGTTTTTATCTTAAAAATCAATTTTATATTCTTTCAGGAGAAAAAGGAATAATTTATCATGTGAATCTGAGGTGCATTAGAAAAGATGCGAAATTACCAAAACTTTGATAAAGTTGATCAATATAGCAAAGTTGTAAAGTATATTTAGAATTATGACAATATCTGAAAAAGCAAACAAAGTTGGTTTGTGCTTAGGGAGGTTAATATGTGTGTGTTGATATTATAGGAAGCAGAAGTACATATATTCATTCATTCATCTTCATGTCGGCTTTCTTCCCTTTTGGGTCGCCACAGCGGAATGAACTGCCAACTCTCTGGCATATGTTTTATGCAGCGGATGCCCTTCCAGCCGCAACCCATCGCTGGGAAACAGAATTACATATATGTTTATAACAAATACATTTAAAGGCCTCATAACGCCTTCATGTGTAATGTGTCTCCATGCTGTATTATCTCTGTTTGTTTTGGTTTCTTACCATAATATCCCCATAAAGTCTTATTCAACGTTCCCTTCAGCCATACTGGCATCCTGATAAGCACACCAATAAATAGCATTCGGTATGCCCCCACCAAACTTACAGTCCCTCTGTCATCATCTGGACTGCCTCTATCTGTTCTGCAAACATCGTCCCTGAGCCATCATAAATACCACTGCGGTCAATATAAAGACTCTCAGCTCAGAGTCCTTCACTGCGAAAGTGAGCGTAAGAGAGAGCTACCGTTCACTTTTGCTTTATTTGCTCCTATATCACCCTTACCTTCATCCTACTCAGCTTTTTTGAACTATACTACCTGGAGCTGATGACTAAAGTCCTGTAATACTTCCTGGTAATGCTTTCGCTTGGATAAAACAAATCAGTGCAGAGGGATCTTCTGAAATGTTTGCAGGAAAAAGCACTTCAATGTATAGATGAAAAGAAGAAAGAATGAAAAGGAATGCTCACTTGGCAGAGGATGTCGTCATGGTTTGCTAATGCTGGATGAGTTGACCTGCACACTACTCTGTTCATTATGGAGGACTGGGATGTGATCCAGATCAATTCTCAGCTGATGTTTTGTGCTTAGACGATGCATTTTCTTTGGGGTAGTAAGAATGGCAGCATCAGCTATGGTACATTCCAGCGTTTTGCATAAATGCATTAACACGATACTTAAGGATTGTTCGTCCAAAAATTGCTGATCAACAAAATTGCTGGTTGTGAGAAAACAAGAATAACAGAACTTGCAGCTTTAGCAAAGGTATAATCCTGCAGAAGATATTGTACCTGCATTGTTATATGTAACTGCATGTTTACACAAGTATCAGCACTGATCAAGATCCAGTGTTGTTTGATTAAATCAAAACAATATTTGGAAAGTAACTCCTTAATTATTTTCTGTTAAAACAACTAATAAGAACTGAATTGAGTCAATGAATTGACTTGTGCAAGCTCAGAATAAAGGATCTCCACGTAACTGTCACGTGAGACGGGGGACGGTCGGAGGCTCATCAGGAGAATGAGTGGCACCTCTCTCCCTTTAAAATTGACATCTCACATTCAGTACTAAACTTAGTTTGGTGGATTGAAATTGTAATAAAAACTGAACACATTTTCATTGAGATTATTGTGTTTATTTGTAGATTAAATTGCTGTTTGGTGAAAATATTTTGGCTCAATGTGAATTTTGCTCTGCAGTTCATTCAGTCTAAAACCTCTATGAAAGTATAGTTCAATTGTGTGGCAATAGTGTGT
This sequence comes from Danionella dracula, assembly GCA_900490495.1. NCBI lineage: Eukaryota > Metazoa > Chordata > Actinopteri > Cypriniformes > Danionidae > Danionella > Danionella dracula. The sequence continues at coordinate 3,588,169 of UELW01000067.1, read as the reverse complement.
TATAATTATAATATGTTGATCAAACAAAAATAAATTGTGTACAAGTTAATTGTAGAACATAATTAAAATGAAAAGGATTTGATCTTATTGGCTCGATCTGCCTAAAATATGATGAAATAATAATTCAGTTTTTAGTAAATGTGTCTCAGTCATATTACGTTGATCCAACTAGATTAAATTGTGTACACATTCATTTCATAATATAATTTAATTTCAAATAATTTGATCTTATTGGATGAAATAGGGTTCTCATATCGATTTCATTCAATCTACTCAAAAGAAGGTTAGATAATACGGTTAAATTGTGTGGAAATATGTCATAATTTGATTATGTTGAACTACCGATTCATTTTTTTAGTTTACTTCACATTTCTGGATTAATGATATCCTCACACTTTTCTTTTACTGGAGAAACAAGACAAGTTGTCTTGAATTTTAACACTGAGCTTCAGAGTTACCCGAGTGGAAATCTCAATGGAGCAGGTCATTGAGGTCTGCTAAGCCACACAGATTCTGATAACATCAGTGCCTTATTCCTTTGAGAGCTTTATCCAAACAGTGCCCCACAATCTTATAGAAACATCTGAAAGTCCAGCACTTAAACTTCAATCTCTCTGAGGTCATGTTTGAAGGATAAAAAAAAATCATGACTATAGTATTCAGAATGTTTGAGGAAGTTATTGATTTGAATAACCAGTGGTCCTGAGCTAAACCTAAAAAATACTAACAGAAATGTATATATTTACAGAATTTTTAACAACCTTATAACTGAAAAATAAATGTGCATATGGCATTAACAAATGTTTTAAATATAGCTGTTTTAGAATTGGTTTTGAATGTAAACATTTTTAGAATTTAGAATGTAATGCAATAAGGAGCAGAAAACTCTACATTAAAATTTTTTTATAGGGTTTAAATAGACAATGGCTACAGGAGGATTAGAAACACGAGACACAAATATATGGGTTCTTACTCTTATATAAAAGTATTTTACAAATTTTGGAGACTATCAGCTTGAAAACCTTGTGGCCAAGCAAGCTCTCCCCACCCTTTTTATGTTATATTAATATCACTTTTTCTAAAGAGTCAACTTTAAGTGTTAGACCTTAAAATTGAACAGATGACAAGCGCTTAGATTGAACACACATGGTTCTTACAGTGCATTTTACATTTCAAAGCTTTTTAAAATGTCATTTGAGTGTAGTACAATGAAAATAAAGTAATTAGAAAGTATTTACCCAACTTAAAAAAGGGTAAAGAAAAAAACGTATTTGTTGCAGCATTTGTCGAAGGGGTAAATTTGAAATTTTGTAAACCATGAACAAAAATGAACTTTCGGCTTCTTCAATTAAACCATTTTTTACAAATGAGTGCTATTGATTAATAGACATTTGTGATTTTGTAATATTTTTATATAAAGGTGTTTTATTAAGACTACTGACTTTAAATAGAAACGATAGACATGGGCTTCTAACCTCATTACACTTTACGTAATCATTTGTGAATAATACATTTGACAGAACTTTAAATCTCCAAGATTCGCTAGTAAGGCACTGTCTTGACTCATGATTCATGGTGATTCATAATGAAGAACATCACCTTCTCCACAGTCATGCCTTTTTATTTTATTCGGTAATGTGTCGCAAAAAATCTCTGTTCTGCCATGTGGGGTGTAGCTTGTGTCCTTTTTAGTCAGCACTTGATGTCTTTGTCTGGGCGGCACAGAGAAAACTCAATACAAATATGGCTATTTTAACAGCATGTGTACTGTTTACAACAAAAACACAAAATGTATTACAGTTTACTATGATAAAGTACCGATTGTATGGAATTTCTATAATTGAATTAATACATTAAATGGTTGTGTAATCATTAAATAAACCCAACATTATGGAAACTCTACTTTTGGAAGGTTTTGTGATGTAATTATCATTGTAATGTATATTAGAGGTTTCATTGCATTGAGTCTTTTCTTTAAAACTTCTAAAAGCTAAATGGGGTGCAAATCAAGAGCTGTTTTCAACAGATTGCAGGATTATCACAATGTGATTGCTCCACCACTGTATTTTGAATGATAGAGAGTTGCACATTAGCTTAAAATTGATCAGTTTCCTGTTGACAGTCCACCATCGTCTGATATCGAATGATGAGTAGAAGCAATGTCTCCAAAGAACCAACACCCTTGCTCTGTTTCAGGATGTACACCTGAAACAGCACCGAAATCATAAACGTCTACCCCAGGGGTTGGCAACCCAAAATGTTGAAAGAGCCATATTGGACCAAAAAACAAAAATGTCTGGGGCCGCAAAAAATTAAAAGCCTTGTATAAGCCTTATAATGAAGGCAACACATGCGTTATGTGTCTATATTAGTCTACTATAAAAATGACTAAAGTTGGCTACAAATAAATAATGAGCCTTCATGATTAAATGTTTATTTTCCCTGCAGTGCATCCTGTAGAGAATGATGCACCATGTGACTACACTGTTGTACGATGCTGCCTCAAGTTTAACTTCATTACATTCATTCATTCATCTTCATGTCGGCTTTATTCCCTTTCGGGGTCGTCACAGCGGAATAAACCGCCAACTCTCTGGCATATGTTTTACACAGCGGAGTAAAGGCAAGGCAGCCCTTCCCTGCCGCAACCCATTGCTGGGAAACATTCACACACACATTCACACTATGGGCAATCGTTCTTACTCAATTCACTTATTCCGCATGTCTTTGGACTTGTGGGGAAACCGGAGCACCCGGAGAAAACCCACGCGATCACGGGGAGAACATGCAAACTCCACACAGAAATGCCACCTGCCCCAGCCGAGCCTAGAACCAGCGACCTTCTTGCTGTGAGACGACCGTGCTACCCACTGCGCCACCGTGATGCCAACTTCATTACAATATTAATAAATTATGTTTCATTGCTCTGATGAAATTAAAGAAATGCAATAAAGAAATCCGATTTCTGATGTCATTTTTTATTTTTGAGGATTCCATAAAACAACTTCAAAATGGAATGTGCATAACATGCCCCTTATCTGGGCAACAAAAAGCACAATAAAACACAGCCTGCATTTATAAAAATGACACTGCAGACTTTTGAAAAGATACGGATAATATCAAATCAAACTTAACCTGTATTAATTTGATTTCATATACTTTAAATGTCATTACAAATATATACTAACAAAAATAAGAAATCACTTTATAAAAACAGTTACTTTATTACTAAATACGTGCATGCCTTCCCTGGAAATGTCTTTCCATGTTATTCATCTTGTTATTTGACAACTTCTCACTAAAGAGCAAACATTCAGGCAATCCTTCCGCATTGGCATTGAATGCAAACTATTCAGTGCAAGACACGTTGAATTCTCTGTTATCCTGTTATTTTTCTCTTTTTCTCTTTGGAGTCCAGTGCCCTTCACACAGTCGCCGGTGTGTTTACGACTGCCACCGCCTGGTAGAAACGTGTGTCGCAGGCTATGATGCAAATCTTCGTTGACAGAAATGTCGAAATTAAATATTTATTCTACACACTTTAACAGCATTGGAAAATGTTAAGAATGTTTGTCCTCCTATACAAATCATATTAAAACTAAAAATATATTTACCTCCCTCATCTTTTTCCATTTTTAAACATTTTTGAAAAAGCTCAAGGGAGCCACTAGGGCAGCGCTAAAGAGCCGCATGCAGCTCCAGAGTCGTGGGTTGCCGACCTCTGGTCTACCCAAACACGAGCAGCAGAAGTTTTACATGTATGGTTAAGTTGCTTTCACTCATGTTTCTACTCGATATTTCTCTTTATATCGCTAAAGTAAAGGCAGTGACAGGGGATGGGACATCACAGCGAATTTACATCTGCAGCAACACACCCCTTAAACAGCATGAATCGTTGACAACCCAAACCAGGAGGTTTTAACTCATAAATATATATTTTTTTGCCATATTCAGGAGAGCCAGAAGATCGGTATCACCAATTGGCCTGCTAGTATGGGACTTATAAGGGACTTATAAGCAACATCCTCTCTGTCTGACAACAGAACCTAAACAGTGAGGTAGGAGAAAATATGAAACCTGTTTTCACAAACTGTTTCATGTGTAAAACAAAATGTAAAAACATGTGTAAAAAAAAAGCTGTCTGATAGCATATTTGCTTTTACTTCTTGACAACATTCTGCATTTTGAATTTGTGATAGTGAGAGCATTCAGCATTTGGAAGGATGACCTACTGTTCTTGTATAACAAAACATGAGTACATTTCATCTTCTTTCACTGTTACCAGGAAGTGCGCCTGCCATGAGCTGCGTATTAGTTGCCCCCAATATGGTTGCATTTAATCTGGGGAGTACTTAAACTGTCAGCTATTGTTGATAATAAGGAAAAAAAATATTTTATTGTCATGTTTCATTTGACTTGAGATGATGTCATCGATTTGTCATTAAACTTGTTATTTCTAAATTCTGCCCCCATCTGATACTGATATCGAGCCTTTTTACTTGGAAATTGAAGTAAATATTTACTGTTTACAAGCTTTTCTCTTTCATTATCCTCACAGTGCTGACGTCCTGCATATTTACGGGAGCATGGAATTTACCTTTCAGCTCATTTAGAACATCGTTGATATTCAGCACTTTTTTCTCTGCTTATTCAACTGATAGGAAGCTCCAGTTTAATTATTTATTTGCTGCTTCATTTCAAATCATTTATCTTAATGCTCAATGGCAGGGAATTTCCTCACAGAAGCACATTAACTGAATGTAGATGGACATTCATCTTTTCTGTCAAATGGCAGGTGGTTTTAATATGTCATCTTTTCAATTTCCATAATGAGACTTTTTTTCTTCAAAATTGATGCACAAGGATTACATTTATTAAAATTAACTGTTAATTCACAGAACATAAAGGTACTTTGCTAGCATTTTTAATAACTACACACTATGAATCAATGAACATTATCAAATAGTATATAACATTTAATTAATTATTATTTTATAAAAGCATTGTTTTTAAGTTAATACACATTTTGTAATCTTGTAAATGCTTTATAAATTAATAATTAACTATTGGCAAATGCTTCATTATGAGTAGTTATTATAAAGTGATACCACTTACCAGTACCATTATTATCAAAAACCACTTAACTGTTAGGCCACAAGCTATAGTATTTGCTAACCAGACACTAGCATATACTAGAGTTTATTTACTAGAAACAGAGTTTAGGAAGGTATTCTCTGTATTTAAATGAAAAGAGATAACGTTGTGAATGATATTCTTCTTCTTTTGTATGCAGTGAATGGTGTTCATTTCTGTGGCCTGTGTTTCTCATCAGAATGTTAATTATTGATTTGCATATGAATCACTACAAGTGGACTGCAGTTTCAAAAGAGAACGATTGACTCCAGTGAATTTGTCTTGTTTCCATAGACTTGAGATGTTGGGTGATAATCTGACTAGATGTTAGTTTGATGAGGCTTTATGCGATCAAAGAGCTTGATTGCTTTGATTGCATGGAAGCAAAGCTTTGGAAAATCTGAACACCTTGTGCATGAAAAAACACCTGTTGCTTTGGCTGATTGAAAAAAAAAAATGTTAACTGAAACGTCTTGCGCGAATGGCATGATTTGCATAGCTAACAAAAATCTAGATATTGCTGGAAGAAGGCTGATTTAGAAATAGCAGATTCCGTTTTTTAGGTAACAGCTTTTTTATGTGTTCATCTTTCACATAGCATTCAATCAAATTATCCAGGGTACATCTCAGTATAGCACAATAATGGCACTTTCCACTGCACAGTACAGCTCTGCAGCTAGCATGGTTTTATGGCTTTTACAGTGGACTCTGGTCAGTTGTAAACACTTTCGACGAGGTTCTTGAACTGACATCACTTTCATAACCAACTGTTGATTGGCCAGAGCCAGTATGATGTATGAAGACCAGCAGAATCATTGACTGGGCAGAGAAAATCAGCACTGCTTATATTATAATGCTTAGAGGACCCGTTCAAAAGGCATGAAGTATCTCAATGGCTTTGACCCACTACTTGTTCACATCACAGAGTCATCAGAAGGATATGTTTAAAAAATTATTGTATCAGTATACATTAATGTCTTGAATAGAGTGAATGTGTAGTTATTTGTTGGTTAAACTTGCTGCAATAGCTTGCAAGGGATATACAAAATGTCTGAGAAAATGTTATGTTAAATGATTACCAGAGTTTTTTAATGATCTGAAGTTATTGATTTGATTATTTGTTTTTTACAAACTAGTTGATTCAATTCATCACCATCATGAACACCTCTATCTGAATGATAGCTGGTAAATATCATGATTAGAACCTATGATGATGAGCTGTTTACAGAGATTGTTTTTCTGTAATTCTTCATTCTAAAAAGTCTTGTGTAAATCTACAGTTCTCTTTCTTATTCTAGATTTGTAATATTTTTAGGTTTTTTAATTTTCTTCTTTTGGAAAAGAAACTAGCTGAAGACATGTTTTTCTCTTTATTTATTAAAATGAAATAATCAGTTTTTAGTGTCGATTTGTTTCTGATCACATCTTGATCAGTTAATTTAAAATCTCTCAGTAAGTTGACAGCTACAAATAAATGCCAAAACGTATTCTTGACACCCAATACAGTGTAGCAATGACTATAAAGATTTGAATTAAATTTTAGGCTAAAAAGCTTTTTGATACTTAATTTCATAGATCAGTTTTCGTTTCCAGAAGGTCTCTTAAAATTAATTTACGAATTGTAAATAACCTGCAACACTTACATCACTCTGTTCATGAAGTAATAAGAGCAGGTCTAAGGTTTATAATGAGAGATATTGAAAGTCTACAGCCTCTTGACAGTGAGATTCGTAAAACATTTACTTTTTTGGAGCTACAAACATTTTAATATGTTTTAGCTGTATTTTATTTTTCCAGAGTAACAATCTTTTGAAACAAAATCAGATTATATACTGTTAAAAATATTTACAATTACATGAGTTCTACTGTATCCCTAAGTTCTACTGTTTACTTGTTTGTGTGCTGTTCTTGACAATAGAATGACGTGGTCAATGGAAAATATTGAAAATGCACAAATTGAATTTGAGACTATGCATTTTTCTAATGGAAACATGACAAATAAAAAAAATCTTTTATCAAAGATAATTTTTTGCACATTTAGGAGATGGTATTTGAGGCATATCAATATAAGTTGTGATTAAGTTGTGATTTTGCACAGATTCTAAATAATTTCTGCCTATTGACTGGCTGATTAGATTAAAGCAATCCACTAGCAAATGCAGTACATGACTAAAGACAGGACTCGGAAGTTAGTACAGTGAAGGCTTCAACTGTATTTCTACATTAAAGAGAATCAAACAGACTGCAGGAATGGTGCCTTCAAGTTGTTAAATTCATAATATAAATACATTTTTTTCTATATAATATGAAATTCTACGTTAGTGTCTATTTATATCCTATTTATATCTCTGGAGACTCTACTGAAATATACTTCAAGTGTAATCAAATTGTAGTTGTCAGAAATCATAAGCAGCAATCTTAACTCGCACAGGTTTAGGTTGAAGGATTTGCTTTTCATGGCCAGTTTCTGCTTCATGGAAATGTACTTATAGGTATTGTACAAACCTTTCTAGTATCAGAGAAGATCCCTATTTGGTGAGTTTTTCTCATTGTGTTCTGCAGGAGATGGAACATGTGATTGGTGTTTAAGCAACTCTCAAAAGCTTTCAAGAGCAAAAGAAAAAATCTCTTTCACATTTTTACACCATCAGACATATTCATCCACACTGATATTCGAATACATGCTTTCATGTTCACTTTATTGATTGTACAAGAAAAGTATTTTCTTTGCATCAGGGGAGATTTTCTTTTGTAAAGTTCTATTCAGCCAATGTGAACTGTTGTGGCTCTTTGTACTCTATTGTTTGTCTAAGACCGAGTACTAGCTAGCTGTCAAGCAGCTTCAACCAATACGAAAATCAATTTTAATTTCCATTAGAAACACAACAGCATTTCAGCGTGTGAAAATCAGCATGTTCAAAATTGTACATTTAATTTGTTACCTCACTTTGGATTTGTTTAATTCCCTAAAAGTAAACATATCACAGTGAGCATCAAAGAGTGATTTCATTAGACTAGCTTTGTGAAAGAGCTCCTTGAGTTGAACATCATGGTGGTAATATTAACTTAATTTTCATTTTAATTCAATAGTTCATCCATCATTCTATTCATGTCACTTCCTCCAAAGACATTTAGCTTTTCTTGTCATTACAGACAACAAAAGTGTAGTCTATTTTTTGCATTTCTGTCAATGATAAGGAATCAAAACATGAAATTTGTTGGATGTACTACACCATGGAGTCATCATCAGAACTCATGTTAAGCTCATCTAAATTTATTTTGCTTCAATAGGTGAAACACAGTATGAACTAAGTATGTGTCCTATTTCAAAGAAAACAAAAATTAGAAGAATAGATGAGAAACTGAAGTGTGTATATGATCTACAATTTCTGTCCTATGATGCGGGGAGACTTTCTGAATGGGAGAGAGAAATTGAAAATGAAGACGGATGGACACATCCCACATAACAATGTTTCTTAGACCAGCTCTGGCTCAACCCATGTCGTGTGCCACATGCCATTGCTTTTAGATGTGTGCCACATTGGTCTCACATTGTTTGTCAGTGCCAGATGTGCCAGACAAATGGCAGTTTTTTTTTTTGATTGAGTGGGATGATACAGTTTTTTTTCTGAAATATATAACAAATTCTCCTATTCATTTGGTTTGTTGGTTGCATTCATTTTTTTAAATGACCTATTATGCAGTGCAATAAAGAACTTTAGCCATATAGCCATATAGCCCCTGTGCTTCAGTCATTGGTCTCTGACAAAATTTGATAAAAAAAAAAAAATTCTCAATCATTAATCGTGAAAGTGAAAATGACCAGTTGACCAGATACGGAGTGACCCATATCTGGAATTTGTGCTCTGCATTTAATCCATCCTAGTGTACACACACAGCAGTGAACAAATACATCTGAACACACACCCGGAGCAGTGGGCAGCCATTGCTGTGGCGTCCGGGGAGCAGTCAGAAAACTGGTGCCTAGCTCAAGGCCACCACAGCTGTGGTTGTTGAAGATGGAGAGCAAGTGATTCATCACTCACACCACCTTCAACTCAGTGGATCTGGTGATCAAACAGGCCCCCTTCTGATCACAAGTCTCCTTATTAGTGATTTTCTGTATTTAAATATGTTAATTCATATACGTAAATGTATTTTTTAAATGATTGTCCTTTTAAAATAATTAAAGAAGGAAAGCCACTGAACTCCATTCCGTAAACCGAACCATAAATATATTCTTCCAGGTGCCCTAAATCAATTCCTCGAAATTACCCGGAAGCATACACAAACCAACTATGTCAGTTTACAGATTGTGGAGCCACAGTGACATTAGCCCCGTAAGCTTTAGCTTTGTTAAACCTTTGCTTGATATGGTCTGCTTGGTAGTCTGGCGGGCCCCCTCATGCTTAGGTCCCTAGACAGTCCCTTGGCTCTGCCAGCAACCCAGTTATTCCTATACTCTCATCTAGTTGCTTTTACACAAGTTCCAAGAGTCACTGATGGAATACCTGTCTTCCTTCATCTCCTATTAGCTCTAGTCTTGCCTTGTCTCCACTGTTCCATATTGCCAGAGCTTTTTTGTTGTTGTTTATTTTGTGTCAAGAGCTGTCAGTATTATCCACCACATTTTATGTTTCTTTTGTATTTACCTCATGTGTATTTGCTTTGACTTACCATTATACATCGTGTGTTTTTAGTTTGTGTTTGTTTTGGTGTATCTCATATCTCCTTGTGTGAAGGGCCAGTCACACTAGCATTTGAGAGCTTATGACTGGCCATGTAGCAGTGAAGACCCCAGCAGCTTAAAAATTCCAAGTTCGGAATATGAACCATCCAAAAGGCAACAGCTTTCACTCTAATGTATTTCACGTTAACGTTGAAATCTTAAAAAAAAAATCTTACTTTAAAACTAAATTTCTGTTAACTCATTATATTTTCTGCTGCTTGTGTGTGAGTCTGCATGATCTGTGATGCACTAAATCATCTTTTGACGAAAGCAGTTTTGCCCCGTCATCACACACGACTTGTGCGAGAACTTAGCTCCATCTTTTCCTTTAGTTCATTAAAAAATATTCTAATAATAAGTATAACTCTCTCTATATTGATATTGTTTATTTATACGCTTCTTCTTTAGAAATGAGTGGTAGAGCCCAGGGAAACTCCTTTCGCCCGAGTGCAGTGGATTGTGGGTGATATCAGCCAGTTGACTGTTCATGGATCTGCATTTCAGAATCTAACCAGAAAAACTACATATACGGGCACCACTTGAAGGCTATTTTTTATGTACACTACGTTTTGTGACACCCCAATTCTCATTTTTGCAGCCATAAAATTGTGAATAGTGTGTGGATTTGGATGTAGCAAAGGTGTTTGATTCCAGTTTTTGTTCAGTAGATATTTTTCCCATTATGGATCATTTGATATCACTTTTTTCTTGTTGTATTTATTAGATAAAGCTTTTTAAGTTAAACGGTTGATTTGCACATGGGTTTTAATATTCTACACAAACCCAAATCTGAGGATATTGATTGTTTGTGCTTGATTGTCCCATGTTTATTAGAGTTCTGTGAGCAAGGCATTAGTCATCATATAATAAAATCACTGCTGAACCCACCCCCTATCTGTCAGGATCTGCCAAGTATCTTCTTTGTCGCCAGGGGTCAGATCACTGACAATCCTTCCCTCAATTTTGGTTTAACCTTGTTTTCAGTTATCTCTCTTATTTTGTTTTGCCACCTCCAGCCACATGGCTCAGGTCATGTGACTGGTGGTGGCCATCTTTGATTTGTTTTTGCACATGGTCTAGTTTTGTTTCTCCCTTTCCCCGTTCTTCTCATTTTCTTGTTAGAGCTTTCAGTTAGTACACCTGTAGTTTCCCTCGTTATGTTTGATTGGTTTCCCTTTATCAGCTTCCCTCAGTTTTTTTTTGGGCGCGGTTCATTATACCCCTTACTGGTGTGTTGCTTGTGGTTGGCTTTTGGTCTGGTGCTGTAAGTTGTGTTCTTGGTTAACCCAGTTTTCAGTTTGTATCTTATTCGTTGGTTTCCCCCTCATGGGTTTTGCTTTGTTTGTACTTGTTATTTGTTTCTTAAATAAATTTCTACAAGACTGTCACGCATTTGGGATCCGCATTGCTCTCTTTGGCCACTGTGCCTGACACTATCTCTGTGTAATTTGACCACTCATCATCGCAGTTTGTTTCAAGCAAGACATTCAAGATTATATTTGGCAGTCATTTTCATTTCCATATTTTGATGGTAAACGGAATAACAAGTTGAAAAGAGTTTCCGACTTTTAGTGCATAACAAGTCTTAATAGACGTATTAAAAAGGATAGATGAATCATTCACAGTTTCTCAACTGCAGACACCAGTTTCTTAGAAACTTTGACAACAAGTGTCCACAAAAGTTAGCTAATAAAAAGTTTATAATATATTAAAAACAAAGCGCTGTGAATGTGGTTTACCCTCCAAATGTCATAATATTTAAACAGGCACTGTGATGTGTATTGCTTGGCTGAGTGTGATGAATGGGGGTGACAGAAATGTTAAGCACACACTTAAGATGCAGAGTCATGTTGAGAGAGCTTTCAGAGTTCAGGTGTGAAGTGCATGCTGGGAAAAGAGGGGCTTCTGACTGACAGGTCCCTGGTGGTCCCTATAGATGAAATCGCTGTGAGTGTGACTGAAAGATCAAGGGTGATTGTGAAGGGGATTAAAAAGCAAATGATTCACTCTATTTCTCTGATTTAATGTGATTCAGCCACAAAGCTGTGCATTACTAAAGGAATGGACTAATTCGCCAAAGCAATGTCAATGTAATTTCACCTCGATGACAGCAACTGAACCAAGAAACTTTGGGTTTATTTGAAATAAAGTATCGTTTAAGATACAGAACAGATGGTCATGCATCTTTAAGTAAATCTGGTGATTGGAAGAATGACCGAGGCTAATTGTAAAGCTGTCAGTTGCAGTTCAAAAGACTCATTTAAAGAGCTACTATTAACAGCAGAGAGACAATGAACGTGAAATTGGCTGGCAGTCAATGATCTCACTATCATTCGATTTGATATATCTAGAATCAAATTTCAAACTCGTAACTTATTTGACTTCAGAACATGGTATGAACAATTATCTAAAATGACGTTTCATCAGTTTCCTGCCGATTAGAGTGGAAATGTTTCATTCTATTATTCTCTCGCAATGGGGGAAAAAAGTTTCAGTGAAATCAAAACCTTTTCCTTCTATATAATGTCAATGAGGGTTTTTAAAATATTAGAATAGACTGCTGAATCATATTTCATAATTTTTTTTCCCAAACTAAGCATCAAGATCATGCATGTTTTTTCCACATTCTAATAAAACGGCTTCACAAGTTCCAATCAATTCAACACACATGGCAACGTTTGTGTTTTAACTTGTTTTGTTCAGCATTAGTAATTTGGTTTTACTTTTAATAAAAAGCGAAAGCGTGAGACAGTCGTTCCTGTAGGTCATGAATACCTCATTGATCCAGATGAGGCATTAAACCAAGGTATTCATTGATTTAACCCTGTAATTCGCATACTGGTCTCTGAAATCTTAATACTCATTCTATTCAAATTGATTATATTTCCCCTGTCCATCAGGTCATATCCAGAGGTATGTGAGTTTTTTTTTTTTTATCGTTTAAAAAAAAGCAAACCCACACAAGCTCAGTGTTTGACAAAAAAAACTCCCCTTAAACTCTGTAAAGAATATGGCAGTTTAATAATTGGATAGTCAATTCTAAGTTCTATTGGGAAATAGAAGAGTAAAAAGAAATAGTTTGAGTTTTCCCTTTATATTTTATAGTTATTCCTTTAGAGAATCCGTTATAGTTTGAGTTTTATCTTCGCTGATTTCTTTCCTGTAATCTGTGGGTAAGGTAAAGACAATGATGTCCTTCAAAGAAAAAGTTATCCCACAATTCTTTACCATACTAAGGTTCTATCTATTTTCTCAATGGCAAGCCAAATACTTCTTCAACTAATGTCACTTTGCCTGGCATTTAAAAAATTTTAAGCATAAGGTTAAGCTGAGACGCTGCTCCATTTACGTGTGGAAAAACAGTGTAATAGAAAAAAACCCTCTGTTTTCAAAATAACATTAATGTGTGAATGAGGCCTTACTCTTTGGAATTCAGGTGGATGCTACACCCCACATTGCAATTTATAATTGACCTCTGGTTCACTCAATTAATTTTGCTTGGCCCAACTACAACAGTAATTGTATCAATTAGGCCACACTTAAGGGCTAAAGTCCACACTTGGCCCAAAACTAGCTTAATCTTTAGCCAATTACACCTTATATTTAATCTCTGGCACGTGTCGTTTGTACCACATTGAAGACAATACCACCGTGTCCACACATAACCCACATACTGTATGCCTGTACCAGACGAAAAGCAGATGTACCAGACTAATGCCAACCTTAGCCCTTTTTCTTCTGACTGGGACAGAAGATTATCTAGTGGATTAGGTCATCATCCCTCCAAAAAATTCCAAGTGCTTGAAGAGTCTTGTAAGGCACTAAATAAGTATTATGAACGTTCATAAATGTTTTACATGTTTGTCAAAAATCATACAAAACCTGCTGCACTATGAAGGCTCGTCATTGTATCGACTATTCAAGCTGTCTGTACAAAGAAACAAATAAGGGAAAACATTTTTTTTTTGAAAAACAGTTTTGGTTGTTATTACAATGCGCTTCGCTTCAGTCTCCAAGTCTTCAAACACTAGTACACACAGCAGACGCAATAATATTTTCCCTTCTGATGTTCAACACCTTCACTACTGTTAATTATTGGAAGAGAAAGCATGAAAACAAATCATCCCCTTTTCATTTCTGTTCTGCCACCTATTTATGTTACACCCAGACCGTAGTTGCCATCTCCATTTGATTCGTAACAGCCTTGAACTCTTCTGAGGATGATCATAACCCCATTGAACCACTATGCTGCCTTGAACATAATTAAAAGTATAACTATTTGATCAAATTTGTACAAATGAACTTATCCAGTTGAAGGTCTTTTACTAGTATGTTAACGTTCCCTTCATACGTTTAGAAAGGGCACCAATTTAAAAAGAGCACACTACTTTCAATTGGTTTAGAGAACAGTGACAAGGTTGTTGAGATCTAAGTAAATACTCATTACCCCGAAGGAGAGGATGGTAAGTCTCTTGAATGAGGTGTTGCACCAATGAAAAGAAAAGTCATCCTAGCCTCAGGCATCCCTGAACGATGGTGGAGCATGTGCTGAATACTTCATGACCTTTCTAATGATGGGAGTGAAATTTCCATTACCTGAGAGTCTGTGGGAATCTGATAATCACCAGACACACTGGGTCCCATCATTACACTCACTGCTTCACTTGTTTATTAATGTGCTCTTCTGCAGATTGTGTGCTAGCATTCTTTCTGGCTTCAGGAGTTTTACTCTGCAATGCAGCATCCAATTCATCGGGGTTCTTTTCAGTTGAACTGTTAGATAATGCTGAAATTAAGATGCAGAAAGCTTTTACTGAATAGCCAAATTCGTTGTAATATGTTTTTTTTATATTTGGGCTTTGAAATGGTCAGTTGTAGTTTATATTAATACAACCAGGGGTGGACTTACAATTTGTCAAAAGTAGGCGACTGTCTTGGGCAATTTTTGTTTAAAAGAAAAGCCCATTTGCTTTCTGTTAAGACTTATATGTGATTTTACACTTACTACATCCATATTATATACAGTAACCTTAGCAACCATATAACCTCCAAAGAGGACACTTGGCGCTATCTGTTTAAGTATTTTTTTGTGGGATTGAAATAAAGAAAACATAGTCCATAGTCCAAATCTTCTCAAATCATATTCTCAATCGGGTTCCAGGAGTAACACATCGTATAATGAACTGATGGATCCTCCCAGCTCATTAATGTAATAGTATATGAGCATCAGATATGCTCAGCAGAACTGATGACCCCTCATATCACTTAAAGACAAGGATGCTTCCAGAACCTGGTACCCCTCTCCTCAGACCGCTCGCCTAGATCTTGTGACACTGGGCTTAATTCTGTGTAAGTGTAAACTAGGAAGTAGTGTTATCATTTTTGGTGTACAAACAGATATATTTGCCTGTATATACTGCTGTAGATAATCAACTGTGATTGAGCTTTTCTGCTCAGTTGGGCTTCAGTTACAAGTCAATAAAGGTTATTTCTTTCAGCACTAATGTTTGAACTTCTCATTTTTGGAATTTCCAAATAGGAACAGCATTTTGAAAAAGGATTTTGTTTTACGAGTTACACTTTCGTATTATAATAATAAAATATGATGAATCAGATTCTAATTGAACCCGCCCCAAAAAACTGATACCTAAGAAACCCTGCTGAGGTATCACTGCCTTTATTACAAAAAAAAATTATAAATCTCCTACCATATGTATAGCTTGCTCTGGTAGCCCGAATGGAGGACTAATTGATGTTTGTTATTTCTGCTTTGGAACTGTGACAGAAGGACAAATGATCTTATTATTATGCAAATTGCCATGCTATCTCATCCCAGTAAAAGCAACGGTCTGAGAGTGCCTGGAGTCATTGCCCCAATCAAGCTTTTCCATCTTAGCCAAGTCACGCATGCAGAGGAACCCTTGCTGAGAACTCACAGCAGAAGTCCACCTTGCTCAGCAAATATACAATACACACAGGCATTTATATACACACATCCTAGTCTTGGAACCTCTTTCATTCCTGAGCAAAAGACTAGTGTATCAGAAAGCATGCGTAAACAGGGGCATCTGTGGGGTATGTACCATGACGGAAATGAACGAGCTACTTTGACACTACAATTAGATGCAGACGAGTGCACCGGTGACTCTGACTAGATGAGTAACAAGAAAAATGTGACCGCAATCAATTTTTTATTGAAGGTAATGTGAATAATTGTCTGCTTGAAAAGCACCAAGCTCCCAGAGGATCTACAGTACACCCAAGACAAACACAATTGCTCAACGATGAAATCTGTAGCTTCTTTTTTCCTGCAGTGCTAAGTCGGTCAAGAGACAATAATTCCCCGTGCACCCACTGACCGGCTTACCATTTGATTGTAAAACTCAAGTAATTGCTCTATTAGGAAATCAACAGGGGTACGTTTTAACACTTATATTTTCTCATTTTACAATGCACAGGTGAAGCCCCTCAGTATACAGTGGGGATTTGTAGCAGTTTATAAAAACTGCACACTACTAATCCTTAATTAAGCATTAGCAAATAGTTAATTCATAATTTATAAACAATTGTTTTATGTTAATACACATTTTAAGGCAGGTTATGAATACAACTTTAAAGTCTTTATCTTTAGTTTATAAGGATCTAAGGCTTCTAAACCATAAATAGCTCCAATTAACAACATTTAACTGGTAGCTAGTGAAATGTTTTATTACTAGCTGAAATTAATCTTGAGTTGCAGTAGGATTATGTGTTAATAAAGCATTTTTTTATCACTGGGTAACTTTTGAGCTTCTACTGTCAGGTTTGAGAGAGAGGCACTTAGTTCTGTAGTTCTCGTCCAATCAGATTCACCATATAACTTCCCCTACCGTAATCGTGCCTCGTCAAGGAAGCCCTCTCGACGCCAGCACTCACAACCCGTTATCAGTTGTTACCTGCCTGCTCCACCCCTCGTCTGTTCCAGCCGCCCTCTGCTCCAGCAATCACCCAGGATCTCAGCTCACTCCACTGTATCACCGCCGTCCAGTATTTCACTTTTCAGATGTCGACATCCAGCACACCACCAATGATTCCCGCAAAACATGAGATGAGCTTATTCCAGTTCCATGAAATGAAGGAAGTCTTCTGCTCTCAGTTTTGTTGAATAAATCTTTGTCAAATCTGCACTAAACCCTCCGTGTTTTCATCCTGACAACTACATATCTGAATAATAAGATATATGAATGCACTTTCAAATAGTTTAATAATCATTTATTGAGATGTTCTAAATGATCTCATTATTGCTTACTATTAATAACTAACTGGTTTTAAAATAGTAAAAAAAAAATTTTTATAAATGATTAACTGATCCTCAATAAAGCATAAAATTTACGTTATTAAGAATATTATATAGAATCTTATAAACCAAGATCCTTTAAGGTTATATTTATAAGCTGCTTACAAATGTGTATGAACATAGAAACAATGTTTTTTAAAATGATTAATTAACTATTTTCTAATGCCTATTTAATGATTAGTAGTGTGTGGTTATTATAAAGAGCTACCGTGAGCTGAAATTGGTTTTGTAAGTCATGTTTGTGTCATTTTGAAGGCTTTCATCATCACTAAACTGCAAATCAGATCTAGCATAAAGGAACCTGAGAGAATCTCAGGTAGAATATACAGCGCATTATTTGTGCGTGTGTGAGAATTTATTTTCCCTGTACAACACCCTGGCCACCTTTGTTGTTGTTTAGTGCTCGAAACATAAAATTTGAACTGAATTTAACTGAATTTACAAGGAGTGTTTAGATATTTCAAAAATGTTGACAACAATGTTACGCATAAACCAGAAATATGCTTTTTTTTTGTATTACAATTGGTTGGGTTGCGCTAAAATCAGCAAAGTCTCTAAAATGTTTCAGCAATTAAAATTCAGATTTTTATTTGAATTCTTGTCATATTTTAAAAATCCAAAGCAGACATTATTTTATATCTCAAACAAATCCTTGCTTGCCAATGTCAATGAGTGAAAATGGGTGCAATTTGGGGGATTATGAACAATCCAAATGTTTCCCAGCGATGGGTTGTGGCTGGAGGGGCATCTGCCGCGTAAAACATATGCCAGAGAGTTAGCGGTTCATTCCGCTGTGGCGACCCCGAAAGGGAAGAAAGCTGACATGAAGATGAATGAATGAATGAACAATCCATGGTTTCCTCTCTTCATGACTGAGAATGCAAAACTAACAGCTAACTTTCAGAAACAACAGAAGACACCAGCATGACTTTTTATCAGAAAATCATTATAAAAAGAAGATATAATATTTAATAACTCTGGTAATGCTGTGTAAGAAGTGATTAAATAACAAAACAATGACTTCTTTGTTGACCGACGTTCAATTGAAAGCCACACAAAGATATAAAATGCAATGTTCAGACTAACTGAGACCGTTTGTTTGTGACAAACACTCAGTTATGTTTAATGCTGCATAAAAGAGCTGATGTATTTCATCTCTGTTTTGCGTCACCCAACAAGAATTTGATGCACACTGTTGAAGCCTTGAATTCCTTCCCATTCTAGCTTTATGCCTTTCAGAACCCTATAGAAAGTGTATCAGCATCTGCTTTCTTTGTATTTCTTTTGCATTTTCAAGCCTACACAAAGACCTCACATTACACTTTTAAAACCAAAAATTCAACACATGGACTAAGTGCTGTGACCCTGAATTTCTGATGCCTGTGCAAAAGATTCTAATTAAAATCCGACTTATTATATGCCAAATGCTGCACGTCATTCAGCATCAAAAAGTGCCTTTAAAGATGTTACTTATGACCATGGGAAAAGGCTACTTCAAACTGCACTTGATATTTGTTCACACACAACTTCAGTAAAAGTTTGAGAAGAAGAGTCTATTACATTCGCAGTTGAATCCCCCGCATGAAAATCGGATCCGTTTTGTCTTCCTTTTGTTTTGTAACCATTTCCCCCTTTTCAGTATTATTTTTAGTTTAATCCGGTTTGTTTCTTATTCTTTACACAAACACTTTAAAAGGAAACTCATTCAACAGCTTATAAGTGAATCTAATAGCAGCATTGTTGAAACTAGTTATCGGGTTGCACAGCAGCCTTTTTCTCAGCCACAAATCTTCCATCCATTTACATACTGTTTTTAATAAAGCCAGTCAAAACATCCCGAAAATTGTTTTGTGCTTCATCATATTTTTTATATTTTATTCACAACTTTAGTTTTTTTTTAAATCTGACCCTTTATTTTGTTGCATTGTAAGTAAAAGAATAAGCTATTTTAATAAAGTTTAAAATAACTTGACAGTGTGAATCATTAAATGAGGAAATGTTACATACAGTGTCTTATGTTGTGAACCAGGCCATGTAAGTTGTTTTAACCCACTTTTAAAAATGAGCTGAATGTACTTTAATTAAAGATGCTAACTAGCGCACAGTGCTTCGGGACATTTCAGACCGCCTCATTAAAGCTAGATCCCTTACATTTCTCTAACTATATGCTTTCCTAGGGTTTAGTAAAAGCACAGAAAATCTTACTGAATATATAATAAACAGTGAATTATTCATCACAAAAAAAACACACTTCTACAACCCAGAGATTCATACATTTTGTTTTGTGTTCACTTTTCGATTTCAAGGATTCAAAATACATTCATTTATTTTGTTTATTTCTTTCCATAGCAACACATTGTAGATATTTTCCCAGCGGGTCTATCCCTTCATGAGGTTTGAAATAAACCAAGTCTCTGACTAAATTGGGAAAAGCCAGAGGACACCTTCAGACTTAGCTCTCCATCTGTTTCCTGAATGAATTTTCATACTAATCGTATCTTTTATCCAGATCATTACACTCATCTGAATGATTTTGCTTCTCTCAACTCAGTGGTCTGATGACAATGGCTTCTAGCTTACTGGAGGGAACAGATATCTCAGAATAAAGTCTTCAACTGGTCCACTTCATACACAAAGCAATCAAATTAATCCAGATGGGATTCAAAAAGAACATTATTACAATATATTACTTGAAATTACATGAAAGGTGTGACCATCATCTCATTTTATAGTTTGAGGTTGAGTAAATGGTTATAAGGGACTTTTTATGTCCACTGTCTGTTTTGCATGAAAATCTCAGGACGCAACTGGTCTGAAAGCAATATACCGGGTGTAGATCAGCAAAGAGTTTCTTCTCATCGCTGTGGTGCATCCTACGACCGTTTCATAGTGCCCTGCAAATTCTTTCAAAAATCACAAGTTACTATTCTATGCTAATGAGCATAGAATAATAAGTTGTGATTCCAAAACCCAAGTTTTCTTCCTGTCTCCTTTCTGAACTGTCCAATCTAAGAAATATAGAAAAATATTAATAAAATAAAATTTTTAGGAGTTTCTAGTTTCAAGCACTCTATTTAAGAACTAAAATTAAGAACAAGTTCATTCTTGAATGAAAGATCCATCCATCCATCTTCATGTTGGCTTTCTTCCCTTTCGGGGTCGCCACAGCGTAATGAACCGTCAACTCTCTGGCATATGTTTTACGTGGCGGATGCCCTTCCAGCCGCAACCGATCACTGGGAAACATTCACACACACACTCATTCACATTTGTACTCTAAGGACAATTTTTTTTTCTCAATTCACTTATACCGCATGTCTTTGGACTTGTGGGGAAAACCGGAGCACTCGATCACAGGGAGAACATGCAATCTCCACACAGAAATGCCAACCGACCCAGCCAAGGCGACCATGCTACCCACTGCACCACCGTGACGCGCTGAATGAAAGATGTTTTCCCTAAATATTTGCAAATATTTCTAAATTTAAAACCGAGTTGTATTATTGCTTTCTTAATTTAAGGTCATATATACTTATATAAATGCAAAATTTTCATTAAATCTTAGTCTTTAGTCTTAATTACAAAAGAAAACATCCTAGTTTTAAGACAGATTGTCTAGTTTTAAGACCACTATATACAAGTTGAAATATTCTAGTTTCAGTGCAATTTTACTGCTTGGAAATACTTGTTTTGAGAGTTTTTGTAAAACAATTTTTTTGTTTTTTTAATTTAAAAACCGAAGTTGGCTCTTTTTCTAAGATTCATGATATTTAATCATTAAAATATCAAGATCTCAAATTAGCCACTCATGAAAAGTTACTAAAGCTAAAAGCAAACATTTCCTGAGAAGACCCAGACTTGCCTCCTTTAATAAAGATCTAACTTTGTGTCTATTCCTCTGCTACTAGATGAAACATCACATGAATATTCAGTTGCTCTATTTTGAGGGGTATGTTAAGATCTATGGGGAGATATGTTTGGTTTAGCAAATTTACTGAGCCAAGACCCAGAAGGCACTTTCGTAGATCCTGCCATAACCAATTAGTTTGAACAGAAGCAGTTTGATGAGATGCATTGATATTTGTAATGTTTTAGTGTTTTGTGTGATATACTCCAGTTTTCGGCCACAACATTTTTGTGGAAGAATTTAGTACAATTTTATATATATAAAGATCAGACAATACAGTTGCAAAAGGGTTGTTGAATATGTTTACAACTGGTTTTGTGTTTTAGGATGACTTTTTTTTACTGATTGTTTATATACATATTTCTAGAGAAATGGTAAACTATTGAGTTATGTTTTTTTTTACATTTATACATAGATTTTCACCGTAAATTACAGTATAGATACGTAAAAAGCAAAAATAAAGTAAAACCAGAAATAACATGTTTTACTTTAGAGAATATTATGTGGACCAACAAGAGAAAGAAAATGAATAGAAATGTGACTTTCAAAGTAAAATTTGTAATTGTAATTAATGGTGTACTTTAAAACTAAATAAATTTGTACTTTAAAAGCCAAAGTGCTTTGCAGTAAAATCAAAAAAGTTAAAAATTGTCCATACTTACATGTACCATACATTAAGTTGCTTTAAAAACTCAGTGTTTGATAATTGCTTATCAATTAACACTGGATCTCAAACTTTCTTTATTCCTAAAGGGGGAAGAAGCTCACATTTGGTTGACCATCATAATCGTTTTCAGTCATGCAGTTCAATCATTTGATTGTCAATTGGGGTAGTTTTGGATACTTTTGCTTACAAAGCTTATATGGGGTTGTCAGGTGGGACTTGCACTTTTTTTGTTGAAAAGGCAGTATATGTTCCTTCTAGACTTTACCTCAAAATTCACTTGTGATGCGCTCTGGCTCAAAACAAGTCTAAACAGCCATTAAACATGAAGTTCAATCTGAGTTCATGTATTTGTTGCTGGCAGTTCCTATTAACATGTGATTGGCTGTCTCCACTTTCAAGCTGTTCAAGTGGCATGCACCTGTAGACGAAGTAGGAAGACGGAAGAGCAACAAAAATCTTATATGTCAAAGATGTCAATGTCAGAAATACATTTTTTGTATTTGTTTATTCATTCATTTTCTTTTTGGCTTTTTATTATTATGGGGTCGTCACAGCGGAATGAACCACCAATTTATCCAGCATATTTTTTACGCTGTGGATGACCTTCCAGCTGCAACCCACCACTGGGAGACATCCATGTATACCCATTCACACTCATACACTCCAGACAATTTAGCTAACCCAATTCATCTGTTCCACATGTATTTGGGAACTCTGAGCACCCAAAGGTAACCCACGCGATCCCAGGGAGAGCACGCAAACTCAACACAAAAATGCCAACTGACCTAGCCAAGGCTCGAACCAACAACCTTTTTGCTATGTGGCACTCGTGCAACCCACTGTGCCACCCAGACAATCTGTATATGTTTATATTTGTTATATTAATGGTATTGTCATTCATTATTTTCATCATTATCCTTAATACATAAATTAGTTGTGTACCCCCACATCAGAAATCAATTGCTCTTTCTCTGCAGAAACATGGACACAGATTACAACTAAATCACGCACATGGGCTCAATGTGTTTTTAGCTTTTCTCCCATTGCTCTCAACTTTAATCATGTATGTGTGTATGAAATTGTTAGTCATGTCACTCTTACTGCATGACTTGAAAACCCTGTAAATAAAGAGTTACATTATTTTGATACCAATGCGGGAAGAAAAGGATTAGAAGCCATCATGCGGTTTAGTTCAGCAATAAAAACACTAGCATATTTTTGTGAAAGTCAAAAGAACAAAATATTAGCTGAATATACAACGAACCAATTTTCATTGAAAACACTTTACTTAAAGACCCCAGTCCTCAAGCAGACCCATATATAGCAAAGGCTTCCGAAGATCTGATTTAAGGCCATCACACTAACGAGGCCTCGCAAATGCAAATATTTATTTCACTATAACATACAAGCCGTTCCTACAGTGCAATTACATGACATGTTTGTGCTCAGGGGTTGGACAGAGCCATCAGACTCCAGTAAATGAGCCTCGTTTGATACACGTTGGCATCCATATTAAATGGAACCTAAGTAGTCAGGCGAACAGCATGTGCTTCATGTGGCAGGACGGGAAGACCAAAATCAATAATGCTCATCTAGCATTAGTGAGGCAATAAAAGGTCAGTGTAAAAGAGCACAGATTAAAGTGGGTTAATGGAAAGAGCAGCCCTCATGAGGTTATGGGTGTGGCCAACCTGACAGGGTGGAATCTGTTTGAAACAGTTTGAAGATGGGAGTTACAAATCAAGTTTTTTTTACACTGTAATTAAAAATTCTCTTTGAAGGCTTCCCCTGTAAACAACCGTATCTATTAAAGTTATAGTAATTTTATATATGCAGTATACATCAGTTTTTTTAACAATAAGCATGTAAAAATAGTTTATGTAATTTGTTTTAAATATCCGTAAAGTGCTGGTACGAATGGAATACAAGTCAATTGCAAGACCAGCATTTCATAATTACAAGAAAAACCAAAATCAAATCTACTCATTGGTAATGATTTTTATCAATGTGATCCATTTCTGAGCTTTCATGTGCTTAGGACTCCTGCGGCTGCAATCATATGTGTGTATAATGAATCTAAAGCTCTTTTGATTCTTAAAGCAATCTTTTGAAGGGTTTGAATCACATTTCATCAGTATTGAAACATTTTTGCTAGTGACTCTCATTTCAGCACATTTCATACATTGAAATCACACAAAGAAATTAGGTTAATAATTTAATTAACATAAGTTTAAGAGGAGCTCAGCTGATAATTGACCATCCAATCATAAGGCCCCATCTATAATATTCCAGTATGTAAGACATGACCTAAGGGGCATCAACTTTGTGCCTTTTACCTTTTAAACATCTCAACATCTGTATCCAGACACAGCAATCTCGATAGTCAATCTAGTGAAGTGATTATCAAATTTTATTCCACCTCAGAAAAAAATGTGACTCTCCAAGTACCACCATAATGAGTAACATTAAAATACACGGCTCCAGTATAGCCACAGCATATATGCCTTCCTATTAAGCTAAAATGAAATACAGTTCAAATAAGTGGCAATATTATAATTGCCAATAAAAATATTTATTCGTGTTAGTAGTAGTAGACAGTCTAAACATTAGGAAATCAAGTTTGAAGGCAAAATATCAGCTTTTTTTGTTCTGTCATTAGGCAACAATAAATAACTTGCACAACATTCATATGTTGAGGATTTACTGTTTTTATTAATATTAATCCTTCAGTCAAGATTGCTAAAAAGAGCCTAAATTATATATTATATATTATTAAATTGACCTTGGGATAGAATATGAGCTTTGAGAGTAAAGCAATCTAAGCAGCTTAACCTCACTCGCTGCAAAACTTTTCAATTATCGATCTGAAAGAACTGCTTAAAGTAATCACAGCATCTAAATCAACGACATGCTCTCTTTATCCTGTACCAACAAAATTAATGAAAGAATTAATACAAATAGCTCAAGAACTGTTACTGAATACAATGAACTAACCTTAATCATTAGGCTACCTTTCCAGCTCAAAGCTCGTTCTTACAGAAGAGCACATTTTAGGAAGATCTTCAATCTGGTATCAGAGCACATCACAGCACAGAAACTGCACTGGTTAAAATTTCAAACGATCTGTTACTTGAATGAGATCAAGGGAATAGCTCTCTTCTAGTTCTTCTTTAGCGCAGTGCTGCCTTCGATACGATAGATCACAGGATTCTTCTTGAGAGACTAGAGAACGATGCAGGCATCCAGGGCCAGGCTCTAATATAGCTTAACTCTTACCTCTCTGACCGGAGCTTTTTGTTCATGTAAATGGAGACTCATCAGACACAATAGCAGTAGAGTATGAAGTTCCTCAAGGATCTGTTCTGGGACCCATCCTGTTTGCAATCTACATGCTGCCTCTTGGCAAAACCATTAAAAGACATGGGGTTAGTTTCCATTGCTATGCAGACAACACCCAGCTCTATATCTCAGCAAAACGAATGTTCAAAGCTAAAAAAACACATTGTTAATTTTTCTCTTTCAGTTAAAAATCTCAGTGCTATTATAGATAGTGAACCATATCTACAGATATAGAAAACCATATCTTTTATGTTACTAAGACCACCTTCTTTCACATCAATAAAATTTCTCAATCATGGAGCATGCTGTCTATTGACCTCAAGAATGGATTATTGAAACGCTCTGTTAGCTGGCTGCTCAGCCGCCATGCTACAAAAATTACAGTTAGTTCCCCACACTACAAAAAATACAATTTGATCACATTACACTGGTTGTGTGCTCTCTTTATTGGCTTCTTGTAAAATATCGCATCCACTATACTTCTTCTAGCCTTTAAGGTGCTGAATGGCTTGGCTCAAGCCTAACTGAACAGTCTCCTATCACAATATGTTCCGGCTTGCTCTCTTCGTTCACATGAAGCAGGACTACTGATGTTCTGAAGATTAGTAAATACAGCAGAGGGGGGAGAGCATTCTTGTATAGAGCCTCAAAACTCTGGAACAAACTCCTTGATTGTGTCCGGACATGGTGTCATGATGGATGGTGTCAGCAACACTCAGAGTTCAAAACTAAATGAAAAACATCTATTTAATCAAGAATTCAAATAATTGGCTCCCAGTATTTACCCAATCCGGTATGTGTCTGAACACTATATACATACAAATTTTGAAAAAAACAATGTGGTTCAATGTACCTATTTAGCCCATCCCCATCATTTACTACACATCCTGCAACTGATGCTAATGACTTGTTTGTTGTCCGTGTTACATTGTTCTACCATCTGTTTGTTTTTTCTCTCTCTTAGGTGTTGTCCGACAATCTGTTTATTGATCGAATTGATTGAACTTCAAATAGTACCTTCCCCAGTCAGCGAGGCTCCCTGTAACCTCACATAGGGAATTTCTATTTGCCCTACCTAATTCACACTAAACTAAAATAATTTGATCTGCGTGTTGTTTGATTAAATTTTTACATTTTGAAACAAATTAAATTAATCTGCTAGTTGTATCTGCATTGTTATTTTGAATTGGTCTGAACTAAATCAAAGGATACATACAGTTCCTTAATTATTTTATGTTAAAACAACTAATAAGAACTGAACTGAGTCAATTAGTTAAATTGTGCAAGCTCAGAATAGAGGATCTCCATGTGACTGTCACTTGAGACGGGGGACGGCTGGAGGCTCATCAGGAGAACGAGTGGTCTCACATTCAGTTCTCTCTGCTCTCCAGTTCTGTCTTTGGCATAGCTGCTAGCTCTTCAAAGTTAGTTTGGTGGATTGTAATTGTATTAAAAACTGAACAAATTTTCATTGAGATTATTGTGTTTATTTGTAGATTAAACTGCTGTTTGGTGAAAATATTTTGGCTCAATGTGAATTTTGCTCTGTGGTCCATTCAGTCTAAAATCTGTCATGAAAGCATAATTCAGTTGTGTGGCAATAGTGTGTCATAATTATAATATGTCAATCTAACAAAAGTTAATTGTGAACAAGTTAATTGCAAAAAATAATTCACATGAAAATGGTTTGATTTTATGTCTCAATCTGCCTAACATATGTTGAGATAACAATTCACTTTTGAGTAAATGTGTCATAGATATTTTAAGTTGATCCAACTAGATTAAATTGTGTACATGCTAATTGCATAATATAATTGAATTTAAAAAAAATGTGTAGGACTTTGTGAAGCTGCCTTGAAAGCGTAATATAACATTTATTGATTGATTAATTAAGCAGAACATCTACTGAAAACATTTAACGTAACTGATATTGTCTTATAAAGCCATAATACCATTCGAATCAGTTTGTTTTAAAATAAAACAAAAATGTCAAAACAGGCAGCAGATAATAAACCAGGTTAGAAAGAGGTATAATGTACAACACAAACAATAGCACGAGAGCAAGGGAGCATAAGGGAGCTGTTGGTATGGCTGAGAAGCAGTTTTTATGGTGAAGGCTGAGACATTGACAATCTTCTAATGCAAAGATAGTTTGGCAGGATCAAAAGTGAAATAAACACAGAAACAGGAAGTTATGTCATCTGATGAGGAAAACACACAAACAACACAACACTGAGACAGAAAATCTACCATTCAACTAAAAGGGCTTGGTAAAGGTTATGAAGATGTTTATTTAGTTGCAAAATGGGTTTTTGTGTTAAAAAATAGCTTTATTTTGACATAATATAACATTGAAATATTGGGAATAAATATTCCAAAAGTGATCAAACATAAATCATTTTTAAATATAAGCAAAGAAAAATAAAACATTTAAATTGTGCCTTTTCTATTAGTCGTAATTGACATGTCTAGATTTTATTTTGAATAATTGAAAAAACTTTAAACATGAAATAATTTCTTATAGAGTAGAATTTTAATGAGATCTATTTTTCTAGGGTTATCATTGTTATCAAACGTATATCTTCATAGATAAAGTTCAGACCATTTTAATAAGGGGCTTTAAAACATCTTTAGCGAAATATCTCAGGCCTCCTTTTGTTTACATCTTGCATTTCCTCCCTTCAGGGAAAATAATAAAGTAATAATTAACCACATTTCATGCACCCAGCTCAAACATAGATAAACACATTTCTAAACATCTCAATGGCTTCTGAAGAACCCCTTCTTTTGACTACCGCTCTTTCATTCTTAACTTTTAAACAATTGAAAGGGTTGGCTGGCTGTGGCATCACTCAAAGCTTTGCACAAGTTGACAGTTCACTGGAGCAAGAAAGCAGAAGGAGAGTATGCTTTGCATTTAAAACGAGCTTCAAACACTGATTAAAAATTGTTCAAACCATGCATAATGAGTGTCTGAAGAAGACAAAAGGAAATTATTGAAAACAGAGAGAGGGAGAGAGAGAGAGAGAGAGAAAGAAAGAGAGAGAGAGCGTTCAGTCATGTTTCATGATGTCATTTAACGGAGTGCATAATGTGTATAATTATCATCAGGTCTGACAAAGCTCCATTTTTCAAGGGAGTTTTATTTAGCAGCTTTCAGTTCTTCTGCTTCTCTCAGATCTATCATTAAAACATATCCCTCAAATGAATTATTAGCATGATTAGCCTTTCATCAGAATTTATTATTGAAGAAATGTCCTAGCTATATGCTCATTTCACGTGTGGTTTATAATTAAAACTTGTGGTAGGCTGACTGAGAGTACGTGATTTACTAAGAATAATTGAAAAATGTGTTTTAATTGAATGAAGAATAAAGCACCATAATAGAGAGTGAATTGACTCTCGTTTTCTCTATAATTATCTGATCATAACAAATTGAAGACGCATTATGTTATTAAAAAAGCTGTCGTAGTAATAAAGCCTCTAGTTAGGGGCAAAGCTATGATTTATTTTTATTATAATCAAAATCACCCACACAATCAACCTTACATCAATTATTGAGAGTGCAAACTTTATTGCTACTGATACAGACCAAAATGGACATACAATGGCACCATTGGTGGCTATTATTGGATTGACTGACAAGACCAACTCTAGGTCTTAACACATGCCTGCAAATGTAAAGGCTGAAACTTCTGAAAAACAGGATGGCAAAGGAATATCGTTTGCATTAAAAAAATATTAGCGGGCCAGTTGTTAAACAATGCTATTTCAATTCTATAATAATAATATAATTTAAAGGAATAAATCTATTACAAGGTTTAAGGAGAGGTGGCTTAGGAGAACAGGACAGGTATCAAAACTTTTAGCCAACCAGCAGCAGAAATATAAATGTAAAGGAAAAAATAGAATCTGAATATATCACAATAAAAGTGCAAGTGTGACATTGATAAAATGTAAAGAATTAATGCTAATTATAATTGTAAAAAGCAATATAATTCAAAACCTCTTTTCAAAGAAAGACAAAGGAAAATAATAATAAAAAAATTGAAACGGATAAGCAGTTTTTAAAACGGAATACCATTTGTAAAAAAAAAATTAAAATACATTCTAGGGTCAAAAAATTTTTGTCATCATAAAAGAGTCACCGAATATTTAGTGGACTCATTGCAGTTACAGACACCAGTACTGAGATCCTGGGTAAGTTTCAGAAAAGCATAGTTTATCTTATTGCACATTTAACAGAACTCCAATGGTAATGAAGAAACTTGCAACCCTGGTTTTTTGTTTCTCAGAAATTCATAAATAGATACAGTGTAGTTAAAACACTTTCACTGTCCTTTGTGTAAATCCATGATTTGAATTAGTTCATTTAATTAACAGGAACAAAAGCTTTATATTCTAGGTGTATTTTTTATGTATTTTGATCCCAGGGGAGTTTCAGCTAGTTCCTGTTATTTGTCTTCTGAAAAGTACAAAATGCAGCGATTATGCAAATTTTAATGTTCTTTGAGTCTGTTGTCTTGGTCTTCAAAAAGTGTTTTAATGGATTTGAGATCAACAGCCATTTTTATCAATATCTGATGTCATTTAAAGTTAAGGTAGGAATACTGGATTGCATATTTGAAAGGCAAAAGTTGAATTATTTTAAATGAGTTATGTTGGCAATTGCTTGAAAAAACAAACGAATAATGCAAGAAAAGAAAAACAATGCTTAAAAAGCCAGTAGGGGTTGCTGGTCTCTATGTGTGGGTGTTTGAGTCAAACAATCACTCTGCTATTCTGGATATATGACTGCTGCAGAGGCATGGATGAGAAATATACTTTAACACAAAAGGCAGCAAATGCTCATCTGGGAGCAAACAGTAAATAACCTCCAACGGATATGGACTACATGCCACAGAATTTACTGCGTTTTTAGACTCATCCACTCTCGCCAAGTGACATTAACAAGAGTTTGCTAACCTTCTGAGTCTGGACCTCTGCCCTTGCCTTGGGTGATAGAGTTTAGTGTCCTTTTATTTACTTTTATTTAATACTTTTCCAATCTTGCTGTATGCTTCTGTTTGTGTAGATGCAATCTCATAAACACATGCTGTGTCTCAAAACCTAGTGGAGGGCATAGACACTCCTATTTTGTTGACAGATTTTAGATGACAAATCTGTATTGGTTTCATGCTGTGAAACAATGTCACCACGGCAACTTGCTCAGTGAGTGCAAGGACCTTCATGCTGTTCTTGTGAAATTACACAGATGTTTCCATGTCAAAAAGATTATGATTCATCTTTCTAAAGCTGATTAACTAACCACTGCCTCCCTGGCTATTTTAACACCCCCTTTTTCAAATTGAGGGTGGCAGTGTTAATAGATAATTAAAGCTGGGGATGAGCACACATGGCTGAGTGCTATTGAACCACTGCTGATGAGGCAAAGTTACATCTTGTTTTGTTTGCATCAACAGTCATCCTTTAATCCCACATTAGATTCTTTTAAGTATCATCATTTCCGGATTATAAAACACATCTGAATATAAGCCACACCAACTAAGGCCGCCCACCTGATGACCATGAGATATTAAAACAAAATATATT
The DNA here is from genome assembly GCA_900490495.1 of Danionella dracula. NCBI lineage: Eukaryota > Metazoa > Chordata > Actinopteri > Cypriniformes > Danionidae > Danionella > Danionella dracula. Next base: position 3,557,466 of record UELW01000067.1, on the reverse strand, counting down.
TTTTTCTCCAAGCAGTGACTTTAAACATAACAGTAATGTGGCCATAAAATGGAAGTTGGAGACGTCAAAACAGACAGCTGTGCATACATATTTCAAAATGAGGGACATAGATTATGCTGAGAAAACAATTCAAATAGAGTAAAAAGCACATTCCTTTCATTTGCCTGTACCAACCAATTTATGGTCCACAAACAAGCAAGAGAATATGCTAGTAGCAAGACCTGGATCCACTTTCTTGTTTATGATGTCTCCTCAACCAGGTTAATATATTGTTTCATCGGAGAAAGCTACTGATTGGTTATCGCAACAATTCATTACATTGTCCTTTGTGCATTACCTGTCAACCTGTCTTTCTTGGTCTTCTTGCTCCATTTGGTATCCGCAAAAATCAATGAAGAAGGCACATTATAGCATAGGCTGCAGTGTTCAGAGCATTGTGACGTAAGGAAAAAAAAGTAATTGGATGTACAGCTTGGATTCTCTGTGTTTTACAAAAGTGTTACCTTTCATACAGGAAAAGGGTTTACATTTCCAAAACTAAATCAGAGAATAATTATTGGTGGTGAAGAGAATTCCATGTGCTGGAAAGGAGTCAAAACTTAGATAATATTTATTCTGATTTATGTTTTAGAGTAAAATCAATGCCATATAAATAAGCAGGTTTCAGAAAACAGAAGATAAAAAAACAGTTAATGATCCTTTAAATGTATACCAAGTAAAGGTATAGAAACCCTTTTCTAGCAAACAGATTAAGCCTCAAATCTGATCCCGAATAAAACTCAAGTCACTCATCTGGTATTTAAAAAACAACAATGATTTGAAAATAATGAATATTGATAGCTGGTAGTAATTTTTCATCCAATCATAGAATAACTTAGTTTTTATGTTCTTCAATTCTAAGTTGTGAGTTTCCATGGTATGCTATCATGACACACTTTGTGAAAGTTAAATGAAAGTCATTCAGAATAAAACCTAGAGGCGTAACGTCACTCAAACCAAAGCACAATTTCAGTGTGATCTTTCTGAAGTGATTCTAAGTAGTTTTAGCTCATGCTGTACCAATATTTAATTCTAGGCATTCTAAAGTTTTTATTTAGGTAATTTCCTCCTTACTTCTGGGAAAGGGTTCTGCTTATTGATATAACATTACAGTAATTATATATAACAATAAATATGTTCTGACTACAGGAATCTATTGCCATGTACCAATCTTAATACAAAACCTACACCCATTTTCAGAAAAAAAACATTTATTTTTACTATGTTAGTACACACACGGTGTACGAGAACTTTATTCATTCTTTATCTATGTGAACCTATTCTAACAATAGCTACAACTCTCTATATATTTCTATACTGGCATTCTTTATTTCTGTGCTTCGTCTTAAAAAATGAGCCGTACAACATGTAAAATCCACTTATGGTATACAGTTCCTACAATTAAATGCAGCTAACAAGACTACTCTAGGTCCAAGAGAATGACCGCCTCCCCCTGAGTGCAGTGCATTGTGGGTAAAATCAGCCAATTGTCTCTACATTTGAACTAAAGATTATAACAGCGGAAAGTATGCAGATGGAATGCCAGAGAAATGGTAACATCTAAAAAAAAAAAAAAAAAAACGTAACACACTTTTAAATATATGGATAGTGTGTTGATTTGGATCCACTGTATGTTTTCCGAAATAAAAGAAATGATAGAGAAGTTAAACCAAAACAAACAAAAAAAGATGTAAGATTCCCTGTCTTTCACAGACCTATAGCAATGCAATCTGACCTGTCATATGAAAGAGTAAACTGTATTTCCTTGCTTAACCAAAAGTGTTTTCATTGATTTTTCATTTTATTTAACTATTTTAACTGAGGGTGCTTTAAAAGACCTTACCATTCTATGAAGCTTGTACTGTAACTTCAATCCACAGGGTTAAACTGCAGATCTTTGTGTGTATTTTTACTATTATTCCTCCAAATGTCATCATCTAACGTTTTTGTCCATTTTAAAACAGTTTTTTCCAGTCCTTCCCCATTTTAATCCAATTTAGAACTCATTAAAGGCTGCACAAACAGGTGGCTCTTGGCTTCCAAACTATGCATTAAAACTGCAAAAGCTAGTGCCAGCTGTTGATTGTCCCTTACATGTAACATATTTCAAATAACCGTTACTTAAATTGTGTTTGATTTAGCCTTTAGTGCAATTTATTGGTTTAAATTCCAATTTCCTCACTTAACAGCTGTGCCAGTATCCAGCTGCTACCTTTCTAAACCCTTTGACATGGTTTGATTCTATAAATGGCAGTCAGTTTTTATGTAGCTGCTTTGGTTTTGTTTTCCTTTATAAATGATAGTTGACTATCAGTGACGACTTATTATACACCTTTTATTTATGAACAAGTTAATGTGCTTGTTGCTAATGTGATCATGTGATATGGTACTAAAATTAACAAAAAAACTGCGTATTTCAAAATGTGCTTAGTTCAGTGTACAAACATTGAAAGAGTTCATTTGTTTTTCATCCTGTAACTTTTTGCAAAGTCAGTCATTAGGTTAAAACCATAAAGTCTAATATGATTTTTGAAAACTGTCCTGAACTACTTACTTATTTACTGTTTTGTGCAACTGTTTGCGTGTAGCCTATTTTACTCTGACCTTTAGAAATCAAAATGAAATTCTTTTATTTAGACAGGGGTCAATAGGGTACGCATGCGTGATTGCCCTCTGTAGTGGAATTTCAGTTGAAAGCATCACATTTAACCCATACTTCCCCCAACACAGCTCCTGGTCATGTGACTTAAGTCTGGAAAGTGATGGTTGGGTACAGAGTCTGCTTGTTTTGCTTTGAATTTCAATTTCCTGCTTGGAATCACACCCAAACTGCCCTTTAGTACAACATGAGCTAATCGATCACAGGAATTGCAGACAAGGGCACACTCTTTGAACACATTTCACTTACACTCACACCCTGACACGCTTGCATATGCGACCACTTCAGCATCCACCTTTCGTGGTGCTGAGGTAAGCCAGACACACTGGAGGCTCATTACTTTAATTATACAGCATGCCTCATTAATCCTCTGCACCGTTTTAAGGCTTTCTGCAAGGGATTCTCTATAACATATGGAAGCACTGAACGGGGGACAAAGTATATATAAGCAGATGCTAGCCATTCTTTTTGAGGTAATTTTCAACTTGAAAATATGGTTTCATTCTTGTTGACTCATCCTGGAAATATATTAGTTGTATATCCATTAAATGTTCAATTATCTTTCTACTAAAAGATAGTTTAAAGATAGTGTTAAGCGCTTTGTTAATTTTTTTTAATTGTTTGCTTGTAAAAACAAAATCGACTTACTGTGTTATGGATTCATTTATTAATTACTTGATTGATTTATTCATTTATTCTCGGTCAGAAACTTATATATTAATCAAACTTTTTCTTGTTAAAAACTAACAAATGATGTCCGATGGCTTGCAAGTCTTGGCAGCAGGGATCACAATTGGAATCCACACTTTTTGATACGTAACACCACCAACTCCACTCAAACATTTTGCATGTTTGCACTTTATTCTGCCTTTTTTGTACAATGTTAACAAATGTACTGTAACTCTTATTTCATACCATTCACAACACATGTAATAATTCTACCTCATAGCCTTATGTTAAATGTTAATTATCAGCCTAGCACTATACTTATATTGTGGTTTTGTTATATTGTTGCTTGCACTGGAGTACTCCACTGTACCAAAAAATCCTCACTTGGCAAAAAAACTGATTCTGATGTTTTTTAAGCTGCTTTTTAACATGTCTTGGCTTGAACGTCATTAATAAGCTTGTTGTGCATTATGATACTTCACCCAAAAAATGTAATTGAGTCATTAATTACTTACCTCCATGTTGTCCAAACCCATAAAGGCTTAGCTCCTCCTCAGAACACAATGTTAGATATCTTGGATATAAACCAGGAGGCCGGTGACTGCTGGTTAACACTCATTTCATATGAATTTTGAAACCTTAAAAATATTTTCTTCGTTTATAAATGCTTTGAATTACTTGCTGTGGAAATAGCCCAACAATTGAAAGTGAACTGTTATGTGTCACAAACAGAAAGAAAGTGTGCTGTATGAATACATGGTGTATCACGTGACTGAACATAGGACCACTTTCTGAGGTAAAAATATAAACTGTGATACACCTCTGTTCCACTTCTGCCAAAATAAGTGTAATGTCCTGGAATAATATATTTCCAAACAATGCATGTCTTGTCTTGGAATTACCTGGCTCCACCCACAGTCAGCCCAGCCATTCATTACCAAGATCACCTTTACCTGACTTTTGATTACATCATCTGTTTTTCCCATCACCATGTGCACTATAAAGATCTCACTCACCTTCAGTTCACTGTCTGGTCTCATCAAAGCCACTAGCTTGCTCACTTGCTCCTGGACTGCTCATTACTAGTTGGATTACCTTACCTGTCATTACCTCGTCATCATTAAGTCCTTTGTCTTCCTGATTGTCCTCTATCATCCTTCTTCAAGGAAAAGAAAAAACTGTCGATAATCTTTATCTAATTTACTGTGTATTTATCCATTTGTGTGTGTCTGCAACGATCCAAACCACTGTGTTTGAATCTACTGAAGAATACCATTGTGCACATATGCTCATATGCTCAAATGTAAGAGTTAGGAGGGTTATAAAGACATTCATACAACAAAAAAGTCAGTATAACACTATCAGTTATTGAATATACACAGAATACCTTCTGGATTACACTATGTGCTGTTTGCATCTTGCTCATATTAATATTTATTTTCATTGTAAGGCATAGAAAATACCATTAGCATTTTTTAAATGAATGCATTTATGTACACAAATTGCTTTTTTAGTGTTTATATACATATATATTTTTTAATATGAATCCAGTTTGAAATATATCTGCAGGAAAGAATTAAGATTTATCACTGCTGATACCTCTGCAGTCACTGTTACTGAACATCAGTTAGATGCTTGAGTTCACAAACAAGACAACCTTTTGTAAAACACTTTGAACATAATTAAGTGTAACAGGTAGGATGAAGGAACAGTTAGTATGTGACACATGTTAGATGGAACACGCATGTATATTTCTATACATGCACTGCTCTCTTACTTTTCCTTCACACATCACTGCATTTGTCAAAACCAGACCGTAGCTTTGATGCTGCAAGTGCTGTGTCATTTACCTGTGTCATGTAACTATACAAAATGCATTTGTCTTTCATACAATTTTAAATAGATGAAAGATGTTTTACAGGAAAATATATATGTTGTAAAACTCATTTTAATAGTTTTTTTTTTTCAGTCGAGACCAATGGAAATGGATGATGAACATCTACAGTAACAGAAAAGGAGTCAAATGGGATCAATAAAAACAGATGATTGAGATCAATCGTAATGTTATTTTATTTAAATCTACATTTTTGTTGTCCTTTATGAAGAGCAAAGATTGATTTAATTCATACTTATTATATGCAGGGCTAACATTACATTATTCACAAAACTCAAGCCACTGACGGACAATTCTGAAGAATTTCCAGCCAATTTTAAAAAAGAGTTTCACACTTGATTTAATTCCACCTAATTTAATTGATGAAACACTGATTGCATTCAAGCTCAACTGGCTAATCCTCAACAAATCCATGACATTTTGTCCTTGTGTTTAAAGGCTTGGTAAACAACTCCTGGAAATACCCAGTGTAGATTATATTTGATACAATTTTCTCACAAATCGCATCAAGGAGCAAGTGCGTACAGTAAAAAAAAAAAAAAAAAAAAAAAAAAAAATATATATATATATATATATATATATATATATATATATATATATATATATATATAGTATTATTTAAATACTTTTTCCAGAACTAAAGTATTAGAAGAGTGGATACCCATTAAGGGTTTCCATGGTGATGGGGTGTTCATCTTTAGCTCTCATTATGAATTTTGAAGACATGGCTGTGCTTACGCGCTGCCTCTCTGTAATTGGATATCAGCAGTCTAATTGGTGAATGCTTAGGCGTCACTCTCACAAATTGCAATTATTAATAGTCTCTCCAGCACTGACCCATCCAATTTTCAATGTCACTTACAGAACACACACATCTAGGAAAAATATTTGCATTACAATCACATCACATATTTATCTAGTTAAACATGTGACATTAAAACAGTTCTCTGTTTAGTTAAGAACTAATTAAAATGACGTAGTGCTTAGAGGTTAATCTAAGTCAAGTGTTTTTTTTTCAGCAGAGGAAATAATATGGAAAAATAAAACAAGTAAAACAAGTAAAAGTATTATTATAAATATACACTATATATCAAAACATGTTAATATTTCTTAAACTTTTGAATACAAAAAACAGTAAATTTCTACAAGAACACTTTAAAGTACTTTTTTTTTTACTTTACGTGAACGCAGAGGTGCTGCTAAATATTTTTTTCAAATGCAACCAATAGTCTTCTCAGGAATGTTGTTAAATGCACTTCATTCAAACTGCAACTTATTCTATTAAATCAGCAATTAATTATATTAAAGAACTTCGCTGAAAGTATTCTCTTTTGAGTAATCTATTTAATTTATTGCTTCGTGATTATGTTTATATCCAATGAGAAATGCAAATGTAGACTGCTATAGATGCCATATCAAAATGTCCTAGTTTAACAACTATATATACTAATTTACACTATTTTAATTGTATTTATTTATAAATGCTGTTTATATGTTTTAATCTTTGCATTGGTAGAAACCTTCACAAGAATCTTCTTTATTTTCAACAAAAATCTAAAGTAAACAGTCCTAAATTCTAATCAATTCTAAATTGTTTTCTAAAACAATTCTGCATTAATGACTTATTAGTTCATTTATTGGCAAGAACTTTAAGTATCAGAGGCATGAACACATTGTGATATTTTAGTGTTTGCATTAAATCTGTCAGGTATTTTCCAAGTGTTTTTATTAGGCATGTAAATTAAGTACATTTGTATTTAAATATTGGTCTGAGGGCTGATGAATGTGAATCTGTTTATAAGTAAACTGTTCATCATGTTTGTCTGTTGAGTCAGCAGTAATGCTATATTAAGAAAGAGCTGCATAAACAGTTAAAAACTTCTTCTTTTAACCAGCAGACATTGGAGATGTACTAACTGTTAATGTTCTCCTGTCTTCAAGAAATGGCTTTTTTGAACACTCCTGCTGAAGGCCGAGGACAGAGATTCACCAATCCCGTCTGCAGTTTGGATTTAATAAAGAATTCTCAAATAAAATAAATCCAGTAATTTCTTCACAATAGCAACAGCTTTTTGTAAATAAGATATGTATCTAAAATCCTCAGAATAAATCATTTAAACTGAAGTGTATACAGTGACACAACAGATATTCACTGGGTCATGTTCCAGTGTAAATGTGATTTAGCGACACCCATGGAATTGTGGCCAAGAGGTGTTAAACAATTCACAATTATGAAAGCAAAATAACAAGTCAAAAAACACAATTACAAACTGAAAAACTATTTAACAATTCAGAATACACAACAACAAATGTGAAAACAGTATTTAGAAATCTCTACATTTTAGGTAAAACAAAAAGGCTATGTACCATTTGAAAACTGACAACCTGGCACTGATTGGGCAAGACTTCTACCAATCAAGGCAGTCCTCATACTGAGGACGGAACAGGGAATGTATGACTGTAAACAAACAAGAGATGTAAACAAAAATTAGAACTATTTGATTTAATGTTTGATTTTGATAAATGGTTCGCTAATTTTGCCTTTATATAATGTATCGACCCTTTTGTCACGCACAATACGATGCTACTCCAAGGTTCTGAAGTTTTTGGTTCTCAAATGGTTCATACCATTTTCGTTTTGGCCAAAATGTTGCTGTGTTTTCTAAATTTTTCATTTGTTTTCTTATTTGCTGGGCTATTTTCTTTCATTCGTAAATTTTTTTTATTGTGTTTTTAACTTGTTTTTTGCTTTCAGAATTCACAGGTATGCCTTAATTAACAATCTGGAATGAATGGCTAATTAAATGTAATTTAATTAAGGCAATACATTTTTATATTTAATTAAGGCAATAATTTCATGTGTCATGTTTAGCGAGTTTATGATATATATATATATATATATATATATATATATATATATATATATATATATATATATATATATATATATATATATATATATATACTAATCTATAATGCTTAATTAACTCATCATAAATGAATTTATGCACTAAATAATGATGATTTACGTCACTTTATTGTACATTTTTACTTAGAGAATTTTTTATTTAATGTCAAAGAAACATCGCTTTATAATTTTAGGATTTTTCTGCTCGTGACGTTGTAAAGGATGAAAGCTGTAGTCACTTTGAAGTTTTACCTGAACGCACTTGAATGTGTATTGTTCATTCTTGAAGAATACATTCAACAGAATATATGTAGTGTTGATACTCTCTTTAGAAAAAAAAAACAAGGAATGAAAGAGAATGTTGAAATCCAGTCATATTATTATGCTGTTCGTGCTTGTCCAAGCATGTGTTTAGTTCAGTCTGAGCCAAGTAGAAGGCTTGCAGCTCCCTCAAATTCAGAAGTAAATGTTTTACTATTCTCTTCTCTGTACATATCTGTATGTTGCCACAAATCTCCAAGAGCATGAAAGGTTAAAAAATTCTCAGCGAAGTCTAAGCTTGTTCTCTGAGATCAATGGAGAGTTGTGGAGCAAGGTCATGCGTGGGAAAATAGCAATATAAAAATGATAAGAAGATCCATAATTAATGTTTGTTTTAAACAGCTCACAAGTCATGTGTGGTCCAGGCCAGAATATGGCAACAAATGTGTTATCTTTTAGCCAGTGTATCTTTGTTATTTTTTAGGCAAAAGCTCTCTCTTAAGGGAAGAGGAGATGCTGGCCACATGTGCATCCAGTGGCTCCATAAAGGGAGTTTCCATGGTAACATATGGTTTTCCTCAAACACACACACAATCACGAGAAAGAATATTTTTGTTGACTTCCTATCTAAAACAAAAACATTCCTCTGTAACAGTAAAGCAAACCACCTCAGTTCTCAAGACCTACTCGAATGAGTGAAAGGTGTAAACTATGGAATGCAAAAAGCCGTCGGCTCAAACTGCTACTACATGCAATCCATCACCTCTCAGAAAAGCTAGAGGACAACCTTTTCCTCCCAAATGAAAATGTCAGAAAGGCTGTGAGTAAAATGAAATACTGGTACATTTTTTCTGTTGAACAGTATGCATTGTGTATTTTCAATGTTCTGTAGTATCCTTGGTAAATGTTTCTACCGCATTGAGAAACAAGTCGTTTAGGAAGAAAATGTCTTTTTTTTTTATTTTGCACTGTAAAAGAATTCCGTTAGGATACAAGGATAAAAGCCCTGTTCATTTTATGGATTTACAGGGTTTTATCCATATCTTGAAACTCAGATTGCATTCTGGGATAGCCTGAAGAAGGTACAACTTGCACTTATTTAGTAAAATACATGATTAAATGACATGTCTGTCTAAATAATGTCTGTGTCTGTCTAAATAATGTCTGTGATGAATTAGTAAACTTGTTTGTGGGAGTCTGACGCATTGCCATTGCGCATTGATGTAAAGTTAAAGCTTAGAGTTAGCCAGAATAGCCACACTGTGATGATAGAGTAGTGCACAGGCCTAGACGCTGTAGGGCCCGAATACTTGGCCTAATTATGGATGCCATTCGGAACTGAAAGCCTGTATGTTCTGTCTTGAAACAATGCTTTAAGCATTTTATTACTTAACATACATTTGAATATTTGTACAATTTTGTGTATCTATTAATGATCAACTCCAAGGAAAGCTCAAGTACTAGACTCTAGTACTTTGTATCACAGGACAATTCATAGACACAGGCCCAGGACCCGTTATCTACCTTTCATCTATCTCTGGACCAATCACCTCCCAGAGAGGCGTGGCTTAACTAGGAATGGGACCCAGACAGTATTAGAGAATTCAAAGTTGTTGAATGCTGTAATGATTCAAAGATTATTTTTTGTGGTATACAAAAACATCATTACACTACACCCTCTAAAACATTTCAAGTGATACTAAACCTAAACTATTTAACTATATTTCTTTTAGTAATGTGATGTTTGGGAGTTCAGGTTTGATGACCGGCTAACTACTCACTGTAATAGAGGGTTGTAAACAAAATTGATTAACAAAAGCCACCCTATTTTTTTATTAAATGAGTGTTAAGAGAGGCACACATGCAGGAGTCCTAAGTTTCCAACCTTACAAAGCCCAGCTGCTCCCGGGTCAGGGTTTGAGTCCCACTCATGAGAAAATCTAATCTGTTTTAAAGCCTATTTTATAATATGGGAAAAGAAGCATAAGAAGCAGGTGAACACAGTTGTTATCTAAATAATTATTATCAATCAGGAGGAAATAGATAATTGGAAATTGATTGATGGTCAGAGGAGTCTCATAAGTTAGTCAACATCTGTAGTGTGTGTATCAGTGGCCTGATGAAATGTTAGTTTCCATCAGGGTTTGCTAAAGAAGAATTTTTTGGGGCATTTGGTGAGCCCCTATTTGTTTCTTTTGTGTATGGCCAGTACCTTACTGATTATTACTGCAGACCATCGTTTTATAGACACCTTGACCTAATCTTGTAAAGGCTACTTTCAGCTGGATAACTGAATAAAAAGACATTTCATTTCACAAAGCATGTACTCAGGACAATTACTTAACTTTACTTGAATGTCCTCCAATCTGAGGTGTGGGATCATAACTTTTAGAGGAATGAATTGCCAAAAAAAATCAGTTGAAGCAAACAAGATGTGCCCAATAAACTATAAAATGTGAAAATGAAATCTTCTGGGGAAGCACATCTTACTATAACTACTACACGTAAATCCGGTTAATCTACATACAGTGTGCATTTTGTAAATTTCACAATCTTATGGAGAACATCCAAACGATGAGGTGTTTATGTTGGTGTGTAGAAAACCATTCAATTCCCACTGTTCTGCTATTGCTGTAATTTTGTGAAGCATCCATGCTAAAAAATGCCTGTCTCTTGCCAGGTCATCGGGGCATTCAATTAACAGAGAGAGCAGGAGAAAAGAGCTGGAACTGTGGACAAAGATAATTCCTCAACGTCTGCTTGGTGTATTCCATATGCAGCAAATGACTTTGTAATAAGATTAAAGAGAGCCGCGTTCCAAAAATTGCAGCCCAATTTAATGAGTCGATGGATGGAACAGAGACAGATTGAATCTTCAAAGTATCTGTTTGTATTTCTTATTTAATCAACTTTAGAAGAAGGACAGGCAAATATAAATATTGAGTGCTATCTCAAAATGAGAACACTCATTTATTGAGTCATAATCAAGATGAAATGAAAAACATCTCCAGACCCATTTGAATTATTTATTGAATTGTTGATGCAACAAATTCATTAAAGGACATTGTTGTATTTAGCAAATTATGGTATGTAAATATCTTTTATTCTGTATTGAACAAAAATAAATGAGTCCAACAGCTAAAATAACAGAAACCGAAACAGAAGGAGGTTAAGTTTTGTGTGAAGCTTTGTTATCGTAGTTTGTTAAATATTTACAATAAGGGGTCACATACATTAGGCATTCATTTCTGATGAGTTTTTGGGGCATTAATGGTGAGTTTACATATATATTAAGCGTCTTAAACCCATACATGATTCATAAGAAGAAATTATAATGATTGACTTAATTAATCCTTAGCTACTAGTTGTTAAGTATTGTATTAATTGACAATTTGAGATACAGTAAAATAAAATAAAAATGTGTATAAATGTTCTTAAAAATTTCATGAACTATTATCACTTTATGAGGAAAAAAAAGACCAAACTACTAAGATCAAAACTCAATGGAACTGTCCCAAATTTGTCCAAATTCTGGTGACATCATGAAGGCCAGACGCGAGGGGCCTTTGATTCAAGTTCTCGATGATGTTCTGAGGTTGTATTTTGGGACAGACTCGTAACATGCCAGAAGCAGGAAAAGCTACACGTGTGGTTATCTACAGCTTCGTGAATGAAGACATTACCTATTTTTAATTCACCACAGTTTCAGCAAAAAATACTTTCAATGCTACAGAAGAGGTTTTTGTTGTTGTTTATTCATTGTTAATGCACAGAGAATTAAGACCTATAACTCTTAAAATAATTTGGATAAATGTTGCTCAACGTTTGTGTTTTGATACACAATCTGTTTAGGACTGTATAATCGCATGTAGTCAACAGGACTGTTTAAATAGTTTAATAATATCTGTAGGTTGTTTCTCTAATATATGTTTATGGGTCACTTCAGGACTTTCTTCTTCTCATATAACCGATCTGCATGAGCTCCTCCTAACAACTGTCTGATTGGTCAATCGTAAAGAATTGTGGGTTGTAAGAGTGCATGGAACCCAAAACATCCATCAGAAGACTGCATAAAGGGTGCAAAGAGGGAGCTAATGAGTACACTTCAGAGCCTAAATGACAGGTGGGACACCCTACGGACTTGTGCACTTCACTGGCACGTGCGATTCAAGTCCATGAGTCCACAAGTGCGCCGTTTGGGACAGGCAAAAAAAGAACACAATGTGTTCGGGGAGTGCAATATTGTGAAATGTGTTTTGGGATTAACGCTCAAGCAAAAAACACATCATCTCTCATTTTTCATGGGAGGGGTTCTCAGGCCCGGCTCGCTCCCCGGCTTCGGGGCCTAGTACACCAAGCTTGCATCTTATTGCTTGTCAAAAATGCTGGGCAGTTTGATGTAAGCAAACTTGTGAAACAATGATAGACAAACTGAACTAAAAATGAATGTTAAAACTTTGCAGAAAGGGCACACAAATAAACATGAATTATTTTATCCATGCCTTTAGCTTTAGTTATGGCACGAATAGCTCATGAGTTACTAGACGTCAGGGATGAACAACACCTTAATAAAGACATGAACTGAGATAGACACATCATCATGATTTTTTTATTATTATTATACATCGTCATGATATCCACCAAAATATCTTTACAATGTTTTGTTAACAAAGCGATCACAAAATCAATGAAGCAAAAGAAACTATTAGAGTTAATAATCTATTTATTTAATTTTCAACTCATGTAAAAAGTTTCCTGTTTTGTTACAATAAAGCTTCAAAAAATATTGGATTACAGTTTCCAGCTTGCTTTTTGAGAATTGCGTTTTTGAAGCAGACAGACTTAAAGTAGTTTGCATTCCAGACTAGACTCCATTTTTCACTTCTCCAAATTACTTCTTACCTAACAATAACAAAGACATGTATACTTGTAATTTCATAAAAGATGACATATTTTTGCTCTATTGCTCTCTTTTAAGACCCAATCTCTGACTATAAATAAGCATCAGGGACACATTTGTCGAGGGCTAACGACTGTGGCTCCTCTAATCTGCTTGCAGGTGGATGATAAACTGTGCATTCACATTAATATATACAGCACACATCTGTCAGGTTGAGGAGATTTGTTACAATCACTGCTTTACAGCGCTTGCAGTGTGGCTAGCAAAGTGTTTATAGCAGATATGTGATGACTGCAGCTGTGTGATATCAATGAGTCTCATAAACCCACAGCAGAAGCATTAGCCACCATGGTCCTTGTCGTCTGCAAGATTGAATTCCTCCCAAATTGCAGCTGGGAGTGACAGGTCCTCAAGAGGAAGCGTGCGTCAGCATTTCTGTCCAATTACATTACATCAACCTTCCTTTAATATGACCCATTCCCCATTACATCCATCAGATGTTCTCATTTATCAATTAGCTCTCTACAGGGGCATGTCGTTGACTATGACTGCAGGGATAATCAGCCTGACTAATTCCCAGCCTCTCAAGATGGGACAGATACGGTTTTGCAGTGTGAGCATACCCCTTCTGAAGTGTCTGACTTTGTGGCTCTGTCTTCTACACACACAGTGTCTCTGCATCTCAGTCTTGTTGTCTTTGCAGTAACCTCCCCCATTTCAAATTATCGGTGTGTGTGTCTCAAGCAAAGACAGCGAGTGTGCAAATCGCGACTACACAAAGTCATTGCTCTCACTGCTTCTAAAAACCAAGATTCCTTGCAAAACTGTGTCCCTAGAGTGAAGAACACACACACAGATGAATAACAACGAGGATAAGAGAAGGAGTGATGACCCCCAGCCAGCAGTGGAAACAAACAAGCCAACTCTCTGCAGACGCTCACTACATATTCTCTTCCAGTCTTCTGCAGCATGTGCTATTTCCCTTTAAACTCCATTTATATGTACATTTTGAGCTATGGAACTGTAATGAGTTGACCTTGTTATGATATGAGGGTCATCAAAGAGCGATGCAAGTCTCATGGTGGTGACTCTGTGCATCGGGCCATGGAGAACCGAAAGGTCAGCACTTTTGCTGCTCCATAAATCTGTCTTTGCTCAAGACTGGAGAAGCTCTTCTTGCAATTGCTGCTCTCTGGGGCAGACGGAATCTCACTGGTGTCGAAATTCCATTTATCACCCAAAGCCCTCGTTCCATCCCCCTGCAAGTGAACATGGACAGAGGGATTTGTGCTTACTTGTAGGAGGTATCTTAGCACTGTGTGACAGCGTTTGCCTCTGTAATGTTGGCTTTTGACTTTGCCAGGTGTACCCTGACCTTTATACCACCCACATAGTTTACATTTACACACTAAAAAATTAATCACTTAACAAGACTTTTTCATCCATTTAAAAAAACTGTTTATTGGAAAATGGTTTGGGTTAGATCTTAGACATTTTATTTCTAAATCAATACATAACAAACCAAATTCTTTAGTTAAGTGTTTAACCTTTAAAAAGTTCCTTCACAAACATATACCACTAACAAAAAGGAACAAATAATTCAAACAACAGTTATTTACAGTATGTAAGAGATTTTTCTTACAATATAACTATGCATTTTACATAAAACTTAGATTAAGTAGTAATGTATTATTACAACAAATTAGAGTTGCTGGTTATTGCCTTCAGCAACAGCTTCGAGCCACATAGACAGAGCATGCATCTTACAACATTTTTTTTCTCCTTAAACTCTACGTTAGTAAAATTTTCAAAATAATTTTTCTCTCACCTCAACCCACACCAATCACGCTCTTTTTTTTTTTTTATAAAAAAGTTAGTATACAAGCGTCACGGTGGCGCAGTGGGTAGCACGGTCGTCTCACAGCAAGAAGGTCGCTGGTTCGAGCCTCGGCTGGGTCGGTTGGCATTTCTGTGTGGAGTTTGCATGTTCTCCCCGTGATCGCGTGGGTTTTCTCCGTGTGCTCCGGTAAGAACGATTGCCCATAGTGTTGAAGTGTGAATGTGTGTGTGAATGTCTCCCAGCGATGGGTTGCGGCTGGAAGGGCATCCGCCGCGTAAAAACATATGCCAGAGAGTTGCCGGTTCATTTCGCTGTGGCGACCCCGAAAGGGAAGAAAGCCAACATGAAGATGAATGAAGTTAGTATACAAAAAGAAAACATTACAAAGAGACTAACTATATACAGAGGGATATTTTAAACAAAATCATATATGCACTTAATAAAATCCCACTTGTTTAACGCAGCCTTGATGAGTATTCTGGAAAGTGACAACCACCATACAACACATTTTCTTCTTTGTCGTGATCCAGAGGATGTAAAACAATCACTGAAAGCGATTTCTTCTTCATTTGTTTTTGGGTGAAGCACATTCTTAAGTTGTGTTGCGTTCAACAACACGCAACAGGATGAAGTAGGAAGTAGGAATAAAAGTGAGTTTAATTCAAATGTTCTGTGTTAGAGTGTTAGTTACTGCCAACACTGTGTACAAAAACAACAACAACAAAAAGGAGTTTGCTAAAAATAAAGATGGACACTATGCAAAATCAGTAGTCCACGGATTTATAGCTTCACTGAAAATCAATCCTTGTCATTTCTGTTCTTAAGAGAAAGTTTACTGTCTTACTGTAAATAATCTGTGTTTCCACTTAAAAATACCTTTACAAAGTATTGCATTTGGCAGACGCTTTTGTTCAAAACAACACTAAGGGAGAGACAATATGCAACTCAATACAAAGCTGAAACCTAATTTGGGTGGCCCACAACAGATGTTGTATCAGCTGATCGGGCAACCATAGAAGGAGAAAAATAAAACAGATGCAAAAAATGATTTTTTATTATTTTTATTAAAATTATTATTTATTATGCTCCGGAGCCATTGAATGCTCTCCCAATAGACCCCGGGTTAGTCTCTGAGTGTGCTGTTTTTAATTCCGCTCTTAAAACCTGTATTTTTAAGCTGGCTTTTGGCTAAGAATCAGGCTAGACGTATCTTGCATTGGATTTGATGGTTTGGTTGCCTTGTCATCTGCTGGTGTTGACCCACTGTTCTTTCAGTGTTCAAGATCAACTCAGTCCTCTACTAGAACGTTTTAGAGCACTCTAATCTGACTGCTGCTGACTAACTTTATGGTTATTTAATTTTCAAAAAATTTTGTCTGACTCGCATAGCCCTCAGCATTGTGAGAGTCCCCACCCACCCATCTCACAACCTCTTCAGTCTGATGCCTTCATGGAGGAGGCTGCAGACCTTCTGAGCCAGGACCAACTGACTGAAGGATGGCTTTATTCACCAGGCTGTCAAACTCTTCCTCTGTCCCCCCTTCTGACTTTTTCTGACCTCAGTATTTGCACCGGGCACAGAACCAGACTGCCTTTTTTACACAAGGTCACTTTAAAGCTAGACCACTTATATTTATAAGTATATGCATTTAGAATATACATATATATTTATCATGATCCTGCCATGTTTTAAGTGTCTATATTGCAACTTAATTTTGAGTATCTTCTGGCTAATATGTTGTCTTTTGGTTTATTACAACCAGTGTCATTTCATTTATTATGTAGCACCATGGGTTGAGAGTGATGCATATATATATATATATATATATATATATATATATATATATATATATATATATATATATATATATATATATATATATATATATATATATGTAGAATTGACAATAAATGTTTTTATGACTATGAGAGTGCTCAAAATAACAACACACGAAAGAGACTCAAAGAATATCCCATTGATGTTAGAGGAACTAAACTAAAACTGAAAAACAGCACAATTTTAACCGGTCTGCATCTGCTCTTTTAAACATTAAAATATTCATATTTCACCACATCTCCGGCTATTGTAACCTTGATCATTACCATAAAGCTACCACAACATCACTGAATATAGGCTGTGTATTAACGAGGATGCTTTTTCCTTTTCATCATCACTAATACGCCTGCCTCTTCACATTTAACATTGAGTTTGATTTTACTTTTGCATTCATGAGAGGCTGAGACAGAGAAGGAGATGAGGCTTGAGTGCTTATAGTTTGTTTATTATTTGCATCAATGGAGGATGACAGTCCTGTAAGCTTGTGAAACGTTTGGTGGATGAACTCAACAACAGTTTAGTTCACTGATAACCAATGGCACTGCCTCTAATGGAGTTTTTTGGTTAAGGATACTGTTGAGTGGCCTCTTCGAATCAGCATTGCAAAACAGCTCTCTGTACACAGAACACAAGTCGAAGAGAGACAATTACTGCATTCCTGCAGAGCGGCTGAGTGAAACCCGAACCTGTCACACATTGATGGCTGAGCCAATATCAGGGATGAGAGTGAGTCCATGAGAGAGGAGAAAGCATATTAGATCACATTTGACGTGTCAAACGTTTGGCCTCCTGCTGTTTTTCTTCTCGGAGAGCAAAGGCAGAGTAATGGAGCCTGGGGTGTGACATTGCACTGTCTTTAGATGGTCAGTTTAGAAGCGCTGTGTTATGGGTCATTAGTACATCACAGAAAAAGACATACCAACATGGTTTTAACCCTTTCAGACGTTGCGTCCATTTAATTGGACTTCACATGTCAGGCAAGATTTTTGGCTTCTAAAGACTTTCACACGTATTTCCATTAAGTTCACCTGTCCAATTAGATGGCAGCAAGAGTTGCAATCTGAATTTATTTCAGTACTCTAAACAGGAGCATGGCAGCACATCACACCAAGTGAAGGAAGCAAGACTTTCACTTGTCTTATTTGCACTAACTAATGGATTTGGAATTACGTTTCATTCATTCAGTCATTCATCTTCATGTCGACTTTCTTCCCTTTCGGGGTTGCCACACCAGAATGAACCGCCAACTCTCTGGCTTATGTTTTACGCGGCAGATGCCCTTCCAGCGGCAACCAATCGCTGGGAAAAATTCACACGACACTCATTCACACTTTAACACTATGGACAATCATTCCTTCTCAATTCACTTATACCGCATGTCTTTGGACTTGTGGGGGAAACGAAGCACCCGGAGAAAACCCACGTGATCACAGGGAGAACATGCAAACTCCACACAGAAATGCCAACCGACCCAGCCGAGGTTCGAACCAGCAACCTTCTTGCTGTGAGACGACCGTGCTACCCACTGCGCCACCGTAATGCAAGCCGAATTACATTTCAGATTTTTGTTAAATACAGAGATGTATTTGACAAAAATGTCAAAACACGGTAAAAAAAATATGATTTAAAATAGCAAACTAAACATCACTATTCATTGAGCCTAATATTGTAAAAACCAAATCTAAAGGTTTAGATTTTTCTCAGACCTTGGCAACTTTAGCATTTCTCTGAAAACTGGAAAACATTCCGGGTCTGAAGGGGTTACATAACATAAAAGATATGTCAAAGGCTGGTGATGAGAAATGAGAAAACACTGAGGGACAGAGTCTGAAAAAAAGGATGTAAAAATAATAAATATATTTTATTATCTCATCAACTGGAAATACTGTGTTTACTGTTTCTGAGGTCCAGTAAAATAGACATAAAGGTTTTTACAAATGTTAAAAACAAACATGTTATCTAGTCATATTTAACTGGTGTTCAGAACGTCAAGCCTCATTAAAGGTATAAATTGATCCCCAGAAACGGTGGACACTGCAATCTGATTGGCTAAAATAGTTGCATTCTAATGACTCTTGACAGCTCTCAGATATAACCCTCTGCTCAGCCTGACACACATCTGTGGTCAGCCTGGAATTTAGACTCAAGATGGTGCAGCTGCAGTGAAACGGCCCACACACATGACTTTTGTTGCAACATTTTTTTTGAGTGAAAAGTCAATAAAAAATATTGCATTGCATCGCAGTATTGCATCAGTCAAGTTCAGGAGGAACTTGGAACTTAAATAGCAATTGCCGGCTTCACTAATATTCACAATAATTGTATATAGGCTGGTATTTAATCCAGGATGCCAATCTTTCTTTGACAAGATTTCCCACCATTATCACCAGATCCAGGTTCCTGGACACAGATCCCTTGCTCAGGCAGCATATCCAGTATGTTTCTCCTAACTTACCAATGATGCTATACTTGCAAGACTATAGCTATCATATGTTATGTACAAAAAAAATTTATTTGCATTAATAGAATCGCAAACTGTGTGAAACCGAAACTTTTGGGAGACACATTGGAACACAGATTTTGCTCACATAGTTTAGCTTTCATCTACAATACTACACCAGATAGGAGTGGATTATCCTAAAATATGAAATAAATTGGAACTCAATTGGGTTGTGAAGTAGGTTAGAGTAATCCCTGATACCCTTTTATATTTAGAGCTTGGTATTTTAACAAACAAGTTGCCTGGTGGGCAAGGTCTTTGTTACAGCATGGCCATGCAACTAATGAAATTATCCAGAATATTACTTACCCAAATATTGTCAAGATCCTAAAACCCTAATACGATTAAATGCAGAGACTGGCATTTTTGGTTGGAAATGCTCCATGTGATTGTACCTGTTTGTGTAGTGAAGAGTTTTTCCTCACCACGGACTCCTTGTGCTTTAAAACATGTTTTCTCCAGCCATGTGGCATTGATTATTTTATAATGCTTGTGATGGTTTATATTTTCTGTTTGACTGAGTATAAACAAAGTTTATATTAAAGACCTTTTAATGGTGTATTTTGTTTTGTTGAGCACATCCCTTTGTTCTATTTACAAGTGCCATCAGCACAACATTCTGAAGTCATGACCCTACTCTTCACAATAACTGGTATTTGGGTAATTTAACACATAGGTCTACATCATAAGCTCATAGTTTTCCTAGCTTATAATTGAAATGTGTGCGGTCCCTTGTGCTGGATTGAAGTGTTATCCTCTTTTGCAGTCCTCTCTTGCTTGTTTTGTCCTTAATGAATTAGTAAGGCTTTCCCACCAGCATTTTAATTTAGTCTAGCTTCATTAGTTTTTTCTTTTGTTGTGTTATCTTGATACCATTGTTGTGGTATCCCTAACAAGCCGTTTGGACTTGTTTTGATGTTACAAATCAGTTCATGAAGGCAGTTTTTGATTTATTGTCTGTACTCCCTCAAACAACATCAACACAATGTATATCCAAACAACATTCGACTTTATAAGTGTAACTAAGCAAAATAAAAAAGACATAAGTGAAGCTAAAAGGTTTTCAACAGGTTCGCATCAACCGTACAGATAAAAAAACATTATAATGATTCTGAACTCTACAATGTTGCATCACTGTTTTTGTAATAAGGAAAAATCAGCACAGAAATAAAACAATTCTACAAATATGTTTTTCACAAAAGATACATACTTCAAAAATCTAAATACATAGAAAGCATTCAAGTACACTCTTCACAGGGAAGCACAAAGACCTGGCTTAGATTATACAATCCTTTTGTCTATTTGTGAAGCTCGTCTGGGATGCAGAGTGAGGGCCTGCTAGTCTTTGATATGCTAAAGAGGGCTGCATGTTCCTCAGTTCTATGTATGAAAGAGGAAGAGTGCAACAGGAAGGACCTGAGGGTAGAGAAATCATTAACTCTTGTGCTTTTTAACATTTTCTGGACATTCACACACAAGCAACCACCAGAATTCCAACACACTGCTCCCTCACAAATCGTTTCCCTGTCGTTTATCTTGATTCAGTGACACAGACAGGCAGAAAAAAGAAGCAAAAAACAATTTGATATATCATCCTACTGAGGCTTTCAGGGGCATTCAGGGAAGAGTACAGAATTGTTTTCAGAACAGAAGCTTTTGGCTATTACTTCTGCATCGATTAAGGAATGAACACAAACTTTGCCATCAATATTATAAAAAGAAAAGTGTACTTAAGAAAACTTCGCGTTCAGAGGTAGAGCTAGACAATGCAATAAATCATGATGGGATTTGGTCTTTTGGCAGTAACGCACATCCTGGGGGACTAACCTGGAGTCAACAGATGTTTCAGGTCATTAATTAATTGACACCCTCCTTCAGGGGGTCCCAGCCAAGGGTGATCAGCCCATGATTTGTGTTCAAGTGGGACATCACTTCAAGGATATCCACCTCAGATGGACAGATATTTTATGCTCCTATTGATAATTTTTTAATAGCCGACATTCTGCTTTAAATGAACAGCTTATAAACCTTGACACCCAAATTCCACTTCACTGTAAGTTCTATAAAAAAAAATTTATCAATTAATTAATGAATTACACATTCACATCCAATTCTCCAATGGGCTGCAACTTTTTTACTCTCTTACAATCATTGATTACTTAAAATAAAAAATATGTTCTGCCATCTGAGATATTTTCAAGGCAGTGAAAACCCTTTTTGTTTGTAAAAGAAACAAAATGTTATCTTTGAATGCTTTGTTTTGTCTTAAATACAGATTTCATTACGACTCAAACTAAAAAAGATTCAAAGATGTTCATGTTGAGACTAGTTTACATTTTCTTACAGTCACACTTAAGGGATGAGAGATCATGGGGAGAGTTCCAAAACTAAGATGTATAGAACAGAAACTTCCAAGTCAACAAAAATCCTAAATCACAATTAATATATCTTCAGCTCAAGTAAAAATCACAGCACAAAAAAACCAGAGTTCTATGAAGGAGACGGGACCAGAACGGACTGAGGAAAGCAGTGTTAAATAGGGCTGAGGTGGCTAGTTGGTGCAGGTGTTCTAGGGATTGTGATCTTAAAGGGGAGATCTTAAACTGGTGTGAGTAGATTCCTGACACCAACATGTTCTACAAAATAGCATGTAATTATGTAAACACCATGATTTTAATTAACACACAAGAAAACAAATGTAAACTACAATGATCTTAAAAGATAAATGCTCAAAATGTTGTCTTCAGGCTTTATGGTTTGGGTGTGTGGGGGAGGGGAGGTGTTGAGGTGTTCACCGCAAATGCTAAAGGATCTGTTTTAAATATTTGATTTTAGACCATTTTTATTAATAATCTCAACATTTTATTCACAAGTTTTACCAATCTTCAACTATTTAAAGTACATTTTTGTTATATTGAAGTAAACACGTCATAAATTTTGTTATTTAGAATACTGTTTGATTTAAAGCTTTTCTGCAACATTCATTTGCACATTCTTTACCTACTTAAAGGTGCCATATTAAGATCAGTTTAAAGCATTTTGCCTAAAATATGATCCCTCTAAACTAGTACTGCAACCTTAACAACCTTCAAAATGCAGTATAAGACTTACCCCTGTGGACTTTGTGCAACTCAGTAATTAAGAGTCTGCAATTCACCTTAACTGTGCTGCAAAAAGTGATTAGTTAAAAACAATTAATTTAAAATCATGCTTCACACTATTTATGTTTCACCCTTTAGCAAACAGAACCAACAAGAGTAGCAAATGAAGATGTTAACGCCTACATGAACTTCTCAACACATTGTTAATTAGTTTGGCCGAGCTGTAGAGAACTAATGAGAGGTGCTGTGTGAGCCACACGATGTCAGACTGCTACAGGGATAGCAAGCATAGAGGAAGCGGAGCGTGAGAAATCAGAGAGATGTTTAATTAAAACCTCACGTCCTAAATACTGCCAGCCCAATAAGAGTCCAGAACTCAACCAATAAACATCTGTCGATCACAATGACATCTAATGAGAGAGCATGTGGATAGCTGTTTTGAACTTGTTAGAAAGAGCTTCCTCATCGTTGTTGTACAGTGAATTCCTCTCTTTTGGCTGAAACTCAAAATGAATTCCCTGTTATTTATGTAATTTTTATGAGGCAAGTGGAAGTGCTTCAGATTCTATCTTATAAATCTAATTAAGGATATGGACGCTTTTCGTGCAGATTGTGTGTTTAGAAAAGGGTGGATTTTCTTTTTGGTGAGAAGATTCATTAGAATAGTGTTTGTTTTACCCTGCTAGGGATCTGCTTATTCAACCATGACATTTAACTATGGAAATATCAGGTCTTGTTCTGTGTTCCCCAGAGTTTTTCTCCCATGTTTGGAGAACCCTGTTTTTTTATAGTGGCCTTCAGTTTTTTTAATTCTCATGTTTTCTCTATTAAAAATAGTGCCTTGGTGTTTAATCTGTTCAAGTTAGTACTTTTTTATCCAGCATGATTTCTCTTCATCTTTGTACCCTTACTAAATTTCCTTATGGTTTTTCCAAGTGCACTCGCTTTAGGCGTTCAGTTATTTATCCATCTTCACTGCTTGAAATTTTTAAGTTTCTTATAATGATGTAACCCCTGTTTATGATAGAGATTCACTTGTGTTCACTCATTCCTTGACGGTCTTCCCGGTGTTTCTATGTCAGATGTTAAGTCCTGATGTCGCCTCTATTTTGCTGCATCCACTGTTCTGCATGACTTATATATATATTCAAGTTTGATTTGATTTTCTTTGAAGTCCTTAATTTTTTTATCCTGTATAAAATATATATATAACAGTATGTATACATTCTATTTGTATAGATAATAAATTCTAAAGAGAATTAATTATTTCAATAACCTGACCTAACCAGCCTGGTTACACATAGATTTTAGAATAACAAGATGTGGCTGGGGATTACATTTGGTTATTGCTATATCCACTAAGGGTGAGAAGGCAGGCTGGTGATGACCATCTCCCAACATAAGCATATTGCCAATAAACTATGTTCATGAAGGGGAGGGAGAGGGAAGAGCCTGAATTACTGAATCGAGAGGGAGAGAGAGAGAGAGCGAGAGAGAGAGAGAGAGAACCGGCTGGCTGTGTGTTTTCTCTCTTGGTGATGTGGGGCGCGCGCTTTTCACTAGTTTGACCAGGGAATGCTTTTCTTTCAGAAGCGACATCTCTTGTTTTCCATCATCAGAGTCTGAATATGGATTAAATTACTCCAGAAACATCAATCTGTTCTCGCAGCAAATCAGCACCACGGACAGCGGATGCCAGAGGTAGTGTGTTCTGCACGGTCTGCTCGAACGAGGAGCGTTTCCTGTCAAAATCATGAATTAGCTGTTGTGCGGTGAGCTGTGCTGAGCACATAAGGCGCATTGGGCTTACTAAATTAATATCAACTTAATTGAACTGAAGGCATGAAGGACAATTAGTTAATGGCTGGCTGAGTACACGTGGATAAGAAAGTATAGTGATTTATGGAGGCTTCTCTAATGGGTTTGAGATTTTAGAGCAGTTTTTGTCAATGAAGTGGGATATTTGTTCAGGAAATCAGGGGCTGCCAGTGCTTTTAGCTCTCTAATGGGTTTGTGAGATTGTTGGCTACTAATTCTGAAAAGAAAAAAATTGCATAAGCATACAAATATTTGTAGTGTTCTCTTCATATGTTAATTATTTTGCTTTGCTTTATGTTGAAATTAACTTGCCCTTCTAAGTACCTTTCCTCTCTATACTAAGATGTTTGAGTCTAAAATGATTGAAATCACAACTGAATCTTTAATTAAGTCATTCTCCACATCATAGCATAAAAGAAACTGGTGATTGAATCCCTTACTTAAATAGTTTAGAATGTGTTTTTTGGTCATCTGTTGAGCATTAGCAAGTAAAATAAACGATTAAAAAATATTGAAATCAAAGTTCTGATGAGATTTCAATTCAAAATATAATTACATGTCATTATCCCTTATAACACGTTTTTAAAGGAATCTACCAAAATGTAATTTTTATTTTATTTTATAACCACAAAAAATACTGTTGATTGTAAAAACAGAAATCACAATTTTCTTAGAAGCACATTTGTTATTGGAGTCTTACTGCAAAATAAAAATTGGTTTATATTACACATTTTTCTGTGTCCCACAAGTGAAACAACTTTCGCAAGTTCTTAATTTTGTTACACAGTGCATCTCTTGTTGCAAACTGACTGGTTGAGTAGAACGCTTACCATGCTCTCTGCTACTGCTACTCAGGTTTTAAGGAAGAATTCAACCAGATATGCTTCATTCACATACTGTAGAATTCATTCAGAAACACAGTTTCAGGAGGGAAGCCCACTGACCTGAGCTGCCAATCTCTTTCCAGTACAGCTCCATTAAGGGAGCTTTCTCTGAGCCCATCAAACAATGCTCATGATGTAAGCCTCTGTTTTCATTGACCGAATATCATTCTTGTACCTCGAAGGGTTTAGATGGGGTTTCACAAACTCCTCCATCAGTGTCCAATTACAACACTGGCTCAGTGCCCGCAGGCGTTTTCATGCGAGCCGCAGAGTGTTTTTGAGGTTTAAAGCCAAGAGGAGCCTCACGTGACACAAATAGAACCTGAGGGAACCTTGAACCCTTTCACCTTTGACCTTGCATCGGCATTCTAGCTCACAATGGGGTTTCATTTGAGTGTGCTTCGATGGTAGGCTTGCATGTAGTCTCTAGTACAGTAAAGAACTTGACAAGTAAAATGTAGGTTTATAGGAATAAAAGAAGATAAAAATAGCAAAAGCATTCATTTAAAAGTGTTTGTTGAATAGCTAGTAATATGTTTCAAGCACATGGATGTCTCTGTTTAGCTATACTTGATGTTAATGTTGATGTTAATCTTAAATGTAAATTAGCAACCGTAAAAAAAGCTATTTTGTGCTGCTAAAATAGAGTTATTTTATAATCGGATGCAATTTGGAGAAGTAATTGTAAATCTTTGGAACAACACTAGTAGAAAACCAAGTTTGTTATTGACTGTGTTAATGAGACTTTGACATCTGTTGCAGAGCCATCTCTTCCAAAAAATGACATTGATATTATTATATTTTAGTCTTACTTTCATTGTTCATTGTTTTTGACACAAGACAATGCTATAATACATTGTCTTGTGTCAAAATATTTATGTGATACTACCTCAAAGCTAAAGAGATTCATGGTTTAATACATTTGGTTTCAAATGGTGAATTAAACCTTAACACTTTGTAATTAGCTCTCATTTGAATAATTTGACTTTTACTTTTCAAAATGCTAAGTTTAATTTAACCTAAAGAAAGGTATACTATAACTAAACATTAGTTTTAAGAAACTAGCAATGATTACTGTACTTAACCTTTGTGTGGTGTTCATATTATTGATACTCAGGCAGTGTTTGCGGGTCTGGTGGACCCACTGATTTTTAAACCCAATCAAGACATTTTATGTTAAAGAACTTAAAAGATATTTACTTTAGCTAGGAAGCAAGTGATTTAAACAGCAAATGTATTTTTATAGTTTTTTGTGTGTGTTTGTTTGTACCTTATTTTAAACACATGTGGGGTTTTCTCATTGTTACTTTGACAGGTTGACAGGTCTGCAAGACCATTGCATTTTGGGCCTTTTATTTCACACAATCCCACTGACCCGAACACCATACAAGGGTTTAGTGATAACTTTGTTTGTCATTGCTTTTATGAAACATAAACCAGGATTTTTGTTTAGCTTGCTCAAAACAATGCTTTGCTATAAGTCTTACTCACTAATCTAACTCGTCAACAAAGTCTTTTATCAATGTGCAGTGATTGCATTAATTCTAGAATTTAGAACTGACCTAATAAGCCCCTATTACTACACATAATTAATGAATAACTAAGAGTATTAGTTGTTGCCACATAAAATGCCTCAATACTGTTTACAAATGACAAATTACAAATACTTAGCACCTATACTGATGACCAGGGACTTACCATTAGGCAAAGGTAGGCAAACGCATTAAGCCACCAAACTTTTAATGGCAGAAGTCTCATGTTTCTACCCTTCCCTTGAAATAGTTTTGTTAAAATATATTAAAATGCTTGGCATCCACCAAGTTTGATCAATTCTCTCATGTGTTGAGCACATGCTGAGAATATAAATTACTTTACATTTAAACCCACAACATTTTAGCATTCAAACTGAAAATGCACAAAATTCTCAGCTGTTAAGAACCTCAATTTTTTTACTCTTTAAATGCACCAAATTTAAGCTTTTATTCTGAAATGTCAAGTACATCAAGAGACCGCTCTCCAGGATAGTTTTTTTTCATTCATTCAAGATTTTAACCTAAAAACGTTCAAGTCTAAGACATTTAAGGAATTAAACTGACAGTTAATTAAATGTTCTCTATCAAGACCACCTGAAAAGTAATATGTTATATATGTGGGGTTTTTTTTAGATAATTTAACAAATAAAAATAGGGGCCTCTGTGCATTTGTTTGCATTGAGCCCCAAATTTACACAATCTGCAACTGTTAATGACAGGCTCTCTTGCAGATAGCTTAGCTAATAATCCCAGGTCGGCAATTTACATGCTAGGTGGGTGCATCAGGAGATGTAATCTTACAAAACACGATTTCCTTACATAAGTAGACTGAACCCTCAACCTTTAGAAGTAGACTCTACGATACAATTTTAAGAGAGAAAGACTATTAAAAGTGAGTTTAAAAAACTTTTAACATTTCTAAGTAGTTCTTCAACATCCACTTTTATTTTAGTACAGATTTCAAGAAAACATGCCGTGTTCTCTTTCCCTGCATTAATGTAAAGAGCAGGATCATTTACAGTTAGGCCAGAAAGTAGCTTACACAGGGTCAATTTAATGATGCCTTTAAGTGACCTCTTCCATTGATCCGATAATTGCACAGAAAATTGGCAAGGCTTTGCTGCAGGTACTTGTGCTTTATCTCTGTTCCTGAGCATAAAACAAAATGAGATTTTCAGAAACACCCAACCACAGACAATCATGCCCATCTATTATCAGGACATTGATACAGCACATCTGCTGCACTCTCACTCTCACTGAAGCTCCACCTGCATGTTTTCAGTCTCACCCATGCTTTTGCAAGTGTGACATGACTGCCTCCGTTTGCAAGCAGACAGGATAACTGCCTCCCTGTCGGTACAAACCCCCGCTGGTTAATTACTGACACAATGTCAGCATGGGCAGCTGGCAAGGCCATTTTGTGAAGTCAAGCATTTGACTGGGGTTGGTTGGATGGAGACCTCTCCACAGAGTTTTGCATCTGTAAGCCTGAATGCACGCATCAACCAGCCTTCAGCATTGTGACTTGATTGTTTGGACAGTTCAGCTGTGCTCATTATAGTTTCTGGGAATACTCCAGAGTGTGTGTTGGAAAATGCCAGAAGCATTGCTGATAATCAAGGTCATGTGATCACGAGAACCAGTGGCAGACTTAATTATCAGGAACTATTTAATTTGGTGTAATGGAGATAGTTGGAAGATTCATTCAGAAGTGCATCATACATAATGTAAAACAGAAAAAGAATAAAAGAAACAGACAAGAAAGAGTAAAACATGAATGAACAAATGGACATTAAGAATAATGAAGAGACTTGATTTTCCATTAACTCAGTTTGAAGGAGATTGTTGGGTGTAATGCTATGACTTTTTTATTTTTGCTTTTAGAGATCTACAGAATAAATGGAGATTCACTGTCAGCAGGTATTATTTAGGGCAACCATGTTGTTGACTTTCATCTGTTTCCCTGCAGGCACCTGATTTCAAATTGATGGCAAACCCTGATGTAAAAATGATCCAGCGTACAGAAACCTTACAATAGCTTGCACACAAATAATATTGAACAAATGTTTTAACAAATGGGTTGTTTTGGTTAGTGCTGTCCAAAAATGCAAAATGTATATTTAGAATCACATTCATACGCTCTATCATAGTAAAGTAAGGGTTATAGCCCTGAAAACAGACAAATAAAAAGAGTAACTCAGCGAGATGCTTTTTTTAGCTTCCACTTTCTGAGAACTTGTAAATTCAGTTATACACTACGGCACATCAGCTGATACTCTGTAGGTTCCAAATATTCACAACAAACACATCTTCAACAATCACAGCTGTGTAAGCAAGGCATCAGTTTCTCAACTGTTCCCTGGGAAAATGGCATGTCGTTTATATAAAATACATTTGTGTCAAAATTACTTTACTATATAAATTATTAATACCCTTAATAGGTTGAAATTCAGCACACGTGGGAGATCCTCTAAATCAGAGTTTCCCAAACCCGATCCTGGAAGGATTGCAGATTTGCAGTTGAGACATGATCAGAAGGAATAAGATAAATACAACTAGCTTATCTAAACATCCCAGCAAAGCTTTAATGTGAAGTAGAATTTAGCATTTATTTTACTGGTTGATAACCGCGGAAAGTCAGGTATTTCCCTTTCGATTGATTCTGAATCGGGGATGTACCTTGGCCAGTGTACTAGATCCGTGCAATTAAGTTATCTGTTATTGCCTGTTTCCTTTTTTTTCGTGGGATCATTTATATTTTTTACAATATATATTTTTTCTCGAGTAAAGACTCTAGTTTCAAATGTAATGAATAATGTTACTTAATTAAAATCTACACATTTTAGCAAATACTTTTAAAAAGTAGAAGTACATAAACAAATTACTCAATTACTGTAGTCTGAGGAAATGTAACGCTTCTGACAGTAAAGTTAGCATCTCTATTCTTCAACCCCAAGAGATCTTAGTTTGAGCCCATCGAAGAAAGTTCTTCACAGTCTTCACGGCTTCACGCTTTAAGAGAGCTTAGTCATAAAACTGTAGTCATGTTTGAAAACCTTGAGTAAAAGAGAATAAAAGAATACACACCTTTGTGAAAATATTTTAGAAGTTAAATTGGTATCAGATGGCGCAGTGGGTAGTACGGTCGTCTCCAGCAAGAAGGTCGCTGGTTCGAGCTTCGGCTGGGTCAGTTGGCATTTCTGTGTGGAGTTTGCGTGTTCTCTTGCATGCGTGGGTTTACCCCGGGTGCTCTGGTTTCCCCCATAAGAATAAAAGAGTACAAAGAATAATAAGTACAAAGACATGCAGTACAAGTGAATTAGGTAAACACAATTGTCCATAGTGTGTGTGGATGTCTCCCAGCAATGGGTTGGGGCTGGAAGGGCATCCGCTGCATAAAACATATGCCATATGAGTTGGCGGTTCATTCCGCTGTGGAGACCCTGAAAGGGACAAAGTCAGCAAGAAGATGGATGGATGGATGGAAATTGGCATTAAGGTTTTTACATCAGCTTGATTGAACTTTCCGTGTTTTGTACAATTGTTGTGTGACCTCATCAACGTGAAGTTGATTGGACAAGTCAGCCGGGTTATTTCAAAATGCATTGTGTGGTCATTACAAGCAGTATTGTGTCATATATTGTTGTAAATTTGTATTTTAGTCTAGCATGCAGCCTTTGGGCAGTACTAAGAAAACAGACAAAGAAAACAGATTGATGGATGGACAAATGTGGATGTGGACTTCAGAAATAGCCTGCTAGGATTTTTGACTCATTAAAAAGAGATTCAAGCACCTATATTGTGTTTAGAACACATAGTAAAAGTAAAAGCTGTTTTTAAACGACATTAAACAGAAATTCATATTAGTTTCCCTTAAATAAAACACATTTCAATGAAAGCTTTCTCTGAATGTTAATGATTCTCACAGGAGCTACTGAGGTCTGTAACGACTGGTTATGGTTTTCATAAAGAAAGATCAAATCAAAAATCGTTCTGTCACAAATTATTAACCTGCAGATTTCAAGTAACCAGAATTCAAGGCTAAAAAAGATAGAAGAGTTCTGTGAGCCATGTAAAGCAACCAATTACAGTTTGTTCTGTTTATTGTTGTGTTTTGACCTTCGGGTACATTTACTCACAGAAAAAGGAAGACTTTTATCTATAAAAATCAATATTCTGAAAGATGAAATAAAGTATAATAAGAAATATGAACTCATGCTTCGCATATTTTTATATTGAGTTGTGTGCTAGGTGAAGCGGAAAGTGGCAATGAACCATTTCATGGAATTAATTGTATTTGGTTATTTATTTAATTCATTTATTTAAGTCTGCTTCATTTCGCTTCTATCACAAACTGTTAAGGACAAAGAGGATATTTTTGTGATCACATACTATACTTGAATGGTTTCAAAACTATACTTTGAAAATGGTTTAGTGGACTTTGATGAGCTTTAAACTAATATTCTAAAGGTTGTTAAATCCATACACCCTGAAGTGGTCCTGCAGCTGACAAAATAATGCATGCAGCTGTTTGCTAGAATTAAACGAGGAAGTGTTATACTAAGTGTGAGAGGGTTAGTAACAATACCTAAACAGAATGTCCAAAATATCAATACAGTTCTGCGTTGTAAGCACTCAAATCAATAACATTAGTCTAAACCTCTATCCCCTACCCCCAAAAATCCATTATTCCCAATTTTAGCCGAGTGATTCATGGTCCCAGCCAAACATTAGCTCCCTTGATGATCTAGTCATCTATTAGTTCTCTGGCAGCATGACAGCGGTACAGTAGCCAGCACTCTTTTGCATGGCAAATGTTGCAGTAGCAACACAATTAGTGTTCTTTCAGCATGAGAGATGTCACTTTATTATCAGTGTGAAACAACTGACATTTCAGTATTCAAAGAAAAAGCATCATTTATAATAACAGACACAGTTCAACAGCAAAATACAACGCTAGATTAGAATCTCAAACACAAACATAATAATTATGGT
Source organism: Danionella dracula (assembly GCA_900490495.1). Lineage (NCBI taxonomy): Eukaryota > Metazoa > Chordata > Actinopteri > Cypriniformes > Danionidae > Danionella > Danionella dracula. The sequence continues at coordinate 3,525,629 of UELW01000067.1, read as the reverse complement.
AAACTATAAGAGTATAATATATGCTAAATTAGTTGCATTATAAGTAAATTAACGTAAAATACCATAACGTAGTAGTAAAATGAGACCAACCCAAGAGATATAACAATAACCAATTATATGAAAGACCACCAAGCGTTTAGAAAATTCTATTAGATTGGCAAGCTGGAAAACAGATTCCATACAGTATTTCTGTAGATCCCAATACAAAAAAGGGATATGTATCAGAATCAGGGTCGCATATGAAAGAGACCTGGGTCTGATTTAAAAAAAGATGATATTGAGTCATTCAGACTGTCATGAAAATGTTAAATATAAGTTGCGTATGGACAAAATGTTTTTACTTTGGCATGCTTTCTGAACGTAGCCTTAGTATTCGTCTGTTATTAAGCACACTGGACTTAAAATGGATTTCATATCATTTTTGTCCATATATGTAAATACACACTTTATGTACATTTCCCATGTGAGCAGTACTTGTACTTTGTAGCATTTTAGTTAATGTTAAGTTTGCGTAGCACTGTACTTATTTGTTGCACCGAAGTACTCTCCTCTGGCTCAAAATGATAAAAAACAACTTGATTATGTTTGAACACACATTTGACAATAAAGCTGGCTCTGATATTCAATAGGTGGGTGCTTTTGTTTTTTCACTTGGTCAATATTAATCTTTTAACCAGAGAAACCTTTGTGCATGTCATTGTAGCAGAAGTAAAGATTCTGTAAGAGGTATTAAGGACTCCCATCCAGAATGTGTTTATGGAGAAGGAGAAAGCCAGAAAGTGGAATATCTACAGGGGACACCCGCACAGGAGATGTGATTACGGTAGATTTCTGTCATGCTTTGGCCATGTTTTGTTGTAGTGTGTCCTGGACTACTTAAAATTGAACGAGACTATGCCGTTCACATATTAAGCTTGTTAAAATCTCAAACCAGACACCGTCTGGAATTTCCTCTTCCAGATCCACCTCCCAAAGGCCTTTTATGTAATTGAGTTAATCCATTTGTATAGGATTAATCTGATTTAAATCAGAGATTAATCGCTAAAACATTAAAAATGGTATCAAAAAATGTAATAAAAACACAGACATCTTGTTTTTCTTGTTTTTTTGTGTAAAAAATCTCTTTTTCAAAGAAAATCAAAGAAAAAAAATGGCAACTGTTTGTCAATCTTTGAATAATACTTTTTTTTCAAATATTAACAGTTCATTTAGCCGAGGACTGATTGAAAAGCATTAATGAAAGCAAAGAAACCAAAAGATCCAATAATTAAGCATTTTTTACTGTGAAATTGATTGGAAGTTTTTGGTTTGAATGCCAAAACACGTTCACACAAAAAGACATTTTCCACCAGAAAACTAGAGGTGTCATTTTAAAGCTGAAAAGCCAAAAAGAGTTGTTCCGTGTCCTGTGCGAAGGAACATGTTCTGCTGTGACAGTTACATTCGTAAGGTTTGCTCTCGTCATTGCTGCCAGATGACGGTTCATCAAAGACCTTTCCTTAGAAAAGCCTGACAACCAAATTAGCTTGGGAATCCAAAGACTCCCTTAAGGCTGCCTCTTCTCCACAGAAATCCAACATGATACAATGCCTGGCATTATTCCACACTACAGGCTGCCCTTTCGGATTCACCTGAAGTACTGCTATTAGAGTTTTACACCTGCACGGAGCTTGGCTTTGTGGTGTTTCCGTTGATCTGGCTGGACAGAGAGTACAGCCCTTCAATAAGAGCAGCATAAGGACAGAGACCAGAGGAGTCTCAGGCCAAGCTTTTAAGAGTGTGTGGTGCCTGCATTGAATCATCTTTCAGAGAAGGAAAGGGAAGAAGATACAGTGAGTCGGGGAGAGATGAAGGCAGAAAAGATGACTATGATCCACAATATGTGATTGCAGTGGTTACTGGCTCTTTTGTGGGAGATTTGGAGCTCTCAGCCATTCCATTTGTTGCTTGTCTTTGGGCAACAGTCAGAAAAAGTAGAGAATTGTGTCTTGCTAGGATTTAAAAGCCTGAACAAATCCAATTGATTTCATATTTATATTACATTTTATAAAATCCCATCAGATAAATCCCATAGCACAACTCCCAATATGTTTCATCAAACAATGTGTTTATGTTGAAATTAAGCGTCACTTGTTGGCTGATGACACAGTTACACTCTTGACTATGTATCTACTGGTCACATAAACAACGTGCCATGTTATTTTGGATTATTTTTTTTTATTATTATTGCATGATGTACCTTTAAGCTATTTAATACCGTACTGTATTAAATGGTCACAAAATCCTCCATGATTTTGTTTATTCATTCATTCATCTTCATGTCGGCTTTCTTCCCTTTCGGGGTCGCCACAGCGGAATGAACCGCCAACTCTCTGGCATATGTTTTACGCAGCAGATGCCCTTCCAGCCGCAACCCATCGCTGGTAGACATTCACACACACATTCACACTATGGTCAATCATTCTTACTCAATTCACTTAAACCCCATGTCTTTGGACATTTGGGGAAACCGGAGAAAACCCACGTGATCACGGGAAGAACATGCAAACCCCACACAGAAATGCCACCTGCCCCAGCCGAGGCTCGAACCAGTGTCCTTCTTGCTGTGAGACGACCGTGCTACCCACTGCGCCTCTTGATTTTGTTTAGTCCATCCATAATTCTTTAAAACCTAAATGGGCTTGAATAGCAGCATAAAAAGAGAGAGGGGTGAGAGCAAATTCTCAGTTGAACTCTTTGAAAGTGTTATCTGCAGTCGAGCATCAATTTTCATTGGATAAGACACTTCAAACCTGTGAATAATAATTTAATAGTGACGTGTCACAGCCAGAAGACAACATTTATACAGATTAGCATAGAAAAATAAAGGAATAATCAAATTTATTCCATTATTAAAATGAATGGACTATAAAATACCCCAAAATAAAGCTCATAAATCTCTCAAAATCGTATACCTAACAGGTTTCATGACCTTTGTAAAGACATTACATTGTCTTCGATTAGTAAAGCTCTGTTTAATTTTTATACTGTTCACATAGGAGATTACTTTTTTATGGAAGATTTGATAGTGCATTTTTTATTGGTTATTTGTTTTTGTGTTGCACAATATATAAGTAGTTTATCATAGTTATACAATATTGCACCAATGCTTTGTGGGAGATCGATTCTTGTCATACGCATTGTTCACTTGTTGACAAAATATTGGAAAAGCAGTCTTGTGATTACTGCATTCATTTGTTTCCACTCAAACATGACCTCAAAATTGTTTTTTGGAACTTTGTCCTCAGGTTTAATGGTTGATAGACCATGAGGTCTTGGAGCGTCCTGAATTTTTCTGACATTTTTCTGAGAGATAATTTGGAACCTCCTCTTAATCCTCTTAAGAATGTTGTTCAATTGAATATAATTATTTGGAGCATTTGTAGGGTTAAAATTGTTGGCCTCATGAAAACATTAGGCATTTTTTGAATAAATCACACTTTTTTTAGGTGTTTGAACAGGAATGTTGCTAAATGTATTTGTGAATCCTATCTAAATGATCAAAATCTTTATTGCTCTGAAAATCAACTTTTTCAAAAATCCTTTTTAGTCAGAATGCAATACGTAATGTTAAAATTAAACTATGAAAAATATAGAAACCTAGTGACCTAGTGTAATATCTGCTCTGTTTGTGACAGATTACAGTAAAGTAAAGTAAATGTAATTACCCCAAAAAAGTTCTAATCCTTTCTTTGAGACATTTTTTTTAAACTTGAAAATATTTTTCCCATTTATTCAAATTTTCTGTATCTGCCATTTCAACTGCTTCACCTAGTCATTATCGAAAGTACAAACTGGATTTGGAGTTTCTCCTTCGAATGTCTCTGGATTTCTCCTTCAGATGCCTCCTTCGATTTCTGATCCATGTATTTTCCCAATTGTCAGAGATACCAACGCTAAAAATAGAACAGGTGCATCTTCCTTTACCACAATACAGCAAAAGAGTCATATTTAACCATATTCTTAAACTACAGCTTCTAAAAGAACTTATCTTTCCCTCAACTGCTGAGACTCTTTCTTTTCCTCAACCTTCAGCTTTACAAAACCCTAGACTGAATCTCTCTTCTTCTGAGCTGTTGTGCTGCAAACACCTTGGGTTTCTCAAAGCATCGCTCTTATGTGAACCCAGCTGAGGGGGCGCAAGAGAGGAAGAGAAGCAATACTCTCCTTTCCTTCTTAGCACAGCACTGGGACAGTTGTGTCACAGCGAGATAAAGAAGCGTATGGACGTGAGAAGACTCTCAATGCCCAGCCTGCCAAAGTTCTGCAGTTTAAAGCCTCCTGTCATCTCAAAGCAGAAAGACATAAATAGTAAGCACAGAGCTTTCTGGGTCTCGCCTCGTGCCTTTACCCGACTCTGTGACTGAGACTCCCAGGGGAATGACTGTGACAGGGGAACAATGCCACAGAGAAATTAAAAGATAAATCCTGCCAGCACTGCATTCTAATAACTAATATCTGCTCTAATATCTCCGAATGAAGTCGTTAGGAGGTCCTCCCACTCTTTGAATATGAGATTCACTCTCATACTCATTCTTAGTTGGAGAGGGTTATTAATAAGGAACAGTTATTCTTGTAATGAGCATCACTTACTCATTTTTGTGTTCTATCTACAGTTTGATACTCTCTCTTATCTCTCTCTTTCTCTGTGTAATTCTGTCATTCCCTTATACTTGAGTCAGATAAACCCTTTTTAATCAAGATTCTCTCCACAAAGATTGTTTAATTAAAGGATGTAAGTCTGTATGTTCTTGTAATGGTTCATATCTAAATGTTTGTGAAGTTTAATGAACACAAGAGTCATGGTTGGTGACCAAGAATACTAATATTCAAGAAAACAAACCAGTAAAAAAAGCAACAATACAAGAGACAGAAACAAAAGGACTAAGCACAGTTCAAACATGATGATAATGGGGGATGATAATTGGCGATTACCAGAGCCCTTGTTATAGGGCAAGATATTAAGAAGCTCTGAGATGGCTGAAATGTGATTCGTGAGAGAAAAGCAAAAGAGAGAAAAAAGAAAGAACAACAATTAACCCGAAACATCACTTCTCAGAGAGGACGAGCGCTGCAAGACTCTTAATTCTGACCTGTGAGTTAGTTTCCGCTCTTAAAGTATCCTTTAATTTTCTGATTGCAGTCTTCAAAATGGGTAAATTCTATCAATAGCTTCATTAAAAACACAGAAGCCTGAATCAATGCCAAACAATTTCTGAAATAAATAAATAAAATTCCTCTGATTATTACTTATACTGAAACACTCTGAAATCTGTGAAAGATGAAGTCATTATGTAAACAGCCAGAGTGTGAATGTGGAGTGAAAGAGTAATGCTCTGAAAATTGTAAAGTGTCTTTGAGCGTCTGGAAAAAATTTAAGGCATTATTCTTAACTAAATTAAATGGTAGCACTTTATAATAACTACACACTACTATTCATTTATCAACATTAACAATTAGTTCATAAATAGTTTGCATAATTAGTCCTCACTTTAGGTGAGCTCTTAGAAACAGTTAGTAAATGCTTTATAGCTAATCATGAGTTACAGTTGGATTATTAATAGGTGTTAATACAGCATTTATTACCATACTTTGTAACAGTAACTATATATCTGAACAATAAGAAGTATGATAGTGCTTTTAAACAGTTTAATAATAATTTATTGACGTGTTATAAATGATGAATCGCTTACAACTAATAACTTATTGGTTTTTAAATAGTTAAAAGTTTCATTTATAAATGATCAACTGATCCTCAATAAAGCATGAATTTAGTGTTATTAAATATTTCATAGAGATGCTTATAAACCAGCATTAAAACCTTTAATGTTATATTTTTAAACAGTTTACAAAAGTGTAACAACATAGAAACAGTGGTTTATAAATTACTTAATAACTATTTGTTAATGCTTAGTAAATGATTAGTAGTGTTATTATAAAATGCACCCAAAGAAACTTGTTCAGATCTATGTAGAAGGATTTCAACTTTATCGAAGTTGTTGATGCTGTAAAAAAAATTCAGTAGAAACAAAGGACAAATGCGGTGCTGTTTTAATGAAATAGTCTATTTACGTGATTTACATGGTTTTATCTGTATTTTGAAAATAGTGTTGCATTCTGAGATAGCCTTTGATGTCTACTGTTGAAAAAAGGCAATTATTTCCCAAACAGTTTAATCCAGAGCCTGTCCATGCTTCAGCTCCTTGCTTCTCTAAATTCAAGTGTGTATTCTCTATGTAAATATATTTATATTGCAAAACTGCTAAATAAATAAAACATTATCATAAGGAAATCTATAATACATCTTCTAAAGTATACAACAAACATATCTCTTTTTTAACAAAAATGTCTTAATATATATTAGAAAAAGAATAAAGTCCTAATAACTTTCTTTCAGTTTGTTGTTTTACAGATTTCCTTTAAAGATTTATTTACAGTCTACTTGTAGTTTGCCACAATTAACACTTTTATTCAAAACACTTGAGGAGACACTTCACTTAATTAACTAGCTGTTATAACACATCAGTCAGTTTTTTTTATCAGAGTGACGTTTCATGAACAAATTTCAGGAAGATATTAAAGTAGTCTCAAGCTCATTGTTTTATTTAAGCTGCTCTCAAATAAAGCACCACATCAACTCAACAGCAAGGTCCATGTTCCAGAAACTCCCTCCCTCAGATTCACCAAACTTGTTTGTGACACTAAAGAATTTTATAAAAGTGTAACCTTTTGAACCAAAAGTAAAAGATTCCCACGTGGATGTAATAGAGACGCAGATCAAGTCATCATATCATGCGACAAGAATGATGAACAGATTTCAAAGCACTGTTTTGGAGAGAAATATCAGAGAGTGGTGAGAAGTGAACAAAGTAGGCCAGCTTTTGCATTTAAAAAGAAGTGCTCTGAAACCTGAGTATTAATACAGTTTTAAATCTTTTACTGCAAACTCATCTGATCCGTCTGTGCTGTTAGATTTCTAACCTTGAATAAGACTCTGATGGAAACCTTTGAATAAAATGTTACTTGATAGAAGTCTGTGCACGGATGAGAATGCAATAGCTTTTTCTGTTGTTCTTGATATTTCCATTGTTTCTTTTTATCTTTTTTTTCACACAGCAACAAACAGCTCAAAAGCAGCTTATTAAAGATGTGATTGTGATTGCTGTTTCCACTTTGATTGAAAGAAAATAACAGTGTTTGCCGTGGCAAAAATAGATTACCAGCCAAATGCTAAGTTGAAAGTTTTGTGGTGTTTTTTTGTATGACAAAAGCTTTTTACTGACTTGGAAACTGTCACAGGAAAGCAATTATTCCAGAGCTGTTTTCAGATTGTCGCTCTCAGATTCCCTTGTTGGAAAATGTCAAGCACTTGAGTATGGTAAATTTTTCACTCAAATACTTTTGTTTGTCTGTTAAAAGCTTCTTTAAAATTAAATAGTATTTTCTTTTATTAGTCGCAGGGTTTTTTTCAGTGTTATTGTCTTCTATTGTCTATGCAATTACCACACTTGGACCAAATTGCTTTTAAACCTTGCTGGTAGTTTTATACTCTTCTAAAATGAGTCGAAACCCTAATCTAACGGTCAAAAATGCCTCTCTAACTTATCCTCTTTATTTATCTCTCATCCTGCAGCTGATGCTGAGCACCTGTTTGTTGTCTGTGTTGCAGTTTTCTAACCGTTGTTTTTTCATTTGTTAGTTTCTGTTTTGTCTTTGTTTTGTTTTTTCAGGTGTTGTCAGGCGAACTGTTCGTCGATGGATCTTAAGATTGTATATTCTTTATTCTGGGGAGGTGACTAGCACCTGCCTCAGTCAGCGAGGCCCCCAGGGGCCTTACAGAGGGAACTCCTATTTACTCTACCTGATCCTCACAAGGACTTTGTGAAGCTGCTTTGTAAGCAACTGCTAAAAAGCGCTATATAAAACTTGATTGATTGATTGATTGATTGACTGATTGATTGAAAAATAATTTGGTACAATAATAACTTGCATATCTATGTTCCTCTAGACAGCTATGATCCTGAGTCAAGCTCATGCGCGAGGCTGTGTGATGGTTTTCACTGTCCATGTCATTAAAGGAATATTGACTTCTTAAAGTGCTTTTGTGGTAAAAACTTTATGAAACAGTATACAATAGAGAAATATCTGTTAAAATGATAAAGAATGTTCTGTTTATACCTTCACAGAATTGTCGGTTTTAGACTAGAGAGAGTAAAAAACCCTGAAAATGTCCCTGCAACTTTATGCAGCTACTTAGTCTGTTTGTGTGTGTGTGGTGTGTGTGTGTGTGTGTGCATGTTTGCGTGCGGGCGTGTGTGTGTTTGTGTGTGTGTGTGTAGACGTGTGAGACGAGTCTCTCTCAGAAAAAGTCAGCTGTCCATAAGCCTGGAGTGCTTCTTGACAGTGGCCTTAAGCTAAATGACCAGGTTAAAAGTGACTTTAAGAGCCATCTTCCCAGTCTGCATAAAAATGTGACATGTTTGGCATTTGTACGGCACATCTGGCATTCATTTGGCCCTGGCACTCAGAATGTGGGCTAAACACAACCCAAAAATGGAACTGGTGGCAATGTTTATGGATAAAGTTCCTGAAACAAACACACCCCTAGTACCAGTGGTACTTCATCATGGTAGGGTTTTGATATGTTTAAAGTGGCCGCTGATTGGCTATTAGTTTGTTATGCTGTTGGTCCACCCAGGCATTTCTAAAAATCACACATTTTTTATTTTACAGAAAACAAATGGCCCAGACAAATTAAACTTAAGCCTAACTCGACTGACGCTTGGGCCAGTTATGGGCATTTGCAAGAATTGGTCGATTTGGGAAACCTGATATTCACCGAAACAACAGCATTAATTAAAAGTGGCGATGTGAAGGGCCAATAAGAAACTAAGCTAGGCTGAGGTGAGAATGCAAAAAAATAATGAACTGCAAGCCCAGTATGCGCGAACTACGAGACTAATCACACAGCCCAACAACGTGTTAGTGACTGATGGTATTGTGGATTTTGGCGCAACATAAAAAAAACCGTTCAGTGAAGAGATTGTTGTGAAAGACTGACAGCTGAGTCAGCTTTTTCTACAATAAAACATTATCAAAAATATCTGCATGAGAATGGCACTATTTTTATTCCAACCAAGATTTAAAATGCTTGCAGAACTGTCACACATCCATTTTTCTCAATGAAAAAAAATGTAAAGGAGAAAGAGGGATGAGATTTTAATAACAATAATGAATGTCAAAAACTCAGTGACTTTTAATTGAATCCCCCTGCTGTAAGCTATAGTGAGACTCTGTTTAATATTTGTATTCTTCTGTTAATATGTGGAAAGATTGTTCTATTTTCTTCAGCACCCTGAATGACAGCAATGTGTGCAGTGTGGTTCTTTTAATTAAAAAACACTTTCATAACAGTGTCATGGTGGCGCAGTGGGTAGCACGGTCGTCTAACAGCAAGAAGGTCGCTGGTTCGAGCCTTGGCTGGGTCGGTTGGCATTTCTGTGTGGAGTTTGCATGTTCTCCCTGTGATCGCGTGGGTTTTCCCGGGTGCTCCAGTTTCCCCACAAGTCCAAAGACATGCGGTATAAGTGAATTGAGTAAGAACGATTGTCCATAGTGTAAATGTGTGTGTGAATGTTTCCCAGCGATGGGTTGCAGCTGGAAGGGCATCCGTAGAGGTTATTCCGCTGTGGCGACCCCGAAAGGGAAGAAAGCCAACATGAAAATGGATAAATGGACTTTCATAACAATTGAATTAAGGAAAGAATTGAATTGCAATCAAATAAGGAAGAGAGAACTTGCAAGTTTGAGAACAGTTTTGAATGAGGATCCACAAATTTTTGTTTAGAGAGTTGTCTGCAGACATTGTGACATCTGTATGAGGTGAAAGAGAAATGAAGTACAGTTTCTATGCTGTCGTTGACTGTGTTGTCTAAGCTTGCAGATCAGATCTCCCTGCGCACTCTGCACAATCGCTCTGGTCCTGCTGCGAGTGGATGCTGATGCAGATGTCATATCCATCTTCTCATCTCTCCAAGCTTATCTTCCCCTATACCTCCCCATTCTTCCTCTCGCTTGGGCAGATGCTGCAAGGTCACCTATCAGAGGCTGTCAGGCGGCTCTGCTGGCACATAGCGAGGCCTTACTTTGATTGCTTTGTCAGATGGCAAGCATTTGGAGTTAAAAGTATGGAAAGGGATTAAGTGTGGCATCACGGCTGCTGTTTCTTGACTGTTTGGAGGCTTTGAAAAAGCAACAGTAGTAAAAACCAGCCTGAGGGTCCCACACAGATCCTGTAACTCTCACACAAAAGAGACCAGAGCTCAGGAAACAGGAGGAAATGAGCCCTTTAAAGGACAGAATGAATGGAGTCTGTGCAGAAAGAGAGAAGCAGATGGACTCTAATGCTCTCTTTTGCAGTCTATTTTGGAACATAATACAAAATATCAAAGGCTGCTCACTGGCAATTCTAAAGCTTTCGCGACAGATCAGAAGACAGCTGAGGTTGTTTCGCAAGCTACGATGCATCTTTAATATTGGATGCTTCTTTCAGCTTTTTTCATTTTTTGCTCTCATTAGAGTGACTGCTGATAATCCTTTGATTTTTACTGGCCTTATATTTATAATTTCTTATCCTTTTCTGTACCCACACAGAATAAAAACTACTATATAACTTTTACAAGTCTTATTTTAATTGAATGTATGACTACTGCAATCCCTAAACCTAAATTTAACCCCAGCAATTTTTTTAATTACAAAATAGGACTGCTAAAATTACAAAATTGTAAATACAAAAATGTAAATAAATTATACAAGTTGTTCACTTGATGTCCATGCACACCATGTGCCATTTTCACGAGTAAATCATATTTTAAGGTTTGATCAAGTAAAGCTGTAACATTGTTGTGTATTATTTGCATGTTATGTTGTTATGAGTGGATTTAACCCCATGGAGCCTGACACCGAGATTGCCTCGACAGTGCAGATTGAATCTGACAGTGTTGTCACATAGAAAAAAGGTCAAGGCTGTAAACATACACACCATACATTCATGCAGTGCAGGCAAAGCAAAGATTTAAGATGACAAACTAGACACTGATTTATGTTTAAATGTTCAAAATTGTATTCTAACGATCAAGCACAGATCAGATGTTCAAAAACTATTATTTCTAAAAAAAAAATTAAAAAAAAGTAAGTTCCATTTGGAACTAGCTTTGGAAAGTTTTTTTCTTTCAAACATGGCTCAGTATTACACAATAAGAAGTGGTACTCTGTATAAGTATTCCTCTTGAGCCGCTCATCCATGAGAAGGTGCAACCCAACCTCCCAGGGCATATCCAAATCACCTTTTAACTTGCCGAAATACAGAAAATCAAGAATGACAACATCAAGACATGCAACTTAATGTTACAGCAGTTTAGTAATAAACACTGAACACATGAGTTCATTTACTCACCATAAATACAGGACCTGCAGTAATAGCAGCAGCTGTAGCGAACGTTTGTCTTAACTGGATAGCCTTGCTAATTTCAGAACACTTTATAAACCTGTCTCTTTCATTTATAAAACATCCCAAACTAGAAAGATTCTGTAGTACTCTACAAGTACTTAAGAGTTATATGAGATTGGCCAAAATATGTTTTTTTATTGACTCTATATACACTGTAATACCGAACTAACAGATTACACAAAAAATATTTTAAAGATGTTTTTAAATGTTCTTGTAGTTCTTAAAAGAACTGTGCAGAGTAACACTGCTCATAACATCAGAAATCGTTCAACCTGTTATTGATCAGGTTCGAAGGTAACATGGCGATGTGCCAGACGCACCAAACTCAATGCAAAACTCCCAAACACACATCGAGGAACAACCTAGCAAAGCATTTCTTGTCCTTAAAGGTTCTAAAGTCGCTCCCAGAATGCGCCGGGACTTAGGTGCCTGCAGAGTCGCCACAATATTTTAAACTTTCAAAAAATTTCTACTCAAAATGTAGGACATGCAGGAAACCCGCTTTATTAAAGTCAAATGATACAAATAAAAAATCTTAACATTACTTACCGAATTAGGCCTGATTATAAGACGGCAGTTAAGAAAACGAGGGCAATAAGACTAATGAAAAATAACTGAGGTGGTGGTTTGAAGCAAGATGAAAAAAGTGTGTATTGCAAACAAATTAAAACAATTTAAACTGTGATACAAATCCAAGCTGGCTGGCCAAGATATCCCCGCATCCCATGGCAAAATCAAGATGGCTGATTGGAGTTTTTAAAATTTTTAAGCGTTCCACACAAATTTGCTATAAAATATTGAGCCTTATTCACTTGAAGTAGCTTAATTATGCGGATGCCTGAACATTTTTATGCCCAACTGCATAATGACATTTGATTGTTATGAACTTATTAGTTATGAGCTAGTACAGCTGTTTGGGATTACAGTGTATGTTCTTTTAAATCTTAATCAGGTAAAACTTTATTTGTAAACATTGTTTCATTAAAATATGTGGAAATATGTATCCTAAAAAAATTTCTAGTCTAACATTTTTATTTGAGTAGCTTGGTTGATGAGCTTCATCTTGATTGCATTTGCAGTCAGTTGTGACTCGTTAGGTGCTGAATGGAGATTATGGGAAAGTGAGTTCATACAGCTAATGACATGAGGAAATGTGTAATTTTGAATAAAATAATGAGCCATTTGTTTAAAGTTTACATTTTACTTTTGACTTCAATAATGAGGACAAATACAAATAGTATAAATTAGCATACAATGATAAAACAACTCTGATAATACCTGCATTATAGCCTAATAAAATACATTTCTACTGGAGCATGACAAAATGACATCCCAAGCGCACACTCGGGATACTTAATTCTTCATACGGGAGATGCACACTTGGCTTCTTTATCTGACCAGACACAGGACAACGTTCTGATGAGTCTGTGCTGCACAGATCGCTGGCTGCTGTGCTGATATTGCTCCACAGGGAGCTGGATGAGCATGCTGATATGATTACTGAAGAGACCTTCAGGCTGTCAGCTTCTCGATCTGATTCTGCTGAGCTCGGTTTCCTCCCCTGCGGCCCTGTCTGTTCCTCACTGACCTCAGTACTCAGTAAAACTCCATTCCCACACAGAGACACATCCATTGTCACATGTGATTCAGGAAACCACATCAAACATATTGATACCAGTAGAATCAAAACACAGTCTATATGTTTTACTTTCTTTTTTACATCAAAAGTGTCACATGTTTCCACACTACGTTAAGTTTCCAAATTCATTTTTATGTGCCGTTTTTTTAAACTAGTACTGTGCTTTAATGTGAGATTCGCCCTTCTAGAGAGCTGAAAGCATGCTCATTCATTACCTAACAAAGGCCCTCTCAGATTTTCAGACACTGTGTGATTTAATTAAGTGAGTGAGGGGGAGGAATGTGGATACGAGAGGGGGAGAGAGGGTCAATCAATGAGGAGGAGAGTTGAATGAGAGGATGAAGCTGCTCCGGAGATGGAAGATGAGATTGTGACATACTGTACACTCTTAACATCAGGTTCATTTCCGGCAGGCACATACAGAACATGTCAGGGCTGATCGATTCCGGGTAGAATTACAAATGGTTGAATCACTTTCTAGATGAATAACTGGCCTTCGAATCGATTCATACAACAATTAGCCGTATCCCTTTTTGTTCTGAGAAGTGTGCACATGGACTGAGCTGTTCTCAGTCTAGCTGGGTTTATGTTTTCAGCAACATAGAATTTTGGCTTGTGTTCATCTCATCTCAAGGCCTTTAAATGTAATGATAGCAAGAACAGGGTAATAGCATAACATACTCCACTCAGTCATTGCAGGATTTTTTTTTTTTTCAAGTACTGATCTGAAATATAATTGCTGTTTCACACCGACAAGGACAGTGGCAATGATGTAGAAAACAAAAAGGAGGATATCTATCCTAAAAACGCTAAATAATCAACAACAGAACATGATTGCATAAGACATAACGATCATCAAGTTGTTCTGTTTGAAATGAAAGTCGTAGAAACTGCAACAAACTTCTGACCAGAGTGAAGATAAGTGAAAAATTCTGTTTAGGTTCGAGTTTGTTTTTGACATGCCAATGGTTCTGTGGCTTCCATCAAGAGCTAGATCATGCCAAGCTTCCTTGACTAAATGAGTTCTGAATCTTTCAGAGTTGCTTTATTTGGGAGCACTTTATAATTACACACTACAAATCATAAACTAAACATTATTAAATAGTTAACAAACAATTTAAAAAGCATTGTTTCAATTCTAATACACATTCGTAAGCCTTATTCTTGGTTTATAATCATCTATTATATACATTAGGATTATGTGTTAATAAAGAATTAACTGTCACTATATATCTGAATAATACGTTTTATGAATGTGATTTTAAATAGTTTAAGTCATTTATTAACAAGTTCTAAATGATCTCATGAATCACTTACTACTAAAATAGTTTTTAAATGGTAAAAATAATTGATAAATGCTTCTCATCAGGGCATGCAATTAATGTTAATAAGCATACTATAAAGATGCTTATAAACCAATAATTAAGCACTTTCATGGCAACTATTAAAGAATGTTTTTGTAAATTTTTGTAAAGTTGCATTATCTCTTGTCTTCTCAGTTTTTTTTTCTATGGCGAACCGTCGACAAACTGTCAGTTGCTGTGGTGAAATTGCCACATCCGCAACAGGATGCTCTACTAAACAACAAGTGATTGGTTGTTTGAAATATCGGTCAAACGGCCTCCTGTGCCCTTGATAAAAAAAAAAGCTGCCATAAAAAACAAACCTTTCTCTTCCCTTCTGAAAGTCTGTCCACACGAGACAAGGTCGTTAACACATGACAAGGCTCATTTAGATTTATTTATAGTTTAGAACACCAGTTCGTCTGAGAGAACACAGGAGAAACAAATTAAACAGCATGGACTCATTATCTATTCAAATATTCTAATGTTAAGGTGGGAGACAGTGTTCCATGCTTCCAGTGCTACAACAGGTCAAGTAATACATGTTTAAATTAAGCATATAAAAAATTTCTCTCAAATTATCTTTTAGGAAAGTTCCTGAAAAGGCCACGTCCAACTGAGAACATCACTGGCATGTAAAACACAAATCGTCTTGTGATGGTCTGCTTTTTATTGTATTCTCCAAAAAAGTATATATTTTTAGTAAAAAGTAAACATTTGTTTGATCATTTTTCATTTGAAATCCATTTGAAACACTTAGTAGTTTGAGAGTAGTATAGGAGAAGGTAGGAAGCATTAAATGCATTGAGATGTAATTTAACATTTTCTCAGGGGATAGTAGCTGAGCCTGTAAGTGTACCTAATCTGAAGCCATTGGCAAACACAAGACAGTGTTTTCTTTACTCTTGGCTTGTTTGAGCATCATGTGTGCTCCTTGGGAGAAGAATCTTTCTTGTGTGAATGGCCCGATGAGCTCTTTCTCTCTGTTTCTTCAGACAGCTATTTGTTCCCTTGTTTTTTGCCACTTTAATTAAATTCTTGATTTAATGCTCACTCCATTGCGCTCTTCATTTACACAACAATGCTCCGAGGAAGAAACAAGAGTGAAAATGTAGAGTTACTCTATAAAAAGTTAGATCATCCAAGTGAAGTGACTTTTCAAATGTATTATAAAGAACATTTTGCAACCAAAGCAAAATGGTATTCCATATACTCAATTAGAATATGCAACGAAGAATATGTACTGCTGTTATCAAAATTTATGAAAACAATTCTAAATGCAAAAATCATTTCTGAATACCAAATGTTATTTCCTGTTAATCTTAAAAGTGAGCCAGTATTTGTGCACCTCCACAAGCTCATACACTATTACATGCCCTCCAGAAGCCTGTGCTCAGAAAAGAAACTTGTAGTTCCATCCCTGAAAGGCAGAAAGTCTCTTAGCAGAACCTTCTCTCTCACTGTCCTTAGCTGCTGGAACAAACTCCCTGATCCAGTCATGGTTGATGATCAGCTGATAAGCAACCTGAGATGGACTTTGACTGTGTAACAAATTACATATTGTCTCTTCCCTACTGTAAATCGCTTTGGACAAAAATTTTTTTACATGTTGTTTTACAGAAGAGAGGGCTCAACAATATAAAGTTCTTGTAGCCAATTATTTGTCAAAAGAGAATACGTTTACCCCTGAAGTATTTACAACTAATAATTATAATGGCTAATGTCACACAGAAGAGAAGTTAAGGGATATCTTTGAGCTTTTCTGTGGCTCAATCTTTAAAGTGTTTCACAAGTAATGTTAAAATACCAGGGGGTTGCAAAACAGATGAAATGTCTTTATTCAAAAAGTACATTTGGAAATGTCTGCCAAATGCATAAATATATACACATACAGGCTTACCAGATAGTCGACTGGTGGGAAAATGGGTCATACGGTTTACCTATTTTCAAAAATACGTTTTATCCTATATCAAAATAATGACTCAATATATCAGCAGAGGTTCTGACTGTAGTAGAGTTGCCACCCTCTTCATCTGAACCTCATTAATCTGTTGTGGTAACTACTTGAGGGCATGAATAAACAACCTTGAGCATTAGCTGCCTATTCTCAAGATAATCTCTTCACACTACTAAAGTGTCTCCTCCAAGATAGGTACAAAGACACTAAAAAGAGAGAAAATAACTACTTAAAGAGATACCCCACACCAAAATTAAAATGTTCTTATTAATCATTTACTCCACGTCTTTCCAGACCCATTTAATCTTCATCCTTACATATTTTGAGATATTTTAGATATAATCCAGTAACCATGTGAATTAATTTTAGAGCCTTAAAAGCAAATAAAACACCATACAATGTCTCCAAATGCCATCATCAGGATCTTTTTTCATTTTTGGGATGGAGTGTTCTTTAAGCTCTTCAATTGTTCCTGTATGTGTGAATGTATTTGCCGTATTCTGTTGAGTCACTTCTCTGTGTCATCAATTACAATTAAGGGTTAAAATCCTCTGGGCAGGGGAACGAACAAAGCTTACTAAAGAGAAATGACAATTACTGTTTTGTACAACTGGTCTTTGAAGAAGATATTGATGCAGTTATTTACAATATATTTCAATCTTTTGTCCACATATCTTTGCCAAGTGTTCCCCTCTCTCCTAAGCAAACAGTTCAATGTTAGGTCAGTGGTTGGTTCTAAAACTGAACAGATGAGAGGTGTTCATCAGGGTAATGAGTAGTGTGATATGAAATGATAATTGATAAAGTATATAAGAAAAAAAAAAGAAGCAGACTGAAAGCTCTGTTGGGGCTCTCTGACTATAATCAAAATCTGAATCGATGCACTGTCAGGAGCATCGTGTACTGATTGTCAAGACAGAGTTTCTTGTTGTCAGGTACACACAGCCAAAACCCTAATGTTTCTATGGTAATCATCAAAAATGAATTGAATTTTTTTTCGTTTCCTAACTAAGTTTGTGTTATTGTCTCTCTGACCTCTGTAACTTGACTCAGACATTTATATTTTAGAGTAGGCATTTCTAAAGCTTAGCATTTTCCCAAGGCCAAAGTTTCAACATCAAAGTTTCTTAACTGTTGGTAAATGGACAACTCTGTCCATCGATACACCCGGTTAATCTAAGATGCTCCGTGAGGGTAACAACCAGTTTTATTTTTACATTTATACCCTATGTGCCATTCTCACGATTTTAAGGAGCTTGCACTTCACTAAATGATTTTAAGGAGCAAGTTTAATGGGGGTAAGCTAATTGGTCCTGTGCTAATAAAACCATTGCTCCTGGCCTCAAGAGATACATTGGAAAGTGACTATAGTGTATCTGGTCTTAAAGAGCCTTGACAGAAAATGTCTATAAATTGGAATTCTGGTTTAATTTTTACTCTGTTTTGACTGATGAAAGAAGAAGCAGAGGAACGCCTTGCATTTAAACACCCTTACTTGTTCATATCAGATACTATGTAGCACAGTAGCCTTGAAGGATCTCAAATGATCTAACAGCTCATGAAAAATGCAACATGATGATTAATGCAGTAATTGAAGCTGTTCTTTGAATGTGCCAGAACTATTTAAGTAAAAGGACTTAATAAAAGTAAACTTAAAAGTAAAACTTAATAAAAAAAAATCTGTAATAAACAGCAGTAGTAGCCGGTCAACAGAGGGTATCACACAACAACCCTAAACATACTTTTCTATGTATTTTGATAACATAGACATTGCAGTAAGAAAGTAATGCAACGCCTATGATTTCTGATTGAAATTTGAATCTTTCAATGTCGTTTTAGGCAGCACATGCTCAGCAGCATCACATCAATACCCAATCAATTCTTTAGTTGATGTTTGAAAACCACAAAGCCACTCTAATATTCCTAACATCGATATTTTGATAGGTGGTAGCTGATTGGCTACAAGTTTGTTTTGGCATTTGCTGGTCAGTTTGCAGAAAGCACCTTGAATTGGTTCATGCAAACAATTTAATATTACATGAAAAAGTATGCATTCATCTTGCAGTTGTTCACATTTCAAGACGTTGTTATCTATTATTGACATAATGATGAATGTGATAAACTGTGTAGTGAATGAGCTGATCCCAAAGTGCAGACCAGCGTTGAACAATGTGTGATAAAGTGTGTTTCGGTGTCCCAACCTAACAAAGCCTAGCAAAGATGTTTTTGCAGTATCTGCTTGAATCTCTTTAAAGAGAGCTGGTCCAATCTGCAAGGTGCCAAAACAAACTTGTAGCAGAAGGAGCTCAGAAAGAGCTATGCAATTATCAATGCGATCCTATTGGTCTGTGACAAATTTGTTAGGTGAGTTGAATTTTAAACATTAGCTCCCAAATATCACATACTGCACATTTAAGAAGTATACCTAAAGATGCATCTTGTGGCTGTTTTCAGGTGAATATATTGTTAGTTTGGATAACAGAAATTTGTTGAACAGGACACAAAATGGCAGACAAATGTAACAGTTTATCAATAGTTCCACCAGGAGCCCCAGTAGTAATTATCTAAACCACAAGAGAGAACGCGTCCTTGGACTTTCAGAAAAAACAGCTGTCATCTGTGAGAGATAAATTGGTAAAGTAAGAGCTGTTATTGAAAAGAAACCACTTGTCATTTGCAAACATAATTAGCTGGCCAAGTGGAAAGTATGTTTACACATCAAATGTTAACTGCATTTTATATCCAGGCTTAATGACCTTTGACTTCCACAGTCGCATGGTTTATCTGGTTAACAGAGTGTCTGATGGAGCATCCCAATGACTTATTGCCATTTTAATCCATTGCATAATTTACACACGGGGGATCCAGCATTTGTATCTACAGTATTGTCAAGAGCATACAAAGTAGATGATGAACGCAGGTCAAATTAAAATATGACTGTGGAAGCTGCATTATGCAAAATACAAAACTGCCTATTGCACACTTTCTTCTCCTGTAACACCCATACGTTTTCTCCAGCTCTGGTTATTTCTCCCAGCATGCTGATTTATCGTGCATGATTCTATCTCTGAGATAAGAATCAATCTCTTAAGAAGACATGCAAGCAAATATTCTCAGTGTTTGCTTCTGCATGTATCAAACATGAGCACCAGTGATGTGAACTAACTAGCAATAGGAGACTGTAAAAGAGCTTTGGGCTTGAGCTGTGTCTAAAACCATATTGTGATCGGAATGTCAAACAACAGACAGCAACTTTAATCTCTTGATCTGATGTGCGACTTCCTATAATCTGCAGTCTGAAGATAAAATCTAGCTGCTAAGTGTGAGAGGAGAAGTCGTTTCTATCATTGCATTCAGGCCAACATATAAATATGATGCAGTTACAAGTTGTTCATACTCAAGATCACAAAGAATCAAGAAACCTCACGTCTTGCGATTAGAGCAAATGTACAACCTCTGGCTGTCGACACATGGCGTAATCGCTCACTTTCCAGAAATCTGAGGGTTCCCTGGTGCGCTAGACTCATCATCACTTATTATCACTCTCTCTGTAGAAACCGTTGCTATGGAAGCTGGTGACTCATAGGAATATTAGGCAAAGGTATTTTTAGTACCTGACACTATCACCTAGCTATGAGATCTTCATTATAAAACTCATTTAATAACAATTGAAAGTGTTTAATCAAGTCTATTTATTGCGCAATGAGTCAGAAAATGTCTTCAAGATGATAATTCATGCTGTGTTGTAGCAGGTAGCTGGATTTGATACACGGAACACTTTCATTCGCCCTCACTCACAAAAGCTTTCCTTTTGAGATATTTAAACAAGACAAATTCAGTGTCCTTCGACAAAGCAAAAGCCTATTCATCATAAAAGCTTTAGAGGAATGTGAAATCAAGCCAGTCTCATGGGCTTCTCTTTTGCTTCTGTCTGAGCTAAGTCACCACAGTGACCCCTGGTGTTCTGTTTTAAATCTTCACTAGTTGGAACAAGGTCAAAAATAATCTCTGACGAGGACTAATTTTTCTTTTTCTTATTCACAGATGCTCCACGGTGATAGAAAATAGAAAACTGTGACCTCCCATTGATCTTCAGTTTTCCTGTATACGTTCAACTTAGATACGGGACGGAAAGATAACGACGACAAAGAGAGTTGTGCAGAGTCAAGTCATGCTGTTTATATGGGCTAGCTGACACAAACAAGCAAGCTCATGTCAGAAAGGTCAGGAAAACTCGGTTTGGCTCAGCAGTGGATTCAAGTACTGATTCATCACAGTCCCATTTAATCAAAGAGATATTGCCAAGCCTTGAGAGGAGACCATGTGATCTTGAGGTATGGTGAAGATCAGCCCTTGGACTGAGTGGAGTTTTGCTGAATGGGCTCCTCGTTCACCAGCATTTGGATGGCTGCTTGTACATCATGAACTAATCTGAAGAGCTTCCAAAGGATTTTTGGTTTACTATTTAAATTCAATTAATAGGGAACACCATGGTACTGCCGCCACCAGACAAGAGGCATGTGTGTTTAACCACCATTGTGATCATGACCAGCATGGCTCTCATGGATGCCTACCTAGTGGAGCAAAACCAGGGCGCACGGAAAATCGGTGTGTGCATTATTGTTTTGGTTGGAGATATTTGTTTTCTTATTGTGCTGCGCTATGTGGCGGTGTGGGTGGGTGCTGAGGTGAGAACTGCAAAGCGTGGGTATGCCATGATTCTCTGGTTCCTCTACATATTTGTTCTGGAGATCAAGCTCTACTTCGTCTTTCAGAACTACAAGGCTGACCGTAAAAGTTTGGAGACAGTTGCTCGGAAAGCATTGACTTTGCTGCTATCGGTTTGTGTTCCTGGACTCTACTTGGTCTTGGTTGCACTCGACAGCATGGAGTATGTAAGAACCTTCCGGAAGAAAGAAGACATGAGGGGGAGGCTCTTCTGGGTAGCACTTGATCTTCTGGATGTTCTGGACATACAAGCAAACCTTTGGGAGCCACAGCGGACAGGTCTGCCCATCTGGGCTGAGGGGCTGATGTTTTTCTACTGTTACATCCTGCTGCTTATCCTGCCTTGTGTTTCTCTGAGTGAGATCAGCGTGCAAGGCGAACACGTGTCACCTCAGAAGATGTTGCTGTACCCCATTCTTAGCCTGGTGACCATCAATATTGTTACAATCATTATTCGAGGTGTCAACATGGTGTTGTTTCAAGACAGCCGCGTCTCTACCATCTTTATCGGGAAAAACGTTGTTGCAATTGCGACCAAGGCGTGCACCTTCCTGGAGTATCGCCGACAGGTAAAAGAGTTTCCTCCTCAAGATCCTGCGGGGATTGCTTTAGAGATACAGCAGAACTCTGTGCAACACAATCAAACTCTACCAAATGCCACCACCACTCTGCCAGAAGAGCCCTCACCACCCCGCGACATTATTGATCACACGTGACCAGAGCTCAACAAAATGTCCAGACTTTGTTGTTTTAATAGAGAGAACAAATACATTGTGCAAGTGAAGTAGACCCTTTTGTTTTATCTTCTGAAGGAGCTCCACTTAGGTGTTGCTTTTATAAGAACTATTTTAAAGTTCTATCCAGACTGTGTTTTCAAAGGGAATTGCACAAGATGAAGCTTATGGGATCTTGTTTTTAACTGCATTTTTACAAAAAAAAATCTTTATTTGTTGTCAAAGGAAGTATTTTTGAAGGTATTTGTTAAGGTGGTGAACTTATTTGGAATTCTGCAGTCATTACCCTTGTGTTTTGCAGAAATGTTCTTTCAGCTGTCCTCCAACCAACTTATCTGAAAAGGCTTCTCTTTCCCTAATTTCTGCAGATTTCAGTGGACATTATATTAGGATTTTTAGGATTAGTGACCATAAAATAATTTCAAGTGAACTCCAAAATACTTGAAAGATTGTTTAGAACGAAAATGGTTATTCACATGTTAAATGTGTGAGCATGTTTTAAAGAAAATCCGTTCCCCCCAGGTTATATGTTTTTCCTTTTTATCTGCAAACTCCAATTCATGTGTCAAAAGTTCATATGTATTAGAATAAAATTATATTGACAAAATAATTTTGAAAGAAGGACATCCATGCTTTAAAAATGATGCATTTATGGGTATGATTAATATTATTATTATTACTACTGTCATAATTGTTATTCGTTTGTTATTTTAGCGGTGACTTTCAGTGTTGAAAAATAATAAAACCTCAATAACCTTGAAATGGTTGCTGTCTATATATAATGAGACATTGTGGATTTTTCATCTCAAAATACCATCTCAACATAACATGCCCATCATGAGCCAGACATTTTTGAAGCTCAAATAGAGCAGTTCCCATGGATTCAGAGAGCTCTGTGAAACAGCTTCTCTTGGTCAGGATGGTCAGCAGAAAGCAATTTGGCTTCTGCTGATTGGCTCTAGCTGCCATGTAGGCCAGCTGTACAGAGTGATAAATTACAGTTCCTCTGATCCTCATCCCTTTCATCCATCTCACCGTCATAGAGTTTCTAAAGGCTTCCTCTTCAAGAGCCCTAGCTAGCAGGAACATTTCCTGCATCATAGTTCTCAGCTGTAACAGAGACTCCACTTTGAGAAAGCTGTAAATTGTTCTTCAGAACTTTTCCACTGACATATAAACACATTTGAAACCTGGAGAAGAATGTTGAACTGTGTGTCGCTATCTACTAAAAAGTATTTTCTCCAATTATCCCGAGACTCCGAACAGCATCCCCATTGGAGCCATTAGAAGAATTTGAACAACATCTCAGGACAATGCCTGCAAGGCTTGACCTCTGTTAGACCTCTTGAGAAAAATACATAATACTATAACCTGAAGCACGAGTTCAGCTGTCACTGTCTCTGCATCAGAGCTTTCCTCTTACTTCAAGCCTCTCCAATCAGTTGATTAATCACCTACTAGCTGCAGGCAAATGAGGTCACGGGGGTGTGTTTAACCATGGCTCTATTTAATTTTCTGCTGTCAGAACATTAAAAATTCCATTTCACGCACATTATAATTCAGCTTGGCGATAAATTACAAATATCATCATGGGAGGTTCTATCTCTCCTGACACACAGCTCAATTTACCAGCTTGCATCATTTAGTGTGTCTTTACAGAGTCACAATCAATGTAAATCTAATATATCACATATTTAAGTTAACTTTTTTTGATGCATTTTAATTTTCATGTTTTTTTTTTTTACCACTAGCTATGGATCATTATGCTCTTTGCCTAAAGACACAAACTATTGGGAAGTAAAAGTTGTATTAGAAAGTGTCTGTCTAAGCAACTGTGTAGTTTCTCAGTCTCACGTTGGAATATTGCACTAAGGAAACGTCTTTGTCAGCTCATAGTTTAGGTAGATTAAAATAATGAGCACACTTTAGGGCTAACATGAAATACTACACCCAGACTAATGAAACAGATAATTACGGTAATGTGTCACAATGGCTTCATGTTCATGTCAGGGCTTGTCAATTCTGTTCCACCGATTTGTGTGTTTTTGGCCTTATTTGTATTTTCTTCGTCTTAACATTATACATTGTCTAGTCTAACTAACTTTTTGTTTGTTTGGAGTACATGTTCATCACCGCCTGCCCTGGTTCAGCCTGCTCCTTATTGTTAAGTTGCTTCACCTGCTTGTTATCCCTTGAATGTGTCTGCTTTTTATTCCTCACAGTTTAATCAGTTGGGCTGCTTCACTGAATGTCACTTCTTGCCACCTTGTCTATTGCTCATCTCTAATCAAATCAAGTAATTTCTCCTAAAGCTCATTTTTAGTTAGGTAGACTGGTTTTCCTCTGTGGATGATTTGTTTTCTTATTCATTTTCTTGTTTATTATTTAAAATAAAACACTTTAAGTTGAGTCTGCATTTGGTTTCTGCCTTTCTAAGCGCCACCCCGCACCGGACAGGTTTTCTGTGAAGGGTTTGTTTAGCTACTATAACGATTTCATTTAATCAGTTCACTATACTTTTTAAAAATAAATTAAATGTCCATTGATTGTAGTTAATGTGTATTAGATATTTATCTTGTGTTTTGTTTTAAGCTGAATAATGATGTTCTTTTAAGCCCTTTAGATGAAAGAATTGTGTTCTTTTAGTGTTCTTTTTACGAGTTGGCCATAAAGGAGTTTAAGTGTTGCTGGCATCGGCTACATTCCACAGCAAAAGATCCAAACAGATTGGGGCCAGGTGTATTCCTTGCTTTGAATGTTATTGATTAAATAGTAAAAACTGACAAGGTTCACAAGGCAGGGGCCATCTTTTTGCAAATAGCTCGGGGGAGGTGATGAACTCTCAAAAGATCCATAATTCTGTAAAATGTTTGATTCATGAAGTTTGAGTAAAAGATAATTGGCTTGTAATCATTGCCTGTCTTTTCTATCTAAAAAATATTTTCTTGTAATGTTAGCGGTAAAAAAAAATATCAAAGTGAAGGCTGATGGGTTGTTGGAATAAAATGGAAAATATTTGCTACGTCCCAATCCACACACTATCCACACTTTCATGGGTACAAAACGAGAATAATGGTGTCCGATACCGTAATGTATATAAATAAGTGTCCGAGCTGGTCCCGAATGTCTACTTTTCCCGGTTAGATTCTGAAGTGCAGGTCCATGACCACTCAACTGGCTGATATTACCCAGAATCCACTGCGCTCGGGCTGAAGGAGTTCTCTGTAATACTAATTTTTAAATGAGACACACATAAATAAACAATATCGATATAGAGAGTGTTGTATTTATTATCAAAATACTTTTTAGTGAGGGAATCTTGCTCATGTCGTGCGTGAGGATGCGATCACAACTAGGTGCGTGATCTGTCACGTGAAGTTTTAATGCGTCCCAGATGGTGCACACTCTCGTCTCACACATAAAAAGTCAATTTTCTTTTGGAAATGAGTATCTACTTTGAGGGTGCAGTGTGGGATGCAGGAATAGCCTTTCAGAGAAGTATCGACTGAGTAAATGAATCAATCGAGTCATAAAAAATTGGATAAGATTCAGAATTGCTTTCTTTGACTTCATCATATGTATCAGCATCTCGTTTTGAATTTAGATCCGACTATTAATGTATTTAATGCTATTAATACTTCATCAAGTCAAGATGACAAATCACAAGTTGCACAGATCACAAATGATTGCAATGAAACAAACCACGAGTAAAACAAATGCACTTTCTATGTGTTCTTTGCATATGCACGTTCAAAATCACACAAGCTAAACGGCAGCAAATCAATGTTATCTGTAATTATATTAATGTGTATATGTCTAAATCTTTATCAACTAAGATGTTCAGTGGTGCATAAAGTGTCGGTGTAAAGCACATCTGAAAGTATTTACGTATCTTGCTTTTACGTATCCAATGGAAAAGGTAGAAATTCAACAAGAAATTAGTTAATAGTTATTTGGAAAACAATTAATGGCAAACAATCAAAATCTAGATGCTCAAGAGAAAAGAGGGAATGGTTTTGTTTAATTTAATTCGAAATTTAGGCCAGTTTTAACCTTTTATGGTTAAGTCCAGAAGCAGATAGTTACTAATCAAGTGATTGGCTTTTGCATCTAAGCACTAAGAAAATGATTACTTATATTATGAGTAATATAAAGTAAGAACTCATACTCTGTACAATTCAGAAAAAGGCAACAGTTTCCGATGTCGTCAATTGGTGAGTAACATGTCTGCATACTGGTGACACCACATTATGATTTTGATTTAGTTAGATGTGTTTTGTTACATAATGTCTTTGTATTATATGTTTAAATATATATTTTTAGCAGTCCCCATCTGCTTGACGATGCTCACCAGGGTACGACTGTCAGAATTCATACTTACCTCAAGTCTACTTCTGCAAATCTCATTTAATCTATAACCTGACAAGAGTGTACACACCCTGAAATACTGACATTCACCTTAGAAAACACGGTGTTTTAACAGACTGATGGACAAGAGAAAACAGATTCAACTGATAATCAAATGCACTTAAAAGAGTTTTAACAATCTGTAATATCACTCTGTATTATATTAACATACATTCTTTTAGTGGTTTTTCAGGCATTTAATAATTTCAAGATCAAACCCACAAACACGTCATGCATCCTTTTAAAGACCATCTTTAATACTTAATCAAAGCATCCCTTATCTGCGTATAATTTTGATATAACATAAATACATTGATTCTTAAAGTAAATTTAAGTGATCTTGTGTCTTTCAGGAACAATTTGGTTGTGCTAAATGTAAATCCCTAGAAAAGAAAAGAATATCATTTCAACTTCAACGTTATAAGAAGTCAATGTCAAAACTTTTTCAACCAAATGATCTAGCTTGGTCAACATCACAAGTGATTTCTTTTAGTTTTGTTCTCAACTGCAATGCAACATTTTCCATTTACTATGTTTTATTTATAAATATACATTTCCATAGACATTTAGCTTACTTTGAATTTACTACTAACAGTTTTTGCATGTAGGAGTTTAGCCATTTCTGTCTTTCCATTGCTGTCAAGAGCTTACTCTTCTCTCTGAATGCAGCATCATCCGCTACTACTATGTTTCTCTTCTGTTGCCGCCCAAGGCGTGATGCCCAGTCAGCCGGCCAGCTCTTCATCAACTCCTCCTCCATCTGTGATTGGCTGAGCGGTAGCCAATCATCAGCTACCAGTTGATCAGTTCCAGCCTTAGGTGATGTAAAATCAGGGGCTGTCAGCATCTGAATACTCCAGTCACGGAGAGAGATGGCGGGGTAAAGTACCTCCCACTGCTCACCTTTGGATCCCTCTTGACCAATAGCTGGCAAGTTACTGCTCAGGAGTGAGATTGAAAAGGTTGAAATTAAGCTGTTGTAGAAATAGCTGCGGGTTGGCAAGAAAAAGGTGATTGAGGTGTACAGAGATGGGGATGGGGGATGTGTTTTTGGAAGATGGAGTCAGAGAGGTGGCTTTGGTAGCTCAACCCCAGTGACATCCATCTTTCTAGAAAATCATCACCTATCTTTATAATGTAATTAAATAATGAAAAATAAAAACATTTTATGACTTTCTGGGTTTGTGAGAACTGAAAAAATGCTTGGACATGATAAAACAAGAAAAATCAAGATAATTGTAAAGTCTGTCCTGAAGATTTAATGCATAAAAAAGGAGTTGATGCAATTAAATGTTTTGTTGTAAAACTACCAGTCTTGCTGATAGGAAAACATTTTAGATTGTTTAATCAATTTGTTTAATGGGTAGCATTTTATAATAACTGCTCACTATGAACCTGTAATTAATTAAATATTATATAAAGCATTGTTTCTCTCTTATGACAAATTTGTATTGAGTTTATAAATATATCTTTAAGCGTTTTATAACTATTAAGAGTTTTGGTTTCTAAACATATATAAACATAAATGTTCTTTACATTTATAAACTACTTACAAATGTGTATTAGCATAAAAATAATGCTTTATAAATAGTAAACTATTTTCTAATTCCTAATTAATGATTCACAGTGTATAGGTATTATAAAGTGCTAACATTTAACCGATGAGAATAGATTCCATAGACTCAAAATACAAATACAAAATACAAAATAGAGTCTTCAACTCCACAGTGAAAATTAATTCTTTCAGCCTGAAGAAAACTATGAATCTAATTTACCTTGACAAATATAACATAAGATTATTCTTTTATCTGCTATTTCTTCTTTTGGTCTGAAAATATTCTTCAAAGGCTGTGATGTGCCACTGTTCTCGTCATGGAGTCGTGGAACCTCTGTGTTATAACTATTAATATGATTAACTCCTCTTATCCTATGACATTGCATGACTTTTTCCATTGAACGTTCAGTTAAGCTTTTAGACTTGCATAAATTTTTTTTTGACTCTTTTCTTTTAGATCCACTAGTGATATAAAGCCAACAGTGGCAGATTTTACCATTTGAGGCCCAAGCGAACTAAGGGGCCCCTAATTTTATTTATTGAATTATTTTATGCAACACATTACATTTTAGATGTGAAATATAGACATGCCTTTACACTTTATGGGAAACGTTGTGGACCCTTCTTAGCTCCAAGATCTTTTGAACATATGGCAGAGTTGCCAAAGATTGTGTGACAGAAAAAAAATGCAAAATGCCAAGTCATTTTATGGTTTAATTAAGTCTCTAATTATGGGTGGCAATCCTTGGCAGGGGGGCCCTAAAATGTTTGGGGCCCAAGGCACTCGCCTACCTATGCCAAATAGTAAATCCACCCGAGAAGACAACACTTAAGGAAACATCTGACTTGATTTTTATTTCAGTATCTCACTTCAGAAAACTGCAGGTGATGTCACAAACACTATATCCAGGTTTTATGTCATCTATGCTCTGAACAGTGTTGAGATATAATTTCTCATGCACATTAGAACATTTTGACCAACAACTAAAACAAAAAATAACAATACTCAGTCATAAAAAAAATTTAAAATTAAAAAAAATTTAAAAATAAAAAAAAATTGCGGAATTGTATGTTGTATTTAATCTAAATTTAACGTTGATGTATTCTCTTCAAATATTATAGACCATTGTATTAATGTGAGCCTCCATTAGATTTTGTCAGTTTGATTTAAATACATGATGGTAAAAAATATCTAAAAACACACAAAACCTTAATCAAAGGTATTGTTTTTAATAATTCAAAATTAGACCAAAAAGTTTTTTATTTTCCTCCGAGGAGAAGCAACTCACCTTTGTATAGGTCGTAGCTGAGGCTGGGGAAATGCTGTAGTCATTAGAGCTAAAGTCGACACTACAAAGAAGCACCAAGTAGGACGAAGAGGCAAGAGTAAACCCATCTGCAGAGAAATACGTTAAACATAGCATTACATCAGTAAACAAAACAACAACCTGAAAGCTAGAGAGTGACATGAAAGTTACAAGATCTTTCAAAATAGCAAATTATTACTTGTTTCAGATGTGAGAAGTATATCAGAGTTTTCTGTCTGTTGCTAGAAGAGAATTCTCACTACAGGGCCCTCTGAAATTAAAGTCATATTTCTGCCGAAGCTAAAATATATTTCAAACCCATACATAAAATATGAACAGTCCTTTCCTGGCTTACATTACACAGTAGACCTTCAAAATTGAACAAGAAACCCGATCTAATAACTGTTTCATGTGTTGTGAAATAATAACACAAGTTCTGCTCTGGGAATATTGATTACAATCAACATCTGTTTAAAAAAGTATGCATTTCTTAAAACTAGTATTATTTCATCAGAATTTAACAAAAACTGCTGTTACGTTTAACTTTTTAATAATTATCATAAAAAATGAATTCAACGAATTCAACATTTTAACATGCATAAATGTAAAATGAAGACCCTTTAATATTGTAAAGGAGCGTACCTTATTTAAATAGTCTTCCTCTTGATTGAGTTTTGTGAGGATGAAGCTCTGCTTCTAGTGAGTAGTCAAAAATCCAAAGATCTGACGGACTGCAAGCAAGTTTGCAAATCTTCCATGCACTGTTTTACAGCAGTTTACAAATGTCCTGTGTTAGTGTAAAATGTTAAAAAATATAGCAATAGCAAGTAACAGACCCTCTTCGTGTGTTATCAGTTTCTCAGTTTGCGGTGCAATTGTGCATTGCCAAGTGTCAGTCTGAGTATATAGAAGATTTGGATGTGTGGGATTATATACACCTTTCTTTTTTCAGAAGTTGTTAGGGGAACGAAAAAGATAAAAAGGCATGTGTCATTCTGTTTGTTGGAAAGAAAACAGAAGGCCACACCCCTGAATGTCCTGTTTGGATGGAACCTTAAAATAGAGGAAGGAATCAGAGGAGAAAAGACACACGCTTGGACGTCAGAGCACCTAATGATGTGTCAAAAAAAAAGGAAAAAGGCATATAGGGAAAGTGCCACATGATCACAAATGTATGATCAAAACCAGTTGTTCCAGGGATTGGTACTTTGCAGTATAATGACCTCAACTCATTCTCGTGACCCTCATACTGCTGGATTTTACCTATAGACTCATGACTTATAAGACAGGGGTCGGTAATGAGTATTCGGAAGTGAATCTGAAATGAAGGTTTGGATAAAGCCTACGCGTACATTCAGATTCTAGGCAAGCAAACGTCACTCTCATTATATTTGAAAGGTCCTGTCAAACACAGAGAATCCCCCACAAAAACATTTGTTGTATTTTACTCAACTATAGATGAATTGTAGCTTCAGAAACTGCCAAAAAAATAATATAAGAATATTAAGGGTTTATTTTTAAACAGAGTACATTTTCTGTTTGATAGAAATGTTAAAAATCCATAATTTGTAATGACGGTGTTGTTTTTATTCATAGCAAAAACATTAGTTTGAACGTTAAAAAGGTGATATCCATTCAACACATGATAGCTTGTTACCGAGGCAGACTCAGGTCTCATTTAAAATAATGGGCAGCGGTTGTGAGTCCAACCTTCAGACGAGCAGGTCCTGACAGTCATTATAGAGTGCCACAGCAGCAACGAGGGCTGGCTGGCTTGGGCAGGAGTGGAGGACCGGAATTAAAGCATGGAGAGCAGAATCAAGATGGCAGGCCGTTGAGGTCAGTCAGGCAAGATCTGAACCGCTCAAAGTTGAACATCCACAACCGGCACCAACAGTGAGTCATGGGCACTTCTGACACACTCTAGAACTCTCTTCACCTTTTTCTGCAGGTCTCATCCATGCATAGTCGGTTAAAGTGCCCTTATTATTATTTGGGAAGGTTCACATTTTTGTTTTGGAGCAAATTATTGAAATAAAATCAAAATACTTTAGTTCTTCGACAAAATACACGTTGTACCCTGTTTTTCTAACTATTAAATGATTTAGGCAGGAACCTCTACTCTTTATGGGATGCAAATCTGTAAAGATCCAGTCTTTGATGATTGGATACTGTGCACACCATGAAGAGGCAGAGGCCAATCAAGAGCAATCAACAGAGCAAAACATGCAACAATCCTCAATCAGTCTCACAGCAGTGGCTACCTTAATTCTCCTGATAAATACGCACTCAAAATCACAAGCGGAACTCACCTAAAGTATTTGAAATTGGGTTTTCTTCTTTTCCAGGTACTTGCACAGTTAATGGGGGGGAGTTTAGGTAAGTGCATCAAGATAAACAAGAAATTTTTTTATATATATATATATATATATATACATAGAACACTTTCATGACACTCTACATGTATATAATTTTTTTTAAATCATAATAGGGGCTTTAGATAATAGGCCTGATTTTGTGATGAAGATGTTTCATTAAACATGAAAATGCATTAACAATGGACTTTGTTTAACCAATTATACATGTTTTGGGGTCATGGCCTGCTGTAACACATACAGTATGATCAATTGGGCTGAAATATTTTAGTTATCTTTATATTTCATGATACAGTGTTCCAAAATCTAGGTAATCCATGCCTGCTGCAACTTTAAAATATCTTTAAAGCAGAACATTTGTCAGAATGGACCCCCATGGTTCTGAGGACAGTTCTTAACAGTCCCGAAACGGTCATGATATTGAGTTATTTTAAAGATAGAAGGATGAAGAGGGATACTATTCTCTGACCTCCATGGAAAAAAAGGAATACATTATTTTGCAACCTTCACAGAGAACGTTCTGCTAATGTCCTAAATGTCCTCTGAGAAACATTTGAATGTGGCCTGAAAGAACATTCATGAGCCCTGAAAGAAAACCTTCAGCAATATCACTGTTGCCTAAAAAAACATTTATAAACTTTTAGGGTATGTTGTGATGGCTTGCAAACCAACATAGGAAGTACTAATTGCTAAGATTGAGTTAAAACACAATTGGCAAGACAGTTGATTTCATGCTCAATACTCCCCATTGTAAACAACACTCCAAAACTCATTTCAAAATACAAAAATAAACTAACACATGTTCTGTTTCCAACAGTAACATTTAGTCAATCATAACACATTGTCAACAAAAAAAACACTATCATTTGTTTGAAATAACATTACTTTACGAGTTAGTCTGCTCTTATATTTGAAGATTTTCAAACATTTGTGTTTTGCTGGGTTTAGTAAATGCATGCATTTTGTTTCTTTTGTGGCAGAATTTCAATACAAAAAAAGCAAATGCCCATGTCAGAGTAGCTTTTCTGAATTGGAGCTAAGTGAGGTTCTTAATGGTGTCAGCTGTGATTTATATGTTTGTATAATTGTAATAAACCATTTCTCATTGATACGGAATAAAATACTGGGATATATTGCGTTTCAATCACAAAATAAACAGGTGTTTATATTGACTGTTTAAGTTCTGTTTTAGAATATGATGGCATCTGTTCTGAAAAAAAATGTGTGAAAGCATTTTAAATTGACTTTAAATGACAGTTTTGGTGTTGGTGGAGCTTGAATGTAAAGTTCAAGCATTTACAATTGGTGTTAACTGTATGCATTGTGTATAAAAGCAACAAAAATTGGTTATTGAATAGTCTACCTAAACGAATGTTGTGCTAATCGTGTTCAGAGTTTAGGAAATTGGTAAATGTATTGAAAAAACTGTCATAGCAATTGTGAAAAACTGTAACACTCTCCATTGAAGGTAGCTTGCACCTTCCATTTTAATTAACCAACGGATGTTTATTTGTCTCAGGTCTGTTTAAATGAGCAACACACAGCTCTAACTATGACAATCTCTAGCTTACATGTGTTTTTTTTCTCTCTAGAAAAAAAAATATGCGTGTTTTAATTATGTATACATTAACATGAATATATACTCACATTTTGTACTAGCTGTCTGGCTCTCTAGATCTAAAGCAATAAATGAAACATTACAATTTCTAACATATGGAACACTATTTAAAATGATAAAGGGTTTTGAGTTCATCCCTTAAAGTCACATTTGTAAAGGATGATATGCTTTCTACGTCTTTGTTCTTAAAAAGGTTATTGATAATATTCTCTGAGTTCTTTGAGGGTAATGTAACTGTTGGAATATTCATACCGTATCCTGCTTTTCCTTTATCAAGGTTATGTCATTAGTATTCCTTTCATTAGCATTCAGGAGCCAAAGGAGAAATATATTTTTACTGCCAGAATATGCTTAAGATCTCCGACGGAAGTCCTGTGAAACACTTAATTTCTTGATCTCTAAAGACAAGGAAAGCATTGGGCTATAAAACAAAACCTAAACAATAATAATGAAATTATGCAGTAAAAAGTTAATGATGTTATGTAAATTACTCTGTTTACTGTCTGAAGAGCCAATTACGTATTTAATTATAAGTCCAGATGCTTGCCAAGATACATTGATTGCATTTTTCCCTTTTACATTGTGATAATAACCTTAAAATAGATGTGATTTTAACATTTATGAGTTCAAAAGTAATTAATCTACAAACTGGTTTAATTAAATTAGCTGTGGTTTTTCATAACCTTGATATTAAACAACCAATGTTTTAAGTAGTCGTTATCATTTTAGAAATGTCTCACACTTGGGACGCCCTGCAATTCCTCATGCAGAAATAACCCCTAAAGCGATGTGACTTCCAGAGAAATAAATACAATTCAGTAGTGGAAATTGTGATGTGTAAAATCTGTATATTTACTAATTCCCAGAGAAACATCAAAATGATCTATTTGTAACCACTATCAATTAAATTACTTAAGCTTCTGTGTTTTTGTTCAGCTAAATGAAATAGAATCCATTCAAAGAATCCATTTAAATTCCAATTATTTCAATTAAAAAAACATTTAGATTAAGTTTCTGAATTGAATGGTCTGACATTCGATTTTTCAAAAATGCTCAGAACAGCACTGTTAAACTGATTGGGACTAAAACAAACTTGCAGCCAATCACCAGAAGCCTTCAGCTTTCAATATATTGACCAGGTGCCTTAGGTGCAATGCTGTGTGGGTTTCAGATTCCATTACCTATGTATAACATCTAAGAGGGCGAATATTTGAAAAGTTTCAGAGAATTGTAACATTTCTTGTAAAGGACAAACGAATGGCATTGCTTATGTCTATGCCCCACAATCTTCTATCATTTCAAGCAGTCAGTATTTGGCTCATGTTAGCCTCCTACATCATTGATTTTAACAGACCTGTGTTTGTTTACCTCCTGAATCGTTTGGTAACAGCACAAATGTCCTTCCTTCTTGTGTCTGTCAGAAGAGAAGGCTTTGGTGATCCTGTATATCTGACAGGTTAAACGCCCACTCACAGTTTCTAAAGGAAGATGTTCTAAACTTGCATGAAAGCTTCTTAAAACAAATATGTGGGAAGATAACTTTTTTGAAGGTTGCCATTTGAAAGATTAAGTTGTAAAACTTATTAAATTCACAACTTTTTTTGTAAGAACCTGAACATGAAACACCGGTTTGTTCACACAAACAAACCAATGTATGTTACATCAGAGATCTACGGCTGCCAATTCTAATACAAGTTAAACCACACCCATCTTTTTCTTTGAGGTGTTCTTGTCTATCAGTGTGTGACTGAATTTGGTTGACAGTAACTTAATTATTCTTTCGAAAATGTAAGTATAGTCGTTCAGGAGGGGCTGTTTTCTTTTGGTGCAGCTTTGGATGGATTATAACTGTGTGCGAGCCTTCATGATCTAAGGTAGCTTATGCAGCACCACACTTAAGCACTAACACCTTAGCCTGTCGTAAAGCTGTGTTCACACAGAGAATTGGAAAACCTGCAGAACATCCCTGAAAGGATGCGAGAATTTGATAACTCACACGCTTTTCCTTCTACACCTAGTTTCCAGGTCATTCCTGTGGCTACAATTGTGAGCTCTTGATTGGTTGGAATGGGCTTGAATATTCCTCTATGCTGATGATGATTTTCATATTTACCGCACACACGCAGCATTATTTGCAGCGAGGGACCCAAATACTCCTTCTGCCTTCTCCACATGGATTTAAAACCATTGGTTTAACTCATTGGCCACAAAACAGTTAATTTAATTCTCAAAATCCCTCATTGTAAACAAAACTCCAAAACTCATTTTCAAAATACAAAAGAAATAGAAAAGATTTTAGGAAAGTTGTTAAATGTATTGAAAGAACTGTCATAGCAATTGTGAAAAACTGTAACATGAAAAATCCCTTTATAGCCATTAAACCTCCAGTCTTGGTGTGTGCGCACAGTTGGACAAAGCTGTCCTGCGATTATTAAGGTTCAGGTTTGGATTTGAAGAGTTGCACAGCGGCCATTTTTATTTTGCACCACATCCAGGTGAGTAAATGGAATGAAGTAAATGAGGTGGATATTCAGATAACAATAATTGCAGTGTTTAATCTCTGTTTTTATTACAAAAATTAGATTAAGATAACATGACACCTCATGAACTGGTTTGTATGGTTCAGTAAAGTTAACCTCTCTGTAGTTGAACACACTTAATAAGTGATAACTTATTTTTAATTGGCCCTAATTTTAATTATTTTATTATTACAGCAGCAGTGGATATGTGTATGTTGTTAAATGTATATGATACATGACGAGGTAACTATAACTAGTCTTTTGTTAGCATCTGTGTTGGGCAAGCTAGCCGTTAGCATTCTAATCTCACCAATATCGATGAGGCTTTTACGTTTCATGTTGTTTAGATAATGGGTTTAAATCATTTAATTTAACGTTATTAGAACGTAACTAGAACATTCTTTTGGAAACGTTATGAGCTAACATTTAGACAATCTTTAAAGAACGTTAGCATTCCTTGTTAGTTTGGTAGATTCTCTTGATGACAAATGAGTTAATGCAGAGTTTTGCAAATTGCAATTTACAAACTTGACTCAACTACAAACCCGCAGCTTTACTGTCACAGTTATATTTTGCTATGCATATGCTTTCAAGCTCCATGCTTACAAATATTGTGAGATATAAACACAAATGTGACTAACACACACCATAAGAGAAACTACTGAGAATACAATGCAAGTATGTCACATACTTTCAAAATACATTGATAAAAAACAATGCAAGTGAAGCACCAAAACAGGCTGAATCACCATCCGCTGAGCCCTGAGATGTGATTACATTGTACAGCTTGTGGATTTAAGTTTAAATTATATCGCCACAAACTAAGGATTAAACAAGAGCATATCAGCTGGAGTGAAGGCTGACTGAGGTGAAGGGTTCGTGCTGTTTTTGTGTGAGTGCTGGTATGCTAAAGTCTCATTTAAGTATTTTGCTTTTGTTATGCTTGCTCTGCCTATAAGGCCTGCTTCTCTCCTGGTGAAAAATTATCTTATTCCAGCAGTGTTCACTTTCCACTCCTCATTCTTTCAAATCAAAGCAAATGCCAGTAACGTGAAAGCAAGATTTTGTTCTTGAGTAATTTCACAGAGCAAATATCACATTCTCAGTGTAACTAAGCATTATAATGTCAGCTTATAGTCCCATCTTCTACATTCTTTTCTTGTCTTTTCAAGCAGCTCCAAACCTCTTTCTGTAAACTAATTCATATTAAACTCTCCGGTTGCGCTGGTATCTGCTCCACAGACTCTTGTTCTGGCCAGCGACCTTGGCGGTACACAAAACAATACTCTTTTCGAGGCTCGCAGTTGTGCAAGGTGGACTTGATGGTGAGAGGAAGCTCTTCAGGAGTCACAGGCAAGTAATTATCATCCACCAGCACACTCAGACAGTAGGACTCAGGATCCAGCACCTCAAACTTCTCAGCACACTGAAAGCACAGGTCCTTTGCTGTACTGTTGGAACGGACTCCCAGAGTCTTGATGTTTGAGCCAGCCTCCAAGAACGACACATTAATGAAATCCTGACAGGAGGGTAGGACAAAGATGGGAAATATGCTTTTAATAGTTAACAGGCTCACTTATAGACACAGGGATAAATTTATTACAAATTACACAAGCGTACAATAAAGCACCGTAAACAGCAAGCAGCAAGAAGGTCACTGGTTCTAGGCTCGGCTGGGTCGGTTGGCATTTTTGTGTGGAGTTTGCATGTTCCCCCCGTGATCACGTGGGTTTTCTCCGAGTTCTCCAGTTTCCCCACAAGTCCAAAGACATGCGGCATAAGTGAATTGAGTAAGAACGATCGTGTGCGTGTGTGTGTGTGTGTGTGTGAATGTTTCCCAGCGATGGGTTGCGGCTGGAAGGGCATCCGCCGCGTAAAACATATGCCAGACAGTTAGCGGTTCATTCTGCTGTGGCGACCCCAAAAGGGAAGAAAGCTGACATGAAAATGGATGGATGGATTTAGATTTAGTTCAAAAACGGCTTTAAACATGCAGAGAAATCAGATCCTGACAACGAGAACAAAGACGTAAGACAGTACCTGGATAGAAGAGTGTGATGCTCTGGCTTTGTTCAGAGTGCGACGACGTTCCCAGCGATGGATGGAGTCCTGGACCTCCAAACTCAACTGTCTTGTAACAGCTTGTTTATCGAAATTCTTTATCTCCTCCAGAGCTCCGTATGTGGTTGTGAGATAGTATGAACCTATAACAAGGTAGAAATAACCAAACCAGTTTTCAGTTTTATCTTTGGCGGTTTTACCCGCCTTTCATAAACTACATCTGGACACCCCTGTAACCGAGTCATTTTAGTGTACATTAAAGTGTACATCAATATTTCAATGTGGGACTTTTACATAAAACTATGCAGCTTCTTCTATCACCGTAGCAGATCTGATGGTGAATTGCCTCCCCCAAAAAAGGACAAAACGAAGCCTCCTCTCTGCTCCTCCAAACAAACTCAGGTGCATCTTAGAAATATTTTAGTTCGGAGACTGATGTTGACTCAGACACAACACTTAACAGACATTTTTAGTCATCTAAGTCATTCTGGCTCAAAGAAATATTTGATCATATCAAATATGTATAAGGTAACTAACTGTTCAGCTCAGGCAATCATGTACAGTAACTAACTGTAAAACTCAGGCAATAATTTAACAAGAGATAGATTTAGCATAAATTCTTTCTTCCTTGAAACTAAATGTATACATGTAACTTTGTCTGATCAATAAGAATTTATCAAGTTTATTTCAGGTATTAAATTTATTCTCAGTACGTAAAATAAATATAAAGTTTTATCTAATCTATTAAATCTTTTATGTGATATTGTTTATTATATTTAAATTATTACACATTACATGTATAGTTATATTTATATATTTATTTAATATAAATTTACTTCTGATAACACTGATTATTTACAATAAATCTAACCGGTAAATAGAAGATGACAAATTGGAATCAAGAGGCACCAAGATTCTGGATAAAGTTTTACCCTTTTAAAATGTTGAGCTTTGAATAAGACCATTCATACATTTTCACCAAGATAATTTATATTATTTAATAAATTGGGTTAATCATGTATAAATTGTATAAATAATATATAAGTTCGGGAGGGGCCACTAACCAGCTTTTTTTCACTGTTGCTTGGTAATGATTGCATATATAAACAAAAACCAACAGGCAGTCATCAACAATGGCTAAACTATCCTATCTTCAACCTTGGTTTGTACTAGGCACAGGAAGTTTTTGGTTCTGGACCCCTTTTTGGCTCTTTATTTTTCACATTTTGTTAATCATAGGAATATTCACAATCCAAATGCTTGTGCGTATGGGCGTGTGTGTGTGTGTGTGGGTGTGTGTGCGTGTGTGTGTTTGTGTGTACACTCACCTTCTCCGAGCTGCAGTGCTGGATCCATTAGCTCCATCATGTACTCCACATCCAGAAGCAAAGCGATGATATTACAGCGAGCCAAAACGTACATCAGCACAGGCAGGAAGTCATCAGCCCCATGCGCCTTTCCTTAAACAAAACAATCAGGAAATATTCCAAAACCATTTACACAAACATTATTCAACAAATTCCACCACTTTAATAACAATTACAATTAAATAAAAAAATAATATGCTGTATGAGAGTAATTAAAAAGTTCTGAATGCACCATGGTATGCAAAAGAAATCTGCAATATGGAAAATTCTGTGGCCAGTTTAGAGACTGTGATTGATGGTAGCTACAAACAGGGAACGTTTTCTTATTCCTGAATGCATTCAATGCAAGACGGCACACACTCCCGTTTAGTCATTTATGCTCCTTGTGTTTTATTTGTATGTTGAGCAAGAAATATACGACAGACAGAAATGCACCCAGGACTGCGTCTGGAGTGCTGCCAACACAATACAATTCCAAATATGCTGAGGGAGCAGACCAAGCGTCACAAGACTGACATTATGCTGTATGGCCTAATCAGTTTAAGACTTCCGGCTTTTAAGGCTATATTTGGACATCTGCTAAACAAAGATGAGTGTCTGAATTGCTTTCTGCACAACAGTGAGCTAGTCATGTCCTTTTTGTACTAATATAATTAAGAATAAATGGATTCCCTGGCATCTTTCAAAAGTGCATCACTAGAAACTGGTTACTTAAACAAAATCTACTACATAATTTAACATAGTTTCCTTTTTATTTAATACCTGTAGGAGTTAGTCTGTGCAGGCTGTTACTAAAATAGCCCTCATCTTATTTAACTGGCAGGTTTAATCACACTTGGTTCCTTTTACATTTGAATTTGAATTAGTCAAAAAGAGATCTGTGGTTCAGGAATTTCTAAAGAATTGGCTAAACCTAAAAAAAAAAACATGTGCTTTTGATACAAGAATATCTCAAAGATTATCATGTTTTGGTGGCCTTTTTGCTATTTGATGGTTTGAAAAGTTGTAAACAAGGTTTGTGTGTGATTATCTGATTCAGTAATTTAACAGTGAGGTCTGACAAAAGCTACATTCAGCATCCCATAATTCTCAGGATGCAAACGTGTTAACATTAAATAGCATCGATCACTGCACATTATGGTTGAGTATGAGAAAACTTCCATAAAGCAAACCATTATACAGAACATTTTTTAGTTTTAAAAACAAATAGATCAAATTTTTTACAATGTTAAGCACAAAGAACGCAGAAGTAACAGAAACAACCATTTTGTTGTCAAAAGGTAGGAAATCCCATAGTCGCCCCATTTGAAATCGCCCAATTTTACACCAAGAAAACAGTCACTTATTTAATCATTTCCCTGTATTTAAAACTCATCTGACTCTTGTCATAATGAAAGAGCAAAACTACTTGAGATATAAAAGTCAATGTATGTCATCAGTTTTTTAAACATATGATTAAAAACTAAGATCTATTAAAAACTACAACAGAAAGGATAAACAAGGAATACAAAATGAAAGTGAGAGAAACAGAGAGAGAGAGAGAGAGAGAGAGATAGAGAGAGAGAGAGAGAGAGAGAGAGAGAGAGAGAGAGAGAGAGAGAGAGAGAGAGAGAGAGAGAGAGAGAGAGAGAAGACCAGAGAAACTAAAAAGACAGAGTATAGAGAGAAAGAAAGAAAGAATGGATGAGGTGATGACTGATCCAAAGTTTATCAAAAGTTGAATTGTGTGGATTTTAAGGATTCAACTGCTCCATCATTGACTGCATTATTTTATGACTTGTTATGGGAACTGTTTTGCAAAGGCTATGACTCACCACCACAAACTGACTTGACTCACTGCACGTACAAACTCTAAGAGAATGATTCATTGGCAGTTCATCTATTCTGCTCTTCATTCCGAAATGAAATAATGTAGCAATGCAATTTACAAAAAATGGAATTACAATCTGTAGCATTATGATTTGGATAATTTAGAGGCTGCATTCTCCGGTGCTCTCTGTGCGAGCAAATTGCCCCATTACATGTACATTTCATTACTGCTGTATTACATTCTGGGAGGAAAGCTATTCCCTTTATTATGATCTAAAATATAGCACATGAAGTGTCATGAAGTAATAGGTTTCATTTAAGATAATGCACTCGACCAAATGAAAGCAATTAAAACCGCAGAACAGAACAATTACATTTAGTCAGAATTCAGTATGGGGTTAGACTTATTAAAATAATATAACACACTCAAATTCTTAGAGGTATAAAGATAAACACTTGGTGAAGTCAAATTGTGAAAATGTTTTTTTTTTTAAGGGACTACATTTAACTTTTTTCTATCAAATGGTTGTTGTTTTTCAAGAAACTTCTTTTTTTTTTAATATTTGTTGTATTTTTTCATGACAAATTATGTCAAATAGATTTAGTGTTTAAACTAAAGTTGTTCCAATACCAGAGCAACCAGTTTTTAATGGACCTCAGTTGTATTGGAGGCATCTTCTGGTAGCACTTGATCTGCTGGATGTCCTGGGACATACAAGCAAACCTTTGGGAAGCCACAGCGGACAGGGTCTGCCCATCTGGGCTGAAGGGGCTGAGGTTTTTCACTGTCAAATCCTCTGTTATCCGCCTGTGTTTATCTGAAGTGAGAGAAGCGTCTGCAAGGCGAAACGTGTTTCACATTAGAAGATGTTGCTGTACCCATTCTTAGCCTGGGTGACCATCAATGTTACAATCATTATCGAGGTGTCAACATGGATGTTGTTTCAAGACACGCCGCGTCCTGACCATCTTATCGGAACAACAACGTTGTGCAATGTGCGAACAAGCGGCACCTTACGGCGTATAGCCGACAGGTGTAAAAGGTTTGCCTCCTCAGATTCCTGCGGGGATGGCTTTAGAGAACAGCAGAATCTGTGCAACCAAATCAAAACTCCTACAAAATGCCACCAACACTCTGCCAGCGAGCGAGTCACCGGACCCCGCGACATTAGTGATCACACGTGGGACCAGAGATCACAAAATGTCCAGACTTTGTGTTTTAATAGAGAGAACAAATACATTGTGAAAGGAGTAGACCCTGGTTTTATCTCTGAAGGAGCTCCAACTTAGGTTGCTTTTATAGAACTATTTTTAAGTTCTATCCCGCCGTGTTTTCAAAGGGAATGCACAGATGAAGCGATGGGATCGGGTTTTTAACTGCATTTTTTACAAAAAAAAATCTTTATTTTGTTGTCAAAAGGAAGATTTGGAAGGTAGTTGTTACGTGAGATGACCTATTTGGAATTTTCTGCAGTCCTTACCTTGTGTTTGCAGGACATGTCTTTCAGCTGTTCCTCCAAACAACTTATGGAAAAAGGCTTCTATTCCCTAATTTCTGCAGAGGTAAGTGGGACATTATATAGATTTTTAGGATTAGTGACCATAAAATAATTCAAGTTAACCCTCCCAAAAAAATACTTGGAAAGATTGTTAGAACGAAAATGGTTATTCACAGTTAAATGTGAGAGCAGTGTTTTTTAAAGAAAATCCGTCCCCCCAGGTTATGTTTTTCCTTTTTATCTGCAAAACTCCAATTCATGTGTCAAAAGTTCAATGTATTAGAATTAAAAATATATTGACAAAAATAATTTTGAAAAAGAAGGACATCCATGCTTTAAACATGAGGCATTTATGGGTATGATTAATATTATTATGATTAATAATGTAATAATTGTTAGTAGTTTGTTATTTTTTTTAGCGTGACTTCAGTGTTGAAAAATAATAAAAACTAAATACCTTGAAATGGTTCTGTCTATATTATAATGAGACATTGCGGATTTTCATCTCAAAATACCATCTCAAAATAACTGAACATAAGGAGACAGACATTTTGAAGCTCAATAGAGCAGTTCCCATGGAGATTCAGAGAGCCTGTGAACAGCTTCTCTTGGTCAGGATGGTCAGCAGAAGCAATTGGCTTCTGGCTGATTGCTCTAGCTTCAATGTAGGCGCGTACAGAGTGATAAAATAAATTTACAGTTCCTCTGTCCTCTACCTTCATCCATCTCACCGTACATAGAGTTTCTAAAGGCTTCCTTCAGACCCTAGCTAGCAGGAAACTTTTCCTGCATCATAGTTCTCAGCTTGAACAGAGACTCCAACTTTGAGAAAGCCTGTAAATTGTGTCTTCAGAACTTTTCCACTGGACATATAAACACATTTGAAAACCCAAACAAAAAACCTGGAGCGAGAAGATGTTGAAACTGTGTGTCGCTATTACTAAAAAGTATTTTCTCCAATTATCCGAGGATCCGAACAAGCATTCCCAATTGGAGCCATTAGAAGGAATTTGAACAACATTCTCAGGGACAATGCCTGCAAGGCTTGACCTCTCTAGACCTCTTGAGAAAAAATACCATAAACTAGACTGAAGCACGAGTTCAGATGTCATGTCTCTGCATCCAGAGCTTCTTTACTTCAAGCCTGCTGCCAATCAGTAATGATTAATCACCCCTATAGCTGCAGGCAAATGAGGTCACGGGGGTGTGTTTACCATGGCTCTATTTAATTTC
Source organism: Danionella dracula (assembly GCA_900490495.1). Taxonomy (NCBI): domain Eukaryota; kingdom Metazoa; phylum Chordata; class Actinopteri; order Cypriniformes; family Danionidae; genus Danionella; species Danionella dracula. The sequence continues at coordinate 3,481,930 of UELW01000067.1, read as the reverse complement.
TGGCTGTCAGAACATTAAAATTCCATTTCACGACATTCATAATTCAAGCTTGGCGGATTAAGGTTACAAAGTCATCATGGAGGTTCTAATATACTCGGACACACAGCTCAATTTACCAGCTTGCATCATTAGTGGGTCTTTACAGATTCACAATCAAATGTAAATCTAATATAATCACATATTTAAGTTAACTTTTTTTGATGCATTTTATTTCCTGTTTTTTTTTTTGTACACTAGCTATGATCATTCTGCTCTTTGCTAAAGACACAAACTATTGGGAAGTAAAGTTGTATTAGAAGTGTCGGTCTAAGCAATGGGAGTTTCTCAGTCTCCACGTTGAATATTGCATAAGGAAACTCTTTGTCAGCTCATTAGTTTAGGTAGACTAAAATAATGCGCACACTTTAGAGGCTACAGGAAATCTACACCCAGACTAATTGAAAAGATAATTACGCGTAATGTGTACAAGATATGTTATGTCAGGGTTGTCCAATTCGGGTCCCGATTGTGTGTTTTGCCTGATTTGTATTTCTTCGTCTTCACATTATACATTGTCTAGTCTAACTACTTTTTGTTGTTTGGCAGTAATGTTATCACCGCCTGCCCTGGTTCAGCCTGCTCTTAGTGTAAGTTGCTCACCTGCTGTTATCCCCTGAAGTGTTTTTTCTTTTTGGGGCTTTGTGTTTTTTTTTACTCAACAGTTTAATCAGTGGGCTGCTGTAACTGGAATGTAACTTCTTGCACCTTGTATTGCTCATCTCTAAATCAAAATCAATGTTCATTTCTCCTAAAGCTCAGTTTTAGTTAGGTAGACTGGTTTTCCTCGTGGGATGATGTGTTCTGTATTCATTTCTGTTATTATTAACATAAAAAAACACTTTAAGTTGAGTCTGCATTTGGTTTTGCCTTTCGAAGCGCACCCGCACCGGACAGGTTTTCGTTGAAGGTTTGATTAGCTACTATAACGATTTCATTAATCATCCACTATACTTTAAACACTAAATTAAAGTCCATTGATTGTAGTGAATGTCTGTATTAAGATATTTTATCTTGTGTTTTGTTTTACCGCTGAATAATGATGTTCTTTTAAGCCATTTAGATGCAAAGAAATGTCGTCTTTGTGTTCTTTTACGAGTTGGCCAAAGGAGTTTAAGTGTGGATGGCATCGGCTTACATTCCACAGCAAAAGATTCCAAAGATGGGGCAGGTGTATTCCTGCTTGTGAATGGTTATTGATTAAATAGTAAAAACTGACACGGTTCACAAGGCAGGGGCCATCTTTTTGCACAAGTCGGGGGAGGTGATATGAACTCTCAAACGACATAATTAGTAAAAGTTTGATCATGAAGTTTGAGTCAAAGATAATGGCTTGTAATCATGCATGTCTTTTCTATCTAAAAAATATGTTCTTGTAAGGTAGCGTTTAAAAAAAAATATCAAAGTGAAGGCGGATGGGTTGTTGGAATAAAATGGAAAAAATTGGCTACGTTCCAATCCCCACCACTATCCACACTTTCCATGGGTACAAAACGCGACTAAGGTTGTCGATACCGTCATGTATATAAAATAAGTGTAAGAGCTGCGTCCCGAATAATGTTACTTTCACGGTTAGATTCCTGAAGTGCAGGTCCATGACCACTACATGGATGATATACCCAGAATCCACTGCGACGGGCTGACGGGTCTTTAATACTAATTTTTAAATGAGACACCAAAATAAACAATAGCGATATAGAGAGTGTTGTAGTTTATTATCCAAAAATACTTTGATGATGGGAATCTTGCTATGTCGTTGCTGAGGATGCGATCACAACTAGGTGCGTGACTGTCACGTGAAGTTTTAATGGTCCAGATGGTGCACACCTCTCGTTCTTTCACAAATAAAAAGTACAATTTGCTTTTTTGGAAAGGAGTATCTACTTGCGGTGCAGTGGGGATGCAGGAATAGCCTTTCAGAGAAGTATCGACTGCAGTAAACTAATGAATCAATCGAGTCATAAAAATGGATAGATTCAGAATGCTTCTGTGATCATCATAGTATCAGCATATTCGTTTTGAATTTAGATCCGACTATAATGTATTTATTGCCTTTAATACTTTCATCAAGTCAAGATGACAAATCACAAGCTTGCACCAGATCAAAATGATTGCAATGAAACAAACAGAGTAAAACAAAATGCACTGTCTATGTGTTCTGTTGCATATGACACGTTCAAAAATCACACAAGTAAACGGCAGCCAAAATCACTGTATCTGGTATTATATTTATGTGGTATATGTCTTCAATCTTATCAACTAAGATGGTCAGTGGTGCATAAAGGGTCGGTGAAAGCACATCGGAAGAGTATTAAGTATCTTGCTTGGACGTGGATCAAATGGAACAGGTAGAGAAATTCAACAAGAAGAAATAGTTAATAGTTATTTGAAACAATTAATGGCAAACCATCAAAATCTAGATGACCTCAAGAGAAAAGAGGAATGGGTTGTTTAATTTAATTCGAAATTGGTAGGCCAGTTTTAACCTTTATGGTTAAGTCCAGAAGCGATCGTACTAATCAAGTGATTGGCTTTTGCACTAAGCACTAAGAAAAGATTACTTATATCTGAGTAATATAAGTAGAACTCATACTCTGTAAACATTCAGAAAAAGGCAACAGTTCCGTGTCGTCATTGGTGAGTAAAATGTCTGATCTGGATGAACAAACACATTATGATTTTGATTTAGTTAGATGTTTTTGTTACATAATGTCGGTTGTTTCTATGTTTAAATATATATTTTAGCAGTCCCATTGCTTGCGATGCCACCAGGTACGACTGTCAAGGGGGGGGAAAATATACTTTGACCTCCAAGTCTACTCTGCAAATCTCATGTTAATCTATACCTGACAAAGTGTGTACACACCCTGAAATACTGACATTCACCTAGGAAAACACGGTGTTTTAACAGATATGGACAAGAGAAAAACAAGAGATTCAACTGATACTCCAAATGCACTTAAACGAGTTTTAACAATCGGCTAATATCACTCTGTATTAAAAAGTTAATTACATTCTTAGGGGTTTTCAGGCATTAATCATTTTCAAGATCAACCCACAAACACGTCATGCATCCTTTAAAGGACCATCTTGATACTTATATCAAAGAACCCTATATGCGTATAATTTTTGGATATAACATAAATACATGATTCTGAATCGTAAATTTAATGATCTTGTGTCTTCAGGAAACCAATGTTGGTTGTGCTAATGTAAAATCCTAGAAAAGAAAAGAATATCATTTAAACTCACGTTATAAGAAGTCAATGTCAAAACCTTTTTCAACCAAGGATAGCTGGTCAACATCACAAGTGATTTCTTTTAGTTTTGTTCTCAAATGCATGCAAACATTCATTTACATGTTTTATTTATAACATATACATTTCCAAGACATTTAGCTATTTGAATTTCACTACAAACAGGTTTTGCAGTAGGAGGTAGCCATTCTGTTCTTTCCAAGTGGTCAAGAGTTACTTTCTCTCTGAATGCCGCTCATCCTACACTATGTTTTCTGGTGCCGCCCAAGGCGTGAGGGCCCAGTCAGCGGCCGCTCTCATCAAATCCTCCTCCATCTGTGATTGGCTGAGCGGTAGCCAATCATCAGCTACAGTGATCAGTCAGCCTTAGGCGGGTTAGTAAAATCAGGGCTGTCAGCATCTGAATACTCAGGCACGGAGAGAGGATGGCGGGTAAAGTACCTTCCCACTGACCTTTGGATCCATCTTGACAATAGCTGGCAAGTTTAAATTGATCAGGAGTGAGATTGAAAAGGTTGAAATTTAAGCTGTTGTAGAAATAGGCTGCGGGTGGCCAGAACAGGTTGATTGAGGTGTACAGCAGAAGTGGGGATGGGGGATTGTGTTTGGAAGATGAGTCAAGAGAGGTGGCCTTGTGGTTAGCTCAACCCCAGAGTGGACATCCATCTGTTCTAGAAAATCACACCTATCTTTATAATGTACTTAAATAATGAAAAAGTAAAAACATTTTATGACTTCTGGGTTTGTGAGACAGCTGACAAAATGCGGACATGATTTAAAAACAGGAAAAAGCAAGATAATTGTAAAGTCTGTCCTGAAGATTTAAGCATAAAAAAGGAGTTGATGCAATTAAAGGTTTTGTTGTAAAAAAAACTACCAGTCTTGCTGATAGGAAAAACATTTTAGATTGTTAATCAATTGTTTAATGGGTAGCATTTATATAAGCTTCACTATGAACCGTGGAATTAAGGTGAAATAGTTATATTAAAGCATTGTTTATCTCTTATGAACAAATTTGTATGAGTTTAGAAAATATATCTGTAAGCGTTTTAAACTATTGAGAGTTTTGGTTCTAAACATTATATAAACATAAATGTTCTTTACATATAAACTACTTACAAATGTGTATTAGCAAAAAATAATGCTTTATAACTCGTAAAATATGTTCTAATCAGAATAAGGATTCACAGTGTATAGGATTATAAAGTGATAATTTAAACCGATGAGAATATATTCCATAGATCAATACAATACAAAATACAAAAGAAGTCTTCAACTCCACGTGAAAAGTAATTCCTTTCAGCTGACGAAAACTTGAATCTAATTACCTGACAAATTATAACATACGATTATCTTTTATTGCTATTTCTTTCTTTTGCGTCTGGATCTGGAAAGGGGAAAACAAAAACAAAAAAAAACAAAAAAAAAAACAAAAAAACAAAAAAAAAAAAAAAATAGTAGAAAAGGCTGTGATGTGCCACTGTCTCGCATCATGGAGTCGGGAACTCTGTGTTATAACTATTAATATGATTAACTCCTCTTATCTATGAAATGCATACTTTTTCCATGAAACGGTCAGTAAGCTTTTAGACTTGCATAAATTTTTTTGAATCTTCTTTTAGATTCCATAGTGATCTAAGGCCAACAGTGGCCGATTTTACCATTGAGCCCAAGCGAAACTAAGGGGCCCTAATTTTATTTATTGATATTTTATGGCAACAACATTACATTTAGATGTGAAAGATAGACATGCCTTTACCTTAGGGGAAACGTGTGGACCCTTCTTAGCTCCAAGATCTTTTGAACATCTGGAGAAGTTGCAAAGATTGTGTGACAGAAAAAAAAAATGCAACAACTTGGCCAAGGCATTTTATGGTTTCATAAGTCTCTCATTATGTGGCCATCCTTGCAGGGGGGCCCTAAAATGTTTGGGGCCAAGGCACTCGCTACCTATTTTTTGTTTGCCAAATAGTAAATCCACCGAGAAGACAACACTTAAGGACACATTGACTTGATTTTTTTATATCTTCAGTATCTCACTCAGGGCCCAGACACGGTGACTGTCACAAACACTATATCAGGTTTATGTCATCTATGCTACTGAACAGGTTGAGATAAATGTGATCATGCACCATTAGAACATTTTGACCAAACAACTCTTTAAACACAAAAATATAAAACAATACTCATCATAAAAAAAATTTTAAAATTAAAAAAAATTTAAAAATAAAAAAAAGATTGCGGGAATTGTATGTTGGATGGAATCTAAATTAACGTTGCTGTATTTCTTCAAATATTATAGACCATTGGAATAATGTGAGCCTCCATTTAGCATTTTTTTTGTGTCAGTATGATTTAAATAACATGATGGTAAAAAATATCTAAAAACACACCACAAAAACTAATCAAAGGTTGGTTGTTAATAAAATCAAAGTAGAACAAAAAGTTTTTATTCCTCCGAGGATAAGCACTCACCTTGTCAGAGGTCGTTAGCTGAGGGCTGGGAGGAAATGCTGTGTAGTCATTAGAGCTAAAAGTCGACACTACAAAGAAGCACCAAGTAGACGAAGAGCAAGGAGTCTAACCATTCTGCAGAGAAATACGTAAACATTCAAGCATCCTCAGTTAAAAAAACCACAACCTGAAAGCTAGAGAGGACATTGAAGTTACAAATCTGCAAAAATAGCAAATTTATACTGTCAGATGGGAGAAGTATATCAAGTTTTCTGTCTGGTTGCTAGAAGAGAATTCTAAATACAGGGCCCTCTGAAATTAAAGTCAGATTTCTGCCGAAGTAAAATATATTTCAAACCCATACATTAAAATATGAACAGTCCTTTCCTGGCTTACATTACACATTAGACCTCAAAATTGAAAAGAAAACCCGATCTAATAAAATGATTTCAATGTGTGCTGTGAAAAATAACAACAAGTTTGCTCTGGGAAAATATTGATTACAATCAACATCTGTTAAAAAAGATGCTTTCTAAAACAGTATTATTTCATCAGAATTTACCAAAAACTGATGTTACGTTTAACTTAAAATTATCATAATTAAAAAATGAATTCAAACGAATTCAACATTTTAACATGAGAAATGTAAAACTGAAGGACCCTGTAATATTGTAAAGGAGCTTACCTTATTTAAATTAGTCTTCCTCTGATTGAGTTTTGTGAGGATGCAGCTCTGCTTCTCGTGAGTAGTCAAAAATCCAAAGATCTGACGGACGGCAAGCAAGTTTGCAAATCTCCATGCACTGTTTTACAGCGTTTACACAAGGTCCTGTGTTAGTGTAAAAGATGTTAAAATTAGCAAATAGCAAGTAACCGACTCTTCGTGTGTGTTATAGTTTCTCCAGTTTGCGGCAATTGTGCATTGCCAAGTGTCAGTCTGAGTATATAGAAGATTTGGATGTGTGGATGCTATACACTTTTTTTTCAGAAGTTGTTAGGGGAAACGAAAAAAAAAAGATAAAAGGCGGGCAGTGTCATTCTGTTTTTTGGAAAAGACAAACAGAAGGCCACACCCCGGAATGGCCTGTTTGGATTGGAACCTTAAAATAGAGGATAGGAATCAGAGGAGAAACGGACACACGCTTAGGACGTCCAGCACCCTAATGATGTGCAAAAAAAAGGAAAAAGGCATGATAGGGAAGTGCCACATGATCACAAAGGTATGATCAAAACCAGTTGTTCCAGGGATTGGTACTTTCAGATGTAATATAATGACCTCAATATTCTCGTGCCCCCTCATACTGCTGGATTTTACCTAATAGAATCAGATATAAGACAGGGGTCGGTAATGAGTAATTAGGAAAGTGAATCTGAAATGAAGGTGTGGATTAAAAGCTAGGAGTACATTCAGATTCTCGGCCAAGCAAAAAACGTCACTCTCTATATTTGAAAAGGTGCCTGTTACAACACAGAGAATCCCCCACAAAAACATTGTTGTATTTTACTCAACTATAGATGGAATTGTAGCTTCAGAAACTGCAAAAAAAATAAATATATAGATATTAAGGGTTTATTTTTACACAGAGTACATTTTTGTGATAAACTGTTAAAATCATAATTTGTTGTAAAATGAAGGTGTTGTTTTATTATAGCAACAACATAGTTTTGAACAGTTAAAAAAAAGGTGCATATCATTTCAACATGATAGTGTTAAAGAGGCAGACTCAGGTCTATTTTAACAAAAATGCGGCAGCGGTTTGAGTCAAACTTCAGACGAGCAGGTCTTGACAGTTAATTATAGAGTGCCACAGCAGCAACGGGGCTGGCGGCTTTTGCGAAGGAGTGGAGGACAGGACTTAAAGAAGGAGAGCAATGAATCAAGATGGCAGGCCGTTGAGGTCAGTCAGGCAACGACTATGATACGCCTCAAGTTTGAACATCACACCGGCACAAACAGTGAGTCATGGGCACTTCTGACCACATCAGAAACTCTCTTCCCCCTTTTTCTTGCAGGTTCTCATCACAATGCATAGTAGGTTTTTAAAGTGCCAGTATTGATTTTTGGAAGGTTACATTTTGTTTGAGCAAATTATTAAAATAAAATCAAAATACTTTAGTTTCTTCGACAAAAATACACGTTGTAACTGTTTTCTAACTATAACATGATTTAGGGCAGGACCTCTACTCTTTTAGGGGATGCAAAATTGTAAAGAGCCAGTCATTTGATGATGGGATACTGTGCAACACCATGAAGAGGCAGAGGCCAATCACGAGCAATCAACGAGCAAAACATCCACAATCTCAATAAGTATTACAGCAGTGGCTACCGTAATTATCCTGATAAATAAGCACTCAAAATCACAACGCGGAAATCACCTCAAGTATTTGAAATTGGTGTCTCTTTCCAAGTATTGCACAGTAAGGGGGGAGGGAGTTGAGTTTAGGAAGTTGCATCAAGAAAACAAGGACAATTTTTTTATATATATATATATATATATATATAATAGAACACTTTCATGAACTCTACAGTATCAATTTTTTTTTAACTCATCAAGGGCGCTTAGATAATCGCCTTGATTTGTGATGAAGATGTTTCATTAACAGAAAATGACATATTAAAATGACTTGTTTAACCCAATTATAAGGGTTGGGGTCATGGCCTGCTTGTAACACATACAGTATGATCAATTGCTGAAATATTTTAGTATCTTTATATTTCATGATACAGGTTCCAAATCTAGGTAATCCAGCTGATGCAAACTTTAAAGATCTTAAAAGCAGGAACATTGTCAGAATGACCCCATGTTTGAGGACAGTTCTTAACAGTCCCGAAACGGTCATGCTATTGCGTTAATTTAAAGATATAGAAGGCAATGAAGAGGGATACTCTGCTCTGACCTCCATGAAAAAAAGAATACATATGTTGCAACCTTCACAGAGAACGTTCGGCTAATGTCCTAAATTGTCCTCTGAGAAACATTTGAATGTGGCATGAAGACACATTCATGAGCCCCTGAAAGAAAAAACTTCAGCAATATCCAATGTTTGCCTAAAAAAAAACATTTATAACTTTTAGGGTATGTTGTTGAGGCTTGCCAAACCACCATGAAAGTACTTAATGCTAAGATTGAGTTAAAACACAATTGGCAAGACAAGTTGATTCATGCTAAATACTCCCCATTGTAACAACATCCAAAACTCATTTTCAAATACAAAAATAAACATAAAAAACATGTTCTGTTCCAACGTACATGTAGTCAATCATAACCACATTGTCACCCAAAAAAAACACCACTATCATTGTTGAAAAACATTACTTTATACGAGTTAGTCTGCTCTTTTATTTGAAAGATTTTAAACATTTGTGTTTGCTGGGTTTAGTAAATGCATGCATTTGGGTTTGGTGCAGGAATTTCAAGACAAAAAAAGCAAATGCCCATGTCAGAGTAGCTTTTCTGACTGGGCTAAGTGAGGTTATTAATAACAAAATATTGGGGTCAGCTGTGATTTACTATGTTTGTATAATTGATAATAAACCATTCTAATGAAACGGAAATAAAATACGGGCGAATATATTTGCGTTTCAATCACAAAATAAACGGTGTTTATATGACTGTTTAAGTTCTGTTAGATATTTGGCATCTGTTCTTCTTCTGAAAAAAAAATGGTGAAAAGCATTTTTAAATTGGGACTTTTAAAATGACAGTTGTGGTGTTGGATGGAGCTTGAAGTTAAAGTTCAAGCATTTACCCAATTGGGTTAACTGTAGGCATTGTGTAAAAGCAACAAAAAAAATGGTTAATTGAATCGTCTACCTAAACGAAGTTGTGCTATCGTGTCAGAGTTAGGAAATTGGTAAATGTTTGAAAAAATGTCATAGACAATTGTGAAAAAACTGTAACACTCCATTGAAGGCTAAGCTTGCACTTCATTTAATAACCACGGATGGTTATGTGTCTCAGGTCTGGTTACAATGTAGCAACACCACAGCTCGAACTATGACATCTCTAGGCGTAAACTGTGCGTTTTTCTCTCTAGAAAAAAAAAATATGGTTTTAATATGTAACATGAACATGACTATATACTCAATTTTGTACTCGCTGTCTGGCTCTCTAGATCTAAAGCAATAAATGAAAACAATTACAATTTCAACATATGAAACCACTATTTAAAAGGATAAAGGGTTTGCGTTCATCCCTTTAACGTCAATGGTAAAGGATGAATATGCTCTACGTCTTTGTTCGTAAAAACGTTTATTGATTAATATTCTCTGAGTTCTTGGGGTAATTTGGAAAACTGTTGGAAAGTCATTTTAACGTATCCGCTTTCCTTTTATCAAGGGTTAGTCATATTAGTATTCATTTCATTAGCATTCAGGAGCAAAGGATGGGAAATATCTTTTCGCCGAATATGCTAGAGAGATCTCGACGGAAGTACTGTGAAAAAAAAAAAAAACACTTAATTTTCTTGATCTCTAAAACAAGGAAAGATTGGCTATTTTTAACACAAAACCTAAACAATAATAATGAAATTATGCGTAACGTTAATGATGTTTGTAAAATACTCTGTTTACGGTCTGAAGAGCCCAAGTCGTATTTAATTAAGTCAGAGTGCTGCCCAGATACATTGATTGCATTTTTCCTTTACAGTGGATAATAACCTTAAAATAGATGTGATTTTAACATATGAGTTCAAAAGTAATTAACTACCAAACTGGTTTACTTAAATAGCTGTGGTTTCTCATAACCTTGATATTAAACAACCAATTGTTTTAAGTAGTCGGTATCTTTGAGAAAGGTCTGCACACTTGGACGCCCTGCAAGTCTCATGCAGAAATTAACCCCTAAAACGATGTGACTCCAGAGAAATAAATACAAATTCAGTAGTGGAAATTGTGCTGTGTAAAATCGTCATATCTATCCCAGAGAAGAAACATCAAAATGAATCTATTGTAACCAATAGCAATTTAAACTTACTTAAGCTTCTGTGTTTGTTCAGCCAAATGAAATAGAATCCATTCAAAGAATCATTTAAATCCAATTATTTCAATTAAAAAAACCTTTAGCTAAGTTTTGAATTGAATGGTTGACATCGATTTTTCAAAAATGCTCAGGAACAAACTGTTAATGATTGGGACTAAAACAAACTTGCAGCCAATCACCAGAAGCCGTCAGCTTTCAATATATTGACCAGGTGCCTTGGGGCCAGGCTGTGGCGGTTTCAGATTCCATACGATGTTATAAATCTAAGAGGGCGAATATTTGAAAAGTTTAGAGGGAAGGGTACATTTTGTAAAGGACAAACGAATGCATTGCGTCTTATGCTCCACAATCTTCATCATTTCAGAGTCAGGCTTTGGGTTTCATGTTAGCCTCCTACATCATTGATTATTAACAGACCTGTGTTTGTTTAACTCTATGAATCGGTTGGTAAAAAGACCCAAATGTCCTTCCTCTGTGTCTGTCAGAAGAGAAGGCTTGGTGATCCTGTATATCTGAAAGGTTAAACGCCCCTCACAGTTTCTAAAGCGAAGATGTTCTTAAACTGCATGAGCTCTTAAAAAACCAAATATGTGGGAAAGAAGGATAAACTTTTGAAGTTGCCCATTGAAAGATTAAGTGTAAAACTTATTAAAATCACAACTTTTGTAAGAACCTGAACATGAAACACCGGTTGTTCACACAAACAACCAATGCGGTTACATCAGAGATTCTTAAGGTGCCATTCTAATACAAGTTAAACACACCCATCTTTCTTTGAGGTGTTCTTGTCTATCAGTGTCATGTGACTTGAATTGGTGACAGTACGTAATTATTCTTTTTTTCTCGCAAAAGTTAAGTATAGTCGTCAGGAGGGGGGCTTTGTTTTCTTTGGGCGGCTTGGATGGACTATAACTGTGTGCGAGCCTTCACGATCTAAGGTGCGTATGGCAGCACCACACTTAAGCCACTAAACCTGCTGTCGTAAAGCTGTGTCACCAGAGAATTGGAAAAACCTGCCGAACATCCCTGAACGGATGCGAGAATTTTGATAACTCACACGCTTTCCTCTACGTTTCCAGGTTCTGTGATTCACAATTGTGAAGCTCTGATTGGTTGGAATGGGGCTGGGAATAGTCTCTTATGCTGATGATGATTTTCATATTTACCGCACAGCACGCAGCATGATTTGGCAGCGGAAGGGACCCAAATAATCCTGCTGCCTTTCCACATGGATAAAACCATTGGTTTAACTCATTGCACAAAACAGTTAATTAATTCTCAAAATCCCTTAATTGTTAAACAAAACTCCCAAAACTCATTTTCAAAATACAAAAGAAATAGAAAAGATTTTAGGCAAGGTTTAAATGTATGAAAGAAGTCATAAGAGCAATTGTGAAAACCACTGTAACTGAAAAACCCCTTTTATAGCCAGTCCCCAGTCTTGGGGTGTGCGCACAGTTGGACAAGTGTCCTGCGATTATTAAAGGTTAGGTTGGATTTGAAGAGTTGCACACGCCATTTTATGTTGCACCACATCCAGGTGAGTAAATGGAATTGAAGGAAATGAGGGTGGATATTTCAGATAACAAAATTGCAGTGTTTAATTTAATCTCTTTTTTATTACAAATTAGATAAGATAAATGACACCTCATGAACTGGTTGTATGGTTCAGTATAAAGTAACCTCTTATGTTGTGAACACCATTAATAAGTGATAACCGTATTTGGTTAATTGGCCCAATCTTTAATTAGTTTTATTATTACAGAGCAGTGGAATGTGTATTGTTGTTAAATGGTATATGATACATGGACGATTGTTTTGGGTTAACTATACTAGTCTTTTGTTAGCTCTGTGTTGGGGCAAGCTAGCCGTAGCTTTCTAATCTCACCAATACGATGAGGCTTTTTACGTTTCAGTTGTTTAGATATAAGGGTGTTTTTTTAAATCATTAATTTAAGTATTAGAACGTAACCTAGAAACTTCTTTTGGGAAAACGTATGAGCAACCTTTAGACAATCTTTAAAGAACGTTAGCAATCCTTGTTAGTTTGGTAGATTATATTGATGACAACTGATGTGAATGGAGGAAGTTTTGCAAATTGCAATTTACAAACTGGACTCCACTACAAACCCGCAGCCTTACTGTCAGTTATATTTTGCGATGATATGCTTTCCCGCTCCAGCCTACAAATTGTGAGATAAAAAACAACAAAGGTGACGAAACACACACCATAAGAGAAAACTTACTGAGAAACATGCAAGTATGTCAATACTTTCAAAAATACTTTGATACCAAAACAATTCAGTGACGCCACCAAAACAGGCTTGCATCCCATCCGCTGAGCCCTGAGATGTGATTAAATTGTTACAGCTGTGGATTTAAGTTAAATTATTATCAGCCCACAAACTAAGGATTAAACACGAGCATATCCGCTGGAGGAAGAGTGAAGGTGACTGAGGTGAAGGGTTCGGCTGTTTTTGGTGAGTGCTGGGTTGTAAAGTCTATTTACTATTTTTTTTGCTTTGTTAGTTGCTTGCCTTAAGCTGCTTCTTCTGGTGAAAAATTATCTTATTCCAAGCGTGTCACTCTCCATCCTCATCTTTCAAATCAAAGCCAAATGACAGAGTAACGTGAAAGCACGATTTTGTTCTTGAGTAATTTCAAAGAGCAAATATCACATCTCAGTGTAACTAAGCATTATATGTCAGCTTATAGTCCCATCTTCTACATTCTTTTCTTGTCTTTCAAGCCGCTCCAAACCTCTTTCTGTAAACTAATCATATTAAAATATCCGGTTGGCGCTGGTATTGCTCACACAGACTTGTTTGGCCAGCGACAATGGGGTACACAAAACAATACTCTTCTTCGAGGCTCGCGTGTGCAAGGTGGACTTGATGGTTGAGAGGACGCTTTTTCAGGCGGCACAGGGCACAGTAACTTATCATCCCCAGCAACCAGACAGTAGGACTCAAGGATCCAGCACCTCAAACTTCTTCAGCACATGAAAGCACAGGTTCCTTTGCTGTACTGTTGGAAGGACTCCCAGAGTTCTTGCTGTTTGAGCCAGCCTCCACGAACGAAACACATTAATGAAATTCCTGACAGGAGCGCAGACAAGATGGAAATATGCTTTAATAGTAATCAGGCTCACTTATAGACACAGGGGATAAAAATATTACCCAAATACACAAGCGTACAAAAGCCCGTAAACAGCAATCAGCAAGAGGTCACTGGTTTCTAGGCCGGCTGGGTCGGTTGGCAGTGTTGGTGGAGTTGGCATGTTCCCCGTGATCTTTTTGTTTTAAAGTGGGTTTCTCGAGTTCTCAGTTCCCCACAGAGTCACAGACATGCGGCATAGTGATGCGTAAGAGCACGAGTTGGCGTGTGTGTGTGTGTGGTGTGAATGTTCCCAGCGATGGTTCGGCGGAAGGGCATCCGCCCGTTTAAAAACATTATGCCGACAGTTAGCGGTTCATCTGCTTGTTGGCGACCAAAAGGGAAGAAAGCTGACATGAATAATGGAGGGATGGATTGAGATTAGTTCCAAAACGGCTTTTAAAATGCAGAGAAATTCAGATCCTGACACCGAGAACAAAGACGTAAGACAGGACCTGGATAGAAGATGTGATGCTGTGGCTTTGTTCAGAGTGCAGACGAAGGTTCCAGCGATGCGATGGAGTCCTGGACTCCAAACTCAACTGTCTGTAACAGTTGTTTATGCGAAATCTTTATCCTCCAGAGCCGTATGTGCGGGGAGATAGTAGACCTATAAAAGTAGCAAATAACCAAACCAGTTTCAGTTATCTTTGGCGGTTTTACCCGCTCTTTCTAAACTATCTGGCCCACCCCTGTAACCGAGTCATTAGTGTACATTAAAAGTGTACATCAATATTCAATGTGGGACTTCTACATAAAAACTATGCAGTTGTCTTCTCACCGTAGCAGATTGAGGGTGAATTGCCTCCCCAAAAAAGGACTGCAAAACGAAGCCCCTCTATGATCCTCCAAAAACAACCTCAGGTGCATCTTAGACATCTATTTTAGTTCGGAGATGATGTTGACTAGACACAACAACTTAAACGACATTTTAGTATCTAGTCATTTGGCACAAAGAAATATTTGATAATATCAATATGTATAGGGAACTAACTGTTCAGCTCAGGCAATCATGTACAGTAACTAACTGTAAAATCAGGAATAATTTAACAAGAGATCGATGAGCACAATTCTTTCTTCCTTGAAACTTAAAGTATCATGTAACTTTTGTTGATCAAAAGAATTTATCAAGTTTATTCAGGGTATTAAATTACTAGTACGTAAAATAAATAAAAGTTTTATTAATCTATTAAATCTTTTATGTGAAATATTCGTTTACTATATTTTAAATTTATTACAATTAATTGTATAGTTAGATTTATATATTTATAATAGAAATTATTACTTATGATAAACCTTGATTATTTACAATAAATCTAAACGGTAAATAGAAGGATGACAAATTGGATCCAGAGGCACCAAGATTCTGGATAAAGTTGCCTTTAAATGTTGAGCTGGAAATAAGACCATTCATACATTTTCACCAGATATTTATATTATTTAATAAATTGGGTTAATAGGTATAAATTGTATAAATAATATATTAAGTTAGGAGGGGCCACTAACCGCTTTTTTCACTGTGCTTGGTAATGATTGCATTATATAAACAAAAACCAACAGGGCCGTCTACAATGGACCAACTATCCTATCTTCACCGGGTGTGTAATAGGCAAAGAGGAAAGTTTTTGGGTTATCGGACCCCTTTTTGGATTTTATTTCTTCACATTTTTAATCTAGGAATATTCCCAATTCCAACTGCGTGTGCGTGAGGATGCGGTGTGTGGGTGTGGGTGTGTGTGCGTGTGTGTGTTTGTGGTACACTCACCTCTCCGAGCTGCGTGCAGTGAGGATCCATTAGCCCTAATGCTCCAGCATCTTGTGGCTGTTTTCAGGTGAATATATTGTTAGTTTGGATAACAGAAATTTGTTGAACAGGACACAAAATGGCAGACAAATGTAACAGTTTATCAATAGTTCCACCAGGAGCCCCAGTAGTAATTATCTAAACCACAAGAGAGAACGCGTCCTTGGACTTTCAGAAAAAACAGCTGTCATCTGTGAGAGATAAATTGGTAAAGTAAGAGCTGTTATTGAAAAGAAACCACTTGTCATTTGCAAACATAATTAGCTGGCCAAGTGGAAAGTATGTTTACACATCAAATGTTAACTGCATTTTATATCCAGGCTTAATGACCTTTGACTTCCACAGTCGCATGGTTTATCTGGTTAACAGAGTGTCTGATGGAGCATCCCAATGACTTATTGCCATTTTAATCCATTGCATAATTTACACACGGGGGATCCAGCATTTGTATCTACAGTATTGTCAAGAGCATACAAAGTAGATGATGAACGCAGGTCAAATTAAAATATGACTGTGGAAGCTGCATTATGCAAAATACAAAACTGCCTATTGCACACTTTCTTCTCCTGTAACACCCATACGTTTTCTCCAGCTCTGGTTATTTCTCCCAGCATGCTGATTTATCGTGCATGATTCTATCTCTGAGATAAGAATCAATCTCTTAAGAAGACATGCAAGCAAATATTCTCAGTGTTTGCTTCTGCATGTATCAAACATGAGCACCAGTGATGTGAACTAACTAGCAATAGGAGACTGTAAAAGAGCTTTGGGCTTGAGCTGTGTCTAAAACCATATTGTGATCGGAATGTCAAACAACAGACAGCAACTTAATCTCTTGATCTGATGTGCGACTTCCTATAATCTTGCCAGTCTGAAGATAAAATCTAGCTGCTAAGGTGAGAGGAGAAGTCGTTTCTATCATTGCATTCAGGCCAACATATAAATATGATGCAGTTACAAGTTGTTCATACTTCAAGATCACAAAGAATCAAGAAACCTCACGTCTTGCGATTAGAGCAAATGTTACAACCTCTGGCTGTCGACACATGGCGTAATCGCCTCACTTTCCAGAAATCTGAGGGTTCCCTGGTTGCGCTAGACTCATCATCACTTTATTATCACTCTCTCTGTAGAAACCGTTGCTATGGAAGCTGGTGACTCATAGGAATATTAGGCAAAGGTATTTTTAGTACCTGACACTATCACCTAGCTATGAGATCTTCATTATAAAAACTCATTTAATAACAATTGAAAGTGTTTAATCAAGTCTATTTATTGCGCAATGAGTCAGAAAATGTCTTCAAGATGATAATTCATGCTGTGTTGTAGCAGGTAGCTGGATTTGATACACGGAACACTTTCATTCGCCCTCACTCACAAAAGCTTTCCTTTTGAGATATTTAAACAAGACAAATTCAGTGTCCTTCGACAAAGCAAAAGCCTATTCATCATAAAAGCTTTAGAGGAATGTGAAATCAAGCCAGTCTCATGGGCTTCTCTTTTGCTTCTGTCTGAGCTAAGTCACCACAGTGACCCCTGGTGTTCTGTTTTAAATCTTCACTAGTTGGAACAAGGTCAAAATAATCTCTGACGAGGACTAATTTTTCTTTTTCTTATTCACAGATGCTCCACGGTGATAGAAAATAGAAAACTGTGACCTCCCATTGATCTTCAGTTTTCCTGTATACGTTCAACTTAGATACGGGACGGAAAGATAACGACGACAAAGAGAGTTGTGCAGAGTCAAGTCATGCTGTTTATATGGGCTAGCTGACACAAACAAGCAAGCTCATGTCAGAAAGGTCAGGAAAACTCGGTTTGGCTCAGCAGTGGATTCAAGTACTGATTCATCACAGTCCCATTTAATCAAAGAGATATTGCCAAGCCTTGAGAGGAGACCATGTGATCTTGAGGTATGGTGAAGATCAGCCCTTGGACTGAGTGGAGTTTTGCTGAATGGGCTCCTCGTTCACCAGCATTTGGATGGCTGCTTGTACATCATGAACTAATCTGAAGAGCTTCCAAAGGATTTTTGGTTTACTATTTAAATTCAATTAATAGGGAACACCATGGTACTGCCGCCACCAGACAAGAGGCATGTGTGTTTAACCACCATTGTGATCATGACCAGCATGGCTCTCATGGATGCCTACCTAGTGGAGCAAAACCAGGGCGCACGGAAAATCGGTGTGTGCATTATTGTTTTGGTTGGAGATATTTGTTTTCTTATTGTGCTGCGCTATGTGGCGGTGTGGGTGGGTGCTGAGGTGAGAACTGCAAAGCGTGGGTATGCCATGATTCTCTGGTTCCTCTACATATTTGTTCTGGAGATCAAGCTCTACTTCGTCTTTCAGAACTACAAGGCTGACCGTAAAGTTTGGAGACAGTTGCTCGGAAAGCATTGACTTTGCTGCTATCGGTTTGTGTTCCTGGACTCTACTTGGTCTTGGTTGCACTCGACAGCATGGAGTATGTAAGAACCTTCCGGAAGAAAGAAGACATGAGGGGGAGGCTCTTCTGGGTAGCACTTGATCTTCTGGATGTTCTGGACATACAAGCCAAACCTTTGGGAGCCACAGCGGACAGGTCTGCCATCTGGGCTGAGGGGCTGATGTTTTTCTACTGTTACATCCTGCTGCTTATCCTGCCTTGTGTTTCTCTGAGTGAGATCAGCGTGCAAGGCGAACACGTGTCACCTCAGAAGATGTTGCTGTACCCCATTCTTAGCCTGGTGACCATCAATATTGTTACAATCATTATTCGAGGTGTCAACATGGTGTTGTTTCAAGACAGCCGCGTCTCTACCATCTTTATCGGGAAAAACGTTGTTGCAATTGCGACCAAGGCGTGCACCTTCCTGGAGTATCGCCGACAGGTAAAGAGTTTCCTCCTCAAGATCCTGCGGGGATTGCTTTAGAGATACAGCAGAACTCTGTGCAACACAATCAAACTCTACCAAATGCCACCACCACTCTGCCAGAAGAGCCCTCACCACCCCGCGACATTATTGATCACACGTGACCAGAGCTCAACAAAATGTCCAGACTTTGTTGTTTTAATAGAGAGAACAAATACATTGTGCAAGTGAAGTAGACCCTTTTGTTTTATCTTCTGAAGGAGCTCCACTTAGGTGTTGCTTTTATAAGAACTATTTTAAAGTTCTATCCAGACTGTGTTTTCAAAGGGAATTGCACAAGATGAAGCTTATGGGATCTTGTTTTTAACTGCATTTTTACAAAAAAAAATCTTTATTTGTTGTCAAAGGAAGTATTTTTGAAGGTATTTGTTAAGGTGGTGAACTTATTTGGAATTCTGCAGTCATTACCCTTGTGTTTTGCAGAAATGTTCTTTCAGCTGTCCTCCAACCAACTTATCTGAAAAGGCTTCTCTTTCCCTAATTTCTGCAGATTTCAGTGGACATTATATTAGGATTTTAGGATTAGTGACCATAAAATAATTTCAAGTGAACTCCAAAATACTTGAAAGATTGTTTAGAACGAAAATGGTTATTCACATGTTAAATGTGTGAGCATGTTTTAAAGAAAATCCGTTCCCCCCAGGTTATATGTTTTTCCTTTTTATCTGCAAACTCCAATTCATGTGTCAAAAGTTCATATGTATTAGAATAAAATTATATTGACAAAATAATTTTGAAAGAAGGACATCCATGCTTTAAAAATGATGCATTTATGGGTATGATTAATATTATTATTATTACTACTGTCATAATTGTTATTCGTTTGTTATTTTAGCGGTGACTTTCAGTGTTGAAAAATAATAAAACCTCAATAACCTTGAAATGGTTGCTGTCTATATATAATGAGACATTGTGGATTTTTCATCTCAAAATACCATCTCAACATAACATGCCCATCATGAGCCAGACATTTTTGAAGCTCAAATAGAGCAGTTCCCATGGATTCAGAGAGCTCTGTGAAACAGCTTCTCTTGGTCAGGATGGTCAGCAGAAAGCAATTTGGCTTCTGCTGATTGGCTCTAGCTGCCATGTAGGCCAGCTGTACAGAGTGATAAATTACAGTTCCTCTGATCCTCATCCCTTTCATCCATCTCACCGTCATAGAGTTTCTAAAGGCTTCCTCTTCAAGAGCCCTAGCTAGCAGGAACATTTCCTGCATCATAGTTCTCAGCTGTAACAGAGACTCCACTTTGAGAAAGCTGTAAATTGTTCTTCAGAACTTTTCCACTGACATATAAACACATTTGAAACCTGGAGAAGAATGTTGAACTGTGTGTCGCTATCTACTAAAAAGTATTTTCTCCAATTATCCCGAGACTCCGAACAGCATCCCCATTGGAGCCATTAGAAGAATTTGAACAACATCTCAGGACAATGCCTGCAAGGCTTGACCTCTGTTAGACCTCTTGAGAAAAATACATAATACTATAACCTGAAGCACGAGTTCAGCTGTCACTGTCTCTGCATCAGAGCTTTCCTCTTACTTCAAGCCTCTCCAATCAGTTGATTAATCACCTACTAGCTGCAGGCAAATGAGGTCACGGGGGTGTGTTTAACCATGGCTCTATTTAATTTTCTGCTGTCAGAACATTAAAAATTCCATTTCACGCACATTATAATTCAGCTTGGCGATAAATTACAAATATCATCATGGGAGGTTCTATCTCTCCTGACACACAGCTCAATTTACCAGCTTGCATCATTTAGTGTGTCTTTACAGAGTCACAATCAATGTAAATCTAATATATCACATATTTAAGTTAACTTTTTTTGATGCATTTTAATTTTCATGTTTTTTTTTTTTTACCACTAGCTATGGATCATTATGCTCTTTGCCTAAAGACACAAACTATTGGGAAGTAAAAGTTGTATTAGAAAGTGTCTGTCTAAGCAACTGTGTAGTTTCTCAGTCTCACGTTGGAATATTGCACTAAGGAAACGTCTTTGTCAGCTCATAGTTTAGGTAGATTAAAATAATGAGCACACTTTAGGGCTAACATGAAATACTACACCCAGACTAATGAAACAGATAATTACGGTAATGTGTCACAATGGCTTCATGTTCATGTCAGGGCTTGTCAATTCTGTTCCACCGATTTGTGTGTTTTTGGCCTTATTTGTATTTTCTTCGTCTTAACATTATACATTGTCTAGTCTAACTAACTTTTTGTTTGTTTGGAGTACATGTTCATCACCGCCTGCCCTGGTTCAGCCTGCTCCTTATTGTTAAGTTGCTTCACCTGCTTGTTATCCCTTGAATGTGTCTGCTTTTTATTCCTCACAGTTTAATCAGTTGGGCTGCTTCACTGAATGTCACTTCTTGCCACCTTGTCTATTGCTCATCTCTAATCAAATCAAGTAATTTCTCCTAAAGCTCATTTTTAGTTAGGTAGACTGGTTTTCCTCTGTGGATGATTTGTTTTCTTATTCATTTTCTTGTTTATTATTTAAAATAAAACACTTTAAGTTGAGTCTGCATTTGGTTTCTGCCTTTCTAAGCGCCACCCCGCACCGGACAGGTTTTCTGTGAAGGGTTTGTTTAGCTACTATAACGATTTCATTTAATCAGTTCACTATACTTTTTAAAAATAAATTAAATGTCCATTGATTGTAGTTAATGTGTATTAGATATTTATCTTGTGTTTTGTTTTTAAGCTGAATAATGATGTTCTTTTAAGCCCTTTAGATGAAAGAATTGTGTTCTTTTAGTGTTCTTTTTACGAGTTGGCCATAAAGGAGTTTAAGTGTTGCTGGCATCGGCTACATTCCACAGCAAAAGATCCAAACAGATTGGGGCCAGGTGTATTCCTTGCTTTGAATGTTATTGATTAAATAGTAAAAACTGACAAGGTTCACAAGGCAGGGGCCATCTTTTTGCAAATAGCTCGGGGGAGGTGATGAACTCTCAAAAGATCCATAATTCTGTAAAATGTTTGATTCATGAAGTTTGAGTAAAAGATAATTGGCTTGTAATCATTGCCTGTCTTTTCTATCTAAAAAATATTTTCTTGTAATGTTAGCGGTAAAAAAAAATATCAAAGTGAAGGCTGATGGGTTGTTGGAATAAAATGGAAAATATTTGCTACGTCCCAATCCACACACTATCCACACTTTCATGGGTACAAAACGAGAATAATGGTGTCCGATACCGTAATGTATATAAATAAGTGTCCGAGCTGGTCCCGAATGTCTACTTTTCCCGGTTAGATTCTGAAGTGCAGGTCCATGACCACTCAACTGGCTGATATTACCCAGAATCCACTGCGCTCGGGCTGAAGGAGTTCTCTGTAATACTAATTTTTAAATGAGACACACATAAATAAACAATATCGATATAGAGAGTGTTGTATTTATTATCAAAATACTTTTTAGTGAGGGAATCTTGCTCATGTCGTGCGTGAGGATGCGATCACAACTAGGTGCGTGATCTGTCACGTGAAGTTTTAATGCGTCCCAGATGGTGCACACTCTCGTCTCACACATAAAAAGTCAATTTTCTTTTGGAAATGAGTATCTACTTTGAGGGTGCAGTGTGGGATGCAGGAATAGCCTTTCAGAGAAGTATCGACTGAGTAAATGAATCAATCGAGTCATAAAAAATTGGATAAGATTCAGAATTGCTTTCTTTGACTTCATCATATGTATCAGCATCTCGTTTTGAATTTAGATCCGACTATTAATGTATTTAATGCTATTAATACTTCATCAAGTCAAGATGACAAATCACAAGTTGCACAGATCACAAATGATTGCAATGAAACAAACCACGAGTAAAACAAATGCACTTTCTATGTGTTCTTTGCATATGCACGTTCAAAATCACACAAGCTAAACGGCAGCAAATCAATGTTATCTGTAATTATATTAATGTGTATATGTCTAAATCTTTATCAACTAAGATGTTCAGTGGTGCATAAAGTGTCGGTGTAAAGCACATCTGAAAGTATTTACGTATCTTGCTTTTACGTATCCAATGGAAAAGGTAGAAATTCAACAAGAAATTAGTTAATAGTTATTTGGAAAACAATTAATGGCAAACAATCAAAATCTAGATGCTCAAGAGAAAAGAGGGAATGGTTTTGTTTAATTTAATTCGAAATTTAGGCCAGTTTTAACCTTTTATGGTTAAGTCCAGAAGCAGATAGTTACTAATCAAGTGATTGGCTTTTGCATCTAAGCACTAAGAAAATGATTACTTATATTATGAGTAATATAAAGTAAGAACTCATACTCTGTACAATTCAGAAAAAGGCAACAGTTTCCGATGTCGTCAATTGGTGAGTAACATGTCTGCATACTGGTGACACCACATTATGATTTTGATTTAGTTAGATGTGTTTTGTTACATAATGTCTTTGTATTATATGTTTAAATATATATTTTTAGCAGTCCCCATCTGCTTGACGATGCTCACCAGGGTACGACTGTCAGAATTCATACTTACCTCAAGTCTACTTCTGCAAATCTCATTTAATCTATAACCTGACAAGAGTGTACACACCCTGAAATACTGACATTCACCTTAGAAAACACGGTGTTTTAACAGACTGATGGACAAGAGAAAACAGATTCAACTGATAATCAAATGCACTTAAAAAGAGTTTTAACAATCTGTAATATCACTCTGTATTATATTAACATACATTCTTTTAGTGGTTTTTCAGGCATTTAATAATTTCAAGATCAAACCCACAAACACGTCATGCATCCTTTTAAAGACCATCTTTAATACTTAATCAAAGCATCCCTTATCTGCGTATAATTTTGATATAACATAAATACATTGATTCTTAAAGTAAATTTAAGTGATCTTGTGTCTTTCAGGAACAATTTGGTTGTGCTAAATGTAAATCCCTAGAAAAGAAAAGAATATCATTTCAACTTCAACGTTATAAGAAGTCAATGTCAAAACTTTTTCAACCAAATGATCTAGCTTGGTCAACATCACAAGTGATTTCTTTTAGTTTTGTTCTCAACTGCAATGCAACATTTTCCATTTACTATGTTTTATTTATAAATATACATTTCCATAGACATTTAGCTTACTTTGAATTTACTACTAACAGTTTTTGCATGTAGGAGTTTAGCCATTTCTGTCTTTCCATTGCTGTCAAGAGCTTACTCTTCTCTCTGAATGCAGCATCATCCGCTACTACTATGTTTCTCTTCTGTTGCCGCCCAAGGCGTGATGCCCAGTCAGCCGGCCAGCTCTTCATCAACTCCTCCTCCATCTGTGATTGGCTGAGCGGTAGCCAATCATCAGCTACCAGTTGATCAGTTCCAGCCTTAGGTGATGTAAAATCAGGGGCTGTCAGCATCTGAATACTCCAGTCACGGAGAGAGATGGCGGGGTAAAGTACCTCCCACTGCTCACCTTTGGATCCCTCTTGACCAATAGCTGGCAAGTTACTGCTCAGGAGTGAGATTGAAAAGGTTGAAATTAAGCTGTTGTAGAAATAGCTGCGGGTTGGCAAGAAAAAGGTGATTGAGGTGTACAGAGATGGGGATGGGGGATGTGTTTTTGGAAGATGGAGTCAGAGAGGTGGCTTTGGTAGCTCAACCCCAGTGACATCCATCTTTCTAGAAAATCATCACCTATCTTTATAATGTAATTAAATAATGAAAAATAAAAACATTTTATGACTTTCTGGGTTTGTGAGAACTGAAAAAATGCTTGGACATGATAAAACAAGAAAAATCAAGATAATTGTAAAGTCTGTCCTGAAGATTTAATGCATAAAAAAAGGAGTTGATGCAATTAAATGTTTTGTTGTAAAACTACCAGTCTTGCTGATAGGAAAACATTTTAGATTGTTTAATCAATTTGTTTAATGGGTAGCATTTTATAATAACTGCTCACTATGAACCTGTAATTAATTAAATATTATATAAAGCATTGTTTCTCTCTTATGACAAATTTGTATTGAGTTTATAAATATATCTTTAAGCGTTTTATAACTATTAAGAGTTTTGGTTTCTAAACATATATAAACATAAATGTTCTTTACATTTATAAACTACTTACAAATGTGTATTAGCATAAAAATAATGCTTTATAAATAGTAAACTATTTTCTAATTCCTAATTAATGATTCACAGTGTATAGGTATTATAAAGTGCTAACATTTAACCGATGAGAATAGATTCCATAGACTCAAAATACAAATACAAAATACAAAATAGAGTCTTCAACTCCACAGTGAAAATTAATTCTTTCAGCCTGAAGAAAACTATGAATCTAATTTACCTTGACAAATATAACATAAGATTATTCTTTTATCTGCTATTTCTTCTTTTGGTCTGAAAATATTCTTCAAAGGCTGTGATGTGCCACTGTTCTCGTCATGGAGTCGTGGAACCTCTGTGTTATAACTATTAATATGATTAACTCCTCTTATCCTATGACATTGCATGACTTTTTCCATTGAACGTTCAGTTAAGCTTTTAGACTTGCATAAATTTTTTTTTGACTCTTTTCTTTTAGATCCACTAGTGATATAAAGCCAACAGTGGCAGATTTTACCATTTGAGGCCCAAGCGAACTAAGGGGCCCCTAATTTTATTTATTGAATTATTTTATGCAACACATTACATTTTAGATGTGAAATATAGACATGCCTTTACACTTTATGGGAAACGTTGTGGACCCTTCTTAGCTCCAAGATCTTTTTGAACATATGGCAGAGTTGCCAAAGATTGTGTGACAGAAAAAAAATGCAAAATGCCAAGTCATTTTATGGTTTAATTAAGTCTCTAATTATGGGTGGCAATCCTTGGCAGGGGGGCCCTAAAATGTTTGGGGCCCAAGGCACTCGCCTACCTATGCCAAATAGTAAATCCACCCGAGAAGACAACACTTAAGGAAACATCTGACTTGATTTTTTATTTCAGTATCTCACTTCAGAAAACTGCAGGTGATGTCACAAACACTATATCCAGGTTTTATGTCATCTATGCTCTGAACAGTGTTGAGATATAATTTCTCATGCACATTAGAACATTTTGACCAAACAACTAAAACAAAAAATAACAATACTCAGTCATAAAAAAAAATTTAAAATTAAAAAAAATTTAAAAATAAAAAAAAATTGCGGAATTGTATGTTGTATTTAATCTAAATTTAACGTTGATGTATTCTCTTCAAATATTATAGACCATTGTATTAATGTGAGCCTCCATTAGATTTTGTCAGTTTGATTTAAATACATGATGGTAAAAAATATCTAAAAACAACACAAAACCTTAATCAAAGGTATTGTTTTTAATAAATTCAAAATTAGACCAAAAAGTTTTTTATTTTCCTCCGAGGAGAAGCAACTCACCTTTGTATAGGTCGTAGCTGAGGCTGGGGAAATGCTGTAGTCATTAGAGCTAAAGTCGACACTACAAAGAAGCACCAAGTAGGACGAAGAGGCAAGAGTAAACCCATCTGCAGAGAAATACGTTAAACATAGCATTACATCAGTAAAAAAACAACAACCTGAAAGCTAGAGAGTGACATGAAAGTTACAAGATCTTTCAAAATAGCAAATTATTACTTGTTCAGATGTGAGAAGTATATCAGAGTTTTCTGTCTGTTGCTAGAAGAGAATTCTCACTACAGGGCCCTCTGAAATTAAAGTCATATTTCTGCCGAAGCTAAAATATATTTCAAACCCATACATAAAATATGAACAGTCCTTTCCTGGCTTACATTACACAGTAGACCTTCAAAATTGAACAAGAAACCCGATCTAATAACTGTTTCATGTGTTGTGAAATAATAACACAAGTTCTGCTCTGGGAAATATTGATTACAATCAACATCTGTTTAAAAAAGTATGCATTTCTTAAAACTAGTATTATTTCATCAGAATTTAACAAAAACTGCTGTTACGTTTAACTTTTTAATAATTATCATAAAAAATGAATTCAACGAATTCAACATTTTAACATGCATAAATGTAAAATGAAGACCCTTTAATATTGTAAAGGAGCGTACCTTATTTAAATAGTCTTCCTCTTGATTGAGTTTTGTGAGGATGAAGCTCTGCTTCTAGTGAGTAGTCAAAAATCCAAAGATCTGACGGACTGCAAGCAAGTTTGCAAATCTTCCATGCACTGTTTTACAGCAGTTTACAAATGTCCTGTGTTAGTGTAAAATGTTAAAAAATATAGCAATAGCAAGTAACAGACCCTCTTCGTGTGTTATCAGTTTCTCAGTTTGCGGTGCAATTGTGCATTGCCAAGTGTCAGTCTGAGTATATAGAAGATTTGGATGTGTGGGATTATATACACCTTTCTTTTTTCAGAAGTTGTTAGGGGAAACGAAAAAGATAAAAAGGCATGTGTCATTCTGTTTGTTGGAAAGAAAACAGAAGGCCACACCCCTGAATGTCCTGTTTGGATGGAACCTTAAAATAGAGGAAGGAATCAGAGGAGAAAAGACACACGCTTGGACGTCAGAGCACCTAATGATGTGTCAAAAAAAAAGGAAAAAGGCATATAGGGAAAGTGCCACATGATCACAAATGTATGATCAAAACCAGTTGTTCCAGGGATTGGTACTTTGCAGTATAATGACCTCAACTCATTCTCGTGACCCTCATACTGCTGGATTTTACCTATAGACTCATGACTTATAAGACAGGGGTCGGTAATGAGTATTCGGAAGTGAATCTGAAATGAAGGTTTGGATAAAGCCTACGCGTACATTCAGATTCTAGGCCAAGCAAAACGTCACTCTCATTATATTTGAAAGGTCCTGTCAAACACAGAGAATCCCCCACAAAAACATTTGTTGTATTTTACTCAACTATAGATGAATTGTAGCTTCAGAAACTGCCAAAAAAAATAATATTAAGAATATTAAGGGTTTATTTTTAAACAGAGTACATTTTCTGTTGATAGAAATGTTAAAAATCCATAATTTGTAATGACGGTGTTGTTTTTATTCATAGCAAAAACATTAGTTTGAACGTTAAAAAAGGTGATATCCATTCAACACATGATAGCTTGTTACCGAGGCAGACTCAGGTCTCATTTAAAATAATGGGCAGCGGTTGTGAGTCCAACCTTCAGACGAGCAGGTCCTGACAGTCATTATAGAGTGCCACAGCAGCAACGAGGGCTGGCTGGCTTGGGCAGGAGTGGAGGACCGGAATTAAAGCATGGAGAGCAAGAATCAAGATGGCAGGCCGTTGAGGTCAGTCAGGCAAAGATCTGAACCGCTCAAAGTTTGAACATCCACAACCGGCACCAACAGTGAGTCATGGGCACTTCTGACACACTCTAGAACTCTCTTCACCTTTTTCTGCAGGTTCTCATCCATGCATAGTCGGTTAAAGTGCCCTTATTATTATTTGGGAAGGTTCACATTTTTGTTTTGGAGCAAATTATTGAAATAAAATCAAAATACTTTAGTTCTTCGACAAAATACACGTTGTACCTGTTTTTCTAACTATTAAATGATTTAGGCAGGAACCTCTACTCTTTATGGGATGCAAATCTGTAAAGATCCAGTCTTTGATGATTGGATACTGTGCACACCATGAAGAGGCAGAGGCCAATCAAGAGCAATCAACAGAGCAAAACATGCCAACAATCCTCAATCAAGTCTCACAGCAGTGGCTACCTTAATTCTCCTGATAAATAAGCACTCAAAATCACAAGCGGAACTCACCTAAAGTATTTGAAATTGGGTTTTCTTCTTTTCCAGGTACTTGCACAGTTAATGGGGGGAGTTTAGGTAAGTGCATCAAGATAAACAAGAAATTTTTTTATATATATATATATATATATATATACATAGAACACTTTCATGACACTCTACATGTATATAATTTTTTTTTAAATCATAATAGGGGCTTTAGATAATAGGCCTGATTTTGTGATGAAGATGTTTCATTAAACATGAAAATGCATTAACAATGGACTTTGTTTTAACCAATTATACATGTTTTGGGGTCATGGCCTGCTGTAACACATACAGTATGATCAATTGGGCTGAAATATTTTAGTTATCTTTATATTTCATGATACAGTGTTCCAAATCTAGGTAATCCATGCCTGCTGCAACTTTAAAATATCTTTAAAGCAGAACATTGTCAGAATGACCCCCATGGTTCTGAGGACAGTTCTTAACAGTCCCGAAACGGTCATGATATTGAGTTATTTTAAAGATATAGAAGGATGAAGAGGGATACTATTCTCTGACCTCCATGGAAAAAAAGAATACATTATTTTGCAACCTTCACAGAGAACGTTCTGCTAATGTCCTAAATGTCCTCTGAGAAACATTTGAATGTGGCCTGAAAGAACATTCATGAGCCCTGAAAGAAAAACCTTCAGCAATATCACTGTTGCCTAAAAAAACATTTTATAAACTTTTAGGGTATGTTGTGATGGCTTGCAAACCAACATAGGAAGTACTAATTGCTAAGATTGAGTTAAAACACAATTGGCAAGACAGTTGATTTCATGCTCAATACTCCCCATTGTAAACAACACTCCAAAACTCATTTTCAAAATACAAAAATAAACTAACACATGTTCTGTTCCAACAGTAACATTTAGTCAATCATAACACATTGTCAACAAAAAAAACACTATCATTTGTTGAAATAACATTACTTTACGAGTTAGTCTGCTCTTATATTTGAAGATTTTCAAACATTTGTGTTTTGCTGGGTTTAGTAAATGCATGCATTTTGTTTCTTTTGTGGCAGAATTTCAATACAAAAAAAGCAAATGCCCATGTCAGAGTAGCTTTTCTGAATTGGAGCTAAGTGAGGTTCTTAATGGTGTCAGCTGTGATTTATATGTTTGTATAATTGTAATAAACCATTTCTCATTGATAACGGAATAAAATACTGGGAATATATTTGCGTTTCAATCACAAAATAAACAGGTGTTTATATTGACTGTTTAAGTTCTGTTTAGAATATGATGGCATCTGTTCTGAAAAAAAAATGTGTGAAAGCATTTTTAAATTTGACTTTAAAATGACAGTTTTGGTGTTGGTGGAGCTTGAATGTAAAGTTCAAGCATTTACAATTTGTGTTAACTGTATGCATTGTGTATAAAAGCAACAAAAAATTGGTTAATTGAATAGTCTACCTAAACGAATGTTGTGCTAATCGTGTTCAGAGTTTAGGAAATTGGTAAATGTATTGAAAAAACTGTCATAGCAATTGTGAAAAACTGTAACACTCTCCCATTGAAGGTAGCTTGCACCTTCATTTTAATTAACCAACGGATGTTTATTTGTCTCAGGTCTGTTTAAATGAGCAACACACAGCTCTAACTATGACAATCTCTAGCTTACATGTGTTTTTTTCTCTCTAGAAAAAAAAATATGCGTTTTAATATGTATACATTAACATGAATATATACTCACATTTTGTACTAGCTGTCTGGCTCTCTAGATCTAAAGCAATAAATGAAACATTACAATTTCTAACATATGGAACACTATTTAAAATGATAAAGGGTTTGAGTTCATCCCTTTAAAGTCACATTTGTAAAGGATGAATATGCTTTCTACGTCTTTGTTCTTAAAAAGGTTATTGATAATATTCTCTGAGTTCTTTGAGGGTAATGTAACTGTTGGAATATTCATACCGTATCCTGCTTTTCCTTTTATCAAGGTTATGTCATTAGTATTCCTTTCATTAGCATTCAGGAGCCAAAGGAGAAATATATTTTTACTGCCAGAATATGCTTAAGATCTCCGACGGAGTCCTGTGAAACACTTAATTTCTTGATCTCTAAAGACAAGGAAAGCATTGGGCTATAAAACAAAACCTAAACAATAATAATGAAATTATGCAGTAAAAAGTTAATGATGTTATGTAAATTACTCTGTTTACTGTCTGAAGAGCCAATTACGTATTTAATTATAAGTCCAGATGCTTGCCAAGATACATTGATTGCATTTTTCCCTTTTACATTGTGATAATAACCTTAAAATAGATGTGATTTTAACATTTATGAGTTCAAAAGTAATTAATCTACAAACTGGTTTAATTAAATTAGCTGTGGTTTTTCATAACCTTGATATTAAACAACCAATGTTTTAAGTAGTCGTTATCATTTTAGAAATGTCTCACACTTGGGACGCCCTGCAATTCCTCATGCAGAAATAACCCCTAAAGCGATGTGACTTCCAGAGAAATAAATACAATTCAGTAGTGGAAATTGTGATGTGTAAAATCTGTATATTTACTAATTCCCAGAGAAACATCAAAATGATCTATTTGTAACCACTATCAATTAAATTACTTAAGCTTCTGTGTTTTTGTTCAGCTAAATGAAATAGAATCCATTCAAAGAATCCATTTAAATTCCAATTATTTCAATTAAAAAAACATTTAGATTAAGTTTCTGAATTGAATGGTCTGACATTCGATTTTTCAAAAATGCTCAGAACAGCACTGTTAAACTGATTGGGACTAAAACAAACTTGCAGCCAATCACCAGAAGCCTTCAGCTTTCAATATATTGACCAGGTGCCTTAGGTGCAATGCTGTGTGGGTTTCAGATTCCATTACCTATGTATAACATCTAAGAGGGCGAATATTTGAAAAGTTTCAGAGAATTGTAACATTTCTTGTAAAGGACAAACGAATGGCATTTGCGTCTTATGCCTCCACAATCTTCTATCATTTCAAGCAGTCAGTATTTGGCTCATGTTAGCCTCCTACATCATTGATTTTAACAGACCTGTGTTTGTTTACCTCCTGAATCGTTTGGTAACAGCACAAATGTCCTTCCTTCTTGTGTCTGTCAGAAGAGAAGGCTTTGGTGATCCTGTATATCTGACAGGTTAAACGCCCACTCACAGTTTCTAAAGGAAGATGTTCTAAACTTGCATGAAAGCTTCTTAAAAACAAATATGTGGGAAGATAACTTTTTTGAAGGTTGCCATTTGAAAGATTAAGTTGTAAAACTTATTAAATTCACAACTTTTTTTGTAAGAACCTGAACATGAAACACCGGTTTGTTCACACAAACAAACCAATGTATGTTACATCAGAGATCTACGGCTGCCAATTCTAATACAAGTTAAACCACACCCATCTTTTTCTTTGAGGTGTTCTTGTCTATCAGTGTGTGACTGAATTTGGTTGACAGTAACTTAATTATTCTTTCGAAAATGTAAGTATAGTCGTTCAGGAGGGGCTGTTTTCTTTTGGTGCAGCTTTGGATGGATTATAACTGTGTGCGAGCCTTCATGATCTAAGGTAGCTTATGCAGCACCACACTTAAGCACTAACACCTTAGCCTGTCGTAAAGCTGTGTTCACACAGAGAATTGGAAAACCTGCAGAACATCCCTGAAAGGATGCGAGAATTTGATAACTCACACGCTTTTCCTTCTACACCTAGTTTCCAGGTCATTCCTGTGGCTACAATTGTGAGCTCTTGATTGGTTGGAATGGGCTTGAATATTCCTCTATGCTGATGATGATTTTCATATTTACCGCACAGCCACGCAGCATTATTTGCAGCGAGGGACCCAAATACTCCTTCTGCCTTCTCCACATGGATTTAAAACCATTGGTTTAACTCATTGGCCACAAAACAGTTAATTTAATTCTCAAAATCCCTCATTGTAAACAAAACTCCAAAACTCATTTTCAAAATACAAAAGAAATAGAAAAGATTTTAGGAAAGTTGTTAAATGTATTGAAAGAACTGTCATAGCAATTGTGAAAAACTGTAACATGAAAAATCCCTTTATAGCCATTAAACCTCCAGTCTTGGTGTGTGCGCACAGTTGGACAAAGCTGTCCTGCGATTATTAAGGTTCAGGTTTGGATTTGAAGAGTTGCACAGCGGCCATTTTTATTTTGCACCACATCCAGGTGAGTAAATGGAATGAAGTAAATGAGGTGGATATTCAGATAACAATAATTGCAGTGTTTAATCTCTGTTTTTATTACAAAAATTAGATTAAGATAACATGACACCTCATGAACTGGTTTGTATGGTTCAGTAAAGTTAACCTCTCTGTAGTTGAACACACTTAATAAGTGATAACTTATTTTTTAATTGGCCCTAATTTTAATTATTTTATTATTACAGCAGCAGTGGATATGTGTATGTTGTTAAATGTATATGATACATGACGAGGTAACTATAACTAGTCTTTTGTTAGCATCTGTGTTGGGCAAGCTAGCCGTTAGCATTCTAATCTCACCAATATCGATGAGGCTTTTACGTTTCATGTTGTTTAGATAATGGGTTTAAATCATTTAATTTAACGTTATTAGAACGTAACTAGAACATTCTTTTGGAAACGTTATGAGCTAACATTTAGACAATCTTTAAAGAACGTTAGCATTCCTTGTTAGTTTGGTAGATTCTCTTGATGACAAATGAGTTAATGCAGAGTTTTGCAAATTGCAATTTACAAACTTGACTCAACTACAAACCCGCAGCTTTACTGTCACAGTTATATTTTGCTATGCATATGCTTTCAAGCTCCATGCTTACAAATATTGTGAGATATAAACACAAATGTGACTAACACACACCATAAGAGAAACTACTGAGAATACAATGCAAGTATGTCACATACTTTCAAAATACATTGATAAAAAACAATGCAAGTGAAGCACCAAAACAGGCTGAATCACCATCCGCTGAGCCCTGAGATGTGATTACATTGTACAGCTTGTGGATTTAAGTTTAAATTATATCGCCACAAACTAAGGATTAAACAAGAGCATATCAGCTGGAGTGAAGGCTGACTGAGGTGAAGGGTTCGTGCTGTTTTTGTGTGAGTGCTGGTATGCTAAAGTCTCATTTAAGTATTTTGCTTTTGTTATGCTTGCTCTGCCTATAAGGCCTGCTTCTCTCCTGGTGAAAAATTATCTTATTCCAGCAGTGTTCACTTTCCACTCCTCATTCTTTCAAATCAAAGCAAATGCCAGTAACGTGAAAGCAAGATTTTGTTCTTGAGTAATTTCACAGAGCAAATATCACATTCTCAGTGTAACTAAGCATTATAATGTCAGCTTATAGTCCCATCTTCTACATTCTTTTCTTGTCTTTTCAAGCAGCTCCAAACCTCTTTCTGTAAACTAATTCATATTAAACTCTCCGGTTGCGCTGGTATCTGCTCCACAGACTCTTGTTCTGGCCAGCGACCTTGGCGGTACACAAAACAATACTCTTTTCGAGGCTCGCAGTTGTGCAAGGTGGACTTGATGGTGAGAGGAAGCTCTTCAGGAGTCACAGGCAAGTAATTATCATCCACCAGCACACTCAGACAGTAGGACTCAGGATCCAGCACCTCAAACTTCTCAGCACACTGAAAGCACAGGTCCTTTGCTGTACTGTTGGAACGGACTCCCAGAGTCTTGATGTTTGAGCCAGCCTCCAAGAACGACACATTAATGAAATCCTGACAGGAGGGTAGGACAAAGATGGGAAATATGCTTTTAATAGTTAACAGGCTCACTTATAGACACAGGGATAAATTTATTACAAATTACACAAGCGTACAATAAAGCACCGTAAACAGCAAGCAGCAAGAAGGTCACTGGTTCTAGGCTCGGCTGGGTCGGTTGGCATTTTTGTGTGGAGTTTGCATGTTCCCCCCGTGATCACGTGGGTTTTCTCCGAGTTCTCCAGTTTCCCCACAAGTCCAAAGACATGCGGCATAAGTGAATTGAGTAAGAACGATCGTGTGCGTGTGTGTGTGTGTGTGTGTGAATGTTTCCCAGCGATGGGTTGCGGCTGGAAGGGCATCCGCCGCGTAAAACATATGCCAGACAGTTAGCGGTTCATTCTGCTGTGGCGACCCCAAAAGGGAAGAAAGCTGACATGAAAATGGATGGATGGATTTAGATTTAGTTCAAAAACGGCTTTAAACATGCAGAGAAATCAGATCCTGACAACGAGAACAAAGACGTAAGACAGTACCTGGATAGAAGAGTGTGATGCTCTGGCTTTGTTCAGAGTGCGACGACGTTCCCAGCGATGGATGGAGTCCTGGACCTCCAAACTCAACTGTCTTGTAACAGCTTGTTTATCGAAATTCTTTATCTCCTCCAGAGCTCCGTATGTGGTTGTGAGATAGTATGAACCTATAACAAGGTAGAAATAACCAAACCAGTTTTCAGTTTTATCTTTGGCGGTTTTACCCGCCTTTTCATAAACTACATCTGGACACCCCTGTAACCGAGTCATTTTAGTGTACATTAAAGTGTACATCAATATTTCAATGTGGGACTTTTACATAAAACTATGCAGCTTCTTCTATCACCGTAGCAGATCTGATGGTGAATTGCCTCCCCCAAAAAAGGACAAAACGAAGCCTCCTCTCTGCTCCTCCAAACAAACTCAGGTGCATCTTAGAAATATATTTTAGTTCGGAGACTGATGTTGACTCAGACACAACACTTAACAGACATTTTTAGTCATCTAAGTCATTCTGGCTCAAAGAAATATTTGATCATATCAAATATGTATAAGGTAACTAACTGTTCAGCTCAGGCAATCATGTACAGTAACTAACTGTAAAACTCAGGCAATAATTTAACAAGAGATAGATTTAGCATAAATTCTTTCTTCCTTGAAACTAAATGTATACATGTAACTTTGTCTGATCAATAAGAATTTATCAAGTTTATTTCAGGTATTAAATTTATTCTCAGTACGTAAAATAAATATAAAGTTTTATCTAATCTATTAAATCTTTTATGTGATATATTGTTTATTATATTTAAATTATTACACATTACATGTATAGTTATATTTATATATTTATTTAATATAAATTTACTTCTGATAACACTGATTATTTACAATAAATCTAACCGGTAAATAGAAGATGACAAATTGGAATCAAGAGGCACCAAGATTCTGGATAAAGTTTTACCCTTTTAAAATGTTGAGCTTTGAATAAGACCATTCATACATTTTCACCAAGATAATTTATATTATTTAATAAATTGGGTTAATCATGTATAAATTGTATAAATAATATATAAGTTCGGGAGGGGCCACTAACCAGCTTTTTTTTCACTGTTGCTTGGTAATGATTGCATATATAAACAAAAACCAACAGGCAGTCATCAACAATGGCTACAACTATCCTATCTTCAACCTTGGTTTGTACTAGGCACAGGAAGTTTTTGGTTCTGGACCCCTTTTTGGCTCTTTATTTTTCACATTTTGTTAATCATAGGAATATTCACAATCCAAATGCTTGTGCGTATGGGCGTGTGTGTGTGTGTGTGGGTGTGTGTGCGTGTGTGTGTTTGTGTGTACACTCACCTTCTCCGAGCTGCAGTGCTGGATCCATTAGCTCCATCATGTACTCCACATCCAGAAGCAAAGCGATGATATTACAGCGAGCCAAAACGTACATCAGCACAGGCAGGAAGTCATCAGCCCCATGCGCCTTTCCTTAAACAAAACAATCAGGAAATATTCCAAAACCATTTACACAAACATTATTCAACAAATTCCACCACTTTAATAACAATTACAATTAAATAAAAAAATAATATGCTGTATGAGAGTAATTAAAAAGTTCTGAATGCACCATGGTATGCAAAAGAAATCTGCAATATGGAAAATTCTGTGGCCAGTTTAGAGACTGTGATTGATGGTAGCTACAAACAGGGAACGTTTTCTTATTCCTGAATGCATTCAATGCAAGACGGCACACACTCCCGTTTAGTCATTTATGCTCCTTGTGTTTTATTTGTATGTTGAGCAAGAAATATACGACAGACAGAAATGCACCCAGGACTGCGTCTGGAGTGCTGCCAACACAATACAATTCCAAATATGCTGAGGGAGCAGACCAAGCGTCACAAGACTGACATTATGCTGTATGGCCTAATCAGTTTAAGACTTCCGGCTTTTAAGGCTATATTTGGACATCTGCTAAACAAAGATGAGTGTCTGAATTGCTTTCTGCACAACAGTGAGCTAGTCATGTCCTTTTTGTACTAATATAATTAAGAATAAATGGATTCCCTGGCATCTTTCAAAAGTGCATCACTAGAAACTGGTTACTTAAACAAAATCTACTACATAATTTAACATAGTTTCCTTTTTATTTAATACCTGTAGGAGTTAGTCTGTGCAGGCTGTTACTAAAATAGCCCTCATCTTATTTAACTGGCAGGTTTAATCACACTTGGTTCCTTTTACATTTGAATTTGAATTAGTCAAAAAGAGATCTGTGGTTCAGGAATTTCTAAAGAATTGGCTAAACCTAAAATAAAAAACATGTGCTTTTGATACAAGAATATCTCAAAGATTATCATGTTTTGGTGGCCTTTTTGCTATTTGATGGTTTGAAAAGTTGTAAACAAGGTTTGTGTGTGATTATCTGATTCAGTAATTTAACAGTGAGGTCTGACAAAAGCTACATTCAGCATCCCATAATTCTCAGGATGCAAACGTGTTAACATTAAATAGCATCGATCACTGCACATTATGGTTGAGTATGAGAAAACTTCCATAAAGCAAACCATTATACAGAACATTTTTTAGTTTTAAAAACAAATAGATCAAATTTTTTACAATGTTAAGCACAAAGAACGCAGAAGTAACAGAAACAACCATTTTGTTGTCAAAAGGTAGGAAATCCCATAGTCGCCCCATTTGAAATCGCCCAATTTTACACCAAGAAAACAGTCACTTATTTAATCATTTCCCTGTATTTAAAACTCATCTGACTCTTGTCATAATGAAAGAGCAAAACTACTTGAGATATAAAAGTCAATGTATGTCATCAGTTTTTTAAACATATGATTAAAAACTAAGATCTATTAAAAACTACAACAGAAAGGGATAAACAAGGAATACAAAATGAAAGTGAGAGAAACAGAGAGAGAGAGAGAGAGAGAGAGAGAGAGAGAGAGAGAGAGAGAGAGAGAGAGAGAGAGAGAGAGAGAGAAAGACAGAGAAACTAAAAAGACAGAGCTATAGAGAGAAAGAAAGAAAGAATGGATGAGGTGATGACTGATCCAAAGTTTATCAAAAGTTGAATTGTGTGGATTTTAAGGATTCAACTGCTCCATCATTGACTGCATTATTTTATGACTTGTTATGGGAACTGTTTTGCAAAGGCTATGACTCACCACCACAAACTGACTTGACTCACTGCACGTACAACTCTAAGAGAATGATTCATTGGCAGTTCATCTATTCTGCTCTTCATTCCGAAATGAAATAATGTAGCAATGCAATTTACAAAAAATGGAATTACAATCTGTAGCATTATGATTTGGATAATTTAGAGGCTGCATTCTCCGGTGCTCTCTGTGCGAGCAAATTGCCCCATTACATGTACATTTCATTACTGCTGTATTACATTCTGGGAGGAAAGCTATTCCCTTTATTATTGATCTAAATATAGCACATGAAGTGTCATGAAGTAATAGGTTTCATTTAAGATAATGCACTCGACCAAATGAAAGCAATTAAAACCGCAGAACAATTACATTTAGTCAGAATTCAGTATGGGGTTAGACTTATTAAAAATAATATAACACACTCAAATTCATTAGAGTGTAATAAAGATAAACACTTGGTGAAGTCAAATTTGTGAAAAATGTTTTTGTTTTAAGGGACTACATTATACTTTTTTCTATCAAATGGTTGTTGTTTTTCAAGAAACTTTTCTTTTTTGTAATATTTTTTTGTAATTATTTTCATGACAAATTATGTCAAATAGATTTTAGTGTTTAAATAAAGTTGTTCCAATACCAGAGCAACCAGTTTTTAATGAGACCTCAGTTGTATTTCTCTGTATTGTTGAAGATTGTGGTTTGGAAGTTGCAATAGAGGAAATGGTTCTCATTTGTTGATTTCTTTTGTGTGGATAATTCTCAAAGCTCAGGATCTGCATGCATTGTCTTTTTGCATACACCTTTTAGTATAAGGACTGAAGGCAAGAATGCAGTGGATGGAAGAATTCAATATGCAGTGAGTCTGTTGCAACCCTATGAATCTGAAAGAAAACAAGCGCCTAATGCAATTGCATGTAACTGATCGTAGTTCCTTTATTTACCCAACCATATTCTATTGCTACAGTGTGTGCTCTGATGCAAACAACTCTATGTCGCATATCAATAGGTCTTCCAGCCTACATTTATTTTTTCAAGTTACTATGCCCAGTTTTGTCCTTCAGCCAATAAAACAAATTGATATAAAACAAATTTAGCTTTACTGTTTTATTAGTTTTTTAGTAGTTTAGTTTTAACCTAGTTTCTTACTTAAAGGCTTTTTGATTCAAAAACTTTAAATATTATTCACAGTTTGGAACACATGTTGCCACTCCCAGCGATAGTGGGAGATAGGTGCATTAATGCAGCACTAATTGACAAAAAACAAAAAAAAAAAAAAAACAAAAAAAAAAAATATATATATATATATATATATATATATATATATATATATATATATATATATATATATATATATATATATGTACACACAACCGGATTCTAAAAAAGTTGGGACACTGTACAAATCATGAATAAAAACTGAATGCAATGATGTGGCGGTGCCAACTTCTAATATTTTACTCAGAATAGAACATAAATCAGGAACAAAAGCTGAAACTGAGAAAATGTCCCATTTAATTGGATAAATATGTTTATTCAGAATTTCATGGTGTCAACAAATCCCGAAAAAGTTGGGACGAGGCCGTTTTCACCACTGTGTGGCATCTCCCCTTCTTCTTACAACACTCAACAGACGTCTGGGGACAGAGGAGACCAGTTTCTCAAGTTTAGAAATGGGAATGCTCTCCCATTCTTGTCTAATACAGGCCTCTAACTGTTCAATCGTCTTGGGCCTTCTTTGTCGCACCTTCCTCTTTATGATGCGCCAAATGTTCTCTATAGGTGAAAGATCTGGACTGCAGACTGGCAATTTCAGTACAAGGATCCTTCTCCTACACAGCCATGAGGTTGTGATTGATGCAGAATGTGGTCTGGCACGGTCTTATTGAAAAATTCAGGGTCTCATGCAACCCCATACCATCAGAGATACAGGCTTCTGAACTGAGCGTTGATAACAACTTGGGTTGTCCTTGTCCTCTTTGGTCCGGATGACATGGAATTTGGAAAACATGGAAAAGAACTTGGAATTATGACTCATCTGACCACAGAACAATCTTCCATTTTGCCACACTCCATTTTAAATGATCCCTGGCCCAGTGAAACCGCCTGAGCTTGTGGATCTTGCTTAGAAATGGCTTCTTTTTTGCACTGTAGAGTTTAAGCTGGCAACGGCTAATGGCACGGTGGATTGTGTTCACTGACAATGGTTTCTGGAAGTATTCCTGAGCCCATTCTGTGATTTCCTTTACAGTAGCATTCTTGTTTGTGGTGCAGTGTCGTTTAAGGGCCCAGAGATCATGGGCATCCAGTATGGTTTTACGCCCTTGAACCTTACGCACAGAGATTGTTCCAGATTCTCTGAATCTTCTGATGATGTTATGTACACTTGATGATGATAGATGCAAAGTCTGCAATTTTTCGCTGGGTAACACCTTGCTGATATCGGTCCACTATCTTTCTGCGCAACATTGTGGAAATTGGTGATCCTCTACCCTCCTGAAAGACACTGCCACTCTGAGAAGCTCTTTTTATACTAAATCATGTTGCCAATGGACATAAATAGTGTTCATTTGTCTTCCAGCTGTTCATTATGCTCAAATTTATTTTTTCCAGCCTCTTATTGCTACCTGTCCCAACTTTTTTGGGATTTGTTGACACCATGAACTTCTGAATAAACATATTTTTCCCATTAAATGGTACATTTTGTCAGTTTCAACTTTTGTTCCGTGATTTATGTTCTATTCCGAATAAAATATTAGAAGTTGGCACCTCCATATCATTACATTCAGTTTTTATTCATGATTTGTACAGTGTCCCAACTTTTTTAGAATCCGGGTTGTAACTAAATGTGAATTTTCCGGAGCAGGTGATTTATTTTATTTTTTTAGGTTTCAAATGTGTGACGTGCTCTCATATTTGAAAACCATCTGCCACTACACAAAAAATCTATACCCATTTTTCTAAATGTTTTTGAAAATCGATCTATTAAATAAAAAAGGGAAATGATTATATGGGTCTAGAAAATATGCTCCCAGAAAACACAGGAGGAAAAATATGGTTATCACTTTTCCATATATGTAGTATAGACCCAGCTCCCAAACCAACTTTGAAAATAGATTAACACCGTAGTTTTTTTAATCGCCCGATAGGGATCTCACAATAATGCAGA
The DNA here is from genome assembly GCA_900490495.1 of Danionella dracula. Lineage (NCBI taxonomy): Eukaryota > Metazoa > Chordata > Actinopteri > Cypriniformes > Danionidae > Danionella > Danionella dracula. Next base: position 3,441,017 of record UELW01000067.1, on the reverse strand, counting down.
ACTTTAACCCACAGTAGACATTTATGAAAACTTGATTTTCTAAATAACATAATAAACTCACCCGGACACCCAACAGACATGGATTCATAGATCATTTTGCAGGTTTTTAAGAGCAAGTCAATCTTTTTCTGTGGAGAGTATTCTTGGTGCAGGTTGCCAAGCTTCGTTTGAATTTTCTCCATGATGGGCATTTCAGGAACACTTGTGGTGACTCCCAGGTCTGTAGTAGTGGTCCCCTGAACAACTTGCTGGTTCTCTTTTAACCTCTTCAGATTTCCCACCCTGGAGTGAATATCCTTCAGTCCGTTATACACCGCTTCCCTCAAGGGTTTCAGGACACTTTTGCAGAGTGCTGCTTCAATAATAATTTCTGAAGAAAGAAAAAGCACATGCAGCAATGACTGAAATCAAATACATGCTACCAGATAGCCTTCATTCATTATTTATGTTTCTTTCTAACTTTTCATGGCAGTAATCCACAAGGATGTGGCTTGAAATCTTATATGTCTATGTGAGATGTTGATATATTTTTAATACTCTGGTTCTACAGAAAAGAAAAGGAAAGAAGAAATATATCTTATGCAATAGTAGAGTATTCACCTTTCTCACGGGAAAATTTGAAACTATCTTCATAATTCACACAATATGATGTTTAGAAATATATATAAAAAACGATTCTTTCAGAATGCGAAGTGAGTTGAGAAAAAGAGGGTTATATAGGGATATTTTGAGTGATTTATTTTCTCCAGACCACAGTATTGTCAGATGGCCTTTTAAAACATAATATGCAAAATTGAAAGTGACATTCTACTTGCTGAGCTGAAACACTTGCCTAAATAATAGAAAATAGGAACAATAGGATCTGCCAAGATAAATAAGAAAATGCACAAAATGTCTTCCTATTCTTGAGATTTTTTTATTAATGTATAATCCTCTGCCTAATATTCACCTAGACTCAACAACTAAACATGTTATATGTGTTATAATATTTTAAAATACAACATTTATTTTCTTTCAAATATTATAGGCCTCAAGAGCATTTAATAGTTTAAAGATGTAAGTATTTTGGGGTTTTTATATATGTTTTATGGAAGTGCAATGAACTATATGAATGATGCAGTTTAGTTTTTGCCAGTAAAATTGGTGTCAAATCTAAAAAAAAACACACATTACAAAGCTTTGTCTTGGGCGGTATTTGGGGGTGTGGCCTTTTTTTACATTTTGCTTGTTCTGTAACTCCACCCAAAAAAGGCAGCCCTTGCTGGACAGAGCATGAGCGAGAAGGTAAACACGTTGATGGAGAAGTCCAAAATAATTGAAATAAGAGCTTAAGTATTTGTTATTAAAATGAGCTTTTCCTTAACTTTGAGCATCTACAACGAGCCTGGGACATAAGTAGATGCTGACTGGAACTCCTTTAAATGATCTCAGGGCTGTTGACAAAAACACACCCTGATGCAGACTGGAACTAATATGGATTTGCTCTAGACTGTGGATAGACTGGATTGATCCCAGAGAATACAGTGATTGATATGACTGAAGCATATTTTTGTTGTACCAAGAACAGACTGATGCTCAGAGGCTAAGGAGAAGCTGGTTTACATGAGGTCTCCACTCCGTGTTTTCAACAAATCTGTGTAGTAAAGATGCTACCCATGCTCGACTCCAAGCTGTTTATAATGGTTTCTGATGGTTTTTGGAGTTCAGTGATCAATTTTCTAAACAGAGTGTAATGCTGGTAATCTCATTGATGGCTGAACTGTATTGTTTTGTTTTGTTTTTATAAGGTTCCGGCCCGCTGAGTTTACTGTATTCAGTTTCTGAATATTGTGGTTTTGAGGATTCACTGAGTTAGGAAGTCTAGAAACTGAGATTAGTGTATAGTTCTGTGTAATAGTGTTTTACATCAAGAAGACAATAGTCATGAAGACAATAGCCTTCATCTCTCGAATGCTCTGCAGGCTTACTAACGTTAGCTACTCGGCTAACAGCATTAAGAAGTTGGAGTTACTAGGTCAGGGGGAGGTCACTATACCCCGTATCAGAGTTCGTAAATATTTGTTGCTTTCTGTAAATAAAATCTAGCTTTATTTAAAAAACATAAAATAATAATAATAATAATTTGAGCTCTGAAACTTTCAGGATTTGTTTATTGTTGCTTTAGGTATTAAAAGGCAAAGTTTCAGGCAATTTATAGTGCTTTGCGTCGACCCCTCTTTAATATTCCCAAGCATATTATATTCAACTTAACATATAAGATATATATAATTTTGTACAAAATCCTGTGCAGTTTATTTTAAACAAGTGCAGTCTGCCGACCCACCTGCTCGGATTTAATCTACCTTGAAACTATTCTGATTGTGACTTTAAAGTGCTCCTAGACCCAAATCCTTCTGGAAATAAAGTGATCAAAACAATTACCTAGTTTGTCATCAGAGTATGTGGTAGCTTCCGGCAGGTTCTGCAGTTCGACACTCTGGATTAGGTAGCTTTTAAGTTGAGTCATCATTTGCCTGATTTCTTGCAGCATCTCTGTGCTAGAGGTTTGTTTCCGCATGGTCTCTAAAGTGAATGCTCGATAATCTTTGACAAGGTTCCCAAAGTATGTGCTTCCATCTCGTGAGAGCTCAACAATGCGCTTCTGCATTTTGCGGTCTGCATTCATGAAACCCGTGAGGACATTGGAAAGATTTGCCATGGACACCATCGACAACCGCTGCTTGGCACGGTCCAGCATAATCGTTGGGGTTCTCTTTATTAAAACTCCCCTTGCAGCATTAGCTTCTGCATCCTCCTCAGTGCTACTGGTTGAGTAAGAATCATGGTCAAGTGGAGCTCCGCCTTCAGGAGAGTACATAGAAACATCAGCGGCTTTGGAATGACCAGAGTGAGAGGGCGGAACAAAACTTGGGCTGCTGGAGCTCTGTGAAAGCATAGAAATGGGTTCTTCTTGTGGAATTGGGGTAAGTGAGTTTCTAAAGCAATGTGACACGTATCCTGTAAGATTCTGAGATGGTCTTTTCTTTCTGGGAGGTGCCACTGGTGCAGAAGGTCTCTTTGGTGGAGTCTCCAATGGAACTCCGTTAGTTACCTTGGTCTCTTCCGCTGACACCTTCTGAACCGTAATCTTCTCCTGTTCTTCCATACTGTCATCTAGGCAAATGAGGGATGCTACAGGAACTAGTGATAAACCATTTTCTGCTTCTCTGGTGTTGCCAATGCTGTCTTCCTCCTGGATTTGTTCATCTGAAGTTTGCTTTTCAGGTATTGTCCGTCGAACTGGTATTGGAGGAACTCGATGTGGAGGTGGATTAATAACCCGCTTTCCTTCTCTGCCCGGAGCTGGTTGTGTGACAGCTGACTTGTTGCATTCAGTGCTTGCAAGAGAAGATTTCGGTCTCTCTTGTTCTCTGTCAACTTGCTCACAGTCATTTCCTTCCCCTTTGTTGGGTGAAGAGGGAGGAGAACTGAGAGCTGCATGAAACTCCTCTTTCAAAGGCTTGGCCATGGCCTTGTGAAGAGAAGTCTCCGGTGCATTGGGAGGACGGGGGCGGAGAGGTGGAGGTCTTTTGAATTTGGGCTGAGCCTGGAGTGGTGCATTGAGACTCTGGGTCCTCAGAACAGGGGAAGAAGAGGTTGGACAGAAGCTGTCACTGGATTCTTCAATGAATATTGGGTTGACATACCAAAGCCGGTCACTGCCGATAGAAAGCTGGATTTCACAGGAACTGCTTTGCCCCTGGCTATCCAGAGAACCACAACCACCAGCGGCATTCTCCAATTCCTCATGACTATTCAGAGCTGAGTTCCAGAAATCTGTGTTACGAGAGAAATGCAAACATTTGAGGATGCAACATTTGCTGATAAACAAATACAAATCATGCTTTATGTATTTGGCACTTGATTCCACTTCAACTGAATTAAACAATACATTTTAGAAAATGCTAAAAAAAAAGAAAGGAAATTTATATTTGAGCAAATTCACTGAAGCCTAACACAGATATTTAATGACAAATCCAAGTCATATAACAAGCCAAATAAAGAACTGGAAGTGACATCACTGTTTATTCTTTTGTACTGCCCTGTCCCAAACACTTTTGACAGGCTGCTAAAAGGGCTTGAGTTATTTTTCAACAAAATACATTTCAGTAGATAGTTCCTTAGACTTCTCTGAAATCTGTGGTCAATTCATGTTCTAATTCTTCACATTCATTATTCACAGACTTTTTGGCTGCATGAGACACATATACGCTTGCAAAAACTAGAAAGTTCAGTGAGCATTTTCATATCGTTGTGGCCATATTAACCCTCTCACTATAAAGCAAGGGGAGTCAGGAATGTACTGAATAGGAGAATTGATTTAATATGTTTATCAATATTTGATATCCACTATAACAGTCAAAAGTTTTGAATTACTTGGACATTCATAATTAATTCTACACCTGGAAAGGAAAGCACTACACAAATCCAAACTATTCGAAGCAGAAGGTCAGCGGGGGTTCTAACTGCATCTTGTGTTGAGCCTCTGGATCCCAACATGGGAAGAGCTTGAGCACAGAACCAGAGGAACATCCTTTTAAACCAATCTTTCCATCAAAGTATTGTTGTTGTTGTTTTTTACCATAAAATAAGTGTAGAGGCAAACTTTTCCCCCCATAAAAATGATTTATAGCTCTTAGTAGGGCCATTTTGTTACTGTATATGTTTGTGTTTGCCAAAATTAAATAGTGTTTCCTTGAAGAATGAGAAGTGTTTATCACCAGGATATTTTTCTGCTAGACCCATTACATTTTGGGGCTTTTAATTGAAACAGTCAAATAATTTACTTTTTAAAATTAAAGTTTTTATGTTTGTGTTTTGCTTATTTGGGAAGAAAGAATGAAAGTACAGAACCTGCATTCACACTCTTTGTCCTGGGTCCAGTAGGCCCGAACACCTTGTATGTAATTTAAATGCATAGAGGGTACAGTGTGGTACATACAGTGTGTGCTCAATAAAAATGAGTTGTGATAAATATTCTTCACAGAAAAAGAACCAAAGCCAGCAAGTTTCAATTTGAAATAATAACTGATCATATAATTTTGCTTTTGATGTAAACCTATATAAGGGTCAAAATAACTCCTATCATCAAATTGTAACAGATTTCAACTGACAGAAAATGATAGAGCAGCATTTAATATCCCAGAATAGCTTGTGTAATCAAGTTTTTATTTCACTATTCATGTAATCTTTAAAAAATGTAAAAATACATCTACCACAAATGTGTTTTTTAATTACTTTAAAACAAATTTTGTATTAATTATTCAACCTTAAGGGAATGTGTGTTTAGTTTTAGTTTAACAAAGTCTTTAACTGTCTGTACACAGTTTCGCAATTTGTTCGGATGATCAGCGATTCATAATAAGAACTATTTCTCAGAATTGGATTCCACTTACTTCCATGTAGTCAATTAGAAAAGAAACAGAAATTCATTTATACAATTTAAGAAATGGTTGCGGCAGGGAAGGGCATCCGTTGCGTAAAACATATGCCAGAGAGTTGGCGGTTCATTCCACTGTGGCGACCCCGAAAGGGAATAAAGCCGACATGAAGATGAATGAATGAATGAATTTAAGAAATGGTTCATTAAACTAACCAATTCATATGAAAATTTATTAGAAATATTAAAATCTATTATTGTAGGTTTGTCTGCAGGTCTGGTCTATTATAAAAAACAAGGATTTTTTTATTTTTGTCAATTTGCAGACCCACACAGATGAGAATAGTGTCAGTTTTTGAACGTCATATTGTCATAAACTACAATTGAACAAACGTGTACGTCCTGAACTACACAAACAAAATAAAATTTATAATAATTTCCAGCACAGTGGAAAATTGTCCATTTTAGTTGTTCATTTTCTCATCACACAATTTCAGGAACTCTATTCTATTCTCCATTTTCTTTTATTTTTTTCTTACCAGCACCAAGAGAGGAGATCACCTCCATATCCTCATACTTAGCCACCCTTTGGATGGCCTGAGGTAACGTCAAAGGGAATGGAAGGATGTCCCTGAGGAGGGTGAACAGATGAAAGCATGAGGACCGAATCCTTTAACACGCTCAAATAACAAAACTCAAAAATGTTGATTTGCAATCTTACCGACTGACGCAGTAGAAAGCAATTAGTTTAAAAATATTCTCAAAGACCAGCACAGACCCATCAAGGTACACCACTGCAGCAAAAGAATAAAACATAGCAATCGATCCAATAGCACACATCAAATTCTTGACATAAAGATGTTGCTTTGCAAAACTTATTTTCTAACAGAGAAACACTAAGACCACTGGAAAGACAGGAAGTGGATAATGGTAAATAGTGAAATTCATAAATTAACCAGGCATTTAAGCAAAAACTACAATTAAACAATGCAAGCTATTTCATCGTTATGGAATTTGGTCAGTAGAGGTGATAGAAACAAGACTGCTTTTTATGGACTTTGAGAATAATCAAACAAATTACACCAACACACCAGGAAATAGATCTATTAAAGGTGGTAGCAGGACATCCTGTCTCTGACACTGCAATGCAGGGTTGGGGGCCGGAAACCAGCAACCAGTCACAAAAAAAGCCCACCCCACCACCAAGCATCTTTCACATTTTTCAAAACCCACATATGATTGTCTTCTGGTAGATTATGCTTGTAAATGTATTATTTGTGTGGAGAGCTGTAAGCTAATGTGTTTCTGAGAGGACTTGTATTAGGCACGAGCAGAACCTTTTTTTTTAATTAACTCAAATAAGTCATTATATGTGAAGCACTCACAGGCTTTTTCTTCCTTCACAAGAAGTTCTTTGACAATGTGCTCCCCCTGCTGATCGGGAAGACGTACTGCAAGAACCATGTTTTTATGGGAAAGATCCCTCCTGACCAGAAAGATCTGCAAAAGCAAGAATGTTTGGTCAGTTATGTGTGCCCGAGTCATCCATGTTTTGCATGCTTGATGCAGTTTTATCTGGTTCCTTACCATTATTGGTTAGCTGCAACCGAACAAGACTAAACTAAATAAATGTAACCACAGTTGCATGACAACTTTTAATGACTAAGTTAATGTAAGATAACATTTTAGAACATGTCTAGCCTCTCTATCCCATTAAAAAGCAATATTACCCTTGCTTTATTTTTAGGACTGAAGTGACTAAAAATAGAAACTTTGTCCTGATTTTTATTTGTTTAATTGTTATTTTTACTGCAATTATTTGCGCCTGAGACACTGCTGACAAAACGCTCTACACCAACTGACTGACCTTCATTCCGTAAAGTAATGGTTACCACTTGTTTTTCTTTACTTTGCTGCATTTTTCTTGCCATAATACAAATTCTATTGATCTATTCAGTGGGACTATCAGCTGTGTATCTACCTGACTTCTGCACAACACAACTGATGGACCCCATTTATAAGGCAAGAAATCCCACATACTAAACCTGACAGGGCTCACCTGAGAGCATTTCAGGAGACTACATCTTGAAGATCATCAAGAGAACGCCAAAAGTGTCCAAAGCGTAATCAAAGCAAAAGGTGGCTACTTTAAAGAAGCTAGAATGACATATTTTCAGCTGTTTCACACTTTTTTTTATTAAGTATACAATTCCACATGTGTTAATTCATAGTTTTGATGCCTTCAGTATGAATCTATGATTTTTAATTTTCATAGTCATGAAAATAAAGAAAACTTTTGGTCTATATATATATAGACTGAATCTGTGTCAAGAAACCGTTCATGTTTAAAAGCAAATGGGAGAAAAGTGCATTCTTAAATAAAAGGTTCACTCTTACCCCAGGAATCTCCTTGCTCAGTATAAGCCTGGCCCTGTCTGTCTTAGTCCCCAGCTGAAGCCACACTGGACACGTCTTAATCAGTTTTTCCAGGACACTTATCCCTGGAGCCACAGGTTTACAGGTCTTGACAGACTTCGGGACCGGTTGTTTAGAGACTACAGGAGGAGGTGGTCTTGGCTTAGGAGGAGAAGAGGCTCTGGAGGTGGGAGGTGGAGGAGGTCTGGGTAGACCCGAGGAACCTTTAGGTAAAGCAGAGGAAAGGTTTGCTGGAAGTGGAGGTGTAGGTACCGGAGGAGACATGGACTTGAGGAGGACCGGTAAGGGTTTGGATTTCAGCTCTGGAGAAATAGAGGCTGGAGGGGTGGCAGAGTCCAAATATGGGCTGTCAGAGATGTCGACCAATGGGAATGTTGGTGAACAACTAATGGAAGAAGGAGGACTTGGAGGATGGCCTGAGGTTTGTGAAGGGAAAGATGTCGGTACGGGTGAAGGAGTGGTTGGGGGGTTTGGTTCAGGGAGACCTTGGGGTGCAGCAGGATGGTCAGGAGAAATCACAATGCCTGTTGTAGGAAACCAATAGGTTTGAGGAGAATGAAGTTGCAGAAAATCTATTAGCAAAAACAGTCACTTGGTAAAAACTCTTATGAGATTTTTGTTGTTATATGATATCACACAACCTAGTTTTACTGACATTTATAATATGCATGAAGCCATACTAGTCAGGAAGATGTTGCCTTTTCATCAGTGTCCTCTGTTGCATTTTAGAGCTATTAACAAACCAATAAATTAAAATTGTTTATACATAGATGTTTAAACAAAACTGATTTTTAAATCAAACTATTTACCTTTTTAAGTTACTGTTTTCAAGATATCAATATATCTTATCAAGCATGTTAACATCCACCAGCATTTCCCTGGAAACCAAAATAATGTTTTCAGGATAATCATCATCGTAATTTTCATGCAGTTTGGTTTCGCACTAGGCGTTGGCACTGATTCACCGGTTTCTGTTTCTCGTGCTTGCTTAGAAATGCAGGGTCATCATGTTCAAGTATTCATAGTAATAGGGATTTAGTTAAACATGAATAGAGTAGTTTGACTGTATAAAGAAACATGTAATTGCAAACCGTTTGCAATGATATTAACTTGAAATCAGAATATTATTGGACAAAAGTACAATGAAATTTGTGTTAACTGTACCAAAAAAAGTATAAATAAAAGGTCTAAAATGTAAAATTAAAACAAATAGGACAATAATAATATCAACACTTTGAGTACATATACTGAACAACATGCTATTCCAATTGAGAACCTTATTTTAAAATGTTGCTTTTTGTTGTATTTTAATTAATGCAGGTCAAAATAAGTTCAATGTAAAGTGTCTTTTATTCCGAGCTTCATTAATTAAAAGCTGTCACTTCATTTTCAGAAATATCTGAAACTTTTGAACAGTAGTTTTCATTTTAAGTTTGAAATTTTCAACTTGAGGAGAATATTTTTGAAGGAGTTATTTAAACATCTTTCATGGCTTTATCTAGTTGAGAAAAGTATGTTCTACTACAGTATAATCAATATGAACTATTACCTTAGAAACATGTTAAAAGTGTGTACACACTCAAAAATAGGTTTACTTCATTTTAATGTTGACACCCTTAAAATAATTCAAGCTGAAAGCATTTTTAACGTTTTTCCTAGACTTTATTGTTGAACCTACAAGTGAAGGTCTCAAACTCATCAAACTTTTTCCAGTGTTTAAAAAGCAAAAGGAAACCATTGTTTATATTTACACTTACTCTCAGGATGCTCCATGTTCTATGTCCAAACAGCTGTTTTCATCATACGGTCCTCAAATTCGACATTCCTCCTTGTTTGGCATCACAAATATTCCCCCAGAGTGTGATCCAGTGTCCAGCAAATCCTCTCCTCCATATTTTCACTTCTGTTTTTGACTTTTCTCTCTTTGGAAACTCATCCCAAACTCTTACAATCCTTTTGCAAAATGAGAGTGTCCGAAATCCGCAAATATTGGGAAATCAAAATAGAGAATCTGCAACGTTCACGACTTCTTTTCACATTTTCTCTCTCGACTTCCTGTCAGCGATGTGTTCAGGAAGAGGCTGTCCAGGGTGGTCAGACCACCCCTTAACATCCACCACCTCTCAAACGCACAACTAGGCTAAACAAACAGCAAAAATCCAGCCCACTTTAACATCATTCTACCCATTTTACCCTGAAAGCACCATAAACAATGTCTACAGAGCAGCCTTGAAACAGAACAGAGAGGAGGATACTCCCCCTCCTCCCCCAACAGTCTGAACCATCTCAAGCTAAACAACTCCAGATGTTCAGGAACCCCAAAAGAACTTCCAGAAGGTCTGCAATCCGACATATGGTTAGTCTTACCAGAGGGAGAGGAATGGCATCCCATGCACTCAATGCTCTTAATCACCGAATCCATAATATTTATGAAGAACATCCTCTAGACAATTTAAAGCAGAACATATCTTACACCACCAGACAACAATTTAGGAGGCAATCATTTTGAAGCTGCCAAAAGAATGGAGTTCACTTTTAAATGCTTAGTTTTCAATTGGAGAGTTTTGAGACATCGACCCATAATGTAACCGTTCTCATTTAATGGCCAAATCAAGTTTGTATTTAAAGATAGTGGTTAAAACAGAAAAAAAAAATTAAGAATGAAAGATCAGATGTGAATTAATTCAGAATGCTTTATCGTTATTTAAATTTTCGGACTTTAGGCCAGAGAAATTTAAGTCTATTAAATTCTACCAAATCATTGGCCTGATATGTTCTATCGATCCAGCAACAAATCTTTCTCTCAGCCTGTAAGACAGACTAAGAAAATTTTATAATGTGTAAACCATCAAGAATAAAGCTTACTACGTAGCTCTAGCCATTAACGTCTTTACCACTGCCCCATCTTTATCTGCGTAGCAAGATTCTGCTCCTCAAATTTAAAAGAAACTCTATTTTGGAAGGAATCAGTAAAGATACCTAGCATGACAGGGTAACTTTGAACCTGAGCTCTTACCAGCAGATGTTTCCTGTTAGTGGGGTGTGACAAATGAGCGTTCACAATCACATTTGTTGCATTGCCCCAAAGACCACAAGTGTTAATATTGTGAAAGAGTGTATGCTGACTGATGTTCAATAGGTTAATTTAAGTGTTGTGCAAATGTCACAGGGACTGATCATTTTAAAAAATGCTTTACGATTTCCATTGAGTCTCAGAAAAAAGGAAAAAGCTTTTTGCATGGAAGGAAGTTGAATGGATTCAGGGTAAGTGATGACTGGCGTGGAATCTTGGAAGGGGGTTGGGTCCAGGAGACTCAGTCACTCTTTCCACTCATACAGCTGCTGCCAGTTCAGCAGAAACATGGAACTTTCCAAACTTCGCAGCATACCAATACATTGCTACAGTCTCAAATGTTAAAACCACAGGAATTTTTTAATTGGCGTGAAAACACTTTATGGATATTTGCACTCATTGGGAAAATGAAGAGCTGTGTCCATTTTTAGCACATGCTTATAAGCCGCAAATCATAAAACAATCCTAGCAACAGCCATACAAAAGAAATGACAGAAAACATGCTTCTTCCATGTGCTTTTGCTTTACACAGCAGACATCAAGATGCAGCTGTCGGATAACTGTTCATCATCAGCTGTGGCTCATTGAAATACATTTGGGTTGGGTTAGGAGTCAGGCTTGTTAAACAATTGTGTCTCTAAGGGAGGAAAGGGTAAAAAGGGAACTAAATGCATCAGTGTATTAAGAATAATCGAATAGGTGAAAGACTATGACAAACATAAACATGGGAAGTAATCCAATAAATCTCCAAAATGACATTCCAGGTAGAGGTCAACGAAAGTTCCCCGAAAGGCTAACTCTCAAAAACTATTTCTCTAGCTAGTTCCACCTTCGAGATGGCGAGTACGGCCTGATGCTCCCTCCTCTGGTCGGTATGAGAGAATTAATTGCACGATTGCCCAATGAAAATTAAGTCTATACTTAAGGTCAGGGCGGAGGAGGACCCACTCAGCACCAGACTACTGATGGGATGGACTTAGGTTATGGTGTTTTGCAGGGTGTTCCCATAGTGACCGACTGATAGGGAACGTAATGGTTAGTTTCGTAACCCCCGTTCCCCAAATAGGGAACGGAGACTTATGTCCCCACCCACAACCGTAAGGTCGTGAGTAAGACTGGTTGCCTAGGGGGTGAGTACGGCTTCAGCTTCACAATAGGAGTGTCTCGCTTGCATCCGCTTTATGCGCGATAACGTGACCCTTAGCGCGTTCACTGATTGGGATTTTGAAACAGTGTGGAAAGAGCAGTCTTCACCGATATAAGTCTTCTTTATTACGAAATTAACCATTACGATTTTGACTCTTTGGAACCTTAAAAGAAATCAACTATTTAAAATTTTTGTTTTAAGTGACAGTAGTTTTACATTAGAAGATCAGATTTATGCAGGACTTTTTCCACTTCAGATTCCGAACACCTATCCCTGAGCGACAGCCTTTTTAAAGAAAATTCCATGATTCTATCTACTCTTGGCTGGATTGATGCAATGCAATTTTCTTGCTCCTCTGCAAATGGTCCAGGATTCAGCTGATAGCCTTTTAATTTGAGCATCCAAACAGGACCATGCACCAATACTGTGTACATGTTTTTTAAACATTTAAAGTTCTTACCATACCATATCTCTCTGATCCTTCAGGTCCTGACAGTTAAAAGAAAGCTTAGAGACAGAGCCTTTGCGGTCACTGCTCTTAAACTCTGGTGTTCCTCACCCCTGAATCTCAGATAGGCCCCCCTCACTGTCCATTACTGATAATCAAACACAACTTATTTTTTTATTCGTAGATTTATTTTTAGATTATATTAATCTCCTTATAAATGTGTACTTTTAGTGTTTTGAAAATGTTCTGTAATTCTAATAATCTTATTTGATGGATGATACCTTGTATTTGTTTCACTATCTTTTGTTGTTATATTACATTCTGTCAATTTTAACTTGATTTGCATCAACCACAGCTGCTTCAAGGCACAACATAAATTATAGTTGAGTGTTAAATATAGGCTTGATCAATCTGTGAAGCAAACACTGTCGTCCTGCACTCAAAAATCATGTTAAACTTTACGTTAAGCAAGAGGGTGCACTACAGGGACTATCTGCGTTACACCATTTAAGAAATTTGTGAGCCATATTGTGGCCAGCAATATATTTTACAACCATGGTTAACAATTAATTAACATTTTCGTAAATTCATACACAATTGTTTGCATGGCACTAAACAAAAATCGTTCTTAATAGTATTTGTAATAGTTTTTAGTTGATCCATTTACTATACTGTTAAATTAGGCTCAATAGTCTTACAGTCATGCACAATATCAGATAACACAAACTAAACATTCAATTGGCTCAATCGTTTGGCCTGTTTGTTTGAGATTATTTGAAAGCGGAAAAATAAGTTCCGCTACATTCAAGCAAAAAATAGGAAGTAGGTAAATCAAGATTATTGCGGAACATGACTGATGTAATGATGGTGTCAGGGATAACAGAACAGGGGATGGACGAGTCAATTTAAGATCTCTATTATTTTAGAACAAACTTCATTTAAAACCACTATTAAACGTGAAACAGTACACAAAAGTCATGTAGTTGAATATAACATCTTCAAACATATAAGATCATGAGCAAACCAAATTGAAAAAAAAAGAATAAAAATTTCCAAGGAGAAAAACTATTTTAAAACACGCAACTCGCCCTTCGTGGTTTGGTGAAATTTTCATGCAGTGTTACAGCAGCCTCTGCTGGCTATGAAAAAAAATATAATAACAGTCAGCATAAGTGTGTTTGGTGTATAAAGAAGTCAATTACAGTAGTTTAGCTGAAAGTGAAAAACAAAATATTATTAAAATAAAAATTATACTTTTATAAAGAAAAACTGATCGCCTATTTTTTTCCTAAACATTTTTATGGCAATATTTGTAATGATATCCTGCAACTATCATGTATCAATTCTGTGAACTTGATAATCGTTATTAGTAGGATACATGATTGTGGTAACTGTAATGTATTTTGAATTCTCTGCCTTGAATATAATGCTCTTATTTTGTTCATTTTATTACTAAAGAAACTGTTTTTTTTATTCCTAAAAAAACCTAGTGTGAAAATGGTTGCATGGGCTTTTAAAACGTACAGAACTAAACCGGCCTTCCATCATCTCACTTTATCATTTAACATTCATTAAATAAGCAAATGTAAAGCAACGCTGATGAAAAATCTTGACTGCACAATCACACCAAGACCAGAAAGAAGTTTAGGAGTGATTTACAGAGAAGACATCTTGAATAAGAATCTTGTGGAGTGGGTATTGCAAGTACGGCAGTAAAATTGACATTGATAAAATGCACATCCACTGCCGTACCTACCAATCAGGAGCTTTCTAGAAGAAGTCATATGATGGAAACCAACAATGTTGGAAGACAGATTTCAATGGCTGAAAAAGCAAGTGAGTAGAACATTTTAATTTTCAATAACCCATTCAGGAAAATTGCGCACATTTTCCAATTCTCCTCTAGCTGTCGGAAAAGCATCCGATTAACCTGCAGTCCATTGAGAAAAAGAGCAATTGGTATGGTTGTCTCATTACATTTTCACTATTATAGCACTTGTTTTCTGATACATTTTAAACCTGCATTTAAAAAAAAGGTGAAAATCCCCAAAAAGTGAAACCAGATTTACTAGAAATAGCTAATACATAACTTGAAATGTCCTATTGCGGCACTGAACAGTAATGTAAATTGTTACAATCAAATTTAACACTACTATAAACTTTGCTTAACACAATAAACAGGACTAACGTTATTCACAAGGCCCATTAATCAATTTCAATATTTAAACATAAGTATAATCAGTCTCAGAAATAGATTAACAACAGCAACAACACAAGGTTACCCAAACTTGCATTAGATAACGGCTATAAAGGATGCAATGACAGGCATTAGAGGTTCATGTACAAGTCTTTGGCTCGTTATTCTGAGGAGTAAAAAGAGAAGTCACATCAGCTCAAGCAAAGGGAGAATCGAATCCATCACCATCTTGAAAGACGGACTATCAATTTTTTCTTCCAATGTCAAAAGTTTATATTCTATGTAATATTTTTAGTATAATATGGATTAAGGTGTGTTTGAAAGTGTTCATCTATTTACAATAGCATAAAGACTGCAACAAAAGGCACAGACGGCATTTGTAGGATTTGCATCACTTGCAGCAATTCATTAATGGTTGAAGAGAAACAGCTTGTGATGATGTGTGTGCAATCATCTTTTGATCAAACAACCAGACTCCCGACTGACTCAAGCTGGCAGCGTTCACTCTCTACAGAAGTTTGTTGGCTCGCGTGTTGGCTTCATCGATGCGAGCCTTATTCATATCAGCCTGGGGAGAACAATTGTTAATGAATTATTATTATGGAACATTTATTCCTGATACAACAGAAAAAACTGTGTCCAAAAACCTGATCAATCTTGAACTGAAAATTGCAGTTGCTGAAACACTTTTATTATATTACCAGGTAAACCATGTGACCGACGAATGACTGATTTGCACTTTTAGCACAGAGAGAATTTACAGTACATTTAAAGATGATCAGATGCTGAGGTTCTAACTGTCATGTGGCTTCAAAAGAATGTAAAAAAATATGAGTTATCAGGCTGAATTGTTTACACAAAGAAAAAAAAAACTAGTAAATGAAATACTATGTTTTGTGTATTTAGATGTATTTTTGCATGTTGAATATTTTATCTACTGGATATTTTCATTAAAATAAATTTTGATAACTTAAACCCATTTGGTTTCAGAGCTTTAAGCCTGTTTATTGATCCTGTACATAAGGGCTCCCCAATCCAGGTCCTGGAGGGCCACAACCCTGCATAATTTAGTTGCAACCCTACTGTAGTATGCATACTACTCTAGCTTCAGCCAATCAGAGGACCCTAAATAGTGCAACAGGTGTGTTACATGATGGTTGAACAAAAGATTTTGCAGGGATCCAGGCTTCCAGAACCAGGTTTTGAGACCCCCTACTGTACATTCTCATATTAGCACAATTCACCCACAGTCTCTTTACCTTATCTGTAATGCGGTCTATGGTCTTGTTCTGTTTGTCGATCTCGTTGCCCATGTCCAAGGCCAGATTTTTGAGATTCCCAATGATGTTACCAACCTGATCCAGATTCTCCTCCATCTCATCTTCCCTTGCATCATTTGTGACTCTTGAGGGAAAAAAAATGCACCAATTAAGAATAGGAGTTATCTTGATATTTTGCACAAAAAATTAAATATAAAAGAATTTTCAGAATGGTAAATATTAACCAATTATGCAAAATAAGTTTGAAGATCTCTCACTGACTAACTGCTGCGTGGTGACAAAACAAATAAACATTTATTTAAGTGCATAATTCAATAACTGATAGAAATGGTTATTTAAAATAATGATTTTATTAATCCTTGGATAGCTGAACGAATATGTATTGTTTTACAATTGCAATCAATGTTGTTTAGCTAGCAAATAATTCTTATTCTTCGACTCTAAAACTTATTTTGTTTTACGTCTCAACAGTGGCTGAACACATGACCAAAGAACACACTTTCATTGGTTCACCACGAGTATTCGGCTAGAGATAAATCAAGGCAATATGCTGGGCTAAAGTTTTTTTTTCACTTGCACCCATCGCTCGGCCAAATGCATGAACCCACTGTTTTGACTCAAGGCATGTTTGTACTCAAAACTTCACACAAAAATTTTCGAGATGGCCTTAAATATTATTAACAATGAACTGTTCAACATTATAGTGGTTGCAAAATAAATATGCTAAACAAGTATTCACACGGTCATCCTGTAGGCTACATCTTTAATCAATTGGTTTTGCCTTTACAAAACACTTTAAAAAAATGTATCACATCCTCACCTTTTGATGTAAGGGCCAGACGCACCCCCTGATCCTCCCGAAACAGGCTGTCCATTACGAACAGCTGTTGGTTGGCTGGACACCACGCCCCCTTCTTTCCTCTCTGTGCTGGAGCTGTCACTCCCTGTGCCCCAAGTCCTCTTATATCTCCCATCATTCTCAATAGAACTCACTCTGAAAGATTATTTTCATAATACACTCTTATCAAAACCAATGTAGAATATGTTCCTCTAATGTGCACGTTATTGCAAATACTGAACATGAAATATCTAAGCACTGATGTTAAACAAACCTGTCACACGGGCACACGCAGAGCCCGCAACATTTAGACAGATCAGTAAGATTCTTCTCGGCCTGCCTCATGTCCTGATTGATCTGGTCCATTCCTTGATCGACTCTTCTCAGTTGCTCTAGTCAAGAACAAATAAAGCCACATTTAAACAAGAGGATTATAACTGAGCAGTGCAGCTTCTTCTTGGTTTGATATCCAGATTCAGTGAAGAGATTAGCATGCTAATCTCACCTCCCTGCTCATCCAGCATGGTCATTGTTTTGACCCCGGTCTCCCGACTCTAAGAAAGAAACAAGACTCTGTCAATCAAACAAGCAGGAATGTTGCAGAGAGCAAATATTAATAATAATTATGATGTCACAGGTGCCCTTACCTCCTCAGCCATCTGCAGCATCCGCCGAGTGCTTTCAAGCGACTAAAGACAAAAATACAGATTCGAAAATTAGCCGCCGTTTTTACAGTAACATCGGTTTCTACTGAATATATCAATTTATGATCTGCATGCAAAAACTAAAGGATGAATTCTGGTTCGTTTGTCTTTTAAACGCAGAAAGAATATGATGCAGGTTATCAGAAAAAAGCAAAGACCGCATTTGGAACAAGTACGGACCACAAGACAAAATACATGTACAATAGTACGGTTTACCAACAAGATGGAGGAGTGTGGATACTTAACTTTTTCAAAATTGTTATTAAAAATGATTGAAAATATAACAACATGGAGTATTGTCACTGCTGTAAACACATGTACCCCTGATCACACAGAGAGCTTTACAAAGAGCACATATTACAGCCTCAGGTGACTCCCTTCAGAAGCGGAAGCAAAGAGAAAAAGAGAAGAAAACAGTAGTGAGAAAAGTGAGAATCAGACCATTTATAGAGTTTTAAGTGCAAAAAGAATCAATAAGAACCCTGACACATCAATACAAACCTGCCAATAGAGCTTTTTTTTTTTAGTTAATAAATTAAGAAAGCAAAAAAATTATAAACTTAAAATTGTCCAAACAGTTTGTAATACAGCAAGTGTCACCGTGGGTAGTAATAAAAAGCCAACCCTTTAACACTGATAGAGTCGCTAGCTAACCTGCAGACCAGGGGCCTGTACCATGAATGTGGCTAAACAAACCGAATAGTACCGGATCGGTTTTGACTCGACAAAACCTAATCGTTTCAATCAGGCTTAGTTGGTACCATGAAGCAGCTCATCAACTTTCTTTGTCGAGTCAGGCTTTGATCCTGAAGCTATGATTAGTTTACAAGCGTGTGCATGTAAAAGGCTGACATAGGCAGTGAATAGTTAATCACGATGAACATGGATAGAGCCAAAAAAAAATTATCTGCGGAAGAGGAGCAAGTGATTATAGTTAGAAAATACGATGAGTATTTCATATATTACATGTATTTTTGTGTCGTAGTAATACTTTACTACATGAAGTATTACAAAAAATTGCTGATTTCGTAAATACGATATCAAGGAAGCACATTTTCTGTTGAATGTAAAATTGAGAAAAATGCGTGATTGCGTTTGATAACAACATATTGATGACAGCATATTTTTGTCATGTTAACATTTTTATGGTTGTATTACAATATAAATAATTTAATGTTTATTTCTATACAAATGTATGTTTAAATTTAAAAGGTCTATTTAATTATTTTCCTTTTTTTTGGAAGATGTAACCCAACCTCAATGCAAAACGATCTTGGCAGCAGATAAAAATTAGGCTCTAGAGCAGGTTAGTTGTATAACACACCATCTGCGGAACAGTAAGGGCATGACTTCTGCGTCACATTCTGTATGTGAGAAAAAGCTTCCAAATGTTAGATTTCCCTTCAGCAGAATATCTGTGTCTTTCATGCAAATACGAGTCAGGAAATACTTACGGATTTTATCCGTCCCTAAATACTCGCCTCAATTGAAGTGTAATTTGCGCACAAATATACGCAGGTTTAAGAAGAAAATGTGGTGTTAATGTTACAAACACGGTATTACATCACTTAAATGTTCATTTTATAACCACTAATTGGACAAACATAAGCTTGCGATCGCTTATACTGAACATAGCCTGCTCTAGAGAAGGTTAGCCGTGTGGCGCAAGTAATCAGGGTGACAAAGATTTATTAAATCCTACATCCTTTTATAGTACCCAAAATCCAGGATTGGTGCAAACTAATGATAACTTACCTGGCTAAAAGTTAATCTGGCTTCATGGTACAGGCCCAAGATATAAACAGACAAAACTAAACTAAACGATTAATAACTAGACTAACATAAAAATATTCAGTAATAAAGAATTTCAGTGACTGGATGCTACTATATACCTAGCTCGATCGATGGATTCTCAAACTAATCGATGGACTCTCAAACTAAAATTTCCATTAATCTGGCTACACAGGGTGTCTGCAGGTTTCATAAGGTACATTTTTAGACCATTAAGAATCAAATTTAAGAACTACGTCATGACATTAAAACACACACAAAACATTTTTGCATAAGAAACAGTATGCTTGAAATACAACGTTTGAATCCCTAACTGTCATTTTAACAACTATTAACATTTAGGAGCATTATCTCAATCTCTGGCAACTCTAACCATCACTTTTACAATTTTAAGTGTTTTCTTTAACTATGGAAGCGCTAAATGTCACTTTTTTCTGTTTTTGAAAAATTTCTGTAAGCTTTCTCAAACTCTGGCAAACCTAATCATCATTTTTACAATTTTACTTTTAGCATTTAGGAGCATTTTCACAATCTCTGTCAACATCAAAACAACAACAAAAAAAATCGGCTAAGTTTTACTTGGACATCAAAAAAATAAGACATGTGAAAAATTATTTAAGACCTACAACAGTGGATTTAAGGTCTTTTTATGTTTTAGACTTTTTGAGACCCCAGGGAAACCCTACTACAGCACATCCAGACAGAGAAGACGCCATCTTGTATCTCTGAGTCCAGCATCATCGCAGCGAAGACTATGTTATAGCTTTTTAATCCTGCAAGCCAGGTTTTCTTAGCGATTGAAAAAGCCTCTCAACATGCTTCATTCGAGCTCCGCAAAGTATTGAGTTTTTCAGGATGAGCAACACAAGCAAAATCTAAAGCAACAGTTAGCCAAACGAACATATTCTAACTTTGAAGAGATGATGCTTTAACCCTTTTTATTCCTCTCAAGGGTTAATGCTAACATCAGAAACAGATTTTAGAGCTAAAATGTTATATTTGTTTTAAATATTTGAATTGCCATCTGTACTATAGGACCTTGAAAGTACACTTTAATAAAATTCAGTTCATGACCACAAATGGATTTTTTCCAGATTTCAGTCATACCTCATCTGTAACTTGATTGGCTCTCATGGTGATGTCCTCCACACTCATGTCAGCCATCTTGCTGGTGTCTACGTTTACCACCGCACCTTTGGCCTTAAGCTCTACACTCTGTGGTCTGAAGGTCAGAAACAAAGTTAGACGTTAAGGCAATAATTTCTTTCAAAAACAAACCTGCCAAGAGAACAAGCTTTCCCATGGAAATCTACCACCTGGATTCAGAAGGAACTCAACAGCATTACTCAGTCCAATTTTGCTCAATAAATGTTCGTATGAAATGCTTAAAAACACAATCTATTCTAACTATATTTTCCTGCAATTTTTTAAATCTTAGCATTGCTCATTTGAAAGCAAGTTGACTGTTTATCAAAAATAAAGTTTTGATGTGCCTCCATGAAAGTTGCAATCAAAAGATTTTAAATAAACTGTAGTATACGGATGCATCATCAGCATCCAAATAATCTGACATGACTCATTTAATGTAATTTATTCATTTTTGTTGTAAAGACATTTACAGGAGCATCTTTGAAAGAAAGGGAAAAGCGTGTGGTCATATTACACAGATATTATGCAAGGAAATTGCCTCAACTGTAAAGAGCAAAATTGGAACGGAGTATGTGGAAAAAACCCTGATAATTTGCTGATGAATTATATTTTTAAAATAATTAACACCAAGAAGACATTTTGTAAACAGCACAGACCTTGCCATTGTTTATGGCATAACCAATTTTAACATTTCCTGTACTTTGTTTTATACTTGTCACTTCTGTTAGAATGCAATGTCTGCTCTGTTAAAGACACTCAATAGTGTGAAAACATGTGAGAAACAAGGAAGATGTTTCATCTCAAGTGATCAGCGTGCTGAAAACCCAAAAACCCTGATGTTTTATAAATCAGTAAACTAACCGTTCACATTTCAATTGCACCAATAACACTTGCATTAAGACTTTGAAAAACAACGTTTGTAATAAGATGGACTTCTCTCCTCTTCTTTCTTGTAACTGTAATTTGTAATTAAATTGTATTTAAAGCAATGTTATGGTCTAAATAATAATTTTATATGCATAAACATCATAAGCATATACTGAGTAAAGAAGTTTGTTATCGTATAGCTCCCAAAGCAAAAAAAAAAGTACTTTTTTTACACTTTTAAAAATATACATTAGATAAAATACAATTTTATTGGAAAGTAAAACTCGTTTAAGTGTACTTAGTTTATATCGTTATATATATATATATATATATATATATATATATATATATATATATATATATACACACACACATGTTTTTTTTACTTTAAGTTGATACACTTCAGCATATAAAAGTATACTAAATACTGGTAAAATTTCGCTTTTCTACAATATATTTATATTTAAATATATCTAGCAAAAAACTAGTTGCTCCAAAATAGCATGCTTCAAGCTAACTATTCATGAATACAAAGCTTTAAGAACACAAAAGTTATGTTAAAATTAAGTACACTTACTACAATAATTTTTCACCAGGATATCTCACATGAATTATGCTACAAACTAACAAAGTGCTAATCAATTTAACAGAGGCCTGTCTGCAGAAAGTAAGCCGCTATATTTCCTTTATTTATTCAACCTTTCCTCTTTCAAAAGCTGTCCATTGGGGCACATATAAATACAAACAGACCAATCAGCCATTACATCCAAAACTAAATATTTTCATCGCTTATATAATAATCAATAACACTTATATATAACACAATAATAATACATAAACATACAATAACTAGGTTAAAATCAACAATAACTGTCTTTACCAGGTAACAGACTTGCATATAACCACTGAACATTTAGTAAGGGAACTAGTATGACATCCCTTCTGTTAACGTACATTTAGTAAAATAAAAGTTAAATTAAGAGGAGTTAATTTTAATCAGGCATTTTACCATTTTACCATCTCCAATTAAACAATCATAAAGTGCAATCATGAGCAAGATGACCTTAAGAAAATGCCTTTCCAGTTTGTCAACAAAAACCAGTTTCTCGAGGTTACACCATGACGTCACGTCTCTCCCAAAAGAGCCAATGAAACACTTAAGAGCACAAACTGAAATCAAATGGGAACTAATCTGCAAGACTCCAACGTGAAACTTGATATTATTAGCCACGCCAACTTTGAGGAAACTGTTTACATCTGTTCCAAAGACAAGATAAAGTAAAGCTAAAACATGTTTACTCCTGATGAGAAAAAGACTCCACTTTTACACACCACGACAGAAGAACAAAGCAGAGTTGTGGCAGGTAAACAACGTTATGTTAGTAACTTCACAAAGAATGTAAGTTTGGTAGCTCCTGGTATTCCCAGGTCCATTGGATCCCATCACCAATGAAATTTGAGGTCAGGTTTTATACTCACGGTTTACTCATGGTTGTTGACGTTGTTCTTTATCGTTAACTTACTAACAGAGTGTGTTTGTTTTATTAAATCCTGTCCTTTTCAGTTGGCTTCGTGTTCAGTTCCGCTTTGGAGAAGTAGAAACGCTTTACCATCCTCTTTTTTGCTAACGCAGGGCGCGACCTGGAGCTCAACGGTTCACTTGCTAAATTACTTACGATATAGAAGTTGAATCCAGGGAAGATTTAAGATCGGATCGTCTTAAACCAAACTTCAGGATGTGGTTACTGTCCACGGTGTCCAAACTATTTCCGAAATTCCTTCAGACGAATCATAATGGCAGTGGGGCGCATGTGCGGTCATATGACAGGCTGCTTGCTGCGCATGCGTTGACTAACTACGCAAATGCCGTTAAGAACTTTTTTTGTAATACCGACAGAAATGGCTCATTTTAACGTTCGTTGGACTAACTATGTGGACGATTGTGTTACAGAAACGAATATAGTTCCTAAAAAATAAAATAACAAGAAGGATGCCATAATACAAATGTTAACATCAACATGTCTCTAAAAATACATAGATTATATTTATTTTACACATTTTAGATTTTTGGTTGTGAATTCATTAGGTGTATCTGTGCATTTGGAATATACGGGATACAGTAATGTATGTATTTTATTCAAATAATCACAACAAATCACAAACATAGACTAACATTAGAAATGTGTATTATTATTATTATCATCATTATTATTTTGTTTCCAAGTGGTCACTAACGTGTTTATGATTGGTTTCGTGCATGTTGACGTCATCTCTGTGATGACGAAAATCCCGGAAGTGCCTCTTTAGTAAACTTGCTTGTCAGCTGGATCAACTTTAAGGCTGCCCAGTCCCTCCGATAACGTGTTTCAAACCATGTGAGAGTATTTTCTTCAGCACTAGAGTCTGTGTTCACGAGGTATGTGCGTTTATATGAACTGTCTCGCACTTTTGTTTACGTGTTTTTCCGCTGCTTTTAGATCTTTCAAGCCATGTTGTTCACGCCTTGTTTAACTCGAGTAACTCAAATGTTATTTACATGACCAAAATGGCATTTTGTTGCTTGGGATAACCATTTTAATTCAATCACGGCTATATTTATTTTATCAATGCAGTCACTATTTAGCATCTCATGAACCTCTTTAGTCCTATAACGGATTAGTAGTCCTCGACTGGGGTCATAACTGTCGTCTATGAGAATGTTATTGTAACAACACAGTACACTTTGATAGGAGCTTTGTGTAGTTGTATATTATAACAAATCTGTCTTGTTCTGATATAGCTTTGATTTGCTTAGTCTGTAAAAATGTGTCTCAATCCATAAATGGGTCGTATGGTCTAAAAACTTGTCTGACTAGTATCAACGTATTGTTGCTGTCTCTCAGGTAAAAATGATCACAAACCAAACTTTCCTTGCGTTATACTTAATGTAATTTTGATGTATATTTTCACTTGATTGCATCGCATCTTAATCATTATTATTTAATAATATGCATTATTTCATCTGTTTTTGTATTTGGGCAGTTTTTCTTCAGTTTAACCCAAGACAGTTTATTTTGTGGCAAATCAGCTCTATGCGGTGAAGGTTTGTTGTAAATAAGCACACATATTATCAACATGTATTGTTTACATTATAAAATTCAATACACATTAAGAAATTGCATTCCATTCAGTATTCTCTGATTCCGTTACACATTTATGGGTATATACAATTTTTATTTATCGCTTAAGTTGAAAGATGAAAGTGACCAGTTGGCCATATATAAATATATATTTTTATTTATTTATTTATTTATTAGTGGTGGCGGCTTCGGATCACAAGTCGATCTCCTTATCCACTAAACCGCAACATTAAAATACGGTTCTTTGCCAAGAGACATAATTAAAGATTGGGAGACATAATTTTAGATTGCAATACAAATTGATAATTCTCTGCTCAACCATACAAAAAATATGCAACACTTGAACTTCTCTGCCATTTAAAGGCATAAAAAAGTTAAACAATTTATTTTGAAACACATATTACGGTCATAAAAATGTTTGGTCTAAATTAGTTATGAGATATTTGCTAAAACCTTTCACTTTCCTCTCAAATACGCAAAATAAAGACAGACTCAAACCTGGCTAATTTAGCTTTATGTTAGCTAAGAGTGGTTTGAACTTTGTACTAATACTGATTGTGCCTGCCGATGGTTCTGAACCACTGAATTAGCTTGTAAACATTTTGACACCTCTGTTCAACATCTCATACACTAAAATGGTTGATGTGTTACAGATTGTGAGGCTGACGCAATGGAAGAAAAAGCTAAGAAACGAAAAAGTCCCAAACCATCTGCTACCCAACCTCCTCCTCCAGTCACTGCACGAAAAACCAATTCGACCGGCAGCAAAGCCTTTGGTGTCGGTGGCACCAGTCAGAGGGCAAAGTATCGAAAGTGAGTGTATTCTAGGATCAGATTAAGCTAATATAAATGCATTCTCTGGTGTAAAAATAAAGAAGAAATGTTCACATTTGTTTGTAGAGGAGCGAGGGACAAGCCGAGGCCTCAGAGTCAGCCAGGTAAGAGCAACCAGGCAAGCCACATCCAGCACACTTTTCTCACAGACGTCTCAGACGTTCAGGAGATGGAGAAGGGTCTGCTCAGCCTGCTTAATGACTTCCACTCTGGAAAGTTGCAAGCTTTTGGTAAGTATATCAAACTAGCAAGCTGTCATTATTATCCATTAAGGTTTTATTCACTCAGATCTCTGATTTAGGAAATGAGTGTTCTATTGATAAGATGGAGCATGTGAGAGAAATGCAGGAAACCCTGGCTCGCCTCCACTTCGACCTGTATGGAGAAGTGGACGAGCTGCCTGAAGACCAGAGGAAGTCTGCTTATGACACGAACATGGATAAACTTTTATTAAATGTAAGCAGTCTTGGTTTGATTATAACGGATCCCAGATACACTACATTTGTAGTTTCTTGGTTGTTTAATGTCTTTACTTTTTTTTTCAGCTGGAAGAGTTGAGCTCCTCGATGTATCCTTGTTTACTTACAATGTAGCATATTTATTTATTTATTCATTATAGTAGCTATTATTATGTTTACTTGTTGACTAAATAACACAATAATGTGAATTTTTCCCCAACATAACTGTAACTCTAAGAAACACCCAGTTTGAATTTTATTCATGAAAAGTATTTGTGTGTCAAGTTATCATTTTTAAAAAGAAAGTGTTGACTCAGATTCAATGGAACGTGTCTTTTCGAAAAGTGATGTAAGACTGTACAAAACATACTCTGCTCCTCCCACCAATCACGTAAGGTTACCTGTAAACGTGTTCTTCAAACGTAGCCGTGATTCTGTCACATCTGAGGAACTGTTGTCTTTTGTGAGGGATTCACATCTTTATATTCTCTGCCAAGCGGAGAGGCTGTAAGAGAGCTTCGATTAAGGTTTATCTTTTCACCTGAACCTCAGGACAACAACGACAACCTTTTGTTGTGTTTCCGGCATTTCCACAAGAACTGCTCGAATCTACATGCGTTCAACTCAGGTGTTATAAATGGACCAGTTCCCACTTTATTTAAGCCAGCTAAGAGTCTAACTACCAATGGCTGCAGACTGCATCACGTAAAGGAGGAGTTTTGTATGAATGAGATGCAAAACTAATCATTTTGGAGTCAATGAAGAATCAGGTAGAAATAAATGCATATTATAACAAAATTAATGTTTTTTTTGACTCTTGTTTGAGACACTAAAACACAAATAATAAACATTTCAGAACCACAATACTGGCTCTTTAGGAACCTTAACTGTTATTTCTTAGACAAAAACTGAACCTTGCCGACACTCAAGATGTCCCCAGAACATCCAGCATATAAGCCTGGAAGGTTCTATCATGAGCACACTGTGGATTGCGGAAGAGCTTTGGAGGAACAGTATTACAGTTGCATCGCCGAATCTGTGGATCTGGTCAGCTTCTGTAGTTTTATGCAATATCAGAGAACAAATCCAAACTGTTGTGATTAAAGATGTGATTTTTTTTCTTCTAAATGCAAGGAAAGAATGTTGAAGAATGTGTCAGAACTTATGTTGCCTTGGTTTTGGAAATCAGAACATTTGCATTATCACTAATTCACTTTAACAGGGAGCCGATGGCTTGGTTATTTATTAACATCCTCCCTTTCTTAAAATAATATATCTTAGAAAATGGCAGGCTTTCAGTAATTGAATATGCAAGATGGAATTGTAATGTATATCTTTGTTATGTTTGCAGACTTTGTTTTGCAGATTATTAATCATAGCCTGAGTGAAATTTAAAATGGGCAAACTTGGTGCATAATTCAATAAAGATGAGATGAAATCCAAATTTTTCTCCATTCGCTTTGTATTTAAATGTATCGTCAATTGGTTGAATTTGTGCGTTAATTATTTATAGAAATGACTGTATCTTTTTATAAATCCGGGAGCTGCTGAAGAAACCCGACTCGAGTCTTCTCTGTGAAGGAATGTTAGAGCGTCTCTGTTGTTCGGTCTCCAGGGAAACAAGGCGCGCGGTGCTTCTTGGACCTTCGCATAGAGGTTTGTTTAGAACTTTTCAAAAACATTCTGAAATGGTCATCTTGAATAATAAATGCACTTCGGGGTATGTCTCAACTGTCCCTTAATAAATCTGTGAAATACACAGATTTATGGGGCTGCTAAAATAAGGTAATTGTTATTTGAAAGTGTTACTGTGTCCAAAAAAAAAAAGCTGACGCTAATCCAGATGTTGCTGATCGGTGGCAGATGAATGGCTTCAGCGGGAGCGAATGGAAACAGTCTCGCTCCATCTGCTCTGACTGCGCAGAAACCACTTTCAGTGCATGGACTCCTGTCACGAACCGAGGATGGAATCAGCAGGTTAGTCGTCCTTATCACTCCTTTTCTACAATACTTAAGAGAAGGTAGGAGAAGCTGCAGGTCCGTGCGCCACCTGTGGCGAGTGGATGACACTACAGAAACTGCACTCCTAGAACAAAAAGGCGAGATGACGATCCTGCAGCCTTATCATCCTTAGTGCAATGAATTCTTGTCCTTATTTTTGGAGTCATTTTCTCACAGAAAACTTATTTTTTTTAACTGATTCTCATGCAAACTTTTTTCTGTTTTCCTTTGCCATTCTTTAAAAACAAAACAGACAAATGATTAACACAATTGTAAGTATATTAAAAGGTGTGTTTTCTGCTTGTCAAATCCTCAATTTCACTAAAACAATTTTGTTCGAATTGTTTGAGAGACATTTTGAGAAAAAATTGTTTTCTTAGTAATAAAAAAAACTAAAGCAAAAATGAATGGCTCCCCTTAGAAAAATTATTTTGTCCTCTATCAAGGACAACCCCTGCACCTCCAAGGTTCAAAGGGGCATATAAACTGATCATTTTCAGGAGTCTGAAATACAAATAAATATATACTCACTTTATCACTTTAATTTACATCAAATGGTAAGTAGCAATTTATATGTATTTGGCACCCAACAATTTGGTATAAAAAAGTAAATGTTTTTCCAAAACTAATTCATATTTTCACATTGTTATTATGTACTTTAGTAACAAAATTATTTGTCTTAAAAAAAATTGCAGCTTTTTCGGGAACGAACAACCCTCATCTTTCACTGGTTTGACCTGTGGAGAGATCAGCAAAGAAAAGAATTCATTCAGCAGCTGCTGAAAAGATGCTCCAAAACACAGCTCAAGTAAACTTTCATTGTTTTATACATTTTCCTTCAATCCATCAATTCTTTCATGGGCAGTAACTCTCGAGATGACACAGGTCCTGATCGCTTCAGGTTCACCAGGGATTGTCTGGAAGAATCAGTTCCTATCTCTCAAAAGGATTTCACCACTGTGCTGCCTCGCTGTCTGTCTCTATACATCCTGTCTTTCCTCTGTCCGCAAGACATGTGTGCTGCAGCTCAGGTCTGCTGGAACTGGAGGACTCTGGCAGAGCAGGTAATGTCCTGAACATTTGGATCATGTTACAGTGTGTAGTCTTGCTTTTATGTTTTTGTTCTAGACAGTTCAACCAACAACAGTTATTTTTAACAAATGGAATGTCCAATGCCTTATCATTTTTTTTTACTATACATTTTTTTTCAGGCACCTTTCACAAATCTCAATGTCAATGAGAAATGACGTTAAAACTTATGATAGAAGTTATAATTATGATGGTGGGGAAATACAGTGTTAAAAGCACTAAAATGCAACTGAATCAAGTATGTAGCTGACGTGCCAGTTAAAAGAACTCCCTCATTGATTAAAAACCACCCTGAAGAAAAAGGTGATAAGGATGGTCTTAAAAAATGTCAGCAGAGAATAATGAACTGTATCTGAGAGCTTGTTCCAGAGCACAGCGACCTCAGAATAAACGGCTCTCCCACCCATGAGGAGAGGAAGAGGAGAACAGTGAGCGGGATGATGTCTGCAGTGAGATTGGCTCAGATAAATTTGGAGTGTCAGGTTGTTCTGACATTTTTACATCAAAAGAGGATCTTTAAAATCATTTTCCTGCCAAATTGAAGCCACACTTGGTTCATCTACGTTTCTGGAGGGATATAAGGAGATAATTAGCCAATGGCATATTAGAAGCAGGCATAAAGAGCTTTCAGATCCCACCTCCTTATCCTCCACCTACTGTATGGAACTAACATAATTCTGCCAAACATTATAATATAATAAAGTGCAATATAAATAGTTTAGTTTTTTTAATAATAATAATAATAAGAAGAAGAAGAGGAAAAATCTCCAATCTCATTTGCTTGACTTTCTCTCTTTTTTTTTTTTTTTACCTTTTTGAAACATAGAAAATAATCAGGACGGCTCTATCTAGTCTGCAAGAAAGAGACATAGCTCAAACCTTACCGAAAACGTCTTCCTTGTTACAGTTACCAAAAAGCTCAGTTGAGTTTCTTTGTGCCTACTTAGGACTGTCTTTGGTCGCCGAAGTGCATTCGTCGAGGCTGGTTTCTTCCCTACAGTCCATCAGACCATGAATATGGTGCTTGGAAAAGACATTATGTGGCATGCACTGCCAGTTTAGATATTCTGACACCACGAGAAGCTGCAGATGTCTATGGCACCTTGAACGAGAGCCTGACAGTACCAGAGGAGCTTGAGGATAGATGGAGAGAGAACAAGATCAGACAAACTATCAGAGGGAAGATTGCGGATCATAAAAGTGAGAATCAGGGAGAAATTTGGGATCAGAATTAATTACAGTTACTCAGGCAGTTACTAATTTTTTCTTGATGTTTTTTGTGATTTTTTTCCCCAGAAGCAGCTTTGAAGACTAGAAGGGCTTGGTTAAACTCTAGTAAAACAGCTGCTTTCTCCTTTGGAGCCCTTCAGAAGCCACCGAGTCTTACGGATTCTCTTGTTCAGCTTGGGGTGCGTTCAGCAAGGTTTCCTGTGATTAAATGCTGATGTTAATCAGTTATAAAAATCCTTGTTTTAATGATAACATTCTAATGTTTTAGAAATTGAACAATCTTATAGAACTGTATTTTTCTAGGACGTTTTACATTGCTACCATCTAACAATGTTTTAAAGATGATTCATTGGATATATGCTGAAGAATGTAATTTTTGTATGTTTTAAACAGGAAAAGTGCAGACTGAACAACTCCCTCTCTAATTTGGAAAAAACTGAACTGCAGCTTGACTTTAATATGAGTGCTACTTTTGAGAGAAGTTCATTGAAGAGTACAAGGTCAGCAATCATACAACAAATATACATCATTTCCATATGGTGTCTTTCAACAGCAATGCTAAAACTATCACAAAGATGCATGTTTTATTACGTACACTGTTTAATAGGCCAGTCAAGGCTTCCTGCAGTCCTCTTCCTCATTTTCTCCTAATCTCGTCAAAAGTACCTGGATATGAAGTATGGAAACCTTTCTATGTGTTGCCTGCAACATATTTTGGTGTAGTTTACTGGATAAATGACAGCTTTCTTTTTTTAACGGAAGGATCTCAACTCTCATATTTCTAGCTGCTTCTGGCTGCTGTGAAAGTGTCTGTGGTGGTTTTATCATACGACTCTCTGGGAATGACTCTGGAGGCTTTGCTTCCTCTGGCAGAAGAGAAAATCAATGGGAGGAAGCTCCAGAGCATTGGTGTTTTGGTGCCAGGAAGCACCAGTGACATGACTCTCACAGAGGGTAAGTTCTTTCATTTGTGTTTCAGTAACTGGGCCACTATTCAATGACACAAAGAAAAACTACTGTAATCATGACTTTTTGTTTCTTTGTACAGGTTTTATGTTGGGTTTTAAAAAGCCTTAAATTGACTAACTCTTAAATATTGTTTTCTTATTTTTCTGATGTCTATGTAAAGCTGTTTTTTACTGTTGCTTGATGATGCCAGAGATTGAGAAAATGCTTCTAAATGCTTACAAATTGTAAAAATGATGGTTAATCATTCGCCATTAAATGTGATGTTTAGCAGTGACATCTTTTCCGAAAATGCTCATATACATTCAAAGGTATACAAGTGATAGTTAGGGTTGCCAGAGTTTGAGAAAACACTTGTGAACACTCAAAAATGCTCAAAATCTTTAAAAAAATGATGGTTATGGGTGCCAGATATTGACATAAGTTTCTAAAAATAGAGATGTGATTGTTAATTTTGCCGGAGATTTAGAAAATGAGCCTAAATGCTCAAAAACATAAAAATTACTGTTAGTGTTTGATAAAGTGCTCATAATTGCTCAACTTTGTTAAAGGCCTGTTGGGGTTGCCAGAATTTGAGACAACCCTTGTAAATATGAACATAAGTGATGGGTAAGGTTTCCAAAAATGTATTTGAAGCATAGTGTTTATTATGCAAGAAAATATTTGGATCTTATGATATAGGTCTTGTATAAAAATGTAAAATTAAAAAACACATCTGCTGAAAGGAACTAGTTATTGGTGATCTCTTATAATCTAGCCTTAAATTAAGTCTAATCTTAGTAAAGCATATAGTTCCAAAATCAACTAATAAAACTAGTTAGAAACTGGAATGAGTTTCATAGACAATACTCATAAACAATGTTTATCATCATATTTAAAATGTGGGATTAGAACAGCTTTTGCACAATGGAGCTCACATATCCAATTCAATGAAATCCTTTTATAATATGTCTTTATATGTAAATGTTTAATGTTGAATATGGGCAAATTTGAATCAATGAATCAAACTTTAATATACAGTAACATAAATCAAGTTGGAATGAAAATGAAATATACTATTTTTAAAAATATATATAGTGACTACAGAAACATTTTTGGTGAACTTGACGAATGTTTTTTGTCCCACAGAACAGACAATTACCTCAAAGACCCTTTTAAAGCCATGTGTGCGGGAATTCTGGGAGAAGTTATGTGGCTGGGTGGTTCCTGCTTCAGAAGGAGGAAGTTTGAATGTATTTGCACCCGTGGCAGCTTCAGGTATTATTTTGTCCTGGTTGTAGTTCTGTCTCCGTAATGGTAGTCTATGTATTATGTTATGTGTCTACTGTGTATTGAATGTTCAGATGCAGGGATGGATCTGGTGAGGAAGCTATCAAGCCTGACTGGTTTGAGTGTCCGAGCTCCCACTGGATTCTGTACAGGATCCTTTCAGGGCAGTGAGTGTCTAAATATCCAGAGGAAAGTTTGACTTGATGTTAAAGGTGTTATTAAGATTCTTATAACAATTAAACGTTTGTTTTACCATTTTTAAACTGCGTGTGTGGTTGTGTGTTTCTGCTAGTTCTAAGCGAGTGGTCTGGCTCTGGAGAGTTTCCGCCGCTGGTGTTCCTGCATGAGGCTCTGCTTCTCAGCTGGGTCAGACAGGCAGAATGGACAGAGGAAGTCTGTAAGCAGCTGAGGAAACAGCTGGAGCCACATCTGCACTTCATGTGCAATGACATTAGAATCCGCATCCTGGGCAAGTTAGATTTAAAAATTAGATACAAATAAATTGGTGAGATCTATCACTAAGAAGTATGATATAACTTGTTCCATGTTTTTACATTTTATTCACTCAACAAACACTTTGAATTTGTATAAAGTTTGAGTGTGATTAAAAAGGCAAAAATTCAATTTGAAACAGATGTGTAGGTGACTTAATTGTTTTTTAGTTCTAAGTTAAACTGATATATTTATTTTGCTTTTTTTTCAGAGGATGCATACCATTCGTTCTCAATATTCTAAAAAAAATAGTTTTAAATTTTTTTTATTAACAGGTCTGTTTGTGTGGGAGCAGTTAAAGATGCCTGTCATCACCCTTAAATCAGAAGTAATGCAGCGTTTGGTTTATGGGCTTGTGGCACTGCTAGATGAAACACCGGTAAGAACAATCTGCGCTCAAAATAGAATTCCCCAAAAGAGAAAGGTTGTGTGATTAATCAACTCAAATCAAAATTTTATTTATTATTCAATACACTCTTTTACTTCAGTAATTCATGTGCGGTGTAAACAAGTAACATCACTGCGTTTGCGTTGTTTTTGTATTAAACATCCCAGGCCCTTCTGTGAAATCTTTTTGAAGATTGTGCCGATTAATAATTGCAGCACAAATAATTTCTTCCAGCATCTAAAGCAGTACCCGATAATTGAAAGAGAGATGTGTGTATATGTGAAAGAGAGGAATTTTTGCAGAACTTAAATGCACAACCGCCAGGCATCCAAGAAAATTCTTTATTTGAATTAATCACAATTAACAGAGCTACATTAAATAATAACCTTCTAATACCGAACAAGAAACTCATAAGAGGGAAAATTAGAGAGCAGAGGATAATCTTTTTTTATAAGGTTGAACATACAGTACACTAACAACCACAGCATTCAAGCATAACACTCACAGGCCATAGAGAATGACATCAACTAGCGCAGCCACAAATAACTAAAAGAAAAGACGGCATTCTAAAGGCAGTCTGATCTGGAGTTAATGAGCAGCAAAGACTTAACTCCTGATCAGCAACTAAAACTAACAAGACAGAGTAAAATCCTAATTTAGACACAGAACAAAAAAAGAGACTAATATCTAAGATAGACAATAAAAGTTCTGAATGAAAAATACACCAAAGATAAAGGCAGGGTTCTAAAACATAATAATAAAACAAAGAACCCCAACAACAAGACAATAGCAGCCTCAAAACACCTTTGTGCAACACTTTTAGTTGAGTTTGTGGTCCAAAAGGTTAGTTCTTATGTCAGGTTACATAGTTTTGTTCTGATAAAACATTCTAAAACATACAGATTTCTTCAATAAATGTGAAAATACTTTGTGCTTTTATGCTGGATTTTTTGTCATAGATATTTTCTTACATATACAGTGGTGTGAAAAACTATTTGCCCCCTTCCTGACTTTTTATTCTTTTGCATGTTTGTCACACAAAATGTTTCTGATCATCGAACACATTTTAATATTAGTGAAAGATAACACAAGTAAACACAAAATGCAGTTTTTAAATGAATGTTTTTATTATTTAGGGAGAAAAAAAATCCAAACCCACATAGCCCTGTGTGAAAAAGTAATTGCCCCTGCACCTAATAACTGGTTGGGCCACCCTTAGCAGCAATAACTGCAATCAAATGTTTGCGATAACTTGCAACAAGTCTTTTACAGCGCTCTGGAGGAATTTTGGCCCACTCATCTTTGCAGAATTGTTGTAATTCAGCTTTATTTGAGGGTTTTCTAGCATGAACCGCCTTCTTAAGGTCATGCCACAGCATCTCAATGGGATTAAGGTCAGGACTTTGACTAGGCCACTCCAAAGTCTTCATTTTTTTTTTTCAGCCATTCAGAGGTGGATTTGCTGGTGTGTTTTGGGTCATTGTCCTGCTGCAGCAACCAAGATCACTTTAGCTTAAGTTGACGAACAGATGGCCGGACATTCTCCTTCAGCATTTTTTGGTAGACAGTAGAATTCATGCTTCCATCTATCACAGCAAGCCTTCCAGGTCCTGAAGCAGCAAAACAACCCCAGACCATCACACTACCACCACCATATTTTACTGTTGGTATGATGTTCTTTTTGTGAAACACTGTGTTACTTTTACACCAGATGTAACGGGACACGCACCTTCCAAAAAGTTCAACTTTTGTCTCGTCAGTGCACAAGATATTTTCCCAAAAGTCTTGGCAGTCATCGAGATGTTTTTTAGCAAAATTAAGACGAGCATTAATGTTCTTTTTGCTTAATAGTGGTTTGCGTCTTGGAACTCTGCCAAGCAGGCCGTTTTTGCCCAGTCTCTTTCTTATGGTGGAGTCGTGAACACTGACCTTAATTGAGGTAAGTGAGGCCTGCAGTTCTTTGGATGTTGCCCTGGGATCTTTTGTGACCTCTCGGATGAGTTGTCTCTGCGCTCTTGGGGTAATTTTGGGCGGCCGGCCACTCCTGGGAAGGTTCACCACTGTTCCATGTTTTTGCCATTTGTGGATAATGGCTCTCACTGTGGTTCGCTGGAGTCCCAAAGCTTTAGAAATGGCTTTATAACCTTTACCAGACTGATAGATCTCAATTACTTTTTCTCTCATTTCTTCCTGAATTTCTTTGGATCTTGGCATGATGTCTAGCTTTTGAGGTGCTTTTGGTCTACTTTTCTGTGTCAGGTAGCTTCTGTTTAAGTGATTTCTAGATTGAAACAGGTGTGGCAGTAATCAGGCCTGAGGGTTTCTACAGAAATTGAACTCAGGTGTGTTAAACCACAGTTAATTTATTTTTTAACAAGGGGGGCAATCACTTTTTCACACAGGGCTATGTGGGTTTGGATTTTTTTTCTCCGTAAATAATAAACACATTCATTTAAAAACTGCATTTTGTGTTTACTTGTGTTATCTTTGACTAATATTAAAATGTGTTCGATGATCAGAAACATTTTGTGTGACAAACATGCAAAAGAATAAAAAGTCAGGAAGGGGGCAAATAGTTTTTCACACCACAGTATATGTTTAGGACGATTATGGTCCAAGGTCCTTTAAGTATTTTTTCCACCAATCCATTATTGGATTTAAGTGTTTAGTCCCGATAATTATTTATATGTGTAATTACAAATTCTCCCATCTTCAACAACCACAACGGCTCCCTTAGCACCACAGAAAAAAATTGCATCAAAAATTACTTTTCTTTAAGTTTTAAAATCTGAAGCTAATTTTTTATTTAAATTCGTCCAGCTCTACAAGAGAGATAATGTTTTCAACTCATACTTCTCCTGAAAGCCATGCACCTGATTCTCTGGAGTAGAGTATACGTATAAAAAGCCCACATTATCACTGCATGAACTGCATTTATTTACTCTAGGAAGATCCCGTAGAGTTCTTGGGACACTTTCTTCTTGAATCATCGGTCAGCAGGTTAAAGCACCCAGAGACTCGGGCTCTTGATGAGCATGATGCCTTTACATCCACAATTCTAGACTCCCAAAAGGTTAGTGCTGCTGTCTCCATTTTCTTTGCGTTTTTTTTTATCAAACTCTTTTAAATCTTAACATTTTAATTTTAGGCTTCAATAAGTAACACGGATAGACGCAGTTCTGTATTCAAAGAGCTTCTAGACAGTGAGAAAACCTATGTGAGACAGCTTCAAGCAGTGGCTACGGTGTACTATACTCCTCTGAGGGCAGCTCTGGACTCAAACAGAGCCATCATCAGCTCTGTCAACCTCCTCACAATTTTTCGCCCTCTTCTGGATATTCTGCAGACAAACAAGTAACACATTTTAATTTGCCGTATCAGTTGGTATTGGTTTGTGTTTTCTCGTTCTTCACGAGTTTCTCATTTATCTCAAAATCTTGCGCAGTGATTTTTTGCGAGAGCTGGAAGAGAGATGGCAGGAGTGGGGTTCTCTGCAGTGTGTTGGGGATGTTTGTGTCAAGTTTTGCACCAAGTTAAGAGTCTACACAAACTTTTTCAACAACTATCCCACCATTCTACGCACTATAGATAAGGTACATTATTGTAAATGCATAACAAGTTATAATAAATATACATTTTTAATGGGAGTGTATTAAAATAATAAGTTTTAAAAATAAAGGAAATGCTTATTTAAAGGTAAGCAAGTTTTTAAAAAGAATTTAAGATAACTTGAAATAATTGAGCCAATCAGCAGGAGCTATCACAATATCGACAAGGCGCTATTGGTCAAAGGGTTTTCCTATTTTGGCAAATTTAAACACCAAGAGTGGATGCAAAACATCGCACACAGCACCTTTAAAAGCACAAGCTGTAAAAATGTGTTTCTAAAACTCTCCTTTTCAAAACATATAGGAAACAATTAGTGATCTGCTGAGAAGGGAAACCATTCCATTACAGTATGTGTGATGTCAGCCAATGACAACCACATAGATGTAGAGCACATGGCAATGATATTGACAAGGAAGTAGTGAGATGAAAATTCTATTAGTCTTTAACTGCTTGACTAAATAAAGTGACCTGTGGATATACAGCAGGAGAAAATAAATATTTGACACATCAGCAATTTTATCAGTTAGGGGACTATTGAAGCAAAATGTCCACCAGATGTAGCCATTAAGACAAATGTTGAATTCCAACCAAGAAATCAGAGCATTTAACAATTGTATGGTGTTCGGGTCTGTGGAACCCATTTTCAGTTTTCATCACAATAAAAAGTATACAAGTAATTGTTATTTGAAACTGAGATTCACTGGACTTGGCTTATTTTCTGTGAAAAACATTTATCAGAACACAATTTTTATGATCCCACGCTGTATCTTTCTACACATTTCTATTACACACAAGGTGTTCGGGTCTACGGGACCCGGGGCATGTAAAAGTGTGAAATAGGTAGATTCTTTACCTTTTTATTATGTCTTTCCACACAAACATAAATTACACATAAAAATACAATTTTAGAAATAAAAAAATGTGTGTGAATTAATTGGCCCAAAATGCGGTGCTTCTAGCAGATCTGCCAACACCACATGGCTTACATTCTAAATGTGAAGAAAGAAGGTAAAAAAAATAACAATAAAGTATATTTGCTGTTTAAATCACTTGTTTTCTGGCTAAAGTAAATATCTTTTAAGTATTTTAAAATGTCTTGATTGGGATTAAAAATCAATGTGTCCACCAGACCCGCAATCACTGCCTGAGTATCAATAATATGAACTCCACACAAGGGTTAGGAATCGAAGATGAGTCTCAATAAATAAAGTTAGATGATGATAGAGAACAAAACATCGAACACACTTAATTTCAGTAGAAAAGTTTTTGTTGGTGATTAGAGCTTTTAAATCTCTTTTATGGAGAGACCAGTCCTCTGCATTGAAAGTTTTGTCAATAGCGCACTTAGAAATTATGTTAGTGATAAAGATGCCGATGTATCAAGTACTTATTATCCTTAAATGTGAAAATACTTTTATATATAATTTTTGCCATAATATTTATATTATATAGTTTCTTTTTTTGTTGTGTTTTTTTTGTTTCTTTTAAAGAAAGGAACCAAGGTCCTTTTAATATTTTTTTCCCCACAAATTAATCTTTTGATTTACATGTTTAGTTTTTTTGAACTAGGCACTAGTTTCTCGACTGCTCCCTTGACTTTTAATTTATACTTGGAGAAGTCCTTAAAGTTTGGTGAAGGTGAAAAATGTAAAAATACATTACTGTATGTTAAATAGTTTAAATATATTAGAATTATGCAAAGTATGAACCCATTGTTGTAATTTAGTTTTGTTTATTTTGTTAAAAATTTGTATAGTTTTCTAATGTCTTGTTGTATTTAAAATGTATGTTATTGATTGTCAATAAAAACAAAAGAAAAGAGGCCATGGTTGCCCTCTTCTCTGAGTGTGTGTTCACGGTGTGTTTATTCACTGCTGTGTGTGTTCAACATAAATTCTGGGTATGGGTCAAATCACAGGGCAATTTGAATTACTTTCAGTTCTAAGGGCATTTTAAAACCTTCAATTTACCCGAAACATATTTTTGGGGTGTGAGAGAACATTAGAGTGCTAGAGAAAACCCAAGGAATATCAATATCTAAACAATTTTAGAAATCCAATTAAAATTGTAATGAATACTTTTTAAACAAATTGAATTCATAGTTGTTGTTATAATGCATACATTTGTTGATTCAAAATATATCCAGTTCAAATAAACAGTGAGTCATTGATTGTTATCGCTTTATCTGTTTTATAGTGCCGGGAAACGCTCCCTGTCTTCCGCAACTTCCTAAAGAGACATGACCGAACCCTTGCTACAAGGATGATGAGGTACTCTAAAAAGCAGTAGCTCTTGATGCTTTCACTCAAAAAAGAAATAAACGTCCAGGAAGGATGTGACTAACTGTGCATCCAGTCTACAGGAGCTGTTTCTCACACCATCCTCACGAGTGGATGAATGTGTGGCTTTACTTCAGGCTTTAGCTCTGCACACAGCAGCTGAGCACCCGGATTACACACAGCTCTCTTCCGCTATCAACTCACTGAGAGCCTACAGAAGCTTCATCCATGAGGTGAGTTCAAAACGCCAGGTGTGAGTTTATATAAAGATTTAACTGAACCCCTACCTCACACTGATGTGCAATATCAATGTGTGCATATGTGTGTCTTCTCTTCTTAACTTTGTTTTTAAAAGTGTAGAGTTGTTCTTTTTTGCTACAGTACAATGACAATAAAGTTCTTTTTTAATTCTGAAACGACTCCTTTAAGGATCTGATCTGGGTAAAGATGTTCATGCAAGAAATGGAACTTTGTTGTCTTGTAAAACTTTTAGATTCTACACCAAGAAAACAGCTACATTATTCTAAACAATATTAGAAAAATATGTAGTGTTTTAAAAGCCTTTGATGTCCAATAGTTTAGAAATAAATATTTGTTCATCCGACCAAAATTGGTATATTGCAGATAAAGATAATTGGTTAACAAAAAGTTCTTTAACCAATAAGAAAATAGTTACATTTACCATAGGTATTACTAAAGGAGCGGTGCATTCAGTGAATTCAAAGTAATGGACAGCCCATAAATATTTATTTGGACATAAAGTATTTCTGTGTTAAAAATCTTACTTCTTACTTTGGATTAAGTTTTAATAAAGTTTTTTTTTATAATGATTATTTAATTGAATTACTTTTTAATCAATACGTTTTCTGAAAGTTTGTACAAACCTGGCTCTCTATGACACAATTAGTGTCATATTAATATGTAAAAATATAATTTATTAATCTCTTCATATAACCAAATTGATCATTTGTGATTGACCCGATCCTAATTCAATCATCATATTCAACATCAACATATTTCAACATCAGTTAGTATTATTTATAAAAGTAAAGAGATACTTCACCCAAAGTATTCAGTCATTTATTTGATAAACAGCAAAAAAAAAAAACTAATTTATGGATCATGTTTGAACTTTAATCTAGAAGAATGGTAGCACATTATAATAACGACACACTACAAATCATGAATTAAGCATTAGCAAAGAATCAATTAAGCATTGTTTCTATGTTGATACACATTTTTAAACAGTTCATAAACACAACCTAAAAGCAACTTTATTCCTGGTTTGTAATCATCTATAGAATATGCTGAATCACAATAATTTCAAGCTTTATTGTGGATCAGTTTATCATTTATAAATAAAAAAATGTTTTAGTTTTTAAGTGATTCATGAGATAATTTAAAAATGTTAATACATGATTATTAAACTACTGAAAGCACATTCATAAATATTTTTATTCGGATATATAGTAACTGTTACTTTGTGTGATAATAAATGCTTTATTAACACATATTCCTACTGTAACTCACGATTAGTCCATCTAGTTATAGAACATTTACTAGCTGCTAGTTAACTGTTTTTGTGAGCTCTTCTAAAGTGGGGACTGTTTTTGTCTTGTAAACCATTTACATTAAATTTAAAGGCTCAGTTTTATTCTAAACTGAAAAAAGAAACACGACACAGAGGGAACAAGACTATTGGAATTTTAGTCTCACGTGAAAAGTTTCATTAATAAATGACTAACTGGTCCTCAATAAAGCACAAAATTAATGTTATTATTAATTATATTATATGGATGCTTATGAACCAAGAGTAAAGCCTTTAAAGTTATATTTATAAACTTCTAACAATTATGTATTAACATAGAAACAAAGCTTTATGAAACAGGAATTAATATTTTGTTATACCAGAATTATTTGTGCAATAATTCATCAATAAGTCAACTCTTTTGATTATGTTTGGCTTTATACTATATTTGTTTATTTATTTATTTTTTATCCTCTCAGCTGAAAAAGAGTCTGGATCGCGATGTAAGAATAATGGAGGTACAGAACCGGATTCAGAGCTGCCCTGTGAGTAGAAAGATCAGCCATTCAAGAAAACACATCTGTGATTGAAATCAATTCACAATGTCTTTAAGTAAATGTTCCACTTTATTCAGAATTTGTTGGAAGGGAGCAGATACTTGATCACCACTCAGGACGTGGCATTACTGAACTGCCTTAATGGAGACATTGTAGTCTCTCTCAGGTACTACCACTGACCTCGGATCAAATGACAGACACAAAAATCTCTCTGTCCACTTGAGCCCAGCGTTTTTCCTCTGAATGACTGACTTCATATGTTTGAGGAGCATCTGTCACACTTTTACTTAATATTGAGTAGTTATTTATGACCATGTTCATGTTTTCAATTTAGTCCGTTTTGTTTAGCAACAGTACTAACCTGTTCATTTTTCTCTTAGGATGTATGAGTATGTGAGTGACGTGGGGCTGTTTCTGTTCAATGATGCTCTTGTTCTAACCGAGAGGAGTGTGTCAAGCGTCCCGTTTAGCCTGGCAGTGAAAACAACACACACATTTCTGGCCTCCGTGGCACTCCACTGCCTGAATCTCACAGATATCACAGATTCAAAGTGTAGGTGTACTTTTATTTACTTTTATGTAACATTCAGCAATTTGTGTGTGTGTGTATATATATATATATATATATATATATATATATATATATATATATATATATATATATATATTTTTTTTTTTTTTTTTTTTTTTTTTTTTAGTAAACAGTATTCTTATGTAGCTAGCTCTTCCAAGTGATTTATCCTATATACATACATAGAGAATGATGTATTTTGCCTCTGCACGTTTGAAGTGTTATGAAAACACCACGTTTTTTTTTAAGGTTAGTCGGTGATGTCTTAAGTAAACATGTTGATTAGGTCTTTCTGATAGTTTGATCAAAATGTAGTTATTTAAATTTACTGATTATTATTTATAATATGTGTCATGTTAAGCTTTTTACATGTTTCAAATCAAATAATTTTTTTTATTGTCACATCGCCAACAGCTTGAGAGCTGAGGAGAGTGCAAAACTTGAGTGTGATCTACGGTCAGTGCAAATTTAAATACAGTAAATATAAAAATACAATGGGAATACAGAAGGTGCAAAATATCAATATATAAAAAAAAATATTAAATACTTATTAAGTAAAGACATAATGCAATGTGAGGTAAATTTTATCCTATAAAAAAGGGCAAGTACATGCTGGTTAGAGTATTATGAGGAACTATGTGATTCAGTTATGTGTGTTCATGAGTCTGACAGTACGTGCACGGATGCTGTGGTACCGTCTGTCTGAGGGCAGCACAGAGATAGTGTGTGACTTGGGTGACTGGTGTTTAGACTTTTTATTAAAAAAACACAAAGCTAAAATGCATCAATTTTCATAATTATCTCAAAAACCCTCTGAACGCAGATAGAACCAATGGGAGGAATTCTTAAAGGTACCATATTATGTCTTTTTAAAATTATTTATAATAAATACTTGACCCTTCAAGAATATCACTGCACCGTTAATAACCTTCAAAAGGCAGTATTTATCATTGTCACTGACACTGTCATTAACACTGTCTTAGAATCCCTTCTAATGGTTGTGCTCCCCCAAATGAGTCGTGTACCCCTCGTACTCCCATGCTTCCGACATGCCCCTGCTGGATTATGATTGTTGGCACACAGAAAACCCACCATTTCCGATAAGTATATTCAGCTTTTGCATTCGTCAACCCTGTTGGCTCGGGACATCTAAAACGTACCTTTTTTTCATTATTTAATGATGTGGTTGCACTTCCAGGTCAGTCAGTGCATACGTTCTTCTTTGAGCTGCATTAGCGAGTCATCTGATTGATTAGTGGGTGGTATTATGGCCAGTGGGGTTGGCTATGGTCATCAAGCCTTTTCGAGCCCCCAGAAAAATAAAATAGGATTACACAAACAGCCATGAACCAATTTGAATATGATTTGAGCAATTTTTTGAAGAGGGAACAATACTAAAACTGTAAAAAGTCCAGTTGACATTAATAAGCACCTGTAAGCACTTGTAATATTCAAGTGAAAGTGTAGCATCAGATGTCATATTTGCAAAACAAATGAGAATTTGTTTGTGACCAGTATGGCCAATAACTTGACTGTGTAGTGCTATAGAGGCTAAAGATGTAGTCTTGTGATCAAACGGCAATAAGGACACTATGGGATGCTTCGGCAATGCTTGGAAAAGCATGTTTTTCCTAGTTTAGAGAACTTCTTCCCAGTTTGTAACCTCTTTTTTTTATCTAAGGGGAACATATAATTAGGGAAACATCACCACAGTTCTCTCCAACAAACAAGATAAGATGCCGTCTGAAGGACTTGCCTATCGTAGTACATTCACTAGAGACAATCTGATATATTAATGTATTATAAACAAGTTAACTTGCTTAGGAATTATCCTATGAGGATAAATATTATGATGCTCTGTTAAGAAAATGAATAATCAACATGTGCAACTGTAGGCAACACATCACAGCACAAAAAAAACACAAAATATTGTCTA
Organism: Danionella dracula; assembly: GCA_900490495.1. Taxonomy (NCBI): domain Eukaryota; kingdom Metazoa; phylum Chordata; class Actinopteri; order Cypriniformes; family Danionidae; genus Danionella; species Danionella dracula. The sequence continues at coordinate 3,397,342 of UELW01000067.1, read as the reverse complement.
ATTTTTTATGATATTATAGATATCAGAAATAACAAACGTTTTTTTCCCATAGAAACTTAAGAACCTACTCATTTTAATTGATAGGAATGTGTTTTCTTGAAGTGGTTATACTGAGAGACACTTAATGATTCCCCACAGCTAGTTTTAAAATGTAATATGATATTAATATGACGTTCTTGAAATAAACAAGCTAGTTTTTAAAAATAGATTTTTTTAAATGTCATAAAGCATTTGAATATCTATGACATGAATGATTTGTGTTGTTAAAAGTATTAAAAATATACATATTTCAGGTGTTTCTAGTATCTAGATAGAGGTTGAATATTTTTGTGGGTTATAAATAAATCAAACTTGCTAATTAATACTCACTCTCTCTTTAGACGTTCAGAATGCATTTGAGCTGGAGAGCCCGAAGCGTCTGTGGATCTGTGCAACAAACAGCAAAGACGAGAAGCTCAAGCTGCTGGCTGCTATACATAGTGCTGCTAATGCTGCAATTACACAGTACTAATGATACATTTAGACTGTGATTATTTAGTATAAAGAGAAAGCTCTGTTAACATTAAAGTTATTTCTCTTAGCTGTATGACTTCATAATGAAATAAATCTCACAAGTCTTCTGAGAATTCTATATCTTTGTCACTCATTTCAGAAGAGAAACCCTTCTATCACATGCATCAAATATTACTTCTATTTCTAGAAACTGTGATGGTTATGATTCAGATGAAAACCATCCTTCCACTCAACTCACTCTGTTAACAACACGATTCTTTAACGAAACCCTTTATGGGTTATCCTCCTTCTGGGGGGTGTCAGTGAAGGTCTTCTGGACTCATGCCAAGTCAGCCCGCTCCTATGTTTTTGTGCAGTAAACTTACTCAAACTGAGGCAAGGAAAGCTCAGGAAGCATTTACAGGCAATTTATTCAGATATTGTTCTAATTACATCACAACTTTAAGAAAATAAAGGTTTAACTCTCTTTAATAGTACACTCTTTACTAAAAATAAGGTTGTTTTTTCATGAAATTCACATTTTATCTCATCGTTCAGCATCATTAATCGACATCTGTATATATTCTAACATAATATTAAGTGAATGTTATGTGTTAGACTTAGACATAAGACAATTAATTTGCTTAAATAAGACAAATTACCATATTAAACCTACATTTTTATTGAGACATGATAATTTATATACTTTACATGGACAAGGTACAAAAGATTACAAAAATCACACAAATTTACTGTATATATTTTTTCCTATAACTGTTGGAAATAAGCTCAATGTTAAATAATCAGAGTCCTCTTAATTAACATTTGAAATTGTTAATTAGCAAAATCATCCACCAAGTTACACAAGAACACCAAACGGAAAATTAGCTGCTCAGCAATAAACAACATTTTTAAAACATCATCAGAATTTTTAGTCCTCAAACCGTTAGAAGACAAGATACATGATGTCTTCATTATTGTACAGTGCAAAATTTTGGCAAATGTATAGTTTCAAATAATTCAATAGCTCTTCAAAAATCATTCATAATCTATAAACTTCTGTGTCAACAGACATGTAACTGAGAGAATACATATATAAAAAGCCAATCAAATACTTTGTCAACAAATAACTCATTAACTTTACACAAAATCCTCAAGGCAAACAAAGATGACATACTCGGTTTGGAAGATCTAAACAATGTTTAAAGTATAAAGTGCTTGAATTATTCATGTTTATAAACAACACCTTCACTCATTCAACATCCTCAATATAGAGTATCAATGACCAAAGCCAAAATGACCAAAGACAAAAGACTTCGTTCAGACTGCAGGCCAAAGTGACTCAAATTAAATTTTTTGCCCAAATGTGATTTGTATCAAATACTTTCATGACAGCTCAATTCCAATTTTTAAAAAATCTAACCCAGATCCCTTTCGTATGTGGTCCTGAATCTGATGCATATTTTTTTGCTATACAACCTCTCTGGGTTTTGCATCATCAAGCCCAACTTAAACACAGTTTCTCACAAATACGAGTCGCTAGAAAAGACGTTCTTGTACTGAATAGTTTCATGAAGACCCCAAAGACCCATTTGAAGCTTAATGAAGTCACGGTTGTTAAACGAGAACTTTTAAATCCACTTCTGTGAATATACATACATGTTCTTTTGGTCTCAATCTTTTTCTTAATATAGTTTAGTACTAATAAAGTTTGCTCTGATCAGATCTTTAAGCCCTCAAAGCCTTAACCATGGCCGAGACCAGGCGCTTCTGTTAGCAGTGCATTCTGGGGGACGTAGTTTCCACTTCTGTGCCTGTCACATTGGAGCATTATACGGATAGCAGACACATGTTATTTGTAATGTGAACAAATATACACCAAAAAATTGAATTGGGCATTAAGACCTGCAGTCTGAACGAAACATGAGAACTCATGACACCAGCTCAGGATTCTGTAATTTCTCAGACAGGAGGGAGTACAATCCAAAAACTTCTACACTCAAGAAAGCAACTTTTAACTCTTAAATCCCTAATAAATGGCGTGTGGCTCCACTGAAGTTTATCTAGTGTAATAAACTCTGTAATAAACCACTTTAGGCCTCCAGAGAGAGTACGAATTGTCAAATTTCAGAAGATGCACTCCTTCACCGGGATATTGGTGACTGCCGGCATATACCTCCTCATGACAGTCACGACGAGAGACAGGAACAACCTCATTAACAAGAGGAACTCGGCTCTGATCGGTCCGTTTCTCTCCCTCTGCATTAAAAACAAACCAGTCAACATTGTACCTCTGTATTTAGCATGAGAAAATAATGCATTTTTTTTTACCTTGTGTAGTTTCAGATTCTCCTTCATTAGTGATGATTGTTGGCACAGTCACATCCTTCCACTCAAAGTAAAGGCCGAAACCAATATCGTAGTGATCTGTAGCAAACTCCCAGAACAGATAGGAGCCATCAGAGTGAGTTGGCACCCGCACGGTCAGGACTTCTCCTCTGCCAACCGTGATAACTGCGTCATTATCCTGCAGAACCTTCTCTTTAAATTCTTTAATCTGAGGACGAGTCCACATTGAGGGAGCCATGACTTTATGCTCATCTGCACAAAAACATAAACAAAATAATGATATACTTTATGTAGGGAATTAGGATCGTCTCCTCAGCAAAGCACACTTACAGCATGGGAACCTGGAGCTGCACATTCCTAACTTATCCTTCAGTACCAGATGCAGGAAATAAAACAATCGGTTCAGTCTGACTCCAAGCCTTAAATGGTGACCGACGCCACAAGGGTTAGGCTGGGAACTATCAGTCAAGAGCTTCAAAAGAGACTGTTGGACACCTGATGCTCTCCAGGACTCACGCCGCGCACAGGAATTCATGGACCCTGTGACTGAACCCTCGCAATTTGCAGATATTCAACACAAAACTGCTTTTCTTAACATACAGAGGAAAAGGGACAAATCTGTTTACGTGTACACGCCCATATACTGGATTAATATTCATAGCAAGTCTTAATCTGCCTTATGTACATGGAAGAACTGTATCGTTAGCCAGTTAGTTTAAAACGAATGAATGTGCGGATGAATGAATTTTCTGTAACTGACCCCTAGTGTTTGATCTCGTTAGAACGCTTCTCACGTTCCCGAAAGGATTTACTTGGGTAGAAAGTTATCCGGTACTTTCCCGATTAGATATGACTTTGTCTATTAATAAATGCAAATTAAGAGCGAATTTCTCTCTAGCCGGAAGCTGCTATGGGCTGAAGTGTGACGTCATCACGGATCCGATCTCAGCAATGCTCTCATTGGCTAAGCTGCAAGAGAGACCCACCTCACGATTCAAGACAGAGGCCCTCTTCCCTGGCGCAGCTCACTTCTTTTCCGGTCTTGCAGGCCCCTAGTCTTTGCCAGTCTTTTCTTTTTTACGGAGCAGTCTGTTCTTCTTTCTTCTCCAGTCTTGGTGTCTCCTGTTCCAGTCTGTTTCTTCTCCGGCTATTAGCCAGTTCCTCTCAGTACCCTTTCAGAACTCTCTTATCGTTTGGCGCCGTCTCAACAAAGGAAAACCCGGCTCTCGCCAATCCAGAGTCGTGACTTCAACTTTAAAGACTCTCGAACCCAACGGGAAACTCCTTTCGGACTTTCAAGGAAGCTTTTGGGACGTTAAGATCATTCTCACAACCCGGGCACACCTTCACAGCTGGCCTCCCGGAATCTGCTCGTTCTGCCACGGACCATGCGTGACCCTCCGCGACTCAAAGGATCCAAAACGGTAGCCCGCGATAATTAATTACTTTGGCAAGGGTAATACGGTCAGAACGACGCTTGGGGAATGCTAAATTGATTATGTGCCTAGATTCTTAATTAAGGGTAACTCTTGATTTGTTAATTCAAAGACTTAGCTTTTCATCTCTCTCTCTCTCTCTCTCGCTTGCTCCAATCTCCCTCTCTCTCTCTCTCTCTCTCTCTCACCCCCTCCCTCTCGGTGTGTGTGTGCGTACTTGCGCGAGCGAATGTGTTAGGTTAGTTTAGCTAGAATCATTTATACCATTTGTGTGTCTAGAATAGATTAATAAACATTATCAACACATTTACCTTATTTGTGGTTTATTTCAGTTACCCCGTTCCCTGTGGCCAGAGCCCGAAATACGAATTAATGTTGGGTAGTAATGTTTTGGTTATTTTGAGTAAGGGTCCATAATAATGTCGGTGGGTTTATTTTGGTGGACAAGATAATTTGAACCGAATTTGTGACCTGGCACAACCTCATTTGAGAATCCCCAGGGCACTGTGCTACTGCCCACCCAGGTAAGATTCTGATTTGTTTATATGACAGATTGAATGATTGCCTCTTATCGTATTATTAATTATTAACATGAGTACCTGTTGCTACACTTTACTTTAATTACCATTTAAAATGAGTTTGAAAATTCTGGTGTCAATATGAGAAACACTGTCTATCAGCATATAGAAGCAGAGAAGTTGCTGGTCAACAGATTAGATTAGCAATTGCTTGCAGTTCCAGTCCAGAAAGGAGGCCACGAAGGCTGGCAAACATTGAAAAACTATGACACCGGCGAAGTTACTTGGTGCAGTGGTGAATAGTTTAGTACGTGTGTTCTACTAAGACCATGACATAATTGCTAACTTGTAGCAGGTTGAAAATAAGAATACAACTTTGTCAAAACTTGTATCTTTTGTTATTAAACGAAAGCTGTATACTGTTTAGCAATGTTAACTTTAACTACTAACTACTTTAGGTATTAACTTAACTGTCTACAATATTGATGCTTTTGCAAATATGTACTGCTAATGTTCACTGTTATATAATGTGAACAAAATAAATTTAAACATTCAATTTTAATCCTGGTAGCAAAATCGCCTCACAGCAAGAAGGTTACTGGTTCGAGCCTCAGCTGGGTCAGTTGCCATTTCTATGTGGAGTTTGCAAGTTACATGTTCACATGGGTTTCCTCCGGGTACTCCGGTTTCCCCCACAAGTACAAAGACATGCGATATAAGTGAGTGAATTGGGTAAGCTTAATTGTCCTTAGTGTATGAGTGTGTATGGATGGTTCCCAGTGATTATTTGCAGCTGGAAGGGCATCCACTGCGATAATTTTGCAGTTCATTCTGTTGTGGCAACCCCAGATAAAGGGACTAAGCCTAAAAGAACATGAATGGATTATTAATCCCAACTGGCATTCGTCATTGTTTAATTCAATTAGATTGAATTATAAATCTATTTTTTCACTGCACCCTTAATAACCTTCAGAAAAATAATCTGTATTTATCATAAACAATGACCTTGCATCACCACTCAAGCAAAATGCTCCATTTACTCCTGTTCCTCCCGCTGCCATTCGAGCCCCCCAGAGCAAGCCTTGTTATACGTCCTCTATCTAATTTCTCTTTGTTTAAAACCCGGTCTGATGTGAAGTACTACTGACAAATACAAGTCATCTTTCTAAGGTTTCACTTGCTAGCACACACAGTATCTACCCATATCTGCTGATTATATTTAATTTTTTTCCTCTGCTACCTTCCTTTTTTCCATGCTGCATTAGGATGAGCTTCATTTTTGGTTCATCTGGTTGGTCAGTGGGAGGTGCTATAACAATGGAGTTTTAATCTCCCAGAAAATACACAAACATGCATGAACAAATCTGAATACAACTTGTTTTTGATGAAGGAACAACAATAAATGATGCAAAAAATGTAAAAAGTCTAGTTTACATAACATGACACTTTTAATTAATTAAAAGAGTTTATGACCTTCACTGCATGCATCCAAAGGAATTAACTGTTACGTCGCAGTAACACAGTATCAAGAGTGAACATCTTTTAAAGCTCAGTTTCAGTCACTTTTTATCAAATTAACTAAAAAAGAAAATAGAAAATAATTCAAATTTTACACTAATTCACTATTAAGCCCTCAGGTCTACTCCATGTTGCTTCTTACAAATTACCCTCTGGTGTTATAACACTCAGCATTTCTGCACACATACTTTGTAACTCTCTCCCAATTATTCCAATTTATAAAGATGATTCCCCATAAACCTGATTTCTTTTACAACCCATCATTATTTGATTTGGGTTATGTATGTTGTTTGTTTGTTATAAGTTTTGTTTATGTATCTTTGTAAAGCTGCCTGCTTTTTAAAGAAAAGCACAATATAAAATAAAGATATTGCAATTATATCAGACTTTGTTTTCAAATTCTTTACTTTCCTGTAAAACAGGTTTGGATTTTTTTAGTTCATATTTTACTTACTTTCTAAACTAGTTGTGTCAGACAAAACTTTGACAATGGCTTAAAAAAACGTATGCATAAAACCTATTTAAACCCCAGAAATAAGAGGAGACATAAGATTATGCGACTTCGAAAGCTGGATTAATGGTGACTTAAAATTACTTTTAGACTGAACATCATAAACTGTAATTTAATATCATTTGTATGATTTAATTGTACTGCTGCTTTACTGTCAATTATTTTCAGTAATTCACTTCAAAGGAAAAATATTTTAAATGTTTCTGAATAAATTAGAAGAAAGCTTGTTTTGGAGTTATAAACATATATTAAAGAAATATTTTGAATAATGTATTAATGTAATATTTAAGTTTGTTTGTTTCTTTCTATTACATTTTCATTGTTATTACATTTAGTGCGTAAACATATATTTACCTAATAAATATATATACACTTAAAAATTATTGAATAAACCCTCATCTTACTAGTTACTGTATCTCATCTCATGAAATCCACCGTATCAGATGATTCAAAGACAACACATCAACAACATCCATTGTTCTCATACCAATTCCAGTAAGCCTTAAAACTGATTTCATGGTGACAAAATAAAAATGTGTGCTAAGTTTTTATCAAGTTAAGTTAAGTTAGGTTTTGTTAAACCTTTGAGGTCAACAGAGGCTGTATTTGTATGTGGAGAGATACACACATTTGTTAAGCAAATGTTATTTTTTCAAGACTATGAATATCTAGAGCAGTAGTCTCTAACTGAAGAGAATGTGCAATTAAGACTTTACACTGTATGAAGTGTAAATTAAACTAACCTTTAGTTATTAAATTAAAATAAGTAAAGTGGAACACCAATTTAATTATGTTATCTTGTTGTTACATTATGTTATGTTATATTATGTGTTATCTTTTTGTCTTCAAATATACAATTCTCAAATAACAATATCTGACCTCCCGGTCTTCCTTCCACATATAAGTTGAATGCCTTGGAGTCTGTCTGATGCTCTTGTTCCTCTGATGAAGTTGATTGGCTGCTGGGATTGCTAGTTGACATGGTGTCGTTAGAAACAGGACCAGGAGGAGCTTCAGATGCTTGAGTCAAGTTTGATTCTTCTTCCTTTTTCTGTGAGGCCATCTAAAATTAGGCAGAAACTTTGAATCAAGGCTCATTGCAAATGTCTGCAGTGGTTTGTGTGTTCATCCAGTACCTGCTGCAAACGGAGTGCCTGCTGGACATACTGGTGGTAGTGCTTTTCCTGTAGCTGTCGGATGAGCATCTGCTGTTGCTCAGGATGTTCTGGATACTGCTGTTTGGCATAAAGCTCAAACTGTACAGCCGTCTGAGCATTTAAAACAGCCATGATCTGCTGCCTTTAAACAAGACAAAACAACTTTTAAACTACAAAAAAAACTTGTTTTTTAAAGATACATGAAAGACTTCAGACACTGTGATGATTCAGATTTTTTTTTTAAATATCAGTACATCAGGCATGCTTAGGCATGGACTTGCAATCACACATTTTTGTGCTGGGCCGTCACAATTTAAAACAAACAAATAAACAAACCAAAAAAATCTATTATTGGCCATAATGGCAGGCTATCTGCAATTTGAATTGAAATTGCTCAATCACAGCAATCCAAGTAATCAGTTAAAGTGCTGTGCCCCAGTCCAATCTCACATCTACTTTCAATTTAAACAGAATTGCAGGTAAAATACAACATTTTGTAAGTCTGTTGGGATTTTTTTGTGTACAATAAATAGACTTTATTTTAGGTTATTTTTAAGTGAAGCTTCTCACTTGCATATGCATTCTCCCCTCACTCTGTGTTAGTGGGTGGGAGGATGTTAGCTCTAAAGTTAATGGAATGAAAACAAAAGTGTTGTGGTATTCTTGTTTTAACCTCGAATTGTCTTTTTTTAACCAGAAATTTGAAGTTGAATGTATTTTACTGCATACCTTTATGCTACTCTTTGCTAATATAAGGAGGCTGCTGACTGAACAGATAAACACTGAATTTGTCCACGAATGAATACCTGAAGGTAGGCCTGAGTTCATATAAACACAGCTCTTGCATTCATCATTTCTCATGCCAATATTAAAACTCTTGAATTAGTCCAGGCCTGGTCACAGTCATGCGTGGACATTCACATAATTAAAAAATGTCACCATTTCCCTGAACCACCAGAAAATCAAGCTTGCGATGAAACGCTTTAAGATGGTGTATCCCTTTAAATATTGACACTAGGCCAGGCATCAAAATATAAATATATAATGATAATGCCTTTCATTTATATAGCAAATTTCCAGATGCTTTACAATGTTCAGAGCATTATTTATTCACTCTACACTCACACTCTCATGATGATAAGCTACCTTGGTAGCCCTCAGCTGCCCTGATTTCACACCTACAGCTTGATCTATACTTGTGCGCCAAGCCCAAGAAATGTGAACTACATAACCTGAGCACCTCTGAAATGATCTAACCATGAGTCAAAGCTTCATAGAGCGCGAGTTTCATGATTGGGCTTTCTTGGCTTGTTCTCTGTTTTAAACACTGGATAATGAAGTACAACTTCGATGATGAGGTAAATAAACTTCCTTTGTAATCTGTACTGAGTTTTAGCTAGGTAGAAGTTAGCATTGTCTTTACGCCATGGTGTGATATTGATCAGTTATAGACAGTGCTTCCACAGCAGCAGCGGATGTATGCAAGTTATAGTTATACAATTTATGATAAGGTAAATAAAACCTGTCTTTTGTTTGCATCTGCGTTGTGTTTTGATTTGCTAGCATTCTTATCACAGCAATATTGATCAGTGCATGGACATTGGCGGATGGAGCGCACAATTTTGAATGCTTTGTTGACAAATGTGTGTGCGCGGAATCTTCCGTGATGGGCAATTTGTAGGCTTGATGTACAACTATAAATCCAGCTTAAGGCCTTCTGCCCTCCTCCAAACACTTCCCACTACTCACACAAATGCATAGTCTATAAAGATGGCCATTGTAAACGGGGAGTCTATGTTAACATCTTTTTTTTTGAGACAAGTTGATGACTAACCGTTTCAGTTTCTGTTACTCAACATTAATCAAATACCCTATTTAACAACCAGCACTCACTTTTGTTTATCTATTTGCATCATCAGTGTCTCTTCTTTTCTTTTCTGTTCCTCCTCTTTTATCCTCCACTCTTCTTCTTCTCTTCTTTGTGCTTCCTCTTTCAACTTCTGTCGCTCTTGCTCTTCTCTCTCCAGCCTCAAGCGTTCCTCCTCTTCTCTTCTAAACACACAAGAACAGAATTAAATGGCTGAAGAGCTGAATCATTTTATCATGAACTAGAGTCTTCCTAATGGAAAACATACTGTATCCTCTCTTGCTCCTCCTTCTCAATCTTATGTGATGTCATATATGGAGCAAATAATGTACAGCAGGAGTTCAGAAGCTTCACAAAGTCCTCCATCGCGTCTTCTTTGGCCATGCTGCCCAGCCGTAACCATTCTTTCCTGAGAGATGAAACGATAGATTGATATTATCATATTCATTACATAGAAACTAAATCGGGTAAGGCAGCGCTGTGACAAATTATTTCATGATTAGCTCAAAATTACCTTCTGTCATTTCCCAGTACATCGAAGAATCCAATTTCCGGACAAGTGTCAGGATTGTAAGGGCCAAAAGTGATTTGCTTGTGAAGTGCAACCAAGCGAAGGTTTTCTTCATACGTTGGGTTAAAAGCCTTTCCATTCATCTCTGTGGAGGAAAAATTACATGGTCTTACATGGACTGTATGGGGTTAGTTTTTTTTGTAGCAATATTGCTACAAGAATAAGAGCTGAGTGAAGATAGGTCTACTTGTTACTCAACTTGTGTCTATCTGAATATGCAGTTATGTTTAGATCTATATATATATTATAAACACAAAGAAATGAATAAGGCTTACTATTTTTGTGATTGTCTGTAATATGCAAATCTATTCCTGAAGGTTTTTTTTTTAAGATTTGGATTCACAGATGGAGACATTTTTCAAAGTCAAGATATACAGTTACTGATTGGGACATAGGTTCAATTACAAATCTTTAAACACGCAGTGTGAATAAACCATCAATTATTAAAGGGACCGTCTTGACCTCGTTAAATAAACACGTGCATTGCATTGAATAATATTTTAACTTTCTATTTTGTGTCCAGACTCATTGTTAAGTTATTGCATTAACTATGATTAATAGAACAGCAGTAAATAGTGTTTACAAAATAAGTGCGTTGTATTGATGTGCAGTTGTATACATATATTCTATTCAACTATACCCCACCATCCCACTTTGCTACCTTCACTATAAGCCTTTGCATCTGCACTTTTGCACACTTGATTTTTCCTGCACTCTTTTAGTTTAAGTTTTACTCTGTTACTAAGCCCACTGGACTTTTCTTGTCCATTAATGTAATTACATACTCTGCTTACTCTATCTGAAATATCTGACCAGTTATATTTACATAATTACTATATACATAAGTTTTGCAGCACTGCACTTTTGTTTGTTACACTTAAGTGCTCTCCTGTACCTGTAAAGAACACTGTTTCACACAAACATACTTTGCAAATTTGAATTGAAATATTACCTTGAATCCACAAAGAAAACACTTCAACTATTAGGCATTACTTACATTTGTATCATATCAATTGGGTTAAAACTCACTTAATCTTGTTTATTAGGCTATTCTAATTCTGATATTCTTAAAAATATATATATTTGTTTGGGATGGACTCTGAATGTATTTGTACACAAAATAAGCTTGCAGTATTATGGGTAATAGGAGTTTTCAATCCGCCACAAATTGAGAAAAAAATGTCAGAAACCCCAAATAATGAGGATCTTAATTAATGAGGGACTAACTCTTCCAAGAGGTGGTACTTATTTAACATAAATATACTAATACTAAAGAATAACTCAATATACAATAGTTAAAAAGGAAAATATCCCCCTGAGAACATCAGTCACTGGCTGGATGAAGTCATGCAGCTACACAGTTCCTGAATAGGTGGAGTAACTAGTGGCAACTGTTTTGCAACAAATTTACATGGAGACATAAACGTCGTGACATCGCAGAGAAAAGTAGCTGAACAAGCAGCTCGACTAGAAAGTAACCTCGTCAAAAAAGTAATTTAATTAAAAAAGTTTTCTACCTTTAAAGAATTTCAGCGCAAGTTTGAAGAGCTCGTCTAAAGTGAAGCCCCAGTTTCTCCAAGAGTTCCGAGATGGTTCGGTTTCCTCTGCTAATATCTGTTCGTCTTCAGTGTCGCGCTCGGCTGCCTCGCAGCTTGTTCCGTTCTCGAAGCTGTCGCTGCCATGTTCTTCTCTGTCAGACTCCATCACGTTCTTCTCTGACAGACTCGGTCTGTCGCTGCTGTCACTTTCTCAGGTGGCCACGTAGCGCTCAAATAAACACTTTTCTTCCGTGTGTTCCCACCGGAAATCCCGGATATTTGTGTTACTTTCGGCAACTTTCGGGCGTATCCTTTTGCTGGTTATGTGCTGAAACTGCGAATGTATGTTCTGAAATGTTCTCTGTCGGTAAAATTTGATCAAAGTTCCTCTGAAGAATGCAGTGGAGTTACCTGAGAGGAGGATCCAGGCTGCGTGACTCAAGCTGACGTATTGCACGTATAGCAACACTAGGATTATGTGTATAAATCTTATAAATAACGCGAATTCATATTATATACACATATTGGTTTATACATGTAGACACAAAGGCTTAAATTAAATAAGGAATGCAATATTTACTCCACTTCAACTTCTGGTCAGTTAATGGTATCTCAAAAGGTTCAGAATGGTTTTTAAATACATTTTAACGTTGATGAAAATGACAATTTTATTCACCCAGTTATAATTACAAATACAAATTAAATTATAACTGGATATTGAATATTTTTGAATATATTTTTGAATATATTGAATACCAAACAGTTATTTGGTAAAGTAAATTGCTTTCCAATATTCGAAACATTCTAAACACAAATTGTGGAGAAACCTTTGTTTGAATAGTCGTTTAAATATTTGTAGCCATTGAAAGGAACCCATTGTTCATGCTCAAATAGAGCAGCAGACCTCAGGAAATACTGGAAAGCTCTGCACAGAAACAAGAGTTTCCAGTTTGTCATGTTTGAAAAGAAATAATTAGGTTTGGCAGCTTTATTATTTAAATATTGTGATTTCTTTTTCCAAACCAGTCATTTTCTAAAATGTAAGTGATTGTTTAACTTAGGTAAGACAAATACTTAGAAAAAAGTTTCTACTGAAACCTTTCTATTTATTGATTTGTGAATTATCTCGTGATAGAACAAACTTAAATTTTTTTTTAATCAAATCGTTTAGAATTATTTGCTTCAAGATTCTTGATGCTACGACTTAAAAGCACACTAGCTTTCAAAACATGCTTGATTTGTAATGAAAACACAATTTGATTTGAAAAAAAAAAAAATCTAAATACCAGATTATAAGTTCCTTATTTATCAATATTCATAGCTAACATTCAAAGAGAAACAAACAATGTTCTTTCAGTATATTCTGAAGCATGTTTTCTCCACATAATACATAAATACATTCATAATCCATAAAATTTGAGGAACACGTCAGATAATTCGCTGAATAAGTACTCTTTCATCCTTGCCACAAAATAAAAGCATCACACCGGCTATGATTTAATGCTACACGGCCAAACCTAATGAGAAGTGAGCTTCCAGGCTATGTCATCTAGAACTAACATAACTCTCTAGGCCACATCTTGCATAATTTCATTAATTACACCATGTGTACAAAATTGACTTCTTATTTATTTTGGTATTTCTGCAGAGTCAGATCTTGGAAACCATCTGAATTATAAAAGTTAATCACTCATAATAAACCCCAGGTAAAAGGGAGGAGTACACTTTGGAGGTGTGACCAAACATTTGAGCAAAATTTTTATTGAGAGAGATAAAGGATGCAGATATCAGAACAAACAATTGCACTGATTTGACAGAGAACCTTTATTTTGTTGGTTTAATCATATATTTTCTATAATATGACATTTTACTTACTGAAATAATGACATTTCTTTGACACAAATTGTGCGTTTTGGAACAATTGGCAAATTACCTAGAGCACCTTTTGCATTTCATTACTCATTCTCGAGGAAATCCAGTGGTTTTGAACCAGGTATACTGTAATGCCTTTATTTTCCTTTATTATCTTCTCATTCCTCCTGTTTGTAAATTCAATAACAACCTTATTGTGCATTGTTACCAGTCAACATTTATTTCCCACAAGAACCTATTTGTTTGTTAATGCATTTAATTTCACCATTAACCATGCTGAAAACAAGTGGTGCTTGAATTTATCCATTACTATTTCATTTGATTGTAAAAAATAGATAAAAGGATACTTATTTTAGTTGTTTTGGGACACTGGCTTTTGATGAAAAGTAAAGTTGCTTCAGGGGAAGAGGAACAGTATGCTGGATCAAGCATCTATAGCTGGAAATGTTCCTGTCTGACCAGTGTTTCTCCATTAATCATCACACATGGCATCTAGAAACCACATTTGGTCCATTTGGAATTCTTGTTGACTTACAATAAAGTTTATAGTGTTACACCTGTACTGCCCACGGGGTGAAGGTTCCTGGATCTGCAGGAGGGCACTGAAAAAAAAAAACAAGTTTTATTTACTTTAAAGCAAACGCTATTGTACAAAAACAAGCATTGTACTTGATGATACTAAATGATTTCAATATTATTAGCTTTTTATTTTATTAAAATGTGGCACAGTTACCAACAACACCTTTTAAATCTATGAAAACACTCTAATTAATTGGATCACTTGAATAATCTGCCAGTCAAAGGTTTGAGGATAGCTAACATAATGTGATCATTATTTTTTTTACATTACATTTTATTTAAAATATTTACATTTCTTTGATACTTAAGAGATCATTTAGTGCTCAAACTGTTCTTATCGAATCTTATTATAGCCAAATAATTTAAATGATTCCTCTGTCTTTATCTTCTTCCTTTATTTCCTCCTGCTTTGGTTTATTGATCAGTTGATACAATTTCTATTATGAGAAGCTGAGATAGACTTTGACAGTGTAACAAATTGCATATTATCTCTCCCCTAATGTAAGTCGCTTCGGACAATAAATGTAAATAATAAATACATTTTGGACATTAATGTAAATGTAATTGAAAAAAAAAATAATAATAAAAGCTTCATTACAGGCACATAAATTTTTTCTATTCTACTTGTTTGTTCAGATTTTTTCCTTTCTTTTTTGTTCGGTTGATCAGCTGAGTCAACCTCTATTATGAACTACCTGAGTTATACTTTGACTGTAAACAAATTGCATTTTATCCCTAAATCTAATTTGCTTTGAATGAAAGCATCTGCTATATGCATAAACGTAAATGTATATATAATCTAATTTATATCATATCTGAAAAAGTAAACAAACATACCAGCTAAACGAATAACATTTGTCAAGCACATGTTTCTAATTAAAACAAACCAAACAAAGAAAAACTATCTGACCAATAAAAAAACAAACAAGCACAGTTTTAAATATCTATTGCTTCGTCATTGCCGGACAACTTCAAATATCACATGAACGATGTGATACCTCTTGTGCCAAATATATCGCAGGATACCTTTGAAATCACTACTGATCTAATCAGTATCTTTAGTGTTAGTTTTATCACTATTTAACGTTTTGGGACTACCTATTGAGTGATGTTTTAAAGCTGCAACATACCAGTTGGGTAAACTTGTCTTCACAGGCGTTCCGTATTCGCTCAGGTGTGGCGGGACTGTCCAGCCTGTAGGGTCCGGTCAAGCCAGACTCTGCCCTGGCAGCTGTGATGGCATCTTTAATGGCATAAAACACAGAGGCTGCCAGGAAGAGAGGAGGCTCGCCCACCGCCTTCCATAAACACATGAAAGAAATACAATGTAAATCAAATTAACAAGAGTTTTAGAGTAAATAATAACAACCTTTGAAGAGAAGATGGCTCTCTCGTTGGGAGCATCTCTGAGCAGAGAAACCTTCAGCTCAGTGGGAATATCACCAAAAGCGGGAATCTTATACATGCCAGGTCCACGAGTATAGAGGTAGCCATCAGGAGAGTAACGAAGTTCCTCAAGAGTAAACAAACCTACACCTTGCATGAACCCTCCCTCCACCTGAAGGTTAACACGGATCACTTGAAAAACATGCGTTGAAACCGATCTGTTTTATTACTTTCAGGTGAAATACCTGTCCGATGTCCAATGCTGGGTTCAAACTCTTCCCCACATCCATGACGATAGACGTGTGCAGATTCTGAACAAAGAAATACAGAGTACATTTTCAAGCAATCTTTAACCTTTCAATGGAAGGTGTAGCATTTGCACCAAACAAATGGAGTACTTTATTTTTTTCCTCCATGCTTAGAATATTAAAGCATAAGTACAACATGTACAAAATCTGTGTTTGTTCATTTTTAAAATGTCATTAATTTTTTGGGTCCATAATTTCAAATCTAATTCACTTAAGTATTACCTTATGACTACCTGTCAGACAGTCTATTTCCACTTCTGAGACAGCCACACCATAACTGAAGTAGTTAAATGGCCTGCCTGAGTTTGTGTCAAAATCATAACCAAGATCTGGAGTCCTGCAAAACAAAGACTTTTACCTCCATCGTGAACATCATTACGATGAGCACTGACTGTGGAAGCTAAGTGATTATCTTGTGAACTTACTTGTAAAACCCGTTGGCTGACAGACTGACTCTATCAAAATAGGCTGCTTTGACCTGTGAATGGAAATATTAAATCATTTCTATCGCAAATGCCCTACTGCACAGAATCAGGATTCTTACCCAATCTTCCCAGCAGCCTTTGGGATTTTTGTGAATGTATGGCTGAAGTCTTTGTAGTAATGTCTGGCAAGCGTTCTGCAGGACAAAAGGTTATAAGTGGTTTGATTTGAATCGACTGATTTGAAAAATAATTGGTTACTCAAAATGATACATTTATTTGATTTTCAGCATTTAAAAGCAGCCTATATTGTTATATTAAGTAGCTTAAACTTTTTAATGAGGGAAACTTTAAAACAAATTCAGACGTTCAGCATTTTTTTTTACATAGTTTATGTTTAAACTATGTTTAAGAATGGCTTGAAACCAATGTTTTGATCAAAAACGGCTGGCCAAGAAATGCTGTTGTGGCAACTGCAATATATATATAGTTCTAATATGCAACTAAATTTATTAACCAGAATGCCTTTGGTAATGGAGCACCCCTTCCCCCCACACCTGGGCAATTCTCTCACTTAAGCCGGATTTATAAGTATAAAAATTGTCCATACAAAAATCCAAGAAAGAGAGTGAAAGCCTCAAGTTAAGTAAGCGCGCAACCTTTGCTTAGGGCAATTTGTTGGCTTGATGCCGAAGTATAGATCAGGCTTTACCCAGAATGATTTCGGTGGTCAGCTCAATGCCATTGGATAGTTAATGTTATTAAATGTGTAAACATTCTTCTGAGAGTCTCTGATTGAGTGCTTAAAAAGTCACGTCATTGATTGATCCTAGCTACCTGCTCATTTTGGTTTCAGAATATTATAATTAGTATTAATCAATTAGTATTGACTCATGATTTTTCCCCTATTGATCTAGTTTCCTTATGAGACAAATTTAAAATGTGGGTTCTGTTAAATTTTTTATCATTCTGTTATATTTTTTCACATTTCTGACATGTATGAAAGTAAACTAAGGTCACCTACTTTAAAGAGTATATGGAGTCTGATAATGAGCAAAACCTACCGTTAAGGCAGATATCAGACATTTTATAAAAGTAAGAAAATCACATTTTGAGCGGAATAGATCTTTTAATACAAAAAGAGCTGATTAAAACAAAGTGTGTACGATGTCAGTAATATATACCTCAATTCACTTAAACAATGTATTTTAAAAATAGCCTTGATTAAGTAACATCATGCAATTTTATCATTTATGGTGATTTTAGTTTATTTTAAAGGTATCTCTATTAGTGAAAGAGTACTCAAGTAGATGTAGGATACCTGTCTAAAAATCACTTGAGTATCAGGTAACTTTTTTCCAGCAGTAATGGGATGATATTAACATACAACTAGCTGTCATTAATTGAAGGTTGAAGATTTTTATGTTTTTGAATTTCCATTTATAAATACAGGGTGATAAAAAAGAATATCACAACTTTGAAAATTTGCATTCAATCAAAGAAACATGATGTAACATTGGGTAATTTCATTGTGGAGATTCACTAAATGTGAAGATGTGTACTTACATTTTTTTAACCAAATATTTGTTTTCAACCAAATGAAACTTCAGAGCTTCCTTAAATCTATGGCAGAAAGATTTTTTTTTTCTCATAATTTCTTCTTTGCAGAGTTCTCGATTTTCAAAGTTGTGATATTTGTTTTGAAGATGTACTTTACGCTAAGCTAAATGTACTTTAGTACACATTTTTAAAATGTCTTTAAAATGTAGGGGCTCACCAAAAACTACTCGCTTACAGTTGAGGGAAATTTGACCATGTAAATTTGACCATGACAAATAATTACCAAAAACAGTAAAACATATCACTGCCTCAAATTCAAGTGTAAAGACATGTTTAAGATTTTTTTTCCCCACCAGATTGACTTGGTGCCCTTTCGCCCTTTGCTCACATGTCCTTTGACCTTTGAACTGAGTTGTTGATTCAGACTTTTCATGACACAATTGCATTACCAATTCCACTGCTTATACATTTTGAAGGAAAAACATGCATACTGAGAGCATCAGTTAACTTTAACATACTTGGCAGACTTTGAAAGGCAGAGCAACTTTGTACTTGTATGTAACTGGTAGAATGGAGCTTACATATACAGCCATCCCGTTGAGGTCTGAGGATGCAGATGCTGCTGTTGGGCTGGTGTTGGGAACTGTGTTAGTGCTGGTCTCTGAAATATGAATCTTGCTACAGGGAATTCTAAGAGTCTTACTGGCCACCTGCAGAAAACAAAATATCAAAAAAAGAGAAACGTTTCAGCATAGTAGCCTGCGCTCAGAGAAGGAACAGCGACTTGTGGTTCCATCCCACAAGGGCAGAAGATCTCTCAGCAGAACCTTCTCTTTCACTGTCCCTGGTTGGTGGAACAAACTCCCTGATCCAGTCAGGAAAGCTGCAACACTAACAGCTTTCAAAAAGCAACTGAAAACTCTTCTCTTCAGAGAACACCTACTAAGAAGAAAAAAAAAAAAAAAACTACTACCTTCTTCCCCTACTGCTTTGGTTTTTTGATCAGTTGATACAATTTCTATTGTGAGAAGTTGAGATAGACTTTGACGGTGTAACAAATTGCATATTGTCTCTCCCTAATGTAAGTCGCTTTGGACAAAAGCGTCTGCCAAATGCATAAATTTAAATGTAAATGTAGTACTCTTTATTCGTTTGCCTCTTTTTAGATTTACCTGAACCATTTTAGTGTGCAGGCCTTGTCCCATTTCTGTTCCACCATGAGTTAGTAGAACCGACCCATCTGTGTACACATGGACCAATGCTCCGGCCTAAATGTATAAATTCACAATATTAATACAGATAGCTTTTATAATTGACAAGATGTAAATAACTCAATAAATATCTGATTTTATCTTTGACATGCAAAGAGTCTTTTTTTTATATATATATATATGCTCTCAATGTTTGGTATATTTTTTTTCTAATATACAGTCCTTTGATTGGGCACATATTATTAAAGTCTAATTTGATCTATCTTAACTAATGTTGATAGTTTTTAAAATATGTTCCCCCTTTTTCTTTCATTACTGCACCAATATGAATTCCATCTATGAATGCGTTGATTCCATGAATGATTTACATGGTCTTGATGTTGCATGTGTTCATATGGATGGGTTTATACTCAAAAGTTTTGCAAATCTGTATAGGCCAACTGTATGGCTTCATGGGTAAATGTGAAATGGTTAGGACACGGTTGAAACGTTGTAATCGTTTAATTCTTGTTTGTAACTTTCCAAAGAACCACAAAGGTAGAGGGCTGACCTGATTGAGGAAGACAGCAGTGAAGCTGATACCAAATTTAGTGGGGATGATAGACAACCCTCTCTTTGTCCAACGGTGCTTCCTGTAATTGCATAAATATTTAGCTGCTTTGGTTTACTCGCGCAGTTTTATTGACTCACCATCATTACGTTCTGTACTGAAACATAGGATACAGTTTCCACTCATTGTATTCATGACCTGTTGTATTCTTCCACAGCCTCTTTGCGCTTGCTAAAATCGGAGAGCTGCATGCACTCCTCCCAGCAGCGGTCAATGGTGAATTGCTCCAGACGCTGATTGAAGGGCGTGAGATCTCCCTCCTTGTACATGTTCATCCTCCTCACCTGGATACAGTAGATGGTAAATTTCTATAATGACAGAAATACAGCGCTAGAGAAGGATGTGGAGCAAACCTCTTCAGCAGGCAGACCGCAGCTCAAAGCAACATCACTCATCCAGCTCTCGGTCACCATCATGCCCTGAGGCCCACCGAAGCCTCTGAAGGCAGAGTTGGACGGAAGGTTGGTTTTACACATGTAGCCTGTGCCACGAATATTTGTTATGTTGTAGGCATTATCCATGTGGAAGAGCGCCCTCTCCAGTATCTGGATAGTGACACATGGAATAGACGATAAGATTTAGGTTAGAGTATTCAAGGATAGCATATCAAAAATCATGATATTATTATGAACACATTAATATAATAAAACATAAAACATGTGATTGTTACCAAAACATTCAAGTCTGTGACTAATTGTGTGCCTATTGGTTCGCTACATATACTGTATGCTTAAAATGATCAAAAAAACATTAACTTGTTTGCAAAAAAAAATTATCTGAAAACATTTTGTAAAAAAATGTATTTAATGAGACTGATTCATGTTAGGGAGGAAATCAAGAGGAAGAATACATTGTAATGAAACTAACTGGCCACCAGGAGGCAACTGAAGCTAGAAACAAGAAATGTAAACTACTTACTGAAAGGGATAAGTCCAGGGAATTGCCTGCATTGCTATAAAGTGTCACTTCAAGAGCAATAACTCTGCCATTCTTCATGTACCCAACCTATTAATTATATTTTAAAACAATAAAAGTGTCTGACAAATGTGATCCAAATAATATAACTTTTTTGTCTGCAATTTTTGTCTGCATTTTGGTTACCTTATATTTCCCAAAGAAAGGATGTCGACCGCCTGTCACCAGCATGTCCTCATCACGATCTAACATGCATCGAACTGGTTTCTTGACCCTGAATGCAAGGCACGATTAGATGTCTGGAGGAGTTGATCACGCATTTAGTTCTTGAATTTTCATACTTATGTGCAGCAACAGCGACCACTGTGGACAAAATGGTGCTTCGACTCTCCTTGCCACCGAATCCTCCACCCATTCTTTTGACCCGACACACTATACGGCTGGCAGGTACACCGAGGGCTTTAGACACCAGAGCCTGACCCAAACACAGAAATCTATGAGCATGTATGAGTCTTGTCTGAATCATTCCGTCTGTCTAAATGTAGTGTTATTTGTCAGTCTGTCCATCTTTCTCTTTGTTTATTTCCCTGTCGGTTATTTTCCATACATTGAGTGCATGGTATTGGAGCATTACATAGCAGTCTAAAGATTACCATTGAGGATTTTGTAATCCTTAACTTTTTACAATTTGTATATAATGCCTGTGGCATAGCTTTTTACAGAGCGTTAAAGGATAACAGTTAGCTTGAACAGCCATTTCCTTCTTAGCAGTGCATTACTGTCAGACCACGTGGGCCAAAAGAGAAGAATGGGGACCCAACTGCATGACAATAAAATTTATATTTAATCTTATATTTTATTAAACAAACAATAACAAGCCTGGGATAACTAGGGCAACAAAGCAAAACCCACGAGGGGGGTACATAGATTACTCACTTCTACCATATTAACAAACTCAACACAGTCTTCGCAGAATCAGTAGTATGTGCCTGCAAGGAAAAGAAACCCGAGGGAAACTTATAAAGGTGAACCAATCAAACATAACGAGAGGTTTAACTGGAATACAAGAAGGGCAGGGAAAGGTAGGAAAATAACAAGACCAATTCGAACACTATACATTGCACCTTTAAAGTATATACTCATTTTCAGAAGAAAATCTACATACTTTTTAGTGTGTAAGTGTGCACAATGTGGGATGCACTAAAACGTCACGTGACAGAAGTAGTTGTTCCAGGTCCTCACGCACGACGTTTGCGAGAACTTAGCATTTCTTTTCCATTTCTTTATTAAAAATAATAAATTGAACACTCTCTATGTTGATATTGTTTATTTATGTGTGCCTTCTTTAAAACTAAGTCAAATTACAGAGAGTGCTTGTTTGTTTGGGTCCCAGAGAAAACGCCTTCTGCCCGAGTGCAGTGGATTGTGGGTAATATCAGCGAGTTGAGCATTTATGGATCTGCACTTCAGAATCTAACTGGAAAAGTACACATCCTATGCTTACTACAGTCCCCAAACATGCTCGCAATACTATGCCAGTTCTACTTTAAACAAACTTGTGAAATTGAAAATTGTAAATCAACCCCTCATCAATTGAGATGAAGATTGATTTAAGCAGTATGAATATGAAAAACCTAATGGAGCCAGAAGTGTATTTTTTTGCAAAGTCAGGCATTTTAACATTGCTGTTATTAAGAACCTGAAATTCGTTGAGAGATAGCTTTAGAACCACCTGAGTCTTAGAAGCCGATTGTGTAGACACGAAAAGCTCCATTTCTCCATCCTCTCCACGGGGAACAGCCAGAGTGCAGTTAGTCTCCAGATAAAACTGTTCCTGCCCTCCGATGTGCATCTCACCTGCAGAGCAAAATATTTGAAATCACTTCATTAAATGAAGAATGAGATGTTTAAACAAAAAATTGATTGAGATAAAAAAAATAACAAGACAAGAAGTTTTGAATGTATGATCTAAAACTAGTTTCATTTTTAACTGCTAATCTTGTAATCTTGAGGGTTGGTAAAAAAAAAAAGTCCATTGTGTACCATGTAGAATGTGATCAGCATCTTTGAACCCTTGAGCGATGTTTCCTCGTTCAATACTCCTCACTGGCTCAAAGAATGACTTGATGGAAATGGCATCCTGAGTGAACACAGTTATGTTAGCAAACCACACAAGCTTATCTTCATGAGGTTTGTCAGCATATTTGTAAACTTGGTCAAGCCAATTTCCCAATTCCAAAAACCTTGAAAAACTCTTATCTAAGGATGACTGAGAGAATCATGAAGCAAGGGTGAAAGGGTAGAGCACATTGCCTCTGATTTCAATAGTGTACATTACTAAATCTGAGTCATATGTTTAAGGAACATTGTAACATTAATATTCTTCACCTCTGAATATGTGGAGTTTTTGATGATTTCTGTGCAATTTTTTGGGGTAAATTCTGTTAATTAAGGGTTTGAAATGTCTTTTTCTTTTAATTAAGGGTAATACAATAATAATACAAGGTCTGATAGTAGACCTGAGAGTATAAAAGCTTATTGATACTCTGATTATTTAAATTTTACTCCCTGAG
Organism: Danionella dracula; assembly: GCA_900490495.1. NCBI lineage: Eukaryota > Metazoa > Chordata > Actinopteri > Cypriniformes > Danionidae > Danionella > Danionella dracula. Next base: position 3,373,949 of record UELW01000067.1, on the reverse strand, counting down.
CCACTTTAACAGCTTATATTATCTGTTAATTCTACTGAATTTTACTAAATGTTAATTCTGCTGCTTAAACCTGTGACTGTAGATTCTGTCTTACATATACAGTAAGTCAGTTGTCATCTTTTGACCTTTTCCTTCTTTCAACCAATTGAAGATAATATGGAGAAAACCCTTTGAAGTAAGGTAAATGCTTTCAATATTTCTTAAATTTCATCCGCACAGACCTGAATGGTAACAGTGACAGGCTGCAGCTCCTCATAGCTGATCTTCACTGCTTTGGCCGCCCTCTGAGCATGAGCCTGGTTGTCTGCTACAATAGCTCCCACTATGTGTCCAACACATGTGACCTAGTGTAAAAGATCCATTTTAGGTCAAATTATTTACTTGAGAAGTGAATCCAACACTGAAAGCTAATCAAAAGATTGGCCTTGATGGACGCTCGTAACATTTCTGATAGAAGCCTTCAAGCCTACATCTACATTTAATTGATTAAACAATACAGTATGGTGAAGTACTGTCACTTCACAGAATTCTTTTAAATTTACAATTGTATTTAGTTTTTTTAATGGGAATTTAAAGATTTAGCCACTCTGAATGAACATAAATTCATTTTCAAGCAGTAAAAATTTGGTAAGCATTAAAATTCCAAACTGTTTTATGATGTGTAAGCGATTTGTGATGTAAAATCCTCACCCACTAAACTGTTGATTGACATATGTGTATAACCATACCCCAACCCATAACCCAAATACATGCAATAGCTGCTTTTGTTTATACAGAGTAGAAACGATCACTCAAAAAAAAATCACTGGATGTATCTATTTCAGGATGTATTTTTTAACACAAGACCTTGAATCGAAACCAGTGAAAGAAAAACTGAGGAAAAGTGCGAAATGTTTTGTTTCTGAATGAAAAGCACAAAAACTAGTAAAGCATGAATAAGTAAGAGGAAAGATTACAGATAATGTCTAAATTGAAGGAAATCTCCAAGGAGCTGATCGGAATGCATGCTAATATCTGGTGAAAAACTATAGAAAATCTACTGAAATACAGACAAACCTTGCCGTCTGCCAAAACTGTCTCGTCATACACAACAGGTCCTGTCATGTTACTCCCCGGGATGTCTTTGGCAGAGATAAATGCAACCACTCCAGGAAGAGACATTGCGCTGGATGTGTCAATTGATCTAAAAAGAGAAACAGGGTTTAGTTAGGGACAAGCATTGTCTCACAACTAAAAAAACACATCAGTCCAATTTTTTTTTGCATATTTGAGCCATTATAACAACCCAGGATCACTTAAACATAGTTACAGTTTGTCTACATGCTGCAAACTACTTTCCATTAATTGAATAGTTGACCCTGCAACATATTTGTCTTGGCTAAATATGTTTCATCCAAACAACTCAGACTCAACTAGTCAGGGCCATGAGCAAAATGTAAACTTTCCAAGGTCAAGGATTCCAAGAAAGTAAATATTTTCTTTTATGTACTTGTCGGTTGAGTTAAAGACTCTTGATTAGGTCTGTTTTTAAGTAAAAACTGTGACAGTGCCTAATTTTGAGCATTTTATGAGTTACTAATAAACTATTAAAATATTATACAGTGGGTCGTCTCACAGCTAGAAGGTTGCTGGTTCGAGCCTCAGCTGGGTTGGTTGGCATTTCTGTGCAGAGTTAGCATGTTCTCCCTGTGATCACGTGGGTTTACACCAGGTGCTCCGGTTTCCCCACAAGTCCAAGGACGTGCGATATAAGTGAATTGAGAAAAAAAAATATGGAAATAGTCCATAGAGTATGAATGTGAATGAGTGTGTGTGAATGTTTCCCAGCAATGGGTTGCATCTGGAAGGGCATCCGCCACGTAAAACATATGCTGGAATAGTTGGGAGTTCATGGATAGTGTGATGTGTTGAGTTCAGGTTATTGTTAGGGTAAGGTAATTATGTTTTGTTTCCCTGATTAAAAAATGTTAAATACACAATTTTATGAGAGGGTCACACATGTGAGCTGGGTTTAAATAATAGGTAAATTTTCATTCAGAGAATAGTCACTGCTGGTCTTTTTCAGAAACTTAGTTCAACACTTACTGTTCTTAACAGTAGTACTGGGAGACTTGTTTAAGATAATTGTACAGCTATAAAATGTTTTGTGTGAGAACGTGACTCTATCAAAAACAATGAGCACCAACGACACATCATACATCTGACCAAACAATGGGTGTGAATAAAAAAATGTTGTTTCTCTTGTATTGGCTTGGTTTTTCACTGGACGAACGACCAATGAAAGCTGGCTCTTTTGATGATGTGAGTGGGACATAGAAAAGCAGCTGGATGGCCCTCGACTTGCGCATAGCTGAATGGAGCGTCATGGAATGACTATGACTATGACTTGAGACACGCAGCATAAATTTATCCTTTAATGGGACTTGCAAAGAGATAGGTTTTTAAGTTACATATCAGTCAAGTGTTGTTTGAGGTTTCATGAGTTTCACGAAGGCCGGAATCATCACTGAAAGTATAGGTGACAGCAACTGCAACGAACCTGAGAATGGAGAGAGGCAATCAGATGTGCTTGATTCAGAAATTGCTCAACAGTTTTATTTAGACAACGATGAAGGATTTGTTGATAAAGAATTACCTGAAATGAAGGTGTATTCTTTTTTATGTCAAGTGTGACAGCAAAAATTTTACATTATTGAATTATTTTTTTATTTGATGAATGTATAAAAGAGGAATTAATTTATGAAAGAAGAATTGAAAAATTGTGTTTATTGTTTTATATTTTACATGTTTGAATCGAAAAATGTTTGGATTTTAAGTCTATGAATTATTATTTTAATAAAGTTTCAATATCTTTTTATCTGTTTTGTTTCGCTTAAGGCTTTATCTTTGGCGCTTACGGCAGAGCTTGCAGACAAGCTTTTTGGGGTGTCTTTTAACATTTAGAAATTATCCCATACTTTAGAATTTATTTTCGACATGAGGACAGGTGTATTTGCTTCGTCCGCTGGGTTAACGAGCTTGTTGTGGCATGCGTAACTTCCCATGGATTTGTTTAGACTAAACGACTAATAAAAACGTCATCGGAATAAGCCTGTTCTAGTCAACTATCCACTAATCGACCCAATAGAGGGCAGCCCTGATAAATGATCAAATGACTTGTAAACTGACAAAGACCAAAAATAGAGTAAAACACAAGAATCTGTGTAAATGCTGACCTGTGTCTTTTGATTAGTCGCAGTGTAATGTGCCTAACTTTCAGACCCCTGATGGCCACCGGTTCGCAGGTCATAGTTGAATTCAGTGACACTTTCATTAGAGCAGAACCCAAAATCGCATAAGGAGGAACTTCCTGTTTTTTCATTGTCATATGCAAACCCATTCAAGTCAATAGAATTGTTTTCATAGTGTGAACGCAGCATAATCCACTTGCACCAAAGAAAAGCTTTCACTACCCAAAAAGATTTGTTACTCATTAGTTGTTTTTAAGATTTACACATCACTACCCCTGAGCGCCATCCAAGGCCAAGGACAATCACTGCATCAACAAAAGAGATGTGAAGCTTGCGAAATGCGCTCTGCAGAGAAGCCATCACAACGTTCTTGCAAATCTCAATTCGGGTAGGTGTGTAAAGACCTTTAGACTGTCTCTGTAAATAAATTGCCATGATCCCAAAGTTTCTGTGTTTCTGTCATTGTAACATTGTAACATTTTTAGCATGATCTGGATCTTAAAGTACTTATCTTGGTAATAAAGGGGAGTTCATAAACAATACCAACATTAACTAAATGAAGTGAGAGAATTCACATAGATAAACGACTTACTCAGTCTTTATATATTAACATGAAGCAGTATTATGTGTTGATTTCAACTAACTTGATGAGGGCATGAGCTTTAGAGCTGGTGACCAATGCCAAATGAAGCTCATTCTCATAGCAGGGCATGTCATCACAGTAAATTGCTTCCCCTGTTGCTTGCTTGAGAGCAGAGAGATGCATGATGGGGTGCCCAATGACGTCATCACTATTATAACCAGGTGGGACGGCCTGCAAAAAAAGTCTTCAAATAACTGTTACAGCTCAAGAAAAAAAAAACTACTTTTTTCAGTATATGTACCTGATAGAGCTGTACACTTGAGGGGGTGTCCAGTCGAAAGAGATCGGTGGCAGTAGCGTATTCCGGGTGGATGTCTTCAACGATGACACCCTGTGAAGAAACAAATATTAAATCAGAATAATATCAAAACATTTTTTTTGTATCAGTGTACAGCAGTTCCAACATTTGGGGAGCCCGTTATAAAACCTCTTTCTGTAGGTTCACAGCCAGTTTGTGCTGGACAGTGAGGAAGAACTTGTAGAAGAGACTAATGGTCAGTGTACGCCTGTAGGACACCATTCCACCAGGAGCTGAGGGGGACAAACTCATCTCCTCAGCCAGGGAGGTGCAGGCTTCCTCTAGAAGCTCCTCATTCCATTGCCTTAAGCATAGATTTAGTCAAACTGATGCACGACTCTAATGACTCAAGCATGCAAGATGGTTGAGCTGTCACCTGTTAAGCAACCTGTTACATGTGGTCTTAGCCAGCACAGTGACTGGGGCCATTCCGCCATAGCTTATCCGGATACTCTGTACTCTATTGGATTGCTCCATGAAGTGGACATTCATCCCACATGTGACAATGGAGATGTCATCCTCTTTACGAGGCGATTGCTTGAATGCTGAAAAATACTGGCCCTGAAAGAATTGATTGGATGAGAGTTCAAGTTGAATTCAAGACTAAAGAAGATTCAAAATAAGAATACATTGTAAATGATTAACATGAAATAGTATATCAAACAATCAATAGTTTTAAAAAGAAGGGCATTTATATTAGTTGTTGCTCAAGTCTGGATTGGATTTTTTAATTATGAGAGGTTGATGTAGTATGTGAGTTTCTAGTTTGTTTAGTTTTTAGCTAAATTTACCTTAAAATACAGATATCAGATTCTCAAATATCATACAATAAGCTAATGTCATATGCATTTTGCTGCTTTAACTTGCCACACTTGTGATTTCTCACTCTCAAAAATTATAATGCAGACCATTTTGTATCGCTTTATTTTAGCTCATGATTTTTTGCACATGTATTTTCAGCACACTGAGCACACAGAGAAAAAATTACTGACACGTATGATTTGAATTCATTCGTGTGTTTGTTTCTGTTTTTAACAACCATGATTTGCAGGGAAATACACAAATGGCTTGATTGACACATTAAGGTGGGCAATCAAATGCCTAAGTGACTCAACAGGGCATAAACAGTGACGTGCAGATGTGATGGGAATCATATGCTGATATAATTTATTTCAGGAGAAATCTCTAAACAAGATTAATAAGTGCTGTATTGATTATAAGTACACATTGTTTTGTACTTTTTTATAGACGCAATTGCATCAAACAAAAAACAAACATTTAATCTGGAATTTATCTTATTTAAAAAAACTGTCATAATAGTGCATAAAACTAAAAAACAAACATTTAATCTGGAATTTATCTTATTTACAAAACTGTCATGAAATGTAAAAATTGTACTATTAGTGCTACTTTTTCTCTGGGCATGTAATCTCAAAAAATCTTCACAAGAAAAATGGTAACATACGACCCCAATGGTTTAATTTTCCCTCATTTATTACAGTGTTTTCAATTCTTTAGAAAGAAAAGTCCTATTGCTGCTGCAAAAATTGCTAGAAGTTTTCATCTTCACTTGCTCCTCAGTGAAAAGAGCCAGAACGATGAAATCAACAGTTGATAAAAGTTAGCAGAAAAGCCAGAAGTTGCTGAAAAGGCTTTTAGATAAAGTAGGTAGACTCTAGATTTGAATTTTAAAAAGTCTGAAGGTCTCTAAAACTAGCAAAAATGTTCTTCATTTGAGGCTGGAGGAAAATAACTTTTGGCATAAATGTTGAACATTTGACTATGTTTGACTTAAGCTACATAATTTGAGTAAAGTTGAATTAGTCTGCATATTAAACGTTAAACACATTATTTGATAGTTACATGCTTTAAAAGTTTAAACTATAATAAAATATATATTTTTAATAAACTTTAAGAACATTACTGTATGCCAATCATCTTTTTCATTTTTCAGAACAGAACATCATAACCCTGAGACATTAACTTTTTGTTTCAAGACATAATTGTTAAAATCTGGCTATTTGAAACGATGTTAGATATACGATAATTTTGTAAAAAGTAATTATACTGTCATTTGAAATTATGAAAATAAGTCTTAGTGTTTATTCCTTATTCAGTCTTGATCATTAAAACATAGCACAATATAAAATTTTCTCTTCATGCAATATATCCCTGAAAAAAAAACAATACAATAACACTATAATATATTTGTATATGTTTTTTTAACTGTGTATACTTACGTTTATCAAGTTAGTGGGTGATTAAAACTATAATTTCTGGAATTTTCAGCTATATTCTTTGTTTTGAAGTAGATACAGACCTTTTTAGAGTATGGAATTTCAACAGACAAAAGAACCTCTTCTGGTTTCAATGCAGTCTTCCTATATCCAGGAAAGAACTTGTCATCCATTTCAAGAACACGGGTCTCCCCTTTAAACAACAGATTTTAATTTAACCAAATTTTTTATATTATAACACAAATTCATAGAGTCATATAACCACCAGAGAATAACAACAGTGCAAGTAAAGCCTAAGGGTCAATATCCTGCAGTGTATGTTACCAAGCTGATACAGAATGTGCTGTGATGGTTCTGTTTACAGTTTCTTTCAGTACCCTTAACCCTTGCCCTGTTTAATGTACCACACATAATCCAATAAGCTGGTTGATTGTGATCAATTACAGGTACCTCTAATGTGTTAAAAACGTATCCTAAAATAACTCCAGCACGACTAGGTATACTAAGTCCACATGGAATAGCAGAATCCTGGAAATGTTCTAGCTTTTCATTTGGTATCTAATTCATTTGAACTGTTATAACCTTTGATCATCAAGCAGAGGGAAAACAGTGCACTGTACCTTTGGACATCACTATTAGCTTGCAGCCAGCTGCCATAAATACTGGGTTAAGGTCTGAAATGGGACTTGCCGTCATGATATTTCCACCAACAGCCTGAAAGAATTAAACTAGCATTACATCATTTAAGTCAATATGCATTTTGTATACTATTCAGCTTGCAAAAGTTTAGAAATTCTTTTTGAATGATGATGGATGAAAAACTTTTTTATGAATTGGCAACAATCATTGTAAATATACAGCTGACTTTAGTTTTTACATGGATTGAGATGTTTCTTTTATTTTGTGACCTGTTTGTATTCTTTTGTTTCGATTAGTATTAATCCCTAATTAATTAATTAAGTATTTAATTACCAATGCATATGAAATGTGCTATTAGAAATTTGCCTAGGTGACAAGTCGTAAATTGTCTCAACTTCTGTTAAATTCAAACATTTTTAGAAAAAGTAGTTTTTTTAAAGAACGAAAGCTCTAAACTAGATTTTTTTTAGATAAATAAAAGATACACTAACTTCTTTTAATATTTATAATATAACTCTTTTCTTTTGTGCCTTATTTTATACATTGAACGAGATGTTAAAAAATGTGTGTGTGTGTGTGTGTAAGTTACTATACAGCTGCACGTGTGATTTTGGAAGAAAAAGAGATTTGAAATCACCTAAACGAACATCCTGTCAGGTTTTGATGGTGGATAAGGAAACCAAGTAAAAACATCCAAAGTAAATATGTCTTAAAGACAAGCCCACATAAATAAAAGGGTTGGAAAGTAAATGGCTGCAATGGGGCGAATAAAATAACAGTAAAACTTAACGGCTTCACTTAACAGTAAAAACGGCTTACAAAAAAATAACCAGAAGACCAGACTTCAAAGATCATAAGACAGCTACATTCAACCTTGAATCCACACAAGACACGAGACCTTATGAAAGAACACCTTTAAGTAGAAAAATTAAATTTTAAAATTAGACATTAAATACCTAACAATTCATTTCGAGTTCACGAAAACTGTTGCTTTCTTTCATCAAAAACAAGAACTTACTGCAACATTTCGAATCTGCTGCCCTGCAAACCACTGCAGCTGCTCGAGAACTGCGTTGAAGATTTTTGTCCGATGTGCAGGCATCTTCTTCACTGCTGAACGCAGTACATCTCCAAGAACCGTCAGTGTTACAGATGCACCTACCTGGATGCCTGAAAAAACCCAAGACATCAATTAAGCATTTACCAAATAGACTAGCATTTCCAATCGTGCTAACAGCCACTTCCTCTACAGAAGCATGTATGCATATAAACGACGTGACTTTCATACCATCCTGAGTGTGCTGTATGATGTTCAGCTCTGGGATGTATGCAGGTGCCAGGATCACAGGATAAAGAAGGTTTTTGAATTTCATTTCAATCCCTAGAGTAGAACCGTTAGATTAGCAAAAGTAAAAAATAAATAAACAAATAAATAGTAAATGCAAATCGAACAAAACGACAGTTAAATGTGATATATAGCGGACTCATAATAAAAATAAAATAATTTAAAGTGTGATCTTTAAAGTCTGTATTTATAGTCTGTATTGTGTTTATTAGTTCATATTTTAATCGTTTCTGAATTTATAGGTTAAAATTTTAATAGTTTCACATTCAATGCTGAAATTAGGCACACTTTTGGCACAATTTTGACCTAAACAAAACACACCAAATCTAGACTCTCTAGCAACAAGTTCAGTAGCATTTGTGCTAATAAGTTGTGAACCCTTCATCATAGAACACTTTTTTTTCTTAAAATCCTTGGCCCTATGATGATATTTTCTTTGAGATATTAGGACCAAAATAGATAAATGAGATCATAACTGGGGCGTCATGGGGGCGCAGTGGGTAGCACGTAGGGGGTAGCAAATTTAGATTTCTCTTTAATTGTTTGGTGAATTTACATACATTATTCATGATCCTTAATGAATTTAATCAATATTATTAAATGTGATTGATGAGGGTCTCACCAACTTCTGTGTTCCCAACCACTAACTTAGCGTTTGGATAGCTGGCCTTCAGCTCCAAAAGATCTTTAAGTGAACACGGCTGAATCCAAAGCACTCGCTCTCCAACAAACCTCATCTCTCTCTGAGACTGTTTACTGAGACCCTGTTGAGCACAGTTTTGATACAATAATCAGACATATCTTATCCTCTGTATAAAAAAAAACTAACAAATATATGTTTTTGTATGTACCACAAGCTCAGGAGGAAAAATGGTCTCTTGTGTCTGGTCCAATGGCATAAACTCTGATTGGTCATACAAGCTCTGAGTCAGTTCTGTTGAATTTTCCTAAAAATAAGACTTGCATAAAACTCTTGGTGGAAAAAAAAACATAGAAAAAAGCAGTCAGAAAATGAAACATCCTTAGATAAAAATGATAAGTGCAGTTGTGAAACAGTCATCTAGCAGCTTGTTCTGTTTATTTTCAGTGGTAACTTTGACCTCACATGTTCATGAGTTTGGCTTCAAACATGTGACTAGTTTCCTATGAAAATGCAACGGGTGCCTTGTCATTGATTTTCTAGCCAAGTACGCTACATTTTATCATATGTTACAGGCATTTTGGACAAAACTGGTGGGTTTGTATTTAGAAAAAAAGAGCATTGTGTCTGGACGACAGTTCTGAGTGTACTGACCTGCTTTTCTATGTTGCCATTCGTCATACAGCAGCCATTAGTTTGCCCTTTCCCACCACAACATCCCCCCTCCTGAAATTCAACGAGGAAGAGATTCAAACAAGTGAATTCTGGAAAGATTCATTAAGGCTAGCAGTACATTATTATATCCTTGTACGTTCACAATGAATTACATTTATTTGTACAGCCTGATACTTCTTATAGTAAGAAATGTCAACACTCTGTCTATAGCCAATGCGTTTTCTGGGATATCATTTGCATCAGTAGCAGTTTTTGTCAATTTGGGGCCCGATAAATTTTTTTTATAAAAGTGCTATTTTTAAAATAAATCATATTATGTATTTAAGAAATAATCTTTTTTTTAATAAATAATCTATGTATGTAACAAATAAACTTATTAAAACTTATAAAAATTTTTACTACTTTTCAGGTTAATTCCCCTTTTCCAATTAAGAGAAACATTATATTCAATCTTGAAACTTAATTAAAACAACTTTGACAGTTTTCTCTCTTGTAATACTTTACATTTCAGAATAAAAGCTTGTATTTGAAGCATTTAGGCTTAAAGCAGTGGCTTAAAGCCTCCTCATTTTTAATTGAATGTGAATTGAATTCAGTTCTCTGTATGTGCTTAACATGAGGTAGAATTGATCAAGCTTACTTGATGTGACGGAAGATAATTATTGTGCACATATTAAGCAATTTATTATTTTACTTAATTAAAGTGCTAATTTTAATTTCAAGGGTTTAGTGGTAATCCAAGTGAGGTGGGCCATAAATAGTTGGGGGCCCAAGGCAGTTGGGCCACTGCAAAGCATGTAGTCACAGGCTCTAAAATAACATTATATTGCACATTTTTTCCTCATAACTGCATCAAAAATGATAACCTTTTTTGCCTAACTAGTGGGCAACATCCTGCTCTACCTGCCGATACGCAATAAAAAGTGACTAAACTGTAGTACCTCGACCGGCCGCATAGGGGGTGAGGTCAGAAGTTAGCAGGTTCTCATTGACTCCCATGTTAAAACTGTACAAATTTGGAGTTAAAAAAACATTTTTACATCCCTGGTGCTGCAATGTATGCTAGTATTGACCTTCATGAACAATCTGAAGTGAATTATTAACTTTTATTAAACTTTTTTGTTTAAGCTATATTAAGAATGAAACCTTCAACCAATCAGATGTCTGTGTGAGAATCATGGTAACAGATGTTAAAATGCAGTTGTGTGCGTGTGTGCATAAATAACTTGAAAGAGTGGCTACATATCTACATCTCACTACGCATTATAATCGTGGCACTTAGAAATTAGCATGAAAGTGTTTTTTTTTTCAATTGTCTTTAATCCCAGAAAATTCTGTTGTTGTATTAACCATCCGAAATATTTAGACAAGGAATGTAAAAAACAACAGCTTTGAATGTAAACCACAATGAAAGTTTAAATCTTACATATTGTAAAAAAGAAAAATAGTTGTACCAGGCTTTTGTCAAGTTTCTGTACCTTTTTTAGACACACTCAATAGGACTTCCTGTATTTGACCATTAGTTACTTTACCTTGGAGAATGTCCTGTAGCCTTCTAGGATAGGTCTGTACCCCGTACATCGACATAAATTACCTGCATTAAACAAAAAAACATTTTTGGGGGGATTTTTACAAGGAATAAAAGTTACGAAAGCTTCCCATTAATATACCTTGAAAGGCCTCCTGAATGTCGTGCATGGTGGGTTGTGGCTCATTCCTTAAAAGAGCGTACATTGACATCACAATTCCCGGAGTGCAGAAACCACACTGGGATCCGTGAGCCTTTGCAATTCGCTCCTGTGAGGATAAAAAAGATCATTGTTGTTCCAAATACCACATACTACAGCACGAGGGCTGTATGTGATGTTTTAATCTGTAGTAAATGGAGAAGGAAGTGTCTACACTTTAATCTTATGCAGCGTGACACATTTTCTGAACATTCCGTGCAATTCAGAGAGAGTAGAAGAAAGTGTGACCTGTACAGGATGGAGCTTGCTAGCCACACTGCCGATACCCTCCACGGTGGTGACTGCACAGTGATGCAAAGAGCACAGAGGAGCCAGACATGCATTAATCGCATAGTGACTTCAAGTGTTATGTCAAGGACAACTTAACCTTGGCATGTCTTTCTAGAATCTTTTACTAAAGATGCTCAAATCATTAGCTAGTCTGGCATAAACCATCTTAAATGTGATATATCAACCTAAACTGACGATTAATTATTCACCCTCATATGCTTTTTCATTGAAGAATTTGTCTTTCTTCTCACAACTCTGAAAATGTTTATTGTCAATCCCTTTCTGCAGCATGAACAAAAAAACAAAATAGATAGATGAAGATTATATTAAGATTGATTATAGACATTAATAAGGAAACTTTCATGTGGAAACAGGTTATTGATTTACAATCGAGGGCAAAACTAAAATCAGTCTTCAATAGTGTTTTCTTTCTCAAATGCAAATAAATCAGCAGCTTCTGAAGATTGGAAGCTGGACCTAACCAATTAGACATTTTTGCATAAGTTTGAATTGAAACATATCCGCAGAGTCCAGAACATGAGAAGCATGAGTATAAAAAAAGCGATTTACTGTAAAGTACATATTTGAAAAGATACATAATGTGGTTTTGATGTGGATGATATTTAGACACCATTACAGTGCATGCTCCGCAGCCTCCTTCAGCACAGCCCAGTTTGGTTCCTGTCAGACCCACTGAGAGTGACATTAAGGAAACAGCATAGAGAATATTCATGTACTCATGAAAACAAGCAAGAGTTTTATCCCAATAAAAATTATATTACACCACATATCATAAAAAACTGTGACATCATCATTAAAAAGGTCATTTTAATCATTTTAATTGTAGTCATTTTAAACACCCCTTGCTTGTTTGGCATCATTGTAAATGATTGATGAAGTTAACATACATTACCACATACATACACAACCTTACACTTGCCTAATGCGATCCGCATTAGCTATGATCTTATCATCTATGATCTTGATTCCGATCACTTTGAACTGGAGATCACTCCTGACTCTAGTAAATATGAAATTAGAGCATTAAAAGTAAATAGATGCTTTAACCCTTTTTAAATCTGACCTCAATACAAAAGTCAAACCTTTCAACCGCCGACAATCACAGCCTCTATTAAACAGTTTCTTTACGCACTGTTCTAAATTCTACTGTGTATTTTTCTTTGTGTATAGTCATTGTGATTGATCTTTATGGTTTCTAGAAGCGCATGCACAGTCACCCCCCCAACAAAAAAATCTAACAAACAAACTTTATTACTTCATTGTTGTAGACACAGTACACATAAAAATACACATATTTGAACCTGCTTAAATACATATAATTCAAATTTTGCCATTAACTACCAACCTAAGTCATGAGCAAATGCATTTATATCTTTGTTCAAATCTACTAATCAATTATTTTAAGTCACTGTTAAAAGAAAACTTCCATTACATGTATGGATCAACTATTTCATTGTCTCAATAGGGTCAAACAATAGTAATAAATAGTTTACACAAGTTGAAGTGCAAAATCTAAGATTCACACATTTTAGAAATATTCTTTTTTTTTCCCCTAAAATGTTTGTTTTATAAATTATGTAACACTGGCTACCATAGTTGACCTGTATGACCATAAATTAGGATAATTGTCATAAAGTAAAATAGTTATGCAATAATCATAAAAACAAGCAATACATGGCGGGGAATTTTATAATAGTCTGTCGGCCAGACGATTATTGAATACAATAATCAAAGCACAATAAAACTCAGTTTAATCAAGCACACTTTCTATAACAGTAGCTCGTAAATGCTGGATTTACAGCTCAATGCTACAACCTAGAGTCAATTAATAATAAAAACAGCCATGCTTGCATGGAGAAGGATACAGGTTCTCCTCAGATATGTCAAAAGTGTGGTCTCAGGGTCAGCATTCTTCTCAGTGATCTGCTCATAATTAATAATAGAAAACATTTTGGGCTATAACAGATGAAGTTGTAAAACAGGATAAACAAAGCAATCTCATATTACCTTTTTTCCATTAACAAATAAAACCAGGTCGTCCCCTGGAGACTGGTGTGTCTTAAGTTGTTCCTTGGTGATCGACATCTCTTTTGTGTTTCCCAGTGACAGTGGATCACGCTGAGAGATGAGAGCGAGGATCTGACCAGAGAGAGAGAGCGCGGACTCTGAGCGACACCGCGTCACGTGACCTCACTCTTCTCAACTCCCGGGCGAGGAGAGAAGACACGAGCTGCTGTGAGGAGAATAACATTAGTAAGGCTCAGTCTACCAAACCTTTCTTCACACAAGTGAAAGAAAGGATGGAAACTGATTCACTTAAAAAAAAGTAAGTCTGTATTTGATAACTGGTGAAAAAAATGTTGCGCTGATATAAGCTGTTATTATGCTAAGTAACTTTCACAACAGTTTATGCTAGCCTGACATTATCTTTCTACAATGAAAAATCGACTAGACTATTGAAATTAGGACGTTTTAGGAATTTTTAAATATACATTTTTCCTGTATTTTAAAAAAGTGAACTTTTATATTTTTACTAGCAAAACCTGTAAAAATGGAGTATGGAACTTATGCAACTAAACATGCAACGTTACTTTTAATTTTAACATTTTAACTAGCATATTAGATCATTGATTTTGTCTAAAAATAGAACATACATGCTCAACGTTGCAAAAATAACTGCTTTTTAAAATAACGAAACACTACATAAACACTATGTTAGCTCAGAGGGCTGGATTTTGGCTAACCAGACACCTGCAAACAGTGACTAGTATTTTCAATATGTGACAAAAGCTCTTGCTGAGATGTCAACATATGTTGTAAGCTGCACTTTCAAAAAAAAAAAAAAAAAATATTACCTTCAGCCAGTATTTAAAACAAAGGTCAGCAATACTGCGCAAATGTTGTTGAACAGAATAACAGAGTAAAACAAGAGTAACAAAGTAAAAATAAAAATGAGTGGATAAGGTCATCGTCTTTTTTGGGTTGTGTCAGCTTGGCATGTCCAGAACCAATCCCTGAGCCACCTCAACTGGCTTTTCTAAATCTGGAGTAGTAGAGGATTCACTTCCTCACAGTTACTTGCCCTATCTCTTAGGGGAACTCTAACAACCTGTAGGCGGAAGCTCATTTTGGCTGCTTGTGTTGGAGATCTTGTTCTTTCAGTCATCATAACCCAAAGCTGATAAATTAGGTGAAAGAATGAAGATAATGAACAGAAACAGATGGTATGGAATTGTTTGGATTTTTTTACTGCACTTGATATAATCAATACACTCTGAATCATATCAACAATTTGAAGAGAGGCATGGAAGAACGTAAATATTGAATAGTTTTTTTATTTTTAGTAATCGCAATTGTTCCACAGTTCTGGTGGTTTAACATGTGCAGACATATAACATGAACATAAAAAGACGAAAGCTTTCCTTGTCACACTGCCATGTAAACATTATTGAAAATGAGTTCACAAATTTATCATTGTATAAAAACATTGTATGCTAGTTACATGCATCAACTTAGTTATGCCAGAATGACATCCCTTGAACTTTCCAGATGAAACCAAAATAAAGGAGGGATTCAGTGTATTAGCAACGGAGAGCTCTGATTCAATTCATGGATTTAAGCAACATTGCACATTTAGACATCATTATAGTAAAGCATTTTAAATGGAAAATCTGCATCCAGATATAAAAAAACAACCCTCAATGAGTTTATTATGATTCAGGGTCTCTGAGTTTCTTGCTGTTCCATAATCTGGAAAGTTTTACTTAAGTATTTGCAGCCCCAGTGTAAAAATGCCCATTTCCACAGTTTACAAATAGTTGGCTATAGATAGCCAGTAAACATGACTGTTTGATTCTTGTAATGGTTTCCATAATGATAAAAAAGTAGATTACTACTTGGAAATTCTGTTCAACAGAAATAGTTTCAAATCAGTTAGAAAACAAAGATCATAGGGCAGCATTATGGCAAGCACTACTACTTCTCTATTAGTATTAGTTCATTCTGTGGTCTTTATGGGTCTAGTTATCATGTTATCCCATGGCTACCATGGCTTTCCAGTGGACCTGTCAGTTGCCTCCCACAGTCAAAAAATATCCATGTTTTTTTCAAATAGTGCAGAGTAAATATGACCCTGTGATGGACTGGTGCTATTTTTTAAGCCCCCGTCATTCAGCCAATGTGAGCTGAGATCCCAGTGACTCTAACTAAGTTCAGAGAATGAGTGACTGAATACAGAGTACATGTACATTTCTTTGAAGGCAACAATTCTTGAGGTTAAGTTTGGCTGGAGTATAGTTTTCAAACCAAATCATGCAATCTCAGAAAGATTAAATCCCCCATTAGCTTCTCGTAACTGTTCTCTCTTGCGGGCTTGCACCAGGGTGAAGACCACAGCCGCTAAAGTGTTCCTCCCAATGGAAATTCCTCTGCTGGTGTTTCTCTCTGCGTAGCTTGAATTATGCTCTCTGCTACTCACAAAGTATGTACGGAGGGCTCCTCGCCGCTCACTAACTCCTTTCACATAGATTTCTCCTCTAAGCTGCAGCATAAAGCCATGGTCAGACAGGATACGGCTGGTGGCTTCTGGGACCTGAATACGGCCACTGATTCCTGTGGTGTCCATGCGGCTCGCCAGATTCACAGTCATGCCCCAGATATCGTACTGGGGCTTTGTGGCACCGATCACTCCAGCAACGACAGGCCCATGAGATATACCTGGTAGAGAGTTTGGTGTTATTTAGTGTTCTGTGAAGTGCAAAATGCAGTAGATTAAAAGGTGAACAACAAGTACTGACAAAAATTTTGATTACTTTTACACTTTTAACGATGACGATAAGGGTAAATTGATTCAAATAAAAAAAATCACCTGCTGCAATGCATAACTGGCTTTGAATAAATAAAAACACAGGACTTTAACTGAAGTAATAAGCTTTCAAAAAACAACTGAAAACTCTTCTCTTCAGAGAACACCTACTATAAAAAATAAAAAAAACTACTACCTTCTTTTTCCCTTCTCTGTCTTTATTTTCTTCCTCTACTTCCTCACTGCTTAGGTTTATTGATCAGTTGATACAATTCTATTATGAGAAGCTGAGATAGACTTTGACGGTGTAACAAATTGCATATTGTCTCTCCCCTAATGTAAGTCGCTTTGGACAAAAGCGTCTGCCAAATGCATAAATGTAAATGTAATAATGTGTTCAATTTATATAGTGCTTTTCCAGATGGTCTACAATTTTTCAGAGCATTCACTCCACATTCACTCACTGGTGGTGATAAGCTACCTCAGCTTCCCTAGGGCAGTCTGACAAGATGTGGCTGCCATTTCGTGCCTACAGTCTCCTACCCACCACCACACACACCACCAGTCATATACATCCATACAGGGCAATGCGGGTGAAGTGGCTTGTCACTGCATTTAGAACTAGACATTTATACTAGGTCAAAAGATACAAAGGTCACCTATTATGAATCAACCTTTGGAAAATGTTCAGACATAAAATTGTGCATGAAACACTCATATTAGCGTAGTTTAAATTCATTTAGTTGTTTTTGTAGAAATTTGGAAAAGGAAAACTTACCGACTCGCAAACGGAAGTCGTTTGATGAACGTTTGTTGATTTGTTTCAGAGTTTCTTGCATGGCCAGAGCGAACAGAACCAGTGTACTGAGGTGAGCCCATTCATCTTCACAATCCTGTCAAATGCACAGGCAGCAATTGCAACATTTACTATTGCTTTTTTACTTATTTTTACATTTACAAAAATGGCAGACTAGTGCCAGTGACAAACAATTTTAAAAGTTACGTTATCCTGGTTGCTTTTGGCCAATGCTGCAAAGTAATTTGACTTCTGCCTCAATTTTATTCCAAAACAGAAATCTTTAATTCCATTGTTATGCTGTCATACAATCAGAGGCCAATAGAGACTTGTCATACGATGTCACTTTCATTGGCCTGTCTGTTGTGTTTGAACTCTTATTTCTTGGTTCATTTTGTAGCTTTAGTTGACTGTTGAGCGTGATTCAGATGCTTAACGTCACAATTTAAATAGAAATGATAGTTTAAGTGTGATTGAACATACATTAACCAAAGTAACTCAAGCTAAATTTTATGGGAATAAAGTATATTAGGCGCACTGTCCAAGGGAAGGTTTTAGGGAAGATGTGAGCCCAAAATTCTCCCTACAAAGACAAAGTGGTGAGGGGTGGTGCAGAGATTTTGCTCTTCAAACATCTAAAACTGTAAGTATGCTAAAAATTCAGCTTAGACAGTATAGAGAAGATAGTGAACATAATCAGTCAACCTGCCTGAGCTATTCACAAGCACGTTCTTCTCCCAAACTTCAAAGACCATCAAAAAGTATATTATATCAACTGGTCTTCTAACTGGTTCTCTAACTGGTTTTATGGTAGTATGACGAAAGACTCTGGGATCAATGACAAAATTGTATACCATTGTATCACTTACCTGTTTTTCAGGGGACAACCCAGAGGCAGCCATGTAGCAGCTGCCAATAGTTTTGATTTTCTCAATGTCCTGGAAATAAGGCTCTTCTAGAAGCTTAATAGATGACAAGGAAACAAAGCAAGTAAGTCTGTCTTCAAAATATTTTACTATCTTGCAAAATAGGTTGCCTTTGAACAAATTGGGATCCTTGCTTCGGTAAGACCTGGGCTGCTAATATCTATAAGCTACTGAGCATGCTGGTACTAAGAGGATGCTGCACAAATCCACGCACCTCATCAAAGTCAGCAATGATCTCATTAAGAAGACGCAGACACTCCACATCCTGATGAATCAACTCTTTCTTCTCATAATAGTCTGAAAAGCCTGGAATTGAAGCAAACATCACCCCGACCCGCTCGTATGATTCAGAGAAAAGGTCCTTGAAGCAAAAAAGGAATCTTATTGTTAATATATTTAAATAATGTGTTCAGTAACAGCATAAAAACATTAATCTATCATATAACATGTGACTTTCAAAACAGTCACATACATTTAATTCATTTATTTATATTCATACTAAGCTTTAAACTAATGGTGTTTGTTACATGTGCAAACTGTAGTGTGTACAAAGTAGCACATACAGGAACATGAATGCAGCTACCTCATTGTTCCTGTCTCGCTCCAAAAAGTGGCGAGCAACATGTGCTGGGAGAATGTTGTAGAGCAGACTCTCGTTGTGCTCCCTCAATTCCTTCATGTCTTCCACTTCTTGTCTGGCCTGCAGGCGCCACAGGAAGTCTAGCCTGGAAATGGTTTCTAACTGTGGACACAAGCAGTAATAAATGTTTAAGATATAGGGACATAAGTGTTGATTTTTGAGTGTAAAATAGATCATTTAAACAACTTTATGATAATAACATTCTTGTGGTTTCAATGTTTATGAAAATATACCTTTGAAAACAGATGAGAAAGCTACTCACGAGAGCTGTACGAATATACAGTAACAACATACATTTACATTACTGTATACTCTATACTAGATACATCTATACTAGATGAGAATTTATGGTAACAGTTTACAATAAGGTGACATGAATCCTCATGAGTTAATGCATAAAATAACTATTAATTTATGATGAATTAATAATAAGTTAACATGTCTATTAACCGCATTAAACCATTAGTTGAGCAATATGAACTAATACATCAACCACTGCCGTAATTATTAGTTTCTGATAGTTAATTAATGCAATGATTGACACTTTCTTCATAATTTTATTACTGATGAATGAACAATAATGGGCCCCAAAACTTAATGTTAAAAAAATTAACCATGAACCAATACATCTTTAATAAAGAGTTAATTACATGTACCACTCTCCAGTAAATCAACAATGGAGAAAAAATACTAAACAATATATTGCATGATTAGATTGTTATAATTATGTGGTGACTTTGATAGGACATTATAATGAACTCATCATTATTTAGTTATTAATTTACCTCAGATTAACAATTAATGAATTAAGTAACAGAAACTAATGATTAATTTAGGTAGTAATTGATGTGTTAATTTATATTACTCAAGTATGTTAACTTATCATTAAGGCATCCTACATTCATAATGGTTCATTTCTGGTTAATGTTTATACAGCTCCTGATAATTCATGTCACCTTATTGAAAAGGTTTACAAGTTCCATAAAATAGCAGCTATATCAACAGAAGAAGTGTGCGATGGCATTAATGTTTAGAATTTCATCTTCTACACCTACTTTTTAAGTGCGTGGGGAGGACACCAGCTTTTGGAACACATTGTACAGTTTAACATTTCTTAACAGTTATCTCTATAGGACGTTGATATTTGTCATTGTACTATAATCATACCTGTCTACTGTTGTAGAGCACAACTACGACAAACATGGCCATTAGCAGCACCGAAATGCCTTTGCGTCTGAGGTTTTGAGTTCTGGATGAAACACAAACTCACATCAGAAGGGCTACAGCTAGTTGATGTCCAAAGAAGAAAAATGTATCTTACATTTATCAGATCTAAATCATATCTTAAGGGGACTACAGCTTCAGAAAATCACAGTATTTATACAAAATTGCTAATATAACACAAAGTGCTTTCCAAGGAATCAATACATTTTAACACAGCAATCATAATTCAACAATATCACTGTATTGACCTTATTTTCCAATATTTTATCTCTCCTTATTTTCTATAAAATGTGTTTTTATATTTCACTTTTTTAAACAAAAAATTAAAGTTATGTTATTAGTGTTGGCAAACAATAAAAAGTGTAGATTCAACACTTAACCAGCTGTGAATTACTTAAACTGTAATTCTATTTATTTAGTGAAAATTATTTATTAAAGCACGCAGACCTAAAGCCTTTGTAATTCAATCTTGAGATGTTATGAAGGAGTTGACCCACAGTTGGTAATGATCTATCTGAACAGTTTTAAAAGCTCACGTAGATAACCCTGGGGCCATTGAAAATTAGAAGAAAAAATAAATACAACAATTATACATTTACCTGAACTCTATATTTAACTTCACAAGTTTGCTTAGAAATAATTAGCCTAAGAACTTGGTGCAGTTAAGATAAGCCCACTGGAAAAGCTGTGTCCAATAAGAGACCTGGAGAGGACATGGAGATGGGTGGAGAAGAACATTTGGTGTTTATTCACCAAATTGGAAGTGAAGAAGCTACTGAATCTTAGGCAGGGGATAAGAAAAATTAGAATCTGATTATCTAATATTGCTTATAAATATTTATTATAAATATGTCCGCTTCCCCCAAATTGCATGGAACTACTCCAGAAGCCATTGAAGGAAAATTGAACTCAAGTGATATTACTACGGAATAGAGTATTAGGACGGCATCATTTTGAAATACCTGTAGTTGTAAGTGATTAAGAGTTGATTGCATCACATAAAAATATAGCACTGCTCGGCAGTAGTCAAGCCGAGAACTGACAAAGGCATGCATAACTTTTTCAACTTCACCCTGACCCAGGAAAGACTTGACTTTAGCCAGAAGACAAAGTTGAAAAAGTTTACTTTAACAACAGCGTTCCATTAGTGTTCAGAACTAGTTAAAAGGACAAAATGTTAATGCTAATTAGAAAAACTGTAAAAACATTATGTATTATATTATGTAAAATATTACTGTACAAATATTGGCTTTATGAAAGCTAAGCAGTTGATGTTGAACTAAGCCAGCATTGTCAAATAATTGAGCATATTTGTAATGAAATGTGAGCTATAATACAAGCTTACGTTGACTACTATAGAATCTGCTTTAAAAAATAGTACGTTTTGTAAAACAACCCAAAACATATACCTTGGAATTTGGCTGTTTTGTTCTTGGCGGATAAAGAGCACATGGTAGGCTACCTCTATGAGGTATGTGTAAACTGCTATGACTAACATCAGTACAGCAAGCTTGAGTAGACAGCTGAGCTTCAGGAACACTGCACACGTCACCATGGCCAGCACACCACTCAACACGAAGAACTGCAGGGACACAACTGGTTAAATTGTAGTCACCCATTCAGAATGTGTCATGTTGGAATTAGTCACATATCTAAAGTAAAAATCCATCTACTGTACCTCAGGATGAGTGCAGATATTAACTGGCCACTGTGATCCTTGTTCAGAGTTTTTGTTTTTTTCCTCTAACTCATCAACTGTGTTACACCACAACTGCGATTAAAATTCAAAAAAGAATTAAAAGAAGATTTGAAAAGAACCCTGCTTTTAAACTGTATTAAAAAGACATGCTAGCCTTGATGGCTCTTGCTAAAATGTTTTTTTTTTTCCACCCAATTTTCAAAATATTCAAAACTTTGTAAGGCACCGTTTCAGAGGACCTTAATGCATTCTGGGTATTGGTCACTCGATATCTGGCCAACTGCTCACTTAGATTTTTCACTTATTGTGTGGAACTTGAGTGTCATTTTCAGTAAAGAAGCAACGAGATGAGAAACAATATAAACGACTTCCCAATAAACATTACATTGTTCTCGCCACATTGTTCTCACATGTTTCTTTGAGACAATTTCTAAATCATTGTAGCAAAAAAATCTTTCTGATGTTGATGGATCCAAAAGGCTTGAGGCTGTACCTTTTTTTCCTTAAAATTGACACAGATAATATCTGATAAAATAATGACGTTTAACATTAATGTTCATGTTGTTCACCTGTTACTCAGAATCTTTATTTTAATGAACACTGCATCTTTTCATTTTGCTTACTATACTTTCCTCAAACCTTCACAATGCTTCAGTCCAACTTCTACACTACCATTGTCATTAATGTTGGGCTCAGGGTCAAATTCAGGGTTGAAGCCGTGATGTTATTGCAGAGCAGCTGTTTAAAACAAGTGTCAAGTGCGGTACTATACATCCTACCCAGAATGCACAGTGATAATAAAGACAGCTTATTGTTATTGATCACTTTATAAAAATGAATCAGATACAGATGCATTTAAAACAGAATTCATCTTATTAGTCTAAATAATCAGAGTTCTTTTTAAACTTGTTCAAATAATCTATAATTGTTTTCACTCACAATATCACAGGAAGCAACCCCAAAATTAATAGCGATTGCAGTGAGGGTGAGCAGGTTCCGGATGCTCTTGGTCTCATGGATCCAGCAGCACAGATGCTGAAGGTATGACGGGGAGTGCTTAAACTCCTCTGCCAATGTGACCAGAAGCAGGAGAATGTAGATAAAGAGGAACACTAAAAACTGGATGACCATGGGAGAGATTCTGCAGAAACAAATAGGTCATATTCCAAACTTCAGGATTCAATGTAACATGTTTAAAGTAAAAATTATGTTAAATTATACTACCACAGCTTATGTAAAGTGCTGTTCATTTGGACACATAATTTGCTTCAGTTGGCATAGTGTGATGGATAGATTTTCGATCGTCTCAGCCTCAGGTTTATTACACTTCAAAGAAAACAATTCTAGAATGTTGGAGTCATGGTCTGACTTGGTTTAATTAATACAGATTTCCTGAATAAGTGCCTGTTGTGTTATTTTCGTTCTGCCAGGTAACTAAGTTCAGATCAAGAAAAAAGTGTATTTTGAGATTTTAAACAACAAATAAACACTTGATAGATCAAAAGTATTCATTGTTCACATCATACACTCTTTACAAAATGTACATGCGTTTTGGTTAAGGCAGCTAGTGGTGTTGCTCTTAGTTTTTGAAATTAGTTTTATTTTCCTAGCTTGGCCAACCCTTTTAACGTTTGGAGAGATTCTCCTTGTGTCAATTATGAAAGTTATGACTTCTTCTATGGCTTGTTGTAAGTTGATCAGTTGTTGTGGTAACATTTACATTCACTGAAACATGGCGCAATCAATATAAAACATATGTTCGTAAAGTGGAATGCACTGTTCTGTACTGCAAGCAAGAGGAGAAACAACAGTGTCTTACTCTTATCCTTAACTTTCAATTCTGAACAGCAGTTTCCACTTCATCAATGTAATTTTTTTAAGACATCTCGACTATAACTTTTATTATGGCATATTATTGGTAATCTAAACATAATATCTCACTTGATTTAAGGCATCATTGATCAAAACTTTAGCCTATTCTGCATTTGTCTGTCAATGGACGAGTGGAGCGGCAGGCCCTAGAAGCGATATGTGACATCATAGCAGATAGTGGTGATATTGATGAGGCAATATTTTTGGCAATTGAGCTTGTAAAGGAGAAATCAGTGGTTAAGTGGAGCAAATGTGTTGGGTTTACTCATGTAAGTGAAAATGTGTTGCATTACTAAATATAATTGAGAAGATTAATTGAGTATGTATCTTAAAAGCTGATGTGTTACATTACTAAACGTCAGTTTTAATTCTATCCATGCATCCCAATCGGAGCACTATCCATGCTAAATTTGAATTTCCTAAATTATAGTATACATAAAATGCATCCCAAATGTCCCTGGATGTGTAATGTTTCCAGTTAAATTTTGAAGTGCAGGTTGATAGACAGTTTCCACTCCGATGGCTGATATTACCCACTATATTCTGCACTGTTAACATGGATTAAAACAATTAAGATAGACCCCAATGATGACTTATGACGTTAAACGGATTAAACTACGAAACAAAATGTGTGTCCCAGAACATGCACTTATCTACTTTAAGGTTGTATAAGAAGCTGAATTGGAATATGATAACCCATGGAACATTATGACATTGAGAAATTAGTTATAACTCACTGTGGAGATGGGATGAGTGATTGAACAGCCATGAGGAATAGAAGGACCAGGAATGAGCAGGCCAGGTTAGACTTAAACATTTCGTCTCTCATCTGAGAAAACTATAGGGGTACATTTGAAATATTTCATAGTTACTCAAAAGGCCTTAAAGTGTTGGTACAAAAGGCAGTTGTTTTGTGTTTAGGGTATACCTTTCCCTCAATATGTGTGTCCTTGAATACGAGGGTGAAGGGTGTGATGTGCTCCCTGCGCATTCGCTCACTACTGCGCACCTCGATGGCCTGTTTGATTCTCTTGTTGATTTCTCTAGACCCAGCACAATTAGGAGGGATCTGATTGGGTAGCTGCACCAAGGATCCATTTGTGAATGTTGCCAAGATCTTTAGCATTTCAAAACAAAAGCATTGCAAATTAAACTATAACATGATTTATTTGATATACACTACTACTAAATTTCAATCCATTTTGGTTATTTGTTACAATTAGAAATTTTGGCTTTTAAAAGGTTTGGTAACACTTAGTGGTAGGGGCACAATTTAGCATTAATTCAAGCTTGATTTAAGCATTAGTTAATGCACTAATAGCTCATGAGACATTAAGAACTATCATGAGCTCAAATGTTTTCAAAGTGAACACTTCATCATTATTTGTCATTTATTACACATGATCACCATAGTTTCATGTTTAACATTTCAGATGATTTTCATTAGAAATTGTTCTCACATGGCATAAAACGTTGAAAAGTGTTAATCCTGGAGCATTTTTTGCTTTTCTAAAGATTCAATAAAAAAATAACAATGGCTTCAATTTTTATAGTGTGTTTCCAGATGCTTTTAAGACGCTTTACAATTTCCAGAGCATTTTCATACACTCCACATTCCCAAACACTAGTGGCAATTCATTGTGTAGATATTTTATTACAGTCATAATTGTATCTATAAGTCCGTGAGAGCATTACATAAGACATTGTAGCTCTATCTCTGTATCTCTGGGCCATTAGCACGAGTTTCACAGTGATTTAGACAGGTTTCGAACTAGTGTGGGTGGGGAGAAGCCAGTAGTGATCACTCTACCCAGCCTACCCATAGTCAGGGGCCTAAAAGTAGTGCCTGGTTGCTGTCGCAAAAGCGTCATCCGAAGCGTTCATCCCTCTCGAGTGAAGAATACTCATGTAAAGACAATCGACTCTACTTGCATGACTTGTTGTGTAAGGACGATCGACTCTACCAAGCAAAGTCACAGAGTCGGCTATATTGTAGTATCCATTTCTTTTTTATTCTTTTCCTTTGTCCCTTGTTTTCCCTGCTACTTTCTGAACACATCTGCTAACATGTGCTTTCAGTACATTCCTCCTGTAGAACCCATTCCAACCCTTCAAACCTTCGCTCACTTCCATTCGCATCACCAGAACCATGCTCCCTCTCTGTGGGACTTTGGAGCTGTCAGTCTGTTGTAAACAAGGCAGAATTCACATTGCTCTCCAGTCCTCCTTTGACATGACTCTTGTCCCCAGCACAGCCACACACAAATCAGGAAATCTAATCTATTTTACACACATAGCGGCTCTCATCATCATCTCACACTCTCACACTGCCTACCTGCTCACACTCCTTGCCACCTCCTGTCACCTTCCGACGTAACCTTAAGTCCCTTGATCCCTTTCTCTTATCTGCAGCTGTGTCCTCTTCTCTGTCATCACCCGGAAACTTTTCCTCTTTAAACATTCATGATACAACTAACCATTTCCCCACGACACTTGCTACATGCCTCAATCAACTATGCTTTCTCCCATCCAGACCTGTCAGAACAACACTATCAAACCCCTGGCCTTCGCACGCTATCTAGGAACAGAGGTCCACCCTCAGATCAGTAGAGCAGAAATGGAATAAATCAAAGAGCATGGCAGACCTCGAAGCATACCAACCTGCACTTTCAACTTTCTCAAGCAAGGCACAGGATGCTAAGGCAAAAACTTCTATTATGAGCAAGCTGAGATAGACTGAGACTTTGTAACAAATTGCAGATTGTCTCTCCCCTTCTGTAAGTTGCCGTGGACAAAACCGTCTGCCAAATGTATAAATGTAAATGTAAGCTACCTTGGCAACCCTCAGCTGTCTGCAAACTGACAGAATGTGGCCAAACACACCTCACCAGTCACATATGTCCATACAGGGCAATATGGGTGAAGTGGCTTTCCTAAGACCACAACCGCAGAATGGACGACCAACTATATTACTTGATGCTCCGTAAAATGTCACAATGTGGCACTGTTTAACTGGTTTCATAACTGTGGATGTTATCAGTAACTAGGGAAAGCATCATGATTTAAGTGAAAAAAAAAATGACTCACACAGTTCATTCCAATAATGTTATCAAATGGAAGCTCAGCACTCCATGTGGTCTCATCTTTGCTGGCCTTTCGTACTTTTGGAGGCTCCTTGTCATCTTGCGGTGTGTGGCGGATCAGAAAAGTGTCGATCTTGTGTTTGCGTAAAAACTCATTCCTCTCGTGACCTCGACCATCCTCTGTCTCATAAACACCCTCTAAACAGTCCAGGGTTGCTTGAGATATGTGAATCCTCCTGTACACATTCAGGTTCATTCAATTATTATCCACTTATTTTTTTAACTCATTATCATACCAATGCTTTTGTGCTTACCCTGGGATTCCGCCAGCCTCTAGCATGTTGGCAATGTCGACATCCCAAGACCACACATCAAACTGCCATTTCTGAAGACCCAAAACCCCACACAGGACTGATCCAGAGTGGATCCCAATACGCATGTCCACATCTGTATTCAGCTCCTTACGCACATAACTGACATATGGAAAAATATAAAAAGCAGGTTTTTAAAAGAGAAAATGGATTTGCAATTTCCCAGAAAATTTGGATTTGCCACTCTCCCTAGAAAATGGATTTGCTTGAGGGACTTTAGGTTGACACCTTTTCCCCAACCACTAAAATAGAGTTCAGATCAAGAGTCTTTTTGCAGATATCTGCTGTCAGAACACATTGGATAAATATTTTTGTGTCGTTTGGTGTTTATTTGTATGTATTTTGATTTAATTTGCAAAAAGAACTTTTGAGCAGGTATAACTATGGAAGCTCATTCCTTCAGCAAAGCATGTTTATGCAAAGCATATCCTAATTATGAGATGCTTTTGTATTTTTTCACTCTGCCCTGTTTGTCACCAAAGAGAAAAATGAACCAGAAGTGATAAAATGTTGATTAGATATTTTCACACCCTGGTTGAGTTAGTATGGTTAAGGTCATTGAGTAGTATGGATGGTATTATTATTATTATTATTATGTCAATATTACATAGACATCTAAAAACTTTGGAGCTGTTCAGAAGAAAATCACTCTCCGATCTTCTCGATGTGATTTTATTATTTAAAGAACAGCTAGATAAATACTGATAGTAGGTTATAATTATAAAATCCCTAACTTTGGTTTATTTATGTGATGAAAACAGGGTGTAATTTTAAAGGGTCTAACAATACTTGGCTTTAAAGGTGAACATTTCTATGACAAAAAAAAAAAAAAAAAAATTATCTTAGCTTTGCAACAAGATATATATAATAGGGGTGATGGACAAAATATATTAATCAATGCATCATCGAATTGCCGCACTGGCCGTATCTTAAAGATTTGATGGAATGAAAAGGGAAAGGACTTTGTAGAGTTTCATTGTTTAAAGGAAGCACAAAAAATTTGAATTTGATGCACTGTGATATTCAACCACCCCCTCGCTCCTTATAGAAACTGTATGATCTCATTTAAGCTTTTATAAAATACAATATTAAACTGTCCTAGACAAGAACCATACTGAGCAACTTGAAAAAAAAATGAAAACACATCAAGAACAATTAATAACTTCAGCCATTTTCATTAAATGGAGTGAAATTGGCTGGCTGACTTTTAAAACAGTTTTATTTTGCTACATCTGTTTAATAAAGTTAAAGTTTGTGTTTAATGTAAACCTGTGATTATGTGCACCATGTATTTTTGTAGTTATTGCAAAAAGGCATCATGGCTATATCAGTGTAGGTGTATTAATGCACCACTTGTAATATTAATCTGATTAATCCAGGTTGTCTGATCAATTTCTAAGGAAAAATTCTTGGATGATTGGATTGTGGACATGATTACTGAAATCAGGTTAAAGAAAAGCTAATCTCACAAGCAGTGCTTTTTAGTTGCTGTGCAAATGTTTAGCATCCATACCGTATAGTGTTGATCATGGCAAGGCCCATCTCTACACAGCAGCGAGCATGTGCAGTTTGTGGCTCTGGGACCCCAGACACACAGTAGTAGCAATCTCCAAGAATTTTTATCCTCATGCAGTGATTCTCCTAAAGTATGGAAGGAAAGAAATATCGAGAGAAAACTTTTAAACAGTTTCCAATTAATTTGACTCTATTTTCTTTTTCCTAATATGTACATTAGCTACAACAACAACAACTTAATTACTCGTCTAAGTCAGCACTCTATAGCTATAACCCTCTCTGTAGAATTTAAAGGTTAATCTTTCTCACCTCTGCAAGTCGATCAAAGCGAAGATTGTCTCATCTCCAGATCCGCTTACCGAACAACTCGTTGAGTGTGCGAACCAGTTCTTGAGCAGACATGCTCATTGAAAGAGAAGTGAAGCCTTTTATATCAGCAAACAGGATGCTAAAACAAAACAACTGGTAAAGTGAGTTTACCCTAGATTATTACATATACATGAATTGAGCCTTTGTAAAAAAAACAACAACAATATTTTAAAGTTTAACAGAAAATTTTCTAAAAAGCTACAGGTAATTTATGATCAAATACTAAATGTTATTGGGCTTTCATTAAAATGGCATAATGTTAAACATATTTATATTTACATACATTTTGTAGATAAACAGTAAACCATTGTGAAGTTTTCTTTTTACAACAGTGTATGATTGTTTTACAATTACAACAAACCTGTAGATATATTAGGTTTTTAAAGGGTCAAATACACAATATTTTTACTTTCTACAAACCAAAATTTTTATTTTATCATTGATAAAATCTGAAAATTATATGTAAATATCTGTATTTTTAATACATTTCATTATTAATAACTTTTTTAGCAATACAATACATTTCTTTTATGAAGTTAAAATTAGCTGGAAGTTCTTGTGTACCTGACATCTTTGTATTGATGAATGTAGGTCTTATGCAACTGTTGAGAAAACAGCTCATCATCCAAAGCAGTCATATCGCTAATCATCTCCATAGCAATAAACCGAGGAAGAATCGACATCACCAAACGCTCCTAATAAAAAAGGAAGCCTAAACATTTACATTGTACAGAAAATATAAGAACTTCTTATTAAAAACAAAACTATCCCAAACCTGTCTATGGTTCTCTCGCTCCATCTTGACTCTTCCCTCAACACATCGGCGTGTCTCGAGGAAGGCCTGCCTTTGGGCACGGTCTGATAAGTAATGGATGAAAAGCCCCGCTGTATTCATTCCCATGTATAGCAAGCCCTTTGCAAGAAGCTTATAGAAACAGAAAATGAAAATAGATTCATTAGTTCATTTTGATCAAATTTAGATTTTTTTTCTTGAATCAGCAATAGCACAATGCTAGATATAGTAAATTATAGTACAAACATACAATACGTTTTCATTCTCATCATTACAACTGCATGTATGTTTTCAACTTTGAGTATTGTCTCACATAAATCTCCTTAAAACATTTTCAAGTAAGCTTTGAAATTCAGACTTAGACTCTTACCTTTCTTACAATTGCTGTGTCATTGTAGTTTCTAAGGCCATCCACTAACAGATGTAAGGCAGCGGTGAGGAATCCTATGCAGATTGACCATAATAGAGGTAGTGGCAATAGAGTGTAGGTGGCGAAAATGGTGAAGAGCACATACCAGGAATGGTCTTTCTCTGCGCCATACACCAAGCCACCTACAGCTTGAACAGTCTGGGACATCCAGCTCGCTAACCCAGCATAGCGGAGGTAGTCAGGAGACATTAGTCCTTTACAGGTAACAACTAAGACACATATAACTGCTCCAAGTGCCATGAAGAGTCCAGCCAGCCATCCACTTTGATAGTCCACCATCTCTGGAGTCACAGCCAGATGAATACAAAGAATATGAAGTTTGGTGAGAATATCGATGACATTGGTCACTACAAGAGAGGTTCGACGCTGACACGATGAGTGTTGCTGGTACAGATGTTCAAGATCATGAGATTTGAATTTGTGGTGGAGAGCTGGAAGAAAGATGCCACGTACTGTGGAGCCCCAGCTTACAAAGAAGTCGGCGTCATTAAGGGAATCTGTAGACTTGCGGGCGCAGTTGCTTTCTCGTAATGGATGGATGCGGGCTGCAGAGGACCGGCGCTTGTGCATACCAGGATTGCCCCTTGCAGCTTTGTTACGGATCTGCTTGTTAATCTCATTGATGTAAGCATCTGTAACAATGAATTTGCTGGAGTTGGTTGCTACATCCACATGGTTCATTTCTCGTTGGTCGATAATGTGACGGACTGCATTCTTCCACATCAGTTGCTTGCGTTTCAGATTGGGTGATGGTGGTAGAGGTGGACATTCTGTGACTTCTGTAGAATTCAATTCCATGATCTGAACAGGGGTTGGATGACAAAACTCAGATCAACGCTTCTGTCATCTGCACAAACCTATCAACAGGGACATCATGGTTTAAATTACTATTGTATTTTATGCCATTACAAGTGAAACAGTGGATAATTCTGCTGTTTCTCAGCTGATTTGTGAACCGTTCCTGAGTCTGTTCTTTTGTCTATTCTTGCACAAATCAAATCAACTCAACTGATGTTTAAATTGCATGCAGAAGGGAATGTCAGATTAAATGTGGCCCTGCAACGGATCAGTGATCTGTCCAGCAAGTACCACACCTTTTGCTTAATGAGCTGGCTCCAGCAGAAAAATGGATGGATGAATGGGAAGTCAACCCAAAGTACTGAAATGTGTCCCTAAAATGCATCAAAAACTCAAAAATACCCAAATACCTATTTGTATGGGGTCTAAGACAACTAAAGGCAAGTTAAATAATTATTCTGAAATGATTTAAAAAGTTAGAGAAATACCTTATTGAATGCCCTTTAAATCTGAGTTCCTAAATGTACTCAGAGTTCCTAAAAGACCCAGATTCAAAAAATATTTTTGCTTTCACTTAAATAATATGACCAGATTTTTTTTGAGCTTGAGATAATCATTCTTCGTTTTGTAAGAAACAAGTCTGCGGATTAAGCGGAAAGGTGTAAAGCAAAGTCTACTTGCCAAGGTTGTGTCTTGACAAATCCCGCGATGTCTGCATGTCCACTTCCCTGAACAGATGCCAACGTTGAGCGTTCCAGACACAAGAAATGTCTATTGTACATTCTTATCCCTCAGTGGTGTAATGCTTGGTAGCTGAGTGCAGAATGAGTCTTCTTTTAGGGTTTTCCCTTTGCTCATGGCTAGTAGTATAACTATGTAAAGCATCACTGCACAAACGCCTTGTCTGCTATTGTTGCTTCCCAGCCATATAATCCGTCTTCTTGGTTTAAAAACACTTCTTGGCACTAGATGGAGTAAAGCCTACTCCTGTTTCAAAAGACGTCCCGTCTGCAGTTGATTGACTCAAACTGTCTTCAGGTAATGAAGTGATTGCTTGGCCAGATGGTCTGAAATCTGCCTTGACTGTTTCCTAGAGCAATCTGCTGGAGCTTATCCGGTAGAAGAATCTTGACTCTTGATGGAAATGTTTAGAGGCAAAAATAAGTGGACTTGAACTCGGCATCCAGGCAATGGGAGAGGAGTTTGGGATCTAATGCACATGGAGGCATGCACACTCACTCACGCAGGCAGTAATAGGTTGAAATATAAGGGATTATCTACTCAGCAAAAGCACACGTGATCTATTAAGACCTCATGGTCACTGCTAACAAGATAATGTTCATGGGAGGTGAGTTTTATGAGTAGAGGTAATTGCCAGGGAAAATTTAACTGTACTTGAAATGTGTTTTTACAGAATTTATCTTTATATTCTTTAGGCTAAGAAATTTCAATGTTTTTTTTTTCTTCTCAAAATGTCTGGCAGATACTGATGTAGGTTAAAAATAGAATCAAGACATTAAAGAGAGAAAAGCTGACATTTTGAGCTGACCTCTGCTCAAGAGCAGACTTGGAGCAGGGTTTAGTTAGAAGGCTAGGCAGCTGATTCAGAGAATGTGGGAAGTAAGCTGGATAAAGTGCTTCTCACTGATCTGGTTACCTCGAATATGTGTCGGGTCAAAAAGTGACTGAACCATCTGTTTTCCCCTTAACTCACAAACAATGATGCTTCTTGCTTTAGTGGATGATTTGGGCATAAGGTTGAAGTACATTTGCCTGTATTGGCTCAACCCTCTAGTGCTACTTTTTTGCAATGATTGCTATATAGATTTTAATTGGTTCCTTTGCATATATGTCTCTTAGTGCCATGACAGCAACAAAGGCTATCGTCATGGCAAAAATCTGGTTTGTCATGACCTATCATAAATACAGGGCTTTTCCATATTTTAAAAAGACATGAACATAATTTTAAAAGATTATTTTCAGTTTTAGATGTTCTTGTTGGCTTTTCTGATTCTGCTACAGCAGAATGAAACGCCAACACTTCTGGCATATGTTTTACGTAGCAGATGCCCTTCCAGCAGCAACCCATCACTGGGGAAACATCCTTACACACTCATGTGAATGGACAATTGGGTTTTACCTAATTAACTTGTACCGCATGTCTTTGGACTTGTGGGGGAAACCGGAGCACCCGGGGTAAACCAACGCGATCACGGGGAGAACATGCAAACTCTACACAGAAATGCCAACTACCCTATCCGAGTATTGAATGCCAACTACCCCATCCGAGCGACCTTCTTGCTGTGAGACGGCCGTGCTAACCACCGTGATGCCAAAATTTAAAATGTTATTAAATTTTTTAATAAAAGGTTTGTATGCCTATCGTAAAACAATTTCCTACTTGAATGAAGGTAAAAACAGTCCAACAGAATATGCTCTACATGTAGTGGGTGTTGGCAGTAAAGGTACAGAGGTGCTTCAACTCCTTTGAGTAAAAAATACACGTGTGAGTCTTGTGTGCCCAACTGGACATCTAATTAAAACAACTTGGTCCCATCAAGTCTTAAATTGTATGATTTGTCTTTTTTTTCCTGATCTCATTATATTCATATAATTTACCTTTTTTTGTTAATTTTTTTCTTTTTCTTTTTTTCATCAGTTAAAGGCATATGAGGAAATCAAAGGTTTTAAAGGAGGCAAAAAGATAAAATTCATAATATCTGGGTAAAAGCGTATCTTGCAGCCTGATCTGCTCGTTCATGTCCAGGTAGAAGCAGAAAATTATGTTGTAAATTGTTTTTGTAGTTGGTCAACCAAAGATTTCATTTATCACATTTGATGTGAATGTCCACATATAAAACCTTCCAAAGCTTGGAGGCATTATTTTGAGTCTGTAAACATTTTTCCTTTTGGTTTCTTCGATGCGGTCCAAGGCTAAAACTAGTGAACGTGCTTCAGCGGTAAAAAAGAGAGCATTGTTTGGGGAGTCAAGTTTTATGTCAGTGTTGACCTGTTACCATAGCTGTAGTCACTCTTCTTCTGAGAATTTAACTGGTAAAAAATAAAATGTTCATATATTTGTCCTTAAATTATTATTATATTAGTGCTTTTCTCATCTCAGTTCAAAGCTGCCTATTAGGTTTTTATTTTCAGATTCTTCCAAGGCACTTTTAATGTTGCTTCCGCTCAAGTTTATTAATTCTGCGTCTTCCTTGAAGTTTACCTCACTTACAATTACATTTCTTCAAAATTAGCTTTACTTTAAACAAATATTGTCATTTACACAAAAAGAGTCATTTACATATATTCCTTTATTGCACATTATATGTGATACTTATGTGAAAGTAGCAGCTTCTGTGCATAAAACAGAGCCCCTTTTCCCATTCAGCCATTGGTGGCCTTAGCATTCATGTAAACAGATTGTCTTTGTACAGTAATCAAACTCATGCTTCAAACTCATGCTTTAACACGTTTACCTTAAGACAAAGAATTTCACACAACAAACAAACTAACTCTTTTCACATAATGGCCAATGCAACAGTAAACCACGCTTGGGTGCATGTTACATAGTCAACAGAGTGAACAAGGATTATGATAGAAAGCTAAATAAATCACAAATTCACACTTTCTGATAAACATTTCATGTGTAAAAATAAATAACATTTACCTTGTACATGTACACACATCATGTTGTAAACACTATGGTTCATAAAAAATACATTTGATATGGTTGCATTAGTGATTTTTAACCTCACAAAATAAATAATATACAGAAGCGCCAAAATAATTGTTGGCACATCTATACAGCTCTGCTCAAAAATCCTATTTTGAGTCTTATTCCTCTCAATTTGTTCCAGTTTTCCTGTAAACAATGTTACCCTGGAAACCAAAAACCACTAGAGATCAACAGAGTTCCTTTCATGTTTAAAATACTTCAGGGTAGAGAACGGCATATTTTTATATAAAGACTTTTGGTTTTATTGTTGATAGGTAGGTTTTTAATGTATATTTTGCGTTACATTCCACAAAACCGTTAGTTTGAAGGGGGGTAAACAGTACTTTAATGTATTCTTAGCAATATTGACCAATGCATGCTATTGCTTAAATATCCAGGAATAATAAATAAACAACATCTACACCAAAATTATGACATATAATTTTAATTTTTAGCCTAAAGTTAAGCAAAAACTTTGCATAAATGCATCATAATTCACTGATTTGACCAATAAGTTTTATCAATTATTTGTGAACAAAAAGTCACAATTTTGTCCAAAATATTTAAACGCTGGCAGTCATTAATGTCTCACCAGATACCACCCCCTAACAGAACTGCATGATCTCACACATCTACAGTAAATGCATGTGCATGACAGATGTATTATATCACATTTCTTAAACTTGTTACTTCTTATTTACTCTATTGACATTTGGTTTATCGTCAACTACCAATCTTGAGAACTGCAGTGACTGAAAACTATGCAGTACACTGTTAATTGTCCACACAAGCCAACAGTGAATTTCATACTGAAGGTTACCCAGCAATCTGTCATAATGGACTGATCAATAGTTTTGAGTTTATTTAGACTTAACTGTGCTGTTTCATTTGTTTCCCTATGAGTACAATATATTTTCATTTGGTGACAAAAATGCTTCTTCAGCCTTTTAAAAGTAAAAGTAAAGTTACAAGGTGCTGGATCCTGAATGGTGAACACACAAGTTTCACAGGTGGTGCACTTCTTTCTTTATTCTGTTGTGGCAGTTTATTTGGATGTTTTTTTTTTTGCTTTATGTTATAGTGATTGTATCTCTGTTTATTGGTTGTCATTTCTCTCATAATAAAAGCATTGAAAAGGGGCCAGATAGAGTTCATTTAGCAGCTCTGTTACATCACGTAAAGGACAGGCATAGTATGTTAATAAATTATGAGTTAATAAATTAATAATTTGTGAATCGCTACCAAATCCCGTAAAATTAATTGCATATATCATGAGAAAACTAAAGCTTTTTGTCAACCTTGTAAGTGTGTCAATCGGTCAACCTCCAAAATCAAATATGGAACCTTTCAAAATCACAAAAGTGCCACTTAAGTCTTCATTTACTTTCATTTGTGATCAAAAGTATTACATTTGTATCTAACCCTGATGGGTAGACGTTGCAATATGTTTAAGTTTTTTTTTTTAAGGCTTGATAATCTGTAAGACATGAGTGTTAACGGAGCAATCACAGGCCTTCAGGATTATATCCAAAATATCTCAAAATGTGTTCAGAGGAGGAACAAAGCCCTTATGGATTTGGGAAAAAGTGGGGTTAAGTAGACTACAATTTAATTAAAATAGAGTATCCCTTTAAGAGATTTTGCAGCAAAATTCAAATAATCACAAGAGTAGTAAAAAGTCAAAGTTTGTAACACATTGTGCTTTCATGAATGCACAAACAAAATCAAATTTTCAATGTCGGATTTAAATCATGCTGTTTTTTCAAACTTGTCTAATTTCCTTAGTTTCCGCTGTAGAAGATTGCAACAAAAGAGCGGATCAATCATTTTTTTCTCTCATACAGCTTATTTCATGACCTCAGTTCATTTTTGAGACCTACAGTATGAACATGGCCTGTGTAAAGATTAAACAAAAACCTTCAAATTTGCCAAATCTAATTT
This sequence comes from Danionella dracula, assembly GCA_900490495.1. Classification (NCBI taxonomy): domain Eukaryota; kingdom Metazoa; phylum Chordata; class Actinopteri; order Cypriniformes; family Danionidae; genus Danionella; species Danionella dracula. The sequence goes on along the minus strand of UELW01000067.1, from coordinate 3,337,227 downwards.
GCAAACCAGCTAGTCAATCTTTGTTTTTTCTTTTATACATCAACGGCAATATCTAACATACACCACACAACAGCAAACAGTCACATAATGATAAAGACCCAATAGCTAAGCTAAGGCCAAACAGATGCGTTTCAGAGAGCAGTATGATATAACCCAACCACAACCTCACGTCATCACCTAACATCATATACTCAGGACACGGTCACATCACAATGAGCTGTAACAAGTTCTGTGCTGGAGTCCTGAGGCCTCTCCTTGAGTCTTCACTGAGAAGGGCACTCTCCAACTCCAACTAGTGAAGCCAATTAACTTAAAACAAGGGAACATAGTTAGGATTTCTGAAACTTTTAATGGCTGGATGGAGATGAGCTGATTTCTAATGGAAGCCTAGGTGAAAGAACAACAGCTTCTTTATACGGTGTATAAATTCTTTTTTTTTCTGATGCCATGAATAATTCGCTCTAGGCAAAGTGATGTTTTGATAGAACATTTGAACGTTTACTTCACATGTAAAACGCTGTTCCCATCATTACTCTAACATCATTCTACAGCCAGAACACAAATAAAGTTGTGTCCTGGAATAAAATTCCAATCTATTCTCTCATTATACTCACAATGAGATGCAGACAAAAAAATGTATACATCTTTTAAAGATGATCTTAAATTAATTAAGCAAGTGTCTGCTGATGCTCATCTCCTCCGAACACTTGCATCTAGTCACCTTCTTGTTTTGGTTTTATAACTTTTAAAAAAACTCTTTTAGTTGTACAGTTTTGGAATAACGTGAGAGTGAGTGCGACATCTTATAAAAATGTATACAAAATAACAAAAAAGAAAATGAACAAGCAAGCTGTCAAATGAATCAACAGTTCTATTTATATGGCACAATGAAGAATAATAAATAATCAGTTTAATGGCAAAATGTAATGGAAACCACATGGTATATGATTGTGTGGACACCAGATCCTACTTGATATTCTTGAGGAGTGATGTACGAGCATTAACCACTGCTTTAAACGCATCCTCGCTGCCAGGTGCCACACATTTGTCTGGGTGCAAAAGTACTGCCAACTTCCTGTATGCTTTGTTGACTTCCTCCCTGTAAACACAAAATGGGAATGAAATCATATTTTCGGGTCAGACATTAATTAAACATACAACTCTGTCATGAAAAGTGCATGGCGGTTCCAGTAAAGAGGGATCACAGAAAACAGTCAGCTAATGAAGATAGGCTTGGCTCCAGGCAAGGACTCTGATTGGCTTTGCATGAGGAAAGACACAAGCTCATGATTGGTTTCTCAGGGTGTTGTGGAAAGAGGCTGATTAGACTGCCAGGATAGAATTTAGGGATGCTAATTGGATTGCAGGCATTCTCTAATGATCTGACCCACATGATTAAAGCAGCCAAGCCAACACATGCTACAGTGTTGATAGTGCACCAATCACACAGAAACACTGGAAAACACTGGTGTATTTATGTGCAGTTTTGTTTCTTGTTTCCTTTACGTTTATGTGTTTCAAATTATTTTTTTTTGTTTGTAAATTATATCACTTTTGGCTCACGGTCAGGTTATGTATAATGCTAAACAAATACAGTTCTGATTGATTTATTGATTGCCTTAAACAAATTGAGCATTATATTAAACTCTCAACTACTGGATGCTAACAGAGCTCATAAAATGTTACTGGAGCAATATAAACATCTGTTAAATGCTGATTTTTCACAATTCTTTCTTTAGCATGTTTACTAAAAATGTGAAACATTAAGATTATATTTTAAAATATACTTTTTTTAAAAAGTTGTTAAAATAGCTATGTTAAAAAGGAGACATTTTGTGGTCTGGCCTTTTAAATGGTAATGAGGCACAGCTCACCCTGCATCCCTCTGCTGTAAGGCGGATCAAAATTAGTTTAAAACTTCATAAGAAGTTATAAACTCTCAACTTTCTAAAACATAAAATTAGTTCATAAAGTTTTTTTCAAGCAGCAAGGGGCTAGTTTAATCTAACGGTGCCCCATTCTATTTTGTTTGTGCTTCCATTTCGTATGTTGAACAAAAATATTGGCGAGGTTTAGCAGGGCATTTACCTTGTAGCCCCAGGTTTTACTCCAAGCATATCCCAGCTGTCTTTGCTGCTCCGAATACGTCGTATGGTGTCCGCCTGCTCTTTGGTGAATCCTACACTAACCTCTGGGGTAGGTCTCTTGCCTCCATTTTCACACATGTCAGTTATAGATGAGAAAAATGCCTGGAAAGTCAAACAAGGAAGGAAAAGGGTTTCTGCAAGGTTTCGTAAGAAAATTGAAAACCTATAGCATAACATCAAAACACATACAAAACTTTTTTGCACAATAAACAGTTTACTTCAAGTACATTGTTTGAAACCCTAACCATTACTTTTATACTTTTGAGCATTTACAAAGGTTTTCCTCAAACTTTGGCAACCCTAACCATGCCTTTTACAAAGTGAGCGTTAATGAGCATTTTCTCAAATTCTACCAACCCTGTCATTAAAAAAAAAATATACGATAATTTTCTAAATCTCTGACAACCCCCAACAATCCCTTTTATTAGTTTGAGCATTTATGTGTTTTTTTATTATCTTGCAATACCAAATGTTTTTACATTAATGAGTCTTATGTAATTTTCTGGCAACCCTAACAATACTTTTTAAAATATTTTGAACATTTTATGATTTTGAGTGTATATAAGCATTTTCTCAAACTATGGCACCACTAAAGGTTACTTTTACGGGGTTTTTTTTTTTAAAGCAACAACAAAAAAACACATACCAGAAGATCTTTACATGGACATCAGAAAAATAAGAACTCTGTAAACATCTGTAAACAAAGACCTACAACAGTGAATTTAAGACTTTTTAAGACCCCACAGAAACCCTGCAGATATTGCACACTTACCCACTAATGTATAGACTACAACCCAATTAGAGTTGGCGGGCCAATTTTAGTAAAGTACTAGTTGAATGACTTTATCATTCCAAAAACGCCAACGCATACATCTGAGTTGTAAACTGAAAGGAGTTGTACAAGAACAAACACCTGAAACATTTCGTTGATCCCTTCTCCACTCTGGGCTGAAGTTTCAAAGTAATGAAATCCTCGACTCTCAGCCCAAAGCCTCCCTTCACTCTCATCCACCACTCTTCTTTTCGTAAGGTCAACCTGTCAGGGCAACAGTCTTTACTTTAGAACTTTCTCTTTCATAATATACAACAATGGTAAAAGCATGTGGCACCTTGTTGGCACACACAACGAAGATGATGTTCTCCATGTTGGCTTGTGAGCCCATTTCTTGCTTCATCTCTGTGAGCCAGCTGTCCAGAGCATCAAAACTCTCCCTCAAACCAACATCATAGACTAGAATCACCCCCTGAGAATCCTTATAAAACTCATTGCGGACCTGCAAAAATTACAATCAAATTATAAAAGTCTGCAATCCCAACACTTAAATGGCATTAACAGGAAAAAAAGAAACATCACACACGTTTTAGGGAATATTTTGCATTACAAACAGCTCAACACTACCACACTGTGGTCAGTAATAAGGACTGAGATCTTAAGCCCCTTAGTATAAATACTGGTATTTTTATTGAAAAAAACAAACAAAAAACAAGCATTTGTTTAATATGCAAGTGTCTTCTTTTAACGTAATACATTGCATTTACATTTGATTAATACATAAACTATGTGAATGCACAAGTGATGTATTTGTTTTAACAGCAATTCAAATATGGTTCATGGTTTTATTGGCTTTTTTGTCAATGTGTAGTTTTTGGCATTCAATATCAATTACAAAAAAATGATATGGTCATCTCTTTGATTTTGGTCTATTTAAAGATATCTATCTATCGATCGCGCGCGCTCGCGTCGCTCTCTCTCTCTGCTAGATAGAGAGATATAGAAGAGAGAGAGATATATATATATATATATATATATATATATATATATATATATAGAGAGAGAGAGAGAGAGGAGAGAGAGAAAAAGAAAAAAACACCAAGGTGCTTTGCAGAGATGAAATTTTATCTGGCTCTTGATCTATACACACACACATATATATATATATATATATATATATATATATATATATATATATATATATATATATATATATATATATATATGTATGTATAAGTATATATATATACAAATGACTAAATCAATAAAGGAACCCATCTGTACCTGTACCCATTGAAAACACATACACATACAAATTGAGAAAAGCAATACCTCATAAAAGAATGGATGTCCAGCCATATCAAAAATGTTAACTTTTATCTCTCGGTCTCGAACCTGGACCCTTAGGGTGACAAAAAAGGAAGCTATTTAACATTTATTTGAAACACAAAAAGTATATAATTAGTAATTCATTATTATTGCAAACAAAATTGTAGCATGCGGACAAACACTAATCATTTACAGGCAATCACGAGAATAACATTTATGAACTCGATGGTTCAGTTTTCATTTTATTTTATTGCAATCCTAATACTTACTTTGTCACGCCATAATCTATACCAATAGTGGCTAGATACTTTGGCACAAATCTCTTCTCGCAGTATCTTTTAATAATGCAGCTCTGCAATCAACAATAACAAAATGTATTTGAAAAACGTGCTTTGCTAATTTTACAAACAAAACATACTAACATTACATTTACACGTAACGTTACGTCATATATGAAGGAAAACCACATTCTGTTATTAAATGTTAGCATGGACCAGACCAAGAAAACGACATTTACCTTCCCCGCCTCCGCATTTCCCAGACTAATAACCTTTACTCGTAACGATTTCTTGTTTTCTCGCCTTTTCTGAACATTGGTGTCCATCATGCAATTATCCCCAAAATAAGGTTATATCCAAAGCAAAAGATGTGAAGTCCTTGTAAGTCAGGGCTAGTGTGGCTGTTTGCCTGTCAACACAGTGAGAAGCAATGGTACGTTAATTATATACTTACAAGAGACAAAATAATACGTAGCATTATGGGTAAAATTGGACTACAAATTGAACATTTATTTTCCAACATACTTTGTAGTTGAGGGAAGCACAAAGGTTTTATGAACATTTCAATTTTGACATGCTACATTACCACCGCTAGCTCTCCTAGCAACGACTTTTAAAGGACAATTGAAAATGGCAGATTCAACGCAGCGTAAAACAAGTAAATAAAGTTTACGGTTTCTATTCAGCCTTTTAAAAATATGAATGTTGTAAGGAACCTAACCTAGTTTTTGCTTTTAAGCTTTTGAAACCTGTTAGTATTTAACTCAAACATTAGCAAGTGAATTATTTAGCGTCATCATCGAATTCGAATCTGCTATGTGAAAAATGTAAATACATTTACTCACACAATAAACAAACGCTTTTTATATGTAATATTTTGCTTGTTTGGCATGACCTCGTGGCGCAACGGTAGCGCGTCTGACTCCAGATCAGAAGGTTGCGTGTTCAAATCACGTCGGGGTCAATTTTTTTGCGTTAACTTTCCAGTCCTTTATTAGATGTTAGTCAATCTTTTTCGCATTGCTAAAAAAATGAGGTTAAAATTGTTGTCTATTAACATAACGTACACTATTACAAGACCCAGTAAGAACTCTGAAGGATTGATCATCAACACATTGGCACACATGTCCCTGGTGGTCTAGTGGTTAGGATTCGGCGCTCTCACCGCCGCGGCCCGGGTTCGATTCCCGGTCAGGGAACAACCGCTTTTTGTTGGCGTACAACAATTTCTGGTACATTATTGCTACAATTACTTCGTTCCATTTCTCTCCCTTGGCCCTTAGCGAATAGCCTTTCCCATTTCCTTTCACAAACGGTGGGCTGAAATTTGACGGAATTGGGACCACCGTGAAGCCTTAAAAAACCTACAACGTCACACTAGTCTATGTTAATGTTAATAGTCTGAAATCACATTATTCATTTAATATAACTATTATTTGTACAGTTATTGACTTTATTATTTTAATTATTTTTTATATTAGCTTATTCTGACCAAAATATAAGTACTTTCAACATTTTTTTTTTCAAATTTTATAACTTACTTAATATCGTGTTCATTGGGAATTTATTAATTTATTATGTAAGGTTATATGGCAAACATTGATGCACTTTACATATAAAACTAGCTTTTAAAAAAATATTTTACTGTTTCTGACCTACAGATGTACTTATGACAGTAACTTTTTTTTAATTACAAACTTTTATAAACAAGAAATTACTTACATTTGTGGCTCTCTTTCCCTGCATCGTCTGCCATCTTTGTTAAACCACGTGTTTCCTGCATTGCCCGGTGCATGATGGGAAATCCTTCTCAAGCCCTCGATTGTAATATACATCCCTTCAAAAAATCCCTAACCCTTAGTTCAAGAGAGAAGAGAGGAAATGGAACAGAATACGAGAAATGGAAAGTAGCCTAAGACGAATGCTACTTGATTTACAAGATATTGAATCTTTCTAGCTGATGCATCAATCTGAATCTCTGGAGGGTCAACAATCTGCACAGTTTTACTTCATCTTTAACTTTCAATCAAGCCTTAATAGGGGTGATCAAGTGTTGTATTAAGGTTGCAGTAAAAATGTGCAGGGTGTTGGCCCTCCAAGGACCCTCTTTGACACATGTGTTTGAGCTAGTCAAGATGTTTCAAAATTTAAGCAAACATTTAAAGTGCTCCATTTTTAAGCCAATTACAAGAGGAACGTTTACCATTTCTGAATGTAAGTGAGTATATAGAAGTTGCGTTGAAACATTGGCTAATGGTCTGATAGGTTTGATGATTTTATGGCATTCTGACATCGTGATTTGATTGGAAGAATTTGTCTATATTTCCAAGAGAAGCGAGTGTCGCATTTTTTTATGTTCCACTCGAAAATAGTTCAGGCGCACAATTGACAAAAGATAATTGTACTAGCTGTGTGCCCCCTCAATCTGATTATACAAGATTGTAACTTTTTCCATGGCTAACTTGAGGCATGTCAGTCAATTGATGTGGTGACATTTTTTGCGAAATGACAAGGAATTGGTTATTTGTTACCAAAGGGCGGGTCTTCACCAAAAAAAACCAAAAACTAAAAAAACAGCCAAAACCAGTGAGAGTAATTCTATAAATGGTCACAAGATTGGTTTGATACCCTCCCTATTGGTCTTCTAGTTTGGCTCTCCCAAAGCTTTTTTGAAAAATCACAGAAAACACTTTAAACTGTATTTATGTTGTCTACTGATTATTTTGATCTAACAGATTTTATCTTTTCAACATTAAGGACCATATGGTTATTGATGGAAAGGATGTGTGTGTGTGTGTATTTGAGACGAGAGAGAGAGGGGGGGAGAGGGGGAGGGAGAGAGGGGGGGGGGGAAAGGGGAGGAGGAAAGCCAATGTAGAGGGAAAGAGGCTTGGTTGTCTATCAACATATAGTCGTTGAAAGTTTACGTGCAAGTTATACTGAGAACTCGTGATTTCTATTAAGGAGAAATCTGTATTGTACAACTGACAATTGGGTTATTCCTTATAGTCAGTTGTTCTAGCAACAATACCAAAGATGCCTCTTCTATGTTTCCCAAATTGTTCTGATCTCATTGATTTTTCAGGTCCAAGAAGACTTCTTCTGGATTGTAGTGCCCTCTTGGATCATCAGGTTGGAGGAGGTAAGCTTATCTGTTATGGCAAATTAATTATTAAGCTGAAGTGTAACGTATTTTTAATACCACTTTTTTTCTTCCCCAAATTTTTGTTTAAGCATGATAGACAATGTTTGTAAATGAATGGCTTAAAAATGTAAAGTCTTTAGTAATATTAAATCACTAAAGTAAATCACTTTAGTAAATCATGGGGTCTTATGTTTTTCATAAATACTTCACATGTTTAAAACCAAAATCTGGTCAGATTAAGACTGAGCTGTTTCACATGCAAGGGATCAGGTCATCTCCCATAAATCATGAATAAAAAACCTTTTGTTAACATTTATCTTAAATTCCTATATTAAGAAACTGGATAACTTTTATAATACACTAGTTATTTTGTATAACTTATGAATTATAGACTATATTTATTCATTAGAAACACTGAATCACAAGCACTCATCAGTTAATGTCAGGGTTCTAAACAAAAACTTAACAAGTCTTAATTTTAGGATTCCCAAATAAATAACAAAAATTGTGGTATTTACGTGATCTCTTTAAAACTTGAATAACATAAACAAAACATTGTTTTATTTCAGCCAAAGATTTTTTTTAAAGTTTCACAGGCCATCTCCGAGTACCACAGTGGCACAAATAAAATAAAAGGATTATTTTTAGACTCTTTTTTCTTTTTTTTTTCCAAAATGGCTTAATTTTCACATTTACTATTGAACTACTGAAAGGGAGATGTATAGCGCAGAACCTTATAAATAATGCACAGTATTTATTTGTATTATTATATGTGTGCAAAGTATTCTTGTGCTGAGCAATCATAAAACTACACGAAGACGCACAAAGTTATCCTTCCTAATGGTGGGGGGCAATAGTGATCCCAAGGATTCTTGTTACAACCTCACTCCCAATAAAAGAATTAAAGGGTCACTGTGTTATTTTCAATAATATGTTGTTCACATTGGTCTAATTGTATGGAAGAGGTGACTCTTTTACTTATAAAGTCTCTATTTTTAAATAAAATCACATTAAATCTCATTTTCTAGCCCAGGCTTGTTCCAGAAATTAGCTGAGATTTTCATTCGACAAACTTCGTAACCACTCCCTAGTTAATCACCTATTGGTTAGTGGTTTGCATATTCATGACATGCGTGCAAAGTTACTGTCTACATAGGTCAACATAGATTTGAGAGATATTAGAGGGATTAATTACGATCAAATTCCCCAACCCTAACCCTAACCATGAAGGCCCCTTCACATCTAACCCAACTGTGATATTCGCACGAATCCTCGGGTGGCTTTTCTGCCGGGTGCATTTCACAAGCTAGTGTTAAAAGTGGATGCAGTGCTGCTCCTTGCCATTGGTTGACACTCATGTGTAATAATTAGTGGTGTCGAAATTAACGCGTTAACGCATGCGATTAATTTGAAATGTATAATGTGTTAAAGAGAGACTTATAATTGTGTTGTTAACTGTACTACTAAAGAAACATTCATAGATTTTCAGATTTCAATTACAGAGCAAATTTTGGAGCGTGTCATGCACATGTTATCATCAATCAAATCAATCAAACCTCTGTTGTTGACATCACAAGATCTCGATCTGTGGTACCAAAATTTATTTATGAGTACGAGTTTGACTACTTGAGCTTGCTATCGGTCCCAATGCATCCCTAATTAAAACAATAATCAAAATGTATTGGTAGTTAATTTAATAAACGCCTAATATTACAAAAACATTTTTAAATACTATTTTAAATAAAACCTTTTTATTTAAACCTTGTGGTTACATTTCAATAAATGAAACAGATGTCTTCAATGTCTTCAAAGCTTCATTATTATATATATATATATATATATATATATATATATATATATATATATATATATATATATATATATATATATATATATATTAATTTCAGTTGAACAAGCATGCAAAGTTAGGTTCATGTACTTGAAATCATATATTATCAAGCATTCTTAACAATATTTGATATGTTTTGTTAAGTTTAGAAACTCAAAATAGGAACAGACATTACAACTAGTGAGAGTCAGCAGTGGGAGGCGGGGTCTATGCTGATTGACAGATGGCTTTACCAACAGATTCTTCCCCCTCTCCTTCTGAGTCTTCCCTCTCTTCATCCCTCCAGCGCCCTCGTCATCTCCTCCCCCCTAGCTCTCTCATTGTTGAATGGTCAGGAGGTGTGTGAGTGTGTTCCTCATTGCAGAGGAGGGGCTACATGCGTACAGGAGCGTGTGTGTGCGTGTGTGTGTGCGTGGGTTTGTGTGTGTGAGTGGGTATTTGTCTTTGTGTGCATGTGTGTGAATGCTTGTTTGCACCTGTGTTAAACCAGCATTGTTCCTGGTAGAGAGAGAGAGAGCTGCACCGCGCTGTTTGGAAAATCCAAGGTCATTGGAGCCTGGTCACATGCGATGTGTGTGAGTGCTCATGTGTGAGTGAGTGTTCGTGTGTCTCTCTCTCTCTGGCTATGTGACAGAAAAAGAGGCTTCTGGGCAAAGAGCTGAGAATTTCATCAGGTTTACCATCAATGTACGGTAAGGATGAGTCTGAGAGCATGATTATATGTGGATGGGGTAATTCCTCGGCTGTGCTTGGAATGGGAATTTTCATATGTATCTCAACAGATTATGACACTGACAGCAGAATGGTGCTGAAGCAACAGATTGCATGCAGTTCTGCAGATCTGCAAGATTTAATGTACATATTTCTATTCTAGAGGGTTTAGCTTCACCCTTCTCACTTTTCACCACACTCAAGTCTACAGAACGAACAACACGGATCTGGTGTATTATTCTGCTTTGTGTGAAAGGCATTTGGTTAGAGTAGCATGTCCATGTGATGTTACCAGTCAAGTGCGTGGTGGAAGATGTTTAGAACAAACTGAAGGCAGTCAGGCTGTGTGAAAAAAATTTAAACGCAGAGCAATTTGATTTTTTATGGACAAAATTTTTGATCCATGTGCTCCCAGGGCAAAAGCTGTTGCTGATTATGCCAAATCAGAGCTAAAAAGCTTGTCTTTAGTATGGAAGGTTGTTATTTGGTTTACGTTAACATTGTTTGGAATCAATGAGTAAATGGATGGATTTAATATTTTAATGTAACTGTTATATTATCGGTTTATAGAGGTATTTGTATATTTATGGCTTTTTTATTTTTATATTTAGGCTGTAATGTTCTCCAAGAACTTGATGAAACACTCCAATGTTTGTTTGTTTGTTTTTTACTATTCAACTCTTTTTATTTTATTTTAGCTCATATATTTTCCAGAAGAACGGATATGCAGAGAAACAAATAACAACGTAGAGTGGTAAAAAGTATTATTATAATATGATTTTAAAAATGTCTTCCCACACTTATAGTTACTTATACCAGGAATAAAGTTCAGGTGCGAAAAGGGTGAAAACCTATTTTCTACGGCTCTCTAACTCCTTAAAGCTAATATCATATACAACAAAATATTATTTTGTATCTTTATCTTCAGTTAAGTTCAGTTGAGACCTTATTTTTTACTGAAATAGCTTGACATTTTGTTAGGGGAGCCTACAATATCTAGAAAATAATTCAGGTCTGAAGGGGTTAAAAGTGTTTGGGCTCAGAAAGACATCTAATGAGTCAATTAATAAAATAGACAATCATTCAAAAGGGGTCGGTTTGGCAAAGAAGGTGGCAAAGTTATTATAATCTCTCAAACAATTGCAAACAAGTGTGATTTCCCTGGATAATTAAAAGGGTCATGAACTTAGAAAAAAATATTTTGATTTGAATAAGATTTTTGAAAAATATAACAATAATCATAAAAAAACTTATTTTTTTGCCAATTCTGAAAACCCACAATAAATTTAGTTTTATTTTTTGTGACATTAAGATGATGTGCACTAATAAAACTCAGGAAGAAACTTGACTGAGTAATGGCAACCTTTTATTAAGGGCCATTATGTCTGTAAAGGGTTATTGTATCAGTTTCTTATTCAGAATTTCTGTCTTTAAAACTTGTTCATATTACAGTTTCATGCCTGCTTCCTGCCAGACATAGAAACTCATTATGGGAGTTTTTGCTTCTGATATTAGCATACTTTAAATGAAACGTGTTGCGTGACTCAGTATGAAAATACCTGCATCCAAGTGAACTTTTTAATTATTGTAATCATTATTTTGGGGGGGTTTAGAGAGAGATTAGCTATTTTTAGCCTGTCCTTATCAAGGGGAACTGTGGGTCCTAATTAAGACACTAGCATGTTTTTAGAAAAGCCCTTTTAGCTGTAGAATTTTGAATATAAATTGTGTGCATGCGGTTTATCAAAACAGTTTTCCTACGCCACCCATTTCTGTTATGGATAGAACTTGCTGCTGATTGTGTCTGTTTTCAGATGCTTTCCAATTGAGTTGACTTTAATATTGACAACTGTTAGCCAATCAGAACCAAAGTGATTAATAATGCTAAAATAAGTAATTTTGTTGTAACAGTATGTGCATACGTGTGTGTTTTCATTTAATATTCACATTTTTTGGACTATTATTTCACATATTGAATCATTTAGATTCAGACCTCAGCTTTCCATTCATTTTCAGAGGTTCAGGCCATGTTTTGTATCATTTAAACTCTCAAAGTATTTTGGGTCTAATATGTAATGTTTTATGGCAGCACTGAAACTTATTAACTTTCTTTTAAAGCCTCTTTAAACAGGGTCTACAAAAATGGTTTTACATTAACTCATTCATTGTAGAAGTTAGCCTAGCACTAAGGATCTCTTTGTTTTTCTGTTTCGTGGTATGAACGAGACTGATGTTAGACTGTATGTTGTGTCCTGTTTTGGGCATTTAAATAGATATGTCATCAGGCTGATATGCTAAAAATAGATGTCAGTTACAAAAGCGCAAACAATTCAGAGGAACTATATTTCAAGTGACAAAAGAGACATTGGCATCAGTTTTGTATTCTGGAAAGATTGATTTTTCCATTCTGCTGCTGCCACATGGATTTTGATTCATTTTCATGCAGAGTGAGATGTGTGTTATGTAACCGATATAGTAGCCTCTAGCAAAGCTGGTTGTCTATCAGCTTGGAGGATATAATTTCAGCTCTTGTTGTAGCCTATATAATATATCAGCATGACGAGTTCTTTATGATCAACTAATCCCCTTTGTAACAGACACAGTACCAGCTTGAGCGTTTGTTGTGTAGTGTATGGAGATAAATGTGGATCTTTAGTTGTTCTTGGCAACAATGAAGTAAATGCACTTTCCTTAGTAATGATGCTGGATTTGAATTATTTATTTGTCTGAGTGTGTTCATCACAGAACATGATTATTGAACGTACAACATTATGATCTAGAGTGAGAATGATAAAGCTAAAGGCTAAAAGCTGAGCCTGTGTCAATGAACTGTGGCAGGTGAATGATAGAGGTGAATACTCAGCCTGAATTATGAGGGTTGTAAACCTGAGGAAGGGCGCTGTGGAGGGTATATTTACCATCCTGTCCTGGAAACAGAATGCCAGACTGCTTTCATTGTAGATATATTGCTTATATACTACCTGTAATACAGTTCATGTAAGTCTATAGCGAGAGCAGGAATTTATGAGCACAATAAAACAAACATGTATTCATCTGATTTTTCCAGAGAGTTTGAAGTTAATTTTATTGATTTACTTTTATTGTCATTGACTCTTTGAAATCTGGGCTTATGACCTTAGCTTTGCTATCACCCGTCAACATTCATTCTTTTATTCATTAGGATGTTCTTTTATTTGTTTATACAAGATGTCTTTACCCCCAAATTACTTCTAACACAAGCTGAATTCGGCTGGCTCGCTCGGATGGCTTCTCTGCAGGGGGCTTTTTACTAGCTTTAGAGGTCTGCCCTTGAATGTCGTTCAGTGGACAACAGGGACACACCTGCCCATATATGCTGCTAAGTAACGGTTTGCACCTGCCACTTGCTTTTAAGAAACACAAGACATTGTGGGATATTAGAGAGGCAAATACTTTTTGGGATAGCTGTAGCTTTAACTGGCAAATAAACAATGCATCACAATGCAAAGCACCTTTTGTTGTTCTGTATCTCTCTTGTTAAGTGTTTTCATCTTCTTCGGCTTACATGAGAGTGTCTATTGAGAGCCATGCAGGCTCTTTTATATCTGATAATTTTTGGCAAAAAAAAAGCAAGGTGCTTTGCAGAGATGAAATTTTATCTAGCTCTTGATCTTGATCTTGATATATATATATATATATATATGTGTGTGTGTCTGTGTGTGTGTGCGTGTGTGCGTGCGCGCGTGTGCGTGCACGTGTGTGTGTGTATATATCCTGGGGTTTAACTGGAAATGCCCATTTCAAGTGTGAGAAATGGAAAAAGAAAAATTAATAACACATTTGCCTTTATTTTACCTTGATTCCCAGCAATGCACAATTTGATGCTGGATTTTGTCAGAGCCGTCATGCTCCTTTAGCATTCATCAATGATTTGTTGGTTTTTGTACAATATACAATTGCAATGTATTGATTACATATTTAAACCATAGTACCCTTAGAAGAAACCGCACCTCAAAAAAGTCATTTGATTTTATTTTAATAACACAAAAGCATTAATAAATATTCTCACAGAAAAGAGACATTTTCACAAGTAGTATCAATGTGTTTCCTAGTGTATATATTGTTTAAGTAATGATTAGTAGGTTGTTAGTTCGGTACCAAGATCCCTAAAGTGATTGATAGTTGTAGTTAATGACTTAATATTCCAAGTGTATTTTTGTGCACAAGTTTTAAGGTATGGATAATTCCATATCAGGTCATATCAACATGTTTTTGAGCTTGCCGGCTAAAAACTACAACTACGACTTTTTTATATCCCTCTCTTACAGTTTATAGCTGTTTATCTGAGTGTTTGTTTCAAGTGATAATAGCACATTAAGATAATGATGTTCTTTTAGCAGGGAAACTATTAAAAGAATGTGTTTAAGAATGTGTGAGTGGAGCCTGCATCACTGGTGTGCCCTTGACTGTGTGGGCTGATATATTCAACCTTCACTTTCAGTTTCTTCTTCTTTCTCTTCTGCTTATTTTGCTTTAGGCCTAGAGGTGTCACGCTGGTGTGTCAAAACACCAGCAGGTGGGCCTGTGAGTGAGTGTTTTGTGACTCACACTCCGGCTCCTCAGCTCTGCTTCTTCATCTAGCCTGAGAGTCACTTCCCAGTCACGTTCTTGTTAAACAGCTGCTCGTGACTGCTTGCGGCACAAGATGACAACCTGTCTTTTTATTATAAACTCATATTTTTAACACTTCACCAATATTTCTTTTTCGATTCCAAAATTTGCTTGTGTTCCCATTGTTATGTTTGTTAAGCAGAATGAATAGCCAGAAGGTTTATGTAGGTGGTTGTTTGAGCGATGCTGTGGGACTTGCATCACTCCACCTGCTTTGGTGTGTTTTCTTTTCCTTCGTGATGAAGCTTTTTCTCTCTGCTAATGGTGGAAACAGTCTTGTGCCTCCCAGGGGTCCTGCCAAGGTGCTGCCTCTGAGTCATTTACCCACAAGGTTGTTTTGTGTGCTCGCATGCATGTGCGTGTGTATTTTGATTTCTTACTAGAGTGAGCGGGGGCTTTATAAATGATAGATGCAGAGTGTTCTGTGCAAAAAAACATGAAGCTTAAAGTATGTGTTGTTATCTATTTTTTAACTATTTAACCAAAAGGGTGCTGAGGTGACGAAACTAAAACCTATGACCATCTGCTTAGTGAAAAGGTTCAACTTTAATGCAAATAAGTGATCAGCTACATCTATTAACAGAGAAGATTGTCTAAAATGATTTGCTTGATTGGTTTCTATGTTAATTTTTAGATTTGTAATGGAAAGCATGAAAACAGTCTTTCAACCAGCCATTTTGTTGTGACTGTAGCTTACTCTACTTAGTTGTGTGTTAATTATTTTTTAATACCTCAAATGAATTCAGTATTATTCAAATTATTGATTATTAAAACTAATAAATTGTATGTTATACCAATTGCTCCCAATTATTAGCAAACAATAAATTAAATTAGCAATTAAATTACTATTTAAATCCCAAAGATTGCAGTTATTGTTATTACTTACGCGTTATTCATTTATGCATTTACATTTATGTATTTGGCTGACGCTTTTGTCCAAAGCGACTTACAGTAGGGGAGAGACAATATGCAATCTGTTGCACCGTCAAAGTCTATCTCAGCTTGTCATAATAGAAATTGCAGCATGCAAGAGTTTCTCCAGAAGAGGAATAAAGTTGCACACTATACTAAAGCTTAATCTCTACCATAAAAGAACTATGTGGTCACTTACATGGAAACAATGACAACCACCAGAGTGTCAAATAGGGCAGTTAGTGGGTGCTACATGATCTTAGCGTAACTGGCTAAGCAAGCGAGTTTTAACAAGCGATTGGTTCAGATCTCGTCCCTTAACATTTTGATTTGAAGTATGATTAAAACTTATCCTAGTAGTGTATCTTTTTTGCCATCATTCAAATTCTTTTTTGTTCTGATTTACATTTTGTTTGCTTGATAATATCTGCTTATGAAAGCGTCATTGTGCTGTCTTTTGAGTTTTGTTTAGCCCAATGTAATGAGTGATAATTTTTTGTTGCATTTTTTCTACAATACAATGCTACTTAAAGATTTAAGACACATTCAGGAACAAACATGACCATAATAACTAATAAATCTTTTTTGATTGTGGCACTGAGGCTGTGGAATGCTCTTCCATAAGAGCTGAGAACGGCTGCATCTGTGGACAACAAATTTTTACATGAATTATATGTATATAGATATATTTTACTGTTGTCTTGATTTAATTTGTATTATGTTTGTTTACTAGGGTTTGTTTTGGTTGTTTGAACTTGTTTTATTGTGAACCACTTTGTGAGCTATCTCTGCGAACGGTGCTATATAAATAAATGTCTACTACTATTACTGTAATATTAACTTGCCTAATAATTAAAAGCAAGGAAATATCCACCAGGGTAAATGCTTAATACGTGTCTTGTCTTGTTAAATTTTTATGTGTACTAAATTTGATGTAACTCCAATGGAGGTAGAGTTTTGTCTGTGAATAGCTAAACAAATATTGTAAGAGAACGCCATCATAAAGCACTAATCTCTGCTTACCACAGAATAAGTAGAACAGCTGACCACAATAGTCTTCAAGTAATTCACAACGTTGCGTTTCTGATTCCCAAGGCCATGTGAAATCGCTTAAAATATCAAAACTAATATTTGAACAATCCTTTTTATTATACCATTCCAAGTCCTTGATTTACAATGAGCCTCTTTCACAGTGTTTTATGGGCTTTCGAGGGCTGGTGTAAAAGAAGGACAAGAAAAAAAGAAATCTAAATGCTTTCAACAGATCCTTTTGGAATCCGTTTACCAGCCTTTCAAGCAGCCGACCTTTCCTAAATACAGATTAATGCCTTTCCCCTGAATCGACTGGCCTCACTTACTAGATTACAGCACACAGGTCTAATTCATTTAATGTGTCGAAGCAATAAATAACTCTCAGCTCGACTATAATTACAAAGATGCTTGATCAATAGTGCCCTAAATCCTGAAAGAGCTCGGGAGAGATAACCTACCAAACTTGCTTTCCCTTCTGGGGGATTGCGGGGTTATTTCTGTACTCAGTTATTTTGTCAGACACTCATTCTATGGTACTGAGGCTTTTTGTATTATATGTGTTTGTTTAGGTGTGTGTGGATGCTGTGGGGCCCTGAGACCCCGTTATAAGAGACTGGTGGATAACATCTTTCCAGAGGACCCCGAGGTAAGGTCAGATGCAATAAAGTCTGCCACTGAGTCTGAAGATGATAAGGGTTGCCAGATGAGTGCTTATCAGTCATCAGTGATCTGTGCACTGATGGAGACAATGTGGCGTGATGTTCTGACTGAATGAATCTAGAACTATTTTCGTTCTGGGGTTGAACCCAATTTTATTGCATTTCAGAAATCATCCTTAATGTGCCTTATCATTAGTCTCTATGCAAAGGATGAGACCATTAACTTCCAGCAGGGAGGATATCCTCTCCTAATATGTTTCTCTTTCTGTTTGTTTATCGTTCCTGTTTAAGGATGGTCTGGTGAAAGCTAACATGGAAAAGCTGACTTTTTATGCCTTGTCAGCTCCTGAGAAACTGGACCGTATCGGTGCCTACCTGTCAGAAAGACTCTCCAGAGATGTTGCCCGACACAGATATGGGTAAACCACACAGATTTCTTCTGCTTGATCATTTGATTTTTATTAAATAGAGTGTCTGTGCCATGTGTGTCGGACAGATATGTCTGCATCGCTATGGAGGCTCTGGATCAGCTGCTAATGGCCTGCCACTGTCAGAGTATCAATCTGTTTGTGGAGAGTTTCCTGACTATGGTGCGCAAGTTGCTGGAGGCTGATAAACCCAACCTACAGATACTGGGGACAAACTCCGTGAGTGAAAGACTTTACTGAAGAGTCTGATCAGGACTATTACACAAGGGTCTGTTTTTTAACTCGACAACAGAAATGTACAGATTTTTTATGATGTGACAAATTACATTTAAAAAATGCTTAAGTATGCCACTATTATAAAGTCCTTAATTCAGTTTTTTTTGTGAAAGGTTTTTACAGGGTTTTCAAGCTATTCTGATTTGTCATATATCTTTTATTTAAATACTTTTTGATCAATTTAAAAAACAAATCATATAGTACTCCAAGAATGTATTGAGATTAATCATAATTTATTTAAAATGTTGGACATTGGTTTGCGTGACTGGATATTTTGATGTGACTGCTATTAAATAAAATCAAAGTTCACTACACATAAAACATTTTTATTTCAAAACAACCTGTTTCAAGGAATTCTTTGTGTTGAGCTGAGAAAACACCCATTTCGAAAAGAAAAAAAAAACGGATTCAATTTTGTTCTTTGAGAATTTTGTCCTAAAAATCAGTTTTTCAATTCCACCAGTTGCTTAGAAAAATAAGTTTGTTAATATTACGCATAGAAAGGGAGCCTCTCTTCTTTTGGATGATGTGACCTGAAGAGAAAAAACCTCACAAGCCACTGTGGATAGGGTTTAACTAATCGTCAAATAGCCTAATGTCATCAAACGCATTTTAACTGCAATACAGTGACTTATTTGGTTGCTTTGTTGTTAGCAGTTTCACTTTGTGAAGTTTAGCGCTGTTTGATTAATCAGCAGGAACACTGCACAAAATTCAGTAGGAACAATGGGGACTAAAACTGAGGAGATTGTGTTGAAGTTTGAGCTCATTTAGAAAACCATTGCATTTGTTTATATTTCCTCTCTTCTTCATTCACTCACCCCTTAATGTTGGTCCATATTGTGTTACACAGAAATACCATACGAGCTCCAAACCACGCCAATCTCAGAGATCTTGCAGCATATTGCTGCATTGTGAAGTTAAAAGTTCGAATAAGTACGTCAAGCCTCAGGTCAACCCGGTAAAATGCATAAAAATTTATTGCAAAAGTATCATGACCAAGACAGAAGAGACATCTGGCAACACACTAAACATATGAAACATAGGATTTCAATTAGAACTATTATGTTAAAAAATACAACTAAATGCACACAAAAAAACAAACAGAAAGCATGTTTTAGTGCATTTTATTAAAAGAACATAACTGATCAAAATGCAAACCTACGACTATGACACTATTGTACCATACAGAGAGATAACACTGCTTTTTGTTGGTGAGAATTGGAAAAAAATGTTAGGACACCAGGTGTTTCAGAGGTGTGGAGCAGGACTGGATGATCTGGGTGGAAGTAAAAGCTTATTTCAGCTTCATTAAACAGAGTGCAAAGCTTAGTCCATTTTTAGATAGACAAAGGTTTTTTGTGTGTTTTTGTTGTAATCAGTTAAGTGTGTTTATTGTTTAAATCAAATATTTTTTTGTTCAGTTTTGGATGATAATTAGTTCCAGATTATATACTACCCATCAAAACTTTGGAATCCCTTCTTACCAGTTTCTTTCCCCACTGAGATAGCATCCAGAACATCTTCAGCATCACGTGTTTGCTGCGAGTGTTTTTGGATTCCAACCACATTGAGTGAATGAAAGGTTGGAACTTGGTGGAGAGAGTCAATTAAATCAATTCAGTCTGTGGTAGATGTTCCAAGAGCATGAAGGTGACCTTTTATCAGATTAGTTTGTAAGCTGGATTGCTCAAGGTCTTCTAGCAGGATATAATTGCTGGTTGAAACTCTTTTTTTTTTGTAACATCAAAGATTCTTCTTTCCCCTTGTTTTAACAATCACTCCTTTTAACATTCAGGCTAATTGAAAATGAAGTTTCCCTGGAGCATAAAAAGACGTTTTGTGATATCAAACTTTTGACTGATCAATTCTTTGAATACTATTCTGTGCCTCCTCATAGAGAATTGTAAATGCCACCCCAACACATCTTTTCTTTTCTGTTATAAATGACAGACATTTATAATAAAAAAGAATTCGTCCATAAAACCACCCCGAATGCTTACATCCCAATCCAACTCACATGTTCATGGGAATGAAGAAAGCCAGTAGTTCTCCACTTCAAAAGCCCTCACATCTGATAGTTCTGAAATATAAAGGCTTAAAGATTAAAAGAGATTACTATTCAGAGATAGATGCCAGATGGGGCTGGGCTTAAAGCATTCTGCCCATAAATGTTGAAAGCTCTGGGAATGTTTAGAGAGCTCATGAGTCCTGTTGAGTTTCATCTCAGTTTAAGAATCTGGGTTCTTTTTATATATTGCTTATCCACTTGGTGTACGGCTGCCATAATCAGAATCAGATCAGAATCAGCTTTATTGCCATGTGTGTATTTTGGTATACTTTGGTACTTTGGTATAATGGAGCCATCAGTGCAAACAACATAAGTACAATACGAACCACATAAGTAAAGTAAAGTACATTACAACTAACAAGCAATTAACAAAAGGCTATGATATTTTGAAGGATTGATGAGATGTAAACAGTTGAACAAAGGTCTATAAAGTGTAGTGTGCTTAATTGCAAAATGCAAGGAGATGAAATGGTGCAAGTAACAGATAACAGAGTGGAATCGTGGGGAGCTATGAGTTCAGCAGATTGATTGCTTGGGGAAAGAAGCCCTGTTTGTGCTGTACAGTCCTGATGTTAGTGACTCTGAAGCGGTGGCCGGAGGGCAAGAGCTCAAAAAGGTGGTGGCTGTGGTGAGTGGGGTCCAGATTTATTTTGTTAGCCCTCTCTTTCTCACTCTGGTGGTGTACAGGTCCTGTAGGGAGGGCAGGGGAGCACCGATGATCTTCTCAGCCATATGAATAGTCCTCTGAAGTCTATAGACGTCTTTTTTTAGAGGCAGAGCTAAACCAGACAATGATGAAGGACAGATTCGATGATCGCGGAGTAAAACTGCATTAGCAGTGTCTGTGAAAGCTTGAACTTCAGCTGGCACAGGAAGTACAGTCTCTGCTGGGCCTTCTTCACAATGGAGTCGATGTGTGTGCTTCACTTCAGGTCCAGAGAGATGATAATGCCCAGGAATCTGAATGACTTCATTGGTGCCACAGTGCTGTTCATGATGATAAGGGGGCTTCTCCTGAAGTCCACTACCATCTCCACTGTTTTGAGGGTGTTGAGCTCAAGGTTATTTAGACTGCACCAGAGGAGCCAGCTGCTCCACTTCCTGTCTTTATGCAGACTCCTCATCATCCTGGATGAGAACAATGATGGTAGTGTCTCCTGCAAACTTGAGGAGCTTTACAGAGGAGTCATGCAAGATGCCGTCGTTGGTGTAGGGGGAGAAGAGAAGGTTGCTAGTTCGAGCCTTGGCTGGGTCAGTTCGCATTTCTGTGTGGAGTTTGCATGTTCTCCTCGTGATCGTGTGGGTCCAGACATGCGATACAGGTGAATTTGGTAAGCACAATTGTCTATAGAAAATTAGTGTGGATGTTTCCCAGCAACGGGTTGCAGGTGGAAGGGCATCTGCTGCATAAAACATATGCCAGAAGAGTTGGATGGATGGAAATCTTCAATTTCACCTGCAGAAACAAATGCATTAGCAGTTGTATTAGCAGCAAATTGTAAACATTTATAAAAATTATTAAATTGACTTCGTTAATAAATGTTACTTATGTACAAATATGGCCCAAAAATACATAAAAATAGTTTATCCCATGTTTCAGATTTATAAATACACAACTTGATGTAATAGTTTACATAAGTATAAACTTATGTGCTTGTCTTTGCTGTAGTCACCCAACAACTGATCTAAGTAAAATGTTACATTGCATAGTCTCGCATGAGGGAAGACCAGGGGTTCTTACAGCTTTTTTTGGTCAAGGCTTGCCAATGGGGTTGTTTAACTGACATGACAAACAACCAAACCCATTTAGTTTTGCATAGCATCAGGTTTAGGGTCGCGGAAATGTTACCTAAACAATAATCTCATGCAGCTAGCAAATACAGTGTTTAGCTTTTCTTTAAAATCCCTCATTTTCAATATACAAGATGGGTATTTGATGTTCTAAACTCTAAATAACTAAAATAACAAAACTAAACTCTGAACAAAAATAAACTCACTACTACCAAAAATCCGGGTAAAGGTTTCTTGAAGTGTTTCCAACTTTCTGCACCCAACTCATCAGACATTTCGCTAGTTTTCCGCTGGCCTGAGGCTGAGAGTACATTGCAAATGACCTTTAGGCTGTTTACAAAAGTGGAGTCCAATCACAAAATGGTCAGTTCACAAAGCATGCAAATTAAGCAAGGCTTGCAGGAACCCACCCAGATATGGGATTTTTATGGGCCCTGATCCAATCAGCATAAGCATTAAAGTTTGTCCACTACATTTAAGCACAAACCCAAGCTCTGAACATACACTATGTGGTTACAAGCTTTCTGGTGGTTTAGACATGGAGAATGGGGATTTTTTTTTTTTACTTAATTCCTTTTCCTGTTGGCAAATAGAGACCCTTTATAAATATTTAGGCAGATTTTTCAAGACTTAAAAATCCAGATTATATTAAAAAGAATCTAAAAATGTGTTCTAAGGAGGAATTAAGTCTTTAAGGGTGTTGAACGACATTGAGAAAACGATTAGATGATTTTCTTTTGTTGTTGTTCTGGTGTAGTAACCCTTTAAATCTGCTCTATATGATTTTATTAAAACTGGTGTAAGTCATCCCAAGTACCAAAATAACTTTTAGCTAACTGACTGTAGTTATAAAAATAGGAATGAATCTTGCTTTTGGTCAAGGAGTGAATTTGTTTGTCACTGGCTTACATAGATTTCATAATGCACCTTTATTGGGTATTTGTAGACAAGCTCTATTTGAAGTCATGCAAGCTGCTGAACAGGGATTTCAGAGATGTCTCCACCCCTTAATTATGGACGGCTCTTTGACTAGATCAGTCTCTGAGCTTTCTTCTTTTAAAGAGTTAAAAAAAAATTACATTTAAGTATTCAAGCCTATTTGGCCGCAGGTTCTCTTGTCTCCTCTCTTGTCTCTGGTTGTCTCTTAGTTTTTCGGTGGAAAAGTGTGTAAATTATATTAAGTGTGCAATTTTATGTTTCTCTATTATTTTTGCATGTACATCGCACTAAGCGATTATGATAGATAATTAAACGTTAGATTAGATTTTAAGTGTATCATCTTTCTGTGGAAATTTAATAATCTGCTTTAAATTAAAGGGTTTTCTGTTGTGTCTCAAAGTTTGTCAAGTTCGCAAACATTGAGGAGGACACAGCATCATACCATCGCAGCTATGATTTCTTCGTCTCCCGCTTCAGTGAGATGTGCCATTCTAGCTATGAGGATCCAGACACTCGTACAAAGTAAGCATCATTTTTTAGCATTCTGTGTTCAAACACAAACACTGAAATATTTTATTCATGCATGCAGTTATTTATAATGCGTGACTTAATGAATTAAACACTCTTGCTACTTAAAAAATGTAAAATAATATATATTTTCTCTTTTTTTTCTTTCTTATATTTGTAAACTGTGTGTGATATAAAACATTTTCACAATAACAATTTGTTTAAGGGTCTTGCCATTTTTAATAAGCACAAATAAAAAGATTTAATCAAATAATAAAAGTCTAAAGTGTTGAATGCAATTCTATGATCAAGTGTTGGAATTTAAAATTACTAGGACTGCAACCATAAAAAAACCACTCACTACACCTTTAACAACAACAACAAACACAACCTGGATTTTAGACCTTTTTTAAACCTAAATCAACCAACATTGTAATCCATAATGCTTAGTCATGCAGTTTTTGCTTTCTAATGTACTCTTTTTAATACCAAAAGAAATGAATCAGAAAGTCTTGTGTTTGTTTTTGTGTCTGAGTCAGGATTCGCATGGCAGGAATCAGGGGACTTCAAGGTGTTGTTAGGAAGACAGTCAATGATGAACTGCAAGCAAATATCTGGGACCCCCAACACATGGATAAGATTGTACCTTCTCTTTTGTTCAACCTTCAGCAGGAAGACGCAATGGAGAGGTCTGAAATATTCAAAAACTGAAGCACATTTTTAATCTGAGAAACAGCATCTTCATAATAACCAATTAGCCAGAATGTGTTATTAAGCTAATTAGCCACTAATCGAATGCTAATTCTGTGCATGATACGACAGCAAACTGACTCCGGGTGAGGTGCTAGACTCTGAAGTGCAATAAAAACTAATTTACTCTCGGAGCTGCTGTTCTTGCTAAAATTGAATACAAATCCTGCAGGAAAACTGCCATAAAATCTAAAGTGAACTGCTTGTCGAGGGAAATCAATAGCTCTGAGTTGATGAGAGGGAATCTAATAAATTAAGCTTCGTTCCAATGCATTTTCTCTTTTTTGATTTCTATTGATAGGCCACCTTCCCCTGAGGCAGAGAAGGAAAAGGAAAGCCCCGTGGAGCTGACCGAGAGATGCTTTCGAGAGCTTCTGGGACGAGCTGCCTATGGAAACATCAAAAATGCTATCAAACCTGTCCTCATGTGAGTGTTTTCCACAAGAGGGCAAAAGAACAATTTCATCATCATTTTACTGTAATTTGCTTTATTCAAAGTGCTTGAGATTTTATTTTATAGCTTGAGACACTTCCTCAGTGCTCTACCAAATGGTTGACAGAAAAACTTTTAAAAAGACTTAAAATGTTGCAGCATTTATGACAAATAGAGTGTATATGTGAATCAGCTTTGTTAGTAATAACAATAATGTTTTATTTATTTTATGTAGTTTTATTTATATAGCTCCCTTCCAGAGCTCAAGGACTCTTTACAAAGTTAGGAGTAACATTTACATGTTTACATTTACACATTTGGCAGACGCTTTTGTCCAAAGCGACTTACAGTAGGGGAGAGACAATACGCAATTTGTTACACAGTCAGAGTTTATCTCAGCTTGCTCATAATAGAAGTTGTATCAACTGATCAATAAACCATAGCAGGAAGAAAATAAAGACAGAGGAGGAAAAAGTTTTTTTTATATATAGTAGGTGTTCCCATTACAAACAATAAAGGAAGTTGTATGAGACAAATAGAGAGGGTAATTGCATTAACATAGAGGTCAATTGAACACATAAGAGCGATAACATTCAGAAAACATGTGTGTTTTGCACAGTGATTTGAATTTAGCTATGTTACTGATGGGGAAATTTGAGCATGGTAGGGAATTCTAGAGCTTGAGAGCAATGACACAGAATGACCTGCTGAGGAACTGTGAGAAGCCCAGAGTCAGAGGAGCGTAATGAGCGAGGTGGGGTGTATGGAACAATTATATTACAGAGATAGGGGGCTCTTGGTCAATGTCCACACATACCAGGTTATTATTAAAAAATTTAGTTTTTCTTACCCTTTTAAAAAAAAATGTGTCCATGTGAACATGGGTAAAATTAACCTCACCTTGGCTGAAGTTTTGGAAATACCCTGATAAACTAAAACACTCTTGTTTAAGTGGAGGCACAATAAGGCCACATAAAAAACTTTTTTAGAAATAACAAGATGTGTCTGGACAGTGTTTAATACAAGTGTATGGTACTTTATGACTTATTTAGGTTAGTATTTCCTTATTTTCTGTTTGCTTCTGCTAATGATTAATACATTTGTATGTTTCCAGGCACCTTGATAACCACTCACTCTGGGAAGGGAAAAGATTTGCAGTGCGGTGTTTCAAAATCATTATGTACTCTATTCAGGTACACACACACTGAAATATGGATATATGTCTAAATATAATACAAAACACAGTTTGATGAAGCACTGAGATTTTTGTCTTCATTAACTTCCATGTTATGGTACATTAAGTGGGGTTCACTTTGTAAAATTAGATTTGTATTATCACGTAAAACCTAAATTAAAACCCAGTATTAAATGATCAGATAAAAACTGATATTAATACATTGAGTGTTTAGTTTTGAAAGCAACTATATTTTGTGTAAAAATAATGTCGTCGAAAGGGAAAAGTGTGATATTTCCTTTTTATGTCCTTGAACTGTCTCATGTGTACTCTTGTCAGTCGCAACATTCCCATCTGGTGATTCAGCAGCTGTTGGGTCACTTGGACGCCAACAGTAAGAACTCAGCTCGAGTGCGTGCTGGGATTGTGGAGGTGATCTCAGAAGCGGCTGTCATCGAAGCCAGTGGCTCTATAGGTATTGGAGCATCTTCAGACCTCTAGATGGTGCACTAACTCCAACAATGAACAACAAATCAATTAATTCTCTACAAAACTGCTATCATCATACCATAAAAATGGCTTCCACACACTGTGTGGAATATTAGAACTTAAATAGAATGCACTGTAGAAATACAGATTTGCATTGTTTCTTTAAAGATGGTACTTGAAATACTTCTCCACAGGTCCAACTGTCCTGGAGGTTTTTAACACTCTATTGAAACAGCTGAGACTCAGTGTGGACTACGAGCTCACTGGAAACTATGACTCTTTCATAAACATGGGGTCCAAGGTCATTAAAGTACATGAGGAGAGACAACTCCAAGAGTCTGTCATCAAAACTATCGGTAAGTGGACAGTTGAGAGAGAGAGAGAGAGAGAGAGAGAGAGAGAGAGAGAGAGAGAGAGAGAGAGACGACAGAGAGCGAGAGAGAGAGGGAGAGAGGAGACGGAGAGAGAGGATGAGAGAGAGGAGGAGAGAGAGGAGAGAGAGAAGGAGAGCGAGAGAGGAGAGAGAGAGAGAGGATGAGGAGGAGAGAGAGAGAGAGAGAGAGAGAGAAGAGAGAGAGAGAAGAGAGAGAAGAGAGAGAAGAGAGAGAGAGAGAGAGAGAGAGAGAGAGATTGTTGTTCATTGATTGTTTAATTGTTTATTTGGGGGGAAAGGGTGCCATTAGAAAAAAACTCTCCCTAATTACACAAAGCCTTATTTACAATTTATACATTTTAATTAGTATAAGTTACACAAATAAACAATAAAAATGTCACGACTTCTAAATTTCAATCAATTCAGGCAATATTTATCAAAAATCCTAACGGAGTCAGTGGTGTAGACATGTAAACCTGCTCATTTCTGAAGTCAGCCTCAAGTGATCACAATACAAACTGCAGTTTCCTACAAATATTGTTTCAGACTCTTCATATATGTTTTTTTTGTCTTCACAGGCTCGTTCGCTAGCACACTACCCACCTACCAGCGCTCTGAAGTCATGCTGTTTATCATTGGTAAAATCCCTGTGCCTGGCATGTACCCGGCGCTCGGCTCGCACAACACAGGGTGAGACACGGTCACATTCAGACACAGCTGCTCAAAATGGAAAGTTATCAATATAAGTCTTCCTCTGGTTACAGGGCGGAGGGTAGCAGGATGATCCAGATTATGCTGCTAAAATCTCTGCTGCAGGTGAGCCAGATTGGTTATCATACCTTGTGCCCTTCAGGAGTCCCTCTTACTTTTTTTTTACTACAGATGTGAATGAGCCTATAAACACAGTTCTCTTTCAATCTCATTAAGGTAACAGCAGGATTCCAGGCCACCAACATTCTGACAGCACTACCCACGTCTTTCCTGGACCCACTCTTGTCCTTCACTATGATGGAGGATGCAGAAATCCGCCTGCTCGTTCTGGACATCCTCATCAGCATCATTGATCGCCATGACAACCGCCACAAATTCTCCCCTGTCAGGTTAGAACACGATTTCAATATCAAATCTTGGAATCTAAAAAAAAGAAGATTTTTTTACATCAACCAAAACATTTATTTATATTTAAGATCTAAAGTTGTGTTTTTTATTTCCTGCAGAATAATCTCAGACATCTCTGCTCTGAAGCTAAAAGTAGACAAGTGCTCGAGACAAGATAACTTATTTATGAAGAAACATAGCCAGAGTCTGTACCGCCACATATACCTGGCCTCCAAAGAGGAGAGCAGTGTCTTGGGTCACTTTGAGTCTCTTCACACGCTACTTGGATTGATCTGTGTCGAGCTGGCTAATGAGGAAGTTGTGGTTGACCTCATCCGACTGGCTTTAGCCTTACAGGTATTACACTGACAAGCAAACACATTTTTCAGTAACTCTTTAGTTTAATGGTTAATAGTAATGCATTAGTTAACCATTAAATA
The DNA here is from genome assembly GCA_900490495.1 of Danionella dracula. NCBI lineage: Eukaryota > Metazoa > Chordata > Actinopteri > Cypriniformes > Danionidae > Danionella > Danionella dracula. The sequence continues at coordinate 3,308,974 of UELW01000067.1, read as the reverse complement.
ATAGTTAGCATATTCCCTATTCAGAGTTTGGGTTAGGGTTAGCACTAAAACACTTTTAATTTAGGTGTCTCGTCACCCCCTTATTCATCAGAGTGCCTTCTTGCTTCAGTCTGGAAAATCCCAGGGAAAAAAGGGCATTGTCCATTTTGAATTAACAAAACGCCTTGCATAAAAAGCGCATGATCACTGCTCATTTGTTTACACATCATTCTCGACAGTGGCAGGAGTGAGTAAGCGAACCGTCTGTGTACACAGTCACACCAGGCTTTCATTTTGTGGGAACAAAAACAATCCTTTTTTACATTTACAAAATACTCGTTTGTGAGTCATGTATCATACAATAAACTAACTTCACTCGGGAGGAGAGAGATTATTTTCCGACTGCAGGTACAGATCTCCTATCTTGTGCAGATTAATGCAGCTTTATCTCATTCATGAAAATCTCTCGCTGATTGAAAAGCTGAGTTTTTAATATTGTGAATGTGTATGTTATGTGTATTTCAAATTTTTCATTTAGTAAAAAGATGTAAAATAATAAGTTAAGATTAACTTGTGCAGAATTAAACTATCATCAGTTAAGCTTTAACACAATTAAAATAATTTAATGATGATTTTGATGTTTACTTGTCCAAATGGTGTTCAATTACTACTGATGAATTAAGGTGAAAATGAAGACATAACTACCAGTAATATAGGGCTAATAAAGGTCACATGGAAGCTTTTATGGTATTTATGTGAAACGTTCCTCATACTTTTCATCAAGTATCGTGATGGTATTGCATTGTTTGTTTGTTGAACAGTTTAAAGTTCAGCTCAAACAGAATTAAATATAAAACCAAAGGAGAGTGAGCCTAATAGACATTCACTTAACACTGATGAGAGGTTTTGATAGGAAATTAAGGCTCATGTACTCGCTGACATGGAGAGCAGGTAGTTCTTGAGGCGACTTATCATTTTCCATTCCAGCTGTTTAGATGCATATTATTATTGATGAATGCAATGTCTATGTTTCGACCCTGCTTGAAGAATTCATCAGCAGATTAACTGAGAGCTGAATAACTATAAGAGACTGATGACATGTGAGAGAACACACGTGAACATGTCTTTCTTTGTAATGCCTGATAGGTTCCAGCACCAATTCCAAATCCATAAATGTCTGCTTAAAACTTCATGTTACTAAGACGACTCTTGCTGATGTGGTGTCTATATCAGGGCGTCAGGAAAATCTTGAGCGCACGCAATCAGGAGCTGATTGAACCCTTTTCTGAACAAACTGCTCATCTACGTTTTTTTTGAAGCAGGTTGCTGCATAGTCGAGCTTGATCGTGGTGTGATAAAGTGTAGGCCTATGTATTTCATGGAAAATTGTAATTAGTGCTATATGAATTACAAAGGTTTCATTTACAAAGGCGCCTTTATTTCAAGCGACCCGACCAACCACGACCTGAATGTCAATAAAAATATTTTGGATGACTCGTAACCGCGAGGGACCTCTGACACCCGCTCATTTTTGATCAACCAGCGCATCACTGATGGTCACTAATTAGTTAAGATTTAAAAAAAATTAAGTTAAGTTATAATTAGGCATTATAACTGACCAATTACGTGAAAAAATCCTGGATCAAGGTTAGATGCAATTTAAGTCTTTTACCACTCACACAAATGCCTCCTCTTCCACAGGACCTGGCCTTGACTGAGGAGGTTCTTCCTGTTTACACCCGCTGTGCCATACATGCTCTTGCAGCTGCACATCTGAACCTCATCAGCCAGCTGACCACTGTGCCCACCTTCTGCCAACACATCCATGAGGTGAGATCAGCCCTCGCAAACATCCAACCATTCATGTGGACTTTACAGAGGCTGATTTTTTTTCCTCTTCTGAAGGTTATTGAATCAAGAAAGAAGCTCATCCCTTTCCTGCTTCCAGAGGCTGTTTGTGTCGAGAATCCAAAGTAAGTTTCAAATGACTTCATTCACAATGCTCTTCTCAAAACTGTAACGAAACAATGTCTCTGTTGACAAGAACAAATGCAGGGCATCATGCAATTGTGTCTCAGATCTGATGTTCATATTAGATCAAATTATCCCACTGTTTTGTCGATGAATGCTAGTTTTGCTTTAGACTCGCGGATAGTATTGTAGGAGGCATTCACTGTTATTTTCATCCTGGCCTTTAGGAGCAATAGGGCATCCTATAAATATGCAACCCTTTGTTGTCAGCATGCTCCCCTGACACTGTGTTGTGTAGCTGGAAAATTGCGTCTTTTATTTTAATTATCCACTCTTATTAGGTCTCCAACACAAAACAGTATTAAATGCTTAAACTCACAAAATTTCACTCAAATTTGCAGAAAGATACAAATACACAAAGCAACAACCCCCAAAATACATGTAGAAATAATCAAACTTATCAAAACGAGAATGAAGCAAAACTTACTTCTAGGTAATATAAACACTGTTAAATAATATCTCAAATTAAATGTCTGTCATCAAAAGTTATTTTTAACATCCATTATTACACTGGTAAACATCATCAATAAACTTGAATCTTAAATGGATGACTATTTTTTAATGCTATAACTACAAAGATTATCTCTTAAATCAAGGTACCTTTTTTCTCTCTGACGAATCAAGACTAGGGTAATTGATCAGAAATGTGTAATATTATGGCACAGTGAGACATGAAGCACTGTATACCATGGACTCAGTTGCGAGTAACAAGCGAGTAACAGTTAATTAAGTATGTATGTGCTCTTTTTTAAAATCTGTTTAAAACAAGGTGGGGAAAGTGAACAGTAAATCAAATTTGCAGTAAAGTTAAACTGCTACTGAGATTTAATCAAGAAAACATATCACATCAGAATGAAAAACTCGTAATTTGAGGTGAAGCATCAGCAGGTAAACCTGGTAGTAAAGAAAAAAATCTTTAAGTCATATTTGAATAAAAAAAAACAAGAAAGAATGTTATGACGTCAATGTTATTTTTATTTATATATATAAAAAAACAACCAGCTGGGGAAAAAACATAAAGCACATTCTGGGAAAGATTTTTTTAGGTTCTCCAAAGATAACTGTAATAGAACCAAAACACTAACAGTCAGGGAACGTTTGTGTTTGCTGGGTTGTCAATTATGTTTTGAATTAACACTAATTAGATTTAACTTATTTATTTTTGTTGTAAAATCTTTAACATAGCCAAGAATCCATTCGGACACCCTTTCTACAAACTTATATCTAAAAGTAGAATCCATGTTAAATTTATTATTGTGCAAAATACTGGTTAAAAATGGTAATTTGGGAGCCAGAAGAGACAAAAGAGCCAGTGTTCTAGTGATTCTTGCTACCCGTGAGATTTACCTATCCTCTCTTGAAAATTACATGTTTAACATAAAAGTGCTAACTAATCACCGCATTGGATATAATTTAAACTGTACTTACTTGTATTAAATGATCTGTTAAATAAAATGTTAAAATAAAAGTTTAAATTGTTAGTTTAATGAAAGCAAATAGTTAAAATAAAACTTGGAAAGTGTGGTTAAAAGTGTAAAACTTGGAAACTCTAAAAGGTATGCTCCATAAAATACAGTAGGACATTGTAATTATGGTGTGAAAATGATAAAAGTAATAAAATTAAACAACGTTTGTGTCAATGCATGCACGGTAGGCAAGTCTCACAGGTTAGCAAAATCAAAAGAGCGGCTCCCTGAGAGGATCCGGACTGACACTATTGGAAAGTTGATGCAGCATAAGCAACATCTCCCCCAGCTGGCGGGGTGAACCATTTGTTTAAAACTTTCTCCCTACAAATACTTCCTTAATAAGAGAGTAAGAAAGTTAATATTGATACAAACCGTTTTGATCACATGGTGGCGCACCCATTCTTTTTTATATCTTAGAAGCTTAGAATATTATTTTTGAAATTTGTATTTTTATATGTGTTGGTTAAATGGACTCTTTACTGATGTTTAACAAGTTTAATCTTACCAATTTTGGCAGCTTAATTGTTGGCTGTTACGGGTATAATATGTGCAGGTATCGATCATAAGTTTGTTTTTTACTGCATCTGGTGAGGACAATGAAACTGACCAACTGAAATGTTTTCTTCCAGGCTCCCTGAGAAGCTGGAGAAGATGGAGGGAGAGATGGTGTTTGCGCAAACGAAAATAGCAGAAATGCTTGGCGGGAGCGGATACAACACAGAGAGACTGTCCACTCCATACATCCCACAGAACATAGGTCTGACATTCAGCTAGTTCTTTAAATGGACAGATGTCTGACTGTTTGAACAGCTGGAAATAATAGTCTGGCCAAGATTTTGCCATATAAACAAGTTTATTTTCCTAATTTAGATGAAGACCGACTATCTAAGAGAAAGAGTGTGGGGGACACAGTTTCCCTACAGCTGGAGATGGAGTCTAGAAACAGTCCAGAAAAAGAACAGGTAATGTGAAATGCTTAAGTTATATTGTATTTGTCTTAATTTTGAGACCAGAATAATTTTCTTAACAACAAACTGCATTGATTTTGTTTCTCAGAGTACCACAGCAGAGCAGATAACTTTTGAAACCCTGAAACAAGCCATTGGTGAGTGTTTTTTATTTTTTATTATTTGAATATGCATTCTGTTTTGAAATATACTAGATTTGTGTACTGATGTGTGGTTTTGTTAATGTCGCAATCTTATTTGTAAACTTGTGTGAGTATTTCAATAATATACACTTCGAAATCAGAACACAAAAAGTGTGTGTGAATCCCCAAATGCAGAATAAGGCAAAATAAAATGTTGAAGAACTGTCACAAAACCACTAAAAATAGGGCAGGAAAGTAACAAACTCTTACAGCCTTTATATGTAAATATGTTTTGTGATCAGCAACTTTGAATATGAGATCCATAATGTGGCGTTGTGGTGGCGCAGTGGTTAGCATGGTCGTCTCTCAGCAAGAAGGTTGCTGAATTAAGCCTTGGCTGGGTCAGTTCACATTTCTGTGCAGAGTTTGCATGTTTTCCGTGTCCTCCAGTTTCCCCCACAAGTCCAAATACGTGTGGCACAGGTGAATTGGGTAAGCTAAATTGTCCATAGTGAATGAGTGTGTATGGATATTTCCTAGTGAAGGGTTGCAGCTGGAAGGTCATCCGCTGCTTATAACACATGCTGGAAAAGTAGGCGGTTCATTCCACTGTGGCAACCCAAGATAAAGGGACTAAGCTGAAAAAAAGATGGATGGATACATAATTTGTAGTTTCATATTTAGATTTGTCAAAATAAACAATTAGCATTTCATTAGAAGTAATTTAAGCCTTCTTGTGTAGTTTTAATACATGATTACCAATCCCATGTCGTTTGGGCTCAGAAATGTTACCACAACCATAGTCTTGCGTAGCTAGTTGTTGTTTAAAATGACACATTTTCAACACACAATGGATATTCTATGTACTCGATCCAATGCCTCCACGTTGTTTCCAGGTGGAACAAAAATAAATGTGACACTCGCTGCAACCCGGAAATCCATATAAATATTAACCATGCCTTCAGGATTCTTGAAGTGTTTTCAACTTTCCGTACCAAACTCATCAGAGGTTTAGCTAGAGTTCCGCTGGCATGACGTCTAAGGCTGAGACAAGATGTCACAAACCAGCAGATGGTGCAAATCACTCAATGATTTGTGCCAGTAGAAATAGTTCCAACCTGCTTTTATAAACTTTTGGCAAAATTCAACATTAGATGTTCATAAACCAAGTGAAATTTAATTCATATCAATGAGTTGGAGGAACATTAAGGAAGACAAAAGGATAATGGCAGTAGATAAGATAATCGTAGTAGAGTTGGTCAACAAGACAAACAGTTTCTAATTGTCAAGACATATTTATGACATCTAATTAAGACTTATTTGAAAATGGAAAGTTATTTGCAAATTAAGTCAAGCACAAATAAATGGCATATTGTCTTTCCTTCTAGTGCACGTCACAAAAGCGTCTTCTAAATGCATAATTGTAAAGCACTTTATTGACTCAGGTTAACCCTTTCCCATACCTTCAGGGGACCCAAACTTAAATTCATGTGATTACTGATTTTAAAATTGAGAATTCTTGAAAGGAATCAATAGAACTAATTCTAGCACCATCCAGTACTGTTGGGAGCATAATTCATACACAAAATGCCAATGAAGGATTCACTTGTTGTTCATGAGTCTCTTGAAACAAAAAAGAATTGTTACTATAGAACATATTTCATATGATTTTAAAGAATAATACATGCACTTCAACAACAGTACATTAAAAATGTTACTTATTTCCTGAGTGAATCGTTTTTTTGTTGAATGTTTGTGAGCCCCCTGGTGGCCAAGGAGCCCTAAGCAGCCACATACCCTATATGTATTTGACTGACTGGGTCAGTTCATTTAGTTGAGATTCACCGTATATTTATGTGTGTGTTCAGAAGACAGTGTGAATGTGGAAGAGCTGGAGAGGGAGCGCCGAAGACAGGTGGTGGAGAGGTTTCAGACTGCTCCCTTTGAGGAGATAGCAGCTCACTGTGGCGCCAGAGTAAGTTCAATCATCTTAATCAACATACAAAATATCAACACACAGTAACTCTTCTCTCACGGTGATCTTTTGTTTTCTTTTTCTTTACAGGCTTCCCTATTGCAAAGCAAACTCAACCAAATCTTTGAAATCACAATCAGGTACTTATTATACAACATTTATTGAAAAAAGGCTATGGAATTTCAAATGTTATCATATAAAAACAGTAGTTAGGAAGTAAGATAGTATGGGAAGTAAGGTTCTGGTAGTATGGCAGACATTCCCTCTTTATTTAGGGATGAATTAGCATGGTTAAAACTAGAGATGCACCGTTACCGGATTTTTTTCAGTTTGAGTACAAGTACGAGTACTTTGATCTGAGTAATTGCCAATACCAAATACCAAAATGATTACCTACAACAGTTTTTCACAATTACTAAGACAGTTTTTTCAATACACTCAGTTAAAACACACAATTAGCAAAATAGTTAATTTCATTCTCAAAACCTCTCATTGCAAACAAAACTCCAAAACTCATTTTCAAAATACAATAACACAGTTTTCAAAACACTAACACATGTTTTCTTCCGACAGCAACATTTAGTCAATCATAACACATTGAGACAAAATTTGGCTTTAAAATGACATTGTTTTGGTGTTGAAAGAGCTTGAGCGTAAAAGAAGTTCAAGAATTAGAAATTTGTGTTAACCCTTGTGTGGTGTTCATATTATTGTTACTCAGGCGGTGTTTGTGGGTCTCGTGGACCCATTGCATTTTGGCGCTTTTAATTCACACAATCACACAATTTTATTCTAAAATGTAAAATGTTATGTCTATGTGTGATTTGTGTTTGTGTGGGAAGAGAAAATTAAGGTAAAGAATCTACCATTTTCACACTTTAACATGCCCCGGGTCCAGTAGACCCGAACACCTTGTGTGTAATATAAATGTGTAGGGGGTGTACGTGTGGGGTCATAAAAAATCTGTTCTGTTATATGTTTTTCACAGGAAATGAGCCAAGCCCAGTGAATCTCAGCTTCAAATAATAAATGCTTGTTTAATTTTCCTTTTGATGAAAACTGAAAATGGGTCTCACAGACCCGAACACCATACAAGGGTTAACTGAATGCATTTTGTATCAAAGCAACAAGAAATGTATTAATTGTAGAGCCTACCTCGACAGATGTCTTAGCAATTGTGAAAAACTGTAATACCAGTGCATTTTCATTTTTATTGTACTCTTATTTCCATGACATTTTAAATTCATAACGTTTTTTTGCTCAAAACTTAAGTTTGTTTAAGGACAACAACATTTCTTCATTAGCTGGTTAGTCTTTTTCAAAGGTTTTTCAACGGCTTCGGTGTTCACTGCACTCCTCTGTGCCATTGTGCTCTTCGTCCGAAACAAGCACCACACAGCCGAGTTCAGCAATATTCAGGCCTTTTATTATTTTGTTCAGATTAAATTAAAGATTCCATTTCCGGTAGATTACATACGTCATAAGCAGACATTAGCTATCAGGTAAAGGCAGATGCAATTGTGGTAAACATTGATAGAATAAGCACCTCCAGGAAGAGAACTAAACAGACCCTCTACACGAAATCAAAAATAGTACAGAAAAAATTGCTTTGAGGAGAACATTTTTTATGTTTAGCATCACTGACAGAATTAAAAAAAAAATGGACGTTTTCGAAATTACCAAAGCAAAAATTGGTAGCTAAAAGAGATCAGGGAAATAAGATACTTCTATTTAAATAAATTGTTGTTAATCAGCTCTGCGCTAATGAACAAATCATATTGATAATCATTATCAATTATTATATTTCATTAATCTTTGCTTAACAGGCCTCCACCGAGTCCATCCGGATCTGTTGGAAATGGTCATGGCCGCACCCGCTCCATACCTGTGTATGAAATGAAGTTTCCAGACCTCTGTGTATACTAAAACTTGAGCTTGTTCTCATCCCATCGCCATCATCACTTCCTGTCTGTGTTCAGGTATAACTGTGATTTCTCAGTTCTTCTTAGTGTTATTTTAGACTTTACAGGGATTCTATTGCAAAACGAACCAAGAGAAAATACCATATGTGGGTTAAATATGCACTTATACGCTTAGCGTAGATGACAAATTTACAGTTATCTACAAATGCTGTGTTGTGTCTGCTTGTGCTGAGAGCTGAGTAAGATTGTATGTTTTTCTTGTTGGTACTGTTCAGCACTAGTGATGGGTTTTCTTGTACAAAGTGAGGCTGCCTTAAATTTTGTAAATTAAACTAAATATCTAACTATACACATTTGCAAAAACTGCAGGTATTTATTCCAGCTAGATACAAGCTTCCCATGCATGTTCTTCTTCTTCAATGTCTACATGCTGCATTAACAGGTGTATTTAAAGCAATAATCTAGGAGTTAGAAAACCTATATGATCTTAAGAATAAAACATGTAGGAAATTGTTTCTAGTTGAAGTAAATGTATAACTGTTATAAGCGCTGTTGGCTTAAAAATGTGCGGTCTAAGAAAGTACATGAAGCATACGCTTATATGCTTATATTAAACAGATGCATTTCACGGATTCAACATTTCTATATACTGTTAACATGTAAAGATGTAAAATTTAAAAGCTTAGACGCACTGCAGTTTCCAAATGTTAGAACAAGAGAACACCTTTCCAAGCTTGAAAAGACAAACAGGGTTGATAGAGGTACAGTACTACCTGCTGAAGAAAAATCAGAATCCACTCACATTGGAGTATAAATACTGTAAGTGAGGAATAAAATTGGTGTCATGACCCGGATCTTGAATGGAATACATAGTTCCCACTGCAGCTTTTGAGTCATGTGACCATCCTTTTCACTGAGCACAAAGACATCATATAGACATACTAAACACACTTATGTTGGATTCAACTTTAATATCATGAAAAGGTAAAAGGAAAAAGACTCCAAAGACTGATGTAGGCAGGTTGTTTGTCATGTGAAATGAAAAGAATTAGATGGAAGTAAGTCGCTTAACAGAGTTAATTGGTAGAAACACAACTGTAAACTATTGTTGAAGTGAATTGGAAAGAATCAGCTAAAACCCTTCTAGGAGTTTACCAATGACGCACAAACCCCTTGCATTGTTAGTAGTCGGTTTAGCACAACTTCTCAATTGCCCTGAAAAGCAAATTTCCCTAAATCGTACCTTATGGGAAAGGTACAAAGTCCGTGTACCGTTCGTTTATTTGATTTTCAATATAAAAACAAAAAAAATGTAAATATTGTTTTTAAAGTTTTTTCTCATAATTTATTTTCAAAAATATTTTTTTGTTGTTTTTGTCATTTTTTGATTCTGTGTTCAAATAAAAAAAATACATTACTGAGTTATAAGCGTGCATGGCATATTGTTTTTTCGTTTTTCTTTTGCGGTCGCTTAGCGGAAATTCCCATTCCACTGGATTAAGATAAAACAACTGCACACTTGTTTGTCACTTAATATGCGACTTTCTCAAGCCAACATAATTAAGAAGAAGCACTGATTTGGTTTGTGTGAAGTTGCCACAGCAACAATCATTCTCCTCGAACCTAAAGCTCCTTCTCAGGTTCTGCTTAAACTGGAATGTGAGTGGTGTATGAGAGCATCACTGAATCTCAGTGTTTCTATTGTACATCTAAGGTACTGTATGATTGTCTGTGTATACTTTACTGAAGCGTAATGTTGCACACAGACGCATTTTATCTTGACTTTTTTGGCTCATGTGTGGATAGTACCTCTGCATACCGCTCACCCTTTTCAGTGCCCATTTAATTATATACCAAAGTGGTTTAGAGGAAGGAACTATGACACAATGTCAGGAGATTTATTTATGTCCTGAAACCAGCTTAATAAAGTGCCACTGTGTGCTCTGGGACCTCATGTTCAAACTAAACAGGATTTATTTAGTCACACCTTAAATTTAATTCCAAAAAATGTAATCCCAACAGATCAGAACATGTGGTTGAACTTGATCTGTTTTGTGGGGACCTTGACATTAAAGTTAAGGACGAACTGCTTAAAACCTAAATGACAATACACTAACTACATTAATAGACCCAAAACAAGGCAAAATACACAGGACAAGGTCAGGACAGGTGAGATTGACATGTCATGTGGGAACTCTGTATAGAATAAAATGAGTTGAGTGTAAAGAATATTCTGCAGTAAAAAATATTCCTGAATGTTACAACTGAACAGACCCAAATATTCATTGTTTGTCTGTACTCTGTTTAAATAGCAGCTTTTAGTTTACTTTGTGTGAAATTTGTTTTTTGAATAATGTTGTTCAACCCGATTTAATCACAGCACTTTAAACTCAATGTGTAAATGTTTTTTATGAATGTTGTGCTTTACATCATTGTGTATATTTGTCTTAGATTTTATGGTGTTTGTTATCCTATAATGTTCTGGTTCTGCAAACAAATATTAATGATTTGTCTCTGTGTTTCTATGTCTAGTTTAAGTCAGTTTGTCGTTTGTTTTGTTTTATATCTATTGTGATGCCTTGAGTTCTTTTATATGCATATGCAACAACTGGTTTAATCTTCTGATGACGTGGATATGGTGTTCAACAGACTGAATGTGCTACTACATGTGATGATTTTAAATGTATGAAATCATATTTAAGTAGTCAAAACAATTCCATACCAGCCTTGCATGCACTGGATATGATGGTCTACTTTTCTCTTCCACTTGTTTTTTATACTCATGAGATGATTGCAACACTGTGGATCGTAATGAGACTGTTTCATGTTTAGATAGATACATCACCGCAGCAGAACTGTGTTCTGTGAATGTTTATCCATAAGATGTAGTTATGTACATATGTAGTGTGAATAATATAAATTAAAGAATACTTTTATGAACTCAAACTAGTCTGAATTGTTAAATGCTTTATCGACTTGCCTACCCTAGGTCCCCACCATTGACTGTATGTTACATGGCTGTACCATCCATTATTTCACTTATAAGTTTTAGCAGAAAGCAAAGATAAAAAAAGAACATGAGTTTAGCCTCTTCCTTATTGACAAAACATCACTACCGGAAAGTAGAACATTTGGTAAAAAGATGCAATTTGGTGGTTCGAAAATGATCAATTTTCAATGCCGGTGACTAGCTTTCACTCGAGTAACCCTACCCTTAATTCTCATAAATCTTTCAACCTTAATAAGCAAAGCAGTAATAAAAAATCATAATATTTAATTTAGGTGTTAACATTTTTTAACATTGGTGTCAACTGGAATTTTCTCACTTCTGAAAGCAGTCTCAAGTGGTCAGTCGAGGCATCACAATGTCAGTCACTTCTTATTTTGTGCCCGAAGAGAAAGTTGCTGGTTGGACCCATCATGTGCTAGAATTTTTCTTTTTAACCTGCCTGTCTTGTATAATTAACAACATCGGCAAACAAATTTTGCTTATTGGAAATGTCGGCTGCATTGTTGCAGATTGATCCTGCAGTAAAAATTAGCTTGCTTCAACTGAGCAGACAAATGGTTAAAGCATAAACTTCAAACAGCCTTAGCACTTCTGCTTTATATGCCTTGAGTTAACAAAACATCATTGCTTGTTATATTTTGTATATTTTAGTAATTTAAAATAAACATTACACAGAAGTAAAGAAAAGCATGCACGATGAACAAATTATATCATTGTCTTACACTACGCATTTTTTTATCATATTCAGCCAAATCTCTTCAATGAAACTACTAGTGATGCTTTTTGTAGCGATTGGTGTCTAGACCCAGTCTGATGCTATTGGATACTGTATGCAGCATGAAAAGAACGAGACCTCGGTTGTTGATGACACTACGAACCACAGGCGATCGGAGCGGGGTCTTAATGGAATCAAGTAACAGCTATTTTCTCTCAGTGTAGAAAACTTTTTTTTACATGATTTAAATTTAAATTTGAGTGCTTGAAGGGACCCCTTTAGATCTGAATTAATTTCCAAAAATGCAAAAGTTGCCAAAATCTGAGCAACATCTGAGCTAAGAATCTCCAAAGCTGAATATTATTTGTATAATATAATTTTAATGATTTGTTGATGTTGTTTCACAATATTAAGATCAAGGCACCTTGTGTTTAGTTTGCTATTTTAAATTGTTATTTGAACCTTATTTTGAAGTGTTTCACAAAAAATCTAAAAAGTAATTCCAAATACATTGGTTAATGTGAATAAGACAAGTGAAAATGTTTCTTTCTTTTCGACTTGGTGTGATGTACTGCCATGCTTCTGTTGAGGAGTGAAATTTCTTCAGATCGCATCATACAATGTCTTGCTGCCATTTGATTGGATGACAAACGTCCAACTCTAGGGATGATAGACTTTAATTGGAATCAAAGTTCTTAGAAGCATAGACATTTTTATAGAGATACATCTGGCTTTAATAATCTTTGTATTGCTCCATTTCTAACCTTTACCCACATCTTTGCTTCTTCTATTATCATATTTTTGGTAAAGATTCTACTTAACATGGTTTGTCTTAATCGGGGTGTCCATTTTCTTACATTCAGGATCAATTTAGCCCTACAATTTAGTTTCGAGTGACAAGAGGCTAAAAAGGAAAAATTGAATTGGACCTCACAAATAAACCATATGGCATTTCAGTGCTTGAAACAACCATTTTATAATCACATTTCAAAATGTACAATATAATACATTTCAACAAATATTTAAAAAGCAGTTTGAGCATCTCTGCCAGTATTTAATGACCACAGCCTTTCTATTTACAGAATTTATTGTTGAATACAACAAATAAACTCTAAAGCATCAAGAATTAAGTGCTATTTTAAGTGCTACTCCCACCCTCTTCACCTAAGCATCGACAGAAGCGCTCATCGAAGGATGCTAGGAAGAAAGTACATTAATTCCCCTCTAGTACCCCCTCCACCCTAAAAGCCCTCACTCGTCTTTCCTCTGGTCTTTGTGCATGACGTTTTTGAAGAGAGTGAGTAGGGGTTTCTGAGCGCGCTCATCCCAGGACTTCATGAAGCCTCCATAGCGTTTGCTCGCAGGCGGGCCGCTCCAACGAAAGTGGTTCATTTTGTACGAGCCGTCCTTCTTCTCCTGTGGGATTAATGCATTCTCTTCTTGTGCGTAATCGAGCTCGTTGGTTGTTAGCTCACGCCTCATTTCGGCCGGCAGCGCCTCTGCAGATTCCTCCTCCACACCATTGGTGTAGACCTTGATGGGCCTGCGTTTCCGACCGACAGGTTTCCCCCAGCGGAAATGCTCCATGGAGTAGGAGCGCTTGTGCTCCTTTCTGGAGCTGGCTTGAGAGTCTGCTTCCACTTGCCCAGGTGCGAGGGGAGCTGGAGACAAGGGTGCAGAGATCTCGTTGGTCTCCTGCTCAGAGAGAGGCTGCAGATGGCCGTCTCCGGGATACACGGGGGTTTCCTCTGTCAGCTCAGATCTGCATAGCTGCATGCAGTCCTTTGAGACCGAACAAAGAAAATATCATTCATAAACATTGATATGTTTTTCGAAACATCTGAAACCAATCGCTGGTTAAAAATCCAGTATGGAAATCAAGCTGGGTTTTGAAACAGATGTAGTTTATGCAGGTTGTCATTGTTAAGCAGTTTCCATGTTTTCAGATGCTGCTGGTTATTCTACCAACATTGGAAATTCATCAAATAATAGAAAAAAATCTAATCACACAAATGTTACATATTCAAAAATTAAAGACAGATGTTTTGAATGTTAGAATACTCATAAATAGGCTAAAGATGATGAAAATGACAAAGTTTGCTGTCACTGAATAGATCTAAAAATAAACATCCTAAGAACATAATAGTTTATATATGCATATATTAACTATTATGTTCTTAAAATGTTTATTTTCAGATAGATAGCGAGAGAGAGAGAGAGATAGTGAGATATAAATAGATAGAGGGATTGATTGATTAATTGATTTATTTATTGACTGATTGATTTAATGATTGATTGATTTATTTATTAATTGATTGATATACAATATTTTCTTAAAATGGTAATAAATCAATCTTTTGCATGTACCAAATGGTTAAAACAGTTTTGATAAATTGTTTTGTTGCAAAATAGTTTTTTTGTTTTGCATTTATTGTTACAGTTTTTGTGAGTCCAATGTTTCTTCAATAATAAACCTAGGATTTAAACAAAAAACTTTCTGGGGGTCTTTCTTGAATTGCAGGGTTGCATTTTGAATAGAGAAAAGAAGAAAACAATGGATTTTGTTCATAGTCACTATTATAATTTTTTTAAAGATATATAAAAATTACATTTTACAGTTAGCTGAGCACCAGCATCATGTCAAATACTTACTGGTATCATGTATTTGTAGAGTAACTGAATTACAAAAGAAATGTGTTTATGTTATGAAAAATTAAGGTAAACTTGAAATAGAGGGTCTTATTGCAATTCTCAAAACAGAATTTCATTACATTTGATGAAAATTGCTGTGAGATGTCTCCAGAGTCTGTCCTCAGAGAGTCTGCCATCCGCGGATCAGTTACGACTAATTTCTAACACCAATGGGATTTTTACAGATTCATAACCTATTAACCTTGGACAGACTATTAAATAAAATGAGAAAAAGTTTAATGGTTTAAAAAAAGTACTTTGAACCAAACGCTAATATTGGATTAGTATTTTTGTTTAAATTCTAACTCAATGCATGAACACAACATAACTCGCAGTGTTAAAATTGACTTGTATAAGCGCTGCTCCGCTGTTAAATGTAAGACTTTGCAAGTAAATTTTCTTATTTGCAATGAAAGAAAAAGTATTGGATTTTTTTCCAGTTGCACATGAAGTCGGCTGTGAAACAAAAACTCAAGAAAGTCAATAGAGTAACATATTAAAATCAATTCAAACACATTTCTGTAGTACAAATGTTTTTTGCCTAACATTTAATTAAGAATAAAAATAATAACATAATATTATCTTGTTTAGCAAATAATATATTTTTGAAGTAAAAGTATCATGGAGACAACAAAAGCTCTGAAAATATTAGATGAAGTCACATATGTCCTTTATGAAACACAACTAGAATGTTTTTCATTTAAACTCACTAGCAGCAATTACATTAGTTCTAATTTAGTATTTAGAACATGTAAATAAGATTTTAGAATAATAAAATATTGAACTCATTGTGTATTTATTAGAAAGCCTTTTTTAGATTTTAACAATTATTTTAAGCAAATTACATCTCTGTTCAAATAATAAAAAAACATCCCAAAACAGATATTTCTACACGTGATATGAGACAATTGCAGGGTATTAAACTTTCTGATACTCAAAACAAAAGAAGGCCAGGACCACTCCAATAAAGTGTTATTAACAATAGACTAGAAATGTTTGGCTGCAGAGAAACTCACCAAAATGTTCTCCTCTGAGCTGAGGTCCCGGCAGCGGATGCTTTCCCAACACTGCGCCCGCACTTCAGTCTCAGAGGCGCTCGCACACAGCACCGCCAGAGCCAAGAGCCAAGCGGGACACATCATCCTCAGTCCCCTCACCATCTCTGAGACACCAGAGCATCACAAACACAGATTCAAAATCCAAAGCATGCAAATGAAACTCAATTTTATAATAGAATATATAGAATATCAAAAAAATACCCACCTGTTGCACAAAAAAAGAAGTCAAATTTTCTCTGTAGTTATCTGAGTTTTCAGCTGTTTGCTTTTCTCTGATGTCTGCAACTGGCATCTAGTCGCCTTTTATAATCTACCTGTGCGTCAGTCCCTCAAGGTCATTTGAGTCTCTGACTTTTAATGGGTGGTGCAGTTGAGAGGAAACCCCGGTGCATCGACCGCGGGGAGCAATGCGTCAGTGATTGTCACTCAACAGTGAAGGGGCACTTGTGAATGAGTGCAGGATTAAGAGCAGATCTTCATTCTGATGTCAGGATTATCAAATCTGCGTGCGCTTTCCTTAGTATAAGGGCAAACGTGTCCGTTTACATGAGTTTGCTGATTAAAGGTTTAAATTCACTTCAAATCAATTACGAGGCATGTCTACTGGTGTGAAAAGTGCATTGATGCTAAGCTTCTGTTGAGATGATTTGTAGGGAGAAGGATTTGAACGTGGAAGTCATCTGGGTGCATTTACAGTTTGTGTCTAAACAGAACAAATGATCGTATCATATTAAAGTGTTTTGATTAAAGTGAAGGCCAAGGAAGATTTGGTTGAGCAGGCATTTACAAAGAATGAATCAAGATGACTTTTATATTCGTTTTAATTAATTTTAAGTTAAAATTTGGTAATCAAAAATGTACTGTGAACAGATTGTGAGGAAATGCTATAAATGTTAATAGAAGATTGTCAAAGAATGCAATAATATCGATATGAAAAAAATTTGTGTATTTTTTATTTTTATTTTGTGTACTTCTATTTTTTAGTGGCTTTTAAAAGAGGTATTTGTACGTTTACTTGAGTTGATTTTTTTGGATTTACTTCTTGAGTTGAAAAAAACTGGGTTTATAAATTGATTACCAATCCAGTGTAAAAAATGGAACAAAACGCATCCCAAATCTAAAGCTTTAAAAGCATTCTTAAAGAGCCAGTGAGGGCTATTTAATGCATTCGAAGTTGTTTACTCAGAAGTGTAGCATTCTCATGTTCTCATGTTCAAGCACAAGTGCTTAAATTATTTGGTCTTATGATGACAAATGCCTGTATCAAAATTATTACTTCTGTGTGGAATAAGTTTCGAAAAGGATAAGGAAAAGTCAACAAATCAATCAATAAAGCAATCAGTCAATCAATCAATCAAAATGTTTGTATGTGGCACTTTTTAGCAGCTTCACAAAGGCCTAATATGGATTTTAAAATAGCTAGGAATCCTATTGGATAATTCTATGGGGTAGAACACAAAGTTTATCAGAGTGTGTCTGGGTCTAAGCAGCTGCTGTGGTGGGGGAAAAATTTTTGAAAGGAGGGTCAGTGGTGTGGAAAACCTGAGCTCGCAATGCTGCTCAGTCAAAAACTGATCAACAGTAAAAGTTACACATTATTAGTTAAAGACTATGTATTGACTTTTCAAATATAATTTTATTAACAAATAATATTGAAATGATGAAATTTCCTCATGTCTGGAGAACCGCTGTAATCCGGACACTGTGTCTTAGTGTTTTTTTTTTTTCTTCTTTTCTTTCAAATTCATTCATTCATTCATGTTCATGTTGGCTTTCTTCCCTTTCGGGGTCGCCACAGCGGAATGAACCGCTAACTCTCTGGCATATGTTTTACGCAGCGGATGCCCTTCCAGCCGCAACCCATCGCTGGGAAACATTCACACACACATTCACACTATTGGCAATCGTTCTTAATCAATTCACTTATTCCGCATGTCTTTGGACTTGTGGGGAAACCGGAGCACCCGGAGAAAACCCACGCGATCACGGGGAGAACATGCAAACTCCACACAGAAATGCCAACCGACCCAGCCGAGGCTCGAACCAGCGACCTTCTTGCTGTGGGACGACCGTGCTACCCACTGCGCCACCGTGACACTTTGTTTCAAATAATTGGTCCCAAAACATTTTACAAAAAATGTTTTAAGTTTGCAAGACCTGAAGTGTAATCATGCTTGTCTTTGCATCCCAGAGTTCTATAAACTGAATACACTGTGAGTCTATGTTTGCTGAGGAGTTTTTTTTCCTGCGGTTTCTGGTTCATTCTGAGGACTCTGGTTCACATATATAAGGTGCTGTTACATCACACATAGCCATTGTCTGTCGATTATAATGTCTTTAAACAATAACACGTGTTTAAAGCTCGTTGTGTTTGTTTTTGCTGATTTCGTGCTAACACAAGAGCGCTGGTAGTAGGCAGTGCCAAAAAGCTCGTCAGTGGGAGGGACCGGGGTAAACAAAAACAAAAATACAAAGTGATTTAAAGACTTTTTTTTACGAAAATATTGCATTTAGAAAGTTATTAACAAGGGCAGTGCTTGTGTAGAGGGCTCAAATATTGATTCTAAGTTCTATAACAAGGAACAAGGACATAATGTTCAGATGCACAATCTGTGGGTGTTTTGGCAATTGGGTGACCTGATTTAACATTTATTTAATTCATAAATTGGACCTGACTCCATGAAAAAGACAGTCTGACCTTAAAAGCTAGAGTCCATGAAAAAGACAGTCTGACTTAAAAGGAGTGACACTTTTCTGATAGGGATACGCAGCTAGAGACAAAATATCTGCCACGTGAAACTTATCTGCAAGGATAACTTTCTGCATATATACCGCGCCTATGAAACACCAAAGGAGGTGCAGTTTTCGAGCCAGGTTCTGTAACCCATCACATTGCTGTTTCCTGAAAGATCTTGTGCTGAAAAGTAAAGAGAAATCGGACTGAAAGTCGTAGTCTGTCTTTATTGAATTTATTTTCAAAAGTGTATTTTATATTGCGGGAAAACAACCACATTAAATGGCGTAGTCGGCAGGATTCAAGAGTCTGAGATCACAGCCATTGACCCTGAAGAGGTGCCAGGAGCCGCTGTCAGAGCTTCACTGAAGCTAGCAACAACACTTCGAGAGCGAGAGAGCAAAGAGCAACCTCACCCTGTAACTGGGAGCTAACGCACTCATTTGGATTGGTAAGCATAACTTTTTGTTATTTATGCTTACTGTGTTAGTTAATGTTAAGAGAAGTGATGTGTCTCTCCAGTTTTTTGATTAGAATTAAATGAGGTTTTTGGCTCTGGGAAAAAGCTCTTAACTCTGAAAGAAGTGTGTAAAAATAAGACTCTGAATTAAAAAGAACAGGTTGTTTTAAACCCCTTAAAAGAATTAAAAATAAGTTAAAACTAAAAATACAATTCGGTTAGTATTGTTTATTATCTGAGTAGAATAAGTCTGATTCAGAAGGAGGAAAGGCTGAGAGGATGGTACTGATGAAAAAGTGAGCACTTTAAAAATAATCATTGAACCAAATTGAACTTATAACCTGCTAACACAAATGTTGAGAGTGGATGAGTATTGAACTTGAGAAAGTCTAGTCGTCGGGGGTGTCGATTAGCTACTAAACAAATTGAAACTTATAATAATGGAGTGTGGTAATAGATAAGATTAGAGAGAATCAGATCACGGTGACTGCGCAGCGCTGCTGAATCGGGTGATAATATAATAAACTAGGATTTGTTTAGTATACCTTCGGGATAGTTAGCTTACCGAGGAGGCGAAGTTATTCCGGAAAACTTGCGCTTGTTTTTGATGCCAGACATTTGGTCTGAAGTACGCTCAAGGGTAGCGTAAGGTTGCCAGATATTTTGATCTGGAGCACGCTCAAAGTAGAGTGATGTTGCCAGATATTTTGATCTGAAGCGCGCTCAAGGGTAGCGTGAAGTGATATACTCATGGAGGTCCTTGATTGACGGAGGTGATAGTGTTTATTTGAAAACTTTATTACAAAGGGATACAAAAATAGTGGTTAGACAATAATATTATTACTTTAAAACTAAAAGCATCTAATCTTGGGAAAAACTGTTAACAACCGGAAAAGAAATAAAGACCATTTAAAAGTAACTAGCTTTGAAGAAAAGAAAAAACCTTGAATTAAATAATTCCCATTAACGAGAGCGAAGACTTGGTCTTCTGAGCAGGCTCTTATCAACAATGGCAACTGCGGCTGTAAACAGGTTTGAGGTTAATGTTTCACTAACCCCAATACAGTGGATTGAAATGAAAGACTCAACTGCAGGAGTAAAACTTAGACGCTGGTCTGAAAAAATCCAAAACAAATTGAGAAAAGACAAATCTGTAGATCTTTCGTGGCCAAAAGAAGGTAGTTGGGACACAGAGAAAATCAAAAATTTGAATAAATGGCTAATAATTAGGAGAAATGCAGGCAAAACTCTAAAAAGAATTGAGACAAGACATAAATTGATAGAGCAAATCTCAAAAAGAAAGCAAGAGAAAGTTGTTGTGTTGGATAATGGATGGAGATGTACAATGTTGATGGACATGTGTGCTGTGTTTGTGCAGATAGAAGAAACAGAGGCTGAATTGATAGAATGAGGAAAAGCAACTAGAATGTTTGAGAAAAAATTATGAAGATGGCAAATTGTATGTGTGTGTAAGCAAGGAACTTGTGATGTGAGATGAGTAACTAGAATGTTTGAATGTGTGAGAAAGCCTAGACAAAATAGCGCAGAGACTGATAAGTTCACCCCGCCTTTACGTGCTCTCTTAGAAGAGAAACTCAAACACACAAAGTAAAGCACAGATAGATAATAGAACTTGGATGAGAAATGAAGCACTGCAAAGTGAAATAGATTATTGTGATACTTTTTCAAAATGTAGAATCTGAAAAATAAATTTTAATGATGAAAATTAAAGTTCAATTACTTAAAATTTAAACCTGAAATTACAATCCAAATTGTAACTGAATAAACTATTGTGGTGGGTTGTTCTGGAAACTCTAGAATGAGTTTTGTTAAATTGATAGAATTCATTAAATGTGTTAAATCAGCAGATGGTAAACATAAAGTAAAAATGATCAGAACTGTTAAAAATAACGAGATTAATTATAGATAAAATAAATGTGGACTGTAAAATGATTAACAAATTTCTAAACGATAAAATTAAATAGACAAACGTTAGGATTTTTAGGAAAAACAGACTACTGCAGTGAATACATTAGAGTATGCAGACAAATGCAAACTAATGAGACAACTAATGAGAGATGTAGGAATTAAACAACTAAATGCAACTTTAAAATGGACTGAAGAAGCTTCAAAAGAATTTGACCAACTTAAAAAAGAAGTGATAATTGCAACAAAACTGTCAAATCCAAATTACAACAAACCTTTTTTATTAGATGTTGCATTAGGAAAGGGAGGATTAGCAACAGCTATTTTACATCAAACAGAAGGTACAAAACAAAGACCGCTAGGATGGTATTCAACTTTCCTTAGTGGAATGGACAATTTCACAGACTGTGAGAAAAATCTTGAAGCAGTATTTTGGGCTTATTCAAAATGTTCAAAAATAGTTTTAAGTGCCCCAGTATAAATAAGATCAACCCATGAAGTTGTAGGAATTTTGGAACAAAACAGATTTAATCTGTCAGTAGGAAGAAGAATTAAATATTTGGAACTACTTGAAAAAGTAAACTTGACTGTAAAGGTACTCAAAACAAAAAATGAAGCAGAAAAACTGTTATTTTGCCAACAGGGAGAACCACACTGCTGTGAAATTTCAGGGACTATGGACATGAAGATAAGACCAGACTTATCAGCTGAACCCTTAGAGGAAGGAAGAAATCTTTTTGTAGATGGTTCGTGTTTTAAGAACGATGCAGGCAAGAGCCAAATGGGTTTTTCTGTGGTAGAACTTGAGAACAAAGATCCATTAAAATTTAACACCATCAGAGAAATAAAAGTCACTCAAGGTATAATGTCAGCACAAAGAGCAGAAATTATGGCATTAACAGAAGCTTGTAACATCTTAGATAACCAAGAAGGAACGATCTTTACAGACTCTGCCTATGGTTATTCGGTAGCTCATTACTATGGAACAATTTGGCACAATAAGGGTATAAGAAAACAAATGGTAAACCTATTATTCATGAAACAGAAATTAAAGCATTGATTGAAGCCTGTCAAACACCAAAAAAGCTAAGTATAGTCAAATGTGATGCACACAAAGAGATCAAAGTGTAGAAACAATTGGAAACTAATTTTGCAGACTCAGCAGCCAAACAAGCAGCGATGCAAGAGATTATTACTGAAATGCCAGTTGTAACTCGACAGCAAAAGAAAAACGAAGCAGTTGAACTAAAAGGTGAATGGGATTTTGAAAAACTTTGTGAGATGCAATCAAGTGCTAGTGTACAAGAAACATTAGACTGGAACCTCAAAGGAGGGATTAAATCAAAAGAAGGAATTTGGACAACACTTCAAGGTCAATTGATAATACCAGAGAGTGCAGAACAAATGGTACTATTACATGCTCATGGTACAGCGCATCACAACCGAAGAGAAATGATAGATGTTATCATTAGACAACTAAATCTTTGGTTTCCGCATCTTCAAACTAAGGTAAACAACTTTCTAGAGAAATGTGAAACGTGTATGGTCAGAAACATCAATAGTGCTCCACATATAATCAGAACTTTTCCGACACCAAGGAGACCCTTTGTAAGCATAGTCATTGACTTTATAGATATGATTAAGGTTGTTAGTGGAAAGAGATATGTCCTAACAATTGTTTGCCGATTTAGCGGCTGGGTAGAAGCTTTCGTGGTAAAGTGTCAGAGTGGAGACTCTGTAGTGAATGCCTTGACGAGAGAGGTATTTCCGAGATTTGGTATCCCGTCGCAGATACAGTGTGATAATGGGACCGGGTTTCATAGCGGTTGTTATGAAATTGATGTGTAAGAGGTTGCAAATTGATTTGAAGTATGGTTCTGTGTACCACCCTGCCAGCCAAGGAAAGTGTGAAAGAATGAATCAGACTTTAAAGGGAAAGCTTTCTAAAATTTGTGCAAAAACCGGGCTCAATTGGACAAAAGCTTTACCCATTGCATTATTCAGCATCAGGAACAGCACAAATCGTGAAACCAAATTAACCCCCCCATGAAATGGTGACAGGAAGAGCGATGCCTCGACCTGATAGAGAATTTATTAGCTGTGACAATTTGAATGATCTGAGAAATGATATGACAAATATATCTGTTTGTTGGTAAAGAATCATCAGCATGTTTTACAGGCTGAGAGTCGACCAAGGTGTTCTCCTGAGGAGTCTGGACGACCAGGTCCTATATCAGTGGAGATCACGTGTTCATAAACATTTTTAGGAGAAAGTGGGATCAAACCGAGAAGAGAGGGTCCGTATGAGGTCACCCAAGCCACACCTACTGCTGTAAGGGTGAAGGGATCCAACCTGTGGTATCATATATCTCACTGCTTGAAAGTAAGAAATCTTAATGAGACCTTTCCAACACGTGATAAAATTGCAGATGACCCTGTGAAGGAGTAAATTATTTGAAATAAATCCAGACATCCAGATAGACAAATAACCATAAAACGTACCGTTTTTGTGTTGAATTTTTGCGTTACAGATTACTTTCGACTGGAGATTCTGAGAACCTGGGATAAGAGTATTCCTGTGTTCCACTTAGACTTGAGGCGGATCGAGACTGCTCCAGCCCATATTGAGTCTACCACTCCAGAGCTGATTAAAACCGTTCTAAGGTACAAATCGGAATTAAAACAGAAGATGTCTGTGTTAAGATGGGTCTGTGTGCTTCTCATTTTAATTATGAATGCTTGGAAAGGAGAAGCTCAAACTTCCAAACTGTTTATTGCACCAAAAGGAGCTACCACAACCCGGAGAATTGATTTTTGTAGATTAGCCAAATGTGTAGGACACCATAATATGTACCAACGTGCTAAGATGTATATTTGTACAGCCCCAATCAAGGAAGATAGTGGAGCTAGAGACACGACCTGTTCATCTTGGAGTCTAGTAGGATGGTCTACTGATCCAAGCTGGGCTATTGAACCTCCCCCAAAGACAACCAATCCGGAAACTGTGAGCAAGGGAAAAACTCTATTTCAGCGACTGAGTATCATTAAAATGCCCAACCAAGGAAGCCAATGCGAACAGTTTAAGTGTAATGGATTAATGATAACTTTAAAAGATGCCCTTGAAAGTGATGAAAACTACTATGTAGTGGGTGCGTCAATTGATGGATGGGACCCTGTGGGATCATTTTACGTTAAAGTTAAAGAGCATAACGGCACAACCACTAAGGACAATTGGGACCAACTTCCCCGTACGCTGAAACTGAAGAAATTAGAGCAGATGTTATCCAAGCCAGTTCAATTGAAGAATTATTTGCTATTGAAACAGGATTTACAGGTAGAAATGAATGGCTAGAATGGATCTCCTATACGGCTAAATCCTTAAACATTAGTGACTGCATTATTTGTGGCAACGGCAAAACCCTATTAACAACTACACCTGTCAGAGTAACAGACTTTCAAGAATTAAGATGTCTAGCACTGCTTTTTAGAGCACAAGATCCTTTACCATTTATTTGCCAAGAAATAGCACAAAAGTACCCGATAACTCAACCAATGGTTCCACCGACGTTAGAGCATATAAAGACCAATTAACAAAAATGTAGCATGGATTACTATTTGTACTACAACCAGCAGAGATTTGTTAACCTCTCCATCCAAGCTATTGGAGGAATAAAAGAACCAATTAGACAAAAATTCTATCATGACAAGACAAAATCGATAGCTCTAGATATGCTACTTGCAAAAGAAGGAGGAGTTTGTATTCTGTTTGGAAACCGAATGCTGTACTGCCATATCCTCAAATACCGAAATCGATGGGTCAATTACTAACGCACTAAACGGACTGAAAAGGTTATCCCTGGAACTGAAGAGAAACACTGACAGAGAAGATCCATTTGGTAAAATGATGGAAAGATGGTTTGGAAAATGGGGAAGATTATTTCCTCAATAGCACATTACTATAGTTGTTGCACTTGCCATTATCGCAATCATGGGATGCTGCGTGATACCCTGCGTTCGAGGACTCATTCAAAAAGCTATCGAAATAGTATGACTAGGATGATGTACCAAAATACAAGCGACAGATTTATTGATATTACCCTAAACTTAGGAAAGGTTCTTGCTGCGACTGAGGAAGAGCTTGGTTCACTACTTTGCGACGAAGTGGACACATGCATGTAACATGTTCCTCAGCTAGGATGTCTGTCTTATATGTGCATGAAAGCGAGTGAAAGGAGAATGGAGGAATGAGTGATTCTCACTCCACTGTTGGATATTAATTTTATTTGTCTTGATTATAAGAAAGAATGATTGTTTGAACAAAACTGAGTGAACTCCATGACAACGTGAATGCTCGGAGAGAAGAAGAGCATCCCTCTAGGTCCTGTGAATGAAGGATTCCTTTCAACCGACCTTCAGCTGACCAGAATGATATCCTTTGAGATCAGTAGTAACATTAAAGAGAAAGTTCACTTTTGTTTGATCCACATATTTAGCACTGTCTGATTCTTTATTTAGATAAGAAGTAAAAGTGTATTTTTTGAAACCTTGTGTCTTTGCCAATCATAAGGAGAACTTGTGATGAGAGCTTCTTCTCCTAGTATCTAAGATTTATTTTTCACTAACAATGAGCGTATTTTTAAGTGCTAAAGAATAAAAAACAAGATGACATTTTGAACTGTTATTGAATTAAATATGAGTATGTGAGCATTATAAAAAGAAAAAAAAAGTATAAACCAATGATGGAGTACAATTAAGGGTTTAAATAAATTATTTCTGAGAGTGTAAATCAAAAATAAAGTTGTTTATGTAGAATCAAAGATAGAACCTAAAAAATCATGAAACTCTTTTTTCCGGTTCACTGCCAACTTTTAAGATTGGTATGAAGGCAGCATGGTAACCCAAATTTGTTGTTTTCAATCTTTTATTTCAATAGTTTTTGCGATAGCGTTTGTTGTTTTCTAGTCCTTAGTTTTATAGTTTTTTAATAAGTCGATTGTTTTATTTTGATTGATATTTCTTAGTACTTTTTGATTTTTGTAGATATCTAATACTTTGCGTTTTTTATGACACTCACGAGAGAATTTTTGGCTGAAAACCAGAGAAAGTCTCCCACTTTGAAATGGACAATTTTTTTAGTGGAGACAATGGACAATGTGTTATGAACTCTAAAGACTCTTAGGAGCGTAGAACCACTATCTGTGCTATTCTGAAAATGAGTGCAAGAAAACCCAGCATTCATTCTATTAGCTTGATCCTGAGGGACTTGAGCAAAAGGCTGAAAGGCTTTCCTGAGAAACATGGATGCAGTCGCGGTAGCAGTCAACAAGAGATCGTCTGATGAGACACCTGGAGGTTCCTGAGGGTTCCCGAAAGATTTCCTGACTCCCGTATTCCCATGTCACTGCTAAAAGGTCACCCATGGCGATGGTTCTTGAAAGTCACCCGGAGTGATGCTGAAAGCATGGTGCCAAACAACTCTACAACCGCCACGACCTTTTGACCTTGCCTATCCTGCCTAAAGCCTACCCAAATGCTCAAAGGTACCCTGTTTCCTAAAAAGGTGATCACATGGACAATGCTGAGAGAAAAAGTGATCCACCTAAAAGAACTGTCAGATACCCCAGTACACCTGTTTCTGTGTGTGCGTGGGATGAGAGGATTACAAATGAGAGGATTACGATGAAGAGGATCCGAAGCGAGTGTCTTTCTTTTTATTACTTTATTTCTACTTAGAGTATATACGGAGATTTTTGAGTTAATCTAGTTTTACTTTTTGATTTTTGCTGAATAAATTTTTTAGTTTTGGGTGAAAAGCTGTTTAATGCTGATTTTTCTGGTTGTTGGAGAGTTAGAGAACAGAGTTTTGCTAAACATTGGATTTTATGCAAAATTATTGTAAATATGGAGATTATTCCAAAAATATTACGCTCATTATCAAGTGTACAAGTTATAATAATCATCCTAATCACCAACATAGATGCCAAAAAAAAAAAAAAAAAAAAAAACTTTTCCATGAGGCATCTCTTAAATTTACTTTGAGAGAATGATGACTGAGTGAATGACATTTGAAGGACATTTTGAACATCATTATATTTGGAGCATCTCCACTGAAGAAAGTAATGCTAATGCATGAATGATGTCTTGAAAGCATGATCGGACAGACCGGTATCGAACGGCCCTCCGATGACTATCTCATCGAAATCGCGTTTCCTTACGAAGAAGATCATCATCTGCGGATCTTATTCTACTTTTGATTAATTATTATTTTGTTGGTTTACTGTTTTTTGTAGAAAATTGGCAAAAGACAGGGAAAGTGCTACTCCTTAACTTAGCCAATTGAAGTAATGGAGAAAAACGATTTTACATAATTAACTCACTTAATTGCCTTAACGAATGGAAACTTGGAAAGTTCCCAAGGAGGGAATGTGGGTGTTTTTGGCAATTGGGTGACCTGATTTAACATTTATTTAATTCATAAATTGGACCTGACTCCATGAAAAAGACAGTCTGACCTTAAAAGCTAGAGTCCATGAAAAAGACAGTCTGACTTAAAAGGAGTGACGCTTTTCTGATAGGGATACGCAGCTAGAGACAAAATATCTGCCACGTGAAACTTATCTGCAAGGATAACTTTCTGCATATATACCACGCCTATGAAACACCAAAGGAGGTGCAGTTTTCGAGCCAGGTTCTGTAACCCATCACATTGCTGTTTCCTGAAAGATCTTGTGCTGAAAAGTAAAGAGAAATCGGACTGAAAGTCGTAGTCTGTCTTTATTGAATTTATTTTCAAAAGTGTATTTTATATTGCGGGAAAACAACCACAAATCTTTTCATTGTGTTTATACATAACATTATATGTTATACATAACATTTGGAGCATCATTAAATAAATACAAAATACTATTAATTACTATTAAAACTCAGCAGTAACATTTGGAGCATCATTAAATAAAAAATATCATTATATACCATTAATACTCAGCAGTAGCAAAAAACATTACAGATACAGAGGAAGGTATTGAATTTGCTATTAGTTGATAGTGTGTAATAGTGCAAATATTGTCAGTTTAAGCATTGCCTGCTTTCTGTTGTGAACAAATACAATCTTATTTTTTAAAATCTTTATATTTTTGAAGGCATTCAAAAATATTTCAAAATTTGGTTAAAGTGTACATTTAAAAAAATTAGTTGGGGTAAATGTTTTAATTAACACATATTCCAAAAGTATGAAATGTGAGACATCATCCTGCAAAGATAGACATTTTATTATTTTTCAATAATAATATAATATCTTGTCAAGCTGTTTGTGGGAGATGCTTAGCATATCTGTTACAGGCCCTACAGATTCACCCACACAGCACTGATGTAATCCTATTAGAGAAGCTTTAGAGGATAAGATGTCCGTCAACCTCCTGTAACACTTCTCTATGCCTAGGACTTCTTACCAGCATCAATGAGCAAGAAAAATGAATTTATTCCATCTTCTCATATGACAAAGAGACCTGTTTGTCAGGAGAAAGGTAACTTGCATTGCGTTGATCTTTAACAGTAGATGATTTCATTCACTGTAGCTTCACAGGTTTTTATTTCAAATAAGATCACTTTGTCGTATTTGTTGAGAGTGCTGTATTTACTTTAGACATTATTTGCTTTATGTCGCTGCACTTAAAACCAAAACAAAGTCTGGTTTTACATACAGTAGTGTTCTTAAGAATGATGTACACGTTAAAAAAACACTTTTCTTTTCTCATACAACACATATATGGCTAAGCAAAAAATATTCAGTGTGAATCAGAACTAAAAACAATACCATATGTGTTATGATGAAAAATTATATAATAGCTATTATGTAAATCGATATTTTTAACGGGTTAATATAGTAATAGGAACTGGCAATAACTGTAGCTCATTTTATGATCTTTACCAGTAAAAAATACTTCTACTCACAGCAAAACAATAATTTTTAAAGCAAAAAAAAAACTTTTAAAATCACTCTTGAAGATCGATGCTGTTGATGTTGCTAATGAAATACAAAAAAAAAATCTTCATACACACACTGTAGTCATCTTGTTTACTCTAAATGGAAACATAGAAGAAGAGACAATGTTGTTTATTCTTGTTGATTAAAACAATGCTTATGTGGGCATTTGCTGCGACCATATTGGTTATCATTGAGGCCAATGACATGATATTAAAAATACTCACATTTTTATAATGGTTTGCATATTTTGGGAGAAAATATCTACATGCACAATTCACTCTCCTAAGAAGACAGCAAATACATTTGGGTTTTGGGTTTCATCTGGCAGTCGCCTACTGGCAATAATGATCCGTGTCTGACAAGTGATATTAGTTATACATAACATTGGAGGTGATATTGATTTGAATGTGGCACAAAAGAAGCAGTCAAGACATTAAAAAAAATTACTGAATATTGCAACATGTGTTCCCATCTGTTGCTCTGTTTATCACAACTTGGTCCAGGTGTATTTTACTATTTTACTTTAGTGACTATGCAGTGACTATGAACCAAGCAAAACTATTTAAGTAAGCCAGAGTTGGATCAAGAAAAAACAGCCATGTGATCTTAGACTAAATATTCCTTATCCCTATTTTGAGAGCTCCTGCTGATTAGCTACAAGTTTGTTTCGGTTATGAGAGAACCTGGCCAGACCAGAATTTTTTTGACAGTGATAACCAAATCCAGTCCTTGACATCCAGAACACATTTTAGTAAAAACCCTGCTTAACTCTGTAAAAATATCCAACTAATTACATTTTTTTATTCAGTCTCAACTGGAGGGATGAGGTGGATCTCCCATTCCATAAACGAGAAGCAGAACTGAGAAGGCTGTCTCCCCTTAGTTCTCTACCTTGTTCTTGGTATCACCAACGGCTCAAAATCCTCTGAGCGCAAGGCCTGTTGGATTTTTGAGGGATTAGTAAAAGAGCCAAAATCCACGACCTCCATATTTTTTTTACCCATGCCTTGTTGCATTTTAAAAAGCTAGCAAACATTCAGTGTTTGATTTAATCAAGGCACTTCAGCAAAGACACCAAGGACTATCCTGCTTTTAAGGGAAAGTAAAGTTGGATATCATCTGCATAAAAAGTACATGTAATATCATGACCTCTGATGACGTCCACAAAGGCCTCAAATTCAAGTTGAAAAACAAAGGTCCTAAAATAGAGCCTAGTGCAACCGCTGTGATTTATGATGGTTAAACCAAAAATGTCCAGCGCTTCAGACCTCCAAGACAAGATCCCTGCACTACACTTTTTTATCATCATGTATAACTGATTTATCAATTTGTAAGTTGTGTGGCGGTATTGTATTGCGTTATTGATTGTAACAATTCCAATACAGCATGAGAGGAAACCTACTGTTAAAGGCTTCTGGAAAGTGCCTGACCAATCATGTTTCTGCATTTTAATTTCCGTGTGCTCTGGACCTTGCACGATGAGCAAACCATCTTTTCAAGTCAAAGAACCAGGACATATCTCCAGCTCTGATGAGGATTTACCTCTCTAGTTCTTCTGGGAAACATCAGAATGAAGTTGCCTCTGCTGTACGCGGTGATATTGTGGGCCCAGAATTCTGTCGTCAGAGCCAGTGAAGCTGCTGAGGAGCCTAAAAGCACAGACTTGACCAAATCAAGTCCTTCTGAGAGTAGTACGCATCGAGTTAGCAGTGGCCTGATGCAGTGTGGGGAATACAGCAATGAAGTGATGCCCAACGGACAGTGTCGATTAACAGCCACCTTACCTCAGCTGGAGGAGCAAAGGTGTCCGGACATGTTCCGCTGTACTGATGAGGTTTCTTACTGGCTACGGGAGAACGAAGAGCGCAAACAGCAAATACAGGACCTGAAGGAGACCATCTCGGAACTTCAAGAGGAGCTGAGAAACCATAGGCATCGCATTAAAGTGCTTGAGTTGCAGGTAAGACTATGTTGAAAGTCTGTGTGTAAATATCTGCGTAAATTGGTAGACGCTCAAGTAGAATAGAGACTAAAAATACAGCTTTTCTAAATTTTACAAATCTTTATAAGGTATTGTCAAGTTTGTATGTATGCTCGATTTTGCTCTACTCAAAAAAAGATTTATTTTTCAAGACGAATCAGCTACTGAAGGACAAATGATTAGATACATCAGAACTGCACTGTGTAAATATAAATGTGCTATTTATGGAAGTGTATGAGAAAATAACAAGGATTAATCTATTATAATGGACCAATATTATATCTATATTTTTCAGTATGTTTGGAAAATGTACTAATTAAAACATACTTTTTCCTAACATTGGAAAATTTCCACTAATTCCACACATTTTTTAACAGAAAATAAACATTCTTGTTCTATTCTTAGGTATTTATATGTTTTTTCGACATGGCTTGAACATAAAGACAAATACGTCTAGTTTAGATTTTTATACCATCCTTTTTTCATGAGAGGTATAGTCATTTATATTTGATCTAAATGCAAATGTATTAAATTATCACTATATCACTGTAATTAAATATAAGCATTGACTTAACAGCACACAAAAATAACTTTTTGTACTTTTAAGTAAATATATCAGGTCTAATGGGGTTAAAAGTTTGAACATTGTTTGTAACTTTACTCTCACTTTAAGTTCCACTTTACATTTAAAAAAGGTTTAAATTGATTGAATGATTTAAAGGGGGTGTATTGTGTTATAAAAACTTGGACATAAATAACTGTAAAGATGCTAAAATGATTCTGTAATGTATGTTTACCTACATTGTTTAATTTTTAATAATTTTTTTAACACATTAAACCCCAGGTCCCAAAACAAATAAAAAGGCCCCCCCCCCCCCTCCACTTTTTCAATATTTGGCTATGTGCACTTATAATATATAATCAAAATGAAAATAAAAAATTTGATCAAAATTAAAAAGTTAAAATGAAATGTATTAATTGTAATTTTCTAGGTATATGGAGTCAAACAAACTATTAATCTGAAGAAAAGGTTTAAGGAAAAAACACTGAGATAAAATACTGAAGTAAAATGCAGAGATATTAAGTGAAGTTGGCCTATCAAAAATGAGGTCTAAATGTACTTTAAAGGTCTCAATGAAACCAAAATAAGTAAATAGTATGTTTATCCTCAAAAGAGTTTTGAAAGTAAGAGCATAATCATTCACTTCAAGCACTACTTGAAGAACTACTTAAGAAGAACTTAAATTCTTCATAACACTTGAACAAACGAAAGGAGCAAATACCCAATAATATTTTTAATCAGCTGAGAATGATGACTAATATCACTCCTCATTCACTCAAACTGATTTGAATCTTTGTTTAGTTTGGATAATTACATTCGTAAGTATTCACACTATATTTTTTTAGAACGTTTGGAATGTGTAGCAGCGCTGAGAAAACACTGAGTTCTGATCATGTGTGTTTGGACACTTTCCAGCTATAATCCAGTAACTGATCCGGGTTAAGGAGGCATTAGTGCAGAAACAGATCACTACTGACACACTTCTCAGACATCACTCAGAGCTGCGGTCCTTGAGGCAGAGGCGGAACACATCAGTCAAGTATCTTCATGTACACATACTATTAAGCATAAGTGCAGTTTTTGGCTTGCAATTTGACAGTGGAAAAACATGTATTGCGGTCCCTTTCACTTAAAAACCATTACAAGGATTTTATTCCAAAAATCAATTTATCAGCATTTCTGCATTAGAGGAATGTGGACACCAGTTGTACGACAATTTAAAGTAAACATTTATTAAGGGACAAACAACAGCCCAGGGAAAAGTAGGAAAAACAAAGTAACACCCAACAACAGCTATATATGATGTTCTGTTCACTTCACTGAAGACTTCATTATCTGGCTAAATAATTTCATTAAACCCAGTCAGAAACTTGAAAATGTTATTTTTGAATGAAGTTTTAGTATTGTTGCTCAAGCTGACAATAGGTAACCTACTACCCAATCTGAAAGGTTTGATTGAGAGGTTGTTATTTCACCTTTCGGTATTGTGAATGGAATGCACATTTTTCCCCATTAAATGTACTCTTTTTATCTTCTTTTGCAGAAGGAGGAGAAGAACGTAGTAAACTCATCATTAGAGCAACGTTTCCTCACTCTGCAGCAGATCCATGAAGAGGCCAATGCATTGCTCGACATCCATGGATCTCTCATCTATGAGCTCCAAACACAAATCCGCAACCTAACAATGACAGTGGAGCGAGTGAAGCGAAATCCTGGCTGCATGATCAACATCATCCGCACCAGCCCTCTCCTCAGCACCCAGCACACTCTGCATCCAGGTCAGCATCGCTAGGTACTGAGGAGCTTACAAGAAAGTCCTGTGTTAGAAGCCGTTGTTTAATGACTACATAATGGGTGACTTCATTTAACAGCTCAAGGAACTACTCACTCATCTCTAGCTTTTGTTAGAGCATCCTCACACTGCAGAAGATTACAAATCATTTGAACAGTTCAAGTTAAGATGCATCTGGTGTGCTCCCAAAAAAAGAAAACATTGATTTCTGTCCTTTTTTTATCTTTGGGAAAAGACGGAAACAAAAATGAATAAAATTGTGTGAATTATTGTTTTTTGGACACGTCAAAGTGTCATAACTGCATCATAAAATACAGGTAAACTCTGTTTTCCAAACGACATCTATGCTTTTAAGATGCAAAATGAGAATTAGAGGATCCCAAACTGCAGTAAACATAAAAAAGTATCTGAGCGGAGCCCGGACGGATATTTTGTTCCAGCTAGATTTTGAAGTGCAAATCGATGGATGCTCAAACAGCTGATATGAATTACCCACAATCCACTGCGCCCAGACGGAAGGTGTTGTCTCTTGAACCCAAACAAACAAGTTCTTCCTGTAATACGACTCAAAAAGAAGCAAAATAGAGAGGGTTGTATTCAGTATTAGAATATTATGCAATGATGGAATGGTAAAGAAGGAGTTAAGTTCCCACACACGTGTGTAATTACATAGTCAAAAGTACTTTCGTCACATGACATTTTAGTGCTTCCTAGATCATGCACACTCTTGTCTTACAGACTAAAAATATCTACATTTCCTTCTGAAAATGAATGTCTAATTTAAGGTTGCAGTAAAAGGGTGCGATTTGGAACGCAGGATCAGAAATGAATAATAGGCTAAAACATACATACATACATACATCCATACATACATACACGTTTACTTTATTATACATAAGTGGTGAACTCCTTTTTCCCTTTAAAATATTCCCTTCCTCCAATAAACTCATTTTCTTTATTTTAAAAATGTAAACTTCTGGTCAGCAACTGCTTTAAAGTCTAGTCATACATGGAATTTGTGGAACATGGGAACAGTTTGGAAACTGTTGCATCACTCACACCACCTTCAACTTTGGGGATCAAACCAGCAACCTTCCGATCTCCAGTTAATCTCATCCACCGAGCAACAACTGCACATCAATGTTCATCAGAACAAAAAAAGAGACAAGTTTCGATGTAGGTTGATCTTGTGCTTTTATACTATTGTACTGTTTACCTTCAACAATATTTGGTTCTAAACGAGGTAAGTAAATGTAATTGCAGTAGTTACTACCCACCCCTGACTTTAAACAGCATTGCTTTCATCAAAGGGAATGTCTTAATTACGTCCTGAAAGTTATTTGAAGTTTAAGAATTTTTGTCACTTTTAGAGAACGTTGCCTTCAACTGGACATGATTGTATTTCTTCAGATTTTAATCCTTTAAAAGCTAACAAGTTTACATAACTCCACTTTAATTGTCAAAAAACCTATATGATTTGTTTGCAGTATCGGTTTTTTTAGAGACTTATTTTTTTATTATTACAAGTTTAGATGGATCAGTTGTTGGAATTTTTATATGTTTTTGCAGTGTTTAAAATCCTCTTGAGTTCCTAACTGAGCAGTATCACCTCCCAAAGACATTTTCTGTGATGTTAACATGTTTAGGCATTACCAAAAAGGGCATTGTTCATTGTAGATTTACTTTTAGCAAAATATAAGTATTTGATAAACATATTTTTAAGAGTTAGACGGAGATTAATTTAAAATGACAATCTAAAGGTTAATATCATTAAGGTAGCACAAGGAAGTGAACAAATTATGGTGCTTTTAGAAACACATTTACAGTACAGGAAAAGGCATCTTAGAAGTCACCATGACATATTTTGAGATTAGTAACAATAGCTTGATCATTTCTTTCTCTCCCAGAGGTTCAGCACATAAGAAACTGTCCGATTGACTGTGCATCCCTCTACTACAACGGTGTCCACAGATCAGGAATTTTTACTGTTGTCCCATCATTGGGATCGACTCCAGTTGAGGTGTTTTGTGATATGGAGACTCAAGGTTTGGTCTTTTCCTCTCATTGAAATAGAGGTTATATATGCTGTGTGTGATTGAATAAACTGTGACTCTTATTTGAAATCACCAGGAGGAGGATGGACTGTGTTTCAGCGTCGACAGGATGGACGAGTGAACTTCAACCGTAAATGGGCAGAGTACAGGGAGGGCTTTGGTGATTTGCACTCGGAATTCTGGCTGGGGAATGAGTACATTCATGAGATCTCCAGTCAGGGAGAATACTCACTTCGAATCGACCTCGAAGACTGGAGCGGCAAACACAAACATGCACTCTACCAGAACTTCAGGTGAAGATGCTGAACGCCTGAAATTCAAAACGTCAGCAGCCTTAATGTCCGTCAGAACTAGACATTACATTTGAATTTTTTAGCTGCACTATAAAATGCATTTATTTTCGAAGGGGTCACATTTCCAAATAAACAATCAATTGGGATCAATTGGGTGTGGACAAGAATGTAACCATGCATACCATAAAGTTAGTGCTCACAAGTCATATTACACAAAGAGCATTAATTAATTTAAACTTTTAGAATAGTATAAGTGCAAAACTGTTTGCGATCTATGCAACTGCTAAAGTAAGTTTACCATCTTATTTTTTTTATTATACCTACATTTGTGCCATATTACTAATGCATAATTATTATATTTTTGCAACACATTTCAGGAACATTATTTAGTTCATTAATTTCAAATCAAAACAATTTCTACATGCTCTTACTATAACTATACCCTTTTAATTAAAATGTAAATATAATTATTTTTCACTGATGTGATGTTTTTAGTGTGAAGTTATAGAAGCCTACTAACATTTAAAAAAAAAGCCTTTATATGGGATTATAACCTTTACACTATCAGAATGATAAAGAACAAAGTTGCTTAGCACAATTTTTTTAATGAAGGCGAAATGGAATTGTAAGTTACAAATGCAAATAAAATCAATATACAAAGTAAGAACTGTAAGAAAAATTGTATAAAAAAAATTACATTTTAGACCAAAATGTTAAGACAATTGAAAGTTCTTACATAGATTAGATCATGTAATATACTGCATTTTTGGCATGCTCCCCATCTGGCTCTGAGCTCAGGAATTTTAACCTAAACTCAGAACCTCCTCGTAGGATTGTAGAGCTACGTGTGTAGGGTGAAGGGATGCAGGAGGGATGCTGAAAAGTGATTAATGAAGAGCAAAAGGAGAGCCTCCTCCAATCTCCAATTTGATTGACTAATTACTTGTACTTGTTCCTCTCGAAATCAGTTAGATAAACCTCAAATAATTATTCTTAGATTTTTATTAAGTTTCAAAGAATTCCAAATAGTTTTTTAACTAGCCTAGTGCACAATTATTTATTCATATTTTCTGAAATCTTAGCCCTTCTTGCACCCATCAGGATTGAGAACGAGGACAACCACTACCGCCTGCATGTGTCAGGCTTCAGCGGAACGGTGGAGGACTCGTTCGGCTGGTACCATGACAAGCAGAGCTTCAGCACCCCAGACACGGGCCACATCTGCGCCGAAATCTCTCATGCAGGCTGGTGGTACCATCAGTGCTTCTTTGCCAACCTCAATGGGATTTACTACAAGGTCAGACACTTAGTACAATAGAGAGACAGTAGTACAATTAGAAAAACAAAGCCCTTCATCTGTAAGCATGTTTGTTCTGGCCAGCAGGGGGGGCGCTACTCTGCCAAAACCAAGAACCTCCTGGGGCCAGATGGGATAGTTTGGTACTCCTGGAAGGACTCAGATTACTACTCTCTGAAGAAGGTGAGCATGATGCTCCGCCCACGGACATACAGGCCCCGCCTCTCACCATAGCACCTGTGTAAACCACACTGCAGTGACATCATCGTCAGGCCATTGTTGGTAGTCAATGGTGAGCAGCTGGAAAGTGTGGTTAAAGGGAAACTGCTCTTTTACTGCACCGCACTGCACTCACAAGGCACTTGAAACTCATGAACTCAAACAATAAAAAGAATATACGGAATTTTCCCATGGTAATGTTTTTAGTTTTAATAAAGAAAACTATATTTTCTTGATAAACTGAAAAAAATTATAATGTAACTATTCTGTAAAACTGTGAAAAGTGAGACTAGGGTGAAATAATTATTCATGTAAAATGATCTACTCCAAAAATGGACAAAAGCATTCAACACAAACTGAAAGGAAAATTGTATTTGACTTAGAGATTTGACTAAAAATGTTCAGGTACTTTTTTTTGAAGTACAAAAAGGGCAGAAACTCTAAATGCACCTTTTTATCAACTTCTTAAGAATATTTCAGTACTGTAATTAATTTTAACCAGAGTTCCTACTTAATTGATTTTGTTTTTTTTTTCTTTTTTCCCACCTAATTGATATAGAACTTTTTCACCTGCTTTTCTTTTGGAGTTAAAAAATTATATTTTTAAGAATACACATAAACTTCGTTTTATACAGCGTTGATGTTGGCACTTGCTGAATTCTAGTCATTCTAGTGTTTTCTTTCAAACTCTCATTCATTATAGCTTTTAGCCTGATGGGAAAAACAAGTTCTATAAATAGATCCTAGCACATGATGTGTAAATATTTGCTTTACCAGCCATAATTTTGTGCAACAACTGTATCATGCCTGCTAAAAAATCCAAAATGTACAGCCTTTCCACGTCTATGCAAATGTATGTACATATTACACAGTGTTTACATTTTGTAACTTGTTAAACGGAATATCACATGTCAACATCAGCTTTTTGATGAGCATCCTGCTATGTTTTACTTTGTATTTTGGACTTTTCATGTTCCACCTTTGTGCTTTAAGCATCCAGTTAATGAAGATATCTGAATATCTCACACCCGCAGCAAGGGAGGAAACAACCAGAAAATAAAAAAAGGTTTTGCTTGGTTTGATCTTTATTAACACTTTAATGTGTGTTTATTATAAAATGCTCGAGGAGGCTATGTAAAGTCACAAATAGCACTGACCGATTTAGAGAGGAAGGAAACAGATTTGTGGTGAAAGTGTGCTTCCTTCACTTGAGGTCGCTCTGTTGCAAACACAAATGCACGCGCTGAGGTCATCTCACTCGTTTCCCCCATTTCCTTTGAAAGGTCAAATATTTGTTTCCTCTTCAGAAAAGACAAAACAGAAATGAATGTTTTGTGAATGCAGCATAACTTCTCTTTCCTCAAGAAAGATGATTTTTTTCTTATGCTAGATATTAATATAATGAAACAATCTGTTACACTTTATTTCTCTAGCACTTTTTCTTGCTTCATCAAAATCCACTATGACGACGTTTTTTGATTATAACTTCACAGAATGACATTCTGACAGATTTATTACACAAGGTTAAAAGACAGAGAAACAGTGACAGACATTTTAGTTGTTTAACATAAGATTTTACCACAGGTAAAATGAATCCATTACATACCACCTCTAAATGTTCAACAGCTAGAAGTGATGCAGTGTGATGTCAAACCCAGAAGACTCTTCTTCATTTCAATAAATGCTATTTTCCAGGGAATAAACACAATATTCACCCTTTTTTTATATTCGAAATACCCCAAAAGTGAATTTACTCACTTTTAAGTCGGTAGAAGTTTAGTAAAATCTCAAGCAATATCTTTCTGCTCCAGGAATGTGTAAGAATTCTAATTTAGACAAGCAGGATTCGAAATCACTCTACGTTTCACATTCATCAGATATGGTTCGTTCTCTGGTTTTTTTTTTTTACTCTCAAATTTGACTATTAAAAGGGATTACACTTTTTTACATTGTTACCTATGATAGTCTAAGAACTAAATGTTTGATTAAAATGTTCATGGGGACAAAAGTCACCCGGATCTCAGGCAGGTAAACAAATGAAAAACATCTCTGTGATATTTGGATCGATTTCAATCTAATTAATCTCTTGAGAAACTACAGGAGAATGGTTGGGCTATTCAACTCACACAGAATAACGCTGT
The DNA here is from genome assembly GCA_900490495.1 of Danionella dracula. Classification (NCBI taxonomy): domain Eukaryota; kingdom Metazoa; phylum Chordata; class Actinopteri; order Cypriniformes; family Danionidae; genus Danionella; species Danionella dracula. The sequence goes on along the minus strand of UELW01000067.1, from coordinate 3,269,591 downwards.
GGTCCTCAATGTATGACAGATTTCTGCTCAAAATGACATTTTATCAAATTTAAGAGAATTCTTTTGACCCTCGGCTTCGCATTTTTATATTTTACTCACATACTAAAAGTACAAAAAAAATCATACCAGACAATGAAATTAAGACCTTAACATCCATTGGGATTAGAATGCCCAAAGCACATCCCTGAGAGGTCTGAATTTACAAAGAAAATGAAATAAATGAACATCAGGGAGTGTGTTCCATTACCATTAGAGTAACAGATAACATTTATAGAAACTTGCATCTGTGACAAAAATATTTGGTTAGTGTGTATTATTTTATATTCTTTGTTCTCTTACAACCTATATTGACTACAGTATGTTACACAAAACTTTAATACATTCATTAAGTAGTTAAATGAATCATTACGTCAAATGCAGAGCAGCTTCAGTTCATATGTTCATCTACGTCTCACAGAAGCGATGAGTATTTCCGCTTTGAGTGCATCTTCAAATAGTAGTGTACTGACTTAGTGCTTTCTTCAGCTTTTCAGCAATCTAGCCAATAAGAGCAGAGTATTATTATTTTTATGAAATGTCATGTTACATACATGTTTGAGTCCATACAGTGCACTTTAAAATCCTCTACTCACCGTTTCATAGAACTTGACCTGTTCCTCCAGGTAGAACTGCATGAGTCGGTTATAGTCGTAGATACGGTTGCTATGGAAGTGATTCATCTCCGCTAGACACAGACGGTGAGTCTTATGGTTACACATGAGCAAGCAACTCAGGACACATGGGCAGGTAACTTTAGAACCTGCTGTGAGACTGAACGAGAACTATTGACAAACATGCAATACCTTGTAGAGAGTACGACATGGTGCTGAGATTTCTCTCCATCATCTGTTTGTCTTGCTGGCTAATTTTGTTCATCGCTACCAAGTGATCGCCCTCTTTCACTTTATCAATAGCAGCCTGAGGAGGAAGAATGGTAAAGCCTGATACACTTGTCACAAAACTGGAAAAAGGTAAAAAATAAATAAATAAATACAAAACTACTTTTAAGGTATAACATTGAGGACTATTTATTTCCATCTTTAATTCCTTTTAAGGTTATCATCAGAGTTTATGTTCACTTTTATTTATTTATTTTTAATCTGCATTTATAGGTGAATGAACTGAGCTAGATACTAACATTTTATATACATTTTTTGTGTCTCTAATGAGAGAGAACTTTAATGAAATAGTAAAAGAAAATAATAAAAATAGTTAATACCTTGTGAACCCCTACAGTGTCAGGAAAGCAACCCAGAAGTCCTTTGTATTCATTGTTTGTTTCCAACAGGAAATGTAGATCTTTTCTTGGCTGTTAAAAAAAAATATTGTCTCATGAAATTCATAAATAACAGTTTTAAGTTGGAGACAAGGGTAAAGCCTGCAATCATGGAGGTTGTTATCACACGTAGCCTTGATGGTCACAATTCTATCACATTTCGGAAACAGCAGAACAGGAAACAGTCTCATAGTGAGTGAAGGGATCTTGTAGAAGTTCAAGGACTGAACAGATTGTTGAACATTTGATATGAGGAAATATGTTATATTTCTGATACCTGGGCTGCAATGAGGTCTGCTATTTCCTCATACGTTTTCCCTGTTGCAGTAAATGCGTCTGTCAGTGTTGATTCTCCTTGAGATGAACATGTGAGTTGTTAACAGATTTTGCTTTGTACTTTATTAAAAACTAAACAAACTCAAATTCTTACTTGGGTATCCACTAGTGTTGAAAACCGATGACATGTTCTGAAAAGCTTTTCCAATCTGTCGATATTCTTTTTGCAAAGCTGTTGGTTGAAAATCCAAATACTTTTAATCAATAGAAAAAAAAGAAAAGAATAACAACTGAAGAAAATTTGTGATGAAGTAACAGGTAATCTATTCCGAACTATTCTATATTGCGTGAACCTACGGCCTGTACATCTCTTCCAGTGAAGATTCCCCACAACCAAGAGCTCCTTCACGGAATTGTCCATGGACCGAGTGAACTGACTATAAAGGTCATACTTGTGCTCCCTGCAATCACATCACAAGAGCAGAATTTAATAAAATGCACATGTTATGGTATATTATAAAGAGTTTGTATTAGTATTATCAAAGGGTCATGAACTGAGAAAGCTAATGTTTTTAATTTTTGACATATACTAATGTGTAAAGCAATCAAGAAAGTTTCAGAACACATAATAGATTTCAGAACACATAATGCCAGCCCAAGAACATTCACTGACTGAATAGCTAGCAAGTCTGCAGTCGAGTCAAGCGAGGAGGACTAACATAATTGAGATGTAAACAGATTTAATTTTATTTACACAAAACTAAAAACTAAATTAAATTGTTGGACCTAGCATAGATTGATTAATGATTGAATCACTGGTGAGATTCAGCAACTGGGTTACAATAATAATCTGTGTGCTGTAGTGAGAATGTGTGTGCTTAAACCAAATGCTGGACACACAGCTACCTGTATAAATTGGTTCTTATGTCAACAAGGAATTTCTGTATGCAATAGGCTTTGGGTAGACTGGACTGCCAAGCCATCGAAAATCAATCAAAAGTGAATAACAGCAGGGATTCTAATCTGGTTATTAGTTCTCTGTCAGCCAGCAACAACATGGACCTAAATATATCCGTTCATCAGGATGCCTTCCACTCATTGTGACTGTCTTGAGCATGTTGTGTCTTCCTCTAAGGTATCAGTTTGGTTCTGCAAGTCAGCTATCCTCATTGCACTGTGACATGCCCAAGTACAGCAGCCAGGACTCTCTGAAACGTTATGGACACTGTAAAAGCGGCAATGTGAAAGCTGGCTCCCTGTCAAATATAGACATCTAGGCTGGCAAACATCCACTAAGTTTAGCTTCATAGAAAGAGGATTTTAAATATCATTGATTGTTCTGCTGGTTTCACCAGCTTATTTTCTAACTTTTATTTGGTAAAGCCACATATTTGCAGAAAGAAATGTTCCTAAAGATAATATGAATATGATATGAAAATATGAAAATGGCTACATAAAATATGAATGTGTGTTGATGTAAAAAATATTTGCTGGACATACATGAAGAGTGCAACAGAAATTGTTAATGACCCCTTTTAATGTTAATAACATTGTTATAAATGTTTTTTTTCTTTAAAATGAATGTCTACCCTAATGTATGCTTGGTTTTTTAATCCTAAAGAATATTTGATTATGATTTATGTTCAAAGGCACCTTAAATGAATATGTTCCAAGGAACATGAGGTTGTTATATTTTATTTTGCTATGATAACAAATAGTAATTATCATTTATTGTTAGTGAATTAGTGAATTACATTTTTTTAATAATTAAATTGATGGGTTATTTATATATTTAGCATTATACAAAATCATGATTGTCTCACACTTGAGTCAGATCCAACTCAGGGAGTTCTGGGTCAACAGTGGAGAAGATCTTTACTCCCACCGTTTCATCTTTTTCTGCTTTCCGCTTCCCTACTTTCCACTCCTAACAGAAAACACAAATAAAACATGCTTTACAACACACCTTGCTTCCATGTGGAACACATCTGTTCACTAGTCAGAGTTAATAGATAACAGAGTGAACCACATGAAGAGAGAAGCTCAAACAGAGCAATATAACCATGTCCCTGTTTCTCCAGAAAATCTGAGGGTACTTTCACACTGGGCTCTCTTTCTATTCTGAGCAAATTGTTGATTTTTGTGTAAAAGCAAGTGTTCTGTCCAAGCGCCCTGAATGTGAGAACACTTGCAGGAGCAACGGTTCAAGCAGTAGGTCATGAGCAGTGGCTACCTGTGTAATGTAAACACAGAAGTATGCCTAGGAATCGATAAGTGTGAATCAAAAACCTGCGAAGGTTTGGAAGGGGGAAGAAATTGCAAGAGGACAGAACAATCAAGTCGCTCCCAGTCTAAAGCACTGGAAGCGACCCCTACCAAACAACAGGATCAAAAACTGAATTATTTGAACTAAATTTTATGATTGTAAAAAATGTGAGCCTTTCGATGAAAAGACAAATAATGTCTGAAAATAATCTATTTTGTATTTAAAGTAGCATGCATTGCTAACAACAATTTGTTAACGAATGCAACTAACAACATTCGAATTGCTAGCAATTAAACACTAGTTCAACAATCTGCTAGCTAGAAAATAAACACCAGTGCAACAATCTTTTAGCTACAGCAGATACATTAGCAACAATAGTAATACTACTCTCCAAATAGGCAGTGCACAAGCAACAATCTTCTAGCTAACAATTAGAAACAATGAGCTAACAAAACACCAGAAACAATCTGCTAGCTAACAATAAGAAACAATGAGCTAACAAAACACCAGAAACAATCTGCTAGCTTACAATTACAAACAATGAGCTAACAAAACACCAGAAACAATCTGCTAGCTAACAATAAGAAACAATGAGCTAACAAAACACCAGAAACAATCTGCTAGCTTATAATTAGAAACAACCTGCTAGCTAACAATAAGAAACAATGAGCTAACAAAACACCAGAAACAATCTGCTAGCTTACAATTAGAAACAACCTGCTAGCTAACATTAAGAAACAATGTTTTAACCAACACGACAATCTGCAAGCTAACAATCATAAACAATGTGCCAATAAAACAAAAGACAGAATCTGCTAGCTAACATCTGCTAACGTCTAGAAACAGCCAAAACACCGAACTCAATCGGCTAGCTAGCAAATGTTAAAACTAGTAACATGCTACTGCAGCAAACAATTAAACAACTGCAACTATTTGCTGGTTAACAATTCAACTCTAGCAAGCTAGCTAGCAATCAAATACATCAGAAATAGTCTTTAAATAAAATAAAAGCAAGATCTGCTTTGCTAGCTGGCAAAGATAACATCAGCAATCCTTTAGCTAGCAAAGCACTTGCAACAATCCGGTGAAGTAGCTAGCCAATGCAATGACTAGCAACAACCTACTTGGCATATCTGCAACAATATTGTGTGATACACAATATAACAAAACAATAACCACTGTTCTGGTTTATTTGAGCCTTTACTGATGAAATTGTAATTTTACATGGCTAAAAATAAGACCCACAATACTATTTTAAAAAACCCACCTTCTCATCTCTGTAGCTGAGGAAGAGCTGGAAAACATCACTGTTTGAGATGACAGGATGTCTGCACATACGAGACATCCACCCCTGCAGGCGTTCCATACGCATTTTAATAAATTCGTCTTCAAACCGTCCTAAAGGGATTTAGAATACAGAAGCAGTGGAAAAGTCAAAAACACTGTTTATTCTCTAAAAATAAACGCAAAAGCAGAAGGGTCAGGAATCTGCCTCTGAACAACATGCATTAAACTCACCTGTAACTTGCTTATCAGGCAAACACGGGATGGGCAGAGCACAAGCAAACTTCTCCACCAACCGCTCATAAAGCCAGTCAAAGTGTTTGTATCTGTGATTGACGGCTCGGTTTGTGGTCTAAAAAACAGTTAAAGTTAAACCAAACCAAGACTCCTGACTCAAACAGAGGTCATTCAAAGCTACTTACATTAGGTGTGATCTGGTATTCAATGTAACTTTTCAGGCCGTACATTTTTGAGCCTTTTTTAGGGTCAGCCACCACACAATCTAACTGTGTTTGTGGATAGAGCCAAACTGGACCCACCTCGCCAGGCTAAAAAACAACAAATATAGCATCTAATCTTAGACAGGTTTTCAAGCAAGAATTCAGAAAAAAATGAAAAGGACTAATTAATTCGTATACATTTTTAACGAAAGACAGTTAAATTTTTGTCTTGTATCAATTAATGACTTTTGAGCAAACAACTGTATATTTGTAAAACAACCCTTAAATGAACAGAGCTTTAAATAAATAACTATTTAAACTATGTTTTAAGCTTAAGAAAACATGAAATAACAAATATTTCATCTTAAGAATCCAGCATGATGCTAGTACATTAAGATCAATTGTAGTATGAAAAGCTAAATGTTGATTATTCTCTAATAATTTAGTTATTAACTCCAAACAATCAATCTCCAGTCGCTGTGTTCCATAGCATATAGTCACAGGACTTACATAAATGGGCAATCTATCGTTTCCTTTTGCTGTGTGCTTGGTGAGTAGATACACTTCTGGATTTGGTGTTTTTGAGAATCCTGGAAACCTGTGCGAAAAAAAGTTAATTCAATTTCTTGATCTGTTATCGTTGGTCAGTTGCCAGACGTGAAATCTCACTTGTTGAGAGCCATTTTCATTGTAGACTGAGCCCCACTCCGCTGCATGGTTCCGCCCTCATCTGCCTGGGTCCCTCCATAACCCCCAGTTGACTTGCCGTCATCTGAATCGTCATCCCATTCCTCGTCAAAGGAATAAACTGAGCCTACAGTCAAGTTAAAAAAAAAACAATGGTCATCAAACTAAATCATACGGAGCCAAGCATGTAAAAAGCTTAGGAAACTCAAAGAGATATAAACTTTAAATATACTGAAAGAATATTGTGGTAAGTCTTAACACTCAATCTGAAAATAAAGTCCTTAAATACAGTTTTTGGTAAAGTATCTCTTAAGACTTAACAATTAAAATTAACCTTAGTCTGGCTGTTTTTAAACCCTCTGATATTTAGCTCCATTTGTTTCTCACTGTTGACCATGTTGCCTGTCCCAAAAAAATCTGAAAGTACAAGTGCCAACATGCCCAGGTCTCATTATTCAAACAAGTTTATCCTGATAACAGACCAGCAAATTATCGGCTGTTAAAAGGCTGTAGCTGTTAATGTTCAAGTCTCTACAATAAGAAATGTTCACATTTCTTAAGTTTGAATGACTATGAAGGCTGGAAACTGTTGCAATCCCAAGGCAATGAAGGAATGACATCTGGTTATGAGAATAAATTCAATAACTAGGACTTCTTGAGTGGTTTTTGGACATTTGAAGCAAACATTGAACTATTGGGACACAAGAACACAGAGGATACGCTGCGCAGGGATTGGTCAACTCACCTCCATAATCAACGTGTATCAGAAGGAACACATGCAAAAATCTTGATATACTTATGTAGGGCTGAAACAGTTAATGCAATGATTTGATTTAACACATGATTAACATGATTTAAAAAGTGTTTATATTACATTTACAAAAAAACTTTGAACATATCACTGCCTGTCCGCATCTATTCCTGGTGCATCCTATAAACCATAAACAAGATACACAAGTTTTTGATGGCTGTGAGAAAGCATGGAAACAACACCCCAAGGAGAAAAGCATCAAAGCCAGGATTAAAAAAGCAAGATTCCCAGAGAAAACAGAAGTTAACCAAAGTGTGGGATCTTTTCAAGCTTAAAAATCAGGGAATTTTGTGGATATAGTGTAGGACGAAACTTATTTGTATTGGATTTTCTACAATTTTTTTTCTTTGTTGCATTTGGACTTGAAGGTAAAACCATGAAACCAGAGTATTACTCAATTGATTACAGAGTTAGATTACTGGATTATAAAACTAATCAATAGCTGTACCCCAGCAATGTTGGATGAAATGAGGTCCATCCAATCGGTTTTTTTTTTTGTGGAATGTACCTTTGGCGATATCTTCTAATAAAGCCAATACAATCAATTCCTAACAGTTGCAATTTACACAAATGTTGAATTAATATTTATTGTTATCTACATTTGTATTTTATGTTCACTTAATCTTTATACTTTATAAACTAACTAAGCATAAATAATTCTTAAGTATTTATGTCTGGGCAAAAACAGCCCATTATTTGATCATTTAGGAACTAAAAAGTGCCTCAACAGGTTGTAATATTTTAAACAACTTTCCAACTTTGTTCCTTTGTAACTACAGCTTCCTTATTCAGAGCAAAAATGCCCCCTCAAAATCTTTACAACTAAATAAAATATTTATATCTTTCTTTATATTGTCTCCTGTTTGGATATTTTCCTGAATGCTAGAGTCTACATCTTTATCCACTAATACACCGGTCCTAGGAATGCATACAGATTAGCCACCAGCATCTGCTGTGCAAATGTGAATATCCTGCTGCTGCCAGCTGTTTGCAGCATGTTTCAGCTTTATAACAGGTAAAGAAAACTGTCCCATTTACAATAGCACACTATTGAAATAAAACCATCTACGCAGCTCTTAGCATCACACCAATTAAAAAAGTTATTTATGACTGTGTCTTTGCTGTAGAGAACTGAAAGATCTTGATATTTGAGCTTAAGTTCAAAGTCCCTATAAAAAGCACATGATGATTTTACACTGCATGACAAATCAGCTATCTCTTATGAGCTATATCAGTTATAGACAAAAAAAACACACAATATTTAAACAGCTTTGCACAGAAGGCAGCCAAACATAACAGTTCACTAACAGATAACTCTATTAATTCATCCAAAAATTAAAGAATTCCATAGTTTTTTGCAAATTAAACATCTTAATTAAGTTGTTTGGATCATCATCATCACCACATGCTCATTGCTGTAGTTTTTTAAGTTTTAGAAGTCATTACATACAAAGGATTTTTCAAATTAATTCACTTGAGTCCAAGTTTTGTGCTTTCAAGAAGGAAACAGAACTCCAGAAGTCACAAGGACCATTTGAACGATGTTTTCAGATATAACTCAGACATAATTTGTACGGTCATCAAAATGGTTCTGCCTAACAAAATCTCAACAGTAGGTTCGAATTGTAATAGATCTAATTATTGTTACATTAAGATAACTATTTGTGGGTTTTTTTCACTCTCACCATTACTGCCTGCTGGTTCTGGTTCAGTGTAATTCCAGGTATCTGCAGGGTAGTTGTTAGACCACGTTGAGGCAGTTGAAGGCTCATTTCCATTAAGCCCCTAAATGGTAATAAAACAACATCATTAAAACAATCATTCTAAGAAGATTATACTCTAGATCAGGGGTGTCCAAGGTCAGTCCTGGAGGGCCAGAGCCCTGCACATTTTTGGTTCAACCATCATGAAACACGCCTGTGGCACTAATTATGGTCCTCTGATTGGCTAAAGTAGAGTAATAAGCATACTACAGCAGGGTTGCAACTAAAATGTGCAGGACAGTGGCTCTCCATGACCGACTTTGGACACCCCTGCTCTAGATCATTAATCATCGTTTGATTGGCATACAGAAAAAGATGTTTAAAGTCACTCAAATTTTAATTTGATGAGGTCATTCCCACATCCTCTCCTGCTAATGTCGAATTCAGTTTAAATGTGCTTGTAATAGTTTATGTGGGTTTATTTCTTTTCTGACCAGTGACATTGACCTTGTTATTGTATCGATGAAATATATTAAGGTGTCTATGGATGCAGCATATTGTTGAATTCTTCATGTGTCATTCACATTCACATTCAAAGCTGCACTTACGTCAACTCAAGTTCAAATCCAGGTTCATGGTCAGTATGATAACATTTGTTACAATTTACGTACTATTACTTTTAAAGACATCACTTCAACATAAGTACAAAATTAATAAGCTTTAATACTTTTTTAATAAAAGATTCTTTTAAAAACTAGTATTACTATATAAATCATAGTTAATGTGGAAGACTAGATGTTAGTGAGCTTTCAAACTATTTTACTTTTAATTCTGGCTTGCCAGCCCTAATAAGCTAATAAGCGGGACACTCTTTTTCAGCAAATCCGAATTAATTAAAAAGTGTAGCAAACGCATCAGATGTTTAGTCAATATGGGCATGACATCTGAGGCTTTCACTCTAACCCACGGGCGCAACAAAATCTTTTCCTATTTTATTTTACCAGAGATACATTTACAAATCATAACCAATAGGAGGTTTCTGAAACTAGTTTTTACTGTGTTTGTTTTCCAGAGAAAAGCATATAAACAAGTGCCATCTCCAAAGCAGAGACATTGTCGATCATTAACATGACAACAACTGCTTTGAAACAACACCTAAATGGTAGAACCCTGTAGCCAAAACAAGCTTTCGCTCTGCCTGTAAAAAGCTTTGGCAGTGTGTCGATGTCACACTTGTGTTAGATTGGTTCACACTCATTCTCACCAATTATGGTTGTTTTAAACTAATTAATATGTTTAAACTGTTATCCAATTGGAGAGTAGTGCATAAGTGTTTCAGATCATGTTGCATTCTTGCAGAAACCTTTAGTAGTTCAAAAATGTCAAAATGTTATTTTACTCAACATTTCAAAACTTTAGTACAAGAGGTCATTACTGCCACATATATATATTTTTTTTTCTCCATGCAATTATGTCGTAATAACAAGATCTTTTCTCATACAAACAACATAACATCATTATGCTGTTTTTATGAGATAATCACATTGTTTCTACAAATATAATTGTATATTTTTTATTTGATCATTATGTCATTTTTATGAGATAATTATGTCGTAAAAACTACATAGTAATGTAGCAAAAACTACTTAATTGTCTAATTTTTGACATTGTTATATTTTGCCATTCCTGCTCTTTGGCTGGACATGGCACGTTTAACTGAACTGGTTCGCTTTTACCTTTTCCTCGCCGTAACCACAAAGACATTTTATCAACACTGAATCACATCAATGGGTACATATTGAGTCAACGGACTCCAAGTTGGTATTTAAAAGGATTGAGACTTTATCCACTCCGCAGTAGAATCGTATTGTATTTAACAAAAAGGACAATGCATTCTAAAACAACCAACTATTTAACTAAATCTAGTATTAGTTTATGGTCTCTAGCTCCAATCGTTCCCTCTGAAAGACAGTAGTCACTTCCTCAGTACTTGGATTGACAGTTCTCCAATCAGTTGTCGGTTCAGAATGGTACCTACCCTTTCCGGTTTCTGAACTGTGTGCAATGAGCTTTAGGTATCTGAAATAAGATATTCCATAAATAACAAATAGAACAAAGTAAAAAAAAAAAATTAATTAATTAAAAAGTGTATTTATTCCTTAGTGCAAGTGCAATTGAACAGTAAGACCAGATATTATTTTAGCTTTAAGTTTTTAACCAGCACTAACATAGGAGCACATGGTCACGAAGGAAGAAATACCTTAAAACTTCTCTCTCAAACATAACTTTACAAGCTATGAATCATCTCGTTAAAACGTAGACGACTGGAGTAGAACACTGTGTGTAGAAGCCATTATAATGTTTGCTCAAACTGAAAAAGTCAATGGCATCAATATAAACTTTTCTACTCTTGAATAAATGGCTGATGGTCATAGTTGAACTGAATGTCATGTTTAAAAATATTGCACTCTCAAACCAAAAGGCTTGAATGCGCTTTAAGAAGTAAAAGGCTAAATGCTCTTGAGTCTTTTTCTGTCCATTAGTCTATCACTTAATGGCCAGTTCCATCAATAGACTTGACCTTGTCACAGCAAAAGCCGAACTTCCAGCCATACAAAAGCATCTGTCTAGTTTTCAGGCCTCACCCATTAGAAGTGTCTCCATTACTCTTCCAGCATGCTTACTGTTTATCGTAATTAGTGCTTTGGTGTTGTAGATCACTTTTATAATCAGTCATCAGCAACTGATGGAAATGTTTTATTTTTCAGTGGATCTTCCACAAGCTCAAGTTCATGGAAGCAGAATAAGTCGCCACATAAACTTGATTCAATACTCTTTTTATCACAAACTCTGGTGTTCCTTTGTAAAAAAAAACACACATCAGATGTTGCAGCTTTTTTTGTGAAGACCTTATTGTACAAGTATCATTCTTCACATTAAGCAAAACTGAAAAACAACACCAATGAAAGAATATAAATTAGGTGGTTAATTGTTAGCTTTTTATAATCTTTTGACTGTTTTACACGTGCACTATATATATGTGTGACTTAAAGTGGCCTTTGTAAACTTTTTTAATAATTTTCTTAATATAATACATTTAATAAACCACATAGGCATTTTCACTATGGAGATTTTTTCTTTGCATATGTGTGTGTTTTTTTTTTACTCTGCGTTCTCTGTTTTTTTCCACATTAATGAATAATAAGTGCAGGGATTCCTATTTAACCCAACTTAATCCACATTAGGCCTTTGTGAAGCAGCTTTGAAGAAACTGCAACAAGTGCTTTATGAAAACTGATTGATTGATTGATTGATTATTAGAAAGAATATAATCAGCAAACTAAAACTAACATTTTTTATGAACTTTGTATTACCCCTACTTATCCTGTTCACAACTAAAATGGTTACCATCTCACTACTGAGACAAAGGCAAAGTAAAAGAGAGAAAAAGAGAGCGAGAGAGAGAGAGCGGGAACAGAGCTATAATGAGACCCATTTTCTCTCATTCTCCTGCTTCCAGAGGAAATGGATTTCAACTGCAGATGACACACAGAGCCTTTGTCTATGCTACTCTCAGCAGAATGCTAGTTAAATCAGTGTGGCTTTCTAACAAAGTCTGGATGAAAACTTTTGAAAATTGAGGCTTGGGCTCTGTGAAGCCTGATTTACATTTATTTAATGAGGAATATTCTGAAATCATGTTGTTTAGTCAGATTTCAAGAAAAACTCCATCAATTACAAGCTCAGCAAGAGTGAAATCCTGCAGAAAACAAAGTTTAATGCTGTGGTACCTGATTATTTGTTGAGCTGGTGTTGTATGCTTGATTGTAAGCATCGATGTGCTGTGTCACGCCAGCTTGTGTGGAAACAGGTTTGATCTGCAAACAATACTTTTATTAATTGGTTGAACAGTACCATAGGTAAAATGGTATTGATTGTCCTATACAGCCAATAACTAAAATAAGAAATCTGAACCAAAATCGCTGTTTATCATCGGGATGTCCACAAAAGGAGAGCAGTAACTTGAATATAACTTGAATATAATACTCTAGACTATAACAAAACAAAATTAAATTTAATTAATATTTGAGTTTAAATAACTGCATATTTTTCTTTCATGATGGTGTAGTGTTTAGCTACTACCAGTTTAGCCAAACTGCACAGCTTGATGCCTTCTGTGAGGTTACATGCACCGCCCTCATTCACTTTTTTTCATTCATTTTTGCCTTTAATGGGAAGAAACAGTAGAAAGAGGCAGGAAGAGAACTGAAAGAAAGAGAAAGTAATGCGGCTGGGAAAGAGCTGCAGGCTCGTGATTTGAACTCTGGTCATTATGTATCATGATCAACGACTGACCACTACACCAGCAAGCAAGATTCTAAAGCATTATTAAAAATCAGCTACAGCTACTTTTTTTCAGGGTCAAAACAACTGTCAAATAAAATAAAATTTCCCCTCACAAAGAGAAATCTATCTAGTGAAATTCATGTTCATCTTCAAGAATAGTTATGTTCCTGCTATTGTACTGTCCCGCCCGTGTATGTATATATATGTATATATATATATATATATATATATATATATATATATATATATATATATATATATATATATACTATATATATATATATATATATATCTATATAATATATATCTATATATATATATATATATATATATATATATATATATATATATATGTGTGTGTGTGTGTGTGTGTGTGTGTGTAAATAATTGTTTGACACTTAGATTTGGACAGATTTCTTTTCTGTCAGTTTCTTTGGTGTTTTGAAACACAGCTAAGTTACTTTTTATGGAAGTCCCCATTTGGTTAACAAGGTGTCACTAAGATGCTCAGGACACATGCTGACAGATTTGAACAAAACATTTTTTTAAGCTAGACTACCATTGAGGAGCTCAAAAGAAAACTTTTTAATTTTGCTTGTTTTAAAAGTGGTAGATGTAGAGCGATAGTCCTGTCTTGGTAAGTTAGGTGAGTATGAATGCGTGTCTCTGAGTGTTTACCGTGGGTGCTTTGTCCCTTTTCATTCCAAAACAAACTCAATTAAAAACTAATCACTTCACTGACAAAAAGTAGAGCTTATAACATAGTTCTGTAAATATATTTTGGTTGGTGGGTTAGTAGGTAGATATTTTAGGCTTTTCCTAAGTTGTTTTAGTACCCAATATTGTGAAAACATATTGAATAGCACAATATTAGGGCCACAAGTCTGCTTGTGGATGATGTTTAGAAAGCAAACAGGGAGTCCTCTTGGGTGCTGCAAACCACCCACACATTCTCATGTATGTAAAAAAGCAGAGTTGATTATTAAGGTTTAATAACTTACCTCTATATAGTCCTCTGGGACCAGGCCTATAATTCCTCTGCTGTTCTGAGCCTCTACCCAGCCACCACCTACATTCTACAAAAAAACACAAACGCTTTAGCAGGACGCTTTTAAAAGAATTCAGGGTTAGAGAACTATGATCTCATTTGTGACTAAATAACCCAAGATTAATCTTAAAAAAATAATAAAATTTCTTTAAAAACCTTCATAGTACTTAAAAAAATAAAAATCTATAAAAAAATAAATAGCAGGGGTGATGTCTTTTTTTCATGTGACCATTCAAAATTGACCTTGTCTCAAACATAAAGTAAACTATGTGTTTTTCAACAAACAAAAATTCTGTATTTGCGAAGTCGAAACTAAAATCTTAGTAAACAGATTGTGTGACAACTTGTTGATTTAAAACATTTTATAACAGTTTTTTTATGTGCTTATCCTTAGCATGTTGAAATAACCCGGTTTTTCTTTTCTACTTTTAGGAATAAGCTAAAGCATTTAAAAATGTGACGTTGTGCCTGTTCAAAATCATTTTTCATTTCTATTTTTTAACAATACAGCTCTTTTTCAGTTTTTAAAGTACATTAAAATGAAGGTATTTCAATCCCACATTATAAATGATGAATTTGTTTTTGACTAATTAAGATACACTTTAATCAATTTCTTAAAATTTGTGAGACACCAATTTTATATCAATCCAGAGCTAATTAGTATCTATTTAAGTATTCTTTAGACTCTAGAATTCTTACAATACTACAATCATTCTCCACAAAACCTTAGCACTTTATAGTTCCCATATCTTAATCCATTTCTGTGTTACCTCGATCATAATTTTACTCCAGTGTTGGGTTACCTGGTTAGTGATGGTGAGCATTTCACCTTCCTGAACAGACAGCTCATTGTTGCCAGGCTCGGCGCTGAAGTCATATAATACCTGAGCCTGAAGACAAAGCACACAGCAAACGCAGCGGGGGTAAATCAACATGAATATTTCAGCTCACTTCCAAACTTTCACCTCTCCATTTTGATGAAGAGGAGCATGTAACAAGCTTTCGATATCAACGTCTTTCACTAAACGCTGGAAGATGTCTGACCCTCATCTCCACAACTGTGAGCGTATCCACATGACCAGCCATCATGCAGCTAGTCCAATATGCAAACCAAAACACAAGAAACAGGTTTTCTTGGTTAAACCACCTCAAACGTAGGTCATGTAAGAGATATACAATGACTATGCGTTGTATATTCATTTTTAAACTAATGGTGCGAAGGCAAACAACCGCACAATGCAAAGCGAAGTGCATTTAACAATTAATATACACCGCTTGGCCATTGTATATTGTTTACACCACGGTCTTTGCCAACACTGGCATATTTAGGCTTTTATTAACATCTGAGGTTTTTATGTCTTAGCGTTTATACCAGTGTCTTTGTGCAACATTAACATATTAAAGATGTTGTAAACATTTGCTCCACAGTACATAACCGAAATCAAACAGAATCCTGGTTATTTGTGTCTATTTCACTGCTTCTCGCTCTCGACAAAGGCATTTAACGTTTACCTTCGTCATGTAAGTTATGGTCAAATTGATCTGATTGTGCTCCGCTCATAAATACACGAGAATAGGCTGAATGCAGCTTCTTAACAGTTTGGTGATAAAAATCTGACGCATTTAAAAGAGATCTGGGACAAATACCATTATTTCTCGTTAGCTTTATCATAACATTAGCATCAGAGGACAATCTAACATTCCAGTGCGTTCACCGACTTCATACACAAAAGGCAAATCAGGGTTGATTGTTCACAGTTTTTAAAATAATTGTACTTGATTCATGACTTCTAAATCTGCCGTGAAATTGTGAAACTGAAAACAAGAAAATCACCTCCGGCGTGTGCAATTTCCTTCCCATAACTTAGTAGGCTCCCCTTACATGCATCAAAAAAGTTTATCTGAATTTATGAGTGAATATAGTCACTAGAAACGCAGTAAATGTTCAGTGATCTAACCTTTTTTAATTTGTGTTTGCGAAGGGTTATTTATTTATTTTTTACTAAGAGTGAGGTCTTGTAAGCTCTCAAGTATGGGAAGCATGTAGTTTTGGCCTCAACATCTCCTAAATCATTTCATCGTATTTCTTCACCATCAGCAAGGTTAAAATTTAACACTAACAGTAGTTTAAAGCTTATTCAACTGACTTGCTTTTTTTTGTTAAACCTTTTGCTGTGCTACAAAAATGTAATTTATGTAAAATAGGTAATTTATCAATGCAGTTGATTTGATAAACCTTTTTATAAATTTAACCGCCTCAAGATCCTCAATTCTACTCTAAAACAAAAATAATTAAAACACTGCCATTTCCATTTTTTATAAATGTTTTATGCCATTTCATGTTAATCATTGTTTTCATAGCTTCCAAAAGAATAGCTAAGCAGTAAGGACAATTGTTTTAGCTAAAACTTGAAATGCTTTCCTGCACTCGTGAACCATCACAGTAAGACTCACCAAAATAAATTTCTCCAAAAACATAAAAAGTAAATTTCTAAACTCTAATTTGTGTGTCTCATTGAAAGACAGAATCTGATATTTGGTTTACAGGTGAACCCTTTTCTCACTATATATTTACTATACTGCTCATTATATATCTGTGAAGTCACTTTCTTTTGTTAGCTGTATTCTTGAAATGAAAAATACTGGCACAAATTGAAAATAATAAATTAATTCACTAAAAAGTTGACTTTTCAGAGTAAACTATAGCAGGTATACTAAGAAAAGGTACACATGTTGTAATTTTATAGTGTGCATAAGATCAATAACAGGATCAAACATTAAATACATTGACAATTAAACAATGCAACAAATAGCAGAAGTACATTTGAGAGATTTCCATTAACAAGAAAAAATTATTTTAGCAAATCAAGCATTTAGGAAGTCCATTTTTAGCTTATTGCGCTACCAATGCAAATATTCAGCAACAAAATGAAGGAAATACAAAAAGGATTGCAACTTTTTCCACATATTGCAAGTATGTATGCAACAAACTACACATACACGTAATAATAATTTGCTTTTAAGGTCTTTGTTTGAAAGAAACATTACTGAAACACTATGAGAAATATAATGTAACACAGTTAATTTTGAACGTTTTAGGTTAAAATAAATAATCTATAATATATGTACGTCATACAATACGATATCCTATATATATATATATATATATATATATATATATATATATATATATATATATATATAGAGAGAGAGAGAGAGAGAGAGAGAGAGAGAGAGAGAGAGAGAGAGAGATAACTACATTTTGAGTTTTATTTACAGCTGTTAGAGTTTCACAGTTCACACGTAATGCTGATTCAAACGATTCATTAATAAAGATCTGAATCAATTCATTCACTTAGCCTAAGCACCTTCAGTGAAAAACGTTTATGAAGAGAAACGTTATGCTACAAGTAATGGGTTAAAATAAGACTCGTCAAACATATTCTTCAGCTCACAAGTAGTCGTAAAATGTTAATATTTTGAGGTTAATTGCTGGCTATCCGCTAGTTGCAGACGCCCTAAACATTACGTGACTACTCAAAACATGCATTTGTTCATCCCATTATGACAAAACTTACCTTCCCTGCCATCCTGGGTTTAGCAATTAATCACCGTTGGCATGCGGTTCGAGCTCTTAAACGACCATATGTTGGAGAAAACAACCCTTTCTGGCCCTAAAATGAAACAAAAATTAAGCGTTTGTTATTGTGTTTCGCAGCAGAGCACTTTTTCGATTAGCAAGCATAGCTCGATAGATTCCAGTTATCTGACCCATTTAACGAAACATGGGCGTTGAAATAGAAAAGTTTCGTCCTCTCTCGCTAACGCAGACCCGGAAAACTTCAGCACTTTAGCTTGAAATGTGTTACTTATTGAGCTGTCAGGGCAGCTCTTCCTCCCGCTCCACACCGCCCAGTGAAGCCAGAGTAAACAACAGGGACATTATGCAATGAATGAGAGGTTTCTGCTGCTATTTACATTATGAAAACCTGTACGACTTCTAACAAGTGGTTTATGTAGTTTTGCTGACTATACTTTATAATGTTTTCATACACTGGTGTTATTTAAAACCACCATAATGGCAGACTAATATTGACTCAAGAAAGAGCTAAGCTAAGTCGAGTCAGGGCATTTTTGCGCTTTCAGCAGGGGACTGCCAGCGTGAGGCTGGTAATATACATATAGAAGAAAAAAATACGTGTTAAAAAAATGGAAAATTCAGGAATATGCGTCAATCTGGCCGAATTATGAGACAAGACCGCCATCTAGTGGTCATAGTTATCAAAACACCTTTCTTTCCTTCTTTCTTTTTATTTCTTCCCTTCTTTCATCTCTTTCTTCACTCATTTATTTCTTCTTCCCTTCTTTCTCTATTTCCTATTTTCCTTTCTTCCCTCCTTTCTTTCTTTTTTCTTTCTTTCTTCCTTTCTTTTTTAGATTTCAGTCAAGCTTAAACTTGTGTAATACTTTTTTTCCTTTTTCTTTACCTGTTTTGGGTGAAAGGTGAGGTACATCCTGACAGGATACCAGTAAATCATGGGGTCATGTGCACTCCCCAGTCACTTGAGGACAAACGAGCCTTTAACTCACCTGCAGCATGTTATTGGATTGTACAGGAGAACATGAGTACTTTAAGGGAAATTCACTGAAACAACATGCAAATTCCTCTCAGGACTCAGGAAGACTTTCTAACGAATAAACAGCAGGATCTACCACCAAGCCACTGTGCTGTCTTTTCTTCTATGTGATACATTCTCGTAGGCTATTTGCATGTTGTTCTGATGTTACTGTTCTAATTATCGACTCATTGATTAATTTGATGGATAAATATAATAGATTCAGCATTGTTTCAGCTGTTGTTGTTTAAAGTTTGATTTAGCTAGAAGTACATTTTCTCATTGTATGCTGTCAATCTTTTTCTTGTTTAATTCAAGTATTAAAATTTGTTTTTTGATGTTGTTAAAGAAAAACGGTCAGCGAGTCGACTCCTGACTTGGGCTTCTCTTTGTGTGTCTTGGAATTTACTTTGGTTTAGTAGCAAGATCTATACAGATATTTCACAGATAAAAAAAGAAACTAAATGTAAAGAATATAAGAATAAAGGACGCTGGGGTCATTTTCTGCTCTTTTTCTATTTCATTTATTTTCTCTGTTTCTCTGTTTATTTTCTCTGTTTGCACTAAAAACTAAATACAAATGAACGTGTAAAAATCAACACTGTGTCAATTAGAACGTTTGTAATCTGTAATATACCGTACCTGCTACATAAAGTTCTTGAACTTCACAGGTGTTGAAATGCCTATTTAAACAGTTCTGGTTGATGGTTAAAAAATTGCAAGTGTAAGAATGTAAACACTTCATTAAAACCATTAAAGAAAATAACCATTAAAGAAAATACATAAACATCAAAAAGTTTATACTTTATTGCTTCCATGACCTCTCCTCTAATGCGTCCTAAGTCAGTCCATGCAGAAAGTAGCAAGTAGGAGACTCTGGGCATGTTTGAAAGACTTGAAGTGAGTGAACGTGTGTCACTGATGATTTACTGGGATCCAGTCCCACCAGAGCACAACTCCCTCCGCTGCCTAGAGAGATTCCCAGTTTGGTGAAGGTTATGTGGTCATTTTCAAGGCTTTTTGTGAAGAGTGGGGGTTGCTGGGTTGGGGGTCAGGATGCCAGCAGCTGCTCAGCTCTGATTGTGTTCCACTTTTGTTCGCTGTCCTCCACATCAGCCCGAGGAGGGAGACGGTAGGGAGAACACCCAAACGGAGCGGCTGCTTGGCTGGTGTGGGAATACTGATGAGTGAGAGTCAGAGAGCGAAGAGAGAGATAGATGCAGGTGTTGCCAGATCTGCCAGGACGTCTGCACTGATGCTAATTTAATACACCCTTTACAGTCTGTGATCTTTATTTGTTCCTCTCTAGGTTAATGTGCTCTCAGAGTTTGCCCAATAGGAAAAGATGATGAAATATCATGTGGATTGCCAACTATATTGAGCTCAGTCTTCAGTTCACTTTTGACTTCTAAACAGGAAACACACCGAAAACTTAGGGTTTAGTTCAAACATTCATCAAATTAAAATACACAGACTCAAAACAAAATAAAACTTCAACCATGACTATTGTCGACATGATTTTGTTATTTGTCATATGTTTATTCTTTTACATTTTACAAATAAACTGGAGTTGTTTTTTTTTTTGTTTTTTTTACAATTTAGGACTGTAATTTAAACGTGTCTTTACCAAATATGGTCACATTTTAATCCTCTAGCCAAGAAGACCTTAAATAGAGCAACATGTGTGTTTCATGATGGTCGCACCAAGAATGTGCATGCCTCTGGACCTCCAGGACCTAACCCGGTCCAGTAGGTCCAGAGCCATGCACATGCTTCCTGCGACCATCATGAAAGACATCCCTGGTTTATACTCATTCTTTTCCTTCAGTGCTGTACAGTGCATGCTGTTGAGTCTAAGCTTAAACTAACCAAGGTTCAGCCCACACACTTTCAGCTTGTGCTTGGCCCAAGTTCCACAATGAATTACGGTAAATGTATGGACCTAGACTTGATACCAGACAAACGCCACAGATGAGCTTTTTCTGGCCCAAGTCTCAGCCTAGTTATTCAACCATACTTAGCCCTAGCTTGAGTCAGAAATCATGTTAAATCCACAAAAGAGTATTGTGCATGGTTTATTTTGTAATTTTACATGGTGGTTAAAACAAAATGTAAATGTTTTTTTTAAATAGGGCTCATATTATGTAGTATTAGCTTGGCCTACAAACCCATATTTGATGTATATGTAAAGCGCTTCATACAATCTCTGGTTGAAGTCTTCTGTGCCACACTAAAAGCGGTATCACTTCCGCCAGACCTGGGCCGAGATTGGCCCACATACAGCATGCCATTGTTAGACAATTGCTAGATGTGCTTGATAACTACTAAACTTGGGCCAGATTTTTTTTGCAGATTATTTTGATCTGCAACGAACCTCTGGATTTTGATCATTACTGGGTGGTTATGCATGCTGACTGACATATCAAGATTTCTTTTCAAACTCCCGGGAGAGAGTAATCTTCATTCACAGCACCTATCAGAATGGTCAGTAGGTGCAGTAACTTTCAAACCTGTAAAACTAAACAAATTGACTCTGTACTGCAACAGGAATAGCATTAAACTTTATCATGATAATTTAGTGCAATTGCTTTTAAGAAAATGAATTTATCATAAATAGTTTTGTTTAAATAGCACAAATTAAAAGAAAAACAATGAGAAGGTTGAACAGTAACCCTAATGACAAAAATGAATAGCTTCAAAAATATTACTGATTCTAAAATCCAAGCTTAGAGGTGATAAAGAAATCCTAATGTACTTTGTTTAACTTGTGATAAACGTAACATCCATTGTTATAGACTGTGGGAACTGCTACAAACAGAATAGTAGACAACTCTGATTCAACTGTTTATTGCAACTGTTGATTTGTTGGCACAGTGTAATGATGTTTGTACATTTTTAGGAGTGTCCTGGAACATGATCTCCTGAGAAATTGTCTTCTTGGAATTCTAAGGTTCTGTCTCCGTTCAGATGACTTTTGAGATGTTGAGCTTCAAAGTTTTTGCAATGTAGATCGAACCTCAGTATGTATTACTTAAAAAGTCAGAACATATAGAATAAAAAAAAAGGAATAACACATCACATAAAGCAGATAAGATGGCAGAGAATCAGAATATTTAAATAAAGGAAGAAGTTTCAGTAAACGAATAATTTGACCAAAATATCAGATAAAATGGTATGATTATCAAAAACAGTCTTTCATTCTCTGGTTCAATACTTTATTTCCTGAATAAATTAAATTACTAATCTTTTAGTAATGCAAGAGTTAAAAAAGACTGCATCTTCAGGTTAAGTTCTTAAATTCAGCGTGTTTTAGTAAAAAAGCGGGGACCTTGAAGTTTCCAGAATCTGAGGTTTTGAGCATTTAAACATGTCAAATAAATTATTTAATAATAATTTCCTAATTCTATAATAAGGGTAACATTTACTGGTCCTTTAGAGAGAGAAAAAAAAACTTTCAGGTTAAATAATTTCAAAATGTCGGGTAAAGAGGTTGTCCAGGGGACACTAAATGTATAATAATTGCAAGTTTAAAGATTCCCCCCGCCTAAAACTGCCCCAGGTCTAAAAAAAAACTATATAAATATAAATTCAAAAACATTTTTTAAGTGTCTTAAATTAAGATTTACACAAAAAGCTGTAAATACATTTTAGTTTAGTATAAACCTATATAAAGATATAAATATAGTTAATAAATAAAGTTATATTGCATATATTCTAACATTACGCATCACGGTCAACGTGGGAAACATGTATTTACCGATATCGAACAGCAGAGTTCTCTCTAACACAGACTTGTTTTATTCTCTGCGCTCAGTGATGAAGAGCAGGAGGAGCACGATGTACTATACACTATGTATTATTTATGAGGTGTTAATAGCTTACAAAAACAGATGAAGTATGCACTTTAATTTGATTTAATGAACTGCTTCGAGTTTTAATGTGTCGGTAACTATCTGCATATTGTTAATTGATAAAACACTAAGTGTGTCGCTTAACCCTCTGTTATCACAATAAATTATCCCAAATAAAGGGTGGACAGTCAGTTTATTAAAGTGTTCTTCAGCTAAAACAGCTTTATATTTATTAATGTATGATCAGAATTCATTGACTCAGAGACGCAGGATGCTCTTTGATTATTTGCCCTGCTCCTTCACCTCCATTGTGTCCTGAAAGGGCTAAGAATAATTCAAGATCTGCACCTGCAAATTACCTCAAGCATATTAATGATCGATGCTCTCAAGGAGGCTTTCGGAGGTCATGATTTAGTTTTGGTGCCAAAAAGTTCTTTGTGTTCAGTTTCAGAGCTCTTGTGTCAATGAGAGATTTCTTTGAGAGAACCACAGGTGTAGACTCTTGGTTTAGTGTAACCAAGGCTATAATCGCATCAAATAAAACAACACTCATTTAGATCAGAAAAGATTTTCATTAATCCGTTATTAGATGGGGTTTCTGGCCCAAAATCAGCCGTTAATGAGGCTCAGCGGATCATTAAGGCCTGAATAAAATACAACATGAACATGAATAGGTAAAGAAAGACAATCCAGGTGAATGAGAATTTTGTGATCCACTTTTAATACATTGCAAATATTTGCTGAGTAAATAAACATTATTTAGATTATGCTTTCGGCATAATGATATGTCTAAATTTAAACATTTTCAATTTTAGTTGTTTTAGTATGTTGAAACTTGTTTGTTATAAATCAAGAGCACCAAATAATGGAAAAGAATAGGTGAGAGCAATGATGATGACATTTGTTTGATTGATATTTTTACATCTCTGTATGACTGTACAGTGAAGTAAAGTTTCTTTCTATAGCACTACTGTATGAGAAAGAAAAGTTCATCAAAAGTAAAATGATACAAGCAATTATTATTTGAAACGTTTCACTGTCCTTTTCTCATTTTCTGTGATAAACATATATCTGAACACATTTTTATGACTCCAGGCTGTAGAGTACAGGTGCTTGAGTCTGCTGGGAAAAAAGAGTGAAAATAAAGTGTTAAAATTTCATAAAAGTGTGAAAATTGTACATTCTGTACCTTTATTCTGGCTTCACACAAACATAAATCAAACAAACATAAAACTTTTGGTATAAAATTGTATGATGCAAAAATGGAATGGTCTAGCAAATCCTCTAACTATGTCAAAGTAACAATAATATGAACACCACACATGGTTTAAATTCTAAATGTGAAGAAATAAGATTAACGATCAATAAATAATTTGCTGTTAATACCACTTGTTTCTTGGGTAAAAGAATTGCAGTATTTTAACATAAAATGTCTTGATTGGATGAATTAAAATCTCTAAAAGGCGATCAGACTGAGAAACAATAATACTAACACAAAGGGTAAAAAATGGAACTATGTTGAAGAGACAGTCGACTCAGTATTTACAATCCTACAAGCCAGAAAAAGCCTCATCACAGCTCCAAGGCTGTATGCAGAGGAACATTCTGAGGCATGGATGCCTTTGAAATACAAAACAACTTTAGTTTTTTTATGTCTTTGAGTGCTCCCTATTAAAAATTGACCTGAGCATCTGAGTTTTGGTGTTTGTGGGGTTCAGTCTTCTCAGAGCATTCTATTAAAGCTCACAAAGTCAACAGACTCAGAGCTTTACAAATTAGATACATTACCCAAGCTACTCTCTACATCTTTCTAAGTGTAATAATTTAAATTATTTATTAGCGTAGCTGTAAACGTATGTAATATCAACAACATTATTCTTTTAGTGAGATTTTCTTAGAAGATGAAATTCTACAAAACGTTACAAACAAAACAACAAAAAAAGTTCAGTGCTCATATCACGTGTAAAAGCAACAGAATTAGTTTTAGATCTACATTTCAATGCTTCGATCTTTACCTGGATGATAGGTTTTCTATGTGGCTTATTAATGCATTCTACAAGGCTAGTCATACTTACTAAAATAATAATTTCATAAATGATCAAAATAAAACAAACATTTTAAGCACACTGGCAAGCTTGAATAAATGTTTTTAACAAAATTATTTTGTAAACTAAACAAACACATGCATTAACAAATGAATCTCATTCTTTCTTTTGCTAATTATAATAAGATTCGTACATAGACCATTCTTTTCTTTTAGATTTTTTTGATTGGTCAGTTAAACTGATCTAAACAGATCAGCTGTGTTTTATTCTTGTATCTTGGAGAAGAATATAGTGTTTTATAATATCTATAGTGTTATATAATTTAATGACAAAATCTCTTAGTTCATTTTTATAATAAACTGTACATAATTCATTAATGTGGAGTTCATTAATAAATAAAGGCCCTCCCTCGAGGTTGACCTCTTTTTTAATTGGCTGACACATGTAAGTTGTGTTTCATTAATTTGCTTGTGACCTCTGCATTAGACTATTTGATGAAGAGCAGATCATTAGTTGACAACCATAAATTAATACGCTAGAGAAATTTATTGTCATGAATTTCTTTTGACTATTATGAATTGTCATGAATCTTTTGACTCAAATTTCTCATGAGTTAGGACTTCTGGTATGTATATACGATCAACAATTATAGGTATATGTACAACTCTTTCTTTGCATGTTATTGAAAAATATCCCCTTCTGCTTATGAAGGTTTCTGATGTTTATTTACTTTGAGCATTTATGTTTTGAGCAGTAATTTTTTCACAAAAAATGTTTAATACCTAAAGAGAAAATGAGAACCTTAAACATCATACAAAAAATAAAACCCTGACTGTTTCTCTAATAAATCAAACATTTTTCTTTTTTTGCAAATGTTTTGAAATTGGGATTTTGTAAAAAAATAGAAATATGTATTTTTATTTGTCATGTTATGAAGTGTTCCTTGTCAAGACTTCTTTTGTCATTTTTGTTGTAAAAACAGTATAAAAAGATAACAAGCGGGAAAATGAAACAAAAAATATTAAAACAATGTACTAAAGACTGTACTGTTATTCATTTTATTTTAATATTCATTTGTTATTAAAATATAAACTTTTTCTCATGTAAGCTTCAAGCTTCAAATATATAACACAAACAATATTTTTTAATATTCTGAAAGCATAATCATTTCCACAAAAATACCATGTATAGTAGATTAATACAGCAAAACACATCTAGTTAAAAGTTGTTTCCATCCAAGCTCATTGAATAAAGCTCAAGCTGTCTAACGCTGATCCAAGCTCCCGGTTGTAGGTGCGAAATGACAGAATTGATTATGTATTTGCAGCCACCTGTAGTTGAGATGAGGCACCTGGCATCAGACTGCTCCCCGCTGTCCTATTGCCTGATGCTGAGTCTCCTGCCCAATACAAGTGGCCTCCCCCTATCTCGCCCCCAGCTTTGGAGCCATGCTGAGCTGCGAGGGCGGCAGGGGCTGCTTTTTACCCCAGGTGGAGCTAGCTCCTGCTGATCTGCTGGCTGGCTCGGCTTCTGTCCCGCTGACCAGGTGAAAAGGAGCTGCTCGCCGGGGCCCTGGACGCCTCAGATTCCTGCACACACTGAATGCTTCTCACACCTGGAGATATGAATTGTACTCAGTCGAAACTCTTTTGTGCTTGCGATATGAGACGCAAATGGCGTTATTGATGCAGAAAATCTGGGATTTCATGAATCACGACTGTTATGTTTTGTATGGCATGCAGCACTTTAGATCATTTGATTCTTGCTGTTTGAGGCAATGCATGTAGGGTGAGTACATGTTTCTGGAACATAATTATTATTGCAAACTACTATCTTTTATTAACAAGGCACATGTTATTGATGAGAAGAGGACATGAAGAATAACATAGATGGATTATTAACACACTCATGGAATGAACAAAACAACAAAAATAACTTAAAACAAAGGAGTCTAATTATTAATTCACAAGGACGCAATATGGAGGGTTTGAGCTTATGAGGAGCAGATAACATGGAACAACATAAACGTGCTAAGATATAAGAAAACGGAATGTTGAAATGCAGGAGAGGAGAAAGGGTTTGTGAAATTGATGGTGTAGGTGATCCAGATTAATATTCATTAATGTTTATTACTCTCCCTCATTGAAAAAGCAGCTCGTTGGTTCACAAAAACATCAGAAACCAAGGAGGAAAGTACTCAAATCATCTGAATGTGACTCCCTTTACAGAGTAAATGGAGGGTTACCCCGATTTCGCTGTTCAGGGGAGTCAAGCCAGCACAGAAGGTAGTTATTATTGAGATGTTTAGAGAGTTACATTGTAGCCAATAAGATTCAAAGGTGGAGCAGAAATGTTCAATGGAGAGGGAGGGGCATAATGATGAGATGTAGCAAACAAATCCTTGATTGTTAAGAAGGGTATGTGGAACTGATGGAGTAGGCACATTAAATTTAAGTGATCGGTAGGTAGGTTTGTTGACCTCGGAACGACTCAGTAGAGCTAAAGAAAGTGTCCTTAGAGATGGAGGTGCTTCCTACTGTAACTCAGACTGCTGCTCCTAAACTTTGTAACAATTTGGCTCTGCAGCCTGGGACATTTTTCACACTTAATTTTATTGATTTGATTCACTCTCTGTTTGTATGTTGATCTCTAAATAGCACTAGAATATCTGAAACCTGTAACTTTATCTTCTACCTCCACAAGGTGTGAAATTTAGGGTGCTGACCCTGAGACCCCATCCACACGTACCTGGTTATTTTTTTAAACAAAGTCTTTCTTACACTGTTTACAAAAGCAAAAAAGCGCATCTAATGAGCATGGGTAAAAAGAAACACAAAACAGGGTAAAATGCTCTAAAACGCTACAATGACTAAATCTACCCAGTAGAGGACAGCAAACCCTTCACTCATTGAAGTTAAATCAACTAATTAGAAGCTTCTTTCCACTCAGAGCCGAGGCTCTTCAGACTTCAGCATTTCCTTTTAATGACTGAGAAATACAGCTCACACAAAGATAAGAATAACGTCTTTTATAAATTAAAATGATCTCACTAGTCTTTACCAACAACAGTTTCACTCTCAACACTTTCTCATTCATCTAAGGCTCAAATGTTTTCTGTATTTGTACAAAGTGAGCACGTCTGTAGCAATAACACACACAGTGTCATGGTTTGAGGCATCTTCTCTGAGATTAAACATGTTATTAAATATGTTGTGTGAAAATTTCAGAAGATATACTGAACCATAATTTGCATGGTTATCGTGTCCACACGGAATCAGTAGCATTTCCCACCAAAATATTTTTGGTTAAGACCTGGTCATTAGGTCATTTAACTGACATGACAAATAACCAATCCCATGTCAGTCAAATGGCCTCATAGTAACAAGAATTTTTTTTCTGGGGGCAGAAAGGGTACCAAAACATATTACTTACATGCAACGAGTTAGTCATATAAAAAAAGTCACAGACGATGAGAGATACTAGACCAAAACAACAATGGTGCATGAGTCCTGTTAACATCTGTACCTAAAACACTGAGGAAATTCCCTTGGTTCAAATATTTTCTTTATGTGTGTTTATCTGGGTGTAGGATGAATGTTCGTCAAAGTTTTGACTGGTTGATTTTGATTGGTTCTATATGATTTGGAGGCAGATTCGAAGACTTTAAATAGTCCTTAAATTATGTGAAATCTGTGGCATGAAACATGTGATTTTACTTGTTATACATTTTGTTTCTATTCTGCATTAGATGTATTCTATTTTTTACCAGATATTGTTTTGTTTAATTGGCTGTATCACTCTTCAACAAACAAATCCAGACATTTTTAAATAAAAGTGTTGTTTTTCAATCTTGCAAGAATCTTAGCAATTAATATGTAAACCCATTGGTTTGTGCAATGTTCATACGTTTAAAAAATGACCTCTTAAAAGAAGTCTTTCATAATGGCAACAATTGTTTCTTAATATACATTGCATTGATTGCAAAAAATTATAATAAAATAAATAAATTAATAAAATAATAATAAATAGAGAAAGAAAGAAACAAAGTCACAGGTAAAATGTTAACCTTCAAAGTCTCTGGCAAAAAAGGATAGAACATATTCTCTGATAGTTGTCCAGAATGACCCACTGAGCACAGGTTTGGTTTCAGCCTCTTTGTGTTTTCTGCTCAACCAACCATCAAGGTGGAGGTGGCGAGCGCATTTGAGCACACCTACAGTCCATGAATAAGTGCTTCCAAGTGACGCCAGGCATTATCAAATAAGTAATTGTTTCAGGGGCGTAGAAAGGTGTGTGTGTGCGTGTGTGTGCGTGTGTTTGTGTGTGAGAGAAAGAGAGAGCGAGAGAGAGGTGTTAAAATTACAACCAGTGAAGCATATCTTCATATAAAATGCATTAGTGTGACTTGACACATTAATTATCTGTTTTTGCAGATGTTTTACAGCATTGTTGTGCAAACAATTTCAGGGGGAGGAATGATGGGAAAGTGAGCTGAAAATAAAATAAGTGGGAGGTTTCTTGCAGATTTACCTTCATTCATGCAGAGAGAGCGAGCCGCTGCAGCTGGAGAAAATGGATCCAAAGCAAAGGGATCATCTCAACAAGGTTATCATTACACCCTGCTCCTCGTCCTAACCCCTTCAATTTGTCTTCTCACGTGGATTTCAATGCACTCTCATTTTTTTGCAGCTTGTTGTAGTGATGAGAAAGGGGGAGGCTGCAAGGCTTGCCATTGAAGCATCACAAAGTGCCGTAATCAGCAAAGATAAAGAAATTACACATTATAGATTTCAAAAGGAGATAATGGATTATTTGTTTGTTGTTACGTGTATTTGTGCCATTCCAAGGTGGTTGATTATATCTCGCTGTTAAAGGATGGTTGTTTTCCATTGCTGCTTTTCTTTTAAAACACTCTAATTGCAAAGCAGACAAACAGTGTTTTGTTTTTCAGATGGAGAAGAGCATAGTGGACATGCTTTTGTTTAACACCGATCTTAACAAATGGAAACAGATTGTGCCTTTTAGCCCTCTAGAAATCCTCATGGAGAATAGAAGCTTGAATTGCTTTTTCTATCAACGTGAAAGCTGTTGTTAAAACAATAGTTTGAAGGGGATAAAACAAATGCCACCAGAATCCCTGTTGCAAAGATTCTGTGTGGCTATAGCAGCTGCATATGCAGAGCTAAACCTTTTTGCAACTAAAAACAAAATGCATAACAATTTTTATTTAGATTGCCATACTTTTTAGCATTGTGTAAAATACATACAATGCATATTGTTTTCAATACAGGTGTGCAGGTGTCATGAGGTTAAATCTGACTCTTTTTAAGACCATTAAAAATCAAATTGAAGACCTATATCATAAAATCAAAAACATGTTGGAACGCCAACCATCACTTTTATGTTTCTGTGCATTTGTAAAGGTTTTCTCAAACTCTTACCTCAAAGATCAATGTTATGCTTTCAGCATTTGTTATTCTTAATCTCTTACAATTCAAATTACATATTTTGAAATTTATAAGTCTTATATCAGAATCTGGCAACCTCAATCTCTAACTAGGGCACCGCTAACAGGCACTTTTTTATTTTTGAGGATTTACAAAAGTTTCTCAAACTCTGGCAAACCTAACCATCATTTATTAACCAACATACTTTTTTTGTATTTTGGAGCATTTTCTCAATCTCTGTCAACCACAAGAAACAACACAAACACATCTTTTTTATATAGATAAATAATAATTTGAGGTCTTGAACAAAAGGCCTAAAATTTGGGTTTTTAAATTTGACATTTTTAAGACTTTAAGACCCTTTTGAAACCCTAAAAATGAAACTTTATATTCCCAAAACATTTGTAGATTATTCTTAAATTTCCTCAATATTCAATATTAAGTTTTGCAGCAAAAGCAGGTAATTTCATACATTCTTGCAAAACCACCTAATCATCTGAGAATATGGCCAAATCAAAACAAAATAAACTGGAAACATTCAAACACTAAATAATTTTGTGTCACCAATCACTCTTGCTAAAAACAACCACGTGGAGAACAATTTCTCGAGTAACTAATCAGATAAACACATATTTTATTTACACTTTGATAACTAACAATCGAGAAAGATCATTCCGTTTCTCCATGTCCAACTATGCTCCCTTCTCATTGGCTGAAAGTTTGGGCATGGAATCAGAAGCAAAACCTTATCTCTGCATCACAAGATAGACACTGAAAAAGAGGCCTGAGCGTAATATCTGTTTTCCCTCTTCCCGCCTGCTGTGTTTCTCTAAGCTTTATCAAACAGCAGCGTGTTTGTTTGCAAATGCAGGATTTCACGGGTCATCCTTTATCAGCTCGCTCTCCCATCACCTCCAGACTTCCCAGCATATTGTGCCATGTTTTCTCTGTTGGCTCCAAAATGGCCCTCTTCATGGCCAGTTTGGGCTGGCTAGTGCCACTATTGTGCGTGTGTGTGTGCGTGCGTGTGTGTGTGTGCGTGCGTGCGTGTGTGTATGTGCGTGAGTGTGAGTGGTGAAGCGAAGAGAGCCATCTCTTCTCTCAAACACATGGCCCCCTCGCATGTCCAGCCGCCTTCCCTAAACCATGATCTGCTTTGAGGAGCAATACTGAGAGCATTCGAGAGATCTGCTATGGTTTTATTGACTCATTCTCAGGGCTAACAATGTTATCATGACAGCAGCAGACTATGTAGAAGAAGATTCATGCTGAGGTGCTTGCTCTCTCCCGGCACCCCTGAAGGTGTTAGCAATCAGCTAATCAGAGTATTTCTGCCGTGATCCTCCTGCACCCTCCAAAGGATTGTGAAGAGGTGCAGCAAGCGGCCAAGCAGATCGTCCAGTTCTTCCTCTTTCAATGAGGCAATGGAAACAAAAGGAACCATATTAAGGGGAGAGAGCTGTTAGATATAATGTTCTCCGCTACAAGCTTCCAAGTCAGGTAAAAAGGTGCTCTCCTAATCCATAATGCCGGATCTGTGCTTTGTTCATATGCTGCCTTTTTAAAAAAAGAAAAGAAAGTAGGCAGGATGACCCAGAAGGCTGGAGTTGAATAGCAAAGAGGATCATAATCGGACGGCCCTGATCCTTTAGTAGCTTTCCAAACGCTTGGACAGACTCCTTTTGCTGCTGCTTGGGGACAACATTTCAGATAAACTAGGCCGTCACAAAAGACTGAGAGGATTGCCTTTTCAGGACACGGCTGTGGAGGGTTTGCACTGAAAGATGTAATCCACATACAGAATTGCTAAATGGCTGGTATTCCTTTTCTTTTATTTTCCTTTTCTTTTCTTTCCTTTTAATACATTTAATTATCACTCTCCTACTCTTTCCTTTCCTGTTTCCTTTTTTCCTTATTATGACTACCAGTTCTGTATTCTTATTTTTTGTACAGCTACAATGAAACCACATTTATGGATGACATATTTAGCATTTTTTTAATTCTAATTCAAATCTTACAAGGAGGTGTATCATACATTCATTCCATATGTTCACTTTCTTCTGGTTACGGTTGCAGGCCTCTACGGCACCTTTGTGAAGCTAGCCCTACACCTAGTGAAAATTATTTCCTAAATTAATCACAACTGATAGTGCTGGATCACCCAACTAACAAACAAACATAAAAAACTATTTGCACTAATTTTCACATGTATTCTCACACTTTAAAGTACAATGGGGAATGTTGAGCTCAGAATGCCACATGGATATTATTTCATAGATTAAAAACTATAAAAGAATAAATTATTATTACAACAGATCCTTGAAGCACACAGATAAAGCTACCGATAGAAATAACCTTTTGAATATCTTGCAAGGGGTGGAGTTACATTTTACAATATTTTTTTAGCTCACATTGCTTGAAATGCTGGCTTTAACTTAAATAAACAGTCCAGAAACATCACCAAATAGTTTGGACACAATAAAAAAATGAACATAAGGTAAATGCCTATGTCTGTCTGAAATTGCAGTGTGGAATGAGGATGGACAGATTTGCCTCATACTCATAAAACTCATTTTAATAATGTTAATTTGATGAGTGACATTTCATCACCTAATGTTATGAAACCGACTTGGGTGTTTCAAACGAAGAACCCCTCTTCGATTCCCTGCAAGCTTTCTGCCGTCATATTCTCTGCTGTGGCCTTTTCTCCAGCTCTGTTGTGCATCCTTCAAGTGGCTCCCATTGATGTTTTATCTTTGATATCCTTTACAGGACCCGCGGGTGCCACAGGGCTTAGGGGCCCCCCAAGGCAGACGGAGGGGCTCCTGGCGCGGAGCTGAAGGTCTTCAGGGTCCTGACAGCGTTGATGGAGGTGATTCTTGAGTGGCCTCTCGCAGTGTTCACTGGCGGCCACAGCGAGCTGCAGTGTTTGAAGTGATAGATCTTAAGGATATGAAACAAAAGTAGGGCTGGATTGAACTTCATGTGCCTACAGGGGAGGGAAGGTGGAGAGGCAAAGGGCGGAGGTGCTGGGTCACCCCTGTGCTGGAAGAAAAGAGCCTTTAATCTGAACATGTCTTGTAAGGTCAGGAAAAGTTCGCAGGATGAAAAAAGGTCAAGCAAAAGGTTATGCTGATTTATTTAGTGCCACATAGGGCAAGTGCTTCACCTGTACCCCTCTGACACTCCGCTGAATAAAAGAAGTGATAGTCACTGTTGGATTTTTCATGAAAAGATAGTATGCACACCAACACACCAAACTTCAGTGAAAGCATTCAGAAATACTTTAGCAAAAGTCAGATTTTTTTTTTGCTAATTAGTTTACGTAGGGTTAAAATATGCATTGTGTGATGGAGCCTGTTGAGATTAAACAATTTTTTTCTAGTAAAGCTGAAACCGCAAAGAAAGAGCAAATAATATTGGAAAAACTGCAAGTAACTAGCTTTATGATTTAACTTTTATTACAATATGTATTGTAATATAAATATATATTGTAATAATTAAATATATTTACACATGTGAATTACATTGAAAATTTGTGAATTGCATTTATTCTGTGAACTGTTTAAAGTTGTCTGAGAAGCACTAATCCTCAAAACCTTGACATGATTCCAACATCATGATGATGATTAGAGAAACGTCACATGGATATGGATAGGAGATGTTTTTGAAAGATGAAGATGAATTGAGATTAAATATGAAAACCGAAAAGCAACTGCAATGCTATCTTTCCTGAACAACACGGCTTATCTGTACTATCAATTAAATTATAAAGCTAAAAGCATATTTATCTGATAGTCATTTATGTCAGACTCTTTTTGAAAGCTCTATTTTGTCCTTTACACACAGATTCGATGTAGATTTAGGTTGACAAATATGATCGACTGAGCTAATAGTGTTAACGAACATATCCTTTTATGAAATGCTCAAATACTAAACGTAAAGGCTGAACAGTTTTTATTTTGTTACACAAAAATTCTTTTCAAACAGAGCGTAAGCATGATGAAAAAACTTACTGTGTTGGTTTTGCAATTCATTACTGCTCGATAGAGTAAAATATAGTTACCTTAATTTTATGCCACTCCAAATCTATCTTTAAAATTGTAATCTGAAGCTGTGGCTAAGCTATACTTGATATGTTACCATGGGTAAGTGAGCGCTGAAACACTAAATAAAAAGCAGGTGGATCGGCCCAGTTGACTGGCTTTTAACCCCTGAGTCAGGAAGCTCTACCCATCGCCCTGCCACCTACAAACCCCCATCTGTCTCTAAGGAGTCACTCCAGCACCCTCTCACCCTTTCCAAAACTATCAGCACTGGAAGAACACTCACATCCTACTCTAAAATATTTTGATACAGTCTTGACTTAATTGATCATGTCACTAATCAGACCACTCATTAACTGAGGATTTTTTTTAAGTATGTGGTATTAAATTGCATTGCATATTGAGCAATGTAGCTTTATTTATGAACAACAATTTATGTTCTTGCTTAGGTTGACATTCATAATTTCCTCTGATATTTTCTAGCTGGTTTTGAGGTAACATGATATTGAAGATGATATAGTGACCCTTTACAAGGTCCTCTTAGTTAAAGTTTGTATGTTATATGACAAGACCTAATTTGACAAATTTCAATCCAAAAGGGGTTCTGGATCTAAAGCTGCGTTCACACCAGAAACTTGAAACCATGTAGAACAACATTAAATAGATGCTACAAAATATCATCTAACTCTCTTTTTCAGCATCAGGTGAAATATGCTGTTTTCCATAACAGATGAGCTTTTTTCTCTCATTGGACTACTCTTGGAAATCTCTTCATAGTGTAAATCACACGACAGAAACCGCAATAGCTACCCCACTTTCTCTGCATAGATTAAAGTTTACATCTTTCCATTTAGTTAACCAAATAGTAAATCAATCGAAAACAACGCAGCCTCTTTCTTTGGTGTTCAGTAAGAAAACTAAATGTGCAATAAGAACCACAAAAAACTAAGTGTGCTTAATATCTAACAGGTACCTGCTAAACTTTGTTACAAAAACATCTTTTTCATTAACTTATTTCTTATTTTTCTTTATTATTTGGTTATTTATTAACACAAGTGTTCAATGCTGCATTGGCCTGATCAACAGCTTCTCCTCAGACTTTCTGCTGTAGCAGAAGAATGAGAAGCACTGTTGTTTTCTTCTTTTATGAGCTTTTTGTTAAGGAGTGAGTCTAAATCACAGACAGACACAGAGAGAGGATCATTTCTGCCAAACACTTTTTCACTGCTGCTGGTGGGCACTCACCAGCTCACTGTACCCCTGACCTTGGTTTGCATTTCTAGAGAAAAGAGATAGCCAAGATGGTGCTGTGTTCCTCTTCCTCCTTCGCCTCGGGCCTGCAGTGGGACATTCTGCGGGAATCCTTCAGTCGTCTCACCCAGGGCTCTGGTGCATATGTTCTGAAGGTGGCCGCCACAGTGACTCAAGCATGGTGGCAGATGGCAAGCTTCAGGCCTCTGCTGGTCAGACTGGTGTTCATTTCCCAACTTTTTTCTGCCTGAGTGTTTCAGAGGAAGGGCAGCAGTGCAGAAGAGCATCTTCTGCTGTTAAAAACAAAAAGACACCATATGATACTCAGGAGCGGACTGAAATAGACAATGAAAAGTACACTAATTGTAAATGTTAAATACAACTAAAAGCTTAGTGTAGTTGAATAAGGTCATAATTAACACATATTACATTGTTATCAAAAGTAAATAAATGTACACATTAAATGAATATATTAAAAAAGTTAAACATACATTTTAGACATTAAGCTTTTATTAAAGGTTGTTTGTGGTGGAGTTAATGTCATTTTCCATGACATGGAAAATGTTATACTCAAACCATATCAGATATAACTGAACAACAAAACAATACATTAAACAATAAAGCTAAACATTAATGAAAAAATCCAAATGTGTGGGACAAAGGACTGAAAAGACTAATAAAAGAAAAACTCTCACCAAACAAGGTACAACGAGTGATTACCAAACAACCAAAAGACTGCCAGTTTATGACCTGACAAAGACCACATGGCAGGTACAAACAATAAACAATCAACAAGGTCGGAAAAGACAAACACAAATAAATACAGAAAAAGTTGTGTACAAGACACTCTAGTAGGAAACTGCTGGCAAAAAAAACGGGATATACATTCTGAAACGCAATACAAAAATAAGAAAATGTAAATTCACACTAAGGTAGCGAACAACAAGCACCATTTATTATGAAATTATTTAAAACAAATTAACATTTAAAATGACTAAAACTGCAGAAAAAGAGGTAATATTACCATTAAACCATGCTATTATACCAATTATAATGCCATGCAATTTCTGTTGTCATATTATTCTGCCTGACATCTCAAATATGTGCATTAAATTGAATTTGATCTAGAAAGCATGTTTATTTTCGGTCAAATAAAAGTGCATGATCAGTTTTAAAGGACAGAGAGTTTATGATTATAGAATAATGTTAGAAATAAAAAGCTAGAATTGAGGCCACGTTAAATGACTGTGTGATGAGAATTTGTTTTAGAATTTTTTACTTACCCCACCGCACTGTGCTGTACTAAAAAATAACTTGCTTGCCATTTTAGCGAACTTTGCAGGTCATGTTTAAGTAAAATACGTATTAGCATGTCAGATTGGGGTGATTGTAGCTGTTGTCCCTCATCATTCCAAACAAATTATATTTGAAGATAATTGTATCATTCCCCTATTTTTTGCCCTTATTTAAACAATTAAGCAAGTAACTCTTTGAAATTGGCTTGATGGGTTGGAATTATGCTCCCCGATGTTGTGAAAGTCACTTACGAAACCAAGCGCTTTTGGGAAACGAGGCCCAAAATAAGTTTTTGACAGAGTGTAATTTAATGCATGCAAGGTGAGGTTGAGATGAGGGTGGAAACGAGGGATAAAGCGAGGGTGAGATAGGAAGAGATGAGCGGTGTGTGTCCTTGAGACAGATCTCCTCCTTATCCCACAGGAACCTGCCATCTCCTTGCCCATCCTCTGGAAGCACAGCGCTCTCTCACACACACACTTCCACATGCACTCTGCTGAACACACTCTTCCAGACAATTACCGTCCTTCCTCAAGATGCTCGCAGGTATAGGCCAGCTGCCACGTCTCACAAATCGAGCGTGCTGTTCAATGCTTTGGCAGAGGGTGACAGGGGACGGGTGCTCATCGTTTTTCTTCAGCCCTTCATCCGTTTTTCCTTAAAGTTGCATGGCGGAGGACAAAATGGACAGATGGGGAAGCCTCACTGTCCTGATGTTTGGGTTCTAATTATATTAGCTCAGGCCCTGCATGGATCAACGATGAATGTTTATCCAGCCACCAATTTATTATCATTTACTGAACACCTGTTTAGAAGAGTCAAAATAAAGAGAGACAGAGTGGGTCAGGGGCCAGATGAGGAGAAAGTGTGATGGGCCATTGATGCTGTCTAAAATAAAATCACATGGCTTTAAAGAGACTGAAGGAACTATTAGATACTACTTTTACTAAATATACTCTGATGAACACCTAGTATTGACACAAAAATTTTGGATAGAAGTTAATGCCTTATTACCAGCCAAAACTGAAGGATAAAATTTAGCATTTTAATAATTTACCTATTGAACCCCTTATCCAGGGACATTGAGTTAAAACAATTGTAAACAATATTACAGAAATCCAATGGTAAGAATCTTACAGTCTTTGAAATTCTTCTGTCATAGTTTGTACAATAAAAATACTTGAGATTGCTCGCCTTACTCATCCTTTTAACAATAAGCTGTAAACTGCTCCATATTCAACAAAGTATCCATTCAACAAACCTTCTTGAGTTTTCAGACTAAAGTTGACTCAATTTATTAATTTAAGTTGATAAATTAGCAAACTGTTGTTGACCGCCGCAGAGAACCTTTTCAGAAAGGCTAAATTAACAGGCTATATCAACATCTATATTTCTGACATGGTAGTAGGTGCTACATTTTGACCATATTTTTTAACTTGACATTTAGTTATTTTTTTAAATAATCTGTTTACATAGCTTTCCAGCCATAATATTTTATCTTGATGCCATCTTGTTAATCGTAATCTGTAAATAATTTGGAATACAAAACTCTAAAACTATAGTCAGGGCATAGTCAGTGCTGGCTGCTTTGTGGCATTTGGGGGCCTTCTTCATAAGAGTTTGTGAGTTCTCCCCATGCTTCCAAGGGACTATTGGTGCTTCTGCAGTCCAAATATAAGCTCAATTCCTGTGAAATGTTTCCCTGTCCTAGGTGTACACAAAATGGCCCAAAGTGAGCTGGCATTCCAGTGAAAAGAAAGTTCTTTCTCAAGTTTTGGATTTTTTTTTTAGCTATAGTCTTTTAAAGAATATTTGTTAGAGTAAATAACTTTTTGCAGTTCTGGTTTAAATCCAACATTTTTGTATGGATACTCAAAAAAATATTGCAGTGGATTGCCAGTTTTGTGATATCACAACAATTAAAAAAGCACATTAAAGTGGGTTGTGGACTTTCTCAAATGGCAAAAGGATTTCCTTAAATAATATTAAAATAAAAATTCCAGCCATCTAGCTGTCAAACAGAAGGAGACCAACACTGGATTGAATATTGTGAATGACGTACATGCATGATAGTTTATTCTAAACACATTGTATCCAATCCCACTGCAAAGGCATTGATTTCAGTTTAATTGTTGACATCATTTTTTTAAATGGAACAAAATGTGGTGCATTCTATCAGCATGACATTGAAGATTTAGCAACCATGAAATCTTCTGACCAGCTACTCCGGCTCAACAACGCCTGATCCTGTCTAATCATGGAAGCTAAGCAAGCCCGGGCTCGTTCAGTACCTGGATGTTCTTTAAATAGCTAATGGCAGGATAGTGAAAGGACAGAGCATGCAAGTACATGCAACATATAAGTAATGTTTATTTACACTGATTCACTTTGAGTCAATAATTTTTTCATGTGTTCGTTTTATGTGTTCACATAAAAGAAGATGTATGAGAAAACACATTGAACTTACAAGTAAATAAACATTATAAGACTGCATGCCATCCAGCCACAAATAGGCAACATTGCAGTACTTGTGAGATATTTGACAAAGTAGAATGAAAATGACTTCTCAAATCTTCTTGATGTCACAGACAGTACGAAAATTAAGTTTAACTTGCTCGTTAATAAACACAACTGATGCTCATTAACTCAACAGATTTCAACCTGAATTGTTTAAAAAACAACAGCTCATCAACAGCTTTTTTAACACTTGTTTTTGGAGCTATGCACCAGGAGATGTCTGACTTATAAAATTCCTTTTTTTAAATGAGACCCCAGAAGACTAATCACGATTCATAAGCTGGTAAATAAATGAGGGAGTGTTACATTATACTCAATATCCACTACTTTTCTTTCAAATTTGCTATTACCAACACATCAGGGAAGAGTTTAGTTATCATGTTGAGTTATTGACACATTTAGTCTCCGCAGCGAAATCTCACTTGGTGTTAAGCTTCCTTTTCACTTCTGTGCATCATCTCACTCTCTCTCTCTTTGTGCATCAGTCCATCTTTCACAACTTCATGTGCTCCCTTTTTGCTCTGGCTCACTCTCCCTCAAAGGTCAGGGCTCTGAGTGGGTCTTTTTGAAGCATGGCCTTCTGCGGAGCACAGGAGGGGGATCTCCACAGGGAAGAGGAACGCTTCGACACCCCTGGCTGTTGGCCCTGATGACTTTGGAAGACCCAAACAGGAACATTTAGTTCCTTAAATATTTTTAAATATTTATAAATTCCTTATATTTTATAAATAGTGATGGGAAAGTAAATTATTGTCACACATCAGTTTGTTACGCTATTACTGAGTAATCCAGTAGTGAAATGTATTATTCATGAACTAACTAGTTACATGCTCATTAATATTTAAGTCACAATGTCAAAAAGATTGCATTTATAATCTAACCTCCCAATATTTTTCCTTTTTTTTTTACTGCCAACAGATGACAGCTAGCTGGCCAGCCTAGAGAATTCCATAAAAATTTACCTGGCTGTGTTATATGAACCTGACATTATAGTCCTTCGTTCCCATCTAAGTGTCTTATGCTTAAATTTTAAGTACTAAAAAGTTTCATCCTCATCTTGGAACGCTTATGTCAGAGACATCTTTTCAAGATGGGACATTAACATGAACATGAATTTTTGTTTTACACGGGGATATTTAAAATGGAAAAAATAAATACAAATCCTAAACACATAAACACTTGCACACGCACACATTTTTACACCACTAATAACAGTCTTTTTGTTGTTGTCATAAATAATTACAATTTTACCAGAAACATAACCTTAACCCCTATCTCTTATTGTACTCCAGTTTACTCTCAAACTAAAAAACTGAACAATCTGCAAAGTGGGCTGAGGGGAAACATGTTAAAAAACAATTATCACACACTAGAGGTGAAGAACATGTTCAGTTGATCTTTTTGAGAATCACGCTCAATGGGGAAGCGAACAAGAGATAAATAATTGCGTTTGAATCCAGACACTAATGATGGCGTTATCTGTCAATGCTCTACAGAAGTACTTCAGGGACAGGCACATAAGAGAGGAAGGCTACAATTGTCCAGAAGTGTTCTTTGGTCAAAGCACCACTTTGGATCCACACCTACCAAGTATGTACAGTATGTGTTTGTGTGCACCACTGTGAACACATTTAGAACAATTGGAAGATGATCACAAAGCTCTTGGAAATCTCTGTCTCAACCCCTATTCTTTAGTAATTGCCTTTCAACGGTTGTATATTAAGAATCAAAAGAAAGAATGGCTTCTATTGTAAAAAATCCTCATTTCATTCAAGGTCCTGTCAAGATGCTGCACAATAATTCCTCTGAAGATGAAGATAACAAACATGGTCCTAATATCTTCAACCAGCACACAAATCCAACAAAATATCCTTAGCAGAGAATAATATCTTTAAGACTAAAGCACAATTATGCTTAAATCTTTGTCAAGGCTCCTTTACAAGAACAGTTTCACCCAACTTTGATAGCCCCCTTCCTGCATCCACTTTAGCTAGTCTTTAGCAGTGGGTGCAGAAAGGTCATGGGGTGAGGAGGGGCTTTGTGATTGGGGGAAACAGCAGTTGTGTTGCCATCCTGATGACTTAGTTTGAGTAGAAATCCTCTAATAAAAACATTGACCCATGTAATTGATTTTAATGGCAGCTCCGTGCCATCTTTCCCGCGCAGGCTGGACGCCGGCCAGATGCCATCAGCGCCGCCCCTGGGGGACCGGTGGAGGCTAGGGCGGAGGGAGGGCGCAGATGAGTGCCTGCCTCTGAAGTGGAGAGTAACAAGAATAGATTAGCGTGCTTGATAAACACGGCGCGCAGCATGCTCCAAAGACAGCCGAGGGTACAACTGACCTTTTTGTTCTCTGTCAGAGGCAGAGGAAGCAGCGAAGACAGGGTAGTGGGGACAAAAAAGACCAACCTCCCCAACCGTGAGACCCAACATCGTTTAGCCACCTTACAGCAACATCGTCTCCGAGGACTTTGGGATATGCCATGGTGACTTAACAGTATTAAACAGTCGCTGTTTGGGAGCTTCTATATGATTGTTTGCTAAAAAAGCACTTTGCATGGCATCATGGTCTTGGCTGCTGTTGGGTTTCCACCTCTATTATTCTTGGAGAGAGCTGACGCAGTTTGATCCAAGCAGCAGGCTTCAGGGGGTGGCTTTTATTTACACCACTTTCTCCTGGTTCTTCCAGTAACCTGGCAGCTTTTAGCCGAAGGGGAAGTAGTGCACGCCTGGAAAGGAGCGCTTGTTTTAAGTGCTTCACACTGTTTGTGCCTTTTGTTGACTGCTATCGCTTTCCATAGCTCTTGGCGGGGTGAAAAAGACACACTTAAATACACACTGAGCAAATGAAGGTTAAGGCTAGCATGAGCCTGACCGTGGGATAGTTTACATCTGCTAAGTACCCAGGGAGTGGCAGCCAACGATATTGACTCGATCTGGGGGAAAAGGCTCAGGTGCTGTCAGTCCTCATTGATTGGGTTGCATGCCTTACAAAGCATTGTAGACAAAGTTCCCTTGGCCAGATTTACACACCGATAACACTGCATTGTGCCCTCCACTGTCAAATACCACCTGAATGACTCCAAAAGTGGAACAAGAAGGTCAAGGTGAACATTCATTCAGTTCACCAGTGGATAATTTCGCAGGAGGTGAAGCGTGTGCATTTTGCTAAGTTTGCGAGTGCAACTTTGCTGCTTAATTTACCTTGCTTGATATCTGCCAGATGTACCCGAACAGAGATGAATTAGTGAGCACTTAATGCTCATCTTACAAATGAACGCATCTGTGTCACATTGAAAGTGAACGGCTGGCCTCCTCGACTAACCTTATCCCACTCTCTCTCTCTCTCTCCTTGTAAAACACATAAGCTTATGGGATTGAAGTTTCGGCGAGTGCTCACTCTGAACAATACCCACGTGGGCCTGGAGAAAAACTGTGCTTAATTGTATTAATTTACTGCATGGACTAACGAGAAACCAACTAGGGAAATGGCACATCAATGGCACTGCTATCTGACAGAAGGGGTTCTTCCTCAAGCCTGTGCTGGGCTACTAGGAGCCCCCCACCCCTCTCTCTCCCTCTCTCTCTCCTTATTCCGCTCCATTGCCCTTCTTTCCAGGCGCCTTGGGCTTAGCCAGATGTTGCTGAGAAAAAGCGTTGAACACTCCCTACATCAGGTGGCACTGCAGGTTGTTATTACCATACATTCACAAACACACACAATCTCACTTACAACCATGTGGGCATCGTCAAGCATTTCTGCCTGATGAGTGAGCCCAGATGAGCTGTCTAATTGGATGGCAAGTAACTGCCAGACAAGATTTCTTACAAGATTTCATACATCAGTGGATGAGATAATGAGTGAACTGAAGATGCTTGTCTAGCAGTAAAAGTAATGTGCAGAGAACTGGTGGGATGTACA
The DNA here is from genome assembly GCA_900490495.1 of Danionella dracula. NCBI lineage: Eukaryota > Metazoa > Chordata > Actinopteri > Cypriniformes > Danionidae > Danionella > Danionella dracula. The sequence continues at coordinate 3,226,423 of UELW01000067.1, read as the reverse complement.
GTATAGAGCACAGCGTCACAACGTAACCAAGGTTGTTTGTTTGTTCATCCTGTCCAAATAATCATTATGTATGAAAGCTAGTAAGAGTCTGCTGGGACCAATATTCAGAGCATTATTGGGTGAAAGGAAAAGGTTTGGTTAGTTCACTCACCACACAGGGGAATATGATTCAACACAACACGTACATGATATTATAGATAAAGTCTTTGGAATTTGGGAGGAGTCTAGAGCAAATGAAGTTTAGGGCTAGAATGTTGGTGAACACAGAGGTTTCCTTAGTGTTATCCAAAGACATTGGCGTATACAAAAGGATAACCAGTTCCACTACTAAAATTCGCGTGGCTTTTCCTGAAGACCCAAACCAGTAAAAAAATTAGAAAAACATACAAAAATTATTCACTTTCCTCCAGCGTGTTGAAGAATTGCACCAAACAAAATTGTCATGTCAGTTTCGCACCACTAGTATATAAGCTCATATTTTTTATTCATTCCCTGATGTTAAAAGTTCAAGGATTTCAGATAACACATATGTAATAGTAATGCAGACCAGAGAGTCTACCCATTTGGCATAAAAACTGACACTTCTAAAGCTTTTGTGACAGATCACAATGCATCAAATAAATAGCAGCTTGTTTGGAAGTCACATTTGCATTTTTGTTTGGCAATATAATTGTTTCTGATGCAAGTCTCAGATATTTAATGAACTCACAGAATTAGTGCTGAAAAAGAAAACCATTAGAGCTAAAGTTATTTGAAAGTTGAAAAAATTTAATGATCAATGTGGTAAATGTGATTTAACAAAAACAACAACTACTAAACATGTCATTTAGCAATTTAATATTAGAATGTGGCTGGTATATTTGTGGTTATTTGAACTCTAAATAGGGTTTGTGTTTGGTCTTAAATGTCTGGTTCTAACACTTTTGAAAGTCTAGTCTAAATAGCATCTTTACATACAAATGGCATCAAAAAGGTTCCCCTATGATCACAACCCAATGATGCCTTTTTGTGTTGTTGAGTAAAGGCCCACTATTTTTTTAAATAAATTGTAAGCAAAACGAATGCATCTTCACAGAGGTTTTTCTTCCACATTGTTACAAATCAAATTAAATGTTTAAATTAAATTTCTGGGTAATTTCTTAACATGTCCTCCTCATATACTACCATTATTGTAGAAATTGTTAAGCATTCCAACCCAGAAATGCCACCAAAATGGTCCCATGCACACCAGGCATAGTCTTCCCTTTTAATTTTGTAGATTCCTTCTTAAACTATATATTTTTTTATTTAAATTTAACAAAGCCTAAAGACCTGTGTATGCTAGATTATTTTATATAAACTTTAGGAAATACAGAACTACTTTAACACTGCTCGTCTACAAAGATGTTGATCACCAGTCGGTTCAATAACAACTCCCTCTTATCAATGTTTTGAAGATTTTGTCATTTCTTTTCAAGCTCTTTGTTAAAACTCATGAAATAAGCAACCTCACATACACCTTACCTTAGTCCTTTTTTGTAACACAAGTGTTACATTCATTTAGACATTAAAATACAGTTGTTAATGGCAAAGGGATTTGTTGGAATCAAACTGTATAAAAGTAAATTAAAATAGTGCTGGACTGACACAGGGTGACATTTGCAGTGCAGCATTCCCTAACTTATTAGACTACTGCACGGTCATTATCATAGAAGTGCTGGGCCAATTCATTTTCAAAGTGCACCAGATGTGCTCCGCAATTATTCCAGCAAGGACTGTGGTTTAGATGTGTGCTCTCACTGCCGGTCTTGTTGGAACTGCAAATGTCTTCCATTTGAATTCCTGGCTGACCTTATCTCATTTAGTTTTTTTTTTACACGTTCCATTTTGCATGCCATGTTTTTGAGTCTGTGCTGAGTTCGTCAAACTGTGAGGATATGTTTGAATTATTGCAGGGCATTTTGTACCATAAATACCTCAGATTCAACTGAAAGTGAAAAGCATTTAGATGCCTTTGGAGGACTACAGAGGCTCAACCTAAATGGAGTTTGTTTAAAAGTCATTTCCCACACTTTCTTGGTAAATGGAGCACCATACTACCCATAATCTTTGAAGCTGACAACTCCACTGACAGTCTTGGGTGCTTGGAACAGACATCAAATAAAATCTAAGTAGAACACTGATGCCCTCTGGCATGTGTCACCACTGGACACCTCTCTTGAGTGACACAGAAGGAAAAGAGGAGGTATCGCAGGTGAGGTTAAGAGTTCCTCGTCTTGGGCACTGACAATTGCTTGAAGCATGTGATACCTTTAAGAGGCTGAGACTCAGATGAGAATAGAAGACCTGTCATGGGTATTTGGAGATACTGTCACAGGAACGGATGCTCCAGTATGCCAGCATATATGCAAATGACAGAATTGCTGAAGTCCTTCACAGTTCAAAGCTAATGTGAGAAACAGTATGAAAATGTGAGAAAACAGTTAAATTTCCTTTGATTTGAAAATAATATTTAGAATAAGATAGTCTTGTAAACCTAAATCATTTCAACAAATCATGCATTTTTCTCATAATTAGGCCTCCAAATGAAAATGTATTTCATAAGAGGTAATATAAGGAGATATGCAACGATAAGATTACTGCTATCATATGTCGGACTCCACTGTCGATCTCTGTACAAACACATTAATGTTAGAACAATCAAAGTGTTTGACTGTTGACAGTTTACTGCTTTCCATTTTGAGACAGGAAGTAAAGTAAAAGAGATGGGCTTGATCAGAAAAGCTCCCGAAGGTAAGATGCAATCCTAAAGTCCATTCACATTGGACGATTGGGTAAATGGCTGTTGGCTGCCAAAATGTAATTGTTTTTAAGGACATTTATATGTTGGATGGACTATAGTCTTTTGGATAGAAAACACTAGTGGATGATAGTTTTGTAAAACTGAACTCAAAAGTAGGTCCTTGAAGATTAAAAGGGTTTCTTTTCAAAGCAGTGTATGTACATTTTCAGAAAATACACACACCATAAAGCTGAAAAGATTAGAGAGAGCTTAGAGGAAGGGTCATGCGTGCTTCTGAAAATTCTAATATTGGATTGTATCTATTTGTTATGTTCAAGAATACATGGTTTAGTAAAAAAAAAATTTACAGAAAATTTGAATAAAAGTATAGTTGTTTAAAGGTTTAAAAATAAACAGAGGCATATGAAATACTGCATGTCTGAGTTTTAAAAAGTACGGTTGTACATGAAAATGTACATTTTAATTTTGAGAGTTTGATTTTTTATCAGGGTTGTGGTGTTTAAAATTTGTTTAATTTACCCATCTTACATTATTTTCAGATCCTTTCTTCTTTTTGATACGTGGCAAGTTTTCAGTTTCACTTACATGAAGTAAGTTGAGAGATCCTTTACTTTAGATTTACTTTAGAATTTAGAAGTAATCAATTTAACAATTCGAAACACTTTTTGAGAACCACTTTTTAAAAGCAATCCATGTGATGCTGCTGAGCGGTGTGGAATCACAGGTTGTGATCTGTACTGCAGCATTGATAAGTGCTAGAAAAGGTCAAGATCTTATCTTGTACAGTTTTTCTCTTTCTGTGCAAATGCTTTTCTTTTCACTTCGCTCTTTGCTTCCAATTAACTGAGTAGGCGTTTTATCCCATAATTAGTATCTTAATTTCCTGTCTGAAGCCTCATTATCAATGCAGAAAATTCACCCACAGTAATAGCTTCTAGTACTTAATGATGCCATTATTCTTAATGATACTGTTTTTAGCTACAAAGGAATAATTACAGTTCACTTCTACTGGATATGCATAGAGAAAACGGTGTATATCTTTCCAGTGTGTGTGCGGGTGTGTTTTGGTTTGTTTTAAGATGGACACTTGTCTGTGATCATATTTTGCTGTCTTTCATGAAGTGTGGACAGCAGGAAAAAGAGTAAGATAGAGAGAATACTCAAATAATTTTCTCGCTGTCTCAGTCAAGCAGATAATGCATTCAGAAACATTTGCTAGATGAGCTCCCAGAGGTTTTTATTCAATAAAATGGACTGCGCGTACATTATGTGAAAGCTTGTTTACCACTTGCTTTCACTCATCTAAAATATCTCTGTTTAAACACACAGAGAGAACAAATTCAGTGACTCGACAAACACAGTTAACTACGCACAATTTGCTTAACCGAAATTTTTAAGTTGTTTAAAGAGATGCAAAAAAAAAAACAGGACCTTTCAAGTAAACAATATTTTAAATAGTATTAAAGGGAAAATTCAACATTAGACAATCTTTTGTAAATTTAGAATTGTGAGTGTGAAACAAGTTCTTGTTAATAATTTGTTATCATTATGGTTACAATTTAAAGATAATTAAAACTGTAATCATACAAAGGTGGATAAAGTGCTCAGAATAGCTTTTCTCAAAGTAATTAGCCAAAACTACAGGAGAAATGTCATTGGAGAGAAAACTACAGGAGAAATGTCATTGGAGAGAAAACTACAGGAGAAAAGGCCTGTCATTTCTGCTGCACCGTTTTGAGTATTTGTGGTTACCTTATTTGCATTTCCTTTGTCTTAACATTATACATTGTCTAGTCTTACTTTGTGTTTGTTTGTAGCACATGTTTGTCACCACCTGCCCTTTTTCAACCTGCTCCTTAGTGTTAAGTTGCTTCTCCTGTTTATCCCTTGTTATCCCAATATCCCTTGATTGTGTCTGCTTTTTATTCCTCTCTGTTTATTGTATTGGTCTGCTTCATTGAAAGTCACTTCTTGCCACCGTGTCTTTTGCTCTTCTTTCGTCAAATAATAGTGTATTATTAGTTCTGAAGTGCAGGGCGTCGTGGTGGTGCAGTACGTAGCACTGTTGTCTCATAGCAAGAAGGTCACCGTTTCGAGCCTCGGCTGGGTCAGTTGGCATTTCTGTGTGAGTTTGTATTGTCTCCTGTGTTTGAGTGGTTTTCCTCTGGGTGCTCCGGTTTCCAAAACAAGTCCAAAGACATGTGGTACAAGTTAATTGGGGAACAAAAGTGTCCATAGTTCCTTGTGATGGATTGCAACTGGAAGGGTATCCGCTGCATAAAACATATGCTTGAAGAGTTCGGTGGTTCATTCATTCCACTGTGCCGACCCCTGAAATGAATGGGAGCAAGTTGATTGGAAGATAGATGGATAGTTCTAAAGTTTTTGAGTCCAGTTTTAGTTCAGTAGACAAGTTTTCCCATTATGGATCTTTTGATTTCTTCTTCATTTTCTTGTTTATTATTTTAATAAACCTCTTTAAGTTGAATGGGTGTTCTGCATTTGGGCTTTGCTTTACTAAACACTTCCACCTGAAAAGAAAAGACTAGTATTTTGGGTATATGTTACGCTTCAGACAGCAAAGGAAAGAAGTATCTTCTGATTCTGAACATTTGTATTTGACCCTATATCTGCTCATTTATAGCTGTCTTTTATCATATGACAAATACATCAGTGAATTCCAATATCGTCTAAAATACACCTGTGCAGAGAACTAATGAAATTAACCTGATGGTAACAATCTCCACAATAGTCTAGACAAAAAAGTTTTCCATATAAGGCCTAACTTATACACAAGAAAAAAAACCCAATACCATTCTTTCTATATTGTTTGTAAACCAGCTGACTAACAACCAGAAAGATCTGATGTCATGTTAAGGTCAAGTATACGTTGCAAATCAGTTTGTAACTTTTCCAAATGTATTTTTTTCCTCTATTTTTGTCATTAATCTGTCATATTTGAAATAAACCTAGCATTAAATGTATGCACAGATAACATTTTTGTCTGTGGCAAACAAAAATCAGCAACATAAAATCCATATTATGCAACGTAAATAATATACATTTTTATGTACCTCACTGAAAGTCATAGTGTATGAAATGAAAAAAATTTACCTTTAGACCTCTCTTTCAAGATCTTTTCCATTTTGTTTACAGAAATTCAGGACAAAGGTTTAAAAAGTTTTTAAGAACATTTTATCCATATCAGCAATTTTCCACTATTAATTAACATTGGACCAGAACTAAATATTCTGTAAAAAGTGGAACTTTAGGTTCTTTGAAAAAGGTCCATTGTGCTGCAATTCTGGTCAGTGAAGAATATGCACAGACACATATTCAGTTTTTCTATAACAAATGATTTTTGCCTTGCTGGTTTGAGTTACACAGATCATTTGTTAGTTTAATTCCCACCACTTCCATCAACTGATGACTCAAAGTGCTTGAAAGTCTCCTATAGCGCCTCTCTGAATACACCTTTGTCTTTGGACAAGTCTAGGAGTCGTGCTTCTGTGCTCCAGCCTCGCTCTCGAAAGTCCCACTAAGCAGTTGTTTCAGTGTGTAGCATAGAAGACCACAACATCTATTCGTCTATCTGCTTTTTGAGGTCTCAAAGACTCATTTTGCAGTAGCAGAAAGGGCTTTGGAAGCTATTAAAACAGAGAACGTACGCTACACCACAGGCCATTTTAATGGGTCTTTGAGAGCCAGCATGTTACAATTGCTAATTGCAAGTGTGAAATAGCTTGTTGTGTTTTGTCATGTACACTGGTCCTGTCTTTGCATTGCAACCCTGGGGGCAAGACAAGTGGTTTGGAGTAAAAAAAAAAGCTTAACATCCTACCTTCTGATAAGACCACAGAGTCTCACTCAGTTACAAGCGGAGCATTGAAATAGTCACATTAGCCAGAATGGGTGATGCGCAAGCTTATGGGTAACAACCTTTCAGTCGGGCAAGAGAGTCTTTTGTTGAAAAAAGGACATTTGTTGCATGGTTAGTTGAAAAGATGCCAGAAACTGCCTTAGGTTGTTCCTCTCTTTTCTCACAACATGAAACAGCATTTTAAAAATGTAATTCAAATCTGGACAGAAGTTTGAATGCAAATGAGCAATGATGAATATGCATGGTTGTCATCTTATGGTTTTTCGAAAAACATGGGATTCTAAAGCAACTAAACAAAGGTCTTTGTTGAAGCTTCTCTCTGATACCTTGCCAGGGTAATTTCCATCTGTCTGCTCATGCTGAACTCTCTCTCTCTCTCTCTCTTTCCCCCCCTCTCTCTCTCTCTCACTCTCTCTCTCTCTCTTTCTCTCTCTCGTACTCCTGCACCCCACTCAGTTCTGGCATTAGAACCACAGGAAACAGTGTCCGTTCCTTTACACAATGAGACAGTCTGTTCACGTACCCAGTGCTAACACGGCGTGATGTGCTTGTTGGCTGATCAGAGACCAACTGACTCGCACCTGAGACCCCCCCCCCCTCCACCCACACCTCTCCTCCTGTCCTGTGAACACACTCTCACAAACTCCTTCTGTCCCACTAAATAATGCATCTCTTAGCCGACCTCACAGCCGCTCGCTGCTGCTGAACTTGGGCCCGGTCCTGGCTGTTCTAGTTTCCAGTGGAAAATGTGACCGCTCAGAGGATGTTCTTCTTTAACTTTAATGTTCTCTGTCATCTTTAACAAAAATAACAATCAGACTCGATGAGCATCCTGGGGATAAATTCAGGTGTAGATTTTAGTAGAACTTAATGAATTTTTGAAGTTAACAATAAAATATCAACAATTGATTGCAAAAGTTTAATTGAAGGAGTCATTTTTATTAAAATGTGGAGATGACAAAACTTAAGTTTTCGACATAACCCAGAGGAACATTGAAAAATCTTCAATCATAGCATTTTCACGTTTTTACTGTTTTTTTGAACAGTGAATTAAAAATGGAGTATTGAATATAATATTTGTAGTTCACATGAAATGTAAATTGGTTTTGTTTTAAAAATATTTAACACTAAATGTCAGTTAGTGTTTTTGGTGGGTTTGTGAATTTGAATATATTTCAATATTTTATTGACCTGTATTACTGTACTTATTATTAGCTAATTCAATTACATTAAACCAATGAGAATGTTCTGTTTTCTCTGATTTGACTTCATGATATTTCAATCTCAACTAGTGGTTGTGAAGAAGAAATGACAATATTTAACTTGCTTATTGTGAGCTTTAAAGAAATGTTGAGTTAGACAGTCTTTTTAATGTCACAGTTCACATATTCGCAAAAGTAAGGAAATGAGTAATGTTAATAATATTTAACAATACATTTCAAAAATATTGAGTGTGAGATAAACACTGACAACTTTAGTTTTAAATATAGAGGGACAAGCATGATTGAATAGGATACAGTATAGTATTGTTTGATAGACAATGCAGCCACACTTTTGGGGATAATAAAAGGTAATTTATAGTTGCTGGTTGTAAAAAACAAGCAAACTACAGCATATATTTTACATCATAAAAGATCTTTGTATAGTATTAAGCCTAATAACACTTCAGTGTTTTTTGTAATTGTTTTTACAATTAGTCTGAAAGGTTAGCTAGAATTTTTTGGACCATACAACTAAAGACACCACATGTGGAAGGTGTTGTTTTGACTTTGAAATTGTTGCTTTGAAACCTTTTAGTTTTTAATCTGTGCAGGTAGCTTGTAAAATTAACATGCATTCTTTGTTTTGCAACATTTTCCCAAGGAGGCCAGTTTTAACATTGTCATTGACATTGAAAGAAATTCAAGCACAATCAGCGCCTTAGTCTAAATCCTGCTCTGGTCTGCAAAGCCAGCTACCAGCTTTCATTTTCCAGTGTATCTTCCACTAAAGGGGTGAAGATTCATATGGATGAAAAAATTCAGAAAGATGAAGGAAAATACTATTCTCAGCTAAAATATTATGTCTTAGGCTGCTTTGCTGTCAAACATTCATAAATGCTTTCCCCCATCAATCTGTTTTGTTTAGGCGCAATATCTGTATGCATGAAACTTCTGAAATACAACATTCAGGTCCTTCATTTTCAGAAGCAGTTTGGTTTACTGGTTGAGCAGACATTTTTGGAGTAATCTTTAAAAGACAAATATTGGTAAAACATGGCATGGATGACAGTAGGATGTTTTCAAAGCTAAACCTTAAACAATTATAATTCTTAAAAAAATAAATAATAAATAATAATATATGTACACATACACATCAGAATTTTTAAGTAAAATCTAAGTTACTTGCTTGTTAATATGTTTAATTGTCTAAATGTTAGCAGCACGGGTTGCAGTACTTTGTGTAAAAACCGAATGTATTATCTCAGAAGCGATGTAGCTCTCAGGCAAACACTTGCACTTTCACTTTTGCTCTGAACTTCCTCAAGCCTGCTTAGTGATTTTCCCATGGTAAGATGTCTGTCCTGATTCCAACAGAGATTACACATCAACTACTTTATCTAAATTGAGTGATCTCAGTAAATGAATATTGTCACTCAGATTTTTCAAATCCTCCACATCTGCTTTTTCTTTGATCAAAATTCTCAGTAAAATGAAGAAGAATCTTAACAAGAGGGCGAGTGTACATTGTCCTAATTTCACTAAAACTAGTTTAATCATGAGACATGGAGACCATGGATTTTTCAATCATCTAAAAGAAGCACTTTTGGGATTGCTTGCAGTGATGAAATGACTTTGTTTCAGTGGTCAGAGACGCTTACAAAAATCTTCAAGTTGCGCTAAGGAGATAAACGTATGTCATTTTATTAAGTTGAAAGCATGATTTAAAAAAATATGGCTGGCCTTAAGCTGAAAAGCATGTTCAAATTGTGTGAGCATTTAATAAAGTCTCTGAGACATATGGCAGAGACTTACTAAGACATCAGAGGTCAAGGGGGAAAAGTGCTGCAAGGCTGAACTAGCAGTTAGAGCACTAATCTCTCAAATGACCCAGGAAATGACAAGCGGCGTCTGATTCTCAGACCATCCATATCTAATCTTTTGCTGCATGATGGACAATGTTCCAACTAATACACAGCATGTATGCTGTATAAAACACTCACATGACGATGGCTCATCATCCAAAACTGATTTAATTCCTGGTGAATACCTATTATATTCTTATTTTCACACTTTTCAATCATGCATTAATAAGTAACTGTTAAAGTACTAACTATTAATGCAAATGCTTTTTTTCCGTAATTATTTGTATCAATATATATATATATTGTTGTAATGCTATATATATATATATATATATATATATATATATATATATATATATATATATATATATATATATATATATATATATATATATATATATATATATATATATATACGTGTATGCGTGTGTGTGTGTGTGTGTGTGTGCCTGTGTCTGTGCATGCGAGAGATTTGTGTGTATAAAAAGTGATAATTAGTTATTTTACATGTCTGTTATGTACAAACTATTTGTCTTTTTTTTCACTAAATTTTATTATTTTTAATTTTACTAAATTCAAGTTACAGAAAATTGCAGTGTTGTTACATTCTTCAATAAATTACCTTTTACTCGAACAGAGGCAGATCAGAACAAACTGGTCCATTAAATCAGATCTTTAGGTCAAATGCATATGGGATGAGATTAGAATGTCATGAAAGAATTAAGAAACTGAATCCAAACAAATACTAAGCATTATGATTTCAACTTAACAGATTACTTTTTAACATAAAGTGTCCGTTCTTGAGGTGTAGTGCAAAAAGCCTCTCTTATCTCTTTGTTTTTGATCTACCTTGAATGCTTTAAACATTTTGAAAAATATGTTGCTATTTTATATGTAGATATGTGTAATATACACTCCGTTATATTTTTGTAAATACCAACACATTTTGTTGAAGGAATACTTTGTTAAAGTTACAAAAGTCCTACGGTACTCAAAGGAATAACTAAATGTAATACCATTTTGTAAAAATGAAAAGCAACTGAATGAAAGCTATGTTTTATTAAGGGTTGAAACTGGTGTAAGTTTCAGAAAAATCGAAATGCTAACTCTAAATATGAAAGACAATGAAAAATGCAAAAACAAGCTGATTGGCAAAATACACATTGCCAAAACAGTTAAGCATGATTTCCCCTTGCATGGATGTTTTGAGACAACCATATAAGTATTATCTACAAGTAAATAACCAACAAAGCACATTAAACATTAAAGCCATTTATTTTTTTTAGATTAACAGTATAATAAAACCTGTTTGACATCAGGACCATTAGAAAGATACATAGAGCCACAAGCAAAGAACAAATATTGAGCCTAATTCCTAATGTTTAAATCTTTCCAAAAGTGTAAAATAATAAGGTTGATCAGTTTTGCTTTCTGTAGCATACCTTTACCAGCAGGGGGAGACATGAGCTGCGTGTGCTGAAAAGAGCTTTGCTTTACGGCTCCACCCAGTTCTGTTATCCTCTCTCATCCCCTCTTTTCTCTGAGAAATAAAGAGATAGAGGGTTACAATCCTCATAAAGGGCTTCTCCCTTGCATAAGCGGAAGGGTGGGAATGTCACATCAGATAGGTCAAGTGCTAATTTTGTGTCAAAACAAGACACAGTTTAGAAGCACCAATAAATGCCAGCTTGAGAGCGGGGTGACTACCTGCCTTCGCCCTAAACTTTATCGCATAACCTGCAAATACTCTGCATGTCTTGATTTAGTTACACTTTGTGCCAATTCTCTGTCAGCAAATTTTATTATGGTACCTTGAAATGCAAGGAAGAGAAACCTACATTTAATTCTAAATTCTCTCAAGTTTAAGTCACCAGCAAGAAATGTATTGTAAGACTCGAGACGATATGATGATATCCCAGAACACTCATCAAAACACTGATGTTTTGTTGGAAGAATTCAGTGGAAGAATTGTTGTTGATGCTCTTGAACTGTTTGAGGCAGACTTTGGAGTTTGGCAGTGTGATGTGGAGTGCTGGTCCTGACGGTGTGTGTACATGTCTGATTATCTCTGTGTGTTTGAAGTGCTGATTCACACACGCCGATCCAGTCTATCGAGTAAGCAAACAGTGGTGTAGGGGGGCATTATCACTCTCTGCAGCAGGACACATTTTGGCAGGAAGACAGCAAGATGGCTTAACATTGTTCAGACTGTAAAACAAAGTCTCAAAACTTCACCTGAAAGGGAGAGATGACGGATTACAAGGGATACAAAGTCCGTTGGGTTGTTTTGCAGCAGATGTGGGGTCAGCTTCATCTAAGATCATTTCAGAAGAGCTTTTGTAATTGTACATGCCATATTATGATGACCTCCTGACAGAAGTCACATTTACACATTTTCTTAAGTAAATGTTTAGGGTTACCAGTACTTTTTGCGTATTTTTACTTTTAATCAAGTACATTTTTTGTGTTAAAAATCTGTACTTTTGCCTAATTAAATCTAATATATAACATATCTTACATTTAAACTGCGTTCTTCCATTACTAATATCATGAAATATATATATATATATATATATATATATATATATATATATTAATTTCAAGGTTTTTTGACAATAACAAGTCTCAAAAGATGTTTAAGAGGCTGATGTGTGAAAGATCATCTGTAGCCTCATGTTTAAAGTTCATTTACTCTCAAAATTGGAAACAAAAGCAGCTTTGGGATGCAGTTCAGGCTTTGTGCACCCAAAGTGATGGAGATCAATCTATTTATTCTCCATACTTGCTTTGTTGCTTTGTCAATTTAATGTATTTGAATCATGTCAGAGTTTAACGTGCTTTAGCTGTGATGAAAAAATTTCAACTAAAGATGCTTTCTCCTATGCTCACACGTGAACGCTGATCATGTCTGTTCTGCTAGACATAAACTTAAAAAAGTGCCTTGAAAAGTTATGGTCAGACCTAAATAAAAACTAACTACTTGAGTAGATTTTTACTCAATACTAGGTTTACTCTTACTTGAGTAAATATTTCCACAAGTACATTCACCTCTATCTCCTAAAAATAAAGTGACTTAATGGAAAAAATGTGCATTATAATGCATATGAAATGCATTACTGAGTTTAAAACCTCAACACAACAGTAGCATCAAATCTATCTATGCATGAGCATCACTCAAGAATGTGATTGGACAGACTGACAAGTATTTTTTATGCTGGGCTTGAAAGGTGCGTATTGTATGTAAACATCACTCCTGGAGTTCAGAAGTTTAGCAAAGTGAAGAGACAAATAGAGGCTTTAATTGATGTTGTTGTAATATTTTTTTAAATCTGTCACACTAGTGCTGTGTATTATCTCAACATATTAACATTTACACTCTAAAATACTGTGCTACCCGTACATAGCACCAAATCTGGGTCTTTGACTTGTAACCATTTTTGGTGGCATTTAGCATTAGTCCAAAAGGGGGCTATTTAGAACCCACCTTTCAAAAGTGCTATTTACAATAAACCATGTTTATTGGCCTACATGGAAAAGTGCTATATGACACCTCAAAAAAGCCAAAATAACCCCTGAAGAACCACAGAAATATATTTAACTATATGATTTTTTTGGACAGTTAATGGTTGGTCTTTGGCTCTAATTGTGGTTGGTTCTAAATTGCATCTTTAGAGACTGACACTAAAGGGCACCAAAAAATATTCTCTTATTTTTTGAGCCAAAGAACCAGATTTGGTGCTAGGGAACACTGTTTTTTAAGAGCTTATCAATATATTTCAAAACAAGAATATAACACAGGACAATATCATGTGTATTAATATAATTCATTTTGTAACAGTGTTGGATTTTTGAATCAGTGTAACGCTCTTCTGAGTCGATCACTTCCAGCTGCAGTCATTTCAGTGACAACATGCTGCTGTACAACCTTCAGGAGCAACTAAATCTAAGGTTTGACTAAATCTTTATTTGTGGATACAGAGAAAATATCACTATTTAAAAAAATGTTTTACGTTATACTATTATCTTATAAACTAAATTCACACACATAAAAAAAAAATTAAGACACAATTCACAAATCAAATGTAAAAAAGCAGCAACATCCCAGAACACCGAGGTCCAATGAGAATATTTACAACTGGAAGTAACGATTCTGTTTAGTGATTTGATGACATCATATTTTGGCACTTACTGTGCATTTCTGTCATGCAGGAATGGGATTCTATCTGTTTTTAATTCCATATATGAAGACAGCTTTTTTGTTTATTACATTTTATACATTTTTAAATTGTGACCTATACTTGTTTGATATTCTCCATATGGTTTAAACAAGGATGCTAATATGCTATAATGTTTTTTTTGTGGAACCCTATTTACTCATCAGAAAAAAAAAATAGATTTATTTATCCTTTTTGTTCATATGGATTAATCATACATATTCAGTATTAGCTTGTCTAACACAAAATGCTATTTATGGCACCACAAATCTTCATAGGATACAGCATAGGATGGGTAATGTTAGCAACCACAGGAGGAAAGGAGAAACGAATTCATTAAAAAATATTACACAGCAGACAATGTAGGTATGAAGGAGATAGACAGGGAACAACAGACCTGTAAAATGACAGATGACAGACCAGGAGAGAAAGGACAAATGAACTTAAAAGTGAAATGTGAAACACAGGGATTGGCTAACAAGGAAACGGGATAAGGAGGTGCAGGTGAAGAGTAGAAATGAAGGGCGTGAACACAAGGAAACAATCAGAGAACACATGGCTACATCAAACAAAAATAGATATGGAGAACTGAAACTGACTGAAAATATGGAGGATCACAGATAAACATCAAAATGAATTAAAAAACTTGAACTCAAAACATAAACAGACACTGACACGTAATTTCAGGTCCAAGATTTAGCTCTCTTTAAAAATAGCCTGACAAAATAAGTACGGCCGCCTGCCAATGAAGTAAAATAAAATGCACTGAATAAGTCAAGTTGCACATATGGATTATAGTGTATGGCTATGCACAACAAACAACCATTCGGTTTCTATGGTGAGAGACAGGTATGAAAGTGGGAGCAGCATTGTCTGTTTGTCAACTTACACATTTGTGATGTGGCAAATTTTATTAAACGTAAATCTTTTTTTCCATATATGGAAGTTGCTTGCTAGTGAGGAATTTGCTACTTACATTGACAGTCAATATATTAAGGAGACACAACATAAAGGGAGGCAACTTTTTATTTGGGAGGACTTCATTTTTAGGCTTTTTATTTGTATTTTTCGCTCAGGCTTGGACTCTAAAAACCCTGGTCTTTAGTGAGGGGTCATCTGTCGACCCTGCCTGGCCCTCAGGGGGAAGTTAATCTGCGCCACTCAACTCTTGTTCTTATCACCTAATCATTCCCTCACAGAAACACTTTACAGCAGATTCAGAGATCATAGTAATACACTGTACTTTCATAAAGCAGTTACAGTTTCTTCCACAACATCTTTGTAATATGGAGCATTACTGCATTTGGAGCATTAATAGAGTATCTTCCTATAACTCTGTAAAACGCATCGCAGTTGAAAACACAATAGACATTAACAATGCATCAATTTAACTGCTGTAGTTTGTAACAAAAAAAAAACATAACATAATGCCTTTTAATGAAATTAGTTTTTATTACAGATTCATTTATCAATCCAGCGGGTAACAATGTTAACTGTTATGTGTGAAAATTCATATTTGATTTTGATTTAAACCTCCTCTACCCTTTCTGTGATTACAGTAAACGAGCTTAAAGTTTGCCCCCTGGTTGAATCGGTTTCTTGTACATAAGCACGTCTTCGCCCACACTCCACAAGTATATAAGTTGTACTATATATTCTATACAAAAATAAATGTAATGTTGAAACTTTATTGTTCCTTTCTGAATAAAAAAGGTAAACCTATAAATGTTTGCGAAAGCTAAATTTTAATTTAACTCTAGAGAGAAGGACCAAAAAGACTAGGAGTCAATAAACTCTCTAGATGCTTTTCTCAGACAGTGACCACACAGGACAACAGATAGAGCTGAAATTGTCATAAAAGTGATCGTTCGTAAATATATAAAAGTCAAACAAAATAAAGCTTTGTTAACTCAAATGGCACTTTTTTAAAACCCAAAATGTATTATTCCCCTTTTTCTTGAGTCTTGAAATTAAAACCAGTGAGAAAAACACATGTCTCAGAATATAAAAAAGAGAAAAGCCTCCAGGTCGCTGTTCCTCTGCCGCTCTTTTGTGTTTCTATGAAGGATGAGAGAGTGTGTCTCACGTCTGAATATGAAATCAAAATGCATGTCTGTTTTGTTCCACTGACTGTCCACTTATCTGCACGTGGCGACCTGGAAGAGAGAGCTCGCAAACCAGAGCAATCCTGAAAAAGGTTCTATTATGAGTGAAAAGACTGTGGGGACTACGGGATGCATGAGGACAGTGTGTGATGCACACCTGACAGACTTGCATGACTTGAGAATGGAAAACATGTAAGTGAAGTTGAAATGGCCCCTGAGAAAAAAGCTGAACTCTGAGTAAAAAATGATTGCTTGTTTGGACTTTAAAATCCTCCAACTCCAAACGCCAGACTATAAATGAATCTTTATTCACAAAAATGTTATTTTATCAGAATGTATTTTAGGGAGCAAACCCTGCTGCTTCCTCTCAGATGTTTTCTGGTCCAGGACTTGCTGGATGCCTTCCCACTACCCAAAATCTTTCTTGAGGTTAACTCTGAATAGTCATCACAATTGAATAGACTTGTGATCTGTCCAATGTGTTACTTTTATTAGCTGGTAAAATGCTCACCCAGACAAATTTTTTGAAATTCTGAGAAAATACAAGTTTTCTTATTTACAGTCTCATGTTGCAGTTGTATTCTGTTGATTAAAGTATGACGTTTTTGATGATGTGTTTGTGTGTGCAACATATGTTCAAGGAAACTCTTTGTAGATTAATGGACTTTATTATAAAACATTATTATAAATGATTTCATAAGATAATATTTTTATGGCAACAAGTTTCAGCTGATTAATCTGCAATCATGAAACACCCAAAATGACTTCCTGAAATAGACAACTAATATTTTTTTGTTTGCACAACACATCACTCTGACACAGATTGACAGAACATTTAACTGAACTTACTTTGAATTTATTTTTTATTATTTTAATTTTAATTTTAAAAAATTCCATAAAAAATTCTTTAACAAAAATGGAGCCAACCAAATATAATTAATTACCTGAAGTTCACCTATAGAAAAAAATTGACGTAATGCAAACTTAAGTTAGTTAGATTTTTGTAGTGTTGAAGTAGCTTGTTTTGTGACACAGATTCAGTTTTGTTCAACTGTTGTTCGAGTTAAAGTTTGTTGTACAATAGCAATCATCTCAAATAGTTTCCTTGATTGTTTGTGTCTCTGCTCCTAAACTACTCTTGAACTGTTGAGAAATGAACAAATGAACCCTTAAATTAGCAGAATTGGCCCTTTTCATGATTTATAGGATTGTAGAATAGTTGTAGAATAGATTGAACAGATGCTATTACATCTCAAACTTCGTCTGAGAACTTTTATTTTTTACTTATTCAGTTCGACACTAGAGAAGGTAAGCTAGCACATAAATGTATGACTAAATGGCATGTGTCTGTCTAAATAGCATCTGTGTTGAGCTAGTAAACTTTTTCAAGCAACTCTGGCGAATTGTATTGATGTCTTAATTTACCTTTAAAAACAGCATTTGGTGTAGTGGGCGGTGCATACAGTAGGACTTCAAAGACCATATGGTCCTCTAATAAGGATTTGAATACAATGCAAGACACAGGTTCAGGCTTTTTTGGTTGACATTATCCTATGTAGAAAAATATATTTTATTAATAAATTCAGTGAAAAATCATGGACACTTTTCAAATTTATACAATTGCTTACTTTAACATTGAGAAAACAAAAACAGAAATATTTATATATATATATATATTTTACAGCCCTTTTTTTTACAGTTTTTTTTTACAGTGTATAGTATGCACTTATTTTTTCACTTGCCTCAGAAGTACATATCTAACATGACAAACAAATTATTAGTTTATAAAATAAATCACAGAAATCCCAAATGTTAGGATATAAGATATAGATAATGCTTACACTACAGCCTATATAAATATAAATCTATATAAATCTACTAGGGGTTTGGAATTATAGCTATCGTATTGGACATAAAAGAGCAAGTATTAAAAATATCATGGACTATCCAAAGATCCAGCACAAAAAAGAAAAGAAAAAAACATGTGTTAATTGTTTGTGATTATTCATGTGTTTAAGAACCAGGTCGATTAAAAAAAATGCAAATGTGCTTGTCCAGATGTGGCACATGAACAGATGAGAATTTGTCTAGGTGTGCTCTGTACATATGTGATCAGTCTCATGAGAGTTCATTCTGTCTTTTTGACTGTAAAATGACCATCTCTTTTGTGCCTTGGGTCACTTGTGATTGTCATACCCTGCTGGGCGCCTAATTGTCGAGTGACGCTAATCCCCAGAGAAACCTTCACAATGCTGTGAGAGGAAATATTACAGGATCATTAGCCTCATTAACATTAATACGTTCTATAGCAACACCAGCTTAATATTTGATTAATTTGTGACCCATGAAAAGTTAGCTGTTTTAACACGCTTAAAGGGACACATGAATCTTTTTTCCACTTTGGTTACAATTAATAAAATATTAAAGTCAACGTAATGTGTTCTGGAACTAATAAACTACAGCACACCACAAAAGGTCAAACCAAATATCTATTTGCTACTGTGACTGTCTGTTCAAGGTATCATTGGATCAATTTGTCTGTACAATTATTCTTGAAATTATATAAAAAGTGCTGAATAAATTAATGCATTATTTATTTATGAATGTATTTTGTTTATCATTTATTTCTGAGTTATTAAACACAAAACACCTGATCAACTGAATTCTGCACATGTTTATATGCAGAATAACAAGATTTATTAACAGCAAATAGCAGAAAATGTTTTGTAGATATAAAGGCACTCTTCTCTGTTCTCATGTAGAAGTACAAATCCACTGCATCAGTTGGAGATTA
The DNA here is from genome assembly GCA_900490495.1 of Danionella dracula. Taxonomy (NCBI): domain Eukaryota; kingdom Metazoa; phylum Chordata; class Actinopteri; order Cypriniformes; family Danionidae; genus Danionella; species Danionella dracula. The sequence goes on along the minus strand of UELW01000067.1, from coordinate 3,207,584 downwards.
AGCTGAGTAGTAGCTGGAGGGTCACTTTTTGAGACGCATAAATCAAACCGATAATACTTCTCCGAGAAGTGCTGCGTTCTTATTCCTCTCCACAGTCTTAAAAGAGCAAAGGGGAACTCCTTCATGCATGAAAGGAGAAGAGCCGAACAATCATCACAAAAGCACTTCATGAACACTTCTCAAATTTCCCTCTTTCAATTACCCAGAACTTCCTTTATAACTCAGCTCTGCTCGCGACAATGAAAAACGACTTTCTCCATGTCCTGAGCGTAATAGCCTGCGGCATCAAGGCATGTTCAAAGTTCCACTGAAGTCTTCCTTCAGATTTCACTGCCTCTCATCCTCCTTAGAACAAAAACACACACTTCAAACATGACAGAGATGCTTTTGAGTCAGCAGATAAACAACAGGTTCAAACGTGCTCCAGGCTGTATTATTTGTAGACACTGTTATGTTCTATGTTTGCTATTTTATGGTTTAACAGCATCAGCAGATGTCACTTTGGGAGAAAGACACACCCAGCAGTTTCCTGGGAAAGGATGACACCTGTCTTTGGGAATCAGATGGGACAGAACTATACACAGCTATTAAAAATAAGTGTCACATGACAGATTTTATCAATTAAAAAAGGAAAAAAATTAATAATCCTGTGAGTTTGAAAAAGGTTTTCAAAGCTATAAAGGCTATTCCCAAAGAAAAACGCATTAAAGTTGGCTATCACCATTCTTTTTCTGAACATAGGACTTGTGTGTTTAAAGATGCAACTTTTCTAACGCCTACAAATGCTTTAGCAGACATTTTTGTCCAAAGCGACTTACAGTAGGGGAGATACATTTAGCAATTTGTTACACAGTCAAAGTCTAACTCAGTTCACTCGTAGTAGAAGTTGTATCAACTGATCAATAAACCAAAGCAGGAAGAAAATAAAGAGAAAAGAGGAAAAATAATTTATTTATTTTCATAGTAAGTGTTTCTTGAAAAGAAACATCTTCAGTAACTTTTTGAAAGCTGTTAATGTTGCTGCTTTCCCGACTGGATCAGGAGTTTGTTCCACCAGCCAGGGACAGTGACAGAGAAGGTTCTACTAAGAGATTCTCTTAGACACGAGTTGCTGTTCCTTCTCTGAGCACAGGCTTCTGGAGGGCATGTAAAGTATGAGTGTATGAGCGTGTGGAGGTAAACAGGCTGATTTGAAGATAGTTTTGTTAGCCAGCATCAGTGATTTGAACTTAACGTGAGCTGCAATGAGAAGCCAGTGAAGAGTGATGAAGAGGGGAGTAACATGAGCTCACTTTGGCTCCTTCAAGATAAGACGAGCTGCAGAGTTCTTGATCATCTGCAGAGGTTTAAGTGCTTATAAAGCATTATTTCATTAACCTTAATTAAATGAAGTTACCTGCTGTTCTAAAAGTGTGTTTGCGACACTTTTTTTAGTCTTGCAAAAATACACAAACATTTAAAAGCAGATCCTCTTTCGTGTTCCACTGTACATATTGCTCAGAAACTGTGTAAGGTTGAGTAAAGGTGACTGAATGTTCATTTTTCTGCTAGACTACTACTTTAAATATCTAATTAAAATAGCAAGTAAGGACAGGCTACCCTTGAATATTGCAGGCTTTGCCAGGTCATTACTTTCTCTTTGGGTTAAAAAGGCAACGGCTGGATGGCTCTTTAGTAACCTTGGCTGGACGAGAACTGTTTGTCGCTCCCTGAGGTAAAGGCGATTTCAACGTATCATCCCAAGCTCCTCGCTGGCCTTCTCGCTGCCAGAGCTCCAGCTCACTCACTCACTGCAGGCCATTGTGTTCTCAGTACATTCCCCTGAAGAAGAAAAAACACTCACAGCAAAGGAAAAACAATAATGGACAAAAAAGCCCACACCGAGGGCCATCTGCTCTCCCCGGAAGCCCTGGATCTGACCTCCTTGTCACTCTCACTGTCCATCCCTTCTCCCTAAATGCTTGTGCGAGATGGGAGAGCCCAGCGGCACCAGGCCAGGGGAGGCTCGTCCTCTCACCTTGAGAGAGCCCAAGCAGACCTGACAAACTCCAGGACTCAGTTTCACCTCTGCCAAATAAAATGCTGCGAGGAGCAGTGAGGAAAATTGAGACGGGAAAAAAGAAAGAGACACAATAGAGGGTGCAATCAGGAGTGGCGTGAGGGGGCTGGGTGGCATTGTGTTGTGCTTTTATTACTAAGGCTACTTCTGTTTTGCCACATTAAAGCAGTTATGTTGTAACAAAGAAGAAGAGGAACTTATTAGGAATTCTTTAGAGGCGTCGTTTCTTTTCTTTTCAGTCGTTGGTCGTGTGGGAATTAATTTGCAGTATAATAGGTCACGCAGATGGTGGCAACCAATCTATCACATGATGATTGACGCTTTAAAAAAATGCTACATTTGAACAGACTATTAACCTCAATATTAGTTAGCATTTACTCATTTTTGAGTGGGTTAAAATAAATTAATAATAATATAAATAGGTCAGTTTTGACCTGTCATATGTTGTTTTATTTGTATGAAGATTCATATATGAAGTAAAAACTAAACAAAAAATTCTAAACACAATTTCTATTAAAAACAAAGCAAACCATTGTTTTATTTACTTTTGTTTTAGGACTTTTCATTGATTAAAAACCAAGTAAAAAAAACAAATGCACAAATGCAAAAGTTTCACTTCATTTGTCAGAGATGGTTTTTTTGAAAAAAACTTTCATGCCTAGAGGTTCAGTAACTTACTAAATACTGTAGCAATTAAAGTTGTTTTGTTTATCCTTATTTTTTTGTTTTTTTATTACTTGTTAAGATCAATAATTAAAACTAATTGTTAGGTGCTATAAAATGAATTCCCTAATTTCACATACTAAGTTTAGTACCTATTTTTAATCAAAGAGATTGAGAGCATATGGAGATGCAACACATCATAGACGAAGGGAAGGAGAGAAAAAAAACCCTCAAAAAGTCCCACAGTTAAAGAGTTTTCCTAAACCAAACATGGGGTGGTTACAGGGACACAATAAAAGAATAATATGCAAAATGTCAAAGTGTCTCAGCTCAAGGAAAAAAACATTCAGAGATGGACTCAAGGAGAGTCCATCTCCTAATCAAAAGTGACCAAGGAATGAGAATTTATGGTTACACAGAGTGTAAACAGACACATTAATAAATACATTTGATAAATCCTCCATTTAGTTCTTACTTCATATGGAATTATGAAATCACATTTACTCTAATGATATTTGTTATATATTCTAATAATTATAAATATATCATTTGGTCAATTTTAATTACTATCACAGTGAAAGGGAAAGAGGAAGAAGTAGTCGAGAATAAACGGAAAAAAAATGGGCAAACATTTGTTTCAGATGTTATTACAGCAATTTCAATGACGTAATAACAACCTGATCAAATCAATTCAACTAAGCGACTATATGCTCCATCTACTGAAAGCTCACTTATGTGCAGGTTCATTTAAGATATAACTCCAAAGATAAATCTAAATATGATTAGCAAATTAGGGTTATTGTGAAGCTGTAGTAGAAAATCAATAGCGTTATAACAACATTAACGCAATATAATATAAGTGTTTCTTGACCAGGAAATCAATCCTTCATTCATGTAAATGCAGCTGTGTTGCTAGTGGATGCAGATGTTATTATCTGCTATACAATTGGACGATAGAACCTACTGGACAGTCTCAGGACACAAACAATATCAACGTGGTTAACCATGACAGATAAAAGCCATAGAATAGTATGATGGCTTCTAACATTGCTGAGAAAAAAACATTATTATATAATTATAAAAAATTAAGTTTGTACATCTATAAATAGTGCCTCATAAAACAATACAAAACCATTTTCTCCACAAACGTGTTTCACACACAAACTGAACAAAATAAACAAATATTTGCTTACTCTCGCTTCTCGGCTAACAAAAACATTCTCAGATAGTGTCTTAGCACAAAATAATGAGCCCAGGTATAGAGGCAAAGTAAGATTAAAAGATAAAGAGAAAGCGTGAGGTCAGTTCCCATCAATCTGCTCTGTCTGTGTTTATTTAAAAGGGAAACCCAGACTAGAACAACACTCTGTCATTACCGAGTTTCCTGTTGCTTCATGGAACCATTTGAGTGATATGACATCTGTTCCCTCACTGAGCAGATAACAGCACTACACGTCTTGTTTTCAGGTACTGGAGGATCATGGGAGGTTAGGAAAAAGTCTGTATTATGGTTAATACTGTTCTTCAGCAAATTTCAGCACATTTATTTCCAGTGTAGATCTTGTCAACGTTATGATATCTCTCCATAATTCCCATTCAATCCTATTTCCTTTCGTTTTATTTTTACTTAAAAATTATACAGTAGTGTAATGGATAATTAGGATAAAAAATGTACAGATGTGAGGAGGGCACTGAAATTTCACCTCTCGATTAGATGGATGAGTTTGAAATATTATTACATTTCAGTAAAGCAGGTGTTTTTCTGTCCCTGATTTACATCTGTTCATTAAATCCAAATACTGTACCCTGCATCGAGCATCAGCACCCTATGAGAAAATAGCTCACCAGTCTGATTTCTGGACAGTAGAATATTAAACCGAAACCAACTGAAGAGACCACATGGACACTGTACATCAAATATTTTCAGAATTAACATTATTTGTTGTTATCAAACCTGTTGTTACTGGCACTGAGAATTACTCATTTGTCCTTATATGCAATTATACAGGATGACAAAAAAAAGAATACCACAACTTTGAAAATCAAGAACTCTGAAAAAAAGAAAAGGAGATTTTTAATTACTCTACAGTTTTTTAAGTACTCTACAAATGTATTAATTAACCATGGTTCTATTGTGTTTTTTTATTGAGTACAGAAGTTGTGGTATTCTTATTGAATCGCAAAGTACTATAGACAACAAAAATTTAACACAAAACATTGATTTTGCACATATTTTACTGAAATAAGGATTTCCCAATGTATATATATATATATATATATATATATATATATATATATATATATATATATATTAATGAATGAATAATGATTTTACTATTATCTTCTTTTTTGTTGCTTATACTGTTACCAATGATCTATTGTGAAAACTATCAATAGGCAGAGTTTTGATAAGATGTTTATCGTGTAATTAAGAATGATAAAAACTACAAAATTGAGCTACTGATTTATTGATACACAAAATAACAACCTTATTGCCATGCAACGTTACATTTATTCAACACCCAGCAGCGTTATATATTGTTATTTTCTCCCGTATATGACTTAAAAAAAACATACTCTATTCAAATACCATTATTGAATTAGCTTATTATAAACTAATTATTGCATGAACGTCAAGCAAAATGAACTTTCTCATATGCATAACAACCTCATGCATGTGTTAAAAAGCTTCACCAATATTTGTTTTGTCAATATCCAGCAGCATCCATCTTATGCTCAACTTTGATGGCCATTTATCCAATTATTGTGTCCATAATGGCTTTTCATCAGCTCATCTCTCCTTCCCACCAATGCGCCTTAGCCATTTACCTTTCCTGGAAATGTCAGGTTGTGTCAGGTTGTTGGCAAATGTTGCTGCAATTATCTTGACTACCAGGATTCCTTAGGGAGGGAGCTGATTGGTGATAATTTGCCGGTGTGTGCGGTAGTCCTTATGGCATATCTGTAAGATGGAGATGTAACGGAAATTTGAGGAGGATAATTCATTTCAACTCAAGTCAAAAAAGAAAATGCTTTTTTATCAGGAAACTGCTTGTTTACTCACATCACAACTTCCAAAAAGTAAGTTGAAAGCATTTAAAATAGAAAAAAAGTTTCCCCAGAGAAGCCACAAAGACAATTTGCCAACGGCTGCCCCTTAGCGCCATCTTCCACATTTATCACTTGGACACAATTGAATGGTTTAGACTGAAGCTTGGGCACCATTCCCCGTCTGAACACTTCTCAGAGAAGATGGACACACCATGAACTAAAGCTGAGGTAAAGCAGAAGTGTGAAAAAACTCTTTTTCCAAGGCACTCCTTTCCACTTAGCTTATACTTGAAGGCAACACCAGGTGTCTCTGCTCTCTGTTGGCACCTTTTCTTTTCAACCAAACCAAAATAAAAAAAGAAGGAAAACAGCCACTCAACCTTTGCAACACCTCCTCCCCCAACCCCAGGCAAAATGTATCCATCTGATTCTCGCTGCTTCTTCCTTCACATGAGGAAGAAGTGCCAAGTGCAGCTAATGTGCTGCTGGAAGCATAGAGCATTTGTGACACTCCTCAGCGCAAACGTACAGCTGGCATTCTCACAGACAGGTGGCCTGGCAACCAACTCCTTCCAAAAAAGAAGAGAAGAGAGAGAGAGAGAGAGAGAGAGAGAGAGAGAGAGAGAGAGCGAGAGAGAGAGAGAGAGAGAGAGAGGTAGAGAGAGAGAGACATGGCGTTCCTTCTGTCTTGTGGCACTAGGGTTGTTTTAAAGAGTATCTACCTTTCTGAGGGAGTTGCATTGTGATTGCTGAACATATGTGTTACATATGTTCAAAACAGAAGAAAGATTAAAAAAACAATCGACTGAAACCAGATAATTAGTCAATTGGCCACTGCCTGGGCTTTTAACATTAAACTAATAACAGCGGAGTTTCCTCAGCTTAATATCCTTATTATTTTTAATCCGAAAATGGGAAACGGTTAATAAGAAACATATTCAAATAAGGATTTTTTTTTTACTTTTATAGAAATAGGTTTGATGTTGTGAAGGTTTATGCTACCACATTAAAAACATGCTGACAAATCATTATTAAACATTTTAAATTACACTACATATATTTTATTATTATTAACATTTGCTTGTAGCATTAAATCATGAATAAAGCTGTGGTTTGATATTTTTCAAATAGCTTGGTCGAAGCTGAACAAAAATAAACTTGTAGCCATCTGACAGGAATTATTGATAAGAAGCTATAATCTACCAAATCTTTTTTGTGTGTTTCAAAAGTCATCAGTGGACCCTAAAGATTGCATACAGCACCTGAATTCAAGTAAAACAAAATTCATATATGAATTCAGTTACGCTGGAGTTACAGTTACTGTAGGCCATCAACCTCTTATTTAAAATAACTGGAGCATGGCAATTGTCAAGAGGAAGTTTTTTCTTAAACTGGGGAGTGCCAACTTAGTAGGCCAAATTATTTGAAAGACAAAAAAACAAACAAAAGGAAATAAGTATTTGATGCAGTGGTGACGTTTTTTCCAGTGCTGTCTATAGATTTTGTAAGAATAAAACGTAATTTTTGCTCAAGTATAGAGTATATGAGATGTCTCTGACATGCTATTCAAGTCTACATAACCACGCAATGGCTCTTGAGTGAGGCTTAATGTGCACCTCCTTGAATTGAAAGGCTTGTGGCGCAGCAGATGTAGGCATTGAGGTTTTATGATTGGTCTGAGTGGTGTGGAACCCTAATTCAGCATTCATCTCAGCATTTTGTTTTAGCCATATTGGCTCCACACCCCTTAGACCCTTCAGAGACCATAAAAAACTCTGTACTGTTTTTCTACATTGATAAGTTCTTACTTTAACACAATGCATCCAGATTCAAGAGTTCATTTACATAGAATTAGCCCAGTTTCGCAAGTGTAATTGGAAAGCGTAAAGAAGCTTTCTGGGTGAGGAAGGCGACTCAGGGTGAGAAATTGCATTTCCTGAAATTCAATTTCAATTGTCATTGTTTTAAAGACAGAGAAACCCATGAGCAAAGACCATTGCACAGTAAACATTAACCCAGAGGATTTTTAGACAGCAGTGGAAAAACAAAGTTCAAAACAAACTAGCACTTAAACATTGCACATAAGCAGTGTATTGCAGACTTTTAAAAATTGGCACCTGAACTAGGCAGTCTACTGCAGCCTAAACACAGGTGGAGCACATCTAGTGTAAATGCTTTTGATGACACCTGTCTATGTGTAGAGTCATCCCAGCAGGGAATTCACAACCTCCACATTCAACCATAAATTGGGCTTAAAAGACATGCATATATAATTTATAAAAATTGATTGTTATTGATTAGATGATTTCCACTTATTTCCACTGAAAACAGACACTGTTGAACATGTTAAGGTACACAGGACTGGGCTGGATTTAAAAATGGATTATAAAGTGGGGAAGAGATCTATTGTAGAAAAGCTAATACAGGTGTGATATGATCATATTTCATTCTCCCCATTATCATTCTTACAGCATCTTGGATGCCAATTAAAATTATTTCCGAATTAGAAATACCTATTTTGTTTCTCCACGAATATGAATTGTTGAAACCTAAAAGACATGATTTTTAAACGATTGTAAATAATTGAGATGGAGACATTTGAATTAATTATTGTACAATGAACACTTATCAGTGCTCATTTCATAAAATGTATGAATAAACCATTGTTTTTTATTCATTTATCTCAGCTTATCTTGTTCCCCCATTAGACCTAACATCTTCTTTTGGAGAATTAATTTGGCCCAAGCAGTTTTAAATGAAAGATGACTAGAGGAAATTAAATTCTAAAGTGCCTAAAGGATATGTGGAGACTGTTTATGAAGACAGACAAAGGATACACATCTTGGCTCTCTGCTTTGCTGTAGCACTTTCCAGACAGTGCTGCCAAAGTGGGCAGTGCCAACACTTTGTGCCTGCTCTGCCTTCTCCTCCATCTGCTGGGGCAAAAGGCGTGAGAGGGTCAGTGTCCCCAACTCTCTTCTTCTTGTGTCTCAGCTTGCAGCGCTTGTGGAAACACTTAATACAGACTGCAAAAGGCTAATGCTCATGTTCAGCATGTTGTTAATTTTCACATATCTTCTAACCAGTCCCCCAGTAATAAGATATTTAAACTGCTGTGAATAAGATATTTAAACTGCTTTTGTGTTTGATTTGCTGTGATCGCTTCAAGGAGCTATCATCTCCCCTTAGACGCAGACAGTCAAACAAACATTTACAGAGTCTTGTTTCCATCTCCTTAAGAAGAGTCTCAGCTAGCCTAAAGCGATCTTAACTACCTCTGGGAATCGCTCATACACACAGCACAGCGTGTGTAACAGCCCAGAAAATCACTTAGGAGATTTCTTCACTCCTCAGCACTGATTATGTGGTTTATACCTTTTCTTCATTCAGCTGTGAGAAATGGAAGTCTTTAGTTTTGTGTCTAAAACTCGATTTAATCAACTCGTACTGTCAATGAAATTATGTTACTGGGAAAAAAAGGTGATCGATCTAAAAGCTTCTCAAGCCTGAGATCATGCATGAAAGAATGGTTCAATTAGAGTTATTTATGGTTCAGGAAATAAAGATTGGCAGAAAACCTGGTTAGCTCAGGATAACAGACATTTTATGGTAGGTTCCCATGAAAAATCTATACATCTAAAATTTTCCAGGATCCTTAAAAATGTTGATGAAAAAATTTAAAACATTGCATTTAGCTTTTATTTTCATTCAAAACAGTTTTACACTGATGTAGAACTATATCTTTACAGATATTTTTGTTTTGTACAGGCTCATGTTTGTATTATGGAGTAAAACATGTGTTATTACTATTTAAATTATTAATGAATTATATTGTCTTTTCATGACAAAATATTTGACATTTTTTTAAAGAATTAGCATTATTGTGTATATTGTGTAGAAATAAAACTATATAGCAATTTGTCTCATATAGAACATTTTGTGAATGCAATTCGAATATTAGTATATATAAACATATTTGCTGGTTTTGAAATTAAGCCTTGTTGAGTCAATAAAAAAAAAATATATATAAAAAAATATTTTGTAACTACAGAATAGCGCACTTCATTTATTAACCAAAAACACAATTTGGAAGGAAAGGTTGTTTTATATAATTTCAAATACTTGGACCTCCTGCATGTAACAAAATTGAAAGTAAGTTGTATGAAATATTTTATGTTTGTATTTCAAATGTTATTTTAGACCAGAGCACCAAATACCTGAGCCGAAGATCCTGAAAACTTCAATGATTGTCAGGAAATTATCTTTTTTGACTGTAGTAAAACTGACAAATTGAAGAAAAAAAAAGGGAACAAATGTTTTGAAGTGCTTCCATGTCCTTTCCTGGGGCACAAGTCATATTGTTATTCAACACATTCTCTGGACGAATGTAGTTGTATTGAAGCTTCAGCAGGGTTTCTTACACAAATGCGAGGTCTCAGAGGTGCCAAAGGCTACAAGAGTAACGAGCAGGGCAGATTAGAGTCTTTCTCCAGCTCCGCTCCAGGCTGACCAGTCAACTGTCACCGCGCTAACACGACCTGTCGCTGCTCTCAGCGTCTCTATACACTTCCCTTCCTGTCAGACACTGTTTAATACAAACAATTAGCATGGGGGGCTAACGGCTAGGACTCATTTTTGCAGTCGCTGCCTGGAGTCACTCTACTCCTTGTCAGAGCATCTAACTACAAGGTAGTGTTACAGCTCTGTACTGCAGTTTGATATTGATATGTCTGTTGTGTTATATGCTGAATTAAAAAAAAAAGCATTTATGTTTTGTATAAGACATAAAATAGAGTTCTCAATATGAAACTTAATGAAAGGACAGTAGAAATAAGTCTTTTTTTCAGTTTTCACTATTAACCTAAATGTATTCCTTAGGACCAAATAACATACAATGTAACAATATGAGGTCTAATTTAGACAATATGCAGTCTAATTTAATGTGTTCAGTCTTCATTTATACACATTAAACCACTGAGCACAGCCTTGAAAAGCTGCTCTTTCAAATTAAAATTTGAGAAGCTGAATTCCTCAAAAGCGGCAAGAATTAAGACAGAACAAATGAAGCCTTGCAGAGAATATTCCAGGCATGCTTCTCAAAGCGGGCAGAATTATGAACGGCCTCTTGGTAATTAAAATCTTGCATCCCCCAAGGAGCAGGCATTTAACTAATGAAAGCTGTGTTCAAATGAAAGTAGGACTCTCATTAACAAGCATTAGAATGATCTCAAAAGAGTCAAGCGTAGGGTGAAAGCACGTCATCAAAACAGCCTTTGCTTCAAAGACTGAGGAATATATTGTAATAAAGCCAAGATCCTTGCCTAAACAAGTTTCAAGGCCAGTAAAACACAATTATAATTGCTGCTTGGAGGGAATCATAGTAATATACAAATCTTAATTAAAAGACTTCTGTCATTATGTGTGTACATGCCTATTTTTGCCACACAAGAAGTGAAACCATTTCCCCTCCCAAATATTTAAAGCTTCACACAGCTGGATAGTATGCTAATATCTGTTTGAAATATTTTTGTGGATGTGTTGAAAATGTCTTTTAATATATCCCTTTTAATCTTTTAATATATCCCTTTTTAAATATGCACTTTTAAATATGCATTTAAGAGGGCAAGTTCACACAACCATCTACCCAGTAGCCCAGCTGGTTTGTGAATGTGACTACAAGGTGACCAAGTGGAAATCAAGCGGAATAGTTTTTTGCTGCTTATATTTAAACTCACAATTATTTAATTCCATTCCCATACCGTTATTTTACTAATCAATGGCAAACCATTGCACTATAATTGTATTTCCAATTTCTTCATTTATATCATTTAGTCTTTTGAAAATGTGTATAACAATTATGTCTTTGTTGTTACTTTGAATAAAATAAACGACATTTAAAGGGATCATCAAAATCTGGCCCAGATCCTACTTTTATTAAGAGCTAGTTCCTCACGACTGACCCCGAGCTTGTGTCTTTTGGCACAACGGGCCAATACCGGAGTGAATCCATGTTTTGTACTGGGACCAGAACTGGGCCACATCATAAGCAGATATGTGCTCAGCGAGATTTTCTTTCCCACCCAGATTGGTGCCGAACCAGCTCTGCATCAGTTCCATACCAGAATTTTGTACCATTGCGTATCAGAATTGGGCCGGCTCCATACCAGTTACTAGTTCAGGGCCAGTTCCATATCAGACCAGGGCTTGTTGCATATCAGATATGGGCCAGTTCTGTGCAATTTGATGTGACAATAATACCGTTAGAGTACAATTTAAATTCTGTTGATCCCATTTTTAACCCTTAAAACTAAAAATGCACAAACTAAATTATATACTTTTTATTGCTGTTTTGTTTTCCATTTAACCATACCAAGTAGTATAAAGTTTGCAGTACACAGAGTCAATATGCAGCACATTATTACTAGTCTATTCTTCTATTAGTAGTGTGTGAGAGTGTTATTTATAAAAGAACCTGTGGACAAACGAAAGTGGGACGTTGCGTAGCTATGGCTATAAAATTAAATTGTATCTATTATTTCTTCGATACAGGATTTGTAAGTTGTTTTTTTTTATTATTCTCGGATCCACCTTCAAAAGCGGGTTTGTAAATTTAAGTTTTGTCTGTACCCTTTGTATACAAGTGTGCACAATAAATACACCGCGCTTGTCATGAAGTATGTGCAACTTAAAAACATGGTTTTATATTACATATGTATGCATTTCAAATTGCATAAAAAAATTATAATAACAGTTTTAGTTCTGAAACTTTCAAAAGGTTTTACTTTTACCAACCTGTGTTAACCGATCCACAACTTTTAGATTTTTTTACAAAATAAAACAAGTTTAAATATAATGGCTTTTCTTTTATTGGACATATATAATATATTTTCTAAAATAAAATAAAAATAAATACCACATTTTTGTAAACGTGAAATGTAAATTTAATCTAAAAAATATTGTTATTTCGTCTGTCAATCAGACAATAGCCTAACACAAGCACTACCACAGACAAACTCCTCTTAGACTGGCCCCAGCTGGCCCACTCTGGCAACCTTCTGGGTGAGATACAGTAGCACTAGCATCTGCACCCCCCTGCATTCCCCCTTTTCACACAATATTAAGCAACTGTAGTTAAAAACTAAAATGAACCCTGATGGCAGATGATAGAAAATGTAAGAAGCCGTTGCAAATTTCATTCTAGCTGACTTTGTCCTTTAACTGTCCCTTTCTCTGATCAAGGAACTTGTTAATCATATCCATTTTTCTTAAAGCTTTATGGGTACTGTGGTGTTTTGACAGGCTTGTTGAACCAGCTGTAGGGATGATGTTTCCGTGTGTCACCTTTAATTAAGTTGATGCCTGTGACCTTAGGTATGGGCTGAGGGACAACAATGGCCTAGTAGCCTTGGATAAATACCCAATGACTGTCTTACTGTCATGTCACCCAACACATGAAAAAACAAGCTCTCCTGTTCGTTATGAGTTGTGTTGACATATGCTTTGTCTCATATTAAATGTGTTGAGTGCTGACTGCTCAGGTTACAGCCTACATTAAGACAAGAGTTAGGTTGTTTGGTCTGTCTTGTGGTTTTGAAAATACATTAAAAAAGTCAGTTTAGCAAATGAGTAGGTCTGTTGTAAGTTCTCTATTCTCCACATTGGGTTTTGCCAGTTGGAAATGTTGGCTTGGATCAAGGCCATTTAGTGCTCTATTCTTTCAACAAGAGCACTTCAATAGTATCATCTCTTGTTTCAGTATGGTTGAGCAGAGCACTTGGCCTGGGCAGTTGTTGCCACAAGCAAGCCAGTGTTCAACACGTATTCTCTCCACTGCTTCTGATGGATGCCATGATTGGTGTTGTAAAAAAGGCTCTTTTTTGGGTAATGCTCAAATAATTTCATTAATTTTCTTTCATTTCTTTATTGAAATAAAATAGGCATTTAGAATTAACCAATAACATTGGTTTTGACTAATCCATCGACCACTTGAAAAGCTTTGGGGAAAAATTAGATTTGGGCAGTTTGGTTAGATTTTGTGTTTGCAAAAGCCTGGTGGAAAGAGTGGAGTACAGTTCATTGTTAGTTTGAGGGTTTTTAGGTATACACTAGCAGACAATAACCATAATAGACAACTTTCTGTGGTAATAAGTGTCTAGCTTTTGGTTTCTGGATCATTCTATTGTGAACGCACACAATTTTCTTTGGCTGGAGGTCAACTGTGAGTCCACCCACACACAGAGATGTTGAAGACGGACGGCTCTCACAAAACACCTGCACTGAAGGAGCACCTGTCGAGGGGGTGGAAAAGAGGGGGGCTATGGCTGTACCTCATCTTGTCTCCACTTATTGTCCTGCAGCAGAGCATGAGAGGCAGAGCAAAGAGGGGCCACCTGTCTCCCTTCATCGCTCCCACTCCTTCATCTTCCCTCGGAGCGATTACACCAGGTCTCCAACACTAATCTAATTATACTGCAAAAAAGAAAGACAGACACACGAAAGAGGAGCCTTGGTGTGTTCTAATTAAGGCACTGCCAGAGGTTGGAGACAATGCAAGCATTTTTTTTTGTGTGATTGCGAGAGTCATAAAGAGTTTTGCTCTCACTTAAGGCAAGGCTATTGCGATATGTAGGACATCCGAGGGGTGGGAGAGAAAGTCTAACTATCAGCAGTCTGATGCAAAGGTCAGGCAATGAGAGAAAGAGGGTGAGAAGGAGAGAAATAGATGGAGGGAAAGAGTGCACTAGGGCTATATGAATCACAAGTTTTGTCAAAGAGGTAGTGGCAGGGACCAGTCCATATGAGCAAGGTCGCAGTTGAGCCTTGTGCCTCAGGACCTGCTGCTCTTAAGCAGGCGCAGCTGCATTGTTCTCGCCCTGCCGGTGGAGACTCGCAGTGTCCATCCGATTAGCCACTCCATGACCGTCCTTCACTACAGTATCACATACTGTTTACTGCGAGGGAGACCTTTAGTGAGGAGACAGATTGTTCACTTTGAAAGAGTCCTCTAGCCGGCCTGAAGCGGCGTTTGTGTACGAGAGTCCTCCAGTTCTTCAGGAAACTCCCACACATGCTACTCTCCACCATTATGCAGAGACAAGTGGCTTTAGCCAAACTATATAATATACCAGTATTTTGCCACCCATTGTTCTGTGGCAGTAATTGATGAAGTGACTGAACAAATGTATTTTGTCATCAACTCCTGTTTGTCTTTTAAAAACATGTAAAATGCAGACTGACATGCCTTCTTAAAGTCTTCTCCACTCAGAGTTAAAATGTCGGATGTATTAGCTAATGGTTGGTTTATGTGGCAAGTTGATAACAGATTTCCTCTAAACAAGACAACTGAAGAAAAAGCACAAAAAAGTGAATCTTAAACGTATATTGTTTTGTTGGAAAAATGTTCACTTGCTGTTACATTCGTAAACACTGAACTTCTGTTGGTGGCTAAATCAATTTATTAACCATGACACTTTGGTTTCATTTAAAAATTTTAAATGAATGTGAACACATTCATTTAAAACAGAAAACCTCTCATACTAGATATTTTTCTTTCTTGTTCACATTAATGTATTAATTTATTAATTTTTGAGCAATCCATCAATCTAAAACTAAAGTAAAAGTGAATCCATGGTTAAAAAATACAGACTTCCCACTAAATATTCTTCAATTTTTTGAACATTCATGCTGACCTACAAAGTTGCCCTAGTCTGCATTTGAGACATAAAAGAAAAGAAGCTGCAAATCACGAAACACAGCAAACCCAAAAAAAGACAACTCAACTCAAGTTATTGTTGTGATTGTTTAGACACAATTCCCGCAAAATAATCACTTGTGGGCTGTTAGAACAGAGTTAAAATGTTCTTCAGTCTTTTCACTCTAAGAATCTACAAATCTTACAGAGCTTTCCTTTTGCTAACTTGCTTGAAAGTATAAAAATGGTTGGTCAGAGTTTAAATAAGTCTTGTAAAAAACATTTAGTTCTAGTGATGGAATACTCCCAATGCTGTGCAAGCACCTCTCTTGATTTGTTCTTGTCCCTTAAGTACATGGCCTTTAATATCTCATCAGGTTCAAATCTAATTGGCTAACCCTTGAATTTCCAGAAATAGTCAATTGAAAGCAGTTGACTAATTAAAAACATATTTAACTGTTATTTATTAAATATTTTATACTTGTGAGTTAATATAATTTTAAACATTTGGTAAACAAAATATCTATAACATTTGTTGTTGTTGATGATGCTTTGCTTTTTGCTATAATATATCAACCTAAAGGACCCACACACTGAATGTTTTACAGTATTTGCATATTTTGCCACTCTGATAAACCAATTTTTTTAGTTGAAATATGTCTATCGTCAATGTAAATTTACTCACAATTCATTTCTGCAAATGATAAACCAGCCAGATCAACCAAAGTACACATACTGTTAAAAATACATCCATCGTGAAAGCTAGTCCTTGTTCTACGGTTGTCCAATCTAGCTCACAGATGCAGCCAAAATATCAGCAGTCAGGAATCATTTTTTCTCCAAGCCCAAGCCCTCCAAACCTCCCTCAGTGTCACATGCTGGGTTTGACTTTGAGGCACAGTCCTTCATTCCAGCGCCATTATATCACATCTTCTTCTGTTGCCCAAGCCTGAGGTGCCTCGGGCGTCTAATGCCTTTTAAGAGGCATCACTGAAAAATGCAGGAACCATCAGTGTCCTTTGAGGCTGGCTGTTTTGGCATGGAGGCAGCATGGTAACAGCTTGCTGGAGTAAGGTGACATTTCTGGGTATGCAAAGTAATAGTGAGGGGGGGTTGGAGAGGTGGGGGGCGCCAGAGAGGGAATCCTTACGGGAGAGGGGGTTGCTCCTCAAAGCCCTGCACCTTTTGACTTTGCTTGGAGTAAAACAGATGCTAACAGCCTTAGTTATGGTGTAGATACCACAGCACACTCCAAAACAACCCTAATGAAAGGAGAAAGAGAGACTAAAAGGTGTTCTGGAGGTATACGCCGTCCTTTCTGAAGCAAGCAGAGTGGGTTATTTTTAATGGAGGCTGATGTGGGGGGCACGGTAATGAGTGATGTGTGGACAGCTCTTGTTTGTGGAGCCTTGGTGGAGAGGGGGACCACTGAGACTCCTGTTAGTTTGTCAGAGAAGGATATGGGGGAAATAGTCTGTGTGGAGGCTGTTCAAGGTGAGACAGGAATAGTTAGGGATGGAAGAGTATGTGATGTCTTGATGCTTGTTTTGCCTTTCATAGTTGTTTTTTTCATGGTTAAGTTAATATTAACCAAACCGCAGTGTTTTTAATTCTGCAAGCTAGAAAAACTGCTGTTATTCCTTGTGGAAAAGTCTTTGCAAACTGGTCTAAAGATACAAAGGCTTAAGCTTGCTGTTGTGAGCTTGGCATGTTTATATCATTTTCTTAATAATCCCTTTCATGTTTATAATGCTTCACATCGTCTCACACATACACTGCATATTATGGTAAATTATAGCTAATTTAATCATGCTTTCAAGTTAGTTGCTTCTTCATGGACTCACATTTTTCATAACCAAGTAGAGCAGACATTGGGAGTTATTTGTAATATTAATAATGGATTTAAAATGTTTTTAGTAAATTTGATGTGTTTATTATTGTTTTTTTTTTGCTATCAATTTAAAGTCTGACATTATTATTTTTAATGGAATGTAGGTTTTTCTGATTAATTCAAATCGGCCTTTTATATTTGTGTCTGGAGATATTTTCTCCCTTGCTTGGATGTTTCATTTTTCCCATGATAACACGACAGTAAGATCAATCAAACTGAGATTACCTGAACAAAGTGTCTATGGCTAGCTTTTACATGGCCGCAATTTTCTGTATTTGCTGTATGGGGTGTAATTAAATCATATATGAAGCAATACATTAGAAAGAGTGTCTTTTCAATGATCTAATATTGCAAGCTATGAGTTTATGTACTGCAAGTTTAGCAAAAATGTTTGTAACAAAAATTGATAAGGCCATAATTGTAACACATAAATTATACTTTATCTAATGGGTCGTTTTTTATTACTTTTTTTTTTAGTAAAAAAACTTAAATGTGAACATTCAACCTGACATTACAGTATTTGTAATGTCAATTATTTTTCATATGATCATATCTTGCTTACAGGACCTACCCATCAATCATATTTAGTAAGTAATTAAGTAATTCAAATTTTTTTATAAAGTAAATTTTTTCATTGTGGAACTGCCCAAAGTGCTGTATAGTAATTTATTCAACCAATAATAATTCAACAAAAACATTATATACGTAGGTCTTCAGTCTAGTTTTAAAAAGCTCATTATTGTTTGAGAGTTGGTTGTTTGGAGGCAGAATGTTCCAAAGCCTACAGAGAAAGTTCTGTCGCCGCAAGCTCTGTGACTTCAGTCTGACTCTAGGAACCAACAGAGAACCCTTCTCAGCCGAACACAAGGTCCTCACAGACAGAGACGGAGAGAGAAGTTCAGCGATATGTTTGAGATAGACCATGTATTGCCCTAAACACAAGCAACAGAATCTGAATTCTGAAAGTCACTGAAGGGATGCCAAGACCGAAGTGATATGCTCATTTTCTGTGTGCCCATCAGCAGCCTAGCGGTAACATTTTACAAAATCTGAAGTCAACACGCTGCCTGTTTCAACATGAGGTTATGAAAGCATGTATGACTATTTTCAAATAAAATGTGCTTAAGTCTCGATATAATACACATGGATAAAAGCTGTTCTTAATTTGTCCAGTCATTTTCAGCTCAGGAGGACAACACGCAGGTTTCTAATCTGAGAAGGATTGGTGGAGAAATGAGAATGGGGAGCATTTAAACAGGCAGAGTGAACTTTAGGAGAATCAAATATAATGATCTCAGTCTTATTTTCATTGAGTTTATCAAAACTTCTGGTGAGCCATGCCTCATTGTCATCCAGAGAAGCCAGGAGCAGGGCGATCTACTTTTAGAAGGAGATGGAACTGTGTATTATCAGCATAACAATATGTCCAGGGAAACAGCTTTGTTTTATGTAAAAAAAAAAACTGTATCCTTGTTTATAAAAGCATCTCTTTGCATATCCTTGTTTTATTGTCACATTTTCTAGAACTATTTCAGCGGGAACTGGCAAGGTGCACCCTGAAAAGCTACTTACTTCCTGATTGTATAAAAGCAAAATGTCAACATAAAAATTGCTTCCAAACATTTCATATTCTTGTTTTTAACATTTTGCACCTTCCCAAAGTAAAGTGGAATACTTACTTTAATATAGTATATGTATAATGAAGGATGATACAAACAGCCTTTACAAGTTGTTAAGTAAAGCTTGGAAAGTACTATCTACTGTAGGGTGCATAATCAGGACAAAAGAATCTGTAATTATATTTGATAAAATGTAGCATATAATCCTTATACGATGTGAGTAAACAGATTTGGCTTAGTGTCCATAACAGAGAGGCTTGAGCAGAAGATTCAGGCTCTAAGCTTCTCCTGGGCCATTTAATTAATGAATAAGTACTTAATGGATATTAGAATAACGGTGAGGATGGGGAGGCGGAGGGATCCGGAAGAGCTGTTGAGGTGGGGGATGAAGTGTCCGGCTGTTCATACACTCTTGTGATATGATTGACAGGATTAGATGAACAAGCTCCTTATGAGCATTCCGTTAGGGCTGATGAAAATTACATCTTCATTCAGGGGGTTGCTGGGCTTTCATTTAAAATAATGCCATTTTTATTGTAGTTTTTTTGTTATAAGCAGTATTCTAATTTACGAATAGAATATGCTATAAACAATCTTTTGTGTTTTTTCACTATAGAAATATTTTTTTCCCTGGTGTACTCAAATAAAGGTCACAAATTTCAGGGAGAGTTTTTTTTGTTGTTGTTGTTGTTTTTTTGTTTTTGTTATGCATTCGGTTGCTCTGAACATACTTTGATGTCAATGGGATTTTCCCGCTGATTTGTCTGGAATTTCATTTAACTCTTCTATTATATATTTAAATTAAGTATTCTTAACATGTACCTATAATTACAATCGTATTGATCCTTGCATATGCCAACTTCCTTCATTGTCTATCCCTATTTATTACCACACATTACTACAAAAAATGCCACACAATATTATTTGTGTGTGGTTATATTCCAAACAGTCAGCTGGTACTATCATGAATATCAACTAATAATTCCTCTTACTATATCGGGGCTGTTCTACCATTCTAGCACAAGCTGTTGCAAAGGGCTTGCATAGGCTGCCACAAACCTCGCTCTGCTCTTTAGCCCTCATATAACTTCCAGCAGTGGAGGAGGGATGGCTGAAGTTTTGTTCTCTATCCACTGGTTTTTCAGTGCTTGTAATCCTGGAGGCCTGCTTTCATTAGATTGAGTGTTTACATTAATAAACATTTTGCTCCCCTCACTTACGCTGTCACAAAATGTTGCAATTTCTTGCAAACTGGTTAGTGCAAGAGTCCTTGTTTTACTCCATGTGTTTTTTCCAATCTAATGCTTAGCAAATACTTATTTTTAATATATTTAAAAAATATATAGAGAAAATATTTCCATATAAAAGGTCATGTATTTTTAAAATAGGTGAGGAAAGCAGTTGCTGTAATGCAAATGAAGAGGGCGCTTATGAGCTCAAATTAATGAGCTAGTACAGTCAACAAAAGTCAAAACAGGATGCTTGACAGCTCTGTTTTAGAACAGTTTGTGTTGTAGAAAAAGTGATGGCAGTTAAATACGTCACAAGGCTCAGTGTAAGTAACATTGGCAGATATAATGTCTTAGCTCAAAACTGCATCAAAAAACACTTTCATAAGAATGTACCCACTATGTGTCTAGAAAGAATGGTAATATGAGATAAGAAACCCATTGGTAGTCTTCCTCTGAAAGTCAGTGCCTCTCCGGAAACCTACCTCACCAACATCACAGATGTGAAAAGTACTTGACCAACACTTACACAACGAAGAATGCAGGATCTGATGCAGGGTTTGGCACACTCCTAAATTGTGCACACCAGTTACCAGTAATAAAAACAAAAGATGAGGTTTTAAAATTGTGACACTGAGGTTCAATGACCATAGCAATTCCATTTTAATACCCCTTCCATGCACAAGTACTCGGTTAATGCATTAGACTGCATTATGGTGTTTTTATGGGTCTCTGTACTGGCTGTCTATGCCCGTGGCTGGCCTGAGGATGAAGATCACAGTTCTGGCTCTGCTGAATTACTGTCCCTCTTCTGACTAAACTGAGGCCCCACTCTCCTCAGAATGATAGAGAAGAAAAAAGGGATCAAGATGAGGATAAACCAGAGCTGCTTAATTGGATTCCTGTAGAGGGACAGTCTAATGTGGACTGAGAGAGGAATTGCTTAAGCCAAAAGGGGGTTGTGTGTGCGTCCGTGCGTGGGTGTGTGTGAGAGTGCATGCGTGCGTGTGTATGTGAAAGGAATCACAGATTGTCACAGAAGTACACCTCTGGTATCCATGAGATGATGTGAAGATTAGAGAAATGATACAACACTTAATATTTCAGTTCTTTTTTACAACAGATTTTGCATCAAGTTTAAGTTCCTGTAGTCTTTCAAAGGCCTGTTTTTGGTGTTATTTTAAAACAAACAACAATCAATGCCAACATTTTAACATCAATAGTACAATACAACACAGAATAAAATATTTTTACATCTAAGCTTACTAGTTATAATTCCTTGAGGGAAACAGAAATTATGTTAATGTAGATCAGTAAACAATGCCACATAACAACAGATATGTTAAAAGACACTGTATAAATGTGTAAAAACATAACAGTAGAAAATAATTTTCTTTTAAGCGATTAAAACCATCCCATTAAATAAATTTGTTTGTTCAAAATAATTTCATGTTCTGTTTTGTTACATTTTGCAACCAGGACGATGTCATAATTTATCCACTTTCAGCCTGATGGTGGGTTCAATGGATGCTCTTTGTCTTGTTCCAGACCTGAACTTATGCTATAGAGAATGTCATGAACAATAAGGGATAATTACGAGACACAATCGATGGGACAGAGTGGGTTGTTTTTGACAAAGAGATGGAGAGATTCGGTGAAAATATAACCAATAAAATGATGCAACTAAGACATTTCACCCCTTCGTGCGCTTCCATTAGTGCTCCAGAAATTAACTGGGGCCAGTAATTATACACAGTGTTTTTTCACTCTAATTCTTTATTTAACCTTCACCTGGTACATGTCTTTTCATGTCATTATATGTGTGTGAAAAGGACACATAAAAGACATGTTTTTTTAAATACACATTTTTGCAGCGTAGGCCTTCTCCTGTGAAGCAATCCCAGGTATGTCACATGAGGTTCTTGGTGTAATTCATTAAGGTCTCAGATTTTAAGTGAAAAACATTGCAATTTTAAAGAAAGCATGAATATTATGTTCAATTTAAGAGTCAATTTCAGTGGGTGTGCTTTATAAATCGGCATAATCACACTGATCAAAAGATTTAAATATCCATACAGCTTAAGTGCAAAGTAATTATAACTTAAATGCCAGTATAGAAAACCTTTCCTCTAAAAAAAAAAAAAAAAAAAAATATATATATATATATATATATATATATATATATATATATAGAGAGAGAGAGAGAGAGAGAGAGAGAGAGAGAGAGAGAGAGAGAGAGAGAGAGAGAGCGCTTAAATGGCCAGTAACTCTCACAAAAAAATGGTGAACACTAACCTTTTAACATACCAACAACATTACCTATAGCAATGTGTTGTGTTGAGATCTTCTGTTCCAGCCATATTTCCTCACCATCCATACTAACTGCTTAGCAAACATACCTCGATCATGTTGACACCAATTTGAGGATCATTACTGTTGGTTCATTAGCCATCTCCTGAATACCAGCTCTAGAAGCAGAGCAGTTGAGCAGGAGCAGTTAAGTTTGCATCATTTGTTAATAAACACAACATTTAAGTTGGTGATTATCACAGAGCTGTGTCAATTACAAATAATATTTATTGTGAGTGCATGGTTCCATAACTGTGTTTATAATAAGAGGTCAAGCTGCTTTTACTGTTGTAATAAACAAATAATTAAAAAATGTTTCCGTTACATGTCTTATGTTGTATGTAAGATCAACCATTTTCATTTGAATTATTTTGAGCATTTAACTTGTACACAATTTTCGTTTGGTGGATCAATGTATAATTATGACACACATTTCCACACAATTGAATTATGCTTTCATAACTAACTTTAGACTGAAATTCACATATTTTCTCCCAAATAAGGTTAATCATCTGATTAACATAAGTTTGGGAGGAGCTTGGCTGATAATTGACTAATCACCATCATATGGTCCCACCTACCCATATCATCTCCAGTATACAAGACACGACCAAAGAGCTAACATCGTTCAAGCTATCCCTCCTTCCACTCCTTCACCACTCGCTACGCATGTTTCACCTCTTCTCCCTTTGCAGAAGATGGTCTACTCCTTGGTTAAACTGCAGTAATAATTCAAAATTTAAAGCGTGTTGGGGGGTGCTTGGAGGGGAGCTTGTCTCGGACACTCTGACAGCTCTTTTTATCGCCAACCACACTTGCAATACTAGGCAATTATGAGCAAGAATAACAATAAAATAATAAACCAAATCATAAAAATCTACATTGTTATTTTGAACTAAATCATAGGGTATTTCAACTTCCTTCAATATTTTAGGCTAAAACAACTAATAAGAACTGAACTGAGTTAATTATGCATCCTCAAAATACAGGACCCTGGATTTATTTGTGTTCTAATATTTGTCATCGTACTGTTGCTGAAACTTGAACTATCCAGAACTCTTAAGTGTAATACAATCATATTACTAGGGGAGGGAAACAACAAATCTGCACCATAACGTAGTAAATAAATTGCAACACAAATTAAATGGAAAAATGAAGAGCTTCTTGGACATTTAAAACCAGTTATTTTAATCATTATATATGATGTACGGTACAAAACATACAAGTTAGTACTGTATAGTAGTACTGTATGATTAATGACACAGAAGTCCTTGCAGAAGACATAAAAATATGGCTCCCCATTACATGTGTGAGAAAAAACTGACCATCGTATGAATATAAATGCAACACAGTATTTTGTTGTTCAACCGAAAATGCAATTAGACTTTGTCTCCTCCCTAAAGGTTTATCATGTTATCTTCCCAGCTCGTTAGATTGCCCCACATATCCTTTCATTACTGATACAATTGTTCTAAAGAGCAGACTTTCACAGTGCATATTAAGACAAAAAGGAGGTCAGGTTTGTAACAATGAACAACCGATTCCTCTGTCTTCAAGTCACAACAGTTGTTCACACGCACAGTGTCTCGACAATTAAAGAAAGGTCTCAACAATCCTCTAGTCTTTTGTAGTCTCCAACAAACAATTCTGAAAGTAGACAGCTTGCCTCCTGCAAAGGGACAAAAGATCATACTGAAGTTCTTCTGGATTCTTGTTGTTGCTTGGTAGGTGTTGACACTACCGCAGCGTCTCATTACCATGGTAATATAGGGTTTGAAGTAATTATCCACCGCGAATGAAAAGGAGACGTATCGGAGCACACTTTCCAGTGGCCTCTTCCTGACAGGGTACTAGCTGGCTACGAAAACCTTAATATGCAGGTTGATGCAAATCCTGTTATTTAAGAGTAGCAATCCATTCTTTCGCTCTTGTCAATTATCGAAGTTTCTCAGGAGCAGTCGGAGAGGTCTCTGGTTAACTCTCACTCCTCTGCCATTTACCTCATTCTTGTATTTTAAGCAACGGGGAAATCAGTGAACAAGCGACTGAAAATCATTGTTTATGGTCCTCTCTCTCTCCAAGAGATGATGCTTTAATTTATAGCTGTCAGGCCGTGATTTGAAAGAGGCAGAGCCAAACTTGGGATCACTGTCTTGTCTTTTATGTGCACTATAGCTAAACACATGTAAGGAATGACATGAGCGTGACCTGCAAGATCACAGGAAGTTTAATTGGGAGATATATGACATTGGTTTGGCTCTAATCAAAACGCTTAGATTGTTAATTACACTGCAATGGTGAAGACAGTTGTGTAATCCCTCTTCATTGTTTTCTGATAAGATACCTGTTTCATTTAATAGCTGTACTTTTTGTCATCCTTCATGAGCAGTTGTTCTGTATTACAGTGACAAGAAAAGAACTGGGTGGCAAATATGTATGGCATGTAGCAAAAACCTAGTTCTTTTTAAAAGGTAGCAGTTATTGTAAAAGGTACAATTGTTTTAATAAGTTGTGTTTCGTGTGAATGAAACTACCACGCAATGTTTTTAAATCATTATCAAAAGTTCTTATAATTACACAACACACTGTCAAAAATGTGAAGGACACACCGTTCAAAAAAGTCTCCAATCCCTAAATCTGAACGCTACCCCTTTAGTCCATTAAACCAATCCATCTCAAAGGAGAAGCTTCAGTCTATGGGTACTTTATTATCTGCCTTTATTGAGTTGAGAGTTTCTTTTAGTTATTTAAAGTAATTTTGCAGATGTTGAAGTATTATACTTTTTTCTAAGGTAATTTTTAAATGAGGTTCAACATTGAACTGAAACAGGAACCATGTTGTTAATCCTTCATTTTTGGATTTATTTGTGTTCTAATATTTGTCATTGTTCTATTGCTGAAACTTGAATTAACCAGAACCCTCAAAACTTTACAAACCCTCAAAACTATGCTAGGGATCGAGTTTTAGACCTCTACCTTAAAGCCTAGTTCAGACTGCATGATTTTACCTCTGATTTTGAGTCAACGACTGGTTTTTGAGAAGTCGCCAACAAGAATCCGAAATCACGGGAATGTGAGTGGCTTTCATACAGTGTGAATGAGTGAAGATGAGACCCGAGTGAATCGTAGACGAAAAAAAATCACATTTTCAGTATTCTGACCGAAGAAAACTTCAGTGACTGCCTACAGCCAATGAGCAGCATCGAGGGGAGCTGGAAGTTGTGGGAGGAGTTACAAAGGTAACCACAAAATTAACCATGGCTTCCGTTCGTCTTCTCTGTCTAATTGAAGAAAACTGTCAGAAATTTTGCAGGAGCATTTGTGTCTGGTTGACATTTCTTCATTTATAATCGTTTCACTTTTTCTTCTTTTCGCTGCAAACGAGTGTGCACATGCAATTTGAACAGTGAGCCTTTTGCGCCTTAGCATTATTGTTGATTATGCCACTCCCACGTGACTCCAGTATTGCACACATGACCTTATGTTGATGTCGCCACTTCTCACTTGTTCTGGTGCAAGATGTGGTTTGCTCTAGACAAAGTTGCCGCCACTTTTTGTAAAGTCATTCAAAAGCTCCTGACAACGATCAGTCATGCAATATGAACACATTAGCGACTGAATGCCTCCCCAGATAGTCATACAGTGTGAAAACATATGTGACACTACTTCTTTTAAAATCATGCAGTCTGTAGGTGTCTTAAGTGTAATAAATTAATATTGGTAGGTGTATTGGGAGTGAAACAACAAATCTGTGACTTAACATATTAAATAACATGCAACACAAAAACCTTTTAAAAAAGAAGAGATTTTTGGACATTTAAAACCATTATTATTATTATTGTTTTGGTCATTTTAATCATTATATATGATGTACAGTACAAAACATACAATTTGGTACTCTATGCAAGTACTGTATGATTGAGGGACACCAAATCCTTGCAGAGATCATACATATGAGATTTGAGAAAAAAACATGTCAAGGGAGAAGCTTCAGTCTATGGGTACTTTAATATCTGCCTTTATTTGAATTTAATTGATCTATATTTTCTTTTAGTGTCAGGTATTCTTCCTCTTTTTATTTGAGAATGCCAAAACCAAAAATCATACAGAGCCCTGCTTGAAGATGTGGTCTTAGACAAGTTCCATTGCTGAAGTAATTTTGAACAAAACCAGCTGTCAATAGCCAACATGGATGTCATGTCGCATGGTTACATTTCAATTTGCGAAAAAATTAATTTTTGTGGAAGTCAGGTGTTTTGTGAAGTGTCAGTTCAGCACTTGCTGTAAACCGGATGAACTGAACTAGAGGTGTGAAAGGCCCCTTAAGCCCAATTTCTGGTCAAGCGAACAGGCTGCATACTGCCTGCCGTATACCCTTTGCATCGACATAACCCCCCCGCTGACTCTTTTCATGGTCTGACATGCACCTCATAAAAATTGTAAAGCCCAGTTTATAGTCAAACGTCAATGATTACCTGCTGTCTCTGCACATAGCCTTGTCATCAAGAGTACACTTTATAAATATATCGAATAAATACAGGATAAATGTAGTGTTCATTTTATTAGACTGTTTTCATAATTTACAGGATTAAATGGTGTATAGTAATATATATATATATATATATATTACTTTAAAGTCTCTTGCTCCAAACTTTCCCATCTGACAGACTGAAATGTCACTGCCTCAGTAGTTTTATTGACAGAAGTTTCATCAAATCAGTTGCCTTTTCACAAATATTGTTTATGGTGTCTGAAAATACATTTGTGTTTTGGAATTAGTAAAGTTTGTTTTCTGAAGTGTAAATTTGTTTCATAATACATACATTAGTTTTAAAATATGCAAACTGGTTTTGTGGAATGTAAAAGAGTTTTGTTACTTTTCAATGTGTTTATTCTAAATGCAAAATTATGTTTATTGTGTTTTATTTACTGCTCTGCTGTATCTTGAAAGACAAAAACCACCCTGGATATTTCATAAATCATCTTTTTTCCTCCATGTTGTTGGTTTTGTAAATGAGATGTAATTTTGTGATGATAACGTGGTTACTTTTGCTCCTAGGTAAGAGAAACTAGAAAACCTGAAATTGCCTTGAAACACAGAACAGAGACCTGTGAGGAAGATTCTTATTATCTATGATTTGAGCCTCTGAGTTTCTTACATGCATAACCTCAATTTGCTTGTGCTGACCCCTTTTCTCCACTCTGCCATATGCTTTATACTCATACTGTTACTGTCTAGACCCCCCCCCCCCCCCCCCCTTTCTCTCTCAGTGCATAGCCACACAATTGAACTATCCAGAGAATGTGTTGACGGCTTTAATGACATCCAATTTTAGAGTCCTTCATATCCATTAGTGGCAATTACCTTACCTGAGTTTGCATTAGTGTTAATACCACATTCTTGCAAGCAGAAATAATGAAAATAATATGACAGTTATGATATGAAATGTTGGATCAATTTTCATCCTCCTCAGGAAAATGGACAGATTCTGTGTTTTGCTCTCTACCTTGCTAAACCTCAAATTAGACCTGCCTTGGAGGCAAAAAAGGAGACTGAAAGAAAACTTCTTCTCTCATCAATATCTGCACTATGCAACTTGACCAAAACAAATATTTAAATAAATATGAGTGTCCAGAGATAGTAGTATTAGTAATAGCCCTTTAGCTTTTTTGGGGTGCAAATGTCTCGATGAGCCTAATAAGAGCACCAGCACTGCTCACAATAAAGGTGTAAATACAGGTGCAGCAAACTTGTTTACGTATTGTAACAGTTTCATGATCCTGAAATGTTTCCTCATGGTTGGGTGTTTCTCATGATCTTGGTTGAACATCTTACATTAATCGGTTTTAGGTGTCTGTTCAGTTTAAAATTAATTTTGTTTTCTTTGGAATTTCTTCATGGAATTTCTTTATTTGAATTTCATTGAAAGGATGAAACTTATCAAGAAGTAAAAAGAAGGAAACCAATAATAATTTGTTTTATAATAAAAATAAAATAAATGCTTCTTGGAAGAAAGAAAAGAATAATACACACACACACACACATATATATATATATATATATATATATATATATATATATATATATATATATATATATATATATATATATATATATATATATATATATAAAGTATAAATCTAACTGTGTATTACTATCACGTCAATTATTTAACATTTTTAACATTTACAAAAAGAGAGCAAAAGGTTAGCTCTTCAACAAAGCTCTTCATCCAATGTAAGAAAAGGAGACCATGTTTTATAAAATTCATATTTCAAACCGTGAATAATGAATTTAATCTTTTCAAGCTGAATAACAATTTATAAAAAGCCAATTGGGAAACAGATTAAAAATTATTGCTAACTTGGGTGATTAGTTCAGCCCAAATATAGACATCCTTGGTTAAAAAACACAGACCTTCCAAAGTAGACCGTGTTTGTGTGGACTGTGCACTGACAGCAACCAAAAACTGTTGGATGTGGAACAGTGGACTGCTCAATCATAACTAAAACCAGAAGAAACAACCAATTCTTTGACATTTTTTAGTTGGATAATTTGAAAATTATATATTTGCCAGTGCACCAACCATAACAAAACTTTTATTAAAGTAAGTTACATCAAACTAAGTAAGCATTTAAGAAGACATTAATGTCCAGAAATGGTATGTGCTGGTGGTTTCATGAATCAGTCATGATCGTACCGGTGGCTCTTAAGTTCAGATAGAAGCTTTGTTGTGCCTGAGCGATGCTGTTTATTTTGTGAGCTGCTTGAGCAGAGATAATGTGAAGAACTCTTAAAAGCTGAAGTCATTGGAGTGCAGGCCTTGGGAAATGCATTTGCTTTGAGAAGCAAGGGCCCTGCTTTGCTGGCTTTGTATCTCAAGGATGCCTGAGTTGAACTCTGCCTTTTTGACCGTTTAGCATGCTATTAAAAAGAGAGATGGGTTTATGGCATGGGAAACTCAAGACTCTTTAATCGTATTTATTTATTTATTTTTAATGAGTTCGTTACATTGTACAGGACCTAACTGGAAATTTAACAATGTATTATAATGTAAAGAACTGATGATAGGTCGCCTTGTATTGTTGGAAAGAGAAAAGTAAAAAACATTTGATTGACAAATGACACATACAAGTTTGCAGTGACTTTAGTAACCTTTCACTAAAGTAACTAATTTTGCTTAATTAATTGATTTATGCTTTAATAACAACTTACTTGTATTACAAATATTGCAATCTTTAATCACTGCCCCGACTCTGCTTCAAAAAACATGTTTCTTTTATGTATTTGTTAAAAGCGGGGTCAGACTTGTAGTATTTGTAATGATAAGTGTAAATAAAATAATGTGAATTACAGCTTAAATAAATCAAGTATGTAAACAAGCCTAGATTACTGTTTTATTCCATTCAAGAAATGCATAATGAAAAGGTCTCTTTGTCAAAATATTACAAAGTTTTTTATCTAAACCTTGTTTTTCAAGCAAAAGCGCAGTCTCTTGGTGATAGAAGCCAAGCCACATGGAGAAACGAGAACAGTGAAGCAGGAGTAATTAAATAAAGCACATTTCACGCACTGCAACTGCAACAAGACCTTTTCATGAGAGGAACAAGGAGCTGTATCCGCTCAGTTTAGCACTGCAGCCCCTCTGAGAGTACGCAGCATTTTTGAAGTTATGTATAACAATCTATTGAACAGTTAATAAGCTTACTTAAAAAAGCAGCAATCAGAGATGTGAGTGAGTGCATATGTGCGTGTCCTCCAGTGGGCCGGATAATTATTGTCTTTACCAAGTGTTCAGGTGCCCCTGGAGTGTGTTGGATGGCTAAACGCTGGCAGTAAACAAATTAACTGGCTGACGTAGCTGCAGACTTTAGTGCATCTCCCTACGCCTGCGTCGCCACCGCTGCCTGTCCCTGAGGAGTGGATCTTAGGACACACTTCCATTCGACCATACCAAAATATCTGCTGCATAATTAACATACTGAAGGGTGATTTTCATGTCATTCGAAATTATACATTAAACTTTACATCAGGGCTAGTTTACAGAGGAAGTATAACATGGGGTTTAAGGGAACCCATTTCAGGGGGTAATATGTCTGTGTGTTTTCTGGTTCTTTAAAAAGAGTAGACTTGTCAGGACTAAGAAAATAGCATAACAAACAGCCACAGTACTTGCTCTATGCAAATAAAGCAGTGCCTTAATCCTGTTCCAATAAAGTCTATGAACAAGACATTAAATTGTCCTAGAGTTCAAATACTTAAACATATTAAATCAGGCTACAAAATAAAATTTTTTTTTTACAGATTTTTGAGAACCCTCCAAATATCTAACACATAAGTGAAAATTTGTTACAAATCATAAATGTCTTATGATCCCCTGAATGGTGTCAACAGCATCTGCTCAAACAGAAAATGAGGTAAATGTGTGGCAGAGAAAATGTAAGTATTTAAGTGTTTGTTACATTCCCCTGCTCTGTAAAAACTGTAAAATTATTCTAATGAGATTGAAGGCGTCAGTATTTCTGAGAGATTTTGAACCCTTAAACAACACTCCTGAAAAAGCTCTGATTATAATCTTTTTGTTTGTTTTAATTTTTGTTGCAATTTTAACAGCTTTCTCTCTTTAGACACTTAATGTTGTTCTTGAAAGGGAAAATAACATTTTAATGTAATTAATTAAAATCATAAGAGAGAGAGGGAGAGCTGAGCCTGTTTGGTGGAGCTCCCTCTGCTGTCTCGTACAGTATGGACACATCATACGGTCAGCTTCTGTCAGATCTCCTCTGGCAACCATGTGCTGCGTGAGGGTGAGAACATTTGCATCCCATGATTAAAAACAAAAGTAAACGGACAACAAAGTGGTTGATGAGTTCATTATTGTACCATGTTTTATTTTTTTTATACTTTATTTGATTTTGTGCATTTGTGAGGAAAGACCAATATTTAATGGGCTTTTAATATCTCTAAATCAATTCACAGAAAAAAAACAATTGAAACAGAGAAAAAAAATTCGTTTTATGGCCTGCTGAAGTAATTTCTGAGAAAAAAATATCTGTTTCGTCTGAACTGTACTTATTTGTGTGTACTGTTACAATGTATTATGTGCAGATCATATTTTATTATAATTTTAGAAGCAGTTTAATAATAGCAATATGATATGCCTGGTCAATAAATGTTCTCAGAGGATAAACCAATTATGCTCACAAGGAAATTTCCTTTTCTTTTTTCCTCATATATTGTTTCTAGCTCTTATATGAATGAATAGGCACAAACCTCTCAGAGTGGTCTGCTGCTGCAGTAAGCATCACCGTCCAGCCTGGCCAGATGAAGACATTCAGCCTAACACCCTGATTCCAAAATCTGGCACTCAGCATAATCTCTAATCTGGAGATTTATCCCCATATCTATAAATGGAGCAATCTGAGAGAATTAGAAAATCAGTCTAAAATAGATTAATTGAAAATGTCCCATCAAGGTGCCGGTGAAGACATGGCAGCAAATAACTTTTTTTTCTCTCTTTAGATTTTATCATCTCTGAGTCACCTTTTGGAAGCTGTGATGCACATTATACTACTCTTTCTGCCAAATGTACCAATGAGCCAAATGGAGATCCACACAAAGCGAACAGGTTACTTGTGTGTTTGTCAACAAGAGAAAAACAGATATGATTTTCCAAAACTCTCTCTCTCTAGCACATAGGCAATCCAATTTGTGTTCAATTAATGGGAAACACAAATAAAGAACATTCAACAAAAGCAAGCGTAACAAAAAGTACTTCCATGTAGAATCAATAAACGTTTTTCTCTCCCCCCTCTTCCCTACATAAATTTTGAACAAGACAGATCTGAATCTTGCATGATGAAGACATTATGTGTCATAATAATTAGGAGCGCAGACAAAAGAACAACTAATCAACATGCAAATGTATGCGGGCCCAGTGTTTCAGATGAGGCAGATTTTCTACCTTTTTTTCTTCTTCTTTTCCTTTTTTTCTCCTCTCAATTCATCTTCATTGCTAATCATTTGAGGGCTGCCAAATGTTCACTGACACTAATGTATTACAGGTCAAGAGAGGCAGGTCTTCACCTATTACCCCCAAAACAATGTGCCTCCATCCTGCTCCCACTTCAGCTTTTGCAGCAATTACTGCCAGATGCAATCACGAGCCTTGAATAGAAGCAACTGGGGCTTGTTTGTGGCTTGGATTCATTAAAAAGGAGGGTGAAGAAAGGAATAAATTACTTAATTGTAACAGGGAAAAAATGCCAGCCAAGAGATGGGCAGTATATGGCCCACTGTGTGAATAGGAGGCTAGTGCACTCCTGGAATGGAATTGTGGGATAGCTAAGAATGGCTCATACAAGATTTTGGGTGTCCTCCAAAACAGATGGCTCCACATACCATCCACTCTTGTCTTTGTCAGGAGGCTGCAGCTTTTGTTCGTCCCGGCTTTGATGAGAAGTTCACAAAGGAGACTTTTGAGGAACACAAACAACCCGAAGATTTTGCTACTTTCCAGTTGTTGGTTTTTGAATTTGTAAACAAGCAGGGTTTTGTGATCTGCTACACTTTGTGTGCTTTCTGGGTAAGTAACGACTCAGAGATGTTTGGGATTGGTGTTGTAATTGGAAAGTTCAAGGCCCAGCCCATTTAGGAGGGACGAGTCAGGGCTGTGACATGGGGTCTGTTTTTCCATTCATGACAGATGAGATCACGTGTAGCCCCGTATAGCTTGCAGGTCCACCCACTTAAAAAGATACACAGAGTATTCACTTTCATTGTTAAGACACACAATGAATACGTCTCTTGCGCACCAAGGATCCAAGAGCAATTTGAGCTCTTTGCCATCAATGAATTATAATTAGAAAAAACTTTTTGGACATTACTTTGCATTTTAACTTTTAAAGGAAAAATGTTGAAAGAGCATTTTTTCAATAACTCTTAAGAGTTTTTGGAGGCCTCTTTATTCTGGAGATTATGTTAGCAAACTTGTATTCAGAGGTGGGTGTAACTAGTTATATTTACTTTGTTACATTTACTGGAGTATATTTTTAGAGTAACTAGTACTTTTTGAGTACTTTAAAAATTGGTACTTTTACTCAAGTAAATATTTTATGACATATCTATGCTTAGTTAGATCTAAGTTACATTTTAGCTGTGTTACCCCTATAATAATATAATGGAAATTATTATAAACATTCTTCTTTTTATTCTTCTTTTGCTTTGTATCATTCAGATCTAAAGTAACTAGTAACTGCAAAATGCAAGGTAATGAAATGTGCAAGAGTTCGGGTGCAGATATCAGATGGCAAAGAGCTAAGAGTTAAGAGTTCAGCAGTCAGATTTCTTTGAGAAAGAAGCTCTGTTTGTGCCATACAGTCCTGGAGTTAGTGGCTCTGAAGTGCTGGAAGTAGGGAAAAAGCTCAAGAAGGTGGTGGCCGTGGTGAGTAGGGTGCAGAGTGATTTTGTTTGCCCTCTTTCTCCCTCTGGTGGTGTACAAGTCCTGGAGGGCTTATCCTGAAGTCTATTATCATCTCCACTGTTTTGAGGGCGTTGAGCTCCCAAGTTGTTCAGACTGCACCAGAGAGCCAACTGTCTATATGCAGACTCATCGCCGTTCTAGATGAGACCGATGACAGTGGTGTCCTAGGCAAACTTGATGAGCTTTACAGAGGAGTCGTGCAAGGTGCAGTCATTGGCGTGGTGCCAGTGCTGGTGGCACGGGTGCATGATGTGAATTATCCTCAGAAGTTGTTGTCTGTCTGTCTGCACTGTGGGCTGAAGCTGTTTGAGTTTTCCAGAAAACCACGATTTGTCATTGTTATATGTCACATAAGTCCGGGTGGGGATGTACATCTCTTCACTTAAACTGATGTAGCATGTAACAGAGTCCGTGAGCTTGTCCCGGTATGAGGCACCATTTTCAAAAACACTCCAATCCGTAAATCCAAAGCTCCAAAGCTTGTAAATCCCCTTCTGCTTCAGTGGTCCATCTTTTAAAAGTTCTCACAACAGGTTTAGCATCTTTGAGCTTTGGCCTGTTAGACCAGACAGTGATCAGAAAATCCCAAGGCAGCTCTGGGGACGGCGTGATGCTTTCCTTAATTTGCTGTAACAATGGTTCAGAATATTTATTCTCTGGTGGGGCACTTTATTTTTGGTATTTTTAAATTTTGGTAGTTCTTTTCTCAAAAGCTTGTTGAAGTCCCCAAGAATAACAAAGACAGAGTCCGGATACTGCTGCTCCGCGTTAGTGACTCGCGCATGCAGGTAAACACTGATGAGGATGTATGAGGAAAACTCGCAGGGTGAGTAGAAGTTCTTACAGATAATAAAAAGCGCTTCCAGATCCGGACAGCAGATCTTCTTTGTCACAGTTACATCTGTACACCACCTCACATTGATGTAGAAGCATGTGCATCCACCCCGAGTTTTTCCCATTGCACTTGTGTTGCGGTCCGCTCTGAACAGCATGAATACGGGCAGGTTGAGAGCGGAGTCCGGTATTACTCTGTTGAGTCAGATCTTAGTGAATCACAGCACAGCAGAGGTTGAAAAGTCTTTGTTGCTCTAGGTAAGCAGATGAATCTCGTCCATTTTATTAGGTAAAGAGCGCAGATTTACCAGATGTATGCTGGTCAGCGATGAGTGATAACCCCACTGATGGAGCTTCACGAGTTTGAACCTTTCTGGAATATGGAAAATAAATCCATTGAAACTCTATGAAGATAGTAATTGATCTAATCGGATATAATTGTGTATGCTAAGCTATGCTAAACGTGCTATCGACAGATCAGGAGAACTACATATTTCAAAAGAGTAAAACACTTTTATTAGAGAAGTTTAAAAATAACTAATATTAAATAAAATTTGATTTTTTTTATATTTAAGAAATACACAATTCCAAAAAGAGTACTTTTTTGTTTTTGCTAATAAAAACTAAAATCAGTTATGCACAGGCTCATAAAACTGAAAATGGATACGATCATCTTGAAAAGTCTCTGTCAAATAATTATTTGCAGCTTCAGGTGAATAAAGTCTTGGATGATGCCCTAGAGCATGAACAGCGTGTGAAGGATAATCAATTCAATCTATTAAGATCTCCGTCTGAAAATGAAAGCACATAAACAGCACTCGAATCCTATAATGATGGACGAGGATGTGAGAAAGCTCTTGGAAAGAGAATAATGGGTATAACAACAGAGTGCTCCACACAAGAAAGGAAATGAGGGGATATTATAAAATCAACCGAGAAGAGCTCGCTAAGATGGCTTGCCCTGTGCACACAAAGTACCTGCATATGTGAAGTACGCCTGGATCCACAGTCTTCACATTGTTTTCAGATTTTTTCTGATCACTCTCATTTTCTCCAAAATGTCTCCTTGATCAACTCCTCCCTCCAACCCCCACCAGAGCACGGAACCACTTGTCTGGCACTCCTGACAAACAGAGGATGGGTACTCAGATAAGCAAATGATGTGGATGCTGGATGCTGCAACTGTCTTGTGGGGAACCTTTCAAATGGTTTATGTCTAAGAGGGGAGGAGAGATTCATTCAAAGAGAGTGGATGGGGAAAAGCGGGAGGCCATGGAAAGCTGGAAGACGTAAGAAGAACTGCCAGTGAAACAAATGATCTACACTTGGGAAGATGCTCTTGGCCAGGTTCCTTAATGGTTCCTTCTATAGTGGCACTCATTCAAGAGCTTCCATCACTCATTTACATTTGTGGGCCACACCACTCACACCTTCAGGGCTTTGTGTCTGCACCGTGAGAGCGTCAGAATACAGAGCTTTCAGGTTTGCTCTGAGTGCACAATCACGTTAGAGATGAAGTTGTCTGAGCAGCTCAATGGTGCTTCAGAAGGGACATTGCTGTAAATATAGCAACACATTTATTCAAGGTGTGAATCCTTTATGTTCAAACAGGACCATGCCGTTTTTAATGGACACTTTTTGTTCTTCAATAAGTTGAGTTTTTTTTCTCCCAGAGGGACAATTAAAATTGGAAATAGGAAAACTGGAACATATCAATAAGATGAAGAACAAAGAGGCTCAAAATCTTGGAGCCTCCTTATCTTGGCAGGCTCTCAGTTTTGGATCAGACAAAGGCAAGACCATCCAGGCCGACATGTGCTTTAAATACGACATAGTCATCCACGTATTGTGTGTGCTTTCTGTCTGTTTATGAGCAGATGCGCAATGGATGGCTGTCTTGGCATGGTGGCACATGGGCTTGGGTCAAAGCAGACGTGACAGTAGTAAATCACACCTGATAGTCAATAGCAGATATGCCCTGTGAGACCAATTATTTTCTAGCTGTAAGTAATTTTCAAGCAAGGGGTTTGCAGGGAGCTGAAGGATGATGAGATGTCTCTTCGATAAGTTTGCAAACATAGTCTGAGGGGATTTGTTGAGTATTTCATTGTAAATCATACAGTAGTTGTATAGGAAGTGGGGTATAATGACCTTCTGGAGTCATGTGATGCCTCAGGCAGGGTCTTAGGGACACGGTGCCACTGTGCCAAGATGCTGAGTGCTGTTCAATCTGTTCTTTTATCAATGAGCAATGGGCATTGATACCTGACTGAGACAATAAGCGTTAATACATTTGCATTTGCTATTGAAAGAAAGGGTAGTATTAGTCCAAGTAGACCTTGTGGCCTTTCTATTATATTTAGTTTCTGTCTATGGATATGAAGCCGAAAAATATGAGAAACAGAAAAGCGTCAGAAGGGAAACTGCAAAATGGATTTGCTTTAAAATTTATGAAGAGATAGGTCTTTATTTATTTAATCTCATGTTGAAATTATGTTCACCAAGAAACTCTTGTCTTTGTGAAAAGTAGCATGTTCTTATACATAAATTATATACATTTACATTACTACCTATTGTTGTATATAGTTTTGTCATGTTTTTACTCATTTGAAATGTTTTATACATCTAAAGCAAAACACAACATGACACAATGGTTTCTTGTATTTTTAACATCATGTATTTATATAAACAGAAAAAATAAATATTCTTACTATTTACTAAAAAATCTTTTTGACTATAACTTTAACCATTTTTGTTTTTACTATTTAATTAGGCTGTTCACACAAGTAATATGATATATCTTGTACAAATATGTTTATTAAACATATTCAAATAAAACTGTTCTAAATCTGTTCTAAAATAAAGTTAAGTCTCTGTAGCAGAACATTTTTAATAATGTTTTCAACGTTTCACTTTCCTCTTCCTGTCCTTAGTTTTCATCAATACACTGGTCAGTTCTACGACCAGAACACAATGAAAAAGTGCAAAATACGGTGCTGAACCATACAAAACTGTGCCTCGCAGTGAAATGGACCAAACAATATTTTCTAAAATATTCTGA
This sequence comes from Danionella dracula, assembly GCA_900490495.1. NCBI lineage: Eukaryota > Metazoa > Chordata > Actinopteri > Cypriniformes > Danionidae > Danionella > Danionella dracula. The sequence goes on along the minus strand of UELW01000067.1, from coordinate 3,169,654 downwards.
ATGTTCAGTGCATGGTACATGCATCACTTGCTGCTCAGATTTGGATGTCAAATTTGGCTTGCTTGGACAACATATTTTTAAATACATATTTCCTGCAAGTGAAGTAACCTCTGAATCCTGATATCCTTTTATCCGTGATGTTAGAACTTGAGTTAGAGGAGTTCCTCTATGCATTTGTACCACACTGTTCTAAGAGTTGATTTCTCTTGTTGTCTCTAGTTGGACGTTTCTTGTATCTTGATCATTAGGTTGGAGTTGGAATTTCATCACTCCTTGTCTCTGCATCTCACAGGTTAGCTGTTGTTTTATCATTCGTTTTTAAAAACTAAAAATAACGAATGCCATGCTTTCCCAGCTTAGAAATTGATGTGTCACATGAGTTCTTTCTAGTGGACCCTGGGACTTTCTTTATTATTGTTTGTTTTTTGGGCCTTATGAGTCATAATTAAACAAACTTGTAAAAAAAAATCGATATAGCCATCAAATCAGAATTGAGCATCAAGATCTGCATTGTAAACAAAGAAAGGTATTATACGAGAGGCTGGCAACTTTAAGATAGGCGAGAGAGAAAGAGCTTGAGACCACCACAGTTAACTACGCTCCATGGCTTTACTCTCCTAGAATGTGTAAACCCACACGATCACGGGGAGAACATGCAAACTCCACACATAAATGTCAACTGACCCAGCCGAGGCTCGAACCAGCAACCTTCTTGCTGTGAGACGACCGTGCTACCCACTGCGCCACCGTGACGCCCTTTTTACAAACAAAATATTTTAAATGAACACATTAAGATTTGGCAGATCAAATTTAGTTTAGGTCATTAGAAGCATTGAGTTTGTGTTCCTTAAAAGTAATCCAACCAACTAATAATATGCTTTATTCAGCAAGATATCGAACAAAAAATTTTTTATCCCTTGGACTAATCCCTAGCACTTTGTCAAATCCAGTATATTTCCGTTTAGTCAAAAGCAATTATATTTGGCATTTGAAAGAACTTGTAGCAGTATGTGATTAATTCATTAAAGATTAAATAAATAAAAAGCAATTTTGGGTTTTTGGTTTCAGAGTGAGAAGTCAATTGTCTGTTTAGGTTAATCAAATTCATTTATCAATTGGATACTTCACAATTTAGATAATCTAAGAATGTATTATACCCTGACATTTTAACCAAATAATGGATTACATTTTTAAATATATAGCTAAACATAGTGCCTCTGTTTATCTAAATTCAATGTTAAAATGTTATAATCTGGATATATTTAAATCTTTGTTTCATAGTACTCTGATAGAACAGTGTCAGTTTTTGTAACTTTAGACGTTAAATACGTCACACAAATGCACGCACACGCATGCACACATATATATTTCTTTTTTTTTTTTTTTGCACATTTAATAGATATTTGGATCAACTGTTTAATCTGATCTGTCATCATTCCTTTTAGAGGTCATTATTGTTATTAAATATACAAATTAGTTGGTGCCCACTCCACCTACTGGCCATGTTATCCAATCAACAACAAAAATATCCATTTATGACACTGATAAAGTATTGTCTATCAAAATGTGTTGTAAACTCATAGAAAGTATTGCTCCAATGTATGTACATAAATGGTACTGTAACCTTACAATAGACACAACTAGTTAAACTACAAACAGAATCTATTGGATCTAGTCATTTCTGTTTGAAAGTCTACATTTGTTTCAATAAACGCTGTGCTCAGTATGCTGTAAAGAGCAAAGCAGTAGCAGGTTACACATTTTAAATCACACAGAAGTTAAGTTATTGTTAGAGAATAAACAGAAAAATCAATAGCGACAAACCAGGCACTTACGAGCTGTCTGGGCTAGATTTTGTTCTGATTCAGGGACATGAAGGGTTCCTTTGCTTCAAAGCCACATTTCACTGGAGGGGGCAATAGTGTTTATTGATTTTCTGCCTGAGCTGAAGTATGATCTGAACATGAGTTTACTCACCTCAGGTTGTTTTGTGAATGAAAGCGGAGGAAACAGAAAACTGTGACATGCCATGAGTAAGCAGTTTATTTTATTACAAATATTTCACAATAAATAATTTTTTTTTGTCTGTTAAAAGTATTTACTGTTAATTTATTGAACTATGTATAAGGGAAACTCAGGCATATAAGCACTTGTGAATACATCATTATAACAATGAGTAATTATGTCACGCAAACAAAAGACGCCGTTCTTATTGACAGCTTGCTTCTCTCGCTGATGGCAAAATATTGACTGTGATCTTTGTCAAAGCACCCCACATATTAATGAAAAATAAAACATGGCCATGGAATACAAAACCAAGTTCTTTTTTTATAAGCCTCTATTATATCTGTAACAGAGCCTTTGTATTTCATAATGAGAGCTCCTTTTACCCGCCAGGGAGGAATACGTCTCATTTTGCCGTCCCGCCAGACGAGATTACTCCAATAATTGTTCTTTAGGTAGCACTCGACGTCGGGAATAAAACACACATATGTTTCCAAGTGTGAATGTTGACATTTGCATGGCGAGGAGCCACTCAGGGTTATTGTTTGGTAACAATATTTGAGTATACCCTTAGGGGGGTTTCTCTTTGTGCAGAACAATTTTCCACGAAGGCCATTTGGCCACATAATGACACCTCCAATTCACTTTTTTCTCTCTAATAAGTTTTTTTTTTTTTTTTTACACTTGAAGTCTCAAATACACCCCTTTGTGTCTGGGTGCATGTTAATTTCTATGAGAAAAGGCAAATAAGATTCACTAATGCCAGGATGACTGGCATTTACTCTTCTACATACTCCATTAAGACTGCAAGGTGCCAATCTCCACTCAAATACACTAAATCAGACACATGGCTTTCTCTCAGGTGGAAGTTAATTTATGATGGCTAAACTACAATCCAAAGACATGTTTTTTGGTGTCAGGTAGTTAAATACTTATACAATTATTAGAAATAGATATCCATCAGGGGTAATAATAACAACAGCGATAATACAAGAATGCATATGACCCCTAGACTCTTTATTTGTTTGAGATTTGTACAGAGATGGAGTAAAGGGTAATATGAGTGATACTGGACTTGGAGAGAATGTTTTGATCCTATTATAATAATTTCTGTTTTACCACTGTTAGGTTTGTGGAAGTTAGATCAGAACCAGTCTTTCAGTTCTGCAGGAGTGACCATTACAGTGAATGCTGCTCTGCTAAAGACAGAATGTTCCCACACAATCTGCCTAAAGTGAGCTGGATTTAACCACAAAAAAGCATGGTACTGAAAGTATTAACCAGGTATGAAATATATAAATCAACCCAAACTTAGATTAAATGGTTGCTAGGGTAAACAGTATGGTTGCTATGGAGAAGAAAATTATACCTTGCCTGTAGCTGGTTTAATGTTTGAGGTATTGTGAGACCCATTCATTTTCAATGGCAATGTTAAACAATGGTGACCTTTTATGTTTTAATACCGAAGTAATTTCCTTATAATGAGCATGACACTGTAAGGAGTATGCATACATAATATTTTAAGGAGTATACATAATTTATTTATTTATTATAATTTTTTTGGCACAAAATGGGATAGGAAACTGGCACAACCCAAGACAATGTGTCAGCCTAATAAATATTTGTGAGTTAAGTAACTTCAACCAATCTTTGCATTTGAGTTCAAAACTCGAAATTCAATGTTGTAGGTTTCAGTAAATTTTTTAATCGTCTTAAGATTTTTTTTGTGTTGCATAAATGTACCAAAAAAGCCAAAGATTGCTCACCTTACTCCAATTTAGCATCAGATGAACTTATGTTGCTCTAAATCAATGTTTTAAGTTGGTAAAACTAACAAATTGTTGCAGATCTCTATCAGAAACCAAACTCACATTTTTTGTCACATTTTGAAATACGTTTTAAAACTTCATCAATGATAAACACATGCTAACCCATCGGACTAGGTTACTATTTCTGCATTTAGTAATTTGAGACAACTTTAAAACTTGAAATTTCAATTGCAGACATGTTCATCAGTTGTATTTCTACTGTGCTGTGCTTGTTTTGCAGATCTCAATTACCTAAATTAAAACCTTAATAATGATAATTAGGAAATGTTTAATAATGGAGATGGAACTCACTCCATATGTACCCAGACTAAATAATAATGTCTAAGTAGTAATTAATCAATTGAAAGCTCATTTAAGAAAATGTTTATTTAAGAAATCGTTTACTTGTTTGTTTGGTCGTTATGTACATTTTCACTGTTTACTGTACCAACTCATCAGTAATATAATATCTATAATAATAACAGTTAATAAATTATAAATAATAGTTATCTCTAATTTGTTGTTCAAATACAGGAATGTAATTTTAATCATGGTGTAGAACAAATGGCTAACAGTTACTGAGATGACGCATTCAAAAATAGGTTTTTACATTAGGCCTGCAGCATCTCTGCTTACATGAAATATAGGGTTCTTTTCACATTTCTCATCATCTTCCGTGTCTCTACATGCTACAATAACTCCAGTATCCCTCACTCTCCAGCATGACAGGTGGCTCAGTGCTCTAACTGCTCTTGAAAATGACCACACAATCAACTCTTTCTCTAATAGCTGGTAAGAGCCTTCTCTGCAGTCCAGATCCAGCTGTCACAGTATCTGAAACATCCTGGTTATAGAAGTACTCACAGAATACATTCTAAAAGTTTATGTAGCTCATATATTTTTTATGTTAAGCATGACACATCTCTACAAACACAGATACATATTACAGAGAAGATTAAGTTACAAATAAGAAATGAAGAAAACCATTACCGGTGATTCGTTTGACTGCAAACCCCTTCAACTTCATGCAAATCAAGCTTTTTTACTATGCATTCATATTCTGTTTTTGTCAGCTCTAATCGACCATCAAACAGAAGAGGAATCGAAAAGAATACAACAAATAGTCTGACAAAGTGAACAATGGCTGCAATGAGGGCTCTTCAGAAATATGGCAAGAAAGAGTTGGCCGCAGTGGCGTGTGTGAGTGGACAGATGTGCTCTAATGTGTTTTGGCTAGAGATCAAGCACAACTACACCCAGAGATGAGCTAAAACAAAGATAAAGATGTGGTAATTCTTCTGCAAGCATCATTCAGAGACTTTAACAACTCCTGCAACAACAGGGTTATTAAATGAGAGAATTTTGGATGTGAAAGCCCCACATGTGCTGGTGCCATCTTGCATCGGTGACGGGAGATTTTGTGGGTTTCATACCCATCACATTCTGCTTTACAACTGAAGTTTCGCTTTGTGAAATGATACCAGACAAACCGATGTTTAGGTGCTTAAACTTTTTTTTCTTGATACTAACTGAAAGAGCGAACTTTTGAACTGTCCAAAACAACAAGCACCACAATGTGTTTGACAAAAGAAGACAATTATTACAATTACAATGTCTCTCTCATTAGCTCCAGTGTTTTCCCGTGTAATTGATGTTGTCGCTGACACATCAGACATGAATATCCTCAGCTTCCTTTTGTTTGGGACTGAGGGCTTGATTTGCATTCTGTGTGCTTTTCGGGTGATGAAGACTTCACTCTATTAGTCCATTAGAGAGAAAAGAGAGAGAGAGAAAGAGTAAGGGTGAGAGAGAGAGAGAGAGAGAGAGAGAGAGATGAGCACTGCAATCTGCAACTCGCCGCTTGTTTGAGACTCTGACCCCCCTAGAAATGCCACTTTGCTTCACACATTAGCTGCTTACAAAGAAAGAAAGCTAATGTATCATCTAATTGGGTGAGCCACTGCATCTGATTCCTCTCAATCAGAGTATTAGTTCGGTAATTACCCATCTGCCTCGGGTGGAAAATGGCAAGGCGAACACCAAGCTAATAACATGCTCAAGGGCTCTCCAGAGCTGACAAGATGAGGCTGATGTTGTGCGATGCAGTCCCAAACTATTTCAGCACCAGGGTGAAAACATTACCTAGACACGGTTTGCCAACTTTCCCAAATTGAGTTGATTCAATTATTTACTTAAACACGAACTGTACCACTTTTATTATTTTTTCCTGTTCTGTCGTTTTTTCCAGGCTGCTGGGAACCATGGCCATTCTTGCAAGTGTGTTTCTTGGAATAAAATAAATGTTTAATTGCTTTAAGGACAGGAGAGAGAAAATTGTGAATTATCACCATATTAAGAGACAGGTCTTTGATGTAATTCATGAAGGGTGATTTAGGGGCGATTGAGTTTTTTTTTTACTCTTTCAATCAGAGCTAACTTCAAGATACGATTGAAGTTTGCCAAAGAATCTTTGTTGTTTTAGGGTTAATTCTTAATCATGATCATTTAAACTACACTTTACTAATAATCCGATTTACATTATTCTATAGATTTTTGTTTTTTGTTTATTATGTAGTGTGCTGTTCATTAACCTGCTCAATCTGTTATTTGATGTGGTGTATAATTAATTAATTTGTTATTGAATTAAAGAGGTTTTTTTCTTTACTGTCAACTCAGTTCTAGTTATTGTAAGTAAAAGAACTGAACAGATTTCTTTGTGTATATTTAAAGAACAAATTGTAATAATACAGCCTGAACAAATCTAAAAATATATATTTCTAAATGCTACTAAACCGCTTGTAAAAGAAATAGGAAAACATTTTAAGAAAAGGGAAATTCTGGTCACCTTTGGGCCACCAATGTTTATCTCGTATGGTGAAATAAATGTAAAAAAATACACCTTAATTTAATTTAATGCTGTACTTTTATGTGGTGTTTCTCTTAGAATTAAGGTATTGGTTTTTTTTCATGCTGGTTTTCCATTACTTTTGTTTACTCATTTTGTTGTCTAATATTAGGTGGAACTTTTATGATTGCACTTCCTGTTAGCCTCGTAGACTCAACAGGAAAATTGGATCTTCTAAGTAAGCAAGATTCAAAGTTCAGATTCACTAAATGAAACCAAAAATATTACCAAACAGCTATTTTTGCACCAATATGGCATTTCGAGAGTAACATAACTATACTATAAATATCAATAGAGTTTGGACAATGACACTATCCAAATTTTGTACAATTTGACAAAATACAGTTTGATGGTAGCTGTGTTTGTCGGGCACTTACCTGTACATCAAACATATCTGAAATGATTCAGCCACTTTTAGTTGTTCTTGAGAAATAGAAGCATCAGGATTATCATCCTTCAGCATAAAATTGCGACTTAGAGCCTGAAATATAATAGAGAATTTTTTTTTCAAGTGTTGTCTGTAGTTTTATGTTGTAGAAATAACTCCTCGGTGTGTATTCCACTACACAAATGCACAGAGCATAATCGTTTCTGTGTAGATTACTTGATTAAGGAACCATACCAAACACTCACAGATAAATTGCAGTCGTGGATGGTAAACCGATGTCACTATGGATCAATATCCACAAATGACTTAAACAAAGGCCAATAACAAGACCTTTTTGTTTCTTCGTAGCATGACCATGTCTTTCTGTTCTATTTGCCCATAATTAACAATCGTAAATTTCAAACGATTAGATCGCTCAGATGCAATCTCTTATCAAGGGACACGCAATGTCATTTAGCCGTCAATGATGATCTTATCTACTTCTCTTCCTCTCCAAAACAAGTATAGATTTTCTTAAGAATGTTCACAGGAGAGTGAAGGAGAAGAAAGGTGGCTTAAATTCACTTCATCTGAGATGGGAAGGGGAACTTTGCTCTATTTTGAATAAACAAGATAATGTTTATTCTTTATTGCAAAAATAAGTAAATTGCCAATAAAAATAAATGTATTTAAAAATTATTCTGTTGAGGAACTATACCTTTTTAGTTAATTGTTTGTGCTGTATTGTCAAAAAAATATGAAGCGCTGTTCAATTTCTTGCTTAAATTGGCTCTCTTGAAATGAATTAACAATTCAGTGCCATATTTAAGTAGAAATCCAAAGCATATACAATATCATTAAAAAAACAAACATGGAAAGTTGTATTCCACAAAAGTATTCGACGATGAGACAATCCTCTCTCTCTCTGAATCAAAACAACTATAACGCCACCTTATTATTTCCAATATATTATATCATTCTGAGTAATGTATAAGAGGGTAAAACTAATCTGATTGACATGCATTGGAACATCTTTTACCCTTTTAGGTTTACACTAATGCAAATGATGGTACGAGGGCACCCTCCTTGAGCAGTGTCCCTGATTTAAAAGAGCTTCTTTCATTCCAGCTCAATCATGTGTTCTTAATCTGTTAAAATACATGTTAAATGCTAATGTGTACTATAAGAGGGTACTAAGGCCTTGGATAGAGAGATAATCTGTTACTGGAAGGCATCTTCAGCTATTTAGCATGCTAAAGCTAAGGGAGATCTCAGTGCATTATATTGAGTCAATCTGACTGATCTGCTTGGGGAAAAGAAGGTGGCTATGGATCAGACAAATCTCAGTTAATCTGCTGAAAGCTCAAATGCTTCAGATGTCTGGGGTTCCATTAAAGACATTTTATTGAAGAATAACAATTTGGATTTTGAGAATGATTGCAGGAAGGTCGCATTTACCTCTCTGAAAATAGATGGGGAGATTTGACCTCTAAGACTTACTGCATAGATGACAGCTGTTGGGAATGCTCATTGTCCTTGTTTTTGATTTAGGCACATTATGATTTATGTGAATTAGTATTTTCTGTTCCAACATTTGAAAAACGATTACAATTCAACAAATATGTGTAGCTCAAGTAAAGCTTTAAATGATGCTTGGACTTCCCACTGGATAGCTTGCATAATGTAGATGTTAGATCTTTGGACATGTCTTATATACTGGAAATAATCTGTGTAGAAGGGACCATATGATTGCCAAGCTCCTGCCAATTTATTCTAATTTATTCAATTGTCAATTGTTTTGCACCTCTCTGCCATCATGGGTGGCATTAGTGATGACAGTAAACAGAATATTTTGATTGTACAGAAGTCCAAATATTGTCATAGGTTTGAAAGGGACAGGTTTATGTGGCTAAAACACTTCACTTCTCCTCGCGTTAATCTTCAGCATTTAAGCGCCTTCTCCAGGCATGAAAGAGAATATAACACTTCTTAATCCTGAAGGATCGATTATGATTAACCATGATCGTTGCTTTATTACTGATTATACTTCTGTCTAACTTCTACATTAGTTGTGAATAAAATATAAAACATGTAAAACCATTAAAAAAACCAGCCTGGTACATTGTAGTGAAAGTTATGTTTAGCTCAGTATCCCCTCGACTACATATTTATGGTGAAAAACAAGAAAAGTGTTTAAAAAATCATTTTGGTTTTAAATGTTCTTCCGAAAACATTTGGTCGAAAACATCAGGGCCAGTGGGCATTCTGCAAAGCTTAAATGAAGATTTAGAAAAATAAATAAATAAATAAGAAGAAGAACTCACAAACTGTATGAAGTTAACTAAACAATGCACTCAAAAGGGCGCAAGAACAACCAAATCTTGTAAGTCCTACAAAGAATGGAAGAAAAAGCAGTGTGGAATGTGAGAATACTTATGAGATTACAGTTTGGATTAGTAAATGACACTTGATTCACATAAGGATCTTATTTGAAGCCCTGGAGCTAAGCTGTCTGTTGCTTAAGATTTTCCAGCTAAAAGCCCCTTCGAGATGCCACATAATGAGACTTTTATTGTCATTAGGGGATTGCTGAGGACGGACAATTACTTGCAGAAAGCATTTGAATGGAAGCGAACATCTTGCTGCGGGCTGGAAGAGGAACCTCCTTAGCATGTCTTACAGACGCTTACTGAAGAAGTCATTGTAATTAGTTCAAATGGTCACCAGGGACAACTGGGGCTGAAAAGCGGCAACCCAAGGTCTTTAGAGAAAGCGAGAGAGACAAATAATCATAACAAATGTCTTCTTCAAGCAGCACTCTTTCGTAATAAGCTTGATCAAATGATTATTATTTCCATATTTGCTTTTTGCATCCTTTTTCAGAATTAGAACCCCCAACCTGGACACAGGAGCAGATCAGCGACCCAGACACAATTGAATTTGCTGTGTCACTCGATGTTATTAGCTTTCTGTTCATTGATGCACAACAGACTAATTACGACTTTTAAGGCAAAAGAAGCATTGGCTAATTTGGTAGACATGCAAAGATGTCAAGACAGTGGATGCGATATATCAAAGTGCAGACCTTTTGCCAAATGTGATTTGTAAATGTATATATTCTCACACTGAGGTCAAGAAGTTTAAAGACATTTAAATGCTGCATAGTTTTACAAATAGTGCAAACATTTTAAAATGCATACAGGGAACACTTTGATCTAATATACTTTGATTAGACTTTGAGTTAAATATTTTTTAGATTCAAATTTTGGTGTACATGTAAACATTATATGCATGATGAAAACATAAATTTTCCACCAATGTAAGACAACAAAGAATTGCAAAATATATGAAAATAAATAAGTGATGAATGCATATTTTAAAATGTTTTGTTAATTAAGAAATGCTTGCTACATAAAAACCTTTATTACAATATTTTGTGCCTGGATGTGAATGAGCGACGGACGGACAGATAGATGGAACTCACTTCTTTTATCTACAATATGCAATTCAAGATAAGTGGATTACCTCACTTTTATACTTATTTAGAGCAGTGTTGCTTATTTTTGTTTCAGTAAATGAATAACGCTCCTGACAATGCATACAGATGTTGCACAATATACTGTTCAGACCATTCAGAAGATCTGTAAAATTATTGATCTTGATAATCAATAAATGCAAATGAGCTGAGAATAGAACACAAAAATCCAAGTTTTTGTAAAATTTCAATTAAATGTTGTCGATTATATTTAAATGCATTTTCTTTATGCTTGTTTCTACTCTAATACCAAAGATTAAAAAAAAACTGTATAATACAGTTGACATGAATTGTAGGACTAAAAACTATAAAGAATAATATTTCATCAGCTCATGTTCCAGTCCCTGATTGGCCCCTGGCCTCATTTGACATAACCGAACAATCAACAGAAAGTCTGCCTTTAAATGAAAGCAACAGAAGTGATCCATCACCTTTAAGAGAACACGTTCTTGATTTGAAGTTTATTTAGTTTGAAATCATAAACTGTTGTTTTCTTGTTTTGTTAATTAGAGGTGTCTTACATTATTAACATCAAAATGATTGGTGTTATATTTTTATAGGCATTTCATAGCTTGTAGAACATTTAAAATATGCTCAATTGTAGCTAAAATAAGGACTAATCCAACACCTTCTATTTAGTTAAATTATAAAAAACCCAGTTCAAGTGAATGTACTTGTAAGAATATTGTGAATTATTTGGTTTTGTATTGCTGCAAAATGTGCATTAATAAATGTAGTAATAAACTTTGAAAAATATTAGCATGTCATGATTACATTGTCAGGTTGTTATCAATGATATTTTATGCTCAGATCGATATTTGACCGCAAGTGTTCGGAATATAATGATTGTTTTCAAATATTTCATTTGTTATTTGTGCTAATTATCAATGTTAAATTATTATTAAGGTACACATGTATTATCATCTTATAAACAAAATCTACTGTGTTTTGTGTTTATCTAACTGGAGTATGTTTCCCAGGAGGAATAGTAAGACACCTCTCGCATGTTTTGTTCCTTCAGATGATATCAACTGGCTTGCCAGAAGCATTAGGCAGCTTTACTACCCCTATAAAAATGATTTACAAGGAAATTGAGATAATTAGAACTGAATTGAGGTGACAGAAGCTCTTGCGGGGCATCTGCTTAATATGCGAGAAAAGAAATGAGTTAGTTAATTTGTAAAGGACAAGAGTAATTAAGGAGCCAGGACTGACGCAGTTACTTAACTGAAGTTAATGGAGGAGGAACCAAGTAAAAGCAAAACCTCATGCCTCACTCTTCTGCAGAGTAGATCAAAGATGATAGGGCACGACAGAGCAGTCGCTAAGTTGTTTTAAACACTAAGACGAGGCTAGAATTATGATCAGAACACGGCCTCAAGCCATTTTTGTTATGACAAACTAAAGGTTGCTTTTTTTAGATTGTAAATAGTTTATTTTTTAATTTCTTGTTCTTAAAATTAGCAGCTTTATTTATTTATTTATTTTCACAACAATACAAGTTCACACATTATTGCTGTTGACGTGGATTTTCCACTGTTTTGTTTGGATTTTTTTCATGTTTTTTTATTATATTTGTTTTGATATAGTTTTTTGTATGCAATACTAGGCCTGATGAAAATGTTTAAAGCAACCCTGTCTGTGATGTAATGAAATATTTCTTGTGAAGAAATCCTTTTCCTACGCTTGCTGGTGTTCATCATAGAAGTAGTAAGGCTAAAATCATTAGTTATACTTCACAAGTATGGCTTTGTTTTCTGAGCTTTCTGCATGTAGTTCTAACAAGTCATGGTAAAACAAAATAAAATTACTAAATGTACGTAAAGGAACTCCCAGGATCAGTGCAAAAAGTAATATAACAAAATATAAATGAGTTAATGCATCCAGTCACAGTTTAGTACAAGACTCCAGGTAGAAAACAACAACAACAACTTTGATTGAGTTATTTTGCACAGAATAGTTATAGTGTAATATCGCACATTAGAGGTAGAGGTACTGTTGCTGAGAGAATCAGTGCATATGGAAGTTTGAGAGAGCTACTACTTCTGTAAAGAAGTTGTTTTTGAGTCTGGCGCTCATATTATAAACAGAATCATCACATCACCCCTGTATTACAAGATCTCCACTGGCTTCCTATCTCTTTTAGAATTATGTTCAAAATTCTCCTTTACACATTCAAAGCCATTAATGACTTCGCACCTCCTTATCTGTCTGACTTCATACAAGTTTCTGTTTCCGCCTGTTCCTTTAGAACCTCTCTGTTCATCCATCTCACTATGGCCTCCACTCATCTCAGTTCCAAGAGTAGAGCTTTCAGTTGGTCTGCAACAAAACTCTGGAACCTACTAACCCCTGACATCCACAACATTGATTCCCTTCCACCCTTTAAAACCAGACTCAAAACCTTCCTGTTTAAACTCTCTTACTCACTGTAACTGTACTCTTTGATTTAACGCTCTTAGTAGTTCTCTAACTATCTCTGTGTTTTACCAAACAAAATTTTGTTTTGCAGTCACCTTGAGCTTTGTGAAAGGCCCTTTAAATAAAATAAATCATCATTACTATTGATCTTACTATAAAATGATTATGGTTATTTTTTATATTTGTAATTTTGTATTGATTCCTTTACGGAACAAAAAAAGTTCACCATGAAATTATATCTTCTTTTTTTTCAACAAATAGGTAATGTCCCCCAACCCTTCAGCTGGCTCCAAACGCCTTCTATGAGAAGCACCTTTGATGTTTTTTTTAATGCTTTGCTCATAACTGATTATACATTTGTAATGTTTAATGATAAAATGAACAAGGTATCAGAGTGCATCTGTTCTCCAATGTTGTATTTGACAGGTGAAAAGAAAAGGTCTTTCTATGAAGCAAAGTGTTGATGGTTTGTGCTGCAGATGTTTGTATTGTCTCGTTGGGAGGCTCATTCTCCTACCCGATGGCCATGGCCTTTATGGCGCTGACATCCCTCATATCTTTTATTTACTTGTTGTTCAGTGAGGACCTCCTTCAGGCGTTCAGCGCCCTCAGGCTTGCTGTAGGCGATGAGCGCAGGCAGGTCACTACAGATGGGGCCGCACCATCACTCCTGCAGCACGCACCTTTCTCCCTCAGCTGCTTCAAGAGCAGTCTTTCACATCGCAAGTAATGATGCTCTCATAAATTATGATGTATTATGCTGCATTAAAACACATCACAGTCCATCAAAGTGAACCGCAAGTAACACTTTTTCAGCCTAATGGTGTTGAAGCTACCGCTATGGTTGGGTTTTCGGTCAAAAATTGTTTTGATAGACAAAGTGAATACTGGAGGAAAAACAGCACTGATGCTGTCTTTCAGGATGAATTTTAATTTTTGCAAATATATTCAATAATATAAAATATCTTTTGTCATGTAAGTGTGTTCTTGATAAATGTATAAAATCTACACTAGCCATAGTCGGTAGTTATTTCAGATAAGGTTCAGTTAAAAACTATATTAATACTGTTTAAAAAAAGACATTCATTTGCTAATGGAATTTCTGGCCATGACATGATGTCTAGAGAGCAGATAATGTGTCATTTGTGCTATTATATATTTTTTCATATTTGTCATTCATATTATTATCATTTTTACTTTTCCCATATAAATTATGTAACCGTACTGATGATAGAAGTAGAGTGGAATCTTGAAGTAGAGTGGACTATCTGCTTGCTCTTCTTTTTTAATGATGGAAATGCAAAATAATGTTAGCTACAGTACTGTAGTGTCGTCTGGCAAGGCCTGTTGCAGAAGGATTTGTCTTATACCCAATCCTTGTGCTAGAACATTTTAATTTCAATTCACAGATTTGTCAGGACTTTAGTGTGAAGTTTAAGATTAGGTAGCCATGCAGCTAAAATGCCATCTCTTGGCTCAAAATGTCTAAGAAATCGTCATGAATAACTACACCTGCTGAAAAGATTGTGCAAGAGGGAAGCCCCAGATGGCTGTATTTTCAATAAGAATATTGGGACTTTAACTTCTTCTGTTTGTTCAAGTAACAAGATCTGTTTGTTCTTTCACTTGCCAGATTTCCTGAGAGTTTCTGGCTGTGTTGGTGAAACCTGCAATTACTCTGCTCGCAGGTGCATCCTTTCTTGAGATGTAGCTGCTGTTTCAGGGTGTGTGCTGTCAGCTCGTTGACAATGAGGACAAAACTCCTCTGTTTTTGAAGCGCAGTAGTGAGACTTGATATATTGCCTGCTGAGACATTCAGTACAACTTGCTGAAAAGCATTTCCAAAAGAGATGTCTGCTATCCTTTTCAGAAAGGAAACTGCTCTGGCATCAATATGCTACTTGGGGAAAAAAAATCACAAATATTTTAGGGGTTTATTGGTTTACAAACATGTTCTCTCTTAGTTCTTGAATTTTTGTTTCTCTTGCAAGTGACTTTCAAATGTCTTCTTAAACTAGGTACCATGTAAGAATGCAAGCCTTTAAAAACAATGCGTTAAAATGAATTTCATTCTCTAAAATGAAAAGCACATCTTCATTCATTCATTCATCTTCATGTCGGCTTTATTCCCTTTCGGGGTCGCCACAGCGGAATAAACCGCCAACTCACTGGCATATGTTTTACGCAGCGGATGCCCTTCCCTGCCGCAACCCATCGCTGGGAAACATTCACACACACATTCACACTTTAACACTATGGGCAATTGTTCTTATTCAATTCACTTATTCCGCATGTCTTTGGACTTGTGGGGAAACCGGAGCACCCGGAGAAAACCCACGCGATCACGGGGAGAACATGCAAACTCCACACAGAAATGCCACCTGCCCCAGCCGAGCCTAGAACCAGCGACCTTCTTGCTGTGAGACGACCTTGCTACCCACTGCGCCACCGTGACACCTGAAAAGCACATCTTCTCTGCTACAATCCATTCTCCTCGGCTTCCATGTTATTTAAAATGTTTAGTGTTGTTTCTGTGTGGCTTGCAACGGATTAGGCATTTTACATGTAAAACTTGCTTCGACATATGAAAAATCCAAGATACCTAGGCCATCCCGGAATGGATTCATTTTGTATCTTGATGTATCACTGTATTACAAATCTGATTAAATGAACACCTAGCTGTAATCACTTTTTTTTTAACAAACCCATGCTATAAACACAACACTCCTATCTGAAAGCTAAAACATATTTACACCTGATATTTTAGCGGAAGCACGTCGGCAGTAGGTAGTGTATATTGAAGGGAAGCAAGTTATCTTTGTATGAAAAAGATCACAAAAGTGCAAGGTTTAAAGAATGCACTTTTTTAATTCATCAAAAATATCTTGCCATCATTTTCTCAACACTTCATTTTAACAAAACTTTTAACATTTTTCTCATTAACTCAAAAATAAACAATACAATCTGAAGCACCGTCTAACAATGGAACTACAAAATAACACATAGAGCACTCCCCAAAATGTTTTTGAGCTCAGCAAAACTCTGCTTTAAAATCAGCACATGCGGCAAGACTTTTGAAGGATCTGCCTTCGTCCAAAAACAACCTCAGAATGTAAATAGAAAAACAAGCACTGTCCAATATCACAGAGTTTGTCAGCACCCTGGTATAAGTATGATGTACGATCCAAGCAATAGATGTGACCTTGTCAAAGGCGGCACCTAAAATGTTGATAAATGAAAGGAGAGGGGGATAAGGTAAAGTAGGCAGGTGATGGGAGGATGACAGTGATGGAGAACACTCCCAGAAATCGCTGCTGTTTAGGGTGACAGGTGTTCCAAAGATCCTTCAGATGCAGTTTTCAGTTGGAAAAGACGCTAGTGGGGTCTTCAAGTAGAGTGTCCAAATTCCTGGAACTCTCATCTAATAAGTTGGAGCACTTGAATTGGAGTTGACATTAGAAAAAATATCAAAAGAAACAAATTGGAATTTTCTTTTACTTTATTTCCCACAGAAGTCTTGCTGTCCCATGCTGAGAAGCCACCTCAAGCAAGGACTCTGGAAATATTTGTCACATGGAATGAGCAGTCATGGATGCACTGGAAATAAATCATTCAGTGTGTATAAACTATCAGGGGGTTGGGAAGTTTATGAACTTTAAGGTGCATTGAAACATTAATCATATCTGAGGCTGAGGACTTGTGAGGAGTTCCCCCACCCCCTCACTCACTAACCCTCTCTCTTTCGTCTTCTTGTACTTCTGATCTTCTGCCATGCTGCACATCCAACACTCTTTTGACAGCAGATTTTAAAAAATGATGTCAGAAGGTGATAATACAGGGAGAGAATGGGGTTAGAATAGATGGATTAGTCTGGTATATAAAGGTTGAAAGTCAACCCCTGGTGTTCTGCTTTTCTTTACCCTCTCTACACCTCTAATAGAGTGGGCACAAGTAAATGGGGGTGGGTTTAAATGCTCTTACCTGTGAAAGGAAAACATCCAACACCACTCCAGCGGCTGAAAACTGTATAAAAAAGCTTTCTATCTTGGATGTATGTAATATTTAGTTATGGTGCACAAAACAAAGGGTTTCAAACAGGTTATATTTACTGTTATTTTTTGTGCACCTTATCTTACCCGATGATGAATAGCAAACGGTGTAAAGAATACAGCCGATGCCAAAAGTTTTGAGAATGTCCAATTAATTTGCAGTTAATTAATTTGTAGTTTGAGCTACCATATTGTCAGACCTAGTTACAATTAGTATTTCACAGATATTAAAGGCCTTTTCAACAAGAAATAGCTGGAAAAAATAGGATTTACAGTGTTGGCCTTGTTTGTTAGACTTCTGCAAAATACCCAGGCATGTTGTCAATCAGTCTCTCGACTACATCCTGATTGATGGAATCATATTTTTTTCTGAACAAGAACTAGGATTTTGCTACATTTCATGGATTTTTTTATAGATGCTTTGGTATTCAACTCTTACACATGCCTCAGGTTACTAACTCAAGTGAGTTTCCATTGCACACTCCTATTTCACCTACCTCCCCATTGCAGAAAAAGTTACTTAGTTTGATGGCATTTCCCATGCATTTGTTCTGCTTATCCTAAAATATGACATATTATTGGAAATAAGTATTTACAGTTATTGCAAATAGGTGACTATGGGAAACTGGGAAAAAAGTTTGGATCATTAAGATCATTTCCTAAATGTATGCTTCAATTACAACTAAATTAAAGTGACTCTTTTGTGATTGTGCAAGGTGAAAAAGTTAATATAAGTTTTTGTTTTCTTATAATATGCATTTACTTGTACAGGATTTGGTCTTGATTCCCAAATGATTTGTTTTGTGACTCGGGTCCGAATTTGACCACGGACAGAAACCCAGTCAACACAGAAGTACAATTTACATTTACATTTATGCATTTGGCAGACGCTTTTGTCCAAAGCGACTTACATTAGGGAGAGACACCCTCAAACCTCAAACTTTTTTTGAATTCAGTTTCTCAATCTGATGTGGGAGATTGAAAAGCATGACACCACTTTAGAGGTAATTAAAAAAAATATCTTTAATAAAGTGGAACTCTATGTATGACCCGGAGTTAAAAAGGTCCTTATCATAAGGTGGACCCTAGGGTTAAAAAGATCCAAAACTGTATGTATTTTAGTTAAATGCTGATATTGTTGTTATTCCTGTTATTAAAAGAGGACGAATCAAGACCCATACAGTAGGTAAACATTCATTATGAGACAGACAATGCTGTCAGCAGTTAGTTAAAATTCATCACTCGTCTGATACTATTTAAATATGCTCTGCGTTCAAAGATCTCAGGCTCCTTGGTAAAGGCAGCCCATCTGTCCAGTATTTCCTCCAATTTCCACCTACCATCTTTAATTAGAGATGGATACTTGTGTCTCTTGCTGGCTGATCCTGTCGCACACGTAGAGAAAAGTGTAAGAGTGAAGGAATCCATCTGTCCACTGCCTATAGTGAAGAACTGCAGATTAGAACACTTCTGTCCAGTGAATGCTGGGAATTCCTCATCGCGGGTGAGAGCCAATGGATTGGCAGCTGTTTCAGCTATTAATAAATGTGCCTTGTGTATGCGCGTGTCTGTGTGTGTATGTTTGGATAGTGTGACTGTCAGTGTGTGGCCTTGAGTGGGAGTCTAATCGTTAGCCAGTAGCACCTTGAGAAATTGAGTTTAGAGGAGAGGAGCGTAAACTGCTCACTGCACTGATCTTTCTTCAACAGTGAGCCTGGGATCTCAAGTAATCACTCCTGTCGTTGATATCTACTGATCACGATGTTATTAAAACACATGAAATTAAACTATCCAGTGGATTTAATACATTTGGTTATAGAAATTGATTCTTTGTTTTTATTCTTATAATATTCTTACTATATGATCTCTTTTGGTTAAGATATATTTAAACGAACTTGGTGTTGGTTTCTTGTGCTGCAAGGGCGTTTTCAGCAAGTGTGACACTGTAATGTATAAATTACACAAAATTCAGTTTATACCTTTATCTTATTTACTCATTCTCAAATATATTTAGATACTTTTAATGGGCATCAATTTTGTCTTTCTAAATGTTTTGCACAGTAAATAAAATCTTGGATGAGTTTTTGTGCACACCGTAATGCACAAAAAATGTATTATAGATCTTCATAATCTTGTTTTTTGAATGACGATGCTCACTGAACCTCTGGGAAATGTCTTCTACATGCCATTGTATTTCCTCCATGTTGGATTTGACAATTGGCATTTGAAAACTTTATTTTAAATGCAGTGATTATTAAAAAATTTAGCTTTTTTATTATTTTATTATTTTTTAAAATGAATTTTCCATAAATTTAAAAACTTAAACTGTGCTTTTACGAAACATATATTAATTTAATGAATGTCTAAAGTAAAATGAATCTGTCCCAAACAGATGCTGGGCTTCTAGTCCTGCAGAACCCTAGGTGGTACTTGTATATTTCATTCAATACACAATTGCAATGTGTCAAACTCGAATGAGCAACTCGATAAAAATACTTTTAGAATATATGTTAAACACAGAATTTAACCATGTCATTTAGTAAATAAGCTCAAGCTTTACATTCTCCATAGTGAGTTTTGCTACCTCTTGGTATTGACCTACCCTCACTTTAAGTTGAGTACAATAGTACAGGTTTAACATAAAAATGCTAACTAATCACCGCATTGGGTTTCATTTCTGTTTTTATGCTTGTATTAAATTTTGCTTGTATTGCTTGTATTCATTCTTATATTAAACTTCTGTTCGAACACCATTGGGTATTCGGAATATACTAAAGCAGTGTTTTTAATCAACATGCTATCCAGCAATGCAACTCAAGGCAGATTCTGTAAATTAAAAGAGCGTATGTCGTGTATTTTTTATAGATTTCTTTTTTTCATAGCGTATATAGTCATTGTTATTTTATGAACAAATTAACCCTAGTGCACGTGCCTCTCTACCGCTCGTTTGGGTAAGGACACTTTATTACCTTGTTCCAAGGTAAGGGTACAATCTACAATGTCCAGTTTTAGGGAATTTCACCAATTCACCAGACCAAAATCATTTTGGACTCTAGGAGAAAGCTTTCCCTTCAGAAAACTATATATGCAATCATTGGGAGATTATGCAGCTTACTCAGGAATCTGCACCACT
The DNA here is from genome assembly GCA_900490495.1 of Danionella dracula. Taxonomy (NCBI): domain Eukaryota; kingdom Metazoa; phylum Chordata; class Actinopteri; order Cypriniformes; family Danionidae; genus Danionella; species Danionella dracula. The sequence continues at coordinate 3,149,432 of UELW01000067.1, read as the reverse complement.
GTTATATCATATGCACCATTTCTGACATTTTTACATCTGAAATTCTTTGTGTAGATTTATATGTAAAAAATGTGTGTGCACATAAAAGAAACTTGAATAGTTTGTGGTTAGTCCTGACTATTTGAAATGAAAACATAATTATTTCAATGAACATAATAAAATTGATGACATTTACAAGCTTTTTAGAGGCAAACACCACCACAGCACAAGCCACAGATCACCGGAAGTATGATGGAAGTACACTGTACTCCTTTACAGAAAAGAAGAGAAGAGAATGGATTGATCCAACAAATGGTTTCAAGTCCCTTTAAGACTTGTAGCTTGTGACTTATTGTCATCTAAAACCATCTAACCCATGATTGTTGAACTAATGTGAAAAAGGAAAATTCTTGCTTCTTTCGATGACCTTGTACAGTATATACTACTGTTATCTGGGGATCCTCAAGAGAGAGCACTCAATCATGGACAATCTCAAGGCTGGAAGTCCGTATCCAGAGACCTTGATCTGACTCTTTCCACTATATATGAACCACAAAGTAATCTCCTGTCATTTATTTCAAACTATTTTTTATTTTCTAGAGGCTTTGGAACACTAAATTGGCCACTTAAAAAGCATAAGAATCTCTAACAACGTGATGCATCAATCAAGGAAAGACATTCTACTTTTGTTCTAATACAATAGCTCAGCTACTTGTTGGGTGTGATAAGATATGAGTCATAGCATAACCTTACATCCATCTATCCATCCATCCATTATCTTGTCGGTTTTTTCCCTTTCGGGGTTGCCACAGCGGAATGAACCGGCAACTATTCCGGCATATGTTTTACAGAGCGGATGCCCTTCCAGCCGCAATCTATTGCTGGGAAACATAACCTTACAAAAAGTGTATTAATTAATTGATTCATTCATTCAGTTGAATAGGCTAATTTTTGGAAGTGTTGTTTGTGTTATGAAAAGGATGCCCATTCATTCATTCAGTTGAATAGGCTAATTTTTGGAAGTGTTGTTTGTGTTATGAAAAGGATGCCCATATCCCAGGATAAACGTCACAGGTTAAGCTTTTGGATATTAACAAAAACACAATTTGACACACTTCTGACAGAACATGGCTGCCATTTTGCGCTTACAGCCTCTAGCCCACCAAAAAACACACCCCACCAGTCACACTTTACCCGTACAGTGCAATGCGGGTGAAGGGTCTTGCCCAAGGCTGCAATGACAGATTGGCCCTGTTGGGGATCGAACCGCCAACCCTCCGGTTACAGGACGAGTACCTCCACCACTGCTCTACTTTGTCGCCTTGCATTCATGCAGCAACCTCCTGCTTTCTGTCTTGATGTGTGATAGGAAGTGACTGAACTGCAATTCCTTGTTCAACCACTTGAGGCTGACTCCCAAAGTGAGCATGTTCTCATTTACTCTAATGATAAATCTAAATAAATAAACTAAAAACCACATGTTAGCACCCCTGGATCCATAAGGGTTATTCATTCAAATAGCTCGATTTGAGCGTAATGAACTCTCTCAGGGGGATTAGATATTTTTAAAATTAGTTTTCCATTATTAAGCATCCAGTTCTCCTTCTAGTCTCTTTTTGAGTGATCATTTGGTTTCATACATTTAAGCTAATTTCTTCTGATGAATTTAGTGTTTCGTGATTACTGGAAAGTGAGACACTTTCACAAATGGCTACACCCACTCTGAGTCTTCTGTACCTTCGTCCGAAACCTATGGGTGATGTCACAGACACTAGGTCCATGTTTATTACAATCAATGTTTGCATTGCTTTATCTAAGGAGTTGCCACATCTCTTCCTGTGGAATCAACCATTTCTGTGATTGTTATGGAGATGGGGGATGAATTGTACTGTAATCTTTTTACTTATTATTATCTGACACAGAAAAACTTTAAAGGTGCCATATCATGTGAACTCATCTTTTCAGTCACTTTAGCCTGTTTTATTGCTCTTTCATCCAAAACATGCTTCAAGCCATATTCCGATTGCTTCATGTTTGCATAATTCTATTATCTTTTTCTGGGAGCTCAAAACGACTCGATGGTCATGATCACGCCCACTAACCAATCAAATAAACTGCCTAAAGCAGCTCATCTCAATGAAGACCATAAACGCTGACTGACCCGGAAGTGTAATCGTAGTAGAACCACCTCGAATGAACAATGAAAAGAACGTGGGTTTTTTTAATGTCCGAGGCAAAATTGTATTTTGGCTTAAAACCCAGGAAAGAGGAGTGTAATTTGTGAGCTGTATTTTGGAAAGTTTTGTAAATACATATGAATTCAATAGAATGGTAACAAGGCTGGCTTTAAAAAAACGAATACCTTTCCGATCAGTATTACTGAGAACCTCCAGGCAGTAAATATTGAAGTTTTTAAGAGTAACCTTAAATTAAGAATGAAATTACTATTACATAACAAGTAGACATTTTTTAATTGAATAATCCTTGTACTACAAAAACCAAAATCATCATTGAACGTTGATGTTTTTTTTTAAAGAAAGTCAGCAGTGGGAGGAACAGGGCCTATATGTGGCTTACGTTAAATTTTGTGATTTGAAAATTTCCAGTGATAATTTAGAGTGCTCAAATGTTTACTAAAATTATTTGAAAAAGGCATACTATGGCACCTTTATTTGTTTTACTAATTCATTTGGCTTAAACTGGGCGGAGTCCAAGGCTGATAGTTTGGGCCACACTGTAGTAAAGTTTAGCACCATGCTTTGATGACTTTATTTTGAACAATAATTTGTATAATTCAAATAAAAACATATGGTGTAATCACTTTTTCTGGTTAATTTTCTGGTTAATCAACCTCACTACACTTAAATTTGTGAAAAAAGATAGGAAATAAAGTTGTATACTGATTACATTTTCCAAGTAGTATGTCGCAGTACAGAAAGTTTTTTTAGAGTTGTAAGTTTACAAATTTAAAATGCGTAGCCAAAATAGCAAGAAAAGATCATTGGAATTGAAAAAGATAATAAAAACTATTATTATTTTAATACGAACAAACTTAATGGTGTTTAACACAAAAACATCTCTTACAATGTTTACTTTGAGGATTTCAGGACGCTTTTAAAAAAATTGGGTGAAAATATGCCACATATACTAACAATTCTAGTTTAATTTCTAAAAATAGGTTCATCACTAAATGACTCCATGATACATTTGGTTGCTTAAAATAGAATTCAAAACATTCCTTTTTACATTGTGTAATATTTCACATAACATGTACTGCTAAATTGCTGAAATAAGTAAATGTAACTGTGAGTGTGGGTAGCTGGCACTAGATCTGAAACCTGACTTACTTGAGGCTTTTCTAGCTTTGTGTTTTTCACTTTAAGTGAACATGCAAGAAGTGGAAAAAGATGTTTTATTTATCAATCTTTCTGTGAAGATCATCAATATAGTGAGTGAGACACTTTAAGAATAGAACACTGTAATGCTCTAAAAATAGAACAGAATTAGAAAACATTACGAGATGGCTTTTGCAGGAGGAGGAAAAAAGCTGTCATGCTTGCTGAATGCAAAGTATGAGACACTTTATTCTTTTAGGCCCATCGTATATCACAGCAACTATCAAAGAAAGGTCAACCATGCCTTGCACCTACAAAACACTTCAGCTTCACCATCTGAAGACTAAAGAAGAGGCCTTCTTGCGCAGGAAATTTCAAGCCATTGTCACCAGAGAAGAAAGAAGCCTTTGAATGAATGCAGATTCCTTTCAAATCAAAAGAAGGTGTCTTCAGATTTTTGTTCACACCATCTTGTGCTCAACACAATTCCCTTTTCTTCGAATACTCAAGTGCTCTATTGTAGGCAGCTCCCATTGGCTTATCATCAGACAGCATATGGAAACTAACACCCAAGAGCGGACACACACATCCGGACATTGCATGATTCAGATGCTCTTCCCCCAAAAAGTGAATGTCCCACTCGCTCTCTCACAAACACACAGATAGAGCATCACACAAACTCTTGGGCAAACATTTTCATGCCTGTCTGTGGGGACAAACATGTCGAGGACTATAAAATTTACATATATGCTAAACACTTGAGTGGCAAATGCAATGTGCTAATACTGAGCTGATGAGATAAAGCAAAGGTGGAACTGACACAAGCCCCCTCTCTCAGCGTGAGTCAAAGTCAAACCCTCTCTCTCTTTCTCTCTTGCCTCCTCCATGCGTTTGTCTGGCCGGATTAGTGCTAGCGTATTTACACAGGCATCTCTCTCTCCTCATTTCCTTTATTTCTATGCCCTCTATGTCCCTCGCTTGCGTTCCCTACGAAACAGATGTGACCATTGATTAATGGGCTGATGGTGGTTAAAAAGTCGAAAATGTCAGTGAGTATCTTCTCCTGCAGTGTCACTCTCCTCTACAACAGAACAATGCTTCTAACTGAGGAGCAGGGCCACGTGCCAAGTATTCCTCACAATGGGAGGTCATGTGCCCGCTCCCCTACTGCAAGAAGGCAGATATGTATACAACTACATAAGGACAAACTTGGTAAGGGGGGTTGTTTAGAGCTTGAAAGTGTGCTGTGGTTCAATACGAGATAATAATAGGGTGTCAAATTGGTTCATCAAGTCAGTTCGGACTTACTGGAAGAGGTTAATCAAAGTACTTAGAATTAAGGACTTTTTCACACTGTTGCCTTTAACGGTTCCTGTCCAGAACAAGGCTTTGGGGCAATGCACATGTGATGGGAATGACATCGACAGTCTGAGGCCCAACGTCCCAGAAATAACCTTCAGATTTCAATACCATCGATCAGGGGGAGGACTGAGTGCCTTCTGCCCGCATTCTCCACCAGGACTAATTAAAGAAAAGCATGCTAATTGTGTTAACTGTTGGGAAAAAAACACTCCGCTAACTTCCTCTACTGACACCCCACAGCGAGGTGAAGGAAGTAGGAGTTCGGAAGTAGTTTTTTTGTGTGGTTTGTTCTGGGTGCAGGACTGTGTAATGATTCAAGGCCACTGCCGGCAGAAAGATTCTAACGATCTTTTTTAATTGCACATTGCATTAGTCTGCATGGCTTGAGAAAAGGGAGGCCATCGGATTGAATAGAGTTTGTTCGAAAGATAGTCAATGCAAAGTTGGAGACATAAAAGTTGGCAGTGTCTCTATAGAATATTGCTTTAAATGAATGAGTATATAGCTACAACAGATGTGTAGATATGGGAGATTTGCTGTTTAACTTATGTAAGAACGAATGAGAACCATATTTTGAGTATAAGTGAATTAATGTGTGTGTGTGTTTCATTTGACCTTGCTCACTGCTACAGAGGCCTAGTTTCTTGCCAAACTAATCAATAAGCCAAACAAGCAGAAGATGAGTATTTAGAGCATGGGAAGCTAAAGTCAAACACAGATAGGTTATCTACCCGGCCCAGAGCGCACTCCTGTGCAAATATTTTGCTAACAAATTTTTCATGGTAACTTGCTTATAAAACTATGTCACCCTCTTCCTCTTATCCCTAAACACCCTCTCATACTTTTGCTGCCATCCCATCTCTCATCATTCAGTGGGTATGGAAAGACTGCTGGAGCCACGTGGCTTAGTAGTCGAGTATCACAATGTTAGCACAGGTCAACAACTTGTCTCTAGGGATCAGTCAAACAGACAGAGGGAATTAGAGTGATGGAGCTGACATAAGCCTTTCATATTCTTATGGAAACTGGGAACCCAATGCATGGAGTGGGTTAATGTGTCACTCTTCAAACCCTTAGATTCAGTGGAGATCTGCCCCATCATTTACCTGAGGTGTTTCTGATGTACAACAACCATTTACACATTCTTCATGCAGTAAAATAATATTTCACTGTTAACATTAGTTATTTTCTTTCTTTCTTTTTTAGATTTACTTTATTCTTCAAACAGAATTTTAGCATGTTTTACTGATTATTTAGTTTCGCTAAATTCACAAGCTGTATACATGTAAAACAAAACCAATTTAAGAAAGAAAAAAAAATGTGAATTTATTTTTCAAATTGAACACTTGTGAAACGGTGGTAAAATACATTTTTAATAAATACAAGTTACTTATAAATATGAAGATAACTTGTTTATGTTTACTAATACACATTGTAAACATGTTTCACGGCTAATACATGTTTACAAAAAATTGCATATATCATGACTAAATTATTAAATAAAATATGGGGCTGAAAGAAAAACATTAACTCAAAAATATATTTTAGCATTCATAAGCAATTCTTATTTAAACAGAACCTTATGAAAAATCCATAGCTTTGTCATTAGAAAATTTGAACTTAATTTGCATGTTTTTTTTTATATAATTTTTGTTACTTTGTTTAATAACAAATAAATGTGTTAAAATAAGTATTTTTGTAAAAGGGCATATAATAGCATCCACTATAGCTTCAGAGGATAGCAATGGATTTGGTGAAGGTAGAGAATGCAACATAAAGGAGATGTCAGTGTAAGAAACTTAGAAAGTTACTGTGAAATGCAGTAAGCAAGCACAGCATGTGAACCTTTCAATATAAAGTGAATGAAAATCATTAAACAAGAAACTGCTGAAAAGTTTTCTTTCAAAAATGTAAGCAATATAATCGACTCCTTTAAACCCTGTGATGCAACCTGAAAGAAAATCTGGATGGGACCCCCCACTCTCCCTTCTCCCCGCAATAGAAAGTGATGGAACTGTAGTTCCTCTACTGGCCCCAAGAGGGGTAGGGTCAGAAGTGAGCAGGTTGTCAATCCCTCCAAAGTTAAAACTTCACAACTTCCTCTGGTGCTGTAATGTTTTTTTTTAGTCAGGTCGTTAGTTTTGACTTTCATGAATACTCTGAGTGGAGATTTTTAAATTACTTTGTTCAAGATTTATTTAACTGAAACATTCAGCCATTCAGATGTCTTCACTATGTCTGTCAATGTGCCACCTCTCTGCCACCATTTTTGGTTACTGGGAAGTTATGCAGTCCCATTTTAGTGAAGGCTTTTTTACTGCTCTCCCATTCACACAAAATATCGCACATGCTACATCCATGCTATATACAGTCAATGGGATGGGACCAACTGATGCAGTTTGATCACATTATAGATCATATGATGTATTTAGCATATTCAAACGTGACTCTCACTACCTTGATTCATTTTAGACTGTAGGTATTGTTCTAACATCTGTATCTTAAAAATAAAATAAAAAAGAAGGAATGAGTTTAGACCTTATAATTTGACTTTATTGCCAAGTCACTCTTAGCAATGCATGTTCTCAACAAATAATTTTAATCTGTTAATATTGAAATCCACTTGATACAAAAGGATGTGGTCAACATGTGTAGAAAAAAGGGAGCTGAGAGTGTTTTCCCCTGACCCTATCAGATTTAGTTTTTATTTTAATGCTCATGCAAGAGAGGATGATCTGCTAATTATACCATAACAGAATGAAAAACAGAGAATAAAGTAAAGAGAACTACTCTACATGTTCAGTTGAGATCTGTTTGCTCAGCTGATGCAACATGCTGATAGAAATGTGTTGCCCCCTATTTACATCTTTATTTTCATAAAGTCTGTCATTGTCGTTAATTGCAAAGCTAAGATCATTGTTGATGGTAGATGGGAGCAAACAAAAGTGTTTTGAAGACCACAGCAATTTCTCCTCTGAAATCTTGCCTCAGGGTAAAATGTCTTCATCGCAGCAATTTTTAAGATGTCAAGAATGCTGCTGTTGAAAAACAACTCCTTTTTCTGCTGTAAAAACAAATTGTGACCTAATAATGTCCAGTTAGATTAAAGAACTGTCCCTCTGTCCTTGTTAAAGCATGTAGCCTATTAACAAAATGGTTTTCCCATCGCTTGAGTGCTTTTCTGTTTATTTGTTTGTTTTCATCTGTTTCTTCTTATTTTCTCCTTTTAGGATAACCGTAAATGTGCATCATTGACGATATGCATTACAGATTAAGTGTTTCTCTCTTGGTCCCATTTTTGTTGTACAATATGTGGCTATAAAGTATATAATCCTCAGCAGGAATCCTCTCCTCTAACATATGTGTGTCTCTTGGTCCAAAAAGGCTTCTCTTTTGGCCAGGTGGGCTCGAGAACATTCACACAGAGGAAGCTGCTATTTCATTCTGTAATATTAGCCATCTTCACTGAGAGATAATTTGCATGAACCAAAGATGTTGTAACAATGGAAGTGTTGATGGAAGACCGGAATGAGATGGCTGTTTCTTTAGCATAAACTAGCTATGAAACTGCATTCTACGTACAGGTGGTATTTTTTTTCTTATCATTTGTTCATAAAAGTACAGACTATATAAGTAAAAGCCTATGTTCGTACTTCAGGTCTTATTGCTAAAGTCTGATATTTTTTTAACGAAATCCGACTTTTTTCATGCAGCTTGTATCCGTTTGTGCACAGGAAATGGCTTTGAATGAAATGAAAGTAAACATAGGCAAGAATGCGATACTAGAATTTGTGTGGCTTTTTAAAATTAATTTCCGAAGCCACCATCACTTCAACAAAATAAAATCAAGAAGACAATGAAGAAATGTTTATTACTTCTATTATTTCACTTTCATTCCACTGACTCCTTTCACCTCAGTTGTCAGCCATGGTTGTTGTGAAAGTTTCCACCCATGCCTAGAAATGTGACGTCTGTCCCCATACAATGACATAAAAGTCAAATAAATGCAACTTGGCTGTTCAGACTGAGGTCACATTGCAAAAAATCAGATATGTATCGGATTCAGGACCACATTTGAAACTGACCTGGGTTTGACTTGAAACACTTAGAATTTAGCTGTTCGAACTGTCCTGAAAAATCAGATACAGGTCACATATGGGCAAAACAGTCAGATTTGGGTCACTTTGGGCTGCAGTCTGAACATAACATAAGAGATGTTAGCATTATGTGACCAAATGTGTCAATGGTTGTGAATTGTTTGCACTATTAAAGAATCTAAGCTGAATCCTGGCTTTAAAATAACTGATGAAATTATGGGCTTCCGTGTATTTCTTGCATATGAATTAAAATGTACTGTTAGGCTAATCATTCATGTTTCACAAACTGAAAAAAATGCAAGTACACCTTTTCGAACACATCAAAGGCCATGTGATAGTAAAAAAATGTATGAGTTTAATATGTGGCTGTGTTTTTTTCTGCATAATTTATTCAGTGGATGACCACTGGTACAATTTCCTGCGTTGTGCTGTAATTGTAAGTAATCCGTGTCAAAAGAACTGATTTTACAGCACATATGGCAGATATGGGGTAACAGATTATGTTTTTTAATAAATGGTAATGGGATTTAAACCTTAACACACTTAAGCACATACAGCATGGATAACATTCATATACCTAAACTAAACATTTTGAACCAAATTTTGATTTCATCTGTTAATGGCTCTACTGGTCCCACTTTGGCTTTGATTTTGATCTGGCAAATTGTTGTTAATGCTGCACAGAAGATGTGGACCAAACATTACTACAACTGCAAAGATGACTGGGCTAAAGCTTTGGCCAACCGTGGCCCTAATCTAGAATCAAGCCCATTTATGCACCATAAGTAATTTTAGTACTTGATCTAACCAAAAACTTCTCAAAAGCTGGGGTTGATAGAATTGTATATGTTGGAGATAGAATGAATAGAAGTCACGCATTCAGTATGATGAAACCAACTTACAATAATCCCTTCTATTCAGCAATTCCCTACTGCTGGCTAAAGGATTGAAAAACTGAAAACCTTAAAAATATAGGTCTCTACCAAATTCTAAACAATTTTGTTTTTCCATTTTGCATGTGGCTTGTGTTTTGTTTGCTTTCAGTTTTTCCGAAATTGCGCTTTAGGTTACAATAGCTGCATGTGCACTCATGGGTTAGCATTTAAGTTAGTTTTGAGTCCGTTTTACTTTTTAACTACCCACAAGATTAGTTTCAACTAGAGTATTTGTAAACATATTTGTTTGAGCAAAAATAAAAATGAAATAAATCTTATGAAACAAATTAACCACAAGTAATCATAAAACAGATCCTATGTATCAAGAAACATTAAGAACTGTGTTCAGTACAAAACTAATTTCATTGGTATTAAAGATAATATTTTTTCCTGAACAGGTAATTACTAAGCTACCCTAGACACACCTATTCTTTGCAACAAATCAAAATGATAAAAGCTCAAAAATATATTTAACCCATACTCTTTGAAAGCATTCTTTCATCCTTTACACATGGATTCGAGGTAGGGTCAATTGACTAATATGACTGACTTAGACAATGGTTTTACTGAACACATCTTCACAATCACTGAACTGTTTGACTATACAGTACCATAGCATCGCGCTTTGTTTAGAAGCAGAACATTGATAAACATTAGTGACACAAGAGGCTGAAGATGGTCAGATTAAATCAAGGAACTCTATAATTACATTTACTTCTACGATACATCATTAAATAATTCCCTGTTAAACAGCAGGGAAACATCTTCACAGGAGATGGGTGAGCAATCCCAATGAATGCAACTCAATTCATTAAGTTGTCTTGTGAGGGTTTCACTGTAATCCTACGGCAAGTGCTGCCAGAGTTTAATCAAGATGATGGCTGCCATATGTCTCAGCCTGTGCTTTGAGACTTCTTCCCTCAAGCTCCTCATCCTCCAGAGCATTTCCAACAGATTAGTGAAGATACTCACATTCTCTCGCTTTCTCTCACACACAAACACACGATCCGTTTCTAATTTTCCACAACATAAATCTCTAATCATCTCTAGCAGAAAAAAAGATCACTTGATTTTGTAAGATTGAAACTTCTTTAAAATGAATATTTAGAGCATCAAAATGCAATTGAATTCCATCAGTGATTACATTTGAATAAAAATTCAGATGTCTTTAAAATACTGATTTAAAACAAGCTTAAAACAGCAGACACTGTGTTTCTAGTCAGGGTACATACGCCTATTAAAATAAGTACTTATCTGAAAATAATACTTTATATATTTATAATATAAATATTATAACTATTTTCAGTATGTATTACTTATAATATACTATACTTATATATATATATATATATATATATATATATATATATATATATATATATATATATATATATATATATATATATATATATATATATATATATATATATATATATATATATATTACAAAATAGACAGGAACTATTATTATTTGCTCCCAGAGTAATAATGACTGTATTATAGATGCTAGGAAATTACTTCCCACTTTACTTCTGTGATCCAGAAAACTGCATGAGATTTCATTTCAATAACAACTTTTTTGGAATTTTAAGAAATCTAGCAGTTATTTATTGAACTGAAATCAAATTTCAGATATGGACCGAGAGAATACAGAACTGGGGTGATATGGTAAATATTTACTGTGTTGCTCAGGTGACAAGCTAAAGCTTTCAGGAAAAAGTTGAAGAAAAGCAAAGGTATTAACTCTGTCAAACGTGTGGTATTCTCATGATCAAGCAAAGCCCAAGTTGGCAAAAAGTTATTTGGTCTTATGATAGATTATTTCTGTTTTTAAAATCTTAGTTTCTTTTCAAACATGGCTCTCTATGACTCCTTGTATGAGCATTTCTCACATAAGTATCAGGTGCTGTGTGTACACGAGAAGAAGATTGAACTCCAACACCAGCTCATGCTCAACTCACCTACCGTGATAGCATCGGATAGCTTCAGACACAAATACAGACATGTTTGCTCCGTTAATTCATAGTTAAATTTTGCCATTCAGATTCAGGGTTGGTTTCTGGATCATATATTTTAGTTTAAATGTTATTTTCAGCCAAAATGCTAGTTTTCGATTACACATCAGCAGCAGTGGGCATTCACGTTGTCTTAACTCCACCCACAGGTATGCCCACTTTAGCTTGACTATCCCAGGAAAACTTAATAATCCTAAACCTTACTTTAATAAAAAATCCAAAATGTAAGTCTTTTTGGGGACAAAACAATTACATTTGACGAGTACTTAAGGTACAGTGGTTCTTCGAGATGCAAATGCTTCACGTTACAAACAATTCAAGAAATGAAAGGACACTCGAGCAATATTTAGTTCCATAATGAGAAAAAAAAATTTCCTCTGGTTTTCCATGCTATTTGAAATGTTCAGTGTTGTTTTTGTGTGGCTTGAAACCAGCTGTCCAAAAAGGCAACATGAAAAAGAAAATAGCATTTTACAAGTAAAACTTGCTTCAACATATGAAAAAATCAGCCTACCGAGGCCACTCTCCACCAAGGGATTCATTTTATATCTCGAGTTATCACTGTACTCCAGTGTAATATGAGATTGGCCAAAACATGGCTTGTTGTTGACTCTTAAGACCAGAGAGAGATAAGTTGGAGTTGATGAGGAAAGTGTTTTTGTAATAGATTGAATAATGTTTTGTTATTTATTTTCTACTCAAAAGACCCTGAGGCTTAAATGAATCGGAAAGACTGTCCATGTAATGCAATTGAAGGGACATTTTACAATTGGTTTGGTGCAGTGTGTGTGTGTGCGTGCATGTGGGCACGTGTGTGTGTGTATGTTTCTTATCTTGCAAGGTCTGCTGAGCTATGAAGGAGGTGTTCCGGCCCCTCTGTTCTCCTACAGGATGACAGCTGGTGAGGAGCCGGCCTCTCCAATGAGGAAACCAGAAACATGCAAGAGGTGAAAAAGTCTCGGTTTCCTCCTCTCTCCTTTTCCTCCAGCGCCAGTTCATCTTTTGAGAAGCAGCTCTTTTCACTGTGTCTTGTACAGAAGGTCATTGGCGGAGGATGTTCCCCGACAAAAATGTCAAAGACATATTATTTTTTCTCTGTCCATCATCCTTACTGTTTTTTTCCTTTCGAATTATCACGAGGATGATACTTATTTGCTCATTCTTTTCCTGAGTAAGAGACTATGTGCTTCTAAAGTTTGAGAGTTCAATCGATGCAAGGAAAAACATGACAAATAGACTGGTATGCATTATGCTAGCATCCTCTGGGTTTATCTTAACCCGCTTATTATAATCACCATGGAATTACATCCACTTAAAAATGTTGCCGCTTTCACGCAAACCCACCCTTGACTTTAGTCATACACGTCTTCATTGTGCTTCTATTGCTTTTTCTTTTTTGTAATTTCTCTCTTCATAGGATCAACGTTTCACACATTTCAGCCTGTGACCAGCTAAATTAACACAAATTAAGGCAAAGCATGCAAGTCTTCCTCTGTGTGCAAGTGCTGGAGACAGATAGACGCTGATCGTAAGCTCTTTATTTTGCTGTATTAATTCCAGCCATTGAGGAGGAAAGCGTTCTTGTCTACAGTCAACAAACTTGATGCTGAGTAGCGCATTGATCAAAAGCCATTGGGTCCAGACAGTTTTTGTGGTTTTCCAGAACCAAATCTTGTTTTTCCTCCCATAAGGTTTAAAAAAATGCTTTGTGTTTTTGTCCTGAAAATCCAAAGTGGAAAAAGGGATGAGTTGTGCTGTGTTTCTCTGTGGGATACTGAGTGGAAAGGAGAGCAGTGGTGGTCTCTATGGGCTCATCTGGCTGCAGTTGAAGGTGGCGAGGATGTCACTTGTGGGCATTGTGTCATGTAAACGTCTCTTCACTAATTAATTTCTCTCTGGGTTGCTTTGTGAAATGGCGTGGTGTGATTCGACCCTTTGAGCTGGTGCTCATTGTCTGTGCTCTGACAGTGAAAAGTGATGCTTGAAAGTGAAAGCCATGATGTCCCTCTCTGCATAAGGGTCAATGACAAAACTGATGTCCGAGATGATGAAAGGAGGGAAACTAGAACACAAAGCAAGTGCCAAAAAATGATAAACCTACTTGAGAAACAGTAGGAACGTTAATATTTGTAAAACCGCCAAGTGATTAAATGGTATTGTGCATTTTCATAATTTTTAAATGCTAAAATGCAGTAAAATGTTGATACGATTCTTATAAGGTGAATACGAATGTTTATTTTGGCACAAAAAAAGAATGTACAAAAGCTGTTTAAAGGGGCCATGTACTGTATTGTTTTTATTACTTTGTTCATAGATGTACAATTTAAAAGATAAATTGTCAAAAGAATGTGGTCCTTTTACATTCATGCATTTAGTAGATGCTTTTGTTCAAAATGACATCTCGTATGGGTGAGAAAAATGCAATTTGTGAAACAGCAAAGGTCTAACTCAGCTTGCTCGTTTGAGAACTTGTATCAGCTGATCAATCAACCATAGCAGGAAGGAAATAAAGGGAAAACAGAAAACAATTATTTTATTTCATTGTAAGTGTTTTCTGAGAATTGTTTTCAGTTGCTTTTTGAAAGCTGTAAGTGTTGCTGCTTTCCTGACTGGATCAGGGAGTTTGTTCCACCAGCCAGGGACAGTGAGAGAGAAGGTTCTGCTAAGAGATTTTCTGACTTTGTTTCTGCCTTTTAAAGTATATCACATTTACTAGTCATATTTCAGAGCACCCTTTTCCAAGTGGGCAATACTTAGGAATTGTAAACTTCAGCTGACAATACATCTTACATTACATTTCTGTATCTGAAATTTAGCGACATAAGTATAGAGAGTGTTGAGCATTAAACTGCACATTGATTGCACAATCATATTGCACAACTTCAGAAAACAGAGTGACCACTTTAGAAAGAACAAAGAAAAGAGGTGTTTAATGGTGTGCATTTGTTCATCAAAAGGATGTAGGGTTTCTTTTTAGGGGTTCTTTACAAAAAATAGTATTTGTAAGATTAAACTATAATAATTTGTCTTTTTATTTATACTTTATATGAAATACATTTTCTATTAACTCTTTTTTTCATAGTACGTTTAGCAGCATAGAGTATTGTAGAACAAATGCAGTATGGATGTGAGTGTGTCCAAGCATATTTATGTGTACAGGATATTAATAAAACAGTTATTAAAGTATTTTGTAATATAAATATTTCTGATATTTAGAATAAAATAAAAAGGCCTGAAAATTGGTTGAATTCCCATCTGAGGATGAGCCTCAAGTGAGGCTTAATTATTACAATTTTTAATCGATCTCTTCCTCTGCAGTAAGTCGACTGACTTCCTCCGACCTAAGATGGTGGCGGCTCTGACAAAGCGTCCAAATAAATAGCAGTGCTTTAGGTGGCATCTACTGTATGTATTATCTATCGCTGTGTTATGAGGTGTTTTAAAAAATAGGACTAGTATATCTCAAGCAATTTAATATTTTTCAAAATGCACTAAAATGCACTACTTTTTTTTATTGGTTCAATCTATGAGAACTCATGTTTACATCAAAATTCTCACTGAAAGATTTTTTAGTTGTTTTATTTTGAAAAGATGCAAAAATGTTTTAAAACACTTTTTTTAAGTGAAAAATAAGATTCAGGAACAAGTTTTTGTGTTTGTTCTGTTTTAGACGGAACCTCAAACCGATGTTTGGAGGGCACGACAGGTCTATATTCAAATCTCACAACTCTCTCTACATTATGTTGTTAAACAAAAAACATTTGTTGTGTAAATACTATTTTATATATACTTTCCTGTTTTAAATAGTGGTAGTTTCTCCATATAGTACATTTGTGTTTTATTTATTTTATGACATTATATTTTTTCAAACTTTCATTGTCCGTGTGTCAATTTTCTGCAGTGCTCCTTTTATTAATACTCCCACTCTCCCTTCCCTGTCTGCTCTCTTCATATTCTCATGTTGTTGACATACTTAAGACAGAAGCTCACTTTTCTTATGTTGGCAAACATGACCACCTGCCAAGCTGCATTCAATAGGTAGACCTTAACCACAAATCATAATGTGAGCAATCTAGAGACAATAGATAAAGAAAAATAATACAAAGGACCTTTCTGTTCGAGCCCTGTTTTCTTTAGAGCGAGTTGACTAGAAGACAGGGGATAGTCCATTAGGGACACGTTGATAAGACAATATTTACTCAGGAGGAACAAGTTCAAAGAGACCATGCTTTTTAACCCTGGTCTTGAAGCTGAGGACATTGAGACTGGCAGGTGTTTTTGCAGAGTTGGTCTGAGGTGATTCAAAAGATCTTTTTTTGGAGTTTGATGTCTGTGTGAACCATACAGTTTGCATATTTGTCAGCATAAAGCATGAGTAAGTATTATGTGTCAGGATTCCTGGCTGATCGGCTGATTCTATCCATTTTGGTCTTTTTTCTTTAGCCACAGGTTCCCTTGTTTGTGCTCCTAATTGTTTCTCTCCACCCCCTCGTTGTCATTCAGTTAGTTGATTCGTCTCACCTGTCGTTGCTCATTTTCTCCTCATTAGCTCCCCTATTTATTCCCTTAGTGTGTTCTGTTCTGTGCCAGATTGTTGTTCGCTTCTGACCCAGCAACATCAGAAGTTGAAGTGCTTGTGTGTCGCTAACCACTTTTGTGTGACTCCAGGACTCTCTCCCTACCGTCTCAGATTGTGGTGTAGTCCCTGGCCAACCTGAAGTCCTTGCTCGGTGCTGTCTCAGGTTCTGGACACTGACCTAGTCTTAACCGGTCCAACTGCTCCTGTCTACAGACTGAGTCGTTTTGTGGTTCCTGGCTCTTACCTTCTGAGTCTGCAAGTCTGTTTGTGATTTTTTTTATGAACTAAGAAATTTTGTGTTTCCCCTTGGAGCGGAGGGGTATTTTTTGTTGCCTGGAACCCGACTTGTTTGATTTTGGCCGGCTGTAAATAAACTGTTTTGCTTCATCTGCTTTTGGGTTTTCTGTCTGCATACCGGCCGTGACAGAACAATCTGGCCAAGAATGGACCCAGCAGAAGAGGATCCTGTGAGAGCAGCCCTGGCCCAGCAAGGAGTTCTATTAGGTCGCCATGCGAGTCAGCTCACCTCATCCCAACAGGCCCTGGAAGACATGGGCTCCCAGATCGCAGACCTTACCGCTCAGCTTCTGCACCTCCGTACTGAGCAGATGTCAGCCCAGTCAGCTCCCCTTGTTTATCGCTCCTCTGAGCCCAGAGCGAACACCCCACCTCCCTATGACGGGGACCCTTCTGTCTGTCGAGCCTTCTTAACCCAGTGTTCAGTGGTATTCTCCCTCCAACCAGCCACGTTTTCCTCTGAAAGATCCAAGGTAGCTTATGTCATCACGCTTCTGACTGGCCGGGCTCGGGAATGGGCAACCACAGTATGGCAAGCCAAATTTCCTTACTGTGATAATTTCAATGACTTTGAAAGGGAGATGATCAAAGTTTTTGATCGGTCTGTTCATGGGCGTGAGGCAGCCAGACTTTTGGTTTCTCTTCGTCAGGGGGATCGCTCTGTCTCTGATTACTCCATCCAGTTTCGAACCCTGGCGGCCTCATGTGGTTGGAATGCCGCAGCACAATGGGACCAATTTTTGCATGGACTCAGAGATGAGATCCAGGACGAGGTAGCAGCCCAAGAACTCCCTGCTGAATTTGATGGTCTGGTGGACTTAGCCATCAGAGTGGATAATCGCTTGGCACTACGTCAGCGCAACCGAATGACTCGTTTAGCTTGGAAACCTGGAGGGGCCCAAGATTCTCGTCCCTCAACTAATCTTGACTCTTTCCCAGAGACCGAGCCGATGCAGATTGGCCATACCCGACTCTCAGTAGAAGAGAGGAAGCGCCGCCTAACTAATAGTCTATGCCTGTACTGTGGTAGAGCTGGTCACTTTGCTGCAACATGTCCGCTAAAAGGCAAGGCTCACCAGTAGCCAGGGGGGTATTGGTGAGCGTAACTCCTGTCAATGATCCCCCCTTAGCACGCACTCTCCTCCCTGCCACTGTTCAGTGGGGTAGCTCCTGTCACTCATGTGCGGTTTTGATCGACTCTGGAGCGGAGGGGAATTTTATGGACTCGGCTCTGGCTGCCAAATGGGGGCTTCCTACCACCCCTTTACCGACTCCCCTGACTGCTCGAGCCTTAAATGGATCACATCTTGCCCTCATCTCCATCACTACTGTTCCTGTAAGTCTTATTATTTCTGGCAACCACCGGGAGGAGATTGTGTTTTATCTGCTAGAGTCCCCCTGTAATGCCATTGTGTTAGGACACCCCTGGCTGATAAAACACAATCCGCATATCGAATGGGCCAAAGATTCCGTCCTGTCCTGGAGTTCTTTTTGTCTTAGACATTGTTTGGGTGCGGCCTTGTCTCCTGGCTCTGTGCTTTCTGTTTCTCAGGTGGAGGCGGCTGATTTGTCGGGGGTTCCAGTGATCTACCATGATCTTCGACTGGTCTTTAGCAAGGCCCGGGCCATATCTCTCCCTCCGCACCGACCTTATGATTGTGCCATCAATCTGCTTCCGGGAACTTCTCCTCCTCGGGGCAGGTTGTACTCCCTGTCTGGTCCTGAGCGCGTAGCTATGGACAAGTACATCAGCGACTCTCTGGCAGCTGGCCTCATCCGACCCTCCTCCTCTCCAGCGGGTGCGGGGTTTTTCTTCGTGGAGAAGAAGGATGGGTCCCTACGACCCTGCATCGATTATCGGGGGCTGAATGACATTACAATTAAGAACAGGTACCCTCTACCTTTAATGTCTTCAGCCTTTGAGTTGTTGCAGGGTGCAGGATTCTTCACGAAGTTGGACCTCCGCAACGCCTACCACCTGGTCCGCATACGTGAGGGGGATGAGTGGAAGACAGCCTTCAACACTCCCACTGGGCACTTTGAGTACCGGGTAATGCCCTTTGGATTAACCAATGCCCCGGCTGTCTTCCAGGGCCTGGTCAATGACGTGCTAAGAGATATGGTGAACAAGTTCGTATTTGTATATCTTGATGATATATTGATCTTTTCCCATTCTCTCCAGGAGCACATCCAGCACGTCAGACAGGTGTTGCAACGGCTGCTGGAGAATCAGCTGTATGTCAAGGCTGAAAAGTGCTTGTTCCACACAGGGTCGGTTCCGTTCCTGGGATTCATTGTCTCTGCTGAGGGGATCCGTGTTGATCCAACCAAGGTAAGGGCCGTCTCCAACTGGCCAACCCCTGATTCTCGCAAGGCTCTGCAGCGTTTCTTAGGATTCTCTAATTTTTATCGTCGTTTTGTCCGCAACTATAGCCAGATTGCTGCATCCTTGACGGCACTCACCTCCACAAGAACTCCCTTTCAGTGGTCTTCTCAGGCTCAGGCTGCGTTTGAAAGGCTTAAGACCTGCTTTTCCTCTGCTCCTGTTCTTTCCTTCCCTGATCCTGAGAGGCAGTTTATTGTGGAGGTGGATGCCTCGGAGGTGGGGGTTGGGGCGGTCCTTTCACAGCGGTCCCCAGCAGATGGCAAGGTGCACCCCTGCGCTTACTTCTCCCATCGTCTGTCCCCTGCTGAGCGGAACTATGATATAGGTAACAGGGAGTTGTTGGCGGTTAAGTTGGCTTTGGATGAGTGGCGCCACTGGCTGGAAGGGACTTCTGAGCCATTCTTGGTCTGGACAGACCATAAAAATTTAGAATATGTTCGTTCAGCCAAGAGATTAAACTCACGGCAGGCTCGCTGGGCATTATTTTTCGGGCGCTTCAATTTTATTTTGTCTTACCGCCCTGGTTCCAAGAATGTAAAGCCTGATGCTCTGTCTCGTCAATTCGATGGCCCAGGGGACAACCTCACACCCAAGCCTATTATCCATCCTGGGCGGGTTGTGGCAGCTGTTGTCTGGGACATTGAATCAAAGGTCAGAGAGGCTCTTCAGGGAGCTAAGGTGCCTGAGGGATGCCCAGCGGATCTGTTGTTTGTTCCCAAGTTGCTTCGTCCTTCTGTCCTACAGTGGAGTCACTCATCTAAACTCACTTGCCACCCAGGAGTGAGGAGGACATTGGCATCTATCCGTCAGCGGTTTTGGTGGCCATCCATGGCCAGAGAGGTCAGTCTGTTTGTTGCTGCCTGCTCGGTCTGTGCTCAGAACAAGTCATCCAATAAGCCTCCTGTCGGTCTGCTTCAACCCCTTCCCATCCCCACCCGCCCTTGGTCCCACATATCCTTGGATTTTATAACTGGCCTACCCCTTTCTAATGGTAATTCTGTTGTTCTTACAGTTGTGGATCGATTTTCTAAGGCGGTCCACTTCATTCCCCTTCCCAAGCTTCCCTCTGCCAAGGAGACTGCACTGGTAGTGGTTGACCACATCTTCCGGATACATGGCCTTCCGGTGGATGTCGTCTCTGACAGGGGGCCCCAGTTCATCTCCAATTTCTGGAGGGAGTTCTGCCGGCAGATTGGTGCTTCCACCAGTCTGTCGTCAGGCTTCCATCCTCAGACCAACGGGCAGTCTGAGCGGGCAAACCAGGCCCTAGAGCAGATGCTTCGTTGTCTTGTCTCTCACAACCCCTCCTCTTGGAGCCAACAGCTTACCTGGGCCGAATATGCCCATAATTCTCTGCCCAATTCATCTACTGGCCTCTCTCCATTTCAGTGTTGCATGGGTTACCAACCACCTCTCTTTTCCTCACAGGAGCCTGAGGCTGCGGTTCCCTCTGTCCAGGCTCTTATCCAGAGGTGCCGTCGCACATGGCGAAGGGCTAGAGAAGCTCTCCTTCGGACAGAGAGAGGTGTTCGACGCTCTGCTAATCGTCATCGAACTCCGGCTCCTAGGTACATTAGTGGGCAGAGGGTATGGCTTTCCACAAAGGACCTGCCACTTAAGGTGCCAGCCCGTAAACTGGCTCCGCGGTTCATTGGGCCATACCCTATTGTCAAGGTCCTCAGTCCAGCGGCGGTACGTCTCAGGCTCCCAGCGTCCCTTCGTCGTGTCCATCCGGTATTTCATGTCTCCCGTATTAAACCTGTTTTTTTTAGCTCTCTGAATCCTACTGTTTCTACTGTTTCCCCCCCTCCCCCCCGTCTCATTGACGGCTCTCCAGCATTTACTGTTCGACGATTGTTAGAATGTAGGCGTAGAGGACGTGGATTCCAGTACCTTGTTGATTGGGAGGGATATGGTGCGGAGGAGAGATGTTGGGTCCCGGCACGCAATATTTTGGACCAGTCATTGATTGAGGAATTTCACAGCCGACAGTCTCCTCCCTTGGGATCGCCCAGTGGCGATCCTGGAGGGGGGGGTACTGTCAGGATTCCTGGCTGATCGGCTGATTCTATCCATTTTGGTCTTTTTTCTTTAGCCACAGGTTCCCTTGTTTGTGCTCCTAATTGTTTCTCTCCACCCCCTCGTTGTCATTCAGTTAGTTGATTCGTCTCACCTGTCGTTGCTCATTTTCTCCTCATTAGCTCCCCTATTTATTCCCTTAGTGTGTTCTGTTCTGTGCCAGATTGTTGTTCGCTTCTGACCCAGCAACATCAGAAGTTGAAGTGCTTGTGTGTCGCTAACCACTTTTGTGTGACTCCAGGACTCTCTCCCTACCGTCTCAGATTGTGGTGTAGTCCCTGGCCAACCTGAAGTCCTTGCTCGGTGCTGTCTCAGGTTCTGGACACTGACCTAGTCTTAACCGGTCCAACTGCTCCTGTCTACAGACTGAGTCGTTTTGTGGTTCCTGGCTCTTACCTTCTGAGTCTGCAAGTCTGTTTGTGATTTTTTTTATGAACTAAGAAATTTTGTGTTTCCCCTTGGAGCGGAGGGGTATTTTTTGTTGCCTGGAACCCGACTTGTTTGATTTTGGCCGGCTGTAAATAAACTGTTTTGCTTCATCTGCTTTTGGGTTTTCTGTCTGCATACCGGCCGTGACATTATGTTGATGGGATCATAACAATAAACGCTGTTTATTCTCAGTGGAGATATGTCTTTGAGACTGAGTCTGATGTTGAGGAAGAGTTTCCTTGAACTAAAACTTTGGTAACCAAATTCCCTTTATGTTATCACCTCTTTCGCAAATATATAGTAAGTGGCAAGTGTTTCACCTTGATTTTAATGTTTGCCCACAGAGAATTGTTGAGAGTAATGGTAGACTTTTTAACAAGGAGAGGGACGAAAAATACGTAAGTCTAGAAAGTAGCTTTAAGTTTGCTATAAAAATGTATCAACATTAGAGAATAATATGAATGCAGTAGAGAAGCTCGGAACTTAAAACACCACCACAGTTGTTAAACATTGAGTTTTTTTTTCTACCAAGGTACTAGACAAAGATCCTGGAATAGCTAGTCCACCAGTCTCCAGACCATAATATGGTCATATGTTAGGAACTATGTGAAGGTTTGAGGAACATTGAAAAAAGTGGCCCTGGGATTTGGAAGGGTTCTTTGAATTTGGAGGACTCCATCAACAAGTTTACACACATACAAGGTAAAAAAAGCTTTAACTTTCAATATAATTTGCATTAATAATATGCATTTCATTTTGGATTTGGTCACAATTGCCCACTTGATGAAACCGGAGGAGTTTATGGAGTTGAGCTCTATCTTGGCCCAGTTTTGATTGTGTTTTATTATGAGAGAAATGAAAACCAATAAACAGAGTACAATCAACACAGCATCAAACTGCCTGCAATTCATTAAAGAGTCAAGGTTTGACTCAAGCTCACTAGAGAATCTCTTCGTGAGAGCATTCATCATTCATGGTCCCGAGGGAAAATATGGTTCCAGTTCCTTACTTTACAGAAAATAAATTTATTCTCCATCAATCAGTAGAAGATATATTTTCCATTTTTTGCATGCTAATCTCTGTGTACGATGCCCTGGTACGATGTGTAATCTGCAATAGAGAGGAATTATGTGAAGGTTGTAAGGCGTGAGTGCACGTGCTAGATTTGCAGGCAATTTGCAGTGGTAGAAAAAGCTACTAAGCAATAAACAATGTTAAAAAAAAAACTCGGACATAGATCAACTGCATTTTGCTTAATGTGTTTCCAATGTATTAACACTTTATTTTGCTTTATCCTTAGATCATACATATTTATCATTGTGTTTATTCATGAAAAACCTATAAACAATCTCACAATGCGAAATGAAGCATGAATTCATTAAATAATTTTAAATGCACAATTTTAATATTTTGTTCAATTAACTTATTAAAATACATTTTGAATCAACTAAATATTAATTTAAATTTACTAAACCTATACTAAAAGCTTTAAATAAAACGTTTTTGATTTTTGCAGACTATTGCATTTTTAAATAACTATAGTGTAATTAAAAGGAATAATAATTTTCGTCAGAAAGGCTAAGACTAAAACTTAGATGGCTGCCAAAAACAACATTGCTTTTTATATGATTCACTTTACTGGTTCTTATAATATTTTTGATGTATCGCTCTACATTGTGTGCGAAGGCCTGTGTGTGTAAATATAAGTTTTTAAAAATCTAAGCTACATGATGTATCTAGTGTTTTTCAAGGCCAGCAGAAAACCAACCAGATATCCCATCCTAAATGAAGCATATCACAAATGTACACTCCATAAGCACAATGATCATCTGTCATTCTCTGCCAGGGTGATTCTCATGCAAGAGTTTGTACATGGTATGCTGTCTTTATGGTGTCGTAATACACTAAAAGCTCCAAGGGCACGCCATCCCTGTGCAGATGTGCTCTTTCTTCCTCATTACCCATCAGTGCTCCAGCGGAGCCCTGATTCGGCCGGCCACAGCAGGCATGATATCAGCCTTCCTCTGCATGCGCATGTCTGTGCGTATGTGTGTGTCTTATCCATGTTTGTCCCTGGAACCCTTCCAAAATTGCCTTTGCCACCCTGCTACCCAAATAAGCAGAAGAAAGTGCTGTGTTTTTCTGCTTGGACGAATGCGACCTTTGCTTTTCTTGTGCAAGCGAGCAAGCAGGTGACCACTGCCCAAGTCGATCACCTCCTCCGGGTTCATCCATGTTTACCTTCCTCTTCACTCTCATTCTCCTGCCTCTGGACTTTAGCGTCCTGTCGTCCTGCCAAAGCCTGGTCGCTTCCAGGGTCCCTTCTCCGGGAATCAAAAAGCAGCTAAAGAGGTTAATGCACTCAAGTAAGGATGAACAACCAGCTGTTAACATTCTCATATTTAATACCTAACTCATCCAGAAGACATCAGGCACAGAGATGGAAGGGAGAGAGTCTGGAGCTTATGGCGCTCACATCTGCTTTGTACATTTGGGGTTGGGGCGAGTATCTTAAACACTTGAGAATGACAATAGCCTGAGATGAGCTGGACTTAAGCAGAGATAAAAGCAGATAATGGAGAGTCAATGCAGGATCATGAGTCAAGAGCATAACTGTTCTTTTTTTAATTTTGTTTTGCTTAATGCTGTTTCCTTTAGATAAAGATAATAGCTGTAAGAGAAAAAAGCAGCTCAGCAAAAACAAAACCTGCCCTAAAAATGTCAGCAAGTTCATCAGCATATTGAAGTTACTTTGGTAAATTTAATGTCCTGTGTTTGTCCAAATGATCTCGAACAGTACGTAACCAATGCATCAGTGAGGGTCAGATCTCAGAGCATAGATGGAGATAGAGTAAAGCTGTTTTTCTGCTGGAAAACAACTCTTGGATGCAGCTGTGTGTCACTGCTCCACCTGCCCTTGACCCTCCTCAAACCTGGGTGGAAAAAAGGAGATTCTCTTTCCAACTTTCATGTGATTCCAAACAGGAAATTTTAGAAAGGAGGTATGAGAGGTGGGAACAATAGCCACGTAATTAGGTTTTATTCAGCTTTATTTTTAGGTTTTTCTGACTTGATGCTGTTTGTCACAAGAGGTAAGTGCACATAAAATAATATGAAATAAATGTATCCATTTTAATTTAAAATTTTATTTAAAAAGAGTATTGCTTTTAATTGAATGTATTAGTACACATTTAAATCTGTATTTTATGTGAGGATCAAAGTACTTGAGCAGCTGTGTAGTAGACAAACTATGTGTTTATAGTTGAAAGAATAGCTGTAAAGATCCTCTCACATGCTTGTCATGATTTAGGGGTTGAATAGACATGACAGCTGAGTCTGGAAGGAGAAAGAAGCCCTGACACACAAACACATGCACGTACACGCTCAAACACACACATTTTCAGATGCACCCAGCAACGTGCCTTTAGCCCCTGAATGTCAGCTGTGTTGCATATCTGTGATCCTGAGGGGAGACCTGTCCATCTTCCACACATGACGATTTAATAGACATTGTTTTCTATCACTGACTGTATTTTATCCAAACGCATACATTTAATATAATGTTGTGAAATATCAAATAACTAACTTGATCACACTGATAATCTGAAACCGTGAAATATGGGTCTTGTTCCAAAGACGTAACACAGATTTATGCTAGGACATTTTTTATAAAACTTTTCATATTGACATAGCACAATAAGGCATGAACAGAATTTTATATTCATAATTGAAGTCCACAATTTGTGAAAAATAGATAAAAAAAACATATACTGAGTTGTTTTACAAATTACAATAGCATATTTGAAGAGTTCTTCAAAATGCTCTGTCGCTGTAGGTTATTGAATTGAATTTGTGCCATTAATTATTCACAGCTTTGGTTGACCAACAGTTTGAATATTCATAAAGTCAACACATCACAATCAGTCGGTAGTTTTAGCAAGAGGATCACTGTACACAAATCTGAATAAATAGAAAGCGTAAAAGAGCGTTATCAAATCACAAGTGGGCATCAATGGGCACTCGAGTGACTGTATAACATAAAAAATATGTAATAATACAATAAATTCAGCTATTGGGTTCTGTTAAATGCATACTAAAGGTTTGTTATTAATCCATGTTGTTAAATGCTTATATCAATTTTATATTTTTTTGGATATAAACCAGGAGACCATTCCCCATAAATACTCACCACTCAGCTTGTCAAGTTCTACAAAAACATCCTAAAAGTACTCAATCAGCCATTTAGGGTTAGACACAAAATTAATTCCTTTGAAGGGACTACTCTCTGTTAATTAAAGAATGAAAAAAATTCCTTGTAGGATCATTTTTAATGTAAAGTAGAGCATGTACATTTTAGGCTACAAAGGTGGAATAAGTAAGCCCAAAAAAGAAAGGGAGAGGGAGGTCCACATGGCTCTCTTGACTGACATCATCATTCAGGGCATGGCATGTAATACCAAAAACACTCCACCACTTACAGTTAGTTCTGAACCCTACGGCATGGCTAACAGGAACCAGATCGAGGGATCATATCAGTTAGAATCCACCATAGCAGTTTTTTAGCTTGCATTGGTGACCATAGCATGCATTGGTGGCTAGCACATTACAGTCCCATTTTTCAAACTCAAGCAAAGTAAAATTTCAAGGGACTAAAACAATTGAAATAGACTTAAAGGATCCAACAGAGAAAAGTTCACAGGGTTGCTTTTTAGAAATGTAAACAGCTAAAGAAACCAAAATGGAAAAGAAAAAAAACAAAAGTAACAAAATTTGCCACCTACAGATATTCAAAAAGAACCCTAATTTAAGCTGAGGATGGCTTCGCTCTAAATGGACAAATCTTAAAAAATGTGTATGTTTTTTGAGGAGTGAATCATTTTGTCTTAGGTGCATGCAGATTATATTGGCCAATTCTCATGCTCCCAGAAGCAGCATCTGATGTTGAAAAATACTAGATCAATGAGGTTTTGTAAATCAACTCGTTAAAGTAACAGCTCTCTAGTACGCTAGTAACCCCCCCCCCCCCCCCCCCCAAAAAAAAAACCGGATGAAGTAAAGAGTACATTATCTGATTCATTCAGCAACTTGTTCAATGCTTTTTTATTTCACTGCTTTAAGATCTATCCAGAACTGGATGTGTTGAAAAAAGTTAGCTCTTCTGAGATGATTGTACATAGAACTTAAACATTGAACTGAGTTGATTGTACATTTAAAGCACAAGTAATGGAAAAGAGTAGATTATTTGATTTGATCTTGAACTCTTTCCTCTCGATCAGCATTAATATAAATGAATCGTTGAGATGATTTGTTCACTTTAGTGAATGAGATTTTAAAAAATCACCAAAATGAACTGAGCTTCTCATCACTAACCAACCATCTCAAACCACTTAAAAGATGTTATAAGTATTTTATTGTAAAACTCAAATTAGCCAGAATAGAATTACATTTGGTTTCATAATATGAATTAGAAAGTTCTCCTTCATTGTCATTTGAACAAAAGATTGTACTGAGGCTTTATTGGGAAAGGGTTCAAATTCCTATGTATAGTTCTTAACTCCCAAAATCACTTTGCATATATATACGCAGATGTTTTTAACTACTTCAGAAGAGTCTCTGTTTGAACTAGTCTTGCTACCTAATAAACTCGTATTGTGTAAAGCAGATGCAGACACACACACCCAGAGACACAAGAAGCATGCGGCTTTGTGAACAATACACGGTCAGTTCAGAAGATGCAAAAGGCCACATGACTGATTCATTCACTGTTCAGTGATATTTATAGTCAGTTTAAGGGGTGTTTCCTTAGTTCAAACACATTAAAAATACACTTATTATTTGTAACTGCACAAATGGGAATACAAAAATGTCAAAAGGTATTTGTAAAAAACAATTGTTGGGTCGTAAAACATGTTTTGACCCCCAGGGCTTAGATTTTGCTGTTTGTTTTATTTAACTATTTTAGTTTCCCTTAACTCTTCATATTTTTTTTACCAGGCACTTTTTACACATTTCATTTCGTTAGTTTAATTTATAAATAACCTGTTGTTATAATGGATAAGTAACATATAAGTAGGAGCTAAAAATAGATAGTATAAGTTATAAAAAAAACAGGTGAAAAACTTTGAATACCATCAAAGTATTGCTTTCTCATATCTAACATTGATTTAAGTCAATCAATCTTTATTGTATATATATATGCAGTAAAGTTTATGAAAATGTGTAGTGGAGGTCAATACAGTCTAGATAAAAAATAAATGATAAGGACCTATTTAACCTGTTGAGCAGTTCCAGGTAGTAGAATGAGTTCTTACTGAACCAAATGTATAAGGTTGGTAATGACAATAGATGATTATACCCATAGGTTTCTTATCAAGGGTAAAGGTGCCTACAAAACAAGCGCAAATGATCCGGAAATTTCTATGATTTCTATGTAAAGTCGTGATAAGGTATGGTGTGGCACGAAGGGTCCGAACCATGCAGTGGACGTTGAGGCGCAAGAGGTGAGATGCGGTTAACTGGACTGAGCACTTCAGTAGAGAAATATTGAAAACTTCTTCTTGAGAGTAAGAGAGAATAAGAAAGACAAAGAATAAATTGCAAATCGGAAAATTTTAACATTTAGAAGCTTGTCTTGTTAGTGCCCGACCATCAAAGATTTGTTCCACAAAGCCCACTAAGATTACATAGTGGCCGGGCGTTTCACTGTTGTTGCCTGAGCATCATTCAAGGGAGAGGAGTGTCACTGCATCAGCATTAATCAGCAGAGGTGTGAAACTAGCCCCAACAGAGAAGCCATATGAGCAAGCGACCGAGCGGATTTCAATTTGTCCAGGAGTGTGGAAACCTTAAATGGTTGTTCTGGGTCCATGAGTTATGAGATTGAGGGAGTGTAGAGGTCATTTTATTGACACCCAAAGCAACACCCAAAACAAGGTGTGTGCCAGAAGAGTGAGGTGACAAGTTGGGCTTGGTGGTCTCAAAGGTGGGAGGGAATTAGAGCCAGGTGAAGACCAGAAGCCTTATTAAACCTTTACTCTGTGTGCTAGTTTCAGACAGTAGCAGCCATAAAGGTTATAAAACAACAATAGAGGAGACAAGAGTTTGTACGACAAGTTCTTTCCCAACCCTGAATTGTAATCTACCTATAAACAAACAAAGCAAGGGCATTAGCTGTGTTCTCCCGGTGTTTAGAGGAGCCACTCAACAATGTATGTTCGGCTGGCAGAAGAATAGAATCGTTATATCACAACCTTCAGTATTCTTGGCCCTCAAACAAAACAAGCAATGTGATTTTCTGAAGACATCCTCATGTGACTGTGAAAAAAGGAGACACTGTGCTCGACAACGACGGACACTGGCATCTCTTCCATTCGTTCCTCTGTCTCACATTTGCCTCTGCCCTTTTTTTCCCTGCTACACGGCAAACAAAGGCGCTTGAGACGATCTATGCACAAAGCAGGAAACTTTGTGGTTCAGAAGCATGTCATTTCACAAAAGGCAGGGATCAGGAGGATGTGTTGCTAGGCGCTGTGATTGTGTCAGCACTGCTGGTCAGAACATTTCCTTACAGGTGAACTTTTAAATGGAGACTGACAGATATATGCTTCCTGCTATTTTACAGAATGCCGAAGCCCCAAGCAACCCCCCAAGATCCTCTGGATCACTCCTCAGGCCAATCATCTCCGCAAGAGGTACGTGACACAGCAAGTGCCCTCCTGTAAAATCCAGACTCCTGGGATTGCTCGGTTTCTCTGTGTTTGGGCAGCTTGGCACAGTTCAGACAGGGTTCAGGAAAGTGCACGCTTGTGCGAGTATGTTAGGGCTACAGGAACCCCTTCATGTGCTCGGTCAGAGCTGGAGAGTCAACCTCGCACATCAGTAATTGTAGCGTTTTTCATTGCAGTCGACCAGTGTCATTATAAACACGCTTCCATCATGACCCGTAAAGTTGAAAGGTCATCGCCTAATATGTTAATGACGTCTATTCCTGTGTCTGTCAGCATGTATCACTCTGCCAAGTTTCATTTGCTCCCTTTTGAAAACAGCTCATTTCCTGTGGAATTCACATTAACTGTCCATAATTAGACCAGATGATCTTCGGTTTTCAAGGGTGGGCAAAGTGTGGAAGAGATATTTATGTGTTTGACGCATATGTATTGCGTTGGAACAAAGAGTCTGATAGAAGAGATGATGGTCTTTGTTTGTTACCTAACAGACTTAGGAGCAACGCCTTTGTGATTAGCGTATGGCCCAAATTCTGACAAGAGTTTAGAATTAAAAATACATTAATTCTGAACTCTTTCTCCACAATTGATGGCATGTAAATTAGTGATTTGTTGCTTTTGTCAGCTTTACAGAAATTTGGTCTAATTAAGTTCTAACTTTTCCCAGTAACCAGCAAGCTCAGTTTCTCTGTTTGGAAAGTGACATGTTGTCTGCTTGTTTTAATGTTGTGTTCTCATGTGATTTATTTCCATGAGTTCTGTTCAGACTAATTGAAAAGCCCTCAACATGCCGTATTATAGTGAAATTCTTCAAAAGCACATTCTTCAAAAAAGCATTGCTGAAAATGGACGTCTGCCATGATGGGCAAAGGGTCTGCCAGGCTTAAAGAAACTACACTCCAACAACTATCTTTTCAGCTTTTACTCCAATGCAAGGACGCAAGTATTCAACAGAAACATAATGTTGCCCTAACCAAAGTGAAAAACAACTTTCTATACCCACTTATTCTTTTTCAATCTTAAGCTTGTGCTTGTGTCAATAACTATCTCCTGTTTGGCAAAAGACGAGGTAAACCTCAAACAGGTTGTAAGTCCATCACACGAAAGCATTCACCCACAGTTCCCTGTCACATTCACTCCTGAGAGAAACCTTGTCCTGAATTCACCTGAACCATAATTTTGTGGTTCACCTGAACTCAAGTTTTCCAAATGATCTGTACCAAGATTGTTTTCAAGTTATTGTATTATGGTCTGCAATGGTTAGCAAAAATGTACAAAAGTACATCACAAGTACAACTGGAAAAATCAAAGAATTATATTAAATGTCAAGTCAAAAAATGTAAAAATTAGACATTAAAGTAACTTCCGTCTGAATATCTGTTGTCATGTCATGTGAAAAATAGGCTGTAAAACATTTTCGCCCTTAGAGATCAAGAACTATTTCTTAGTTTTACCACCTTAAAGTATTTAATTTGACCAATATTCAGCTGAAAAGTCAAGAATGCTTGTAGAATTGATGGTCTACTTCTCAATAGACATTTATTTGTTTACATTTTTGGAAATTAATCTCAATATTAGAAATTCTTATGCTGTTTTTCACCATTAAAGCATAGTGCTCTAATTTTAATACAGTATTAAAATAACTCACCTAAAATGTAAAACATCCTTTTGGTGTTACATTATATTAACATAATATATACACAATATACACACAATAAATAAATGTAATAAAATAAATTATCTATACAGCCTGCATACGTATAAGTTGTAAAGCTACAAAACAGTTAAAAGTATCTGGTAACTTGTTTGTCTGCACTAGAAAGAATAGAGTCTTGAAGCAATTCTTGCCAAGCTGGTGAAAGATTGAGCAAGAGGGGAAACCCATAATGGCTCTCCATGATTATGTATCCAGGATGTCCCATTCTGACTGAACATGTCCTCACTCAAGGGAGGGGGGGCTACGGGGGGTAAGGAGGTTGTGAGGTCAAATGTGTCTATACTCCCTTTCTGTGGGAGAAAAATGTGTTCGAAACATA
The DNA here is from genome assembly GCA_900490495.1 of Danionella dracula. Lineage (NCBI taxonomy): Eukaryota > Metazoa > Chordata > Actinopteri > Cypriniformes > Danionidae > Danionella > Danionella dracula. Next base: position 3,118,179 of record UELW01000067.1, on the reverse strand, counting down.
TGGTGATGTCGATCTCAAACAAGAAAGAAAAACGTATCAAATCTTAAAGGTCAGTTGGATAAAGAATGGTGTTGACAGGTGTTTACTGATTGTATGGAGAAAAATATGCCTGTTAACTGATGTGTGAAAGCTTTTTAGACTAGTCAATTTTCTCCTTCTGTTCTCTCAGCTCCACAAGCACAGCCTGAAAAAAGCTTCTATTCTGAGGCATTTTCCTCGGCACTAGTCAGTCTATTGACGCTTTCCTGTTTGATGTCTCCGTTGCAGTAACATCAAACAGTCGACAAGCAAAACCTCTCTCAGTGATGACTGAACCTAAGAAGTATTCATTTCATTTTTCAGAGGCACTGAAGTGCTAAACGTGTTTAAAGAAACCTCAACAATATGGCCTCCCAGGAGGTATTTCGAGGCTAAACGAGGTTAAAAGGAAGTTTTGTTGTCTCAGACACTGTTGTTATCTGTCTCCATACACGGTTTCTCTTTAACTTTGCATGTTTTTTGCCTCCAAACTATTTTCCTTCCCCTTTCATTTTTCCTGTCGCTCAGATCAGCCATCGATGGCTGTTATGTGGAAGTCAAACCAAGGAAAGTTGAGTGCAAAAGCGACGTTCAGTAAAATAACCTTGCCAAAGGGTCTTTCCCCCCTTGTTCCCTCCCCTCGCACACAAAGCTGGCTCCATCTTTGTATATTGAGTGAGTTGAATCAATGGCAAAATGTTGGCACTTTTCACAGGACAGTGACCAGGAAGCCCTCCCCCGCGTGATTGACACTTGAAACGTGTGCACGGACGGAGCCAGGGGCGCTGCTCCACGCTTGAAGTCTCTGCTGGGGATAACAACTGGTGACATCTGCAGAAGGGGCCGACAGAAAGGCAGTTGAAAGCCATGTTTGTTGCCTTGGCCCGCTCAGATCTTCCTGCTTTTATGAAGCCTCCTACCCCCTCCTCTGCTTTAATATTATGATTCAGCACCTGGCTCTTTTGAACCTTGCTTTAAAACTTCAAAAGAGGAGGGTGGCATTAAACAACATGAAATAGGTATGAAAGAGGGACAACAGTAGGGTGTTGGCAGAGAGGGCACAGGCGCGAGAGTGGGGTTTTTGAGGAAAGAGGATGAAGAATCTTGTGATTTGAGATCTTGGAATATCTTTGGAATAATTTTCTCTGCTGTCTTTACAATTATGTGTCAGTATCGTTTTTGTCATATAAGATGGCACATAGGCATAATGAGCTCATTTTAATATTCTGCGGATGGGCTAAAGCATAGAGACAGACGACGTGAAAGGTGTGTCTTGCCAAGAACAAGTGTAGGATGTAAATTGCGGTCAAAGAAGGTAAAAAAGAAAAAAAAAACAGTGACTAATGGACTTTTGTCTCACTGACAACATTGTTTCCTCTTAAAAGCTCATATTCCTCTGGAAAAATATATAGAATGAAAAAAATGAGTGGCATTGAAGACATTGCTTGTTTTTCAAGTTAAATTAGTAGTTACATTTATTATTATATTTTTACAGTAATACTATTTTAAAACTGGCTAATGTTTTTGTAACTGCCTATTTAATTCTTCTAACAACCATTTAAAATTAAATGTTTTTCAAAGTGCTTTAGTACTGTTCCTTTAGAGGAGAGTATTTTTTATATATTTTATAGGTTACAATGAGACCCATCTAAAGGTATTTTTGAGGCCACTGTGTTATTTACATTATCCTCTCTTTCCAACATACCATAAAGTTATCTGACGTTTTACAGGAAGCAGAGACCAAACAGTTTGTAGATTTCAAACAAGATGGCCCCCAAGATGGAGTTAAGAGTCAGCGAGAAAAAATAACATTTAAAAATACGTCAGATGTTTATTTTATTTTATTTTTAAACTGTTTATTTAAACTTTTCATACAAGTATAGCGTTATATTGATACCGTGTAGTCCTGATATCGTGTAGATATCATTACAAAATACAATAAAACAATAACACAAAGTATTGAAGGAGAAAAAGAGATTTTGTTAGTATACAGGGACATAATTACAAATGTATCCGAGAAAGTAGAGCCAGGTAGGTTGTTAGACTTGGTCAGGGTTTTTGATACTCTTCAGCTCACGTTGGGTGAAACACTCAATTCATCCTCACATGAAATTTCACTAGACAAGAAAAAAAGATTTTTCACCAAGGAGGGGAAACTGAATTATCTTAAAGGAATCCACAAGAGCATGGGAAAAACTCTCCCGTCAATTTTGTTATTTTTAAAGTTTTTCTTTGTGTTTTGTTTGTTTGTTCTGTTTACATTTACCAGTTGCTTTCTACTGTGCAGAAAAAACAGAGGCAAAGGAGGATGCTTAAAACTATAACTTGAATTATTTGGATCAAATTTATTTAAAATAGGAATTGAATATAGGAGATGTTCTTACAGTTTCTTTTTTGTGTTCCATTGAAAAGAGAAGGTCATGTTTGGAGCAACGAGGTTGAAAAGAATCCAGCAGCCTTACTCCAAGTCTTCTATGCACAGAAGACATCAAATATGCCCAATAAATCTCTGTATAACACAGTATTTGACAAGTGAATTTGGCTTAATACAGTTCTTAAGAAAAGTTTTAAAAGATTCAATGAAATCTTTAGAAACAATAACAACCATTACTTTTTAACGAAACATGAATACACATATTCAAAAACGAGGTAAATGTCCTGAATACTTTAAAAGCTGCAACACAGGCATGTTACTTTAAAATTAATTAAAGAGGCGCATAAAAGTAACCTCCATTCAGTTGAACTGAAAATTCTTTGAACACCACTTACCCTTGGTACTCACTTTAACAGTCATCTTTTTGAAGCAAGATCAGAAAAAAATCTAAAGTAATTGCTTCAGCTCAGGTTCACGGAAACTTTGTTTTCTGCCTCATCTCGGCAACTTGTTCTCAAACCTGCACTAGCCACGGCGCCCTGAGCTGACCATAAAGGCCCTGGGTAACATTGAGTCAAGGGCACTTAATGGATACTAAAGCACAAACAGTGGAGCTCCAAGCAAGCCAGAGCAGACCTAACCTGGGGCACAGACATCAAAATGCAGGTTGGAGATTTGACATTCCTGCAGGCACTAAATGCCTCGCCAGTGAATTAAAAAAAAGAAAAAGAAAGAATGAGAAAAAAGAAAGGAAAAGTCAATATCCCCCTCCTGTTTCTGAGTGCTCGCTATCTGATGAGCAGGGGTAATGCAGATCTGATTCTGCTGTGACTAAAGGGCCATGCTAAGGACAGTCTGAAATGTCTCTCGCTTTTTTCCATTTCCTCTCATAGACACACTCCCGCTCTGTGCGTGTGTGTGTACAGTCACACAAGCACTCGCCACTCTTTCAGCCCTTTGATAATAATAACGACAGTGGGAAAGATTATCACAGTTGGCTGCTCCTGAACTTCAAGGTTAAAGCAGCACTGCAATTGTGGCTTTGTGTTTACCAAAGAAAGGCTAATGATGAATTAATTAGCTATGCTCCATGTTTGCTGTCTCCACATCTATCGTAGGACCTTTCACTCCCTCTATAAGTGGAAGAATGCGTGCAGTCCTAAAGAAACCTGAAGCACTTGTACTGTAGGCAACATGCTTAATACGAGCCCCCTTATGAATATACATTAAAGGAATTAGCATTTCTTCTAATCAAATGTGTTATTAGCATTCATATCTGTGTTGAGGGTTAAAGACACTGAAATGTCATGTTATTTATTAGCTTTTATTTTTTTTCCACATTATTAATGTTGGCAACAAAGCAGTAAGTTATAAATCGGAATGTAGTTTTGAATGTTTAAAGGCTGCTGAGTCAATAACCATTTGCATATTCAATACCTTGTTAATTAAAAATATATTCTATTTTTGTTATCTTTTAAGTAATAGTGTTATCACTTCAATAACATTTTACTGAATATTTGGGGATTTTTGTTATTACATTGTAATAAATAACAAAACTGCTGCATCTTATAGCTCAAAACAGACTTAAATATATCTTACACCAGTCATTGTTTATAATATGATAATTTCAGGTTGCAGCTCTTCCAGGGTGCTAGAAGGGGAGCAAAGTGAACACAAATGTTGTCATTTTCACTGAAATTGTGGTACTTTTACAAGTTCAAGAAAAGTTACCTGTCTAAAAGGCTACTTAAATAAAAATGTAAATAATTCATGAAAAATGTACTCAGAACATGTGATTATTGAGTAACCCTTTACACTAAAGGTGTTTTTTTAACTTTTTATCAAGCAGTGCTGAGTCATCTCTCTTAATTTAAATGTGGTTCATTTAATAAGACTCTGGAATAAATTGCCTCTCCTTCCATAGTTTCACATAATTGACACGATAAGCCAGGCAGTGTTTTCTTAAGTTCATAGAAAATAAACAGCGCTAAGCTTAATGCAAACTCAGGGTTACAAAGACTTTGTATATCAAAACCGACTTTCCCAGGAAGAGCAAGTGTATTTTAGTATGCATAATTCAGATCTTCATAAATAGTTTATTACTTTGATGTTTCGTTTTTGCTAGTATAACACATAGAATTGCTTTTCCACAGGTTTGTTGTTCAATCTTCCTGTTTCTTTAGGTAAAAAGATTAGGACCTTTTTAACTGGACATGACACTCAACTCCTGTTTCAGGCTCTGTTTTATCTCAACTAGATTCTGCAATACTCTTCTAGCAGAAATTCCATCAAATGCACTCAGACCTCTGCAGATGATCCGGAACTCTGCAGCTCATCTTATCGTCAAGGAACCGAAGCGAGCTCATGTTACTCCACTCTTCATCACAGTTCTCTGGCTCCCCATCGCAGCTTGTGTGAAGTTCAAATCACTGAAGCTTGCTTAAAAAACCTTCTCAGAACAGCCTCTGTCTACCTTCTCAAGCTCTTACAGCGCCCTCCTGGAACCCTGCAGGAAATCTCTCACCAGAACTTTCTCTCTCACTGTCCCTGGCTGATGGAACAAGCTCTCTGCCCCAGACAGTAAAGGACCTACACATAAAAAGCATTTACACATTAAAAACATTTACACATAACATTTTAACTGTGCTTTAGATGTCTTTAAATGGCTTGGGTTAATGCTTCATAAATAGTCCTCACTTTAGGTGAGCTCACAAAAACAGTTGGCAGCTAGTAAATGTTTTATAACAAGCTGAACTAATCGTGAGTTACGATAGGATTATGTATTAATAAAGTATAGTTTATGTTATATCTCTGAATAATAAGATATATGAATGTGCTTTTAAATAGTTTAATAATCATTTATTTACATGCTTCAAATAACCTTATGAGCCACTTACAATGGTTAATTCAAATAGTGAAAACGTTTAAATGATTAACTCAATAAAGCATGAAATGTATTAGAATATTTTATGCAGATGCTTGTAAACCAAGAATAAAACAAAAGAATAAAAAAAAAATATTCATTAACTATTAGTTCCTGCTCAGTTTATTAATAGTGGTATGTACTGTAGCTACTTTAAAAGGCAACCAAAAGTATACTTTCTTTCATTCTGTTTTATTTCCTCCTATCATGTGTTACTCGAGATAGACTTTGTCAAAAATTGCACGTTGTCTTTCTCCCTGGTGTAAATAACTTTGAATAAAAGCATATCCTTAATTAGAATGTAAGCTACCCTGTGACTAGAGGACTAGTGTTTTCACAAATATTCTATTGTGCATTTGTATATTTTAGCTCTCATTGATTAATGTGGATTTGAATTTTAAATTAATGTTTGGTTCTTATTTTCTTAAATATGTTAAATTGTTCTTCTCTTATCATGAATAAGTTGGAAGACTAAGATGGAATAGTGGGCTTTAAATTGAGATTGGAACAGCAAGGACTTTACTATATACCCCATAATTGTGTTTTTAGTTGCATGACTTTCTCTGACTTTCTCTTCTTCAAACTTTTTTTTAATCATAAAGGGGAGGTCTTCAGGACCATTTAAGCAAAGAGGATCTAACGCATGAGAGAAAGAGACTGCAGGAGTTTCCCTGAACAGTGGCTGCTCTCCTTCAATGGACTCACGACTGGAAAAGAGGCGGACAGGGACTTAAACTGGGCAGATTGATGGATAAATTACACATGAACTAGAACTTAAAACCCGCTGTAGCAGACTCACACTGTGCTCAGGCATGCTGGGATGAGGTATGCAACAAGCACAAAGATAGTGAATAGGCCTCTCTCTCGCTCACTCTCTCTCTCTGCTCAGCCATCGGCCACAGCTAACCTTCATCTACCTTTGCCTTGGGGGAAACTGGAACAATGCAGCAAATTAGAGTTGAGAATTTTGAGGGAGAAAAAAATGGATTTCTCTGTTTAAATGAAGCATCACAAAAGCTTCAAGATCTTTGTTTTCCATTGAAAAACTCATTTTGACAAACAACGTTGAAGGAAGTTAGGCGTTATAATTGAAGGTCACAACTTTGTTTGTATAAGCACATTGGGTTTTGAGTTGCCAGACACTTACTGTATTACAAAATTACAGTGTAACTTGTGTATTTATTTAATAATGCTTTTTACAGACTGAACTATTATTATTATTATTATTATACAGATTTGGCCTGAAAACAACTTGATTAATTTATATTAACTGCAGAATAAGAAGCAGAATAACTTTTTTTTAAATGCAGCACTTGAAAACAGGGCACTTTAAAATGACACCACTGTTTTAATACTGCATCAATAAAACATGAAAAAAACAAAGAAGAATGTTTCCATCCTTTAAGAAATGATTTCCTTTTACAATATAAATAAGAAATTTTATGAGAAGGTAAACAGGAATTTTAAATTAAATACTTGTATTTAATTGAAAAGTGACATTTCTTGCAACTCCTTTGTGATTGTCCTTGGGGTCTTTCATTCTTAAAAAGGATGACACTCAAACATGATACATATCAAAAGAAAACAGAGAAGCGTTTGAAAATGCCTTAAGCATACCCTTGTAAGTGTCTCTGCAGATGCCTTTCTCAAGTGCAAGCTCCACATTCTGAACTCTTGTTTACTCTTGGTGCCTTGAAACGGATTTTTCTATGAAATATTTTTATATTTTTTCTTATTATGAGATTTGAGCACCATCTTCTCAAGATTTCTTCACCCAAACTAGGAGTACCAGTGGAATCGTTATGGACCATTAATTGAATCTATTTATAAATTACCTATATGCTATTTATTAAATCTTCATTTAATATTATATATCATAAAATGAAATGTTTATTTTGCACATCTATTGTGCATGTTCATATGGTGATTTAAACAGAACAGCAATCATTTAAATGCTGTGTATTTGTTGGAAAACCACAATGAAAACATTTCTTTGTAAACAGAAACTTAACCATGAATGATGGATAATTACCTAATGTTGTTTTATAAATTGTATTTACAAAGACACATGATAACCCATTCAGTTCAGACCTTGCATCTGTTAAAATCACAAAAAAGCAGCACATGTTTTATATTCTAGACACTTTCACTAAAGCTACTGCTCTTTCCGACATTGACTGTGGGTAATGCAGTATTTTTTTTTAAAAAAGCTGAAGAATTGAAATCTGAGGGAAAAAAATAAGCAACAGTATTCTTCAAACTCAAAGTAAGGATTTTTAGATGCTTAGATGTCCACAGAAAGTAACAAAAACATGTTTAATAGTAAATACTATTACATTCTTCAAGTCATAAGAAGAAGATGTCAGATTTTACTAATGTCAAGAAAAATTTCTGGTCTGAAGGGGTTGAATAGAGTAAATGTAAAAAAAAATAAATAAAATAAAACTGTCTTCATGAGAGTATATAATGCTAAAGTTATATTATATCCCTCTCTCTCTCTCTTCTATATAAAACTGTACATAATTTGCATGAATTTATTCAAACATTTTTCAGTTATTTTACAACCCTCGTTTAATTTAGGCATTAATAATAGACATCTCATTGCATAGTGTTGTTATAACTGAGCTGAGGGAGGTGAAAAGTGTTGGTTACAGTTGCCCTAACCTGTGCTCAAATGAAAAGAGGTCGCAGGGTCAAACTGATAGTGCTGCCCCTCTTGTATAAATATTTTAGCTCATGTGAATCCCATCTTTCAGAGCTCAGGACGTGCTGACTGAAGGTTTCTTCAGGGCAAGGCCACAGGTTGACGGACACACACACAAAAATGAGCCCTCTGAACAAAGGCCATTCAAGTGGAGAGGAAGACAAGGCCATCTACTTCGGTTTCTTCAGAAGTATTAAAATGCTTGAAAGCCTTCAGTGACAGACTCTGAGCTGCTGATAATATGAGACATTGTTCTCTTAATCATTGTGGAAAAGATGAGAGAGTGAAAAAGTCTCTTGTGTGTCAGAGTCGAGAAAAGACCTGTTTGAAGGAGTGCTGAGGAACATACAGTAACATGAAACAAGATTTCAAATAAAGATAATCAACAGTTTCAGGGTAGCTGCTATTGAGACAGGACACATCCTGTCCCCATCCTCAATGGAGGTGTCAAAATGCAAGACAATGTGCAAGAAGCGAAGGAGGGAAACAGTAGCTCCTTGTTTTGTGATAGCGCGTAACCTGAGCTTCTTAGAAGACTCCTTCTTTCATCTGAGCTATAGATATTTCACATGCTGCAATCCTCCCACGAGGGGTTGAGAGAGGCGCACTCGGTCAGCGGGATGAAGACCCTACAGGTGAGTTGTTACACAACCCACACCCTGACAGATATTTCACTGGAAGCTGATGGAAGTAGTTTTAATGTTGCATCTGAATACATTGATTGTGTCATTATTGGGGCATAGAAAAGGTGGAAAACATTTATATTAGAGCATCTTTCCCTATAAATCCAATTTCTTCTTTCTTTAAACTTATATAAATATATAACTAGATGATTAAGGTTAGGCACCTTTCATTTTTTTCCAAATGTTTTTGTTGACCACATAAGGGATGATGAGGGTCACTGGTGAGTTTTTCAAAAACGGTGAAGCTGTGTCTTCCAAAGGTAGAAAGTACAGAGGAGCTCAAACAAAATAAATGTATGAATCCATATTGCCCAGTGACTAAGGGCAAAAACAGAACAACCAATGAAAGGTCAAATTTAATGATAGAAATTGTACAAAATAAGCAGTTGAAACTAAATTAAACAAGAATATTGACTGAAATGTACCACTTTAACCAGGACAACCATTAGAATAGGAGTCTGCAAGGTCACAAAAAGATTCAAAACAAACAAGGCTAAAACCAAAAGACCAATAGTAGACTGAGGTCAAAGAGAGTTGAGACTGATGAAAAAACTGAGCATAAACAGGGTAGATCAAGACAAGAGCAAGACTTAGACAAGACTTAGAGCCTAAGCAGACTTAGGCCAAAGAGATTTAGACAAAAACAAGGTCAAGACCATGATAAGACAAGTTCAAAACCCAATTAAAACCAATGTCAAAATCGACATCAAGACAAAGACAAGCCTATACTCATAATAGGACAGACTAAAGTCAAGACCATGACACATTCAAGTTCAGATAAAAAAATTACCAAAACTAGGCCATTACAAAAATCATAGATAATAAAGAGAGTTGAAACCAAGACAAGAGCTAAACAGAGACAAGACCAAGATAAGATTGAGACCATGAAGTGTGGAAACCATGTCAACACCCAGATAAGATGAAGATAGAAATAGTGGAAAAAAAAGAGTGGAAAGGCCAACACCCCCCAAAAAACAAGATTGAGATCAGAGATTTGAGACCAAGACAAGACGCAGAGCAAAGAAAACAAAACCAAAACAGAGCAATAATGAAAATCAACTAACACTGAATCAAGTGAATCAAGAACAATGTATATATATATATATATATATATATATATATATATATATATATATATATATATATATATATATATATATATATATATATATATATAATCCGAATAACCGAATCCTGAAAATGCTATGCGAATGTCCTTCACCATGCTAATATACATCTTTAGAGATAGCCACTAGTAGCATCAATGAAAGGAGGCAGCATTTGTGAGTAGGATGTATGTTAGAGAAGTTATTATCTCAAAGCCTCACTGGCTGAGGTGAGGAAAGCTTTCAATGTAATTTGTTCTTTCCGCTAGCCAGTTAATGTACCTGCTCCATGGACGGAGAACTGCAGTGTATAATTACCACTGCATGCTCTCTGCTTACTAGCATGCCAATTATTCTCACCAGTTAGTCTGGTTCATCTAATCATGTTTTTGTTGTTGTTGTTGTTGCTGCTGCTGGTTTTATTTTCTTTTTGAATGATCTGGCAGAAATCAGTTTCTAGTCAACAAACAATTTCGTTCTTCAGCTACATGGCACTGACAAGTATGGTATTTATAAGTATAAGTAAAAAAACTATTATTTGACAGTTGCAGCCCATTTTAAACACCAGTTTATTGGAGAAAAGAGTTGTTTCTTCCTAGCTACCCAGATGCTTGTATTCGCACATATGTGACACCAGCAACAAAATATTAAAATCTTAGCAATGATTGAAAAAATAAATCACAAAATGAGCTCTACGATCAGATGTTGCAACAGACGGAGAATGTGCATGCGCTAATTTGTCGTGGTCTCTTTTGCCCGCAGCTCTCTATCACTTAGCATCAAGCTGTTGTTCTCTTGACTGATAAGAACGGGTTAAAAGTAAATAAGCATGTCGGAGTATGTCACAACAGACGGATGAAGGGGAGTGAAAGCAAGACAAAAATTTGGCTCAAGAGCTGTTCAGGGGTCTCCCTCTTGGTCTGAGCATTCTTGCGCTAATTTGTGCGAGGGGAGTGTAATCATGACAAACATTTCTATCATTACCAGGTAATACGAGTTAATCGTTTGGTTTACACTCTCCGGCTGACATACCATTAGAGACTGTGCAGACACTGTAACTAGAGCATTAATAAATTCAAAATGTGCCTATTAGGATGACAGCTTTGGAGGTGCAAAGGAATAACAGTTATCACTTGGCAGAGGCTGATCTCGCCCCATCTGCTGAGACTTTGCATATATTTTCAGCTTCCTGAGCAATGATTAGGGCTGTCAGAACCTCTTTAACCTTCTAACTGCTGGTCCCAACTGGCCCTAATTAGAGATTAATGATTTCTAAAGACACAGGCTGTGATGGAAACTGCCTCTGCTGTTTATGTACAAATTAAGCACCAATTACTTTGAGCATCAGTGGCACTATTGACGTGTGGTTGAAATATCAGATGTGGAAAAGACCAATTGCGATCCAAAGAATCAAACGAGTTACAGAATCTCTCCATGGCTACGTCCAATTTCCTCCAAGAAGATTTCCCGAATAGTTATCTTTATTGGGCGGTACCTTTTCAGATAGTACTCATTATACTGTTATTAGATCTAATGATCAAACTGGATTTAGGATGTTGGATCAAACCAATACATTTAATTTCACTGTAAAGTAACTTCACCCAAACCTAAGTCTTAAAAATGTAGTACATTGTACATGGTTCTTTACTTATTCTGTTCACTTGCATGGGGGAGAGGTTTATTTTTATTTATTTATTTTTTTTTTACCTAAACCTAATCTAGCACCCCTAGAACCTTCACATTATGTCAAGGTTTTGAGAGGATTCAAAACAGCTGCAGGGTTTTGAGACTGCTGGTGATTGGCAGCTGAGTCACCCAATAACAGAGCGATTATTACAGAGCCCGCCCCTGAAACTCCAAAAAGATGATTCGCTCACCTGAGTGACAAACTGCTGCATCTTATCAATACCTGATCTTTGGAAATCAAACAGACGTGTTATGCATTTTGTAACTTAAATCAGCATAGAAAGTATAGAAAACTTCATTTTAAAGTGTATCAAACATATAAAAGGTTATTGAACAGAATACATTTTTGCCAAAACACCACAAGAATTTTATTCATGGTTTGAAATATTCACTCATTTATATTTTCACTGAATCAGACTTTTTTTTACATGATTACAACTACAAGTATAAACAGGTACCTTATGTAAAATTATAATAATTATTCTGTGACCTTGTTGATATTTTTCTGTAGCCTAAAATCAAGTAGGTTGACTTGACAATACCATGATTTGTTAAATATATGAATATAATATGATAAAAATAATATATGAATAACATAATAAATACTATATATATATATATATATATATATATATATATATATATATATATATATATATATATATATATGATAAACAATTCACTTTTTATGAAAACAAATATAACACTCTAATAATTTTCATTTAATCTAAAAGAGATGTGAAAGGGTTATCCTTGTTAGAAAATGAAGAAACAGAATTATTAGATCAATTTATCCATAAATCATTAAAATCTCAGTGACACAAATCAACCAGACCTACACTTTTTACCCTGACAATAAAGACATTAGTTTGAAAAAAACTCTCTCTTTTATACCTTGAACCCATCTAAATCAATGTCCTTGAACATTCAGACTTTTCTAAGGATGCCATCCTCCAGGACCTTCCAAAAACCCTTTGAGATCATGCCATCGTGTAAATCTGACACAAATTTTCTTACAAGTTAGTGTTTTCTAAATAAAAAGACCAACCTAACTGTGCAAAACACATCACACAATGTAAACAAGATGTCAAAGAATCTGAATAAATAAACTACATTTTGACCAAATTGCCCTTATAATTCCAAGAGGACTATTTGTTGTTTTCTTTATGAGCTAAGCACCCCTAAAGCTTGTATGCTAGAATCACCCCTGCTTTTGTGCCTGATTCAGTTCAGTTCGAAGAGAGGTCAGGTTCACAGTAATTTGGCATCACTGGCCCAATTCAAGCTGTTTGACACTGGTTTTAAACAAAACACCATTCTTTCCAATGAAGAAGGCAAAATATTAGAGTTATTTGTTGAATTGAAAATGTGTTTTTACAATAAAATATTTTTACAGATATCTTACTTTTGAAAATAATTTAAAATATATAGTTTTGTCAACTGACAAGTTGCAGTAGGGTTGTAATCTATGTTACATATTTGTTATAATCTACAGCATCTTAGAATGTTTTCTGCAGACTATAAAAAAGAATGTGACCAGACTTTATAATAAACACATATATTTAATGGAAATTAAACCTAAAATGCCTTTAGGTTATACTAGTAAAACTAGACAAGAAAAGAAGCTGCCCAGTAAAAATAAATTAATCCAGAGTAGAACCAATACAAAATAACTATCAAACTGAGTTAAAATATCCAAACTCGGTCATCATCTAAGCAGTCAATTCCTCACCAAAACCTTGTATTTTGTTTCGCTAAATAAAACTCAGTTAACTCTATGAGAAAGGTAAAAAAAAAGAAATAAAAGATTTTAACTAAGAAAAGTTGACGGGCTCAGTTTTAATTTAACTCTTTATTGACAAGGTACAAATACACTCGTTTTTGATTTGACACTACAGGTTTTACTTTGTGCGGTTGAAGTAAACTAATTATGAAAATACAATAAAAATATATGTAAATAAACAACTCAGTGTTAATATAATTATTTAATAATTTATTTGTTGGTTTGTTTATTTATTTACAAAAACAACCCCACGTGCATATGACAAACCCAAATTGGGCTAAAATACCTTTTGAACAAGCTTCTTTCTCCCAGAAATTCTCAACTCAAGCATCCATGTCACAAGGTCCTTTCCTGACAGTCGCGAAAGTCATTAAATCACACTGCGTGCAAGTATTTGATGTGGTTCTCAGATTGCTGTCCAAAGGCCCTCTCGAACAATCAACCAAGGTGCTTCTTTCATCTCCGTCCTCTCTCTGAGTGCACTCCACTCATCAGGAATGAGTAAACAGCACTAGTATTGAAAATCATGGCAAAAGATGTGATTAATCTTTCATCAAAATCTCCCTTTTATTCAGCTTTATGATATGCAATGTCTGTCATTCCTTCATTGAGGGAATGTGGAATGTCTATAAAATATTTAGAGAGCATTTGCTTCCTTTTTCTGTGTGTTGGGGCTGAAATGTTGGCTGAGCTGTTCGCTTGACTCTTTGAGGCCATCTGGAGAGCCGGCTCACGTGGGAGAAATCCAGCGAGGCTCTCTCTTGCGAGCAGCCCAGTCTGCCCAGATGATGGCAACCCCAGAGATTCGGTGTCGTACTGCATTGTGGGATCAGACAGCTCGTGGGGATGCTGAGAGAAACAAAGAGCCCCTAGCTCTTGCCAGATCAATCCAGGGACATCAAAGAAGCTGACAAGTACACAGCGCCTATCAAAAAGTGCACCACTTGGACTGCCTCACAGGTTCGCTCTTTCGGGCAGCAATAGTTTAGTTTTAAACTCAGGCCGTACCCTGGGAGAGTGCCGCATGTAAGTTGCACATCTGTACTTCTGCGTCTGTGAAAGCGTGTTAACGTGTATGAACTTCATTATGCGGATTCCTGCGGTGGAGGGAGAAGTGACAGCACAGGCTTGGGTGAGAGAGATCTTCTGCGAGCTGGATGACAGCTGGGCCAGTGGATCAGGACACTAGTTCCTGTTGTGTGATCATTACAGACAATTTTGCACAGTGGGACTGTGACTACATCACTCTTTGTGGTCTTATTTAAAGGTCATCAAGAGCTGAAACTCGTTTTTTTTTTGAGTCTTTTACAATCTCACATTAACAGACTTAAAACACTTTGATATAATTTATAATAGTATTATAATTGCAATCTAATATATTAATTTATAATAGATATAAATGTAGTTAAATGTTACAATTCCTAATTATTTTAATTGATTTTAGTGTTTACACATCACATAGTAAGTAATGTTTATAATGTATTTATTGTGGTATTTGATTGAGTTTTTATTCTATTTATTTACTAATCTAATGGTTTATAAAGACGTTATTAAGTAATTTTGTTTTTTAGTTTGCTCACTTTTTGTCGAATAGTTGTTGACTGAATTAATATTTTCTACTTGAGTTCAAATTCTCAGTGGCTGTTGTTGACATGTTATATTATATTACAGTTATATAAAGTGAAATGAGAAATCTGTGACAAAGTGATGAGTTTTTTTATGTTGTTTAATCAGTTTTTATATATTTTTAAATGTTTGTTGAGTCCATTCCTTTTAAAACGTATACAACATATATTTTCCGTGGTTGGTTTCTGCTTAAAAATTTTACGTTGTCAAGTATATTTGCAGAATTTCAGATCGGAATTCCAAATATGTATGTTATTTTGTGATTTGTTCTATAGTGCATCATGTTGATGTTGTAGCACAGCCAGCTCTACTGCCTCTCGGTGAGGACATACCTGCTTTTAAAAGCTATGATTTTGAAAAAAGATAAATGAAAAGATAAACGAATTCAATATTCTCCTCTATGGAGCATTTGTACTTTGCAAAAAATGTTACGAACAGGTATTTATATCCATGCCAATATAGGCAAAACATTTTTTAACCCTAATGCAACACAAATCTACATAGCACTCTTTTTAAAAAGTCTAAAATCTAAAATCAAAATTTGCTTGGAATCATTTAAACTCATTACGATCCTCGAAATGTTGAAGATTTTCACAGACTCACATTTTCTACTATATTATTTTAGTGATGAATAAAAAGAGTTATTCTTAAAAATGTACAACAAACAAGTTAGTCTGATAGATTTGGGTGATAATGAGAAATCTAAAATTTACAAAAGTTGACTGCCTTCAGAACCTTACATGACAGCTCACTAAGGTTATGCAGGGGGTTTCACATTAAGAACTGTCTGCCCAGAGGCATAAGTACGATCCTTGGATTAATGATTTCTCAATTTCAGAACAGATGTAAACATTTTCAACAGTATCAAAGGTTTGTGGTGATTTACAAAAACACTGGAGTAATTTCGGTCATTATAGTTCATTTGTATGCAATGTATATTTTCCTCTGAGGTCCCTTATAGAAATGTAACAAAAACAAGTAATCTTTTCACACTTTTTTCTTATTTTTAAATAGAAAATGCTTTTTGTGTACGAAATCAGCCCAAAATTCCTGCAACTTTTAATAAATTCCCCTCGAACCTGATGAATATCTTATTTAGTTGAAATAATATTACACATGTCAAAATATGATTTAGCCTTTATTCGTAGATATGATAAAAAAAGAAACTGTGCAGCTATCTCTGCCTGCAGTATGCACAAAGTGACATCCCTAACTGCTTGGAGGCCTTGAAAGACTTGAGCTTAAGAGCAAGCCACTATCTTTTCTCCATGCCGAACTGCTCTCGTCTGGAGGTGTTGGCCAAAATCTCCTTAACTTGGCATGGCCTGGAAAGTCTCATGAACACACGCTCCCACACACACAAGACAAAGAGGTTTGACGGCCTGCCAGCACTTGGGCACTTTTGTCATGTGTGCTCATGTGTGACGGAGGGAGATCGACCAAACCACATGCACCTGAGTCCCTTTCCTCCACTATTTATTCACACTAATCTCTTCACGTTTCTTGAGAGCAGGAGAACATCAGCTCTCACTGTAAATAGGGCACTATGTTTGAACTCCATCTAATTTGAAAATTGAGCTGTTTTAAATGTATCTTTGTGTAATATTTAAGATTGAGTGAAGCTGAAGACATCATGCTAAGCCTATCCTGGAAAAACTCATTTTTTCCTCTTCTGCAGACCTGCTGGTGAGTGACAAAAAAGCATTTAACTGAGAAGAAAACAGTGGATTATATGAACTTTTAGTCAGAGATGGATGCAGGGAGAGCCCCTTAAAACTTTCTGCTGATTGGTTAAATATATATTTTGTTCTAATCAAGGGCTAACTGTGTGATTTTTAGTTTTCAGTCCAAACCTTATCAAAATGCAAGTGAATGGGAAGATTTTAACTACTTTCAGTTACTTGTTTATAACATTGGAAAAAAAGTATTTTTTCTTACAAACAACTGTATGGTACTAATGTTTGATTTCTAAAACCTACTTCAAGTCCTAATTCTTCTGTCTTGTTTCTGAACATTCAGGAAAATTAAAAACAAAAAATATATATTGTGAAATTTAGTTTGATATAATTTACTTTCCACAAAATAAACTTTCAATAATACTTTCAAGGACCTCCAACAGTCTTTTTAAAAAGAGGCCAAAGTTATGTTAATAAATGTTATAAGTTTGTTACCCATTTTTATTAAAGAAATTTGATTTCGTCTGTCGAAACACACCGGTTACTAAGTCCTTATTGATCGCCTTCATCTCTGCATAGAAGTTGAAAACCAAGATGTTCACCTTTTGCGATCTCTCTGATTATAACACACTTTTTAAATGTTCATAGCTTTCAAGTGTGTGAACCAACACACCCACCCGACACAATGATGATCAAAATCCATCCAGTAGTTATTATTTAACCACGACAAGTCTGTTTTGAAAATGAGCACTGTAAAGTGTTTTCATTTGGCCATGGCTAAAGATTGTAATAAAGTTAATGGTAGGCACCAAATTTTAGATTCCGAATAGCATTAATTAAAAAATCTGACTTAATTGTATAATAAGGAGATGGATATAAAGCCTAAGAGTGTTATTCCAGCAAGTCTATGAGGCGCATGGCACAACAGTTACACCAAGAAGCATAAACGGCTGAATATTCACAAGCGAACTAATTTCCATTTCCAACGTCTGTATGAAGGACTCTGAAACACTGTAACTACAATTCAAAACCTCACAGACGGCGAGCTCTGTGATTGGTCATTGTGGTGCAGAGCAAGTGCTTCCATTCTCTTTCTTGGCTTGCGTTCCATGTTAAGCATTTGATGATGACGTCGAACGTTGGTGAAAAAGTAAACATAGCCTTTCCTTTGTTGTCTATGTTGTGTTTTGGTTTTGGACAAACTACTTCACAGCAGCGAGGGTAGGGTTGTGAGCTGCATGGTTGTCATTTCAAGTTCTGAAATGTTTATTTTGAATAGAGAGATGTTGTTTTACAAACCACCAATGGCAAATTTGGATCCCAAAGATGTGGATCCCTACATGCAGAACATTTTAAGAGATCCCATAACAACATGGTTCAAGCGATGAAAAAAAAATTATGTGTTTTTGAAAACATGTTCCTCCACACCATTATTGTTTTAGTGGTGCAACTGAACTTTTTATTTTATTTGAAAGAACATTCCTGTTCATACCGGTTGATGAAAAGGTTGTAGAAGAAATGAACACCAGTACAATGAGCAGGTGTGGAAAAAGTATACAAAATATATGCAGGTTTGTGGACTAAAACTACCAGTTGCTTGGACATTGTTTTTGTAGCAAAATATAACTGATGCGTATCTTGTTTCTGGTCTCTTAAGCATGGAAGATTAATCATTTCATATATCGTTCTCTTCAAAAATAACTGCATTTTGGAATTAATTTTGGTAATGTTTAAATACTAAATGTATAATTTTTTTACTCAAATAAAGAATCTGATTGTAAATGTAGAGAAGAATCATAATTCAAATACAATTTACACTAGTAAAAGTACATTACTTAAAAAATATACAGTACAAAAAAAGTATTCAGTTTCCGCGGTGCAAGAAAATGTTAATTTCTACTTTTCGCCTCTTATTTTGGGGAAATAGATCCTTAGCTCCACTGTTTTTACTTAAATAAATACCTACTGTAAAATTCTAAATAATTTTGAAATCATTGAGCTTTAGTCCCCTGTGTTAGATTTAAACTATAGTGTCTGATGGCAAATACACGATAAGTACTTTAATGGAGGTTAATATTTTCCCTTAAAGAGCCTTAAGTGCAGAATATTTTGAGTTTCTCCCCAAACACTAACTTAATTGCAGTCAACAAGTCCTGATTGGCCTTGGCAAGACCAGAGCACACTCACTCCACTCTGAATTATTATTCCTTACGTCTTTGTTGCAAGGTAAATGTGAAATGTTTTTGCTCATAGTGGGGAAAAGTGACCTTCATAATCTAAGGCCATTTATGGTAATTAGATTATGTTTTCAGGCAGGATTCATATGTATGCATAAAGCAATAGAGGCTTGAACAATGATGGTAAAGTACTGCACATAAGGAGCAGACCCTTAACAGACTTCTCTAAATTAAGACTAAAAGCACAAGTGCCCTCTCTCCACGTCTTTGTAATAAGACTTTTTAAAAGCAACTCAAACTGTGTCTGTTTTTTTCTTCCTTTTCTCTCTAATGGGTTTTTTATTTCTCTCAAACATGCATAATAATTAAGTTCTTCCTTATTAATTATAGATGCCGTTTTCTTTCATGTGGTTTTTCCATCTGAGCTCAAAGCCTGTCCATAAAGGTGACGCTTTGTGTTGATGACATGTAAGGTATTTCTGTTTTTTTTTTAAGTTGTCTCTTGAAAGTTTTCCTTAAGGGCTTTGCTCATCCAGAATGTTGAGCAAATAGTTTTGGGCCCCGTACTCTCCCAAAATACTCAATGTCCATGAAGGGTTGAGAAACCACTTTGTTCTTTAAAACTAATAGTTCAGTATGCTATGTAATAAACTATTGATCACAAAAGTTTTTTTCTGGTTATTACTCCCTAATGAAATCTGAAAGTCACCTAATTTTCCTGAGTGTGTGCATAAAATGCCTAAATTTGACGCATCCTCAATGTTTAGCTGCACACCAAAGTATTAATTTATACATTTATTTGATTACCCGCACATTAATTCGGTTTCAAATTGTTCAAGTTTCTCGTTCTGTCTTTCAAATGACACAAGTAAATCAAATAAGATTGGTCTCGTAGAACCAAATGTTGTTTCGCAAAACAACCAATTTAGAGGAATTTTTTTGGATCCTACTTTGAGTAAATCCTTAAACGTTTGATAGATATCAGAAAATGTATTTGTGCATGTAAGATGTTCAATCAGCTATATATTTGTAAAATAAAATGTATCCTAAGCTTTTAAGAAAAAATGCAATATATTAAATATTAAACTTCATTGTCAAAAACCTTTCAGTAAAAGTAAAACATATTCATTCAAATTGCTTGCTATGGTCAATAAGTTATCAAGTTGTTAATACTTCGCACTAAGACTTACGGATGGTGCCTAATAGTCCAACGTGTATATTGTTCTCAACTTAAACACAACTTCTATGTTCACTTGAGGAACACAGAGGTGGAACATTGTGATTGATTACTAAAACACTCAACAACAAAAAAAAAACGTGCTGAAGAGCTGAGGGAGGGAAGAGTATACCAAAAATAAAAAGAGACCGCAGACAGTGTGACAGGTGAGGGCAATTCGTTTTCCTGCCTCTTGCTGGTTGTCTACCACATGGTCTTCCTCCCTGCAATCGTGGAGAGGCCAGCAGAAGATCCCTCACTTTCCAGGGAAATTTATGGACCACAAAAAATTTTATTGACTACTTGGTTGGCATTTCCAGAGCGATGCTAATCATCCAGATCTCTCAGCCACCACCGCATATAGCTGTGAGAAGATAGAGAAGACCAAGTGTGAAGCTTTAATGTTAACTTGATTGTAGCTGGAACCATGGTTAGTCTCTCCTCTAATGCAAAATGGGCTTCTCTGCATAGTTATCCCAAACCAACTGAAGGTATACCTTTGCCCATCATCTCTCTTTCGGGAATGTTCATAAAGCAGAGTCATAATTTAGTTTAGTTCTCCAGAGTCATCATTTAAAAGCAGCCCATTGTGCCGAAGGAAAACTTTAACTCCTGTTTTACTAAGAGAAAGATGTTATCTACCATTAATTCGCAGCTGTTCTTGAACTGTTTGAAGAGTTCCATAAATATTTCCTCAATAAATCGTGAAATTGATGTTTGAAGCATATTTTTAGATGCTTAAAAAACTAAATTTTCAAAATTATTAATTTAAATTTTTAATTATTTTATAAATGTCTTACAAATGTGTATTAACATAAAAGAAATGATTGAAAATTCTATAATATTTTACAAACTATTTTCTAAGGTTTAATTAATGATTAGTAGTTTGTAGTTATTATAAAGTGACACTGATATTTTTAACCTTAAAGAATCTTAAAAGGTTAAAAAGCCTGATTCTGATTTTGTGTCTGATTGCCCTCCTCTAACACTGAGCCCTTCAACTTGAACCATAAAAAGGTGAAATAGACATTTATCACTAAGTAAAAGTTTTACATACAAGAAGAATCAATGGTTTTGATGATATCCTCATTGATTTTAACTTCGTTTGAGTGGTATTTTTTACTCTAGTCAGAGTGTATTTGGTCCTGCGGTTAAAGATGAATTCCCCCAGAAACATTATGCAGGGGGGGTTCTTGTTCTTCCTGCAGTGACTCAGACGTTTCCTCAGGTCTGGGTTCATCTGTGGAGCGTGGCTAATGGCTGCTGACAGGTCAAGGTTGGGTCAGAGGCCAGGGTTTGTTGCATTTACTTTTGCCTCGCTCTCTTTATGCCTCACATTTAGGTGTTAAAAGGTGAACTAAATAAAAGGTTCAAAATGATAACAAGCATGTTCTTAAGATATTGTACTAAACATAGTCATTTCCGTAGTTTATGTTTAGATGTACAGATATCCCATGTCAAGTTCAAAGACTTGTGAAATATAAACAAATTGAAATCTTTGTTCTTGTGTTTCCATGTTTATGATTGGAATATAATTTTTTTTTAATACAGATTTCATTTTCATCAATGATACAATTTAAATATTTAGTGAATAGGAATTCATATATATATACTACCATGTGTTATTATTTGCAATACATTTATTTTAAATGATTTAATAAGTAAAATGTATTAATAAGGTAGCGTCACGGTGGCGCAGTGGGTAGCACGGTCGTCTCACAGCAAGAAGGTCACTGGTTCGAGCCTCGGCTGGGTCAGTTGGCATTTCTGTGTGGAGTTTGCATGTTCTCCCCATGATCGCGTGGGTTTACTCCGGGTGCTCCGGTTTCCCCACAAGTCCAAAGACATGCGGTATAAGTGAATTGAGTAAGAACAATTGTCCATAGTGTTAAACTGTGAATGTGTGTGTGAATGTTTCCCAGCGACGGGTTGCAGCAGGAAAACATATTCCAGAAGAGTTAGCGGTTCATTCTGCTGTGGCGACCCCGAAGATGAAGATGAATGAATATTAATAAGGTAAACAAGCAAATTTGGTGTTTATATTTTTAGGGAATTTAATTAAAATCACATATTCATGCACCAATGAAGGCATTGAAACATTGGCATTGATGTTCTCAGCCCAGTTTTTATTTTTATTTATTTATTTTTTCATTTAGGAAAGAAGTCATTATATCTATTTTATAGGTTACGGTGCCTTTTTCTAAATACGTTAATATCTATATTTTTAAGTAGCCATCATTAGAAATTCAAGTGAAGTGAATTAAGGATTTTTATGTAGTTGTTCTATTGCTGGTAAACTGTATGGTAAGGTACATCTAATACATCTAATAATAATATCTAATACAACCATAGAGTAATGGGTAGTATGGTATTTAGTGTATTTATTGTTCGGTGCATTAACCAGAGAAATACAAAAAAGCCTTTATGTGAGCCTTAATGTGAGCCTTTCAGCTTTCCGCTCACACTGGCAGAGATGTGTGTGGGAATCCCTGGCACAGAAGGCCATGGCAGATCCCTCCTCAAGAAGCAGATGCTGACTTCCTCCTGACATATGCCCAGGAGAGAGAAGAGCCATGACCCCCGCACCCAGCCATGGACCAAGATTTAGAGGAGAAAAAGCCTTTTAGTTTCTAATGAACACTCTGAGCTTCTTCTAAGAGAAACAAGAACAGATGGCAATGAGAGTGATTCCGAGAGAAACTCGGATAAGGATTTCAGCAATGTTTGTTTCTAAGCAGGCTTAAGGTCTGACGATGGATATTTTTATTTTTTTTTGCTGCATACACTATAATGCGGCAGGCAATCTCACATCTTCTCATGCACATGCAGTTTGACACTTTACACAGTTTAAGTCTACCGTGTTAAATTAACTTTGTTCTGAGTTTATTTGGTCCTACTCTGTAGAGTTAAATGAACACTGAAGCTCTCAAATGAAAATGTAAAATCCTTATTTTTAATGGACAAAAATAATTGTGAGGGTTATTGTAGAGTAAAAAAAACCTAATTTTCAATGCTAAGTAAAAGTTTTTGTAAAGAACTGGTGATTCAGATGATGACATCATAGATATTTTAACTCAGTTTGAGTGTTATATTTCCAGAGTAGTGCCAAATAAACTATAGAATAGAGTTAATTTTACTCGCACGATTTTACTGTGTAGTTGCTAAAGGAGAACCCCATAATGTCTTTAATATTGGAAATAATTTAAGGAAAAAATTTCAAGTATCAACAAAGTTAAGTTAACCCCAACATTTAGTTTTAAAGCTTGATTCAAATAGAACCAGGGTTCCTCTTATCATTAGGCAAAGGTAATCAACTGCCTTGGGCCTCCTACTGCATGTTAACACACATCATTTGAGATGTAAAACGCATTACAATTCATTAAAAGGTTACATTTTAATTGATGTAATTTTTTTTTAATTCAGCACACACAAAGTTTTATCATTTAATCTGAAAAATTTCAGAAGGCTTCAAGGCCCTCTATTGTTTTACTCTTGAAATGCACCAGTTATATGCTTCATTTTTGATATTTTAAGCTCACAACAAACACGCAACCAAACTCCAGGATACACAGGTTTTTTACTCCAATAATTTAGTAAAACTCCCCCAGGAATAAATGTCTCTGGAAGTCCTAAAACACACGTTTTGACACAAATATAGTAACATGTGTTTAAACATCGCATTACAACTTAGCAGATTTATTAAAACAATAGGGGCCCCTATGCATTTGTTTCCCCAAAATGCCAGATTCTGGCACTAGTTATGACAGACCCTTTAACAGAAAACTTTTTCTTCAAAAATGCTTCTCAATGTCTTGACTTACATTAAAATGTTAAAAAGTTACATAACTGTATATAAACAAAGTGTCCATTTCTATAGATAATTTTTCTCATGAATGGGGAGCTCTTTCCCACTTTAAACACACTGACTTTGGAGCAGGATGTCACGGTGGCGCAGTGGGTAGCACGGTCGTCTCACAGCAAGAAGGTTGCTGTTTCGAGCCTTGGTTGGGTCGGTTGGCATTTCTGTGTGGAGTTTGCATGTTCTCCCAGTGATCATGTGGGTTTACTCCGTGTGCTCTGGTTTCCCCCACAAGTCCAAAGACGTGCGGTATAAGTGAATTGGGTAAAAAAAATTGTCCATAGAGTGTGTGTGTGTGTGTGTGTGGATTTTTCCAGCAATGGGTTGTGGCTAGAAGGGCATATGCCAGAAGAGTTCATTGTGCTGTGGCAATCCTGAAAGGGAAGAAAGCTGACAAGAAAATGGATGGTTGGACATTGGAGCAGGGCACCAAACTGCTCGCTGGTTGCTGCAGCCATGGCTACCCACCTTGTAAAAAAATCTATGCAGACTCACGCATGCCAAACCTGCCAAGAATAAAGTTGCTTTTTAACTGAAACATGATGTTTAGGCAGCATAGCTGTTTGCTGCCACACAGTTATCAATTCTAACTTACTTTTTTTTTTTTTTTGAATATTTATGTTTTTGTTTATATCCAGAGCATTAGGGCTTATAGAAGGCCTAGATAGGGGTTTCCTGGGAGTCTACCCTGGGAAAGTTTCACAGGCCACAGTCCTATATCCTGAAGAGGCTTTTTCATTGTTTTACTGTATTATCTATAAATTGAATAATGCCTTAATCTCTGGATCTGATGAAAGGGATTTTAGCACAACATAGAGCCATGATAAAGTTGACAGTAAATGGGGTGGAGGAGCGCGGGGGGGTTGAGATTACTCGTCTCATACGGCTCAGCCTTTGCTATGTAGGCTACAGTTTAACATCACAGTTCTTGGGCAGTCATGCAAGAAATCAACAGCTTATATAAAAGCATACAAGTTGCAAATTGTGACAGCTGTCTGGAAGATTGGGACCCCTCACACAAACTCATTCCCCCACCCCCTCATCCCAATCTCTAAGCTGGGAGACGACTGTATGAGCGTAGACATACTTGACCTTTAAAAGCTTGAATCATCAGGGCATAAAGGACATCCATAAAGTCTACATTTGTTTCAACTTCACAGGATTATCCGCTCATAACCTAAAACTTCTTGAGTAGATTTTATGTGTTTGTTTACAAAATAGATGGAAACGAATGCGTTGTTTGTCGACATCTTCAAACTGGGCCAAATACATCTCAGAGCTCACAAATATAGACTGTTATAACCACATACAAAGCATTTAATTAACCTTTATTGTAATTATACTGATTGTCTTAAGGACTTAGTTGTTTTGAATGCAATCTTGATGAGGGCAGAGATTTAAGACAATGCTCTGTTTATATTATATGGAAATGAGGCTTGGAGATTAAGGATATTCTCTTTTTTAATTAGACTGATCTGCAATATCAGAATAAGCAAACACTGTTGTTTGAGGATCAGCTTGGAGTCAAAGAATGTGTTTACTTGGGTAAACTGAAACTTGTAGCTAAAAATGTAACACAGAAATTAACGATTTTAGTCAAGTTAACAATATGTTCTGGTTCTGAATTCTAATTGGGTGAAGTTTTTATTACGTGATCATAAACACACATCCGATATTAAGAAAATGTGTACACATTTAGATATACACTTTTAACATAAACAATCACCAGCACAGCAAAATTCACAGTTTTAAATGAACACTGCAGATGTGAATCTATATAAGCACTTCCCTAGTGTTAAACGTAATAAACCAGTCAGTGTATTCTTATCACACTTATATTAATACTGGATTAATACTAATAACATAGTGGTGTACTGTACATGCAAATGTTGCCTGTAAAAGCCTATTTATTTATGCATCCACATCAAAATTTTGAGCGGTAACCGTGTTTATTGAACTCACTTAGTGTTTTGTGCACATTTAATGTTGGAACAATGCGCAAAGGTCAACACCAGTAGAGAGAAACAACACTAAAAAGGTCTGCAAATGATTTAAATATTTTTAGTTATTGTAGTTGCTATGCAAGTTATTAAAATGTATTAATAAAATATAAGTAAATATGATAAGATATTATACAAAACGATACGATACTGGACGGTACGATTGCTATTTGATATGGTGCAATACGATATGGTATAATACAGATGATACGATAATGTTACGATTTGTTGCAGTTGTGGTCTGGTGTATAAGGAGATCCACTTGTGATCGGAAGGTTGCCGGTTCGATCCTCAGATCCACAACCACAGCTTCGGTGTCCTTGAGCAAGGAACCAGTTTCCCGACTGCTTCCCGGGCGCCGCAGCCAATGCTGCCCACTGCTGCCCACTGCTCCGGGTGTGTGTTCACGGTGTGTTTGTTCACTGCTGTGTGTGTACACTGGGATGGGTTACATGCAGAGCACAAATTGAAGGTATGGGTCACTCCATATCTGGCCAACAGGTCCCTTTCACTTTTCACTCATGATATAATGTAATATAATATAAAATAATATGGGTAGCACAATGGCCTCACATGGTTTGAGCCTCGACTGGGTCAGTTGGTTTGCATGTTCTCCCCGTGATCACGTGGGTTTACTCCGTGTGCTCTGGTTTCCACCACATGTATAAAGACATGCGGTACAGGTGAATTGGGCATGCAAAATTGTCTGTCGTAAATGGATTGCAGATGAAAGGGCATCAGATTAAAAAAGGGACTAAGCTGAAAATAGAATGAATGAATGATAATATAATATAATGGAATATAATAAAAAATTTTTAAAATTAATTGGTTTTAAAATATTGTTTATAATACTAATATTTACTAATAAAACAAAATTGAACATTACAGTTATATTCAAAGGTCTGGTCAGTGTATGTAATATTTAAAATATAAATTATTTTTCGGCAACACCCAGGTTTATTACTTAATGCACAGTCCATTAATTCTCCATTGTGTATATTAAGATATTTAATCAACTACCAGAGCGCAGAGTGAGTCTGAAAATATTTCTGTTCTGCTTCCTGCAGGCCTTCTCCTATTAACCCTAATGATGTGGGATTATGGAATTAAGGCTCCATGTTGCACACACTCCCCCCAGTCCCTCAGTAAATACTGTAAGCCCATTCCTGCTCAAAAAAGTGAAAGCTCACCGTCTGCTCTTAAGCTGCACACACAGAAGGGTCGCGGACCAATCGAGAGCCAGGCAGAGTAGGAGAGAAGAAAGAGCTCTGACCAGTTTTAATCCTTGTCCTTTTCATTTCTCCTACCCCTGGGATTGGAGTGATTTTATTTAAACTGTCAGCTTGAGCCAAGGGATTGAAATTCAGGATTTGAGTGATTATCGTTTTATGACGAGAAAAAAACATTATGCATGTATATTGTAAACCACTGGGGTTTGTAGCGATGTATGTGAGAAAGGAAATCTCAATTTTCCAGAAAATTATAGGCTCCATTGTAGACTAATATGAATGATATGATGATGCCAAATAATGCTCTTGAACCTTTAACAGATTTTAAGATTTCACAGCCGTTCACATAGTCTGAACTAAGACGTTAAACTGCTGAATTCCTATAATATATGTAACAAATCAATCAGAGTGGTTTTACTTACAGTCAGGTTCACACAGAAGCAGAATTTGGTGGTTCCCAGAAATGTTCTTGTTGGGGGTTAGTGTTTTGGTTCAAAAAGATCAACAGGCTAAACAAAATGACAAAATTGATTTTATTGCCTGTAGCTTCATTGCTTCATGCTTGTTAACTTCATATCGGCTTTCTTCCCTTTCGGGGTTGCCACAGCGGAATGAACCACCAACTCTCTGGCATATGTTTTACGCAGCGGATGCCCTTCCATGCCGCAACCCATCGCTGAGAAACATTCACACACACATTCACTTTTTAACACTATGGGCAATTGTTCTTACTCAATTCACTTATACCGCATGTCTTTGGACTTGTGGGGAGAGACCAGAGCACCCGGAGAAAACCCACGCGATCACGGGGAGAACATGCAAACTCCACACAGAAATGCCAACCGACCCAGCCGAGCCTAGAATCAGCGACCTTCCTGCTGTGAGACGACCGTGCTACCCACTGCGCCACCATGACGCCCACTCCTTAACTGTGTATCGTAATTTGTATTTAAACTCCACTCTAAGATAAGACAAGACAAGACAAGACAAGACCAGATAAGACAATATAAGACAAGACAAGACAAGGCAAGGCAAGATAAGATAAGATTACAACAGGCTAACAATAATACGGCTGAACGAACTTTTGCATGACATCACTGACTCGTGTATGTTTGGTCCATGATACTGAGCAATTTCCTCAGCATCCTCTGCTTAGAAACCTCCATAAAAGACTCCAGCTCAACTCCAATGACGGAGCTCAACTTTAATGAGCTTATTAAGTCAAGAAAACAAGTACTGTAAATGTTTGATGATATATAGTATAATGGGAACATACTAACAGACAGTGGCGGAATTAATCATTTTGGGGCATATTGCAAACAAAGACACAAGGTCGCTTGTTTCCTGGTAATAAATTATCTGACAAAAATACAATTGTATAACAAGTTACATATCCAGTATTTATATGTTTACAAAGTATCTTAATTTTAATTTCAGGTTAGTTTTTAATTTGGTGCATCTTACGGGAAACACATATCTGATTAATGTTTAATTTGAGTTAATCTTAGAAAAAACACATACTTGATTAATATTAATGGTAAAAATGTATACCTGGAGTAAGGTCTCCTGAATTTTGAGTACATTTGTAGGTGCAATTTGTTGTATTTAACAGGATGAAAAAGGGTCATAAAATCTGCAAATTTCTTTCATTTTTAGATTGAATGCTTGAATTGTGTTCCTTTTAAATGTAAAAAAAGGGACAAAATCAAGCCATTTTACCATAGTTTCTTTTATGTTTCATTGAAAGCCCGTCTATTAAATACTATTAAATTATGTTCAAATATTTACATTTTTTTTATGTTAAAATTTCTGAAAATGTAAATTTAAGTGCTTAACAGTGCAATCTTTGCATTCACTGACAGTTTTCATTTAATATTTTGAGGTGATTGGGGTAATTAACATAATGAAATAATTAATTAAAGAGTAATGAAGTTATTGAGTGGAAGTATTTTACAGCTGAATATCCAAATGAGGCACGCGTACCTCTGAGTGTTGCAGACAACATTTGTTTGATGTATCATCTTAAAAACAGCTCTCAACGAACAAGACACCTGTATTAAAGCTCTTCTTTCCATATCTCTGGTCATGGGTATGTTTTAGCATACACTTTCAAATCTGATGACAAGCAGCTGTCTCCGGAGCTGGGCTTTTCTTATGAAATCTCTGGAAAAAACACTTTCCTCAAAGGTACTCATCTGCCTTTTCCAAAAGATACATTTGCCTCTGCTTATAAATTGTGTACTAATTAATAATTATTATTTTTTTAATTAAATGGAAAAAAACTACAACAACAAAAACAGATAATCATAAATACAGAAGTTGGACCACATTGTTGAGTGCACATTGCCTAGAAGTACATTCGGCTATGTAGGTGGGTGGAGCTTGATGCATGCTGCTGGACTTTGTTGATTAGCCATTTTAAGTAAAGACCAATTAACCTGTTCTTGAATGCACTTTACACTTTTGGTGGAAAAATAAACATTTCAAATGTCAATAAAGTGCACTTTATGCACATTTATCCCAAATGTTCTGTTTTATTCTCTCCACTGGTTAGAATTGACTAAATTTTGGTATTGAATGTGGTTGTAGTTTATGATTAGCCTATAACCTATAATCCTACAGCCACAAAGATATTGAATGCACATCAATATCGTTTTCATACCTAAAGATGAACAGTGTGGGCATAGACAAGATTTTATTGTGATGAAAATCCTTTTAATTCTTTTCTGTTGCTTTCAGGATCCACATTTCTCCCTTAGACAATACATACAAGCCAAAAGAGGAAGCAATCTAGCTAATTCTCAGAAATGGCCACTGGTCTCTTCCTCCCACTCCGGACTCTTGCTGGGTTGTTGAATCTCCAGAGTTATTTCATCTATTGTAACAAGAATGAGTTTAAAGGTGAAGAATCAAGTATTTGTTTTAATGAGTTAGCCAGGACTAATGGTTGGGAAAGATACTCTAAACCACTTCAAGCGTTCAATCTCACATAAAACAAGGCGGCTGTGGACATCTGGTGAGTGTAGTACACATACATTAAGAGGACCATTGTGCAGGCTTTTTCATGCCTTTTAGAACTAATTGCCACTTTTTGGCACAATCCATTTGCTTTACTGAGAATCAACATTTTGGCTCGACTCAAGAGATCCTTTGCATCCTTGAAACAGATTTTACAGTAGAGCGAGGAGAGATATTTTATTATAATATGTTGAACAGGATTAGGAGGTATCTTACTGAGCATACTTGTGTGTTAAATTTAGGAAAATGCAAATAATACTAATAGAAAATAAAACTGTTATCATGTGATTAGTACATATCAACAGTCAAGCTGAAGTAAAAAAATCTAATTTGACTAAAATTGATTATGTAAGGCCAGTCTGTAGGATCATTTAGATGCGTTATGAGCGGCATATGCACTCAGCCTCCCTGGTGTCATTTAATGTTTCCGATGTGACAGATGTTTGCTTATTAAATCAAAACATGACTATTAAAACTAGCCAAATATGAATGATGGCACTTGTTTTCAGGCGGGGAAGGTCACTTGAATAATGAACAAAGATCTGATTAATTATTATAAAAGGTTAAAAAGCATACCTGCAAAGTCAAAACAAAAATAGTCACGTTCTTGATTCTTCCTTCAGTGTTCCATTTTCTCCTGACATAACACTTTAAGGCCTATTGACGATAATAGGAAGACAAATGGCTTTTCCTATCTGTTTAGTGACCAACACTTCTTCATAATAGGATGAACAAAAAGGTTATCACTTCCCAATCTACCCGTTCTTTTCTTAAGCCACCACTCGAAATTACCTCACCATCCAAAACAAACTGTGTGTCATCCCCATTATTCATGAGTGACTGAACCCAAAGAAGCTTCAGACTGTTTGAGTAAGCTTGCCCATTATGCCACGCATCTATAATCCCCTGGAACATCCTTCCTGTCCTCTGTCCATTCCACTTGCTTCCTCGCAAGTATATGAAACAAAAACAGTGATTCTTTGCTGCATTTCAGTTGACGTCCTCATAGAGGCCAAACCAATGAAGTGGGTCAAGATTTCGGGCACTTCTGTGTCTTTGTGAGCTGAAAGGGAAAGCTGATGCCAAGTCATTTGGAGTGGGGTGATTGTGGCAGATGGGCCAATGCTCCAAACTGATTCCTCTTCTCTCTGTTCTGTTTTATGAGATATGATCACCAGGGATTATGGCTTGTCACAACTTCATACATAAGTGACCGTCCTCAACCCATAGTTAAGGATCAAGGGAAAATCTCTTCTGTAGGGGCGATGGGAAATCAGTCGCACGCCTGCAAAGATTGATCTACTCACTGCTAAAGACTTTTTCTTTTGCAGCTGGGGTGTTTATTAATGTTCTTCTGTTCATACAAGATTGTTTCCGCGAAAACATGAACAGTCAGAGGTTAACAGAAATTTTTTAATTATAAAAATTAGCCTGAATAGTAAATGTATCTAACAAATCGTATTAAGAAAACAAAAGATTGTTTTCTTCAAACTTTGTTTTATCATCCCCCCTCCACCCCCTCACCCTCGTTTACGAGTCTCGCACAAGCTGGATTGGCTTGATGCACTCCAAATCTTTCACTCAAGCCAATCCTACCAGTACTCACTCGGGGAGAGAATCAGATACTAAAGCCAGTCGATTGCCGCTGACCGTAGTTTTTAATGTTTCTCAGGAGCGTTGGGTAGAGTTGAAGATCTTTGACCGAACCCAAAAGGGCCTGTCAGGAACCATCGAACGGGGTCGAGTTCGGTCTTAATTAATTTAATTGTACACTGGCTCTGTCTTTGCTGCAAGCGGGCACGTGATGTGCTTAGATTGCTTAGATTGTCCTTAGATTGAGTGAAGCACAAATGGGTACCAAGGATGTGAAACAGAGGTTTGTCTTCAAGTTTGCATGCATTCATTTGATTAATTTTGTAAAGACTTTATACAAAGGTCGAGCTCTAGTTAAACACTGTTATCCCTGATTACAGCTCTACTGTTGGTTCAATATCCTGATATTAAAGAAAATTGACAAGAAATTGCAAAAAAAAAACCTTTCCAATATTTTAATTGATTCAGATATGACATTAAATCTGTAATTACAGCACTACAATCAGATCTATAATCAGATCAAATTAGCAACAAGTGTAAAATGTAATATTCTGATTCTAAAAGAAAAGGCCAAATGAATAGATATCAACTCAAAATGCATTGACTGGACTAGTTTAACATAAACGGTTTGGATCCTTATTGTCCTAAATAAGAACTGTGAGTACTAATCACAGCTTTTATTTACTAAAGTAACATAAGAAATTCTGGCGTCTCCATACACTTTCATATTGGATGGTAAATATAGGTACGTTTCTTTGTATTAAAACTCATCTGAGTAATGTTTTTTATTACGTGCAAAAAAATTAATGGTTTACATGGACAGAATTCAGAACCAACAAGGGTTTACTGAACAAAATAAAGTTACCAAATGTAAGAATTTGAAAATAAAGACACAAGACACTAAAGCTAACAAAAACAAACGCTGGAGAGAAGATATTTGAGAGAGATAGGGTTCATGGAGATGGGTGATCATGGGGATGAGGAAGGGCAGAGCTTATTTAATGTCATACAAATACTTAGTGAGAAATATGGAACTTAATTTTACTAAATAAATATCAAGGTGAGCACAGATGAAACAAATCACTTAAACGAGCAGAAGTCATGGGGGTGGGGACTTAAACAAGGTAACAGAAATGTACACATAACTGAACAGCTAGGGTAAGCTAACAGAGAAACCTTAACATAACACAGCTAATAGAACATGGAGTACAAGTAGGGGTAAGTAAAAAATTAAATGGAACTCAACAAGATAGAAAACAGAGCAGAATCAACAAGTTTTTAATATGTAAAATAACATAAAATCTTCTAATTTCCACCCTCAAATAATGCTTAATTACTCAAGAATAAGAATCCGACCACCCATGCTCACATGGATTTTCTCTGGGCACTTCAGTGATTTCTCTTTATTAGAGAACACTGCCATGATGTTGACCAGAAAATGCAGATAAAGAACATAGATGAATGGTCATGTTAAGAAAAAAGTATTGGCTCCACAAAAACACCTTAAGATGAGTAACTTCTATAACCTATAAGAATATCTCCAATACACAAATTTGATGTCACTTGTTTAAGTGCATTTAAGGTTTCATTTACTTTGACTTTCTACCTTCAAATAAAAAGACAAATCCCAACACTTCTTGTGCACAACATAAGCCTCACCGCGCCCTGTGATAATTAGGGACTCTACGTGTATTTCTGGTTCCAAAACCATAAGAACTTGCCCGCAGGGACTATTTTTCAAGCCAAAATGAGTCCCTAGGTAGCAGTGATGAACCAGACAAAGCACCGCAAAATTAGACAGTGAGAGGCCCATCTATCTGTTAAATGAACACTTCCCCTATTTAGCCCTTCAGACAGGAAGTAGTCGCTAAGAGATAGAGAAAAGGTTCTTCCTCAAAATGGCTTAAGTGGACGGAGGTGTTTGAAGACCAAGTCTAGACACGTGTACAGACGCTGAGGAGGGCGGAAGTGACCTCTTCTGCCACTGACACACAATATGCAGGATGTTATGGTTTACTTAACGCTCTGTGGTGGTACATGGACAAGGTGCGCTTTGGCCTTCACTCATGTGCTGTGATGATTGATAACAAAAAATGACCACTCTTTCCCTTTAGGAAGTCTTTGAGATCTTTGACGAAGGATGCAGCTTTACAGTTTGGGGGGTCTCCTTTTATACCTGAGCAAAACTTGTGTCTCCAAGTCCATAAATCAGGTGTACGGAAATGGAAGAGGGAAGGAAGTGTATTAAGATTGAGTAGATACACGGCAGATGAAAGGATTAAAGGAAAGTAGCCAAACGATAATCAATTGAAAACATGTCTAAATTTGTATATTCAGACAAATTAGCTCACAAATCATCCATGCAGTCCCCACACATCTTCACACGGTGTCAACACCAGAAGAATAAGATATTAAAGGGAGGAGGACATGATATTCACACCTGGTGTTTGTTTTCCTCCAGAAGGAGCAGGTTGAGGAAGTCGATTGGCTCCTTGGAGAGACTGAGCTCATGAATAATGCATTGCTCTCAGATGATGCGTGTCATGCGGTCAAACATTGGTAATGAGCAGAACAACACATCACCTTAACATAAGGAACAACACACACCTAATTTCTCCCTCTCACGTTCTCTATCATCACCTCTCGCTGCGCAAGACACAGATTCACCAGCTGTGCATGCATGAATAAAATCATGTCCCCCTTTATTTTGTGCAGAACTGAATTCTTGTTCAGAGCATTCCCCAAAGTATTTTTGTAGATGTTGATACTGTTAAAGAACTATTTTGTAAGTATATAAGAGCACATCAGTTCATCATATAACACGTTAAATAAAATACTATCCGTCTTCTTTAACCGAAAGCAAACTCAGACAGGTGTATTTAGCAAGAAAGTACCAGCTAAACTCCGCCTCAGACGTGACGCCAGCGGAATGCAAGCTAAATGTCCAATGTGTTCGGTACACTGTAAACCTTAATGACGTAACTAATTAATTAACTTGATCTATATTCATTTTAAAGGTTTCAATAAGTGTATATTAATTTGAGTAGTTGTAACTTTTGCTGAGCAATGTTTCTGATTTTAGTTATGCATCATCAATCATTTTAGTTAATATTGGCAGTTTCACAAGATTCCGGTGGATTGTGGGTAATCAGCAAGTTCTTGTTAAAACACTGTTTATGTTCTGTTCATCACAGTGTTATAAAATGTGTTTCTGATATTTGATCGTTCATTAAGGTGTTTCTTGTTTATGGTGATGTTACTCACCATTGTTGAGAGTGATGTGGGCCGAAATGTTTTTTGGATTAGCTACATTGGTTATAGTTTATGACCTTGTTGTGAAAGCAGGTCTGCTTGGATAATATAAGGTTTATAAGAAAGAGTTTAAAATTGGTTCTTTCTGAGTCTCTATTTCTGCAAGCTATGTCTTTACTACCATGTTCAAGATCACTTCTGCTCGGCAGTGCCCCACTTGAAGTTGTGGAACAAAACTCACTATAGTATATTTAGACTGCTACTATAACAATTAATGATTGGGTGACTTAATAAAGGAAGTTGTGTACAATTAAACAACTATCAAAATAAACAAACCGGGCTAGTCTGCATAGAGTTAGGATAAGTCAATTATTTCAAGTACAATTTCCTTTAAAAATTATGTTTCTGCTTAGTTAAAATGAAAACCCTCATTACTATGTTAAAATGTAATGTAACTAATTACTTCAAATATTTAAAGTAACCTCAACTTACTCAGGTTTGCAGTGTACAGAAAGTTGGAAACCCTTCAAGAATTCTGAAATTGTGATCTGATTGGTTGAATTTGTCCAAATTTCCTGGCTGTTTTTTAAGAACTGACTGTTTCGCACTAACAGCAATATTGGACAAAAAGCAAGGTTCACCCTGGATAGGTCCCCAGTTTATCCAGAAACCCATGAAAGTACAAACTAACATGTATTATCACTGCGTTTCAGTTAGAATGTTTAACCCCTTCAGATAATACCTCCATTAAAATGGACCTCATGTATCAGTACTTGTTTTATATTCTGGACAATTTCACCGAGGTTGTTGCTTGTTTTTGGGAACTTTCAGGAACTGTTTGTAGTTTCTCAAAACACAAAAGAAAATATTTTTTTTGTACGTTGATTGTTCACCAACAGCAACGTTTTCTTTGTCCTATATTTTTGAGAAGACCTAATTAATAAAAATGATAATAATTAATAAAAATGCAACAAAAAAAATACTGAAAACCTATGAACTCAAAACTACATTTTTAGTATTTTTCTTTATGCAAGTGTTAACATGATAAATGTCCTGAGAGGAGTTTGAATGTTTTTCCCATGCTTGCTTGAAATACCTGCCACAGTGTAAAAACATGCGAGAATTAAAGACTCCTTTTGGTAAAGAATGGTGAGTAACTGTGTCCCTGTGTCAGGGTGCACCCTCCTTAGGCCTCAGCAGACGTTCTAGACCCCAGTCAGGTTTAAGCAAGTAAAAGAAAGCAGGATGGATGAGTTTTCTGGTTTGAAGAATTCCAAAACCTGCACAGATCTTACCTTTGTCAGTTATCTCTCATTAGACATTTTTATGCATTAAAAAAATTAAATTCACTATGTGTTCAGGGTATCTATTTCCTGAGAAGAGAGAATCATTCTGAGCATCAAGCACAGATATATACTCTCTCGTTTTCATTGCCAAAAAAAATCCTGTATACAAACTGCAAAGCTCTGCGAGAGGTCGAGCGGATTGAGTGCTGCGTTCACCTGTACTGGAAAGGTAAATCAAGCATGGGACATTTTGGAGACTAATTGCCAGGTACATCTCAGCAGAAACAAGTGTTTATGGGTAATCATCAGCAGGTGGGGTACTTAATATGGTGGATGGGTGGCCAAAAAAAAACCTTCCTGTTTTACAAACCATGAAAAAATGACCCAAAAAAGAGCAGCGTGTTCTGAGCAAATGAGTCTTTAACTTTTCTCTTTCAGTACATAAAACAACACATTTTTGGAGAGAATACTTTTTTTTAACGGTTTCAATCAATATTTTATTCAGCTTGATTGGTTGAGATTCTTTAACATAGATTTATTCAAGCGTGCATAAGTGGAGTTAATTCAATTAAACAACCAAACCACATTGAGCTTGTTTGTTTGTTTGTTTGTTTGTTTGCTTCCTTCTTTCTTTCTTTCTTTCTTTGTTAGAAATCCCATAAATATTTATTCAATAACAAACATATTCAACAACAACAGATTGATAATCTGCCCCTAAATCTAAAAACTTCAAAAGTTTTTTTATTTTACTTTCATTTTATCTTTTAAATAAGAAGTGGATAACATTTACACAGACACAGGCATGCCCAAAAGCCATCCACTCTTGCACCTTAAAACTTGCACTGTTCACATCAACATGGTTCAGCTTACTAAACTGCTTTAAAAATGTTAGGGTTTAGATGTACTTTCACTTAATTAAATGTCACAAAAAATTGTGAACACATCTATGATGTAGTATTTTGGCAAACACTATTGTAAAGGCAAACATATTGTGTGAACATTTTTACAATCAAAACACATTTGGATGTTTTGAATGAAGAGTTTTTTTTTACATAAGACATGCAACAATTTCATACATTTTCTTATTGTGGTTTCAATTATTATCATTCCAATTTTGTATTATTAAACTCTTGTACATACTGTATAAAACTAAAAATCCCCTAAAATGGTTTCCCAATTATTAACATTACAATACAAGTAATATTATAGCATGATAAGTAAAAAAAAGAATGAATTAATTAATATTTGACTGTGTATTCATGAATATGTATATAGAACATACAATTAAACGCTAAAATTCTTTCAACAAACAATGCATCTAAAAAGCGTAATTTTGTTAAATGTGTTAAACTGAGGTCCATTGATCACCTGAGAAAAACTTGGTTAACATTGAAAAATCAATAATGCATTCTAAGACTTTATTTTGTTTAACATACAATAGCTTATCTCTGAAAACAATACCTCTCTAACCTCGTAACCCATTAAATGGACACAAATCCCCTCCGATGTAGTTCTTACAGCTGTGAGCTGAAGCAGCTCCACCCCTAATCAAAGAGATTACCACTTCAGTCAATTTCAACACTGCTTTATTTGATCCACAGTCAGAAACAGACATACAGCATTAGGATGTGCATTAACATAATCAGACATTAACCGTTACGTGGGCACTTTATTAAGTAAAGTATCATTTCCTCCTTCAAGACAAATTTCTTTCAGGGAGAATGAGCATTACGCTAATTAATAATTATTTACTTATTTTCACTCTATTATGCCAGCGTAATATCCTTATTACCGTCCAAACAGCCTAGGGCTTTTCCTTGTATGCTTATCAGAAGAAAGCGGTAAAGTGTATTGTGATTTCAGCGAGGGAAGAATAAGGATAATCCTAATTGATTTTCATTAAATGCACTGCTGTAGAGTCCATGAATGGCCTACTTTCTCAACGTTCGGATTAATCCCTAACCCTGTTTTCAGAAAGGAAAAATCTGCTTCAGGAGCGCTTTATTTTTCAGCTATTTGAACAAAAAAACACAGGAGAAATTATTTATTTTTTCATTTTTTTTGTATGATCCATTGTGTGTCTTCCAATTCTATTGAATTGTTCATACAGAGAAATATTTTTTTGAAAACATGCGAATGATTGCTTGATCTGAACGTTTTACAGTCAAAAACAAATAAATTCAGTCTTTAAACCTTTCAAAAACAAAATACCCATTTAGTCAGCGTGTGTTTCCTTTGATTTCTTCCTCTACAGAGATGTTTGAATAACCTGTGATCCTCTCTGGTGAAACCTAGATGTAAATATTGAAAATTTCCCCTCGCATATTTCCTAACAATCACCTAGATCAACAAATCCGACAGTAAAATCCCTCTAATGTTCACGCAAATATGCTCTCTAAAACATCCATTAAACTGCGGCGTGTTTGCCTCATTTGATAGATGCATAAACACACAAGCTGACGATTTCATCAAGGCTAACACTATAATGCAACAACCCTTTCAAAAGGTCCTCTCCTCTCCATATTTTGTTGGGGCCATTTCCAGCATTCTAGCTCTTTTTTTTTCAAACACATAGATATAAAACAACCAAAAATAAGCCCCCCGATGAACTGCCGGAGTTGAGTGAAGTTGCAGCAGGACTGGAGTGGAGAGGAAGCAGATAGGATTGTTTGCTGAAAGGCTGCCTCAGTTCAGTGCACTGGTGTCTGAAGACCTCTATTCATGCTGAAGGCCAGAGGGGCCGTGGCAGTCTGGGTAGCGTCCCGCAGGCATGGAGGCACGGAGCCAGGCCTGGTCCTCTCCAAACTGCCAACTTGCCTCAAACCCTGACCTGACGGCCAGACGCGACAGGAGGGAGCAGGAGAGCGAGAGCAATCGAGTCTCAGCGGCTACTCATTCATTCAAAAGCTTATCGCAGGCAGGGCCCACCATTGTGTAATTACGTGTTCAGTTTAAGACCTCGGCTGTGAATTTAAGGGGCGAAAGTGGAACAGACACATGCATCAATACAGATGGGCGCTATGGAATAAGCAACTGGTAAAACGATTGGACTGTTTTTGGATGTTTCACAATTGGTTGCATTTTAAAATCTTCCTGAAATGATTTGTGTGGGAGGACAATTAAATACAGTTGTGATGTATTTGAAAACTAAAATTTTTTTAATAGTGTTTAGTAACTCTAAATGATGTGGAGAGTTTGTGGGAAAACTGCTATAAAGTGTGCTATTTGATGGTGCTACGCTTATTACAGATTTAAATACTGTTTTCTGATAATTTACCATCACTATATGAAACATAAGTGATTTAACAAAAAAAGGGTTCTATGTCATTGGCTTTTAACTGTACCTTTCCGGCATTTCAATATCTAATCAGATGTGTTTAATGAAACATTTTCATGAAAATAGTTCATTCAAGATATGCTACTTTAATAAGACTTGCTAAAGTCTAATGCTAATGTTTCCAGGTGCTGTCAGGGGACCTGCTCTTTAAAGAATCTTTATGTCTGATTGGGCCAAATGATGGCAAGGGGATCAGCACCAGATCGCTTAGACTGACTGTGATGTCACATTTACTGCCCCAACTCTCTCTGGGGGAGTTTTTCCCCTCGTGTGTGCTCCAGGTTTTTGCCTCCCACAACATAAAAAAATGCAACTAAGTCAACTGGTCACTCTAAATTGCCAACAAATTATAAATATATAACACTTTAATGAGTACAAATTGTTTATTTTAATCTTAATTCCATAATAAGAATAAACGTTTACACATTTTTTTCCAGCTTTTAAATGCAATCCTTCTATTCTTATATGACAGTAGCTAAACCCATGGGAAAATAAATTCCTATAAAAATCCTATTCTGGTTCTGGAAGGCAGCAGTCCTACACTTTTCAACAATAGGGACAGTTGTGTTCTGGTGAATAAGGAGATCGACTTGTGATCGGAAGGTCGCTGGTTCGATCCCCAGATCCACCGAGTTGAAGATGGTGTGAGTGATGAAATTCTTGCTCTCTCATCTACAACAATCACAGCTGTGGTGCCCTCGATCAAGGCACCAGTTTCCCGACTGCTCCCCGGGCGCCGCAGCCATGGCTCCCACTGCTCCGGGTGTGTGTTCACAGTGTGTTTGTTCACTGCTGTGTGTGTGTGTACACTGGGGTGGGTTACATGCAGAGCACAAACTCAAGGTATGGGTCACTCCATATCTGGCCAACTGGCCACTTTCACTTCACAAACAAGACAGGAGGACCTTGATTTGAGCAACACTTGTATTTCATGATAGGTCAACCAAAAATGTGTCACTTTCCATCCTTTCAGAACCAGATTTTGAGACCA
This sequence comes from Danionella dracula, assembly GCA_900490495.1. NCBI lineage: Eukaryota > Metazoa > Chordata > Actinopteri > Cypriniformes > Danionidae > Danionella > Danionella dracula. The sequence continues at coordinate 3,077,642 of UELW01000067.1, read as the reverse complement.
CTGCATAATGGAATTATTATTAAATCGTTGTTGAATCAGATTTTAGAAGCACTATCTGGTGAATCAAATGTAACTTAGTCGTAAGTCAATCGTCGGATAGAGGTTGATGGATGTGAACAGAGAAAAAGAACAAAGATTGGAACTTTGCAGAAACACACAACAAAGACAGAGAAACAGATACAGATGGGAACTCTCCGAATAATAATCCAATTGAAAATGTATTGGTCAAAATTGGTTAAAAAAAGACTCAATGCTAAACTGTGTTAAAATGCTGCTTATCAATAGAGGAAATCATATCTGTTAGTATAATAATATACAATAATATAATGTTAGTATATTGTTTGTATTATTTGATTTTATGTATAAATTGTCTTTTGTAAGTTAAATTTAAAAAAGGTTTTAATTGCATTTCCATTCCTTTTTTCAATTCACTTGCAAGAAATTATGAAGCAATAAATATATAATATAATGTCAATTTTACTTAGCATCTCATGTGAGCTTTAACATTATTGCGTACTACATTAATCCATTTGTTTATGAAGCCGCTTTGAGAGAATTATTAAAAGGAATTGCTCTATGAATTCATTTTGATTGGCTGGTTGATTTCTTGGTTAATTGATTTATTGAAATTCCTTTCATTTAAAAAGGCAACAATGGATATATTTGGCATTTGAGGGCAATAAAGTTTTAGGCAATTTTATAGTACAGAGGACCTGGCCGGCCTTTGTGTCAATGAGTTAAAGCTCAATGATATCTGAGTGTAAACAACTTTCAAACAACTCAGGGTGTATTATTTGACTGTATTCACAAGTGTTCACTAATAAAATAAGCATTTGTAAAAAAGAGAATTTGACATTATTAAAGTGTACTGTACGAGCTTTCCAGGAGGAGCTCAGAGTCTTAGGAGGCAATAAGAACACAGAGATAGCCTTTGCTGAAAAAGAATGTTGGTGGGGTGTGCGATTAAACGTCTGAGAAGCAGATTCGGCTCTCAAAGGCATGGGCATAATTAGCTGAACTGCCCATGCTAATTATTCGACAGGCTAATTATCTGTCTGTGCTTTTCCTGAAACCTGTTTATAAAACATAATTTCGGGTTCATTATAAAAGACAAATTTCCATTTAAACTTTCCAGATATAAAAACTCTACTGTTGAAAATCTACTGTAATCTTCCTGTGATGATCATATGTTATGAAGAATAATTTCGTGGCACATAATATTGGTTACTATAACTTTTTTTTTCTTCAGAGAGAAATTGTGAATATTTTTTAACAAAATTCAAAATCATTAATTGAAACAAAATTATAGCATTTTGGTGAAGTTCCCTAAACCAAAGTAACATTTCAGATACAAGACAAGAATGAAACTGAAAGATGTAAAATTACATAATCTGTTACGACTAGCTTTTTAACATATTGTCTTGCATTAACCATTTATGTATTTTGGCTTCATCTTGCAAAACTGTTTCAATTCAAACAAAAGTGATTTCAACAACAACATATTGTCTATTTAAGTGTTTATTAATTTCATTGGCATATATAAACACTTTTATTCTTCCAAGCTAAACAGTAAATAATGGTTAACGTTTGAACAAAATTATGGCGTTTGCTAAAATTCACTAAACCAAAGTACCATTTGTAACACAAGTCAAGAATGGAACTGAAAGATGTCAAACTAAATAATATGATACAACTTATCCACTGTAGAGATATCTTTAATATTGTGAAAGCACTAGCATATGGTTTACATCCTATTTATTATATCCATGTCTGCAATAACAGGATTTTTAATATACAAATTGACAATTTAATAAATGTCCCTCTCTCTCTTACTCTCAATCCTACTATCACTTTTTAAGCCTGAAGAACGTGACCCTTCAACCTAGAATCTGTTTGCATTTAAGCTTCATAGCGTAGAGCACCATTGATTGTTAGTGTTTACTAGAGATGGTTTTGGTAAACAGTTGATATAATCGTCCAGAATTAATCCGGTATCTGATAGCACAGACCAGGGATGAGTCGCTTAAGAGTCCTGAACTTACTTTAGCCACATTTGATGCAATACCAGGTGTTATTTTGCTCTATTATTCACATCTTCAGGTCATTTGTTTTTCCTTCTTATTTTGTCATCATCCCGGTAATGGTTACAAGTCCCAATACTGTATTCGATTCCCTCCTCTGCCAGTCTTGTAAATGAATCCGCATGCCACATTGTCACATCAAGAGCCTCCCATTTTCGCGGAGTACCAGGGGTCTCTTAAACACTGCCCACTCTTAGTGCCACATCCTTTTTCGTGAAGACCTCCAAGACCTCTTCAAGCATAAGAGCTTTTAGCTAGCCTGCGCTAATGTGTAGAATAATAGCTACTCCCTGAATCTTGATGGCCTCTGGAAGCTGACTGAATTTGTGCACAACAGCATCTACAGTGCCGTAATATTCTCCTTTTTATATCTATTCTTGTGCGCTGCCACCCCTAATCTAGTCTTATTACATCTCTTCCCTTGTGTTCTCTTTGCTTCGTGTGGCCTTTCAATGTTAGCGTGATTAGAAAGGTGTGGGATATTATCTGTTCAGCTCAGAGACATGAGAGGGTGCGATGGAACAAGATTCATATTATAATTATGCAGGGACTTTAGGTGGCTATTGGTTTTCTTTCCAGATTTGAACAAGAGGCAAAAGTCTAACAAGCTATAGCAAAGTACATGGAGTTACAGGACTTTTGCTTGTTTGCTCATTAAAGTACACTTCTCAGTCTCATGTTATGGTTCAGGTAGCAGGTCAGAGATCAGCACAAAAGGGCGCCGTCAGTGTCCACACAGAATTAGAGGCAGTTTATCTGTTTGCGGTCTCTCCACTGATCCTCTCTGTACCACTAGCCCCCAGGACATGTGTAATCCGGAGAAGTGACATTGGAAGCCCAGCTGATTTCTTTTTGCCTTGTTTGTTGATATTGCATCTGAATTGCTAATTTATTTGGACCATCAACTTTGCTGATTTGAATAAATGTATGCTCTAACTGCGGGATGGATTAAAGTATAACGAACCCCTTGTAAGTCAGTTATGCAAACCATCGAAGCGTTGCTCTGAATAACAGAAGGATCATGTAAAACTCAAGCTTCTCTTGAGTGAAAGGCTTGGAATAAAAAAGAAACCATCAGTGGCGTTTCCAGTTGGTCGTTAGGTAAACACTAGCACTCAGTGATTTACGAATGGAACAAAAAAAAAATATTCATAAGATTTTGGAAAACGTTATTTATAGTAAATTATTTTGTTGGAGGGAATTTAATGGATAGCAATAAAGCATCTAGAAATGTAATGTTCACTTCAGGATTATTATTTGTTTTCCTCCATTAAACGTTGCTATTGTTCTTTCTAACATATCTTCTTTCTTTAAACTCTTAAGTATTTTGGCTTCATCTTTCAACACTTTCAATTCAAACAAAAGCAGTTTAAACAACAACATTTTGTAAACGTAAGTGTTTATTAGTTTCAGTAGCATTTTTAAACACAGCAGAAATGAACCTCAAAATATGAGACTGATAGTGGAGTAAATAAAAGATTGGAATGATTGATTTCAAGAATGGTACGCTGTAAAACATTTCATGTAAATTTACAGTAAAATACTGGCAGCAACAATGCCCGCCACAGGCTGTAGATTTACAAGATAATTACCATAACAATTACAGACAGATACTGTAACTAGTGCCCTACTGTTTATTAACCTAATTGAATTCAAAACTGAGTTGTATCATTTTAATAATTGCATAGGAAACCTATGAGAGTGAACTCACACAATCCTGGAGAGAGCGTGAACACTGCTCAGAATAGCCCTGAATTGAGATCAAACTGACGACCCTCTGACTGAGAGGCAGATGTTCTAATGAGCTGCTACTTTCTACTGTTTTTCCAGCATTCTCACAGTAATGTTTACGGCCACCCGCAAACTGATTGTTACATTTTTCATACGCACATTCGGAGGGAAATGGCAACTTTTACACTTTAACATCAAATATAGAGTTCCACCTATTTGAATAAAATCATTCTAGCAATTTGATAGTCTTGTTTATTTTTTATAAAATAAATGATCATAATCTACATATTTTGGGGGGAAATGAACGCCTCATATACAATTTTAGGCATAAACAAAATTACACTTATGAATCTATTAATATAATGATGTTGATGGCCCTTTACAGTTATTCTATAAAAAACAGTTTGAGCTTTATGTAAAAAAATACACTGTTTACAGTAAAATTTTGTACAAATAATTTCTTTATTTTAACAATACATCCGAGTTGTACAGTATCAACAAATGGTTTAGAAATGTGTTTACCTTATTTAAAAATGAAAAACTACCTTCACAGCTTTATATACAAAATTATGTCATTTAAGTTCTATTTATGCAAAAAGTTTGGAGCAATTGTGGTGTTTTGCTTTTTTCCTTGGATGATTTTATACTTGTAAAAACTATGTATTTGTTATAGATGCATTTTAGCTGTCAAATTTATTCAGCATACAATTTGCTATGATAGTGAAACCAACTGAGTTATAATCTGATTTAAATTGTTGTGTTTATGAACTGCGTCAAAATAAAAGGTGAGTTGTTTGCGTCGTGCTTAAAACATCTGTGACGCACATGAGGATTAGATTCAGATTCTGCGCTAGGGGCGCCAAAAGCAATTCGGATTACGCGACACGTATTAATTTGCAATACTGTAATGAACGATTGAAAGAATGGCTGGATGATCAGATGTGTTGTGCTCTGCTCTGGTCGTGTGGATCGGTGAAGTCCGAGCTGCCTGTGCTTCTCTCTTGAATCCAGTGCGCGGATGCTGGCACTCAAGCGCAAAAGAAATCCATCGGAATTTAAAAGATACGCAGCGGCTAAATCAACGAGTCTCGCTTGTATTAAACACAAAAATGTGTTCAACACCTGATTTACTTTTTAATCAGTTGATAAGGGAAGGAGCGGCATGCAGAGCACCACATCTTAATAAACTCAATTGATTAGATTAGTTTTCGTATTACAATAGACTCTTATTAATTCATTATTAATTTATCTTATTTGATTTTATTCAATGTTATTGTTCAAGATAGTGGCACAACTTTTGGGGAACTGTTGCGCAGGGAACTCAACATAAAACGGATGATGCCATTTATAATATTACGTGCCCAGCGTTTGTCTGCAAGAGTCCGAGCCTTGTAGAAGTGAGCGTCCATCAGAAAGGTGACAGGGGTCAGAGGTGGCAGTGTTAATAAACAGGTTTCCTCTTCACCCAAGAGGCGTTTTCCTTCTCCAAACACGATTGCTTTCATGTTCTCATGATTTTGTTTCCACAGAGCTCGCACTCCGAGTCTGCCTTTGGGGAAAGATGCTAACAAAATAAGTTGGAACACCTGTTTTGGAAAAGAATTCACTCTGGAAAAAAAAACCTGGCACTCACAAAAACATTTGCTTGCGACATGGAAACCGACTGAGCATTGCACCTTTCCTTTAGTCTTAGTTTAAGGGAAAGGGGAAGCTTGTTGCTTTACCCTCGTTTGAATAACTGACTTTTAAAATTGTGTGGATAAAAATAGCTTGCTCTCAATGCGTAAATAAGCTTACCGGAATGAAAAGGTAATCAGGTAAACATCTTTTTTATTTTATGAGTTGCAAAAGGTAATGTGTATATAACAAACCCGTTAATATTAAAAGGGACAAGAATAATAATTTGGAAGTTATTAAACTAACCCCTTCTGACCCAATAATCCCTAAAAGACTTCTGATCAACAGCTTTCCATGCTGTGAATAATCTCATTAATAGGTCAAAGAGCTGCGCTGCTGTCAGTCCAGACATGCTTTGGAATGAGGGACACAAGGGACGCTGATCAGATTCGGATGGACTTTCAAGAGCGCGTTTTTTATCACTAACCAATTGAAACACATCTACGAGATTCTAACACTGTTTAAGATGTAGAATGGATCGGAATTCATTTTTGCGCGTCTGTATTTAACTGAAGCGCAGGTCGTGTCACAATTCGATCCAAAAAGTTGGAATGCCAACACACAAGGAAATGATTTCAACTTTTATAAAGAGGAAGAAAACGAAAAAATCTTTATATTTTGACATCGACTGTTTAGACTGCTTTATTTGCCGAATTTATTCAACTTTTTTGTTATTATTTCCACGAGCAGAAAGTAGGATAAGGCTTTGGGAAATCTGCTTACATGCCAAAGCACCTGATAGGATGGGAAGAAATCATCATTTGATCGGCTAATGGCTCTCTAAAAAACGTCTCAAATTAATCTATTGTTTTTTTTTCTTCGGTAACGCGGAATTTCACTTATTCTTTTTTAATAAAAGTCTCTGCGAGAAGACATGAATGCGTCTAATTCCAAGCGTGCATTTATAGAACGAACCTTTTTCTGTGTTTGAATAAAAACAGGAGCAAAACTCTAATCGACAGCTACACTGATTATTATTACCAGATACCAAAAAACATCCCAGAGCTAAAAACTTTCGAGTTTTCAACTGTTTGATCTCTGAATGAAGAGATGAATTTCCAAAGTTCAGTTAGGCGCAGAAGCGCTTCAAAGCTTTTTCTTCATCTGTGGAACGTGGAGGCTAAGAGGAGGGATCTGAGCAAGGTCTTAAGTAGAAAGAAGCACAGCCAGACTCAAAGACAACCTTGGCAAGAGGGACTATTTTCACCAAGGCAGGCACGCACGAGGTCGAGGCTGTGGTCACTTCACGGGGCCTGCGTCGTATTTTATGAATGCAGTGAGTTGTCTTATTTTTAAACAAGGTGATGAAACTGAATAAAGACTTTTTTTAAGTAAAGTGTAAGATTGACGCATACAAGAAAACTCAATGCCCACTCCATTATATATCATCTTCACAATATCAAAAAATATATATAATTACATTTAAAATCCTAACCATGAGCATGCATTATGGAGCCTACTCCAAAAAGCAGTTTTTGTTCATCAAGTATCCACAAACCCCCACAGACAGAGAGCATATTGTTTTAAAAAGCGCAAATCCTTACAGATATCCCACACAGGGTCCCGTATCAGTGATGTGTGCTCGAGCGGAGTCTTCAACTTCACTTGTTTTGTATTCCTCTAAATCCAGCGGCCGGTTCTTATTGGTAGGTGCGAGCGTTACATCACGACGATTATGACGCGCCGTCTTCCTGCTTCCTTCAGCCGCGTCTTAAAGTGAATCTTGTTGGTGCGAGCGCGCTCTCAGCCTCCTCCTGGCCGCGTGCGCGGAGACACACAGTTTTCACGCAGAGAGAGGAGCGGCGCACAAGAGCTCTTTCTCTAGCTCGCTCTCCTCGCTCTCGCGTGTCCCGAGAAATTACAATATTCATCACGGGCCGAACAGCCCCCTGTGTTCTCTGCAACAGACCATCGCGAAGAAGCTCCATTCGCTCTCATCTTCAGAGTAAGTAACCTTGCTGTTTGCGCTCGCGCTTGACTTAGTTCCGCGCACTTTTCCTGGTGATGCGCTGCATCCGCGTTCTCCTCCGCTCGTCGGTTCCTGCTTGTGTTTGAACTTTATTTGGGATTCTTGGAGAGATGGCATCCTTATGTTTTCCGTGAAGTGAGTATACCTTGAAATATCGCTGGCAGACTTTGGGGAGCGACGCGGAGTGTAGTTCAGAACTTGCCGTTTATTCCTGCTGCCAGGACAGGCGCTCTCTGAGATGTGGGTTTGTGCAGTTTCTGTGTAGGCTATTCGGTGTTTTCCTTTGCTTTTTTTTCTTGTCAGTCCTCTTTTTATTTGCCAACAGCAAGGTTTCCTCGTCGTTTCTATAGATGGGATATGTTTGTTGAAGCTTGATTTTTGTTTCAATCAGGTGCTTGTCAGAACATAATTTTTTTCTTTTATTCGCAAAGTTGTTGCTTTTTAAAAAATCACAAAAAAACTTACCCGCTGTTTTGTTTGAAAAACTTTTTAGAACCTTGCATGAAACCTGTCTTGTTTATATATATAATACAATATATATATATATATATATATATATATATATATATATATATATATATATATATATATATATATATATATATATTGTCTTTTGCAACCAATGATAAATGATTTTATTCTAAGAATTTTGGCATCTGACTTTTCTGCAGCTCAAACTTGTCGCACTTCATAGTCGTCGTTTTCTGACGTGAAATTTAGGTCGAGTGCGTCAGGTATTTTCTACTTTTATGCCTATGCCCAAAAAGAATGTGTTAATTATCATAAAATCAGATGTGATATGTCAAAATGAACGACGCGCTTGTATTTATTCAAGAAATAATTTGCGCGAGTGTTGACTTTTGACAAGCGTTTGCTTCTTTAGTCAGGATTTTGGTGCTTTGTGAAAAACACGGGTCTGATTTATCATTTCTGTTTTGGCACTTGTTGGATGTTTGATCAGTAATGCAATGATCACTAGATCTTGCCATTCTTGGAAAACTTGTTTCAAAAGCACCACTCCAGGTCAGACGTTATTCAGGCTCCGTCAGGCTCCTTGGGGCTTTAAAGTCTCAGAAATCTGAAGAACTTTTGTCTGATACCATGAACGTCTTATGTGTTGAACATCTTAACCATGTTTTCTAACCGTGAATACAAGATGACTTGTAGTTTTTAGTTTAAAAGTATTTTGAAAGTAAGGAGCTGTTTGTATTGTGGAGGTTTGAGGAGCGCAGGGGCTGAATGCAGCACAGATCAACCGGACAGATTTACTGAAGAGTTCTCTGGATTTGTTAGTCTTTAATTTCAAAAGAAACAGATCTTAAACAAATCATATCTTAAGTGTCATTATATTAGCCTGTCCTTAAGGTAGATTACATTTTATTCTCATAGCATTTTCAAAAAAAAATTTATTTAAAAAAGGTGGAATTAAATTTTTTTAATAAAATTTCAACATTATTTTTTTAAATGTGCTTGTTTAAAAATGTTGTGTGCTATTCAGTATTTTTCAAATAATGCAATGCTTTATTCAGTGATAATATTTTTTTATGTTGTGCTTGATGTACAATCAACCTGTAGAGAACATAAACGTTGCAAACGATTGATTCTTCTTACTTTAAGATTGAAAACTAATTAAATATTTTTTTGAATAACTTTGTCCAATCCTAATTCACAATATCTTGGTAAACATGCAAATAGTTTTTGCTACGCTGCAATACTCTAAAATACATTTGGTTGTTAATATAAATAATATGTACTATTAAAACAGCTCAGGCTTTGTGGTTTGAACACAATCAATGTTTCACACATGGTACTAGGGACACTGCTTTGGTAATATCAAGTTTGCGTTTCACAAAAAAAAAATGAGTATAAACAAAGCAAAAAAAAAACTGTATAATGAACAAAGAAAATTTTTATTGGTTCCATCTATATCAATTACTAGATTCTGCCACATAATTGTGAGTTTCATCTTTTCATTAGTTGTTTTTTGTTTTATATGTATCTGGCATGTTTTGGGTTTTATATTTAATTATTATAGCCCATGTAGTAAATGAAAGACATCTCACATTTGCGCATTTGAATAAATGCATGAAAAGCAATGCCGTGTACAATATTAAACATATCTATATTGATAGACATCTAGATCTTGTTTATTTTAAATAATGTATAGAAGGTAAAAAATACATTGAGATTTGTATATCTATTATTAATTTAGGAAATTAATAATTATATTGTCATCTTTCTGGTCAGGTTCCCAGGGTTCTCGAGCTGTGCCCAGCTGACTGGCTTTCGAAGATGGCACAATAGCAGTTCCAGTGATGCCTGACCATGACAGCACATCACTCTTAAGCAGACAAACCAAGAGAAGAAGAGTAGACATTGGAGTGAAGAGGACTGTTGGGCAAGCATCTCTGGTTTTTTCACGCACAAAATCAAGCTTTTTTAGTGCCATGAATCCCCACGGGTCCGAGCAGGATGTTGAGTGTTCAGTGGTGCACCATGCAGACAGCGAGAAGTCCAATGTGCTTCGCAAACTGTTGAAGAGAGCGAACTCTTACGAAGATGCAGTGATGCCCTTTCCAGGGGCCACCATCATCTCTCAGCTTCTGAAAAACAATCTGACCAAAAATGGAGGCAGTGAGCCTAATTTCCAGGGAAGTGGCCTCTCAAGTACTGGCTCTGAGATGCAGCAGGAGGATGCTTGCAGCAACTCCTCAAGAGGAAGCCCTCAGGAGTGCCTTTCACCATTCAGCAGGCCCCCTTTGACCCAATTTGAGATGGAGAGGCTAACAGATGAGCATCTTAGGGCCAAACGAGCCAGAGTGGAGAACATCATCCGAGGGATGAGCCATTCTCCCAGTGTCACGCTTCGTGTAGGTGATAACGAGCGTGACGGGGCAACTCAGCCTCCAAGTCCTCGCGAGAACTACCGGGAAAACAAGCGCAAACAGAAACTGCCACAGCAGCAGCAGCAAAGTTTCCAGCAACTCGTCTCTGCACGCAAAGAACAGAAACACGAAGAACGGCGTCAACTGAAACTACAGTTGGAAGACATGCAGAAGCAGCTCAGGCAGCTGCAAGAGAAGTTCTACCAGATTTATGACAGCACTGATTCTGAGAATGATGAAGATGGAAACATCTCTGAAGACAGTATGCGCTCTGATGGAATGGACAATCGTGCCCATGACTCAGTTCCAGATCGCTCTGACAACGAGATGTCTGATCTGGATCCAGGACACTTTTTGGATCGAGCACGTGCACTTATTCGAGAACAGAGCATGGCGGGAGATGGTGATAAGCCCAAGCGTGATGGGTCAAGAGGAAAGAATCAATTACCAACCTCCATGCATGCGGAAGGCAAACAGTTAGCAGAGACTTTAAAACAAGAGCTCAACACAGCAATGTCCCAGGTCGTTGACACCGTGGTAAAGGTTTTCGCCAAGCCTCCACGCCCAGTTCCTCAGGTTTTCCCACCACTGCACATGGAATCTCCCGATCGTTTTGCAGTCAATGGAGAAAATCCAAACTTTCATACTGCCAACCAGCGCTTGCAATGTTTTGGAGATGTCATCATTCCTAATCCCCTGGACACGTTTGCGAGTATGCAGGTGGCCAATGCAAATGACCAAACAGAGGCCCTGCCTTTGGTCGTGAGAAAGAACTCTTCAGATCAAACTGGGTCTCTTCCCACACCTGGAGGTCACCATCACCCCCTACACCCCCCACCCTTATCTTCCACAATGGGCTTTAGTCCACCTTCATTTCGTCATCCTTTCCCCCTTCCTCTAATGGGCTACCCATTCCAAAGCCCCTTGATTCCACCAACTGGGCCTTATCCAGGAAAGGATAGGTCTTCTCCAGAGTCTCTGGACCTGTCCAGAGAGACCACCAGTCTGCGGACCAAGATGTCCAATCACCTCAGCCACCATCGTTCCATCTCACCAACACACCCAGGGAGTGAAGGGTTGTCCCTGTCACTCATCAAGTCAGAGTGCGGAGACCTTCAGGACATGTCTGACATCTCTCCATACTCAGGAAGTACAATATCCTTTTAAAAAGAATTTGCTCAAGGTGTTATTATTTATTTGGGTGCAGTCTGTGAGAGTTTGAATGCCAGATGAATAACTGATAGATCTTGAAAGCAACAAACTTAATTTCAATGAGTCTGATGTTAAGTGGTACATTCAAAAAACAGTGTTCTTCTAGCAGTCCAGATTAAAAAGAACTCGATGGATGAAGGCTTTTAAGTGTGCACTATATGTAGAAGTGGTGAAAGGCCCCGCCGTGGATAAGATACCTCCCATCTTCTCTGTTCTCACAGTATCACAGGGAGGCTCACAATAAAACCCCCTCTTTCATCACAGCGCATGCAAGACTTTGTACATAAATGCTCAAAGCAAATCATATTTCAAAGCCAGGAAGCAAAAAGAACAAGTGGGACCTTTTGCTTAAAGAGGCCCTGGAAAGTTGTGTTAGAAGGATGCTAAAAGATGTCTGTCAGTGAAGGAGTGATTCAATTTTGTCTTCTTTCTGTGTTTGTATAAAGTAGACATGGTCCCACTTTTAAGTTTCTTAATCTGAAACAGTTATACTTTATTCTACGCTTCATAATATGCTTCCAGTGGGAAAAAATGCCTGCTTCTTATGAACACCCCCCACTTGCTTTAGGTGAGAGTACACAGATAGCTGTTGCCTGGCAGTGGATCTTTTCTTTTCATCCTGTTCCTCTGGTGTGAACAGGTGTTTGCAGGTAGCTGCCGTTCTTTCATCCTTCTCCTCTTTTTAACCTTTTGCCAAATGGCTACTAGATCTTTGATAAGCTGAATGTTTGAAACAACACAATAAAAAAAGAGGTATTGAACAATGTCAATGATTATATTTATAATTATACAACTGCTTAAGTTAATAAACAAATGGATGCAAAGAGAATTGCTTAAGTGCTCTCTGGATCAGAGCCTTTTATCTCTCCAAGAGTACTTGCACACCTGCACAGTTGAGACTTGTACAACAACATCTCAATATTTGCAAAATAGGGTGTTTAATCAAATGTACATTTCTATTCAAATTCTAGAAGAAACAAGCAGCCAATTATCTTCTTCCATGGGCAGCATGATCTTCCTTGTCACGTGCTCTCTTTGCATCTCAAGAAAAATAGCCTTGTTCAGTTTCCCCCATCATTTGCATATAGAGAGGCCGAACAGCTCTGGCACAGGGCTGTTGTAAGAATGGGGTGGGGGTGGGCGGCAGGTGAAGGCAGTTTGCATGTCTAATATAGTAGACGAGGACAGAGGTTCACGGTTGTGCTTGCTCCATGCTTAAGTGCTGAGGCAGCTATTGCACATAGATTCAGGTTTCATCAATTAAAGCGAAGCAAGGAAAATGCTCTATGAAGACATCGCTCAGATCACTTTTCAAACTCGGCTGCCAAAGTGGTTTAATAAAAGACCTTCTCAATTTCAAAATCACTTTACCGATGGATTGACAAAATTTGAGCACTTTGCGATTTATGTCAAAAGATTGTCATCAAAGTAAAATTTTTAGCCGACAATCAGAAACTGCTCTGTATCCTTTTCCTTTTTTCCAAGCCAGAGCTGAAGTCTCAGCTGTAGTACATTTGTTGCTCTAATCTTTCGTATTGCTGAACAGATGTCTAGCATTAATTTATGGATTTAGCATCCCTATGTCCTTTTCCCCTCCTTTCTTTCCTTACACCTGGCTGTTGGATCACATTTCACTAGTTATTGTCTCTCTTACATACAACATGCTTAATACAAAACCGGCCCTAAAAAAGCCTGATGATGCAGAGCATCTATGGTGGCGTTGTTTATGTAGTATCTAATTTGGCTATAAACCACAGCTGCCCTATTTTTCTTCTCTCCTGAAATGCTTATATTCATGCTTGCATTATGTTCTTCATTCACGTTGACTATGGACTGGTTTGTCTTACACTGAGTGGGCCAGTGTTTACTCTATCTATTTTGTCATTTAACATATTTACGTATCCTAGAAACGACTGTATTTCTTGGAAGCCAGGATAACTTGTAGGAAATGGAAGTGAAACCCGGTTGAGTCACCCCCGAGTATTGTTCCCAAGATCTGAGACTGTTTGTTTTTATTTTAAAAGTGAACGTCTTGAATTTTAATAGCACTGAGTAATGAGACACCTGAGATTTATCAACGCTGTTCGCAGAGCAGAGACAGGGCAGCATTAACTGATATGATAGTCGCTCTGTAAATACTTTGAGGAGATTGAAAGGTGGCGGCTGCGAACACTTCCTAAGTGTAATGCCCATTAGATTAAAGAGCATTTCGATGTGATTAATGCCTCTAAAAAAATTCAATATAAAGGTGTTTACCAGGCTCATCTTTCCAGACATCATTAATTGCTCCACTTTAAGAATACGCACAATCTGGAGCTTGGGCTTTCCCTAACTCTTAGTTTTAAATGCACCTTTGGGTCCTTGAAAAATCTACCTCGTTGTGAAAAAGACGGCTTAACTCTCTCTCCCTCCCACTCTGTCATTCACTGCTGTATTTGCTGTATGCGTTATGACAGATGGTAGGAAAGAGAGTAATGCTCTTTTGGTCTTCCCTATCAGCCTAATGGAGGTCACCTAGGGTTCTCCTCCTCTCTTGGCAGAAGGAGCACGTCATTCTAGATGAACACCAGTATTACAGAGCCTCACAAATAGACCTGACACTCAATTTGGAGCTATTCTTACATGTGGATGACTTTAATGTTGCTTTTGCAGCTTGAGTTTACATAACAGGCAGTGGTGCCACCCTCAGAGTCAGCTGCCATGACACTGCCATGCATCGTAGTAAATAGAGAGAAAGGAGCTTCTTAATTGACCTTGTGAGGGCCCATTGATTTAGCCCCACATGCATCTTCATTTTTGATAAATTATAAAGCCGTTAATTTGCAGAGGAAATGGCTGGGCCAGTCTGGAGCGCAGATGTGGCTAAAGCCGGACTAACTGGCAGAGCGGGGGCCGTGCCAGGAGGCTCAGGGTGGAGGTTTGGGGGTTGGGGCTAATTGTAATGGGTAGATGGCTCTGGTTAGCCACGGTCTCTCCTGGGACCCCCCTCAGCTGCCCTCTGTTTACCAATCTAGAGGGCAGTGCCACCTCCAGATAAATAGGGCTTTTATTGGGATAAGCAGACGTTTATTGACTCACCACGCTACATTGACTGCGACTCTAGCTGAGAATATGAAGTCATCAGAAGATGGAAGGAGAAAAAAAGGAATCAGCATTGTGGTAGATAAGAGTTAAGGGTGTTTCTTTAAAATCACATAACAACAAATCCATCATAAACTGCCGAAATCTGTTTATTTCTTTGCAAATTTTCCTTGACTTTCCCAATTCTACATCCAAGAGGGACTTTCACCGAACCACCTGAAGAAGGCCAAGCTGATGTTCTTCTACACACGCTACCCCAGCTCCAACATGCTGAAGATGTTCTTCTCAGATGTGAAGGTGAGCTCGCCGTTGACCGTTAACCATGTCGTGTGAAACAGCGCGGTCCCACTAGTCCAGATGGGACCCAAACAGACGGCCAGCTCCCCCCTGCCTACAACCCTTCCAGCCCCCAATTAAAATAACTGGCCTTAATCTCCAACAAGAGAACAACACAGTGCAAGTCCCACTTTCTCTTTTTTTATTCACTTACGCTTTCATTTAAGACATTAGTTTTTTTTTGTTGGTCGCATCACTCCTGGTTAGCGAGCACAGACAAACTAGTCTCTGTCTTCGCTAACTTGTCAGGGTGACCATTTCCAAGAGTTCCCATTCCAAAGTGTGAGGGGAAGGGTGATAAGAGCTGAGAAAATTAGAAGTTCGGCAGAAATGAACAAACGAAAGCAGGAGGGGACAGGGAGGAGGAGGGAGACAACAAACAAAATGGAACACAACAACACAAACAAAACAATGGCCCCGATTGTCTTTTATTTACAACTTAATTTGTTGTTGATGCGTCATACAGGGAGCATACGGAGGAGAAATAATGTGACAGATTCAGGCCACATTATTTAAATGAGGAGAGCAGGGTCCTCTCACTCCCAGCTGCCCCTGAGCTGGGTCCAGGGTGACCATCTCGTCCTCACACACAGGCTTCTGTTGCTTCCGCTGAAATCTGCCAGCAGACTAATGCTCATGAGAACGCTCTGCCATTCATCGTTTCCCCCAGCACTGGATAAGAATTGATATTGTATTTTGGGAACTCCAATTTATTTACAGTGAAAGCCCTTCATTTTGTTTGTTTTCTTTAAAATAAATACAAATTATTAAGTACACTTGAAACCTTCAAAGTGAAAGGCTTCTCTTCCATTTTAAGCCTTAATTTGAAGCCTTTGTGGAGGAAGTTAATCAAAGCCTTAAATTAAAGACGGCCCAATTATAATTCCCCTTCAGACAAGGCTGTGAAATTCTGTACACATTAAATTAACATTTTCCGAAACAAGGTCAGTGTCCTGGGAGAGATGCTTTTCCAGGGCTGCTTAAGCAGAAGGGAACAATGGGTGGCATGTGTTTGTTGGATCAACTAGTATGTATGTAAGGGAATTAGGCATAAATTACTGACTAATTAGGGCTGTATAAGCTCAGGAAAGTAACAAGAATTAGTGATTAAAGATGTTTAGACACCACAATGATGGGGTCTAAATAGGGAATAATGAGTGTGGGAAATAGGTTGATACGACAACTGTTTACCTACATTTTCTTTAATCGGATGATTTAGAAAACCATTCTGCTTTTGTTTTAGAGCTTTAATACTCTTATTTCAACAAATGAAGAATTGGGTTTACGCTCATTCGCTCATCTTCTAACCCTGTTTTTAATCCGATGTAGGGTTGCTGGGGTCTCTGCGCCACATTGGCAAACCAAATTGTAGGTTAAAATATTTTATGAAGTGAAAACACATTACATTGTAGATCAAATAAAGTGAATTTAAAGCCAAAAATGTGTTTTAAAAAGTGAAGATTGCAAACAAGATGTATGAATAAAGATTGATTAATTTTTTTTTTAAATATTAGTTTTATAGTTGATTTTAACAAAAAAGAAATTTAAACAAATGTATAGTTGTAATACAGAGACGAATAACTCCTCCTTATGCAACAGCGAAGCAATCTGAGCACAATCTGAGATAACAGGTGTGTCCCTCCTCAAAATCAGTTTTTCGCAGTTGTTTCTTCAACAGTTTTCATGATTTTCTCCCAGAGAACACATTCAGTCCTGCGATGGGTTATTATCCTAATGTGATTAACTGCCTAACTACCTGGTTCATGCTTTACACCTCACTCGCGCCCTATTAATCCCCCCCAAATTAATCAGCGTAAATCTCAAATGGGACTTTCATATCAGTTCTTACATAAAGGGGTGGTCTGCTGGCCTGCCTGCAGTAGCCTTTGAAGGCTAAATGAGTGGGGGTCAAGGGTTAAGAGGAGTATTAGCAGGAAGATGGTGTGACTCTGATTATGAGCAGTCAAAGCAAGTCTGAGCAGGGGGTTATGTCATGCTGCAAGGGTCGAGGCGTATATGTTTCAGCAGGACAGCTCCAGTAAGGTTAGCTTGAGGTCAGGAAAATTATTTTAGCCTCCCAGACTTTGTCACCAGGCTCCCTGATAGACTTTAAACATACAGCATACCGCGAACCATTAACAGCCGAATATCGAATGACCCACTGAGGCACTTAGCTTGCTTCCCCCTATAGAGCTCAACTTTTCCCAGATTCACAATCTAAGTGCACGCTGTGTGTGGGGAGGGGGTGACTTAAAATGCACAGGGCCTGTATAAGTAGCGTCCCCAGCAGGCATGTGTGAAAGCCAGTATTGTCCATGGCTAACAGAGGAAACGTGCAGAGTGACAGGTCAAGTCTTCCCCCGGTGTCTTGGAAAGAGCCGATCTCTGTCACCCGAGGAATAAGCTTTCACAGGCCCAGGAGCAAGAGTGTGTGAAACGCTCTCGCACTCCTGAACCAACAGCCCTGTTCACTGAGTCAGCCGCTGCCCGGACACATTACAGTCATCACAGTTATTTGTTTTATGAATCTTTTAAGTGTGCTCGTTGGATTTGTAGGTTTTGTTAGGGTGGTGGAGTATAGTTGGACAAGGTGGTACGAGGGGAGCACTGAGTTTAAGGTTCTTTGAGCAGAAAGGGAGATGATCGCAAGTGGAGGAGAAACAAGACTTAAAAGTCTATGTTTGAAAATATCAGTTTATGAGACAGTTTATGAAATATTTATTTATTTATTTATTTATTTATTTATTTATTTATTTATTTATTTATTTATTTATTTATTTATTTATTTATTTATTTATTTATTTATTTATTTGTTTATTTAGTAGATAGTCTTTTTATTTATCTTTCATTTATATTTTTGGTTGTTGTTGTGTGTTTTATTTTGTTAGATTTTTTGCATGCCTGATATACCTTTAAAAATGTCCCTAAATGTTATTTATTTACTTATGTGTTTTTTTGTTATTTATTGTATTTATTGTATTTTCTTTTTGAATTGTTTGAATTCAATTGCATTTACTTATATATTATTGTACTTTTTACATTTTAATATAAATGTGTTTAATTTTAGTTGTAAAATTAGATTTTTTAAGACAAAAAAAAATGTTTAAAACAAATTTGCACTCGAGAACCCTCTTTATTATTATTATTATTGTTGTTGTTGTTGTTGTTGTTGTTGTTGTTGTTGTTGTTTTTATTGGCTACTATAACTTGAATTTTTGTTTTAATAATATCATTTGCTCTACAGCCTTGATCCCACTAACTTTCATAACTCTCCAGCAGAGAGAAAAAAAAAAGAGAATGAGTTTGCAAGTGTTTTATCAGCGGACGGCGTATCATTCAATGTTTTTGTGCAGTGCAGGGTGAGGTGGAGAGCTGAGAGAGAGCTAGACTGGTTATTTTTGTTTGACAAGCAGATGACATGATCCTTAATTGC
Source organism: Danionella dracula (assembly GCA_900490495.1). Classification (NCBI taxonomy): domain Eukaryota; kingdom Metazoa; phylum Chordata; class Actinopteri; order Cypriniformes; family Danionidae; genus Danionella; species Danionella dracula. The sequence goes on along the minus strand of UELW01000067.1, from coordinate 3,059,237 downwards.
TGAGTTGTCACGTTCCAGCAACCCGGCTCCATTGTCCCCCGAATCTCTGGTATTTCTATTCGGCAACAATGCTTTTTAAATCTCCCTTTATACAGCTCTGCCAAACGATGTCATGCGGACTTACTTTCCTGCGCTCTCCATTATGTCATCCACTAGCCATTCTAGAAAAAAATTCCCCCCTTCTCGCTTTTTATCCGTCTCTTCTGCAAACCCCACTCATATGAGACAATGTCTTATGACAATAGAAGAGCCTAATCTCCATGTCAAAGCAATTTTCATTCCCCAGTGAACAGCCTGCTATCATTTTGTAATGTTTTGTTTCTTATTCTAAAAGAATTAAGCGGGTGCTGGGGGGCCGGAATAAGTCGTCATGGGGGCCAGGGTCCTTATCTCAGTGTCTGGAAATTTGGACAGAGCATTTCACTCTGCAGATAAAGCAGAAAAAGAAGCCCCTCGAGTTCAGTTGATCCTAATAGGTTTAGCGTCTATTGAAACAGGGGCAAGTAAGAGATCAGATAGCCTTGCTTCTTTAGTAGTTCCTTTTTTTCTCGCTTCTTTCTTTGGTTCTTTTCAAACCCCCTGTGCTTGCTGGAAAAAGGCTGAGCTGACACGTAGGCCAAATGTATGATTCCTGGTAGGGTTAAGTACATGTTTGAACTTCTGCAGACTGATATCTGGGGATGACGACTTAATCATTTTCTGCTGAATTATGAGAAGAACCGAGGTGGTAATTATGCTCTCGGCTGGCCTTCGGCAGACAACGATCGTGGCTTCTGACTCCTTAGATTCTCCACTATAAATTCTTATTCATGACATTATGTTACATTTTCAACCTAGACAAGGTTTTACATGATAATTACACATCTATGCTTGGTAAACACTGTCTCCCTCCCCCAACTTCGTTCCTTGTCCTTGCTCTTTTTTTCCTCTCCTCGCGTTCAATCTCTCACTCTTCTCAGCTGTCATCCACGAAGAGGCCTGCATGCTCTCATGGCCACAGATAGATAGGCGCTCACTGTTGATTTTTGATTAATGCTCTTTGAGGGGAGGAAAAGGCAATGAAGGCTTGATGAACATCCGTAATGACAAAAGGCAGGAGGCTGCATGTCCGAGCAGTCCACAGAAAGCCTGCCAGATTTATAGCTTTTAACTTAGCTACACTCAACTCAGCTGTCCTGTACATTCACACTCATGGCAGCCCAGCCGTACCCACACATACACACATGAACACGCACACAGAAAAGCCTGTCACACAGGTCATTGGCTGAGGTCAATGGGCATGTACACAGGTCAAACGGAGCACTGTGTATTTACTGATCTAGAATCAGGCTCTCCAAATATAGCTACCGCACAGCAGCTTTGAGCTGTTTGAATAGAGCTGTCCTTGGTGCAAGGTATTTATTTTATATCAGTTTCTCATTTTACTTAATCGCTTACTTCTTGATTATTAAAGTGGGAAAATTAAGATGAAGGGGGGAAACCCCGGAGGCATGTCAGAATCAACACAGCTACTTGATATGTAAATTTGCCATCGCTGCATTACAGGCGTTTGACACAATTATAATTTCTACTCAACCATGAGCTGTTTGCCTTTGCACACAACAGCAAATATCCACATGCAGCGACTATGTAAGCCTTGTCGAAAAAAACCCCCGGACCAATCTGTCTCAGCTTCGGGTTTGTTTGCTTACCCATCATCCTCAAGGACAATGTGAAGTAAACACGTTTGTGGAAACAAATGTCTTATCTGTTGTCCTGACATTTAAGGGTCTTGCTGGATAACCAGAGTAGAGGTTAGGCACACATTTTTTTAGTTCTTAGAAAAGCAGATTTAAAGATAAAGAAACTTGGAGGGTATTTGATCTAAAAAAGTCTAAATTCTCTAACAAAAACTAAATCATTCTCTGTAATAAATGAAAAAGATCATTCTCTGAATTAAATGAAAAAGAAATTTTGATGATTACTAAACTCATTAAAGTAAAAGATAAAAAAATGTTGCATCAAGTGTGTTTTAATGGTTCAAACATTTAAAAATATAAAAATATATAAATTATTATTAATATTATTATTATTATTAGGGTTAGGGTTTTCTCATCATTGTCATCCGACTATATGACTAATTTTATAATTAAATCCCCCAAAAAGCTATTTTTTAAAAAGAAATTAAACTAGTTTTTTTTTTTTTGTAAAAAAAATTCGTTTTAAAATGGCATACTTTTCAGCATTCACACTCCAACTACCAAAGCTGCTTACCAACCCCCATGCCCACCCTCTAATTTCTTACTTCTAAAATGTTTACCTTTAAATCTAAACTTTTAAATCAGTAAGAATTAAAGAAGAATATAAACTCATATATAAAGGGAGATTCAAAAATAATACCACAACTTTGAAAATTGAGAACTCCGCAAAGACAAACAGAAGAGCTAATCGGCTCGATTTAAGGAAGTATCATTTGGTTGAAAAAAAAAACTTTGTTATGTCCTCTTCACATTAATTACCATGACTCCATCATGTTTGATTAAATACACATGTTCAAATTTGTGGTATTGTTTTAATTCCCTGTATTTAGCAGACACTTTTTAAGTGAACTTTATAAATACTGAATAATGTTTTGCTCCTTTTATTTTTAACAGGGCATGAGTGATCTTTTTCTACTTTGTTTTTGATGCCTAAAAACTTTTAATTTTCAACTTCAAACTTCTCTTCATTTACTTAGGACATGAACTAAAACCTGTTCTTAATCCACAGCAAAAAATGCTAACAACTGTCTTCCATTCTCCCATTTACAGTTTAATCGCTGCATCACATCTCAGCTGATCAAGTGGTTCAGCAACTTCCGAGAGTTCTACTACATCCAGATGGAGAAATTCGCCCGGCAGGCCATCAACGACGGCGTGACAGGCTCAGAAGAGCTGAGCGTGAGCCGAGACTGCGAGCTTTTCCGTGCTCTTAACATGCACTACAACAAGGCCAACGATTTTGAGGTGCGTCCTCTTCCGTGTCTTGTATACATTCTATTCACAATTCATTAAAAGTAGGGGCTCCAAAGATATTACTTTAAATCCTGTTTGCTTAATAAATCATCTACTACTAAAATGAAACAATGAATGGCGAGCTGTTCATTCAGTAAGAATCTCGTCATCCAAACTCATCGGGTAAAGTGAGCACGCTTTTTTCATAGCTGAAATGCAGTCATGTATCTGTCTGTTTGATGAGGCAAACAGGGAGCAATGCTTCGGGCCCAAGTGTCCTTGTCAAATACAATTTGCAGAGCTCACATTCAGGGCTCAGCTCACTATCAATATCTGCCCACTGGGACTCGGGCCATTCAAACACTATCCTTACAACATCATCATCATTTAGCTGACTATTAGCAAAAATCTGCCTCGTCCCCCTCCCCTGTTTCATTTAGATCAGGTCAAATCCAAGGTTTATTGTGATTGCAGGTAGAGAGTAGCACACCACACCTTTCACGAGCAGGAAGGTATTTAGGGACATGGTCCCTATTTTCATATATAAATGCAAGATTTGCATGGCTGTGGAAGAAAGTGCAGGGCACCATGAATAAGACTGTTGTTGGTACAGAAGTCGGACGGAGAGAGAGATCGTTTTGCATATCAAGAGCCACAAAGGCTGCACAGGTGTACAAGCAGGTTTGCCTGAAAGACTTTCCCAAATGCTCATTTTCCATGTGAGGAAAACTCAATCTTTAATGCAAATTTTAGCACCCTCGTCTGTTCCTTTTTTCCTACCGAGCTGGCTCGTGTGGCACGTCTAGCGATCGAGATATCAGTGTGCCGCAGAGAGGTCACACAACCTTTGCCGATGCAAAGGGACACTTCATGCTGAGGCTTTTTCTACTAAATGTTCTCTTCTCCACCTGTCAGACTGCAAGGCATGAAACTGGAACCCTCGCCGATTCAGCAAGTTGCTCTTTCTGCCAAATTTAGCATCATCAAAGTTCCACCTTGCTAGCTCCTCCTGAATGAATATACCCTCTGTTGTGCTGATCGTTTGATGTTAATCTAGTCTGTCAATGTGCACCAGTAATGTGCTTCCTCCTCCTTTGAGACTGTCTTTTTTGTAGTTGGGCCCTGTCATTTTTTGCTCCCTCTTTCACAGCACTTCCTTTCGCTGCCTTGTGTCTTTCATCCTCTTCGAATGTACTCGCCCCTCACTTTCCCATTACAAACTTTTTTAATGACATAATTGTCACATTCCTCATGGTGGAATGAGCAAAGGCCATAATTAAAGGAGCTTCATTAATTGCCTTGTATGCACTTGTGTTGTGCTCACCAAGCTTGCTGTTTTCTTTCAAGTTGTTTATCCTTTGTATACTCCTCCTCCATCGTGCGGTCTCAATACGCCGTGAGTTCTCTTCTAATTACTGCTCCGTTTTTCTTAGCCGGACAATGGCACAAATGAACACAATCAAGGACATTTGCATAGACACAGCTTATGATGTCCAGACCTTGAAAACCTCCCAAAAACACAAGAGGACCCTTTTCTGATCTTCTCCCCCAAACAGTGCCCGCAGCAATGTGGCAAGTGTTATCTCTTCGCTGAAGGGGTATCTGTGTACAAACCAGATAAGATCACGCCTAACAGGCTGCTTAGCTGTTTGGGAACATCATTTGTTTATGCTGCATCGCTAAATGAACACATTAGAATGAGATTTTAATAAAAGAGGCAGTTCACATAGACTTAAAAAGTGTTCCTTTTTTGTCATTTCAGGTCGAAATATTTACAGGTATATACAAAAGTTGTTTTCTTGTTAGCAAAGTCAATATTTTTACATGTTTCAGTTTTCATCAAAAGAAAAATTATACAAGCAATTATTATTTGAAACTGAGATTCACTGGGCTTGGTTAATTTTCTGTGAAAAACATGTTTCACAACAAACCTTAATGACCCTACACTGTGTCCCCTACACATTTATATTTCATACAAGGTGTTCGGGTTAACTGGACTCAGGGCATGTAAAAGTATAAGAATGGTAGATTCTGTGCCTTTATTCTGTCTTCCCACACAAACATAAATCACACATAAACATAAAAGTTTACATTTTAGTGTAAAATTGTGTGAATTCAAAGCCCTAACATGCTATTTAAACCCTGTCAAAGTAACAATAATGAGAACACCACACATGGTTTAAATTCTAAATATAAAGAAATAAGTTTAAAGAACAATAAATATATTTTCAGTATTTTAACATAAAATGTCTTGATTGGGTGAATTAAAACCAAAACCCTGCCTGAGTAAAAATAATATGAACATCAAACATGAATAATAGAATATTTCATTAGATGAAAGTGACATTGTACAATTATTTATTGAAACACGTAACAAAGGGCTAGGAATGTTTTTTTTCCTGAGAAAAGCCTCTTAAAACAGCAAAGGGCACTTAATAATACAAAGAAAAGAGAACACCTGTTATTTCTTGCAGCACAGTTACGCATTGTTAGCCAAAGTGGCGTTTCCTGGCCCTGTAACTGTGGCATCTGGTTCTCAGGAGCCGTCTTCACACTTACTGTATCACATCACAGGCACCATTGAAGAGTTCTAAGAGGGGTGGGGTCCATGGACTCCGCAGGGATAAGGAGACATTTTTATGACAGCTCTGGGAAGGTCTCATCTTTCGGCCACAAAATAGTTCAAGGCTCTTCTGTCAAACCCCCCTGAGTGTCCTCCCCCCAACTTGCCCCAGACATGCCTTGTCTTCAGTTCTTGTACCCCCTCCCATGATCAGACTGGGGAGAACATAGAAGAGGCTTAGTCTCTCCCTCTTTTTCTTCGCTTCCTGTGATCTTTTTGAAAAAGTGTTGGTGGCTATAGATTCACAGCATACTCATACAGATCTCCTTTGACTTCAAGAGTTCTCCTGTCACTATCTCCGGAGTATCGGATTTCTGTAGCTATTATCATCTTAGGTGAACGAAACTTTGAGATTTTGTTTGTCTCCTGCTCTCAAATCAGTTTTGTTGGTGTGGCAAAATCCCAAGGTTAAAAAGATACCTTCAGAGTTTAGGGAATACTTAAAGGTGAAGTGTGTAAATTCTGCGCCGCTAGCGTCAACAAACGGAACTGCAAAATTAATGACTTTAATTAAGAAACCAGCTCCTCATCTACCATTGGTTGGTCGAACAGATAGCCCCTCCCAACCATTCAAGATTGGTTATAGTTATGGTACTGTTGTTAGGCTATACAAAGGTAAATCTTAGAACATTTTGTCTCACTAAAAAATATTGTTATCTCTATTCAAAGCACTTCGAGAACAAGCACATAGGGTAAATGACGCAACGCATGGTGCTCTTAGCAGCAACACTCTCCTTCTCAAAAAAGATCAATTATCCAACATCCTACACGTCCCCCTCTTCTCCAGGTTTCTCTTCCCTTTTGTTTCTTCTCTCGTCTCCTCTTGTCCATGGCTGGTGTGACCTACCCCAAAGGCCTTCATTATTAATTGTCCTTTGGAGACAGGGAAAAGTTCAAAGACTGTGCGGATGGTCCCTTTACTGCAACCGTCTATTGTCTAACATTCATCTCCCTTTACCCTTGTTCCAGGAGTGTATTATCTCCCCAGCCTCATGAGAAAAGAAGGTTATCAATAAGAGCACAGAGAGCTGCCATCGTGACTGCCAGGAGGTCCTGGCCTCCCAAGTCCACACACAGCTCCCCCACGGAGGGCTAGCTTACTGTTGTTTTTCTTTGAGCAGCTAGCTTGTGCCATGCTACCCTAGCACATCTTAGGATCAGGCTCTGGTTTCACTTCTTCCTCTCTGACCTCCCTCTGACCTGCGGTGTGGTCTGCCAGCTCCCCTCACGCTTCCATTCTAATGCCACTCAAAGCTGTGGACGGTGCTACGAGATAGCAGAGAGCGCTTAAAGGATACGTTAGGGAGGGTTTAGCTTGATCTTACTGTAATTGAAGGTGTACGCTAACCCCATAGTGTTCTTTCAGTTCTTTTCTTTTATCAAGTTACTAGATTAAACAAACCTTTTCAATATAAAAATGTTCCTCAAAAGTGAGAATTAATTTCTGTTTTGACAGCGGAATTGCTGTTGATTGGTTGGTTTTGTCACATGAAAAGAAGCCCAATCAACGTCTTAGATATGAGCTGTGGGATTTTTTAGTCTCAAATGTGGGATTTTTTTGTCTCGAATCTCACATCAATGTAAATAGTTTATACACAATATTAAGAGTTTGGGTATTTTGGGGAAATTGTATTAAAATTGCAGACTTTATATCTGTCTCGTACAATTTTCGCCATATTTTGAAATGCCATCCATATAACTACAGTCAACAAGGATCAGATGCTTGAGGATTTTGTGTAACTTTAATAAATCAACAGATTATAGCAATCCCAAATAATTCCAGATTTCACCAAAAAAAAATCAATAAGTAATAATAATTACATATCAGCAGGTAATTTTTGAGTTAGAGAAAGCTTTGTGAAAATCTAGGGGTTGACAGAAGTTCTTTCGCATGAGTTCTGTTGTACAGAAGAGCATATGCACATTATGTTGCAACTTGATGAATTTCTCTAGAATACTGATTCACCGTTCTCTAAGTTAACTGATTTGTACAAACTTACAGCTTTGTACATTTGTCATTATAATTGCTAATGTCACCTTTTTAAACACTGTTTAAAAAGCTACAGTGCATCATAAAAATAGATATTATTATTCTTATGAAGAGCCCACTTGTGGCAAGAAATAACTTTCTAATTTAGGATATATATATATCCTATATAACATCTCATTAGGTCATGCAAGAGATAGTATAAATAAAAAATTAAAATTAAACAATGCAGCTACCATCGCTACCACATGAAAGCAAATAGACCAATTCGCCTTACAATAATGAATCACGATACATACTGTTTGCATTTTCAAAGTACTTTCCTTCTGAAAACAAGCTTCTATTCAAAAGCGAATGTGCTTTTGATCAAAATGACTGACTGTTTTCAAACAGAAGTGACTCATCTGTCTCATCTGCCCATCAACTCTCATTTAGTTCTCCCATGTCACACCATTAAAATTAGCCAATTATGCTATTTTTGTGCAGACCCCGATGTTCAGGTTGCAGATTTGAGAGCATCACAGATGCATGTACATGCGTGATTTTTAAAAGAATTTAACAACACTTTTTTACCAACAGAATTCAAACAAAAGTTTACAAAAAAGTTTACCAAAAATTTCCAAAAAACTAGATTTCTAAAAAAATGGAGAGGAAGAAAGAAAAGATCAGCATCCAACACGTCTCAACTCTACAAACCAGCAACTGGAATGAAACAGAAGAGAAGGCGGGCTTGATGCCTCATTGTGTGGCAAGCACACTTGCAGCTGGGATGGCACCCATTACAATAAGTGTTCTGTGGCGAGTTTTCATCCCGTCATGTGATATCAAGAGTCAGGGTGGTCAGATGATGCGGACTATTGTCTTCAAGGGCTCTTGGGTCACAATCGTCTTCCTCTCTCTAATTTGATCATACTGTCTTATGGACTGACACGTACAACTAAGAAAAGCTAAATCACAAAAGGGAAATGAGCTAAAAAAAAAACCTTAAATACAGCCAAAGTCTCATTTCACTTGAGATCACTGGAGATTTGATTGATATACTGTAAACATTTCCTTGTTTTTCCCTTCAACTGTAGTATAAAGGCCATGCTTTATAACTCCCAGTCACACTGTATCATCCTTAACTGAACGTAACAGAGCTCTGTGATATGAACCTCCATCATATTAGCTTAGTTATTGCCATGCTTCACGTCAGAGGAGCTCCGGTAATCTAGTTATAGGACGACACTTAGGATCTGCTCCCACTGCAGCAACTGATAAATAAGACTCACACTCTTATGTCTTTATTGAATGCACTTAGGGCAATATTTAGAATGAGAGGGAGAGCTAAACCAGTCAGGTAGGACAAAAATTGTTTTTCAACCTTTTAAGGGAATATCCGTTCCCATACCTCTGTTGATGAGATCATTCACAAGGTCTATGTGATTTCTTCCCATGCGACTCTTGTGGGAACTGAACTTCCTCAGCGTTTCGGTTAATCATTAGTGGAGGTGACCTGGAGAACGCGATAGAACAGCACATTACATCCAACTGCCTTGACTGTACTTACCTAGGGACATCGTAATCGCTGCCATCAAATCTGCATTAAAGACTTAACTTCTTTGAAACGGCACTAACAGGCGTATAAAACAGAGATCTAATTTACTGATTAATACTGGAAAGTGTGGCAACTACTTCAGACGACTTGACTTGTCGAACAGAAAAAGGGATTCAACCGAAGTCTGTTGATATCAGTTTGCTGCTTTAGGCCCCTTGTGTTGTTTATTACTCAGCCAAACAGAGACAGATATTAGATAAGGAGAATTATTCTTTCAGGCAATGTGTTTTACCAGACAAAATGACTTATTAATGGTTACTAAGCTGCACAGAGGGATCAAGCCCTGCAGTCTTCAACTCCAGCCAAAGACCAGCACATGCACACATCACATTATTAATCATAGATGCACATGGAAGCACAGCCCAACAAGTTTCATTCTATATGAATTTGTAAGAAGAAAATATGCTACAGAATAAACTAAGCTGTTGTCTGGGTTATCATCAAGCCTTATTGGGTCAGTTTTTAAGTGTCTAAGTTTAACCCTTGTGTGGTGTTCATTTTACTGTTCATTTTCTGGTAAACCCACTGCCTTTTGGGGATTTTAATTCATACATAAATACGTAAAAGAGTTGTACTTTAGCCAAGAAACAACCGATATAAGAAGCAAATATACTTTATTTTTTGTTGTTTAACCATATTTCTTCACATTTTTAATTTAAACCGTGTGTGGTGTTCTCATTATTGTTACTTTGGCAGGGTTGGGGGATCTGCTAGACCCATTGCATTTTTGGGACTTTTAATTCAAGCAATCAAAGAATTTTATACTAAAATGTAAACTTTTATGTTTATGTGGGATTTATGTTCATGTGGGAAAACAGAATAAAGCTACAGAATCTACGATCTACAACTTTTGATGAAAACTGAAAAGGGGTTACACAGACCTGAACACCATACAAGGGTTAAAAAAACAAGGCTCATATTAAGAAAAAATGTATTTGAATCATCTAAAAATGCACTCTAACCAAGTTATCCTGAAGAAAAAAACAAATGTTGAACTTGACCGTGCTCCATCATCACATGCTTCCTGCCCTAAAGTGTGACATTGTGACGCTGAATATCCACTTTCTTTAATTGCCTCTCAGCGTTAAGTGCTGGCTGCCATGGGCTGGAATTCTGTTGTCAAGAAGGGACCTGTGACAGAACATAAACAGGGCGTTAAGTAGTTCCTAAAGGGCTTCCAAGCTCACTAGAGGTCCTTCCTCCTAAAGATAAGTTCCTGGAGTGGCATGGAGTGAGAAGCACCTGCCGGCCTTTATAGCTCTCCAGAAATAACTATTAATGGAAAGTTCTTGCGAAAACTCCATGGGCCTCCTTTTTTCCACACAGACCCCTTCCGTCTTGTCCCATGTCACCTTGTGAGCAGTCTGCTCAGCGACACCACTGGTGATTATGTCATTATTTTACTCCAGGGGGTTCAAACACATCTGTAGCATTCGTGTGCGGCTTTCTCCAAACCCTGGCACATCTCCCATCCAACTGCCCCATCGCTGTCTCCCTCCCTCTTCTCTTCATTAGTCTCGGTGCCAGATCCTTTCTTCAGCCAGACAAGAAAGACCCAACTCCAAGCTGCCTTTCTCCTTCTCATGTCTGCTCCAGTCCTTAGGCCATTCTGTCCTCCCTCTCCCCCCTCCTTCTCCTCCAGATGTCCCTCTTTCTTTCCTTCCCTCCCTCAAATACTCTCTTCTTTCATGGGGTTCAACTGCAATTTGAGACAAATGACTTCATAACCTTTAGCCCAAGCTGGTCTGAACCCAGACCCTCCTCCAGGTCACAGACCTACTGGCCCTGAATTTGAAGTGCACATGTCATTGTGGCATTGTTTGCTTTAGTAAATGCAATGATATAGATGGGTGAAAGGGCATCAAGCTCATGCGACAAATCAGGTGCATTCACATTAAAAATGTTCCATGATAACAGAACTTTTGCTAAAAACATAATTTTTTTATCATTTAATTCTGTCTTTAAAAAATCCAGATAAGGGTCTCAAAAGGATGTCAAAGAACAAAAAGAAAAGAGTGTTTAATGATATTTTCCCTATAAATTAATAATTAAACAGTGACACTTTAACATGTTTGTGATTGTTCTGTTAATATTTAGGTTGCGCTTCTTATGTTATCCATTATTGTCAACACCAACCGTATAGTCCATTAGGTGTCTACTGCACTTCTCGTCAAGCCTGAGTAGGTAGAGTCATGTTGTGATAATTTATTTTTCAAGCAGATTGTACATTGAAAAAAAAATAGTTTCATGAACTTTATATACTCATTAAAAGATTCTGTGTTAAAGGAACATGTGAAACTAAATGCAAAACTTAATATTCTCAGCTAACAGATTAATAATGTAATACTACCAAGAAAGAGTAATCGACAAAAGACGTATAAAAGGATGTCAGAGTTAAATTAAAACCTTAATTGTGATGGCCAAAATATTCAGAGAAAGTGAATCCTGAAACCGTGTAGCATAAAAAAAATTGTGATTATCCTCATCTAAATTTGAGCCAGTATGGAGATATGGTGAAATCAGACACAATTCTAAATTAGGTTGTGATTCATGCACGTTTCTGTTCATAATTTAACTATTTCACTTATAACAAATAATGACGTCATTCAGATGCATGTTGAGCTAATTTTTTCAAAATTCTGAAAATGCACATATAAATATTTCATTCATTCATTCATTCATCTTCATGTCGGCTTTATTCCCTTTCGGGGTCGCCACAGCGGAATGAATCGCCAACTCACTGGCATATGTTTTACGCAGCGGATGCCCTTCCCTGCCGCAACCCATCGCTGGGAAACATTCACACACACATTCACACTTTTAACACTATGGGCAGTTGTTCTTATTCAATTCACTTATTTCGCATGTCTTTGGACTTGTGGGGAAACCGGAGCACCCGGAGAAAACCCACGCGATCACGGGGAGAACATGCAAACTCCACACAGAAATGCCACCTGCCCCAGCCGAGCCTAGAACCAGCGACCTTCTTGCTGTGAGACGACCATGCTACCCACTGCGCCACCGTGACGCTACCATATAAATATTTTTTTTATTTAAAAAAACGTAGGTTCTGTAATGTACAGTGTGAATTATTAGCTTAATAATGTTTAGAATGTATACTGGTTTGAGTTTTTATAGTGTGAAATTAGAAAAAAGCCTATGTTGTATCGAAGTGAGAAAAATATTAATATATTTTTTATCAATTTTGATTTAAAACCTGTGAGGAGGTCTTCACAACACAGGAAAGAGCTCCCTATTGCTTACTTTTGATGCAGCCTGATGGTGTCCAAAGAGGTTGTGTTGTACATACTTTCAAGCTTCAATGAGACTTGATCGTTTTATTTTAAATGTTTCTTCATTGATTTAAAAAAAAAGTTTGACTAGTTTACGCTACTTTGCTCGTCCGGTCATAGTTACCTTCTATATATTGTACCAAGGCTAAATCATGGCAATGTCCTTTTTCGGCTGAGCAATTCCTTTTAAAATGCTTGTTTCGTCTTCTGTGAGGGAAAAAATACAACCCAGCGTATGACCTTATTTAAAGGTGAGTGTAAATATATCCACTCACACACACACACACACACACAACCTCGCTTATGTGCCAACGTGCCTTGAGAAATGGGCATATGGTGCTTGCTCAAAGTTTTCTTAAGTATGAAAAATAGTTTTCGTCAAGGCCAGTGCAGAATCAGCAGTAGCTTGGGCTTGTTTGTCCAGTTCTTGCAGTGAGAACCTAGGCAGGCTTCAAGGTTGCCGGGACAGTTTGTGGAGCGCAGTTGCATCAGATGGAGTTTTGAAAGAATCTTTATCAGAGAGGGAAACATGCAATCTGTTTGCACGATAGACTCTCCAGCCAAGAGTTTATCAAACTGCAAGGTTTTGCTTTCTATGTACTATTGATTAGCTGGAGCTGAATGTCCAGCATTTGGTGGGACACTTCTAGTTCACCAGGGTGTTGTTCTTTTGAAGTTTAGTCAAGCTTCCAGACAAGCAGTGATACAGAGAGAAACTGACAGGGAGATGGTGGGAGGCGAATGGAGTGGACTAAGGCTTTCAGCCCCCTGGCCTTGAGACTTGTTTGCTCTCTGTCAATCCATTATCTCCTGGAAAAAAATAAACCTCCTGTCTGTTGCTCTTAGATGTTCTATATGTTGTTTTATCTTTTTAAAGCACATTTTTAAAAGTAGTGAAAAAGAAACATTAATGTCAAATAAATATTGTTACTTATGTTACTTATGCCTGCTGATCATTCTAATGTTTATTAAAAAACATTAAAAAACAACATAAAGAAATTAATAAAGATAGGTCAAAAGATAGAATTCATTATTGATTACTCAAAGAAACAAAGGCCAAAAGGCAAAGTTAAGTGAAGACAATTAAAATAAATACTCAAATCGACTCAAGTATATTTGCAGTTGGTTAAAATCAAGGTCTTTTTTGCCAATTAATTGCTAAGTCCCATAAATAAAATATCAAAGCACACAAAGAAAAAACCTTTAACATAGTAGATAGCATTATTTAACGCTTTCCACTCCTGAATCACATCTAAATAAAACACATTTGCTACAGGGATAAGTTAACTATTTGGACATTGTATTTGACATAAAATAACCTTTTATTTTAAGTTTCAGCTATGCTGTATTATACAAATCAAACAATTTAGACTTGCAGACAGCACTTTCCTCTTCTCGCCAATCTCTGAGAAATCTTAGTGGCCAGCAGGTGAATTTATCACCCTTGACTAGATGACTTGGCTTGAGTAAATACAAGCAGTGAGATACACCAGAGGCCATATCAAACAGGAGCTGCAATGAAAATGGAAAGTAGACTCTTCTCCTTTAATGATTAACTCTGGTGAGGAAACCAGGACTTTCCTCCCAAGAAGAAACTCAAAGCTGGGACAGAGTGCGATTCTTTGCTTTCGGTTCCCACATGTTGTGGGCTTTGAGATATGAAAGTTTCACACAACGTGTCTTGATGTGCGGTAACCATCAATGCCATTTCCCACAAGCATGTTCCCCTCCCCATGTAGTCCTTGATTGGTAAGGCAGTTATCAGGAGGTAAGTCTCTGCTCAATCAATATTTACCCGACAAACACAGTGGATTTGGGGGCAGTTTGTAGAGAGGGCCCAAGTACACACGCAGTGGGGTGAATGAAAGCTGGTTGAAGTACCAGGACTTCTGATCATGACTGCTCCACCCCCCAGACTTCACCTCTTGTCTTGAATTTCTCAGTGGAGCGGCGATATAATATCCCTCTTTTCATAAGACAGTCCCTGTGTCCTCTCATCCTTGGCAGCAGTAGCGCTGAGAATGCAGTGCTGCCAGAAAACTGATCAAGATGGGGGTGGGCAGCAAACACCGGCCAGCTAGTCTTTCTTCAAGCGATACTTATACGCAAATCAATCCATCAAATGTTAAAATGACATTAAAATATACTCAGTACTCACAATCGTAAATGTGAGAAAAGTTATATTTACAAATAAAACATATTTAAACATTTAATAATTGACTTTTTAAAAAGAAACTCACAATGGCATTTGTTTGTGTAGTGCCAGGATGGTAAAAAAAAGTTTTTCAGTACAGTTATTTATTTAATTGACTATTTATTTGTTTGTTAATTTATATATATATTTTTTGTTTATTTAATCATTTATTTTCTTTCTCGTTTATTGATTTTGGATTATTTTATTTATTTTATTACTTTTATTTTTTTGTATAATGCTTATATTTATGTTTATATTTAAATTTTTGCTTGTTTTTTGTTTTTGTTTGTTTGTTTGTGCATATCTCAAATGTATTTTAATTTTATTGTTTTTTGTTTTTGTACTTGAGTTTGTTTGTTAGGTTTTTTTGTGTATATCTCCAATTTATTTTTATTTAGTATTTTTGTTTTGTTTGAATATTTTTGAACCTGAATTTGACTGAAAACTTGATAATTTTCCCCATTGAAGTTGTATCAGGGATATTAAGTTATCGATTTGACATAAAACCATGTAAAGCAAAGAAAATTAGAACTTGGACCTGCTGGAAGTAATTGAGTAATCACTTACGCTTTCACACTTTCACATCAACTACAGGCAAGAAGCGAAACACAGCATGACAGCCTTCACAAAACACGGCGGTCTCACAGAGGCACATAGTGATTCTTTATTACTATTAATTTTCTCTGAGGGCTCTGGGGGCCGATTAAAGCATGCCCTGTGCAGTTTTCCTCTCAACTTGCCTGAATCAGGAGTCCTAAAGAGGCCATATGAAATATTGATGTGGAATTGTCTGCTGTGCGATTCAGCTGTGTTTACCGCACACCAGAGCGGCCTTAGAGGCTTAGTCTACACAATAGCCGTAACAAAAGAACAACAGCTGATCCGTGTGAGGCGAGGAGGTGACAAAACAGTTAAAGCATGCTGCTGGCTATGGGCAAGCAGTCAGCAGATGCAGACAAAAGGGTTTGTGACAAGAATAACTCTCCCTCTCTCTCTCTCCTTTCCTCTGTCTCTCTATCTCTCTTTTTCCAAGGCAAGCAGTCAAGAGGATCCAAAATACCAATACCCTTTTCTCCTTGACATTGTCTTCTTCCCTAGTCAGCATTTTACCGTCCTTTTATGGTTAAAAAATGAGTTGGAGAAATTCCTCCCAGGAATATTCTTAGCAATGCAGCACTCCTGGGCTTTGCCCTATGTTAATGTCTGTGGCTGCACATAGGAATCAGTACATGTCTCTGTTACAAATAAACTCAAAAACTGGCTGAATTAGGTCTAATAGGGGACAAATTCTGCATTTTGCTGAAACATTGCTGACATATTCTACATTTATTTTGAGCACTCTTTTTTAACTTTTAAAATCTTCCAAACTAGCTTTTTCTGGAGGGGTTTTGACAGTTTTGCATAAAGTTGTATTGACTGCTATTCACCTGGCATTCAAAATTTTAAATGTGAAATTCCTTTCTAGAATGCTGTCAAGAATTCTAGAATGAAATGTTGCAGGGTCTGAAAGAGTTAAATACATTATATCCATTTACCTGTTTGTTCAGAATTCTTTGCAAGAATATTTTAGGACTTTCTACAAACTGTGTAGAAATACCTTCATTCTTAGCTGAAGTAGATCATAACTACATGGAATAAAAAGTGTTCAATCTATAACCCAGACTCAACTCCAAAAACGATGAATGTTTAGCAAATTTGTAAAAAACACCTTTACTGCCTCTCTGCCTCCTTGCAATTATTCTGTAGCCTTTCCAACAAGCCTCTAGCCATTGTCTGAGGGGGTGGAAGACTTACAAAAGTGTGAAAAACAGGGGAGTGGATACGTTTTGAGTTGGGGTGTCAGGGAGGTTGGGTGTCTATAACCTTTGTAATCCCCCACCCAACACCACTACCACCTTTCTTTTTCTTTCTCACCCCCTCCATTCCAAGTGACATTCATTCATCAGCCAAGTGCGTTTGGCAAGCCCTTCGCCTACGAGCGCCGTCCCAGTGACCACTAACCTTGGTATGTCCTGACACTCGTGATGAGTATCTGCAGGACACAGAAGGCAAGCAGGCTGCTATGTCAGGCCTTTATTGTGTACTGCCGAGGCTGGGGACAGTCAGCATAATCAAACAAATGACCCCTGAAGGCTGTGCCCCTCGGGGAGAGAGAAGTAGAAGGAGACAGAGCTCTGGCCAAAAGCACTTGAGCAGGATTTTTTTATCTCCTCTTCTCTTCCCCCTCCCTTGCTATGATCTTGCCCCAGGAGAAAGAGTGGAGGAGGGGATAAATTACTGTACGGCACTGTACAAAAATGTCATCCCATTTAAGATAACAGTGTTTGAGGACAGAAGTGTTAGCGGGGCACTTGAGTTGTACAGTTGAACGTAAAAGACTGGATGGTGCGTCATAGCTGCCTGCCATCGAACATTTTGTTTTAATATGAGAAGGATAGAAGTTGACATGAGACAGACAGCGGGAGGCTCTAAATGTCCAGAAGTGAACGCAAAGGAGCTGGGCGGAGCCATGTTTTGTTTCAGAGCTCTATCGAGACAGCCCAACTTTAACAGCAATAGACTCCCTACATAGTTTCGGTAAAATCTCAGTTGTAAATGCACTTCTGGTTTCAGCTTTTAGATAGAAGTTTTGTTGATCTATATCTCAAATCCATTTTTTAAGTTGTAAGTCGCTATACTGCTGTGTACCATTGAGTGTTAATTTGTCGCGGTTTAATTCAGACAATGGATTCATTCTTTTCTTCAAAGTAAGGATAACGGTTTGAAATTTCATGACAATTATATCATGTCATCACGATTAACATTTTTAAATTAAGAACATCTACTACAATATCAACTCAAAGTACATTCAAAACATCTTAGCTTGGCTTTTAATCTACAACACATGAAATAATCATTTAGTTGTTGATCAATATTTTAATGTACGGTAAATTGTATATTTAAAAAAATCCTCATTGTCTTTCAACTTTATGAGAAAATTCACAGGCTTTATTAATCATTTTCTCATCTCCATTAACAAAAAAACTATTTGAGAACAAATAAAAAGTAAATTATGACAAACCCCACAATACGACAGTCACCACTGACTGAAAACCTTGTTCTCCTTAGTGTTACACCACAATGTTTAAAACCTTGCTAATCATAGCTATTCACTCCCCTACATCAAATCACATCATAAAGGTAGAGTGGTGCATGGTACGGCATATAAACCAATCAAGCCATCAAATACACTCAAGTGAGTCACACCGTCCAGTTTAACTGCCATAAGTTCAGTATTTATAGCCATGCTATAATTTAATTCTGCATAACAACCAAAAGTCAAGCACTTATGGTAGGGGCGGCAGAGTGAAACATCTTTCTCACTGGTCAAGGCTTTCCAGACAAAGGTATGCCTTTGATGACAGTATATTTAACACACTTAATGGAAAAAAAAGGTGCCTGGGAGGGTATGGGTCACATGGCCAAGATTCTTTGTCCAGACAACTGCTCACCTGGCAGAGCCTTTGAAAAGCAGTCAGAACCTGATTGATAGTGCTGATGCCAAACTAAACCAATCCCAATCCGCAAGGAGAGTGCACTTTAAAACCTCTCTAACCTTATAGAAGAGGATGAAAAGCTATTCAGGTAACTCAATTAGAGAGACAATGGTTCTTGCTTATTTTAAAAACTTCTTAAATGGAAAATGTAAGCTTTGTTGAACTTCTTTTCTTATAGCAAGAACAATGAAAGCATAAACAAAACAGGATCTTGACAAATCTGTATTCATTGTGTAAATAAAATGTTTTCTAAAATATTATTTTGAGATCTTTGTAAGCTTTAAGTAAGAAGTGAACACCTTTGGCTAAAGTGAGGTTGAATCGGCTCTTGAAAGACCTTCGACCCAAGACTGAAACCCAAGATTCCAATGAACTGACTCCAATGAAGTTCATACTGCGGGTCTTAATGCTCAAATTTTTTTGTGCGTTCTTTCACATTACAAATAATCCAGACTATGCATCTGTGTGAAAGAAATGCAGCTCCAATGTGACATGTACGCACAGAAGAGTAAACTAAATCCCCCAGAATGCACTGTTAATGGATGTGGGCATAAACATCTTATCAGAGCCAACTTTATTAATATTAAATAAAGGGTTAAAATGGAAAAGAATAGATATTACGATATACTCTTGGAAGCAGAGTTAAAAGTGCTTGGAACATCCGCAACTTAATTAAGAATGTCTTCTTTTTGGCCTGGCTCTTCAGATCAAGGTTGCCAGGCAAACAAATCAAACATTTATTGGATTCATGATGACAAATATGAAAGTGAACCGACTCAGATTTGAAAAAAAATCTGATCTGAGCTGTTCAGACTGTCCTGAAAATTTCAGATACAGGTCGCATACTAGTACATAATACTACAAAAACTAGTGCACACTAGTATATACTAAAATGAAAAGAACTAAAGGCAAATAATTCAGTATCCAACACATCTTCCTGGTCTTTACTATTCACAATATGTGTTATTTGTGTCTGTGTCCTTGTGAATTTGTCTTTGTGAATGTGTTTGCCAGAAAGCAACATGTCTGGGACGTGTCTTATCTACAGTAGCTGTAGGGCAGGTGACTTAGTTCTTTGCCTGGCTAATCATCTCTATAGTGTTAGTGGTAAAGGACTGTCACTGGTGCTAAAGAGATCACAGGGCCAGTCTACACTATGCCCCTGGTCTTGGCCCTTTCTCATAAGCAGCAGGCACATGCCAGAGAGGACGTGATCTTGTTGCAGAAAAGGCATTCTTGTTACTGGTTTTCTTGGTAAATACTATTTTTTAAATGTAACAGCCTTTTCCATTGCATTAAAAGCAGCTTGTCTCCATCAGATGGTTAATATGAGTTAAAACGTGTTAGTTATGGAGTTAGTTTGATTAAAACTCTAAATATGAGTTCACTCTCACTCTTATCTCAAAAAAGCATAGACTATGTGTTACTTAAAAGGCCGGAAAAAAGACCAAATCAAAATCAACTAGAATCTAGAATTTCAAACAAGAAAACACATAGAACATAATTTTTTTCTCTGGAACTCAATAAGGAGAATGATTTAAATGTTATTATATGTGACCGACTATTCTTCCCCTTCCAGAAGTGGAAGCTTGTTGAGACAAAAAGACATTTTATGAGACGTTGCTAACAATCTTGTGTCAAATAAAGGGAAGTTGAAAAATGATGTTTCGCTCCCTCTAGGAAGTAGTCTCTAAAAGAGGAACAGCTCAGGTAATGTTTAAACCAGTGAGTTCCTCTTGGTCACAACCTCACAGCTTCAATTCATTCACTGTAAGGTGTTGTCATGGGATTCTTCTCCCATTTCAAAGAAAAAAATAACTTCAAATGAAACATAACTGTGTTGCAGTTGATCGATTACAAGACGTTTCCAACTCAGCAAGTAACAATTCCACTCAGTCACGGTGTGTTTAGCCAAACGAAATTAAAATTAATTAGTATGTGGCCATGTTTGGGGCTGTTCCTCATGTCCCCCAAAATCTGGCAGCAAAATGTTTTCCTTCACAAATTCTGTCAGGATGAACTTTTAGTACAAGAAAAATAATTTTTCCTTGAATGTTTTTTCAGTTTTTTTCTTGTCTTTTCTTAATCAGAGACTTGGGATTGAAACACAATATGTTTATTAATGTCATCGTCTCCTTGTGTATCAGCAGGTTCCGGAGCGATTCCTGGAAGTGGCACAGATCACATTACGGGAGTTTTTCAATGCCATTGTGGCAGGCAAAGATGTTGATCCTTCCTGGAAGAAGGCCATATACAAGGTCATCTGCAAGCTGGACAGCGAGGTCCCAGAGATTTTCAAATCTCCAAACTGTCTGCAGGAGCTTCTGCATGAGTAGTGATTTTGAACTGATTACCAAGTATCATCCTTTCTTTTCCTGAATCTTTACAAAGTAAGAAGTAGCATTCCGATTTGTAAGTCCCGGCTACTTTTGAACGTTTTAGCTTTTTTTGTGAATATTTTTTTGGGGGGAAGTCTATAAAATGGCTGATTGTTTTGACTGTGTTCAATCCTCAACTCTCGACCCTAGCCTCTAAAACGGGCATTACTTTGTTACCACAGAATGGTTAACAAATGGGACTGACACCCTGAATTTCTCTCTTTTAATTGGTAATTTTTGTTGATGATTTGTTTTATTCCAGGATGTTTGCAATGTGTGATGGTTTTACTATTGCTGAATAAGACTGCATTTGTAGCTTGTATAGATGTAATTATTATTTATGATTAATATAATTATTACCATTATTGTTATTGTTGCTTGCTACGAAAAAAAGGAAGATAGGAAAAGAAACAGAAAATTGACTTGTGGTATTCTTGTTTCTCATGCAAATGCTACAAAAAATAAATTATTCTTTGGAGAAAAAAATAATAAAGAGGGATATACATTTTCTATGCGGGAAATTCATATATTATAAATATATATATTTGATGTTATTCTTGAGAGAAACAGAATTAACAGTTTTTTTTTTTTTTTTTTTTCAGCCATTCTTCTATGTTGGCTAGGGTCCAATGTTCTTGTGTTTTGTGTCCACGTTGATAGCACTGGCTCTAGGGAGGGAGGCCTTCTCGTAGGTTTTTTTTTTCCTTGACAGAGCAGCCTCTTTGTAACTAAGCAACATGGCTATTTCATACTGGGGCAAGCCAGTTTCACATACAAAAAAATGGACGCCTTCCCACTGAGAAACCATTCTTGCTCATAAAAAGCACACTCTCATAACAGTTAGCACAAACACACATGCACACTCTCAGACATACACGCTAATTCACAAATGCAAACACGTGGCGTGCTAGAGAATTATCACTGTTGATTATTTTCTCCACCTGAGAGTGGGAAACACCTCTTTTATTTATCAGATTATGAAAATTATATATACAAGGTAGAATGTTTCCCTGAGAAAATGCATTTGAGCTTCAGCAAAAACAATTTTTTTTCATAAAGTGTTGTGAGTTGATTTTATTTGTTATAAGATTTCTAAACATTAGATCCAAAATGATGTATATGTAAAAATAAGATAGAGTATCAATGACTAATAAAAGACCCCCATTTGTGTAATCCTTAATAACAATAGGCTGACCTCATGCAGAAAGGACAGAAAGAAGCACATTACTTCTATAAAAACAGGGTCCACAAAAGAAAGGAGGGCCTTGAGCCTCTTTGTGTATCTCTTCCTAGTTCATAAATAAGAGTCGGCAGTAGAGGGCAAGGGATGGACATGTGATCTGCTCTGGAAGCCTGTGCCGTTTGCATTGGGCAAATCCAGCTGATGAATTGAAACGCAGGCCGGCAATTATTGTCAGCACAATGCCTTAAAAAACCTGCTGACTTCTAGATTAATGGGCACAAAAGAGCATGAGGTGCTGTCATTCTGTCGCCAGGGCTGGCATCATCCACAGCCCCCGGACAACGCACAAAACGCCAAGCTATTCACTATGCATTGTAAAGAGGAGGAAAAACAAACCCTAAACAAAGTTAGCAGAAGAAAAAAAGGTGGCTTTTTGCCCTGTTCTTTTCTCAAGTGTCTCGCAGCCTAGTGCTAACAAACGATTTATCCCAATTTGCTTTATAAGAAACACATGACTTTAAATCAACAATCACTACTAATTAACTAGCTTTGACACACTTTTCATTTTCAAAATAAAATAAAGCAAAGCCAAAAAATTGTGTACTTTACTACAGAAAGATCTTGGTTCAAAAAAGAATAACAATTGACTCTATTCTAAAGTGAAATTTAAGTTCAATTTTTATGCTTTTCTACAACATCTCCACACACTAGCAGGTTCAGAGTATATGCAAAATCCTGGAACTTCACCTTAACGGCCCATTTGAAGACAAATACATTTGGTTCCCAGTCAATATGGTGTACTTTAAGCCATTTAAGGAAGCACAGAGGCAGTGTGTGTGCACATTGTAGGTGTGGGTCTATGCTTCCTTGTGCACAAGCATGTAAAAGTCTGTTAGTTTTAGTTCCAATAAATAAAACAGTTCATTTCATCTATTTCATTTTTTGTATTTATCACAATATTAAATCAAAACTGAGGATGTCTGCAGTATTTAGGGCATCTTTAAAACTCCTTTTTTTCTTGATATTGTACTTTTAGATGTTTTATGACGTTTTAAATGTTGAGCGGACAAATTCTCTCTTCTTCAGGGTTGCCCATCAAAGATGTTTTCACTCGGTCTGCATTCATTTGGTATTGAAATGAGATGGATCTGTTTGCGTGGTTACACAGGGTCATTTGCTGTGATGCTTTGTGTTGGAAATCCAAAATGTAGCCGTGTACATTTCACACTCCATTAAGTATAAAAACTCACTGGTGTAGAGTTTGGGTATGAAGTGCACATTCATCTCACACGTGCTACATTACTACGTATTTGCATTTGCTATAGAAAAAACTTTTAGTTAATTTTTCATGCAATGAAAAGACAACTTTCATGTGGTGATCTGTACAAATCAATTGCCAAACTCAGTTTGGGACTTTTTTATTATGACATAAGATGAGAAAAGGAAAAAAGAAACTTTGTATATGACTATATTTCCAGGAGGGGAACAATTCTTTGTACTGAATGCAATGTGTTGACTCTTTGTAGATTTGAAGCTGTATTTATGACGTGTGTGCTCCCTGAAGGATTTTAAACTTGATTTCACATATATTCATGTATATAGACAAACAGAAAACGAGAATACACTGCCTTTCTATGATTTAGCAATATGATGTAAATAGCATTGTGCTTTTTTTGTATGAAAGAATTTGATTTTAGTAATTGCAGCTGAAACTGTTTTCTTTGATGCGTTTTGAAGGATACACATACACTGTTAACGGGATAGTATTGTGGATTTTGTTGTCAATTTGTCATGCAGAATTTTCATAATTTATTGGTTTAATTTATCATAATTTATTTGGTGATGGTGTACAAATTCTGGTATTTCTGGGGATGTATTGTAACATTATTTGATAGAAGGAAACCATATAAACACCCTCCTGAACTAGACATAAGAGACACATGTCCAGGTAGCCTTTGTAATTCAGAGACTGTGTTCATAAGATACGCTTGATAAAAAAAAAAGAAAAAACATGTGTACAACAAAACTTTTCTTCTATTTTGTTTGGAAGGTGAAAAAAATGTGTGTTTTGAAGTTTTTCTTTCTAATCACTTAAAACTTTTACCTTTGCTTTTTACCACCTACACAATACAGTAGTCAAAGTGCCTCGTGTGCCTTCCATCTCCTCAGAACTGAATGTATGTGCAGTATATATGCAAGCTTGTGCAAAATAAAAACTAAATCCTAGATCAGGTGTTTCCTTTTCCCATTTGTCATCATTTAGATCAGCAATAGAGTGGAGAAAAGGAGATTTGGAGTCAGTATGTAGCCAGTTGAACTGGTACTCTTTTTGAGTCTCTAAACACAAACACAATACAAGTTTGGCTTTAATTAACCATCTCACAAAAATCTATTATATTCACAGAAACACATAAATACAACTCAGGAGTGTACATGTAGATAGAGGTGCTTTACGTTGTTTATGTTTACACAATTAAAGTTTTCATGTTAATTTTTTAATCCTACACAATGTTTTCATTGGGTGAAATGCACAGTGTGCAATACTATCGATCAAAATGCCACTCACTCTTACTGAGAATAGTGTCACCATTTTTGTATGTTTTTAAAGTGTCAAGGGAATCCCAAAAAAAACTCAAACAACTTTGCGGAGAACACACTAACCCAGAAGTTTGCTCAAGACGATCTAAACCAAAAATAATTTTTCTATGGCATCTGTGACAACCAATACATCTTGTAAATGTTCACCTTTGCTGAACTAAAAGTGCACATCTGCGCATCTTCATTAAGTGCATGTGTTTTTTGCAAGTGTAAATACCATTGTGCTCGGTTCTCAACTCTCACGAGTTGCGTTTGTCTCAGATATTGTGGTGCTTTCACATGCACAAAAAATGCCACATTTTTAATTTTGCATGCACAAATAAATGATGAACAGCTGTTTTACCAGCACATGAACACCGAGAGAAATGCTAAAGACATACATTACGAGTGTGATTTCTCTTCACCATGTTTCTTCAGAGATAAAGCGAATGTTTCTAAAGCTACTGGGATTGATAGCAAAATATGTGACACATGATGGTGGTCAATCAAATATGAGCTTCTCAAGCATTCTCAGAAACTCATCAGTAAAGAACAAACAATGGAGGCAATAATGTAATAATAATGAAGCACTTCGATCTCTGTTAGCTAAGTGTCTGGTTGTCATAAGAGATGAGTTAGAATATAACCCAATCACACAACAGCCAGAAGTTTAATAACAATAATTATATATAAAAACATAATTTATAATAATAAAATAATTATCTCTTTAATAATATAACAGAAAACAAACATAAATTACCAAAATGGGGGAAAACCTTAAGACCACAAGCAGAATTAGTAAATGATAATAAACTTGAAAGGAATAAACCCTTACAATAAGATGAACTCATTACAGCAGAACTTACAAGACATACATATCTGATGTGGTATCGTTTTTTGATTCAGATTGCTAGTTTTGAGTGTGAATTATATTTAAGTTTGTTTGTTTAAGATATATATATTAGCCAATATATAAGCCAGTCAGATGTCTTCGCTATGCCCATGCCATGTTATATGCAGTCTGTAGCCTGATATCAAGTACAGAAATTTTGCATGCGAGACCTAACTCTTTATATCATGCGATGCAAACTATTCATGCGTGTTCACAAGTTCAGTCTTGTTTGGTCAGTTGCCAAGCCTGATGACATGTGACACAAACAACAGAACATATGCCAACCCATTTCCAGAGTATAGTCATAGAAACGAGGCAATGGTTAAATGCTCAATAGCTTGTCACTTCATAATGCTCATATTTATTTGACATACTTCCTTGAGGTCCCTGCCTCACAATTTGCATTCAAGATAAGTAGAATCACCGGGAGACTTATTATAGTTTTTTTTATCTAGCTAGAGTATCCCTATCATGATACAATGTAATTAAGAAGGTTAAGCTGTTGATGTGGGGTTTTTTTAATTCGTGGTATCTCAAGTACATTTTTATTAAAATATTGTGATGTGTAATATTTGGGTGCTAATGTGGATATTTGAAATCACCAAAGATTGTTGATATTTTCACAGTTCTTTGACAGGTCATTTGTTTTTAACAAATTTCATACTGCAACTTTAGCAAGCTTTTTTATTTATCTTTTGCATCACCCAGTTATTTCTTAATGAACTTGTTTATCTTAAAACTTTGGAATAAAACTAGAACGTTCATATCATTGAGTGAAATAAAGCAAGTGTTTAAGTTAACAGTTTGCAAAACACACATCAACATCCAATCTTATTTGCAAAGATGCTGAGAGGAAAGGTGGGCAAAGGGAGAAAAGAGCAGCGGTGGTCCTTTTGTAGCTAGTGCGGCGGTGTGAAGGGAAGCGGGGCGGCTGCTGCTGTAATTTATAGTCTCATACAAAGAGGCACTTTAGCGGGCCCGGACTGCTCCAGCGGCTCAGCTGAACAGGAGGTGGGGTCTGTCCACTCCCCCAAACACACACACACCGCCGCCCTCCGCACCATAATGATGAGCAGTGCCGCTCCCCGCTCCCCTTCTGTTTGATTTCATCATTGCGCCTTTGAAAAGCACATCTTAACAGCACAACAATAAAACAGCTGTGTTTGTGTTGGCCCATTCATTGTTGAAATTTTTACCACCGTTCTCTCTTCTCTCCCCTCCCTAAAGAGATAACACGAGAATAATGTCGCTCCAGTGATGTCTGCTCAGAAAGAGAAAGAAAAGATTGCTGTGATTAATTAATTGTTGTTGAAGCAGTGAAGATTTTTTTGATAGTCTTACAGGTAGTTTTTAAAGGATGAGGTATAAAAAAAGAGGATTTATGCAAAACAGTCATTTATCAACTGCATTTACATTATTTTTGAGCTTTTTTATAGTGTACACTGGAGAAAAGCTGTAAAAAGTCAATAAGTTTTAAAATGATACTTAAAACTCGGTAATGCTATTTTAAAAAAATGGATATGCTATTTTTTTTCCTAAAGTGCTCCCTCCGAGTACCAAAACAAGGTTATTGCCAATTAGCCGGCGCTATATATAAACCACTTTATGAACCACTCATATGTTATGCTTTCTTTTTACTTTGATTAAACTATAATCTGTTATAAAATTAAATGTTTATTTACTTAAAAAACTGAAAAACCCTGTAAAATTAGTCTCATCCCATCATGTAAATTACAGGTTTTAACTGTAATTTACCCAGAATTGAAAAAAAATCCAGACTGACTCTATCTCACATGTTTTGTCTGTAAAGAAGAGAGAGGTAAAAGTTTAATCAATTTCAAGATTTAAAAAATTTCTCATCAAGGTTTCTTCTTGATGAGCAACAACATAATGGATTTAATGAATTTAGTGTGAAAGTAATTAAAGCTGCAAAGTTTCTCCTCCCTCTCTGTAAGTTTGCAATCAAATATATCATAACCTAGGCTTTAATTCCTGCACATTTAAGTTGCTGGGTGAAATATTCACAGCAAACTAAAAGAGAACACCTTTCTGTACCCTGAATAAGCTTGAGTAAGCAGCGCAGCGGGTCACCTCTGTCAGATCGGGGGATTTTGTTTTGGTTAGAACTAGCACTAAGAGGCGCACATGACCTTCCCTTTATCAAGAAGACAATGACCTCATCGCTCCTTCTGGCATCGCTTGCAACTTCAGTATCCAGAGCTCATGGCTGATTCCAGAACACAGATGCAGTCAAACGTGCCAGCCTCGTATCTACCTTCTAGTTCTGTGGATGAACCTCAGGGGCTTCCCGCCTCAGCTAAGAGATGACAGGCTCCTTGCAGTAGGGCTGAAGCAGCATCCTTGCATTACATGTGCAGTCTGCTTCATAATCAAATACCATCTGTCCCTACATCTGAACCTGCTTTTAACATCTGTGCTTTCTGGTCTTAGCAAAGCTTTAAAACCATTTCACAACTTCCACAGCACACAGGGCTGGGTGTCTAGTTTACTGCCTTTAATACATCTTTTTGCTACTTTTATGTTCTAACCCAGCTGGGGGGTTGTTAAGAGGCTGCTGGTGGGATGAAAGCGCCTTGCTCAAGCACCAACTGGCCTGTCAGAAGCAGCCAAGTGCACACTGCCACTGCACAACGGGTCATGGAGGAAAAGGAGCTAGATTGAGGGAGGGAAAACACGAGGAGATATGTCCCGATGAGAGAATCAGGTCTTTTGCCAAAACAAGTTTCATCCATTTGCTTTTCTGAAGAGGGGGCTTGGAGTTGATCGAGCTTGAAGGCCTATTACTGGAAATGGCATGCAGGCCGAATGGCAAACAAGGGGAGAATCAGAAGCGAGGAGCAGAAGTGTGTTCAGGGTAAATGGGCGAGTGAAAGGTCCCTCCGAGGACAGTTTGGTCTGTCACCTCACACATGCCGAGGAATTTGCAGAGTGTCTTCTACAACTTCAAATCCATTCATGGGCAGCTGTTAGTGGAGATGATTGCAGGAACCCTGATGGCGTGTTCGGAAAGCCCAAAGTAGATGTTTTAATCAGTTTTCATTTGGTTTCATCTCAAATTTATCTCTATAATGTATCTGCAGTTTTCGTCACTTCACAATCAACAATATACAAAAGATGGCACTCATTTGATAGCGTTGTAACCTCACTTTAACCCCTTCAGACCTGAATTATTGTCCAGTTTTCATAAAAATGCAAAAGTTGACAAAGGTTTGAGAAAAATATGTCAGCTAGCTGAAGAATAACCTCCAAAGCTGGTATTACTCTGGCATTAAATATTTTTAATAATTGTTGTTTCTTGCATGATTAAATTCAAGGAATCCTGATTTTTTGTTTGCTATTTTAAATTATATTTTTAACCTTATTTTGAAACTCTGTTTCTCAAACAGTCTGAAAAGTAATACGAAACACATCATTTGCTTTCTTCTCCACTTGGTGTGATGTGCTGCCATGCTTCTGTTTAGAGTCTACATTTCTTCAGATTGCATCATACAATGTCTTGCTGCCATTTGATTGGATGACAAATTTCAAAATGAATGGACAATAGGTTTTAATTGGAGTCAAAATCCTTAGAAGCCAAATCCTGCTTGACATGTGATGTCCCTTTAAATGGACCAGTTTTGGCCTCAAAGTTACATAATTATATTTTAACCAATTTAGTACCATAAAGAAGAGAACATCTTCTACAGCTGAGAAATTTGAGAAATTCTTTAAAATTAATCAAACAGAAAACATCCTGTAATGTCTACTTTTGGCTTAATTGACTACACTAACATTACCATTAAATGCACTGACATTAACAATATATCTCGACATTTACAAATAAAAAAGAAAACCTAAAAAACTCGGCTGTGAGCATTTCAAATCATACATTTTTTTAGATAATTCCTACCTTCTAAGGACTTCTATGTTTAGATGTAAGTCGCTGTGGATAAAAGCGTCTGCTAAATGCATGAATGTAAATGTGATAAAGCAATTACACAATTACAGATGTTCAGCTTTTACTGGCAAACATCTAAGTGATGTTTTTCCAAACACAGTAGTTATATGCTCTCAGGCTGTTCTCATCACAGGTTCGTCGCCCACCTCTTTCAGTATTTACACACATCAGACGAAGATTGCACATTTTTGGAGAAAATTTGTTTATTTTTTTATTCTTTTTTTTTATTTAGTGAATAGTTTTAGCTATTTATCTTTTAGAAGTTGTCCCCTGTAAACATAGATTGGTAGTGAGTGACATGAAACATCTTACATTTATGCTACAATCAGACTGCAGCCGAAAGTGACCAAACTTTTTTTTTGCCCATATGTGACCTGTATCTGATATTTTCAGTCTGAACATTCGACACAGGTCCATTCATTTGTTGACCTGAATTCAATACATATCCAATTTTTTTTGCTTTGCAATCTTGAAATACAATTATATAGAACTAAAAAAATCCCACAATCACCTTTAATCGCATTCTCATCCATGTTTATTTTAGTCAAAGCCATGTTCTGCACACCTTAAGTAGTTTACAATGTGAACAAAGACAAAAAATAAGATATCATTAAAATAAAATTTAATTGGGTCTGCACGTAGCCTTTATCTCATCAAATTAATACAAATATATAGTAGAGAGTAGAGAGGACCTTTAATGGGTTTGAGTATATCATGTGACATCCAGGTATTCAGCTGTGTCATTAGAAAAGACTGTAATGGACAAACAATACTAAAAAGAGTGTAATCTTAGCAATAATTTAGAATTCTGTTGTCAGCTATTTTTAAAATGTAAAAAGGTGTACAAGTTCAAATAACTATGTACAAAAACCTGAGAATTATACAATAAATAATGTTACTGTTATACTCAGAACATAAGTGTTCTGTTTCAGTTATTTCACTTTAAAGGCTTTAAAGTCTTGATTATCTTCATGTGAAATTACAAAAACAGCTTAAAGGAATCTAATTTGAAGAAATTTTCAGATGTTTTCTGAAACTCTTCATTACACAGCCATGTCCGCAAAACAATCTGTGTTTTATCTGAAGGTTTTCCCAAATTTGATGTAATAGATAAGAATTCAGATCTCAGAACAAAGATTTTCTAAAAAAGCAGTTTTCCTGCAGTTTTTGTCCATTTCTTTCATTAACAAGGTAAAGTTGCCAACAAGATCTAGTTCCCTTTGTGGTTTTGCATTATTTTAGTTTTCTCACAATTACAAAAGAATGCATAAAGTCTTCTTGGTGATTGGCCCAGTTAAGGGAGCCCATCATCTCTTTCTCTGCATGCATTAAATGACATTGTGTACTGCAGAGAGACACAAGACTTCTTTTCCTCTCTCTGTACCGTGCTCAGAAATGCCAAATCTTTCATATGACTTGCTGACACCTGGTGGTTGATTCATCCCTGTGATCCGAGCTAATAAAGTCAGTTTCCACTCCTCCAGTGTTGAGGGGAGAACAGACCACAAGCTCATCCTTAATTAAGAGCCACATAAGATCATTAAAAAGTCAATAGGGCCTTTCAAGTACGAGAGCGTTTTTAGCATGCCAACTTGAAGCTGGACTCTTTTAAATCATAGCCCCAAGCATTTCATTTAAACCGGCTTCTGTTTCACTTCCAGGTCCTCCACCATTAGCATTTTGTGCGCTTCTTCAAAAAGAAAGACCTTCTCGTGTTTGATCATGCTTTTTTAGTGCTGTGCTCTATCCTAGATATGTATTATGTGCATAAATGACTTTAAAGTGATATACCAATATAACAACAAGATATTCTGCTGGTGTGAGGAACTCTTTACAGACTGATGCATTTGCTTTGGCTGTTCTAAACTGACCACTTAACCGTTTGTTTACTAAATCAGATTTATAAGGTTTTTTGTTGATGCTCAAAGAGCAAGTCATGGACAAGTTCGTTTACTCTCAAATTCAAACTTAAATTAATTTAAAGTCTTCGATTTAGCTGAAGCATGTTTTTGAACAGAAGAAGGATTCCTGGAGGAAACCCATGCAAGAGTGAGACTGAAGTAAATCACACATACAGATTATTAGTTTTATTATTGACTTCAACCATTAAATAACGATGTCTTTTAGATCTGAAATCAGATTTGTGTTACAATTAAAACACAAGTGATTTGTGTTGTTGTATTTTATGATTGCAAAGCAGTGCGGTGAGACTAAAAACATATAAACTTATATAAGTAACAGATAATAAATTAATAAAATATGTTGATTAAATTCAAAATCATTAAACCTAGCATTTCAATAGCTCCAGCCGAATGCATGGACCAGAAATTCCATCACTTGGTATGGTATGAATGAAAAGACAAAATAAAATATTAGTATTATTATACAAAGAATAAGCTTATGGAAGTAACCAAACTGCCTATATCCATTTATTCACCTACAATTACTTATGGGAAGACTGAATAACTTTAAATGGGTGACATTGGATCTAGCAACTGATAAAGACAATCGGTTAAAATAAAAAATAATTTATGCACTGTATGCTGCAAATCTGATTAAAAAACAAAGCCATTAATAGGATTTACGTTATTTTTATATTATTAAGAAATGTTTCCAAACTCATGTGTAGATTGAGACCGAATTTAGCATTAGTATATTTTTGCTGAGAAATATATTTATATATAATCTGTTTTTTAACTGTCCATTCTTGCTTTATTTTGTTGATTTTACACAAAAATATAACTGTTTGTGTGCATGTGTGAATTTGATGATGTTCATGATCATTTTAATAATGTTAAGGAATTCAAATAAATAGCTTAAAACAACAACCTTGAGTGAGTAAAACAGCTCATAAACATAGCTATCACCTCGATAGCCATTAGCTCTGAAATTTTACACGTAATGGACAAGAAAGACAAAGGCAACCGCTGAAGAGGAGGAATGGCTTGCTTGTGATGGACCTAAGAAGTGAGTGTTTTATTTTCAACTTTTACAAGCTTGCTCTGGTCCTCCGAAGGAATAACCTTGCCCTGTTGTGTCAAGGCAAGGCATGCCTTAGAAGGAGATGTGCTCTTGACAGAAGAGGCCTCTCATTCCTAAAACACTCTGGCGTACACTTTTAACACTTGGGTTACAATGCCTTTAATCTATGCTTTTTGTGAATGATGCACTGAAGGATGTTAGTAACAGATAATCCTGGCTGAGTCACCAATCCTACAGTAACAAGTATTTTATTGTTAATTATAATGGAATTAGATCCACAAATTTGCAGAGTTTATATAAATGTATATTTTATCGGACTTTCCCAGGACTTACACTTTATATGGTTACAATAACACAAAAGAAAAAAAACTTTAAAACAACATACAATACAACTCACATAAGAAATAAAAAGACCAATGCATGGGTAATGAGACGAGACAGATACATGGGGAGAAACAGAAAATCAGGTCTTGGCAAGATGAGTTTTAAGAACACGTTCTAGGAAACACTTTGACACACCATCCCTGAAGATAATCTATGTTGGCAGTAGCGACGCTAATAGCTTAATCACATTTCTCTGTAGCTTGGTGGTAGCGTCACTTCTTTTTCAGTCAAGTAGCTTTTCATTAGCAAAGGTATTTTATTGATCAAGTAGTGCGGTAGAATCCGCACAAAGCCAATGTTACATTTCTCTAAGCATTTCTGAAGATAAGGAAAAATTGGAATGCTGCAGAGCACTGATCCTAGATCAGTAAATCAATTACTTCTTATTGCGGTTGGCACTGAGTTTTTTTGTGTGTTAGCGCCACCTGCTACGTGATTGGGCAGACGTGCGATAAATTAAGAGAACGTTGAGTCATCCATCGTGGCTGTATCTAGACAAATACACGCTAGAGTAAAAAATATATCTTCAGATGCTTACTCTGCAACCCAAAGAAGAAGGCGCTGTTAACTTTGAAGTTATCAAACGTGAATTTAAGAACACATTCAGGTGAATAAGAAAACAATCGATATTCAGCACAGTGTGCGAACACAAGCTACTTTGTCAACAGCTAACTTTAATACTTAGGTACTCAAGAAGCCACGTCATATTGAAAAAAAAATTCATTTATATAGGCGGTGAATTTTTTTAGGTTTTGTATCTAATTTCATTATTACTGAGAAAACATTCATCTGAAAATAGTTCCATATAAAAAATAGCTTAGATATAGTGAACTGCTTTTTCCATGTTTCTGTAGCTTAGCTTCTCAGGGTAGTAGCTAAAGCTATTTAATGATGAGTGACTAAAGATTACTACATTTTCCAAGTAGTTTGCCCAACACTGGAGATAACACTACAAAGACCATTTAAAGTCGTTTGTCATCTTGACTCTTTAAACCAGGCTTTGAGAGTCTGGTGCAAATGAGCTCTCCCAGAAGGATAGACAATTTGAAAAAAGTGAAAATAGGCACTTGTATGTAAATTTCTCAAGATGACCAAAAGAAAGATACTTAGTATAAAGGTTTGTGTAAAGTGCTTGACTTCATTATATGAACATTACTTTCGTCAGGAGTACACTTAGCTATTTTAATATTTTATTCAATGTTTCATATGTTTTATGACAATAAACACAATAAAAGTTTTACATTACTTTTTTTAAAAGCTCGCAACTCCATTATTCTTCCTAAGAATTACATTTCTCCTGTTGTTTTCAATGCTATTAATGCCCTAGCCCCTTTTTCCAATCTACATTCCAGTAGAAGTTAGCGTTCATCTGATCAATTTCCTTTAAAGGTTCTCTGTTTAAATAGCAAGCACTGGGTGATCAAAAATATGCTGTGGCCAGTCCAAAGCACTGAAATCAACTTCAAAATGTTAAAAATAAACCCTTTAATGGTGTTTTCTGTGTTTAATGCTGTTTTCTATGTATTACGTTGAAGTTTTATGTGTAGGCTTATTATTTTACTGTTTTGTGTATGTTTTACTCTGTTTAAACATGTTTTAGATTGTTTTTAATTGTTCGAAAGCACTTTGGTCGATTTCAGTCAATTTAATGAAATATATTTTACATTTTAGATGTTCTATGAACCAAATAATTTGATTGGTTGATTTATTTATTTATTGATTGATTGAATGATTGACTGCTTGATTGATTGCTTGATTGAAAGATTGATTGATTGATTGATTGATTTATTTATTGATAGATAGATAGATAGATAGATAGATAGATAGATAGATAGATAGATAGATAGATAGATAGATAGATAGATAGATAGATAGATAGATAGATAGATAGATAGATAGATAGGTAGGTAGGTAGGTAGGTTGGTTGGTTGGTTGGTTGGTTGGTAGGTTGGTTGGTTGGTTGGTTGGTTGGTTGGTAGGTTGGTTGGTTGGTTGGTTGGTTGGTTGGTTGGTTGGTTGGTTGGTGGATCTTTTACCAAAAACTTGTGAAACTAGCCATTGTGAAACAATGGAACATCTAACGCATCAACTCTATAAAATTTAGATCTAATGAGTGATGTCTCATAATTTAGCTAAGTCTCAGAGTTGGGTGATCAGTCATTTTCTATTTAGACAACTATCACTAAATTAGAGCCAATAATGGGCAAAAGGACAGAGATGGAATGATAACTGGCTGCCATGTCTTAAGGATCTCAATAAAGGTTAAAAAATTCACACTCTCAGAGTTGTCATAAGGGGTAGCAAGATGTCATGGGGTAGCAAGAAGTAGGGAGGGGGGTCTGTAAATTTGTGCATTTGATGCATTTCTGTCAATTGAAACCTGCTTATTAATGAAGCCTCAAGTGGTTAGACAACAAACTGCAGTTCAGTCAATTCCTATTGTTCATTCGAGAGAGACAGCTGAAGGTTGCCCTTCTAACATCATTCACCTGCTTCTTATACTCTACATTGGTGATTGTTTGTTTTATACATTGTTTTACATGTTTCAACTATGTTTCAATAAAAATCAGTGAACAATAAATTTATCTTAGTAAATATTCAATAGAAGAAAAAGAACAACTAAATACATTTATTAATGATATTAAAATCATGTTCAGAATCAGAATCATCTTTCAAAACCAGTTTGCTACCAATGATCCTGCTTCAGTATGGCCCGGCCATCACAAACTACAAAGCGCCAGCATCTTCATCAATGGGCAATCGAGACTTGGTGAATGAACTGAACAAGTTTTACTGCAGATTTGAGACAGTCTCCGATAATCTCCTTGAGCAGCCAATAACACCTACAGCACACATCTCCACAAACACCTTCAGCACACACCTTTCTCCCACTCCTGCTCTACAGATCAGCGAGGGTGATGTTTGTCAGTTTTTAAGGAAGTAGAAGAGGAGGAAATCACCAGGTCCTGATGGGATCTCACCAACATAACTCATAACTAGCTCCCATCTTCTCTCTGATCTTCAACAGATCACTGGAGCTGCGTGAAGTCCCTGCATGCTTCAAATGCTCCACCATCATCCCCCATCCACAAGAAGACTAAAACCAGACCAGTGGCCCTGACATCTGTGATCATGAAGTCCTTTGAAAGGCCACCTGAAGAACATCACTAAACCCCTACTGGATTCCCTGCAGTTTGCTTGCCAATCTAACCGATCTACGGAGGATGTAGTCAAAATGGAGCTGCACTACATCCTGCAACATCTAGATAAGTGTTGCACTTTACTCTACTGTACTAATGCTGTTTGCACTGATTGTTCCATTCTACCATAGAATATTCCTTATGTATGTGCACACGCACACTCCCGTGGCAATAAAGCTGAAAAAAAAATACTAGCGTTTCGTGGTGTGAAAATATAGGTTTCCCCAATAATTCAAAATCAAGTGGGAATATACAGCCTAAAGTTTAAATGAACATGAAGCATTAATATGGGGAAATTTCATTAGGGTTCACAATAGTCATACTTATATCTACATTGAGAGTAACTGGATATCCAATCAATCAATTCAATCTATCAATCAATTAAATAAATAAATTAAGTTCCTTCAGATTCAAGGTTGTTGAATAATAATACCCTTCCCTGGTTTAATTCTTTAAAGACTTCTGCACTAAAATGTAATGAGATTGTGTAGTTTGAGAAGTACAGAAAACCTCTGCCATCGCAGCTATCTGAACCCAAGTCTGCTGACTTTGCCAATCTCCTCCTACAATTGAAAAGCCACAATCAAATCTATCTCAAATCTTCTTATGAGTAAGATAAAAAGATTAAAATCTTTTTTAACCTTGCAGGGTATTAGTTACTTTACAGAAGAGGGATTATTGCAAACCTGTCTTCTTCCTAGGAACTCATACTAGGTATGGTGTGATTATAATATAGACAGCAACCAAGCAAATAAGAGACAAGCTCTCCATAGCAAGAGCTCCTGTTTTGATGATAGCGTGACCTACAAACATCTCACAAGGTTTAAAATTGTTCAATAAGAAGTGCAGGAAAGGAAACAGAGGTCAGGATAGTGATTTTTCTAGTGATGCAAGTCAAGTCAGTATTTAAATAAAAATAAATGAGGATTGCAAATATGACATCCTTATTAAATGTGTTCAAAGAGTTCATTTTAAGACATCTACACAATTTAGTTTTGGCAAAACTCCAAAATCCACCAATTTGATAAATGTTTTGTAGATAAAATTGAGATCCAAAATGCAAAAATCTTGAAGATTTTAAAATGTCTTTGGTCCCTTGGTCTCTCTAGCACTATGTATCTGGTTCCATTTTTATCTGGCAGACAAAAATAAGCACATTTTTCTGATTAAATTAAACACATCACCTGTCCCTCAAGGTTCAGGCTTGGGTCCTCTTCTCTTCTTCATCTTCCTACTTGTTGTGTATTTTAGAGAAGTGTAAACTATTTTACTTTCTACAGTAATAACACACAGCTATATTTGTTCCAGGACTTGAAAAAAATGTTAACGGTTATCTTTTTTTAATTGAGTAGAATAGTTATTATAAAGTTTCTGATCATCCCTTCCTCACTAAACATATTATTCCATTTTCAGTATTCAGCGTTGCACTTTCAGTTGAAAACATTCTAGCTAATAACGATAATGCATAAAGAATAAAGACACATTCAAAAAAATGCATCTCACACAATTAAATTATACTTGGACATGTAACGTAATAGATTTAATGCTGAAGAAAGCAACCACATGTCTGTTGGAACTTCATCATAAATCAACAACTTACATTACAAATTATTTTTAAACGCTGTAACTTAAACAATTTAGCTTAGTAAAATAGCCCTATTGGAAACACTTACAAGTCCTAGTGTTATTCCTTTGTTCACAAAAGGTCAAGGACATAGCTTTGTCCTGAACATTGGGGGGCTTGAATAAACCACCTTCGTTTTTGCTCATTGGTTCAATTTTGCAAGATAGCATAAACACCATGTAGTCTACCTATTGACATATTTAAAAATTTAACTAACTAAAAAGAAGGCTAATGTAGTTGTTTATGTGGGAAATGCATTTTGGTTTGCTGTGCGGGAAGTTGTGGTCTGGTGAATAAGGAGATCGGTTCAATAAGGAGATCGGTTCAATTGCCAGATCCCCAGAAGTTGAAGGTGGTGAGTGGTGAAACACTTGCTCTCCATCTTCAACAACCACAGCTGTGGTGCTCTTGTTTCCAGACTGCTCCCATGGCTGCCCTCTGCTCCGGGTGTGAGTTATTAACTGGTCACTTCAATAATACTTTTCGTTCTGAAATGTTAAAACAAGTTTGTTTGTGTTTTTGTTTTTTGTTCTTGTGAAAATATTTTTTGGCTTTGGTTTTTGTTCCCTCAACCAGTTCAGAGCTTTGATTTCTTCTAATGTTTATGTCCTACCCCTCTTCTGAGTTATTTAAAAAGTTTTTAAAAACATTGGTTCAAAACACAAATGGGCCGAATCAGAGCTAGATGACATCACCTACAGAGTCTTTACTCCATCATCATTTAATGTGTTGAAATGTTATTTTGGTAAGACTCTTTCCTATGACAAAAAAATAACTCCAAGTTCTCAGCTTTACTCAAATTAGGAATATAAATACTATCTCTCCCGTCTGTTTATGACAGCTACAGTAATTTTTGTCTACACTTGTTTCATTCACTTGTGTTTCCCTCATTCATTTTTCCCAGAAAACTACACTTCTCATGTCCCTCAAGGTTAGGATTTGGGTGTCCTTCTCACTCTATTTGTTATATTTTCTGGATACATGGCAGCTATTTTATTTACTACACTAACACATAGCTATATTTCTTCTAAACCATCTTCATGTGCTACAAATCTTCTTCGACAATCTCAGCTTTCTTCATATTAAGATTACAAATTCCTTCGTCTGTCCATTCTATTTATGAAATCTATAAAAAAAATTCATCTTAATGAACTTAGACAAGCCCACTGGGTATGTTAGAAAAATAAGGCCACCAAAGTTTTCAACTTCAAGTTGAACAGACGCCTGACATACTCTCATCAATTTATGGCAGTATTTTCATTGTTGGTCCTAAAAAAACAAATATGTGCCAAACACCGGACACAAGGCTGTAGTCACAGCTGAAATATGGTCTCACGGCTTCATTACTTTGTCCAGTTTAATGGTATCACTGCATGTGACAGAGCGGGATAGCAGGTAGCCGCCAAAGAAACTACAAACTTGACTCCTTTTCTAGCTCACATGTCATTGCGCTTGACAAAAGGTCTTTGAGGTGGCCGACATAAACTATCTATGCTCTTTGTAACCTTTGTTTGTGGGATAAATGTGTGAAGGCTGAGGTGCCATAAGACAAGGGATGACAAGCTAGACAGCTGCAGCCTGCAAACTCTAATCTTTAAGCTGCCTGGCTCTCTCAGTCCAATTGTTGCAAGCATGGCCAAGGAATTTCATTTATCATGAAATAGACACCCCTCCAAGAACTGTCCTCCTCTGTACTTCCCTATAAATAACCTCCTTTTTCCTGCAGGAGAAAGCGTCACGTAGCATATCAAAGACTAGCCATTCCAGGTAAAAATAAAGAGACTTGACTATAGCTGGTTGTTGAAGGACTAATTGGCCAGCAAAGATGTCAGTAATCGTGACCTGCATGTTGGCTTGAGAATCTAGGAGTGATGAGACCAAGCGATGAACATGCCATCTGCTATTGTTTAATCATATTTCAGAGGATCATCTGAGGTAATAATTGTATAAACAGAGACGATCTCAGTAATACGTTAATGCTAGGGGTGAAGCGGGACTCCTTGGATCAAAGAGTGCTCAGGAGACAGGATCAGAGGGGGTGAGGGCATTAGACATAAATGTTATCTTTGAGAAGAGACTCACTAAGGCATCTGTGGCTTGCGTTCCTCAACAACTGTTGCCAAGCTAGTTAAGAGACAATGCAGATCAAGCCCAGGTATCCGACAGCTGTTGGCCAACAATAAATGGAAGAACAGAGGCAGCCATGGAAGAAGTTACCGCATACAGCGTTTAGTCACCCCCTTCGCAGTTGTCACTTGGGGTATGTCCATCAAAGTCCAATTTAGGATGGCTATTGAGGGAGATGGACAATGCTGTTTTTTTACCTCCTTGCTTCTTGGGATGCCAGGAAGATGGTGCTGTGCAAACACAGACCATAAATAAGACAATGACACATTGTTCCCTTGAAACCATGAATGTCTGGGCTATGAGAAGGTCAACCGAAGGAGAGCTCTTGTTGGGAAGCCATAAGCAACATGGAAAGAACACAAGAGCATGCCAACTGGCACCGCCGCAAAGTACATTCTCAATCACAATCAGTGTGTTGACATGACATGATATGTCTACAAGAATCCGCCAGAGGAAGTCAGGAAGGTGCCACACAACTCCTTTGTGCAGCGTCAGTCTAATTTAAACTTCTATAGATGTGTGCTAAGCCTGGAGCGCTGACAGATCTTTGTGCTCTCACATTAGATCTTAATGCTCTCTATTCCCAATCTCAATTATAGTGCTTGTCATATATTTGTCTTGAGGAAGCTAACCAAATTGCATAGACAGACAATGAATCCTTCTTGGAAGATATCGGTTTAAAACTGTTCTGAAACAAACTTGTACTGTTTTCTAAACTTTCAGTAAACATATCAGGACTTAAATTTACTTGAAAACATTCATGCTTCCAGCAAATCTTCTTACCATTCTTTAAGATCACTTAAGTTTAAAAGAGTTCAAATAGAATAATGTGGGTTTATCTCCACATTGTTTTTGATTGTTGTATTTTCTTTATAATAACATTGTAAATGTGCTACATTTAGTGACGTTCAAATAGAACATTACATGACTTTTAGCCATTTACTTCTGTATCTGCATATTATTTTAATTTTAGAACAAATATAATGCATGAAACAGTGTTTCAATGTCAGTGACATTACAAAAAATAACAAAACAAACTCGGAAATTTGTGCAACGTATTGAGTACTTTTGAATACTTTTATTCTTGGTTTTGTTTACTCACATAAAAAATATCTGATGAAAAACTTATCCATAAAAAAGCAAAAGATAAGTAACTAGAAACTAAGTAATTTACTTAGTTACTTAAGTTACTTAGTTAAGTAAATAAAACCGGCGTATAAAAAATGTGAGAAGAACTCGATACTCAAACTCTACACAGTAAACCATTTCTGTAAAAATCCCAAACAAATGACCATTTCATTTTACGGAGTTAGTTTGTTTTCATGATTTAAAAAGTTGTATTCATATATTTTGAAACACACATTGCATTCTGGGATAGTCTGCTGATTGAACAGGTGCCAGTACATCCTGAACACCTGCCAGCTATCATTATCTTTTCGTCCAGTGGGTCAACGGAGAAGGTAAAGTTTGTGCTTTAGTGAAATACATGGTTAAATTATATTTTTCTGTCTAGTGTCTGTGCTGAATTAATTATTTTGTCTAATGTCGTTCACGTCTTGAATTAAAGTTAACAGACAATACCTCATGTGGGTAGTTTCCAGCTACTCCTTGGTTCAGAGTTAGAAGCCCACCAATGACAATGTTTTCATTCTTTGGTTTTGTTTTGTTTTTTGGAACATTGTACAATATATACAATATGCCCTTTTTAAAATAAATAAAAAAGAGGGAAAAGTTATCAGTAATTTTCTGTCTGGATTTTCTTGTTTTTATTTCAACATAATTAATTTTTATTATGTAGAACTCTGAGAGTTTTTATTTTAAACATATGTATGCATTCATTTAAACCTGGTTAAAATGGTCATGTATAATTATATAAGAAATGCTCTGATATCTTAAGACACATTAAGGGAAAATGTTTCTTTCAAGCAGTGACACCATTGACAATAGTATTTCAGCCAGAATTCCAGCATTTGAAATCATGAAGTCAGACTTGTTTTGTTGTCCAGGCTGCCAGTTCCCACAGAAGTGCACGCTCTGATCAGGAATCTGATCAGCCAATGCTACTCAACCTGAAAAGCTTTATTTAGATTTGAGCACATATATTGTACCGAATTGAGAAACAAAACAATGATACATCTGAAAAATTGAAAATCGAGTTGAAAAGGGAGAAATTGAAGGGTGCCCTGGAAATTGTTAATTTTCACGGTGCTGCAATTACTGTAGGCATGGACATGTCAGATATTCTATACAGTTGAATGAAGTTGAGAATATTCATTCTTAGTATGCACTTATAAGTTGCTAACTATATTACTCAAGCCAAAACCATAACAGGACTATTTTCATTCTTCCCTTATACTGTTATACAACCATCCCTTATGAGCATCGCCTATCCCAGGAGGACTTGAAAGGATTTCATCATGTAACAGCAATAAACTAAATGCAATCTAACCCAGACACAATGAAGACATTTGGTAAATGTAATATTTTCTGACGAGGAGGCTTCGGCCTTCGTGTTTAATCCACAAAGAAGCCTACCCCCTCTCTCCTCAGACAATCTCATCCTTTTCATTCAATCAAAAGATAAGCACACAAGAACATGCTCAATTCATCAAATCTGTACACAAGAACCAGTTCAATAATATTAGGTCCTTCTAGCCCATGATGAGATGATTTCTGAAACAAGCCGAATGCTTATATTAAGTCAAGAACAACAAATCATCCCTGAGCCTACGCCTCGTGTCAGCTGCCAGACATACAGAAGGCAAGATAGGTGCACAATGGGTCATAGAGACCTAAGTGTGGCAACATACTTTAAGACACTTTTAATCTTCACTTGTAATCTTTAGAAATGATTTTCTTCTCAGTGTTGATCTTGTTAAACAAGAAATGTCCTCATCCATAAGAAACAGGTCATTGGAACATCTGTAAATGGCTATAAAACAGCATCTGTTTAGAATGCATAATGGCTCGCATTTAAATGTCCAGATGTCCCATTTTACCCATATTAATAAACTGATTGTGGTGGAGGAATGAAAGAAAACTGCTCTCATCAGCAAGGCAGAGTGGGAGCACAGCAGGGACTATTTCGGTCTAGCTTTTGGCCAACTTGAAAAATGTCCTCAAATAAAATCCTGTAGTGCATTTAAACTTAATGATTGATCATTCTTATTCAGTATTTGAAATCTACTTGAATTCTCTGAGAGATCCAAGTTATTTAGGGCTGTAACTAAAGATTATTCACATTGCATATTAGTCAGTGATTATCTGTTCGATTAGTCGACTAATCAAATTAATGGGTAAGTGTTAAAGGTCTTGAACAGTGAATGAAATCTATTTATATTGTATTTTTCACCATTTCCAACCGCTTTATTATTGTACATTATTTTGTGCTTGGACCTGAAATTTGCTTAAATATTTAAAAAATATATTTTTAAAAATTTTCTTTGCTTTAGGATTTTTTTTCTTCACCTCATACAGAATTTAATTGATGGTTTAACATATTTAAAATATTGTAATTAGTAGACAATATTTTTTTTGTAAGAAGATTGAATTTGACTCTTAAATTTGACTGAAAGATTGAATTTGACTTTAAAATATTAAAGTTTTTGCACCTGCGATCACAGAAGCTAGTTCTCATGACTTGTTCAGGCAAGCGCCCCAGACATGCTATAGAAAAGCCTTCAAATATAGTGAAGCACTCCACTTTCTGTTGTATGTTGCTGTACTTTACTTTTACTTTACAATTTGGTCTCCACATCTCTTAAGCACCTTGGACTTCTATAGTTATAGTTCTATTACTTTATATTTTTCTACCTTTATTTCCAGAATATTACTACATTCCATTTACTTGAGCAATTTACTTATATAACCTGTGTTACTGGACAACGTTATTGAGTCTTTTTTGTACCAACACTGAGAGTACTCTGCACCACAACAGATTCTTTGTGTGTGTGTTGCACACTTGTCAATAAAAATCTTTTTTATTCTGATTCCGAATTATCTTTGGGGATATTTGTTGATATTGATATAAGAATGGCAGCCATTTACTCAAATCAATATAATGTAGATCATTGTCGACAAAGTCCCTTGCCAACAATAATCGACAAAGCAGAATAATTGTTGCAGCCCTGAAGCTACTCTTTCTTTATTTACTGCTTCTGAGTGTTAATAAACTAGAACCTTTTTTTCATTTTTAAATAGTGTGATATGTTTTAATGTGTTTTCTTGACTACTCAAAGAGGACTTTGAGTGGAACAGCATGATTTATTGATGTGCATGAATAAACAGA
The DNA here is from genome assembly GCA_900490495.1 of Danionella dracula. Lineage (NCBI taxonomy): Eukaryota > Metazoa > Chordata > Actinopteri > Cypriniformes > Danionidae > Danionella > Danionella dracula. The sequence continues at coordinate 3,015,442 of UELW01000067.1, read as the reverse complement.
GCCTCAAGGATCAACATCTTGACATTTGTCTTAAAACATTTGTTTAATGATCCTGAGCTGTTGCACTCAAATGAGGAGGGTTTGGGGTTTTCAGAAGGGTTAGCACTTGATATTTTCTGCTCTAGAGCTTGAGCAACTCCCATAGCAAGTCATTTGAGTGGGCCACAGCACCGCCCACTTTTCAATCAGATAATGTTAATGCATCTCAATGAAGAATGTGCATGCTGACTGATCCAGAAGTGTAATTGTAGTACAACTGCCTCGGATTATTAATGACATAAGGAAGGGGGAACAGGGGATACAGGGGGTTCTTTGAGGTAGAGGGGGTAAGAACAGGGGGTACATCACTCGTTTTGCAGAGCTAAACCATTTGAGGTGATTTAAAGACAATGATTTAATGAATAAATGATTTAAAAGGGCTATGATATGGCACCTTTTAATGAAAATAAATAAAAATAAAAATTGAAATATATATATATTTTTTTGCTCTACCTTCAGCTCAGAATGTGCTTTGAAATACAGAATGAATTTTGTTAGACATATCCCATGGCTTTATGAGAAAAATGCAGTCCTGTGTTTTCTAACTGTCTAAATGTATTGCAGGCAAAAATAAAACATTTAAATAGTACTTTTACTTACATTTCTGCAGGTCAATGTTACACAGGTGATTCATTTTAGATAACACAAGTTAAATTTTGCAAATTCATTCATTCATCTTCATGTCGGCTTTATTCCCTTTCGGGGTCGCCACAGCGGAATGAACCGCCAACTCACTGGCATATGTTTTACGCAGCGGATGCCCTTCCCTGCCGCAACCCATCGCTGGGAAACATTCACACACACATTCACACTATGGGCAATCGTTCTTATTCAATTCACTTATTCCGCATGTCTTTGGACTTGTGGGGAAACCGGAGCACCCGGAGAAAACCCACGCGATCACGGGGAGAACATGCAAACTCCACACAGAAATGCCACCTGCCCCAGCCGAGCCTAGAACCAGCGACCTTCTTGCTGTGAGACGACCGTGCTACCCACTGCGCCACCGTGACAATTTTGCAAATTGTAAAGCTTTAAAACTTCAGTTGTGTATTATCTACTTTAATATTCATTTTAATTTTGCAGCAAACTTTGCAAATACATTATTAGAAAATGCTAGCTTTAGTATTGAAATACATTTGCATTTTACATATTCCATTGCCACAATGAAAATACCTTTTCCATTTCACAATGAATTTTGCTACTCATATACTGGAAAGCCAGCAGATGAGTAATCCAGTAAAGGTTGCCTTTAATGATGAATATAATAATGATAATAAACACAGACAATGACGTAAGAGAATACAGAAGAATATTAGCAAGAGTCCATCAGAAAACACAAGAGCAGCAACATCTATGTACTACAACTATTGGTGCTGAGTGATGGGAAGTGTAGTCTTTTTGAAGGGAATTCAATATGGCTACAATTGGAAAATTACTAGATGAGGATGAAGCTACTGGATTTCTGGCAGTTGTAGTAGGGGTGGAAAGATGGCGCAGGGGTGCAGTTGGTCGTCCTGCAACCAGAAGGTTGGCAGTTCAATCCCCGCTAGTGTCACGGATCACAGAAGGCAGAGGCAAAGGGTGTGATTCACACAGTGTTTATTCAACACATTAGTCTTCGTACCGACGTACGAGCGACAGTTCAAAGTAGAGAGTCTAAGTGGTAGTAGCGTTACTTCCCTCGAGCAGAGCAAGCCGGTGACAGGGGTTAGTCTCTGGGTGCAACGAGGAGCAGAAGCTCCTGGCAGAAGATCGGGATGAGAAGACGGAGTGAGATACGATCCAGTGAAGATGATACCTGACGGTGAGTGAACGGCGTGGGTGAGTCTTTATAGGGTGGTGTTGATGACTGGAACAGATGACGGTGATGAGTGCCCAGGTGTGTCTGGTTAGTACTCGGGGGATTGAGTGCGTTGTGTATTGGCTGGAGACTGTGACTGGTGATCGGGGCTGATGGAACGTGCAGGAGGTGTGACAGCTAGGGTCATTCTGCCATTGTGGCCCTGGGCAAGCCACTTCGCCCACATTGGCCTTTATGGATGTGTGTGACTGGTGGGGTGTGTTTGGTGGTGGGCAGGATTGGCAGCCACATCCTGTCAGAGTGCTTCAGGGCAGCTGGGGGCTACCAATATAGCTTATCACCACCAGTGTGTGAAAGTAACGCGAAATAATAATGCACTAAACATTGTAAAAATGTTATATAAATTGAAGATATTGTTATTCATTGTTATTAGTACAATCTGGAGAATACGTGGAGAATCGTCAAGTAAAAACAGTGATCAGACAAGCAAGTGAGTGGAAGTGACATATATGGGGATTCTGACTATTCAAAACTATAATGCCTAAGTACTGACTATACCAGTATATGTTTGAATGTGTCTTTCTGTTGCAGGATATTTGAACGATGGCCCTTGATAAGCATCTTCAGCAGAGTCGAGTGAGAGAGTTGAATAAAAAAGCCTCATTGAGCATGTCTAGTGATTGCCTGACACTTGTAGTAATCCAAGTCTTGTGACATGATGTAATAACCCTTTGCACTGGCTGAAGACAGACACATAGCACCCTTGATCCTGCCCCACTGGTAAACAAAGGTTCCTATTTGTTTCCACAGCTGAATCCAGTTGTCAAATCTAACATACTACAATTTTACACTCAGTTCCATTGTTTTCACAGTATGCTGCAAACAAAATACTTCCCATGTTTAAAAACTCTTTTGACTCTTTTTAAAATTCTTTTCCAGATTTCAGATCCATATTGTAGAAATAACTCTAGTATAAAGGTGCTAACAGTATTACACTAATTTAATAACTCAACATAAAACTGCAACCATCCTCAGCTTGAACGGAGGTCAAGTTTTGCACCTGTTTTGGGGGTTGAATTCAAAGCTTTGCTGTGAAAACAAAGATCAGCTTAGAGATGTGCGAGCTGGCCACAGGCTTGGCACTCAATCTGAGCGGCCACTAATAACAGAGCAGTGCCTACAACTGCCCAGAATCGTCTTGGAGCTTTTATGAGCCAACAATCACTCATTACTCATGTCTGAAACAGCTGCAGTTGGTAATCTACAAAACTGAGATGTCCTCTTTAGGAACTGCAGAAGAAAACTGTGGGAAATCAAGAACATTTTGCAGATGCTTGAAATAAAACACGTGAAGGCTCAAACGGGGTTTTTAAGAAAATGTACATACTAAATATTTTTTAATAATTATTAATCACCCCTCTGTACTGCATATTGTTATCGTTGTATTTGTGTTCCTCTAGTATAGAAATATTGTCAACTATATTGTTTTCAACCTTTTTCTAATATGCTTACTGTCTACTAATTTCATTACATTGTAATATGTAAATTCCCTTGTGTGTTTCTATTATTTTGTGCAATAAAAAAACTCTACTATAACCAGCATGTGTTATGTTTTTCCCTATGAACTACACACGTAATAACTCTAGGAATCTCTTGATTGGTTGCCCAAATATGTGCTAATATGTGAATCTTTGCAGACATCAAATGTTTTTCGACACCCATATAGTTCTCTTAACAATTTCTTGGTTTTATTTCTACTTGGAACATAACAATGTTGTATTTCTTTGTGATTTAAAATGATACTAAATAGATCAGAAGATATTTACAGTTGAGAATGCTAAAATAAAATGATAAGTAAACATTTGAAAAAAAAAAAAGATTATAAAATAAATGAAATAATCTAATGGAGGGTCCAAACTAAACGCACTCAGTGTTAAGCTCTACGTGTTGTTGTGGAGGGATTTAAAGATCTAGACTTTTCCCTGTCATCTGCATAGATTGAAGTATTTTACCCTATCAGAGTCTCCTTGAGAACTAAATCTACTTACAGACTTTTCTCTTTCCTTGTCCTTTTCTTTCATTCAAATTGACAATCCGTACAATCTAATCCATCTTCAAGTATTATCATTGCCATAGGCTTTGCCCTTGCTAATATCAAAACTGATTTAGTATTTGGGGCATGATGACGATAATGCCAAACAGAGAGAGGGGGATAACATCCCAAGAAACATTTGGTTAGATATTAATCAAGAAAAGAATGAAAATGATAGCAATATCACAACTGGATAGGTGTATTCATCTATGCCTTGATGGTATTACCAGGGGTTGTGTCTTCAGATTAGACCTACTCAAGCATTTGATTGGTTTGCAGGCCTGGTAAATCCTTTAGGTGCATGTTTGTCTCAGATCCTTGTTTTCATCTGGAAGGTGGTTTTATGAAATATTAATACAGAGACGAAAGAGAGTTTCTTAATCTTTGATCCTCCTCAATGAGCTTGGTACCGTAAATCTTTTTCAAATCTGTCACATGGGATTTCTAAGTCATATTTTTAATTGAGAAAAACAACATAAAATTTCTCCAAACGATTTCAGAAAGAGTAAAAAGATTCCATTTGACAAAGACAAAAAGTGTAAATGTATTAAAGCTGATGTAGTGTAACTCTTTTGTGACTTAGATAATTTGTGATAAACAAATTACATTTGATGAATTAATTTTATAACGTGATCTACTGAATATTTGTTCTTATAGGTTCCCACTTTCAATACAGACATGTCTGAATTCAACATTAAATGAAAATCTCCATCTTTTTTTATCATTTCTATTTAAGAAAAATCCACATTGGAAATGGATAGACATACATATTTTTATTCACTTCAAAAACACTTGTTTTATTTGTACTTGTCTTTAAATTGCATATTGAATAAACTATTTTGCTTCTTTTCTTTATGATTTAAGAAACTTGTTAACAATATCAAGGTTCACAGCATATAAGCTGTAAAACACAAATACTTTTCAGGATTTCATTTGTTTATGACACAGTGAGCATATAGCTCTAATTTATGTTTTTTCAGTACAATATCTAGGGCACCAGAAAACAATACATGTTTGTGGAACTAGCTGATAAAATGATCTGTGATTCATTCTTCCTCTTTCAAGTAGATGAAAGCGTTGAAGAGTCTGCTTCAGCCTGTGGCAGTCCTCAGCGTGGACAGCAGATGGAGGCAGACTTCAGAGAACCAATAAAAGATCAACATCAAGCTCATTTCCCTCTTTCCTGTGATTAAATTTCTTTGGTGTAGTCTCACACGTTAAATGCTAATAAATAAATAATATCTCATTTAAAATTTTTAAAGTTTTCTCTTGTATGTGACGTGGATCATCTCAGTCAAGAACCTCAGCATTAATCATTATTACCTTCACACACTTTGCTTGGAAGAAAAGTACCTAACTTGTGGATGGTAGCGAAGTTTGTCATGTGTGGTTTATTTTTTGCTTTACTTTTTTACAAGGCCAGTTGAATACTTTATTGTGAGAAAATCAGCTTTGAAATCGTGAATTAAAGACGCTGTATAATCGTTTCCAGTTTGAACCAGTTTCCCAGAACTTTAGCTCCAGTTATCACCCAATCAAGCTCCTTTGAGGTATTATAGATAGGCTAACTTTTACCATTGGCTGTAACTACATGAGATTGTGAAAACTGCTGGTCAACAGATCCAGCTACCTTATGATAGGTTGTCCAACTTGTCCATTATAATAAACTAAATTTTTATTTCAAACTATGCTCGATTCACAGTGTTTTCAACTTGTAAAGATAATTCTAACTACAGGTACGACGGTTTTTCCAGAAATCCACGTCTCGTCGCTACACTGAAATCAACTATGGTGATTCTTTTCTGTTAAATCTTCAAGCTGAATTTAATTATTTAGCATTAACGTTTTAGTGAAAATGTATATACTGCATTGTGAAAAAACTAAACTGCAAAATACTGTAAAATATTTACAAACAAAGCAAATGCATATGTTAGTGTCAAAGTGTAAGAGTCTTCATTATATTGTATGCTTGAAATGGTGATGTGATCTTCTAAGGAAGAACTGGTGGAGCTAAACTGGCATTTCGTTGATTTCAATTCTACAGGGACTCTGAGGAACTGTTGTTAGTGTGACGTGAAATTGAGGAATGAAAGAGTCAGCTAGGTCAGCTGGGATTCAGAGCTCTTCTCACAGTAGGTGCAATAATCAAATCTGAATCGTTTGTGTAGAGCTTTGAGTAGAGCTTTGAGATGAGAGCGTAGCTTCTGAAAGAACACTGTCACAGGGTCTATTCACACTTTTATTCACACATATTTTTCTTAATGCACTGGTAGAAAGGTTTCGAATTGTTTCCTTCTGTCTGTGAGCAGTGTGTATGGGTTTGGTTCGTGCACAGACCAGAGGATCGGCTGATGCTGGAGGTGATCCTGGATCACCCCTGTCTCACCCCAGAGGATCGGCTGATGCTGGAGATGATCCTGGATCACCCCTGTCTCAGACCAGAGGATCGGCTGATGCTGGAGATGATCCTGGATCACCCATGTCTCAGACAAGAGTATCGGCTGATGCTGGAGAGGATCCTGGAGCATCCCTGACTCAGACCAGAGGATCGGCTGATGCTGGAGATGATCCTGGAGCACCCCTGTCTCAGACCAGAGGATCGGCTGATGCTGGAGATGATCCTGGAGCACCCCTATCTCAGACCAGAGGATCAGCTGATGCTGGAGGTGATCCTGGATCACCCCTGTCTCACCCCAGAGGATCGGCTGATGCTGGAGATGATCCTGGATCACCCCTGTCTCAGACCAGAGGATCGGCTGATGCTGGAGATGATCCTGGATCACCCATGTCTCAGACAAGAGTATCGGCTGATGCTGGAGAGGATCCTGGAGCATCCCTGACTCAGACCAGAGGATCGGCTGATGCTGGAGATGATCCTGGAGCACCCCTGTCTCAGACCAGAGGATCGGCTGATGCTGGAGATGATCCTGGAGCACCCCTATCTCAGACCAGAGGATCAGCTGATGCTGGAGATGATCCTGGAGCACCCCTGTCTCAGACCAGAGGATCGGCTGATGCTGGAGATGATCCTGGAGCACCCCTGTCTCAGACCAGAGGATCGGCTAATGCTGGAGATGATCCTGGAGCACCCCTGTCTCAGACCAGAGGATCGGCTGATGCTGGAGATGATCCTGGAGCACCCTGTCTCAGACCAGAGGATCAGAGGATGGTCACTTGGATCCGGAACCATGAGCAGCACGGTGGCTCGGTGGCTAGCACCGTGGCTTCTCAGGGGCAAGGTTCCTGGAGGAGACTCTCTGAGTGGAGTTTGCATATTCTCCCCGTGTCTGCATGGGTTTCCTCCAGGTGCTCCGGTTTTCCCACCATCCCAAAATCATGCATCAATTGGAATGATAAAAAAAAAAAGTAAAATTAAATTAAATTTAAAAATAAACTGAAATCAATGGACAGACAGTTCTAATTATAAAGTTGCAATTAGAAATAATAATTATTATTTTTCATTAGTCCTTGTACCGTCGAGTGGCCACGCGATGGCGACATGCAACCGAACACCGAAGTCTCTTCCTCGCGGAGGGAGTTTAGGACCCGGGGCTGTGTTTCATTCCGGTGAGTCGACGATCTTCGGGTGCAGGCGAGCTTGTTGGACGCTTAGGACGCTTTAACTGAGCATGTGGTCTGGAATAGTCGTTTTTACTCTTGCTGCAGTCGGTACCGCATCCGTTTGAGGCCGAGAAGCAGCATTCCGACGAGCGTGTGGTAGTGTTACATGAGGACAACAGGTCAAGAGCGATGAAAAAAGAGGGAATTGAGGGCACTGAAAGGTTCCTGAGTCCGGGCAAAGGCCGAGGACTCAAAGCCACCAAGCAGTTCAAAGTTGGAGATCTGGTGTTCGCCTGTCCCTCGTACGCTTACGTGCTGACCGTGAACGAGCGAGGGGGTCGCTGCGAGAGCTGCTTCACCAGGTCAGACTCCGCTCCTTATAAGTCCAACCTCTGACACTTCTGAGCCTTGTGCGCGAGACTACAATTCCCGGTTCTGTCAGGGATATGTTGCTTGTGTTGTACTGTATGCACACATCCCTTTGATAGCGTATATTGACAAGAGTAAGATTCCGGGATATACTTTAGATATGAATTAAATAACCAGTTGCTTGTTTACTCGCATGCTAATCGTATGCATCCTTAATGATGGGTGGCTCTGCTATCCGTTCTTTGTGTTTCACTACTCACTTGCCTCGACTTTAATCACAAGTTACATTATTGCGTGATGATTTCTTGGCTTGTAAACCAAGAACCTCTCCTGTGGATTTGATCTCAATGGAAATTGGAAACTGTTATGTAATTGTATCAGATGTCAGTAGACTGTACCTGCTTGTCTTTCATTGCGACTTTAAAGGATATGTCCTCTAAAAATGTGTTATACTTTTTAAATTCTTCATCAGAACGTAGACAGTGATGTCATTTATATATATATATATATATATATATATATATATATATTAATACAATTTAAAATTAACTTTTCAGACACTACTTTGTTTTCGTATTGGTTCTAATTAAAAACATCACTCAAGTCATATTTCTGTTAATTCATGCTGTTTGTGTAATCCTATTTTCTTTTTCTGGGAGCTCAAAATGGCTTGATTACTGTAGCCACACGAATTGACCATAGCACCACCCAATTACCAATCAAATGAACCACTAATGCATGGTAATGAAGAAAAAAAAGTGCTGACTGACCCGGTAGTTTAACAACAGTAGAACTGTGTTGATGAACAATAAAAGATTATTTTTGAATAGCCTGGGCCAAAAGTGAGGGAGGATTTTCTGTGTGTCAACAAGCCAAATCCAGTAGGTGCGTGTAGCGGAAGCGCTGCAGTGGGAGGACCATGGATACACTGCTCATTTGGTGGTAAAAGTTTGCCCACTCTAATCCCTTTATTCTGCTCGCCATGTCTCCTGTCCACCATTAGCCGGTGTGTGATAAGTGTCGGAATGGGATGCTGCACACTGGTAATGGATTTCTAAGCAGTGCCCTCAAGATGTAATGCACTTTGAGTGTCTAGAAAATAGCTATATAAATTATATAAACTATACGAATTATATAAACTATATGAATTATAACACTGAGTAAAAAAAAAAGTAAACATAAATTCTCAAAGGGTGGCTGTAATTATGTGGTGATCTTCCAGTGCTGTCAGAGGAGAAAATTTCCAAACTGGGGAGCCAATTCTGGGATTCTCCTGATCAACAATATGAACACTGCAGTTCATCGCCTGACCACTTGAGGCTGACTACAGGAATGAGCAGACTTTCATTGACGGCGATGTTAAAAACCCACAACTATTCAGTTAAAACCATGTTAAACCCCAGCCCCCTCTGTTAGGGTTTTCAATACATATTGTGTCAGTTGACCATCATGACAACTCTGATGGGGTGACAATTTTATTAACCATTTTCAGGTTAAATTAAGATTGATATTTTTGCATAATTAAGGGCACCACTACTGAAGTGAGCGCTATTCACCAGGGCTAAGATTATGTTGACCTCATTTCCCGTCCATTAGATTGCATAATTTTTCTAATTTTTGACTCTAAAACCAATCGCATCATGAGACCAGGACTGTTCGCATCATGAGACAGTTGGTCTGAAGATGAGCTCTTTTTATGATATGCCCATACCTCCTGCAGGTGCAATTTCTTAACTACCTGGCTGCTCGGAAGGTATTTGAATCGATAATCTGGAATTGATAATTACACTGGACCACACCCACAATTTATTACAGGAACCTTACTCTATTTTTTTTTTATTTGCAATGATAATGTTTTTCTTATAAAATAACTTGTGTGCTTTGTTTTCAGGAGAGAAGGTCTGTCAAAGTGTGGAAAATGTAAAGAAGCATACTACTGCAATGTAGAATGTCAGGTAAGTCTTGGTGTGCTGTCTTTTGGGGTATACCTACAATTCATGTCGATTTGATTCGGGGGAGGAATTGCCACTGGAGAAAACTATTTCCTTCCAAAAGGGTCCCTGGCTGGGGGTCAAACCAACAGCTGTGTTACTGAGGGTCAGCCGCGCTTATCTGTCCCTGCACAATTTCGATCTATGTGTCCATGGAGCCTTAAATAATGTTGAAATAAGAAATTAAAAACATGTTAAAATGTCTTAGATGGGATGAGTTTTGAGGGTGCAAAAAAAAACCCAGTAGATTCTGTGTTTTTTTTTTTTGCGTCCATCACTGAGGGAGGAAGAAAAGGAATGAGTTATGTGATTTTTACTTTTTTTTTTAAAGATTCTTTTAAATTCTGCTGCTACCCTGTAAATTCCTAGTAATATTATAATATAAATTTTTCTGACTTACCACACATCTGTCTTAAATCTGAGTGCTCTTAAAAAGCTCTTAACGTCTTCAAAGCTTTCAGATTATTACTATTGCATCAGTTTAATTGAAACACTGGTATGCTTTTTTTGAATAGTCAGAACCATGTTCTTTTACATTTTTATCTGTAATCAACGATCAGGCTTTTTTCCCTTCTTTTTTAGCACTTACTCTAATTGCTCTAGATGTGAAGATGCTCCCACTGGGGCAACGCTCGCTGAAGCACTTTTCTGTTTGAACCAGTGCAGTACAATGTCAGAATGAACCCATATTACCTGGAAACGCACCTGATCTCTTTATTTAGCTGCTCACAACCTACATTTCTTGTTCTATTTCGGACATGTCCAATGTGAACAGTTTGTTGGTCTATTTAGCTACATAATTTCCGTCTGTTTATGGATAGACGGTTATTTCAAGACTATTTAAGATTCTTTCATTTTTTTGCATTCTTTATCATAGAAGCAAGTCCATATGTAATTTGTCTGGGAGTTCGATATTTTCATGTTCAAGTGATTTCGAAAGGTATGGTTTGGTCTCCAGCAGCAGGTTAGAAAATGCTCAATGTCAAAAACACTTTAGTTGATATTTAATATAGATTTATTATCACTTGTTTGTCAGACTACTCGCAAATGATTTGTGCAGCGAGTCTCTGTGTTCATACCCCCCACTACTTGATGCTTCTCGAGGAGATTAGTAGTTAGCCCCAAGTCTGTTGTGATTGGAGGATGCATGTAGCATGGATAGGAAGAAGCCAATCAAACACAATCCGAGAGTGACATGGTGGTGTTTTTCTAGTTTCACAACTTTTACTTCAGTTTCCAGTTGTTAACTTAAGTCTTTTAATAGATCAGTGACTCAAAATCAAAAGAGCAACTCACTTGAGTGACAGCAGATGAGAAACTTAACTATAAAGGGATACAAGTTTTTTTGTCTGTGGAGAAATTTTTATACGTCACAACTTTAAAGAAACAGATTTATTTGGATAGTGATTCAACTAGGCATTTCCGAGTCAACTTTTCTTCCCCCAGCACGACTTAAACTTATGTTTTAAAAGTAATGTTACACACCACATGTAAGAATTTTTACTAGTGACTCTTTAAAATGATTTTAGGAAGTTGAGTTTTTAGCAGTAGACAGACTTTAAAGTATGGTTGGCGTACACATTATCCTGGCAAGATGTTTTATGGAAATGTGCATTATATATTCTCTTGCTTATTAGGATGCTTTAAATGTTTATGATACCTTCTCCGGGATTCTCTGTAGTGTTAACAGACTGAACAGTGACTCTGCAATTGATCCAAAAGCTGACCAGAATCCTGCAGAGAAAATAAATGTAATCAATTATCCATTGCGTCTTACCACACGTTTCTTCTGTCTTATCTCAAGTGTTTGTGTGTGTACTGGTTGTGGCAGTAGAATCAGCAATATAATCAGATTCGTATCAGTCTATCCATTCTTTTACAGCAAAGTGTTGTTCCGCAAAAATTCCTAATCATTACAATTGTTGTTAGATTTATTGCATTTAGAGACAGTTGGAGTAGATCGTGTAACTTGATTTTCAGACTCCATATTAAGTTTTCTTTTTTTATAGAACTTTTCACAAAAAGTTATTTTAAGGACACAAAGTTAGAGGAGCATTTAATTGAATTAAAGCCTTTTCCAGATAATACACAATTTGAACTTTTGTTACGCTTTGTTTCTGTAGGCCTCTTTTCCTCTGATAACAAACGTAGAGACATGTATTTCAAGCAAACTTTGTGGAGCAAGACCATAGCAAAATATTTGGATGCAGTTGGTTGATGTTCTCCTGGGCCGAAAGGCATTCTGGCTTTCCTGTTGCTATGACAATCCATTTCGAACACATTAGGGATTGGTTTCTGTTTGATTGCCAGAAGAAAAGATTTAGTTTATTTGGTGCCCGGTAGCCTGTGAGTCTAATTCAGAGCCTTATCTCTCAGGAATTCTCACATCCGTCTTGAGGCTCTTTTCAATTTGAGAACATGAGTCATCAAACCGAGGCGAGCAGATATATGATTGGGTATGTTCGAAACATCTCGTAACAAAAGGCTGAGCATTGACCCATCATCCTCAAGTGTGATGTTGGCACATCTGGGTCTGTAGGATCTGTCAAAATAAAATGTGTGTTCGTGTGTGTGTGTGTAAAACTAACGTTTGTGGGTTTCATCTGATTAGAGAGGAGACTGGCCCATGCACAAGCTGGAGTGTTCAGCCATGTGTGCGTATGGAGAAGACTGGTGTCCATCAGAGACCGTGCGATTGGTCGCCCGAATTATTCTGAAACAGGTGAGAATAGTTTGATTGTGACTGTAATACGGGTGTTTCTGCTTTATTTATAACATGTTTCTCCCATTTTGTGTAAGAATTATAAATAAATGAGCAACACAAACAACAGTTCTACCCTCAAGAAGCCAATTCTCATGAATTTTTCAAACCAAATATATACTTGTCTTTATTGAGGGTTTAGATTTTTAATTCACTGTTCAATACAATTATATTATTATGCAGAGTTTGCAAAGAAGGTACCATTCATTCTGCACCTGTTGCATATCTCGGATGGTTAACCTTCACAGGTGTGAAAACAGAAGATTGGCTTTCTGTTTTGGGCCCACTGATGTACAGCTACACTCAACTACATTTAAAAAAAATTCTTTGCAAATAACCGATTTATTGTATATTCATACAGAGCTTTTTAGTGCATATAAGGGGTTGCCATGTGTTCCATGGATTTTTTTTTTCCTGAATTTGTCAGACCCGGCAGCTTTATCTATGACTCACTTGTGGCACATGGCGCTTTGTGTCACACAGCAAGCACATTAGCCAGTTGGCCGGAAAACTGTTACATCTTGCCTAACATAGAAACTAGGGCTTGTTTTGCATGATTGATTATTAGCAAGTTCTGAATAAATATTTTTGCTTTTTTCAGAAACAGCAGACTGAAAGAACTCCATCAGAACGAGTGTTGACTCTTAGAGAGTTAGAAGCACGTAAGTAGCTCTATGTTCCTTTTGTAGCTTTGCTTTAGAAGGGGCTGAAGTTTACGGCTCTTAACTGTTTACACCTGCTTGATCTACAGCTGTCTCTGATATGTTATCCCTGGGGTAGGACTGTAGGCTTGGAAGATGACTCTAAAAATGAATTATGCACTACTACTACTTCTAATAGTGTTTTTTATTCTTTTTTTGTTGATGTAAAGATGAGCAGATTTTTTTTTTTGGGAATGCTGGGTGGGAGTCTAGGCATACGTTAAGCCTTAGTTCTTTAGTCCTTAGTTTCAGAAATCAGCCAATAACAAAAGTCCATTCTCTGTCCATGTTTTGTAATACAACTTTATTAAAATCAAATACAAATAAAAACACTAAATTTGAATTGTTGAGAGATTTTTTGCTCTGCATAGAAAGCATAACATATGTATAGTTACATTTTTACATTTGGTTCATTCTCAATTCGCTTGCATTGTCAAGTCAGAGTAAACAACCTATACTTCCATTTACATAAAGCCTCCAGAAGGTGATCATTTTTGTAAGTATTGTAACCATTTCTGGTGTGTTTTTTTTTTAATTAGATCTGGACAAGATGGATGCTGAGAAAAATGAGATGAACGATGCAGACATAGTTGCACTACACCACTTTTACTCCAGACATCTTGATTTTCCTGATAATGCAGCGCTTACAGAACTTATCGCTCAGGTACAGTCAAAGAAGCCTTTCATTTGTGTATGGTTCAGATGTCATTAAGATACGCACGCAATAATTGCAAATTACCATTTTTATGTTGAATAAATCCATGGTAGTGCCCAAGAAAAGTAGACTATAGCATATTGCCATTTTTTTCCAATAAACAAATATATTAAAATTGTTATGTGCATATATATTATGTAACGTTTATTTATTTAAAAACCTTTAAATATAATACTGATATTCATAGTCCTGCACCAAGCCAGAAATGTTCAGACCTATGTTTTACATTTGTAAATGCATGCTAATCATGAACAGCATTGTTTAAACTATTGTTTAAACTGTCTTCATATGAATGAAACCTTCTCGTTTTATAATTGGTATCTACTTTATTTTATTTTTGAGTTTACCTGGTAAACTAGGTGCTGAACTGTAATACGCTGCCTTCTCTTCTGAACCACAGGTGAACTGTAATGGCTTCACCATTGAAGATGAAGAGCTGTCTCATTTGGGATCTGCTCTATTTCCAGAGTAAGCCTCATACATTAACTATGTGAATCACTCCTGAGGAGCATGTGGAATGAAGGTTGTAATATGATTGTGTCTTGTTACTTCTTCCAGTGTTGCTCTCATGAACCACAGCTGTAGTCCAAATGTTATTGTGACTTATAAGGGAACAGTAGCCGAGGTACGAGCTGTGCAGGAGATCAACTCGGGAGAAGAGGTGAGAAGGACCGGAGGATAAAATCCCATAAACGTTACCCTCAATTTAACACTGAAAAGGGTAGATCAACTATGTTTGCTTGTAAACGAAATGTTAATTGTTTTGATTTTTATAAATCAACTAAGGATATGGTCCCAAAAATTAACAGTTTAAATCTAAAAATGGTGTGTTCAGGGCTAAAGGATAAAGGTAAAAAAGGTGGGTATTTTTAGAGTAAAATTGTTTGCCCTCAAGCAAAGCCTTCTGTGAAATTGTCTGTTTCAGAGACATATTTTTAAACTATATTGCTCTTTACACATTAAAGAGTCTACAGGTCAAGCAATGAATGTAACTGTCTATATAATTATTCATTTACTTTTATATTACAATAATAAAGTAATTGCAGTATAAACTATTGAGGTTGTAATCAGGAAAGAAAAAAAGCTGTTTTAGCTTCTTTTGAAACTTTGACAAGAATATTGGATGTGTAATGAAATGACTTGGTTTTGCACTAAAAAGGTTCATGGCCATAGTGCGCTCTTTCTCTCGTCCTCTGCAGCTCACCTGTAGGTTCTAGTCATGGTCTGGATCAGTTCTCGTACCGCTGTCTAATTTCCTCATCTCGGTAATGATCATTATGGATAAAGTACCGTCTTTGAAGAACTGATCTGAGTAGTTTGCAGTGAACATGTGCTGACACAATCAAATAAGCACTCTCGTGTCAGGGTTTGCTTTACACCCTCACAACAATCTGTTTTGCATGATGAATAAATTCATTTTATTTTTAAGTTCAAACGAAAACCGATGTTTCATTCAAGCAATTAGATGAAAATCGAGATAATCAATAAGATCAGTTTCACACCGGCCTTAAATCAACATTCTTTTTCTTGGAGTTATTGAATTCCATTTCTTATTGTTCGTTTGTATTGCACATTCATCTCAATTTTCACTAATCTTCTTGCTGTATTCTACACCTGTCTTTTTCTCTTTGAGTAGATATTCAACAGTTACATCGACCTCCTTTATCCAACAGAGGACAGAGTTGAGCGGTTGAGAGATTCTTATTTCTTCAACTGTGAATGTAAAGAATGCACCTCTCAATCTAAGGTAAGTGTTAATTTGGAAGCATAGATTTTAAATAAGGTGATTTTAAAATATTTATTTACATAATAATTTTAGCAATAGTTCTGCTACAATATGGCTAAAAATTATGGATTTAAGACAGGCTTGTTTAGATTTTTAGATGATAACTTATTGTGGCATTTAAAAGGAACCCTTAATGGATGATCAAAGCTAACATTTTTTAAATAATAATGTTCTATTAAGGACCATGCCAAAATGGAGCTTCGACAGAAGCTCATCACACCTCCAGAGGAAGAGGAAATCAAACAGATGGTGGTTTATGCCAGAAATGTCATTGAAGAGTTCCGGAGAGCAAAGCATTACAAAAATATCCTTCCTTGGCTTTTTATTATTTGCATGTGTGTAACTGGTATTTTGCTGTTGTGTAAGACCTGAAAGCGGAGCAGCTCAGAGGCAGAGGGTATTTTTAGTCTTGGCATGATGAAACCGTACTAACCTTTGACTCATAAGGTGTTAAAATTGTATTGTGCAAAGCCTTTTGGAGGCTAAGATAATGTAGCATAAATTAAAGAGAGCACCAGATCACAGCAGATTTTATGACAAAACTGTTTACAAGTTACATTTTTCTGCATTTGTTTTTAAGAATTTTTTTTTTTAAACCTAGTCTTTGCTTTCCAGGCACCTATACCTTCATCTGTAGAATAGTAGCAATGATTATCAGGATGAATTGTAGTTGCGTCTCAATCAAAAATAAGCAACGCTGGACCCGATCTGTTGTCTTATTAATTCTAGCTCTTGGAGTTCTTTTATGTTCTCTAAAGAGCAGATTTTTGAAATAGACATGTGTAATCATTGTTCTCTACAGTGTTAGCAGTTAGCTTTAGACATTAGCTCACATTATGAATTCAAGATGAACTTCTTATTTAGGCAAATTACAAAAAGTCAGTTCTCAGTGTTTTTTCTTTATAATGTTATGGCTTATTGTCAACAGTTTGACTTTCCCTCTTTGATACACTTTGTTCTGTCTTGGCTGATCAAGAAGCCTCCCTGCTCTCCTAGACTTTGTATTTTTTCTGTGGAATGTTAGCAATGGCTAGCGGGATGCATTTTTGTCGGGTCTGACTCAAAAATTAGCCAACTTAACCTTCTTTTTCACCATTTTTATTTTAGCTTCAGAAGTTGTTTTGCATTCTCTGAATAGTGAAAGTTTGAAATAGACACTTTTCACTACAGCGTTAGCATCTAGCTTTAGTCATTAGCTCATCTCAACCACTATTGTGTATAGTGGTAGATTGTGTTAAGATACACCACTGTTACGTGGGCCTCTGAGGCAGCACAAGCTGATGTAATATTTAGGGGTAATTGAAGCTTATTTTGTAGGATTGATGTAAATGGGCATCAATCAACATTTGCTCATTGTCTGTTGAAGATAGTCAATGCATTTGAACTTGCAGAGAAGGCAAAATGGTAACTGATGCAATTATGTTTTTGCTGCTTTCACTAAATTTCCTTAACTTTAAAGTACCCCCCAGTGAACTATTAGAAATCTGTGAACTGAGTATGGAGAAAATGAGTTCAATCTTTGCTGAAACCAATGTCTACATGCTGCACATGATGTATCAGGCAATGGGTGTCTGTCTCTATATGCAAGATTGGGATGGAGCAATGAAATATGGAGAGAAAATTGTCCAGCCATATAGGTAAAGATAAATACAAAAAACATGTATTCTTCATATTTGTTGATTGACAAGGTGTCCGTTTCTTTTTAGCGTACACTACCCTCCTTATTCTCTGAATGTGGCTTCGATGTACCTGAAACTGGGACGATTGTATCTAGGGCTTGAGCGGAGGACACAGGGAGTGAAAGCTTTAAAGAAGGTACTGTAATAGCTGTGCTAATGTAACATGGATGTAATCATGAATGTAATTGTGACCAGTTTAATTTATGTATATGTTTAAGCTTGACATGTTATGGTTTTATTTGTTAGGCTCTCTCAATCATGGACGTCGCCCATGGTAAAGACCACCCATACATCGAGGAAGTGAAGAAGGAAATGGAAGAACGGACATAATGAGAACATTCAGAACCCCTGACCTGTCATAGTTATCCTGGAGATATCCAAACCAAAAGATGTCAATGTTGTCTGTTCTTCTGAGATGATCAATATAAGGTTTATAAACACACGGTCGGTCTCACGCTGAGATATTTGTGTTGCTTCTGTGGTCTGCCCTCTAATGGTCTTTGCTGTTTTTTTGTGAAGAAGGGCTATGGAATTTAACTAATGCCAGGAATAATAAAAAGAGCAAACGTTTGTCCCCTCATGTAGCAACAATCCTACTTTTAAAAATAAAGGAATGCCAATTATTGACCATAGATATATATTTAAGATGGTGAAAAAATTGCCTCTTGTTCTTTTTGCATGATAATTGTTTGGTGAACTTGTCTATTACTGTTGAGAAACTGAATTTGAAGTTAAACGTGTATTTTTTTGTTATTGTTGTTTGTTAAATGTTTGTTAAGTCATGAACAATTTTGAGTAGCAATGGCAAAAAAATTATTTAAAAGTTGCTGACAAGCACATGCAAAACAATAAAATGCAATGGGTCAATAAACTATATCAACTGTTGATTACAAGTCTAATACATTGTCAAATATAAAATTGTTGATTCTACATATTGTTTGCATCTGAATATATATTAATTCAAATAAACAGCACAGAATATATGCTATTGTATTTCATCATTAAATTCACAGAATATGCTGTTGCATCCTTACAGTAACCATGGTGACAAAACCTCGACAGTCTTGTCTTGAACCATCTGTTATGGCCTAGAGCATGTGTTTGGAAAACCCTGTAAAGCAGTAAATGGGTAATGAGGTACATACTTTGGATTTAGAAAACTACCAAAAATATGGAAGATTCTAGTTTATAATAAATATGCAATATCAACAAATGGCAATTCAATATACATATTATATATTTTTATATGATCAGTCTGCTATAATTGCCTTGTCCTAATATTTGTTTTACACTGTAAAATTATTGTGCTTTGCTTAAAATATCTCATTCATCTAAATAATTCTAGTAAAATAAAGGGGGAGGAGAACATTTCAAACATTACACATTATCCAATCGGTGGCCTATATTTGTATTACGTCACATCACTATTCACCAATGGCGGTCGTGCATTCGGTCAACAACGTTGTTTGAATTTTCACCCGACGACAACCGAAGAGCACGAGAGAGCTGGACGCATTCATTGTGAGTTCCTTTTTTATCATGAATATACGTTTAATGGATGTGCAATAAACCGTTTCAATAGTTTAGAAGGCGAGACGTGGCAATTGTATGTGACGATATTAACTTCAATATTGTTAAAGTGCAGCAGTTAACGTTATTTTAAGTTAACTTAACGTTGCCATTGATGCTTAAGTTGTTTGGGGTATCTAACGGCACAGTTACTTCAAACACCGTGAAATATTATACATCTTCCTAAACACAGGTTTTAAGTTTACCTTTTACTTTTTGGACTCAACGTTACTACAATAGTTGTTTAGCTAATATATAATATAATATAACGCTAACGTTATGCTTCGCGACAACAAAGTTAATTACGTTAATAGACACGTAACGTTAGATTAGTTTAAAGCAGCATCTCGCTCTGTTCGCAGTAACGTAGGTTCTAACGTTATTTAACTTGCTTAAGTTTACTAACATTTTTAAGTTTTAAGCTAACATTAACACAACTGGTTTTGAATTGCCAAAAGAACTTACAGTTGCGTAATATCGTTATCAAAATATTAGTAAAACCAACAATTCTATGTCAATAACAAATTATTAACAAGGAATATTTTAGTAAAAGTTATGGTTTCACTTTAATTTACAGTTTTACAGTTCAATTATTTTTTTGTGTAGTGGCTGTTTATGTTCAACACAATATAATTCTATCACTTTATACATGTCTTATCTAAAGCTAATACTTTGTTTGATCAAACCAACATGGTTTTATGTAACTTTAGTAGAAAATAATCAGTCCGCTCTTTTTCACATTCACTCTACATGAAAGAACATGCCGCTTTTTTGCAAAATGTGAAAAAATGTTAATAAATATGACACCTTGAATTGTTTTCCTCCTAAATTGACAGTTTCAAACTAGGATGGGCTCTTTAAGTTTGCTTTCGAAACGAATTACATAAACATGGGTGTTTAACCATGACTGTTATACATTTTATTTGTTTTATCATAATATACTTAAAAATGCTAATAAAAAAACACACAAAGGTGATTTATGGCCTTTTATTTGATCCTTTCTGGTAAAATAAAGTATTTTTAACTTTCATTAACATCTCCATAAGTAGATACACGTTTAGTTGTGCATGCCACCCTTGAATGAGTACTTAAAAGTGAAAAACATGTTCTTTTATTTTTCAGTGATGCCAATGTGTCTTTGAAGAGCACCACATCTTCAGTAAAGATGAGCTGGGCTGTAGAAGAGTGGAAGGATGGCCTTCCAGCAAGAGCCCTTCAAAAGATCCAAGAGATTGAAGGACAGCTGGACAAATTAAAAAAGGAAAGACAACAAAAGCAATTCCAGATGGATTCCCTCGAAGCTACTTTACAGAAACAGAGACAAAAGGTTCAAATAAATTGAGAGAAGTCTCTAGGTTAAGCATCGATTAGAATGATTATGCAATATGTTTAATGCGTTGATTCTAATACAGATGGATAGCGAGAAAAGTGAAGCATCTGCTATGAAAAGGGAGAACCAGTCTTTGGTGGAATCTTGTGAACATTTGGAAAAGACTAGACAGAAGCTTACGCACGACATCCATACAAAGGAACAGCAGGTGAATTATCTGGAAGGACAACTTAGCACGTGCAAAAAGCAGATGGACCGACTAGAACAAGAGGTCAAAAAGTAAGTTCTCTGCTTTTGATACATTAACAATGTGTTTTCTTCAAGGAATGATATTTTACCAGAATAGCCTAATATTTGTCTCTCATTTTAAGATACAAACATGAACTGGAAAGGTCCCAAACATCACATTCTTCGGAAATCCAACTGATTACTACACCACAGAAAACGTTTGCAGCCCCTGCAACTCCTGATCGCTGGCAACAGGGTAAGATTTACTACAAGGGAAAAGCACAACAAAATTAAATAAATGTAATATTTAAGTTGTTGCATCTACAGACTCAAAAGTAAGCGATCTTCAGGAAAAGTATAGCCGAGAGGTAGAGGAGCGCAAAAAACTGGAGGCTGAACTCAAGGTCATGCATGTAAAAGTAAGTATCATGTGTACTGTTTGCTAAATGGAGACTTGTATGCTATTATTAGTTGACTAAATATTAATTTTGGGTGTCTTTGTACTCTTGAAGCTTCTAAACCAGTCTGTAGTGAGCCATAAAGACATCGCAAGACAGCAGACCGGGTCCTCCATTTTTCCCTGGCAGCAAGATCAAAAACATCAGCCTCTGTCTGTTTTGGAGACGCCCTCAAGGAGAAGAAACGGACCTTCAGGGGTGTCCTGGTCTTTCGATGACACTCCGATAAAGCATCCACAGCAGATAGCATCAGGTGTTCAAAGTGATACTGCTGGATCACAACACATGGATCAACTTAAGAATATAAATCAAGGTTTGTCTGACCACTTGCTTGGAACAGCGATTTCCATATATGTAACTTTTAAAGAGTAACTTTTTCTCCCTTGGCTTTTCTCAGATTTGAGGTCAAAGATTTCTGAGTTAGAGCTCCATCTTCAGACACAAGAGAAGGATCTAAAGAGCCAGGTCAATAAATTCACTGAAATACAAAGTCAGCTTGAAGCGGCCAAGAAAGATCTCGGAGAGAAGGAAAAACTTCTGAACAAGTCCAGAGATGAACTCACAAAGGCTGCAAGCCAGTATGAGCAGTCTGTTTCTAAGGTAATGAAAATCTTTTTGTTTAATATGGAGGTGTGGTGTGCCCCTAAATGAATAGTTATCAAGGTTATTAGAGTTTTTGGATACAATTCAAAAAGCATGTTAACTTTTAAAAAGTTGGTGGAAAAGGACCAATAGATACTGCCACTGTCCTTACTTTGATCATAATATCTCTCCTGGCATCATTTATTGTCCATGCACTGATCTTTTTTTGGTTAGGTGAATATCTATTCAAAAAAAAAAAAAACACAATTATTAAATATATGTTATTTTGTGTGTTGGGCAGGACTTTAAATCTTTTCTTTGTAAATTGAGATGTTAATGGGGACTAAATTTGGACCACAGTGTGCCAGTTTTTTTAGGTGGTCAAATTACCATTAGCTGTTATCGATCAACATGTTTGATTGTTTTTTTTTTTTTCTTTGTGTCAATACTTTACATTTACTTGGCATTAACTGGTCGAAAAAGCAGGTTTAAATCCAGCTGTTTATCTTAATTTATTTCTTCAGTGTTCAGCAGTCGAGATGAAGTTGAAGCAGGTAACGGATGAGATGAACTGTCAGAGGCATAATTCTGAAAGCATGCATCGGTCTTTGGAACAGAAAATCAAGGACCATGAAAGGGAAAGCCAAAAGGTTTTGTCTCATTACTGCTAAAAATGTTTCTTTTTCTAAGAAAAACCTTTAGATTCAGTTGAACTGAAACTAACTGGTGTTTGCCTTCTCATTAATTTCAGGAACTTGCACAGCTTCAAAGCTCCCATCAAGCTCTCGATCAGCAGTTTAATCAGATGAAAAACAAAATGAGTATGGAGATTCAGCAAGCTAAAAAAGACTGTAATGTGTTGCAGTCGGAAACAGATAAGGTTTGTGTCAAACCATGTTTCTCGAGGCTCTGCACAGTTTAACTTTAACGAAAATAAAATATTCTTGATTCATCTGATTACATATTTCAAGCTAGGTTGTAATCTTGTGTTGAAGCATGGTTAGAACGACAGATTTGTGTTATTAAATTAAAGTTGGTTTTAATCTTGAATTTTAATTTCAAAGATGACAACTCTTAAGAACAGACTGGAGAAGGAACTGGAGGAGTTGAAACAAAAGCATCTCAGGTCGGAGCAAGCGTTACAAGCCAGTCAAGCAAAGGAAGGAGAACTTAAGAGGAAATTTGATGTAAGTTGCTTGCAAAGTGGTGAGATGGTCTTTTTAATCTCAGACTTGGTGGATCTTTTGGATTACTGTATGACCGCATACCTTGTTTCTTCTCATCCCAGGAGACACAGAGAGAGAAAAACACTCTGAGTTGTCAGTTAGACCAAGGGATGAAGAGAGTGAAACAGCTTGAAGATGAAAAGCAAAATAGTGAGCAAATCCTGTCAAAAAACCGAATGATGGTGGATGATTTAAAAGGTGTGTTCTACAATTGTGTTGTTTTTCTTTAGAAAAAGGTATATTCTTCAATTAAAGGTATAACTTTTTTTTTGTGTGTGTTTTTAATTCAAGCTAAGACACAAACTCAGAGTGAGGAACTGATGGAATTGCACAAAAAACTGGACCGTCAAGGTGCCTCATCAGCTCAAGAAATGGAAATGGTCAAGAAGACTTTGATTGAAGGGGAAGCTAAGAATGTGAAAATGCAGGCTGATTTGCAAAAAGTCATTCATGAAGTGGAACTCAAATCTAATCAAATTTGTGCTTTGGACAAAGAAAATGAAGAGCTCAAAAAGACCTTAAACTCATTGCAGAAGGAACTTGCGGAGATGAAGAAAGAGTATGAGGTTCTTCAGGAATGGAAAACTAAAAAAGAGGAGCTGATAAACAACACTGAAGCCAACCGTGATGAAATGCTAAGTAAAATTGCTAAGTTGGAAACAGAAAAGGAGAAATTAAATGATTCTCAGGAAGAACTTCAGAAGAGGATCAACAATGTGGAGAATGAGAAGATTTGTTTCTCGAGTCAGATTGATTCACTCAAAGGGGAACTGCTTGTAAAATGTGTGGAACTGGAGGAGAAAGGTAAAGCCTTTGAGGAGCTTCAACAACATCTCGCTGAGGATCAACTGAAAAATAACAAGGACATGGACAATTTGAAAAAGCAAATGCAGGAGCAGGTGAAAAATCAGGAAGCTAAACTTCTTCAAGAAGCAAACAAGCTTGAAGTAATGGAGCAGACACATACTCAGCTCCTTGCAGAATATGAAAGTGCTTGCATCCTGACAAAGTCAAAGGACTCGATTATTGAAATGAACAACGCTCAGATTGTACAACTTCAGGAATCTGTGAATCTGCAAGAAGAGGAGCTAGAGAAAAGCAGCCAGGAGAAAGATGTCCTGGCAAAGGAATGTGCAGACTTTCATGAACATACCGCAGAGTTGCAACGTGAAAATTTTCAAATGGAAATTTCTCTGAACGATGCATTTGAAAAGATAGCCCTTCTGGAGTCAGACGTGAAATCTCTAAAAGATCGCATTGCAGATATCCAAGGAAATTATGCTGAGCTCTCTAAAACTAACGAAGACTTTGTAGAGAAATTTAAAGAAGTTGTTAATGAAACTCAGACTTTGCTACAGAAAAATGCGTCTCTGAAAGAGCTGTGCAACTCACTTGTTGCTGAAGCAGAGGAAGCAAGAAGATCCCTGGAACAGTTAAATGAGCTACACGTTCAGACTCTCATCGATTTAGAAAAAGAGAAGACCATTGCTGAAGGTCTTGTAAAAGATATAGCAGAAGAGAGAATGAAGGTGGCAGATTTGGATCAAAAAAACACTCAATTTAAAGATAAAAACCACAAAGCTGAAAAGATGGTGAAGGATCTTTTGGAAAACAATGAAAGTCTTGAGAAACGTATTGATACTGTTTCCCAAGAGAATGAAAATCATCTTAAAGAAATTTCCATGCTGAGAGAAAACCTTGCTGAAAAGGATGCCATGGCAGAACAGATTGTGTTGATGCAAACTGAGCTAGATGTTTCAAATCGCTCTTCTGTCACTCTGAATGAGACACTCGAGAATCTCCAAAAACAGCTCGGCTCTTCTCAAGAGTTGCAGCTAAACCTGGAAAAAGAATTACAAGAGAAATCTAAAGAAATTGCTTTTTTGGAGACGAGTTTCAAACAAATGCAAGTTAAGGAATCGGAGGCAGAAGAAACTAAAAGGTCATTGGAACTACTACAAGTTCAGACTGCCACAGATTTAGCTGCTAAGAATAAAATCACTGAAAATCTTGAAAAATGTATAGCAGAAGAGAGAAAGAAGGCAGCTGATTTGGAGCAAGAGAACACTCAACTCAAAGAGAAAAAACAAGAAGCTGAAAAGATGGTGAAGGATCTTTCAGAGAAAAATGAAAGCATTGAGAGACATCTTGATGCTGCTTCCAAAGAGAATGAACTGCATCGTAAAGAAATGTCTATGATGACCAAAGCACTTGGTGAAAAAGATGCGATGACAGAACATATACTTTTGATACAAGCTGAGCTTGAGGCTTCAAATCGCTCTTCTGCCACTCTAAAGGAGACTCTAGAGAATATCCAGAAACAGCTTGACTCTTCTGCAGAGTTGCAGCTAAACCTAGAAAAAGAATTACAAGAGCGATCAGGAGAAAAAGCTTTATTGGAGACGAGCATCAAGATGTTCAAAGAGACGCAGATTAAGGAATCTGAAGATTATGTCACTGAGCGGCAAAGCCTTCTTGCAAAACAAAACACTTTACAGGGGCACATCAGCATTCTTGAAGAACAGTTACAGAGCAAAATTTTAGAAGAACAAAATGTAATGGAAAAACTAGAAATGGCTACACATCAAATGGTCAAGTCAAAGCAAGATTTGGAGGTCTCTGAAAACAAACTCAAAGAGGTCAATAATGACCTTCAAAAAGCTGTAAAAGAACTTGAGGATAACAAAACAAAAGTCCATGAGGAGGAGATGGAAAGTCTCAAAACTTTGTTGGCCAAAATGAAAGGCCAAGAAGAAGTTCAATCCTGTGAGATAGCAAGTTTGAAAGAAATTCTTCACGTGGTTCAATCAGAGCATATTAAAACCAGCGAAGCATTGAAGGAAAAAAACATTAACATGAGCAAAATTAAAGTACAGCTTGAAATGTTGCAGATGGACCTTGACGATAATGAGACCTGCATTAACTCATTCGATGCACAAGTAGAGGAGCTCCAAGGCAATGTGAGCAGTCTTGAAGCAAAGCTAAGTGAGAGTGAAACCCAGAAGTCTACGCTGCAAACAAAACTGGACTCGGTCACAGAAGACTTTGCAAAGAGCTCTCTTGAAATCTCTCAGTTATCTGCATGTTTGGAGGAAACCCAGAAAGAACAGCAGTCTAGCTCTGCATTAGCTGCTGAGTTGCAGACTTTACAGTTATCTCAGGAACTACTTAAAGTTTCTCTAGAGGAAGAGAACTGTAAACGGGCAAACCTTGAAGCAATGTATAGCAGTCTTGTGGAGCTAAAACAAAAGCTGGAATCTAACATCAAAGAATTAAAAGCTGAATCTCAAACTTACCAGAAAGAAATTGACCGATTGAAGCAGGCAAATGATTGCTTGGTTGCACAGATTGAAGAACAGCAGATGCACATTGAACAACTTTTGTCGGGGACACTAGCAGTCAAAGCTGATATCACAGAAGAGCCAACTGCAGATGAAGAAAACCAAGAGTTTGGTGAAATGCCTTTTGCCAACACATCTATTTTACCATTTGAAGAAGATGGGGCGATCCTGGATACGTCATCACCTAAATTGACATTTGATTCACTAGATCCCTTGTCTTCAGATCCTGGCAAAGACAACATTCTAATATTAAATAAATCCAGTGCGTTAGAGGAGCTATCTCATACTCTTGAGTCATCAGTCAGAACCATAGAAGAACAAACATCAGCTAAAATAGAAGAAGTCACATTAGAACATGCAAAGGAGCTCCAGATTTTGCAGGAGCAAATACTCCATGACAAAAATGAATTAGAGGCTGAACTTAAAGAAGAAAAGAAGCAAACAGAGTTCTTATCCTCACAACTGGAGACAATGCAGCTACAATTACAGGAGCTTGAGCTTGGATGTTTGAAGAATAAAACACAGGTAAGCTACTGTACTTACTTCAAATCACAGTTCCTAACTACATCGCATGCATTAATTGCGTACATTTTAATTGTTCTCTACCTTTTCACTTTCATATTACCCTTCTACTTCACAAATTAATCATTTGAAATCAATCTTTATCAGGTAAATGAAAATGTAACCCAAGAAAAAGAGAAAATATATGGTGAGCTTGTGTCTCAAAAGGAAATTTTGAGAAAAAGGGAAGATGAGCTTTTTCATTTGCGATCCGAGTTTGAAGTCTTGGAATCGCAAATGACGATTAGAAAAGAAATGTGCTCTGACTTGGAAGCTAAAGTCTATGAAATGGAAACTGGGCTGACAAACGGTGCTGAGAAATTGGCATCTGTAAATCAAGAAAATAAGAAACTCAACAACCACATTGAAGGATTAACAGAAGAGATTGCTTCTTTAAATCTTCAACTTCAAACTTCCAAATGCCAACTCTCAGATGTTTTGGAGATGATGGAGACTTTGGAGATTACGAAAGGCGAGTGGAATGAGAAATTCTTCCAAATTGAAAGCGAACTCAAGAGAGTGCGCTCAGAAAAGGCCAATCTAGAGAAGCACATTCTATCCATGGAAGCTGATATCGAAGAGATGCAAGAACAAAAACTGAAGCAAGAGACAGAGCTGGAAACAACTAGGAGGACAAATTGTAACCTTGAACAACAACTTAATGAAACAAAGGCAGAAGGTTGGCGACTTAAGGATGAGCTTATTTTGTGTGCTGATGAAAGAGAAAGTGAAAATCATTCCTTGATTAAATGGAAAGAAAAGGCTGAGCTTCTTGAGAAGAGAGAAATGGATACAAGGGAACTAATAAAAGAGCTAGAAGATGACATCCGAATGGGGAAAAGACAAAATGATTTGGTGTCTGGCCAAATTGATCTCCTCCTTAAAGAAAAAGAGGAACTGCTTCAGCAGTCTCGAAACCTTGAGAATGAAGTAGCTCTTCTCAATGAGGATAAAAAACGATTATTAAGTGAATTTAATGATATCAAGAATGATAGTTTTGCTTCAAGAGAGTCTGAAAACTTGTCTTCCAAAATAAACTCGCTCCAGGAAGAGAATGTCAGGCTGTCACAATCCTTGGAATTGTCTCTTTTGGAGAAAGGTGAAATAGCATCCAGATTGATTTCTACTCAAGAGGAAGTGGCTCAGATGAGACAAGGCATTGAAAAACTGAAAGTCCGAATTGAATCTGATGAGCGCAAAAAGAATCATATGAGTCAGCTGCTTAAAGATGCACAAAGGAAGGCAGATGTTCTGCAAGATAACATTGAAAAGCTTGAAAGGGAGAAAGAACTTTCAGAACAGACTCTAGAAGATGCAGTTCTTCAAGCAGAGACTGCCAAAGCCGAACTTGAGGAAATACAGACTGAAATGCAACACCTCTCTCAAAAAATAAAAGAGATGGCAAGTGAACTGACTGATCTCAAGGAGGAAAAGTCTAAACTTGAGCAAGAGCTACTCCAAAAGAACAATTTAGTTCAGGAGCTTAAATTAACCAATGAAGAGGCTTCTGAAAAGCTCAAATCTGCAGAAGAGACCACCGTTAACCATCAACTAATGATCAGCGATTACCGGTTGAAAGTTGGTGTTGTAGAGGAGGAACTTCAACTCTGTCGAACAGAAGTGGAATCCAAAGAATTAAAGGCACAGGACTTGGCCTCTCGGTTGATTTCATTGGAAGCTAAAAATAAAGAATTTTCCCATAGAGTTCTTGAAAATGAAAAATCTCACGCGAAGCTTTGTTCATCAAACCAGTTACTCTTAAAGGACATTGAAGACAGGCAGCGGGAGTTTAACGAAGAGAATGCAAAACTTCGATCACAAATATCTGAACTGCATTTGATACGTGCGGAGAGAGATGAATCAAACAAGTCCTGTATGGCACTTCAGTCTACCATTTCACAGCTGGAAGAGAACACACGAGTCCAGTACACTGAGATTGAGGTTTTGAAGACTACCACAACTTCTTTGGAGAGTTACACCAATCAGCTGGAGGTCCAACTTGCTGAAATGAAAACTTTGAACACAGAAATGACGGGAAAGGTAAATTCCTTTACATTGAGTATTTTGACCTTGCGTGTTTTTCCTTTTTCATTTTCGTTTGCTTTTGCTTTCAGATAAGTTCACTACTTGATAGTAGTGTACAACTCACAACACAACATGAAAAGGATTTATGTCTGGAGAGAGAAAAACAGAATTTTCTGGAGACTGATCGAAACCTGTTAAAATGTCAACTACAGGAGGCTCAAACTGAAATTGAAACATACAGGGTAAGTCATTTCCTTAATAGACATGCTTCAATCCATGTTTTATTGACAAAAATGTTTGTAATGCAAGATTAAACTACAAGCTTCAAATTTTTTTACACAGAAAAGAGACAAAGAAATGACAGACATAATATATGTAATATAGTTAACATGCAAAAAAGCATTGATCAATTCAGTTCAAATAGCAGCTCTAGTTATGAAGACCATTGCTTTACTCAAAGGACTGGAAAAAGACTTGAGTTCAAGGTACGAAAAAGCTAATTGAACATTAAATGACAAAAGAAAAGTGGGAGCTAAAGTGAGCCTTCACTCCAGTTCACCAAACGTGATAAATAAATTAAAAAAGATCTACATTATTTGATTGTTTTACAAATTAGTGAACTAATTGAATTGATAAAAAAAACTGATTTATACTTCTATATCAAGGCTACTTAGATCCTCACACATAGCCTGACACGAACCTTATAAAATGAAACTTAATGCAGACTGCCGGCTGTATTTCAACAAAACCAGTATTTCAAGGTGTCTTAACAATGACTAACCAAAATCAGTTTACCAAAAAATTATGAAATATACAAAAAATAAACTTTCATATATGTCTTTTGTTGATGTTCTTTTGTGGTATGTTCTGTTATAATCTAAACCACAAGCACAGAGGTCTAAACAACATATGTGGAACCAAGAAACCTGGTGAGCGCCATGTGGCATTTTGGAGAGCTGCTCAGAAGTATAAATGTAGTTTGTGCATATTAGTGTTGATATCATGGTGGATTGTATTATGGAAGTGTCTGTTTTTTGTCTTATTGCTGCCACAATATGACCTGGATACCAAAATGACAATAACAACAACTTTGTTCACTCTTGTCATCTTGCAGGCCATGATATTTAGCACCACTAAATTCAGTCCATTCAGGAAAGCAATTAAGTGTTCATCTCTTTTTATTTTCTTTTTATTGAGAGCAGGGGAAATGTATAAGTTAAAATTATTTAAAACATGAGTGAAACTATTTGTTTATTCCCCTTTTTAGGTCAACTTTGAAGCATTGAAAGCCAATAATGAAGAACTACAGAAAAGGGTTTCTCAAACTGAAGAAAACCATGACCTTCAGGTGAAGGAGAGTTACATGAGACATGAGGAGACCCTTAAGGACATACAACAGCAAGTTAGAAAAGGACTATTACATTTGTTTGGTTCTTTTGGGTAGTAGTGCATTTGGAAGTGTGTGGAATTTGACGAAACCCAGATTGTGTTGTTGTTGTTGTTGAGCTTTAGTGTAAAGCAGTGTTTCTCAAACTTTTTTCATCAAATACCACCAAAAAATGTGGCACTTCAAATACCACCAAAATGAGTAACATTAAAAAACACAAGTACTGTATAACAACAGCATATTTAGCTATTTAGCTACAGTTAAGTACAATTCAAATAAGAGGCAGTTGTATTACTAATACAAATATTTATAAATTTTAGCAGCAGTTAACACTATACAGCCTGAACATTAAGAATGTACTGTTTTAAATTTTAAAAGTTGCTTTAGGGTGCATTTGAAAAGCTAGTATTTTGCTATCCAACTTACTAAAAACATTTTGAGGAATATTTTTTCAAATTTTATTATTACATATTGTTAATGTTATCATCTTTTTTGTTTTGTTGTAATATTTATAAATCTCCATGGCTTGTCGTTGTGTGGTTAAAGATTAATTGTATAAGTAGGTTACCATGTTTGTTGGAAGAGATTTGGGTTTTGATGTTAAAGCTGAAATCAAAGCTGTGTTTCGGGAAAGAAGGGTCTCGTCACATATTGGACAAAATCTAAATTAACTGGAGCGCAGGAATGAATATCAGCGATCGAGGAGAGGAAGATTGAGAGAGAAATACAGTCATCAGAGCACATTAAGAACTCTCCTCGCTCACGAGAGTGTGAGGCTCTCTCCGGTGCTGTTGTGTGTGCGCTCAGGTTGACAATAAGCTCACAGTTTGGATTTTTGGGCACACAGTTCAGTTTTTTGTTCGCACGAATCTTCTTAATACGTGCATGAGTATCAGAACTACACACTCCGTCAATGGCACAGATTTGCTGCAACACATCGTTGCTCCGTTATCAAAAATGATCAAACTCATTACCCAACTCCGAGTTACAACAGCTGATTTAGCTAGAAAGTGGAGGGAGGGGCCTGTGACTTCTTTGGACTAGTTCAGTGTCCTTCAAAAAAAAAAATCATGTCTCAAATAACCACTGCTAATTTTTTGTTTAACATCTATACACACAGTAATGACTGCCACCGGCAGAACATGGAGCTCATTCATGTTGTTTGGGGTTGCTCCAGTAACATAAAAGGAATGTTCTTTAGATCACTAAATTGGGAAATGAACACTAGAAGGTCTACAGCTTTATATATTCTATTTAAAAATTTCATTATATGAGACTTGTCGTTACAAACTTTTTATTTATATATATATATATATATATATATATATATATATATATACACACACATACACACACACACATTTGTCCTTGTTTCTTATTCCAAGAAGGTCCTATTCTTTTGCTATATTTGATGCTACGACCAAGTTATGTTTCCTTACATAATAACATGCTGCTGAATTTTTTTTCAAACCAAAAGATTCCCACAACTTTTTGTAAACATTAATAGCCTTGTAGTGTACATTGAAAATGTAATGGAATAAGCAGCATATTTTAAACTATGGAACATTTTATGTATCGTCATTATGGTTTTTTTTTTTTCCCTCAAACAATCTGTTTTAATGTTGTCTTTAAACAAACTTTTTTTTCAGAATGAAGAGAAACTTAATGAACTGCAAGCAGAGATTAATGAGGCTGGTGCGAATTCTTCCCAGATTTTGTCAAAACTCATTATATGCAAGTCTCAAAAAGAGGAGATTGATTCTGCCTTGTCTGAGTTGCAAAACAAACTGGACAATTGTGAAAAAGAAAAGGTTTGGTTATTCTATTTTATGATGGGTTTTTATGTTGCCATTTTAGATACTGAACGGTATTGTTGCTTTGCTTCTTACACAGAAAGAGTTGAACGCAAAGGCGCTGCACTTGTCCAGGGAGAAAGATAGTGCTGTGAGTAAGATTAATCTGTGGATGAAGTCCTGCAAACAGTTGGAGAAGGAGAACCAGGCACTTCAGGAAGAACTTCACAAGAAGGAGAATCAGAAAGAAGCGCTGCAAACTTCAAAGAAACAAGGTCTGAACAAGAAATATAAAGTACTTCTTGTCAGTACATGATTCTTGTTATCTCTTGTTATCTCAGTCTATTCTAATGAATTAAAAAGTACAGAAGCCTCAACTATTGGGTTTTTGTAAGTCATTGTCATCAAAGCACCGCTTTTACTTTTAAAGGCTGTGTGTTACAGACGAAGCAATATTTGGCATCAGTTGTAAGCTTAAACCATCTACTTTTTGAATAAATGCATGATTTTAGTTGTTTATTTTACATATTGTTGGCGAATTCTTTTTTTTTATGTTTGCTTACAAATTAAAATAACCTGACAAACTTTCCTGTAATTTTATTTTACCACAGAGAAGGCAGAGTAAAGTTTTATAAACTACGGCTGAAAGATAAATTCAAAGTGCCTTTGGAATTAATGTTTCTTGTTCAGTAATTGTGGATGTGTGGTGCTTTTAAATTTTTGTAGGCAAAATACATGTGTAAAACCTTAAAAAACACCCCTGAGCATAAGAGGTTAACCTCAAACTATGTTCTTATTTTGAGAATAAAATTTAAAGCCTTGACCTGTGCTGAACAGATTGTGCATGGACTGTCTTATTCCACTGTTTGGAATTTTTCAGTGATTCAACATTCTGATATATTGGAATAAATACTTAAGTAAGCAGTTTTGTCAAACATCTGTGTTGTTTTTCAGATTGTTCTATTAAAAAATTTATAGAAAGTATTTTATGTGGGGTTTTCTTTACAGATAAGGATAGCAGCACCAGTGATGCTCTACAAGAAGAACTAAAGGAGCTTAAAGAAGCTCTTGAGCTGAAGAGCCAAGAGGCGGATGACAGCATGGATCGTTACTGCAGCCTCATGGTCAAAGTTCACAAGCTGGAAGAAGCAAACGAAACCCTGAATAACCAGCTTAGTCTGTTGAGCAACCAGACTAGGGCCACTAAGAGCCAGAGGTCCCTCAGGTCTGATAAAAGTGATCTGGAGAACAATAAAGCCGTGGAAGACTCCGTGGTTGCAGGGAAGAGGCAGAGACCTACAGATGACACTCCGAACAAAGCACAAGAAGCTTTGCACAGCATCACCAAGAGACTGAAAGCTGCTGCCGCCACGCCCAAAGCATCACAAGATAATAAGGACTACAGACCCGAGGGCTTGCCTGAACTAGTACAGAGAGGTGAGGTTATCAGCTTGTTATTGGTACTGGTGCTAATCTCCTCTCCAACATAAAGCCTATTTGAACTTATGGTGGTCCATCGACAAAGAGACTGTACAAACAGTACCTGAAAAAAGCAGGGGTTAGAACAGTAGAACACAAACAACAAACAGGTGGTTATCATGAGCTGCCAGATGTGTGATAAGTGTTGAGGATAGGTTAGATAAGCACATTGAACAATGTTGTCATTTCAGACATTTGTATGCTTATAACAGCCAGACCCTATACTGGTTTGAAAACATACCTGGAGCCAATTATTCAAATGCTAGATGAAACATATCTTTTTAATCTAGCTTTGAACTCTGAGCGTAGCTGAGTTCCAGACACCATCAGAGAGCTTGTGCCTGAGCTTCGTAGTTCTACATGAGGACACTCTTCTCCATCTGGACCTGGTTCTTGTAATAGAAGTGGGCAAGCCGAGATATATCATAATAGGAGACTGCTCAGGTAGGCCAGAGCCAAGCCCTTCAGGACCTTAAAGGTTAGAAGCTGTATCTTATTGTTAATGCAATATTTTAGGAAAGCCAATGAATAGAGGACAGAATGGGTGTAATGTGATCGTATTTCTTTGTTCTTGTGAGAACTCGAGCTGCTGCGTTTTGGACTAACTGCAATTTATGTATCACAGCAGCTGTGTAGCTAGCTAACTGAGCGTTACAATAATCCTTTCTGGGGATCATGAAAGAATATTTTGGCAATGTTCCTAAGGAGAAAAAGCAGTCTTAGTAATCTAGGGAATATGTTTTTTAAATGTCAGCCCCCTTCTATAATGACACCAAGATTTTGAACTGATCAGATCAGTTTTTCATACACAGGGAACACTTTTTATATTTAATAATATTAATTCCTTCCAAACCAATTTCCTTTAAACTGGATCGAACAAAGCAATGGCTGAATAGCAATATTCTGTTCTTTCTTTAAAGGTTTTGCAGATATTCCCATTGGAGAGATGAGTCCATTCATTATTCGTAGGACAACAGTGCAGCGTTGCAGTCCTCGTCTAGCAGCTCGACAAGCCTTGAGTTCCCCTCCACATGCTGTCCTGGTCTCCAAACAGACAGCAGAGGGCAGAACTGCCAACACCGTGAGTACATGTTATCGCTGTTTATATTCAGTATTGCTTCAAACTGCATAAATGTTCTAATTGAAAAAATTGTAAAGTATATCTTGTGCAAAAATGTTCTGAAGTGGTCCGATTTTATCTTTCAAAGAGTATAGAAAGTAGGATCCCTTTACTTAACTTGTTTTTCTCTGGCTAATTCTATTTTATTTATTCTTTTTTCCTTTCAAAAAGAACATGTATATTGTCAAATTCTGTGTGCTTTTAATATGTGAGCTATTAATGAAAATATTGAATAAATATTCATCTAATATGTCCTGTTAGAAATTAACTGTATAAATATAGACTTTTAATTAGATTCACTTAAACTCAATGGCTTCTTTGTTTTTATAATATTGTATTCTTTTGAAAAACTTTTATTGAATTTGTAATTGTTGTTTATTGTAAGGCTATAGTTCAAATCTTTGCATTTACTAAAAGCCTCTCGTTATACAGCTGTCACTTTTGACCACAGGAGGGCATAACAAAGCCTCAGGAACCATTACTCCAATTTCTCCAAACTTTATGCTTGTGCTGCTCATGAAGTCTCTCGCTGTGAAAGCATTTTCAATCAAACTTATTTATGGCATTTCTGATTTAAAACATCAAACTTCAAGTGCTCTGGGGCATTAAAACTTGTCAGCTTTTACTTCCCTACACAGCCAAGATCATGTCACCTTCCTCCAGGCCATTGTTCCCTGGAGATTTTCCCATTTATTCTTCAATTAATCAAAGGAATTCGGAGGCCACACGCTGCTCGCTAACTCATCTGTCACAGAAACACCCATCAGCAGCATCACTCATTTAGTCTGAGTGGTTAATCCCTTAAAAGTCTGCTGTATTTTTATTTACGGCTAAAGTATCCCATACTAATGTAGACTTGCCTTGAATCAACATTTGAAAAACTAATTTTAATAGTATTAAAAACTTTACATTTAATTACATAGATTATTTGTGCAGAAACATATCTTTTTATTTAGATTTTTTTATTGAAAGTTGAAAAATTAGAGTTAATCTGGGTTTCCGCTTGGTCTTAAAAAATCTTAAATTCACTGTTCACTGTTCTAATAACTTTTCATAGCTCTTATTTTTATGATGTCCATGTAAGGCTCTTTTTAATGTGTTTTTTATGTTGCTTGAGGGTTTTAAGGGTTGCCAGCAATTAAGAGAATATGCAAAAATGCTCAAAAGCATAAAAATGACTGTTGTGGTTGCCAGAGTTTAAGAAAACCTTCTCAGTGATGTGATGGTTAGGATTTCAAACAATGCATTTAAAGCATAATCTTTATTGTGCAAAAAGTTTGTATGTGTTTTTGATGTTGTTATGTAGGTCTTAATTTGATTATTAACAGTCTTAAAAATTCTTTAAGACCTTATGACATCTATATACAGAAACTATGTTTAAACCAGGTTACTGAAAGAATCTGCCATTTCAGTTGTTTGTAAAGATTCTTTATATCTGGATCACAAATAACTGGATATCCTTAAAACATCTCGGCACTCTTCATTTAAAATGGCTTCTGGGGTTGAGAACTACAAATCTCATGAGTTACCATTTTCCTCACGTTTAGTTCTTTAGAAAAAAACTTGGAAGCAACTCCTAGAACATCCAAAATGTAGCTGCTTAAATTGCCTCCCTTTATGATGTCTTATCCCTGTTTTTTTTTTTTTTTTGCAGAACAATGCAGTGGTGTTATCTCCACACTCCAAGAGCTCTGAAAAAGCAGAGCAGATGACAAGCAGACGTTCTCGCAATTTCAGAAAGTCTTCAGAGAAATTAGAACAGGTCAGCACATCTCCGAAACAGAACGACAACTGCCAAGTTCAGTAAAGCTGGGTTCCTGGTGATCTCGCAGTGATTTCAAAGCCCTCCAACGAAAGTATGGTGCACTGGCTTATTCAAATTTGTAAACGCTTAATGGCAGCTGTATCTAATGTGATATTGGTCAGCCACTTTTTTTTATCATCGTTACCATTTTTAATACTTAAAGCAGCTAATGTTTTTAACTGAAGCGTTTTTCATTGTTTTATGTGTGAAATCTATGGAAGCCCATTTCTGCCACATTGTTTTTACATCACAGTTACCACATTGCACCTGCAGTTTTTATGTTTATTTTATTAGTATCTTTGACAAAGATCACTGAACAATCTTAAAACTGTTATTTATTCACCACTTTTGGATTTTTCTGACACATTCTCACAATTCATACGTTATAGCTGTGCACATTTTAACACTGTGTTAAATATACCATTTTAATAGTTTTTGAAAAGAATGTTAAATATATTCATTTTTGTGGCAGAAAAAAAACAAGAATGTTTGTAGCTCTTGTTTTTGTAAATTGAAATGTGTTTTCTTGTAACTTTTATATGTTCAATACTTTACTAAACCTTTCTTGGCTTAAAACAGGCGGTCTGTATTCTGTTCTTTGTGGTTTCTGTTTCCTCCAAGAGCTGTAGCAGCTTTAATTGGTCTGTAATGATAAGCTGTAGTACGGTAGGAGTCACCGGTCTTATATGAAGAGATTTATTTTTGCTTCTTTGTGCAGATGTCTGTTTTAGATAACAAGCAGAGATGTAATTCTCAGTCTGTTCAGGTTCTTCTGACTCAACGCAGGTCCACGCAGGACTCCTGAATCAATAGCCCTGCTCTTAAGTTCCCTCTGAAATCTCCCCAGAGCCTTTCTGAAGGTCTTATTTAGAGGGTGTGTGAAGGGAAAGACAGACTTGTTATATTAGATGTGAAGATACAAAGAAGGTTTCATCATGTCTGTCTCAATGTACGCTCTATAAAGGACTATGCATCTGCTTTCAGTCGAGAGTTGAATTTCTAATCTGGTTTTTGAGTTTGAATATAAGAAATCATTCTTTTAAGTGTTACTTTTTCCAAATATTTCACTTTGAAGGGCAAATAGGTTTTTTTAATCGGAGAAGTCATGTTTAGTATAGTGGAGAATAGAGAGCCGGACTTATGTCACAGTTCGACATCGGGCGATCTGGAATTGAATCTTGTCTGATATATTCTATATTATCACTAATAATGTCCAAAATACAGCTACCACCAAAAAGGATGTTGCACAACAATCCGTTTGGCTTGAGGGAGTAGGTTTGTAAGTGGGTTGGAAAACTCAAAATAGATATTGAAAGTGATGCAACTTGGTACATAGAAATGAGTGTTTCTGCCAGAATTTCAGTATTTATTTATTTATTTATTTATTTTACAAAATCGATTTATTATAGGTATTTAATGTAATGATTTTAGCTGTGTAATTGTTTTATAAATACGAATGTGTTTAAAGTAAAAAGGTTTTCTGAGCTAATTTTGAGACCGTTTTGAAAAAGGGATGGTTCTTGATTTAAACCACATACCTTTTATCCTCCACAAGTCAAGAACACATCATCCTGTTCATTTAAATATCTATAAAATTTGTTGTAATAAAGCAATTTATTTGTTGCATTTTTTCAAAACTCAAGAAAAGCACATATTTTACAAACATAAAGTGCTACAACAAAACAGTAAAAGTAAAAATAGCTGTTTCAAAGCTAAAAATAAAGCATGGGCATTTAATCCGATGATAGGCAATGTTGTTTATGAAGGCTCAGAGTCCTAAAGGGTTTGTTAAGCACCAAAAAAAACCTTCATTAGTGTAGCTAAGATGTTTTAAGCGGCAGGTAGGTTATGCAGGGCTGTGGTGTTCAATCAACTGTATCAGTAGATATAGAATGGGCTGTATATGTAGAGGCTGTATGAGAGAAGCCCAAACAATAATCCAGTTTACAAAATGAGTTTATCCAAAGAAATCACCCAAAAGGTCAGCTTCAGATCCTAATGGGTAATCTGTTTATAAAATGACATGGTGGCTGATCAATGCTTTCCCCAGTACAAAGAAAATATATGGGGTTACATTACCTGCACACTAAATCAGTGCTTCAAGTAAAACACTATCAACAGTGATAAAAATGTGTTGTTAAATGATCGAATAGGTAATATGCTTATTAGGGTTTGTAGGATTGTATAAATCTCTTGCAGCTCTTAAACCAGCTCTTCTCAAGAAAATCACTTTTTTTTGGGTCCTCATCGGGTTGGTTGGAGCTAGTTTACACACCACAAGCATGTCATACAATATCTTTCGTGTGTGTATTTATATATATATATATATATATATATATATATATATATATATATATATATATATATAATTTTCCAGAAGTGAATGAAATCAGAATAAATATTTTCAGAAGTACTATAGCACATTTTATTTGAGGCTATATATATATGTGTATATATATATATATATATATATATATATATATATATATATATATATATATATTTATATGAGGCACATATACACTCACAATCTTAAAAATTATTGTTGTTAGGGTTGAGACATATGACTCAAATGTTTAAAAATACTCATGTGAATGTAAGGTTTGCCAGAGATTGAAAAATTGCTCATAAATACTCAAAAATATTAAAATGATGGTTTGGGTTTTAAACCTTGTATTTGAATTTTACTGTCCCATCATGCAAAAAGTTTTGTTGTTAATGCTATGATATGGGCTTCAATTTGAATCTTGACCGTCTTAAAAAGTCTTCGACCAAAAAAATTTGACCAAATGAAACCTGCAGAAACCCTGTTTACAATAAGATGAAATGGATCATCCTATTTTAATGTATAAAATACCCATTCATTTATTTGCTTTAATGATGAGTGACAATTCATGAACTAATTATTGACTTAAGATGATTTAATAATGATATATACCCCTCTCAAGTAAATTTATGGAAAAAAGAAAAACTAAACAAATTTTTTATATATAAAGTTCATAATTAGTTAATTAGCATCACATAGTGACTTTATTTAGGGGGCACACTATAATTATTACATTTCTACAAAAATATTGTTTAATTCATATGTCTCATGGGTTTGAGTTCATTATCAATGAATATTCTAACTCATCATGAATTAATGGTTAATTTGTGCTTTCCCTAATCTTACCTCTTTGTGAAGTGACACTAGAAGTTTAGTGCAGATTTTCTCCTGAGATCTGGTTATCATAAGACAGGTTTGAAAACAGGTGCCATTCACTCATGAACTGAAGGAAGTCAAGGGTTCTGAAATCACTACTTTGTGGCCTATTTCAATTATTTCGATGCGCATTCAATTCAACAAAGCATACTTGGTTGAATTCCTTCCTTTTATTTTATTTTTCCTGGTACAACCTCTGTTTGGACTTCTCATCGATATTTTATTTCGGCCTTTCATTATAATTTCACCTCGTTTCTCAGTCAGCAAAATCTCGGGAGAAAAGCGATTGATGCTGAGCCAAAAGGCTAAAAATAGATAGACATCTCGCTCCAGTAATGGGTCAGTCTAATATTTCAATTTCTTTAAACACTTGGAGCTTTGCTTTGACTTGGGATTCCTGCCAGTCTCTGGCACACAGAGAGAGAGGAAAGAAATGCATAAATAAAAGATCAATTGTGAATGTCAGCTGGAAAACCAATAACCAACATGGGATGCCAAAATAATCCAGAAGAGAAGCTTCCGGAGGTTTCTCACTATTGTCCTTGTATTTCTTGAAATTTTGAGTCATCTTCCCATGGACTCCTCATCCCATTAAGTCCCAGAGGTGACATTGTGACTGGCAATCTTCTCCATCTTTCCTTCGTTTTTTCCTCTGTGGAGCTGAATAGATAAGGGGAGAGAGATGTCAGAGGAGTTTCATCTCCCCAAGCTTGAGCAGAAATAGGGAAGGATATCAGGTAATCAGCATTTACCCGCACAATATTTCTTCCAATCTGTTCCAAACCAGCTCATAAATAAGAAGCAGAACCTTTAGAAAGTGTGCCAGAGTCTATTTTTATACCAAATTTCATTTAAGAGGTATATTTTCCTTCATCGTTCTAGTGATCAAGACTTGCACCGTCAAGGGCTTGAGCTCAGCAGCCTTTTTAATTAGCATGGGCGAAGTGAAGGAGGCTCTTAACCTCCATGAAACCTTCCAAATGGTCCTGTATAAGCACCCTTATGTTTCTCAGCCCCAGTGCTTTGCTAAATGGGTAAAAGACTGTTAGTGTGGCCATAAGGGCTATGTGTAATGATTTATTGTAAGTGGGTTCAGTTTGTATCTTCTTCGGTTTTTACATTGAAAAGAAGTATACGGCAAACATTTTATTTAAAGAAATTTAATTTGTTTATTGAAAACGGCCAATTGTTTGCTCAAATGTAAGTCAGAGTTCAAAGAAAACAGCATTCAAACATATGGTGCAGTACATATACATTTCTTTCATTTAATGCAATAAACATTATAGCTTTCCTTCACTTCATTTTGTTTTTTAAAGTATAGCAAAATATTTATGAATACAGTGAAAAAGTTTGCTAGTTTCTCAGCCATGTTTGTGGCATTTTTTAATTACAGTATTTTTTTTACTGTCAGTGTTTTAAGCATTTCAGACCATTTTACACATTTAAATAGTGTTTTTACTGATGATGAGTAAGATGACCATGCAATACCACTCCTCTCTTAATGAATCCTTAATGGAAACCATTCATGACTCAATATCTTGTCAAAGTTGCCCCCCGGTGGCAGTCACCAATCTTTAAACAGCTTTCTACTTGTTTTTGCATCATATTATTATCATTACTTACTAATTACTTGAGTGCTTTCTTATATAGAATTAAATAAATGCAGAGTAAATGTTTCCACAACTACTGATGCATTTTCTCTAAACAGCTTTGGTGACAAGACATAAACAATGAAACTTGAAAAATATTTAACTTCATGAATAATAACTGGTTATTCTGACCAATATCCAATAGGAAAGATCATCGGTTTCTAAGCCAAAATCTTTTTATGTATAGTGCTTTTTTAGAAGTTACTTTAAAGCAGCTTCACGAAGGTCTAATGTGGATAAGGGTTCAATAGAAATAACTATATGATAATTCTATGAGGTAGAAATAGAACTACCATATACTGCTCTCTTAGGGATTGCAATGTAAAGTTTTTAGTATGCATAAATTGTTTATTTAATGTTGTTTGTGGGGAAAAAACGGAGAACCCAGAGTAAAACCCCTCTAAAAAACGCACCCCCAGTGAAGAACCCCTTCATAAGGTCACAGGGAGCCTTGTTGACCACGGCAAGGGCTAACCACATCCCCAGCATAACGACTATTTAAACTGAAGATCCATCGATGAACAAATCGCCAGGCAGCACCTAAGAAGGAAAAAAACCTGAAAATCTGGTTTCAAACCATGGAAAATTGATTTTTGGTTTGAATCATAGGTGGATTGCTACAAAAACACCAAGGAGCATTCTCCATGTTCCTATTCTTAGCAAACAACATTATTTTCTGGAAAAAATACTAAAGGCTGAAAATTCCGGCTGTCATTTCAATCAAGTAGATGACGATTGTTGCAGGTGATTTAGAAGAACCCTGTCTTGTCCACAAACTTTGAGGCCACTCAGAAAAAACTGAATGTTTGGAATTGTTATTAACCTAGCGGAAAATTCTTCCTAATCTTGATTGGGATCCATAAAAGCCCAACACATACTCTCAATTAATTAAAACATCCACCAGTGTTATTGTGCTTGAAGTGGGTTGGTAAGAAACGTGAGGGAGAGAAAAAATGTCCTGATCAACATGTGCTCATGAGAAGTTCCCACTGAACACGAACCGTATGGTGATCTTCAGTGTTTTTCTACGGCATAGCATAAGCTCATTCACGTGCATTGCAAACACTAGCTGCATATTTTCACACTGGGTCAAGGGGTTGCTGCCCAAAATGTTATGTAAGGTGGATTAGACCTTTATCTTGCTCTGATCAGAAAACAGTCCCCTATTTATATACTGTGAGCCCCCAAAAAAGAATAGGCATGTTTAATTTTCAGCTGCCGGTGGATGTTCTCTGTCAGTCAGAAAAGTGCAAACTGACTCAGCAGGTTGACTTTCTGACCCTAGTGTTTTATCAGGTCGGTCAAGTGTGGAGCTAACACAAATAATAAGCAATAGATGAGTTTAAACTTAATGTGCTTGGCATTTAATGGTGGATATACATGAATTATTCACACAGGAAAAATATTTTGGGAATCTATGAAGGAATAAAAAGTTTTAGAGGAATATAAAGAAAAGCTGAAATGCAATGTTTGCAACATGCTTAAAACACAAAGCAATGGGAAAACTATTCTTACAAGAATTTAATTTTGTCCTGGTGTGCTTTTTTTGAAATACCAATTTAGAAGGAATCAATTCCCCCCAAAAAACTTTGTAAAATGTATGTATTTATATATTAACGCTAATCAAATGGCATGTTTCTGTAGTAAATATTTATTTTGCACATAGCATAACTTTGATGGAAAAGTTTGCTAGCTGTGATTGAATTATATTAAAACTGGAAGATAAAAAGTTGAATACATGAGTACTGCATTTTGCCTCAAGATTTCTGATTCTTGAATGAGACCTACTAAGCCCAAAAATGTAATCTGGAATCCAGAAAATCTCTTAATGTTCCAAATCGGATAGATTCTCATGACACTCATTTTCATCTAAAAAGAAAGAATATTCTATAAATAGAAACTTTCCCTTGTGCACCTTCTGACCTGAAATGCCACCTTGTGAAAGACTGTAAAATCTGGTGCTGAGCTGCTTGTTTCCATGTGGTGATGCTATAATTATAGACAATTGTTATTACATATTACTTTCAAAACAACTGATCTAAACATGGACCTGTTAAATTGACCTTTAGGTTTAACTTAAGTAGATCATATCTTCTATATTTTACGGTTGACATGAGTATTCTTGTCTGATAGTATTCTGAGAAGCCTCTCTTATATTTAGACTGCTTATATGTTACATGGCAAGAAAAATTGTGGGAAGGGAAAATTAAAGGAAAGCTCCTTACATTATTTTTTATTTCATTTTCCATGTTTAACCTCCGCATATAAATACAAACATGTGTCAAAGATTTGCAAATATCTAGCAAATAAATTAAAATAAAATAAAATTTCTCAGTAAATTTCTCACCTCTCAGTAACCACTCTACTGTCAATATTTTTATTTTTGGCAAGACATGTGTCTAATAACTATTGGTATTAGCAAACAAAACAATCAAGTACCTCATCCTTGACATCTGCCTTTGTCTTCAAATATTCTTGAAGATTTTTAGTGTGCTCACTAAGACTGTTTTCTGCTTGAGCACCACCAAGCTGTTTGTTTGAAGCTTCAGTGTTTGTAGACACATGTGAAGAAAAGTGTCAGTTTTTTTGCTTTACAAAATGTTTAATGGGACTCATGAAATCAATAAAGCAAGACAGGTGGTTTTTTGTTGCTTTTACAACTATGACCAAAGTGCTTTTCATCCAAAGCTCCACCACACATTAAATTCAAGCAGGAAATGTATTATGTAAATTGGGCTATAAATTATATAAGACAGTGAACATACTGGAAAAATACTGTATTGTATTCAGCAGTAATGTGATCTTTGACATCTGTCTCATTAAAATCTCTATGATTTTTCTGGTCACTGGATTTATGTGTAAGGTCAAAGTTCAAATTCTTTTGAGAAATTAGTTTTAATTGGTATCCCATTCACTGTAAACATAGGGTTTCTC
Organism: Danionella dracula; assembly: GCA_900490495.1. NCBI lineage: Eukaryota > Metazoa > Chordata > Actinopteri > Cypriniformes > Danionidae > Danionella > Danionella dracula. Next base: position 2,971,256 of record UELW01000067.1, on the reverse strand, counting down.
TGCAGGAGTGAGGGCACTTCGTGAGATCCGTTCAAGCTTATATGGACAGGAGTCAAAAGTCAACGTTTACGCACATCCTGCCCAATATCATTCTACATTAGTTTATGTTCTCTTGAAGATGGTAAAAACATTCAAGTCCAATTATACAGCAATTAAATTTTTTCCAAGTTGTTTAAGTTACTGTATGTTTAAAAACAATTACATACTGAATTCAAAACATTTCACTGCATGACTTTAAGCCTTTAGTTAATGAAAAACTAATTGTGTAACAACTTGGTGGGGTGGGGGCTTCTCAAAGATGCAAAAAAACTGGATTAGTTGCACAATAAAAACACAACAATTTATTGAGCATCCATTAACTGCTTGATATAAAACCTTCCCAATTCTTCTTTGTCTTTTTTCAATTAAAAAAAGCGGTAAAGGATGGCAAAGTTTCCTTGGCGTAAAGCTGATGGAACCGTAGTAGACTAAGAGCACATGTGTCTTTGATGTGTCTTCCTTCCCCGAATGAGCCAATTTTAGCCGCCTTGCTGAAAGAAAGTCTTGCTGAGAGAAAGTTTCCAAGCCAATGAGAAAAATAGGAAAAAGGAAATGGAAACAGAAGTTGGTGTAAAGGTGTGAAATAAATGTTCTTCTTTTTTCATGCAGTGAAACAGCTGTGTTTTCAAATCATTTTCCGCACAGGAAATATGATCAGTGTTCGCTATCTGTGCATTTCGAAAGATGAATATGAAACAAGGAGTCATGTCATCGTTACATTTTCTAGCTGTTGATGTGTCAATGCTGCAATAAAAAAGGACTGTCATTATTGTTAGGTCATCTGTTATTGACAAACTCCTCACAGTTCTGAAACCAATACTGAAACTGAGTCTCTTCAAGCTCATGTTGCACACTCAGCGATGTATTTTCCTCTCAATAGGAGATGTGTTTTGAATGGCAGATTTAATACATTTAAAGCTGGAATGCAGGTCACACCAAAACCATTATGATCATTGTCTTGTACTGATAAATTAGATGGAATGAATAAGACCAAGTAACACTCAAGAAATGTTAACCACAGTGGACTTTCCAGCATGACCAGCCCAGCATTTTTTGTTCATGTGCATGTTTGTTTCCTCATTCTTACAATTTTTTACAATCTTCAGGCAAGATTAATAACAATACTCAACCAGAACTCACAGAAACACCTCAATTCTAACAGAGTGGACGCTGATGTCAACAAGTTATCGAAATGTTCTAAGGTCAATGCTGCAGCAAATCCATGAACCCTTGTGTGGCCTTCGGGTCACATTGACTCGTTTCTAATTTTTAAAAGAATAAAAAAGTGTATATTCTTTTCTAGTAGGGACTGGTTGCAATAATTGAAGATATGTTCTCTATATTGTTTGAATTTGAGATAAGTCATATATGTTAATGTGTTATGGAGTAAAATTTAGATTTTTAATTGCTTTTGAAATGGGAAAACTATCTGAGCCCTTCTCAATGTAAGGGAAATACAGTACTGCAAGCTACAAAACATCTTCCTTTCAATGTTGAGAGAAAGAAATTAAAATGTATATATATATATATATATATATATATATATATATATATATATATATATATATATATATATATATATATATATATATATATATATATATATATACACAACACACACACACACCAGCTTACATACTTAACCTGCAGACCACTGAGTTCTGTAGAATCAGCTCGAGCAGTGAGGGTCTATGACGTGTTCTTGAAGATATTAACAGCAATTGGTATAAACCCTTACTGATTGTGAGGGATGATATTGTAGACTGACAGAAATGGATTGTATACTGACAGACATTCTTTTAGATTCAGTTGTAAAGACCAACTTTGTGTGTCGTTAAAGTGCACCGAGAGCAGCAAACAGGAGCCTTTGGCTCCCGAGCATAGACTAATCTAATATAGAGTCATCAAAGTCCTCGTGATTCCTATCCCCTTCTATTAGTGACTGACTGGAGTTGTGATGCGACGCTCAGCAAACCGTGAAATTTCGCTTCCCACCGACCGTGAGCACATGGAGCGCGTGTGGAGCCAGAAACGAGGACCGGACGCTAAGTCAGGATGAGAAGAGATGAGCCCGCTTCGCCCCCGGACACTCCCTGCTCGCTTCGTTACTCACTCAACCGCGAAATCCAGCGTTGGATTCTAAGATACCGCTCGCATGGAGCTTTAAAACCGGACAGAGGCATGGCAGACCAGAGGAGAAGCCGGAGAAGGGCGAGCTCGGTCGCTTGGTGTGAGGATTAATGTCCAGGGTTTGTTCGTGTGCTCCAGAAAACACCAGAAGATAAAGGCAAGAGGACCATCCTCGAGACAGCTGACGAGGAGCAGCTCGAAGTAAGATAGTAAGTGTGAAAGTTGTTGGTCCTGGGTTGCTGTGAACATTTCTACATGAAGTTTATCAGAAGTTATGTTCAACAAGGTACACCAAATATTATTCATGAGTATACAGAACTTTCTGGGTTATTAGCATATTTTGTCTTTTATTGTGTATCTACAATTATAAAACTTACAATTGACTTAGGTGTAGATCAAATATCCTATTAATTTGTCAGTAGTAATTAATCATAATGAACATTAATAATTGAAATTTAGACTGGATATCTGCATAGTTTTAACTATCATATTGTATTGTTATTTGGTACTATATAGAATTCCATATTTTTTAAATTTATTAACTTTAAACATAACAACAGGTATTAACTTATTTTAATCCTAGCACTGATATTGCAACAAATTACCTTAAAACAGCAATAAATGAAATGGTGATGAGTAAACATGTAATGTCATTAAAAGTTATTACTTTAGAGTCAAACAACTTGCCATTTAAATCTAGCTGTTAAAGAACACATGGATTATCATGTAACATGGCTTTAAGTAAAATTTAGCATAAACTTTAAAACTTCAAGTTAGAGTTTTAAATGTGTGGTCTGTGTATACAAAATAAAGTAAAAATACAAACTATTTTGAAAATTAAAAAACGAGTCGAATCAGAGTTAACAAAATTACTTATTGTTCAAACAACTTTGGGATGACTTTTTACAGCGTCTGCAAACTTTTCTCTGCCCCAAAGTTTCACATACAATATCAATGGTAAAACTTTTTACCTCAAGCGCTGCTATATTATTTACCATGCAGCAAACGTTTTTGCAGTGTGAGGGAAAAGCTGTTTCACGAGGCTGTGAACAATCTGGCGTTAAACTTTATTTTTCTTCATAACTCCAGCAGTATAACCCCAGCCTTGTGCGGACGGGACCTTGTGTACACCATGTGTAGCATCCAATCACAGGACCTAGCTCTCTTAAATCTAAAAGACAATGAAAGTAGTTTTTGACCAATATGTCAGTCTGTTGCTTAAGATACCTAAATAGAAAGTATGCAACTTTTTATTCTGTATTCTTTTTTTCTTTTGTTTTCATAAGTTGCTTAAAGGCATTATTATATGAGAAACTAAATTGAGACACACATGAAGATTTATTTACTAATAAATAATTGTTTTTAATATTTTTCACTCATTGTGGTTGTCTTCAACAACTACCCTAATTGCCATAACCCTGGCTAATTCTACTGTTGCGTGAATCAATTACCTTTTAGGTGCAGTGGTGGGTCGTGATGCTGAGGTAGTTTGGTGTGTACTGAACATGGCAATCATGAGGACATGAGTGAATGCAATACTGGCATTGAAAGTGTGTGTTAATGTGAGGTACCTTATTGAAGTTCTGTTGTGTTGCTGATTAAGGCATTGAAGAGTTGTATATCTCATTACTGCAGAGGCAAATGAACCCACCACATTAAGTTTCATTTAAGTTCCACCGTGATAGCAAACCATAAACGGCTGGAAAGTAACCCTCCCTTTCCCTTACACCCATTCAATCTGAAATTGTTGGTGTGCATCCATACCCTATTGCTAGAGTCAGGGAAAATGTAGTTGTATCTCCTGTGAAAAAGTCTAGTGACGTCAAAACATCTTTTTATGCTCTCGTTACCTTCTGCATTGACTGGATTTTCACAACATGCATGAGGACAAGCACAAAGGATAGTTGCTGCTAGCTTAACACAACTCTGAAATCTGTTTTTAATATAACAAAAAGTATGCTCTATGCAAGCTACACTAGATACTTTCCATCTGTAGCTACTACCCTCGAACTCTCATCAAAAGACAAAAAAGTTATTTTGACAAGGAGCATGTATTTAAAAGCTCTGTATTATTTAAGTGTAATATGTAATAAACCGCATTTTACTCATGACTCATTGACGAACAAGCGACAGTATAAAAGAAAAGAAAAAGTTTTTCTCTGAAGTTGGTGTTTGGAGCTGTCCACACTTACCTGTAAGAAAGAATATGTTTTACTATTTCTGTCTCGGTTATTCCCAAGTTATTCTGTTTGTAAAAAACTATCGATGCTACTTAAACTCAGTGATTTAGAGAATGAACTGACATGTCTATCATGCTCATATCTACTCACCGCATATCAAACAAACTAGTTCTTCTGTAACAGTAGTGTTGCCAACTCCTCAGTAAGAAAAGTCCCTATTGGCTGGCCCAAAATTTGCTAGATGACATCACCATCAAATTTGCATAAATATCATGTGACATGTTTGACATGCATTCCCCATCTCAAATGAGTTTTTATCAATGCCAATAAAAACATATTGCAGATGCATGTGTTTCATGTCATTATTAAATTAACACATATGGTGTTTTAAAACAACCAAGTAACGTTAATAATAAAAACAATGAGAACAGAATGACTAAATAACATGAAAGGTAAGCTCTATTATTTTAAACTATTCATGTCTTTAGATCAATTTTGATTTCATGGTTTGTATCAAGAAACTAACATATGAAAAATAAATTTTTAAGTATCAAAAGGTTGGGTTACTTTATATTGTATGTGATGATGGGTGTTGTGTGAGGGAGGAACACCTCACACAGGCATAGACTACTATTCTTGTGCAAATATGTAAATAAAACATTTTATAGTAATTTTAGTGTGACGTCAGCACTTGTGCCGGGATGGGAGCAGACCTGGGGACAGGGCGGGGCATCGAAGACAGTAGTGATGTTTGGATCATTTTACCAACTCGAATCTTTGAGTCCCATTTAGCAAAATGAACAAATCTTTTTTCGAGTCATTTCGTTCATTTCATTCATTTTAGTAAAATACCAATAAAATGTTGTGTGTTTCTTCCTTAACACATTTAGTACATACACAAATGCGAATCAGACTACAAATAAGACAAATCTATAATGCTAGAAGACAAAAAAATATTTTACTTACCTACTTGCCTACCTGAGTCTTTTAGGTGTCCGTCTCGTGACCGCTCCGTATTGTTAACCAATGTAGTTTGAGCCAGAAACTAAAAAGTTTTTTTGTCATTAATGACAAAAGCGTGTTAATGACATTAGCGTGTTACACTCGGAAAACCAGAAGGATGTTGCGCATGCGCCACTGAAAGAATCCCTCTCAGATACGATTCGTTCCCATGGAGTCACATTAAAGAATTGTTCAAAAAGAACAAATCGTTCATTAACGACACATCACTAAGACAGTGAGTGACAGACAGACAGGCAGGCACAGAGATTCCAGCAGCTGTTCCTCTGTCTGAAGAGCCCGTCAGTCAAAAAGTCGTTAAAAGTAGCCAGGAACAACAGGAAGAGACGATAGATTTGTCGCTAGTCGCTGGAATAAAAAAAAAGTTTCTAGGCATTCTGAAAAGTTGCTAAGTCGACAACACTCATTGGAACAACAGTGGTCTCGCTCTTGAGTCTGTGGAAGCAATTAACTCTCTTGCTGGATGTACTAAATCTCCATATTTGACTTTTACCTTTAAATGCGTCTTTACAACATGCAAAGAAATAATTTTGTAACGCCATTGGCAAAAGTATGTTATAGACACTCCTAGATTAATATAAATAGTTGTTCTGTTAGAACCAAATTTTAGGAAATAAGAGAGCTGTAAGGATTTCTAAATAACCCACAATGACAAAATGTATATGTTTGAATGGGTCTGCATATGATATTCTCTACATAAGAAATGAGAAGTGGCACAAGAAGCCTCTGGCTTCTAGCAAATAACAGATCATTAATGAGCTCGTTGAGGTCTAAATTATGCACAGAGGGAAGATCTGCAGCTCTAAATTAGTGCTGAAACTTGTGATGCCTTGCGTAGGTTCGCTCTTCACGCTGCCTGCTGGACACTAGTGTGGAGAACATTACGTCCACAGTCACCGCTTTGCTGGAGAAGCTTTCACACTTGCCTCGACCACCGCAGTACTGAGATGAGAAAGAATGAAAAGGGTTCTAAAGCGCTTCTTTTGTACTATTTGACAAAATATGCTTCAAAAATATTCTTTTTTTGTTTATTGTTACCATGGAATACAAATGTATTATTACATTTGTAATTACATTTTCACTATACATCATGCAGAAAGCTGCACAAATCCTGCCAATACTACAAGTAGTTATCTAGCTCTATTTTTTCTTTGTATTTAACACTGCATCACCTGATGTTTTTTTTTTCACTTCTGGCTTTATCTGTGTTCAACATCGTTGGCTCGTTACTATTATTTTTCAAAGCATTTTTGGCTCTGCCCTTAATAATCTGAAACACAACACTGTCCCCACTCATCTCATTACTGCCTGCAAATTATCTCTACATCTCCATCTGCTTATCAACGTCCACAGTCTCACCTGTCACACAAGAGGTTCCACAAGGGGTATGGGTATGGGTATGGGTATGGGTATGGGTATGGGTATGGGTATGGGTCCAACCCTTGGGTATGATGTTTGTTTGCGGGGTATCTGTATACTTCAGATGCTAACCAACTTATTTATGAGCCCCCTGAACCCTTACTCACACTTTGACAAACCACCCTCTCAACAAACCTCTCTTGGGGGGTTATTGCTGCTCCACTATCCAGAAAACACATCCAAAATCTTCAGTCAATTTAACTCTTCCAAACTCTCTTATTTGTTTGGAGTTTTTCTTGATAGTTGATGGAGTGCAATTGCATATGCAGCCAGGATCTGCACCAGCCCCATTCACACATGACAGGAATCTTGTTGTGTAATTCTGGGCAAATTGCAAGTTGCTTATTAACTTTTTTTTTTCTTCAGGAGTAGATGTAAAGTGAAAACTTCTTTTCAAGTTTCAATTTAATGTTTTTATAGTCCCTTTGCAACCTATTTAGTAAAAACAATCGCTAATCATTAAATAGTTTTATTAATCATTGCTATTAAAAATATAATAATAATCTAATAAAAATATGTGATTACTTTAGATTTATTTATTTATTTTACATGGTTTGAATACAAAGGAATAAAGAACAAATCTTTGTCAAGTTTTTCATCAAATTTTCTGATCGCATTTTTTCTATTTACTCGTCGCTTTTGAAGAACTCCAAAAAACAAGACTGAAGCACTACTCTATTAAAGCTTCCTTAAAGAAAATATATACATACATACATGCATACATACTACATAATACATATTACTATAAGCAAATGCATATTTAATTGAAATGAAGATAGGCATAATGAAGGTGTAATGTTAACCATTTAAAAAACTAACCATTTATAAAACTATTGAATGACTTTGATTTGTAATAGCAACAAATCCATCTTCCAAAGCATTTCTATGAACTAAATCATATGAGTCACTGTTTAAACACTGCAGAGGTCTGATCTGTTCAGAAGAGCGATCATTTATTAATGGCTCCATGTAAAATACATGACTGTGTTTTCATTCATGTACAGACACTTCTATAAATATCTTTACATCAAACAGGCCCCCTCTCTGCTTTGAAATCAATTATATTAACAAAATCCCATCTGCAGTTAGGTCTTGATTGCTTATCATTTATCTCATATCTAAACCTATTCTCTCTCTCCCTCCCTCCCTTCCTCTCTCTCTCTCGCTCTCTCTCTCTCTCTCTCACCCTCAGTGGCTGCTCCTGATCTTCTAGATCCTAAATCAGCGACGCACAACACCAAACCCCGTCTGTCCTTCTCCTCCAAGCCTATCGTTTATAACTCAGGAGATGACTGTGATCGCATAACCAGCGTGATGAAGTGGAAAACAGTTCTGGGAATCTTCCTTCTGGTGGTTCTGTACCTGATCATCGGAGCCACTGTGTTCAAAGCTCTGGAGCAACCTCAGGAGAGCTCGCAGAAGTACCTGATCGTGCAGGAGAAGATCAACTTCCTCTCCATGCACACCTGCGTCAACACAACAGAGCTGGAGGACCTGGTCAAGGTACAGTTTGCACTTCAATCTTCTACCTGCGTATGTTTTTAATACAAGGAAAGAGATTGAATGGGTTTAAATGAGCTTGTGGAATTGAATCGAAGGATTCGGGTCAAATAGAGTTGGAAATACACTCAGTTCTGATTAGCTGGACATAATCATTAACTGAAGGCATACAAGGTTATGAGATATACGTTTAGTTACAATATGTAATGTTTATATGGTTGAAACCTCTTGAAAGAGGTCTGCTCTGTAATGATTTTCTCTTAAATTAGGTTTATTGATTTCAGGTCAAATGATTTCTTGTTTAGTTGAAACTGCTCTTGGCATAACATGAGTAATTAGCTGTTTCTTCTGAAACCTGTGGTACTCACAAGATTTACAAATAAGTTGATACTTTTTTTTAGTTTAGTAGAGTTGTGAATGAAACAGTTTGTTGCTTATAGAATAATTCACAAAATTGCTTTCATTAAGTATTCAGTGTTTGAAACATGCATGAGTAGATATCACAAAAGAAATTGTGCTATTTACACACATTCTCTAAACATTTTACCATTTCACTCCAAAATGAATGTATTTAGACCTTAAATTAGCAAATTTCAAGTTGGCACATTTGAAAGAATAACCTGCTCACACATGATTTATTTACCTTTTTTCATTCTTTTTCTTTTCATTTCAGTCAAACATAATTCTAAACTGATGAACATTTTTATAAAAAAATTAAATTATGAAACTACTTTTGAAGTTTTCATTTTTATGTTTTTTAGCAGGCACTGCTTTTTAGTAGTTTTTTTCCAAGTTAAAAGAAGAGCTTTTTTACTGTATGTTACTTCCAACATAGAAAACAGAGCTGAAATTAAAATGAGCTGAAATGGAATACGTTTGAAAAAAGTTGTAAAAACTTACAGGGGACCTCTAAAAAACTATAATGCTATCGAAAGATTGAGAAAATCATAAATACCCTGTAAGTACCATGAAAAATATATTAAAAAATGTTGAATGGACTGAATAAGAAATGTTTAAAACAATAAAACAAGAAAATGAAACACCTTCTATCAATGAATATCTGAAAAGCATAGTTTTGTAAAATGTCAATCAGTCTATGCTCTTAAATCACTGCACTGGCTGCCCGTCTGCTTCCGTGTAGAATTAAACATTTTAACCCTCACATATAAAGCCCTATGATCTGGCCCCTGAATACCTATCGTCTCTTTTAATCACTTACACCCCGAGTCGTACGCTCCGCTCCTCAGTCTAAGCTTCTGTCTTTTCAATGCTCTCGCACCAAAACTATGGGAAACAGGGTTTCTTTTTCTGTTTATGCACCAACACTATGGAACTCTCTCCCGGGTGAGCTGAGGGAGGTACAAAGCTACACCGTAAAACACTCTCATCTTAAAACTCACTTTTTTAGACTGGCTTATCATTGTTGACATTTTATACTTTATATTGCTTTAAACTAGACTTGGATTTTAATTTACTAGTCTGATTATCTATTTTGATTTTATCTTGTTTTTCTTCATTTTATCTCTGCTGCTAATGTCTTTTTTGTACTGTTTTACTGTTCTCTGTACAGCCCTTTGGGAAGCCAGCTTTAAAGGCGCTTTATAAAATAAAGATTATTACTATTATTAATAATTTCTAAGAGGTAATATTAAGTAATAGTTAGCTCATTTGTGTGATTGTAACAATCTACTGCGAGTTACTTTTAGAAAGTTACTTTTATTTTTGTGAATGGGATGTGAATGCACAAGATTACTTACTATTTCCAAACTTTAGCATGCTATATAGTTTATATAGACTGCTTCAGATTTCCGCCCAAATGTTTAATACAATTTTTCAAAATATACATTTTTTTCAACTACCTTTGTTCCTGTCTATCTATACAATCCCATCTCAATAATGGCAATTCCACCCAAGGATTAACTTTAAAAATGAAAAGACGCAAACGTGAAGTGGTATTTTTTAATGTTTTAAAAACATAAAAAACGTTAAAGCAGATCAAAAGTTGTGCTCTGGCAAACGACTGCTTCTGGGCGGGTGAGAATGGAGTGCTTTGTGATACACAAAAAATAAAAAACTACCTATAAATATTGCGGTACTTCTCTGACAGCCCATCATTTTTCATCTTCTAATGTCTGGCAACGCCTCACCCCTCCTCCTAACCCTGCATGATAAATAACACTATGCTCACTGCAGTCACCTGCTTCTCATGTTTGATCGCTGCATGGTGTCCAGATCTGCACACCTCTGAAAATCTGTCGAAGCGTTTTACTCCCAACAGCTCAAGCCCATTAGTGATTATGCTGGCATTGCATGGGAAAAGTGTCAAACAGGAAAACCTGATCTTGCAGAGAAAGCTCTCTTTGAGTCTCTTGTGTAAATTCGCAGACTCACATGTAGATGTTTCTTGATTGGTATGACGTTGTTGTGGGGTCTGATGGCTTGATCATTTAATGTACGCTGAACCTTAATGGTGCCATTTAAATGTAGTCACCATCTTCTGAGTAAATTCAATTAAAGGTACTCGATTCAATCTTTTAAGGTTAGTATTGATGGTTTGAAATCATCAACACTAAGATGCTCTTAGAACAATAGCACCACATCTCATATTTGATAGCTTGAGTTGTTGACTAATAGGTTTTAAGGCGAACTCAACCAGTGTTTTTGAACATTGTGGACCACACCTGTAAACAATGACAAACCATCTGTTAGGACTGTTTCTTTGTCTCATCAGCTCATTAAGCTTGTTTCCCTCTTCTCCTGCTGTTACCTGTCTGCGTCGCTCCCGCTAATTGATTACCAGCCGCGGCTGCTGTGACTAAGGGGTTTTAAGGACCTTGTCTGCCTTCTCTCTCCGTGAGTTATTAATCTTCATTCTCAGCGTGCTAGCGGATCGTGCTTCCTTCCCTCGTATCGTGTGTCGTCTCGTCTACCATCCTCTTCTCTATCTGGATCTCTGTGTTCCTAACTCTGCCTAATCTACAGTGAGGATCTGCAGTGATTCAACCCAGACCGCCTCTGAGCGCCAGTCGTCCGTCAACGAGCCGGTGAGCTCACCTCTCTTTCTTGAGGATTCGGAGCCTGGTTCGTTCCCTGCTTGCGGGAGCGGATCCCGAGTGACTTTTTCCCTTTCGTTCCCTCCGGAGAGGCGTACCTCTGTTCCAGTTTTTTTCCCTTTCGAAGTAGCCTGAGTTTATCCCTGTTCTATTGAACAGTAGTTTGGTTTCCCTCTTTAATAAAAGACTTTAAGTTTATTCCCTTGCTTTTGGGTCCTTCCTCAAACGGTTCATAACAGAATAACTCACCCACCCATGGATCCAGCGAGGGACTCTCCGGCCCAGCGAGCAGTCAAGCATCAGGGCATCCTGCTGGGCCGTCACGCAGTAGAGCTCGCATCCGCCAGGCAGGTCATGGAGACCTTGTCCACCCAGGTCTACGATCTGTCAGAACAGCTCCAGGCACTCCGGGCTGACAGGGGCCATTCCGGGACAGCCTCCACGGAGCCCCGTATCAACAACCCGCCATGTTATTCCGGGGAGCCTTCCCAATGCAGAGCGTTTTTGATACAGTGCGAGGTGGCGTTTTCTCTGCAGCCCAACACCTACGCGGGCGATCGCGCCCGAGTGGCGTATGTTATTTCCCTCCTGAAAGACAAGGCTCGGAGCTGGGGTACCGCTGTTTGGGAGGCTGGAGCAGAGTGCTGCTTGAGCTACGAGCAGTTCAAGACGGAGATGATCAAGATCTTTGACCGCTCAAGTTACGGGAGAGAAGCTTCGCGACTTCTCGCCGCTCTGCGCCAGGGTCAGCGCTCAGCATCTGATTTCGCCATTGAATTCCGCACCTTGTCAGCTACAGCAGGCTGGAACGAGGCAGCACTAACCGCACGCTTTCTGGAGGGGTTAGAACCCCAGCTCCGCAGCGAGTTGCAGTCGCAGGAGTTTCCGGAGGACTTCGACCGATTGGTGGAGCTGACCCTCCGTGTCGAGAAGCGGCTCGCTGCTCGTCCCCGCTCTCCTTTCCAATCTGGCGGGGAGTTCTTACGAGCATCCGTCAGACAGCCGGTGTCCCCTGCCGGCGCGGAGGGCAAGACCGAACCCATGCAGCTGGGTCGGTTCCGTCTATCGGCTGAGGAGAGACAGAGGCGCATCACAAACCGGCTGTGCGTGTACTGCGGCGCACCTGGGCATCAGTTCAACGACTGCCCGGTAAAAGGGTCCCGCCCGGTCGTAGACAGAGGAGTACGTCTGGGCGTTTCTTCAATCTCCTCACCTTCTCCATCACGCACCACGCTCCCTGCTCGTATCAGCGTGGAGTCTCGCACCTACCAGTGTGAGGCGCTGGTGGACTCTGGAGCCGAGGGGAATTTTCTGGACAGCTCGTTCGCCGCTGCCTGCCAGATTCCTGTTCACTCCATGGATAAACCACTGGTCGTCCATAGTCTGGAGGGGCGAAGGTTGGCTAGGATTCTGCACGTCTCGGCACCTGTCCGGCTTCTCATCTCCGGTAATCATTCAGAGACTATTTCTTTTTTTATTTTTGATTGCCCTAGTCATCCGGTCATTCTTGGTCACCCCTGGCTGGTCAAGCATAATCCTCACTTAGATTGGGCAGAGGGAACCATCCTTTCGTGGCGATTATCTTGTCATAATCTGTGTCTCTCTTCTGCTTCTCCCTGCCTGACTTCTGTTTCTGCGTTTCAGGACGAGCCCGTAGACCTCGTGGGCGTGCCCTCAGAGTATCATGATTTGAGAGCGGTATTTAGTAGATCTCGTGCCACCTCCCTGCCTCCTCACCGACCTTATGACTGCTCCATCGATTTATTGCCGGGGTCTAATCCCCCGCGGGGTCGCCTGTATGCCCTTTCTCTCCCCGAGAGGGAGGCTCTGGAGAGTTATATTTCGGAGGCCCTTAACGCAGGTACAATCGTCCCCTCTACCTCACCTGCCGGAGCGGGGTTCTTCTTTGTCAAGAAGAAGGACGGCTCGTTGCGCCCTTGTATAGACTATCGGGGTTTAAACGAGATAACTGTTAAAAATCGGTACCCTCTTCCGCTTATGTCCTCCGCTTTCGATTTACTCAGAGGAGCCACCATTTTCACCAAGCTGGATCTCCGTAACGCCTACCATCTGCTGCGCATCAGGGAGGGGGATGAGTGGAAGACGGCTTTTAACACGCCTCTTGGGCATTTCGAGTACCGCGTGCTTCCTTTCGGTCTCGCTAACGCTCCCGCCGTGTTCCAGGCACTTATTAATGATGTGCTTCGGGACATGATTAACGTGTTCGTGTTTGTATACCTAGATGATATTTTAATTTTTTCCCCCAATCTGGAGACTCATGTTACGCAGGTTCGTCGGGTACTCCAACGCCTACTCGAGAATAAGCTTTTTGTCAAGGCGGAGAAGTGCGCGTTTCATGAATCTTCCATTCCTTTCCTGGGTTACATTGTTTCTAACACCGGAATTAGCATGGATTCCGCCAAGGTTCGAGCCGTTGCTGACTGGCCGGTGCCCGATTCTCGCTCTGCGCTTCAACGGTTTTTGGGGTTCTCCAACTTCTATAGACGGTTTATCCGCAATTTTAGTCAAGTAGCTGCCCCGTTAACCTCACTGACCTCCATTAAGTCTCGTTTCGTCTGGACCAGGGCTGCCCAGAGTGCGTTCGATGAGCTTAAAGATCGTTTTTCCTCCGCACCTATTCTAATCACACCTGACGCAGAGCGCCAATTTATTGTCGAGGTAGATGCCTCCGATGTTGGCGTTGGAGCCATTCTCTCTCAGCGTTCGTCTGACGATGGTAAGGTACACCCGTGCGCTTTTTTTTCACACCGCCTGACACCCTCTGAACGGAACTACGATGTTGGCAATCGTGAGTTACTTGCCATTCGTCTGGCGCTTGAGGAGTGGCGCCATTGGCTGGAGGGAACCGCGGTTCCATTTGTAGTCTGGACAGACCACCGTAACCTTGAATATATCCGCACTGCTAAGCGCCTTAATGCCCGCCAGGCACGCTGGACCCTTTTTTTTGGGCGTTTTAATTTTTCCATCTCTTATCGCCCAGGGTCCAAGAATCAGAAACCTGACGCACTCTCCCGCCAGTTTGACTCTATAGCGTATGATCAGTCATCAGGGTATATTCTTCCAGCTGAGATAGCAGTGGGAGGGTTATCGTGGGGCATAGAACGCCAGGTCACCGACGCGCTTCGATTAGAGGGGGGTCACCATCGTTGCCCATCCAATCTCCTATTTGTGGTAAAGAGTATACGCCCAGCCGTACTTCGCTGGGGGCACAACTCCAGACTGGTGGCTCACCCAGGAGTGAGGCGCACTCTGGATGCCATTCGTCAGCGGTTTTGGTGGCCGTCGATGTCTCGTGACGCTCGTGAGTTTGTCCACGCCTGTTCCATCTGCGCCCAGGCTAAGTCTAATAACACCCCTCCGGCCGGGTTGCTGCGTCCGCTCCCGATTCCATCCAGACCGTGGTCCCATGTCGCCATGGATTTTATCACTGGACTCCCGGAGTCTCGAGGGAATACGACCATCCTCACTGTTATCGACCGCTTTTCCAAGGCCGCCCACTTTATTCCTCTACCCAAGTTGCCGTCCGCTCGCGAGACTGCTATTGCCGTTATCAATCATGTTTTCCGTATTCACGGCCTTCCCCGGGATGTAGTTTCTGATCGTGGCGTTCAATTTACTTCCCAATTCTGGAGGGAGTTCTGCCGGCAGATCGGTGCTACTCTCAGCCTCTCCTCTGGGTTTCATCCCCAGACCAATGGGCAGGCCGAACGCGCTAATCAGACCGTTGGTCGCCTCCTCAGAGTTCTAGTCCGCAACTGCCCGGCATCCTGGTGCGACCAGTTACCATGGGCGGAGTACGCCCATAACGCTACCCCTTCGTCTGCCACGGGAGTATCTCCGTTTTGTGCATGCCTTGGTTATCAGCCCCCTCTCTTTTCTAATCAGGAGGTTGAGGCCAATGTCCCTTCGGTACAGAGTTTTATTCGACGAGCCCGACGTACCTGGAGGTTAGTGGAGAGGGAACTTAGGAAGTCAAGTAGTCGAACCCAACGTTTCGCTAACCGCCGTCGATCTGCGGCCCCCCCACTATATTTGTGGCCAAAAGGTTTGGCTTTCGACTCGAAACCTGCCACTCCGCCTGCCCTCTCGCAAGTTGGCCCCCCGTTTTATCGGCCCTTTCTCGATCACCAAGGTGATTAACCCTTCCGCAGTACGGTTGCGCTTACCTGACTACCTCGCGCGCATCCACCCCGTATTTCATGTGTCATGTATCAAGCCTGCTGTTCGCTCTTCCACTCAGGTCCCTCCCGTCAGACCCCCTCCCCTGCTGGTTGATGGTGCCCCTGCGTACAGGGTCAAGAAGATCTTAGACAGCCGCAAACGGGGCAGGGGAAATCAGTACTTAGTGGATTGGGAGGGTTATGGTCCTGAGGAGAGGAGTTGGATCCCCTCCCGGGACATTCTGGATCGCTCTCTTATTGATGATTTTGTTTCGTCTCGCTGCTCGTCCTCGGTGAGCGCCTAGAGGCGCTCGTTAGGTGGGGGGTACTGTTAGGACTGTTTCTTTGTCTCATCAGCTCATTAAGCTTGTTTCCCTCTTCTCCTGCTGTTACCTGTCTGCGTCGCTCCCGCTAATTGATTACCAGCCGCGGCTGCTGTGACTAAGGGGTTTTAAGGACCTTGTCTGCCTTCTCTCTCCGTGAGTTATTAATCTTCATTCTCAGCGTGCTAGCGGATCGTGCTTCCTTCCCTCGTATCGTGTGTCGTCTCGTCTACCATCCTCTTCTCTATCTGGATCTCTGTGTTCCTAACTCTGCCTAATCTACAGTGAGGATCTGCAGTGATTCGACCCAGACCGCCTCTGAGCGCCAGTCGTCCGTCAACGAGCCGGTGAGCTCACCTCTCTTTCTTGAGGATTCGGAGCCTGGTTCGTTCCCTGCTTGCGGGAGCGGATCCCGAGTGACTTTTTCCCTTTCGTTCCCTCCGGAGAGGCGT
The DNA here is from genome assembly GCA_900490495.1 of Danionella dracula. Taxonomy (NCBI): domain Eukaryota; kingdom Metazoa; phylum Chordata; class Actinopteri; order Cypriniformes; family Danionidae; genus Danionella; species Danionella dracula. The sequence continues at coordinate 2,954,959 of UELW01000067.1, read as the reverse complement.
ACCTCTGTTCCAGTTTTTTTCCCTTTCGAAGTAGCCTGAGTTTATCCCTGTTCTATTGAACAGTAGTTTGGTTTCCCTCTTTAATAAAAGACTTTAAGTTTATTCCCTTGCTTTTGGGTCCTTCCTCAAACGGTTCATAACACCATCAAAATAACCCTTTTCTAAACAAACCAGACTTAATAATCTTTTTTGTAATGTTGTTGTACTAACTTTAATTCATTACATACATAATAAAACCCAAATACACTTTGAAACAGAATCAGAATTAACTTTATCGGTGTGTGTGTGTGCGTGTGCGTGTATGTGTGTATATGTACCTTTTGACTATATGTGTGATCTTGTAATCTTTGAAACCCCTGAACAATATAACACATAAAATACATGTTTTTCAAAAGATTTCAGTAATCAAACAGTTTAATTTGATGATTTTATTTTAAAAAAATGTCAAAAATAAATTAGCAAATTTGTTGCATAAATGCTCCATTTTGGTTTAAATACACGCTCGGCCTGCTGCTCTTGTCTGGCATCTGCACACGTTGCAGTCTACACCGCCCTGAAGAAACAAAATAAAATCTTTCAGAAACATTTCATGATGAACACATTTGAGAAAATCTAAAGAGCTAAAGAACCGAGAACAATTTATGATGCTTTTTTAAAAGACTTTAAAGATTGTTGGAAAGTATGCACTTACTGTTTTCGTCAAAGATGTTTGGGGTACTTTGGACGCAGAGGGGCCAGATAGATGTCCCTCTGCATCCAAAGATGTTTGGGGGTCTTTGGACGCAGAGGGGCCAGATAGATGTCCCTCATCTCCAGGCAGAAAAGGGTTTGAGGCTCGCTCCAAAGGTGAAGAAACATTTTTGACGGCCAAGGAAGGATTGCTATCAGCCTTTGGATTCTGCCTTACAGTCTTCCAAACGGCCCTCTTCGACCACCATTGATGAAGACGAGCAGGCTCCAGTGGTGTCTTCCGCATCCAAATAATTTTAGCAGCATCCACTGGTTTGTCCTGAAGAAGCAAAAATAATCTGTTAGACAGTATTTCATGATGAACACATTTAGGAAGTTATAAACACACTTCTCTGAACTTTGTTTGTTTTGCTTTAAGGTGCCTTCAGTTTTAAAGAAAGGAACCAAAAAAGTTTAGGGTATATTTTAAAGACTTTAAATATTGTATTGTCAAAGACGTCTGGGGGTCTTGTGGTGTCTTCCGTGTCCAGATAATTTGAGCAGAGTCGTCTCCTGGTTTGCTTGGGACTTTGACTTGCACTTTGGTCACATTTCGGATGTCCGAAACAAAGACCAGGTTTTCATTCACTGCTGGAGCAAGCACCGCCTCCTTCTTGGATGTCCAGACAGACTCGACTCCTCCGGTTTGTTTTCTCTCCCTCCAGTTGTTCTGATGATCCGCTGAGGACCAGGAGCAATAGGAATGATCCCCGTAGGTTGGGGCCTGCTGGCGTCTCTTCTTGGTTTGGCCGGAGCCAAATGCTCTCTCTCCCTGAGGCAATGAGGAGAAACTGGTGGGCTCAGGGATCTCGGATGCTCCAGTGATGGCTGAGGAGCTTGGAGTTTCATCCTCTCCGATGGTGCTCTCCCACTGGTCAGAGGTGAAGTAAAAGTAGCAGTGCTCTTCATCAATGGGATATTCGATCTCCACCATCGTCCACTATTGATATTCTTCAAGGCCAATGCGAAGATCCTCAGAGATCTCCGCGATGTCAAAGTATCGGCATGTTGGCTGGCCGGAGGCACTGGGAACACTCAGGCAACTCATTTTGGCTTTCACTACCGCTATTCAAATCACTCCAAAAACGTACTGTAAACACAAACAAGGCAAAATGTTAATTTGCATGTGTGCGTTTTGTGAATGAAATGTTCTCGTGTAGAAAAACGTATTTTGAGTGAGCAAAAATCAATTTTGAGTGTAAACTCTGTGTGTGAGGACAGACGGTCTTGTTTACTCCCGCACCAACACCCTCATACACGCATATAGCCCACACTGTAACCTTCCACTGCATGAACCATCGCCAAGCACTCGCCTACAAAACACTGTCCAGTGACTTTAGTGACACACTGCAACAGTTTTAAAAGTCATCAACTTCAATAAAGCTCGTCCTAGCAAGAGATTTTTTGCTCAACTGCGTGAGCATGAAGTGCACCCAACTCTCCTACTGCACACGGAGGTGCGCTGGGTATCACGCAGCAAGTGCTTGTTTGCTTTCTAGAACTGGAAGATACAATTTTAGAATTTCTGCAAAGTCAAAACTCTCACTATTGTCTAGCTATTTATTTGACAGCATAATAATAAACAGCATAATAACTGTTTATTTATTAATTATTATAGTAAAAATATAAAATGTCTGTAACACGACTTTGTACTCCGTTCAGTTCCTTGTGTCTTCAAGTGTTATAAAATGCATGGATCTTCGATTATTGTTTTGACATTGTTTATTCCATAAATATTTTGCAAGATAATTAATGGATTATTGATTATTATAATAAAATTCTCATTTTTGTTGACAACAGCTGAATCTTTTAGGCTCAGTTCCGTTCCAGTTACCTTCTATGTCACGGGTCACAGAAGGTAGAGGCAACAGGTGTGATTCACACAGTGTTTATTAAACACAATAGTCTTCGTACCGAAGTTCTAGCAACAGTTCAATGTAGAGTCAAGGTGGTTAGTAGCATTACTTCCCTCGAGCAGAGCAAGCCGGTAACAGGGGTTAGTCTCTGGGTGCAACAAGTAGCAGAAGCTCCTGGCAGAAGATCGGGATGAGAAGACGGAGAGAGATGCAATCCTGTGAAGATGATACCTGACGATGAGTGAACGGAGTGGGTGAGTCTTTATAGTGTGGTGTTGATGACTGGAACAGATGAAGGTGATGAGTGCCCAGGTGTGTCTGATTAGTAAACGGGTGATTGAGTGCGTTGTGTATTGGCTGGAGAATGTGACTGGTGATCGGGGCTGATAGAACATGCAGGGGGTGTGACAGTACCCCCCCCTCCACGGGTGACTCCTGGCACCCTGGACCGGCGGCGTGGATGGCCGCGACCTTGAGGAGCCGGACGGTTGGGATGTTGCTGGTGGAATGTTTCGAGGAGAGAGGGATCTAAGATGTCCTCCCGGGGTGTCCATGACCATTCCTCGGGACCGAATCCTTCCCAGTCGACTAAGTATTGGAGTCGGCCGCCCCGCCGCCGGGAGTCGAGGATTTCCTTGACCTGGTAGATGTTCTCACCCACGACTTCGGGTTGTGCTGGAGGGGGAGGCAGCTCTGGGTCTGTGGAAGGAGGAGGGACAGGATCAGTGAAGGGTTTAAGGAGTGAAACATGGAAGGCAGAAGGAATGAGGTGGCAGATTGAGGCGGTAGGTGACAGGGTTTATCTGGGAGTGGATAGTGTATGGCCCTATGTAGCGGGGACTCAGCTTCCTACAGGGCAGTCGGAGACGGATGTTCTGGGTTGACAGCCACACTTTGTCCCCGGGTTGGTATACTGGGTTGGGTAACCTGCGGCGGTTAGCTGCATCGGTATGTCTCCGTACTGCTTGGAGGTGGACGTGAGCTGAGCCCCATACCCTCTCGCTCTCCTGGAACCAATGGTTTACCGCGGGCACCTCCGAGACTTCGCCGGTCCACGGAAACAGTGACGGTTGGTACCCTAAAACACACTGAAAGGGGGTTAGTCCCGTGGAGGCCTGGCGAAGGGAATTCTGGGCATACTCTGCCCACGGTAAGTACTGGCTCCAGGTGTTCTGGTGATGGGCACAGTAGGTCCGGAGGTAGCGAGAGATTTCTTGAATCTTACGTTCGGTCTGGCCGTTCGTCTGTGGATGGTAGCCGGACGAAAGACTGATGGATGTACCTAGTAACTGGAAGAAGGCCCGCCAGACCCTGGAAATAAACTGAGGTCCCCGGTCGGAGACGATATTCTCGGGGAGACCATAGTTGCGAAAGACGTGATGAAATAATGCCTCAGCGGTTTCTAAGGCAGTAGGTAAGGCTTTGAGCGGGATGAGCTTGCACTGCTTGGAGAATCTGTCGACGACCACCAATATGGTGGTGTGACCCCGTGATGGAGGCAGGTCTGTAGCGAAGTCGATACCAATGTGGGTCCAGGGTCGGCGGGGAATAGGTAAGGTTTAGCTTGCTAAACACTCGCGCCTCCCGAAGTTCCTCAAGAGCTGCGGGTACAAGTGGTAAAGGGTAAGCGAATTTTACCGTAGCCTCATTCAACCCTCGATAATCAATACAGGGCCTAAGTCCTCCGTCCTTCTTGGTCACGAAAAAGAAGCTCGATGCGGCAGGGGACTTGGATGGTCGGATGAAACCTTGGCTGATGGCTTCGTCGATGTAGCTCTCCATCGCCTCGTGTTCAGGACGGGAGAGAGGGTAGATACGACCGTGCGGTAGCTTGGCATTGGGCAGCAGGTCGATGCTACAGTCGTAGGGCCGGTGAGGAGGAAGTTGTGCGGCACGTTCCTTACTGAAGACATCTAGGAAGGCGTGGTAGGTGGAAGGAACGTGCCGAGTGAGGTCCGTTGAAGAGTGATCTAAGGCGGTTGAGTGAAGGGGTAGAGATGACTGGTGGTTCGATGAGTGATGAGTGTGATCCTTGCAGGTCTTGCTCCAGCCGAGAATCTGTCCAGTGCCCCAATCGATGGTGGGTTGGTGTTGGACCAACCAAGGTCGACCCAACACAATATCGACATTGGCCTTGGGCAGCACTAAGCGGTGGAGTTTCTCCCGGTGGTCTGGGGTAATCGTTAGAACGACCTGACGGGTCCGACGGGTGATCTGGCCTTCGCCCAATGGTGAGTTTTGAATAGTGTAAATGCGATACCGGGTTTCGTTGAGTACTGTCGGGAGGCGATGTTTACTGATGAAGTTTGTGGAGATGAAGTTCCCAGCGGCTCCGGAGTCCACCAGGACATTAACAGGAAAATCACAAGAGTTCATGGTTAGAGTGGCTTGCAGGTGAGGAATTTTACACATTGATGGAGTAATGGAACAGGCACTCACCATTGGACGAGGAGGGCGAACTGGACAGCAGGAGAGTAGATGGGAAGCTTCTCCGCAGTACAAGCAGAGTTGGAGACGGAGTCGTCGGTGGCGTTCCGTGGAGGTAAGGTGGTAGGCATCCGTAATCATAGGCTCCTCCGAGTCGGGTGGTGAGGAAGCAGGGTGAAGACGAGGGGTTCCGATGGTGGTGAGTGCTGGTGAAGGGTGAGGATGAAATGGTGCTCTATGGGGAATGGTAGGGAGGGAACAAGCGTTGAGGTGCTGGGAGATGCTGATGGCTTTTCGGATGAATACCTCAAGGTCCACGTTATCGTCGTAAATGACAAGATGTTGGCGAACGTTGGGGGTCAATCCGCGCCGGTATGCGGCTAACAACGCTACTTGGTTCCACCCACTGCTGGCGGCGAGAGTGCGGAACTGAAGAGTGTATTCGTGGATGGTTAGCTTTCCTTGGGTGAGTGAGATGAGTTCGTCGTGGACTGATAGTGATGTGAGTGCTGTGCCGAATACCTCCTTAAGGTGCTCGGTGAAGGAGTGATAAGAGTGAAGGACTGGGTTGTTGGCGTTCCAGAGTGCGTTTGCCCATTGCAGTGCTCGACCGGTGAGGAGAGAGATTACAAAGGCAACCTTGGAGAGTTCGTTGGGGAAGGATGTGGAGTTAGTCTCGATATACAGCGAGCATTGCAGTGTAAAGCCAGCACTGGCTTGAGGATCGCCAGCATAACTGGCGGGACGGGAAAGAGCTGAGCTCGACATCGCGAGCGGATTCGTTGGAGGATTCACGGGCTGCTGGCTCAGCGCCGCTGCACCCGGGTATGAGTCAGCGGGGCTCCCGGAAGTATTAGCGAGACCGTCCATGTTCCGGGAATCTTTTATTCGGTCAGGTATCCTTTCACGGGTCACAGAAGGTAGAGGCAAAAGGTGTGATTCACACAGTGTTTATTAAACACAATAGTCTTCGTACCGAAGTACTAGCAACAGTTCAATGTAGAGTCAAGGTGGTTTGTAGCATTACTTCCCTCGAGCAGAGCAAGCCGGTAACAGGGGTTAGTCTCTGGGTGCAACGAGTAGCAGAAGCTCCTGGCAGAAGATCGGGATGAGAAGACGGAGAGAGATGCAATCCTGTGAAGATGATACCTGACGATGAGTGAACGGAGTGGGTGAGTCTTTATAGTGTGGTGTTGATGACTGGAACAGATGAAGGTGATGAGTGCCCAGGTGTGTCTGATTAGTAAACGGGTGATTGAGTGCGTTGTGTATTGGCTGGAGAATGTGACTGGTGATCGGGGCTGATAGAACGTGCAGGGGGTGTGACATTCTAGTGCTGTGAAATAGATGTGCATCTTCAAATATTACTGATTAAATGCCATCTTCTTCGATACCTTTTTTCTGATCATCATACCTTGCATTTTTTAATAGATGATTTGTCCAATGACAACTTATTCAAATGTAAATATAAAAAGTGTTTTTTAGAACACATTTTGGGGGTTTATGATTCTAGTAACTGAACGCTTGTCTTTTTGGATAATCTGCAGTTGTTGCACAGCACAGATTCCCTGCTGTGAAAAGGTAAAATATTAAAAATTAATACAACCCACAGAATACACATTAGAGAATAAAAATCTATACATTTATTCCTACCTACTCCAACCTCATCAACCTGAGGCTTCCTTTGGACGTGGAAGACAGGCAGCTGGCACGCAATTGTTCACCTTCATCTGTTAAATGACAAATCTTCTGCCAGTCCTTTCATCAATGGAGAACAAATAATACCAAAGAGTGTATCCTTCTTTGGCCATGTACTATCACATCATATAGATTGTCATATAGATACTTATTGTTACACAGTGTCTCCAGGAATCTTTCTGTCTATCCGCTGTCATGAATCGTCCATACATAGAAATGCACAGCATAATCAAAGTTAGCGCTGTGCTTTGTACAACTAATCAGCCTCAAAAACCGTGAGAGAACGAGAGACAGCCCGAGTGGTGTGATGATTCTCGGCTTCAATGTATTCATTGTTTAGATTTCTGTGTTTGTATAAACCAGATTGGTTTGCACTTAACCCTGTAAGTGTTTCCAAACTTCTTGTCTGTATTGTGCATATGTGTGCATGCATGTGTACGTGAGTGCGTGTGTGTGTGTGTGTGTGCGCATGTGTGGGGGTGTGTGTGTGTGTGTGCGGGTGTGTGTGCGTGTGCAGGGTTGTGTGTGCGTGTGCGGGGGGGTGTGTGCGTGTGCGGGGGTGTATGTGCATGAGTGGATCTGAGAGTGTTGGAACAGGTAAAAGTGGACTCCCAATGGGTTTAGTTAGATCTTAGAATTGAATGATTGTTACTCATTATTTTATATTTTATTTTATAGATGTATATATTAAAATGTTTCTAATTGGTTTCATGTACACATGTTGTAGGTGTAATTAGAATTGCTATAATTTAGAAAGAAAGTCTTGAAGCAAACCTATAGTTCATTATTCTATTGTTCAAATGGCTTCAAAAAGTTTTCGTTTTAAGTACGGCATTATTTGTTTATTTTTTGCAATTTTCCCAAAGCAAACCAGACTTACTTAATGAAGTATAAAATTTTTTTTTTTACTTTACTATCACCCAAAAATGCTTCATAAGAAACTGTCAGAGCTTTGCAAGTTAAGGACCCTGGACAGCTCCAACATTCACTTTTATATTTGTGAAGTTGACAATATCCAACTATAGGCTATATATTTCTCTCCCTTGGTCCTAACCCTTAGGGAGGGGGAAGGGCTCAAAAATTGTATGAATTGGGAAACTACGGTGAAGCCGTTAACTAAACCTACATATAAACATGTGTCATACATGAGTGTACTGTGTAACGTTACTGTTAATAGTCTAAAATCATGCATTAATAATTAAAGCATTGTATTATTTATGTACTTCCTGGCTTTATTATTGTATATATTTTTATATGAACTTATTCTGACCTGCATCAGCACTTTTGACGTGAAATCCAACATAAATGGCTGTTTTGATTTTGAAACTTACAATACCGTGTTTAACAAAATTGCCCTTGTCATAAGCAAATATATTGTGTAATGTTAGTGTTTACTATTATATGGTGCACTATACATGTATAACTAGTTTTTTTTTGTAAAATTTATTTTCTGACATATATATGTATATATGTACTTATGTCATACTCCAAAGCCTAACATTTTTAACTTTTATAAATGACAAGAAATTACTTACATTCGTGGCTCTCTACTTGCACTGGCAGCCATCTTTGTTTAACACTTTATTCGTGTATTGTAATCCTTCTCAAGCCCTCGGTGTGTAAGTGTGGGTCTTTCCACACTTTAGCTGATGGTGTTCATTTCTTCACTAAAGCCCTTACCCTTAGTGTAAAAGGAAATAGGGACACTCCTTCCACTCACATGAATGTACAAAATGGAGGGAGAGGGAGAGAAGTAGAAAAGGTGTGCTGAAATAAGAGTGTAATTTAATTTTGCAGTGAATGTTTTTTATTTTTTTTGAAGGACAGACTGATCAGACCAGCAAAATATAAATCTCAAAGTCACCACATCTTTTCCACTTTGCTGTGCCTATTGCACAAATATAGGCACACACAAGGACAGCTGTTGTCTGTAATGAATTTGACAGCAGATGAAATTACAGACCAGTTTCATTATTGGCGTCCAGCTGAGACTGTAAAGTGTGACGTAAAGGCTTTGGTTGCTGTGATGGAGAACAGATGCTTGGCTTGGACACAGATTGCAGTGAGCTGGAGCCTGGCGTCCTGTTCATTCGCAAACATCCAGCCTGTTAGATCTCAGCACACAATAGTAGCAAGAGCTGGTTGATGGGAAAGCATTGTTGAATAGACTGAACTACAGGCTTAAAGCAAAAAACATAATTTTTTGCTTTTGACACATCTTTTATTTGACACATTTTTTCTAGGGTGCATGTGTTATTAATAAAAAAGAAAGAAAACTGGAAAGAGAAGGCAGCGAAGAGCTTTGATATTTTGATTAATGTTTTTTTAGTAACTAGAGTTACTAGAGATTAAATAAATCACAGTTTTGATATATGAGTATGAGTATCCCTGGTACTCATATTCATTAAAATACAGCGATATTCCTTAGTGGGCTTTGTCATATTACAGTATTTATGTTTGAGCGTTTCTGAAGGTTGTGTGTGAGTATGTGAAAATGGCAAAACGCAAAAGACTCCCTGTAATTATTTATTACGGTACTTTCCTGACCAAAGCGGGAGTCTTGGCCGTTATGTGCGGGATGTGCTCGTGTCATCTGCAAAATCCTGTACATATAATGTACATGTACATGAACAGGGTTCGGTAGAGACAAGCAAATGAACTTCAGATATCTGTGATGAATGAAGCATATGGTACCTCTGATAACATGTTTCGAGGCAAAATTTAGATTCGGGGGTCGACATGAAGGAATTTCCTGCGTCTTCATGCTGTCACTAGCATTTTTTCTGTCCTTTTCCTCTTCAAACTCTCCTGCAGCATGAGCTTTGCTTTAACCAATAGTGTCTCTGCAATAGTGATGAGGTGCCACACGTGTTCCTGTTTTTGTATTGATGTTTTAAAATGAACACACACACACTCACGCACACACACGCACACACACACACATATATATATTATACACAATATATATATATTATAGCCTGTTATTACTGCTTTTTCAATCGTGCACTGTAAAAAACAATTGTTATTGGTTTAGCTAATGCTGCTTTTTCCTTCCATCCATTTTCTTGTCGGCTTTCTTTCCCTTTTCGGGGTCGCCACAGCAGAATGAATTACCAACTCTTCTGGCACATGTTTTATGCAGCGGATGCCCTTCCAGCCGCAACCCATTGCAGGGAAACATCCAATCACACCCATTCACACTCAAACTCTATGGACAATCGTTTTTAACCAATTGACTTTTGACTTATACCGCATGTCTTTGGACTTGTGGGGGAAACCCATGCGATCACCGGGAGAACATGCAAACTCCACACAGAAATGCCACCTGATCCAGCCGAGGCTTGAACCAGCGACCGTTCTACCCACTGCTCCACCGTAACACTTCTGCTTTTTCAGTGTTAGTTATAGGTAATAGTAAATAATGTAACTCAATATACAACATACATGCTAGCTCAACAGAAATCTCCAACATGTTTAGTAACATCTTTAAGAATCTTTTTTGAACAGTGTTTTATTGTGGAAACAACAGCTGGGTCTGCATATTTCACACATGAACAGATCCATGAGAAAAGTGCTAATCTGACAAGGGAGTTTTGAAGACAGCCAAATAATTCTGGTAGAATGAGAGCTTACTTCCTAATCATTCTGGAACATAACATTTCATTGTGCTGGTTTTAGTACACAATGTAACTAAAAGAGTAATTAAATAATTAAAAGAAAAAAATAATTAAACAGTGATTATTCAGGGAATTTTAGTCAAGCTACAATGCTACTGGTGTATTCAGTCAATACAGTTTTTCACAATTGCTAAGATTTTTCAATACATTTAACATGTTTGCTTAACTCTTTACCCACCGAATCAGTTAAAACACACAATTTGCAAAACAGTTAATTTCATTCTTAAAACCCCTCATTGTAAACAAAACTCCAAAACTCAGTCATAACATATTGAAAAAAAATTGGCTTTAAAATGACATAGTTTTGGTGTTAGTGGAGTTTGAGTGTAAAAGAAGTTCAAGCCTTTGAAATTTGTCTTAACAGAATGTGTTTTGTATCAAAGAAACAAAAAATTTGTTAATTGTAGAGCCTACCTAGACAAATGTTGTGCTAATTGTGTTAAGAGTTTAGGAAAGTTATTGAAAAAAATGTCTTAGCAATTGTGAAAAAACTGTAATCTATGCTAAGATATGCTAAGGGTGCTAGCAGATTATCTGTTGAATGGCGCTACACTTCCTGATGCTTTAATTAACTATAAAGTCCTTCGAGCAAACGTTTATTGGTTTTGTATAATTTTACTTGAGCTATGTTAGAGATACTGCAGTGATCAGGCGTGCCCTTTTAAGTCCTGATTGGATGAGAGCTCTGTGATGTCATCACTGTTCTGAAAATATTTTCTTATGTGTTCAATTTGGTGCATAGAAGATCATTTATGTTGTTGAATTTGTTTAAACTTTCCTCTTTTGAGGATGATGTTGGTTTGGGTACCAGGAAGGGCAAACTAATTTGTCCAAATGGCAAGTGAATTAGTCATGATAATAGTACTTGTTAAGAAAGTTAAGGAAGACTTACTTCAGTCTCATTGTGAACAAAACTGCCCTAAAATTTCAAATGTGAAATGGGATATTTTAAAAGTTATATTTTTAAATATTTTTAAATACTTTTAAAAATTATATTTTGATGACTATAGTTCTAACTATAGTTCTAATTTGATTCATCCATTTAACAGAACAAAAAGAATTGGCTCAACTGCTGAGTTTTTTTGTTACTGTCACTTAAATATATTAATTGGCTAAATATGATAATCATAATTAAAGCAAAAATATAACTTAGATTAGCTTAACAAATTATCTTTACTTACTTGTTGCGATGTGTAGCTTTACTTTTTGTGTTCATGCAACTTTTTGCATGTTTAAAATAAGTGGTCACTTTGTCACTTTTTGTCCCTGTTTGGGTTTCATAGGCTTGTTTAGATTCTTGTTGTAATTTTTTTTTATTATTTTCGCTGCCTTGCATTTGCGTTCTATCCCTGTTTCATGTTTCAAAACAAAAAATATATCAACACGCAGAGCATTAAAAAGCATAACTTTTTTATCTACTTTGCAGCAAGTGGTGTTTGCCATCCGGGCTGGGGTCAGTCCCTCGGGTCACCCCTCCAATGAGAGCAGTATGTGGGACCTCAGCAGCTCCTTCTTCTTCGCCGGGACTGTCATCACTACTATTGGTAAGAGCTGTGCTGGTTAATTCTTTGATTTGTGCCATTCATTCTTCATTAGAATTTTACTGCAAATTCATTATCACTGTGGAGCAGAAACTTAAGAAACAACATTATGAAACACTTTTGAAGCCACCTGGAACTGAGACCTTAGCACCCTCCCCCGTCAATCCCCTCGGAGCCAGCAGCACTCATTACTTAGGCAGGTTATGCAGTATAAAACAGTTAATGAAGAGAGCTCGTCTGACAGCTTGACCTTTCATGCTGAGTTGAAAGACCAAGGTCAATGCTTCTCATGTCAATCAGCCCTCTGTTTTTATTGAATGTGCAAACACTTGGAGCCACTGCGATTTAGATAGTATGTTACAGTTAAGAGACAATTACATATTCACAATGACATTTTTTATCAAAAGAAATCATGTGAGGATTGGGGGTAAATCATTGATGGTGTACCGGCTACAAAAGGTTGTCAGTACTACAGCCTCACCTTGTTAAAATCAAGGTGTAATTGTAATTGAATGTAAAATAAAGATGACGTTTTTAAGTCAGCAATTTAGAATTTACATTTTTCTTTTTCATTTATTTAAAAAGTGATGTTTCTAAAAAGCTTAAAAGCAACACAATATATGTTTTAGGGTTTACCCTACAGGCAAGGTACAGCAGCGTCTATGAACAGCTAAGCTCTTCCCTGAGTAATTACTTGTAGAGGTGATAAAAGAAGGCTTTGGTTTAAAAAAAAAACATGACACAAAAATGCAGAAGTGTTCGCAGAAGTATCCATATTCTTATTTACATATCTGTTATTGGATCCTTTCACCAAACCATGTTCTCACACAGAGCTCCTTATGATGCTTTTACTCTTCCATTTAATGATAATGCATCACCTTTTAAAGCAAATAGCTTCTCTATACAAAAAGCAGGAGAACTGTTTTGTGGATCTATGGTGTCTGTGAGTGTCTTTCTATGCCATTTTATGTGACTATTTTATGTTTTGGTAACTGCAACTCTCACTTACACCAAACCTCCTTTTGATATGCTGCGAGTAAAGCACGTTTTTAATGATAATGGTTTGCCATACTGACTTCTAGCCTTGAAGACTCTTGATTTTAGGTGGCAGTAACCTATGAATAACATCAAGTGTATTACACCCTTAGTTTTGTACAGTGCATGAACTACATGAATGGAAATCCCAGTCCGAGTTATAAAAAAGCATTAAGGTTAGCAAACCACATTTGGTAGCATTTTATAATAACTACATGTTACTAATCATTTATTAGACATGAGCAAATAATTAATTCATATTTTATAAATCGTTGTTTCTATGTTGATACACATTTGTAAGCAGTTTATAAATATAACTATAAAGGCTTTATTCTTGGTTTATAATTGTCTACAGAGGACTAGTTATGCCTTGTAAAGTTGTTTTTGTGATCTCATCAAAAGTGAGGACTATTTATGCTTTGTAACTTATTAACACATTAGAGTTAAAGGTTCAGTAATATACTAAACAGAAAAAGAAAAGCAGCGCAGAGGGAACCAGAGCAGTGACATATTTAGTGTAAACTGCTTTACAAAAATCAGTTAACCGGCAGCTAGTAAATCTTTTATAACTACCTGAATTTATCGTGAGTTACAAAAGGAATATGTTTTAACAAAGCATTTATTATCACACTAAGTGACCGTTGCTATATCTCTGAATAATAAGATATATGAAAGCTTCAAAAAGTTTAATAATCATTTATTAACACGTTCTAAATTATCTCGTGAATCGTTTACAACTAATAACTAATTGTTTTTGAAACAGTGAAAAGTTTAATTTATAAATGATTAACTTATCCTCAATAAAGCATGAAAATTATGTTAATACTAGTGATGTGATGCTCGTTTGGATTCAACACAGAAGCAAAGCGATCACAAAAAATTTACACAGTAAAACTGAAAGTTGGGAAACATTCAGGGGATGGAATACCAAATATAAACACACAATTTTTTTGTACCAAAAATAAAACCTCGCCTATCTTCTTCAAAGAAAATGCAGCATCAATACCCCTACCGTCCCTATGAATAGCATAGGGTTATCTAACTACCCAAAATTAACAAGGGTCAAGCAAGTCCGTGGTCTAAAAACGGGTCAAATACCCAGAAAGTCTAACCATCTCAACAATGAACACAAGACTTCAAAACACCAAAAGGAGAATCTCCCTCTTTAACAGCACCCAAGAAAAAAATTCCAGGAGACCAGACAGCTCTTTTCTAGGTGCCTGGTCAGGTTTCTTCAATCAGACAATTAAAGTGCTCCACTCGACACAGGAGGTTACCATAATATTTGCCCAGTAGAGGGTGCCAACCTGAAAATAAACTCAGTGATATACAAAAAACATATTATATATCGGAAAATAACATAAGCATGTTTTATAGATGCTTATGAACCAAGAATAAAGCACTTAAACTAATATTTATAAGCTGCTTACAAATGTGTACTAACACATTTGAAGTGTCTTTTTTGAGTTTTTAAACAGGATACCTTCAGTTACTAGAGATGTGTGTTTGCATTGCTTCGTCTAATGATCATATGATTAAGCCTACCCTTTAAAATCCCTAATTTCAGTAGACAAGTGACCCACATAAAGACTTTTTGTCATTTGAATAAAGGCCTGTCAGCTCCCCCTGTCCAGTCTCATTATCAGCTCTTTATCTGTGGCTCAGTGCGTCAGTTTCACCTGCACTTAGACTTTTCACACAAACAGTGACTTTGCTGCAGCTCAAGTCCTCACGAGCCACGCATGTACTTGTTTTGCTCATTCAGACTCTGCGGTACATCAGGATTGTGTCATTTGTCCTCTGCTGCTGCTTTAATGCGGATGACATGACATTTTATTCTTCTCGGTGTCAAACTGACTTGTGTTGTACTTAAAGACAGTACATGACGTTCGTTTCTGTTCTAACTGAAGTGAGCAGGTTTACTGTTCTTTATTGCTCTTTTATTTGATAGTCGAGTATATTTATTTGATTGTGGAGTATAATCACTTTATTATGTTGGCTCTTCAATATGATTCATTAAAACATTCGCCTTCTTCTCTCTGGATTATGGGATGGTGCAAATATAACATTTACAGAAAAACTTCATTCAAAACACATTCAAAACACATTTACAGCATTCATGTCCAAATCAAGTCCTTTGATTCAGAAATAGATCATCTGACATCTTGTTGACCAAAAGTTCTTATTGAATATGAGAAGAACAAATAAGCCTGACATGGTTAATACTTTTTATATATTCTACCCTGTTTCATGTGTGAAATAACCATTTCATTAGAGTCTAATTAATACAATTTCATATGAAATATGTAGCATATGTATAGCTCTCTGAAGATGTTTGTTTGTGGTTCTTTGGTTTCATCAGATTTATGAAGAAATTGGAACTCAGCTAACTGCAGCAGTATCTGTAATTGTACAGAGGCACAGACTGCTCTCGATCAGCCAGGTTGTCTTGTACTGTCTATGCTTTTTCCTCATTTACTTGCTTACATGTCCCCAAAGAGCAAAAATATAATATACTGAATGAAAAACACTTAAATTGATTGAAGTCCTGCATATGGGCTCTGTCCCAAATACTGATGTGTGCCCACAGGGAGACGAGAGAATTGAGCTTCAGTGACTCAACAGGTAGTGTAATTATTGTCCAAATCCCAAGTTCAGAGTCAGATGATATGAAATAAAATTGATCTCAAAATAATATGTGCATATTTAATTCATTTGCATGGAATTTTTATGTCATTTGTGATTTAAAAGTGTTGTGTGTAATTTTGAGCTATTGTACGAAGTGGATTATATAATCCAACATTAACAGACACGACTTCTTACTGTTTGTGGTGATAAGTACTTGACAGCTCTGGCACATGCACAAACAAGAAATTTATGAAAACAAAATCAACTGTGAAACTACCAAAAATACCTAATCATGCCAATTAGATGATTTACGGTAATAAGATCAACAACAGGGCGAGGGTTAGTGTAGGGGCTAGTGTCTGATCAACTCAAACCCATGAGACATTACTATAATTTCTTTCCTTCATTAGCTTTTTTTTAACTGTGAAGTAAAAGGTAATTAAACTATTTTCTGAAAGAAAATTTTCCCCTCTAGGTCCAAAGAACTTACTCCCAATGCTTGATTATGCGCAATCATTTTTTAGCATTAGTTTTTTTTTCTCCCAAACTGTACAGGCCAGTAAATATTTTAATATTAAACTTTTTGCCCCTCTTTTTCACTACTGCATTATTAACAGTCTTTCAATCCTCAACAAAAAGAGAACTCAACTTGGTTCTAACTCATACGGCTTAATTTGGACAATATTTACGCTAGTCTCTGTTATTGCCTGTTAACGTTTCAGAATGTTGCACGTTTCTTTTTTGACTTTTATTACAATGCATTCTGAGAGTAAAGAAAGAGTGGGCTGATATTGTGATGTAGTGAATGTGTGTAGTTGAGAGCTTATTGAGGTGCAAAGAAGAGCTTCTGAATAAATAGGCTGCTTTTTGTAGTTCTTTTTGGGTGGTACGTGTTTAGTTAGAGGTTCGAGAGGCTCTTTTCTGTGCTGCTTAGTTTTTAGATCGATTGGTCTTAGATTGATTATTTGACTCTTTTATTTCAGTTTCTTCTTTAAAATGCCTAATATAATTATTAAAGGTGTCATATTATGTAAACAAGAATTTTCCCTCAATAAAACATTCCTTAAGTCATATTCAGATCGATTCATGCATGATTTAATGCTATTTTCTTTTTCTGTTTGCTCAAAACGGCTCTACGTCTTTAACCAGCCCATTTGCAATAGCCCCGCCCACCAACCAATCAGATGAACCACTAATACAGCTCATCTGAATAAAGAATGTATGCTCTAACCCGGAAATGTAACTGTTGTAGAACTGCATCATATAAGGAAGTGTGTTTTGGCTTACCAAAAGATGACTGTGCCATCTTTTGTAGTCATCGTTGATATGCTGTGCCAACACTGTGCTGTAGCAGTGGGAGGAACAAAGAGCACACAACTTGTATAAGTTCTTTAAGTATGTTGTTTAGTTTTTATGATATATATATATATGATTTTAATGCATCAGAATGAACACTGACTGAACTTTTGCTTTATAATACACTGGCTTTATAATACATAACTATAATTCTGGTATGTCTTGCTTTACTCTGCTATAGAAGCAAAGGTGCATGTTTTCGTTTCTCTTTTCATAATTGCTCTAATTGTAAAAGTCTCCCCACAGTTTGAATACCCGCCATTAAACTGCTTATTCTAGAGCTCTGAGAAAACCATTCACAGGTTTTAAATACAGGAAGCTGAAAGCGTTTGTGAATCTGGCAAGTGTGTAATGTACTCCATAGGCCACTGTGACTCGGTTTATCTTTAACTACAGTTAAAAGCAAAGCCATTATGAAGCTTAAGTTCTATCCAATTTTGCTACATTCATTATTGCATTACTTTCTTGCTACAGTTTTGGAGATGGAAGGAGTCTGAATGTAGTTTTTATTTGGAGGTTTCTTGTCTCTTTCTACACCTCAAGTCGTATTCTCACAGAGTATTTGGAAAATGCATGGAATGGTCCTGAATTGGTGCAAGAAATTGTCTACTCACTCAGCGTTCATATAGGTTTCCCTGAGGAGCTACTGATTGGTTGACCCAGCCACAAACGTACAAAAGAGTAAAACAATGTGTAGTTCCACAGCGTCTAGCATGGATTGCACACTATAACACTATTCGCACTGCAATACCAGCTTCGCTTTCTCGGCAATGATTTACTATTGCGCCTACTCATTGACCTGTAAGAAAATGAAAGACATATATAATGAAAATGTATAATATATAATTGTATACATAATGCATCCGCTGCATAAAATATGTGCTGGATAAGTTCATGGTTCTTTCCGCTGTAGCAAACCCTGAAATTTAAAGGGACTAAGCCGACAAGAAGTATGAATATTCAAAGTGCAGTGTTTTTGTTATATTGTAAGCCAAATCTTTTTTGTAAGTTATAGTTTATTTATATTTAATATTCAAGATACAGATGTTTTTGTGGTTTTGTTTTTAAGATATGCCACATATTTTTATATTCATCTCTGCTTTTTAAATTCTCTCTCTCTGTCTCTGTAAATTAGACACATATAATATTTGTTTTATATTTATTTAATAGCTCTGCTTTCTCAATATAACCATAAGACCTTTCAAGAGTTTCAATATTATTATAAGAGATGATGAATGTGAGGCAGTGTTTATATGAACTCTGACCCTTCAGATATTCATCTCGGATGTTTGGTTTCTTCAGATCAACAGCGCTGTTATATTAGCAGAGTCTAGCATGCACTTGTGCTGTAATCACTGCATACATTTCATTTAAATTGTGAATTTCTGGGATAAAACTCATCTTGAACCGTAACAACTTTCTTCATTCCAACTGCAGACATTAAAGATAAATTATTTTTTTACGCTAACGTTTAATTAACTTTAAAGAGAAACTCTTCTTGCTATCATGACAGAGAGATTCACATACGGAGAATGCGCATGAATAGCTTCATGAGTAGCTTCACTCAAAGTAACGTTATATGATTTACCTGCGTAGGATTAGTGCCAACAGACTTGTAAATGTAGTATTTTAACTGCAATACCTCAAATTTCTCCTGTTTAAAATTAAACTCGATGTCAGATTGGACTGAGGCAAAGAACACGAGTGCGCTTCCAGAAATGCAGTTCCATTAAAAAACATGATCAAACTCATTATTGTTATAGTTATAGAGTTAAAATCAAAGTCTTGAGGGAGGGGCCTGTGATTTCAGTGCCCTTCAAAAAAAAAGTCAACCAATGGGCCATGATTAATGTCTCATAAACTTATGACTGATCATTCACCCACACACATTACTGACACCCACCGGTGTCGCGTTCCACTTAGAGGTTTCCAAATACCACCAATGGTATGTGTACCACAGTTTCAAAACCGCTGATTCAGAATATAACTTGAAGATAACTTCTTTTAATCTTTTCAACCTTTGTATCACTTTATAATAATTTTTTTTATTAGTTTAGATTTATGTCTCAGATCCTCAGGAATTCTTCTGATGAATTGATGCTTGTCTTTTCTCAGGGTTTGGCAATGTTTCTCCTCACACTGAAGGTGGCAGGATCTTCTGCATCATCTATGCCCTCCTAGGGATCCCTCTTTTTGGTTTCCTCTTGGCTGGGGTTGGAGATCAGCTTGGAACCATATTTGGGAAAGGAATCGCCAAAGTGGAGAAGATTTTTGTGGTGAGTGTATCATGAAGTTTGACAAATATTTTTTTAAGCTAAAATACATAACACAAAAAATGTGGTAAAACTACATTAAGATAATTATTTGACACAACTTAGTGTAATAAACCACAAATACAATGGAAAAGTATGTTTCTATCATGCCCAGTGAAATCTATAAGGAGCTTTCATATGAATAAATAAAGCTTTAACCTTTACATTAGAGATTTTGTTGTTTTTTTAATCTTGTAATATGTTCAGTGTGTTATAGTTCAGTATGTTCTGCTGTCTGTTACCTAGTGTAATGTGTTTTAGCTGTTCAAAGCTGGTGGATTAGATTAATTCAGCTACCTTTTTACAAAATGTAGCTTGAGCTGGCGATGGAGCATTTAGCATTGGGTCATCTTATTTATCCTGTAGGTAGAAACAGGCCTGGGCTTTATTGGGTTAATCTCTAATAGAGAAAGAAAATAGGATTCTGGCAATATTAAGAAGTGAGGGTTATAATGCTCATTTCACAGTAAATTACAGCTTCCAAGCAATATTTATAAACAATTCTGTGCACCTCAGGTGCTATTTATCAGAAAAGGGTTACAAGCTCTTCACTCAATAAATCCCCAGCGGCTGTGAAATAATGAGTGTTTTGCAGAACTGCTTGCTGACCAGTCGCGCACTTTGCTCTCGTTTGATGATTTGCTTGATTTGCTTACAGTTAGTGTCTCTGGAGACCATCTAGATCATACACAGCAGGCTTGTTTTCAACTGGTGCAGTTTGGTGCAGTAAAACTGAACTCTTAACTCTAGAGCACAATGTTTTAGTTTGTTTGTCAGAAGCCAATGTGGCCGAGTGAATTATTTATTGCTGCTGCACTCATTTGTTTGTGTATATCACATAGTACACACTTTCCTGAAAAATACATCTTTCTTATGAGTGTTCTTTCTTAGTGTCTGCTTCCGTAAAGTGCTTAAAACCTATTGCTCTGGGCGTTGCGTCCACAACATTTCATGCTTTACATTTATTATTAGTTATGATGCTATTTGTAATGTGTTTTTTTTTTCATTTAATATAAGTTAATGTTCCTAATATAACTTGATTGATTAGGAATAATACAATCTAAAAATTACATGAAAAATTGCATTAAAATGTACTAAAAAAACTGTAAGTAAATGTGGCATCTTTATACTTTAAACATCTGACACTTTCTCATGTTAGTGTAGAATTATGCTCTATGTGTGTTCATTTATGGTAAACACAGTACATTTTATACATTTATAATATTCTATAAAATAGAATTATAGTAAGAAACATACATTTAAAATATGCTGTGCTTATCTTTAATGTATGCAAACTGCTATATATACAAAAAAAGTTCAACTGCATTTATCTTTAAACATTTCTTGGGATTTTGTTTTGTTTTGGTAATAAAAAAAAGAGTTTTGAGACCATCTGACCTTTATATTGAAGTCTATGGCATGTTGATAGCTTATCTTTATGCTTGTTTTGTTTTTTGTTGGATAAAAGTTTCACTCATTTTCCTGTGAAATTTTGTATGACCATCTGATTAAAAAACACTTTAGAGCAGATGACAATATAAATATATTGAACATGAGGAATCCCGCAACTGTCACATTTTTATTTAGGGCATCTTTATAATATTTTTTTTTTAATTGCTTAAGATCTGAAAACAGTGTTTTCCATTTGCGTTGTGCATGAAAATGTAATTCCTCATTTGACCACTTGAGTCTCATCCCAGAAGTGAGCAAATTCCTACTGACACCCTTGTAAAAAAACATAATTATATCCCCACTAGACATTTAATGGCTGGTCGCATGCTAATTTTGTCCTTTATGAAACTCTAAGGGCTTTTTTCTTTAGGTTGTATTCAAATCTAAAGTTTGGCTTAATTACATATATTTCTATTAAAATATTTTAACCCTATTAAAATGAAAATGATGACCTCATCCTACTAAATATAAACTTATTTTAGACTCCGTCACAATATTCAATGTCTTTCCAATGTTCAAATGAGCAAACTTGATGTCAGCCATTGTGTAAGAAGGAATGTTTTCAGACCGTCTGGTCAAGTGTTGACCCCCATCAGCAGTGATTATACTGAGCTTAATTGTCCTTCCCACGCTGCATTCTTCTCACCTCGTTTCCTGTCTATTTTTCTCCTCAGAAGTGGAACGTGAGCCAAACTAAAATCCGGGTGACATCCACTGTTCTGTTTATCTTGTTTGGCTGCCTCCTCTTTGTAGCCCTCCCGGCTCTCATCTTCCAGCACATTGAAGGCTGGAGCACCCTGGAGTCCATCTACTTCGTGGTCATCACTTTAACCACCATTGGTTTCGGAGACTTTGTTGCAGGTGAAGGAAGAGTCTAGTTTACTGCTAAATACTTTCACAAAGTAAAAGAGTGTAGAAAAGCAATAATTCCATCCTAGCCTAGTTGCTAGACCACTTTTACTTCGCTTAAGCACATTCCCCTATCTAAATCTGTTGTGTCTCAGTAAAATGTCAAGTTTATTTCATTTTAGCAGAAAGATGTGAAGGTAGTTTGTTTCAGGTTACTTATTAAAATCTAGAATGTTTTCACTTCTCAAACCTCTGAGCTATGCTGAAGTGTGCAATAACAAGGTTGTTTATGATGACTCAGCACTAGAACTATTGAACTATTTTCATTTGAAAATGTTGAAAACGGAAAATGTGTTTTTGTTTGTTTGCGAAGTGCTTACATCTTTATTATCTGTTATTGATCTAGAAATGTACAAATACAATGCGTTTGATGCTATTTACAGCACATTCAATTCTACTTAATTAGCTTGACTGATTCCGCATCGTATAAATTGCACAAGTGTAATTCTGAAGTTACATTCATCCTCTAATGCATTATGATAACTTTTATTTGTGTTATACAATAATAATTATGAAACAACAAATGAACTAAAGTTTCTTATGGTCTAATTTTGTTTGAACGGAACTTTGTTTTATTTTATGAAGAAAAATAAAAAATAGAGTTTTGCAAAAGTTGATGAATAGATAGTTATTCATTCATTCATTCATTCATCTTCATGTCGGCTTTATTCCCTTTCGGGGTCGCCACAGCGGAATGAACCGCCAACTCTCTGGCATATGTTTTACGCAGCGGATGCCCTTCCCTGCCGCAACCCATTGCTGGGAAAATAGTTATTCATATGAATAAATAATGAAAAACCTCAGTCTATAATTGGATATCAAATCTCTAGTAAAGTCTCATTTTTATTTTCAAATACAATTTTAACCTAAAACACAAAATTGCTAAATAAAAATCACAAATTTGTTTATTAAGTGTATAAAATTTCCAGCAATGTGTTTTGTAAGGATGTCAACGGTTCTCTAAAAATTTTCAAGAAACAAATAAGTTCATGGGGAGCTGTACTTCAGTAGAGTTTAGGAGCGCCCTTGAGTTGATCCATGTTCTTTTGTCTTTTTCAGGAGGCTCTGAGATTGAATATCTGGACTATTACAAACCCATCGTGTGGTTCTGGATCCTGGTGGGTCTGGCCTACTTTGCTGCAGTTCTGAGTATGATTGGAGACTGGCTTCGGGTCATCTCTAAAAAGACCAAAGAGGAGGTAAAGTACTGATACACTGAGCCATTAGAAAAGTGAGAATTCGATTTCTGTTCTTTCACAGTGATTCAATTAGACGTGAACAACAGGATGCGGTAATGGCTTAGATATTGGAATAGAAGTCCATTTCAGAGACGTTCAGCACAACCCTCCAATTGATCATCTAAAGTCGTTGAGAAGTAACTGAAAACTGGGGCTTGGGTTAGGAAATGATAGGAAGTCATTATTCTTTAAGATGGAGTTCTACTTCATCTTGGTTGGATTTTTATAAGTACTGTCATGTTGCACTGAGAAAATATACAAACAATACTTTTGGGTTGCTCCCATTTTGCGTAAGCTACATGCGGAAACATTGTTTACTAACACAAAAGAACCATTACTGTCAAATATTGTTTACAAATCTGTTTAAATCTGTGTTAGTGAGCACTTCTACTTTCCCAAGATAAACCATTACACCTCACAGATGTGGCATGTTGTAGGCGTTTAAACACCAATTTAAATAGAAAAGACAGACAAAGGCTTCCAATCTTTTCTCAGGCATTCTTGGATAATGCACTTTACAGAGTAGGCCTCTGCCTTGCTCTCCTCTCACAGGCCAGGCTTAAAGATGGCATTTCTTCCTGGTCTTTGAGTTTTCATCCCAGAAAAGAGGGATGAAAATAACTCCCATGAATAGATTCGGATTGGCTCCCAGTGCATCTCCCAGTGCTTGAGTGTTGTGTTACCATGTCTTAAAATGGAGGGTCTTCTTTGATCTCTTAACAACAAAACACAGATAACAAAATGCTACAACACACCCCGCGGTTTCATGCTGGAGAAACAATTCATGATCCTTAATTCACACAGTTGTATTACTAATATAAAATATTCAGCGTATTATAGAAAATAACTATGATGTAATTAATAAATTAAATGAAGATGTATTAATTCAATTAACCCAACATTATGAAGATCATGAATATAGAACATGTGTGCCTAATGCTTTGTTCACACCAACTAACAGAGAAATGAAAATGGCAGATGTTTTACCTCTTAAGTTAATGAGAAGATGCGATCAGGCAAGAAAAGCAGTGAAGTACCACAGATACTGATATTGATCCATTTCTTGAGATAGAGCAAACTTGCAGTCGATGGAAAGGCAGAGAATAAAATAAAAGCAGAAATCGGCTTCCCTCAACCAATCAGCTTTCTCTAGATAACTGAAGTGTTGTCCAAAGAGATGTCTCTACAGAAGATAAAGGAACAATTTAAAATCACAGTGTATGGACATCTGCTGCTGTAGTTCAGAACACAAGCCTTCTATATACACAAGACTCAAACCAATCTTACTTGGAGAAGAGTCAGCAAAGAGTAGGAGAATATGGTGAGTTTCAAGTTTTCTTACTCACACAGGGAATATAATGACACTCCATTAGCTTTAGCCACTATACCAGCACCATACCGTCAAGAAGCTTCTATCTATTTGTAGTTGAAGCGTGCTGAAACAAGTGGAACATACCAAGAGAGACTTATTGGTAGTAGAGAATGGTGACACCTGGTCTGGACGGATTTTTGAAGACAGATGAAAGCTGGAATTTCTGCAGTCACCACCAAGTCATGCTTTTCTGCTTCATGGTGTGAACAAAGGTTTAGACTGCCAACGAAAAGACCTATCTATTCTAGGCATGTTAATAATATTACCCAGTATTCACAGCAATTGTTTAAATATGCAAGTAGTTTTGATGTATGCTTTTTGTTGATTACTTAAACTTTTTTATGTGAACTCTAAATGTAAATGTAAAAACTTCACCAAATAAAACATTCATAAATAAATATATGCTGTGTTCTTACAAATTGCTTAAAGGAAAATATTAAAATCTACCATAGCTGAAACAAGTCAAGAATTACATATATGAATAAAGACTTCAATAAGAAGGCATCGATCAAAGCTTTAAAAAAATAAACACCACCTTGATGATGGACTTGTTGAAATTAAAATAGTATTTAAAAATGTAAAATTCAGAACAATCCATACATTTCAGAACATTTTCATTTGTACTTGAAAATTACAATATTATTATCTGTTTTTGCTTAAAACTAAAATCTGTTACATTTGTGATCATAACGTCATAACCTTAGCCTTCCACAAAATTGCTTGATTTAGAATTTTTTATATGTCTTCCCCATAATATGTTTTTCTGTTTTTCCAATCTGCAGTTTGTTTTATGAGAACTGTATGAATTGTTTCAGCCTCAATTTAGTGTAATTGTATCTTTATTTTGTATGTTGTTCTTAGAGTAAAGTTTAGTATTTCCAGAAGCCAGTCTTAGATCAGTGCTGTGTTTAGCTTTCATTTCCTCTGGTGAATGAAGTGAATGAGTTTGCGTATGGAGAATGATGTGCTTGGGTTATCAGGAACACAAGGTTTGCTCTGCCAGACACATAATGAGATGTTTTCTTCTTTTCCTTTGATAAGATCGTAAAAAGTGCAATTTTCCTACGTCGGTTGGTGATTTAACAAAAACATAATTTGACAAGCATTGTGAGAACATGTAATGAAAATCTTTAAAAAAGAGAGCTCAGATGTCCATTATTAATTCTTCAGCAAATAGAGGAAAATTGACGTCCAGTGCAGAATTTATGGGAATTTAAGATCTTAATGATAATGGGTTAATATATCTATTTGGGTAAGACAACATAACAAACATTTTAAAATCAATTAATATTTACATTTGGATGTTAAAAAAATACATTTAAAAAAAATCTCATTACATTATGCTTCTTCAGAATGGCAGATTTGAATAGATGTTTTACTTCTCTGGTCAATGAGAAGAGATTGAGCCAGGTCTGACATCCCAAAGGGACCATTTTAAACAACTTTTTTGTAAGTAGCTGCTGTCATTAAAGCTGCTTAAAAATAATTAAAATGAGCATTTTGATTTCTGAATTATTCAGGGATTTTAATTGTTCCATCAGCTAATGTACCTAAACATGTGCATTTTGGTTTTCAAACAATCAAAGTTTATTACTCCTTTCCTGAAAAGCTTTAAATCAGTGACCAATACAAATTCTCTGTGATGTTTTGTTAACTAATGACTGTCGCTGACTGATGATGTCATTTCATATTTAACAGATTCTTTGAGTTAAATTAAATTAAATAATTGTGACTGTACAGCTAAGCAAATTTTTATGTTTCTTTATGTAATCACCTGTGTTTTTTTTAATCATTTTAAAAAGCAGCCCAGTTTTTGTAGACCCACCCAATGTCAATTTTTCCAGCTCAACACACAAAACCACATTAAATAAACACCAAATGCATAAAGTATTTGTCTCTTATTAAACATGCAATCAGCAAGAAGAGTTTTTTTTCCAGATGTAAACGATAGAGATAGGTTGTACAAATATTCGATTGGTCTATGGTCACGCGTTGGCAATCTCTTGACTATCTTCAAGGACAGCTTTTTGCAGATTTTTCAATCTTTAAAAAAAAATTGTTTAGATAAACGACCATGGTGATTTTAGGTTGGTTGGTTGGTTGAAGTTGGCATTTTTATAGACTGTGGGGAATAGGGTTTTGGTTATTTAAGGCTTGGTCTTTGTGGGTTTGCCCATAAAAGCCACAGAGGCTGCATCAGCTCACACAAATCACATTACTTCAAGTGGGAACATTTGATCTAGAGAAAAACTTTTGGGTTTCATCAGCTAAAGTACCAAAAGAACAAGATCTTTCACATTTTAGTTAATGAAAAACTAACACTAAATACGTTTAAGAAATACATAGATTATGGGCCAGTATTTATCCTTAATTGAAAAGGATTTTTCTTTTCCAGAAGGAAACTACAGAGATAAGTTTTGTAAATTAGAGCTGAATAATTAACACATTTGATTTATTTTTGTATATATTGTTCTATTAAGAGGAGCGTCACGGTGGCGCAGTTGGTGGCATGGTTGTCTCACAGCAAGAAGGTCGCTGGTTTGTGCCTCGGTTAGGTCGGTTGGCATTTCTGTGTGGAGTTTGTATGTTCTCCCTGTGATTGTGATTGTGATTACCACGGGTGCTCCGGTTTCCTCCACGAAGTCCAAAATCATGCAGTATAAGTCAATTGGATAAAAATGATTGTCCATAGTGTTTGAGAGTGAATGAGTGTGTGTGAATGTTTCCCAGCAATCGGTAGCGGCTGGAAGGTCATCCGCCGCGTAAAACATGTGCCAGAAGAGTTGGTATTTTATTCTGCTGTGGCAACCCCGAAATTGAAGAAAGCCGACAAGATAATGGATGGATGTTCTATTAAGACTTCAATCAATTCATTACATGTTATTATTGGAAAAATATAGAATAGAATATTAATCGAATTGCAAATTGCTATCACAATTTTGGAAAAAAAGAATCACAATTTAATTATATTCCAAAATTGTTTGGCCCTAGTACAAATACTCTATTGGTGTAATTGTTTTACAAATGTCTTTATGTCCTTACAAATGTCAAATATCCTTAGATACAGCTTTCTGCAGATGTATTCGTCTTTAGGGTTAGGGTAACATTTCAGATAAACAATCTTGGTGATTTTAGGTAGTTTTCCTAAGTTGGTATTTTTCTATAGATTGTGAGGGCTGAGGTTTGGTGCTTAAAGTTAGTTCTGACTTGTGAGCTGGAGTTTTTCCCTGCCAATTTTTTTTACTTTCTGGTTTTTTATTGTTACATCAGCTTCAGTAAATCAAATGATTGAGCCCTTTTTGATTGCTCAGTTTATGACCCCTTTAACAGGTAGACAGAATAAAAATTATTTATTTATTTAATTAATTTTCTTCATAATTCTGCAAAAGATTCTGCAAAGTGCAGATCATTGCAAAACCATCTCTAACACTCTCAGAACCCCAGAGGCTGAATCAGGTCACAGGACTCCTGTTACCTCAAGTGGGAACATTTTAACTGAAATAGCCTTAAAAGCTCTAAACACATGTTCCACTGGACTGCCTTTCGATCCACTGAACACTAATCTTTTCCAGGTGGGAGAGTTCCGTGCTCACGCTGCAGAATGGACAGCAAATGTGTCTGCAGAATTCAAAGAGACCCGTCGGCGGTTAAGCGTGGAGATCTATGACAAGTTTCAACGGGCTGCGTACATCAAGCGCAAGCTGTCATCAGAGCTAGGACAAAGCCCCGGTCCGGACGTGATGCCCTGCAAGAGGACACTGTCTGTCAACTTCACGGATGAACTGGAGAAAGATGCTTTGCCTACACTGAGTAAAAACGGGAGTCTGTACCTGAACGGTCTGACTCCAGACTATGCAGAGCATGGTGAGATCTCCATCATTGAACATCTCAAATGATCTCGCACTCAACCAGAAAGATACCGCACAGTACGATTGTCTCTAAAGCTGTCTGTGAACACAGAGCTATAGATCCAAAACTTTCACATGTTTTCAGAATGGATATAGATGTGCACTGGTCATGGTTCAGACTCTAAAAGAGGGTGACCATATGTGCCAGTGACAGAAACACTGAAAAGTTTGTATTCCTGAGCAAGCAGGAGCACAACTTTACTATCCGTTTTATCAAACTTGTGCCTTAAACCCCTAGGAATGGAATTCCCAGAAGCTGCTACTCTGAATATTGGAGAAATGTTATGTTTTGTTTATTTTTACCAACTGAACTACCAGTCAAACTCACGAGAGTGTTTCAACCAAAAACTCAGATATTTCTCTGAATTTTAGTATTCTGAATAAGTGGAGAGTATGTCTCTGTTTATACATACATGATTTTGTCAGTTCAAGCACATTGTTTTTAACAGAACTTGTTCAAGTACTTAAAACTTTGCAATCGACTGAAAAAAATGAAACGTCAGAAGAGCACACCTGTTCCTAAGTGATCGGGGGTCTCTGGGATTATGAGGTGGACCCCGCCTGCTCACTGGTTCACTTTGCATATTGCATTAGCACACGTGTGGAGAAGTTACGAACATATTCTTTTCAAAAACTACTGTGACTTAAAGTGGTTTTAAAATTAAAGCATCTTTGTTGTTTTAAAGATATTTAATATACGATTAAGATGCGATTTGCACCAATTGCATGATTCTGTAAGAAATCTCATGCTCATAGTAGATTTTAAATTGCACATGTATTGCACATTGCAAATTATTAATCATTAGTATTATATTTCGTAGTAAAAAAAATGGCTAGTTTGATGTCTAAACGTGATTCTTGCACAAATGTCGTGTCGGAATTCTATTTGCCTTCAGTGTGCATGTGATTAAAAGTGATTGTTTATATACAGTTGTCATTTACGCTCTTTGAAAAACATCACTGTTTTATGAAGAGTTAAATATGGGGTTATTGTGCAGCAATATTAATTGTAAACTTGTGTGGATTTTTGTGTTCATGAAACTTAACATGGTTTCTCTATGTATACTGAGTTTTGATTTTGACTTTTTTGTGATCTTTAAATATGTCATCACATAAATATATCTAGGGATCCGAAAGCTGTTTTACAATACGTTATGCAGTTTTAAGTTATTTACAGTAGTTTATGACCAGTGTTGTGCTAGTTACCGAAAAATAGTAACTAGTTACAGTTGCTAATTACTTCATTCAAAATGTAACTGAATTACTTTACTTATTTCTTACACTAAAAGTAATGAGTTACTGGTAAAAGTAATTCTTTAGTTACTTTTTTAAAACATGTTTTGATGGCCATTAATGACCTTATTATTTTATTTCACTGCGAGTTTGTCGCTGTTGACAAGACCTTGGACTTTGAGGCAGAATGATGATACAAGTTGCATTTCACTGGAATGTTTTTATCTTCACACTAAACCAATGTGACATAATACGCATATTTCCACTCATATTTTCGCTCTCCATGAGAGCGAGATGATAAAGATACAGTCACAATGAGTTGGCATTCACCAATCCTAAATTGCGTTTTCTTCTTCTGTACTTTGAGTGCCATTCACCAATCCCATGAAGCGTATTTAATGTAACATAATAATGCAGACAGTAGTAACGTTAACATAGTTATTTTATTTCAAAAGTTAAAGTTAAAATATCAGTTACTGTTTAAAGCTGCAATGTTATAATAATGTGTAATTAGTATTGCGTTACTTCCCAATACTGTTTATGACACAATATTAAATAAGGAGGCCAGAAACTAAGCTTATATCTGTTTTAGTGCACATGGAGAAAACATAGATTTTAATTGCAAAAACATTAGAAAACTATTTTTCACATATTTGCAAATATGAATTTAGATTATTAGTACAGTTTGAGAAATGTTTGCAATAATTTGAAGATTATGTTACAAGTACAAAAAAACAATGATACCAATAAAATAGCTGCCGTAATAATCTCATACCTCAACCTAAAACACCCCAAACACCAAGCAGAGCAAAAGCAGAAACATATTTGGTATATATATATATATATATATATATATATATATATATATATATATATATATATATATATATATATATTAAAAAATCTTCAATGTCCTTTTAGTCTTTCTGTAATTAGTCTTTTAAAAAGAGAATAACATTTTGAATTTCATAACATTTAAAGCCAAAGGTAAGCAAAGCTCTCGCCAAAGATTGTGTTATTTATTACAAAATATAACTGTTATGACTTGTATTTTTTTTGTCATAGGGAACTATTTTTCAATATTCAATCAAACCCTTTATTTGTCAGTCGTACTATGGACTTTGTGTAAAAAATGTGTGTGCTTAAATACACGAACGCATTGCGTCAATGAAAGGAATATGTGCCATAACTACAGTCACATATTGACTGTGAGTACAAAACCATCATAAGGTGCACAAAACCTCCTTTAGTAACAAGATGGACTCAAACCTAGCTTGTAGCATCTACTGGTTGAAAGTATATTAGTGTTGATAGATTTTGAGATAAGTAACTGCTTTATGATGCTTTTTTTATGTGTAATAAATGTGATTAATTCCAGTAAGATATATGCATTTCAGTTAGATGGTTTCTGTTTTAAGAACTCTGAGAAACTGGAAAATCAAAGCCAATCTCTTGCCTTCATCACTTTTAGTGTCGTCTGATTGTCAGAAGAGCAGTGCCATATTAACTGCAGTAGCTGCAGTGTTCATTTTGCCTTTGCTCTGTCTTCATCACTAATCTGCTAAAAGCCTTGCTTGTTAAGCTGATCAAGGTGATGTCTTTGTATTTTTTCAAATGCATTTTTATGAGCACTTCCTGGGCATTGATTGTGATGTTTATACACAGTTTTGCATCCCAGTGCTTTCCTTTTAAATAAACAAGCCAATCTTCTTGTTTTTTAAAGAGTGTGTTTTTGCCTCTTGTTATGTTTTCTGACCGGTTCACTTTCTGAATTATGTCGAACGCAAACCTTTGGAGTAGGCACAACGTTTCGGTTTAAGTGTGGCTCACAGAGTTTGGTCTTCTCTCATAAGCCTCCACTCATACAGCCGAATGCTTGAGGTAAATCTTGCCGTCATCAGGAGCCAATCAGAGTGGTGCACTTCAAGCATGAGCAGATGTTATGTAAGCATGTCTGATCATCCAAAGAAAATAAGAGCCACGATGTGAAAGAACATTAGCTCTCATTAAATCCTCCCTCCATGCCACGAGCTTCATCAGAGTCGATCGGCAGACTTCCTGAGCAATAACAACAGCAGACTCTTTTTCTCCAAACACAACCTGTGTGAACTAGAACGAAACTACTCGCATTTACAGCACAGAGACTTACGCAACTGTCTATAAGATACTGTATAGTGTGAATTTACAGGCAAACAGACTTGCCCATTCACTTTTATGAACATAGAAGATTTATATAGTCTTACTCAATATTTAATATTACATATTTGCTTCATATTTTCTCTTGAATACGTATTCTACTTTTTGTGTCTAGAAAATAGAAAAATTTCTAATCAGAGCAATATCTGATAAGAGGAAAATAAAAAAAGTAAAAGGAAGCAGTCAGGAATAATAAGCTCAACGCAGCCTGTATGCAGTAGTAGATTTTATTTGTTTAAATATATTTTTTGTATAAAATAATTTATTTGTTTGGGGCATTGTAAAACAAAAATAGAAAGCAACTTAGCACAATTCTGTGACAGTGTTATAGTTAAGAACAACACTGGACCCAAAAGTAGATTCAGATTATATACAGTAGAATTATTAAGAGAAAAAAACAGAAGAACGTTTCAAAAATTCCAAAAACCCAACTAATGAAATGTTGTCTGAGCGCAAAAAAGTGACACAATTGTTTTCTAACAGCATAATTCAGCCAATTGATTTTTTTTAGTTGGCTAATTTTTTGTTGAAGCTATTCCTACAAAGAATACTTTTTCTCAAGCTGGTTCTCTTTTCTCTGACCTCTTGAGTTTGACTTGTGGATTTTCCATCAGCCGTCTCACTCCAGAGAGAAGCTAAAAAAATATCATTATTTTTATATTTATTTATCGCTTTTATTTTAGTTCTGTTGTTATTTTTGTATTTGCTTCAATACATCTTTACAAAGACCTGATGTTGATTAAAAGTTTTATGAGAAACCAAATTCTATTATTATATGAAATAGAACTACCATATATTGTTAACTTAGAAACTATGAGTTCCTTTTGAAATCAGGAAATATAACCATCCTTGTTCAGTCAATGGGGTAAGTTTATTAGTATGAAGAAAGTATTGACTTTCACTAACCGGTAATAACTAATTTATCATATATGCCTGGTTTAGCTTAAACTTGTGGCAAAATCAAATATCCAGTTCAAGGTTTTTATGTTGGGGGGAAAAAATGTTAAACCCAAAGAACAGAAAATTCACATACTCATACATATAATATGCGGTGAATTTATGGAAGCTATCGTTCATGATTCAGCAGATCAACAACCACTGTATCTAATAAATCCACCAAAAATGTTATATTTCATGTAACTTTCAACCCTACCTATGTGACAACAATGAAGAGTCAACGTCATCTAATAAAATCAAGCTCAGATTGACTGAACAAATATGTACATGCAGTGGCAATCGATCTTAGGCGTTTCCAGTGCAGAATTCATGAGCGCTTCAGCTAACGAGACGGCTGAGAATGCAGAACTCATAGAGAGCCGTCAATCTCTTTATTAGGCATCCGGTTCTCAAGGGAGCTGTGTGAGCAGCCCAATGAGGCAGACACTCGGGACAGAGGTTTCCCATGATGCATCAGATATCTGCGGACAGTTAATCCTGAGTTCGATCGACAGCCAAGTGACACACTTCCTCACAGAAAAACACAGAGCTTTCCCAAAGGTGATGTGTGGTGAGAAAGCAAAACATTCACACCGGACGCCACAGGCAAGCAGAGCAACCGTGACAACAAAACCACAAGCATGGTTAAATGATTCAGTATGTTACTCTATAAAATGTACACAATTTTCTAGCCCCCCTCAGGATAAAGTGAGTTTAATGTCAGTATCGATAGCACCAGTTATTGGCTGATGACACACACATAGTCGAGTTTTGGCACCGCCCCAATGCTCCCATAAACCATACTGGTAACACTTTAGAATACTTGTCTTTAGCTAACGCATAACAGAGGGAGTTATTGCAGAATAAACTGGTGATTTTGATTGTGGGTATCTAAAAAGAAGTTACCATTAACTATTCAGCATCTAATGCCATGGTAAATACTGCTATAACTACTGTCAACTATCTATAACTATTTCATTTAGTGATAAATTCTCAACTACTTGTAACAAATAAGTAGTTATTGATGATTCCAATATAATTTAAATCTTAGTACTAAGTAGTTCCCTCAGAACTATTAGGTAATTGTTACGTTCAGATGCGAAGTCACTCTCATTCGGTTTTATTTCCTGAAGCACATTATTTTGTAGTTATGGCTAAATTAAATAACCATTGCTTTTTATTTAGGAAGAGTTAATAAAAGCAATAGGTACTTATCGATAAATGGTAGTTTTATAGGAGTTATGGCTAAACTCAATAGTAACTGATAATAATAGTATAATAATATACTTCCAATTAGGTAACCATAGTTACTGCAGAGTTAGTAGAACCTAACTAACACACGTAAACACACACTGGCTCTAAAGTTGCTAGTTTAGCAGTCTAATAAACTTTCAAACACAATTTTTTTGCTACACTGGCTCCCTGATAAGACCTAAAATTGTAAAACATCCAACATTTGAATTTCCTAGATTTTTAGATTAACATATAGGATTTGTATGTATGTGTGCAAATTCCTTCATATGAACACAATGTGTCAAATGATATTGAAATAAAACATTGTGTGCTTGTCTGTTGTGATGACTACAGCATAGTCAGCAGATCTGTTTTCAAAGGCTCGGATGCACTCGCTTCCATCAGCGAAGGGATGGGAGTACAGGAGATAAATAGAGCATGAGGAAGATGTGTGTTGTGACTGGTGTGAACAGGCCCTCTGTACACTGTGCCACTATCTTCTCACTGTCGATGAGCCACACAAACAGAAAGGCATGCTATGTGAGGCACATGTCATGTGCATTATTTTAGTTTTGTTAGCATTTTAACGCTTTTAACTCAACTTGTTATTTTAAAAATACACAAAATAACAGACAAATACACAAAATGTTTATGAAGCACTGAATGAATGGGAAATATGTTGTGCCTTACTTGTTAATATTGCTTTAAATGTGGGTAAAATTCATGTAAAATCGTTTTGAGTTACTCATGTGTCGAGTTGTGTCTGTGCATTTAAAATCCAAACTAGTCCTTGGCATTAAACGTTAAGTGCAGTTATTAGATATAAAGATTAAAAACATTTTTTTTACATATTTTACTCCCTGTCAATATTTGTTTGTTTGCCACAGAGAAAGTAATTATGAGTTTATACATTTAATGCTTTAAGTGAACAGTGAGAGGCAAATTTTCTCAACATCTCCAGAAAAGTTCTCATTTCTATGAGCTAAAAATAAATTTGCACCTTTTGGGGTATAACTTATAATGATAATAACAGAAGCCAGGGATTTTCTCCTACCTCTCGTGTATGCGCTCTCCTAGTCATCCAAATGCTTGTGAGGGTGCAAGTTTTTTTTTATATGGCTAACAAAACGATATTCCTGTTAAGAGCTAGTTATCTGTGGACTAGACATAGGAGCCAGAAAGGTTGCTGATTGGGGTGGGTCAAATGCTGATTTAACTTGTATAAAGAAATGAGTTTGTATATATATTTTTTTTTTCAATTTCATTTGTCTGTATTTGTTTTTTGTTCTGTTACAGCATAGCGATAAATCATCTATTCATTTCAGTGGTTGATTTACCATTAGGCAAAGGTAGGCGGTTGCCTTGGGCCCCCAACTTTTTAGGGGCCCTCTGCTTGGGCCCATGATGCATACTTAAATGTGATTATATTATTTTGCTCACACGTTAATTAAACCTTGTGTTTTGCACTTCTATAATGGCCTATTCCATTCACTTGTTACGCATCAAAGCAAGTGAATGACGCTGGTTGAGGACAGTGCTTGACATCTAACATGAGGGAGAAATTCTGTCAAATTTAGTGTGCCTATCCAAGTGGATCTGAGAAGTGGAAATAAGAAATTAAAAAAAAAAATTTCGTCGCAAAACTTTTAGTTACAAACCCACACTGCCTCAGGAGAAAAGGATGAGAGGAAAAGAACTTCATATGAAAAAGATTCTAGGTGAGAATGAGAAAAGAGAGGAAGATGAAGAGAAAGCAGGAGCAAATAAACAACCACATGAGCAGCTATGACTATTCCCCTTCTGACAAATGTTCAGAAAAAAATTGAGGAAGAGGATTATCCATTTTCAATTGCTTATTTAGCTGTTATTGCTATTAACTCTTTTTTGTGTTTGCTTTATCCCCTTCTTTAATAATTACAACAAAAACAATATACAGTATCTTGAAGACCTAATAATTGCAATAATGAAAAACAAACCAAATCATTTTAACACCACACACCCTCTCATGCACAATACTAATGTTGCAGTGTTGTAGTCTAAAAGATCCCAAAGTATCTAAAAGGCCAGGGGTCAGGTATAAAGCCATATTGATTTGTTAGTCTAAAACAAGCATGTTTTCCCTGTACAATGTATAGATTTCTTGTATGGGTCATCAATCAGATAGTGTTTGTGGCTAAGAATAAGCTAGCAGAAGCCAGTCCCCATGAATAAAGATGATTTCCCATCACAGTCCTGCAGACACCTGCGCTGTGCCCCCGAGTGGCTTTGAGATTAATGAGGATGCTAATAAATTGCTTTCTCCAGGTAAAGAGGTTTCCACTCACTTCACCTTATTAACTCAGAGCTAATTGATCATTTGTCATCACTTGCAACACTATTAACAGGCAAACTCTATTATGTTTTGTCATTAGAGGTCAACTAAAACAAACAGGAAATGTTGTTTAAATGAGCAAAGGGAAGGGGAAAAAACATGTCTGTGCATGTGTCATCAGCCAGCTTGCGATACTGATGCTATTATGATTATTGTTTTTGTGTGTTTTATGGTTATTGTGTATTTTAATGGTAAAATACTGGTAGGAATGAACGTTTTTTAACAGTTTATTATAAAACCATTTTCTGCAAATACAGCTTTTCTGTTTTGTTTTGTTTCTTTACAGTAAAACACTGACAGCAGAGTTTCTAGTTGTTTTAACACTTAATTACTATTTCAAACAAACACACCTTTTCCATAATTTTATGGTAAAATACTGACATCAGGATTTCCAGCTTTGACCTGTTTGAACAGTTTATTATAATTTTCTGCAGATTCAGCTTTTTCTATCATTTTACAGTAAAATACTGTCTGCAGGGTTTCCAGCTCAGCTGCAGCTGCTTTAACAATTTATTATTGTTTTCTACAAATACAGCTTTTCTATAATTTTATGGTAAAGTACTGTCAGCAGTCTTTCCATCTGTGAGCTGTTTGAACAGTTTTTTTTACCATTTTCTACAAATACAGCTTTTCTGTATAATTTTACAGTAAAATAATGTCAGCAGGGTTTCCAGCTGTGAGCTGTTTAATCGGTTTATTATCATGTTCTACAAATACAGCTTTTTCTATAATTTTACAGCAAAATAATGTCACCAGGGTTTTCAGCTATTTTAGTAGTTTATTACCATTTTCTACAAATACAGCTTTTCTGCAATTTTACAGTAAAATAATGTCAGCAGGGTTTCTAGCTGTTAACGGTTTTAGCAGTTTATTATCATTTTCTACAAATACAGCTATTCTGTAGTTTTTGAGTAAAATACTGTCAGCAGGATTGTGTTCAGATTTGGTTTTTAATAACAATTCATCTTATTAAAGATGCTATCAGATGCTCTGTCAACAACCTTTCTTGCTGAGTCAGCAAATTTTGTTACACATAAGGAAACTTTAGTGTCTCACAATCAGTTTCTAATACAAACCCCACCAAGCACGGCATCTTAACACACACCTTACACAATGATGGTAATTGAAACACTGAGAACACATATTACAACTGTATTACACATTTTAATCATGAACACTACTTAGAATGAATCTAATAAAATCATGTACTTTATGTGCATCGATGACAATAGAAAAGAAACATTATTTTTACAGTAACAAACTGTATTTAAAAAAAAGTTCAGTACTGTTAAAGATGGCCGAATTTACAGATTTTTATAAAAAAGTGGTTTGTTACAGTAACAAACTTCAAGTAATGTAACAGCTTGTGATATATCACACAACACGTATATTTCTATAAAAAATATATTTTATATTAAAAACATATATTAAAACAAATGTATTTTTTTAAGCATTGTAACATTGATCTTAAATGCAGTGTCAAACGCATGAGCATTTCCTAGAAATGGATTTATTTCAGACACATTTAACTAACCTAATCTTTTAATTAAAATTGTATTGAATTATATTTGTCCTTCCATTTAATAACACTTGCTTAGCTAAATTAAGCATGAAGATTAATTCATGGTAATTTAATATAAAGTATGACTTTCACTGTGTATGTGGTGTAACCTTGAGGGACTAACATATAAATACATTTATATACCGTATCCACAAGGCTACGTTTGACCTTTGACCCACTCCTGCTTTGACATCCAAACATCAGTAATTACAGCAAGCTCAGGTCTGCTTGAACAAACAGCATTCAACCATATGGAAAAGCTTGGTTCATGTTGTGGATTAGCGAGATTAGCATAAAACTGTTGCTAATGTTTGTAAAAAAAAACAAAATAGCATTTTGGCTGAACTCTGAATCTGGCAGCAAGGAGAGAACAGATGGTGCACTCGCACACACACCTGCAAGGCCAACACAATCCACACAACAAACACACAAATGTTCCATTTACATATGTATTCACTGATAAGAGTAAAGCTGATCAATTTGTTATCTTGCATATAACCATACTGAAGCAATCTGTGTAAAAACAACCTTATCAGTTACATGTGAGCTGTAGAACAGAGCCATGGATTTCTGTTGATGTGAATTCTATAATACTTAGCAAAGACTTAATAAATAAAAGCATTTTTTATAATATGTTTCTCAAGAACAACACGATAACT
Source organism: Danionella dracula (assembly GCA_900490495.1). NCBI lineage: Eukaryota > Metazoa > Chordata > Actinopteri > Cypriniformes > Danionidae > Danionella > Danionella dracula. Next base: position 2,916,632 of record UELW01000067.1, on the reverse strand, counting down.
CTCACACTAAACCCCTACAGATCAGTATCAGCAATCAAAGGAGATGTTAATTGAATTGTGTATCTACTATAGGCTAACCACATCAGCACTATGAGTTTATCAAAAGATAGTAATCAATTATATATATATATATATATATATATATATATATATATATATATATATATATATATATATATATATATATATATATATTATTATATTATATTTCATTTTACTGAACTAAATTATTTAGTGAAATATCTGTACTTTCACTTAGTTACATCGTAGTTACAAGGTAACAAGTAGCGTGTCACTTGGGTAAAAACAATTTATTCAATACTTTAGCACTCTTTCTCAAGAATTCAATTATTTGAGCGTTATTTGAGTAAAAGTAACTATTTTCTATCTATTAAAAGTATAACTATTATAAGTACTTCTACTTTTAATTGAGTACATTTTATCTTCTAAGGAAGTTGTTTTAGTGGCTATGGTTTAAACACAGCTAGGTCAATCCAGAACTTCGGTTCACTTGGTCAGTCTGTTCAGAACTTTGAGATATCCTGCAGCTCATATAAAATATATTCAGGGTTTATTTGTGTACTCAATTATTCAGCATACAATTACACAATAGAAAATAGAATGATACAATATAAATATATTTTCTTTGGGGGGAGCTAAAGATTTGAGTGTCAAGTTAGCCATGGAATCTTAATGTCTTGGTGAGGATAGAGAAAGAGACTAAATCCCTCCAACGATGTATTAATGTGCAACTACAAGGGAATTTCTCCTCTCTGATAGTCAACAACAGTTTTCACCATCAAGTAGTGTTTCGCGTTTTCTGAAGGGGTCAGTTACTTAGGTCTGGATTTGTAATAATTGATCAAATTCTCAAATATTTATACTTCATCAAACTTTCAAAATCACCAGGAGTCAAACACTTTTTCCTCTCCATCTGTTCAGAATCATTGATATGGACTATTTTGATGGAGAATGTTGTCTGAAATAATTATTTCAGCTGTTATTGTTCTCTACTGCATATTTATCAATGTCATATTGTAAAGACTTTAAAGTTACTTTATTAAGTTTTGTTTTGATTTTTTTCAGTTGAGAGTTGCAAAACAGTTTAAAGCACTGTGTTACATTTTAATAAGATTATTATACCTATAGACAAAACATAAGTGAATAGAAAAATGTTAGAAAGGATAGTTTGAAAATATGTATTTACTTATTTTCTGTTAATAAAATACATTTCTATGTTTTGTAAATGGTTGATATATACAATGTAGAAGTCATTTAATTATTTAAATAAATATGACAACGCAATATGTTAAATTCGTTGAGCATATTAAAAATGTTGCATTGAAATGTGAATTATTCTTAATTCGTACAGGGCCTTGGAGCGCAGCTTCTGTTTGTCTATCGGTGCGCGCCACCTAGTGGAGAGTTAGGGAAGCACTCGTTTCAGTTTCGGTGCGGAGCAGCCGCACTGCTATGATTCCGCATGAAAACTAGCTTCGGATAATATCTGACCCTTGCCTTCAACAGTTATTTAGTTATTAACAGTATATTCCCAAGAACAGATAAGAAACCGTGCACTACACGTCAGGGGCGGTCCAAACGCTAACAGCGCGCCGGTGAACGTGGAATGTGAAAGACTCGAGGTGGAGCTGAATGTTTTTCGGGCCGCGACACGTCCACAGAGTCCACGTGTAGCCGGCTCTCAGCCCGCTCAAGACGGACACGGACAGACAGACAACCGCTTCACATCCGCCGCGGTGGATTCATCATGGAGGGAGCGCGGAGTTCCGCAGAGAGGGGTACGAACACCTTTATTTTTTTAGCTTTCTAACGCCTTATTGAATTTATTCGCTAACGCTTTTAATTACTTAAGCTATTGTCTTAAAACAGTAACTAAAAGAAAGACGAAATGTATCGTGTTTGACCTCACGAATGATGGTCAGCTGATTCTTCGTGCCCACCACAAGAATGCTTTCCACAGCTGAGCTCTTTCGTAATCCTAACTAGATGAGGGCATTGAATTATTCGTTGGCTTATTTGTGAATCATTTCAATATTGGATCTTTTAAACGTTTATTTTAATTGTGACAGGTGTGCCCGGTGGAGCCAGAGGAGCGGGTAAGATGATCTTTGTCCGGATCGTTTTCTGGGTCTTCCTCCCGGCTCTGAGTCGGAGTGCTCCCCCTCAAGAGACAGTCAGGTACTGCAGCAGACCCTAGTGTACTGTATAGTAGGCCGCATATCTGCTGTACTGTTTGTTACCAGGGTGTATAAACGCAGTCAATGTACTGTGTTTAAATGTAAAGTGTTAAACACAGTGTTAACAAAAATAAACCATGCCACTTAGAATAAAAATCTTTACAAATGTACTGTGATGCCCATCCAGTGATACAAATGAATGCATTCAAATTAAAGTTTGAAACCTTCAGAAATATGAATAACTAATTAAGCCTGTTTTTGAAAAAGGAAAAGAAAAATGAATGTAGATCCATCATCCATTAAAGTTTATTAACACTTAAAATGTATTTATTTAGATTTAGATTTCTGATTCACAGTATTAGTTCATTGTTAAAAACATGCCTCAGATCATATTCAGATTCAGATTGGTTTATGCATGTTTGTGTAATCTTATTTTTTTCTGGGAGCTCAAAAATGGCTAGATAGCTATAGCCCTGCCTGTTGGCTAAAGAGCCAGTCACTAACCAATCAGCTGAAGCGCTAATGCAGCTCAACAAAAAAAAGTCATTGCTGACCGAACTGGAAGTGTAACCCTAGTAGAACTGCGTCTATAAGCAATAAAGAGAAGACATGTCTTGTGAATCAAAATATCTTTTACATTTTGTTTTGCGTTTTTCAAATAATTATTTAACAATGTGCAGTGTACAGGTTACGTGTAAATAAATCTGAAGAATGTCAGCTTAATTATGTAACAAAAGGCTATGAACTAAGAACAATGCCTAACCTTGATGCTCAGGTTGGAGAAACTATAGCATGTTGATATAATGCTGCCAGCCGCAATGAATAATGAATTTCTAGAAAAATTGCTCTGAAAAATCTGAATCATATCCAACTTATTTTCTTTTAGTTTGAGTTAAGGAAATAAAGCAAAAAATGTTTACACCAAGCAATTCATGTTTTTGTGGTTTCTTTTATCAGTGATGCTTTTCTTGCACCAGCTCTCGTCAATCCTTTCAGCTCGAGTGAAGAAAATCGCAGGTAATTTAGTGTTTTTCTTTACTGTAAAGAAAGCACCTGATCTAATGTGATACAGCTGCCCTAAAGTTCACAGTTCAATGACTCTTTAAGAGATAACGGTGAGATTTTAACAGCTGATGCCTGAACATGCTGAACAAACAAGTAAAATGTGACATAATATCTTTTTGCCTTCAAACATTTTGTAAATGCATACACTTGAATGAATTACTGATCATTATTTGTAAAATATCATTTGGTGTTGACAGGTTATTGCAAAGCTTTATCAATAGCAATCTGAAAGAAGAACAAAGCAGCCCAGAGCTGAACACAAAGGAACAAGGTGAACGCTATATGTATTTAATTTTTAGAATAACAGTACTATTTAATCATGTTTATTTAAATCATTAAAGGTGCCATATTATGTAAAAACCGATTTTTGTGACATTGTAACATGCTTATCAAAACATGTCTCATGTTGTTTCATGAATGTTTGCATAATCTTTAGACCATGGGAGCTCAAAATGTTTTGAGATTCGTAACACCTCCCATTGTTGTAGCACCACCCACTGACCAATTAAATAGCAAGAACATCTTATTCACCAGGTTAAGATGTTATGAAGGAGGCTTTGGGGTTATTTGAAACAACTTTCAATATCCTTGTTATGTGCACGTTCTGAAAAAAGGCAGAGTCTGACTTGATTGACTTGAGTGAGATAGGATGAGTTGCATTCAGATTGTGTGAGTTGTGGTCAACAAAAATTATGGCTACCAACAAACTTCTTCTTGCATGCCACCTGTGTGGGTATATATGCCCTGACCCTATTTCACTTATACACAAGGGACCAAATAGTAGGATATTATAACTCAGTTGAAAATAATAATTAAACTTAGTTATAGCTACAGGGGTGTTTGTGGTTCGTCGATGGACTCAAATTCTGGGTTGTGTATATAAATGACTTATATTTTCGATAACATTTTCTGTCAAGTATACTAAGTAGTCCTTATTAAAAAAAGTTTTTGGAAGCTTTGCTCAACATTGATGTTTTGCCAAATTCAAACTTCACATACTCAATTATTTTGTCACCGGGATTTAAAAAAAATCAGATATGTTGTGTGTCCACATGTACATGGCGTAGCATTTCACAGTGGACGGGTATTTTTAACGTCGGCCAAGGTGAAGTGTTTTGAAAACGCTTTACATTCGTTGTTGTGTAGCTGGCGTAACCATGCTTAATTTTCATTAATGCAGCAGTTTTTGTGCACAAAAGCTCAGAGGCTAATGGGGACAGAGAGAGGAATTGCGCCGCTGTTCTCTATGCTAAACAATTTTTTTCTGAAATGTACAGAACTACACAAGCACACAACATATTTGATAAAGAATCACAGAACAGACACGCCAAACTGCAGCAATGTTGACACAATCATCTGGCATCTGAGTTTTTGAGAGCAAAAGAGTGGTTGGCAAAGACTGGTGAGAAAATTTTCATTTATAAAATACATTTTTAACTTTGAGGGAGTTATATTTCTCAGGCATTGAAAAGAAGCACTGATGTGCTCTGGAGCTGAGAGAGGCTTTCTTATTGGTCCATATAATTTAAGGATTACAGGATAGACTCACTCTTTACAGCATTTTAGGAGTATTTTACTGTTTTCGTGTGGATGGAAATTTTCCTCTACCAATGCTCATGTGGATGTGCTTTTTTGTAAATGGGGTCAGTTAAAAAAATACCCTCAAATATGATCCGCATGCATTTTTTTTCAAATGGTTCAAAAGGGCGTAGCAGTAGCATTGCAGCAGGAGGAATGAGGTAAAGTGCATTTTGCAGAGCTTAACAATCTGAGGGGATTCAAACACATTTTTTTTATGATAAATACTGCTTTTTGAAGGTTATAAGGGTGATGGCCTAGAGTGGTCATATATTTATTATAAATTATTTATAAATGGCATAATAAGGCATCTTTACGCTCAGTTACTCATCTTCACAAAGTTAAGTAACTTTTCCCCTTTTTCTGGCCCTTTAGAGGTTTTCTTCCTATTCTCCTTGTACGACTATGACAGAAGTGGGCAGATGGATGGTCTGGAACTGATGCAGCTTCTAACAGATTTTTTGACTCATCATGACCTCATGCCAAAGTCAACAGATTCTGTGAGTCGAGTTAAAATGTGTTAGCGTTTTCAGGTTAAAGTGTTTTTAAATGAACTTTACATTTCAGGTGGTTTCTGTGGTAGATTACCTGCTCCAAAATCAGGATCAGAACCAAGACGGGCTGTTAGCACCTTCAGATCTGTTATCATTTACAACAGAGCATCAGGATGGAAATAATGTGGTTCTCCCTGCTGGACAAATGGAGGATGATCTAAAAGCAGAGGAAACTAGTGAGAAACCAGAAGAGGTAGATATTCAAATTCATCAGCCAGAAGCAGAGCTCAAAAATGAGATTGAGACACATGACTCTAAGGAGCAGATTAAGGAGAAAACTGAGAAACAACCAGATCTTCCAGATGCTCAGCAGGAGCAGAACGAAATCCACAAGGAGCAACCAGATATATAACACCAAATGTAAGATGTTTACACTTTTAAGACATATGCAAATCAGCTTTATTCATGGATACTATCACAACTAATGCATGCATAGTCTTTCATTCCTATACAAAATGTAATAATCTGAATTAACTACTTCATCTATGCAATTGCAGACAGTAGAGGGTACTAAAACCAAATAAGTTACGGTGCAATTTTTCTCCTGATGGGTCATGTGCTTTTGAAAATAAAACTGCTTAATAAATGAGACTCTATTTCATGTTTCTTAACTTTGACTGACATTTTGGCATCCACTCATCTATGCCAAATACTATGTGCTGGCCATGGCAAAAAACAAAAAGTTCCTACGTTCAAATGTTCTGACGCAAAAACTGCTAAACAGCACCTATAACTAACAAGCACCCCAATCATATACTGTAGCAAGCTTGTAGTGTATGGAGACACTGCACTAAACATTATTTAAAATGTTTATACTTTTACAATTTTCTGTATTTCTACTAGCAAATGGTTTTAAATCATGAGAACCATTTGCAGAGCAGTACCACATAAATAAGCTGTGCTTTTATTGTCAAAGTTTATTAGGTAACCTCAGATTTAGCAGGAATAAGTCTTTAACTTATCAAAATATCATCACAGACAGGCAAGATGTGATTTAACCTTCATGTGGATCTCACGTAACATAAATGCAAATGGAGTAATAGAGCATATGTTGACAATTAATAACTGGAATTTACTTTTGTCTTTGCCATGGTAGATGTGTACCATTTTAACAGCTTTGTTTTACATTAAATTATTTTGTTCTTGTTGGGGTTTCTTTAAAATCCAAACTTTGGGCCTTAAGACGTTTTAAACGCATTGCTATAGATCTCAGAAATTTTTCACAGGTCTTTTTTTTTTCTGATGTCCATGTAAAGCTTTTTGATATGGGTTTGCCAGAGATTAACAAAAAGCTTCTTAATGTTTGAAAAAAAAAAAAAAAAAAGAAAGAAAAGAAAGATGATTAGGGTTAAAGAAAATATTTTGTTCAAGAAAAGTGTTCAAGAGTTCAAGAGTAATTGTTCGTGTTGTCAGATATTCCCATAACTCAAATATTAAAATGGGATGTTTGGGTTACCAGATATTGAGAAAACAGTCCTAAATATTAACATATTACAAAACAAAAACTAGGGTTGTCAGTTTGAGATAATGTTCATAAATGGGCCACTTTATAAAAGGCATGATTAGGCTTGACAGAGTTTGAGACAACCTTCACAAATGCTCAAAACTAATTTTGGTTAGCACTACAAACAAAGCATATGAAACATTGTTTTACACACAAAGTTTTGATTGTTTGATTCTTAATCATAAAGTTATTAAAATATACTTAATTTGACCTCACGGAGCCAGCAGACCATCCAACTTTGTTTGGTTAAAACATGTTGTACTCCTAATTTAATCATTATTTCCGAAACAATGTTGATTCTGAACTTTACCAATCCATCTTAATAAATAATATGTTCAGAATAAAATCCTTTTACTTTCTTTTTCAACTAATCCACAACACTTTCACACTATTTCACACTATTAAGAGCTCAGTAGAATCTGGTTGCAGCCTCCCACTTACCTAGTGCTCTTTGGATGAAGGGTAGTCCTGCACATGTGCTCTTAACGGTATTCTGTGTAGGTTTAGTGATGAATAAATGTATTTCACCAGACTGACATGGGTGCAAGAGGGTCTAATCAGTTAAGGTTAGGGTAAGTCACAAACAGTGACTAAACCAAGTTGAATGTCAAATGCATGCTGCAACAAGACCCTTTGAGAGGCACGTATTCTATTCATGTGCAGATGTGATTGCCCATCCACAGGCTTGACCTTCCATCTTGTTTGGTTGCATTAATAGAAGTAATTTATTGTAATCATATAAAAACTCCAACTAAAGCAAACAATAAAAAGGCAAACAATTAATACATAAGTTTTACCTTTTATTAAACAACTCATTACAACAAATCTGATAAAAACAAAGTAACAATTTTAAAAATCATTCTATAAAGCTGTAGCGTCGAGGCATCACAATGTGCTAAAACATTACGCGGTAATTTAAAATGGATTTTAACCTATTTGGTGCATGACCTCTAGCTAAAACATTTCATTCTTTAAAAGACTGCATAAAACTTAATCATTGATCAAGACTCCAGCGTACCATATCCACAGAGGATAGCAGACAGCTAATTAAGAGACAGTGCAGGTCTGGCTGGGGACTCCATGCCCATTTCCACTCTAGTCTTACGACATGGGGATTCCAGCCACAATTTCAGATTCAATGCCACAGTGGTCTTCACCTCGGAGAATCTTGAAAATTCCTGAGACACACACAAAAAAAATTGTTCAGTAAATGAACACAACACCCTCTTGGACAAACCCATTGGTCATACAATTTTAAAGTAATTAAAAAAAGAAGTCAGTCGTACCATTATCACCCCAGTCTGTGTTCCAGGAGTTAACTGCCAGCCAATAGGGGACACCATTCTCCTCGCCCCAGCCCATAATTTTAATGGCATGACCTCCTAGAGGAGAGCCGCTCAAATGCTGATACACGCCTACAAAATAAAAAAGTAAGGGAATTTATAAGCGTTTCAACTTAACAAAAATAATAAAAAAAAAAAAAAGATAACAGATGACACCAACCAGATTTGTACATCAGGAAGTCCTCATACACAGTGAAGGCTGCCTCTACCGGACCGTTCTTATAGAGCTCACTCATGATTGACTTCTGGTTTGATGGCACACTATAGGAGGTTTTTCCTGTAATATAAAAAAACGTTTGGAACTATGTACTTTGTTAGGAAAGAACTCTGGGATTGTAAGGTTAAACAAAAAGACCTTAAAGGTAGCAGTGTAGGGTAGTTTTATTTTTACCCCATAAAATTTATCTGTAAGTAATTCGCATCTCATTCTTAATCTACATTAGACCTTTGTGAAGATACTTTGAAGAGACTGCTTGGGAAAAAAAAAAAAAAAAAAAAAAAAAAACATTTAAAAATGGAAATTTAAGTCTCACTAGGTAAAGCTACCAACAACTCAGACTTAAAACCATTCTTCTAGAAATCAATTTAGAGATAAATGCAGAAGGCAACTTTAACTTACTTTTTAACAAGAGTTAAATGAAAAAGAACCTTCAAATACGTACCAAGGCTTACAATTTAAAAAAAAAAAGTTAACATTACATAGCTAATATAAATGCATCAAATCTAGCAGTGTGATCAGAGCTCTGGACAATTGAGAAAGGTACAAACAGCTAAACTAAATCAGCAAACTAGCATGTGATGAGGTTGAAGTCTTCTCTGGACACTTACCAAAGTGTTTGTCCTGTTTATAAGTAGGACTGTAGCCAGATTCACATGACATCTCGCAGTTAGGAGTGTCACCTCCCTCTCCAGAACACGGAGGGCGGCTGCCGTTCACATGATGCTCACAGGGCTCGATGGTGTATGGGCGGCAGCCTAAAACAGGGGTTGGGAAAACCTTACAACGTAGCATTAGGGTAGCAACTATCATTTAACGGCATAAATACTAACCGATGTGAGAGTTATAGACTCCACCGGAAACAAGACCTTCTTTTGTCCAGAAGTCCCAGGCAGCAGAGGGGTACCCACCGTTACATCTGTGAATGAAGGCGGATTGAGAATCTTTTGCAAAGAAAGCATGTACGGACACATTTCCAGCGTATTAAAGCACAGAACATTAAATTTAAGTCTTGCTGAATTCTTGCAAGACTAGCTTTGGAAGCTTGAAATTAAAGCAGTATGCTAATGCTGCTTTTAGTCATTTTACAATAGAGTTATTTTATAGCTGTGTGATCCATGCACACCGACACAATTTCAATACAAAACATTTTTGATGGGCTTTATTTTCAAAACAACTTTAAATACATTAGTCAAAAGGTTACTGTAATAATTTCTAGATTCCAGACATTTTCACAATTATATAAAAGCCATTATATTTGTACACGTTCATAAGTTTGAGACTCAATCTACAATGGTTGGAATTTATTTTTAATTTATATGTTAAACATCCCGCATCTTGTAAACATTCTCTGCTGGGACAAGTTTGAAACAGCATTCTGTGGAAGTAGTAGGTACCACATACTATATAGAATGAATGAGTGAATCACAATTTACTTCAAACTTAACAGGCCTTGTGTTTATGTAATGTAAGACTGTTCCCATGTTTTCAATGGTATTGAGTACAATGCATTGTGGTAACGAAGTTTAAGCACAAGAGTCTCACCAGATGTAGAAAATCTGGGAAATGTTGATGTACTGCTTACACACTTTGAATTCAAAGATGTCCCTCAGCTCGGTTATTATCATTAGCAGCCTGATCCGCACACGAGTTTCACGATTCAAATTCCACCCCTGGGCTCAGATTTATGGCCTTGCAATTTTCATTTCATACTTTTCATCATCGTGTCTCCCATTCCTTCTGGTAGTAGGAGTTAATTCTGCTTTTAGCATGCGGGGCTTGGGTGGTAGAGATTTAAGAATTTATTTTATCTTTCTCTCTCCTTTCCAACTAGAGCCAAAGACTGAAGCGTCAGGAAAAGTTTTACTACTGCTTTTTCTTTTCTTTATATACTGTGTAATGCTTTACAATAGTTCTAAGTACCGAAGTTACTGCCATAAATGTAAAAGTTTGTCAGCTTATTGAACGTTTAAAAGAATTCAAATAAGTAGCAACTGTGAGGTTTTCTTTTTTTTTAAAGTCTGACATTTAGTCTCAACCAATACTCAACTGGCACTTGAACTCTTCTACTTGCAGCCAGTGGTGCAGGATGTGTTAAGAGTCCTCTAAGCTCAAGTCACGCAGAAGGGAGTTTGTATATTCTAGTTTGTTTGGCTAAATGCATTTAGAGTTGTAATGATATGGAAAGATACAAAGCTTGTCCAATAATAACGGACCATCTACCATCAAAAGCAATATTTACCCATTAATGAAGTAAAACTTCAATTTAATGCAGTTTTTACAATGTGGTTAAGAATGGTTTTGAAAATAATTTACACACATCTAAATGTGTATAATGACTTACAATCCCACACATTAGCTGAAGACTTGTTTTTCTTAAAAAGTGGCGCATCGTTTTAACTTGACTTCAGACATTTCTAATACGTTTTAGAATTGTCCCTTCTTCCAAAAATGCCTCTAGTCATATTCGCATTAATTCATGGATGTTTGTGTAATCTCCTTTTGGTTTTCTGGGAGCTCTAAACAGCTCAATGGATGAAGCAACACCAGTTAACCAAACAAATGATTGAATCATCTGATGAATGATCGGATGACAATTAAAAAATATATAAATAAATAAAATAAATAACAAAAAAAAAGTAATGAACCTACCCCATGCCACAGCCATCACAGCATGTCAGCAGGTCCTGAGAGGAGATTTCTACACTCACTTTGGCATTGCTGTGGATGCATACTCTGTCAGAGATGGCTTCTGCAGCTCCAAAGGCCTGCGAGAGGATATACATTAAAAATATAAATAAAATCTATGACAATATTAGCAATGTAATCAATGACGAGAAGGCCTCACCCAGCAGGAACCGCAAGAGCCCTGGTCTCTGACCTCATGAAGAGTGGGGCAGTTGGGCCACTGTTCTCTTGCATCAAAGTTATTTGGGAGCTTGACATCATCAGCATACTGAACCCTAGATAAAGTAAATATCTTAAGTTTATAGAAGGCCTCCTATCAATAAGGAAACTGCACACCACAGCCATTTTAAGCACACTAGAGAAGTTTCACTTCACCTAAAGGAAAACTCATTTCTCTAATCTGAAATTAACTTGAACTCACAAGACGGGGAGTTTGGGTCCTTTCAGAAAGGTTCCACACAACTTCTTCACATAGCTGTAGTCCACGTCACGGAAATTCCGCCCAGCCTGAAGAGGAGGAACAGATAATTTTATACATCAAGTAAACCTCGCGATGTCAACGATCACAAACAAACAAATAAAATCTTACCTTCCAAGTGGTGTTGGCTTTATTGATGAAGTTCACCATTTCATGGGAGAGGGGATCCAAACGGGGTCGGGCCCAGCTCACAGAAAGAGCTGATACCACACAGAGAAAAGCCAGCCGCCACATTCTAAAACAACCCAGAAGTAATTTCAATGCATCTAAAAAGAATTACCTGGGGTGAAACCATAAAGAGGAACAAGCCACTGCCAGCATCAAGTGTGTATTTCAGACTGCAGTCATGTGGAAGGGAAATGCACCAATGCTTTAGCTCAGAAGTGACCAGCGGTCCACACGATTTTGCTACACTAATATATGCCTACCATTTTAATTTTTTTCAAGCAGGCATTTGGTTACATTCCACCAACATTATTGAGGCCATGTTAAAAAAAACAATGCTAAAACCACAAATGCATTGTAACATTTTATTTATGACATATTTAATACAAGCTTGTTAAGTTGAAATAAGACAATTAGGTGATTAATTATGTTTCTGCAACAAATGTATTACGGTACTCAATTTAAAAGAGAGAGTCCAAAATCTTTGGCTATGAACAACCCTGGTTCAAAAAAAGAAACAAAACAATTTCAACACTTATTTATCTTAACAGCCAGTTCTAACACTCCAGAAGCTCGTGACCCGGAGCAATGATTTACTGGAACAATTTCCTATTGAAGTGAAACCAGGTTACAAAAAAGTATTTAGAAATACAATATAAACAGATACTCAGCAGCTAGTTGAAGTGTAACTTTATAAACTATTATCTACAATCACTAACACCTGTCAGAACTTCAGTCACAATTAGAGACAGCTGATGTGTTACATATGAGCTCTTATTTCCTGGTGCAACTTTCAATTTGATCACAGGGCCTTGTTTACTTGCGTTACAAATTAAACAGATATCTCAACCATCCCTTCAAACACACCACAGATAACTCGACACACAACAACGTCATGTATAGTCTAGATAGATGTTTAACTGATTTCATAACTATTACTTTTTGTCACCAATACCTTATGAAGTTACAATTGAATAGGTTGCATTAAAGAATGAACATCCTCCTCGTAGTTCACAAACAGCAAAGAGAATTTTCGGTCGTACCTGGTTTTGTCTGGCACACACGAGGTTTAGAACGCGGATCCCCTTCCCTGAAGACCTTCACTGGGCGGAAATAAACAACAGTTGAAGAGCACGCTGCAGCCTATATAGAGAGACGGTTGATCACGTGATGAGTCATGTGCGCTTGTGTCTGATGACTCCCACGTGATCAAATCTCTTCAGCGTTTGAGTGATCGCGTCACTATTCGCTGATTAGGACTCTTATGCAAATAAGCTCAACTAATGTAATCAGAGGGGTTCTGTTCCTTTTTACTCTGAGCCTTATTTTCAAAGTGCAATTTTGCACTGCAGTAAAACAACCATCTAGTGAAAATAACATCTTTAACGACTATCAGTCCATTTAATTCAATGAAATTGCATAAAAATAAATATATTTTATGTAATACAAGCTGTTATTTGTAGTAAATCTTACAGAACCCTTTATTTAATTAGTAGTTTAAGTTAATTTTATATTACAAAATTAGCAGAAGGTGATAACAATACTGTATTGTTAAAATGTAATAATCTTTTATTTTATGAGTTAAATCCAAATATCAAAAAATGCCTCGAATAACAATGACATTAACAACAACAACAATAACACATTTTTAGTTAATATTCCTTTACAATATTTTATAGGAATATTAAGTAATTAATATTGGTAAGTAATTATTAAGCAAATAAAAATTAATTTAATTAAAAAAGAAAACAAGCAAAAATAAGATAATTACAATGATTTAAATCTTGAGAAAATTAAGAATGAACTATCTTATTGAAAAAAGAATCAACATATTGTTACATGAAATGTGTAAAACACAAAACACTTCGAGAAGTTTTATAGGCTACATTGCAGTGGAAATATCTTTTTCTCCTAAAAATCAGAGAACTGATGAATTGCTGATAAAAGATAATTCTAAATTTAAAAAGACCATGTCTTTAAGTAGCCTTGCTTTTAAATGTGTCATTTTAAGTGTATGATTGTCGTAAATACTAAAAAGTTTACTTTATTTTCAGGTTTATTGTTTCATAATGAAAAAATCCCAACCTGAGGCGTTTTTTCGCGGTGACGTCACAGGGAGCGGGCGTTTAGGAAGTTCAGACAAAGCGCAGCACAAACACAGTTATCTGCAGAGACTCCGTCTCCACTAGAGCCACATTTGCACACTGTAGAGGAAACAAGCATCAATGCAGAGCCCAAAAGAAAGCACAAAGACCTGGAGCCATGTTTGCCTATATTCTTTTTCGGCGGGAATTGTTTTGTTGGAGAAAACGGCGCGTACGTATTTTTCATTGTTTTTTTGCTGTTTAGCGTTACACCTCTAAGTTTAGCTGTGTTTTTCAACTTAAAACCCTTCGAACACTGCGCTGCCTTGTAGATTTAAGTTTGCCCTTTGAGATAAATTCAGCGTTAAAACCATTGACTGTATGGATAAACAGAATGTAACTTATTTGTCTTTCGTTGACTAAATTTCGAGCGCCTTTTCTTGAACGGAGAGCAGGGGGCGTGTTTTGTGCCGTCACGCACATGCTTTACATTATAAACCTGAGCATGGGGTTTCAGTTAAGTTTTCATCAAAAGAAAAATGATACAAGCAATTGTTATTTGAAACTGAGATTAACTGGCTTTGACTAATTTTCTGTGAAAAACATTTATCAGAACACATTTTTTATGACCCCACGCTGTATCTGTACACATTTATATTACACTGAAGGTGTTCTGGTCTGCTGGACCTGGGGCAAGTAAAAGAGTGAAAATGGTAGATTCTTTACCTTTATTCTGTCTTCCCACACAAACAAAAATCACATAAACATACCGTTTTTGTATACAATTATATGAATGTGTGAATTAAATGGCCCAAAATAGGGTAGTAGACCTGTCAACACCACACATGGTTTATATTCTAAATGGGAAGAAATAAGGTTAAAAACAATAAATAAAGTATATTTGCTGTTTAAATCACTTGTTTCCTGACTAAGATATAACAGCATAAACCCTTAATCGATGTAAACTGCTCTTAACAGAATGTTAGAAAAATTATTTCCATACTGCTTCAATTTGTTTGCATCTTGTAGGATATCAACAGCTTATACGAGAGTACTGGAGCATGAGTTTAAGTTCAAGTGGAGCATAAGTTTAGAGAGGGTCTTTAGGATTAGTTCTTAGTTTTGGAGCGTTTACATTTTTGGGAGGTGAAAACTGTATTAAGAAATAAGCATTTTATTATCTAATATTTTCTTTTCTCATGCTATAATACCGGTAACATGTACCCAATGCCCCCCCCCTCTCCTTTTATGTGAATGTTCAGATTAAATGCTTAATTTTAAGGGAAATGTTAAAATCAGGGACATGGAACCTCTTGAGACTTTTTTTTAGCTGTAAAATTTTTTGGAACCATGATGACCTATGTGGAGAAAGTTAAATACTGGAATTCAGAACATCATAGTATTATAACAAGGTAGTTATTATAACAAGGTATAAATGCAATCACTTATTTTAAGCAACCTGTATAATTATTGACTTGATTTAACCAGCAAGATTACAGAATAATTATCCTTTTAAACAGAAATGTTTTAAAATGTAGATTTTTGATAACGAAAAACAAACATTAACATTCAGAAATAAATGATGTAAAGGCCCATTTCCTATTTTGAATTTAATGAGTATTTACTCTTTCTTTACATGTTTAATTCACTTTAAAATGAAGGCTAATATGGTTCCTAGGTTGATTGAACTATCAAAATGCTCCACTGAATAATGTATAATGACATGGTTTAGGTGTAGGGGTATTAAGATGAATTTTAGGGATGCTCTACACCCGGAGGAATGGCCAGCTGTGGCTGCGGCGCTCGAGAAGAAGTCAGATATCCGGTGCATGCTCAAGAGCACCACAGCTATGGTTGTTGATGATGGAGAGCAAGTGTACCACCTTCTACTCTGTGGATCTGGGGATCGAACCAGCAACCTTCTGATCACAAGTCGATCTCCGTATCCACCAGAACACAACTGTCACTTTAACTAGATTTACAAAATATGAATATGTCTTGTGACACCAGCATTAGCTCACGCTTAGTGATTCGAAAGCTCCTCCAGATTTCTGATCTGGGGGAGATTTGCTCATGCTTGACAATCCTCTCAAGGCTGCGCTCATTCCCGTCACTCTTGTACTTAGTTTTTTCACATTTTCTACTCTCTCAACACATACTCTTGTACTGTGCTCTGCAAGCATCCATTTTCTTTTGCAACTACACTTTGAGACTCCTTATGAAGGGTGTCAATGTTTTTTTTGCACAACCATAAAGTTAGTAATCTTCCTCCTGAAGAGGCCCTACTAAACGCTGAATTTCCAACGATTTCCAACGCTGAATACATTTTTGCAGGCATTTGGCATTAAATTAACTGGCTGGATTAGAACACTTGGAGCATGTTATGTTAGTATCGTCATGGTATTTACATTTTTTTAATACTGGATTTGTATAAAAAAAAGTATTTAATCAACTAAATATTGAAATAAATATATTTTCCCTCAATATTATAATTCTTTGGCACATACTTACACTTGTCCAAGTTGGATAAAATAACAGAACAGCAATGTATACTATTAGATACAGTTAGAACTCTAAATGTTTTGTGCTTTTGTTGATGTTCCCACAGTTGTGCTTTGCTTCATCCAGTATCTCTGTACGGGACAGGAGCTGTTGTCCTGGTTGACCGGGGCTCTATGTCTACCCCTCGCAGCTGTCCAGCTGCTCAGTCTCCGGTGGTATATCACCGTTGGGGAGAAACCCAAGCCTTCACTCATCGTACTGCACTGTCTACATCTGGGTCTCTTTCACAGGTCAGAAACACCTTCGCATTTACAAGTGGAGACATTGAGGTTTTAAAGTGCGGTTTGGAAAACCATTTTTACTGTATGATATAATCCTGAGCTTTTTTATTTTTTCAATTTGAGTGATTACATTTTCAGAACAGATTCATTAAGCCATTGTGATGCAGATTGATCTGTAATTTGTTGAGTAAGGCTATGTTCAGACTGCAGGTCTTAATGAACACTTCTGTTTTTTTGTTAATGATAACAGATTTTTTTGTATACACTAACATTGTAAACAACATGTGACTTGTATCCATCCTGTGTATGAACACAATCCAGCTCTCTGTTTTTAGCGTATGTGCAGAAAATGGCTTTAAAACGAAAGTAAACATGGACAAGAGTGCGATTTGAGGCGATTGAATGGCTTTAAGTTAATTTTTGAAAGAAGCTGCCATCATTTCATCCAAATCATATCAAGAAGAAGACAAAAAAGAAATATTTATTAGTTCCTTCCACTGACTGCTTTCAGCTACATCGTCAGCCATGATGGATGTTAATATTCCCGTCCACAGCCGGAAGTATGACATCTGTCCCTATTTATGTGATTGTGAACACAAATCAAATTGAATAATTTAAAATTAATAAATTTTGTGAAAGTGACCAATTGGCCAAATATGGAGGGACCCATACCCGGAATTTATGCTCTGCATTTAACCCATCCAGTGTACACACACAGCAGTGAACAAACACACTGTGAAAACACACCCGGAGCAGTGGGCAGCCATGGCCTTATTCAAGAGCACCAGAGCCATAGTTGTTGAAGATGGAGAGCATTTCATCCCTCACACCAACTTCAACTCGGTGGATCTGGGGATCGAACCAGTGACCTTCCAATCACAAGTCAATCTCCTTATCCACCAGACCAAAACTTCCCTTATAGTTTATTCTAATTCAATAGAAAATTATCTTAATAGAATAAACTTGCTTTATAATCTGCGCTTAGCCCACCTTCAGGGATGGCAGAAGAGTCATCAATATTGTGTAAATGTTTAGAGAAAATAGACAATCTAGTGGAAGAAGTCTTTATGGAAGGTCTTTATATAAAAACCCAAACATTGTGATCAACACTTCATAACAAGATTGATTCGTAATTTTGGGATTTTTGGAAAATGTGAAATTGATCATTCTAAAAGAAAAGCATTAAAGTTTCTCCAATACAATGGCGTAAGAGTTGGATAAATGTTATCTGGCAGAAAATCAGATATGTATTGGATGCAGGACCACTTATGAAAGTCACTTGGGTAAAGTTTGACAAAATCTGAATTGAGCTGTTCAGACTGTGCCGAAAATATCAGATATTAATCTGGGGAAGTATCTGAAAACAGTGCTAATATGGAAATGTAGTTAGTTTTAAATTGGAGCTCTGGTACTGATGCTGTCACATTAAAGTTTGTAGGCTATGATAAACTTTTGCGAAATGTAAGCTAGATTCATTTCCAGCAGAAAAGTGCGTTAGATGAAAGAAAGGGATGTATCGATAAGTGTTATGTGAGGGATTCTGATTCAGTGTTTGTTTGCTCTCAGGTTGTGGAGGTGCATGAGGTCTGGAGGTGAGGAGATGAAGTATGAAGCTTCTCTGATGCAGCAGGCAGAGGCTTCTCTTCTCTGTTTGATCGAGGCCCTGACTTTCAGCCTGCCTCAAAGTCTCCTCCACTGCTACAGCTTATTCACCCTACAACCCGGCCTGCTGTCACCAGGTACACAAAACACTTAGCAGTTTCAAGTAGTGTAACACAAAAGAGTTTTACTAACCCTGTAGGAGCCAATTCTTTATGTTAAATTAGTTTTGTTATAAATACTTCTTAGCTTTTTGGTAAATAAAATATGATTGTGAACTTGTTTCAGTAACTATAAACAGGAAGTGAAGGTATGGTGGATGTGTCTGACTGAGAGCGCACATCCTTTTGACTTCAAGCTTGGGCGGTGATGGCTTTCTAGAACTGCCCTGGCTATAATTTAATTTCAAATCATCTGGTTTTAATCGTTGTTCATTTATGTGAATAGAAGTAAACTCCTAAGTTTACATTTTTCCTCTCTTGTGGCTTTATTTTTCACAAACTAGTTTGCTGGTCTGAGATTCCCTAGTTAGCCGATGCATGGCAAACGAAGGAAGACCAAGCAAGAAAAGTGCTTGTACAAACACAAACTAAAAGGTATCAAATAAGTAGAAGTGAGTATATTTACAAAAACAAAACAAAACAGAATGACACCAACAAAACTTTGGAGACCAAAATTCTAAAAGTTGTATTGAAAAAGAATCATCAATATTGTGTAAACGTTGTAGAAAATGGACAATCAAAGTTCTTCTGGAAGGTTTTTATATAAAAAGCCAATCATTGTGACAGTTCATCACTTAATTAGTAATCCTGGAATTTTTGGAAACGGCGAGCAGTGTGAGCATGTGTGTTGGTGAAGTTCCTTTTGGGGATCTGTATAAGGTCTAAGATTATGCTACTTGTCCCCAAGGACGGAAGGCCCACATGTGCTGTCTTGTTTCTATCTGACAGCATTATTGTTTTGTAAAAGTTTTTACATCACCATTATTCTTGGTCTGAACTAAAGAATTTATAATGTTAGTTATTAATGATAATGTTATATTTGAACTTACTCATTGACTTTTTAACTTTACATACACTTGATGCTAATATTCTTATTAACCCTTAAAAGTGTCTTGTTTAAATAAAGAATGACTCAGGAGAGTTCAAACATTTATTACAATTAATGTATAGTAAACAAGCAGTACATCAAATTCAATCAAACTTATAAAATAAGAATCATTATTGTCTACATTATTATTGTTTACTTCTGATTCAAAATATATTATTCTAAAAGAAAGGCATTAAAGTTTACTCCAAGGTTATTACATGATTTCTAAGAGTTCTAAAACGCTTTCTATCATCTTCCAATTCAGAGGCAAAAGGCCAAGAGCTCTCTTTACCTTCTGCCTTTAAACACTTTTTCAGACAATTCTCCTCCCAGAGAAGTGTGACATCATTAGGAATGTGAACCAGAGAGCATCAGAGAAGTTGACGTTATTAAAAATGTTGGTAAATTGTAGTTTTGTGAAATACAACATCTGGCGCTCGCTTAAAAAAGTTGCACTTAAACTAAAATGATACCAAACATGAACTAGTTTAATCATCAACAAGAAATTATTTTGGGAATATCTGAGGTGAGTGATGTTTGGGGGTCCAGGCTCGATTACTATCCTCCACATAACTGGGGCAGGAGGCAATAATTCTTTGATGTTGGATCAGCAGAAGGCACCCTAATGTTTTTTATGTGATGCTAAGAGAGGCACACAAGCAGGAGTCCTGTATTTCCAACTTTACAGTTCCAAATTTGCTAAAGCACCCCTAATTAAAGGTTCCTAATAAAACACACACAAATATATTCTTGAATAAAATAAAAACACCCCACAAAGGATTGCATCCAAATGTAAAATGCTGTGTTGGTTACCATATCGATTTATTTTCTCACTTAATCGAAGTGACAGTCTCTGTGATCTAGTTCCAAAAATGAAAGACAGATACTTTTGCAAGATTATGCTTTTTAAAGAGAGACTTAACAGCTGTAAAATACTATTTGCTCATAAACTTTGCAGTAAACCTTTAATATTTGTTTCTACTATACATCAGGTCAGTGAGATCACAACAATAGAAGTGTGAAGTTCCTCATAAGTTTTCTCAGTTTTATGTTCCTGCAGTGAAGCCCTGCTACTTCATGTAGTTACTAACTGTTTAACGCCACCAAATATGAATCCTGATAGCTGTCAGAGAATCAGAATTGAACAGAGGAATTCTTTCTGACATTTATGGGAGTCGCGTTCTCTGATCATATGATTTTTACAAAAGGAAAGTAACAAAAGTATAGGCAAAAAAAAGTATTACATGATTACTACAGTGATGGAAATCCTAGACATAAATCAAATGTGATCTGAGGGCTTATTAAACCATGTAACATTAATTATCTACTTAAATGTGCACAAACTCCATGATTAACAGGTATCAAATTAACATAATTTAAAAAACCATGAAGTATATGCTATCTCTACAGATGCTGTTCAGATATAAAGCTAATGCATGCCGAGTTACCAAATTACTGCTGTGACTCTATGGCAATTCAAAGTAGCATTAAGAAGACTCTTTAAAACATCAATGAGTAAATAATAGCATATGTGAACAGGAATTATATATGGGAACACTATTATTATTTAGGCATCTTGAACAGAGTAAAGTAATGCATCTCAATGATCAGCCCCATTTTCCTGCGTAACCCCCAAACCCGCTCACTAGGGGGAGCACTTACACTCTTCCTGAGAGTAACGTTGATCTGCATCATCTTGCTGCTGCTGAGGAGTGAATGCAATACTTGTTGCTTTCACAAGATTTGATTCTCTCAATCTGTTCACAGCGCTCCTTTCTGTGGGGCTGTGCCTGCTGAATGTGTCCTGGTTTCTGGTGTTGTTCAGCCGCTCCTGTGTGTTACTGCGTCCTGGTCACCTCTGTATGACTGCTGCCGCTCTGCTGTGCCTGTTCGTGTGGAGAGCAGGCATGCTGGGGGCCCGGGTGGCCAGTCTCATGTTCTTCTGCAGCACTTATCACTGGTGGATCTGTGGAGTCTTTGGTAGGTTACCTCCCTTTTGTTTTTGTTTTCTTTGATTTTGATTAAGTGATGATTTGTTGATAGTAGCTTGGTTTGTAATCATCTCTTCATGTGCTCTCAGGTTCACACTGGTTGATCATGACATTCTGGCAGATGTTTCAGCAGACAGATATATACTGTAGTCGGGGCTTTTTCAGTCTAACTTTAGGTGTGATACACATTTTCATCTTCCTCAATGTGAAGGATGGACCATCGAGGTACCGCATGATTGGATTCTACCTGGTAGGTACTGCAGATGGGGCATTTTTGTTTTATGCATTTAAAGGTACAGAACTTCTAAGGGTCAGTGTTGAAATTTGAGACTAGAAAGACAAACCCAGCTAACAGAGAATGTTCTCATAACATTCACTAACGTTAGTTAAAATTTGTGTAAATGTTAGCCAATGACGTTTCAAAAAGAACCATTCTAGTCACATTCTAATGTTAAACTAAAACGTTATCTAATCACCATTCTCAGAACATTCTTAGAATATTTTTTGTGACATGAGTGCTCTCATAATGTTGAAAGAAAATGTTTTGTAGTAATGTTCTCAGAACATTACTAGAATGTTTTTTGTTATATTATTAGTTAAACGGTGGTTGAGAGAACGTTCTAAAAATGTTTTAATAACCTTGAGAAATAACATTAAAAAACTGGACAAACTAACGTTTATGGAACATTAGAGGTAATATTTCCAAAACGTTCTTGTATCATAAATATGTTGGCTGGGAACACATAGCTAGATCATTACATAGATCTCGGGTGTTGATTAACTACTATTTATTTAAGTTAGAGTATCTGATGGGGGAAAAACTGTTCAAGTACATAGTTTATGGTCATTTATGATCTCAATGATATGGAGCAAAAACATAATCAAAACCAAGATGCTAAAAGAGGTTAGTGAATCCCTTTAGTTTCATTCAAATTGTATTTTTTACTTTTTAAGGTTATATTTTTAACATGATTTGAAAGTTGGCTGATTAACAGTTTTTCTGTGCCTTGTAGTTGATGTTGGTGGAGAACACCTTCCTGCTGCTTCTTGCGTCAGACTCGTTCAGCGGATTTTCATGGCAGAGCCTGAGTGTTCCTGTGCTTATCTTATGCAGCTTCGTCACAGGTAAACTTTAGTGGACTGATATTAAAAATACCTTATACATGTGCTTGTATAATAATAGTTATTCCCTTTTGGTTACATAAAAGCGAGCAAAACCTAAAATCAGGAAATAGATTCCCCAGGATATTTCAAGGTACTGCTCCTAGCCTACAAGGCCCTCAATAATCTGGCTCCCCCATACCTCACAAACCACTCATGATTCAATCTTCATCTCAAACTTTCTGCTCTTCTGCTGCTCTCTGGCTGGAGCCCCCTTGCCCTCCCAAAATGACAGTGGATGGAAGGGCCTTTAGCTGCGCAGTTCCCACACTCTGGAACAAGCTCTGGGTCTGCAACAGTCTTAATAACTATAAAACCAACCTGAAGACCTTTTTTTTCAGCCAGGCTTTATCAACTTAAGGGTTCTCTGGTTTTGGGTTGCTTTTAATGTTTTGAACTACTTACCTCTCTTGACTTTGATTGCATCGAAAGCCACCTTTAAATAAAAAGAGTGGCTGAAAAGATAAAACTACTTTTTATCTCAAGAAGAGTTGGAGGATGATACATTTTAAAAAAGTGGACTGTTTCTTTAACTGGCTGCTGTCATCAAATATCATCAAAATAAAATGTTAAAATTAACTTATTTTCGTGTGAACTATACATGTATATTACAATCACAGTTCTAATCATAGTCCTCTCTGCTATTTGTTCCTCAGGAGTCATTTTCGTTGTTCTTTACTACCGATTTCTTCATCCAAAATCCACTGAAATCCTCCAAAGTCTGAGGCTCCAGATGAGCCTGACAGCTGTTGAAACTACTGATGCAGATTACAAAGACTCAGCGTTTGAACCCTCAACTCATGGCACCTTCTCAGTGACTGGTTTTCCTCTTGAGAAGCCTGTTCAGCCTCCAGAGGGCGTCCCACACCATCACCAACTGATGATACACCTTGCTCTCAAAACAGGAAATCCTGACAAAATCAACTGCATCTTTGGAGACAGAGGGATCTTAGTCGTGCTGCATGGAGATAAAACTCCAGAGGAAGCTTCTGAAATAAACCAGTGCAACCAGGCTTCCGTGGAAGAAGGCAAACCATCTGGAAAGTCTCCAGCTGAGAGCCGAGAAGGGGCTTCTGGTGCTGAAACGAGGGATTTGGTTTACAACACATGCCCTGCAGAATGCAGCAGTACGGTTTACTTCAGCGCAGAAGCCCAGAGCTCTTACAATGTCACTGATTCTGATTTTGAGAAAGAGAAAATCCCTTCCCTCAGCCCCATTCTGGATGGAGAGGCTATGCATTGGACTGGGAAGATGCATCTGGACAGAAATCAATGTTACACGTCCACTCCAATAGCAGAGTTTAAAACAGCGGCCGGTTCAAGCCCTCGACGTGGGCTCGGCTGGGCTAGAAGGCAGGTTCATTTTTAGGATGAAGAATGCATCCAAGCACATATCGAAGGGATCATTTTGATTTAAGCTGCTGGAAAGCTAATTGTTAGGAAATCTGTTAACCACTTTAAGTTGCTATGGTATGTTTTGACCATCTCTAGTTAGGTACGAATTTGAAATATTTTAATCCACTTTTTAGTGGGTTTAAGTAATTTACATTCATGTATTGTGTCTCATCTTTTATATTAGTTTTTTATCTATGTTTTACAATATTTATACATTTTATATCTCTATTTTATCAATATATATGTTAAGGGAACACTTTTTATATTTATGTTAAATGTCTATATTTATATGTAACAATGTATTTGTGAAAAATGCTTGTGGTTTTGACTTTTATTTTTATAATACTAACGATTTAAACATAAATAATTGCTTTAAAGTTCAGAAACATTAATTGTGAAACTGATTAAAAGAGTTATTACTTCTTTCTTGTTTAATTTATGTACCAGAAATATATATTTTTGTACAGTATATTACTACTTAACTAACTTTATTTTTTTTGCATTTAGAAATTTTGTGTTTCACTTTGTTATGATTTAAATAATTTCTGAATTTGCAGTTACAATTATTAGGTATTATATACAACTATGAGTTATGTTTGTAGCTTTTGCGCTATTGTTTATTTATATAAAGTTAAAATTCAGACCATATACTTTTAAATAAATTAGTTTCACTTTCATCAGATAGCAAACAAACAGCAAACGTAGTCTTAATTTCTCAATAAAATAACCTCCATATATATAATCATTCATACGCACCCACACACAAACATACTTAAATATACTTATCTCACTTTAGAACATGCTTCTCAATTACCCCTTTCAGACATTTTTCTTTACACCCAGTAAAGAAAAGCTTTTGTCAGTTTTAAGCTATAAACCTTTCTGTAACAACTTTGTTCATTTTCAAAAAAATACATTACATCCATTTATAACTGATATTCACTGGAATGTACAAAAATAACTACTTAAGAGTTTAACTTTATAATTAATAAAAAGCCTTGATTTAAGACACACACACACACACATATATGTATATATATATATATGTTTGTTGAGACCTAGAAAATAATTCAGGTCTGAAGAGTTTAAGACGCCACCCAGAGGTGATTAAACAAGCAGTTTACTCCTCAGGGAACCCTGTGACACATTCATTAGTCACCATCTGTAGATATAATAGAGTAGACCGTTTTTGCTCACTATAGGAAGTTTCATGCACACAAACCAGCATTTCTAACAATACTTAAAGCCATTCATGTCAAAACACAAACACTTTATTAAAATACTTCATGTGTTTAACACCGAAGGGTGAAATAAGGACAACAACATACAGTAAAGTATGATACGTGGGAAATTTCTGGTTCGTAGCTTCATTTGCCTGTGCTCACGCATGGATGGATATATCCTATAGCACCATAGTTCATACTGTTCCATGAAAAATAGAGCACAAAGAGGTGATTGTTCATGCATAACTATTACTTGCCTGTTATAAAATTAAAATGAGTTCTATGTGTATAATTTCAATCTTGTTTCATTTTGTTCTGAAATAAAGGCACGGCAGTGGATTGTTTTTGAGTACCTGACAAATAAAAAGAAATCCACCGAGGTCATAACAACCCTGAGCTCTAGGATATTGATTCATAATTACAAGTAACAGAGAAAAAAAAACTCTTAAATATAGATAATAGCACATCAAATTCTGAATTGTCCAAGTGATTTAAGGTCAAGACAAGCACCTTGAAAACTCAAGCATGTAGACTCATTACCAGGAATTCTTTTTAAACACTAATTTCCTGCATAGTTACATTTAGTTATTATGAACTCACTAAAGCATGTCAGTTTTGTATTCGCAGTATTGAATTATGACAGAGAGTAGAATCACAGGAATTCTAGAATCAAGCCCGAAGGTCAAATCAAGCACATGAAGAAAGACACTATACTTAATCGTTCAGTTCCAGAACTAAATATTTTTGGATTTACTGTGACCCATACTTTTGACAATTGTTCACCCAGACACAAATTGCACTTAGTGAAAATAAACCTCAGCCTGCTCGTGACATGCTTTGTAAAATATATTCCATTAAAAGTGCAAATGTTCACAGTGCACATGCACTACTCTACACCTATAAAAAGTGAAAGTATTTTAACTATTGTGCGGTCTTTAGGTGATATTTTGCTTTAATGGGTCTTGTGTAACCCATTTGCAACCCACTGTGCAACATTGTACAATAAGTGGCCCCTGCACAGTGTCTGCAGTTAATCAACTCTTCTAATGCAGGAACCAAATTCTGATGCCCACATATGTTTTCATTTTTATTCAACTTAGTGGCAAACAAAACTTAATTTATTATGTAAAGTATTTGAATTCATGACTGGAATGTTGTATGCATTTCTTATGTAGCCTACGTCAAGGCATGTAATAAAAATAATTTGACAACCTCTTCTTTCATGTTAAACTATAGTCTCTGTGATTCTGACAAAGATGTACACAAGAAACGTAACCAAATATATTTTATGTACAATTTCATGATAACGCATGTTCGCTTGATTGGTTTTAACCACCACAACACCAGGTGTCGCTGTAAGTTGCTTGTTAGTTTCAATTAACGTGACTTTATCGCTATATCAGTAACCTAAACATAAAAAGCCACTTTATAAAAATACATTTTCAAAGCAGTGCCTGCGCCACCTGAAGATACTCGCAAGTCCCTTACTCCATCCAAATAAACTAATACATTTTACTTTCTCAACGCCATTGGACTTCAAGCTTAACACCACGTGCTTCAGTAGTAACGGTTGAGGCTGCGCGTGCCTGGCATGTCCGGCTGTCCGTTCATCCAGATCTCTCTGATGATCCTCTCGCGCTCCTCCAGCCGCTGTGCGCGCTCCAGCTCTTCGGCGGAGGTGAACACGTTACCGAGCGTCCTTTCAAAGCGCCGGTGGCGGCGGGCTGACAGGTCCGAGGCATTGTCCCAATCAGAGTCGCTGTCGCTTGTGTCGCTGATGTTCTCCGCAGTTCTTCGCGGTTTCTTGGGCGCCTGCTGCGCCCTGCAGTCGGTTCGGCAGGAGATCTGCACCACCAGCGCGACGAGAGTGAGAACCAGTCCTAAACACACCCCACACACGAAAAACAACGCTGCCCGCTCTGGGTGATCTGCGGAAACAGTCGAGATGTCAGGGAAAGTTTGCCCGAGACTACGGTAAACGGTGTAACGCTATTACAAGTCGTTACTTTAATGCGGGGCTTAACTATTAAATCAACAAAAAAGGATTTTGTATTGGTTAAATACTTTTATTATTAGAATCAGGGGCGCCACAAAAGAGGGCAAGTGTTTGATTAATTAGGCACAACAGTTCAAGGAGGCCCCAGAAGGTGAATGGCATGTAACCATCCATTCATTAAAATCATGATAATTGAACCCCCCACCCCCATTTCAACTAAGCTAAAAATTCCTTTTATTATATTAATTTTATTATCATCCCACAAATAAAGTTTGCTTCACATCAGAGTTCATGTGGATCCCCCTCCTCTCTTTTTCTCAAATAAATAAATATTTACACAGCTGCATGCATGTAAGTCTTACCAGCCCCCAAACTTATAAACCAATGGTAAATGCTGCATTTACTGATATTATATATTTGCTGTAACTACAGTCCATATTTTTTCACATCCAATTCTGAACAAGATTTTAAGGTAAAGAATTGCTACAGTCTTGTAAGTTGTGTCTGTGTTCTATAGAAACAACTCCATTTTACTTTGGTGATTTAAAAGTAATGATGATGATGATGGTGTGTTATTAAGCCAAAGAGCTGTTAAACTCTCAATCCTAGACATTTTAACTTAAATTGTTACATAAAAATTCACAGTGAAATGGTCTACAACTTGTAACATGTATGAATTTGTGTTTCAGACATGTCCTCCACTTTCTATGATACAACTGGCCAAAATCCAACATCTGTGAGACGCCCTGAACATCCTCGAATGGTAGGTGACCAAAAGAAATGCTGTCACATTTCATGTTTAAAACATGCATAACTCTTAAAGTCACCAACACAATTGTGCTGACAATGTCTTTGCTGGCTAGATTACCTGCTATGTAGGAGTAAGCAGCTAGTGCATTGCTTACTAAAGCCATCTCCTCAGTAGAGACCTTGCTGTCATCGAGGAAAGCTGTAACCATATCATTCAGGGACTCTCTGTGGATCACTGAGTGTGTGGTTCTGAAAGAAAATAAGAGACCTGGAGTAAATCACAGTATCTGAACCCACTATTATTTAGCAGTCATAGAGCATGATGATGTTGTTTTAAAGTGCATGATTATGTTGGGCCTTCTCTCTACATTGAGAGCCTGCACCAGTGCCTTTCATGGAAAAATTTTTTTTACAGACAAACTGGAAACTTCCAGAAAGCAATGATGGCTTATCTCACTGAAAAACCACAGACGTTGTTTCGAGCTACAGTTTAATTTCTCCTCATCAAACTGCCACTGAAGAAAAGACCAAAAACATTCTCATCCAGTCATTATTCTCTGGCTGTGTGATTGACGGCGGCTGTCGAGGCAATCATTATAGAAATTCTAACCTTTCATAAAGCAGGATTATTTATGAAGTGCTATCCCACACGTCATTCTCTCTTGGCTCGTTAAAGAACTGCTTGGAATCGGGGAAGTTTTACCCGGTAAATTATTAGCAATTTGTGATGGCATATTGGCTGGTTTTTCTCTTTCAACAAGAGAAGAAAAGAAATGGGGTGAAAACAAGGGGGTTGAGGACTCGCAGCACTTAACAGACGAGGGAGGAAGGATCCTGGTGAGGGCAGAGAAAAGCGTTTCGGTTTTACATGTATAGAAGTCTGGTGAGGTGAAAAACATCTATGGTGTAGGCATAAAGGAATTTCTTGTTCTGACTTTTTTTATCTTTTAGGAAGTAAGAACCTGAACTGCATACACTCTTTTTAGTGTTTTTAATGCATTTTTATTTGCAATAATTCCTGTCAGAATTCTTACATGTTTGAATTTTACCAAGTCTTTTTCTATAAGCTTCATAAAACACCTTTTTTTTTTTTTTTTTTTTTTTTTTTTTTTTTAATAGGTGCTAATTGTTTTATATATTTGATCCAGAATTTGACTCGGGGATTATCATGTTTGACCAAAAAAAAAGCTTGTTATAATGTAGAAAATAGTTAACTTTTATTCAATACAAAGTTAAAGGTGCTTGTTAAATCAATATTGTCTTGCTTTGTGCTATTGCTCACAATTAGTTTTTATAGAATATATACAAATATACTTGATGTAACTTTTGTACCTTTAAGTCACACTCATTATCCTTTGACATTATGTGAGTTTTGTTTAGCTAATGCCAGACACACACCCTGCCAATGACATAAACAGGCTTTTGGCAGATAAAACCAGACCATGCACTCTTAAAGGTCCAGGGCATGCACGTTTCAACACACAGAGGTAAAAAACAAACAAACAAGGTCTTCAAGCCGCATCTCTGCAATGACAGCATTATTCACCAGTGAGAGAGAGATTTGTTTAGATGAAACAATCACTTTTGTATAAGATTTTTTTAGTGTTTTAAAAGGACATAAATCTCCCAAAATACCCTATGTGACTTGTTTACTATCTCATGAATACTCTAGTATGCTTTTCTAACCTCCAAAGCTATATGAAGCCAGACCCTCATACATTAGAACTCACATGGAGTCCCTGAACATTAACTCAGTTTAATTCAAACACAGTTTTTTAATACCCCCTTTGGAAAATGGAAAAACGTTCCATTCTTTTTCTTAACCATCTGAGCATTACAAAAAAAAAAAAAAAAAAACTTACAAATTTTAAAAAATTAACTTCTAGTTAAAAAAATAGCTTCTGGTTACAGACACAAGACCTCAATTACCAAAATATAAAACAAAATTCACAGATGGATCCAAAATGGACAACAAAGTCTCCGCTGCAATGCTATTAGGAAAGGTTCACCATGTTTTTCGCTTTCCAGGAGAACGCACTAATTTTACTGCAGATACATCAGCCTTACTTTTGTCTCTCAATTACATATTTCATTGTAATGCACTTACCCACAATAGAACTGACATTTATACTCAAATGTTTTTAAATTATATTAAGTCAAATAATTTTTTTATCAAAGCTACAATTAGCACATCTTATCTAAACAAATGTTTTATTTTATCATTTTATTTGACCTATTGTATTGTAAGTTTTATAACCTAATGTTTTTTAACTGTCTAGCCATGATCTAGCTTGAGCTGCTGACATTGCTTAAACAACAACTCTAGTATACTTTAGTTTGAAAGATCTGCTGACAGAGATGGGAAAACATCCAGTTGTTTGTGTTAGCAGCCTGTTATGTGTTCAACAAAAGACAATTGCTTCTTGAGCTCTCACCTCTTCTTTACTTTTATTAAATATGATATCAGACCAACCAAAACGATACAAATGTTTGTCTGTGGTATAAACAGATGGATGAGATGCACTCATAGATTCATGTGAAACTTGCTCGGGTACAACAGAAGCAGTGCTGTTAGAGAATGAAATCTAGCATTAAAAGGCAAGTTAAAATAGTGATGCACTTTGTTTTAAATATTTGCAACAAATGTAACAAAATAAGCAAAAACAAAAGACATTTGCTGTGTTAAAGAAACTGCTTGATTAGAAAGTCATGCAAGGGTCTGATTTAACGAACAGAGGGAAGAAGAGGAATACATTTTGGAAAGCCTAAAAGTGATACAAAATACGTTTGTGTTTACATGTGTTTAAAAATCATATATGTTTTTACTATTCAGAGGAGTAAAAAGTGCAT
Source organism: Danionella dracula (assembly GCA_900490495.1). Classification (NCBI taxonomy): domain Eukaryota; kingdom Metazoa; phylum Chordata; class Actinopteri; order Cypriniformes; family Danionidae; genus Danionella; species Danionella dracula. The sequence continues at coordinate 2,885,921 of UELW01000067.1, read as the reverse complement.
AGAAGTCTTACCTAAAAAATTGAAAAAGCTTTAAATTCAGCAGAAATGACTGAGTCTGATAATGTACATATGTTTATTTTACACACACACAGAAGATTTTTCACAAAACTATGCTATAACCATCTCTTTAAAACACTGGTCAAGATTTCAAGAGAATGTTATATATAGAATGGGAAGATTAAAGCATTGTGAGGTAATTGACAATAGACTGTAATGTTAGAGTTTAGCATTAGCACGCTACAGAGTACGGTGCATAAACGTATATACATCAAACATAATTAAATAATAATAAAAACGACATATCTCTGAAATCCGCTCACCAAACAACAGTGATGTATAAAACATAAGATAATAGCAAGAAAAATAAACTAGTTATATTAAAGAACCATTTACGCAACCTAAAGATCACACAATAGGACAGATGACAACAATGAACCAGATATAATGCTAAAAGTATAACACAACATTAGCACAACACAACAAAAGAATATTTTTAAACAGAATATTTTTGCCTACAACTCAAGATTGAGCTGAAGTTGTGTTGATTAGTCACTTGGCTTTATTTTTGTGGCTCACATGACATCCCCATAAGCATACTCTTACCTGAAATGTGTCAATAGTTCTCCATCTGTATGAACTCTAGATCACTAGAGAAACAAGAGAAAAGAAAAATAAGCAAAGAGTGCCAACAATAATCTATTCAGCTCTTCGGTAAACTGTAGTTTCAGCTACTGTATGCCTCATGATAATCTATGTAACATATCTGCCTCCTCAGTGCATGATGGAGCTTTAGTGAAAAAAAAAACTTATCCCAAAATGTGTGTGTCAGAGTTCATAGATCTAACGATATGAGTCCTCTTCCAGAAGACACACTCCTCTTTTCAACCACAGTGTATAGTCAAAACTGAAACCTCCCTTACTAATCATAAAAACAACCGTTCCTGTTGAAACAGCTCCCTTTGGACAGATTAGTCATCTGATTATTTTAAAGCCACTATGAGTAAAGCATGACTCGAGGGAAAAAAATGTATGAAATGAACTTTCATCCAATAGACTGTTGAACGCTTTAGACCATGATGGTATTTTTTCATGTTTGTAGCTCTTTTCCAGTTTAGTTAATAAACAAGTATAAATAGAAGTCCAAGTAGCATGTCTTTTTTGTGATATTTTAAAAATGAGTTTTTGGAACAAAACTGAAACTTGTCCCTGTATATTTCAGTCCTTTCCCATGCTTAGAAATCTCTTGGGTTGTGCCCAGTCATCACATGAAAACAGACCTAAATAGCTTGACTGCATTCAAAGCTAATGCATATTTAATAGAGCCCTGAAGCCTACTAAACCAAGCAGGAATGCAGTGTTCATGTGTGTCTATTGTAAACGCTGAGCGGCTGTATTAAATGGAACAAAACATTCAGTACATATAGCTTTTAATACAAAATCCATCATTTCAATATTTTGAGATTTGGTCTCTGCATTCGTGACTAAAAAACAGTGCCATCATGGCTAGACATTGAACATTCCCAGAACGTCCCTTTTGGGACATTTTCTAGAATATTCTCAGGATGTCCTGGCAAAGTCACAATGAGTTCTTAAAAAAATTAGGGGGATGTTATTAAAAGTCCAACCGAGAACCATATGGGGACGTTATATTGATGTCCAAAATATTTTTTTTTCTGTAACATTGTATGTGTGACCACAGGTTGACCAAAAAGTCATATTGATAACATTGAACAGCAGTACTTTCATAACCAAAAGAGGATGTTTTAATAATGTCTTGAAGTTATTGAAGGATCTTTTATTGCTGTCAGTGGAAAAAAGGTTGCAGAGACATTCTCTTCTATGAAGAATTGTACCCCTCTGTGTTCTCCGGAATAAAACCACTGTGCTGTACAAATACTGTGTTTTTCCACATATATTTGGATTTTTGTTATTCCTTTCTGAGTGGGATGATTACTTTTTATTATACCAATCATATGAGCTAGTAGGGACCTGTTCCACCAACTGACATTTTTGTTTTACAATCATAACTTTTCCATTTTGCGAAAGTTGAAAAGAACAATCTTTTTTTGAGTGTTTTTGTTTGAATGTTAATGTTGCTATCCAATGTATAACTGGGTGTATGCTGATTGTTACACCAAGTAAGTAGAACATAAGACAAAAAACTGGACAAAACGGCCATATAACATGGAAAGCTGTTATACTGTGAGCTGTGGCATTCAAATAAGGCTATAGTAACTCATTTCTGTGAGTGCATTACTGAAGATAACAGAGTGTTTCATAGCCTTAACCAATGGAGCATGGCTTTAATCAAAACCTGACTGAAACTAAAGCCCAAACCTGAGCTTCAAAGCTTGTGCCAGCCAGCACTCTTTCATTGAACTTCCCAAATAGAAGTGAAAGAGGAGTGGCTCTAAAATATTATTCTGCCTCACTGAATAATTTTAGCTACTCAACCACTCGCTTGTTTCAACTACAGTCACAAATAGCTCTAATAGTTTGAACAGGATGGTAACACCTGTTTTTCCATCAGAACATCTGATATTCAAGTTGAGACAATAATGGATCGAGGCAACAACTGCTGTCATTAGTATTCACAAGCAGGGTTCACAAGAGTCAATGTCGGGTGGACCTCCCACAAGCATGCCAACCTGTCAGTGTGAGCAGAGGGTCACTTTTAGCTTAGCCAGGCATGTTCTCTGTGGCATCCACGTGAATTCATTCAGATCAAACAAGCAGGTGGAGCGGGAAACAGGTGCTTCTGTGAGGGCGAGCGTGTAAAATAAATGTTATGTAGAGTATTCCATTTATTCAGCTTGAGACCATCAAAGACCGCATGTTTCCGGTTCTACATGTAAAGAGTGTGTTTTTTTTTTAAATGCTGGGTAGATTGTTGTTGTATATTCAGCATAACCTCAGTTCTGTGGGTTATAGTTGTAGTTTGTCAGTGAAAGGGCTGCTGTTAGTTTGCAAAGCCCCAAGGTTAATGTTGACCGTGCGAGGGATTGCGCTGTATGGGAGTACATGCTCATTTTACATATGTAGTAATGTATTTAAACACAAAACAGAGGTGCAAAACTGCATCAACATGCAGGTCATAGCTGCTGGGGCGCTCACTTTTAGTCAATCGAAGCAGATTCAAAAAGCGCTGGTTTCATACTAATGAGGATATAGCCTCAATGAAGTGTTGGCCCAGTGATCTATCGTTCTTATTTACTTGGTGTTACTGAGTATAAAAAAATCTAATGCAACATAATGTTTAACACCATAAGAGAACAAAACAGGACCAGAAACGACATGTTAATTTACTAAGTTCAAGGGTGTCAATTCTATTCTTGAAGGGTTGCAGCCTTTTCTGGTTTTTGTTCCAACCTCGTTTCAAGAGACTTAATTAGTGGAATCAGGTGTGTTCGGTTATGCTTGGCTCTGCTGCCCTCCAAGAATTGTATTTGACACCCCTGTTCTAGTTTAAATCAATGTCGCAGCACTCATCACTGGCTTCCACACTACTTATCGATAGATGCTTTTTAAGAAAATGTGAAACATTCTTGCTGTTACTCTCAATAAAGAAATTAGCCACTCCCTGGTTTCATATCCCATGCTTTCTGTCAAGCATTAAGAAAGCAAAGAAAACAAACTTTTTAGAGTTTGTTGATGTTGACATAATCATAACAAGACCTTTAAAAAAGCTGAACCAGCCTTACACGGTCCTTATAAAGTGACCTTACGAAAATATAACTCCTCGTGGAGGTCTGCTTATTCTGAACTCAAGGAATCCTGTGAAGAAAAGAAAGAGTGCTGGGAATTACTCTGACCACTTTTACTGGAGAGCAAGATTGGTGCTCACAAAGATTTCATCTGATAGATTGAGATTTTAATGTCGGCAGAAAATGTTTAAAAATAGAACAGTACACATGTTTTTCCAACAGCTGCTTCTTTTAGAGTAATACAAATTAAAACTAACATTTGTATAAACAGTTAATAACTGTTCTAAACTGTTAGATCATATTTACAAACACCTTTAGAAAACAAAACTTTAAGATGTTTTTTTTTATGTTCAGAACTACGACTTTCATTCAAAAACAAAGTCTCTATGAGAAAAGTAATTTGAAGTATTTAGAAGTTATTATTCTATGAAAATACCAGTACAATTATTTAAATTTAATATCTGTCTTGTTTCTTCATATTAAAGTTTCTCAAAAATCTTAATGCTGTCTTTTTTTATTTACTCATCAATTTTGCTTAAAATGTTAGTCAAATCCAATTATTAACTTGCTCTACTACTTGATGGGTTCAAGACAACTAAACTAAACTAAACTCAGTTATTAGTAGCAGAAATACGTTATCATAATATTATGTAATTAAGGATAAATTAATCACCTGAACAGAAATAGTTATCTGGCAAATGTTTGGGGCTTTTTTTTTCTTCCTAAATTTAAGTGGGCCTCCAGCCTCATAAAATGTAGTGCTGTTACTGTAGTTGTGTTGAATTGCTGGGCTATGAGTTTAACTCCCCACATTCTAATAAAAATACCTAAACAAAGGGAGCTCTAACTGAACCATTTCTTATTTGATGCACAATAGCCTGTGCATGACAAGTGTGCTCAGATTTGGAACCGCATTCCCACAAATAATTACTGTTTTGAACCCATCCACTGGTTTGCAGCAACCTCAAACCACTCCTTCGTACACCTCAGAAAACAGTGACAGAATAAAAACCTTCTCATGATGTCCAGATCTGATCTGATCACATAATCTCACGGTTACTTAGCCCTGTCTAATAATTCATTTCTCATAATCCTGTAAGAGCCTGGGTGGTTTATGGACTTAACTGAAGGGAATAGAAAAAGTGTTAAGTTGTAAAGAACAAGAAGCTTTTTGTATTCAGTCAATTGAGCTCTGAGTTTTATTTAAGCATGAGGACAAACTGCTTTGTGACTTTATCTACTGATAAATAAGAAAGAGTGAACCTAATTGGCTATTGACAGACTTTCTAAATACATTGTTTCCTCTGGAGCCTTAAATAGTCTAAAATATAAAAGCCCAAATTTACCCATTAAAAAGTCTTAAATTCACTGTTTTAGGCTTAAATAATTTTTTCATGTGTCTTATTTTTCTGATGCCCATGTAAAGCTCATTTGAGATGTGTTTTGTTTTGTTGCTTTGGGTTGCCATAGAAAATGTTCATAAAATCTTAAAGACTAGGCATAGTTGGGTTTGCCGGAGTTAAACAATAAAAGTGAAGTTTAGCGCTGCCATAGTTTTAGAAAAGGCTCACATACTCTCAAAATTGTATAAGTGATGGTTCCGCTCATAAACACTCAAAATTTTTGAGTTTGAGAAAAAAAAAGCTCAAAATCTTAAACGTGATTGTTGCTAGGTATTGACATTAGACCTGTAAATGTTTGTTACCTGTAAACGTAAAACTTTGAGAAAATTTTAATAAATGCTCAAAATAATGAAAATGGTGAATAGAGATTCAAACAATGTATTTGAAGCATACTGTTTATTATGCAATTATGCAAACAATTTTTTGATACAATATAGGTCTAAAATTTTATCCTTAACTGCCTTTAAATGGTCTTAAGAAATCACTTTTACTCTTATGAAACCAGTAGAAACCCTGAAATTAGGCTATAATAAATTTCAATCTCATTTACTTGGGGCGACACCGCTTCACCCTCATTATAATCACAAAACATGACTTTGGGCAGATTCATGTGCCAACCTTAATACTACACTTCCTCTCTGCCTTGCTTTTCCCCCTTTTTCTTTCTCCTTTGCTTTTTTCTTCTCTAATATTAGGTTTCAGAATGCAGGGCCAGCCTCGGCTCTCTCCAGCTCAGTCTGTGTTAGGTCAGTGAAGCAGAACAGTGGAGCTGGAGGAGCAAAACGTACTTAACCCTACACAGATGCGAATTCAGAGCGTTTCCTTAACTCAACTGCCTCTGCCAGAACAGGATGGACAAAACGCTGCTATTATTTAATATCACTCCAGCCAGAGCTGCCTGGATAACACCACATATAACTGTTTTACGTCATGATGAGAGATTTACTTGGAGTGCACCCTTTGTACTGATTTAGAAGCAGTTTCTATGATCCTCAACCACCACGAGGAAAGAAAAGCCAATTCCAGAGACCAGAGTCATATTTAACATGCTGCTGGGTTTTGGTGGAATGGCAAGAAAAACACACTGAGTTCATTTGTGGCTGGTATCTTGGAAACAGAATGAACAAAGCTCTCAACTAAAAAGATTTTTATATGTACAGTCAATTTATTATGGTACATTTGTACAGAAGAATATTTAATTCTGACCCAGGAGATGAGAACATGGATGGCTCTGTGCACCTTTACATTATAGCCTGGTGTCAGTAATACACTTTGGCTGTACAAGGAACAATTGCATGGGCTTCCATTGGTTGGCTAAATCAAGTCAAATATGATGATCATAGTGTACTACATGTGCAGATTTTATTAATAAGTATACATTGGTCTCAGTCTGGTGAAAATTGCAACCTGAACCCATAATCATCTGAACTGTATGGGCTGCAGAAACAAATGGAAATTACTAAATATTTAAAAAGCCTGCTAGATATCTCGCTTTCTGAAAAGAACACACTTGAATCATAACTTTCAAGACAAGAATAAAATGAAGTGGCTTTTTAATTTCACTGCCTGTACTGTCATAAATCTCTCAATGAGCTGACAGTTTCCTTTCAAGGTTTTTGATGCCATGTTCTGTCCTTGACACTGAACTAGCACCAATTCCTCTGACTCTTCCCCTTGGCATCTCCATTGGACCAAGAAACCAAGCCAGGCAATCAATGATTTTTTTTCACCACTACATTGCAATATTTTCTCTTCTTGTTACTTATTTATCGACTGTTTTTGTACTTTTGACTTTATTTTTTTCATTAGGGGAGGGAGCTCCCATGTATCTATGTATGTATGTATGTATCTATGTATGTACGTGTAGTTGGGTGGGTGTTAAAGAGGTGGTAAATCTGGTAGCCATTGGTAATTGCATCATATAGACCACACATTTTTTTCACTATACCTGACAAAAATAATAAAAAAAGCTTTCAATGCTATTTTAACTAATTTCAAAGGATCTTATTTCAAATTGTAGTCCACATTTCTGTCCCTAGGTTAATACATCTCCAAAAACTTTAAATTTTTTTAAATTAAACAAGAGAAAACTATGTGAAAAATGTAAAACCATACCTCTAAGTGAAATATGTTTAATATATTTTCAAATATAAACTTGTGCTATTTGTGTTTTCTCTACTGTGTATGCTCTGGTAGTTTACCTTAACATGAAGTGGGGGCAGCCTTCTGAATGTTGTGATGATATCCTATTCATGATGTCATCACTGGAATTTGTATATCACACCAGAAAGTGCAAAAACACTTAGAGAGAAAAATAGCTAATTTAGTTTTCACCAGAATTCATTATAAATTTGTTCCCATCAAAAAATGACTGTCATTGACAAAGTGATTTACAGTCTAGACAACTAGTCAAACCATTGCCATGCCTTTCATGTCATGAGAAATTGAAAGTCACAGAGGAAAGATTTTAAGCAGATCTATTGTGGGCAGGAAGGCTACTCCAAAGATTAGAACAGAAGACCCTAAAAGCACTAAATGTTTACCGTGGTTGGAACAAAAAAGTTGTAAATCTTAGATCCCAGGAGCCTATACTGTGACTGCGGATATATCAGTGTGTAGATACTGTGAGGTCTGGTTCTGCATAGATAAACTTGACTTCAGAAAAAATTCCATCAAAGTTATCATTAAAAAAAGCATGTCTGCCAAGTGTTAACAGCCTTTATAAGCTACTTCTCATGGAAATCAGAAAATTGCAACCACAAGCCACAAGTATGTGTGAAACTTAAGTCATGTGCTCCAAGATATCTAGTGCCCAATTATGCATTTAAGAGTTCGTGAGAAGATTGAGAAATGACAGATCACTACGAAATTTGGTGATGCTAAATGAAGAGCAGAAATACTCTAGTGTGCACGTGAGTTTCTTCAAATTCATTATACAGAGCATTAGGACTATATATTATCAAGTCTGAGCAATTTTTTTCAACAGAGGTCTTTTATAATTTCATATGTAACAAAATGTATGATGTCAGAACTGACACATCTATGTTGTCAGTTGTGTTGCAACATATTTTATGTTGTGGATTTTTAAGTATCAATTTAAATCTCTTGAATTATGCACTCTTCCTGTAGTCAAATGGTTAAATTTTCTCTAGTCACTTCATTAAACAAATTCTACCAAAATCAAATTCTAAAACACAGAATAATCATTGTAAAAGTTTATGAAAACATCTTTCCCATTAAATCCAATACACTAGGCAGCAGGGTTTCCCCCCCAAATTTGGCCCAATGTGTACATATTTTTGTAATGTTAAGACTCCATTGTGGTATAAAACATGTTCGGCTGCAGTTCTGGCAGGAACATAACCTCAGGTTATAAGGCTATTTTATCTTACTTGTTAAGAGCCATCCTTATATGATTTTATTTACATTAAAACTAGCACTTCTCTAGGAATAAGTAGAAAGTGTTGCTCAATCCATTCCATCTTTCTTAACAAAGGCGCTGTTTGTGAGAACATAGACCAAGCTTTACTACGTAAGCAAACCTGAGGCCAGATTATGCCCTTACTGACAGATAGCACAGACTCACATGGAAGTACAGACGTTCATAGCAGACCTCACAGGATAAGCAAACAAACACCAGCCAGAACTCTTGCCTTCGTAATCCACAAGGCACACAGTGCCCTCTTTGATCAAGTACCTGATGGAGCTATTTGACAGGTTTGATGAACACTTGGTCACTTGTTTCACTTGAACAATAATTTTACTAGTTTTCGAAGAAATGTTCAGTCTGCAGGTTATAGTCTACTTCTATTTTTCTTTTGAGTTGCGTAAAATTACTAGTTAACAAGGGTGTCATGCTTTCTGCTACAAAACGAGGTTGTTTTTTATTGTTGCTTTCTTAATTTAAAACTAAAAATATGTTGTGTCACATGTTTAATGGCTTTCATCATGCGATCAGGGGGAGCTGCCAATCAAATAAATCAACCAATAGCAAAACACAACCAGCCAAGATTTTCAATCAAGGCCCATTCTACAAATTTTTCAATTAGCTTTTTTTATTATGCTCTCACAATGGAAAAGCACAACTGTTGTCATCCTGATAAACAATTCAAACAATTAAACAAGTTGCTAATTGTTTTACTTGCATAAAGGAATGAAGGAATATGTTAAGACACATGTCTTGATGTGCATTACAACATTTTTTTATTTTTTATGAAATGTCATTCACATTTTAAATAATATAAGGGTTTCTATGGGGTCTCAGTAAGTCGACAAATTTAAAAGTCATAGTGGTTGCCATAGTCTGAGAGAAACTTAAGTAGGTTGCCAGAGTTTGAGAAAAGCCTCATATATACTTAATATCTTAAAAGTGATTGTAAGTGTTGCCTGCAATTAAGAAAACACAAATAAATGCTTAAAGAGTAAAAGTCATTGTTAGGGTTGCCAGAGTTTGAGAAAATGCTCATGAATGTTCATCTTCGTAAAATACATGGTTAGGGTAAATGCAGCATCAGACTCAGGGTGCATTGCAAAAATGTAGTCACCCCAGGGCAGACAAAAAAATAACCATTATTTAGCTGTACAGATAGTCATGAAAATATCCAATGCAGGTAACTTATGAACCAAAAAATTTATTTCAGATTTTTTTCTAATTGAACGTCTGAACTTAAACTTAACTGAAAGTAATGGAAAGTTCTGTAGTGACAGTGGTAGCAGACAAACAGCCACTCATTTTTTGCTCCTGGAGGCGACGCGCACACCTGGCTCACTCTTTAGTAATTAGAGTTTCCATAATTATAGGCCTAAGTGTTAACCTTATTAACATGAACTGACCCGCGGTCACGCTGAAAAAGAAAAGACCTGTCTCTGTCTGTCTTTCATAATTATTACCATATTTGTGCAAGGTGAACAAGTTCAATCCATTTTCTTCACTATATAAAGCTTTGGGACTTTCTGGTTTAGATACAATGAGTCTGAGCTTCTACTGAGATTAAACGCCATTTAAAAGAACTTAAGACGAGATTTAGCTAAAATGTATAGTTTTTAATTTAATTTAACTTATTTTTTTCAAGCTTTAGTAGTTTTTCCTCAATGAAACAATTAAATCACTGCAATTAAAAAAAATTAATAGAGGAGACTTGCATATTTACCCAATTTAACACCTAGTTTTTTAAGCCTATGATTGCATTGAATAAGATAATAGTTCATGGTGTACGCAGTCTTAAATGCAGCTATCTCTCTTTCATTGAGACCTTTTGCCAGAGCTTTGAAATGGCAATGATTTTGAAATGGTATGTTCAAATGTTTTCAATGCAGTATAACCATTGTACAGTCTAAATTTAAACTTGGAATTCTGCACTTTTGAAAACTTTTCATGCAAATAGTTTGGATGCAAATCGGTGAGATAGTTTTTTTGTTTTTTTGACGTAGAACACTACTTAATTAAAATTAAAATTAATTAAAATTGCATTAGTTTAGGTAGCCCACTACTAAATTATTTAGATTGACTTTGTTACTTGTAAGTGAATTAGTTGAACATAACTGGTCTTGATCATTGACTGGTATATAACTAAGACTTGGCATGAGTTACGTCTCTCAGGTTGTAGCAGAAAGCAAATGAGGTTTCGAGTTTGAGTAAATTGACCAGTTCCTTCTCCAAACCCATACCGGAGATTTAAAAAACAGAAAAAAAGGCGATACATAAATGAAGTGATCTCTGATTTGGCCAACACAAAGGGTGATTGTTTAGTGTGTTTTTTTTTCTTTTTGTCTATAGCTACTTTTTTCTTTTCTTTTTAATTACTTAACAGCAGTCAGACGTGTGCTGAATCATGAAGACATATGATTGGTTGGCCTTGCTGCAGAGCAAAACTCATACCTCAAACAAACTGTTGGCAAGCCCTTGAGTTTTGTGGCATAGAGACTCATAAAATGCAATATGATCCCTGCCAGGGTCCAGTATTCGCCAGATTCATAATGACAGAAGACTTATTTTCAGTTTGTCAAAATACATTTCAGCAACGTAATTATGGAATTTCTACCAGCCAAGCAAGCATGGAAACATAAAACCTACTCCTAGACCTTATCTTGAAGGCTCTCAAGAAGTAATTTGTACTTAAAATTCTTTCAAATGAATTGGTCTCCTCAGAGCCTCAACTGTTCTCTGCTTTAACTACCTTGAGGTGTGATTTCAATCTGACACCAATTATTAGTGGTCACAGGTGTGTTTACGCGAGCATTTCAAGATCCAAATAAAGCTATTTTATTTGTAAGGTAAAAATTGTTTTTAAGTAAATTTTGGTCAAATTGGTGATTTTTACATCTCCTTTTTTGTGTTGTTACAAACTAAAATAGTATATACAAATAGAATGTGTTATTTGTTGTTGTCTTTTTTTTTACTTTTAGCTATGCATATTAAAGACCAAAATGCTACACCTAAACAAATGTGGTGCATCCAGAAATTGTATGTAATAATTTAATAATTTAAACATGCGTGTCCATTGAACATTGCTCATAAACATTGGCGCCAGCTTTAAGTGGTCAGACAAGTGGTTACAACTTCAGTCCCTTCATATTACACATACAAAAAGCAAAAAGTATCTGCATTTGAAGGTGATGTTAGAAAATACAACATTACTACAGGAAATGTATACAGGACAGGAAATGTGGATGTGGTTAACAGATTTTTATGGAAACATACTAAAATAAGTTGTTTAAATAATCAGACTTGTGTGAGCTGTCAGCTTATTTTGTGCTTGTAATTTTAACTAATTGGCTGCTTTGACAACCAATGTGACTATAAATTATTAGTAATAGATGGGCCAAAATGGGAGAGTGGTGTATAATGATACATGTGTCTTGTTCACATTTGGGTTGCAAAATTTCAAGGGTCATTGATTAGTACTTTTTTCTTGTACATTTTATTTTAAACTTTTTTTAATGGTACCAAATAGAGGCATAAACTAATAGAATGTGTAATTGTATATCTTCTCATCTTAAGACCAAAACAGCTACACGTCAACAAATCTGGTGCAGCCATTGAAAGAAATTGAACCAAATATCTTTTTGCCTTTCCACAGGTGGAAGAAGGTCACACCGGTTCAGAACAACATGCCTCTCTTGTCTTTCTGAACAATGGTGCCCAGTGTGTGTTCAGGGCCAATACTCCTGGAGTGAGAACGGGACCCAATACAACCGCTGACATGAAGCAGCTGTCGGAGAGCAACATCTGGTGCTTCTATCACTGACCCTCGGGAATCAGGGCCGACTAGTGCAACGTCCAGACATCAGGCTTGCTCTAAAGGTGAGTGAATGCATTGTTTCTAGTCATGAGGATTGTGGGCACAGGGACATCACACTCTAACAATTGTCCTGGTGCCTGTTAGCTGATAGTTTGGCTGCGCTGCAGACATTGAGCTCTTTGTGCAGACTGCTACTGGATGTGTAAAATAAGAAAATGCTTGAGGTCACTTAATTTGGCTGTAGGACAGAATATACAGATGAGCGGCACGATTAAGGTTATTATACTAAGAGAGTGTCAAATTAAATTTGAATGTTAACAGCACCTATACATGAATTGATAAATGGGCAGCAATTTACTAGCTTAATATGTTCTTTAATATAATGTTTTTCAAAGAAAATGGTAAAAAAAAGCAGGTCTCATAAAAAAAACATTCATTTACAATAAAATTGTGTAATTGAAATACAATTGTTTTCCTTTTTGCATCAGTGTGCAAATATTTAATATTTAAAATAATTTAAAAAACTTTTGAAGCAATTGTTTCCTCATATCTTTTTAAAAGTTCAGACTTACCAGACCTTTACACTGTCCGTACAAAAACAGTAACATGGTAGTCAGTTTCTGTTTTAAGAAGCTTAACATTTGTTGAAGTGTTTCGTTTACCTTTTCAAATTCAAACATTGCTTTCTTACACCGTTTCTTCACTAGTGATCACATTTCCAAAATCAACAGAAACCATTATGTGACCAGTAGGTGAACCAAGAACAAGACCATGTTCTCATAAGATTACTGGTGCTTCAATAATATGTTGCTGGCTAAAGACCACCAAATGTCTGTGTATTTACAGTGCAAATGTACGCAAATGCACATGCCTAGAGCCAAAAATAACGGGCATGGACTAATCTGGCCGACTGATGTGTGTGATGAGTGAAAAACATTTGTTCTGCCATGTCGTCCTGGTGTGTTGCAGTGCGTGATCTGACAGTCGATCAATGTTGGCTCTTTTGATCGGGTGTTCAGATTACTTGAGACTAAAAAGAGTATTTGCGTGGCGCTTGATACAAACTCTCATGTTGACTCACGAAAGGAAATAGCAAAGAAGAAGAACGGGAGATGAATGGGAATTGGTGGCTGACCATCAAAAGTTGTTCAATAAGGCAGTATTATAAAAACACGGGCAAATGTGAGATATTGAGGTGTAATTGGGGGTCGATGGTGAGTTTCATTTCTAGGACTTTAGTTAAACATTTAGTGCCACCCAAGGGCAAGAAGTATCACTGCATCAGTAGAGGTGTTAAACGTGCGTTAAAGCACCCTGCAGAGAAGTCGGTGCCAAATTACATTCCCATAGGTATGTGGTGGCCTTAAGATTTAATGTGGGGTATTCTTAATTAAAAATAATCTGGTTTTAAAACAATCAAAACTGTTTTGTGTTAGTTCACAACATCTTGAAATCCATCACACAGTGTGAATGTGAAATTAAATAATGAACCCATCAGTTCACTTAAACATTAAGTAAAACAAAAAACTTTCTCACCATTGAGAGAATAATTGTGTTTAATTGTTACATCAGTATTTAATGGGATAGCCAGAAATAGAGCATAAATATCAGTGCCTTATGTGACGAAAATGTCTAACTTTATATAAATCCATGTTCTCTTTTTGCTAGTGTGTTACATAATCCACAAGGCACAGGCTGTCATGGGTTATGATCTGTAAACAGTGATAATGATCATTAGGTTGTCTGAGACCTCACTGGCTGTCTGCTTGTGTTTTGGTAAAATGTTGACCCTGTGCAGTCTTCCTGAAAGACCAGAGCAATCCATCTAAAGTGAAGTGTTATGGGAAATCCTGTGAGTGAGCTGTTGTTCAACTAGAGTCTAGAGCCCCAGAGAGTCATTCAACAGCTTATATTGAACACTGAGGAAGGTTCGCCCTTTAAATGGCATCGTGGTGCCCTCACAAAACCCACCTGAGACCAGAAGAGCCTGGAAAATCTCCTCAATTAGATTTGAAATAGTTCATCAATCCCAAAACAACCATTTGGGATTGTTGCAGGTTTGCTATAATGGATTTGGATTGTTGCTCACATGGAACACTTAATGTTAGTAGTTAATATAGTAACGTGTGCATGAATGAATAAACACAGACTGAGTCAACTGAGGAGAATTTGTTAAAATCATACCACATAAATATTTTGTATGGGCTATATGAAATAAAAATGTTTTTTGGAAAAAAGTCTGGATATAATTGGTAGCATTTCGCTAATCCACTTTCCCCAATGCTTTTGCTAAATAATAGTAAACACTTTTGTATTTTATATTTAGATCTTTATATTTTTTTTTTTGATTCACCAAATTTTACGTATTTACTTTTTTGAAGCTGCATGAAAAGAGAGTTGAACCAAAACTTCAACTGCAACAAGATCAATATAGAGATCCACTCAAACTCACCCGGTGTACTCTCTCCTTACGCTCGTCCATGCACACATCTGAGCTGAAGCCTCAAAGCCTTCTTAACTAATCCAGATCCGGAGCTGTTGTGGGAATCCATGCACATCTCCAAATATCCCAAAGAAGGCAGTGTGCAAAGAAGGATCTTTTTCTCTCCTCTATTCAAAGTAACGGCAAAAAGTCACCGGAGGTTGGTGGTCACTAGTGTGAGTGCAGATGCATTCTGGAGCTGGATTTCTCTTTATAACGCGTGTCAGGAGGAAGCTGGGCTGTGGAAGCTCTGGAAGCTGGAATGTGACATGGAGAAGGCAGGAGGTAGGACAATCCAGAATAGAGCGCCGACGAGAAGCAAGTTTGAAAGAAAGAGAGAGGGAGTGAGAGCGAGTGAGGAAGGGAGGGAGTTTGTAAATGAAGGAGAAGGAGGGGGAGGGTTGGACGACTAGTAGAGAACACGACATGACACGGGAATTTCATTCAGCCTGGACTTGGAATTTGCCTGCTAACATTGGCTGAGAATTCTGCCCTCGGGCTTTCTGGGGTATAATATTTTTGTACACATGTAGAAGAGAGCATATGTACACAAGTGAAGTTCATAGAAATTTAATGTTCATTAAAATGCATGAGCATCATACGCAGGTATGGAAAATGCATCTGCATCGAGCATATGAAATATTTCTGTACATAAAAAATGGCATTTATTATTAACTTCTTTTGGAGTTGCTTCATATAAACATAACACTTTTTAATAGCTTGTTTCATTTAAAAATCACTTGGATTTTTACCTATTAATCATTAATAACAGGAGGAAATTAAATGGGATTTAACTTGTGTTGAAACAATATCTTTTGAAATGTGAATGAAACTGACTTTAAAATGTGTGTATGTGTACCAACCCCCAAAATAAAAATTAATCCAGGTTAAAAGGCCTCGCTGAATAGAGGTGCCTTTGGCCCTTTTCACACGTACCTGGCTATTTTTATGTAGTTACAAAAGAGCCAAAATGCTCTTTTTTTGGGGGTTATAGGCATAGTTTATCATTGACGCAGCAGCGTTTGATCACAAAGCTTAAAGGCTAATTGTGAACAGAGCGTGGGTTTGCAATGCAGTACACTGCTAAAGCATTTCCTCAGAAATGTACAGGACTTTAAGTACTTTGAAACATATGTTAAGTGTGCTCAAACAAAGAAAAAACTGCAACAATATAGTGTTTGCATTCGTCTTCTGAGGCATGCAAATAGTGCAAGTTTTGGACAAGAACTAGTTTGAGCCTCTGAGACGTTTGGAGAGTGAAAGAGTTGGTAAAATGTTTGTTTATCAAAGACATTGTCATCGTCTTTGTGCATTATATTTTTTCTAAGGAAGCGCTGATGAACTTCTGAAGCTTCTGATTGGCCGCTATAACTTTAGGGTTGAGGAGTCAGTGGCCCTCTATTGGGGGCCTTAATCGTTTTAGGAGTATTTCAGCAATCTCTATAAATGACCGCGTATGTGCAGACATGGCCTTTATTGTAATTGCATTGGCTTAAAAAACTTGTAAAAGGTATTGTTAATAGTCAAATACTCAATCCAGAAATAACTTGCAAACAAATGTATTGTAGCCCCAATTACCCCAAAACCTAAGAAATGGACTAATGGTATGTCAATACATACATAATGATCTCAATATGTCTCTCTTTCTCTAAACAAATACTTGTTTCATATATTAGATGGGGGGGAAAAGTGAAAAAAAAAAACTTATTTTGCCACTTGATATTTAATGTTCGAACAATGGGTCTGAGTGAAGACTAAGTCCCTGTCCACACGTACATGGTTATTTTGTAACTGAGCTTTTTTACGCAGTTGCGGGGTGTGTCCACATGTAACCGGAGCAGCGTTTTCACTGTAACAGTGTTCATTTGAAAACACTGGCCAAAGTGCTTTTTTTTTTTTTTGGAAACGCTACTGATTCGTTTGGATGTGGACAGGATAACTGCACAAATTCTAGTTCAGGTGGAGTTTGAAAGAGTTATATGAGCTCTTTATTGTAGCAGCATTTTCTCAGAGCTCCAGATGGTTAATGGAGACAGAGCGAGGGTTTGAGCTAAAGCAGATCTTCTGAGATGTTCAGGACTACTCAAGATATTTAATAAAGGGTTTATTCACAGAACAGACGTGTCTAACAAAAGCAACGTGTGTGTTGTTGCTGCAGACGCGCTCACCTCGTACAAACGCAAAGAGCGCCAGTTTTTAAAAACTACTGTTTGAGCCTCAGATAAATGAGAAAGTTTTGTGAGTGAAACTGTTGTTGGTACTGGCGAGGTAATTTTCGTTTATAAAAGGCGTTATTCTTATTCTTATCTTTGTGTGAGTGGTATTTCCGAGCCATTAAAAGAAAGAGCTGAACTCTGAAGAGTCTCAGTACGGAGCCGAAAGAAGCTTCTGATTGGTTGATTTAACCTCAATGGGTGAACAGTCTCCTGCCCTCTACTGGATAGTCACATTCTCTGCAACATTACAGATTGTTTTACCCGGTTTCGTGTAGATTTTTTTTTCTACCCATGGTCATGTTAAGTAAATTAACGGGTACGTGAGGACGGGGCCTAATATCCAATAATGCATGTAAAATCCCAAAGCATACCAGGGTTAAAACCATTCAACCCAAGTTTGTCTATATAAACAATGAGCTTCCCATGACCCTTGTGCAACACTCATTAAGCTGAGTTTGTCACTTTTATAGACCATAAAAGCCAGAGATAGTCTCTGACCTGCCCACCCAGAGAGGGCATCGTCCTCTCATCTGATAGCAGCCAATGGAGCTGTCTGTCTCTTTGTCTGAGTGCTGAGCTTTTGATCACTCAGCCTGATCATCTAAAGAGAAGCAGTACACCATCACCATCCAAGCAGAGATCAAAGAACGTGTATGTGATTATACGTGCAACAGGAAGTAGTCAAGCAAATGCTTTGAAATGATTGACCTACAACATTGCAGTCTGGAATGACTCACTCTCAATCTAATTTAGAAACTTTAAGTTTGTGAAATGAGTGAGATTTGCTTTTACCTTTATATATTTTTTTATTTATTATTTTTTATTCTAAACAAGATTTGTAATTGTTCAGATAGTCGTTTTATGATGTCCATGTTCAAAGAAACTGGGAATGTTAGCTTATCTCCTGTGAAGTGTTCATTGATAACCTGACTAGATAAATTTTGTTCAAAGCCATTTGTACAGACATACTCTTTTTGCACCTTCCCGTTTTTTCAAAAGATTCTAAACCACTGGTAAAGGTTTCTTTATTCTAGCTCTCATAATTATAGGTTTTAACACACCAGTGCTTTTTATGATGATGATTTCTGCACAGTTGTGCCTCAACCAGAGGTGCTTAATTTTTTAGGCAAGTACTGAGTTTGCAGAATCTCTGCCTTATGTCAGACTGCAGACCAAAATGTCAATACCGAAATGGGCTCACTGCTCAGACATATTCAAATGTTGGCAGGACTATGCTAAATATCTTTGTTTAAGATTATTTAACTGTAATAAAAGGTATAATAATTGGACAAGTAATTGTTACAAAAAATAAATCTAAATCCAGCATTACCTCATGTCATGTTCATTTAGAGAGCACTTTAGTTTTATTTAAAATGCTTGAAAGTACAACCATATATATTTTTTTCATTGGGTTCACCTGAAGAGTATAAGTCCTCTCTCTCTCTCTCTCTATCTATATATATATATATATATATATATATATATATATATATATATATATATATATATATATATATATATATATATATATATATATATATATATATATATATATATATATATATATATATATATATACAATAGAGAGAGAGAGATTGTATCAACTTGAACATGTACATTTATTATCGTAAGACGTTGCATCTTCATTGTCGCTTTGGGTCTGTAAGAGATTTTATTTGATGCCTGAGTCAGTGCTTGTAATGGCACGCTTTGTGTGAATTCATTCATTCATCTTCATGTCGGCTTTATTCCCTTTCGGGGTGGCCACAGCGGAATGAACCGCCAACTCTCTGGCATATGTTTTACTTCCCTGCCGCAACCCATCGCTGGGAAACATTCACACACACTCATTCACACTTTAACACTATGGGCAATCGTTCTTATTCAATTCACTTATTCCGCATGTCTTTGGACTTGTGGGGCAACCGGAGCACCCGGAGAAAACCCACGCGATCACGGGGAGAACATGCAAACTCCACACAGAAATGCCACCTGCCCCAGCCGAGCCTAGAACCAGCGACCTTCTTGCTGTGAGACGACCGTGCTACCCAGTGCGCCACCGTGACGCTTTTTGTGTGAATTGTCAAAACAAAATATTACCATATTATCATGATGTATATTTCTATAATTATATAAAGAGCTCAACAGAGCATTTGAAAGCTGCCTGAACGGCGCATTGCTAACTGCGCTCAGATACATTTTCTCCATCTGCTGTATTCCTGGAACTCCACTACAAATACTTCCTGTTACATGTTATAATCGGGAGGAAATCAGTCAGAACCTAGATTTGTTTTATAAGTTATGATTTAGTCCCATATTTTACATCAGTGTACATAAAAAGCTCTGTCTTTAAAGTTTAAAAAAACTTTCACATTATGAAGATGCAGAAAATGAAACATCCAGAGAAAATTTACTTTTGTTACAACCATTACATTAAATATATAGAATTATGTATTTAGTTAATATATTATTTCATTTAATAATTTACGTCATATTACACATAATAATAATAACTTTACTTTGTACTAGAAATAAAACTTTGACGATATTGTGATAATTATCAATATTGACTAAAATGAAAACAAATTATAGTAATATCTTTTTTCTAATTGTAAGCAATTAATGGATTTGTCACTAGTTCATGAGTGATAAAAGCGGAGAGTCAGAGCAGTGTTCTCGCAGATGAGAGCCACAATTCTGAAGGCGCTTTATGGAGCAGATTGCAAAGCTACTGAAGAGAAAACTCACTCATGGAAATGATTTGATTAGCAGAATTGTTCATAAGCTTTACGTAATACTGGAGCATCTCCGGGACAAATAAGGAGGAAATCTGTTCCCAGCCAGAGAAAACCTCATTCGCAGAATTTGCACTGATGATGCTTCATAAAGCAACGGCATATACCATAAACTAAACAGGTTATTGCTTTATTCAATTACCAGATTTTCATTTTGGTGATTCAGAGCCAGACCTTTCCCAATTATTCAACTTTAATCCGATTTTACAATTGTGTTTCTGTTGAAACAACAGCCTATCCCAAAGCAAAGGGTCCCATGTGCTGCTGCTTCAAGCTGTCATAGATGGGGCTTTGACATTTCTTTGGTATCCATTAGTGCAAAATAGTTTATATGATTTGCTATTCT
The DNA here is from genome assembly GCA_900490495.1 of Danionella dracula. NCBI lineage: Eukaryota > Metazoa > Chordata > Actinopteri > Cypriniformes > Danionidae > Danionella > Danionella dracula. The sequence continues at coordinate 2,865,734 of UELW01000067.1, read as the reverse complement.
CAGTCCAATTTAGATATTTTTCCCACAAATTAAAGATACATTAACAATCTTCTAGGAAATAAATTACTTCTAATACATCTTACTGTTTTTTATGTTCACTAGAGGGGGCAAGCAGGGACAAACATTTACCTGATCAGAAGGATTGGCTTTGAGTACTCCACACTCCTGCTCTCATCCCCTGCCAGTGTTTTCCGCTGCCATTGTGTGGTATTGAAATGTGAATAGTTTTTAGGTCTGCACAATATTTGACCCCACTTTGATCTATATTTAATATTTTTCAATATATATTTCTTGAATTAATGTAGAAAAATAACAGATTTTGTTTAAACACAAAGAACATGAGTATGAAATGTGTAACACACAAGTGTGCAAAGCGATCTGCGATTACAAATTTAACATAAATTAACAAGCATTACATTTCTAAAGTGTTTCACAACCAGAAGATAAAAGGAATTTTTATTTTCTGGTAGGATCATTACCTCTGTGTCTGTATATATATATACATCGATATAGCACTATAGTTGACACTAAAAACAAGTTATAGTAAAGTGTGTATATATTATAATACTATACATAATCAAATATAATGCTTAATGTGTTATAATCGGAAAGGGTAAGGCTGTACATTCAACAACTTGCTTGGAATGCTGGTGCAAACAAATGAACGGGCATATAATTTTCCTAAATAGGACCTATTTAAAAACAAAGTATAAACTACTGTGGTTATTTTTAAATTAGGTGTTCTCTTAAACCAATATGGGTTTTCTGCATATAATCTGTATTTACATAGCTCTTGATGTTTAGTAATAACTGAATATAATCTAAGCAGTAAGAATTGTGTATGTAGAACAACAACTGTAAGACAGACAGAGACTACATATGCGCAGAGGTGATTTAGAGGAGAAAATGGTGGTGCCATTTTTTTGCAGCTTCTGGTTTCTCACACTCAATGTTCCAATTTATAAGGGGTAACTGTATTAAACCACATCTTGATAGAATTAGTAACTACAAGCTAACGATTATTTTATTTTTCTAAAAAAAAAAAAAAACCCAGGGCCTAAACTACAGTTTTAAGCAGAACAGCTAATTTTCTAATCTTAAAGAAGTATTCAAGGAAGATTTTACTATGATCGTGGACAGCATGAATACTCCTCTCACAACGTGTTGACAGCAGACTGCCAGCGCAGGACAGAGATTGGTTCAGTGTAGCTGTTAAAAAAAATGAAGGCGTGGTCATGTGATTAAGAGAAACGAGAACTTTAATCAAACTTTGTCTGCTGTATAGATATCTATCGTAAATAATCAAAACGGTTTTTTTCCAACAACTTCATTTATTAGAAAGAAAAAAAAATCACTATACATTAGGGGCGCAGTCATAATGCAGCCATACTCGGCTCGTGTGAAACACACCCAGGATAAAATGGTGGCGTATCACAGTTAAATATGATTGTTCCTATTAGCAAATTCTGTTGTGGTCTTGTTGAGAGTTTTTCTTCCTGTAACTTCAAGCAGAGCATTTTTTTTTAAAAACCAAAGATTAAAAACACGAGCATCATAGCTGTTCCTCTTTATCCTGTTGAGAGCACCATAAATGTGTATGTTCTTCTGAGGAAAATAGATCAAGTCTCATATAATCTCTGTTTTTTTTTTTTTTTGTGAACATGCATGTTTAAAAACCTCACTTGAGCAACTACGGACTTTTGGGATGTTGTGGAGTAAAATATACATTCTGTAAGAACAGATTGCCTCATTTATATTAATAACATGACAGAGATCCCATATGTATGGAAGTATTTGAAGATGGTCACCTAATGTGGTATCAGCAAAAGCTTTCTCATGTGGAAACCGACAGCCTACAGGAGAAATAGGAATTAGGCCATATGATGCTTGGTTGGACATTGGTAAGGCACACAGTCATGAGACCAGAATAGCATCCTCTCTCTTGAAAGCTTTTTTGATGTTGATTACATGGCCTGAGAGAGAGAGCTTGGGCTCTTCCAGTTTTTCCATTCATTTTAAAATTCAGAATTTAGATCTTTACTTAAGGAATACATTTTAAAGGACCTTTTTTAGAAAAAAAAAAATTTTGGGAAAAAACATATACTAAAACCACGAACCATACTGTCCAAACAATGTTTTATGCGTCTGCATTAAGGGTGCATCCATTTCTTGGAACAGTGAAAACAATCATGAAGATTTAAAAAGTATTTACTTGTGGTTAACTTCTCCCTTAATTCAGATTATTTGCCGTCTCTTAATAAATCACACTTTTCTCTCGTGATCTTTATCATAAAAAGCAAGCTATAAAAGAAGGAAATACATTTTAGCTACTTGCATTCATGATTTTAATTGATCGATTACTTTTATATTCACTAAAACAAAATAATACCAGGTTGTATTGATACAGGATTCTTTTTTGCACAGCAGCATTGAGCTTACATTGACAAATCTGTGTATATTTTTTTTTTTACAAAAGTATTAAAATGGCCACAAAAAGCAACTACTCTAGCTACTGAACCTACTTTTTGTATATCTACACAACTCTGTAATGTCGAATCCATAATGTGTTCCTGGTTCATATCTTCACTAATGCTGGGCAGATGTGCGATTTTTTTTCAGTCACTTGGTTCAGCTCTTGCTTACACTTCACGAGTAAATCTCAGGGGTTCAAAGCTCAAAGCACATGATTCATGTTCACGCTCTACGAGCCGATGCTCGGATGCGACGCGTCCACTCAAACTGTACGGCTTCCAAACATGACACATCACTCTTGTTTCTGAAACTAAAACCCGGAAATAAAAAATGTGTGCCGCTCACTCGAAAATTAGCACCAAAACCAAATGATTGCCCTTTGCAATTCATGCAATTCTCTGTGCAGAAACTATTACATATAAAAGGGAAAAAACCTGTACGAACAAGGAAATGGCTGAGAAGACATGTTTGTGCATGCGTAGAGTGAGATGTTTCATTATATTTACTTGTAGCACTGCTTCAACATTGTGATCTCCTTGCATGGAGAAGGGGAGTATTTCAAACCGGTTAGATTTTGTTGCCACCTTACAATCGTGGCAAAATGGGCTAAAATTCAGCTGTCCAACCGCAAGTAGGTTTTTTTTTCTGGCTGTTGGTAGTATTTGCCTTGGTTGATTGTGAAGTGATTCTTAAGTTATGCTTTGAGTTTGGAAATGTATAAATATGTATACAATGAGTTGATGAACTTAAAAGGAGGATTTGTAGCTTTTTGACATTTGCCAGCCACAAACAAATTAGGATATGATGCACCCACTCTTTGAAAGAAATAGTATGATCTCATTTTAGCTTTTCTAAAGTCAGGGGTTCGACTGCCTGGGACAAGGACCACAGTGTGCCATAAGAATTATGATATGGTGGAAACCCCAAAAACAAATCACAATTTACATTCAAATGGTTCGAATCAGTCGATGTTTAAGAAAAGTTATATTTTGCTACATCTGTGTGAAAGTTAATTAAGGTAAATAGATATGCTATTAAATTAATTCATGTGTATATTTCTAATTATTGCTAAATTATCATCTTGGCTACTATGTACAGTTTATGTATTACTTGTGACATTCATAATTTAAATGCAAGAACCACTGTTGATAAACAATGCCTGCATCGATTAAATATGCATTGATGAATTGATAATTAAATGACTCATGAATCTAATAGTTCATAATTATATTGAATGATACTCCAATGATCTCCTGCTTAAGTTGGTAGCATCAGTGGTACCATATATCAGTATATATATATATATGTTCTCCATCCTATCTGCTTCATTGTTTGACTTTGGAATGTTATGATGAGATTGGTAGCTGCTTGAGTTACTGTTGTCAATGCAGTATTTTGGAAGTCTTTTGCGAAACTAGCAGTTACATAGCAAATGCTAGTTAAAAAAAACTATAAACTATAAATCCATTGCTTTAAGCTTCACCTTTTGCAATCTTTAAAGCCTTTGTGACTGGAGTTCCTTTAGCTGCACTTGACATATGCAGTCTTACTCTGGTTGCCTTCAGAAAGTGCATATTATTTGACAGTATAGTCAGAAAGCATTAGACCGAAGTGCCCTTTACTCTCTCATTCCTAAAAACCTTGCCAACAAACACACAATGAATCATGTCCATTTGTGCAAGACATAAAAATGGACTTCATGAAGCTTGAATATAACATCAAAGGTATGTTTATAAACGAAAATATGCTTTAAGTCTGCTTAAACAACTCTGGATTAGCGTTTCTGTGGTTGCGCCATTTGTCTTTCTGGGTTCTATTTAGAATTGACAAAAAAGGTTGAGGAATAGGGCTGATGATGGAAAGCTCCCTTGTGATTTATAAAATGGACAAAACCAAAAGCGAAGCACAAGTTGAGAAGACAAAATAAATGTTTTCAGTGTCTGCCATTAAAACGCTCAGTCTTTGTTTAGACAGAAGTTGAACTGTGAGTCTGTTGAAGTCATTAGCAAAGGTTATTCACCATCGCCACACTCCCAAGCGAGAGACCCAAACTCTAAAGGTATTTACTGTAACCAAAAAGAGGTGAACAGATCACTGGGAGAGAATGTCTGGGCTTGAGGGAAGAAGGCAAATGGTATTTTTGTTTTATGATAATAAAATAGGCAGATAAAAATAATAAAGCAATACATTTGACTACAGTCGTTTGTCTGTAAAATAATAGAAAGTGAAACGTAATCGCATTATAGAACACAATGATACATTATTCACAAGACAAGAAAATAGCTTTTCCTCAATGGTGAACAAGTAACACAAATGGGAAAGTATATTTAATGCAAACCTTTGCTCCAGATCTAATTTTCATTAGCTCTTGTTTGCTAAGTCTAAATAGTCCATCTATAGTGGGAATGGAAAAAGAACTTCAAACTCTGGATAAAATCCTCTGACATACCATTCAGAGAAGAAAACGGAACTCTGAAAACTCAAACTTCAAGCAAATATCTGTGTTGCCTGAAAATATTTCAAGGCTTAGACATTTCTTGCATGTTTTAGCATTTCTCCCTCATCAAAACATGTCTCAAGTCATATTCAGATTCGCATTTTAATTCAAGATAACCATAATAATGTGTGAATCAATGGTGTCTTAACTTTCGTTTTCGAACAAGTTTCAGAGTGGCCAAAACACCGCCCACTAACCAATCAGATGAGCTGCCAATGCATCTCATAACATATGCATTGACTGACCCAATATTTGACTGAATAGCTGACTGACTGTCAAATACTTATTATAAATTATTTAAAAGGGCATAATATGGCTTCTCTAATAACCGTATAGGTGTTTGTTACATTATATAGTATAGTTATTTTACTCTAAGATAAGTGTTTCAAACCTCAAATAAGGAACTAGACATGTGCCATCCATTTGTTTTCTTGTTGCACTGTTTCCCCACTGATCCCACTGATCCTGTAGCAAATTCCAAGAGGATCAGATCTCACCAAAGGTCTGCTTTAAGTTAAAGAATCAGCTCACCTAAACTGTACATTTCCTGCCAAGCCCAAAGAATATCCGTTGCTGTCTGAGTTTCTTTTATGGTCTAACGACACCTCAAGACTTTACTTCTAGATTTGCATTTACTAATTTCAGGCAATTTTATCTAAAGCCACTTACACTAGATGAATAGATAAAATGCAGCTTGTTACAAAGTCTAACTAGGGGTAGTTCACAATGGAGGTTTTCTCAGCTGAGCAACCGAACATAAGTGACCAGAAGAAGGAATAAGTAGAAGGAAATTTTTTTTTTTTAAGACTGGAAGTGTTCCTCGAAGAGCAGGCAACTGATCCAAACTACAACTCCCGTAGGTGGCGGTAATGCACCAATACTCAAGTTAGCAAACTGCCAATAAACAAGAACTGATAATTTTTTGTTTTAGTTTTTAGTTGCTTTTTTAAAAGCTTTTGGTGTCGCTGCTTTCCTGAGCTGATCAGGGAGTTTGTTCCACCAGATGGACAACCTGAGATTTTGTGTAATATTTACGGATTTGGGGAGAACAGGAATCAACTTGGAGTATTTTGCAATCAAAATTGTCCTCACTAATCCAGCTAATTTATAATTATTATAACACTTTGTTCACCCCTGGCTATATTAAAGTGCTTTATAAGTAAATATGATGATGATGATGATGAAAGAAATAAAAATGTAAAACAGAAACACATGGGTTTTAGTTTCACATGCTTCTGCATGTATTACTACAACAAATGTGTTCGACAATTATTATATTTCTTTGTCCAGAATTGTGTTAAACATTTCACATTTTTAAACAACCACATAAGGCTTTCATCAATGTGTCCTAATGGATGAACTTTTAATAAAACATTAAAAAGCAAAAGTTTAAATAAACACTACTGAAAACACTTGATTTATTACTTTAAATAGATCAAAACTGTAACAAAAGTATTGTTCTTTGTTAACATATTGAAAAAAGGATCTTAACTCTAAATAGATGTCAATAACATTTTCAGTGAGAACTTTTGATCCATTCTGGTCCTGCAATTAATCCTCTTTAAGGAGTGCTAATCTATTGTTAAATGTGCAAAGCTCAACTTAGGGGTTCAAAGGATAAACTAGTAAATATTGCAAAGCAAGCAGATTATCTTTTAAGTTATGTAATTGCTCAGAACTAAATACTCTCAGGGGTTTACGCGGTGACCGTAATGCAATCAATTCTGAACTTGTTGACCTTGCTAAAACAGCCCTCACAGAACAGTGATGACTGCAGTAGTTTAGAGATTTCAAGTAATTCTATAAAAAGTAACTTTAGTCAAATGTGGAGAACTTTTTTTTTATCTCGTATAGAATGTTTATTAGTTTTGAGTATTGTTAGTGTTTATTTTGACTGCTTGGATGGAAAGGAATTCAAGTTAAGCTCATAAGAGTAGAGTTTGTTTTTGCAGCTATAAACTGAAACATACACAAGGGAAAACAACTCAGAATAAAATAAATGCATTTCTTCTGAGAAATGAGAGACATGTAGAACATTCACCAATATTTACAGACAGTTATATTTTCTGTATAAACAGAGTTTGGCTATGAAATACTCATGAATCAGTTTGTGGCTCTACTGCTGTAAATACGATTAAATGGGCCATGAACATGAGTTGATAGGTGTGCAATTATACATTTATAATAGGGGCGTAACAAAACATTTTGAAACAAAAATGTCGCGTATCGTGGCATCACTTGTGTGTGTGTGTGTGTGTGTGTATGTGTATATATATATATAGTCTTCTCATTTGGGAGTAATAGTTGCATGTGAAAAAAAACATACCGCAAAAGCTGTTTTGAATTCCTTAAATATTGGCGCTGTCAATTTACTCAAAATATGCTTTCCTCCGCATATGACTGAGGCGCAAAAGTCCCTGCAAAGTGTCAGCTACAGAAACATCACCGCATAAAATGACCAGTAGCTTCTAAAACACACCACTGACACCAAATTCAAGTCAGCCACTCTACAACAAAACTATAGAAAAAATTATTAACATATATTTTGCTTATTTTTAATTAGGCCAATACTTAGAATAAAACTGTGAAACAATTAATTCCCAAATTTGATTTTGTATAAATAACATTTCATTGTTTAATTGAAAACAAATTTCATCAATGTGCCCTAATGGATCAACTTTTAATAATACAATAAAAAGCAAAAGTAAAAAAAAAAACACTACTGAAAACAGTTGTTTTATTACTTAAAAAAAGATCAAAACTGCAACAAAAGTATTGTTCTCTGTTAACATAATGAAAAAAGGATCTTAACTCTAAATACATTTCAATAACATTTTCAGTGAGAACTTTTGATCCATTCTGGTCCTGCAATTAATCCTCTTTAAGGAGTGCTAATCTATTGTTAAATGTGCCAAACTCGACTTAGCGGTTCAAAAGAAAAAATGGTAAATATTGCAAAGCAAGCAGATTATCTTTTAAGTGATGTAAAAAAACAACAACTGTAATTCCCAAATTTGATTTTGTATAAATAACATTTCAAATAACATTGAAAACAAGTACTACAATATCTGGCTTCAGCAGACATATGTACTGAAAGGTTGGCTTGAGGGGTGTTTCTTTGAAACACTGATCAACATAGTCTCTAAACACAACAAAAATGAGTACAAGTATAATATAAATATAATTCTATTAATGGGGTTTATATCGAAAAATTTTCTCTGAATTTTTTCTGCCCCTCAACTTTTAAAATCAAAGTTACACCTTTAGACATAACTATTGACAGGCAAAAGAAGAACCAAGTACTCAAAATATACACATTTTTATTTATAATACACAGAAATTTCCTGGAGACATGCTGATGCTACTGGAGAGGATTCAACAGCTCGTCACAACCAAATTTCTTCGTAACGGTTGTTATACTGTCATATGCATTAATTCTTTTGAAAACGGACAGCACATCAGATAACAGTTCTCTGAGGAAAAGAAAAATTACATTTGTGACAGTCTATTAAATGCAGCTGCCCAATCGTATTGGGACTGTATGTTACCTGGAGTCATGGCCATCTTTGGCTATGGCATGGACTGTTTGAAGAAGATGTTTGTTCAAATTCAGCAGCTGAGGTACAGAAGCTCCACAGTAACCATCAGTAAACCATGATTCAGGAAAACAACCTGCAATCTTTTCAGAAAGTTGAAAGTCTTTACATGTTAGTTTCATATAGAGCTTCCTAACTAGAATAAAAGAGATGAATCTGAAATCCCAACCTTTTTGCATTTCTTAATAGTGTGTTTAGGCTCTGCTTCATTCAGTATGTTCATCATCAAGTAGCGACCGAGCAACTTCTCCAGCATGAGCTCTTTAAGAACATATTCAGGAACCAAACCATCCCATAATGCCATGTTTCCTAGCAGCTGAAAAAAAAATTATTAATTCATAGTATACTGTGTCAAATATATAAATTTTTTTTTTGGTAATTAAAATATTTGCACATTTTAACTGCATCTTGTGATTCACAGGTGACTTCTGAGCATAATCGCTCCAGTCTTTAGAATTTTGTAATCATTACCTAAATACTTTTTCCAAAACTTAATTTGAGGAAATATAGAATGAGAGGTGGCCACACTGATTTTATTGTAGGCTTTTAAGCCATAAAAGTCAAACAGTCTTGTACGAGGTCCATAGTATTCCCTCATATTTTAACAAATGAATGCAAATGCTGAAAACATTTTCTTTGAAAAGCTGAATTATTATTTCCTAAATGATTTGATTATTTTTTTCAGACCATAGAACCTTAACCGTCAATTACTTTTTTTTTTTCATTTAGAAGCATTTTCTCAATTTATGGCAACCCCAAGCCACAACACAAAACACATATCAGATGAGCTTTACTTGGACATCAGAAAAATAAGAGCTGTGAAAACTTTTTTAGGATCTAAAACAGTGAATTTACAACTTTTAAAGGACACAAATTTTAGACTTTTAAGGCCCGGAGGAAACTGTTAAAATATAGGATATGATGAATAAAAAAAGTGTAGGAAATTAGTTTAAGGATTAAAATAATTTAAAAAATATTCATTTTATTAATTAAAAAAAAAAATACTCTGTAAATGAAAAAAGGTAGAAAGCAAATAAGATTCAAACCTTTACTGCAGACCAAAACTGTTTGTTCTGAAACTGGAACTGTGGTGAGCTCTTATCTTCTAGAAACCTGTCATAAACAAAAATGTAAAATAAAATAAAAAATACAATCAAGTTTTTCCCATTTCAAAAAGTAAAATATTAAAAGCAGCTGACTTTTTGGGGTAGAGTGGGATGAAGACGTCGTCATCTACTGCCCTTCGTAATCTCTGAATAACCGCGTCTATAAAGGCCTGCAGATCAAACCGTACATGTACACTGATTCTAATCATGTACCTCCTTTTAGTATTCAGACCACAGATCACAATACCTGAACAGGTTTGCTTTGTTCACCATCAAACACTGAATAATCCTCCTGGATTCTCCTGCATAGAGCGGTGAGCGTTTGGGACTGCTGAGCAGACAGAGGGTCCCAGACCAGCTCCACAAACCCTGAAACACATACAGTTTTTAAGCTAAACCTGGATTTCATTGAACAGACTTTTTGCAACAATATTCAATATTTCACATTTTCTAACATTTGCATAAAATCCCAAGAACTATACATGAAAAACAATACTATTGCTGTAAATTACCTTGCACTTTAGAGAGAATGGTCTTCTCAATGATGGAGGGCAGGGTGGTTCGATCCATGTTCTCTGATTCTTCATAACCCTGACCATGACAGAAGCGCTCCACTGCTGAATACCACGGCAAAGCCTCAAAGTCCTCAGCTTCTGCCTACAAGAGATACAGGATGCTCTGCTGATGTTAGGGGTGTAGTGAGGGTCCTGATTCCTATCCCATTTGTTTTTTTTCTTAACTGTCACTTGAAATACTACACATCTGATTTAATGATGGACATAAGTACCACATTGCCTAGTAACTCTGATCTTGTAATAGCAAATCAATCTAAACAAGACAATATTACATAATTGGCCCTGCCATTGCCTCAATCCTATACATGTTTCCAAAGCATCGGACCTAAAATTGTATATTACTGATTGGCTAAAGCTCAGTTTTGCAAGTGCTACATCAACTCAAACAAACATGTTATTTTGTTCATAATGACATCATTTCTGTTGTCTGCTTTGTTGGGGTATTGTTGATTAGGGGCGAATTGGAACCTTATTTATCAGTTCAAATCATATTTATTTTTTTGGTGGTAAACATTGACATGGTTTGGAAACGCTAAACCAAACTAATCTTCTAATAATTTTGTGTAGCATCTCGATCAAAAATAACAGTCCTTAAATACAACAAAAAAGAAAGCTACTAGCCGATAGTGTTGGGTAATATGGACAAAAATATCTGTCTATCTATAATGATCACTATATTGCTTTTATTTTTACCACAAATAAAATTTGACAAGTGCAAGTTGTACAAAGCTGATCATTAAATGAGGGTTTCAACTATTTTATTATTTTCAGATAAATTGTTATTAAAAAGGTATCCATAACCTGTAAATTGTGTTTGTATTTTGTCATTACCAATTATTATTTTCCTATTATATTTAGAATTGTATTTTTCTAGTTTCTATCTAGGTTATTCAACAGGATTCTAGAGAGTGAGAAGATGCCTGAGGAATGGAGAAGTGTCCTAGTGCCAATCTTTAAGAACAAGGGTGATGTGCAGAGTTGTAACAACTACAGAGGTATAAAGTTGATGAGCCACACAATGAAACTCTGGGAAAGAGTAGTGGAAGCTAGGCTAAGAAGGGAAGTGGATATTTGCGAGCAGCAGTATGGCTTCATGCCCAGGAAGAGCACTACTGATGCAATTTTTGCTCTGAGAATGCTAATGGAGAAGTACAGAGATGGTCAGAAGGAGCTGCACTGCGTCTTTGTGGACTTAGAGAAAGCGTATGACAGGGTGCCGAGAGAGGAGCTATGGTCCTGTATGAGGATGTCAGGAGTGGCAGAGAAGTACGTCAGAGTAGTTCAGGATATGTATGAGAGGAGTATGACAACAGTGAGATGTGCTGCAGGTCAGACGGAGGAGTTCAAGGTGGAGGTGGGGCTACATCAAGGATCGGCTTTGAGTCCCTTCTTGTTTGCTATGGTGATGGACAGGTTGACAGATGAGGTCAGACAGGAATCTCCATGGACAATGATGTTTGCAGATGACATTGTAATCTGTAGTGAGAGTAGAGAGCAGGTGGAGGAACACCTGGAAAGTTGGAGGTTTGCTCTAGAAAGAAGAGGAATGAAAGTCAGTCGTAGTAAGACAGAATACATGTGTTTGAACGAGAGGGAGGGAAGTAGAACAGTGAGGTTACAGGGGGCTGAGGTCAAGAAGGTGGAGGAGTTTAGGTATTTGGGGTCAACAGTCCAGTGCGACGGGGAGTGTGGAAAAGAGGTGAAGAGGTGAGTGCAGGCAGGTTGGAGTGGGTGGAGAAAAGTGTCAGGGGTGTTGTGTGACAAAAGAGTGTCAGCAAGAATCAAAGGAAAGGTGTACAGAACAGTAGTGAGAACAGCTATGATGTATGGGTTAGAGACTGTAGCAGTGAGGAAGAGACACGAGGCAGAGATGGAAGTAGCAGAGATGAGGATGTTGAGGTTCAGTTTAGGAGTGACAAGGATGGACAAGATTAGGAACGAGCACATCAGAGGAACAGCTCAGGTTGGTTGTTTTGGAGACAAAGTCAGAGAAGCCAGATTGAGATGGTTTAAACATGTGCAGAGAAGGGATAGTAGTTATATTGGTAGAAGGATGTTGGAGATGGAGCTGCCAGGCAAGAGGGCAAGAGGAAGACCAAAGACAAGTTATATGGGTGTGCTGAAGGAGGACATGAAGGTAATTGGTGCAAGAGTAGAGGATACTGAGGCCAGAGTTAGGTGGAAACAGATGATTTGCTGTGGCAACCCCTAAACTGGGAACAGCCGAAAGAAGAAGAAGAAGATTTAGAATTGTATTTATAAAATATGTTCATGAGTCTCATAAAACTCATAAATTAAAATTTTTGAGACTTTAATGTCTCGAAGCAAGAGCTGACAATCTACTCAATATGTTTAGTTTTCTTCATGATGTTAAAGAACTGTATCTGAGCTCAAGAGAACGAGTTGCTGTGACAAACTTACACACGTTTCGACTAAGGAGCTGACGGCACTCTGCATGTTTCTCTTCGCTTTTGGTGTGAATGCTTGTTTCCATAGGTTTAAATATGTCAGTCAACAAGCTAAACCAATAGAGAGGAAGCCTAGCAACTCTTGCTTCTGATTGGTCTGTCAATGGATTTTGTCATGTACCTACATCAACAGGAAGTGTTTGGGCACGGAAACATTAAAAAAATATATGAGCTTTAAGACATAGTTAAGGGTTGCTCACAAGAGAGAAAGCCATAAGCCAGCGCTGATCAGGATTGATTGTGACACACTTTTGCTATGCTTTTTTTTTTGTCATAATCAATGTAGCAAAGATTTATTTTGTACTCGTGAGAAACCCAGCATGTTGGCTATATATCACCTGTAGCGGGTTCCAGCCAAAAAGCTGATGTCGAATCAGAGGAGCCAGGAGTTTTGGGAGGCAAAGCCCTATATAGGCATTATTGTAAGACTCCCGAAAAGAAACACGCCACTCATCAAATCTGGACAGAATTTTCTTTACATCCCAGAATTCTTCCTCAACATCTGCAAACACGTTCTGCGCTTCTTTCAGTAGGTCCCCTAAAAATATGATGGGACAAATGAGGCATGAACATACTATAAAACAAAACCTAGATTAAACAAATGTTCAACCTCTTTTTCTTTGTAGCTCCGCCCTCTGCTCTAATGTAGGCTCCCAGTCACCTGGCTCACAACCAATGTCTGGTTCAGACAAACTTTGGCAGGAAAACACAGAATTTAAAACTGTTAGACATCTCTGTCAACTGTAATTAAAGATTATAAGCATCTTGAAAAGGCTGTACTCTGTAGTTTCTTAATGTCAGGCTTAGTGCTACAGCAATAATACTCAGTGCTGGTGAAAGCCTCTCACCTTGGCTGATCTGGGTTGGATCCTGCAGCAGTGTCACCATTGCTGTGTGAATCAGGGTTATCTAGAAGCAAACCAGCAAAAACTATTGAGAATATTCAAGGAGGATCAGGTGCATCTAGCCTCTATGGGGTATTAGGTGAGCAGGACTTAGTATTCTTTATATTTTGTCTAAACTTCAATTGTCATACACATTAAGGTAAGACTTGAAGATCACATTTAGACTGTATTTGTCTGAAACCACAAGACCGTTTCTCACATGTTAACTTCTGGATCTGTGAGGACTCCTGCTGTAGTGCATCTCTTCTCTGACTCAACAACGCCTCCGCCTGGTCAATGTGCAGCTGATGCATTTCCAACTCAATAGAGTTTATCTCAGATATCTGAAATAAAAGTTAAAATCTCATTGTTTGCATGATTTAAATTTGAATACTTCAATAGTTCAACCCCAGCTGACCTTTTCAGAGAGGCAATCCAGAAGATTCTGTGAGAATAAGTTCATGCTACGGTAAAATAGAAGCTGCTCGTCTGCATTGTGGCTTTCAAGGCTCTCTAAAGTGCTTTTAGCCATTTCCATATCCAGCTGCATCTTCCTTAGCTCCGCCTCTCGTGCCCTGTGCACTTCCCTCAAGGAATCCAATCTGGCATCAAACACACTTTATTTATCTCTCAGAACTACGCTCTACTCTTGGAGGACAAAATGACAAGTATAAACAGACAAATAAGTAATTAAGTAGAAACGAATGCATTATTTAATAAATACATCAATTAATGTAATACATAAATGTAAAAGTCCTGCTCTGAGATGACTGCAGAACCTTCAGTTTTCATCTGCTAACAAAAGAATATGTGACAAACATTTTCAAAGAAGTCTCTCTCAATATCTTTAAGTTCCTCCACTTGTTTAGTTAGTTGAGACCTCCCTTTAGAAAGCATCATATTTACTATTGGTTGAAGGAAGCAGATTTTCCAACTTCTGAATTTACTGCAGTGTTGCCAGATTGGGTATTTTTCCACCCAATTGAGCTACTTTTATGTGAGGCCGTGAAAATTGTCGTTGGGTAAGTTTATAAAATTTGGGCTGCTTTTTATATTTAATTTTTTTATTTCAAATTTTATTGAAATATAAAGTGTAAGGAAAACAAATAGATTGAAATATAAAAATAATAAATATATAACCATATATTTAATTATATTCAACCAAACAACAGAAAATTGACTTACACTTTATACATAAATATATTCTTAAAAATTTTCAAATATTTAAATATGTTTGGCCATGTTTAATATTTTTCCATATATTACGAAATTGCATTTTGGAAATATATTATTATATATAACATTTAGTGTATATCTGGATATATTTCTGAATATTATTTAGCTGAATATATTTAAATATATGCAAATATCTGTATGGGAAGGAAGCATGTTGGAGCATCTTCCTTTGATTACATTTTTTTTATCATGCTCCATCATAATAAGTCTATTATTTTATGTTAAACATAAGTTTTCTGCTGTGTAGAGATTTGGGCGGGTTTTTAATTGGGGTTGAGCCGGTTTTACGTTGAGTAGACTGTAGTTTAGATCTGGTAACTCAAATCCTCTGCTTCTCCCACAACTGCAAGAAAGCCTGCTCGGCATTGCAAAAAAAAAATCTGCTCCGATAGTCAGGTTTCTATGCACTCACATATTCTAATTGACTTATAAACTGATGTAAATAAATGTCAGCAATTTCTGCTTTTCAGTGTGAACAAAGCATTAGAGTGAGATCGTTTCTGCCTGACTGCCTCAATGGCCAATCATTGATCAGGCTGAAGTTAGGTCCTCCCACATAGTTAGCATATGCACATAAAAATGAATAAATAAATAAATTGAGAAGTAAAATTAGAAATTAATAAAAAGAGGTTTGTTAAACTATATTAATACATGTACTTATAGGTATTATTTAATGTATTAATATATGATACATATTAATGCATGTATTTACTACGCGTGCATTTATTTAAGCAATTATGAATTTATTTGTTGTTTCATTTTTTATTTGTATACTCATGCATTTTTTTATTCTTCAAATCCAGTATATATTAACTGTTCAGAAAATAAATTAACATATTTTTAGTTTGTACAAGTTTCTGTAACTTACTTTACAGAGATTCTCTTCTTTATGACATCAATGCTTACAATTGGAAGTGTTTCTGGGATTACTTTTTTCTGTCGGGGAACTCTAGAGACCTGAAGTTCTTTCTGGTTCTAGAAAAATATACAACAAAATAAGGGATTGCAATCCTCTGAAAGATGATCGGTTATTTAAAGTCACAAGAAGATTCTCTCACTTTCTGTCTTTTGACTCCTTTTTCTATTTGTTGTTCTTCCCACATGTGCTGATCTTCCTCCTCCTCCTCAGACACACTGTCTTCATTCTCACTCCCTGCAGCAAACAAACTCACGTAATGAGCTCTGTATCCAATCATCTACACAACATTTTAGACACGCACAAGTATAGTCTCACCCATCTTCTCAGCTATTCGCTCACGAACAGATCTGGGCTTGGGAGCAAACTCAATCCTGCGCTCATGATCGTCTAGGTCGTAGTCACTGTCTCCTCCTTCATTGCTCAGTTCATCTTTCAGGCTTCCAGGAGTCCGGGGGGAGTCGAGGGAGATGTATTCTTGCTGGGCTCTGGCTTGTCTCCTTTTCTCTTTAGCAGCATGAATTCTTCTGGCATCAGGAATGATAACTGCGCCATCAGACAAACAATGTTACAATGGCGAGTAAAAAAGATTTAGAAGATATTAAGATACTGTCAAACCTCGTTGTGGTTGTGAAGACGATGATGAACTTGACTTTGTAGATGAGGTTTCTTCTTCTTCATCACTTGCAGGAGGAACATCTTCATCTGAGGCATTCTCATCACTCTCGGATATGCTGATATTCTTAGTCTTCTGAACTAAAACATACAGAAGTGCAAAATCATTCATCATTATCAATCTCAAGAAATAGTTCTTGGGGTAGTACCTGCATGAAAAATAAATAATGTAAAGAACACACCTGGGGCGCTTGGTGACGGGACAGGGGAGTCCTCTTTTTTCCGAGCCTGGAAAACCACTTCTTTTCTAGCAGACCGTTTTACTTGAAAACTTCCCTCTTTGGCTGCAAAGGTTCACCTTCTATGTTAAACCAGTAACGTGAAAGTAATAACTGTCCGTATAAGAAACTGTGTTTGTAACGTTTAGATACTTACAATCTTTTTCGTCACAAAAGCTAAGTATTTTTCTCTCAGCCTGTTGTTTTCTGTCTTTGGGCTGCAGAGAGGTGACCGAGGGTTCCTCTTCATCACTCGAGCCGCACTGACTAGCCTTGGACTTACCTCCTCGCGGTAAAACTTCTGTCTTTAAATCTAATTCGACTTTAACTTCTCCATCAGAGTTCCTTTCTTTCTCATCTTCATCGCTTGATTCGTTTTTCCTTTGCCTAAAATTTCGCCGCGGCTTTTTATTAAACATTTTAAATCCAATGCAGGAAAACAAACGTGAAGTCGACGCGTTGTATTGACGTATTTCCTGAACGTATCGTTTAAACAGTTCAAAATAAGAGTCGCAGCAACTATTATGTAGTTTACTCGTTTAAACCGTTGACAGTATATAAAACGGACCCATTGGTTTAAACCGAGAAATAGACAGATTACGTTATACATCCTGAAAGTTGTCTCTTAAATTGATAAAATATATTTTCAGCTCCTATTTAAATTATTAAAGTTTTTGAATCGTTGGTTTTAAAGTTTCATTTATAGTAACTTGGCGAGTTCAAAAATACAATTATTATATACATATATCAATACAATATATAGTATACATACTATATATAAAATGTACACTTTTATAGTAGCATATAAACTCTACAAACTGAACTACTCTCTAATATACACAGTTTTATGTAAATTATAATTATTCACATTTCCTTAGTCCAACCCAAGAGCTGACGGTTTTATATATTTTCACCAAGAGTTAATTTTCTTGTTAACGATTACAACAAAGGAGGGCAGTTTAACAATTGGATTGATATTTTGTTGTCAGATGAGTATTCAAAATAGTGGAAGGTGTTTGAAAATATTCTTGCAGTTTATGCACACTGTAATGCAAAAAAAGTAATACATCTTGATCAATTCTCAAATGATTTGTTTAATTGACTGTCATTAACTAACTATATAAAAATGTAAATTTATATTTCATTATTTTAGGGTTGCCCTCTTTTGAGTCAATTAATCAATAATCGACTAGAATAGGATGATTTTGTTAGTCAAAAAAAAATCCACAGGAAATTATGCAGTCAAATAGTCAGTCACAACAAGCTCGTTAACCCAGGGGAAGAGGCAAATACACCTGTGCGCCTGTCGAAAAGAAAATCCAAAGTGTGGATAATTTTTAAAAGTTTAAACACGCCCCAAAAAAGGTTGTCTGCAAGCTGTGCAGTAAATACTAAAGCACAAAAGATAAGCTTTGAGCAAAACAAAACAGATATTGAAACTTTATTAAAACAATAATTCATTGACTTAAAATATTTTTTAAATTTTGATTCAAACATGAATACAAATCAATAAACATGTTTTCAATAAATTCCTCTTTCATAAATACTTTTCATATATTCATCAAATTAAAATAATAACTCAATAATTGAATTTTTTTTACTGTAACACATGAAATACAGAGGATTACACATTTTGTTTAGTCCGCAGCCACACATTGTTGTAAGAATAAAACAGTTGAGTGATTTTGGCATCAAATACACCTGGTTCCTTCTCGCCAATAACCGTATGTCAACTATTGGCTTTAATGAACAACTAATAGTCGACCTGAAAAATCTAAGGTTGAGGGCAACTCTAACTATTTTAGTGCTGTAGTAGTGTGTTATGTTAATTTGGTTCTTTTTCTGTGAAAACACATTTACTGATGAAGTTTATTTCTCTCCTCCAATATATCAAATGAAGATAAAAAACAACAACAAGACAACTGATTGCTTTATAAAATGTAATTTTAAGCATGTTACATAACATACATAGGGCATAAAACATTTACACAAGGCTTTTGTGAGACTAAAATCCATGGAAATTTTAAAAACGAGTGAGAAAAAAAGATCAACCACATACACAATAGAAAAAAAAACATTAAGGAGAAACAAAACATTTAATAGTGGTCCAATCTAATGACACTCTCTGGACAAACACAGCTGCGCACAATGCACTGAAAACACAATTCCAATATCATCAATATGGCATTGAATCCCACTGCAAAGTTGAGCCAATAAAACTAACTCGTTTCCGGTTTTCAACCATTTTAACCACTTTAGCAAACTGTGTCATAATTGGTTGGCATGCTAGTGGGGCCACTGCTTAATCAACAGCTTAACATAAACAGAGATTTACTAAAGAAAGAAACCAAATCAAACATGCCCTACGTCGTCTTGCTGATGGTTTTCACTTCTACGGATGATTTCGATGTCCATAAAACAAAAGAACATGAACACTAACAGGCCAAACTCAAGTGAAAATAATGGCAAATATCTCATTAAACTGTCAGATACTGCGCAACTACTGCAGATGTAGTTCCCAAGTCAAATATGAAATGCCTTTTCACCAAGTGTCTCTTTTTTTTTATTAATGTTGTTGTTATTTTCATACTGATCTAGCTATAGAGTGACTGACCACTTGTTCGAGTGGAGTGCACGACCCGTGGTAGTGCTGAGGTGAAACAGGTACGAGTGTTAGAGTATGACACACAGTAGGAGGACATGAGAACCGTCATCTAAATGCTTCTAATATCCCTGCAAATCTTTAAGTCTCGGACTTACCTGTGATGAAACGCACATCTTTATTTTTCATTTACTCAATTTATTTCCATTAACTCTTACTAGAAGATTATGCATGTATAAAACGACACTAGTCAAACGTTTTCTACAGCAGAGACCGCACATTATGGAAGGCCAAGACAAATAATCTAAGGAACAGGATTTCTCCCCAAATAACATCTCGTATGTTTTTTTTCTTGTCCGAAAGCTGCACTGTGAAAAGACTATATGATTCATTAATTAATTTGTTTTCTCATAAGCAGCTTTTCATTAATCATGGGTTTGATCTTTACTGGAGGAATCAGACATGGAGTGACACGGAATGGAGATGTGTAAAAAGGTGGTTTTTCCTTGTTGAAGGAGTGTGCGATCTAGTTCTCTCCTCCCTCGCCTCCTTCTCCCTCATCCGGAGCGTTGTCAGATGTCCATAACTAAAAGAGAAAATATAGCAATGTTAATAATATTTTCAACATCACTGTTTTTTGAAAGTGCATCAAAAGTATGAGTTTGAGCAGTGCAAGGAATCTCGATTAGGAGTTTAGGCTTCAATGCTCAAAGTTTCATTTATCAGTTAATCCCAAATGAAAGCCTCAGTCAGAACATGCTGAGTGGCTGTATTCTGTTTGCAGAGTTTTTTCATGCGCATTAATACTCCTGCAGCAGATGTTACAGATCTCTTTACAGTTCAAAGACTGCATTTGTGAGAATTTCCAAAGGCTCTCTGACGTGTGATCTAGCTCGCAGCTTCGGAACCAGGATTTTTAAATAACGATTCCCATAATTGATTAGTGACTGGTTATTCTTTCATTAAATTGACAGAGACGCACGTAAAATAAACCAAATACTTGAGAGTTTGTGATGAAAAGCATATCCTAGTTTAATTTTAGCTCTCTTCTTTTAGCGGAGCACATTCAGGAGTTTCATTCTTTCTTTAACGAAACAGATCAGTTCTCTGGTGAAACAGATCAGAATACACAAATGGGTAATAATTAATTATATGGGTGTATAATATAATTATATGGGTAATACAGTAACTATCAAACATTTGTTTTATAGTATGAAAACAAAGCAATACATTTATTATACAAAATGGTGTACACCTTTTCCTTCACAACTTAAGTTTTAAAACAGCTCAGGTGTTAACATAAACATTTACTAAATGCGCCATGGAATTAACAGTGCAAAACATTTCCTGCAGAGTAACCTGGCACAAGATTCCACACATGGTTTCACACTGACCGCTTAAATCAATATATTAAAGAGAATATAAATGTGTTGCTTGATGGGTGTGTCTGTGTGCAAGTTTTTACAGCAGCACAAGGTTGCAATGAAGAAAGGCGAGCATGTCAACGTGCTCAGAACTTACTTGCCCTGCACTTTGAAGCAATGTTTCCTGCTGCTATCCTGTGATATACTTGCTCGACTTTGCAATGAACAGACTCTACAGCATTCTCTTTATTTTTTCAATTTAAAATTATACCAAACCTTGGATGTTTAAAAAAAATAATTTTCTCTCTTTGCTCATTACAATTGTTACTGCTCTCTTCCATTACATCATGTAACCCTAAGTTATTATAACAAAAACAAGAGTCCTATTGTTTGTAGTTTGATGCCTATTATTTTTTTATGTAAAATGTACTCAAGAGAAATAGGCTTATGTTAAATAATGATCTCCTTTTAATGTCTGTTTTTGTTTAAATGTTGTTTACCAGGTTCTGTACTACATCTAAATTGACATAAAATGACTAAAGAAAAGCTATTTTGAATGGAGAGGATCTAAGCAGTGCAAGGAGTAAATAAATCCCACTTGACCAATCCAAAATTGCATTGATTTCACGTAAGCCATACAATACTAGTATTTCAGTGAGAGGAACTTAGTTAAGTTCCAATTTGATCTTCTGTTCTAATTAGCAAATTCTATTGAGAAAATTGAAAGTTTACATGAAAGAATTGCCATTAAAATGTACATATAGGTTTTAGTTCTGATCACTAATGATCTCAGCCCATTCTTCCCAAAGAACTTCCTATGAGGGTGCTGTGACTCACTGTGAGGTTGTCTCTCAGAAGCTGCATGATCAGAGTGCTGTCTTTGTAAGACTCTTCATTCAGTGTATCAAGCTCTGCTATGGCCTCATCGAATGCCTGCAGTTGCATAACAAAACAGTCAGAAAAAGAACACTTATGCCAACTTTAAAGTCTCTATGGTGCCTCTAGATCAATTATGAAACAGACCTGTTTAGCCAGGGAGCAAGCCTTCTCCGGAGAGTTCAGGATCTCATAGAAGAAGACGGAGAAGTTAAGGGCCAGACCCAGACGAATGGGGTGTGTGGGCTGCATCTCTGTCTTGCTGATGTCGAAAGCTTTCTGGTAAGCATCCTGGGAGTTCTCTATAGTAGCTGTTGGAGAAACATATACACTTCTTTCAGAATAATGAAGTGTCGATTAGTCACTATGTTAACTATTGATGTGGATTATAAGGCACTGTGCAAAAATATTAGGCAAGTGTGTAAAAATACCTGTTAAAGAACTTTTTCAGAAATGTAAATAATGTAGATTTATATAATTGTAAAGTGCGCAAGCAAAAGAAAAATCAAACCAGTAGTCTTTACAAAGAATTTTGTAGAGTTACATTCTGAGTTAGATCAACTAATTCTAGCAAACATATGATGATGATCATCAATGTCACACACAGGTTGAAACAGTGATTAACTGAAATAAAAGCAGCTGTCCTTTAGGCTTAAATTTAAGTGTGTAACAGACAAACTCTACCATCAAGGTTGAGAGCCGTTTTGTGTTGTGGCTATAGTGGGTACAGACACAAGGTAGTTCAACTGCATCAACAGGGTCTTTCACATACAACAATTTTAAAACAGACTAGGCTTTCAAGATGGGTTCAATGACCTAAATGCACTAATGCATCGGTGTGTGGTGGCCTTAGGCCCTATCCACACGTACCTAGTTATTTTTTCAAACATTTGTTTATCTTACTCTGTTAACAAAAATAAAATCGTGTCCACACGAGCAGGAAACCTAAAACATACCTAAAACCTAAAGCATTTTAAAATGCTGTCTACCCAGTAGAGGGCAGCATATCCCCCCCCCCCCCCCCCCCCCATTAAGGTTAAATCGACCAATCGTATGCTTCTTTCAGCTCCACGCTGAGACTTCAGGGCTTCCTTTTAATGGCTGGGAAATACAGCTCACACAAAAATAAGAATAACGCCTTTTATAAATGAAAATTCTCTCGCCAGTCTTTACCAACAACTCTAAAAACTTCCTAATTTATCTGAGGCTCAAACGGTTCTTTTTGTGTTAGTACGAGGTGAGCTCGTCTGTAGCAATAACACACATTGCTGTGGTTTGATGCATCTATTCTATGAATAAACATGGCATTAAATATATCGTGTGCTTGTGTAGTCCTGTACATCTCAGAAGATCTGTTTAGCTGGAGTACAAACTGCTGTTTAGCTGGAGTATGGAACGCTGAGAAAATGCTGCTGCATAAAGAGCTCATATAACTGATTCAAACTCCGTCTGAACTAGAATTTGTGCGGTTATCCAGTTCACATGGAAAGATTCAGTAGTGCTAAAAAAAAACCACTTTGTTCAAACTAACACGGTTACAGTGAAAACGCCGCTCTGCTTATTTGTGGACGCACCCGGTAACAGAGTTAATAAAAGCACTGTTACAAAAAACTGTTACAGGGCCATAAAGATCAATCGCTTGCTTTTATTTTTTTAAACAAACTAATATTATTTACAAAGCAGGACAAGAACTGCTTGAGAAAATATTGTGAGATTAATTTTTTTTGCAATTATTTAAACTTTATATATATTATTTCAGCTTTTTTAGGCTTAAGGTGAGGTCACAATAATAGAAATTTCAATTCCCAAGTTATGGCAACAGACGGTCATCTGATGCAACTACTGTATTCTCCTATATATACCACTACAGGACATACTGGCAGTAAGCCACTACATTTTCTTTAATACTGCTATGTACACTGTAGCCATTTACATAAAGTTGGTCATGTATTGCTGAAATATTTTGTGAATGTGGCTTTAAAGTGGACTCCTACAAAGCTACCGCCTAACCATAACTTGATGGCAAGTAGAGAGCAGTGTTCAGCCTCTGCTGAGACAAGCTTTCCCTTGTTTAGACATTTCACTTGTTTTACATCATTCCAAGGAAAGTCCCATGAGGTCTCCAAAACTCAGCAAACATTACCTTTCTTGTCATCTCCTGCGGCAACTTCAGCTAGGTATCTGTAGTAGTCACCCTTCATCTTCAGGTAGAAGACTTTGCTCTCAGGATTTGAGGAATTCTCAATTAAATATTTGTTCAGAAGCTCCTGCAAAACACAAGAAAACAGGGAATTAGCCAAAAACAACAAATCAGTTTGAAAACATAATCAAGAAATACTTTTTTACTTGAAAGCCAAACTGACTTTCATTGTCTATTCTTTAAAGTTAACACTTCATAGACCAGGTAATCTATGTCTGTTGTAGTAACAACTAGTCTCAGAGGAATACCAGGTTAACCAAAAGAAAGTTCAGTAGAACTTCTTAGCGCACTACATGATTGATTTCACATTTTTAGAAAGAGATATTGTTTTTCCTGATAATTAAATGCATTCACAAATGCCCTGTGCTTTCATTCTAAAAATTTTACGCAGTTATAGTATTGAAGCAGCAATAGTATGTGAAAAATATTAGGGAAAAACGAGGTGGCCAACCTATCAGTTTAAATGGGACATTGAAATGGTAAGCTTGATTAATTTTGATGTACATGAGGCAATGCAGAAGAAGCATATCTGAATGTGAGTGAAGCATGGCAAATTATACTATTTGGTCATGTGACACTCAAACCTGTGAGACCAATTTGAGTAGGAAACTACTGGCTGACCAATATTACAACATAGTTCAAGCTTCGCTGATTTCATGTTGTACTTATTCAGTTAAGGCATATTAAAGCTCAAAATTGGGCTTAATTACAGGCATGATCTCTTGAGTGATTCCCAAATGTTAGCACTGAACAGAGCACTCTTAAAAGCAGTCCAAGATCGCACTAAAAGTATTTCAAGTTTCAAAAGCTGTATATTTGGTGAAGTGGCTTAGTTTCCTTTGTTATTTAGCTGAGACTATATGAGTGACTGCTGGGGTGTGTTCGGTGGTGGGCAGGAGCCCATAGTCACAAAACGGCAGACACAATCCTGTCAGTCTGCACCAGGGCAGCTGAGGGCTACCAGGTAGCTCATCACCACCAGTGTGTGAATGTGGAGTGAATGAATAATACTCTGGAAAAATTGTAAGGCATCTGGAAAATCTCTATATAAATTGAAGGCATTACGATAATTATTCCTGTCTGTGATATCGCTTTAAAGAATAACTATCAGATGTCTGAAAAGGTTTGATAAATCTCTGATGGTAGGGCCTATTTTTCTTGCTTCTTTTTAGAAGAGAAGCATATTTTTTAAATCTTCACACTTGTCAAGCATTCTCAACACAGAGATGACAGTTATGAATGACCAATCCAGAGACACAAGGTCAGTTCCACAGGCAAACAACAAAAAAAGCTAAGCATCCCAACAAATTTGACATTTTATATTTAGACCAGTTTTATTATAAGACAAACTTTTTTTTTTCCAAAGGAAACAAATTAAAAGATTAAAGATTGCAGTTGTATCATTATGTTGTATCAATACTAAAACTCACTTTGGTGTTTATTTTAATTAATATTATCAATGTAATTACAATCAAAAATCTGATTTGTCTTGTTGACTGATCAGGAGCCAGTGAACATTTGAGCGTACCGAGGAAAGAGAACACCAGTCTGCTTCTCTCACACACATAGCTGAGAATTCAAGCTTCAGTTATGGCCATGACTCACTGCACAAACACACTCCTTCCCTCACATGGTTTTAGATCGGAATACTGGAAATCCAGTTATGACACCCCAACTGACTTCCCACAATGATTGAAAGTGACAAGCCGACTATAGCAAGTGCATTTATTTTAATAAAAAAAGGAAAACAATAAGCATACAATAACAAACACAATTAGTGCCTTGTCCAAACATAGTTATTTTGAAAACTAGTTTTTTTTTTCCTCTTGGTTACCTGTGTGTTCACGTGTAAAAGGAGCAGTGTGTCATAAGTGAAGTTGTTTTATAACACTGGGTATATTGTTGTTGTGTGGACAGTGTAATAAAGTTTTAGATTATTAGAAGGGCCATTGGGTGGAGCTACTTTTCGTTTTCCATGCCCCACGTTTAATAGTGAATGCAGCAAAAGATTGAGTAGCAGATTGCAGATGTTCATTTTTGCTCAATCGACAGAGATTCAAACAGTGCAGGTTTTAGACAAAACCGAATTGAATGGAATAAGTTTGATAAATTGCAGTTTTGAGAGCAAAATAGTTGTTTACAATAGCTAAAAATGTGGAATCCCTATGGTTTAGCTATGGGTGGTTAGTGTTTTTTCCAGGTTTATCTTTTCCGTCAAACCCATTGCCAACAGGAACAGTCCAGTTATTTTATTATATTCACAATTCAAATGAATATAAGTTCTATTTCATCTGAGAATCGTGTTATTATTTTCACGGACTTGAGAGTACTTTTACCGAGTGTCTAAAGCACCAAACTAGCTCTTACAATGAAGCATTATTCTCATCTTTTAACATACTTGGCCTTTTCATTAAATTATTTCATCTTAGATTATGACAAAGCTCCCTTCTTTGGATCAAACTCCTTCAGGCGACATTTACACTTTATTTCCTTTATTTAAAGAAGCAGTTTGTCTGAGTGAATGAGAGTAAACTATTTCCCCAGAGGCAGCAGCACAGACGTTTAGAATGAGGAAGTCGCTATTACCCTGGAGCGCTTCAAACACAGTTGCTAAACTGCACCTGAGCACACCTGACCACACCCCCACACACAAACCAACCAGTGGTGAACTTTGATCTTCTCCTCTCCCTGTGGACACAGCAAATAAACAGCCAGACCCATGATTTAATTACATAAATAAACCCTTGCTTCAGTGGGAACGCAAACATTTTTCTTAACAGTCACTCTTATTTCATCAGTACATTCTTTTGCTCCTCTTTTCTGTAGATAGCGCAGACTCTAATTGAATCATCACTAAACAAGCTTGATATAAAAATAACGCAGAGGTGACTGTCCTTGTGCAAGACTAAGCATGCTCTCTTCGCCTTTGCAAGAGGCAAATCTGGGTTACAGTTCCATAAAAAAAAAACTTTTTCCATCAGGCTGTGTATTAAAATAAGCATACACTTGCATGTGAATGCTCTTGTGTTGCTTTAAAGGTCTTCAATAAGGGGGCCTTTTTCTCAATGCAATTTTCCCCCTAAACGTTTCTCTTTATAGAAAATCAAGAGCATATTATTGCAAGTCTCCAAGGAACACAAATTTGTAAAATAAAAAAATAAAAAAAAGCTAAATTAAAACACTTTTACAGATGTTGGGATGGAATAAATAGAATACAAATCAGAGATGATTATGAATAGTCTTTTTTTAAGTGTTAGTGAATGTAAATTGTCTGAAAAAAAAAATAAAGTAAATGAAAATTAAACTTAACACTTTAAACTAGAAATTTAATGGGAACAACTCATCAAAAAAATGTTAAAGGCTGAGGTATAGACCATAGACTTTATAACACTAACAATGATGTGTTCGTGTGGTCATCCACAATATTCCATAGAGCCAATTTAAAGCTAAAGAAGTATGTAGGAAGCTGCTCCCTAACTGACTACTATAAAGCTGAAAACCGGTGGGATGTGGGCAGTGAATTGTTACAAACTTGGAAACAATTCACTGTACAACATTTTGACATAGTATTCACATTGGTTTAAATGTACTGTTGTTTCCATCTGTAAATTCAGATTTTTTTTTTATTATTATTATTATTATGATTGTTGATGGGAATAGGGTCACTTCTGGCCCCAGCCTCAAGCAGTCAGCAGATGAGTTGGTCACTTCCTATTAAGCATCCAGAGAAAAACTGGTGGATTGAAGCTTGGTTGAACCCCACGACCTCCTTGTTTAACTCTTTTACTGTGATCTCAATATCAGTTATGCTTGATCGAATGATCAGAGCTCAGACAGTAGGTTGTTGAAACTTTTTTGTGCCACAAAGTTTGGTATTTTGCCATGAGGTTTCTTTTTGAATGACTTTGTCAGAAACAGCTTCATGTGGACAGTCATGGAACTGCAGTTTGTCACTTCCCTATTAGCTTCAAAAGAGGAACCTTCCTATGGACACTCTATAGCTTCTACGAAGTCAATGTGACACGTCCCTGGGAGAAGTCACTACTAGATCTGTACACGCTACCCCATTCGTACTGCGCATGTACAGAATCTACATACTTGCCTTTTTTTTTCACTTCATAGCAAGATATTAATCACATTCTTTTAGAAAAAGAGCTGTTATGTCGGGCTAGTGAAAATGACATTTATCAAGCAAAAGACACAAATAACAATAAAAACAGTTTAGACCAAAACTCAATTGCAATGTATTGTTTTGTTGTAAAACTGGTGTGCAACATTATCAAACGTTTAAACCAATCTCTTGATAAAAGAACAAAAACACTTGTACTTCTGGCCATACACAGACCTATTATGCATACCAGGAGTATAAATAAGGTCGCTTGTATAAATAATGTACTGACATTCATCCACAGCTTTTTTTAACAGATTTTTTTAACCAGCTGAATAAGTCATGAACAAACTCAGGTGTTTGTTAGGCCATTTTAACAAACCCACATGAACAGTGATTTACACTACAGCTTAGTAGCAGACTAAGCAAGCAACGCTTTCTGTGTGCCGGTTAGCAAATCTCATCAGGCTGCTTTGTAATGCTGTCTTTCCACTGAGTTTTACGCGGCAGCTTGGTTTGGCTTCACTCGACTCGTGATACAAATTTCGGTATGAGTTCTGAGCGGGCATGTTCTAGATATGTCATTCAAGACATCACTTAGCTCGGCTACATAAAACTACTTCGTCTTTACTAATGAAATAACGGAGATCATGTAAGGAGGTATGTTTTTATGTGTAAGTGGTGACTTTTAATGCTCAAACAAATGGCTGCGTCTATCATAACCCAAGTGTTGCATTTGAGATGCCCTCCAAAAATGTAGCTTCCACGTGTGATATCTATAATAATATTTACTCATATTTAGTAACCATTACATATTCTCGCTCATCTTTATATTGAATAGATGCATATACCTACCAGTACATCATTGCAGATGTCTCTCAGTTCAGATTCCACTTTCTCCCGGTATTCCTTCACCATCTGCAGCTTCTTGTCATTTCCTTCGGTCTTCTGCTCGATGCTGGAGATAACCCTCCAGGCAGACCTCCGGGCGCCCACCACATTCTTATAGGCGACAGACAGCAGGTTTCTCTCCTCGTTAGACAACTCGGACCCAGCTTCTGTCACAGATTTCATGCAGGAGGCCATGTCGTCATAGCGCTCAGCCTGCTCGGCTAGCTTTGCCTTCTGGATTAGCTCTGTTCTGTCCATCCTGCTGCTCCTCTTTCAGTCTGTGAGGGTTTGAGGTCTATAGGACACTCGAGTGATCAAAGGAGGGCAAGGAACCACTGTTTAATCCTAGGAGACACTGAGGAGGGAGATAATGACGGTCAACAATCCACATATTGATTAGAGAATCATTAAATTCCATACATTGATCTTGGTCTGCTTTGAAATAGAAAACCACTTTGGTTACTTCAAAGAGCAGCTGAAAAGATGCTGTCAAGCAAATCGAATTTACTTTGTTTGATTTGAACTCAACTCCAAAATTATCATCTTGTCAAACAAGAACTAGAATGGGTATCTCACATCATGAACATAATCAGAAAAAAACTGTTCCAATCTAGAAAACAGTTCAGAGTTTTTATTTTAATTCCCTACAAATTAATTATAACAGTTTACTAATAAGCAAAGTAGGCAGCCCCCAGCAGCATTTGAAATTACCATTTAGAATTGTATTTAAAAAAAAACTTTGGAATGCTATTAATAAAAACATATTTTTCCACAAACCCAGTGATCAACCCATATCAGCGATTATACCCTACAGCTCAGTAGCAGCCCCTCTAGTAAACTGACCACACAGTGAGTTCACATGCAATGCTTGCTGTGTGCTGGTTAGGTCTGCTTTGTAATGCTGTCTGATTCACGTTTGTGTTTCCACCAACTCTCAATATCAGTTCTGAGTGGGCATGTTTTAGATACAACGTTCAAGACATCACTTAACTCTGCTACATCAAACGAAGGGCTTTGTTTAAAAGATGAATGTTGACAGAAAAGAGGAAAACTTTTGAAAAGCACAGAGCACTCGTTTGGAAGAAACGGCGATTTAAGAAAATGTTTTATCAAGCCTTTCATTCCAATCAGAACAAACACTTGTGCCTAACTCAACCTACTTCATGTAACCTCATCTCAATGGTCAGAAAATTAAGTACCTGTTCTGGGTACAGGATGAGGTGGAACACCCACCAAAAGCATGTCAAGTCGTAACGTTACAAAACCGATCGGAGGAAAAGTGACATAACTGGGGTCATGCCCAGACAGACACTGGTACTTTTATAAATCACTGGGAAATAAAACAAATGGCCAAAAGGTGATTTGACAGGTTTTTACAATCTTTTTTTTTAACTAGGAAAATGGATATGGAAAAAGCATTTTGTGCATTTTTTAATGAAATTCCTGAAGGCCCACAAATCACCCAGTTGGCCCTAGTAGTCATTTATAACGGTTTTAATAACCACCTCAACTTCAACATAGAAATAAGTGCAATAACTTATTTTACAACAGTGAAAGGACGATGAAAATTATATTGTTTTTCAATTTAGGAAGATAACTAGATCACTTAAGTTGTTTTAACCTATTCACAAAATACAGTTGATTTAATAAAAAAAATGTCGCCACCTAAAGACGAAAGACTAATAGGACGAGTCTGCAATGATTGATTCCAAAGATTCGATTCACTAAATGATTCAAACCCCAACCGCTGGGCGGCTCTTTTGTGTAAATCTTATGCGTTCATTACCACCATGTTCTGAAACACTAGCAATAGGTGAAATGTACAGATGCGTGCATGATGCGTGCTTAAAAAACCTTTGCGTATATGATCCGATGCAGTCTTGAAAGGAAGCTCCTTGGGTTTGAAGACACGGACAGGGCGTGTGCAGTTTAACACATCTGTGTCACTGATTCGAACTGCCCTGCCCAGCTCACTGCGATACTGATATATATATATATATATATATATATATATATATATATATATATATATATATATATATATATATATATATATATATATATATATATATATATATATATATATATATATGTCGATTTTAAACATTGTCGTTAGAATGCACAACAGGAACTCGTAATTAAATATTCTAATAAACTAAAACTACACGCATCAACGAAATCGAGACCGGGAACTAATTTCCGTAGAAATCAGGTTACTGGTTCACCATACATGCTACTTGACGAGCTTAAGACTACAATGTGCATACGTATATCGTATTAGATCCCATTTTGAAATAAAAATCTAACTGGATCGACTATTTTTTATTTAATATATATTTTGATGGCGCGCCTTCAAAAGCAAATGCAGCGAATTGCGCCCTGTCCAATAACCTTTGCAGGCAAACGGCTTTACGCAACATTAAACTAACATACCTTTTAAATAATTCAAGTATCGCATATAAAACCCGTTAGATGTTAACGTTACTACATTGTAATAAAGGAATCAACCATTTTCCCAGGATCGATACGGACGCAGTTCGGCAGCCCCTCCTGCCTCTCAACCGACCAGCGCGGTTAGGAAGATTACGCGGTCCAAAGAAACAATATGATATGTATGTAACGATACACGCTTGAACAGTAATTACACATTAGATTTATACAATAACATATACACATATATTAGCTTGTACCTCACCTCTCAATCTTCAGTGGACTCCACCGGATTGATAGCCTTTGAGCTTGGATGGCTAGAAAAAAATTTAGTAGTGTAGGACAATCGAAAGTGTTACCAGAGCCTATCGCTAATCCCGCCTGTCGACCAATCAGGCGTCGCTTTCATCGTCTGTTGCGCGTCACTGTTCCTCTCAATATCCAATAGCAGAGTAGCGCGGGGAATGAAGGCGGGCTGGAGAAGTTGTGTTCGGTTGCGTTGTGGGATCTGACTTGTAGCCACGGGGTTTCCTGAAACTAGAGCAAGGGATATGACGTCACTATTGCTATGGCGACCCCCCCCCTCCTCCTACTCATCCCCGGCAATACCATCAGCATCACGATTGGGAACTGGATGCAGCAGCTACAGATCTAGCTTACTACCAACAGAGACCCAAATACCAGCTCTGCTGTTCACCAGATCCGAGATTATTGCCTTGGCTCTTTGAAAGCAACTGACAGCTGCGTTTGTGATACACAAGAACAAGAAGACTTTTGTCTATGATTAATCGTTGTAATTCCGCCAATGATTTACAGAGAATGCTTAAAATCCAAAATATATGCATGAGAGAGAGGTGGGGAACTCTTGACCGTTTGAAATGATGTATCTGGAAGGATCGTACTATCAGAGTGCCTTTGTAAACTATAGTAATAGTGTGCGTTTAAGTAGATTACATTTTTTATATGGCTATTACATGATCAATACTTAATACTTTAAATCACTTGCCAAATTTGTTAAGTGGCATCCACTAGATGATGAGCAGTGACGCAGTAATGTTGCTATGCAACTAAATAACAGCTAGCCAGCTACACAGAGCGTTAGTAACTCCCTATTTTTATCAGCAATGGTCCTAGAAGCATGTTCCTCCATAAGAATGAAGAGCTATTCTTCATTATTTTATAATGTATGAGCCAAGGCAAGCAGCCATAAAAACAGCCTTAAAATTGAAATGATCCTTAAAAACAATTATAGGAACCGCTTTTGGGAGGGCTAATACTTTCTTAAATAGGTCATTTATTTATAATATAGAATAAACTAGGCTAGGCTAGCAATAAACAGCATTGCGTTCAATAGTGAGTTATGGGATTGCTAATGCTACATTCAAACAAAAGGTGAACGAAAGATTCTCATGTTGAACTATCATTTACCTTTGCTACTCTGCGTAGGAACTGTAATCGTCAAACATTTACTCCCAAGTGACGGCTTTATTAAAACGGCACTTCAAATAAATAAAAAAATAAATAAAAATGATTTGATGTAAACACGTTTTTTTATAATTATGTAATAACTAAGCTCCTAAGTGAATAATTAACAAATAATACAAGAAATGTCATTGTGAACATCCCTCCACCTATTACTGGGAGTTACCACTAGATACGCAAGGATTAATTTACCACGTGTTGAAGCATGTTTTAGTGTTAATGTTCTATTTCTTGTGAGGTAACTACACTAATGACTCAATCATTAGGTGCGGCTGAACATGTATCAAGTTTTGGTAACTAAGCTTTTAAGAACACAATTACTTACAGTTGCCTTTATTTTTATTCCAAGTTGTTGAATGGTTTTGAGTGTTAACTAAAAAAAGCTAGTAATCAAATACATTATTGTAACAACCACAAAAACAAAATATAAATAATTAGTGGTTTAATAATAGTTTAAATAGCCAGTACTATAACTCCTTGAAAACAATATTTCATGGTGTGGGTAACATAGCTGTAAGTCTGAGGAACATCCCATTTGAGCTTTATTTACGAAAAGTATTTGTGTGTCAAGTTATCATCTTCAAAAGGAAGGCCGAAAAAGGTGTCTTTTCGAAAGGCGACGTAGGGCTAAACAAAAAATTCGAAGCTTCACGCAAGGTTACCTGGAAAGGTGCTCCCCAAACATCCCTGCTGGCAGTTGTGATTCGGTCGCGTCATGCCAAATGTTTTCCTTTGTGAGGGATTCACATCTGTTAAGAGAAGAGGCTATAAGAGAGCGATGATTAAGCTTCAAATTTTGTGAAAACACGACCTTTTCTTATGTTCCCTCCATTTTCACGAGGACTGCTTAACGAATCTACAAGCGTTGCAAAACTCAAGTTTTGCAAAAGTGTAACTACTTTTTGGGGTAAAAAATGTGTTGTGTTTTCAGAATGGTTCAAATTAATATATATCAGAAACTAGTGCTCAACCCATGATTGGTTTGTGAACTGAAACCTCCAAAACTCTTGAAATAAGGTCTTTTAGTGTAATATCTGTAGCCCGAGCTCACGATACAAGTATACTGTGGTGTTTTCAGGCCACTGCAGTGAATCAGGCAGCAGCAGCACTAGTCAGTGAGTCAGTCAGAAAAGCTGCTGTCACTGTGGCTCATGGGTCACTTCGCCTCAGGGAAATCAATATGTAGCTTCAGTGTTCTGTCAGAGAGGAACAAAGACATTCCACAACACACCACTAAGACCTTGAAATGACAATTTCATAATAAACTGTCTATGCATTTTTCTGTCTACACTGATAAATTCCTCACTCACCAGCAAATGGTTTCTCACTCCTCTGAGCTCACAGAAAGGCTACCAACACATCAATTGCAATCTAGACTCATTCAGATTAATGTTGAATTTTAACTGAATGTACTTTGAGGTTTTAAAGGCCACCCAAAGGCATAAACGACAAACATGTGATCATTGATTTACTATACCCTGGCCAAATTTCACCAGAACCTTCAACATGCAATCATTAACACTACCAATCTCCCTAAAATGGACAAGCTCTGCGAAATCCATCATCTGTGCTTATATTAGATTCCTTTCTGATTAACTTGAAGAATACAATAACCTGAGCTCGGAGGGAGCTTCAAAGCCTCCGCTGAAAGAACTAAAACCTGAAGCATTGATTACCTTACTGCTTTTCCTCTGTAATGAGTAAGGTTAGGGGGAGGGGGGGTGTGCTGTAGGTGGGTGGGCTCAGGGAGTGATGTAGGCTATCTGATTGAATGAAACAAAGTTGTATTTCTTACTCTGCATGCTGTGTGTGAGTATGTAGGAGTGTGGGGGTTGTAATTGGCCCTTGGCATTTTCACTTTCTGCAGTTGCACCATTGTGATGATGTCAGCGAGCATGCACTCTAGCATTAGATCTACTGCCACACAGCTTTCATATAAGAAACAATGATCTTTTCTTTTCTTCAAGGATCATTACTGGAGTCGTTAAGCTAGTTCTAAATTTAAAACACACCTATACTTTTATGTGTTTGATAAGGAAACCTCCTTGTATAACTAGCCAGTTGTCTTCTGGAATAGCTGAGACAACAGCCTGCATGTGCAGCAAACAGAAGGCTCCTGAGCCATCCCCCTTTAGAGCAGCGGCCAAGTAACTGCATGATGTGGGCAGAAGAAACCTTTACCAAGTGCCTCAATCATCTGAAGGACATGAGAAATTTTCAACTGACTCCTGGCTGTATGGCCATCGGCTCAGCTCCTGGCTGTGTGGCTTCCATCTCGTCCTCCTGGCTGTGTGGCTTCCATCTCGTCCTCTTGGCTGTGTGGCTACTGTTTGGACAATTGTCATCTCCCTCTTTGCCTCCTCGGCTTTCTACTTTGTTGTCATTGACATTCTAAACAGTTGGTGTTTGTGTGGCTCCCTGATTTCCCTTGAATGTGTGACTACTGCTCCATAGTGCCCTATATAGGGACAATGGTTCAGTTCTTCCTTTAAGTACAAATAATCTAAAAGGAAAAAAAAGTAATAGAAAACACCTCCTCATACACACTTCTCTTTGGATTTTTTTTTTATATATGTAGTAAAAAGAACTTTTTATTTAACTTTTTGTCTATAGGAATAATTACAGAAGAAACTAATTTGAATTTGCAATGCAATGTCAGCAATTAAAACATCTATAAAAATGAATGTGTAAACTTAAAGAACAAGGTCTCATTTAGGTTTAGAGATTTAATGTGCTGCTGCCTAAAATGCCTTCCTTCTTTAAATTTGTGGTTCTGCTCCATAAATAATGCACCTACTAGGTCCTCTACAGTACTCCAGCAGTATGTGTATCTGCATGCACGTGGGTGTCATATGTTTTGCATTGTCTGTTCATGGCTAGATCTTATTGAATCCTCCACGCTTGTTGCATTTATTGAATTCTGTCTCCTAGGGTTTTCTTAGTAGCAGAAGTCTATTCAGTTTAAATGTCAAACTAACCAATGCTAACCAGTGACCAGGGCTAAAAAGATGCAGCAGAGAAAAGAAAACCAGTAGTGTTTAAATAGACATCTCAATTAAAGGGGCTTTATTCTCTTCTTGACGTTTTGTTATAATATATATACATAAAAAAAGATTTTCATACAAAGGCATGTAACAATCACTATAATCCAACATTGTGAATGTATTTAAGTCTTTTTTAATTATCTCAAATTTTCAGTAGGATCAAGAGAAGGTGGCTTATAAGGGGAAATTGTGTTATGAAGAGTTGGGCAAAGCCAATTTAAATACCTCTATTTCTAAATAAGCGGATATACCTGCTTTGGTAAGCAAACCTAGCTCTGCAGATGCACAGAGCGGTTAGGAGGATGTATAGATAAGATGAGGCAATAATCTCTGCTCTCTGTGCGGTGTGGAGGTGGGAAGCTGTTATGTAAGCAGTGGGTGTCCTCCTACTGGCTGCTGTAGTTTTCACCGTTCAACTCTCCTGTGTGGGACGAATAGCTTTTGTCCCTTTCACTTTTCTCTTCCTCCTTAGCCTTCCCACCTCCTCTTTTAGACTGGTTTTCTTCTCAACTCTCGTGCCAAAGTTTATACATGAATTATATAAAGTGTGCACATATAGATAGTGTGCAAACCTCTTCCAGGGAGGAAATGCTGTTAAAGTGTTGTCTCAGCATAATGCAAAACTGCAGAAGACACTTTATGGGTTCAGAGCTACTTATTTAATTGAAAGTCATGGCTTGAATACTAAACATTGGACACTCTGCATTTCCTTTTTATAGAAATATGCCTGTGTGTAGTTAACTGTTCGTTAATAATAGAATATAATACAATTAGGTGTTGCTAGGGAGTGCTGGGTTGTAAAGTATTTATGACTGCTACCTCAAACTCTCTCTGCCAATGTCTTGATGATATTAAAAACTTGATGCAAAACAACTTTCTTCAATTAAACAAGGATCAAAATGAAGTCATTGCATTTGGAAGCAAAAGTGAGGTTGTTAAGGTTAACACGTATGTTACTGCCAAGGGCCTAATAACTACAAATCAGGTCAGGAATCTTGGGGTGATCCTGGACTCAGATCCCAGCTTATTACCATCTTAGAAACATTGCAAAAATTAGATGCTTTGTTTCCAGACAAGATTTAGAGAACCAGATTCATGCTTTCATCTCCAGCAGGCTGTACTCCTGTAACGCTCTTCCCATCGGTCCTCCCAAAAAGACCATTAAACAGCTACAGCTTTTTGATTTGATTTGATCTGTTAGTTCCAAACAGGGTAAATACTCTTTTAGTTACCGGCCCACAGATGACACCAGCTTCCAGAGGAGATCAAGGCTGCTAACACGTTTGTCACGTTTTTTACTATTTTATCTCTTCACTATCTTAATCTAGGCCTTAATTTTCAGTTTTTAATAAATATGATTTAATTTGAATTGTTTAATGTTTGATTTTATTAAATGTACTTTCTTTTTTATTCTTTGTTTCCAATATAAAGCACTTTGAATTACCCTGTGTATGAATCATGCTATACAAATAAACTTTCCTTGCCTTGCCTACATAGGGAGCATGGGGCAGTTTTACTATAGTGCTTTGTAGTTGCTAGGGTGAGTTTTTCTGTGCTCATTTTGCAACGTGGGCTATATAGTCTCTGTAGTGTTGCTAGGGTGTTTTACAACAATTATCATTACTGTAGCTTCTATGTTGTCATAGGAAGGGTGTTTTCTAGAGTATGCTGTTAATTTACAGACCACTGTTCTGTGTTAGAGGTCTTTGGCTGTGTTCAGTGCTCTTTTGCTTGATGTGGGAAAGTGCAAGGCAGGGACTGTGGTGTAGGTGGCAACCATACAGGGTGAGTCTCATGGCAGGGAGCCACTGCCTGAAATGCCATTAACTCAAGAAGACTCAAAGCTTTAAACAGGGCACACCCACCTATTAGGTTACATTTAGTGATTAAAATCCAACAGGCGGAATCATCGGATACAGAGAAACAGTGTGGTTGGGAGACATGGAAGCTCATGTCATAATGTTTGATTTTAACCGTTATTTCATTTAAGGAGTCTGTTAATATTAAGGTTCAATAGTTGTCAAGGTTGTCTTGAACTATGTGTTTCACCATAGAAGCAAGTATAGATTGTAATAATTAAGAGCTTAATGCTTTTATACATGTATTGTATGTATACTAGCGGTTTTGTTTTCAAATGTGATTCAGCATTTTAGTATTTTTTTTAACATTTCTGGTAAAATATGTTAATTATTAACAGAATAGTATGTCTGCATGGATGAATCTGGACATTTGTTTTTACATTTTAATTTGAATTTAAAGATTGAATATAGAAACCTTCATGAACAACTTTTAACCAATATTTTTATTTCTTTTGAAAAATGTTAACTTTTTTATACTTCAAGATGAATGATGTGAAATGGGTTGGCTACTCATCTCAGCCATCTGTGTGTAGGTCTGCTGTGTGTGTGTTCATCCTAGCATTTGTAGATAGAGCTAACCCCTTTAGTTAATTCACAATATATTCAAGCACCATGTGATGTGTCTGAATTTATTTATTGATAAACAGTTACAATCTTTTCTGGGTCCTGTTCATAATCGCCACTAAAACATTTTCCTCTGTATAATCTCACTTTCGGGTTCTCCCTTTGCCTTTCTTGCTATGCAAATACAGAACTCTTATGGTTACTATAGCAATTACCCAAGAAAACCTACACCTCCTTGTGTTGTATCATCTTCAGTTTAATGCATATGCAAAAGAAAACCGACGCTCAACAGATTTGTGATTGATGTTTATTTATTGAAAACTGTATCCAGAATCAAACCATTAAACCTTGAGCGTGGTCCATTCACATTTCAAGAGTTGGTATGATGAGGTTTTGAAGGACTCCAAAAGCATATTTGCATGTTCATCCACTTCAGAAGGAATGCTCTGTGATATAAAGCTCTCTTTATAAAGATTCGTTTCATCTGGATGTTACTGTTGCCATGGTGATTTGGTTTAACAAACAGCATGGCCTGAGACATGCAGTTGCTGCATTTGTAACTATATTTGTTTATACTTTGTGAAACACTTTGACATTTTCTGGTGTTCAAATTGGCATTAAACATCGTTCATATGCTTCATTTTCCAAAATGAACTTAGATCCTGATTTTGAAAAAAAAAAAACTTATTAAAATTGTGAAACTTCTCAAAGTAGGATCCACCAGTTAGCAAAATGAACTAAATTAAAATAAAGCAGCTTAGACACAGACTAAAAAGGATAAATTGTTTTATTTTTCTCAGCAATTATTGAGCTCGTTATAGTTTATCACATAGCTCTAAACCTGCCGAATTAGTTGCTTGTGCTCAGTTTAATGTGTTTACACATGCAGCCAGCAATAATTGAGTACAGTATTGGAACCAGTCAGGACAGCATGCTTTTCAAACAGCAAATGTTCTGAGATTCTAGTTGCTTGTCTCCATGACAACAAATATGCTGCATGGGGCAAAGTGTGGGCCGGAACTAATAACAAGTCCTCAGAGAATTTCACTGAGGAAAAATGTGGGAAAGCTTTTTCAGTTTTGTGTGGATTGGTCTAGGAATAATAAAAAATTCTTTGAATTTGATAGTGAAAGAGACTAGGAAATTATTTGGAATAGAAATCCTATCCATTCATCCTTTTTTTTTACCTATACATTACTATAGGGTTATGGTGTTCTGTCAGTGCCCATCTCCAGCACAAATTAAAGGATTTCAAAACTAAAATTTAAAACGATCTGATACTTGAATGGGATCAAGGGAATATCTATATTCTAGTTCTGCTAGACCTCAGTGCACCCTGCGATATGATAGATCACAGGATTCGAGAGAGACTAGAGAACGATGCAGGCATCCAGGGCCAGGCTCTAAGATGGTTTAACTCTTACCTCTCTGACCGGAGTCAGTTTGTTCATGTAAATGGAGACTCATCAGACACGATAGCAGTAGACTATGGAGTTCCTCAAGGATCTGCTCTGGGACCCATCCTATTCTCAATCTACATGCTGCCCCTTGGCAACATTATTAGAAGACATTATTAGAAGACATGGGGTTAGTTTCCATTACTATGCAGACGACACCCAGCTCTATATCTCAGCAAAAACCTAATGACCTTTTAAAGCTAAATAAGATCTCAGAATGTGTCGCTGATATCAATGATTGGATGAATAAATTTTTTCATTACGCTAAATCCTGCTAAAACAGAAATATTACTTAATGGCTCTAAAAAGCAATGACAGAAACTCCCAGTTTTAAATTTCCAGTACAGTTAAAAATCTTGGCTTTATTATAGATACCGAACCATATCTGTTATGTTAGCAAGACCGCCTTCTTTCACCTCAGGAACATTGCTAAAGTACGACACATGGTGTCTATTGTAGATGCAGAAAAATTAGTTCATGCTTTCATGCCGTCGACAATGGATTATTGTCATGTTCTGTTAGCCGGCTGCTCAGCCACTGCGCTACATAAATTGCAGTTAGTCCAGAACACAGTAGCTAGAGTTCTCAAAAGAACAAAGAAATATGTTTTGTGCCCTCTTCATTGGTTTCCTGTACAATATCGCATTGACTATTAGATACTGCTCCTTGCCTTTAAGGCGCTGAATGGCTTGACCCCGGCCTACCTGAGCAGTCTCCTATCACGATATACTCCGGCTCACTCTATTCAATTCCAAGAAGCAAGACTACTGATTATTCAGAAGATTAGTAAATCAACCAGGGGGGAAGAGCGTTCTCATATAGAGACCTGAAGCTCTGGAACAAACTCCCGGATGTTCTCTGGAGCTCAGCTACGTTCACAGAGTTCAAAACTACATTAAAATACTATATGTTTAATCTAGCATTTCAATAACTGGCTCCTGGTATATGGTCAAATGGATATGGTTAGTTTGTTAGTTTCTGTTTTGTCTTTGTTTATGTTTTTTTTTCAGGTGCTATCTGGCGAGCTGTTCGTCGTTGGCCCTTAAGTTTGTAAATTCTTTATGCTGAGGAGGTGACTAGCACCTGCCTCAGTCAGCGAGGCTCCCAGGGGCCTCACAGAAGGAACTCCTATTTACCCTACCTGATCTTCACTAAGACTTTGTGAAGCTGCTTTAAAAGCAACTGCTAAAAAAGTGCAACATGAAAACATATTGATTGATTGATTGATTGATTGATTGATTGATTGATTGATTGGTAGTCCAAAAATATGTCTAGGGGAACAATCTCAACTGACCTCATAATGACCTTTCCAAGGTGCATTCTAGGTAGCTTAACTTAAACACAGAAAGAACACTATGAACCCACTTATGACTCACAAGTGTTTATTTAATGTAACAAAAAGGGACATTTTCTTAATATATTTATGATTTTTTAAATAAAACATTTAATTGTCAGTCAATATTAAATGAAGACAATGAATCAAGTTACACTAAGACACAAAAAGCCATACCACTTAATAGAATATAGCACTAATTCTCTTTGAGAATAAGAATAGTGTGTTTACATCCTTTTGAGCTTAAAGTTTTTTAACAGTCAAAAACACACATCAAGAAAGCCTACAGAGAGCAGCAGAGACTAAATTACCGTCTTCACTGCACTTTCATTTTAGCCAACAATCTCCTGATCAGTGGATTGTTTACCTGGCTGTAAGGCTTCAAAATATGCAAATCATTGTCAGTAATGTGACACTTTATCAAAGCCTGCATCTATTACATCAGCTTTTCCACAAACACTGGATGAATAAGATCCGCCGTACAAACACAGGAACTGCTGACAATGTCAGGGGTGTTTGTTAAACATGACAGAGCAATGCAGAAACCATAAACTTCATATTTGAGATAATTGGCTCTATTTGAAGTTGATTCAGGCCAAAACTTTTTTTGAGGTTATTAGAGCATTCATTTGATGCTATTTGTTTATGAATAAATATAAAATAGAGGCCTGTTTTATTTGATCAAAATATTTGAACCATTTGCCATAGAAAAAAACCCTAAGCATTCATGTAAAGGCTGCCCTCTTGTGACGACTTAAAATTATTCAACCTGTTTCAAACCTGTTCCACCTTTTGTGACATATTTTGCTTGGTTAAAAGAACTGAATATCATAATGGTATATATTTACAAATATTAGTTATGTTATTATTGTGAAATATTAGTTATAGCTGGTCTTAATTTTGTTTTATTCATTTAAAGTGTCAAGAGAGTAATAGCAATCAAAAGAAAATAAATAAATAATAGAGTAAAACATAATATGCACAAATTCATATCATCCATTCAGCTGAACATACATTCACTATAGCATCAAATCACTGGGTTTTTATTACATGCTTGACTTGGAGTAGGTAGAAGTTTGTACTTATCTAGTTCCACCCCTTTTTACACTAGGTACTCATCATCAGCCATTTGCACCACGACCTCTCTCCTTACGTTATAATTCCAGTCATCACCATCTTAAGTACAGTACCTCCTGAGGATTACTCTATAAATTCAATGTATGTTGTGTTGACTTTGCTAGACATTTGGCTATAAATTAAAATAAATCATTATCTGCTTTAACGCTTCCTTATTCTTATAGCTTAAGAAATTGATATGCATGTTGTTATTGGGTTTGTTTTACATATTTTTAACTCCTCCTTTAGCTTTATCCATAATTAACATTACTTGAAATGTACAGAATGTACAGCTCCTCTGCCTCTTCAGAGCGGGTGTCAGCAGCTCCTCACTAACTGTCCCACAGACATTCTACAGTATGTTAGGTCTGGAGCTGATCATAGAGCTTCAGGTCCTGCACCAAACAGAGAACCTCTTGATTTCTCCTCTGCTTTAGTAAAGAATGAACCCAAAATCATCTCCTTTACGTGTGCTGTTGCTGCAAACGGTCAACATCACTCAAAGAGGAATCTGAAAAGTTTGTAAGGTGTTCATGAAGCTTGTCACATATTTGCATGGATGTGTATATTTTTGTGGTTTACTGTGGATAACAAAGTTAAAATTGCATTCATCTTTTCGTATTGTTAATCCACATCGTGTCTGTTGGGCAATTACTTTCGGAAACTGCAAAGATATGCAAAATAAACAATTTAGGGCCAAATCCAGACCTCTGAAGGTGCTTTTGAATCTGACCAATTAGTCATTTTACAGTCATTTTTGTACTATTTCATATAAAAAAAAAAAACAATTTGCTTTTATGATTATTGGCAGGGAGATGAAAACTGTTACAAAGTGCTACTCTGCTCTCTTCAGATACTTGAGGGAAGACAAAATCATTCAGTAGCTTCTTAAATGGAATTCATTAGAGATTGACAAAATTGAGATAGTTACAGTGATTGTGACACAGTTGTATCAGGAATGTGACCGTTGATGAAACAAGCCAGCTTTCCATTGAAGAGTCTTGAGGAGCCAGGGATGGGCAGTAAGACTAGTTTAAAAGTGAACGCAGGGCAGGTCAGACTGGTTCCTTATGAACCAGAACATTCACTTTCACAGCAGTGCTGAGATTTATCCTGCAATCAAGCAGCATTGCTGACTTTTTGTGTAAACGTTCCAACAAGTAAATGAAATATTATAGAATTTTTTTTAAGTAGTTTAAAAACGTGAAAAAAATAATATGCTATGCAAGCACTAATGATAAAAATATTATCAGGG
Organism: Danionella dracula; assembly: GCA_900490495.1. Taxonomy (NCBI): domain Eukaryota; kingdom Metazoa; phylum Chordata; class Actinopteri; order Cypriniformes; family Danionidae; genus Danionella; species Danionella dracula. The sequence goes on along the minus strand of UELW01000067.1, from coordinate 2,822,510 downwards.
TTTCATATGATTGAATTTGAGATCTATATCATAACATCAAAAAAATGCTGCAAAATAATTTTTTTGTTTTGCAGCATTTACGAAGGTTTATTTTTCAAACTCTAATCATGCCTTTTACAAAAGGTTTATGAGCTTTTTCTCAAACTCTAGCAAATGTAGTCACAATTTTGTATATTATAATAATTGTTATGCTGCTCAGCACTCATGAGCATTTTTTTAACTACATTTTTAACAATTTAGATTTTTTTGTAAATTTGATGTTTTTCGGGATTACAAAAGTTCTCTCCAACTCTGGCTATCCTAATCATGACTTCACATTTTTCAGACATATTGGCTTATTTTTTTAAATAATTTTCTCAATCTCTGGCACCCTCAAAAACACATATCAGATGAGCTTTGCATGGACATCAGAAAAATAAGACATGTTATTCAAAACCTAGAACAGCGAATTTAAGACTTTTTAAGGATTCAACTTTTCCCTTTTAAATCTTTTCTTGCCAGATCAGAGTAAAATAACAGCGTATGGTTATAAATCCTAAACTCTTTAAACAAACACTCATCACCAGGTCTCTCTTCTAGTGTTAAGACGAATCTCAAACATGATAATTTTTGACCAAGTTTAGAAGTTAAGAAGTTTGTAATTTATGAAATAGTTTAATTGTTTATGAAAACAATGTGGATATACATATTTGCTTTGAATAACTTGATCCTTGAGTCTTTTCACTAATTCCCTAAATGCTGCCTTTCCCCCTTTTGTCCTCTAGATCTGGCTCAGGTTCAACTGAAACTTGCACATTTTTCACAACGACCATGCTTTTCCTGAAATATTTTACACATTTGAAATCACCCTCGCTGTAATTTCACACTTCAACCAGTCTGTGCAAAATAACAAATAACTGAAGATTTTTGTTTAATGCCAAAGTCTGGAAAAACAAGTGTTCAGTGCAGTCTTTTGCAGTATTTGCTAATTTGATTTGCAGAGTAAATTAAACCTTCCTATTGAGGGCAATACAAGTGTATTAGTCGAGCCAAGCCATGGCTTGTTTATTTATGAAACGCCTTGTATTTCAGTCAATCACAACAGAAGTTAGAATAATTGGATGGATTTAAAAACACTTTTTTTGTCTTAGGCTTTTCAATAAATACTTCAATTAGTCTCTGTGTAATTTATCTTATTACAGACTCACATTAGATATTTACACAATTATATGTTTCAACCCAACTGAGAAATAAATTGTACAAATTATTACAGTGAAGAAGCTAAACCGCACATAACGACTGTCAGCAAAAAAAAAAATATAATAGTTTTTAAAGAAAATGGTTTTATTCTTCAAACTGTTCCTGAGTAAGCCAACATCATCTACTCCAATAAAACAAAAAAAAAACCAAAAAAAAACCAGCAGAGACATTAGCGTATTGTACCACTTCTAACACCTGCTAATAAAATGCAATTTGGTTGAAAGGAAATGGTGTATGCTGTTTAGATTTTTCAGTGTTTTATATTCCCATTTTTTCAATATGTTTAATATAACCCAGAAACCCACTTTCCTGAACCTGTTTGCTTCCAGTGCCTCACTTAGAGACGTTCACACTGACAGTATAGTGTGTGTGCGTGTGTGTGTGTGTGTGCGTGTGCGTGTCTGAGCATTGTAATGAGAGACAGATGAGTGTGTTTAGGGATGTTTGTGGTTCTGAGTCTGAGGTGACTCTGATGAGTTCTGTGTAATGGCTTTGGCTTTGACTCAAGTGAAACCTGCTTGTTTCCACCTGCCCCGAGACTCAATGTTGCCTCACTCCCTCATCATTACTGCCAGTCTGGATTTACAGTATATCTCACTTATGTATTCTTCAAACTAGGCCAAAACTGGATGTATTTCTCACAGTACACTACAGCCTCACCTCTCTCACAGTGACTCTAACAGGTTGTTTAAGGGCCCTCCTCTCTTCTGAGGCTAAATTGCAGCACATTTAGCATTATGATACACTATTGTTTTTTTTTTGTAAATGGTACATATTTAAAACTTTTGCATGACCAGAAAAATATTAGTATTTTATTATAGAAAATTATTAGTATACTTGTTATGGAATCGTTGTAAAATAACAGCAACTTTGCTGTTTAGCTATTAGTTTTTTTTTTATAAAAAACACCATTATTATATTATTCCTTTCATGTCTTTTATTTTGATGAGATGTAAAAATCATAAAATATTCACCACGTTACCGTTCATGGAAACATTGGTTTGACACATCTCTCCTGGGTTTCTTTTGTGTGAGTGTAATGTCGATCATCCTTATCATTTTATGCAGAAAAACTACAGCTCTATGTACTGAAAGAATCCGCACCAGTGTCTCCCCTGGCAGATTGAAAGAAATCAAAAACTGGCTTTCAAAAAACTTTCTGCACATTAACAAATCCAAACGTGACCTGATTGTTGGGAACAATCAGAGTGCCCCAGCATCTCTGGATTATCCAGGAAAGACTGTTGTCAGAAATCTTTGGGTTTAATCAATGATGAATCCTGTTTCACACCACAAGTGAACAGTGTTGAGAGAGCTTCCTTTTATCAGCTAAAAAGCTTAGTAATGTGAATAGACATGTTCTCAGATCTGCCTGTTTTTAAAGCTAAGCTAAGACTTTTTATTTCAATCGACTTTAGTGTCTTTTAACATGACTTGAGCATTGTGTTTGTTTTTTACTCAATTGTGTTTTGTGTTGATTTTACACTTCTGTCTTCTTGTTTTTATACTCTATTCTATTTTATTGTACTATTTTCAGTATGTGCATGGCTTTGGTTTGTCTATTATTGTAAATGATGTTATAGGTGTATGGATATGAATGTTCTTCAACTTCTGTGGGTTATTTTTGGTGCTATATACGTAAAGCTTAATTGATTTGATTGAGTGCCAAATTTCAACTGATTGATTTAATTGTAATTGTTATCTAATTGTTCGGTTGAAGAGACCTTAATAAGGATAGTTTTCATTCTACACAAGCTTTGATTAACATAAATGTGGTGTTTATTTCGATATATTTTTGTAAGCATCCTAGCTTCACTTAAAAAAAAAAGTGGGTTCTGACGATCTTTCAAGGCAACTTAAAGGTAAAATCAGAAATCACTGTCGCTGAAACTTGAGCGGGCTGTTAAAGAAGCCTAACCAGGTTAAGTGGAGAAGCGTGTTTTACTTACAGAAACAGTTTTAGGTTGTTCAACAGGTCCTAATCTCAGTCATTCACAATGAGACCCGCCTTTATAACGGCCACAATCACTGCAGTCCAACTCTCAAACTCTAACTCTAATCAAGAAGTTCATGGGTGTGACATACATGTGTTAACTTGCTCATATAAAGTTCTTCATGAGAGGATCAGATATCATAGCATGAAACATTTGCTGGGTGTCAAGATGAGTACCTAACAAATGAAAGAGAAAGACTTATTGACATGAAAGATCCCAGAACATTTGGTTGCATGGTTCATTAAATGTCCTCATCTCAGTTTGCACTCAGGTTGTCCGTTCTTGCTGGAGTTTATTTTTAACACGCTGTGACTACTCATCGAGTGTTTGGGTGTGTGCATGAACACCCATGACCTCAAAAAAGACAACTCCACAATGCTTTTAAGTCAAATATGATTTTAATAAGGGCCTGATAACAAATTCATTTAAATCAACAAAAAAGGTCAGTTTATTAAGACAAAGAAATGAAATCCATGGTTTAAAAAAAACATTCATACTGTATAATCTAAATATAAAACTCAGTAGACCTTGAACATTCTAAATACCAACTACAGTCCTGGTTTTAGAAGTGACTTTTCAGAGAAGTGTTTTGAGCGTTGGAACAAAAAAGAATGCTGACTGTTTTGTTCATCAACATTCCTCCGCATTTCCTGTTCAAGAAAATGGTGAAAAACAAACTAAGACTCTCAGCATATTAACACTGATTAGATGCAACAAAAACGTAAACACTGCACTTGAACCATATCTGTGATTCATAGACCTGGGTCATTTCGACTCGACACTAAGGTTATACTAACACACTCGACACTAACAAATAATTATCTAATAATTAATAATCAATTTGAACAAGACTGGTAGATAAGTGACCGGTTTTGATGTATTTTGCCGAGTGACAACATCAAACCATCAACAAAAACTATTAAACAGTGTACACCTCACTTAAGATTTAAAATAATAATACAATTCATTTTATAAAGCACCTTTCAAGCTGGCTCCGCAAAGCACTGAACAGTGAACAAGAGTAAAACAAATGTACATGAACAGCAAAGATGTAATGAATAAAACATGATAAACAAGATACAAGGATCTAAAATGAATAAATACATCTGAAATAGGAAGATTTTACATGAACATAATTTACCAGATACAATTCAGGGATTTATTTTGACCAACAAAGACCTCATAATTGGGTATAAAACAATAAATAAATAAATAAACAAACATTTTCTTTGTTTCTCTCCACCATTTAACACACTATATTTGTAGCTTATTAGCCTCGATATCAGTCAATAAAAACCAATAGGACTAAACTCCTATTAAACTGTAATCGTAATTGGTGCAAAGAAGCTAATAACGGCACATAATGAAGACAAAAATAGTGTGTGATGAAAAATATCAAAAACATAGAAATGCAGCACATTTATTTTGACTGTAAAGTTAACATATATATATATATATATATATATATATATATATATATATATATATATATATATATATATATATATATATTTATATTTCTTTATTATTATTTTTTTTTATTGAAATATATATATATATATATATGAAATATCTTAAACATGTGAAAGCTGAACCGCTTCATCCCAGACCGCTTACAGTTAATTTCTAAAAGCAAATGTGAATATTTTCCCTTGTACAGTCACACAGACGTGTTTGGTCAAATAGTATCATGCTTGGAGAACAATTCCTTTCTTAACTGATTATGTTTAGCTGCTTTTGAAATGGAACAAAAAAAAAACTAAATATTTGTAAATGTTTAGAAGTTTAACTAGGCCCTCATTGAAGGACGTTTGCGAAAGAAAATGAACTGAAGACATTTCTATGAAAATTGGCAAGCACTGAACAGAGCTTAAGACATGTTTTAACCTGCATTTTTGAGCTGATGCAAAGGATAGAGTAAAAATTGAGAGTGAAACTGTTGTGGGAACAAGGTAATTTTTTTGTTTTTACAGTTACACTCTTGAGTCAATCAGCTGTATTATCATCTTCCCAGAGAAACGAATCCAATCATCTATTGTTGAACAAATGAACTCTGAAACCAAGCCCACTGGGACAATCTATGGATGAAACGAGTCAATATTTACTGAGAGCCTGCTGCAACATGAAACACAAGATGTTCATGGAATCATGGAATGATGTAGTATCTATAAATACACTTTTTATTTGGTTTTTTAGCTTTGAACAGTTTGGAATAACTCCTCAATTATTTGATTTATAGCTTGAGCTAAACTCAAATAGAAATACACTATGTGTGCACCTGTTGTGTATCTTATTCTGGGTTCTGCAGGATCTTAAAAAGTCTAAAACTTAAAAACAAGTTTTTGGCCTTCACCAGCCACTTCACCCACATTGCCCAGTATGGATGTGTGTGATTGGTGGGGGGTGTTTGGTGGTGGTCAGGAGGCCCTAGGAGCAGAGTGGCAGCCTCATCCTGTCAGCTGCCTCAGAGCTGAGCGCTACCAAGGTAGCTCATCACCACCAGAGTGTGAATGTGGCGTGAATGAATAATGCTCTGATGATTGTAAAGCATCTTTGAGTGTATAGAAAAGCTCTATATAAAGGGAAGGCTTTATTATTATTATTGTTATTGAATTAATTGTCACAGGTCTTATTTTCTGACAACCATGTAAAGCTCATTTGATGTATATTTATTTTTTGTTAATTGGGGTTACGCTCAAAATCGTAAAAGTGATGGTTAGGGTTGCCAGAGATGAAGAAAATGCTTGTGAACAACCTTGAGTCAGTTGAACCCCTAGAAAAGTATTTTCTGAGGATCCACATCATAAGAGACTTTGACAGTTTATTGCGCCGCCAAACATCAACTGTGATTAAGATTTTGTCATCCCTCAATACAAATAAATTTGGATATAAGATTATAAACATTTAGAAAATCATTTTAACTTTATTTAAAACTTTATTTTAAGCATGTTTAGCATATATTTAAAATGTCTCAAAGAAAGAAAAAACTTGCAAAAGGCAAACGTGTTATGTTATTTTGCTCTAAAAACAACGTAAAGCACGAAAACCTGTAAATAAAAACATTGAATAATGAAATCATACCCTAGCGGTTTTTTTATTTACTGCGTATTTTCCATTTTCATACGCTTACACCTTTATTAAGTTAATCAGATGATCCATTCTTTGTTCGAATGTTTTTTTTTTTTTTTCAGATATTTATCAATCCAGCTCCTTAAATGTCTCCTACATTGTATGTTTAATTTGTTGGGTATAAATGCGTGCATCATGCGATTGTTCCTTCTGCTCTCTTTGTAGAGCGTAATCAGGTGCAAACATGGAATGACTTAGCCTTTAATTTTGTGTCTTTATTTTTCTCCGGTATTTGAAAAGCTGCATTGTAACTTATGCACCAGTGAACATGTAACTAGTTAGTTCGTTCATAAAAATTAAGAGTGATAGGTCTCACTTCCGTGTTACTCCAAAAAGTTAAAGTAATATATTACTTTTGAAATACATTACTCCAACACTGCACGTAAAGAAACACACCCCCTAAAACAGCGGTGTTCGGACACGCCCCAAACATTACATTCTAAATTGTATTGTGTATCACACCAGATAAAAACATCATTTTAGAAGCCCTTTAACAGACACTATGATATAGGCTGATACGATAAGGCTATGATATATTTGTCATAAGCTGTTTAACAGTTCGTAAAGAGATAATGAACAGACCTATAGAACTCCTCTTTGCTGACCTCAAGGATACATCAGACATGAAAGGGCAGAGATCTAGAGCTCATACGGGCCCACGCAACCCACACCTCTCACTGTGTTTGCACTGTAAGCACACAGGACCGCTTGATAACATCTTCCTAAATAGTTTCCCCAACACACTAGAGCTTATCCCAGCAAACTCCATCACTGCTCTGTTTATTGGGAAAATCCAAAAAGCAGTTAGTCATTTGGGCATGTCAATTTCAGCTCTTCTCTTTTTCCTTTGTATTTACTTAACATTCCGCTTCTGTCTCCAGGCATTACCTGGTAAAATAAGAGGTGAGGAGCCGTTACTAAGAGCAAATAGGATGTGGCTTGGATGTGTTGGATATCAGGAGCTAGGTAGATAAATCCAGACAGGATGAGTTCTGACAAGCAGAAGAGGTGGTCTTCGTTTGCATCTTATTATCCTCACATCCTGGTGCTTCTCCTTGACTTAGTTGGGCTGAAGGAGGCAAATAACTGCCAGGGTAAGAAGTGAACACAAACAGAGCGGAATCACACACACCACATCCTGGGAGAACTGTAAATAGCAAAGAGTATGATGGTTGCTTTCTGAAATGTGCAGAATCATATGATTTTAATCAGTTAGATCATGAGCGGTCTCTACATATTAAATATCTGCCTACGCTGTTAAAAGAAAGAAAAACGTTAAAAAAACCCTAAGAAATTAGGTTTCTTAGAAACTAAGAAACAAGATCTGGATCCCGTTCTTTCTGAATAATACAGAGTATATTTTATTTATACTTTTTAAAAAGTAACTGAACATTGTTAAAAACTAAGATGTATGTTGACCCTCATCTGTTTTCCTATTGTGTTTTGTTTATATAGAGTTTTAGTTTATATAGATTAATAGAGCGGATTTTAGATCAATTATTTTGAAAACACTTGCATTATAAAATATATAAATATATTATATAAAAATATATCATAAATAATTAAAAATAATGATGATTTCAATTATTACCTTATTTATCATGATGATAATTTTCCCCTTAATCAAGCTGCTCTGATATATTACACTTTCAAGTAAGTCAACAGGACATATAAACTGTGGTTTAGAAATGTTTGCACACAAATGCAGGTCTGGTTTAGTGTAACTGAGCATTTCTGAAAAACTAAACGCTTCTCATTGGCAAACATGACTTAAGCATTAGGATTACGCCCCTCCCTCTGAGCTGGCAAGCTGTTGACACTATTGATAAGGAAGGGGAACCATACTTATGGATTTTTTTTCAACGCCGAAAAAAAAATCTATAGTCTGTTTCCAGGTGGACTAGGCCTAATACAGAGAAGCTGTACTACTGAAAACTGCACACATTAAAAGCTTGTCTGGAAATTTACTTCAGGATTTCCTAAACACAATTCATATTGATTTGTAGACTGGCAGAAAAAAAACACATGCTTGTGTTAATGGCACAGCTGTTATTTGTGTGGGTGAGAGTATCCTGTCAATCTTTGAACCTCTCAATAATATTAGCAATAATATGAAGCTCAAAGCCATTCCTTGTATTCACATCTTTATTCACATACTGTCACAAGAAACACATAATCACGACTGGCTTGCAGAGTAGTTTTTCTTTTAAAAGGTAATAATGCACTGAAATAGTAGCTTCGCTGTTTTGCAAGGATTTTTTTTGGAAATAAATAGAAGACCTTTGAAAGACTGGTCCTGGGCCACCTGAAGAACACCTGAAGAATTTTATGTAAATGCATACTTTTGAGGGGTGTTCTCCACAGGGTAAGATGATGTCATCATGTAAGCAAGTCTCATTTATTGGGCTTAAAAAAGCTAAACACATGTACTATTAGAACTAGTGAAAGATAGTCACTTAACAGTATTTTTTATAACAAAACTTTAAATCATTTAAATTTTATGTTTTAAATAGATGTATTTTTCAAATATTTTAGGTTCACGTTTGTTGGTATGTTATACTTTACCATAATTTCAGTGCGATTTTAGACATTTACATATACTTTTCTGTTTAACTGTGCAAGAACCTAGATAGAAAGCTAGGTCTAACAATAAAGTATGCACAAATAAAATGCTAAAAGATTTTCAATGTACCACTCTTGGGCAGAATAGTGCCTTGTAAAATAAAACTTAGAAGATTTTATGTGACTTACTTGCATTTATATATTTGCTTTAATAAATTATAAAATCTGGCATCAAGTGTAGACCCTTTGCAAGTTGTCATCAAACAGCTCCTATTCAAGATCGTAATTATGTGATTTAATGAATCATTTTGAAAATAGTTTTTAAATCCTGTAATGACTTTTAGCTCAATGAATCACTTTCTCTGTCTTTTTTTCACCTGGCGAATCTGTGATTCAGTATTGTTAAACAATCTATAATTTTGAGGTCAGATTTAACCAAAAGTTTACCAAAAAAAAAAATGTAACCAGAAGTTGTACATTCTCATATTTTACCCTTTTTTTAACATTTAACCTTGGAGCTGAATTCTAATTATTTTTCAGCATTTTAGGTAGTTCTCAATACATTTTGAAATTATTAACTAAATAAAAAATATAAAGTTCCAAATTTGTTTTTATTTCTGATTTCGAGTTAACCAAGTATTTTCTTGATATAATGTTTATTATCTTGTATATCACACATTTTAAAACCAGGAAGACATGTAGTTAGTGATATAATTTATTAAAATGTTTCAAATGCAACAGGAAATTAAGTGTCACTTTTATACTCAAAATGATCAATCTTATGAAAAACAGATATTTTCAGCATTTTTTTCCACCCGCAAAGTTTAATCTAAATATGATGTAGCTAAGAATTTAAATGGTATTTTAACAGTATCTAATGATTAATTAAGGCATTTATTAACTTTAAAATTTATTTAATATCTTAATGCACTAAAAATTAAGATATTGTTTGTTATATCAACAATGAAGATTCAAACAGTCACTGAATTTAGAAAAGGGTGCATTTTCTTGCACAATACAGTGGGTTCTTAAAAGTGTATAAGTCTCTATAAAACCAGAACTGTTTCCTCTTCCAGTGACATTTTTGCAAACCCAATACAAACTACTCGGCATGAACTAATCGATTTACCAACAAGCATTTAATACAATCAATAGCCATTTCTACAGTCAGCACACACTCAGGCAAGCACAGCAAATACACACAGTGTGCCTGTTTAAGCAGGAGTCTCTGCATTAGGGTAAATAAACATTAGGGTAAATAGCAGGGGAGTGTGTGTGTGTGTTTGCGTGTGTGAGAGAGGGAGAGGAGGGGAAGGGAGTTTAAACTGAAAACTCAACGATAGCATCTACAAAGCCTTCATGCTCCAAGCAGACCTGCTGTTTATTTACTCATCCCTGTATCCTTTTAAGCTTTATCTCACTTAACTCACTCATTCCGCCATGAGAATGACCCTCTTTGGGTATCAATTAGTCAAAGCGTATCAGCGAAACTGCCATCAAACCAGGCTGATTTGCATATTTACACCAAATGTATTGGGAACAGCAAGCAGTACCTCCTTTCTGCTTCAGGACTTGAAGCTCTAATTACAGAACCAAATTCAGTGTTTAGCCCCAAAACAAATAACTGGATCCTTTTGTAGAAAGCCGTTAATATATCTGTGTTTTAGAGTTAGTGAATATTCAATTATCTAAAAGTCAAATATTATTGAAATTTTATATATTTTTATTTTCCAGCATTTAGAAAAATATTACTAATAACAGTTAAAAAAAATCTTTGGTTTTTGTCAGTGTGGGTGTTCACTAGCACTGAATTGGACCTAAATAATAAACGGATGTATTGGCAACATCTAATATTGTTGTGCATACAAATCACTAGACACACAGAGAAATATTTACACCTTGAAGCAAATTCAACTGTGAAATTATAAGAATTGATGTGGGGCTTCACAAAAAGCTCTATAAAAAGAAGAAACTGACCCCCTTCAGGTCAAAACTTTTTTGAAAAAAACATTTATACACGTTTAAGATAGGATACAGGTGCAGTAAAATTCAATGCTGAGTGCACTTACTATGTATCGTGACTTGGGCAAGAAATTTAGGGCTTTTTTCCCATTCAGCTCCCTCTTGATAATGAATCTGTTATCCAACATGAAGGCTGTTTAAATAAAGCAAAGATGGATTCTTGGTTAAGGCAATATGTTTAAAAAATCTTTTAATTTGCGGTTTGAAGTTACCCAAAAACTTAAGCTATAACTGAAAGTTGTGATAGATCAACTATTTCAAATATTCCATGCTTGGTTAGGATCTTCCATAACAATTCTATTATGAGGAAAAAGTATTTGAGGTGCACTAAATAATTTACACACACCTCTTAAACATAAGGAGCCCCCCTCATAGAATGGTTTTAGGTTTCTTGATGTAATGTCTATTATCTTGTATTTTAAACCTAGGAAAACATGTCAATATTAGGGGTCGCAAATGGTGGTTTTATTAATTTTCATCAAATTCATCATTTTAGTCATGTTTTTCAGGGACAGACACTTTTAAAGACACACTTTTTGAACCTTCATTGGATCTCTGAATATCAGTTATACAATATTGCAGTTATGTTGCTAATGCAGTTCAAACATTCATTGAATTTAGAAAACAGTGCACTTTCACCCACAACATATAATAGGTTCTTAACGTTTTTTGGGGGATTCTGGACTAACCTGCATGTCTAACATTAACATAAATACAAAACCGCAAACTTTTTTTTCAGTTCAATATTGATTGACATCCTTTCTATATGTATGGAGAGGAGCTTGTATAGAAATGTTCATTCATAGTTTCCTTTGTGTACTGGAAGTATTAGATCATCCATGTAGCCCTCGTTTTGTCTTTAATGTGAACCTATTGCTAGGCTCACATTAGTAGCAATAGTTTTTTCCAAGTTTGTCAAATTGGACTGAACTCTAAAAATATATTTTATACGCACACATTATTAATTGGCGTGCTTAAAAAAATTCTCAATATGCCCAATAAATTGTACCTTAAATGAACACAACTGTAGTTGCTTTTTGTTCAACAGTTTAACTTATTGTAATTTAAAGTCTAATTGGTTAACGGTTTATAATTAACATTAATATTAGGCTTACATATCAGCTCATTAAAGGTTTGAACACTGCAGACATGAGAAATAGTTTTGAACAATGTCAGCTTTGACTTTATAGCAAAGAAAGAACCTTTTAAAAATATTATATTTACTAAAATAAACTTTTAAAATAACTATAAAGCATTCTGCTTGTGCTACATAAAAGAAGCAGCTTGTTTTTCAATTATGAATAGCTAAGGATCTAAAAAAAAAAAAAAATTTAAAAGCTTCAACACTTTTGTTATTTGTTCTCTCATTGTGTGTACCTTAAACATGCACAGAGCGTATGCAATGGTGCTGTTGAATATTAAGCCCCTCCTCTCAGGTGTAATCCAATCCAATGGCCTGTCACAGGTAAAACCGGCCCCAATTTCTAAGTATATCCAAAAAAGCGAGAAAAGCCAACAAAACCCGTTCTCATACAGGCAATTCTGAAGCAGCCCTCATCCCATCCTGAAAACCTTGCTCCATACAGAGAAGAAGAAGGATCGGATTTACAGTACCAACTAGAAAGTCCAGTTCGACCATAAGAGATGTCACAGGAGCATGACAAGTAAGTTCACCACTCTAGCTCCATAGTTTACAGAGGGACGCTCAGCAGAAAAGGATCCTGAGAAACACTCTTTACTGCCTAATTTTGTTCATTTGAGGGAACTGAAGCGGACTAGATTATTGAGCTGCATTAATCGAGGTGTTGAAGTGACAGACTACAGTCAATTCCGCTATAGAGTCATGCTGTTCGGCTTGTTTCATTCACCTGTCATGTTCAGACCTGCTGCGTTCACAGGTGTATCTGCACCTGCCGCGGGATGTACCAGCGCTGCGCTCTCTGACAGACTTCCATGCTACTTCAGTGGCTTTATTGGGATATATGGCCTGTTAGGTGTGAAATTTAATTGGTTTTGGAAGCTTGACCTTGTATTCTTGTTTGATTAGAAATTGATTCTTGGGGATCAGTGTTTTTGAAAAGGTAATGGAAACATTATGGCTGATGTAATTATTTTGATTAACTGTAAAATTACCGTGTACCTTTTTGAAACAAGTTTTCATTACTTATCAAAGTATAACTATAATCTGTTCAACTTAACATAAAAATAATTCCAATACATTTTATGCACTTGAATTGTTGCGATAAGTTTGTGTGTAAAAGTGCAAGGTTAATATATTGAAGTAATATTTTTGAGTTTTACATTTTTATAAAGAAACCCAAACAGCAAACTAGTACTAGAATAAATTCTAAGTAGTAGTTTACGGTCAACAATGTCTGAAGAGTACATCAAAATAATCAAATACTACAGGATCAACTTAATTTAGTTAATTCCGTCAAAGAAATGGATTTAAATGCCACACTTGCTCTCAAGGCGTTGGCTATTCCTTCTGAACAACATCTTTTGTACATCATTTTAAACATGCAAATCTAACAAACTTGCCCTAGACCCCTTGAAGAGTTTTGGGTTCTTCATGAAGTTTTCCATGTAAATAACTTTTGTTGACGACCATCACCTAAATGTATACGCAACACTTCAGGTCTCAATTGTGTCGAGGAGCCCTGAAGCCGAGTCTCAAACCCTCTTTGGTTAGTGTTTGGTGGATGTGACCACAAGCACATCATTAGTGATTTTGTGCCTGATTGCCTCTTTTTGTTTTAGAAGTGGGATTGCGTGTCCACAAAGATTTATTGTCCCGGGATAACGGATCTATCGGGTTGCAAAGCTAAAATCAAACAAGGAGAAAGAATAGTACAATTAGTTATCAAATTACGTATAATCCCTTTGCTTTAACCAAGTTGGACGCCAGTTTTGTTATAGCAACTCAATGTGCATTCAGTCCTCTAAAGGTAACCACATGATTGTGTGACAAAGAAATGAAGGGCAATGTCACCTCTGATTGAAATTATTTAACTGCATAAACACTGATAAGCTTTTTATATCAACTTAAACATATTATTTTAAAAGTGATCGAATTTCTCTGTAGTCTATTTATTTAGAACATTAAAAAAGATTGTTTGTCCAGCCCTAGGGGCCGATGTTTTCAAAAATAATTTCAAAACAAAATGGAAATTTATTCAAGTTGGAACCTTTTTATAAATTAAGTAGTAAGTGGATAATTTAAAAAAATGTCGAGTTGTTCCATATTCACCCAATTAAGAATATTTAAAAGTCCTTTCCTAATCTGGTGCAAAACAAAACACCAATGTATTGATTCGCTTATTAATAATATGCTATGATTTTGAACTGAGGTGATTTTATTTTGACCTTTTTAGGGACACTACTCACCTTGTACTTAAGTATGTACAAAAATGTTTCTGGAGGGCTCTAGCCCTGCCCAGTTTCAAAACACCTGATCACACCAAGTAGGGACCCTGGCTTGTTTGAAGCCATTTAGGTTTGTGTTCTGAACCATCGTGGCTGCACCCTTTAAGAAATGACAGAGTGATCAAATAGATCCCGAAAGCAACCCTAAAAGCATCTAGCACTTTGTTCAGAACATTTTTCATTGTTATTGTGTACATCATTGAAGACTTGATTAAAATATATATAAAAAAAAACATATGTCAAAACCAGTTTTCGTGATGAACTTTGTGTCCATGAAGAGTCACCAGATCTCCTTCTGACGTGTCAGAGAAACATCTCGTCAAACAGGAAGCTGTGGTGTGTGCAGAGATTTGTTGTTTGGGCCGGTTTTGGCAGTGATCTTGAGATAAAGAAAGCCTTTCACGCCAGCCTGCTTTTCAACTTTGTGAAGCTAGTTATAATTGTACAACACCTTCAGACTGTTGATGCTTGACATCCATCATTTGCTTCCTTTGTTTAAAAATCACACCATCTGCTTGAGGACTCATTTGACGGTTGGTCTAGTAGGGTAATGACGTTTTTGTAACTGTTTCTCACAGTAAGCGGGCAGTCTTGGTTGTGCCCAATGATCCAGTGTACAGTCAGCGGCGGTCTTTCACCAGCGAAGATGAGGCCTGGAAATCCTTCCTGGAGAATCCACTTACAGCTGCCACCAAGGCCATGATGAGCATTAATGGAGATGAGGACAGCGCCGCAGCCTTGGGCCTGCTCTATGATTACTATAAGGTAGAGCAGGGAACACGAACACCTTAAAAGATGTAGGTACATTTCCCACATCGGAAACTTTGGACAAAAATAATCAGAAAACTAAATAACAAAAGGGTAGCTGCCCAAAAGGTTAAGGTTTTGTTTGTTTTTAAGAAATTATCGATACAATGCCTTGCAATGTTCTAGCAGCTTGTCCAAGGTGTGTTTACCTCTGACCTTCCTTCAAAGACCACTCGGATAGGCTCCAAAAAAATCATTCCTAACTAAAATATCCATTATAAATTGCTTTTAAAGTACACCCTTTTACATTAGAATA
This sequence comes from Danionella dracula, assembly GCA_900490495.1. NCBI lineage: Eukaryota > Metazoa > Chordata > Actinopteri > Cypriniformes > Danionidae > Danionella > Danionella dracula. The sequence continues at coordinate 2,807,075 of UELW01000067.1, read as the reverse complement.
ACAAATACATTCAACTTTTCAGTTCTGTAGCTCTGAAAGCTACCGTTTATGATAACTCTGATCACTGGGAGGTATAATGGTTGAAGCTGTTGCTATTGGATGTGGTCAGACTAACAGAGAGTTTGTTGACTTTCCCCAGGTGCCTCGGGAAAAGAGAACAATATCCCAAGCAAAGACTGACGTCCTGGGCTCTGATGTGGATCCCAACAAAAGGTGAAGCTCTCATCAAAGTTACCACATTCATTCTCATTTCCCAGACTCAGAAGATGAAGCCCTACTTTGCGCATCTCTACAGCAGTTACTAACGGATGAGACAGGTTAATTCAACAAACACTGTGTACAGTAACTAGTTACTTATTTTTTTACAACACTTAAAAATTAAATTTCAAAATGTACGTTTCAGCACATTTATGATTGATTGTTTCTATCGTTGCAGCAAATAAAATCACAAGATAAGTTCAGTTTATTATTAAAAATGTAACTGTTTTAGTTTGGTTCTTTATGGATGTTAGTGAAATATTCAAGCATTGTGGAGTACTACATGAGGTTACTACAAAAAGTAACTTTTAATGCTAACTGAAACAGATTTGTGTATTGAGATCCGTGTTCATGTAGTTATCATAACCACTCACATGCATATCCAGCAGTTATAGCTTCATATTTCCGTTTTGTTTAAAGCCAAGAAAATACTAAATACAGAAAGAAGAAAAAAGACCGCCTAGTAATTTTATCCCTAAAATCAACAATTATTTTCATAGCATACATTGTGGTAAATCAGTCCCTCATTAAAAATACCTTCCCTTACTCAGGTTCTGCCTACCTGATAAAGTTTTTACAACCGCATACATAGATTAGTGTTTTGGTAACTAATTATAACGAAAACCCAAAGTAGGACTGTAGGAGGCACATTGCCTGTATAGGTCAGCTTTTGCTTGTCTGAAAAATTTGAGGCAAATCGGTTATTCGGATCTATGTTCAGAGCCATTTTTTGCTCAGAAATAAAATGTACAAAAACTCTAATAATGAGAGTTGAGACACCAACATTAAAACAAACAAAAAAAATCAACAAAACACATTGAGTAGATAACACCTTTAACATTTTCACTCACTCAACTAAATATAGCTTGATACTGCAGTGTGTCAGTTCCCAAAAAGTTGAGCACACCTAAAAAAAATGTTCTTGACCCAATGTAAAAATTGTTCAGGGAAAAGTTCCAAAAGAAATTTTACAATGTCTCAATTTTGTCTTCCCAAAAGTTGACTCAGCGAACATTTTTACTGACTTAACACATCACTCTGATACAGATTGAAACATCTTACTCATGTACATTTTTTTTTTAACCAGTCAATACCAGCCAATGAAATTCTAAACTTAATTAGAAAACATGAATGCAGTCAGCAACTCAACAAAAATTAGGCCCAAAAAAAAATTATTTATTGACCGAATTATGACTTTGACAAAAAAATTTAGTCAACTAGTTGGATTGTATAGTGTACTTTCGTTATTCAATTTCATTTTAGCTTTATTTTTTGTGCTACTTGCCCATCACCAACCTGGTCGTGTGATGCACAATGTAGATGCATTGCATATACAGTACCTGTCATTGGCTGAGGACACACAATAAAATTCTCTTCTATCAAACTAGGGCTCCTTTTTGTTTTGTAAATGCTTTCTCAAGTGACCAGACGTTACAATTCAAAACAAAAAAAATCCAAATTCTTATAAAACTTGCAACCTAATTGATTTCCTCAACAGGAACATGATGGTCCCTCTTCACGAGCCCTCGATGCAGCTGTCAGAAAACCGAATCCAGGTTCTGAAAGGGCTCCCGGTTAATATTGTCCAGCTTACCCCAGACAAGAGAGGTCTTTTTCCCACGCCGGACACCACAGTGACTGTGTCCATAGCGCCGGTGTCAAACGCTGTAAAAACTGAGGGGCCATCACATGGATTCTCAGTCACAGTCCAAAACCCGCACTGCTCAGAATCAGACAGTCACAATGGGGTGTTCGAACGGCAGTTACCCCACAACCAGTTCAGCCCCAACGCACAGCCACGCACCCCAGACTCCACCTTTCCTGAGAACACAGATGTATGTACCTGCACTGACATATGCATTAATGATTGTTTGTTTCTGATTGTAAAACACACTGAAACTTGTGGGGACTTTCCATAGGCGTCAGTCCTTTTTATACTAATCAAACATTGTCCAGCATCAAACCATAGCTAACCTTGAACGTTCCTATGAAATAAAACCTGATTGCATAATGTAATTATTATTCAGAAGTGCTTTCGATGAAGGGGACAGAAACTAACTAAACAACTCCCACCTTCACACAATACTTAATTTACCTTCTGACTCTGAAGTGTATTCACAGGCTCCCTATTTTTATTTGAACATGGCAAAATTGCAGCAAGCGTGTCATTATACCATTGTCTCTCTTAAACAATAAAGTGCTGTATTTTCCTCTTGCATAATAGCAAGGGCTTTTCCTCTCTCTCATTCCCAGCCAACCTCTTCTTTTTAAAAACCAGGAGGGAGGATTTCTTTAGAAAGGATGGTTCCACCAAAACCTTACACACACAGGGAGCTGGAAGAGCTGTTTGTTATTTTTTTTTTAGCATTGGCTTAGAAATCAGCTGGGTGCTTGTTTGCTCTAATGGCGGGCCCTCTCCCCTCCCCACTCTTTTGTGTATTACAGGTGTTCTCGTTCCCAGCCGATCTCCAGTTACGAATGGGTTCCATCACACAGGATGACTACGGCACTTTTGATACTATGTCAGGGTAAGAGAGCAATCAAAAACCTCATGATTAAAAAGTCCCTCAGATTTGGGAGACATGCAGTATTGGGTGTATTTTGATGAAAACGTTTTCATATTGTTCATTTGAAATATTGTGAATAATAACTGTGAATCTTACAAGTCAGCTAAGTTTATACTTTTAAGGAAATCTGTCCTAGAACACTTGTAATAATACTCATAAAAACAGCAGTTTCCACTAACGGATAATAGGATTGTATTGTATGAAACAGTCAAAATTATTGATACATTATTTTTTATTTTATAATGTCTATTTAGATGTTTCAGTCAGGACATCATTTTATATTGTGGTTTTATTTCGTAAACAACCTCATGATATAGTTCAGCTCCAGACTGCATGTAGGGTACAGTGCATGCGCATCGGAGGCTGCGTGTCTGCAGACTCTATTGTCATGTTTACATCCTGCTTGGTGTTTTTTTTTTCTCTATGGGGAAAAGAAACACTTACCTATAACAAATAGATGTCTTTTCATTTTAAAAGAATATAGAGAAGAATATATTGCATCTGTTTGTCATGACGTTGCAAATTTTTTGCAAGATCTTTATTTTCTTTCTGTTTCATCAACAGCAATAATTTTGAATGCATATTAGAAGCCTCCAAATCACTAAGACAGAAGTCTGGTGACGGGACAATGACGTACCTCAATAAAGGACAGTTCTACCCCATCACGCTGAGGGAGCCCAACAATGGAAAACTGCTGCAGGGGCCAATCTGTAAAGTCAGGGTAAGATGTGTTTCAAATTTTCATTTGATGCCACAAACTGTATAATCATATTTTTGTTTCAAACAATACTGATGCTCAATTTGAGCAAATAATAAATATTTGGTGTGTTGATTTTAAAGTGAGGGCAGCACTGTGGTGGGTAGTGCTGTGGCCGCTATTTGGTAGTTATACATTTGAATAATAAAGAAAAATGTAAAAACCAAATCGTCAAGGTTCTGAGGTCACACCCTTGCATTCAAGTATTTTCAAAGACAACATGCAGTTAGTTTAACATCTCATTTAAACAATAGTCCTCCAGCATTCCTTTTGCTGTTCAGGAGGACTATGTCCCACAAAAACCACAGGGTGAACATCGCATGCTAGTCTTACCAGCACTACTTCCTTCAAAAGCCTGTGTTTCTATGAGGTTTCTCACCCAGGTACTAAACAACCCTAAATCTGCTAAGCTTCGGTGGAAAACTGGGCTTGCAGGGTGATATGTCCAGTCCAGGGCTACATTGGATAAACATAAACTAGCGACCTGTCAATGGTAGCCTTTCACCCCATGTGATTGATGAATCGCAGAAAATGACATAAAATGTGGGGATTTTTACTAAACTATTGCAGTTTCCAGTTGACAGACATTTTTTCAGTGTGCGAGTTGTTTTCTTCAGAAATAGCAAAATGGTTTATAGCCTGACAGAACTTTTACATTCCTTCCGTCCAATCTAGAATTGTACTTTTACGAAACCAAATACTTTTTTTGTTTGTAGTTTTCAAGTATATGAATGTAAATGTATATATTTAAGCCTTTAAACTATAACAAAGTGAAAACGTGGCATGCAGGTACAAGGGGTTAACAATAATGGGACACACTGTTTACGTTTAGTCATAAATACCCAGTGCAGTTTACTGACCAGCCTGTTCGGAGAGAGATTGAGTGTTTGCATGACATCCTTGTTATTTTTCAGAGTGTTGTGATGGTTGTGTTTGGAGAGGAGAAATCCAGAGACGATCAACTGAAGCACTGGAAATATTGGCACTCCAGACAGCACACGGCCAAGCAGAGATGCATAGATATCGGTGAGCAGACTCTCTATTTCTCTGTGAAGACGCCTAACTCTTCAAATGTGTTGATGGTGAGGAAAAACCATCTGGATAATACAATATAGAACAAGCAGAAGAGATTCATGGACAGAGCTTAAGCATGACTGTCTTTTTAAAAGGCCATGTAATGTATCATAAAAGAATTTTCCGATGATAAGGGTGGAAAGTTGCCGCAGTGGTAGAGTTGGACATTCTTGTCGGTTCAATCCCTGCAAGGTACATTCTACCGTTGTGGCCCTGGGAAAGCTACTTCACCCACATTGCCCAGTATGGATGTGAGTGACTGGTGGGGTGTGTTTGGTGGTGGGCAGGAGGTCGTAGGCATGGAATGGCAGACACATTCTGTCAGATTGCCCCAGAGCAGCTGGGGGCTACCAAGGTAGCTCATCACCACCAGAGTGTAAATGTGGAGGGAGTGAATAATGCTCTGATAACATGTCTTTGAGTGGCATTGTAGTTGTTGTTATTATTATTATTATTATTATTATTATTATTATAATAAACCCAACCTGTCTGATCACCCACAGCGGACTACAAAGAGAGCTTCAACACCATCAGCAACATTGAAGAAATTTCTTATAATGCCATTTCATTCACATGGGACATCAGCGAGGAAGCAAAGGTAAATAGATCATGTACTGACAGTAACGTTACTTCAAATATTCATAGTACAATCACCAGAGGCTGTTTAACTTTAGATTACTTTTTGTTTATAATTGCTGTATGGGATATTGATCTGTTTTTAAGCCCTATTCTCATCAGAAAGTTAAATATTTTTAAATTTGTAATACAAGTGTCAGTTAAAGTTAAGTAAACTTTTAACAGTAGACCCTGATGAAGATGATGAAAATAAGTATGAAGTATTGAGAAAGTCTTTTCATTTAATAAGTTATGCAAACTAGCGTTCAATAGCTGCTCTTGTGATGTTGATGGAAGATAGTATTGAAAACAAAAGATTTGGTTAAAAAAAGAAAGATTTCCTGTATAAGGACTACTCCTGAACGTGGTTTTTCTTTCCAATTCTCAGAAGCACTTTGTAGTGTCAAATACCCTTAAAATAGACCGATTGTTCAGGAATAGTGTGTCTCGTGCCGAATTGAGCTTAAAATAGAGTACACAAACAGAGAGGTTATTCAGGCAAAACAGGACTCTGAACAATCATTTGCAACTCTCTTCTAGTGTTCTAAGCTCTCTACCTTTTGCAGGTATTCTTGAATAACTAGGATAATTACCACATATGTGTTTATTTATTTAGAAACTGTTATTCCCAGTGGATTTCCTAATCTTCCAAGAGAGCTTGTATTAGATTACATAGGTCTCCATTAACAAATCTGTTTTTGACTATGAAAATACAACACTAAATCCATCAAAATTAAAGTACAACAGATTCAAGTAAACTTGTATAAATATATACCTTTATCCAAGAAGAATTATCTTAATGTATTTTTAGATTTCCTTTTTCTATCCATTTAGTAATAACTTTTTAATTCATAATTTGTGTTAAGCAATTCAATTCTCTAAAAATGTCAGGTTTTTAACAAGTAGTTACAATTGCGCTTGAAGAATGACTAGGTTGTTACCCTTCAATCATCTGGTTTGAAGAATATTTATTTGTTTAGGGTGTTTCAACTGAATAAATGGGGTAAACCAACAAGAATTATTCTATCCATTGATGAAAATAATGCATACTTAATTGTACTCTGTACTTGTGCGATGTGCAAGAGACTTTTTAAAAAATGTTTTACAAGGGCTAGCATTGCCCGCCTGACAGCTCTGTTCTGGGCCAGCTTCTGAACAACACTCCAACTGACTTTTTTTCTTAAACAAATTCAAACTCTGTTTCTAGAGGACCTCCTCTATGCAATCTACCTTGAGTCTTAATGAGACATGCCTGAAGGACTTCGTGTGGTAGTCAATTTTGCAAAGCTGAAATTGAGTTTTAGGCCTGTTTTGTAGAAAAGTACAGTATATGACTTGTGTGTAGTCTCATGTGCTCTAAACTCAAGCACAGTGATGGGGCAGTAACACTGACAGCGTCTGGAATCCAGTTTGAAGCTCTGGCTAATCTGGTTTGAAATTGAGAAAATACTTGGCTAATCCTCCTCTGCTTTGTTTTTCGGAGATGGAGGATCTGTTTGAGTTACAGTCATAAGAGTTTTGTGTATTGATGTAATTAAAGGCTAAACATCAATTAGAGCAGTGAAAGTAAACACGCATTAGATTGGAACTGAAATGGAGTATTTTGCACTGAGCAGTGTTGTCCTATGACCAGGATGCAGATCGGGAGATATGCCTGCTCATCCGTGTGCATAGTCTCATGCGCACCACTGTTTGCAGTGCTCACTGTGGGTATGGTTCTGAGCTTTTGATAGACAAAGATATGTTGTGGCGCCCCCTGCTGTGTTTTCAGGGTAAAGGAGTATGGGCAAACATTTGATGGATTTCTTCATTGTTTGTCATTTTGATCTCCTTTTGTTAACCCATTATTGTGCAAGTTGATGTAATGTCTGAAGTAAAATTAATTAGCTTACACTTTGTACTAGGGTTTGTATGGTGGGAAACACGTGTGAAATTGAAGAATTAGTTACTGTAACTACCGCATGCATTTTTAGACTGAGTTTACATATAAATGACGCATTCAAAAAGTGAAAAATAATGCTAATAAAAATCAACTCCAGCTACTCTGAGTATATTGTGTGAACACAATGCGCTGCATTATGTTAGCTGACTGTATACAATCAGAATTGCTCGGTTATGTTTACCCTGCAAAGCATGAAGATGTCTAGTAGAAGTCTAGTAGAATAATAAATAAAATCTAAATACATTTTGATAGTTTCATCTAGGTGGTTCTGAGATCATCCAAACTCCCCTAAAAGGGATTTTTTTCAAGGGGAGTAACGAATAAACCTATAGATCAGGTCACATGATCAAAAAGCTGTACACACTTTGGAAACTGAAATGGAGGTGTTCCCTATCCATTTGGACATGGCAACAAGGTTGTCAAACAGCCTCCCTGTATCTCAGGTACCCAAAATGTCTGGCTGTTGCATTTATGGCTGCAATAAAAAAATATTTTATAAATATGAATATATCGTAATTTATATATATAATTTATATAATAATATAATCATTTACATGGTCTTGGATAGACAATCCACAATCATTGTTTACAAACAGTAAAAGTTGTCTATCGGAGCCATTTATAAATTGATTGTGGTTTATTCGAACCCAACTCAGCAAGATATATTATAGTACATACCACATCTAAAAATATTTGACTCAATGTGCAATTGGTATGCACCTTGTCAATTATATTTTCACAAAACTGACTGTTTCATTGGCCCTATATAAAAATCTAAGTCTAACTTTATGAGTTCACTTAATTTATAACATTTACTGGATAATGAATACTAACAGACTTCTGTTTTGCTTGGCACAGTTATGTGATTTTGTCTTAATTCTTTAACTTTTAGATAAGTTTAAAGATGTATATAATTTAAGCATTATTTATTCATAGTAATATAATTTCAACCTTTAAAAAATTGCAAACAATTCTGCCGCCATTACCCTTTCTGGCCAAAAGAGGGCGACAATAATTAAGAAAACCAGCTAAAGATTCCTGCTAGTGATTAGACGTAAGACAACATTTTAGGGTTGTTGTTTAAATTTTTACATGTCTACATACATTTATTTGTAAAATTTTCAAAAACGATCATATGCATATGTTGTACTGAAGGCTGTGTTTTACCATCTCAATGTCCTTTAATGTATGTACCTGGTTAAGTGGTGTACACCTGATTTTGTGAGTGTTAGATGTTATAGGCACATTAACACCCACATTAACTACATGTAAATATGTTTCATGGATTGCATCCCTTAAAATTACTTCTAAAATATATCCAGAAAAAAACAACACATTTATTGTAAAAAACACCTCATTATGAATGAGGTAGCGTTATAAGCTGATTAAGACATTTCCCAAAGGTGTCCCTTTAAACCTGAGGGCAATCTTTAAACAAGCTAATGTTGGAATTCCATACTTTAGCTAGATTGTGAAAGCTATTTAACCAGGTGTAATCACCCCATCTTTCACCAGATCTTCATCTCAGTGAACTGCCTGAGCACAGACTTCTCCTCTCAGAAGGGAGTGAAGGGCCTTCCACTGAACCTCCAGATCGACACCTACAGCTACAACAACCGCAGCAACAAGCCCATCCACCGTGCTTACTGCCAGATTAAAGTCTTCTGCGACAAGGGTGCGGAACGCAAGATCCGTGATGAGGAGAGGAAACAGTCCCGGAGGAAGGGCAAGTGTCCTGACGTCAACCCTCCACTGGGAAACTGTAAGCATGGCTTCAGACTTCTGCTTCCATTCTTCTCAAGCGATGCTGAGAAACGAGATATTGGAACTCAGGGGAGTTTTTTTGATTCTCCTTTTTTTTCTCAGTTGGGTCAGATGTCAAGCTGCCACTCCTGCACAAGCGCGCAGACATCACCATCTTCAAGACAATGACAGACTTCGAGACACAGCCAGTGCTCTTCATCCCTGACATCCACTTCTCCACCTTCCAGAGACATGTGAGTAACAGCTCTAAAATGTGACTGTAAAACATCTGCATGCTTTTTAAGTTTAAAAAGAAAACGGCATATTACTGACATGTCCATGTTAGTCTTAAAAGTTTCCTGTGTAAGAAGTGAGAAAGTGAGGGCAAAATGTCTCTCTATACATCTTAAGAGGCTAACATGTTTATTTCATTATCAGCTGTTCAGTAATACTGTACAGCAGCCAGACTAGATTATGACATGCTGTTTGTGAGCATTACTGATAAGATATCAAGATCTGATATTAATTTTACTGCATGTGAGTGTTGCCAGCTCAGAGTGGTTTTGAACTTGATGACATTTCTGCTTCTGTTGGAGACAAAACGTGCAACTTTTCTACCTTTTAGCATGAATACTATTCCGGAGTGTAGTCAGAGAAATTGACAGATTGAGAACAAACTGATGTTTAAACAGCTTGAAATCATTGCTTAACAAAAGCTTAATATGTTTTGTTTGAACAAACTCAGAGTGGGTTATAAAAGGAGCCAGATTTTCAAAATGTTAATAACTTTTCTACCCTTTAATATTTTGCAGTGTAGTTTCCTAATTAAATGCATACCTGGAGTTGTTTACATTCCTTCATATGTGTGTAATCCTATACTTCTTTTCTGTGAGCTCTGAACATTCATAACCTCTTATACATATCCCATCTCTGTGCAGATGCACATGCAGCAGGAACAAAGTCACCCTAGATGCACAAAAACGTATAATTAAATACAAATATTTTGCCAGCTACAAGGAAATCTCAGTATATAACACTGATCTCTATTCTCTATAGGATGGTGCTAAAGGGAAAAAAAAAAGATTGTCATAAAAGGGGATGTTTCATATAGCCATCCAAGTGAGGCGATAAAATGAAAAAAAAAAAACAAAAAAAAAACAAACATGCTTAAAATTGATCTTATTACAAACATAAGATTCTCACTATTCACAAGAGTTATTCCGAGGGTTTAAAAGAGTGCATCAATGTCCCAAAAACAAGATGCAGGAGTTGCAAAGCCAATTCCTGAAAGGCTCTCCACAGTTTAGCTCCGACCTTAACTGAACACAAAGAGAGCTAGTCCGGATGGGATACATGAGGTAATGGGCAGCGATTAACATCTCATGACCAGCTCCCGACCCACGATTGTGTGGTCGCAAGTAAATTTAACCGGTTTGAAATTCTGCTCATTCCTCGTGAGGATCACTGTTGAAGCAAGAAAATATATACTTTTGAGCTTTATCTTCCTTCTTTTGCTACTTTGTAAGCACCAACTTTGCACTGTTCAATATTCCAACCAGGCTTGATAACAAATCTAACTACTAGCTAGCCAAAAAACATCATTACCAAAGGATCAGTTCCATTAATTTGCCAAAGTTTGACTCCATTATCCAGCGTTTAAAATGGGACAGAATCCAAGAAAGAAAGTTCTTGCTCTGAACCATGTTGACCAATCACAGATCCTGCTGTCTTTCAGGCAAGTTGGGTTCTGTTAGTGTCGCGTAGCCACACCTTCACGGAAGGTCTGAGAATTTGGCAACTTTTTTTGTTTTTGTCAAGACCTACCCATGAGGCTGTTTGACATGACAAACAATCGATCCAAGTTTTTTATAGCGGAAATGTTACCATAACAACTGACCGACATCTGCATACTTTAGCAAATCCATTGGCTAATTGTTCTTTCAAATGACACATTTTCAATACACACAATGAATATTAGATGTTCTCGATCAAAAACCTCCATGTTATTTCCATGCAGAATGCTAATAAACGTGACACTTGCTACTACCAGACATCAGGTTAAGTGTTGCCGATGAGATCACGATTTCATGACACTTTAAGTGTTTCCAAGTTTTTGTACCAAACTCAGCCATTTAGCTATCATCCGACTGGCATGCTGAGGGCTGAGACTAGAGTTACGTAAATGTGCCACTATTGCAGTGTGCTCTAAGTAAGCTTAATGGTCAACTATTTTATATATATATACACATAGATATACACATGTATATGTATGTGTGTGTATATATATATATATATATATATATATATATATATATATATACACATAGATATATATATATATATATATATATATATATAGACATCTATATCTATAGATAAAGATATATATATAGATATGTGTGTGTTCGAAATTTATTGACATTTATTTTGCCACCATAAAAAACAGTTTTACGAACTGTTTAAATTGGGGTTAGTGTTTGTCATTTATGTCCTGTTATCATGCACCCTGACAAACTGTTATGCCTACCCCCGGCCAATCAAGTTAGTGAAATTAGTGGAAGCAGGTATGTTTATGGAGGGCTGAAGTCCTGCAAAATTTCTCTTCGTCACCCATGTTGGTTGCCAAACAGGTATGTTCCAGGAAATAAAGCATATCTTCAATAATTAGCAGAAACAAAGAATGAAGCACTTTTCTTAATTATTTGAGAAAACACCATTGCAGTTGAGTAGAGTGAAGTATTTAGCATTAACTCTATAGAAGGCAGTTCCTTCTAATCAGCTACTTTTACCATGAAACATCATCCCTTCCCTTCAGTTTATTGCAGTCTACAAGGCATTTGACAGCAACAGCAGATTGCCATCAGGTCACTGTGACCAGCATCATGCAGTCAGTTGGAAGGGTTCTCATGATTGTGAAATCTGGCGTTTATGGCATGGCTCTGCTTGTTATCGGAGAGTTCTTGGCAAGGTCTCACTTCATAAGCCACACGTGCTCTTCACAAATCAAAACCATAGTTTGTTTTTGACTAGTTTCTTTTTTTTTTATCAAAGCAACTGGGGCACATCAACAGCTGTCATTATCAAGTCATTGTTATTTTATTGAACCTGTTTAGGCTTGGAAGTTTAATTTTAAAAACGCGTTTCTGCAAATTAATTTTCCTTTCCCCTTTTGCATCACATAAGGCTAAATCACATGCTGCTTTTTCTACAGGAAAGCAAATGTTCAACGCTTTCCTCAAACACAACCTTTGATCAGTTGTTACTGTGAAAAACTAAAAATAAACCCTTCTTCTATTTACTCTTCTCAAAAAATCACACAAGAGACATGAACTTTGGCATACTTTTCTAGGGTCTCACAGTGGAAGCCAGAGCAGCCATAAAAGGATGTTGATGGGCTTTTAAAGTGTTTATCCAATGATTCACTGTTGTTGAACATTTTTTGCTGTTTTCAATAGTGTGTTATTGTAGTTAGTGAGTGAAATCGGAAAAAGGTATGTCATAAAAATGCTAGAAAAGCTTCTGAACATGAGTTTAACCCAAGAGTAGAGCTTCAATTAACAAATATTCCCATAAATAATTACTCACACATTTTTTTCCCAAATGAATAAACTGCAATGAGTACTGTGTGTATAACTCTGTATAAAATAAACACCATACAATGCACACACGTTGAAATGCAATTTATTTACCAAACAGCCTCCCTTATTCTCTTCTTTACTGGATTTGATTCTTACTTTTTAAATTCATACCCAGAGACAAATACTTTTAGAACTAGTACATATATTACTTGAAAAAAAAAAAAACACAAAAGAATGAAGAAAAGTAGCCCCTAGTTTTTATTACTTGGATATGTATGGAGAGGTATTATAAACAAATTCTCTTCATTGGTCATGTTCAATGTTTGAAGCTGATATGGTGCGTGAAGTAAAAGTCAGAAATGGTCAGAGGTGTATCTGACAAAATAAAAATGCCTTTCTCTAAGTTTCTGATGAAAAACAGCACCAAGTCAGAGATAACAATGTTTAACATAAGCTCTCTTTGGTTAACAACTACACATCTTCCTCTAGCACAACTGTCAGAATGCAGAAATTGTATACAACTAATCGGATACAATTAATATTATAATAATAGTAATTGTTCCATTGACAAAAGCCTTGAAACTACAGCCACACCGCTATAGCCTTCAGATTGACTTTCCTCCTGAAGTTAGGCATCACCTGCACTTGTTTTCTCATAGAAATCTGATGAGAAGCTTTGTTTCCTGTTACTGTTCTTTAACCCATTCCACTGAAATGTAGCCATTTTGATGGACACCGTGAGAATGAATCCATATGAAACTAACCATGCTAACTAATCAACAAAGATCATTGTTCCCCTTGATTAATGCCAACTTGCTTTTGCAGACCTACAGTCTTTAACTGCAGTCCTACATTTGTTTGAAATGTTTTATACAAAGTTTACTAAAACTTTAATTGTTTTTCTTCTTGCAGCCATTCCCAACTGAAGATTCAGAGGAGGGGTGAGTTCTCCCTTGATTTCCTCATTTGATGTTTCTAGTGTCTGTTGAATGTAGTGCAAGTGTGTGTGTTGGGGTGTTAAGAATGAGCATTATTAGAGCAGAGTGGCCTTTAGCTTTGCCCAAGAGCCCTGCTGTTCCAGGAAATGTGCAGGTGCTGTTTGTGTGCTGCTTAATGAAGTGCTTTTGGGACTGTGTTTTTCTGAGAAGTGCACTCATCTTTTCCCCTCGCTTTTCAGCTCGGCTATGAAGAGATTACCTTTTTCTGAGGAGGAGTTTGGATCACCTCCTAACAAGCTGGCAAGGACGGATGAGCCTAAAAGAGGTGGGTCTTGCCTGGAACGGAGCTGTATGTCGGTTGTTTTGTCTATCTTGTGGATGAAGAGGATTTAGGGGGGAATTTGTGTGCTTATTTTAGTGTGGTTGGTTCTTTAGTTTCAGTGGGACTACACTGAAAGGTGGGTTCAACCACACTCAAAAACAAGCTAATTGGAAGCATGTTTGTTCCCTTCGCAAATCTGACAAGCAGCATATGGAGTATACCTGAAAAAGTGGATTGTTTTGTACTGAAGTTCACTAAACTCTATTCTTAAATTTGCTCCTAGATCTCTTTAAATGATTGGTAAAGAATTGATGGAAAAATACTTAAACGTACAGTGTGACTAGCTGCTTTTTTCTGCATGCAACAATAGCTTTATTACGGCAAAAACAATTGATTATGCAAAAGCAAACTAGATTTGCAGCTGCGTTGTTCAAATCAGCAGTAATGACTGGTTCAGAAACACAGGACTAGCTGTAATTATGACTTTAAAGCACATACACAAAGGATGTGCTCGACACTGGCAGAGTAGCAGGCACATCATTAAATTTCTTCTCTTGAGTGATCTGATAGACGACCTATCAGTAGTCTCCCCCAGGCTTCACTGGATGTTTCAGCCATTATGCCTAGCCTACTCAAATCACTATAATGAGAAATCGCACAATAAAGCCTATTCTCAACAACAAACTATTAACATATTTTGTGTACAATTTCGAAGAATGCATTAAAAAAATGCAACTTTAAAATCATCGCAAATCTAAAACATTTGTAGGTCTTAAGCCTTCATTTGTAGGCAGCTTTTACAATAATTATTAGTAGAATTAGTGGTATCTCTGCAATCTTATTCTGAGATTTTTGAAAATCTAGAAACTCTTAAACTTCACACATGTAGGAAAAGATATTAAATAGAATACATTTAGTGATACAACAGCAAATGAAGATCATGTTTTTCTGTTAATGTTACCTAAAGGCCTTTGATTGACATTACTCCAGGAATTATTTTTTACATGCTTTGGATCACAAAATATGATGCATACTCACAGTACTGAGGCTGCAACCAACAATTATTCCTTTTTTTGATCAGTCAGCAATACATTTTTAACTAATCAAATCAGTTAAACATGTGTAATTGCTTGTACTGTAAACACACAATACTGATATTTCATTCTTCACTGTTCAAAACAGAATACCTTACCTTTGTACTCGAACGTTACATTAGGTTGTACAAAAATGTCAAATTACATCCTTAAAAAAGTATATAGTATGCGAATGTATGCAGTATTTTTGAACATAGAATATGGTACACATGGTTATATGGTTATAGAGCGCTGTCACTTAGAACATTCACTTGAGTGGCTTACAATGAACTTTTCTGAGCTAGATTTAATGTTTTTACAGGAAACCAATGTATATATTTGACAAAGAAGGAAATGTGCTTTGCTGCAGGAGGGTCTGATAAGAGTGAATAGATTCTATTCAGTGCCGTAACTCAAAGATTTTCTTCTGTTAGCACAGGGCATTCAAGTGCATCATTCCTTCCGTAGTGTAACATTAACTATAGATCTGCAAGCATGTACTGCAGCATATGATTACCCAAAAGAAGGGAGTTCTGAGTGTTTCCGTTCACATGATCATGGTCGCGCCTGCAGTGCACACTTATGAGAAGTGTGTCGGAGCCTTTAAATGTGGATTTTTATTAATAAACTGCATTTATTTGCTCAATGAAACCCTGTTCTGGAAAAGCTGTTCTTAAACCTGTTCGTCTGAAATTCAGCCGTATAACCCATTACGCATGCGGAGTAGTTGATAAAGGCTGCATTCTATTTTTAGCCCTAACCCTAGCTCTCTGTTTTGTGAATTCATATAAGAGGAAGGGGTGTTCCAATTCTCTTTTGAACAAAGGGTATGTGCTATAGCAAAAGCCACTTTAGTCGAAGTTGGATTCTCGATTACAGACCGACGGC
The DNA here is from genome assembly GCA_900490495.1 of Danionella dracula. NCBI lineage: Eukaryota > Metazoa > Chordata > Actinopteri > Cypriniformes > Danionidae > Danionella > Danionella dracula. The sequence continues at coordinate 2,791,320 of UELW01000067.1, read as the reverse complement.
TCAAGGGCATTGTTTAACAAAGATGGCTGCCAGTGCAAAGAAAGAAAGCCAAAATAGCAGTAATGTGTTGTCACTTATTAAAGATTTACAATAAAAAAATAAAATAAATCAAATTTCACACACAAAAATGCTAGTTACAGAAGAATACAGCCATATAGCATCAACTTTAAACAATAGTTTCATTATAAGCGGTATAATTGTTCATTATAAGAACAATGTGATTAAATGTGTTATTATTGCTAGTTGTAACGTAAAAAAATGGTTTATGTTCAATTTCATGTCATAAGTCTAATTGCCTAGGGCCAAGGGAGAAAAATGGAATACAGCCAAAGACAGTCTAATTTTATTGTCGACAAAAACTGGTAACGTTTATTACTTGTTGCAGCCGAATATAATACAGTGTTCTCTGCATGATCTTATATAATTATAGCTTTATCCAGCATTTACAAGACTCATCAATAAAGTCATCTGTATTCTTTTCCAGCTGTAGCAGGGTTTTCGCGGGTCTTAAAAAGTCTAAAATTTAAAAGGCAAATTGTATGCCTTGAGTCATACATTCATAGTTTTATTTTTCTGATATCCATATAATTTGATGTGTGTTTTTGGTTGCTTGACTATGCCAGATAATAAGGAAATGCTCTTAAATGCAGATTTAAAAAAAAAAAAATGAGGATTCGGCTTGCCATTGCAAAAATGCTCAAAACATAAAAGTCATTCTATGTCATTGCTAGGGGTGCCAGAGTTTGAGAAAATGAAACAAAAAAAGGACAACTTTGGCAACTCTAACTATTCCTTTGACAGAGTTTGATAAAACCTTAATAAATTCTCAAAAAAAAAAACATAAAAATTATGTTTAGGGTTTCAAACTATGTATTGGAAACTGTTTTATATGCAAAAAGTTTTGTATGTGTTTTTTGACGTTGTGATAAAGATATAATTTGATTCTTAATGGTCTTAAAAAGGTCTGAAACCTACAGACACCCTGTCTACAGGCACAATACTATCTTTAAAAACACATTTATTTTTGTACCAAGTCATCCAAACCATTCACTTGTTTTCTAGATTGTCACAGTCAACTGTGTTTGCGAAACAAGTCTATTGTCTGTAGAGTTGTTATGTACTAATTATAGAGGAACATGTCTCCAGCAGTGTCTGAAGTAATACATTGTAATCACGGCTGCTCGGATCACTTTAGCAAAGCCTCTAGAAGCAAACATTTGTGGGATTGAGTAAACACTGAGCAAAAGTGCGCAGCTCTCCCAGCATGTTATTCTGTCTCCGTCTGCTCGTTCAGAGTCACGCTCATCCCTGTGTGGGGTTTTACTGGCTGTTTATGCCAAAGGCAGCACGTGGGCTTTTTGGGTAGGATGAAGTCCATTTGTGTGTGTGTGTGTGTGTGTAATCCATGTACTCCGGACTGTCCACATCACCAAAGCTCGCTGCTGTAGGATCAGCCTTCCAAGTAATGGCTTGGGACGCTGGCCAGGCCTGCTGTGGTTTTGGGTGAAATGTGTGCATGTGTGGGTGGGTGGGAGGATCACTGTTTACAGACATGAATGAGTTGCAGGCCTTGAAAAAGAGAACATGCAAGGTCATCAAATGCTTACATTAGAAAAACTATCACAACTTCTCCAAGATCAAAGCATGACCAGATCACGCTGACTCTACTCTCCAGTTTGTTTTGGTTTGCAAAGCTGGACTCAGTTTCCAGAAACATCTCTTTATGTGCATGAGTGACCATGGTTGACCGTTTGTCTGTGGCTTTGCAGTGCTGCTGTACGTGCGGAGGGAGGCGGAGGAAGTGTTTGATGCCCTCATGCTGAAAACGCCCACTCTGAAAGGCCTACTGGAAGCGGTGAGTTCAGCTCACTAAAACTCTCCACACTCTACTTCGGTAGACATGACTCGAGACAAGGAGTACACATTCAAGTTACCAGAACTCAAATTCCTGAGGTGGGCTAGCAGCCTCTCCAGGGGGTTTACCCCTGCGTTCTCCCTAAATTGAGCTGATGTAAGCTCCAGCAAACCATTATGAACCAAGCAGTACATTTAATTTGAATGCTATCATTTTTTATTAAAAAAATGATATTAGCTGCAATATGGATGATGCTAATTTGGTTTGTTTGTTGGGTTGAAAACCACAGATAATGGTCAGGTTTGTAAGATAAACTCGAGGAGATTAACTCGATCACTCGAGGATAAACTTGTAATTATTTAATTGGAAGCATCATGATGAGTATCTATATGAAAAACAATTATTGTGATGTATTTTTTGACCATATCACCCAGCCCTAATTGGAGTAATGTATAAAACAATGAGTCTTGTTGTGATAATAAATTTTGCTATGGCAAAATAATTTTGTGTCAAATTGCACAAGTAATAATCAAATGGCAACTTCCTGCTTTCTCTCTTGAAGCATGATAGGAAATGGCTTAACTGTAGTTCTTCCAAAAGGAAGCAAGATCTCATTCACGCCAATGTTAAAACTAGGGAACTTTGGAGCTAAAAAAAAAAAACCCTGTTTCCAACCCTGACTCCATTAGCTTTGTTTATTCACTAGTTTTGATCTTCATAAACTCTCTGAGGGGAGATTTATTTTACATTTGTTTGTTTAAGATATATCAAATTTAAAACCTTCAGCCAATCAGACACCTTCATTATGTCCATGTCCCGCCTCTGAGGATGTGTTTTCTAGCACTGGCTACGCCCATCTTATATACAGTCAATGGTGATGATGTTACCATTTTGCTAGCATTTTCAGCTAATATAATAATGAATGCAGTTAAATTGAAAGTTGTATTTAAAATTCCAAGGTTTCTATTCATAAATTATTTTCTACTGTCATGTTTGCAGATCTTGTAATTCTAATGATTCAATAGTGACATCATTATTTATTTAGCAATTAATCAAATCCACAATTTCATTTTACTATCTCTTGTATTATCGCTCTAGTTGATTTGTGAGATTCACAGGGAAAGAAAAACTGGGGCTAATGAAAACAAGCCCATCAGAGGAAGCCTGTGTCCACAAAGCACTAAGGTTTGCACACGCAGATAAATTAACAGTCCCATTATTTTGGTTAGATGCCTATTTAGTTTCTAACTGCTGATCAGTAAATCTTCTGATTGAAACTAAAAGTACAGATCCACCAAATTAAATTAAATGGTATAATGTACAGTGTAAGAGGGGATGATGAACCTGTGATGGAGGATTAAAATCAGGGGAATTTATGCATTGTTTCTAATCATATTATTAAAAAAAAAAACGCATAGTTTGATTGAAAAATGTTGTTTTAGAAGATACTAGAAAGCTCAGAATCAGGTAAAGAAAAAAAAATTGTCAGCACATTCCAAAGAGAACATTTAAAAAAATATTAGAATCTGAACAAATGATTTCTTTCCATGGGTGGCTGCAGTGCTAACCACTAAGCCCCCATGCCAAGGAACTATGCATAAAGATAACGGTCCATAAAACAAAATTTCACCCTGCACTCATGGGTTATCTAAGGACACAATTGGTAGTAATCACAGTATGTTCCTGCAGTATAATACTAGAAGTATAGTTTAAAATCCACCACACACAGACAATAACACACTCCATGAGAGATCATCTAAAAGCCCCTCCAAAACTCTGTTTCTAATGCATGCCAGAAAAAAAAAAAAAGTCAGAGAAGTGCTGTATGGTGATGAGTGAGAGTATTCAACGGGGACACAGGGTTGCGTAGCAGGAGATCCACTGTTGACGAGCATTAAATCTAAGCAGGAGACCATGATCAGGAGCATACGACCTCAAAAACACCGAGAGTGAGAGAGGCCTGCCACAGGTAGAGGTGAAAGTGTGTATGCTCAGCGTAACACAGACGCTTGCCAAGTATTGCAACACTCTCACGGTCTGTGAGAAAGAGCAGAAACGACTCTAGCGGGGCGATGGAACATTGAGCCCAAATGCTACTGTTCCAAAATAAGATGAACTTTGATACGAGTTGGAAACCTATGTAGGTCTAGAAAATGTTGCATGCAATCCATATAGTTGGTGGCAGTACTAATACTGAAATACTGCTCAGTATTATAAGGCTAGTTCACCTCAACCTTATCATTTACTCATTCTATCGTTTACTCAAACCTAAAAATGTTATTTGTCAAAGTGATAAAAAAAGGGGCACCATTCACAGTATTTGCTTTAATAATTAGGTAAATATTTGATTGCATTTAGGAAATTTCCTTCCATTGAGGAGGACTGTTGTTTTTGGTTAATCTAAATATGTTCCAAGTGTAATTACGACTCCCTAAGATAAGCCTCATGAACACAACAGAACTCGTTCCTTAATGAGTTAAACAGACCTCCACATTCATCACCCTGATTTCTGAGGGTGAGTGGAGGCCAACTTTAACACTCTCACTGACTAAGAAAGAAAACATCTCTAGTACAACAATCTTCCCAAAGTTGAGGAAAATCAGAGCGAGCAGGGGAGCTGAGTGGAGGAGAAAGAAAGACTCAAGAGTGATAATAGCTTTCAGTCACCATTTCAATGTCACATGTCTGAAAATAACCAGGGTTCAATGTTATCCAAACTATTATGTGAATTATAGTTTTTAAAATGTCTTTCTCAATAGTGATAAAAAAATGAGATCTGTATCCATTAACATACATTTTAGATATGTGAAGGAATTACTGGTAGACAAGTATAATAATTAAATAATATAAAAATAAGCAAACGTAAACCTTTTAAGTATAAAATTATAAGAAGCAATATTTTCCATTTCACAGCTGAAAAAACTGGGACATTGTTCACAATGAATTTGAAATTGACGTCATGTTTACATGAGATTCTTTGGTCTCTAGTCTCTCGCTATACTGTTAAACGAAACGGCAGATCATTTGATTCTTTAGTGTATATATATACACACAAGTTATGCAACAATCCAAGTTTATATTTCTGAATGGTTTTGTAACAAAAAAAATGTTTACCTCAACAAAACCACTTCCAGGAAAAACAAGCTTTTTTCGGGACTGTGACAAATGACTCGGCACACCACGCTTCTCCTGCACGGAGGCGTATTAAGCCATCTTGTCTTTTCATTATGCAAGGTCAATGGAAGAATATGAGAGTCCAAAATACAACGGATTAATATGCAGTATATAATTTTCTTCATAAGGAATGCTAGGCAACAAGACCCTCATCATCTCATGTAAAAGTTTTGAATAGTATTGGCGCAAAAAACATTTACCAGTGTAAGGCGTCATTCCTTTGTCCAACGACAGAATCATAGGTGGCGGGAAGGTGATCTTGAGTACAGTTTAAAGTACACCAGCGTTATTAGGCTTGCTCATATAAGATCATTTAGGTAGATATTTATGGTCATTTAAAATAATGTAGATCACCTAGAGTTGGTTCGGATCTGAAGTTTCTGAAGCTGGGCAAAACAGCATTTGGCTTATAGGTAGCTGGATATTTAAGGTGACTTAAATGCAGTTTTTGAAAACACCCTTTAGTTTTATTTTATGTAGTTGCTATGGGTAAGCAGCTTGGTTGCCAGGGCTACTCACTTTTCCTGTAGGCTAACTCCATCCACTGCCATTGCTGGTTTCTGTGTGACTGCTCCTGATTGGTTGCGTGTAGAGCTGGACGATTCTGTAAAAATAATTGGATTGCGATTATTTTCAACCAATATTGCGAAAGCAATTTACAATGCAATTTTGAATTTTGAAGTCTTAATACAACAATATTTAAATAAACTAAACATAATTACAATAAAATTCTGTGCAATAAATATAAATACAATCAGCATGTAATATCTGGTGCAAACATTAATATTAAAGTCTGAAACGAAACCAACTAACCAAATTAAAGATGAATATAACTTACAATGTCAACATTTACAATAATTACGATCATTGCCACCCTCGTGAGAAACACTTCCATAATTTAAACAATTGCTGTATTTTTCTTTATATTATGCTAAATAAATTGCAATGACCGTTATATACAAAACTATGTTTTAAAGTTAAAATGCTAAAAGTCTCTAATGAACATGTTCTCCTTCAGATTTCAGACAAATATGAAGTTCCTCTTGACAAAATGGGAAAAGCCTACAAGAAATGCAAGAAAGGGTAAGGCAAATATTGCTTTCAACTATTCATACTTTTATACATTTTATTAAGAACATGTTTTCTTAATGCGTGTCTATTTCACTACAAATGCCTTGACTAAATTACTTGTTTAGGATTCTATGTATGGTTTTGTCTTAGCGGTTGTTGTAAAGTTCTAATACTAATACGTTAAGGTTGATCAACTATTGCATTCGAGAGCAACTTAAATCATCTTAAATTTGGAAAACATCCACATAGACAGCTAAAAAAAGTTTGTTTCCATAAGCTTACAAAGGCAAACTAATGGCTCAGCATGAATATCTTAGATGCTATAGTTCTTTAATCATTAACTGAACCACTGCAAATAAGTGGTAGCCCTAAACAATCCCACTCTGCTTGCTTTCAGGATCTTGGTAAACATGGACGACAACATCATCAAGCACTACTCCAACGAGGACACCTTCCAGATCCAGATGGAGGAACTGGGAGGAATGATCAAACTGACGCTCACCGAGATCTAAGTGTCGTTTTTCCCGTCTTGCTAAAGACTGGTTTACTCTTCTTGCTTACACCTTCAAATGAGTTTTTTTATGGAGTAAACAACCACCAACATTGTTTTTTTCTACAGCATTGCATTTAAACTCTGAAATAGGTCAAGGTGTGTTTTTGTTTTTCTGATGACGTCAAAGCACTGGAGATAGTAGTACTAAGAAAGAAAATGTTTTAGGTAGATTTGATGTTAGGTGGTGAGTCCTCATTGTTCACTGTATTGAACCCTGTGCAGTATTGCGTGAGTACAGTTACAGTATATAATCTTTCACTCAGAGTCACAAACACTAATGGATGTGCACTTTAAGTCAAGAACATTTTTACAACATTTTTTTGTACACAAAAGTCCTTGCAACAGGTCCTCTGGTGAATCCAGAGCTCCAATGCACTCCAAAAGTATGTTACAAGCAGGTTCTATCTAGGTAAAATGTAGGACTATTGTCTTTTAAGTTTAATATACAATTTAGTTCTCATACCATTGTCATCAAATGACATTCAAATGAAACTATAGCTACCTGCTCTACCTACTGAAAACGCAAAATTAAGCCGATTTTACAAACAAAATGTACTTGATGTTAGAGTGGCATTATAGTGAATGTTTAGATTGTATAAACAAAAAAAAAATCAAAATTCCTTCATGAAAAAAAATATTCTTCGGTCAAGTGAAGAACAGCAAACCACCTCGAGCGGTGGTCAATTTTGTTATCTACATGAAATTCTATACAATAAGGATACTATTAATTAACTAAGGTTAACAGAAGGTGGAGTAGGCACCTACCGTAGCATGGGAATGACTGATGACAAAAGATTAAATGTCACGATGACATCCAAAGCACCTAATTTCACTGAGTTGAACAGAAAGTGAGAGTAAGGTGTGTATGTGGGGATGAGTTTATCTGAAAGTTTTATCAGGAAGTTCTTAATTTCTCAAAATGGGTTGTAACAATACATTTTTTTTTTTCAAAATGAACAACTGATTCCACTTGCATTGCTGGGTGTTGCATAGTTCCTGTATATAGGTACAAAAATGATCTAATTAATAACCTCTTTTTATAGTTTTAATAAGCTGTTTATATTTCATTTAAGCGCTAATTGAGGCAATGCAGCTGTGTTTGAAAGTAAAGGTTTAAAAATGTATATCATTCTCAGAATTGTCTATCATTTCTCAAAATGTCATATGTGATTACTTTAGATTAGTTTTGTTTTATTCTAAAAATACTTTCAAACTACTTTTTGTATCATTTGTACATGTACAGTATACTGAGAATGTGGGAGGGGGCTTTTATGTTAAAAGCTAGTTGGTTTTCAATTGTTTCTCTAAAATAAATGTCATTCTAAATGATCTATTTATGAGGCTGCGGCTAATTATAATTTAGTTTTCATTGTCTGATTTGGTATTATTGTGGATATTTAAGTGTTCTCTTTTTCACTTCTGTACTGTTAGTCACACCTTCTGTTTTGGATCAAATACACCTCCTAAGCTGCAATAAAAGCCACATGGGCACTTTTATTTATTTGGCTCTCGCTGTCTCTCATGGATTTTTGGCTAGATGAATTCAAAGCAGTTGTCATGGAAACAGGATGTGTTCCAACAGCCCATCTGTCTGGTGGACAGGAAGTGTGCAGCTAAATAGAGTCTCTCAAATCAACAGTGGCCTCAGATACCCCCTCAACCTGAACTTCCCTTCACCAAAAGTTACAGCTTTGAGAAAACTGGAATAGAGGCCTATCTACTTCAGAAATTAAAATATCATAAAATGTTTAAATTCACTTTATCGACAGGTCAATACAAGCTTATAGTAATTGCATAGTCTATAAAATTACCAAGTACTCAAACAAACAAATGAAATTATCTAAATTTAAATTCCACCCTCCAACATCCTTAGAATAGTTTGTTCTTTGCTGAACAGAGTTAAAACAACTTTGAGGCTCCCAATTCAACTGAGAAACATATTTATTTTACAGTGCAATCAAATTTAAATCAACTCATTAAGAATCAAGAATCAGTTTGTTTATTTACTGAATGTAATAAAAGGTTGACACATGATGAACTGTTTGAAAGATATTTAACTTTGTAGCTTTTAGTGCAGATGTTTAATTGGGGTAGTTATTCATTTTTGATAATAAAGGAGTTTTTTTTAGCAAATAAATTATTTAATTAATAAACGGATAGGATACAGCCAGTGACTTTAGGAGAGGCACCTCAACATTCCACAGCAGTGTGTATTTTGAGTCTTTTATTGTCAATCTTATTGAGGGATTCACTATGAATGTTATGGAGCAATGAGAGCACTTCTGTGTTTAGTTCTCCAGTGCAATCACCATTTCAATAGATGACATTTGAGGGGTTTCAGGTGCATAGGGTGAAGTAGGAAACCCACTTACTTCCAGGTAACGGAGGTGTGACTGTTCAAACATTGCTCAGCTGAGCGCTGAATCCCATTCATTTCTATGGAGCCCGAGTCATAATCTCAATGTAAAGCTGTTTATGGGTTGCTAAGTTGAAAAGGTAAATGCTTTAAGCAATGCCTTCATGCAGTTGATGCTGTTATACACTGCTATATATATATATATATATATATATATATATATATATATATTTAAATATACACATACATAGATGAGTGCGACAAACAACCAATCCCATGTCGTTTGAGTCATGTTTCAGGGCAAGGAAATGTTACCACAACTGGCCGACATGCAACGAGTTATTCATCTAAAACACGTCATAGAAGATGAGAAACACAAGACCAAAACAAAAATGGTGCACAAGTCTGTCTGTACCAAAAACGTATGCAACGTCTGCGGCTGAAACTGGATATTCAATGTTCTCGAAGGTACGCCTCCAAATTGGTTAAAAAATAATTTGCTTCATTGGAACAAAAATAAAGATGACACTCCCTACTACTGTAAATCGAAGCGTTTCCAACTTTCCGTAACAAATTCAGTTGTTTAGCTAGTGTTCCGCTGGCATGACTTCTGAGGCTGAGACTCTGTGTAACATTAGCCATTTTTAATAACAAAGCATTTAAAGCTTATAATATATAATGTACACATATGAAATGTCTTTATTAAAGTGAAGTTTTTGACAAGTTTTGATTAATGGCATGATTTTGGATCTTGACGACGCAGTCAAAACATTATTAATTTACTTTTACAATTTGTTTTTAAAACATTTGAATCCTGCAAATAATTTTGAGGTGTTTTAAGAGTCTTTAGATGTAAAACATTTTGAAAATACACAAAATTACAAGTAGTTAAATACATAACACACAACAAGACCAAAACAATGCACCACAAGCTCTTTTTGTTAGCTCTTTGGTCTATTCACCACTCAATGCAAACTATGAATGAAGATTAAAAGCTAAAGTGTAAAAATACCCAGCTTACGCCTGTAATTATTTAAATACTCAGAGCAATGGCTTCATTACATATTTGAACATTTCTGGTGAGCAATGGGGTTGAGGACGTGTTTGGAGTTATTCAGGTCCTCTGTGAACCACTTCATGGCTTGATCTAATAATGATACCACTCTGTATATCTAGTGCTCTGACACCCAATTACTTTTGCTGATTTGTTTGCATTTACATTTACATTTATGCATTTGGCAGACATTTTTGTCCAAAGCGACTTACATCAGGAGAGATTTGGAATCATTGCAGACAAATGGGTGTAATGCCACAGGAACACATGGTCTACTTTCTCCCTGTTGTTCCCGGACTTGTTTTAACAGTTCTAGTACAATGGATGGCCTACTTACATCAACAAAACAAATCACAGTCTCTGTTTTTGCTCAATCATTTATGCACACATACTAAATCTATTGGCCAACCTTAGGTTGCTTTGTTCCAACAAGCCTTTCAGGTTTAACAGAATTTATATTCACCTGAGTTCACTTCTCAAAGACTGCTGTGAATACAACTGGTTCTCGAAGCAATCATGCAACCGCTTCAAAGAACTTCATTTAAACCTCTTAACTCCAGAAGATTGAAGAAATCTCAAGCAATGTTTTGAAGCATCAGACAATTTGGTTGGATTGAGGAAAGAAAAAGGGTGATTTTTCCAGTGCAGCTGTGATAACTGAGGCCCGTAAGGGCTGTGGCCCGGCCCCTCTGAGTCAGCAAACTGTTACCTCATGCCCTCAATACGGACATGCTGTCACGCACCCTCACTTCACTCTTCACCATGATGATTAACAGCACTGAAGCCTATTCTGCTGCTTAACACCTGAACTGAAGCTTGAGCTGATACGGCTGTATGGGCATGTATACACGCGTTGACCTATATTCTTGTAATGCATAGAAAACAGATGTAGGGTTATTTATAGCTACATATACGACGGTTAAGGTATGTAACACTGGACAGACTTGGCCCTTAGCCTGATCTAAACTGCTCCATGCAGGTTTAACTATGCTGGATATACTTGGCCCCAAAAATAATGCTAGTAAAACTGCACAAACACAAATAACACACATGCTATTATTCTCCAATGAAATGTAACTTAAATTAAAATAGTAAATATGGGCAAAGAAATGGACTTTTGAAGAAAATAACATTTCTTCCCATTTTTTAAAAAGCTAAAAACATCAAACACCTGCTCTTCAGCAGTTACATTCTACCAGACCTTCACTGTAAAAAAAATTTGCATCCTGATAGCAAATTTTCTTTTGGTCCCCAAACCTACAGCTGAGATGTGGCCCACATTCATTAATGTGTGCCAAAAGTGGTTTAGACACAACCCAACCCAGACTCAGCCAGGTAACTGAAAACTACAATATTTGAGATACATTTAAACTGTGTGTTTGTTCAACATTCAGCACACAATTTTAGCTAGATTACAAATTTTAGCTAGATTACATTAAACTGAACCATGCCATCTCTATGTTGAAGGCGCAGGGTAAGGTAGTCAATGTTTGCAATGATCAGTAGTAGATTGAAGGCACTCATCCTTGAAAAGAAGCTCTTAGATTCTCAATGATGTGGTGCCCCAAGTTACCAAATTTGAAGCTTTATTCTCATTCTCTGACTGTTAGAAGGACAATTATGAAAAAAAAAATCACACTATATTATAATTCTAAAATTACCCACAATGCAACCTACGGTCTAGTCTTACATAGCCAGGACTTCAGCGACGTTTTGGGGGTTTTAGCAGCTTTTTTTGGGGGTTTCGAGATCCAATCATTTGACTGACATGACAAACAACCAATCGCATGCTGTTTTGGAGCTTGAAAATGTCACCACATCAACTGACCAACATGTAACAAGTTAGCCATGGAAAAAAAAAAGTCACAGAAGATTAAAAATAACGCAAAATTAAAAGAATAGAACAACAATCGAGGGGGCACACATCTAGTAAAATTCTCGATCGTACGGCTGAAGCGGGACAAAAACAAAGGTGGAACTTGCTTCTCCCTGAAATCAGGACAAATTCAACCAATCAGACCACAACTTCAGGAATCTTGAAGTGTCTGTTATTAAAAAAAAGCACCAAACCCATCAGACCTTTAGCCAACGTTCCGGGGGCATGAGGACCGAGGTTGAGACTGCCTACCCTCTCAAAATAGAAAGTACAGCTCACTAACATTACACATGATGAAATTTCTTATTTCAATACTTTACTCCAAATGAAAAAAATTAGCTTTTAGGTTTTCTCTTTAAATGTATGAACAATCATTTTATATTTGAAATCGCTTTAAACATAGCACAAGATCACCCCTGTACAAATAACTTATTCTCATAATCTAAGCAACACATAAGAATTTTACAGCTACACGTTAAACTGGAAATCATTGTTGCAGTGTACTAAAATGTTTAAATAATCAACATTTATAAAAACAGAAAACCACGTAGACTGCTAAATTGTGCATCTTGTAAAGGTTTGGTCCTTTGTTGAAGCCTAAAACTTTGTTAACGTTGTTGACTCATTCTGATTTCGACAATCATTTGCTCTCAGTTTGAATCAATATTTTTGTAAATTCTGAATATGCAAACTTCTTTCCCTTTTTTCCTGATATCAAGTGTAAACAACAAAAATATTGCTTTTAAGAATTAAGAGAATATGTGTCCAGTTAAGACATATCCGATATCTATCAACTATGTGATTCTTAAATATTCTTCCTTTACATGAAAAGATTGACAAACGTTTGATTTTAACCACATTTTAAAGACGTTTTGTTCATACTGACTTCATATAATAGAATAAAGGTCCGAGACGTACATTTTAAGCACAATAACTGGGGAGAAACTGATGACAGGCAGTCACACAAAAAAAGGTCATAAATATACCTTCTGTCTTGATCCATCACTACTGTCTAACAGCAACAAAAAAAGAGAAGAGAAGTTTAAGATATAAATCATTTACACATAGCTTCTAACTGACAACTCAGAGAAAAACACTGGAAAGTACAGAGACAAACCGTTCTCCAGGCTATAGTTATGACCTGATGCTTGTAAACAGAACTTAAATAGGCAGGTTTGTCTAGTTTGTCAAGACTCTTGATAATCTGTGAAGAACATAATATTACAAAGACATAAAACTCTGGTTTAGACATAAAGCTTCCAACTGAATCAATCTTAAGTGTCACTACATACATGAACTCCCATTATTGTGAATTGATTGAAATATTGATCACTTTCAAGTTTTGAACACAGTTAACATTATAAGGATCAACAAAATATAGATCAGCAAACAATACTTACATAAAAAGTAAATAATTAACACTTTTTACTACACACAGTTTTAATGATGATGAAGATAGTTCACGGACAACCATGTGATATTCATATAAACTCAGAATGTTCTAGAAAAAAGCCACTAATCGAATACACCACTCATTTTACTTTTACTATCTCATTCATGATTCGTGTCTGTAGATCGGAGGAGGCAATGCGTGTTCCACAACAATTGACGATTCAAGCACCCAGATTTGCTGTATTATTAGATTAATTTAGTAAACTGTATTAGTTTCACGAGTGAACACACTCAAGAATTGAGCCATGGATTCGCTAGCATACAGGGTCTAGCGTTGTAGACGAGCTGTGGAGTTGTGAAGAAGGGGATGTGGAGGGTTGCCAAATGAGTGTAGGCAAACTGCTTATATAGGGAGGCTAATGAGGTTAATTATGAGTACTGCCCCTTTTAATTATCTTACGTGAACTCCCTAAACTAAGCTTAATGTCATCACTTATTGAACATAAATGGAGGTATAAAAACAAGTTTTTTTTTCAGATGCTAAAAAGCAGAGATTTCATGATACAGCATCATTAAACTTCACAGCTGCTTGATGATGGAAAAATGATGACCATTATATTTTGGTTATTATTTAAATCAGAATTATTATTAATATTCTTGTCTTCGGAAATTAGCTGTTTGTGTTACAAGGCATTTATATGTAGGAAAGCATATAAAGCAAAACAAACACTGTTGAAAAGGCACTGCGTTGCACTCCAAAGGCACCTAAATAAAAGTTCTACTAACATGGGTGGTATCAAAGTGTCTTTTGAAAAACAACTTGGCTTAAGCTCTGCAGCGCCAAACAAAAAGTGTGTATTGACAATCTGCTTTTATTTAGTGATTTAGGTCTGTGACAGGCCGCAGGTTGAGCACCACAAACCTATGAGATGCAATTAAGTGTTTTGAGTTCAAAAGGTTCATTGATTGTGATTTTTATTAAAGAAATATGTGATGCATAAACAGATATTGTCCAGCCTCAGTAGCCTAGCTGTTAGCAAACAAAACATTTAGTAAGCAGTTCTTTCAGTGACCAGAGTTTGATCCCTGTACCCCCGCCCCCCTCTCTCGCACCCACTCTGCTTCCTCTCAGGCTTTACTGTTCTAAAACTAAAGGAAAAATGGCCCAAAAACAATAGACAATAGTTATTAACCTTTTTCTTTTACAAGTACAGCTAAGATGTTCAAAAATTGATTGAGAGTACATCACGTGTTTTTTACGGTAACAATGTTTTTTGTTGTTCTCAGAAACAGTTCACTACTATAAAAAAGCACAACCCTGTAAATTTTACAGCCTAATTTCACAGTGTTTTGTTTTCTCTGGGTCGTGTTCTTCTAAAATCGTTTACATAAAAATTTAAATGTTTACATTATTAACATCCAACGTTTTTTAATCCCATGTATACCAGTATCACCAGTTTGATGTAATCCTACCATAAAATAACTAGTTATTTTACTAACTTAACAGTAACTGCTTCTATAAAGACTAGAATGTCTTTTTATGTATGCAAAATGTATTCTAAACCAACAGAAACCAAATAGATTAAACCAAATCAAATTGAAAAGAACTCTAGATGAGTCAGTCATTATTAACCGTATCTGCAGTTGACTAAAAGGAACTAAGCATGGCCGATGTGAACAGAAACGCCCCTCAGCACCTCATATATCACACAACAGGATCTGTTTTAAAACAAAAGTGACGTTCAATCCTAAATGCTGCCCTTTCACCCAGATACACACCCACTTCAGTGAAGCAAGAGAGGAGTTTCTGTTGATGAGCCTGTTGTTGAGTTCAGCCTACATTTGAATTGCCTGCGAGCACAGCCAAAAAACACACGTACACACAGATTCACAAGGGCACAATATGTTTTAAAGACACTGAGCGATCAACAAGTCTTTAAGGTACATGTCCTCGGGTTTTAATAGCTAAAGTTGATGAACCAGTAAAGCGATGTTTTTAGTTGCACACGTATATTTTACATATTAAAAGTCCTGACTATGCGAAACATCATGAATAAACTAATACAGTAGTATATTTACCACTGCTTAAAATAGCTGACCCATGCTCTTCCATGAAGTGGAGATGTTATTTGAGAACTGGTGTCGGGTGCTGGGACCACTGGGATGGCCTGGGACGTGCTGAGGATGAAGAGATGGAAATAGAATAACCTTTCCTCTAGTTTCCTTCCTTTCTCAGTCTGGCCTACTTATATCACAAGCATGCTTTCCGCTCCTGACATTACTGCAAGACTTCCACCGATGGCAGAAGGCTGTCGGTTGTGCAGCACACACAGTACGTGATGCTCTCCACAGAACATGCTGCCAACTGCCAACCAGCAGATGAAGGGGCATGAGCCTGCGCTTCATAGAGTGCCAGTTCAGTAGGTGGCTTGTCAAGCTACTCAGGAAGCAGGGGCAGAAAAAAGGCAATATGTGGCAATAATATTTGCAGGCTTCTTCTATTAGGGGGTTTTAGCAAGTACAGTTTTTTACTGATTTATAAACAGACATTTTTCCAGCACCAACTAGTGTTGGCCAGATTGGTTGGGAGTGGGGTCCATCCAACTACGCTACTTATGTTAGGATGGGAAAATCAGCATTGGGCGGATCTATAAAATTTGGGCTGCTAATTAAAATATTAAAATACTTAATTTAAGTATAAAGTGTAAGAAAGAGGCATATATTGAAATATAGGAGCAGTAAATATATTTCCAAGCATTTAAATATATATAATACACGTTATATGTAAAAAGACTGCTTATTTAATATAGAACTGGTTATGATAAAACATATTTAAATAGTTCATGTTGGTCACTTTTGATATTTTAAAAATATATTAAGGTGGGTGGGTTTTATGTTGAGTTTGGGCTGGAAATTGCTGCTCAGATCTGGCAACCCTGGCACCAATACCATTGATTCAATTGAAAACATTTCAAACTTAAAGTAAATAAGATGCTGTAAGCCAAAGTACTATAGCAAAATTGTTTCCTTGAACAGACATACCCTTTCAAAGAACTGCTTCAAATTGCAGGCCGTTTACAGTCCCATCAGTCATCTGGACATCCTGACAACTTACAAGCGTTAAATGGCAATGCTTCTGAAGGCAGATGATAGCGTCACTGTCCATCTAACCCAGCAAAGGGGAAAACCCAGATCAATCAGGGAAAACAATAAAGTTATTTGTATCTCCCACTCGCACACAGATGTTTAAGGTTGGTTGAAGCTCAATGGACTGACGTCATTCTATTACATTTTACAGATTTAATAATTTGCATTTTTACACCACAAAATCAACGTAACATTTTTTGGATCTATTTAGAGCATGTTTAATACAACAACATGCGTTTAAGATCAGCCTCTGGAAATTATTTAGTACATTTGACTTGGTACGGACCGGATAAAAATGACTTTAAAATAGTATATTTTTGTAAGTCATCATCTCACAATGCAAGTTAGTTAACAAAAGACCCCTTTTGTCTAGAGAGGGAAACCTGTTATCAATGAAACTATGCATTATCTTCAAATTACAAAACTTAAAATGCTGCAGAAGCATTTAATTGCTGTTCAACAAGAATCGGGTCATAGTTCATACTTTAGAAGAGCCTTTTTAAACCTTTTCCTATTTTATAAACAATTTAATGCACCTTCATTGAATTTCCACTTTAGTCAGAGTAGAATTTATCACATGAAAAGGGATGCATTGAATTGAACAAGTTTAGCTGCAAAACAAAAATGTTTAAAAGTATATAATAGATGCATGTGGCATGAATGCAATATATATATATATATATATATATATATATATATATATATATATATATATATATATATATATAAATATAAATAATACATATACACAATAAAATGCAATGATTAAACTTTGAGCGAGGTAATAATAGATGTTTTTTTTGTATAAAAGTGGTCAAGTAGGTGGCGAATATATAAAAGTTCTCAATAAAGTTGACTTTAATGGCTGACTATCATGAATGATAACATAAATACAAATCTGTTGGAGTAGATGCACCGAATCTGTGTGCGCAGGCTTT
This sequence comes from Danionella dracula, assembly GCA_900490495.1. Taxonomy (NCBI): domain Eukaryota; kingdom Metazoa; phylum Chordata; class Actinopteri; order Cypriniformes; family Danionidae; genus Danionella; species Danionella dracula. The sequence goes on along the minus strand of UELW01000067.1, from coordinate 2,773,904 downwards.
GCTGCTTATAGCCGTTACGTGTCCGCGCTGAGCAGACGAGCGAGCGTCTTTCACTATTAACCCAGTCCTCCTAAAGGCTGCGACCTTTCGCACAGATCCAGCCGCGCAGTTCAGCAGGTTTGTTCTGACACGGCTGACTCCCGTACACGCCCCCCGGACACCGCGCCTCCAATCCCGCGCCTGCCATGCACTGATCACGCGTCGGCCTTCCCGCCATTGGTCAAGGTCTCACACACATTTTTTTTCATTGGTGGCATGTTGCCACCAGCCAGACTGTTGTGAGTTTTGTTTTCCTTTTTCTGCTGGAGCTTGTTTCGCTCAGCTGCTGGTAAAGGCGCGCTAAATTCCGGCGAGAGCCGCGTCACTGACCGGGCGGAGCTTCCGCGTGTCTTTGTTCTGCTCCACTTTTCTCGAACTAGTTTCAAACATTGGGATAAGATATCAACACGACAGTTTGCTGCCATGGAAGATTTATTTGTGGTAAGTCTATGCTATTTGGATTATCATGCGGTATTAGCGTTTTTTAACGTCTTAACAGTAACATACCGGCTGCTCGGTCCTTGTGTTAACTGTACTGAAAAGTATGACGTCAACCAGAAACGCTACTGTAATTGACTCAGCACGGCGACGTGTTAAAATGTATTTAAACAATTGAAATGAATTATTTCTGAACTAATCCATTATCCTCGACGTGCCCGGCTTAAAATAGACAATACGGTTTTTTTATTCACTTTAAATGTTGCCTCGCATTCTTTAAAGCCTAATTTTTTACCTAGATGAAGCCAATCATTTGTTCACTACTTTTTACGGAGTATTCTTTTTCTTATGAATTCAAAGTATTTTTATTTGATAAAGAATGACTCAATTTGAACAGTTTACACCATTGAATATAAAACTTTGTTATTACAATTGTCCAAATCCATATTTTTTTTTATTATTTATTTTCTTTATTTGTAGTTTGTTAATAATAATCATATGTATCTCATTTACATGCATAGATAATCTGTGATGACATCACCAGTGAAAAGAAAAGACCGACTGTCAGTGTTTGGGTTTTTTTTCACGCATGCTATTTTGTTATTCTTATCTGGAATGCTTATGAATTTAATGTTACAACTCTACTCGAAGAAAAGCATTTCTTCTAAATGTAAATCATCATGTGGACTCAGGTGATGCGCTCTATAGAATTCAGCGAGGTGACAGTACCTGGAGATATGGATTCTGTATGTTGTTAATGAAGAGCAGTTGTCAGGAGGAGCTCGACATTAGTCAAAAGTTGTTGTTGCCTTTGGCAGTGTCAAGCTGTTCTCATGTCTGTCAGGGGGTTCGGGTTTTGCTCACGACCGTTTCACATGGCCAGCTAGTGGGCACGTCATTGTTTTGGCTGTATTTGGCAGTGGGAGGTGACTTTGGTGTACTGAGAGAGGGTCCCTCCGTACAAGCTATGTTAAAAAGAGCTCTTCTTTAAACCTGTCAAACTGACTATAGATCAGAGACTCTTTCAGGTCCACTCAACAGTAACGCTGTATGTGTCAGAACAACACTTCCTTTACCCCTTCTCACATCCCCTAACCTTAGTTCTGTTCTTTCTTGTGTTTGTCAGGGAGCTCGAATGGAGGATTGCAAAGATTTCTTAGAATCAAAGAAACACAGAGGACACTCTTCTTGTAGTAGTCTGGAATACAATGACCTCGAAGCTGCTGAAGCTCTGGTTTACATGAGCTTCTGGAGTCAGATGTCTCAGAAACCCAACGCCTTCAAACCTCGCCCTCTCACGCCAGCGTCAGACTCCTGTGATTCCCTCCAGCACCCTGAATCTCCAGAGACTCCCAGCGACTTTGTCTCTCTCTCCTCACTGGTAAGCCAACTGTCTGCCGCTGGGTTTGTCAGGTAGAAAGTAAAATATGTACTCTTCAAGCTTTGTTTAACTGGTCAACATTCACACCGGGGAACCTCACGCTTCTTTGGCGCCGCATGGCTAAGCTCAATGCTCTTATCAGAAGCTGATTTGTTTGCTGAAAACTTTGGGAGGGTTTTATTACACCCTGGACAGGTGGCAGTTTTGAGATAAGAGACATCTGCAAACTGAACTTCAGCACAAACTCCTTGACTTTGATTACATGACTAGCCTTCAAACCTCACTGATCCTGATGAATAGTCCTAATTGAATAGCTGTGATAGTTTCATTTATTCATAGATGTTTCTCTACTCGATTAAGATGCCTGACACAGAATGCAGGATGATACAGATAAATTTACAATTTAAAAAAGTAAAAAAAAAAAAAAAAAAATAGAAAAAAGCAACACAAGAAATGTAGTCATGTTTTGCTTAATTTAGCCATGCTTATAATGGTTCAAATGAAAGTGTTCTTCAACTGATTGTGTTTTTTTGCTATATTCTGTTAAAAGTTAAAATTCCTACATTTTGTTAAATTGATACAACATTTCTCATTTTTTACACAAAAATGTCATAATGCATATTTAATATTTATGAATCCAAAATCAAGTGCATTTTTAGAGAAATAATAGTAACCAATGAATGATTTAGTGAAATAACTCACATTCATGGCTTAAAACAAACAGCTAAATCTCATGTCACATAAAACCCAAACAGAGCCATTTTCTTAAACTGAACTGCCTTCTCTCTTTGCAGTGTATGACTCCTCCTCACAGCCCCAGCTTTCCTGAGTCCTCCACACCAGTGACCGTCCCTCCCTCACCACAGCCTCGAACCTGTTCTAGTCTTCCCAAGTCTGTTTGCTCGACTATGGCCTCCATCGACCAACCCACAGAGAAGACCACTCCCCCACCGAGCAGAGCGATGGCAACCAGCGTAATACGGCACACGGCTGACAGCTCCCTATATCAGAACATTCCACAAGCAAGCCCCCAACGAACAACTGAACGAATTCCTCCATCCAATACACTGTCCCACGAACCCCACAGAGAACCCAGATTAGCATGTCAAAACAACAGCAAGCTTCCATCACTTGATGATCACTTCACCATTACATCATCTCCTCAGTCTCCACCCCCAACCTCAAGTCCACCAATCGTATGCCAGGTGTTTCCAATGGCCCAACCTGGAGTCCTTTCAGCATCGTTTTTTCAGAAACCCAGCCTTGGAGTGAGGTCTATCTTACCACAGCCACTTCTCATGAGCTCCACTGTGCCTCAGGGAACACTGATGTTTGTAATGCCCCAGACCCCGGTATCTTCACCACCGCACTGCCAGCAAACTGTGATGACCCTTGGCAACACCAAGCTCCTGCCTCTGGCTCCTGCCCCGGTTTACGTGCCCTCTGGGCAGAGCAGCAACACACAGGTGGACTTTTCCCGCAGGCGTAACTATGTCTGCAATTTCACAGGCTGCCGGAAAACCTACTTTAAAAGTTCTCATCTGAAGGCGCATCTCAGAACTCATACAGGTAATTTAGAATTTAAACCAAAGATCTCAGAGTCTGCTTCGTTTGAGATGCCCTCTTGAATATCTAATCAAATGCACATGAAATTGGCTAATCAGTGTTAGAAGAGCAGGATTACAGATATTAGTGTAGCTTAAGTAGGCCATCTAACAGTACATGTCTTCTGTCTTCCAGGGGAGAAACCATTCAGCTGCAGTTGGGAAGGCTGCGATAAAAAGTTTGCACGCTCTGATGAGCTCTCCCGGCATCGGCGAACGCACACAGGCGAGAAAAAGTTTGTCTGTCCTGTATGTGACCGACGTTTCATGCGAAGTGACCACCTCACAAAACACGCACGACGACACATGACCACCAAGAAGATCCCATCCTGGCAAACGGAGGTCCGGAACCTCCACAAGATCAACACAGCAAGGACTGTTCCCAGCAGCACAGCCCTGCCAGTAGGCATGCTTCTCCCGGCCTCTGACTGACTTTAATGGACACTGAAATGTCTGCACACTAACACAGGGACACGTTTTCAAAGGGCATTCGAGCCTTAAATGGGTGACATAAAAAAATACATACATATATATATACATAAATGCACTGGACCTTTGACTCCTTTGCTGCACATTTCGCACTCTGTTATGGAATTTTTTGTTTACCATTTTGTAAAAGTATATGTAATCGTGCCAAAGTCTTTTTACTATGTTTGTCTTAACGTTCTTCCTTTTCATATTTTTTTGTATACCTTTATATATGTAAATATCTAATGGAAATGTATAACGTACCTAACGTAAACTACACATAATTTGAAAAAGTATATGCAATGTAAAATTGGATAATTGTCTATACTGTGATTATTATATGATAGTTTTATTTAATGCCATTTTTATTAAACACTTGTGATAGAAACCAGTTTTTTTGTGTGCTACTAAATTGTACAGGACTTAAAAAAAAAAACTTTAAAAGTATCTGTTATATGGAAAAATGTCTCAAACGTTTGCTTTGGTTATTTTAGTTCAGTTCCGGTTCATGGGTTTCTTGGCCAGAAAATAAACTTAAACCATCAATAATACATTTTACCGTCTTGAAGAAAAGGTTCTTAAATTATGCATTTATAATATCACAAGTAATGTGTACATTTTTATATTGGTTTTCTATACTCCTCTTCTGAATAAGGAGTCCTCGTTTCTCAGAATTTGCAGTGATTTTAAGAACAACCCATATTAGTTAAACCGAGAACACTGTGAAATTACAAAGTGAAAATATTTGGCTCAATGCTTACCACAGGTTAGGAATGAAGCGTGGACCTTCTTTTCAGCAATGTTCTCGCCAAGATTCACACCGGATGTCAACAATTATAATTAACGCAAACACAAGGTACAATTTTGAATGAAAAACTTTTGCGCTTCCTGCCGCGTCATTGCAGAGAGAACCAATCTATTCTCTCCATTAACTGGTAGTTGTGGGAGGCTTGGCCAATCCGAATTCAGAACGGTGCTCCTCCTCCTGTCTTACTGACCGACTTTCTGCAACCATCAAGGAGCCCTCAAACATTTTATTAACCGAGCAACAGCGCCCTCGTGTGTTGTACATGGTTTTCTAATACAGTTTAAAAACCTTTGTAAACAAATTTAATTTAGCGTTCGTTCTTTATAAAAAAAAAAACTACCCATACGTTTAAAAATCACGCAAGCGACATTATTATTATTTGTACAATTTAGATATTTAGTACTATTTACTCACTTCCGGCCAAAGCCTCTGGCGGTCAATCGATTGATTACAAGTTTAGTCTATTCATAGTTCCTGGAAGGAGGTATAATTGAATCAAATGAATTACTACACAAGTTTATGGTCTACAAAAAAAATGTGAAGATATGCACAAACGAAAAGTAACATATTCACAAATTAATCTAAAGGAAGTTATACTTGTGTTTTTTAAAACATATTTGTGATTTAACATAAATATGCATTTATTTGTTTGTCGATCGGACTTATTTTTGTGCATCTCTTCACAGTTATTTGTAGAAAATTAACGTATTTATCAGACCCATTGGGTTTCCTGTATATAACAGGTTGGCAATTAATCTTTTTCTTAACAGAGTAATAGCGACCTCGTGTGTTGTACATCTTTTTCTAATATAATACCATGGCAAACATTTTAAATTAGCGTTTTTTCTAAAAATAAATAAATAAATAAACTACCCCTAATTACAAAAATAATTATGACCTTATTAATATCTGTATACTTGAATTATGCTCTATTTTTCAACCCATGAACATGTATTTATTATTGCAACTTTTCATTTTAAGTTACAAAAAAATACACAAACAACACATGCAGGTGTAAATATAGAGGAGCTGGTCCAGGGTTGGGTAGGCGACCAATAGACTCCATTCTGCAGGCCCTAGCTTGTGTGAGCAGTGAACTTGTGTGAGAGAAAAGCACCAGCAGATGCCAGGCCCCATGCGGTGAAGTCACATTCACAACTGGACAGCACGTTGAAGTTTCTTTTTGGTGATTACAAAACCGACAGGAGGTTTCAGTGATGTGTACAGAACAATATCTGTGAAAGACACTTTTACTTGAAAATAAATTGTATTTAGCAATGATGGACCACAGTCTGGAGAAAAGGTAGGTGAACAGTGAGATGAGAAGCCTCAACGAAGCCTCACAAACTGCTGATGTGCGTTCCTGTCTCAGCCGGGTCGAGGATTCTGGAAACGTGGTCAGGAGGAAATGAAACGCAGTAATGCACTCCATTATTTTCCCTCGGGCAAGCTGTTCAAAATAACAGCCCACGAATAAGTCTCAGTAAATAAAGTTTTCTTTCATTCTATTGTAACATTTTTACAAAAGTAAAATACAAAGTATAATATATAAAATAAAATGTGCATTTTTAACCAAAATCCCTCTCAATTGTCTTCATAAGTTCCTCTTCTAATGAGTCATACAGGATTGGAAAAGATAGAGATGATCTTCCAGCCATTCCATTAACTCTAAAAACAAATGAAAAGTCTCTTAATGAGAGATTCTTGCTCTTAAAACAACAACAACAACAACAACAACTAACACAGTCACATTTCAAATTAAAGACAATTATTTTTCTACTAAGCTTACAAAAGTGACTCATTAAAATCATTCAAACGTCAGGATTTCATAGCTTCTATTCCATTACAATTACAGTTAATATTGCAATTACCTCAGCAGAGTTGTGAGTGTTAAATCAACACCTCAAGTATCATAAGTGCCATAAGTGTTAAAAGCAAAACTATGAGAGTTTAGTTACCACTATGAGATTTGAATTAACATAATGTGACATGAATTAAGACCACAGTCAAAATGTTAGGTGCAACTAGCTGTGGGGTTAACTTAAACTCTCTGAGTTAATATAGCTCATAGTGTTAATATAACTCTCTTAGTGTTAATATAATCTTAGTGTCATTTAGCACTTTGGCAGTGTTAAAATAGGTCCAACATTTGACACCTTGAGTGCTGTTTCAAAGTTAAAATTTTGTATTTTGCTTGTAACTATTTACATTTGATTTAATGCATATTTTTCCATAATGTTTGATGATCAATTTTATAATTTTAGTTGTATGTTGAAATGTATAATTGAATCAGAGTAATTTGCTAGTGAAATATACTATTCCTGAATTAGAATGTAGTTTTTTTTTAATCCGTAATCTGAAATAATAATGAATTATAACATGAAAGAAGTTACAAAACTGTCCCTTTTTGAAATTCGTGTTCGTTTCGCAACACGAGGCTCTGTTTTCGCGCTGTACTGGTGCTGCTGGGAGTGACACGTGACTGTTACTCAGCTGAGATCAATTATGGATGGAGCCTCACTCACGAAGCGCCGGAGCTCTCGAACTTTGGAGGGCTGACCTGTTTTCATAGAAAAGAAACAGATAGGGATTATTCACTTAATGGCTTTAATTGTTTCTATTAATAATTTACAGCTCATTTTAAAAAGTAATTCCTGTTCTGGAGAAAACAAAAGACCAAACCAGAAAAATGAATACCTTCTCATGAATGTTTGAAGATGGTTTGTTTCCTGTTTTAACTTCACTTTTCCCGAGTGTTCTTCCGATGGTGCTTTCTTGTGTTTTGACAGATGTTTTTGACACAAGGGTGGTATCAATATCGTTGCACTCAGCGAGTATTCTATCCGCCTCTAGCGCGAGGTCTTCGGTTGAAAACTCGGAGGGCTGCCTGTCCCCGCTGGAGCTCTGCAGCCGCTGCTCTCGTGCTCTTCCTCGGTCAGGCGCGCGCTGCTTTGGGGCTTGGCTGAGCGGAGTCACAAACGGTCCCCCGCCGCGGTGCTCGCTGCTCTGGTCTTCGGTCACGGGCACAGGTGCGACTCTTCTCGTCCTGCTTTTTGCTGTGCCCATCATTGAAACTATTTTCAACTCGTTTCCCCTTTCAACAGTAGGCTAAAGCCTAGGAGTGCGAACTCTGCCATTGTTTCGTCCATTTGCGCCGCGCAACATTCTGAAAGTCAGCCTCGCAAAGTAAAAGTTGCGCCTCTGTTTGTCAGCGTTGGGATGACGTCATTCTGTATTCAGCCAATCATAGACAAACTACCAGCGCTCAGGAGACCTCACCTTGTAAAAAAATCTGTATTAATTTATAAATCTGAATGTGGTGGTCTTAATTTACTATAGTCCTCTTCTCTAAACAATACAGACTTAAATAGTTTGAGACAAATAAAATTTTGTTCTGGAATATTATTCCGAAAGTTTTCTTCTCCAAGCTGGGAGGTCTTTATTTTTTCTGTTATTTAACTACAACACCCAATAACTGCCCCTCAATTTCGAGTGCTTTTGGCATAACGACTAATTTATAAACATAATTTCAGTCTTAATATTTCGTAAGAATATTTTGGTTTCACAATGATTAAAATGTAAATGATATTTGTACTCTTATTTTGAATTTGTAAATATAATATACCTGACAACATGAGCATGCCACTGTAATAGCTTTCCTATGGAACTTACTCTTTTAACGCTGCACCGATTCTCTATCCTCTTTTTCTATCCCTGATCACTTAAATTGTTTAGTTTTATTCAGACTCTGTAAATGTTAATTGTTTATTTGTACATACCCTGGCTTTTTTGTAAATAAAATATTGGAGGAAAAAACCTGTCCACCTTAACATCTGTCAAAACATGAACTGATGTTTCGCGTAAAAATTAAGTGTACATAGTCAATTTATTCTAGCATATACAAAACAACCGTTCCTGCCCTGGGCTGAAAAATGAAAAGAAACTTTAAGAAGCTTTCTTATTTGTTTTATTAATAAAAAAGGAAATCTACAGCAAATTACACCATATGATTCTAAACAATAAATAAGTTATTTTTGCAGCAATACTTGTATGTGGAGGCTTCTGTTGTCACTCGTAGTAATAATATTAAGAATAGAATGCCTGTTGCCACATAATAATACTAATCTGCAAATTTGTTATTCTGTTTTGTAAATTTGTAACAACTTTACAGACTGAAAAATGTTTATGGATCCAGACAAATATACAGATCAAAAATGCCATTTGAGTTAGAAGAAACTTTCCATAAGGGTATAAAAATAATACAATAATATTGGATGAAGTGTTTGAATAAGTTAACATTTTTAACGGAAAACACTTCAATTGTGAATAGGTATACTTAGGCAAGATTTATTTTATTTCAATGATTTAGGTGAAGTAGAACTTATCAAAATGTAAACTAATAAAAGCAAATACATACATATAAAATACAAAGCATAACATTATGAGCTGATAATAAACACAAGTACTAAGTAACCGAAAAGAAAGGTGTTTCGTTTAACTGTAATAGCAAAAGGTGATTCTTCTTTGCAAAAGATGAAAAATGATTTTTAGTAGCACTTTATAACAACTACACATTACTAATCATTTATTAAGCAGCAGCAAATAGTTTATACATCATGTAATATGTTTGGTTATAACATATTTGTAAGCAGTTTATCAATATGACTTTAAAGACCTCATGGTTTGTAAGCATCTATTTAATATGCTTTATAACAATAATCTTTTATTTGCTTTATTGAGGATCAGTTAATCTTTTATAAAGTCCTTTATGACATGTTAAGAAATGTTTATTAAACTATTTGAAAGCACTTTCATATATCTTACTATTCCGAGATAGAGGCACAATGTTGTATCAACACATAGTAGAATAAATGTTTTATCAACCCATAGGAAAAATTATAAATAATCCTCAATTAGATGAGCTCACAAATACATTGTTTTATAACTGTCTGTATTAATAAATAGTTATAGTAGGAATATGTGTTAATAAATCATTTATTACAATTTATAATAAAAAAATGCTTTATAAATGATTTAGTATCTATTTTCTGATGCTCAAATAATTATTCATAGTGTGTAGTTATTATAATGTGTAAAAAAAATTTATGCTATATATAGCAACAGCTAATTGGAAACATTTAAACAATCATCTAAAGAGTTTATTCTTTAACTACTGCACAGCAGTAGATCATTTTTCAGCAGAAATTAACTTCTCAAACTGCTGTTATCTGCTGACAAACAAAATGAGAGAATTTCTTTCATTTTTGAATACTGGGTCAATCTATCTGACCAGTTTGAGGAATTTCATCTTTGTGCCTCAGAAGTTGAATTGTTACTTTTGATAAAGCAGCATGAAACAGCCGTCTATCTCTTGCCAGGTGGGGGCTCCGTCCCCAGTCACTGGATGGAGCAGCGTTCATGACTCTGTTCCTCGATGGGAGGGGTGCTGCTGGTGCTCTGGGCTTTTCGTTTGCCTTTAGAGGGAGCAGCACTGCCATGGTCTATAATGTGCTGCAGCACCTCTTTACTCTCACTAGGTGGCAGATTGTAGAAGAAATACTGCGGTGCCATCTGAATGAACCTAACACAAGCAAACAGAAAACAAAATATACATTTACAAAGAAGTTTGAGTTAACATAACTTACTGAACATAAATGGTGAATAAAGTAAAAATAAAAAAGAACCTGAAAATCAATGTTAAAAAAACATCTGAATCAAAAACTTGGGGTCTCCGCTTACTCATGAGCAGAGATGTGAGAGACAGTTCTGATGCAGTTGTTTTCCGAGAGCGTGTGCTCATGGTACAAGAGCCACTCCGGCAGGTTCTTCTGCTGCAGCTCGCACCCATAGCCAGACAGTGGATGAAGCTGAGCCACGTGTTTATGGGTCAACATGAAGTAATTCCCTAACCCGTCAATGTCCCTCGCCACCTGGAAACCCAACACAGTGAGATTAAACTGCAGAAAGTGGACTGTGACAGGGTTTTAGTGCACTAAAACACACTTAAATATGTAAACCCTTCCTTCCATTACCTAATCTGACTTAATCACAGACGCACTTATCCCAGGCAATAATTCTAACAGTATTAGCACAATGCACTTCACTGCAGGAAACCGATAGAGTGCGTTTAAGAAAGAGGTTAATCCTTTCTCTAATTACTAGGCTATTCTCTAATTAGTAGGCTTTGGAGAAATTTTACGACTGTGTTGCTCTAGATGCAAAGTGCTAGTGGTACGGTATATTATTTTAGAGATCTCTGAAAAAGTCATAAAACCATTAATCAATTTTGTTTGGGTATTACGACTTCTGATGATCAATAATTACATATACCCTCGGTAACTCACTTGTTTTGCTGATAAGACTTCCTGAATTTATGTGTAGTTGTGTCCCCTTTAACTGACTAGCAATTGTTTTTTTTTAACCTGCTGCTTGATTTGTTACAATTTGTGCACTTTTGTTTGAATTCCACCATTTTCCGCCTTCAGATAATCTTATTAAGTGTCTGCAGCAGCGGCGAGAAAAGACGACAAGCCAACTGAAGATGATCTCACTGAAAAATTGTAGCACAGTGTTTGAAATGTGTTTTAAGCACCCACTGTGATGGGAGTGACACGATAGACATTAATATTATAGTAGTGCGATCAAGTCAGATCCCAATATACATTTTTTTTTAAAAGATCGGTCACGATTTATGTTTTTGCCTCATCGTTTGCTGTTAGCTTGGTTTAAAACAAGCATGCGCGTATCTGAAAATCAAATGGCTGATTTATGTTTAAAGTAGTCTATTAAATGTACAGTTACACATAAAGTAAGTTGAAAGCTGCACAGCCACAGACACTATTGAGCTAACTTGGACAAATTAAATGACTGTAGCATTAATTCATCTGTTGTGCATTACATTTTAAATGTTAATATCGAACTATTGTGGAATATTTTAATCATTGACACATAAGTACATGTTTTAATATTTCATTAGAAGAAGTCTCCTGAAGTTTATCTCCTGGAAGCATCTAGAACACCTAGTAAGAGCTTGATTAGCTACTTCAGGGGTGGGGTTGAGCTGAACTCTACAAGACACCAGCACTACAAGACTATGTTTTGCCATCAGTGGAGTGTACAATAAGAAAAAAAATGGTACAAGTGAAAAATGCAAATGCAATTTCCATCCATTATGTTGTAGGTTTTTCCCTTTGGGGTCGCCACAGCAGAATGAGCAAACTATTCTCATTTATATGTTTTACGCGGCGGATGCCCTTCCAGCCACAAACCCTTGCTGGGAAACATTCACACACACTCACTCTCTATGGACAATTTTTTTTCTAAATTCACTTATTCGCATGTCTTTGGACTTGTGGGGGAAACCGGAGCACCCGGAGTAAACCCACGCAATCACGGGGAGAACATGCAAACTCCACACAGAAATGCCAACCAACCCAGCCGAGGCTCGAACCAGCGACCTTCTTGCTGTGAGACGACCGCGCTACCCACTGCGCCACATTGACTTTACTCATTTCTTTGCCCACTTTAATATACAATTTAATTTGGGTAAGTTGGAAAGGTGGAAAAATAGTCCTTTCTTAGGACTATACCACTGGTCATAAATCATGTGCTGTGTGATGTAATTACAGATACGAATATCAATAGCATCAATTGGCCACACACACAGTCAAACTCTCAACCCAGTCAGACACAAACATTTGTTCTTATTTATTTAGAAAACGTGTCATCTAGTGGTGACCAGTGTAACAGAAATGTAATAGTGTACTGTACCTTTAACGCCTACTGACTACAAAATACAGGTTTGTAGCACCTTATGAAAGGTCAGATTAACAACTTTTTTGGTTTATTCTCAGCTGCTGTCCGGTGATCTGTTAATCAATGAATCTTAATTTCAAATAGCCTTTATGTAGGGGAGGTGACTAGTGCCTGTCCAGTCAAAGCGGCTTCCTGTGACCTCACAGAAGGGTTCTTTACTGGGGTATTTGTGTGTGTGTGTTTTTTTCTCCAGGTTCGTTCCCACATCAAAAAAAAGTGTGCCTTGGTTGCTTTATTTCACCCCAAAATTGGTTCAGACCAGTATTACCGGTCAGTTTAATTAAACAATGTTCTAATAGTATACACTTTACAACCCCTAAGGTAGCAGTACATGGTAGTTCTATTTCTATCCCATAGAATTATACAACAGGAATTCCTTGATAACTCTTAATCCACACAGTAGGCTTTTGTGAAGCTGCTTTAAAGCAACTGCTAAAGCTCTACATACAAACTTTGATTGACAATTGACAAAAAAATAATAAATTTTTCATCAAAAACTTGGAATTTAGAAAGGGTTTAAAAATAGACCTGTCACAATTCCAAGCGCCGGTTAACTTTTTCTCTGTCAAAGGTTGTTCAGTAGTGAAAGATCAATTGAAAGTGTTAATTTTAGGTGAGCATTATTGTTTTTTGTTTCATTTTTGTATTCCTTTGTCCTCTATGCAACCTAGTCAAGAACATTTAAATATTTGAAAAAAAACAAACAAAAAAAAAGAAATTGGCACCTGTAAAAACAGAAATCTCCAGTTATTGGTTATTTATTTAAAAGTGTAGGAGATCAGCTAACGCAATGTATTAAAAAAAAATTTTTTTAAGCAAGAACATTCTTTTCATGTATATCACTTTAACATTCGCACCTGCATGAAGAAGCCCGCCAGCAGTGCACGTTTGATGTTCAGACTGTTGCCTTTTGACCCGAAGGCAGGCAACGAGATGGGCAGCTCGAGTCTCTTAAGGATTTCTGTCAGCTCTGAGCGGATCACGTCTGCTGTCTGAAGAGCTGCCAGACTCAGGAAATTCTCAGCACACCACTGTTCCACTCTAGAAACTGACCCACAGATACAAGCAATAAACCTACATGTTATTACAAATACAAAACAAATCCATACAAATAACAGTTCTGGGGATCATTTAAGTTCAAGTATATTTTCTATGAACTAAAAATACTCACACAGTCCATCCAGAGCACATCTGTAAGCATTAAAGGTGTTAATAAGCGAGAAGTGGTCTCCTTCGTCATGTTGGAACTTCTGATGACACAGTAAGGCCTTCTCTCTCATTTCCACCGGGGCTGTGAGGAAACAGCTTGGAGCTAAATTAAACAGAGTGAATAATCACTTTATTAATGTAAGTGTCTTTAATGAGCTTGTATCATCTAAACAAATGTTATATATTATTTATTATATTTGTGAAACAATACCCCAGTATATAACTCTATGTTTAGGATGACAAACAGACAAACAGGAAGCGAGACACATGGTGCAGAACCTGTTGAGAGGATTGTACCGAGAGAGGATTACCTGTTAGCATCGCAGCGATGGTCAGCACTTCATTCACACAGTCGAATTCACAAGACGCAAGCAAGGTCTTAGCCATCTGTGGTTCTAGAGGAAACTCAGACATTATGATTCCAATCTCAGACAGGTTTCCATCATCGTCCAGTGCAGCCAGGTAGTCCAGCTCCTCTAAAGCTTGCATCAGGCCTTCAGGATCTATGGTATAGATTACATATTTTTTATTTATTAGAGAATAATGAGTAAGACTACTTTTTGGGAGTCTTGAGTGACTCAGTGTTGTCATTGTTGAACTAAAATTATTTAAACTGTAACCATATCACCTAAATAGGTCTATGAATGAAAAGTTGGTCAACCAATGAAAGTTGGCTCTTTTGATGACATGTTCAGAGTGCTGATGAGAAATACACACTATCCCATTGACCTCACGACAGGAAACAGTGAAGAAGAACAGTGTGAAGAGCCAAAGAAAAAAAAATCACAGAAAAAGAAAATATGGACATTCAGAATCTCATCTTGTCGGTGTCCGACCATCAAGAGTTGGTGCAAAATATTATAAAATGGCCAGTCACTGTTGTACCTTGAGCGCCATTCAAAGGCAAGGAGTGGCGCAGCGAGTGGATTTTAATTTGTCTAGATGCGTGAAAACTTATTCCTGAATTTGTGGTCCTATCACATTCTTGCACTTTTTCTCTCCCACTGTCTAAAAAATTACATTTTTTGCTGATGCGTGAGCAGGCAATGTTACATAAATGCACAACTTGAGGGTGATATTCACAGACTCGTGACAAGGTTCCTATATGCAGTAGTGTAAAAAGACTAGAGCACAAGTATAGCAGATTAAGAGCCAGGAAGAGGAGATGAGAAAGAAAATGATAAAAAAAAAAGAATTGCAGATGATCGCCAGATGCAGGAAAGCAGCAAAAGGTAAAGAGAGAGCATTGGAGGGCCAGTCCTCTGCAGCGCCACCATGTAGTTGGACACTTTCCGTGGCACTCCCTGGCGCTATCAAACGCAGAGGAGCATCACTAGGTCTATGCTTCACTCAAACTTGACAAACTGCATCACACATTTCTGGAATGCAAAGACACAGAGAAATATAATTTGGCCCAAAGAGGCTTTACCTTAAAAATGGTGTTCATTTGACCATTTCAAAAGGTCAATACAATTAATAACAGCACATAGTTACCTAAATATTATATTATTTAAACACAGCATTCTTGCCAAATTAACCATTGTATAGTTAAAAAATAAGCGCACATAAAATATCAAACAGCTTTTTAGTTTTTGTTCTCCCATTAGACTTGGCAATTCCAGCAATAAAGTTCTCAGATATATTGGCATCTTAACAAAAGTTCCTCACATATTCCCTCGGTTACATCATGAGGCAAACCAGTTCACCCAGCGCAAGGCTTTCACAGAGTCGTAGCTCCACTAATGATACTGGCGGGTGTTATGAGAGCAGGTTATCTGTGGAACAATGAAGCCAGTCAGAGAGCTGTCGGCTCAGCTAAAGCACGGCTCACCTCCTCTTAATACAGTCGAAGCAAAGAGGGGAACAGAGTGCAGCCATCTGTAGCTTTACTGTGAGCTTAAACAGCCTGGATCATGTCTGAACTCTCGGTCGACAACAACTTGTTTGTGCTCAGACAGACTACATTCATCAGTGTTATTCTCCAAACCAACTAGGAATTGTATTAGTTAAAGATTTACTTTCCTAGCATTCTACATTTGTCAATATTTTAAAGGGAAGTGATCTTTGTTTATACTCTGAAATATAAAGTATTATTAGTATAATAGTATATATAACCTTGTGTTTTGTCAAAACACCTGACACTTTGTGGGTAATATCAGCTGGTTAAGTGTTCATCGATCTTCACTTCTGAATCTAACTGGAAAAATTACACATTCGGGCACCGCTCAGACACTTTTTTTTATGTATACTACAGTTTATGAACACACTAACTCTCATTTTGCACCCATAAAAATGTGGATAGTAAATCGTTTGAGACGCAGGACCAGTCTTTGGTTGAACGTTTACCTATCCAAATAGTTCATAATAGTACAACTTGTAATTTAAGCTACTTCCAAAGTACTTTTTGATCTTAACCAGAACCTACCAATATAAAACAAGAATTTGTAAATTATGTGAAATGTATTCAGATGGTCTAGTTCTTTTCCTCAAGTCTAAAATGAAACCGTTTGATATGAAAACGTTTAGTTCTTATCTCCTTTGCTGTGATCATTTTCCAGAGACCCCTGGAACAGAGGTAGTAAGTAGAACGATCCATCCCATCCATCCATCCATCCATTTTCTTGTCGGCTTTCTTCCCTTTTGTGGTCGCCACGGCGGCATGAACTGCCAACACTTCTGGCACATGTGTTATGCCCTTCCAGCACCAACCCATTACTGGGAAACATCCACACACACAAACACACATTCATTCATTCATTCATTCCCACTTAAACACTATGGACAATCGTTTTTACCCAATTGACTTATACCACATGTCTTTGTGGGAAACCGGAGCACCCGGAGTAAAACCAGACGATCCCGGGGAGAACATGCAAACTCCACACAGAAATGCCAACCGACCCAGCTGAGGCACGAACCTTCTTGTTGTGAGACGACCGTGCTACCCTCTGCGCCACCATGATGCCCAAAGTAGAACTGATAACTGTTTAAATATTTGTGTTTGAAGAGAATACCTTATATATTGAGAATACAAAAAATTAAGGCTGAATAACCTACAAATTTTTTTAACAACTTTTTAGTTTTCTATTGGCTTTTGCCACTTGCACTCACTGCAGAGCTGAAATGGGATGACTCCAGTACAATAAACCGGTACAACTTGATGTGCATTTTAAAATAATTTTGTGCATGAGAAATGTAAATGTCAAGTGTGGCATGTAAGTGTATGAAAATTGTGAAATTAGTGTGTTACGTGCACCCTGGATTTATGGGCTTGAGTTCTTTTATAATGCGTTCTGTCAAACAGTTGCGCTGTTATTTTTTTCTGTGAAGATTTTTAAAGTGTAGAGCAAGCTGATTGCTGGGGGAAGGAGAATTATGTCAAAAGTTCAGACTCTCTGCTGTTCCTGCTTGGAGGTCTCTTCTCATTGACTTAGCATGTTAAACATCTGCCATTCACTCTTTTCTGTTGGTTGATCAATATTCAGCTGGATAATCATTATTATTGTTTGATATGCCACACCTGAGCTAGATGAATTGCCTAAACACTGACAACTGTTTAATAATAATAATAATGTTTGACAGAAAAGCCCATGTTTACAATAAAACGTAGATGTGGGTCCTCATTTAGTTTTTTTTAAATTTTGTTTTAAATTTACAAATCAAGATGAAGATGGGTGAGTGAGTAAGTGACTGAGTAATTGATTAATTACAGACTTGAAAATGTTGCATTAAAGTTCAATTACAAAGTTTAAAAGGAATGGGTTTAAAGTGAAATGCTTTGAGAAGGACCTGACCTGGTCTGTCAATGAAGTCACAGTGGCTCAGACCAGCGATCTCCATGCGCTTCAGGAAGAGCACCGTGGATGTGATGTCAGATTCAAGAATATGAGGGATGCTCTCTGAGGGAAGTGATGTGTCCTCTTGGTACAAACAGAAACAGTTGCCTGCAGAATTGGATAATAGAGACCTTAGGTTTACTCAATTTTCAAACTTGCCAAATTTTTGTATGATTTTTTTGTAAATAAAATGATTCCAAACATTCAAAAATGTTTTAATGTATATGTAGAATATTTAAAAGTTTGTCAGAGCACCGATATTAATCTTTTCCTTATTATAGAATTATAAAAATCCAAAATAACTCACCAGATGGACCGGCAATTTGCTTCCGGCTTACTGCTTGACTCTTGCTGATTGGTCGAATAACGATGGAGTTAGCTCTGATTCTAGGATTGTACACCTAACAGTCAAAACATCAGACGTGATCATTACTACTAATAAACTGATAAATATTATTTTCACCTCAACCATACACACTAACGTAACCTGAGCATACAAACAATTAAGAAAAAAAGCTAACCAGTAAACCACAATCTGAACTTACAAATCTTTTTTGAACTCCAGCATCGATCACAAAGCGGATAGGGTGAAGCGCCCAGAAGAGTTCGTCCGTGGGGGAGCAGGTGAGGAAGACTCTTCTTCTCTTGCTCTCCTCAGACAGAAATGAGAGACTCTCACCCTGCGCTGGGCAGAGAGTCACTGGCACCAGCTCTCCTTGAGGTCCTGAAAGATTGGCACCTTCTCTCCGCAAAATGGCATGAGCACATTCAATCTCCTTCAAAATGCAAAACAAAAAAATAAAGCTTAAAGTCATATCAACATTTTAAACAGAATAGCCCAAACAAAGGTAGGATGAAAAAATATCTTTACTATCTGTGACATTAATGTAGCTTTTGTTTCAAAGGTGCTGTATGCAATCTTTGGTTGCCAATGTTGACTTTTGAAATGCTCAATATGTTTGCCATATGAAAAACAATCCCTTTTGGTTTGGGACTTACTAGCCACACATGACTGACAAGACTGACGGGAGGGAATCAGGTGTGCTTGACACTGAAATTCCCCCAACTGTTTTATTTAGACAACGATGAACAATTTTCTACATTATTTAGCTATTATTTGAATGTGAGGAGTTTATGGAAGAGGAACCTGAACATGTTTGCTTCTTTGTATTTTACCTGTTTGAATTTGATAAATGTATGAAAGGGGAATTAATATATGAAAGCGGACTTAATTGAAAAATGTTTTTATTGCTTTGTATTTTACAAAATTTAAAACTTTGTCTTGGAGTTATTATTTAAATAAAGTTTCAACATCTGTTTATCTACTTTGTTTCCTTTTAATTTGGTTTGCCTTATCTATCAAAAAAAAGTTCACTGGCAAAATAAATAAATAAAACAAGTTAATTGGCATGTGTTGACAGTACCTTATAATCTGGTGCGCTTTAAAGTGCTCTGGTGCTCTGAATAGAGTTTATTTTGCTCTAAAGATTTTGCTGTGTGTTGCTGGCGCCACCCCTAAACCGGTAAATGTCCATCCACTGCTACAACTACTACAAATAACAAATAGCACTATTGTTATGGGGACAGCTATTAAAAGTCTCTTACCTGCTCTGTAGCCAGAAAAGACACAATGTCTCCCTGCTCTTCATTCTGATGTATCTGAATGACTAGTCTCAGCGCAGAGCAGAGGTAGTCCTTTACTCCTCCTCTGCCGGTGCCATACAGCAGCTGTTGCGGCTCTGGTCCCTGCAGCTGGATGAGAGGAGCGCTTCCATAGTGCCGCAGAAACTTTTCTGCTGAGCCAGGTGCACTGAGGACCACCAGCCTGAGCTCAGGTCGCGCCAGCAGCACATCTTTGAGCAGACCAAGCAGCAAGTCTGTACTGACAGTTCGTTCCTGCGCCTGGTCTATGATCACCACCCCACATTGCTCCAAGAGAGGGTCCGACATCATCTCTCGGAGCAGCACGTCATCAGTGCAGTACCTACAGAGCAAAAGATCTCATCAATGGAAATGTTTGTTAGTCTAAACTTGGCTTTTTTTTTATTATAGATGAATCTATCAATAAATCTAGTAATCGGATTGCATTTCCTGATGTTTTTCAGAGATGACAAACGACAAGGGAAAAGTGTATAAAATTCAATAACAGACGTATCGCAAGTTCTATATTCGAACCTTAGAGACAGGTAAAATGTAAATCAACAGAATTGTACAGATTTTGATCTAAAAAAATACTAATCCTGGATTTAAGGGCATTTATTTTTTTCATATAAACATGCAATAGGAAATACAATAAGAAGGGCAAGCATTATGGGTATTTACAAATGTTTCTTGCTTTGATAGTCTATATATAATTATATTATATTTAATTTCTCCTCCATCTCCCATATTTAACCTAAAATAGACATCAAAAGTACATTAAATGTGTTTTTCAATAATAGACTATAACTCCTGCTGTACTGCACAACACAATCAATGACTTCACAAAAAAATGACATGCATAATTAAAATGCCATTTTCTAAAGTTAACGTTACAATAGACTGTATGTCAGGGTTTAGCATTAACATGTTACAGATGTCAGAAGAGTAAAATTGAAGAAAAAAAAAGACTCTGAATTCCCTGCGCTCTACTCATGCACTCTGAGGGTCATATTGAGCAAATGAGAGCTCGTCTCATTTAAAAATGAGTTGTATTACAGGGAAGGCTCATCTGTTTGGGTACAAGAGAAAACTACTTCCACCTAAGCGCAATGGATTGTGGGTAATATCAGCCGGTTGAATGCTTATCAATCTGCACTTCAGACTCTAACCAGAAAAAGTACACATTCTGTTCTTTTGTTTTATAGAGGTTGGCAGACCAATGTTAAGGTGCATAACGTCACCTTCTGGATTGGAGTGTGAATTAGGATATGTTAATTTCTCTATATTCTATTAATCAAACAGGTTTGAGATACTGTATGAAATTACGGTATATTTCCTGACAAGTTTTCCCAATGACATTTTCCAGTGCTTTTCTTTTCTCCTATTTATTGTCCTATTTTTCTTATTAAGTTTTTTTTTTCTGATTAGGTCCTGTGTGTCCAATTTGTAGTCTGGTAAACAGTCAAAGTGACCAATTGGCCAGATATGGAGTGACTCATACCTTCAATTTGTGCTCTGCATGTAACCCATCCCAGTGTACACACACAGCAGTGAAGAAACACACAATGAACTCACACTCGGAGCAGAGGGCAGCCATGGCTGTGGCCCCTGGGGAGCAGCCATGACACTGGAGCCTTGCTCAAGGACACCACAGCTGTGGTTGTTGAAGATGGGCGACCAAGTGTTTGTATTTGAACCGGCGACCTTTCGATCATAAGTCGATCACCTTTTCCACCAGACCACAATTACTCACTATCACACTATAACACTATCTCTTCCTTCCTATTTCTGGCTGGCATATTCCTCCTTTTTGTTTCTTTTTGAATATTAAATAAATGTCTCCCTGTAATTGTTGCCAAGGGCTAATACACTATTTCCAAAATGCATCACAATCTTCTTGAGAAAGCTGTTCTACTATCATAATTGGTGATGAAAATAAATGATGTTCAGATGTACTTTTGTCGAAGTGATGATTAGATGTTACCAGTCAGTGCACACCTCATCTCTACCATCTCCTCATCTTTTGCGGAATGTTGGTCATGGATTCTCTTCATAAAAGTTGGCCTCGCATGTAGTTTGTAAGCAAGGAGATAAACTGTTTCTGCACTAGTCTAAACCCATTCCCCATCCTTCAGTCCAAGTGAGGATTGGCTGATGTGATAGGACGATGCTCTACTAGAGAACAGATTGATTCTTGGGGTCAGTGTTTTCATTAAGTTATACCCTCTCATGTGCCCTTGGTCTCTTTTGTTCAGCCGACTAACTTATGCCGACTCTGAGAGCTCTGACAAAGCATATGGGGAGTATGGCAGCTGCCGTGGAGACCCACAGAACAAACCCCCTCAGCCTTTTGTTAAGCTTAGATTGTTGTGGGCAGGCGCCCCTGAAAAGGCAGTGCACGTGTGGTGACAATGAAGGGGGAGGGAGACGTGAATGAAAAAAAATCATCAAAATTTCTAACGTTTTGAAGAATTTGTGGTTGTTAAAGCATCACACAGTGAGCAAACAAACCTCAACAGAGTGTCAGGGGAGCAGCAGGTCTGAAGAGGGATGCTGTAGCCAACCTCATTGCCGATGTTGACGTCCATCTCGTCCGCCACACGCAGGGCGAGCTCCACAGTTGTCTGCTGATGAATCTGAGTGCAGACCACCATGCCATTCTGAAACTGAATGGAGAGGCAAAACTCTGCACACCACTGAGGGATCTAATGAGGACATAAAAGTTAAAAGAAAAATAAATATTGATCATAAACTGGCTATTATACTTCTTCTGATACATCTAATAATATACACTTAACCCTGTAGACCTGTATAATTTATACAAAAACACAAACAGTAAAGAGTTTGTCTAAAATCAAGGCTTGCTTTTAATCATAAAGTCATACGCTTTAGTTGTCATTACTGTCCATTCCAGTGAAGATCAGTTCTAAATGGATGCAATTTTAGAAAGTCTGCTGTATAACAGCATGTTTACTGTGTTTAAAGAAAAAACTTTGATTTGTGTTCTATAGATTACACCAGGTTGAACTTTACTTACATTTACTGCATAAGAAACATCCAATGTGAGGATTTTTTTTTATTTGATATTTATTTTCCAAAAGCAGTAAATAGTAGATTAAATGTGAAGTGCACTGGAATGGACTGAAATGGTTAAAAGGTTGTATTCGAACATAATTTTACCAAAATGTATTGTCATTTTCAGTCTACCAAATGATTCACACCAGAACTTAATAACATATTAATTAATAACATAACAATGTGGAGGAAACGCGCTATAAAACAAACCTGAGTGCTTTGTCCAGTTTTAGCTGTGCCTGTCACAATCACAACCTGGCTCTTGATCAAACTGTCCATAAACAGACATTTCATTCCCCACACGGGAAGAGCTTTTCTTTCTCTCAACAGTTTGTAATATCTGGAGGAAAAAGGAAGTCCGTCGAACTGATTCAGCTCCAGCAGATCTTCAGAGAGAACGTCTTGAGTTTCGTTGCTTTCAGAGAGCTTCTCTGCATCTGTTGCTAACTCCATCTCCGTCGCTGTAGGCTACGCACGAGGTCGTAAATAAAATTAATGAAACGAGACAGACTGCATAAGGGTAAATTAATTTAGCTTGAGTGACATATTTATGACTTCTCCTCCCCTCGCCTAGTTTAGGACTTGCTCGCAGGAGACGCAAACCCTTTGTGTCATCATCAGCTGTCCCGAACCAATCACCAGCGAACCAATCAACCTCTGAGTCGGATCTTTTGGTGAATCGAATCTGAATTGACTTAAGTTAGCGACTCCAAAATAGTTGATTACACAATTATGTGTATTTCTAAAGATTTTTTCTGTTAGTTTTAGGGAAGTTTTTTATTCATAAAGTGAAATATTCTAACATGAATTTTCTAACAACTGAACATTTTCAAACACGAACTTAGAGCTTATTATAATTCTCGTATACGTTATATCAACAAAAAAGCTTTTAAAACTTGCAATATTTTAAAATAAATATCTATATTCTTGCATAATATTGTCATAATCTGCATATATCTTTCTACTCGTTCTATTCTGTTACTTTCTTCCTTTTGTTTAAGTATTATAATATTTTCATTCTTCTACTTTTTTATGCATTCTACTTTAATATTGTATTGTACTCGATTGTCTTTGTACACAATCTCTTCTGTACCTTTGTGTTGAAACACAATAAAAAATAAACAAACAATTATATGTATTCGTATAAATGTGTTTATAGTAGGTGCTGCTGTGGTTGTTGTTGTTGTTGTTATTATTATTATTATTATTAAATTGACTTGTATAAATGCTTCCTATTTTAGGCATATAGTTTAACAAGGCACACACGTTATGTAAAATTCACCTTTCTAAATTAGTTTTAAATAGTCAAACTAAACCTTTAAAGACTGTTTGTTTCTGCAGATGTATTCTGAATGCAGTTAAGTTAAATATAAATTATGCTTGAATTAAACTGATGATTTATTGTGCGAGTTGAACATATATTTTTGAGGCCAAAATAAAAGTCAACGCGTCCGGAGCCAAAAAGTTTGAGGTCAGAAGTGGGCGTGTCTATCTCTCCTTCCCGCCTAGACGGAAAGATGTAAAACCTTGAACCATCAACGTCTTGTTTCTCAAAGATTTGTTACGCATTTTTACCACCAGAGACTTTAAGCTTACATTGAGCTTGATATTAACCCGAAGAGATTTATCCGGGGAACCGATTCTGACTCTGTGTGAATTGAACGCAGGGTGGAGCGGTAAAGATTTAAAGCGGCCACGTGACCATTTAATCCCTTAACAGTTTACATTACAGAACAATTTTCATCAGGAAACAAAATGAAGAAGGCTCAGTAGAACGAGACATTTCTTGTTCTAACAAACTAAAATTTGTTGTAGTGTTACGAAGTCTATTCGCATCTCAATCGACGACACGAAAATAACCGAAACGTAGTGGTGTCACCATGACAACAGCGAGGCTCACGGCTTCGGAGGACACAGCAGCACGCTCCAAAACATCCAGAAACCAGAAAACCTGCAGGAGCTCGAGCACGCAGGACGACGATGAACGCAGGTAGGCATCTGCATTTGAAATCATCTGCATTTAGGACATTTAGATTCTTAAGACAACTTTTAATTGAACAACTTTTCGAACATCAGGCCAGATGTTCATTAAGTGTATCGAAAAGAGTTTTCTGCCATTTTATAACATTTACTAGTTTAAAAATGTAAAAAAATTGACCCAAAAAATTACTCCTCGTGGGATACCCTCAACAAAAAATATAATAAATTAATAAAATAAATAAATAAAACAAAACAAAAAGTATATAGTTTACTACATATCTTGCAAATCAAACAAACAAGAATACATTTGCTATTATTATTATTATTATATGTTTTTTCCCATTCATTACAAGCACGTAAAGTTAAAACAAAGCAAAACAAACAAGAAGATAAAATACTAAATTCATAAAACAAGAAGGACAATGCCAGTACATCACAAATGAGAAAAGCCAATCACAACTTAAACAAAAACAATCATTAAAACATCATATACTGTATTTTCAATCATTGGAACGTTGTGACATGCCTGAATGTAAGAAAAAATTGTATTATCTTAATGATAGATGATCACCCCCCCCCCCTGGTGTATCGTTATTCATAATAAAAACCGTTAGAAGTTTTTGATATTGATGTACTTGAAAGTATTAGATGTTACCAGTTACATTTTTTTAATTGTAAAGGTTTCTCCAGTAACACATTACTTTAAAAATTCATGTATTTTAAAGCTTAATCGCTAATCCTGAAACAATATTCCATGAGTTGCTCCAGGTAAGCAGTCACACGATAGTCCTGACCTTTTTTAAGATGAAAGCAATAGACAGCAGTTTACCCATAACTCAAACCTGAATAATGCCACCAGCAAACGCACGGCTCTGTGAGGTTTCGTATGACTTCATATTAACCATAGTTTGGTTTGGGTTTCAACCTTTGTCAAACCTTGTCATATGCTTGACTGAAAGTGCCACGAATTAATCTCCAATGCTTGATTCTGATTGGGTGATAAATTAGACAGTTCTGTTATGTGTTGGAAAGTACACAAAAGTAATATCTAAGAGGTTATAAACTGCACATATCCACAATAATAAAAATTTGGTAATTCAACCATCCTTCCAGAATAAAAAAAAATGCAAAGAAAGACAAAGAGAAAGTATGCAA
Source organism: Danionella dracula (assembly GCA_900490495.1). Taxonomy (NCBI): domain Eukaryota; kingdom Metazoa; phylum Chordata; class Actinopteri; order Cypriniformes; family Danionidae; genus Danionella; species Danionella dracula. Next base: position 2,748,455 of record UELW01000067.1, on the reverse strand, counting down.
AGATAAAACACAGTTCAATATAGGCAAGATAAGTTTGGGTTTCATTTCTTCTTGAAATTCAAACTGTTAGCAAATACACATAAATATATTTGAATCTTTAAAATATGCTTAATCAATTTCTCATATATCAATGAAACATATGTCTAGTGTTGAAAGTTATTTTATCACAAGTAATTACAGTATAATGGTGTAGTGTATATATTGCTTTACAACATCCATCCATCCATCCATCCATCTTCTCCCGCTTATCCGGGGCCGGGTCGCGGGGGCAGCAGTCTAAGCAGGGATGCCCAGACTTCCCTCTCCACAGACACTTCTTCCAACTCCCCGGGAGGGATCCCGAGGCGTTCCCAGGCCAGCTGGGAGACATAGTCCCTCCAGCGCGTCCTGGGTCTTCCCCGGGGCCTCCTCCCAGTGGGACATGCCCGGAACACCTCCCCTGGGAGGCGTCCAGGAGGCATCCGGAACAGATGCCCAAGCCACCTCAGCTGACTCCTCTCGATGTGGAGGAGCAGAGGCTCTACTCCGAGCTCCCCCCGGGTGACGGAGCTTCTCACCCTATCTCTAAGGGAGCGCCCAGCCACCCGGCGGAGGAAGCTCATTTCGGCCGCTTGTATCCGGGATCTTGTCCTTTCGGTCATGACCCAGAGCTCATGACCATAGGTGAGAGTAGGGACGTAGATCGACCGGTAAATCGAGAGCTTCGCCTTTCGGCTCAGCTCCCTTTTCACCACAACAGACCGATACAGCGACCGCATCACTGCAGATGCTGCACCGATCCGCCTGTCGATCTCGCGCTCCATCCTCCCCTCACTCGTGAACAGGACCCCGAGATACTTGAACTCCTCCACCTGAGGCAGGAGCACTCCACTGACCTGGAGAGGGCAGGCCACCTTTTCCCGGTCGAGAACCATGGCCTCAGACTTGGAGGTGCTGATCCTCATCCCAGCCGCTTCACACTCGGCTGCAAACCGCCCCAACGCACGCTGCAGGTCCAGGCCCGAAGAAGCCAACAGGACAACATCATCCGCAAACAGCAGCGATGAAATCCTGAGGTCCCCGAACCGGACCCCCTCCGGCCCCCGGCTGCGCCTTGAGATTCTGTCCATAAAAACTATGAACAGAACTGGTGATAAAGGGCAGCCCTGCCGGAGGCCAACGCGCACTGGGAACAGGTCTGACTTTGTGCCGGCAATGCGGACCAAGCTCCTGCTCTGGTTGTACAGGGACCGGACAGCCCTTAGCAGAGTGCCCCGGACCCCATACTCCCAGAGCACCTCCCACAGGACACCACGAGGGACACGGTCGAACGCCTTCTCCAAATCCACAAAGCACATGTGGACCGGTTGGGCGAACTCCCATGACCCCTCGAGGACCCTGCAGAGGGTATAGAGCTGGTCCAGTGTTCCACGACCAGGTCGAAACCCGCATTGTTCCTCCTGCATCCAAGGTTCGACTAGCGGCCGAACTCTCCTCTCCAGTACCCTGGCATAGACTTTCCCCGGGAGGCTGAGGAGTGTGATCCCCCGGTAGTTGGAACACATCCTCCGGTCCCCCTTCTTGTAAAGAGGGACCACCACTCCGGTCTGCCATTCCAGAGGCACTGTCCCTGACCGCCACGCGATGCTGCAGAGACGTGTCAGCCAGGACAGTCCCACAGCATCTAGGCACCTGAGGTACTCAGGGCGGATCTCATCCACCCCCGGTGCCTTGCCACTGAGGAGCTTACCAACCACCTCAGTAACTTCGGCTTGGGTGATAGACGAATCCACCTCAACTACCCCAGCCTCTGCCTCCTCGACAGAGGACGTGACAGTGGGATTGAGAAGATCCTCAAAGTATTTCTTCCACCGCCCGACCACATCCCTGGTCGAGGTCAACAGCTCTCCACCTCTACTGTAAACAGTGTTGGTGGGGCACTGCTTTCCCCTCCTGAGGCGCCGGACAGTTTGCCAGAATTTCTTTGAGGACGACCGATAGTCTTCCTCCATGGCCTCCCCGAACTCCTCCCAGGTCCGAGTTTTTGCCTCTAACACAGCATTGGCTGCTGCGCGCTTGGCCTGCCGGTACCGGTCGGCTGTGTCCGAAGTCCCACAAGCCAACCAGGCCTGATAGGACTCCTTTTTCAGCTTGACGGCATCCCTTACTTCCGGTGTCCACCACCGGGTTCTGGGATTGCCGCCACGACAGGCACCAGAGACCTTACGGCCACAGCTTCGCACTGCGGCATTGACAATAGAGGTGGAAAACATGGTCCACTCTGACTCCATGTCTCCAGCCTCCCCCGGTATCTGGTGGAAGCTCTCCCGGAGGTGGGAGTTAAAGCTCACTCTGACAGGGGGCTCGGCCAGACGTTCCCAACAGACCCTCAGCGTACGTTTGGGTCTGCCAGGTCTTTCCGGCCTCCTCCCCAGCCAGCGGATCCAACTCACCACCAGGTAGTGATCGGTTGATAGCTCAGCCCCTCTCTTCACCCGAGTGTCCAAAACACATGGTCGAAGGTCAGATGATACGACAACGAAGTCAATCATCGACCTTCGGCCTAAGGTGTCCTGGTGCCACGTGCACCGGTGGACACCCTTGTGCTTGAACATGGTGTTCGTTATGGACAAACCGTGACGGGCACAGAAGTCCAATAACAGAACACCACTCGGGTTCAGGTCGGGGAGGCCATTCCTCCCAATCACACCCCTCCAGGTGACGCTGTCATCCCCCACGTGCGCATTGAAGTCCCCCAGGAGAACGATGGGGTCCCCGGTTGGAGCACTTTCCAGCACCCCTCCCAGGGACTCCAAGAAGGCCGGGTACTCTGCACTTCTGTTCGGCCCGTAGACCGTAACAACAGTGAGAGACCTGCCCCCAACCCAAAGGCGGAGGGAAGCGACCCTCTCGCTCACTGGGGAGAACTCCAACACATGGCGGCTGAGCTGGGGGGCTATGAGCAGGCCCACACCAGCATGCCGCCTTTCACCGCGGGGGACGCCAGAGTAGTGAAGAGACCAGCCCCTCTCGAGGAGCTGGGTTCCAGAGCCCAGGCTGTGCGTGGAGGTGAGCCCGACAATCTCTAGCCGGTAGCGCTCCACCTCCCGCACAAGCTCAGGCTCCTTTCCCCCTAGCGAGGTTACATTCCATGTCCCCAGAGCTAGCTTCTGTGTCCATGGATTGGGCCGCCGAGGTCCCCACCTTCGGCTGCCGCCCAGATCACAAAGCACCGGCCCCTTACGGTCCCTCCTGCGGGTGGTGGGCCTACTGGAGGGCGATCCCACGTGGCCTTTCGGGCTGGGCCCGGCCGGGTCCCATGGGAAAAGACCCGGCCACCAGACGCTCGCCTGCGAGCCCCAACCCCAGGCCTGGCTCCAGGGTGGGGCCCCGGTGACGCCAATCCGGGCGACGTAGCGGAATCTGTTGTTGTCATCATTCAGGGCTTCTGAATTGCTTTACAACATGCAAAATATAAAAAAACAGCTTCGTGTTAATTTAATTAATGGCTAATTATAGATTTACAATACAATCCACAACATTTGGTAGTCTGCAATTTGTTTTGGGAGCAGATCAGAATAGTTATGTTTTTGTTAATGTTGGGATCAAAAAGTATTTTCTCACAAACCGCTTTGAGGATTTAAGGTATTTTCTAACAATTTGGAACATACTGAAGTGAAAACTGCACCATTTCATAATCAAAAACAACTAAGATTAAAAGGAAAACAACTAGCTGTTCGAAATTGTGCATCAAAAGTTATGAGCAGGATCTCAAAGTTTGTGACGTCACAAACAAACCAATCTGAGAATGGCAAGTGTTTTTTTGACAGTTAAAAAAGGGTTGATTTTATGAATTGTAGGAGAGTTAGGTGAGCATGCTACTAAACCTTTCTTTTGTATTTTTGTAGGTCCCTAAAAATTTTTTACGCAACCTCATAATTTGCTGTTAACGTTATGTTTCTTGCAGTAAATATCCCCGAGTCCCTTCAGGCCTTTGCGGTCGGGAAGGTCACTCATCATAGTGTGGAGCTCAACTGGGTGAACAAAGAGAGCAAAGCCCAGAAAGGCTCCTCTGAACATAGGCCGAGTTTCTTTGTGGAGCAGATGAACCCCAAAACCCACATCTACAGCACGATATACAGGTCAGCTATCTTTGAGTTTGAAGAGCATCCCTTTTAAACAGAGAAGCAGCTTCTCAACAGCATATGGTTTTATGTTAGAGGATACAGCTCCAGTCATGTCGCAGAGGGCCTGAATTCTAGAAGCTCTTACACCTTCAGACTGAGAGCCACCATGCCTTCGGGAGAGAGCTTTCTCAGCCCTGCAGTTAATGCCTTCACCAACCGTGAGCTACTCTACCAAAGATTTTTTCTTTTTCATTTCCACACCCGCTGACACACAAGCAACTTGTCTACAACATCTTAATACTCTTTAATCAATCAAATATTGATAAAAAATCTGTAAAATCTACAATAAAAATCATTACATGAAGTTATATGATAATAAAAAAAAAATCCCACTATTTATTGACAAATGCTGAATAATTTATGTTGACCAGCACACAAACGTGAAACCTTTTTCAGGACAAACACCTTTACGAAAGACTTTGCTTTATTATTATTATTATTATTTTTTAAAATTAAGTATAGTTTGAATAAACACAAAACTAAATGTACATATATTTGCTAGACTAGAAGTTTAAATATATACTGAATAAATATTAACATATTAAATGGCGGGCATCATGTTGACGCAGTGGGTAGCAAGGTCGTCTCACAGCAAGAAGGTTGCTGGTTCAAGCCTCGGTCAGTTTTCTGAGTGGAGTTTGCATGTTCTCCCCGAGGGTTTACTCCAGATGCTCCAGCTTCCACCACAAGTCAAAAGACCTGTGGTAAAGGTGAATTGGTTAAGCACAATTGTCCATTAGTGAATGAGTGTGTGTGGATGTTTCCGGGTGGATTGCGGCTGGAAGAGCATCCGCTGCATAAAACATGTCAGATGAGTTGGTGGTTCATTCTGCTGTGACGACCCAGAAAGGGAGAAAGTACTCCAATACTCCAACGCAACAATCATCTGAGAGGAGAGTCTTTACCTGAAAGCTGGGATGGCTCATGGTTTCTGGTTTTAGATACCTTGTGAGATGTTCCAGACATGTCAGTCCGCAAGAAGTCTCTAAGGGAAGACCCAGGTCAATTTCTTTATCTGGAATTGTTTGTTGACAGGGAAATTTGAGAATTGTAATTTGGTCAAGCTTTTGAGAGATTATATATATATATATATGGTGTCATGGAAGCAGAATATAGTATTATATTAAAAATTTTCGCTAGAATTGGTAGACATCCATCATTAGAGTGATCATATTTTTAAATCAGTTGAATAATACAAAATATTTAATGTGAATGTTTATTTTGTATTTACATTTAGAATGTTTTTTATAAAATAAGCAATACATTTGTGGGAAAATTCACAGAAAATTAGAGGTGGAGATAATATCGGAAGTGTTAATGTTCAAAACACATCAGACGTGACAATCTAGGAATAGACTTCTTGTAATTAAAGGTAGTGTGTGCTTACATTGTGCTGTAGGTGAGCCTTACAGTGGGAAGGAGCTCCATAAGGCTGTGAACAGAGAGGATGAGGAGGAGCTGATTGCTGTGCTGAGCTCAGGGTGAAACAAACTGAACTTTGACTGGGCACAATAAAAAAAAAAGTGTATTTCATGATATTCTCATGTAATTCTTCATCCTAGGACGGTGGATGTGGATGTCTGTGATAAAATGGGCTTCACTCCTCTCATGGTGGCAGCACAGAAAGGTTTGACCCGGTAAGCTAGCTGCAGGTCCTAAAAGTGTAATCCAAAATAAACAAGTCATTTGATCTTTAATGATTTTAATGATCTTTTATCTAACAGATTTGTGGAGATTTTGGTGAAGAATGGAGCTGATCTCAACAAGAGAGACCTCACAGGAAAAGATAGGTGAGACAGGAGATATATTTTATACCTCTTCATGTTCTTCTCCTGCTTAAGACTCACCTGTTTAGTTGCGCTTTTGTCGACTGAGCACCATCTTAGTTCTTATCTTAGCACATCTTTGTTTTAATTTTCAGTTTTTAATCAATTTGATTTTATATGACTTTTTATGCTTGATTTTATTACATGTACTTTCTTTTTACTCTTTATTTCCAATGTAAAGCACTTTAAATTATGCTAATGTGCTATACAAATAAACTTGCCTTGCCTTCTCAGCCTCATTCAAGCCTGTTACGCTGGTCACCTGGACACAGTGAAGTATCTACGTAAGCGTGGTTGCTCATGGGAAACTCAAGACACAGACGGTTGCATGCCGCTTCACTGGGCTGTGGATGGAGGACACCTACCAGTTATTGAATACCTCATCCAAGACGGCTGTGATGTGAGACCTTGACAAGTTAATCATTAGACCAACAAACAACTAAAATGTTTCTGTCGTTTGAGCTCTAAAAAACATTGAGATCTCGCTATGATGCTAGCTTGTGGCGAGTTAATAAATTATGTCAACATCAAGCGTTTGGTAAATTAATTCACATGAATATAAAGAAGCAGGTGCTCAACAGAAAATGCCAGGAAAGGGCACAAATGAAAACTAGTCTCAACGCAATCGCACACCTAGAGAAAGTTTCTGTCCTTTTTTGCACACAAATATGAGGCATCAAGCAATGAGCGAGACCAGAACAAAAAAATCATAACAAGAACAACAATGAGAAGAAGAATAGTAGAAGAAAAAAAAAACACAGAAGAAGAGAAATACAGGAACACAGAAGTACATTAGTGTCACCAGAGAATACAGATACTGTAGTTGGAGCTAGAACCAACCTTTGATTGTTTGCCAGGTTAACAGCTACAGCTGAATTTATTCTCCCGTCTCCGATATCTCACATTTCCCTTGAGTGCAAAATGTTCTTCTTCAGCTTTTAACAGTGAGTGAAATCAGTGGTGTGGCCATGTACAAACAGCAAGAAATACATTGAACAAGGATATCAGAGCTGCCTAAAGAACGTACTCTGAAAAGCTGAAAACCAACGATCCTGCTTCAGTATGGTCAGGCCTAAAGACCATCATAAACTACAAAGCGGCAGCATCTTCAATGATGGACAATTAAAACTTGGTGAATGAGTTCAACTCCCTCCGATTGTCTCCTAAGCAGCCATCAATACCTCCATCACACACCATTCTCCCACTCCTGCTCTACAGATCAGCGAGGGTGATGTTTGCCAGCTCTTCAGAAAGCAAAAAAGGAGGAAATCAAAAGGTCCTGATGGGGTCTCACCAGCATGCCTAAGAACCTGATCTCTCTGATCTTCAACAGATCACTGGAGCTGCGTGAAGTCCCTGCATGCTTCAAATGGTCCACCATCATCCCCATCCACAAGAAGCTTAAAATCTCAGGTCTAAATGACTACAGATCAGTGGGTCTTATATCTGCGTTCTTCACCTGAAGAACAACACTGGACCCCCTGCAGTTTCCCTACCGATCTAACAGGTCTGTGGAGGATGCAGTTAACATGGGGCTGCACTACATCCTGCAACATCTGAATAAGCCAGGGAGTTATGTGAGGATCCTGTTTGTAGACTTCAGCTCAGCATTTAACACCATCATCCCATCACTCCTTCGAAACAAACTCTCCCAGTTCTCCGTCCCTGACTCCACCTATGAGTGGATCACAAGCTTCCTGACAGACAGACAACAATTTTTTTAACACATAAATTGTGGTCCAAAATTTGTGCTCATTTAAAACATGGCTTAAGCAACAAATGCAGCCTTCAAACACTGCTGCACCGATCTCCAGCGCGTTTAGGCAAGACTGTTAATAAAAATAGAAATTAGTTATTATTCAGTGCCTCATAGTGGTGAGCTGAGCTAATAATCCTCGGTGATTGGTTATAGAGAAAATAATTAAAATTGTAGCAGTGAGTTTTCTAGAAACTAAATGAAAATGCTTCGCAAGCTTTAGTTTGCGAGCAATAATAAAAAAAAGCACGAAAATCATGAAAAAGCTTTTGAGAAGGACATATAAGCACAATGGGCAACCAAAGTTTGAGTTCTCAGCCACGCCCACTCTCTTTCTCCATCTTAACTTTGTTTACTGACGTCAAAAATCTTTCAAAAACGTTTTGAAGCTCAGGACGTGACCTTACACAGTCAGTTTAACGCCTCTGTATCACACAGGTGGATGCTTTGGATATCGTATCCCTCTGGACTCCTCTCATGCGTGTGTCAGCTCTCAGTGGAAACACGGCCGTGGCTTCTGTCCTCCTGCAAGCTGGAGCAGATGTAAACACTCGCGACAAGGCCGGCAAAACCTCCCTAATGGTAAGAATGAGGGAAAAAAAAAAACTACCAAAAAAGCATGTACATAATGTGACAAATCTTTTGGTGCTGACATTCAGGTGGCTGTGCTGAATAACCACGAGGAACTGGTAAAACTTCTGCTTCGCAACGGAGCAGATCAAAACATGAAGAATAAGGTAACTTCTGATAACCACCTTTTATGATCAGCAACAATAGTTGACTGAAATGAGCATCCCTAAAATATGTTTATGCCCTGCTGTAGTACGGGTCAGATGCAATGGAAATGGCAAAGGCGTTTGGGAGACAGGTAATTCCAGTCTGTATTATTTGAATACATTTTTGTTATTTTATAGCTCAAAGTCTTTTTTTATTTTTCAGAACATCTTAACCTTGCTGGAAAAATTAAGCCTGGAAGACGGCTCTCAAAGCAATGGAACAATTCTGTAATGGGGGAAGAATTGAGGATTTCCATAAAACATTAATCCCTAAGTTGTTTAAGATGTCTGTAGTGAAATATTATATATGATATTGAAAAAGATTCTTCAGCTCACATACCGTACCCACGAGCATAAGCTGAGAAAACACTTACAGCTTCAAATGTGTTTCTGAATAAAAATATAATAAGCATCAGTAATCATTTCATTCATGTTAAGTCCATGAGTATATCAATTTGTGCATGAATTCAAAAGGATGAAATGTACGCACAAGGCAGTGAGGAAGAGTATTAGAAACACACTCTGTTCTGGCCTGAATTCATTCTTGGCAATTTTACAGCAATTTGTTTTAACAATGCTTGTATATTCAAAACTGGGGACAATTTTATTAATGTATTTTAAGATCACCCACGAGTCCATCTGTAGATCTGGGAGTAAGTATAAAAAATGTACAAAAGTGTAAACCTAGCAGTACCTACACTGCAAAAAATGAATTTTAAGCAAAGCTGAAAATGCTTAAAATTAAATTGAAAATTTTGATTTTCTTATTTTAGGAAGAATTTTCTAATTTAATCCTTCTTGGTATAGATTACTTTTCTTATTTTGAGAAAATAAAACTTATATTTTCTTGAGGAGAAAAAAAATCTTATTCTGGTCATTTATTTTCTTGAATTAAGAAACTATGTGAAACAAGTTGCCGATTTTGCCACTGATCTTAAAACAAGAATCTTAAAACAAGAATTGTTGACTCAACATATTCTTATATCAAGAATGTTACTGATATTTTATTTTAAAAAATCAATATTAAATACTGGTAAAAACATGCATCTTGAAACAAGAAAAAAAATCTTAAATCTAGATCAAGTAAAGGTAAGAACATTTGATTTCTTGAAATAAGTCTCAAATGTTTGTGAAAAAAAATAAGAAAAAGGATCTACACCATTAATAAATCATCAATACCCCAAACCTTAATAACCGTCCAGTTGTGTTCAAACGTTGATGGAAGAGATCTGTACTTCAAAAAAGCACTCTTGAAACAAGAAAAAAAATCTCAAATATAGATAAACTCTTCCTAGATCAATGCTATGCAGATTATGCTAATGGGGCTAGCAAATTTGAGTTGGCAAGAATTCTTAAAATTAGCAAAAACTTCTAGCTGGTTACATAAGCTGTTGGATCTTAAAAAAAATACAAAAACTCTCAAAACAAGTCTTTACAAGTTTTAAAAATGCATTGAAACTAGAATATTCCAACTTGTTTCTTGGTTCGAATCCAGCTCTGGTCCTTCGCTGAATCTTCTCCCTAGAGCTCTACTAAGTGTTCTTCCACTCTCCTATCGGAACTGTACTGTCTAAAAATGCAACAATAGGCCTAAATAATATATAATATAATTATTTAAAATTGTAAGCTAGAATTTCTACTTTTAAGAACCCATATTCTACTTTAAGAACTAAAATTAAGCACAAACTTTCTTAATTTAAGTTCGTATGTACTTATTTTAATACTAAATTTTCTAAGTTAGTCTTAAATAAAAGAGAAAACCTCCTAGTTTTAAGACAGATTGTCTAGTTTTAAGACTACTAGAGACTAGATACAAGTTGAAATATTCTAGTTTCAGTGCAATTTGTAAAGTCTTGTTTTGAGAGTTTTTGTCTATTTATCAGCTAGAATTTTTTTTCTAATTTTAAGAAATCTTGCCAAGTCAAATTTGCTTACCCCATTGGCAGATTTTTTTGCTTGATATAGGAAGAGTTTAACTTTATTTGAGGGTTTTTTTTCTTGTTCCAAGAGTGCATTTTTTTGCAGTATAGCAGTTTGCAAACCTTTCTATCAAGCTCTACGACTAGCCTTCGTGAAACTGAGAGCAGTAATAAACAAAACTGAGCTTTCAAACACTATTTCTCTGACTATGAGCTTGATTTCTCACTTTAAACGTGACTTTAACTAATAACAAAGCTTTTTTTTTTCTCTTCGATTGTTGTTTATTGGCAGTTTGCAAACCTGATTACTGGAGCTTTACCGCCACCGGAGTTGTAGTTTGGATCGTGTATAAAGAAAGGACATTCATTTATTTGTGTTACAGCATAAACTTTTATATTCGGAATATATCGGTTATTCTGTGCAGAAAGATTATTATAATGTTATACATCTTGTCATCTCTTCATAAGCTTGTTGCTGTGAACTGTTCTTTCTTAATGTTTACTTCTATTTACTTCAGATCTGTTCTTTTCTCTTCATTGTCTCTTCATTTTCTTCCTTTGCATTGTATTAGAGCTTGTTCCGCTGTCTCATCTTCATTACATAACATAACTCATATCAGCTTTCATCAGAAAAGTGTGATTGTTGTGTAGCTCCGGTTGCAGCTGAGCCTGAGCTCCGGTGCAGGGCCGTGCCTGTCTTTACCGGGAAGCTCTTATCCCCTAACCGTTTTCTGCTGCTATGCTATTTTAATGCAGGAGAATATACTCATTTTGGCAAAATAGGAACAGCCAATAACAGCTTATATCTTTATTTTCAGAAGTTGTTCTGTTGATGCTCACCTTCATTCAGAGCACTTTCGCCTTATTTCAAAACTATCTTTGAAAGTAAATTATGATATATTCACTCCACAACTGTGTACTATTTACTATTTGCTTAGCAGTGTAAAGTGCAACAGATAATGTGCCTGATCTGTGAACCACAAAGCCAGTTAATCAACCTAACCTTATATAGCCAGATTCACTGTGGGACGCTTGCCATTAGATGTTTAATTCATAAATGTCTTATTAAAATGAATGACTTTTTTTTCAGGAATCATCAAAGATATTTTTGTTACAACAGAGCGAAGTCATAATTGTACAAAAAGGATAATTAAAAAGCTGTAGGAAAAAATGGTAGAATTTGCCCTCAATATTAAAAAAAAAAAAAAAAACAAACAGACAAGAAATACATTTGAGATATTAGTACAGTCCCAAGTATTTTCACATTTTAAAACTAGAAACTGATGGCTTGATAAACATGTGATAGCTGACAAACAATGATGGCTCAGAGTGAATGCATATTCAATACTGAATAGTGAGACATTTTCATTGCTGTGTTGATTTAACATATTCTGGGATAATGGCTCTGCTCTTGCTCAGAATGTTAACAAAAACACCAGGAAAATCACAAAACAATGATTCAAGTATTTGAACAATAAACACTGTCCTGATTTCTTCAGTTTCTCAAGTCACTATATTAAGTATGCTGTTGTCATAATTAGCAAAATTCATTTGCATAAATGAATTATATTTGTAGAAGAAAAGAAATGCTGAATTATCAATGCTCAAGGGCATGACCGAAGAACAATGGTGTATGACCTTCATGCCTCATTCAATTAAAATAAATGGTGATTTTGCACTATTTAATGTGTTATTAACTGAGATAATAGTCTCTACGATGTCATGATATTTGTATGAAAATAGCAATATCAGTTTTTCCCCATCATGAAAAAACTTGAAAAGTGTTGAAACATTACAAATCTATAAAATAGGAGCAAAACAGTTGATTTAAATCATTTTAACATTGAAGAGGATGCTACAGTGGTCTACATTGTTCTCAATCTTGGCATGAACAAGCACCTATAAACGTCTGTAAAATCACTCAAACACACAGAAAAAAGTGGAACACATCACATTCATTTCTTTCAACATGTACAAATCAACAAAACAAAACTTTAATCAGTCACATAAATCACACAGTAAAAAAATGTTTGTCTCCTCTGGACAATAAATATACAAGTTAAATATGTCTCCAGTACCTGAGCAAGAGAACAAATGTTTGCCTCTTCTGAGGAGGCAGAGCACCAAGGCAGCGAGTCACATAGTCCAGCAGAGTTCTTTTAGTGCAATCAAGCGTGTGCAGACGCTGGTAAGATATACCCTGTGCTCTGCTGTTCATGTGTCAGTGATCAGAAAAGGCTTGTGGTAGTCTGGGAAGAGGTCTAGAGTTTAAAAAGAGAAAATACTTTTAGGTGTTGTTGGGGCAAAAGGTGTTTGATTCAAAGAAGTAACCATGGGCCAGACCTGTTTGGTAAGGGTAAGGAAGGAGGTGGCGGTGGGACAGTTGGGATTTGAACTGCTAGAGGTGCAGGGGTTCTGGCTGCCACCGAGGACACGCTTCGCCCTACCCTGTAAGTTCTAATTAAGGGATCCGCAGGAAGGGGTTTCTGCGGTGCACAGGGCTTTTCATGGTCCTGCAACAAAAAAAACAAAAAACATAAAAAAACCTTACCTAAAAATATTTAGTTGTCATCAGTTTTCCTACATTCACTGGCTTAAAAGTAATCCCTTTACTTTATGTGACAAAAACATTACAATACAGCGTAAAATGGCAACTTTTTACAGAAGATTATCAGTCCATAGGTATTTATTTTAGTGTTAGTAAATTATTAACATACACAAAATTCTTCAATATCTATGTAAGTATAAATAAAAGACCCTTTTTTTGTTTGCTAACAGCACTAGCAATTAGCTCCACTAGATGGAGCTCTGAACTCACTCCTCAAGAAACCTCAGAAACAGCACATAACAGAATAAAAACAGTCAACATAGTTGTTTGAAACTATTTTTGAGTTGTTAAAGATGACATTTTAAATACCAGGAGACAGATTGTTTATTTTAGCAGTGAATGAAACGAAATGTTAGCTAGAAGTGCTAATAGCTAAATTTCACTAGAATCTGACTAGACTGTCCCGAAGTCCCCCAAAACAGTACAGAAGAACTATCAATGACAGTAGTCTGTAGCTATTTTAGGCCTTAACAAACATAACAAAACGTTTTCAGTAAAGATTCCTAACGGCTTAAATCAGAACCAAACTGTAAAAAAAAAACAAAAAAAAAAAAAACAATTGCTTGCAGTTAACTTTTACTAGAGAGAGAGCTCTGATCAGTCTTCAGGAAAACAAGAATTACCCCCAAAGAACAGACAAAACGCTGCTAGTCCACCCAATTTCACAAAAGAACAATTTGTCATGTGTTAGCAGTTTAAGCCACGAATGAGCTCATGCACACAGATGTTAGCATTCACAGCTGTTCTTCGAGCTTTTACAAAAAACAAAACTAAACAGTCAGACTGCTGAGACAACAGAATCATGCGTTTTTTGGTTTATTTCTGATGCCATAATTCATAGCTTTTCCAGCTGACGTCATTGCATGGAAGTGATTTGTTCCAGCAAACTATCACCCTAGAGAAAGTAATGTCATTATGGCACTACAAGAGCTTTTAATCAGGAGCGCACGGCAGTGTGTCAAGCCGTGAGGCCAATTTGTGAGAACACCAGAAGTGTGTCATGGCTCCCTGAGTAAATGTGAACTCAGGCGAGAAGAAAAGGCCACTCAGGAGCACTAAACAAACCTGGGTGATTTCAGAGGGAAAGGGTTTAATGCGAAAGCCATAAATGAGCTCAGTATTTAAAGCTCACAAGCGTCAATGCATCAATCATGTGCATTGTGTGGCACAGCTATGGTCCGTAAGTTCTGAACGCCTACAGTCGAGAGACTAAAAAACTTTTTTAAGAGGGACTAACAGCAATATATGAATCAAACTACATCTATGTTTAGTTAGTATCTTTCCCAAAATGCAGTGAACTTACAAGCGTGAAAAAAGTTCAGATGCAACAGGCTTTCAAAAGTTTCTTTAGAACGTCCGCAGAACTCGTTCAAGGACATTGTACTGCAGAAATCGACTCCATTTCAGATTGTTTCTAACTGTTTAGCTCTACTTAATTATTGTGTGGAAAAAAAATCAAATGACAGGACTCTTGGAGATGAGGCCCTTGATTGTGTTCTATTTCCAGAATGGATAATATATGAGAAGAGGTTTTATGACAGGTCCCTCTCACTCATCGGATGCTTGGCTGGATGATTCTAATCTAAAGGTAATCTATCACGTGCAGCTTGGTAATGTTTTTTCAAAGTTTCATCGGCCGGGTGGTTTCACGAAGGGTCCTTGAAAAGCCGCTCGAGCAATCAGTAGGATGGGAATGCTTGAGAGAAGGGCCAATAAGCTTTCTCCAGCTTGGCCCCTCGTCAGCTGGCTGAAACGATGGAGACCAGTGGGTCTACAGCATTTTCCTAACCAGTGTCAAGGCAACCGATAGCCTTATCCAGGAAAGAGTGTGACAGCCAGGAGGCAGACTCCCGGATGAGCCATACTGCCCCACAGATGCCCAGCACTACCGGGCGCTGGATAGGATGACAGCCTGCTGCACTCATTGCCCATTTGGACACTTTCCCTCCACTGACACAGCCCTGGAAATCTCAAAACAGTCCTCAGTTGAACACAGTTTTGTTTATATTTGATTTAATGAACCATTCTTCAGATAATTATGCACACATTTCCTTTATTAGCCTCCACTTTATTAACTAACTAGTTGATTTATTATTTTCAAGTATGCTTATTTAAATAGATTGTTTTACATTGCATGCAAAGAGACTCAAACATTAAACTAACTTTTCTCACATTCTCAAATTTGAACATTAAACAAGCTTAAGTCTATCCTATCATTTGGGAGTGTGCTCTACTTTTCACTGTTTTCTATTTTCCTCCACTTCTCCATTTTGTCTCCAAGAGGTAAACCTCTACCTGAGTTGAGTCCTGAGGACCAAGGAGCAGATGTTCTTCGGCCTCCGGCCTGATATCAGCTTCCCCAAGCAGCTCTTATAATCATCTCATCCGCAGCCACACACATGTCTTTTCCTATCATTTTCACTCCTCCTCTAGCTCTGTCTGCCTTCGTTTCATCTTCAGCTGGAAACCTCATGTCAGAGACCGATGGGGTTTGTGGAGCTCTGGAAAGTTCTGTGACCTTGCTGATATTCTCTTATCTTCTTTTAAATTATACTGCTTTTGTAGCAAAAAGAACAGTGTCTACAGAGGTATATCAGCTCGTACAGTATGATCAGAGAGGCATTCTTACTCAACGTTCACGCTTTAAGGAAATGAAAGGTTGATGTGAGAAAAAACGTTAAGGACTTTGAAAGATTTTAAACTGTTGATGGTCTCAACCACTGACAGTGTTATGATAACAGTACTTAATTCAATACTCAAAAACAATGGCTGAAGCAGAAACAACTAGAGCTAGAGCCTAAAAAGTGCGGGTCAGTGAGAATTTAGCCTGATTTAGTTTACTGTCATAGTTATGAGACAAGACCCAACCCAAAATCATTCAAACGAATGTATGCAGATGCAATTTTTCAAGTATTAGCTATTTATAGATATTGTAACTAAATGTATTAATGACTAACAATGGCAAAAAATAGTAGTAAAAAAAAAAACCGGACACTGCAATTTACACTCGGAAAGCAGCTTACACATGTCAACAAGATCTTAAAAAATGTTAACAAATTTAATTAAAATAAATTTTAAATAGTAATGAGTATTTGGTATATGTATATGAGTATATGTTAATAACGAATTTAACATAGCCAAAATAAATTAAATAAAGATTTCACAGCAAATCCTAACAAATTCAATTAAAATTAACTGAAATAATGAGATTAACTTAATAATGAAATTAACATAAATAAAATAAAATATAAATTCTGCAGAATTTGGTTTGCCTCTGAGCCTTCCATTAAATGCATTTCTGGCCTCATGATGGCCAAATGTTCCTGAAATTTAATTAAAAAATGAACAAATTAGCCTATATAATAGACTTACTTTATACAGATTGTACTTAAATATTATCTTATCAAACAATATGTCTTATCAGGGTCGAATTCTGTCATAATTTAACATCGTAAAGACATTTAAATTTTTTTTTGTTTTACAAAACCAACTGGCTCAATATTTTGATTATACAGCTGGTCAAAACTTTTCCACAATTCAGACTCAGCTCTAGTTGGTGGCAAAACCAAAAGATAATCTCTTCAGAGACGAAACTTGTCTCAGCGCCCATTTTCATTTCTTTTGAAGCAATCTAAGTGCGTCACATGACTGCCCACGACAGTGTCGAACCTGACCCGAGCTTGTGTATAATTATATAAATTGAGCCCAAAGATCTTCAGCTTTAGGTACAAAATGCCTAAATAACACGTTTTAATGTAGATAATGCTTTTTTAGTGAATTTGTTTTGTCTGGCTCATTTCTGCTTTTATCTTGCTCACTCAAAGTGCACTCATGATCCATGTGCTCCACTGGTGTGAGGCTTGCAGTACTGACCTGCGTGTGTGAGTAGGATAACTGGCGTGGTAATGTGTGGAAACTCGCTGCTCTGCATGCCGGCTGTGTATGCGATGCCAGGGCCTTGCGATGTGGTACAGACAGGGCCATGCCTGTTCTGATGGACCCTGGGTTGGGTAGTGGGTGGCTGATGTGGACAGGCTGGCAGCGAATGGAACATTCAGGGAGACGCCTAAAATTCTGCATGTTCTGAAGAGGTAGCAGCAGCTCCGAACTGCCATGAGTCTGAGGAAAAGCATTTGGTGAGCACAGAAGAAGTCAAGTAGGTATATGTAGATCCCGTTTTTATTAGCATTCTCTGCAGATCAAGACTGAAACATAACTCAAGTATACTGCTGTGCCTCAAGCTGTATCCAGTAAAAGAGAAAGGGAGAGGGAGAGAGAGATGAGAGAAAGGATAAAGAAGAGGAAGATAGAGAGAGCGGGAGACAAAAGAGAGGAAGGGATAGAGAGAGGGTGAAGGAGAGGCATGTGGCAGCAGGAGAGAGAGAGAGAACACTTCTTCACCAAGGTTCATGGGTGAAAGACACACAGATAATAAACTCCAGACTTTAAGATCATCATTCTGCTTCTTCAAAGCAGTGTATACATTCATTTGGATGAAGATAAGAAGATAACAGCCTTCTTGATTTAAAGTACCTTAATTGGATAAAATTGGAAATGCTTGGTTTCCACAAAATTATTGTTCAGCATGATTTTATGATTTCATCATTTCAACCTGTTTGGTCTGTGATAAAGTAATATTTGAAGTAAAATGTAAAATAGATCAACTAAAAATAATAAAGGACTCCAAAAACCAAGGTCTGTCTGCAAGCAATGAAATGCACAAAAATAAAATGTGGTAAAAAATAAAATCCCAGATTTACTAAAAACATTTAAGTTCACCTGTATTGCTTAAACTATTTCTCATAGATCTGGACACGTTTTATTTAAATCCTTTAAATGCAACAAATTTAAAGAGCCGCGATTATGAGTTTTTAAAAATGACCTCTCACAACACAGCTTTAGTTTTTAAAACTGAAAGCGCTTTAATAAGAGTGAACTCGGAGTTGCTAAAAAGAGTCCTCCCTGAAAGTGAATCTATCACCCGCAAGCTCACACGTCACGCTGTACAACCCCCGCTTCCTTCATTTATGCAGAGGCTTGAGAAAACTTGAGAAAAAAACCTGCAAAAAATTCCAAGGGTAATGGTTTTTGGATTAAACTCTCTCATGAGTTTAAAAAAAAAAAAAACTACTACCTTCTTTTTCCCTCCTCTGTCTTTACCTTCTTCCCCTACTGCTTTGTTTTTTTGATCAGTTGATACAATTTCTATTGTGAGAAGTTGAGATAGACTTTGACGGTGTAACAAATTGCATATTGTCTCTCCCTAATGTAAGTCGCTTTGGACAAAAGCGTCTGCCAAATGCATAAATGTAAATGTAAATGTCATGAGGGAAATGCAAGCCTTTCAGAGATTAGCAAGTAGGAAGGGAAAATGTTTCCCTGATTGTTAGAGAATGAATGTTTTCTCTGTGGAGTGAGGAACTGGAACCATATTTTCTTTCGGGACTCTGAACGCTCTCCCAACAAGTCTCGAGCTTCTCTGTTGTTTTCTCTGTGGAGTGAGGAACTGGAACCATATTTTCTTTCGGGACTCTGAACGCTCTCCCAACAAGTCTCGAGCTTCTCTGTTGAGTTTGGCTCAATTTATATCAATGCAATTTCTATAAATGCGGGCAAAACCAGGCCAGATAGACTTCATTCAGCAGCTTCATGAACTGCTCCAGTTGCCACGTAGATGAGGGGTTTATTATCAAAGAGTCACTAAATGAATAATTTGGGAATCACAACCCAATCCGCTAAAATAAATGAATAATTCAAAATTTTTTACCTGAAAATCTAGAAAAAAACAGCTGTCTTTTTTTTTATTCTCACCGGCGGGTCGTTGCAAGAAAAAAAAAAACATGATTAGCAGGAGAATGTATCCCAAAAATATTTTCTTTTAGGGCGCCAAAATTAAGAGTGGTGCTCCTGCTTAGAGGAAAGAACTAAACAGACTCCCTCCCTGAAAATGTTTGTGATTGCGACATGATTTAATGGTTTAAAGTCTACCCAAACTTGCAGAAAATACCAAAGATGTACAATAAACATTATTTTCATAAATATTAACGATCAGTAGAGCATAAAACACAGATTTCAGAGACTACTTACCATGTCCTGATGGGTGGGTAATGGTAAAGCAGGGGGCTTGTGTTGAGGTGAGACCCTGACTGACTTTGGCTGTTGAGAGCCCGTTTCCTTCTTTTTTCCAAAAGATCTAGAAAATCAAATACAGATTGCAGGTGATCCCTGAACAGCCAATGTACAGCTTTTATGTTTGTCAAGTTTTATCATACTGGTGGATGTAGCTTTCAGATGAATACTTTTGTTTCGGAAGTCCACTGAATTCAAAATGAAAAATTGGTATTTGGTGTACAACACTGTTTAACAAATCGTTATTTAACAACACTTCCAGTAGTCACAGAGCTTTAACAACAAAACTCAAAAGAAGTGTTGCAAACACTTTAAACTTTGGCTAAATAACATTATGGAATCACTATTTTGTGAAATAAGCCCAAATTGCTTTGTTTTTGTACTCACAGTGCTGCTGGGTAATTTTCTATCACTATTTCTACAAAAAAAAACAAACAGCTCTACTTTCACATTTTTGTGCCCATCTGTCTTCCTTTTAAAAAGATTTCAGACAAATTCCCCCCACAGAACTTTAACATAAATCTGACTGCCATCAACAATGAACAACGTTTATTTATATTAAATTAATAGATAAAAAAATAGGCAAACAAGAAAAATTACAAAAAAATGTTTTGTCTGTGCAGAACACAATCATTTAATTAGGAAGATATAAATATGCTATAAAATGTTCTCTGGATAAACTTTTTTTGCACTCTGTACTCTCCCACGATTTTGGGTTCTCAAAGTAAATGCAGTCACAATTTCGACTAATAATATCCACTTTAATCTTTATTTAGAGAAATAATCTTAGAAACATGTTGGGTATCCAGCAGTTGAGCAAATAACACAAAACAGCAAAACAAAAGGTATATGTATTAAGATCAAAGTAAATTTTTAATTCTGTACGAGAGAGAAAATAAGTATTTAACAAAAGTTTACTGTAAAAGAATTAGCAATATTAATTCAAATGAATTCATAAAGCATTTATATTTAATGTTGACTTAATGGTAAAGGTGATAAAGCAACCAAATTTGTAGACATGTCCTATTTCCTCATTCCATGTCCGTTGTTCCTAAAATCGGTTCAGCACCGCACCGGAAGATGCTTTTTTCAATTTGCTTCAATTGATGTGATCACGGAATTTTACACTTTTATCCTTATTTTGAAGAAAAAAATGGAAAGTAAACCTTTGAATTAAGCCGCGACAAATGATCCCACAATAAACTAAAGAGAACCATGTCAGTTAGTTTCAACTCTCTCCTCTCTCTTCTATATATTTTTCTCCTTATTAATATGTATTTTATTATTAAATATTATTTTAAACCTGTGTCTGTTTCTTTTAAAATAGCGATAACAATTTGTAAAAGAAAAATATCAAAGGAGGTTTACTGAAAAAAATGCCCTTCAAAGATAATCTATATTATTAAAATTGTATGTGTATTTATGTACAACTAAAACAAATGCTTTGAATAATAATGTGGATTTTACTCCAGTTTTAGTGTAAACTAAAACTAGATTTCCTGAATAAATAATTCTTCTTTAATAACTGTTTTCAGCCATCTTGAACCCTCTGGAACACTATCCCAGTTGCTCCAACTTTTCAGAGAGCTCATATTTCTTGCTGTCTCAGGATCAAACTCATTCTGTACCTGAGCTTTTGAATGGTGCTCTTCTTATGGAGACAGAGTATCTGAACCAGCGCTTTCCTCTTCACACACACAAGCAGACCCGCCGAAAGCAAGCAGAGCAGGGTGACCAGCGCGCCCACCACCACTGCGCTGACCCCTGCTGTGGTCACATAGGACAGCACGCACATTAATACACACACTCGCAGATCTGCCGTACAGCATGGCACAGAACGCAACATGCAAACACACAGAGAAAGAGAAGAACAGAAGGAACAGAGTCAGGACGGAGAGAGAGAGAATCGATCAGCATCCCTCAATGTTCTACAAGCTGCTTCAAAGTTTGCAGTGACGGCTTTGCTTTCCAGCAGGATATCAATCCACTTTTCTGTCTCACCCCACACGTTTTCTCCAAGAAAACCATTTAATAAGGTCTGTAGGTACATTGTAGCTTCGAGCAGCACTGATCTACCTGTGGTGTTGCTTTCAAAGAGGAAGGAAAGGAAGCAAAGCCTGAAGACTTCCTCGAACAGAGCATTCTCAAAAAAAAAGTGTTCTAAAGGTTAAAAGATTGCTTAATGCATGTCGATTCCAAAGAAATGCTTTGCTTGCTGTTTAGCATTTTGTATCTTTTTGCACCTTAAAGTATATCAGATAACAGATTAGCTGGAGTACTCATTCTAAAGAGAAAAACATTTTATTTTAACAGCCTCGTTTTGCTTTTTTGCTGTTAATGCATGTTATGCTAGAATAGAAAGATAATGAAGAAAAAGGGTAAAAGAAGCTGAACAACTATCTGATTGAAGAATGCAGTAACAGGGGTCGACACAAAGCAAACTTTACCCCCCTAATTTGTGTACAAACCGAACATGTTATTTAATATTATTGGTTAGCTTGAATACGAATCAACCCGCTGTTGAAAGTGACAGTGACTAGTTATCCAGAAATGGAACCAGGATTTCTGCTCTGCATTTAAGCCATCCCAGTGTATACACACAGCAGTGAACAAACACACCATGAACACACACCCAGAACCGCTTCAACACTTACACCATCTTCAACTAGATGGATCTGGCGATCGAACCAATGATTTTCAAATATCATGTCGATGATCACAGACCACATCTGACTTAAAAGCAGGTGGAAAAACAACTGTAGACAGTAGAGGACATGTGGGCTGGAAACGGTGTTCAGATGGACTAGATCTATTTTAAAACACATTGTTTATTGGCTGTTGACCAATAGGCAATGGTTTGACCAATAATCTCGAAGGGGACGGTAATGGTTGGCCAATAATCTTGAAGGGGATGGGAATGGTTTGACGAATAATCTTGAAGGGGACAGACATGGTTTGACCAATAATCTCGAAGGAGATGGGCATGGTTTGGCCAATAATCTCAAAGGGGACCGGATAGGTTTGACCAATAATCTCGAAGGGGACAGGAATGGTTGACTAATAATCTCAAAGGGGACAGGAATGGTTTGACCAATAATCTCGAAGGGGACAGGAATGGTTGGCTAATAATCTCAAAGGGGACAGGAATGGTTTGACCAATAATCTCAAAGGGGACAGGAATGGTTTGACCAATAATCTCAAAGGTGACAGGAATGGTTTGACCTATAATCTTGAAGGGGACAGGAATGGTTTGACCAATAATCTCGAAGGGGACAGGAAGGTTTGACCAATAATCTCGAAGGGGACAGGAATGGTTGGCTAATAATCTCAAAGGGGACAGGAATGGTTTGACCAAAAATCTCGAAGAGGACAGGAATGGTTGGCTAATAATCTCAAAGGGGACAGGAATGGTTTGACCAATAATCTCAAAGGGGACAGGAATGGTTTGACCAATAATCTCAAAGGGGACAGGAATGGTTTGACCTATAATCTTGAAGGGGACGGGAATGATTTGACCAATAATTTCGAAGGGGACAGGAAGGTTTGACCAATAATCTTGAAGGAGACGGGAATGGTTTGCCAATTATCTCGAAAGGGACAGACATGGTTGGCCATTAATATCGAGGGGACTTTCACAGATTGTCTGGGCATAGATTGTTCTGCGCTTGCCCCTGTTACTGCCTGTTACCTTTCTCATAATAATGCATATTAATATTTTTACATTTACATTTATGCAGACACTTTTATCCAATGTGACTTATAGAAGACAATATAGTGAGAGACAAGAGAGACAATTTGTTACAAAGGCAAAGTCTCAACAATTGAGTGTGTTACTGGTGATCAATCTTAACAAAAAATTGATAGGAGGAAGGGATAATGAGAAAGAAAATTGATTTTATAATTTTTTTCTGGCTGACAAGGACTGTGTTACATTTAGTAATGTATGCAGTTTGGTTCTGCTTCAGTTAAATAAACCAGCCTCTGGAGATTTATCAGCGCTTTTATTATATCCCTGTGTCCGTGTTTAATTATCCCTGCAACACCCTGCTGAGAGGATGTTGCCCTAATTTGTTTTCCAGTTTTATATGCTAAAAACAAACAACGTACCTTAATAAAAGTAGAAAAAGTTGTAAAACAACATTCAACTACAAAAGTGTAACAACTACTGAAAATGTATAGCCATTTTTGCTTTTGCAGGAAATTATTTTTAAACAAAGAGAAACAGAATCACAGCATTAAAGTCATGAGTGCAGAAGTCGATCACTATACCAGCTTGTCTCATTGGTCCACTGTCGATGCTGCCTCCAAACCCTGCCCTGTCACAGAAAGGAGGTGCCCACTGAGCTTCACAGTGACAGTTTTTCTTATTATTACATTCCTGACAAAAAACACAAAGTAAACCGTGTCAATGCCTCAAGCAGCTTTAAGCATCTCATCAGAATCCATGCTGGACACCATCAATGACTTCCTGCAGTTCAGTGGTGAAGGATTTAGGCAGGAGAACAGTGTGAAATCTCCTCATGAGCATTCACTTCATGGACCCGCTGTTCAAAGTTACAGTCAAGGGCAACACATTCCCCACTGCACAAAAGCGCATTCGGTTTTCTATCAGGCCAAGAGTCCAGGGTCGCTGTAGCTGATTTATGTCACGCACAGTTCAAATTAGAGACTGAATACGATGTGTCTTCCTTGTAAAATGAAAGATGCTTGATGCCGTACTCATCATAAAAACATTTCTAAAACTCTATTAACTTGCTTGGGTGCTTTGATAAATTGAACACATCAAGAACACATACTTGAAGGGAAGAGATTCTTCAGTTTCACTGCAGACGCTCTTAAAGTCAGATCTGAGACAGTTTTTGAACGTTGGGATAAAGCTAACTTTAGAGATAAGATAAAGCTTGATTAACGTCACAATTTGCTTTTGATTATGGTCTTATTGTACATTTAAGAGTGCAGTAAGAATAATAAGCAAAATTAAGCTAATAAGCAAATAACTGAAAGTATTTGCTTTAATAGAAAATGAGCATTTAGAAATGGCACGTCCTTTGTGTTTCTGTTTTATTTTTTGTGTGGACATGAGTCACATAATCTCAAAGCCGTGAATCTGGTCGCCAGATTGTGGTGAACCCACTATATCTGAGAAAGGCACTAAATCTCCAAACCTCATCATGGTTTGAAAATGACTTAAGAAACAAAAGAAGGTTATGCATTGCAAATGTTTTGAAAGATGGAGACGACTGAAGCTGGAGAAGAACATGAAAAGTGAAGTAGAGAAATTTCTCCTGAACAGGTGAGCTGTGCTAATGGTAACAGTGGAAACACGCTATTCTGTGCAATCGATTAACATTTTTTCTACCAGTATTCCAGTCACATTTACAAACTGAGTTCATAAATTGTAAATTATAACAGCTAATCATCATTGTTAAGAATATCAATTCAGTATATATAGACACTGTTAAAACAGTATAAAATGAAACTAGGTTCTGTTTGAGGGCTCTGGTTTATTTTTAACACATAAATCAGATTAGATGTTGGCTGGAGATGACCCATGTGATCAACTTTAATAAAAAACTGTATTATTTTAGACCGTGGTCTCAAAGTTTTTAAGCTATTACATACTTATAACTAAACAAAAAAAATTTTCTCTGAGCGGCCACTTGAGGCTGACTCCAAAATGGAGCAAGTTCTCATTAACCTTTTTTTTTTCAAGATTTTACCTTGATGAACACTCTGAGGGTGTGAATTATTAAACGATTTGTTCAAGATAAATAAAAATTTAACTTTCAGCCAATCAGATGCCTTCACTAGGCCATGTCCCACCTATGAGGATGTGTTTTCAAGCACCGGCTCCACCCATTTTGAGCTTCATTTGATTTTCCCCGAAACCTACAAGTGATGTCACGAATGCTTTCCATGTTATATACAGTCAATTGTTGCTGTGCCATGTTTTGCCAAAATTCTACAGACTGCAGCTTTATTATACATGTATAGTTTGTGCTGATTGACTAAAACTTTCATTTGTAACTGGCGGGTCACTCCGAAAAAGCTGTAATGAAGAACTTAGAAAAATATCATACAGATTCTTTAATATACTACAAAATTTCCACAGTGAACAGATGTAACAGTGATTTTAAATAACTCAAGGTTTAATTTCTTAATATCGCTCTAAAATCAAGTGATATATAGGTTGAAATATGGTTTACTATTTTTATTAATGAAACCATAACCACTTTACTACAGACTACAGTTAAATATTTAATAAATGAGAAAAAATACATACGTAGTGGTTAACTTAAACCTAGTGGAAAGATAATTTTAACAATACATAATTTATTTGCATAGATAAGCATTAAATAAGTAATATATAAAATAAGAAATAATTTTTCAGTAATGAAGCAGCAGCCTTTTGTCATCCAACTAACTCACATCAGTTGGATGCCTAAATTCTGAATTATTAGATAAATATTAAATGTAATATAATATATACATTTCATACATATAATAATAAAAAGTAAAAACAAAGTGAGAAAAAATTCCAGTGTTTCACTGTATGTGATGAAGACTGTCCTGGATGTTTCATTTAAAGCATAATTTGTTCATATGACCAAATGAATCAATTATAAAACTCATAAAATCTAAACAAGTTAAATACATTTTACATTAGTATCATTTTACCTGTGTTTTTGAGAATAAGCTCTGTTGTAATAGCAGTGTGATTAGATTTTTTATACTTAATATACATATCTGTCTATGTATTTGTAGTTTAGTGTAGCCAGACCACTGTTGAAGGGGGTTTTGGCTGCTTTTTTGGTCAAGACCCGCCCATAAGGCCCTTTGACTGACATGACAAACAACAGAATGAAATTTTTATAAAAAAATTATAAAAAACGCAACACTCACTACTACTGAGAATCCGGATAAGTTAAACAAATCAAACCACTACTTCAGGATTCTTGAACTTGAACGTTTCCAACTTTCTGTAATTTTCTGTCAGACATTTAGCTAGACACTGGCCTGACGTTGAGGCTAAGACTAATGTATTTTGTAACAATTAATTTACAGTCAACAAACACCCTCAATGTCTTTGCCAGCATTTGGATTAATGATAAACGTTTTTTCATGCAGTTTTATGATAGCAAACACCCTAGCTCGATGGTGCCACCGTGTTGACAAAGTAAGTATTGCAAAAACAGTTCTCAGTGAATTTGCAAGCTGCAGTTACATAATTAAAGAGAGTTCCTATACCAAATTGGCAGCATTCAAAAGCCTCTTTGGCATCAGAAACCATTGTGGGTTTGGCTGTAGCTTTAGGGGACACATATGAGTTAGAAAGAACAAATCTGACACCAGTATTGTATGAATCCAGGATGCTGACAGTCTGTCCAACATTTTTATTTAGAAAGAGCAGTTCATTCCTGCAGCACTGATCTAGTAAAGGAGACACACTTTGGATAGAAAATGGCATAATTGCACAGCCAGCAGAAAAAAAATCCAATTTTGCAAGTGAGTAACAAGAGAGAATAAATAAAGCATTATACACTTGCCCTGAGGAGATGATAGAGGGTGCAAATGTAGAAGACAGTGAGTAGGGGGTGTTCTTTTCCGTTGCTACGTTTAGCAATTGCATTTTAGCACTCCTTTGCCAAAAATGAGCATCTGCTTAAGTGAGCCAGAAGATGATGAACGAGACTTTCAGTATTACCCAGAAGAATTAATTATGACTGCTTGAACCTTTTGAGAGTGACTGAGATTGATTTTAAAGCCCCTCAAAATCTACAAAAAGCTTTTCTCTTGCAGAAAATACAGTTAAAAAGCTTTTTGCTGTTTATATTTACTGCTACGGATTTGATCAAAATGCACAGCACATTTGACTTATTTCCATATTTTAGGTATGATTTAAATTTATTGCACTTGTTTAGATTGTTTCAGCTATTGTTTTATATTGTAATCAATTTGTGTGAATATCCATTATTGTTGGTGACATCAGAATGAAAGATTTAAAATAGGGTCAAATGATTTTCAAATGATTGAAATCAGGCAAAAATATATCAGACCATTTTTTTAACAGTAGAGGTTAATAATAACATATAATTTTTTTTCATAAAAAACGTTTTTTGTTTTTTTGTTACATGCTTACATTTGTTTGAGTTGTGAAGTGTATATCCTTTGTTGTCATAAGCTCCTGCTGTTAATTTCTTTATAGAATTTCCCACTAAGGCTACGCCAGAAATGTATTTCTTTTTTTTGCGATGACAATTTAAATGTCATTAAACCTAGTTCGACTACCTTTTTTAAAGACATTTTATTTTGTTTTCGCACTATTGTTATTTTTGAGCTTGCACTTCATTAATACAGTTTTGTATAAGCTTTATTCCTATCTATATGGCAGTGAAAAAGAAAATGTATGGGTGTCTTTCCATGAATGAATAAAAAAACAAAAACTTGTGACTAGTTCAATGAGTTTTAGTCTTTTTTTTTTTTTAACCTGTCCTGTCCTACTTCAAAGCAGCCCCATGAGAAGGGAGGTGCTTTGTATGGAGTTGGTCAGTTTTGCTCTTTCCAGAGAATTGAAGATATTATATATTGAGTATTCCTCTGGAGTTTTAGTCTTTTTTATTGCATTGTCAAAATGTACCTGGTCTAGAAATATGAATGGAATTGTAATAAAAACGAGTGGATCGGGAAATATCTGGATCGGCAGATACACAAATGATTGGATCGGTTCGGGAGCAAAAGAACCTGATCGGGACATCTCTGATGTAAATGCATCCCATAGTAAAAAGACTAAAACAGAAGAAACATTTTGGACTTAAAACGAATTCAACAAGTGTGTATTAAATACATATCAAATGATTAAATAAACTATATACTAGACTAACAAGAGAGGAGTTAATCTGTTGCTTGCATTCCGAAAGCTGGATAACTTGTTTTAACAAATTTACCATAAAAAAAATTAAAATAATAAATACAATCGTTTTTTACAGAATGTATTTTGTGATTGTCTGATTAGACAGAAAAGGTTTAGAAAAAAAAAGATGAGTACCTGTCTTAGGATGGCTGGAAAAATCTTTAACACAAGGTCCCCATCACATCCATGCTTTTACCAGCTATCGAGGTAATTGCATTAATGTTGCTTAAGTGAAGTTATAACATG
Source organism: Danionella dracula (assembly GCA_900490495.1). NCBI lineage: Eukaryota > Metazoa > Chordata > Actinopteri > Cypriniformes > Danionidae > Danionella > Danionella dracula. The sequence goes on along the minus strand of UELW01000067.1, from coordinate 2,720,118 downwards.
GAGAAGTGGTTAGCTAAGTGCTGCTCTCTTAGCACAAAGCAAAAGTCTGCTATAATAAGGCCATCTCTGTAGAGGGCAGGGCTTTCAGCAGAGGACAACCATGTGTCAATCAACTTACTTTCAGCCCTCTCAGCTCAAATCTGAGCTTAATGACTGATAACTGATCCCATGGATACTGTTTTCTCAAAGATATTAAAGAATATAAGGTGGTAGTAGCCTTACCCCTCTTCCATTACACTTGGCAGAGCACTTGTGCACTCCAAATACACTGACATTTTGACACTGTCTGTTTAAACAGACCTGTTGATGAAAGAGAGAGAGAGAGAGAGAGAGAGAGAGAGAGAGAGATGGGGTGAAAATATTATAATATATTTATGATTTAAAGTGACAGTAGCCTACCTTTCCCTCAGCACATTTAGTTCCAGCCAGCACCAGTCCAGGGTCAGGCATATCATCCCCCAGGTACACATGTGTACCGCGGCACAGAATCCGCCCTCCTTCCTGCAGAGGGATATTCGTCTCTATGGAAACGGCATTTGTTCCGATCACAGGCCTGTTGGCACCTCCTTGGCACTGAATCTTACCACAGCGGGCATCCCTGTTTCAGTCAAACAAAATGAGAGCAAAACAAAAGATTGTCTTTTACTGAGCATAAATTCAACACAAAGGGAACATGATCACGATTCTAAAAGGTACCCTTGGTTCTCAGTCAAGTCAAGAGCCTGAGTAATAGTGACATGAAATTACATGCAAAACCACGAGACTACTTCTGACACTGAATTCAGTGATAATGAAACGACGCAAAGGAATTAATAAGATGACATTTTTGCTAAACGTTGATGGGAATTTCATTATAATTACACAGCAGCTGACATGAAACAAATGGACAACCTTGACAAATATATTCTGCACTTCTAATATTACTAATACTCACTCCATGACTTCTAATATTAATAGTCTTCTGGTTTGATTATTATTATAATTAGTTTGTGTGTCAATCCCTTGTTGTAAATGGACGTTTTCAATAATATCTGCTACAAGCCTCCAATTTCTAAGAGGAAACTAGGTAAATAAAATAATAAATGATTATTATTATTATTATTAGTAGTAGTAGTAGTAGTAGCATTTATAATAACACTACTATTACTACAATGATAATAAATACAATAACATCAACAATCATACAAATAATAAAAAATAGTGCTGTCAAGCAGTTACATTTTTTTTAATCTAATTAATTACATGGTGTGTAATCGCATATACTGCTGTGTTTATTTACCATTTATTATTGAATACAAACCTACAGCATAGGTTACAATGGTTAAATACAATAAAAAAATTTTATCAATGCCTGAATACAAACTTATAAATTAGGTTACATTTAATGACTTACTGAACACAAACGTTAGTGTGTAGGTTGTGTCAGAGGCAGCGATTATAAATGCATCAATAAGCCACTTGTCTTTCACAACATTAACGAGCCTACAGCCCATTACAATCCACTTAGATACCACATTTGTTAATGATTGCAATATCAACTTACTTAATTTGTGATGACTCATCTCAGGCAGCGTGTTTTGGAAGAGCTAAAACGTTTTCAGCCCATCTCAGTCTCACGTCAGTTTGTGAAATAGTCACAAAATTTTATCTATTGAAATACAAAAGATTCAAATTCGTTCTGATGGACAGGACAACAGTAATCCATGACCCTGAGCACGAATCAATAGATGAAATATCTTGACTATATCACAAACTGCCGTGAGACTGGGTTGCACAGACAGGGGTGAGGTGACTATCGAGCTCGCTAAAACAACCTTTAAGTTCAGGTGTTCGATGATGAGCAAATGTCTTTTGCTTTATTAATGGCTCCACTGGCATCTCTTTTGTATTTAAAAGTGCTCTTTAGTCGGCCAAACAGTTCTTCGTCCCTTTTGTTTTGCATCTTGTTAGTTTTGTTACTAGCTTTCTGCAGTTCCACAATGTGTAATGTTATTGATCTGTGAGGGGGCTGAGTGCGTTAATCGTTTCAAAAATAATAACGCTTTAAGTATAAAAATATAACTAGCGCTTTAAATTCCCAGCCCTAATAAAAATATTATTAATAATAGTAAGAGTAATAATATATTTATATTTATTATAGAATTATAGTAGTAATAAATAAAAATAACAACAATAATTGCTATAATGCTGTTCTTGACACTCTAGACACAGTGATTTAAACATACTATTTTTTTAAATAATTAGCAACAAAAATGTGCAAAAGATTGTATTAGAACAATATCAAGACAAAATAAATCAACAGATAATTAGCAATTGACCTTAGACAAAAATAAAATAAGATGAGAACTTGAGGAGTAATGAAATCATGGTGGGATTGTACCTTGCTTCACACTTTGCAAAGGAACCTTTGGGGTCTTTTCCACAGTTGCCATAGGGGTCTCCTGCAGAGTTGACTCGTTCAAAACAGATCCCTGGGGCCGGTTTTGCTCCTGGAAGAGAATGAATATACATGCTGGCTTTCAGAGATGAAAAATCACAGTTCTCAACTCGTCCATCTTGTTTCAGTTGCATACAAATCAAAAACAGATGAAAAATATTCCATTTAGTTTGCCGAACTATAGAATGCCGGAATGTCTTCGCAAGTGATTAAAAACATATGGAACAAATAACAGCTAACTGTCCATGAATGTCTCAATCTGTGTGTCTGTTAAAACAATGGCTGTACGTCGATTTATAATGTCAAAAACAAATGATTAATGAAGCATTTTGTATAAATGCAGTACTTCATCATCTACCTTTGGTTAAATCGATATTCCCCGAAGGAATTTACAAAAAAACTACACAACATCCTAGAGCTACAAGCAAAAAGCGAACACCATAGAGGTCAAATTTATTCATGTTCACATCATTAATAGTGAGCAATTTTAATTCTTTTAATTCTTTAATGATGCTTTCTTTTAAAAAGTCTTGACCTATAAAATGTGCTGTACAATTGAACTTGGCTTGTGTTGTACATGTATCAATCCTAAAGCTGTACCCACCTGGCCCCCAGAGAGTGATGCATTGCTGCTCATGGGTCTGACAGATGCCGTTATAACAGTACCCGTCCATGCTGTGGCAGGCATGTCCATCATGCAGGTAGACATTGGCAGGACAGTGAGGGTTGGCACCAGTGCAAAATTCAGGTAAGTCACAGGAGTTACTGGACTCTCGACAAAGAGTCCCAGCTGGTTTTAACTGGAAACACACAAAAAATGGAGTCTATATTACAAAGGTGAAAATAAAGAAGCGGGGAAGGTCAGACCTAAAAAACATTTCTTATAACCTAAACAAAGAAACAAATACATTTTTTGTAGCCACATAGCTATATACACTTTATCTCTGCCCTTATTTAACTTACAAGAAGTTTCGGATTAAAAAGGCTGGCGTACACAACAAACAGATGGTTAAACCATTATAGAACAGTTAGTCCTTACACAATCTATTTTGGACGTTAGAGTCACCATTACACAATATTTTTTTATTATTGTATTTTTTTTTAAAGTTAAATCAATTAAAAAAAATATCTCAAATGTTTCTGTTTGCCTTAAATGAAACTATGCAAAATCTTTATCCTTAACAACAACAATAAAGAAAAATAAAACTACAAAGAGAACAAGTAAAAAGAAAACAAAAAAACACAAACAAATTAAATACATAAACAAAACAAGCTAGTAAATAATGATCATGTTAATAATAGTTAATAATATATGTTATTAAACCTAAAAATAAAGTGTTTTATGTATTCTATAAAATGTATTCTAAGTATTTTATGCTGCTGTCTTCTAGTATGGACATGTTTTATTATACTTTTTTTATTTTAATCTATATTTTTTGTAGGTGCATGACTTTGGTTTGCCTTTTATTGTAACTGATGTTATGGGTGTATGAATATGAATGTGCGGTGCCTTGGTCAAATTCTGGGGGTAGTATTTAGGCGCTTTATAAAAACTTGATTGAGATATTTTACAGTCATCAAACACAATAGTAATGAGGTTCCTCAAAATGTCCACTTTCATTAAAAAAAAGAACTAGCTTCAAGTCTTCTTGCAGCTAGTGTGTCAGTCTAGAGTTGTTCCTGTGGCTGATTTGGCTTCGTTTTCAGTCTGTGTGTGGTGCTGAGTGCTCTGATTTATATGTCTGGAGGCCTGAGAGGAAACTCCATGTCTATGTTTGGAGCACAAATGTCAGTTCATGTTACGCTTACTAATGGGGCACGGAGAATGATATTTCCACACCTTTAAATTTTCATAAGGAAAAAAAATGATTTGCACGAGAAAAGAGAAAGGAAAGTAGGGAAGAGTACCTGACAGTTTTCACAGCACTGTCCATGAGCACATACAGCATCTCCCTTGAGAGTGCAGGTGGTGGCATTACAGCAGGGGTTCAGACACTCCTAAAACACATAAAGACCACAGCAGAAAAAGATTCAGAGCAAAATTGCTAAATTGTAGAGGTTGAAGCAATACAACAGTCATTTAAAGGGTCACAAAACCTGACTCAATAAGGTTTTTCTCTGTTAAATCTCCTAAATAGCCAGAGAAAAAAGACATGACCAGAGGGGAATTAATGATGGAGCAGAGGGTTGCACAAAATTGAAATTACTAAAAGAAACAAAGTTCATTTAAAGCTTTCAATTTATAAAATACTATTATTCAATCCACAACAAAGGCAGACGTTGTAATAAAACACATTGGGAACTAGTAAAGAAACAACACAATTGCTTAAAATCGCCATTAGCCTCTTCACAGAGGTAAAATGGCATTTATAGCTTCAGCTGATAACATTCTTTAACAGAATTTGACTCCCTAATCATACTCAGCTGTTTACTAAAAATGATTTCACGAGGGCCTTAGCCCTCATTTATCAACCCATACCCTTGTTAATTGTTTTAAGACTCAAAGACCAGTCATACTGTCTTTTAAGAGATCCAGAAGCCTCCTGTGATTGTGTTGTAATTCAGAACTCGAGAAAACATGTTTTAAACAATACCCAATCACCCAAATGGTAATGAAGTGCAGTCTAATCTGCTTTATAGAAATATGGAAGCCCTTAAAAGATGGCCAAAGGTCAACATTAACTTAACATTGCCATTGAAAATGAATAGTAATGGATCCCACAACATTTAAAACACTAAACAAGCTAGAGAAAAAGGGTTTAGATTATGTTGATTCTGGTCGCAGGATACATTTTTAAAAATGATGTCAACAACCCCTCCATGGCAACTAGATGGTTTACCCTAGCAACCATCTTCTTAGAACTCTATCTATTAATAATCTCTCCGATAAGATGATGATTTGTGTCTTATTTAAGCATCAAACTGTTTTAACTATTAAAGCTTTTTACACTGATTAAAAAATTAAACGTTAAAAGCTTTCTCAACTGGCTAAAGCTGACAGTTTTCTCTATGCGGTTATGCTGTTCGTCCACATGTGAAACGAGCAACAGCTCAGTGTAAACAAGCAATATGATAATGCAGTTGAAGGTAAAGTAATTTAAATGTTCAAGTTACATGATTGTTGTGTGGACAGTTAACCTGGAGATACCAATTTAACCTTGGTTGGAATTGACAGCCACTGATTAGCGTTTTAAGGAGCTCTTAAGCATTTTCGAGTGGAGTGAATTTTTTAAAAACCTTACACAGTGTGATAAAAACTTGTTTTCAAAATACCCTTGTAGGCATGGACATAGCCTCGTACTCTTGTTTGGACTATTCTAGTTTGTTAGTCACCTGAGCATGGTCTCTCCTGGTTATTTTAGTATCAAATAAGTTGGTCAGATAAACCATAAAACCCTTTTGTAAGAAGAAGTCTTAGATTAAAGAAAGAAGCAACTCTAAAAGGTGTGAATAGCTGTCTCATTTGATTACTATAACATATAATATTTCCAGGTATGGAAATAATAATCTTTCTGGAAATTCCCTGTCTCCACCTCTTCCTTCACTCATGGTTAACAAAAAACAGATTGGAAGCATTAACAGTATGTTTGTGCATGAAAGCGTGTTGATGTGTCTGGTTTAAATTAGAGGCCCATGCATTGTTCTGAGCTGAAAAAAAAAGAGTTGTTTTCTCAAACTCTGAACTCTTGGTATCAGTGAACCGTGTTCGAGTGAGTACGTGAGTGACATCATCACTGACCCAAGACTGGAAGTGATTGGATTCTCGGAGTCTCAGCACAATTGAAGGAAAGAGGACATTTATCTCAGAAGAGAGAGGGAGAGGAAGAGACAGAGAGGTGAATTCTAAAGCTTGAAGCCCATTTGTCTTGTTCTTGTAGCACATGACTTATTTTCATTTAATAGGAATTAATTTATTTTAAAATGTACCTTTTTTGTTAAAAAAAGATTAGATTGTTTTTCTATCGTATTCATCTTGTCTTCATGTTTATCCTCTGTTGACTATTGAAATTGAAGTAATGCAAGCACGCCCATGAGGAAAAAGCCATATAATTTCAACTGAAGCATATAAGTGGAAGCAATTACAGAGTTTGTGTGAAAATAACATCAAACAGCTTATGTGCTAGAATCTGTCAGTTTCCTACCAAATGTTCTTCCACAAACACTCAGAAATCTAATTCCAGGCCTGCTGTTACCTCTAAACTACCTTCATCCAGTGTGAAATCCACTCTGCTGATGGGCTTCCTCTTTGCTGTTCACCCATTTCCTCCCCCGTTCCCCCTGGTGAGATCACTGGAGCTCATGGGTGCCTTCCTGTGACAAACGTTTCCCCCATAACGTGATCTGAGACTTTACAGCTGAGGCCAGGATTTTCTCCTAAGCTCTTTCTAGCATAATGCTTCTCCATGACGTCTAAATTACAGAGATTAGTTTAGTAGTCTCTTTTTCCATTACTACACGATTCTTAGAGGTATTTGCATATATTTATAGGACTGTAAAGGCAGGCAGGTAGGGATACGGTAAAAAGGAAAGAAATGAGGTTACGGGAATAAACTTGAATTTATCTGATAGTTTCTGATGTAATTTTTTAATGATTTGAAATCATAAAGTCAGATGTTGTGATGCAATATTTTGAACAAAAATAGAAAGCTGTTTGTTTCTAGTTTGGCTTAAGGGACTTAAAGGCGCAGTGCATAAGAAATGAATCATGATGTGTCAAGAGGAATCATGTTCGGTTCTAGTACTAAAAATTAATGAAAGAATTGGTATAAAGAGAATATCTTCACAAATACTAAACTTAAAGGGTGCACAATTTTTTGTTAACAACAATTCAAATCATGACAAAAAAATCATAATCGTGATTAATAATTATTATGTTAAATGGTATATTATGTGTAGTCGCTTGCCATACAGTATATAGTCTAACGTTGATCTAGTAGCCTGTCATCTGGTAGAGGAGGTGGATATATTAGCCGATAATATTTTGTGTGTGTTGCAGTACCAGTTTTGACCACACACACACATTCTGCTCCTTTAAATATTAGTTTAAAGTTTGTCTTTTCAACCAATGTAATTAATGCAATGTTTAAATATTATCTATGGTTAATTTATTTTTCTTCTATGGTCATATTAGACTGCATACAAGTTAATAATTCTAAACTAGGTTAATTACGGTACCTTTTGTTTGGGAGAATGACCTGTGACTATGAGGTGAGGTTATATAAAGGGAGGATACAAAAAGAGGAATAAAGGTCATTTAAAGTTGATAAACGTTTTGTTTATATTTAGTTTTGTTTATATTTAATTGAACAATTATGACATTTTGTTAAGTACATAAAGACTTATATTCCCAAAATCCATAGTATTGTATTCCTGACATCCATTCTAGTTATTACATTACAGAATTAAGATTTTTTTAAATTAATCTTTCTAATTTGCTTTTGACAAATCTCATTTGACACCAAAAATAAAGAAAAAGTCAAGAAAAAAGCAATAATAAAAGTCAATACCTAAGACAATAACTTTTTTTACTTCTGTACTTGTCTAATCATTGACATTCCTTTTGTAGATGTATGTAGCCAAACTGGAAATGTATTTTTATTAGTTTTGTAAATTGTTTCAGCAAAATTTACTAAGAAAGTGCATGGTCCCCCAAACATTAATCATGATTGTGCATGGGTTTATGTGATTGAATATTTACATGTAGAACGCAAATAGATGGAGGATAAATGTCTAAACAGATTATTTAGCTCTAAAACTATTAATAAGTTATTGATGAAATTTTTTTAAAACAGTGGTACACTGAAAGTATGCATAGTTTAGTCACTAGTTGTTTTGGTTTTGGTGTGTTCAACGCGCTCAAAAAAATGTGAATAACCTTTGCCAGCAATCACCAAATCTACCGCAGAATATCAAAACTGAATGGAAATTTTCACAGAATATGGAAGGCTAATTCAGTAAAAAAAAATGCATAGATCAGTGATCAATAATTAAGGTCCTTCAGCTCTGCACACTTTAGTCAAAACGCTGCTCTAGCATGCATCCTACTCTAGCTTCAGACAAGTCAAAAGGAGCTTAATAAGTTGTGTGTTTCATGATGTTTGAACCAAAAATGTGCAAAGCTCCAGACCTCCAGAACTGTATTTGCAGATTCCTGAATTATGCATTCTCAAGTTTTTAACGCAATGACCTTCAATAATCTGTGAACATCTCCATTCTGTTTTAATTTTCTGCTGTGGAACCAATGGAGACTGAAACTGGGTGAATTGTGTTGAAGTTGAAGCTTATCAGCACACAACAAACAATATGGTTATATTTCTCTGTTATTCTTCAATCACTCACCCCATGATGTTTGTCCATGTTGGGGTTGTTGTGATAACTTATGAAATATGGGCTTGGCACCTTATTAAAACGTATGCATCAATAAACAGTCAATATATTTAATAGTCATTTTTTGTATACAGTCGATGTTAAAGCCTCACTTATAGTTTCGTGTTATGGTGTGTTATGAAAATGAAAATGAAAATATCACGGCAAAACTTTTCTTTGCTTTTTCAAAAACAATACATTTGAAAAGAAGGTGTATTAATCTCCCCAAAATAATTGCATGCATTTACATGTTAATTTAGAGCGTCACGGTGGCGCAGTGGGTAGCACGGTCGTCTCATAGCAAGAAGGTCGCTGGTTCGAGCCTCTGCTGGGTCGGTTGGCATGTTCTCCCCATGATCACGTGGGTTTACTCTGGGTGCTCCGGTTTCCCCCACAAGTCCAAAGACATGCGGCATAAGTGGATTGAGAAAAAACAATTGTACATAGAGAATGAGTGTGTGTGTGAATGTTTCCCATCAATGGGTTGCGGCTGGAAGGGCATCCGCCACATAAAACATATGCCAGAGAGTTGGCGGTTCATTCCGCTGTGGCGACCCCAAAAGGGAAGAAAGTCGACATGAAGATGGAACATGTTAATTTTGCAAGGACTGATTTTACCCATCACATTATCTAATCCCATTGATTGACAATCTTAGTCAATTCAGAAAAAAGTTCTGCCTGTGAATTCTGAAGCGAATCTAAATACATAACAAACACTCGCAGTCTGGCTCAGATCTCCCCATGCTAAGCTACTGCTGATAGAACACCAAGCATGCTTGGTGTACAGAGCTCTTTGAAGTGCGAATATATCATACCTCAGGCTCTCCACAGTCGCACTCCTCGCCTTCTTCGATGTATCCATTGCCACATTTCTGTCCACCATACAGCAGCTTGACCTCAGGCATGTTATACAAACACATGCCCACCCCTTTCTCCAGACTAGCCACCAGATCCTTCTTACTACAAGTGCTGAAAACCGTAGGGAACGGGTACCTTCAGAAACAGAGAAGCAAAGGGAAAGAGGTTAAGTAAATGATTGTAATCTAGTTTACAGTGGTTTACATTCCCAGCGATCAATTTTTGCATTGCTTGAAGGTTTTTAATCAAAAAGACACACTTTGGTTTTGCCTGAGGCTTTACTCTTTATAAAATACCTCATTTATAAAAGTATGGTTGTGATTACATGATTGTCATGATGGACACCCATCACATAATAACTATAAATAAAGAAAATAATAACTATAAATAAAGAATTTGGACATAAATGTGTGCATGAATGATGTTAGAGTGGTTTATATTGATCAAGTCTTTCTAGTAAAATTGATCAAAGTAAAAGGCCATCAAAATTCTGAGCTGTTTTCAGACCACTCTACTCACTGGACCTGCACACTACTTAAGTTTGGCAGGTGCATGGGTTGCCTAAGCAACCAAACAATGTGCATCACAAGCACAAAACAAGCCGAAAACTCTCAAAAATCTGATTATTTCAACAACCATTTCAGCATGTTTGCATATAAATAAGTAAACTTTCTCAAACTTTTCTAAAGACAAGTTTTAACTCAGTCATTTTAATCAGGTGCTGCACTGGCAGCTCAGGGCTTCAAGCGACCTCAGGGAAACAAATACCAATTCAGCTCTACAAAACTTTTAATTTATACAGTATTTTTTTTTACTATACCTGTTTTTTTATGATTAAAAAATCACGGTTTTGTGAGTTTTGCTAACAGACTTACTGGCAGTGTAGTACAGCCAATCTCAGTCAGATAATTCAATCACCTCTCATTCTGCTTTAGTGTGTTTGATTCTGCTCTGCATCTGTGTAAGCGTTACATTTAATATCCTCATAAAGCAAGCAAAGTGAAGAAATATGATTATTTTGTTTAATAGTGCTGCCACTCCCTTGATAAAACAGTGCAGATTGGATACAAAATTTTGACTTTTTGAAATTAGAATTTTTATAACACATGTTCCGATGTGCATTTTAAACTGTCACCTTACTTGGAGACCTACAATATTGATATTACGTCATCTAAAAAAAGCGCAATAGGTGACCTTTAAATTATGTGCTTATTCATAAAAACTCTAATCCATTTTGTTAAGAGCTATGCTTTTTTTGGGTCATTGAAACCCATGAAACATAATTTATAACTTCTGAACTGGTTGCAACATAACATAAATTTAACTTGTGACCATCAGGTGGTTTCAACTCAACAATCATCTTAAGTTTGTTAAAATACTATTAAAATACCTTTGGCTGTGTATCATCGAACACGCCATTTCTGGTTTTACTTTAGTTGCTGTTTTCCCTTGTCCAGTCCTGGATTTTCACTTTTATTCCTCTGTTTGTTTTGGTTAAATTACCCTGTGCTCCTTTAATTGTTTCATTGTGTTACATGCCCACTTGTTTCCACTTTTTCCCCGCTGTTAACCCCCCAAAATATTGTATATTACCACTCAGCAAACGTCTAGTAGTGCTGTTGCTAAGCTAATAGAAATATTGGATTTTTTTGGAATCTTGTTATTAAACTTGAATACTATGGTATTACTGCAATGCTTTCGTATTACAACAAACATTTGCCTCATCAACAGGACACACTTTTTTTTACTTTTGAATTAGCAATTTAAACATTTAATTCCATGATTAATTAAGTCACTAAGTTTATGGGCATTGATAATTTTTGTTGACATGATGGTTAGCATTTTTTAAATGTTAAAACTCTCTCTCTCTCTCTCTCTCTCTTTTTCCTCTCTCTCTCTCTCTTTATTAATTATCTTGGTATGTGTCAACATAAAACACTGCGAATCATTGGATTTATATAACATATCCTCATTGTTTATAATACATTCTGTAACTGATTAAACTTCTCTACCCCATAAATTTGCCAATATGTCCTTTCTTTAAAACTTTGTGAATCCATGTTAGACCCCTTGTTTGTGAAGCCTTTTTTATTTTAGTTGAATTCATTCTCTTTACAAATACATGTTTTGTATTTACATTTTTTACAAATGTTGCAACCTTGCTCATCCTGTTAAGAGCATTTTATGCATGAATTCTGTGATGAGTTTTTGACTAGTGATGTTAGAAACGCATAAAGAGTGTAGCAGCAGTTTGAACTGAGAGGATCAGATTACTGTGGATGAGAAAGGATGAATATGTGATCCTGTCAGATGTATTATACTTCATAGGCAACAAAAATCTGTCTTAACAACAAGGGCTAACTTGATGTAACGATTATTGCTACCCATAAAGTGGCACATTACACCCTTTTTTCTATCTTTAACAAATGAAAAGGTTTACAACCACATATATCAAGCCAAACTGCTTACAATGTAAAGAGGATAATGGCTTGGTAACGAAAACTAAATTAATGCAGCTTAATGGCGTAGAAAGTTGCAAATACTCATAATCCCAAAGTCATTAATGGCATTACTCCTACAAGCATAAAAATGCCAACAAAACAAAGGGAAGCAAATTATCATATGACCTTCTGTCATGGCATTCACGCCCGAGTCCTCTATGTGATAGAACACTCAGCAAGCCAAGCAAAAGCCCATATGCTACTTTCATGCTAATTCATCACTACTGATGGATGATTAGAAACAAAGCAGTGCTAGGCCTGACCTCGGCCAAATCACAGAAACACAGACATGGTTCTTCCTGATGGAGCAGCAGATGATCATATGACAGCCTTGGAGCGAAAATGAACATCACTATAGACTGACTACAGGAAAGTCTTTAGTTCCCTGACTTTCTTCTCTCACATAAACAAGCACAACAACAAATGTGTGTTTGTTATGCACTTATAAATATGCAAAATACTGAATACATTGGTGTCCTTGGATTTGTATATTTGCTGTAAGTGAGTGTGACTATTGCAGGAGATGAATCGCATATTCATGAATGTGAAGAGGGGATTCAAATATTAATAATCAGAGGGTGAAAGGGTTCTGTGCTGAGAGATTGAACCACACGACTTCCAAAGTTGACCTTTCCCACAAAGCAAAAAAGATACAACAGACAATGTTTATTCAAACATTTGTTTGTGTTTTCTACTTAGCACAACTCCTTTACAAACTACAGTATTATTGAGCCAGTACAATCTCAATAATTTTGTACTCGTACATTTCAGTTCATAAATAGATAGCACAATTCAAATGTACAAAATCCAATTCTTATTCTTATATTTCCAAGTGAAGCTGAAATATTCCCCTCAATTTGTACACGTGTGTCAATAGGTCCACAGATTTTATTAGGTTTGTCAGCTGCTTGTCATGAAATATTTACCAACCATGAGAGATTTTTTTACACAATTCTGATTGTGGATTTCCAGCCTCACTTCCGAGTACGCTCCGCTCTGAATTTGTTCTTGCTCCTTTTGAGACTCATCTCGCACGTTTTGGGTTTGTATTCGTAACTTCAGAGCTGCTCATGTCCTCCACCAATCAGAGCGCTGACTCAAGCAGCTCAAGGCTGTGCTTTTTCTGCACATTGTTTAAAAATCGGGGTTTGTCTCCATCAAAATATTAAATTTTAAAGAAACAAATTTAAAGAAACAAATCCTAAATTTGTGCATAATATAACAAGCCAATCAATGAACATGTTTATTGAGACTAAAGTTTAATGTTTTTATATTTATCTTAATTGTCAATACATTTTCAACATATATAAAAAACAAGTTACTGCTCTGACACAACCCTCACATATTCATGAAACTCTAACGATTTCAGACCATTTCTCCACTATCTTAGGTGAGCAATCTACATTCACAATGTTACGTTATATATATGTGTGGGTGTGTGTGTGTGTGTGTGTGTTTTGAAATGTTTAAAGCTTCATTTGGCCAAAATTATGTAACTCAACCGTTTACAAATGTTTGAATCTTCGTTTGGCTAAAATAATGTGACAAGTGTTTCGAAACATTTGAAGCTTTGTTTGGTCAAATCATGCAATTCACATGTTTTGAAATGCTTAACGCTTCGTTAGACCAATGTCATGTGACACAAGAATTCCGAAATGTTTTAAGCTTCGTTAGGCCAAAGTCATGTGACTCAAGAGTTCCGAAATGTTTTGAAGCTTCTTTTGGTCAAAGTCATGTGACTCAAGAATTTTGAAATCTTTGAAGCTTTGTTAGGCCAAAGTCACTTGACAGATTTTAATAAATTTTCTGATCAATGTTTTGAAATGTCTATGTTTTGCAGCCATCTCTAGTCTTCATTTGGCTTGTAAACATGTTGGCAACTTTACACAAACACATGTTGGCAAACACCCTGCAGTCTGTAATCAACCTGTTGTGCTGAGCCTTTCCAAGCTCCTTCCTGGTTTCTCAGTCCCTAAATGATACCCTGGTTAAGAAGAAAATCTCCCTAAAATAGATTTTTATAAATAGAAATATATATATTTATGAGTTATGCATTAGTTCAGACACAAAAGAGAGCAGAAATATATTACACTTCAATGAGTTCACTAAGCTGAGACCAACAAAACGAGTGTTCTAGTTTTGGCTTTAGAGGGATTATAGTTGAAAGAGACCATTCAGCTGGGGTGTCTGGAATTAAAAGTCATGACATTTGTGAATAGCTCGACACATGCTGTATCTTAAACCCTCAGAAAAGACTAATGAAGCAAAAATGACATTTAAGCAGCACCGAATGAACCGTTTGTGGGAGCAAAGCTAGAATTGCAATGTGACAGAGGAAAGGACTTTGCTTTAAAGAGGGATTGGCACTGAGAACGATGAGATTAGAATGGCACAGGGTTAGCTGCTTGTGGTTGGCATCAGGTCCAAGTGGGTTGTGTGGACTTGGCGTGAAGAATGGCACAAGCAAATGCCAGATTGCATTGTACGGCCTGGCACGGGCAGATGGTTTGAGGCTCATATGAGCATGAGGGTGAGATATTTGTGCCAGTACTTTTTCAAAAAGAGCTCAGAAGAGTTTTTTTCCCCGTTTAAAGACCTCAAGGAAACAAGAGCATACAAACATGTGTGGATTTTTACTAGTAGAGCATATTCAACAATGCACTCAACTTTAGGGAGAGTGAACTGTTTCCAACAAGTGTTCCTCTAAAGCCAAATTCAAGAAAACAAATATTTAATTAAATGCATTAAATCTCCACCACATTCCTCCCAGGTGGCTGCCCTGTCAAATTTTCTTTTGTCCTCTTCAGAGATTTGTTTGCCTCTAAAACTTTAAGTGCCATCATTAAGCATCTGTTTCTGAAATCCCACTAAACGAGCCGTCATCTTTTCCAAGACCACTCAACTGAGCAGATGCTGAACCCGAAGTAAATGATTCTGAAATGACATGCATGCTCTCCTCTACATGATGAGTCTGCTAAACGATCTTATTCATTCTAATCAATCATGCCTCCTACCTGTGATCTGTGGCCACTGCACCTGCTTTGTTTTAGCAATCTTTATATTTACATCAACCAAATACAAATAGAGGGAGATATTATTATACCATTTATGACATTACCAACATGCATATGGTTTAATAAGTGGCGAATGCATCTAATTGCATCAGTCAGTGATTGCTGATCAGGAGCTGGATGTGAGGTGTCTATTGCTTCTCGTGACCCAACCATGACCCCCGAAATGTGATTATCTGAATTTTTGACTGAAAAACCAAATGGATAAAAATTGCACAATGTATACTCAGATTTATGCAGATTTGCTTAATGTTTCAAAGTTAACGTCTTTGTAAGAAATATTTTGTAAATACAGTATAATTTTTACATTTTAAAACAAAAGTGTTATATCACTTATATTTAGTTGAATTTGTAGACTCAAACTGCAACCCAAATTTAAAAGTAAATTGCACATTACTTTGGACTCCCAATTTTAAAATATAAAAGTTGCAAGAAAGCAAATTTAGGGATGCTCATAATATTGGACTAAGCCCTCGGAGATGATCTTTAGACCCCTTTTTGTTATAGTTACAGTGGGTGTTCTCATGCAGACACACCCCTAATATTGTTATTTCAGCTGAGCTTGAGGATTACTCTAATGTACCTGGAAACGACTAAAATGTGAGGATTTCCACAGGCAGCATTAGTTAAAAATCTGGACAGGGTGCCAAAGAATTCCAAACATGCTCCAGTTTCACTTCTGGAATAAGTCAGAGCAGCATATTCCAGGCCAAATCATGACAAAATATGATATCATAATACACACACACCCCTGAAAAACAAAATTTTTAAAGAAAACACTCATTGAAAGAACTAAACTTTTGGCAACAGCTCTACAAACAATAATATTCCTTAAATTCAGAGAGGTTTCCAGCTGGCGGTGAAACATAAACTACTTTTCCTGTTGATGTCCGGGAAAAACTACATATTTTTAATTACTCAGTTCCTTGGACAATTTGTTATGGGCATAAATAATTTGTTCCAAACACAGCTCCAAATGCATTGAACACTTTACTTTTTTTTAACCTGGTTCAGCACTGTATGTAGATGAAAGGGTTCGATACAAACAAAAGCAGACTACTTAAGTTCATTCAGATCACTTTTATTTATGAAGTAGACTAGAAAAGCAAGGACATTAAAAGCATCATCATGTAAGGTTGTCACTGGATAGTGTTTATTGTAATGGACACTTTTCAGAGAGCTGCACAATATTTTGTGGAGTGCCTCAGGGTGGTTGCCTTGGTCCTCTTCTTTTTGCAATGTTTTTTTTTTATACAAATTATCTGTCTTATTTTTTAAACAATTCAGCTGTTGCAATGCATGTTGACAATTCCATGATTTAACATATTTCACGATAATATGTTTTTTAAACTGGGAGTGACTTTAAACCGCTCTCTTTCATAGTCACAACATATGGATTGCATCACTAACAAAATGGCGAAAGGTATAGCTGTGTCCAGAAAATGTTTTTCTTTAACTCTACTCAGATTGGAAAACATTTGATGCATTCACTTATCATTGCTCTTTCATTTGGAGAATTGTTCAGTGGTTTGGTCTGTGGCTAACAAAACAGACCTTAGAAAGCTGCAGGTTGCCCAGAACAGAACTGCCAGATTGGTGCCGAGATTTGGCACAAGCACTTGCAAGATGCACAGGAGGCTTTCCGGGTTAAATATCCCAATTAGGTATGCATTATTATCAGTTATGGGTAAAATAATATTTGCTGGTCTACTTTTTAGCTATTCAGTAAAAATATTCTGGAGAAATACACAAACTAGATTTTTCATTATCGTGGAATCTGATGAAGTCCCTAAATAAATAAATAAATGTAACAAATGAGAAAAATATGGGTGAGTTGAATTGAAGTTGAAGGCTTTTGAATCACAAAAACCCAATGAAGCAATTGTGGAGCAGGGAATAAGTAAATGTGGAGTGAGGGAGAAGTATAATAAAGGGACCGATGCTGAAACGAAAGGCTTCAAGCAAAGAGAGGCGCAAAATCCGGCTCTATTTAGCTCATATTGTCTGGTAGAGAGTACATGTCTGAGAAGCTGAGGTGACAGTAATAAGCACCAAGCCAATGTATTGGCACACACAAAAATATTAAATAAAAGTGTTTGATTCAAAGTTCGAGAAAAAAAAGTTTGGCACAGAGAAGCTACTTTTGCACTACTATGTCTTTGAACAATTACAATGCAGGTCATGATGATGAGGCAGTTGGCAGACATGGTGACCATGAGAATGCTGGTAAGACTCCTGCTTTGAGTTACATTAGTGACATAACAAGCTACTCAGTGAAGAGGAGAGGGAGTTCAATTCCGAAGCCATTCTGCCCTGGTTGGTCTAGAAAAATAAGCTGTTGTTCAAGAACAAGAAGTATTTCATCAGCATTGCGAGGCTCCTCTCAGCTGGTTCACCAAACGTTCAGTCAACTGCTGCGATCTTAAAGCTTGCAGATGACCAACCAAACTTAAGCATATTCTCCCAGCCACTGGTGGTGGATGGATTATCCTTAAAGTCAAAAACGACACAGTTTTTATTCATCCACTTTTTCAGAGCTAATAAGACTTCCTCCCTTGATGAGTAGTATAAGCTCTTTATTTCAGAGCATCCAAGCTTCCCACTTAACATTATGATCATATGTTGTGTTGTGTTAAAGTCCTAAATCTCCACAGCTCAGTGCTTCGGTCAGTTTTTATTGGCACATTTAAGCTGATTCCAAGCTAACATATCTACATTTGCCAACACTCAAAGTACAACAGAAATGTTTCTTCCAAAGAAAGTTATTTATTTCTTAAATTGATTCCATTTGCCTTGTTTTTGTTCCAACCCTGTTTCAAGAGACTGTAGCTTGAAACATTGGAGACTAAATAGTGGAAGCAGTACCCTGCTGTAGCATGACCATTAAAGGGTGGTTCAAACTAGAAAAATCTTGAATATGGGTGAATAACCTCTACAAAGATGTGTGGGTAAAAATTATTCCACAGCGTTGCAACAGACTAGATATTAAAATGGTAAAAGTAAAGTGGCTTCTGCTAAGGTTGCTCAAACTGCTATTAGGTGTGGGGGCAAACACTTATTTAAACAGGGTACCCAAGTTCTCTTTATGATTTCATAAGTTCACATTTACTTAACCGTATTGGCAGGCTATTGAGAAATGTACTAGGCTAGCTGTATGAGTAACAAGTCTAGGAATGGGACCGACCCCCCAGAGTGTGGTGAAGGGGTGAAAGGTGGGATAGGTTGCATAAACCCTGATTGTTATTAGTTTGTTTTTGTACTGTATTAGTAATAAGCTAATTACTTAGCCCCTAGTTTGTGGCCAATTATAAGACAAGCTCCTCCTGAACTTCTGATTAGATTAGTATCTATTTTCCTTGATTAAAAAAAAACTTTAAAACTACCCTGCAAAAAATGAATTAAAAGCAAAGCTGAAAATGCTTTTTTCTTATTTTAGGAAGAATTTTCGAATTTAAACCTTTTGGATATAGATTACTTAGCTTATTTTGAGAAAATAAAACTAATATTTTCTTGAGGAGAAACTTTTTTTTTATTCTGGTCATTTATTTTCTTGAATTAGGAAACTATGTGAAACAAGTTGCCGATTTTGGCATTGATCTTAAAACAAGAATTTTTGACTCAACATATTCTTATATTAAGAATGTTATTGATATCTTATTTTAAGAAATCAATATTAAATGCTGGTAAAAACATGCATCTTGGAACAAGAAAAAAAATCTTAAATCTAGTTCTAGTCTTAGATCAAGTAAAATATCTAACAATGGAGTAAGAACATTTGATTTCTTGAAAAAATACTCAAATGTTTGTGAAAAGAAAATAAGAAAAAGGATCTACATCGTAAATAAATCATCAATACCCCAAACATTAACACCCGTCCAGTTGTGTACTAACTTTGATGGAAGAGATCTCTAAAAACTTCAAAAAAGCACTCTTGAAACAAGAAAAAACCCTCAAATATAGTTAAACTCTTCCTAGATCAAGCAAAAAATTCTGCTAATAGGGTAAGCAAATTTGAGTTGGCCAGAATTCTTAAAATTAGCAAAAACTTCTAGCTGGTAACTAATCCTGTTTCTTAAAAAAATACAAAAACTCTCAAAACAAGTCTTTCCAAGCTGTAAAAACACATTGAAACTGGAATATTCCAACTTCTATCTAGTCACTAGTGGTCTTAAAACTGGACAATCTGTCTTAAAACTAGAATGTTTTCTCTTTTAGTTTTATATAACTTACACTGATAGTGTAGCGGTCAGAGCGGTCACATGTGATGCGGACTTCTGGTAATGGGGGTTTGAATCCAGCTCTGGTCCTTCGCTGATGTTCTCCCCTGATCTCCACTAAGTGTTCTTCCTCTCTCCTATTGGAACTGTCCTATCTAAAAATGC
The DNA here is from genome assembly GCA_900490495.1 of Danionella dracula. Classification (NCBI taxonomy): domain Eukaryota; kingdom Metazoa; phylum Chordata; class Actinopteri; order Cypriniformes; family Danionidae; genus Danionella; species Danionella dracula. The sequence goes on along the minus strand of UELW01000067.1, from coordinate 2,700,503 downwards.
ATCAATATGCCTAAATAATATATAATATATTAATTAAATTTTTAAGATAGAATTTCTAGTTTTAAGAACCCATATTCTACTTTAAGAACTAAAATCAAGCACAAACTTTCTTAATTTAAGGTCATATATACTTATTTGAATACAAAATTTTCTAAGTTAGTCTGAAAAAAAAGAGAAAACATTCTAGTTTTAAGACAGATTGTCTAGTTTTAAGACCACTAGAGACTAGATACAAGTTGAAATATTCTAGTTTCAATGCAGTTGAAACTTTACAGCTTGTAAAGACTTGTTTTGAGAGTTTTTGTCTATTTATCAGCTAGAATTTTTTTTCTAATTTTAAGAATTCTTGCCAAGTCAAATTTGCTTACCCCATTGGCAGATTGTTTTGCTTGATATAGGAAGAGTTTAACTTTATTTGAGGGTTTTTTTCTTGTTCCAAGAGTGCATTGTTTGCAGTGTACATGATGACTTTGCTAGTATAATCTTTGGCTTAAATTAAAATTGTAAAATGTAAAAATAAAATATGCTATAATTATTTGTTCTGAACAATCCCCAAGGAGCACAGACAGTTTTAATCAGGTCACATGCAAATGCCACACTTAAGGTCATCACACATGTTTTGTTACATACAATGTTTCAAGTTTATATTATTCTTTCTTTAAAGCTATTTCTCTGTTTCTTTAATTTGGTTGTGGCTTCTTTAAGAGTCCGCCCATGTGACTTCGAACCAGGAAGTAAGCCGGCATGACAGAGAACAACGTCTTTTATTGTCGTGGAAGCCTTTTTTCTGTTATATTTGCAAACATAGCATGCCTGTTGTAGCATCGTGGGTATGTATTGAATGTTTTACGATTGCAGATCACTATTTTTGAGACTATGTTATATTTTTATAAGCTGGTTGTTAAATTATAAAAATAGCGGATTTAGTTCATTTTTATTTGTGTGTTATTTTAAAGGCAAGCTTATTGTTGATTATGCTCTTTGTTCATTTCAGTTACACCTTTCTTTGCAAACGTCAATAAACCTGTGGACGAGGAGTTATGTCTTCAGAGTTTTGATGTTGAGAAAGAGTTTGCCTGGCTGTCAAGTTATATATCGCACGTATACCGAGGGCAGCACAGTGAAACCACGACGATTCTAGGCAAGATGACGCAATAAAGCAGGAACACAAAAAAGCTTATGGACATTAATCATATTATTAGCGTATGAAGAGATAAGCCAGCAAAACGCGATATGGCGTCAGAAACATCTTCATTAAAGACACGTTCTCGTGCTTCATGTTCTTCAGCACGATCAAGTACATCATCAACTGGATCAGCAGCAGCTAAGGCGAGAGCGAGAGCCGAAGCAGCAAAAGCACGTCTTGCCTTCGCTGAAGATGAAGTTAATCTAAAGCTACAAAAGGCCAAGGTTGAAGCATCTATAGAAATATTAAAGCATCAGAAAGAGGCAGCAGCAGCAGTGGCAGAAGCAGAGGCTCTTGAAGCTGCTATCGATGAGAATGCTGAGAATCACAGTTGCAGGCTGAGTTTGAATTCTGCTCCCATGGAAACTACGCAACGCACAGAACAATATGTTATGGATCACACCCAAACACGTGAAATAGAACTCCAGATGCGTGATGTCCCTCAAAATACAGAGCCTATCCCAAGCTATAGCATTCTAGAGTCACATCTCAAGCCCGAAGCCAAACCTTTCCTACCAAGCAAAATCAGTGTTGCCTTCAAACCTCCTGATCTTACCCCTATGCAGCCGTGCACCCATAAAAATGAATACGCTCAAGATTCATGCAAAGCTGCGTTTGAGAACATCCGTTGTACTCCCCGGCAACACCAAAGAACACAAAATAACAACAGTCACTTAACTACTCTGTCCTTCCCCACACGCCCCAATTGGCATAATGATAACTCAAACATAAGTGACTTTGTGAGATATCTGGCCCGTCGTGAGCTTGTGGCTACAGGCTTACTGCAGTTCAATGACAAGCCTCAGAATTGCAGAGCTTGGAAACGTTCTTTTCAGAACGCAACCACTGATTTAAACCTGACTCCAAGTGAAGAGATGGATCTCTTGCTAAAATGGCTTGGAAAAGAATCAGCAGAGCATGTCGAGCAGATAAGGGCAATACATATCAATCACCCGCAAGCTGGGCTGTATATGGCATGGGACAGGCTTGATCAAGTATATGGCTCAATGGAGGTAATAGAAGATGCCCTGTTTAAACGAATCGATGCCTTTCCAAAAATACCTAACATGGACTATTCTAAACTGACAAAGTTAAGTGATCTGCTAATGGAGCTTCAAGCTGCCAAGGCCGAAGGAGACTTGCCTGGACTAGCTTTCTTGGATACAGCAAGAGGCGTAAATCCTATCGTGCAAAAACTTCCATTTCGTTTGCAGGAAAGGTGGGCATCAGTCGGTGCAGCATACAAACGGCAAAACCATGTTCCTTATCCTCCCTTTGCCTACTTTGTAGACTTTGTTAGCCAGGAGGCAAGCATTAGAAACGACCCAAGCTTCAACTTTGTCTCTCACATAGACATGTCTGCCAGGATGGAGAAGACTGCTTGGAAGCCCAGTAAGCAACGAGAAATCTCATGTACACAAGACAGCTGTATCTTCCAGAGTTTACACTGATTCTGGCGACCCCTCAAATAAACCTGATGACTGTGATAGACTGTGTCCCATTCATAGAAAACCACATCCTCTGAACAAATGCCGTGCTTTCCGGGAAAAGCCCATTGACGCTCGCAAGGCATTTTTAAGAGATAATAGTGTGTGCTTTAAATGCTGCGCGTCAACGTCACATATCGCAAAGAACTGTAAAACTAAAGTCCAATGTTCCGAATGTGAAAGTGAAAGACACCACACATCACTTCACCCTGGTCCTGCACCCTGGATAGAGATAGACCCCGCTAGCGAGCACGGCGGGGAGGAAGTGAAAATGTCGCCTCAATCTCAAATCATCAACAAATGCACGGAAGTCTGTGGACAATATCAAACGGACCGTTCTTGCTCTAAGATATGCCTTGTGAAAGTGTTTCCAGCTGGCCGTAGAGACGAGGCGGTGAAACTATATGCGATTCTGGATGAACAGAGCAACAGATCACTGGTTCGTTCACAGTTCTTTGAAGTTTTCAATGACCGAAGTCCAAGTGCTCCTTACATATTAAGAACATGTGCGGGAGTAAAGGATTCGGCCGGAAGAAGGGCCAGTGGCTATGAGGTGGAATCTCTAGATGGAACTGTTCGCATCCCATTGCCAAGCCTTATAGAATGCAACGACATTCCTGATAATAGAGATGAAATTCCAACCCCGGATGTGGCGCGCAGTCATACTCACCTAAAGTCGGTGGCACCCCTCATTCCAGAGCAAGACCCACAAGCCCCAATTATGCTTCTCTTAGGCCGGGACATTATAAGAGTTCATAAAGTCCGTAAACAGGTGAATGGCCCACACAACCTGCCCTATGCTCAGAAGTTGGATCTGGGCTGGGTCATAGTTGGCAACGTATGCCTACGAAACGTCCACAAGCCACTGACAATCAACACCTTCCATACAAATACCATAGAACTAAAACGCCCGACGCTCTTTGATCCATGTCCTAACGTGTTCAGTGTTAAGGAAACAATTAAGGACATCCATATAGAAAACTACATTCCTACGTCTTCTGTGGACAAATCTTCCCATGACGCTGACCACTTGGGATGCACTTTGTTTAAGCAAACCAAAGATGACAATAGGGTGGCTCCTTCAATTCAGGACACCTCTTTCATGAAAATTATGGTGGAAGGTCTACAAAGGGACTCGAGCAACAGTTGGGTAGCACCATTACCCTTTAAGAGCCCACGTCCACGTCTCCCTAACAACAGGCCCCAAGCACTGAAACGTCTTGTGTCTCTTAAGCGCAACCTTGAAAGAAAGCCTGTTACAAGACAACACTTCCTCAGTTTCATGGACAAGGTATTTGAAAAAGGCCATGCCGAGTTAGCCCCTCCTCTGAGTGAAAGAGAGGAACAATGGTACCTGCCAACATTCGGAGTGTACCATCCGAAAAAACCTGACAGAATCCGAGTAGTTTTTGATTCAAGTGCCCAACACAGTGGTTTATCACTTAATGATGTGCTTTTAACCGGGCCTGACCTGAACAACACACTGGTGGGAGTGTTGATACGCTTCAGGAAAGAAGCCATCGCCTTTACTGCAGACATAGAACAGATGTTCTACTGTTTTTTAGTAAGAGAAGAAGACAGAAACTTCCTACGATTTTTGTGGTTCCAGGATAACGACCTTTCCAAGGACATCGTAGATTATCGCATGAGGGTCCACGTATTTGGTAATAGCCCCTCGCCTGCAGTGGCTATATATTGCCTACATCAGTCTGTTCAGATTGGCGATTTCCATGTTGACCCTGATGTCAAGGATTTTGTTTTGCGTGACTTTTATGTAGATGATGGCCTGAAGTCACTGCCTACAGTGGAGGCTGCAATCAGTTTGCTTAAAAGAACGCAAGATGTTCTCTCCAAATCAAATCTGAGACTGCACAAGATCGCAGCGAACAACAAACTGGTCATGGAGGCTTTTCCATCAACAGACCATGCAACTGACCTGAAGGATCTAGACTTGGAGGCAGACATGTTGCCAATGCAGCGTAGTCTTGGAATTAATTGGGATCTTCATAGAGACTGTTTCTTTTTCAGCGTCTGTGAAGAGGGTAAACCCTACACCAGACGAGGTGTCTTATCCACTATCAACAGCCTATATGATCCTCTTGGATTTGTAGCGCCAGTCACAATCCAAGGCAAAGCTATTCTGAGAGAACTCACTTCCGTGAATGGTGACTGGGATGCTCCACTGCCACAAGAAATGGAGGGAGCTTGGACTTCATGGAGACTTTCCTTATCAGAGCTTTCTAATTTCTCCATTCCTAGAGCCTACACTGAGACTTCTCCATCAGCAGCTGTCAAGAGGGAATTGTGTGTCTTTGCTGACGCATCAACCAAAGCCATTGCTGCAGTGACATATCTAAAAGCCACAGATGCTGCGGGGAATAATCACATCGGATTCGTAATGGGAAAAGCCAAACTTGCGCCTCGCCCTGAGCACACCGTGCCAAGACTTGAGCTTTGTGCGGCAGTGCTTGCCATTGAGTTGGCGGACTTAATTGTTGCTGAATTGGATCTCCAGCTTGATGCTATAACCTATTACTCAGATAGTAAGGTGGTCCTCGGATACATTTGTAATGAGACCAGGCGCTTCTATGTTTACGTCAGTAACCGGGTACAACGCATCCGTAAGTCCTCCAATCCAGCGCAATGGCGATATGTGCCGACAGACCAGAACCCGGCAGATCACGCAACACGTTTTGTTTCTGCAGCATACTTACGCAACACCAATTGGCTAAGTGGACCCAAATTTCTGCGCACACCAGAACCAGGTACCTCTGAGAGCACCTACAACCTTGTTGAACCAAGTTCAGACCCGGATATAAGGCCTTTAGCATCCACATTAAGCACCACAACCTTATCTAAGCAGCTCGGTTCCCAACGCTTTTCCAAATTCTCTTCTTGGAAGTCCTTGACCGGCGCTATCACTCGCTTAATTCACATTGCTCACCATTTCAAAACAGCTGAGAAAGGAAAAAGTGCTTGTAAGGGCTGGCATCACTGTAAAGCTGAGTTCACTTTGGAGGAATCCAATAAAGCTTCAGCCATCATCATCCGAGAGACACAAGAGGAAGTTTACAGTCAAGAGATCAAATGTATCCAAAAACAAGAGAGAATTCCAAAAAGTAGTCCTCTTTACACTTTGGATCCATTCATTGATGAGCAAGGTCATCTGAGAGTCGGAGGTCGTCTTCATCAATCAAGCCTTAATCAGTGTGAGAAGATGCCCCTGATAATTCCTGGAAAGCATCACATTTCAACTTTGCTGATTAGACACTACCATGAGCTTATCCACCATCAAGGACGTCATTTTACTGAAGGAGCTGTCCGTACAGCCGGCTTTTGGATAGTCGGAGGGAAACGGAGAGTGAGCAGCATCATATATCAGTGTGTAATGTGCAGACGGCTCAGAGCTCCACTTAGTATCCAAAAAATGGCCAACCTTCCAGCAGATCGTCTCTCCACAGACCCTCCTTTTACCAACATTGGACTGGATGTTTTTGGCCCTTGGAGTGTCTCCTCACGCCGAACAAGAGGAGGGTTTTCTCACAACAAGAGGTGGGCCGTAATATTCACATGTATGAGCATAAGGGCCGTTCATATCGAAGTTATAGAATCCCTTGACACATCTAGCTTCATCAATGCCCTCAGACGTTTTCTTGCTGTGCGTGGTCCGGTCAAACATATCCGTTCAGACCGTGGCACCAACTTTGTCGGTGCATGTAAGGACTTAAAGATACCTTCAAACATTGACAGCAAAACTGTGAAGGCATATCTGTCAGACCAAGGTTGCACTTGGACTTTCAATCCTGCGCATGCTTCCCATTTCGGTGGAACATGGGAAAGAATGATTGAACTTGCAAGAAGAATTCTTGACTCCATGTTCCTGCAGCTGAAAGACAAACTTACTCACGAGGTGCTGGTGACCTTCATGGCAGAGGTCGCAGCTATTATCAATGCCAGACCTCTTGTTCCCGTGACAACGGACCCCACTGAGCAGTTCATACTCACCCCAGCAGTTCTTCTCACCCAAAAGGGGAACTTTGTTGCTGCTCCTGCAGGCGAGTTTGGAGTTGCAGACCTGTACAAGTGCCAATGGCGGCAAGTTCAACACCTTTCCAATACATTCTGGGACAGGTGGAGGAAACAATTCCTACCAACCCTACAGGTGCGCAAAAAATGGCAGGCGGTCAATCCAAATGTCGAACCAGGAAGTGTGGTCCTCCTTAAGAACAGTCAAGTTCCACGTAATGAATGGCCTCTTGGACTGGTAACTCAGACTTTCCCAAGTCAAGACGGGAGGGTGCGTCAAGTTGAGGTCAAGGTCATGAAACCAGGAGGTTGTTCACTTTATCTCAGGCCTGTTACAGAGACAGTGGTCCTACTATCTCCAAGTTCTAAAGTTGATGGGTAGGGGTTTATATTGAGTGATGTGTATTCACATCAGGCGGGGAGTGTTTTGTTACATACAATGTTTCAAGTTTATATTATTCTTTCTTTTAAGCTATTTCTCTGTTTCTTTAATTTGGTTGTGGCTTCTTTAAGAGTCCGCCCATGTGACTTCGAACCAGGAAGTAAGCCGGCATGACAGAGAACAACGTCTTTTATTGTCGTGGAAGCCTTTTTTCTGTTATATTTGCAAACATAGCATGCCTGTTGTAGCATCGTGGGTATGTATTGAATGTTTTACGATTGCAGATCACTATTTTTGAGACTATGTTATATTTTTATAAGCTGGTTGTTAAATTATAAAAATAGCGGATTTAGTTCATTTTTATTTGTGTGTTATTTTAAAGGCAAGCTTATTGTTGATTATGCTCTTTGTTCATTTCAGTTACACCTTTCTTTGCAAACGTCAATAAACCTGTGGACGAGGAGTTATGTCTTCAGAGTTTTGATGTTGAGAAAGAGTTTGCCTGGCTGTCAAGTTATATATCGCACGTATACCGAGGGCAGCACAACACACCTATCTGGATTTTTGGTCTGAAGTTTTGTGCACATATGCCCCTTGATCAAAATTAGCGTGCGCAAATGGGAGCTTACACATCTGACTGAATGATGGATGCGGAGGAAAATGAATGCTGGCTCTTGAGTAGGACATATAAGAGCATCTGGGTGGCATTCGATACACACTCTCATGTTTACTTCAAGACAGGAAACCGTGACGAAGAACAGCATAATAAAGAGCTGAGGAAGAAATCACGAAAGAGGAGAATGTGGAATTTTACAAGCTTGTCTTGCTGGTGACTGACTATCAAGAGTTGTTCGACAAAGCCCTCAAAGATTATAAAACAGCAGATGTGGTTTTTCCCCAGAGTAGTGATGGTCAGTTAATTTGTTCATGAAAAACACATCACTACCCCTGAGCGCCATCCAAGGTCGAGGAGCATCACTGCACCAACATTAAAAACCAGAGGTTTGAAGATAGCACAAAAGCTCCCTGCAGAGAAGCCATCTGAACGTTCATGCATATCTCCATTTGTATAGGTGTGTGAGGAACTTAAATGGTGACAGAACTAGTTTATAATAGAAACTAAAAAGTAATTATATTTGTAATCAGTGATGTTTTTATTTTAGTTTATTACTCAAAAGACATGGGGATAGCTGCAACAGACATTGCTTTATCAGACAGCTTCACAACTTTGCTTTATCAGACAATTCACAACTTGACAAATAATTAAACACCTTCTTGCCTTCTGCATTAACCAGTTTAAATTGTAGAAAAACATGCAGCTTATTTGCATGGAGACCTTTACAACCCAGCATTTCAGAGTTTGACCTATTTGGCTGTAAAACTATCACTAATAGGTGTAGGATGAGAAAATGAATGCATGTTTAATCAGTCTCCTCTGGTGACACCCGCTGATTCGGAGACAGCCTCTATTGTGCTGCCTGTCGTTTGGATGATAACACCACTGTTTGAGATTCGGAGCGGAGCCACCGCAATAAAAGGTGGAAGTGATACCTATTAAGTGATAGCATCTGATGTGCTCTTTCCAAAAGGCCATCGAACATGCTTGATATTATGAGCAAACGTTCTTCCCTCATTTGCTCGGTAGTGAAGATAAAGCCAGAGATTGTGTGAGGTAAGCGCTGTCTGAAAGAGTCAAATCACTGAGTGCAGCCTCACACTGATTGTCTCTAACTAAGATGAATGTATTTGTTCTTTACATCCTTTTTGGTAGCAAGACATTCTGTTTTGTGTGATTTTTGAATCACCCCTGAGATTGCTCTCCAGTTTTCCATGTATTGTTGAGGCATAATTAAACTAGATAAAATAACACACAAGTACCATGGGGTGTGGCTGATGGCTACTTTTCACCCCAAAAAAAGTTTTCCCATTGGATAAAATAAAACCCTCAACTTTTCTTTACTAAAATGTGTCAATGTATTTAAAAATGCTTGAATAAATATTTGAGATCAATAACAAAAAAGTGAAATAACTTAAAATATTTAATGTGCTTAAACATGTGCAATGAAGCACAACGCCCTTCCCTCACCCTTTCAAACCTTGCAGAAGCACAAGACAGAAGATTAAGATAACTGTAATTAAAGTATAATTAAGATAATTAAGATTTTGTTTTCATATTTCTTAATTAGGGTGGGGTGTAGCTCAGTGGTAGAGCGCATGTTTTGCCTGTATGAGGTCCTGGGATCAATCCCCAGCATCTCAGCGGCATTGGTGATTTCCCCTTCTATAAGTCGCTTTGCACAAAAGCGTCTGCCATATCCATAAATGTAAACAATCACGATGTTTACATGAACATATCTTACTTTGTAGAACACATTAGAAACTTCAAAGCTATGAATAGTCCAAAACATGTTTATATAAAGACTAGTTTTAATGCCTGCCATGTTAAAACAAGCTTTGAAAGTAATTATTTTGCCTTTTCAATCTAAAAAAATTGACTCTCTGTTAATTTATTAACGCATTTAGCATGGCATAAAATTTTAGTATATTCTAGAGTACAGTCTGCATGTAATTTCATTACAGCCCAGACTCTTTTGGTCATGGAATGTTGTTACATTACATACAGCAAAAATGCCATCACCTTCTTTTGTCCTCCGATTAACTGTGTTTTATGAAGCAAATACAATAGAAATAGCATATTGTGTACTTTTTATGATTAATTAATTGTCCATTAAGTGTGCATGCTTAAACAGTTATTTTTTCTATTCCAAACCTTTTCTAAAAAAAAAGTGTTTTAGCAGGTATGATGTTTGATCATTTGATATGAACTTGACAAATGCTCCATGCTTTTTAAAATTAGTCATTGTGCCTATATGAATTTGTACTAGGGAGGGATGTAGGTCAGTGGTAGAGCACATGGTTAGCACGAATGAGGTCCTGGGATCAATCCCCAGCATCTCAACAAGTAGATTCGGTGATTTCCCCTTCTGTAAGTCGCTTTGGACAAAAGTGTTTGCCAAATGCATAAATGTAAATGTAAATGTACTATTTGCACTAAACTGTCCTTAACAATCTATCTGAGTTGTTCATTTTATAATAAACATAAAATATAAAATAGTATTAAACAAAATATAAATAGTTTAGAGATAAGAGGGGCTAAAACTGTAGTCATATTTAAACAGACTAACAACACTGTTTTTAATTTCTGTTTTTCTTTTATTCTATCAATTTTAATAGTTGAAAGAACTATGCTTCAAAGAAGGGTCGGCACTCATCATTTTAAATAGTTTTAATATTTCCTACTATGAGCTAAGAGAACTTACAATGTAGAGAATTTTCCACTTTAAAGTACCTTCATGTACAGAAAAACCAAAGTGTTCGTTTCAACCCATATCGATGGCCATTTGTAGTAATTGTAATTATTCGTTTTGTCTCCTCATCAACTTGCTTTTGTATATTTGTCTGTCCTATTCAGTTTTATTCCGAGTGGTATTTCTGCTGAGTTTTGCAATCTGAATATCTATGACTGTGTTTGTTCAATGCCGCTGATAGCATACTAGTGCTGAAAGCGCAGCTGTCAACGAGAGAAAAACCACTGCATGCACAATCATGAATTTCTCATGTTTGAGTAGGGACAGCTCAATACATTCAGCAACAGCAGGAAAATGGTTATGAGTAACTGAATAAATCCCAGCCAGACTGTGTGCTTTGTTAGACCTGATTCGCAGGAGGTTTATCTTGCCCGAGAAACAATGTGAGGACTAAGAAACAAACTGAGAATCTCTCAATCTGTGCCAAGACTCTGGCTAAACGTTTATAACAGCTGATAGAAATGTTTTACATTTCAAAAAAATTATTACTTTGTGACTTAAAATATATCCTGTTTCACAGTATCTTTAAATGTTATGATGCTACTTCTAAATATGGTGTGGCTTAAAAAAAAATACAATGAACAGCATAGCTTAAAATGATAAAAATAATGCAAGAAAAAAATTTAAGATGATCAAATTTTAGATTTAAAAACAAAGATAAGTAAGATTAGCTTATATTCATACATAGAAATATTCATTCAAAATTTTTTTTTTTTACAAAAGGATTCCAAAGCTCAATAAAGTGTATAAGTGTACTTTTCCTTCAGAATACCACAATATTTTATAAATGTAATGATTTTCACATCATGTTTAATTAAACCAAAATCCTCTTGTACAGTAAATAAGTTCTGTATTGCATGTTTACATAATCTCAGTCTGTTTTTAAGCACTGTTTGGGCCATCTGTGTCAGTGAGTTTCAACATTTAGGGCTAGATATACAGAGGAAACTTGTGTTCCTCCCGTGGGAATTGCAAAATAGGCCAGCATTTTCCTGACTCTGCAATAGTACGCACACACCAAAACCAAGGCTTGGCTTTAAAAACTTCATCAACTTATCAGTAAAGTGCACCAAAACTCAACAACTCAAACTTCAAATGCTGCACCACTCAGTGAAGAGTTATTTTGGAAAGGTGGAAACAAGCTTTAGGAATTTGTAAGTGTTCCTTAAAAGCTCTTTCTCTTTAAAGAAGTGAAGAGTCTTTTAACGTATTCCTCCATTGTGCTGAATGAGAATTTGGAGCTATGAATCTTTAAAGGGAAAAGTAAAAATAATGTCCACCTCCCTCTGTATCCTCAGCTAAAACAGATGACAAAACACCCCTCTGGACTTGCTTAAAAAGCAGAGAGATGTTTCTTCCATGGGAGTTGTCATATGAACACATAATGGGAGATGAGGTTTGTGCTGCTTGTGATGGCTCAGATCCAGAGTCTAGCTGTGGTCCAAGAAAAACATCCCCCTCAGTGAGATAACGCAGAAAGAGAGAGAGAGAGAGAGAGAAAGAGAAAGAGAGAGAGATAGACTAGTCTGGCCCAGAGCTGAGAGTTGACAACGAGTGAGCGACCTTCTGAATCAGTAAAACTACTTTGGCAGAGTAAATGGCAGAGAACTGATTCTGGAACATGATGGCAAATGCACCATATAAAAAAACCTGAATTTTAATCCTAATATTTTTATTTAAGAAAATGTGTAATTTTTTTCATTTATAACTAGTAAAATAAAATGTAAAAGAAGTGTTACATTCAGCACTGTAAAACACAAGTGAGATTAATGTTATGATGATTCAGTGTTCACCTAACCCTTATTAGAATATATAAATACCTAGTCAACTTTTGGAAGATATTTGGACATAAATCTGTGCACATTCTCATTACAATTGTTCTATTTAGCATTATTTTATTATTATTTTTAAAATGAGAACAATTTAAGCAGCATGAACATTTTTTTGCTGTTTTCAGAACAATCGGTTTAGGAAGTGGGTTATGCTGCATTGTTTGACAATTATTGACCTAATGTTCACCATTATCTACATGCGAGTAGAAGCAATGTTGCTGAAGAAGCATCACTGCTGCTCTATTTCAGGAGATATTTCTCAACACAAGACGACACAAGAACACAAGAAGTTCATTGTTACTGCAAAAGAGCAACTGAGGAAAAGCGATTGAATTTGCTTTTGAAGGTAGAGTTCTTGAACAAATAATGTGTTTAACTGTTAAGACAGTTTCTTTACTAAAGGACTGTTGTTGATCTATTAAGATCTTATCCAATAATCTTTCATTTTCATTCACTTCAAGATGTAAGTTGTACACTTTTTAGTATTAATACAGCTTGCGCAGTCTTCATGTTGAATAGTGCAACTGGCCCTTTAATACTCTTTTAGTACATTTCTAAAGTATATTTAGAGAGATCTCAGAATTGGGAATATATCAAAATGTCTTTATGACTAGTTAAAATAGTTATCACTTATCAGAATATAATTCTGGAACTGGATATGTTGTGGCATAGAACCGCTTGTTCAAGTTCCCAGGAGAACAACTTTATCAAGTGACTTGCAACATTCAGTTGAGCCATGAGATTAAAATCATATAATGTCATCACATTGTAGGTGGCCTTTAATAAAGATACATTTAATTACTTAACTGTAAACAGTCAAAAAAATATTATGCCATGATCCAATCAGATCTCTACTACTGCCTCAGACCAGGCACTCCATAGCAATTTACATTTAGAGCTTAGACGATTGGCTCAGGTGGACACATGGCTCAAACCTTCACATCTCCTAGCACAAATGTAAAGACACCTTCCCATCTGACTTTCTGGTTTATTGTCTGATAAGGCAGACTGGCCGAAGCGCAAATAGAGAAATGTCCCATTATTCACAACCTTACCTTATCAACCAAGAGTTTTCCTGTCTGCAACCAGCCAAGTGTGTTATCAGGAAAAACCAGCCTGAATGTTGAATGTCGGGAATCCAAATTTAGGAATGGACAAAGCAAGTCTTCCATCTATATACAAGTTTAAGAGTTTCAATGTGAGGCTAGACCCACATCAATGCTGATGCATGGGTATGCAGTTCAAATCCATCAGAGAGAAGCGTGTAATTAACCCCTGGTCAATAGGATGCAGGTAAACGGTTGATTATCCTCTTGTGTACATGAGTGATGAGAGCTTGATTTCCCCTTCTTGAGATAACGATGCTTGTTTGAGACTAATAGAGCATCAGAGTGATGCATCTTTAGAGCATTTAAACAACAAGCCTCGATGCAGTGATTACCCAAGTAAAACTGCTCTATGAACTTGAAGAAAGAGCACATACTCACCCTGTTGATGGAGTCATAATGCAGCCACCACGATCAACTGTCATCCTACAGCCACATCCTCGCTCTGGTGTGTCATGGTTCATTCCAAAGTTATGGCCTAACTCATGGGCCAATGTCACAGCAGCTCCCAGAGGATTGTCTGAATGATCCTAGACAAAGCACAGGATACCAAATGGGTTGCTGTTTAGTTTCTTTTGCTGCATGTGTGCATTGAAACTTAACTGAGAGGCTGGCCTCAATTTGAACAGCACCTGGATGGAGTTTGCTTTATTATGATGGCTAGTAAAATGAACACTGTTGGAAAACGATCAGTTGCAATACTAAATCACAAAGTCATACAAAAACACATTGTAATCCAAAAACAAGCAAAACAAAAAATGTATAGATGAATTAAAACTTATTTTAATATAATTTTAGTAGATAGATACTGTGAAACTTCTATAAAGTGCAGGACGAAGGCCCTGCTATTTTACACAATTAGCCAGTTTCCTAGATTTAGATGGTTTTATTGTATTAATTATTTATTCATTTACTAATTGAAACCGAGGTGCCATTATATCCTTAACTCCTGCCGGTTATCATTATATTCTTTTTCAGTTGGTCAGCGGAGAAGGTTATGTTTCTGGTCATTTACTAAAATACATAATTAACAGACATTTTTGGGTTGAGTTAGTAAACTTGTTTTTGTGAAAAAATTTTTATTTTAATTTAGCATAGGGAACATGATTTGTAGATACTAGATAAGTGTAATCAAAAATAAATTCAAGGATACACTTATAAATCAGATGTTTGACTAACAAATGTAACAAATATTACCCAGAAAAGTGTATATTGAATCATCCACTAAAGTGTATAATTAATTTCCACGAGTTAAGGATTGCTCTTATTTGTAGCTAATTCCTATAGTTTTTTTTAAACACACAAAAGAGGCTATGGAGCACAAGTAACGGCAGCAATCAATAAATCTCTTATAAAGAGCTTTATACATATATCCATAATTTGACCATAGCAAATACAATTACAAGTCCTTAAATAAAAGCTTTAATTGAACATCCTTCAACATCTTTTTTAATTCCTTAAAACTGATGCAAATTTATTTGAATTCATTTAGACAGTCAGTGTTTTCATGGACCAAAGTGTAGACACACTCCCTCTTTCAATGGTTTTCTTCGTAAAAATTCTGTCAAACTGCTCTTTATTTCCCTCCTTTTTACTTCAAAATTCTTCAGCAACTGTCCAAAGAAACCTTTTTTTATTCAAACTTTTCAGCTGACGAAGAGAATAATGTGTAGAAACATGGCCTGATTACCAGGATCTCTTTTACTCCAGGAAAAGATTGATTTCTGCTACTTCACAGCGACAAAGCTACAGTATGCCCTGACAGAATTTCATTGATTTCCCTGTATATAAAAAGTTATTTCCTGCCTTGGTTACACAGCAGAGAACATGACAGGCTCATATTAGCTTTCAGAGCAAACAGCAGTGACTCTTTTTGCTTCGTTTCATAAATTCAAGATCTATAGGATGCTGCTGATGGTGGTATATTGGAAGCATGACTGACTTGCCCCTCTCTGAGAGTAATTACATACTAATATTCTGTGAGAAATCTTAATTAAACTGTTCTTTGAAGCTGATACTAATATGTGTAAGAAAAAATTGCCATCTTTATTTCAATTAGGGATCAATCCATATGTTAATTTCGAATTAAGCAAAAGGCAGGGTACACCCTAGGCAGGTGGCCAAGCTATCAGAAGATACTATTCACTCTAACATTATGTCCTAATTAAGAAGTTCAGTTAACCTCAAGAATATTTTGGGACTGGTTTGGACTCAAACAAAGTGGCAAACTGCTCTCCCTGCCAGTGCGCAATAGGAAGTGACTGACGTTGTAGTACCTCTGAACCTCACTGCAGAAGGATTTTATAAATGTTTTAAAATTTAAGATATATTAAGATTTAAACCTTCAGCCAATCATCTCTAGGCTACCAAAGTCGTGCCTCTCTGGATCCATTTGTGGACACACTTCAATGATGGTTATGCTTGGCCACGCCCATTCCGAGGCTCCTTTACCCCTCAAACGAAACCTATGGGGGATGTTTCGCAAGGTTGCATCCATGTAACATACAGTCCAAGACTCAAACAGGTGACTCTTACTGTCCCTCTCACTGCTGCAAACCTCAGCACTATGCCTGTGCCGCCTCGGTAGAAATCCAAATGCAGTTTATAGCCAACAAACCACAGGTAATTTGGTAAAACTACATGACAGTCAAACCCAAAAGAAACATAAAAACTAAGAGCTAGATGGCTATCAATGTAAAAAGTGGATAAGGAAACATTACACAACCCTGAGAGCTTGTTTGGTCTGACTCACCTTATCAGCAGAGTCGCATTATTTTCAAAAGAGTGTTGAAGTGGTATTAGCTAAGAGACAGGTTTGTTTTAGTGATTTTAAAATCTAAATTTAAACACTAACTTGAAAATATTGATTATTGCATCTTCCATAGTTTCATTTTATTATTTTACGAGGATCGCCAAGTCAAACTAATTTTCGACATAAAACTGTATGAAACATATAACTGTTTTAGCGTATAAATGATTTTTAGCGTATAAATGATAGCTTTGTTGCAACTTTTGGAAGAGATTTTGGATGTGGAAAAAATGTTGGTTCTGGAATTCAGTGAAATTTAACTTACTTTGAATGAAAAGCAGTTCAAAATTAATAAAAAGCTTTAGTGACAGCAGATCTTCATTTGAGCTATCCCTTTAGGAATGTAATAGAAATCTTTTATCATGCAGCAGCAGAAGAGTGTCTAACACAGACCAACAGCTAATGACTTCATCTCTGTAGACCTTTGCTAAGGAAGCAGTTTATTACGATGGCATGGATGATAGATCTGCGCTAATAAAAATGTAAATGTGTGTTATTTAGCCATACAGGAGCAATACTGCGATAAATAGTCAAATAAAGATAGCGCTGCACTGACTGACAAGCAGCTTTGCCTTAGTTAAAAGAAAATAGATTAAAAGTGTGCATGACCTTCTAAAGCTCCTCTGCATGTAGATAAGAATAATTTACACTATAGAAGATCATTGTATCCCACACTCTAAAAATAACAGATTCTGATTAGATTACAGTTGCTTTACATTGTATTCTAAAGATAAGAAAATACCAGTTAAAATAAATTAAATCTGGGGTTTTATATGGATTTTGATAGGACAATCTGTACATCTTATTCTGGAATCACAACCTTGTAACTAAAAGCGGTACCTAATAATTTTAGGAATCATTTCTTTTTCTCTGTTTCACAATGCTAAATCTGCTGTCATCTGACCAAATTTGATCATCAATTCCAGAATTCCCTATTAATTCCAGGATGAATTCCAGTTTTATTTTTAACTATACTGTTAATTCATTGTGTTTAACTCTATACATGTTTGTAAAAAAGAGAATAATCAACATTCATTCCTAAACACATTTTTTTATTTATTGAAAATTATTTGAGTGTTCAAACTTTGTGAAAGGGATTTTCCTTCCAAATCAGTTTTGCATTCAGCTAGTTGATAAAATTCCTGAAATGCGATAAACGGCAATTAACAAAAAACTGAGTTTGTACCAAATCTGAATTATATTGTAAAATCTGAACATCTGGAGTCATATATGATGCCCATAATCAATTTTACAAAATACACAATATCTGCTGAAATGTAAACTTCTGCTTTTTTATTTCTTCTTTTATTTGCTTCTTTTTTCTCATTTGGAATATAGGTTAGTCTATGTGTTCCCTCCAAAAACCATTCCAATCACAATGCGGATATGTTGGCGGAGATGGAGTGAGAGCTCCAGACGAGAGCTTCTGGCCCCTCCTATTTAGCTCAGCAGCGAGTTTTGCTTGCCCTGAGCGGGGATCATAGAAAGTTATTGATTAAAAAATAAGACACAAAACTAGAACATTTTTATGACCTGTAAATGGTTTTGGCTGTTGGCAAAAAGTGAAAGCTTTTATGCTCATAAGTCAACACTGTTTGTTGTTTGTTCTTATATTTTGTTAGAAAATACTTCTTTAAAAGCACTTATACTGATGCCTTGGATTCATTGCAATTTGTGAAAAGGCATAATCTGTTTTTAAAATAAATCTTTAATATTAAAGTCTGAATTTCAGTTGTCTATGTTGGTAGCTGCACATTTTGGAAAAGAACATAGTTTTTTCCTCAAACCCATTATGGTAAAGAAAATTTTTTTTTACTCAAATTCATTAAAATGGATTTATGGCGTTTTGGAAGCAAACTTCTATTTTAGGTAAACCAATTTTTTTGTCTTTGTTAATCTTTGAAACTAGAACTAAGGCAAAACAGAATCCAGCTGAATGTTGCAGCAATTCAAACCTGACCCATCATCACTATTCTTATATTACATTTGATAAAATAATTGTACAGTCAAAGTGGATTTCTGTCTCTAATGGCAGGCTTCAAAAGATTGGAATAAAACTCAGTACGTTTACAAGCATAATACATTTCATGGAAGGTCATGAATATGCAAATCATCCCGCAGATCCATTCAGACAGAAACTCCCTGCTCCACTTCCAGTTGCCTAAATTGAGCTGTAAATTCTACACAATATTTAGCTGGGAGCTCGGGATAAATTTGTCATTTGTTGGAAAAAGGGAATCAGAATACGTAGAGTAGGAGGAAATTATCCAGGCTACGATTAAAGTTTAAGCTGTGGGATGAACACATACTAACCGTATTTAATTTCCCACACTCTTACTCAAACACTAATCATCATCGTTTGCCTTCAATCACCTCTGAAGACAAGTTGAAAACAAGTTGAGCCCACTGTATATTGTGTCATGCATTTATGTATGATGGATTTATGAGTTATTATACCTTGTTGTTAAGTATTTCGTTCCTTGTTTAACAAGTTTAGCTAATTCTTCATATTTCGTTGTCTGCTTGTGATACTGAAAAGGGTTGATCCTTGAATTTTTTTACAGTGTTCTCAGGCTTTCAAGTACAATTGGATCTTTTTTTTTCCAAACGGTCTTTGTAATGCAGCAACTTTTCTATTCTTTATCAAACATCTACATTTTTTTCTAAGTGCACAACGTGTTTCAAATTCATAGAAATTCAAGGAGGATTATGAAAATAAAAGCTTCAACTTAGAAGCTTGATGAAAGACACAAGATTGCAGAAGATAAAAGCAGCCATTTTGCATGATACAAAGAAAAAGCCCAGCAACATTTCAGAGTACTGCGTTTATGCACAGGTGCACATGCTTTTTAAACATTCAAATAAATAAACATTAAGGTAAATATGTCAAACCTGAAACCAGATTTTTACACCAGACTTTGAGAACATTATTGATGTGTTATTGCACAAACCTTGCCCTTCAAGAAAAACATCAAAATAGCAGCAGCGGTTTAAAAGAGCGGTGTGTTTTCCAGGAATTCATGAATAAACCAAGAAACACACGATACATTTTGCAGAAGATGACTAACAAACCCAAAGTGAAAGGCTGGAGCTTAAAAAACAAGAGTGTGGTGAGGAAAGTAGTACTTGTGATGGAGAGTGGATGCAGGGCAACAAAGAAACAGTTTGTTCTCAGGAGTTCGGTCGTTATAACCAGACAAAAACAGATTTAAAGAAGAACCGCTCTGTCAAAAGGAGAAAATCAGCATTTTTTCTCACACTATCAGCCCATTATAAAACAAATCGCACTTTCTTTCTGGAACACAATACTATTGACATGTTCATAGCAATGAAAACAATCAAGCCTACCAAACACATTTCTTTTTGCATCTGTTATAAAACTACAGCCAGAAGGTTAAGAACAGCACTTCATTATAGAGTGAAGCAGGCACTTTCGTTTTCACCTGGAATACTTTAAAACAGCTGGATGATTGTGAGGCACCGTGTGAATCTACTAATTATGGGACAGCCAGAGAGTGATGATTTATTTCTCACCATGACGATGCCTCCTGACTGCTCAGCTGTGCACATGCTCATGATGGGAGCCATGCCGATCGTGGTACCCTGGAAGTACACCCCACTGGCACAAAAGAAGAAAATCTGGTTACGTTGATGGCACAAATATGGTGCAGCAAAATAATAAGGCTAAGACATATGCTTTGACTAATCCAACAGCATCTGGTATATGATACAAATTGTAGTAGCTGCATTTAAATTAGGCCTTTTAATCAATAACAGCATGACTAAATTAAAAATTTCTCATTTAAAAGTGTGATTCGTAATCAAAAGGCACAAAAATCTATAATTATAACAGGTATGAAAGGTACGTTAAACCTTGTGTAATCTGATCTTGAATGCATGTGAATACAATTTAATGAAATGACGCTAAAAAGTTACTGGCGTACATGTTATGCACCTATGCATGAGAATAAAATTTGAAACATGAAATATGAATTGTTCAACAGTAGCTGACCAAAGTGTTGTACAGTACAACTTAAACACAAAGATAAAAAAACACCATTAAATCATGCACAAAAAGACAATAAAACAATCAAATGTTATGACATAAAATCATAAAAGAATAAAAAAGAATATTAATTGCCATCATTATTGATTAATAACACTTCCCCCATAGTCTGGGTCTACTTTTTATATAGAATACTACATTCTTTTCAAAGGCAGACCTGTTCATTGGTTTGCATTCTGCATGTTAGAACCTGGGCATCTCGTGTACAGTTAAAGGCTTTTCTCTCGCAATACCAGAAACATTTAAATTAAACGTAAGCTTCATCGTAGCAGGCAATGACTTTTGCACAATGGTTTCAATTTGCCCATTGAATTCTCTTCATACTCCAACTGACATCAATTACAAAGCAGATTGTGCTTGGGTTGTAAATTTGGCACACATATTGCTCCGTATGTTGCTATTTGTGTAGTTTACAATCCTGCAACAGATGCAACATACTGCTGATGTTTTTATCCACCACTCTCTTGACATTCTCCTCATAGCTTGAAGTGAAACAAAAGTACTCTCAACCCCCAGACCTGTTAGTTATTGGAAGATCCTCTTTTTCTGGTCTAATAAGTGAACTCTGGTTACTAGCCCATTGGCAACAAACTAGAGCAACAGATCCATGACTGCAGTGTTGTTCGAGGTGGGAGGGCCAGTCAGGAGCGAAATGCCTTTGTTTGAGCTTCCTTTGTGAGCACAGCACCATTGGTAACGTTTTAAACATTAATAAATTGACCACCAGCAATTTTGCTCTTTGGTTCACACTAGTTTACAAGACAGCAAATATAGCCTATATGGTGACATAGTAAACTACTTAAATTAGATTTTATATGAAATGCAATTTTTACATGAAAGTAAAATAAACAAAAATTGCAGTTTATTTACAATGTCAAATTTTTCTGATAATTAGTTGATTGTTTCTGTTTTCGGTGTGCTTTTTATGTTTTGGAAATGTACTTTTGTTCATTTTAGCTGAAATTGTTTCTGTTTTATTGGCACAAATTAAATTCCATATTCATGTAAGATACATTTTCCTTAACTAGAATTAAGTGAGAGTATTGGAGAGTTATTTGTGTGGATAAGATTTTTTTTACTCCCGAAACACTGAAAATTACGCCTTTGAGTATATTTATTGTTACACACCATATTATAGACGTTTAAAAGGGTTAATGCATGAGTCTATGAATTTACCTAATAAGTTGAGCATTATCATGTGGTCGCTGAGGCAGCAATTTGAGTTTCCTCCAATCCAAAAACTCATGCAGGGTAGTGAAGGGGTCTTGAGTGACTGCACACTTATCGACATCGCTCCACACCTCCAGTCCCACCAGAGCCACACGAATGTTCAGCACTCTGTAAAACTGAGAGAACAAATAGCTTCAAACTTCCATTGAACCTCTCCTCATGCTGTCACTGAGCCAGCAGTACATGCATTCATGCTTTGTAAAAGCTTGTTCTTCACTACCGCAGTCTACAACAATTAGACCTTTTCCAGACATCTAATCAACTGTTCCCATCCACTCTGAAAAAGAATGACATTTAATACCTTGTCCACGTAATTGGCGATCTCAACTAGCCTTTGCTTAACCTTCTCCACATCTTTCCCTTGTTTTTGGAACTGAAAGAGACAGAGACACTATGGAAACAGGTGGAAAACAGAAGTCTAAGTAAGTTTTAAAACAATGATTGAAAGCAATTTACGTTTTTTTATGAGATATTTGATGGAAGAGAAGAAAAGGAGAGAAACAAGTATGCTATAAATAACTTTATGTCAAAAACATGAGAGGCTGCTTAAGATTTAAACAACAAAATTTATTTTGGAACTGGACATTTTAGGCAGGTAGAGGGGGAAGTTCCATGGTAAGTTAATCAGTCATAAGACAATGAAAACATCACAATGACCCTCCAATTTTACAGGCATTGCGTCCAGATTATGACCTTGTTGGCCAATTTCCTTTTCCCACATCCAATGTGCACTTGATGCACAACTGTTTCCTGTCTGATCACTTTAGATTGTTAGTCTACTTCCTGTCTGCTCCCACCTTCTATGACCTGGTTTTATGTTGATTGCAGTCTCATGTAGCAAGGGAAAGTCTGGGGGTTTTGGAAGCTTTTTTTGCTAAAGATCCGCCCGTGAGGCCATTTGACTAACATGACAAACAACCAATCCCACGTCGTTTCGCATAGGGTCATGCTGTAAGGTGTAAAAATGTTATCACGGCAACTGACAGACATGCAACGAGTTATCTAGGATTAAATAAGATTTTCAGGGAATCTTTCCGAATGTTGACAAACGGTTGTCCAGGCTTGGCAAATAATACTCTTCCCAAATCCAGTCGCTATGTCAAAACAACTCTCTTTGAAATCAATAACTGCCTCAAGCACTATTCCTAGATGTCTTTCAAAGAGTGTATTCTGTGATTTTCACACTTTTGTGAATTCAAATGTTTAGTTGTTCTTCAAAATTACACATTTTGGATTTTCAATGTTCTCAATTGTACGCCTCCACAATGTTTCGTGGAGAATATAAAATACGCTTGAGAGCAGCTACTACCATAAATCTAAATACATTAAACCAATCAAAACACAACTTTAGGTTTCTCAAAGTGTTTCCAACTTTCCGTTCCAAAGTCGTCCGATTTAGTTAGCGCTCTGCTAGCATGACGAACGGCGCTGATACTATGTTGGTTGTGTAGTCAAAGCTCTATAACTTGATAGTAATCTAATGTAGCGAAAAGCTAATATGGATTGATAGTGTGTCTATCAATTGATATCTCTTTGTCTTTGAGTCTGATATAAGACTTTGTAAAATTAATTTATTAGGTTAGCATGCATATGTAGTGTAAGCATATACAGTTCAGTGGTCTGTGAAACATGCATGGTTGTAACATGTTTATATATATTCTCATGGTAAACATAGTTTGGATCCAACATATTTTGAACACAAGTAGTGACAATCATATGAACTGTTTATACTGTTTATTTTTTATATATTTATATTTATACTCTTGGGCCAGTGTCCTTGAGGCTAGGTGTGAGAAGGCAAGAGAGTTTTCCATCTAAGCCCATCTTCCCTTTATTGTGTTTGTATAATGTAGGTTATAAACATGCTCTTAACACTTTTAGTCCCATTGTTCAGCAAATGGAGAAAAAAGTGTTTTTATCACTTTAGCTCAATAGCACTCTTTTGTGCTCTCTGCTGTTTACCTTTGGTTTTCCCGCTCAATAAAGCAAAGTGAAAGCATTAAAAGATTTTATGTCTGACGAGTGAGGGGTTTCATGAGAAAGAGCTGATACAAACGCAGGCAAGAACTCGCTTTCATTACACCTGAATGCACTTCCATCACAAAATAAAGCAAATGGAGAGTTTTTTTAGTGTTGCCTGTTTTATTTGAGACCATTTGAAGAGAAAAGTGCTTTAAAGGGAGTAGAAAGAACTAACAAACTATTAAAATGATTTATGTTTAACAATCGACCTCAGACATTTTAATCTACTTTTGTGAGTTAAAGCATTACAATGACATCACAATATTTGGTGATCAGCATCCACATCAAACATGTGGATTATATGCAGAGATGTGTAAAGTTTAAAAAAAACTTAAATAGATTTGAATTAGAATTTTTTAAGTTGTTCCGTAAACAAGCGCTAAAATAAGCTCCTCTCCTAGATTAAACCACTCATCTGACTCCTGGAGGACTGCCTGATTAGGAGGCTGCCTGGTCTTGATTAAGCCAAGAGGACTCCCTGATAAGTGATGATAAACTCTGAAGTGACTCCTGGTTTGCTTACAAGGTCATCACATGTAGACAAATCAAAATTCGGTTGCTCAGATGGCTTCTCTGCAGGGGGCTTTTTGCTAGCTTCACATCTCGTTGTTTAATTTAGCGACGCCCCTTCTTCATATTGTTCTTTTCCTTCCGGTAAGGCCAATGCTATATCAAGCATCACCCAGCTGCTCTTTTATGTCCCAACAGCACTCTGAACACGTCATCAAAACTTTCATTAGTCACCCGTAAAGTTTTGCCTCTTGGAAATTAAAGGCGACCTGACAGAGCAAACTTGTTTGAACATGCCTATTGCTTGACCAAAAGTGAGAACTCTTGTTAGCACCCTTTGTTTTGTCTCGAGGTGCTTTCACATATGAACATTCAGGTGGATCATTCATCTAGGTATGTGATGCCTTTAAGCAATGACGCAGCTTAATGACTAATAAGTTGCACTCAATAAGTTAATTCACTCAATGAATTAAAATAAAAATGCTGAGGAAAAACAAGTGTAAACTCTGGATGTAAAATACCACTACTACTATAAGCAGCTTTACAGTCTCTATGAAACCTGGTGTTCAGCTTTGATTCACTTACCTCTCTGTTGTCAGCTATGATGATTAGTTCTACATATTTGATGGTCTTCTGAACATCCCGTTTATGCTGGAAAAACAGAAAAATAAAAATTGTATTTATAAAATAATAATTCCTACTAAATAAAAAAAGATGGGGAGTATTCAACCAATTTATCTCTTTCAATTCAGCTGAAGAATGTTTTTGGACTGTGGGAGGAGCATAGATGCACACAAGCATGGGAGCCTACTAGGCTGAGAGGCACAGACACCACAATCCTAGATAAGGATTAAGAAGAAAATTATACTATTTTGTTGAACTTTTCATTCATTAAGTCATTAGTAGGTATGATCATTAAGGGATTTTAAGTATGTAAAGGATTTTGTCCAGCATAACAGTTGTTTTTTTTTATTGTTCTACTACCTTTTATTAACAAACGTACATATTGGAGCTCTTTGTATTTTAAACTACATAATTTGAATATATTTGAATTTGAACCCAATCCAGTAATCTGGTTTCATTCACTTAGAGCTGAATGCGTCAAACTCAGTTCTAGGAGGGCTGCAGTACAGCTCAGTTAATTTCCAACTCCATCCCCTAAGAAGAAAATGTTCAGCAGAAAAGGTGCAGCAACCGCAAATGGATAACAGATCTATACAGAAGGAAACAGGAGTTGGCAACTTCATTTTAAACCCTTACAAGCAAATACATTTTCTGGTGAGCAAGAATACATCTTAAAGCGTGATCATGATTATTCTTCTTGCTCGTCTTTTTTTTTCAGCCAGTGCGTTCTGCCCTCTTAGCTCACACAAATGCTTTATTCTTGTCAGCATTGAGTAGTATAGTTTTTTCCAAAAAAAATAGAATTACATATATGTTTATACATTTAGCAGACACTTTTATCCTAAGAGACTTACACTAGCAGGAGAGGCAATTTGCACTTTGTTACAAAAGAAAAGTCTAAACCAAGTAGCGTGAATAAGTTAATGGAGCCAAATATCAACCTTACATTTTAATGTAACCTTTCAGTTAATGTAGGATAGGAATAATAAGAATGAAAAGGATAGTTTTTTATGGTTTTAAGTGCTCATGAAAGAGTTTTTAGTTGCTTTTTGAAAGTTTGGAGCTTGTTCCAACAGTCAGAAACAGTGAATGAGAAGGTTCTGGAGAGGGCTTTTCAGCATTTCTGAGACAGGACTACAAGAAGCTGTTCCTTCTCTCAATCCAAGCTTTCGGAGGGCATGTAGGATTGTAAGAGCTTGTCAAGAAGAATGGAGGCAGATGTAGTGATTTGAACTGAGCATGGGGCATGATGCGAAGTCAGTGAAGAGAGATAAAAAGGTGAGCAACATTGGCTCGTTTCGGTTCCCAAAAGACCAGACTAATTAAAGAGTCCTATAATATTACAATTTATATAAAATACACATACTTTCAAGCTTACATTTTTCAAATAAATAACAATAAAATAATTATGTAAAATTTAATTTCTTTATCACTAAAAAAAAAAAAAACTATCAATATTTAACCAAACAATAATCACCTGCCAGTAACAAAAAAAATAAAATAAAATAAAATAAGAAAAAAAGATCTGCAGGGTTTCTTCTGGAGTCACTGGTTGCAGAGCATGCAGAGCTGAGCTTCAGTTAATTACAGTCCTTAAGCAATGGCTATGACACTGAATTTAACTGAGTTCAACATCTAAAGCACTTACTCTACTTGTGAAGTTGCTTAGACACAATTGTAACATAAAGGATTTAATTAACAGACCACAAGCATCTACAAGCTTTTGCATGAACCTACAAGTGACACTTCTCTGATTTGTGTTCAACTCTGTTAAACCAGTTTCTTTAAAATGCAGCTCTGAAGTCACTGTGGAGATGATAACCAGAATATAAATTTTAGATTATCTGCTTGATCTACTCTAATGAATACTAAAAGAGACATTTGATACATCTACAAATATCAGTACTGATAGAACTACCAATGACCATTGCGTTTAGATCATGTTTCTAATTTTTTTCTCAAAACAGCATCATCTGTGAGCTGCCATCCTTTTAAACTAATACAATGGTATGCGAGGATCTCATTTAGACAGCTCATTGTGATAAGACGTTTTTCAGCATCAGAACTGTACTGTTGGCATCTTCGGTTGACCTTTGAAGTTAAGTAGGGCTCTCTAATCTTGTTTTAGTATGCATGTGAAGTGAGAGCAATCAAAATCCCTGCTCTGAATTTACAAAGACATCACATGCTCAAGTGATGCATATTAATTAGCCAAAAGACAAAAAAATCTTAAAACCAGCAGGGTATCTTCATTCAGATGTGCTGAGCGATTGCATTCATACCCGGGTGGTGAAGAAATGTGCCGGTGCTCCAGAGCGTGTATGGCTGACAGTCGATATGTTGTGTCCGTGTCCGCATGTTCCGGAGGGGAAGTGTAGCTGACGGCCTTCGTAAATCACATGGGTGTCGTTTGCTGGCTCGTACACTGGCTCCACAATAAGGGTCTTATTTTCAAGTAAGATGAAGCCTCTATTGATTGAAAACAGATTTTCAATGTAACATATTATCTACTGCCCCACTTTGTATCACTCGCATTAAACACACAGTTAGGAAGACATCTTAACAACTCAAATCTGCAGTCAGAAACTGCATGTTCTCAGATGTGTCTAGAAGAGAAAACTTTTTACTTTAAGCTAAATATTTATCTATATTTAAAACTGTATTCTTACTTAAGGAAATGAAAATATATTAATAAGAAAATATTTATTATTCAAGATCAAAAGGGAGACCAATTTATTTTCAAGTAAATTCATCAGCAAAATTCTACAGCTAAAGCGGCAACAAAGTCAACAAAACATTTTAAACAACTGGACGTCAGTCCAGTGCAGTGATGCTAAGGTGAGATAATATTGCTCTCCATGATGTACTACCATGCAAGACATTGCTAGCTACCTGGTAATATGTATAACAATTAGCCTATTCTTTCATGTTACCAAATAAAATATGCAATTGTGATTATAGTACATTTTGTACCTGTATTAGTACATAACCGAGTGATAACCGAGTTACTCAGAACTTTTTAAAGAACTAATTTTTACTTTTATTATTTGCTTGTACTTTTACTCTGGAACAAAGTATTTTTTAAGTATTACAAGTACATAATACATAATATACCTATGCACATCTGAAGACAAAGTAGTCCTATTGGATTGTGTTTTAGGAGATAAAGACGAGTATATTAAAATACTCGGTTCAAAAGTATTTTTTCACTAAATAAACAGAACTCATGTGTTAAGTCAATGGCTAGCCGCTCATGTCACTGAAGCCTCGGACAGACTAGGTTTTGAGAGCTCCGAATACCACCATAAGGGCGTGTGGCAGCGTAAACCCCACCCAACAGGTAGCACGTTTTAAAAAAATATCAAGCTCTAAATACACACGGTCCAAATAGTAGCACTCTAACAAGCACTGAAGCCCTAAAATCTGGAGTTTCACTTCATAGGTTGGAACTTTCGGTCGCCGTATGCGACTCCATCCCATGACCCCGCACAACTTCTTTCTTATTTTAATGCTCATTGGAATTCATATTTTATAGTATTGATTCAGCCATGATTTACTCGTTCACCAATTCCTGGTCTGAACACGGCATGAGGATTTGTAAGTAATGAAAATTATAAATCTGATATAATAGGCTCTGATTTATCACTTGTAATGCAAACTCAAAACTCAAAAACTTTTTTTTCCATGAAAGCTGAATGAACTTTACATCACTAAAGGAATCTTTACATATTTTTGAAGTTATCTTGTGTAATATATTTCTAATAACCTAAACTCATCCAGTAGAAATGGAGCTGTTGTAACCACTAGAAAACACTAAGCTTTCTTTAGAATACGAATTTATGTAAATAACGTTGAACAACCCAATCCTTCTAAGAATTCTGCTACAGTTCTTGAAAAATAATGAAAATGTGATGTTGGTCCTCCCAATCAAACCAGTATCCAACTGCTTAGTAGTCAATCTTCTGTAATTTAGGCACAGAACTTTCAAAGTGTGTGTGTGGATCTACCTCAAATTTTGTAGTTTTTTTTAGGACTGACATATTAACATTAATAGAATAACTTTCACTCTACTGGAGATGAAAACTAACGGTCGTTCTCAGTCGTTCTCAACTCTCCAAGCAACAAAATTTAATTCTGCAAACAAAACTTTTTTTCATGTTTGAACTTAAAACTAACAGTAAGAGAAGCATCTCTTTTTTTATATAATAAGAGTTGATGAGTGAGGTTGGTAAAGCTAGCATAACAATTTTCTGAGTGCATACTTTTCTACTTAGATGTTAAATTGTAAAAAAGTATTGAATACTTTTCAGATACTACAATTAACATTTGATTCAAGTTTGCTTTTTAATAGAACCTACTCCAATGGTAGCTTATTTTTCAGGGGTCTCCGTCATCTGTAATAAAATATGGGGACAAAAGCAGAAAGTAAAGTTCATCTAAGTATAAATTTAAAATTAATTAGGTTTGATTGACGTACTATAAATCTATGTCTAATCTTTTTTCATTTCAATTAGATCTTTAGATTTTAATCAGGTTTTATTCAATCTAATTCATAAGCCGACGACATTCAATTCTAATAAATCCATCTAGTTGGCTATGGCCCATTGAGAGTTGGGTGGATGTAGATGACTCTGTGTTAATTAAATCATAATTCGCAGCCATTTTTTATGGCCAGTAACCCAACGTTCACAAGTGAGCTCAATACCTGCATTCTGAAATATGCAAATTGACATTCATGACAAATTTGATGCCCTGTATATTATGGACATTGGTGCCAAAGCAGATTTGGAAAGATCTCATTGACTGAATGAAATATGAAGGGTGCATAAAAGAATACACAATTTAGTTCCAAGATGTAGATCACAACCATATAAAACATGCACATCTAGAGCAATGCTGAGAGTTCAAAGCAGTGGAAAGAGAATGAATGATAATATAAATCAATTCTGATGATACCTTGCATGTGATTTATAACAGAGCTCCTAATATTAAACCCAACAGCACAATTCCAAATGATTGCAGTTCAATATGAGGTATTGCTTTCAGTATTTCTACACCAGATCATATAAAAAATTCCACCGATAATAAACGGCGGAATCATATTACCTTGGTCTAGATTTTCTTTAAACCTTGTTTGCTCAGATAAGGCTTTTATATGTGGTTGTACCCAAAGGTTTGTGATAATAAAGATAAATACTTTCAGTTTTGCTTCGTAATTACCAGCAGGAGATCTTCCGAACTCCTTCAAACAAAGTTTAACCTCTCCTCTATTTTTTGTAGAAGTTACAATGATACACTGTGGAAAAATGCTCCTTCTAATTACATTTAACAACACAGCTGACATCTTTCATGCCGTAATGAACATTATCAGTCTTATCTTTGAGACAATGAGGCATGGGATGATAATTGAGCATTTCATCTATGTTTAATCTCACGGTTTTAGAGTCTCTAAATGAACATGGAGGAGAAGTGAAATCTGCTGCAAACAAAATCACAGTCAGTGTTTGACTATTTAAGACCCATAAAAGCCTTTAAGACAAAAGCTGTTTAAGGAGTTTAATGACTTTGAAAATTAGAATTTGATATGCTTGACATTAATGTAGCAGATAATGGGTTGGAGGCATGTTAAGGTGGCAGTATGCTTACTTGATGCCAGAGCATGTGCTGAGACTGACTTCAGAGTGAGCGTATCCTTGGACTTCACCATGATAGTAGCAATTTCTCTGCATGCAGACAAAGAAAATCCAGATTAAAACACTTGCTTTTTTTAAACTGTTGGAATACATGGTTTTGGAAAAGTTTAAATTTTTGTCTTTAAAAGCAGGTTGGGTCGAGTTCTGTCCAAACCAAACATACAGTACTCTCAATATAATCAGAGAGATAAAAATTAAGACAGTGAGAATGTCAACCCTAGGACTGAGAAATTGCATATTGCCCTTTGGAATATTGCTCTTTATTGTGTGTTACGGTACATATAACCAGAACAATTCAACATTTTAAAAAAGGTTTTCCCAATGTTTGACATCATCCTTGAAACCTTAGTTAAAACTAAGACAAACAGACAAAAACATAATGTGCTCGATCAACCAAATGTATACACTAAACTTCGGGGAGTGATTGATGTCAAACATTCTATAAAGACTACTTTGTTAATTAATTAGCTAAAACATTTAAAACTAAATAAATACAGTAAATAAAAGTACCACTTAGGAAATAAGGAAAACTATTAACTAGCCATCTCCTGACACAAGGGACTAACTGCTATAACTCATGCAGACTGTCTGAAAAAAAAAAACACATCTGACAAATAAATTTAGAAAAGAACCATGCTCAGTTTTCTGAGAATTTTTGTGTAACAACCACAAGATGTTAAAGTATCGCAACCAAGAATAGCAGCGGATGAATCGGAAACTGTCATAGATGGAGGTGCATGAGCTAAACAGCATGAGCTAAAAGATGAGTCACTATATAATGAACCTGCTGAATTATACCCTAAAAGCCAGAAAAAGGTCTGAGACTCTTAACTGTAAAATGCAGCAGTACAGTACAGTTTTTTTCAAATTAATTCTTTAAATATTGATATCATCTAAAATATATTGTATACACCTTATAAAGCAGTATTATAAATATATTTTTTTTCCAAACGAAAGTCCTTGGAAACGTCTGTTAGTGTCTTTCTGTTATATCAGTCTGTTAAATATATGAGTATATAATGTATTGTGGGAGGTTTTTTTTTTAAGTTGCATTGTTTTAGTTACATTTGAAAACCAAGCTAAAACAACTCAAGCTTTTAAAAATATAATTTAAGAACTAATATGGGGATACAAATATTTAAACAGAACTAAGACCAAAATGCATAAAGTATAAAATACTTTACATAAACTTAAAATCTGAAATAGCTAAAACTTGAAAGTATCTGTAAATCACAAGAAAAACAGCACTATTTAAAAAAGTAAATAAAATATAAGCTATAGAAAAACTAACAAAGTAAAAATTTACTTGGACTTCTGCTTTTCTCTGTCCACAAATTATTTCTGTATTTTGCAATGTTACAATACAATCTGAATCAAGAATGGAAACACTGTTGTAGGTGAGATTTGAACTCTTAATGGAGGAGCAGCTGGGCTTGGGTCTTGCACACTACACCATCATGTACCAGTGCCGGTTCACACTTTACTCTACCTTTAACTTTGACTCAAGATGTTAGGTTAACCCTAACATTTACCTTTAACTCAAGATGTGGATATAATGTGTAAGACTCAAATGAGCAATTCTTCCCCACTGACTGAAAATAACAATATCCGGCAGGTGTTCGGGATGTACTGTCACCTGTGTTCAATCAGCAGTCTACCCCAGAATGCATTACAAGTTGCATTATAACCATTAAACCTTCAAAATCATAAAAAAATGGACTGATTCCTTAAAGTTACATTTGTTCTGCTTTATTTTTATAGAACGTTCCTTTCATGGCAAACAAAACTTTGCAATAAACATTGCATGATATTGTTGACAAGCTAGATGGTGGGATGACTATAAAAAGAAACTAGGATGGTTACAATAACACCCATCTCATGAAATCAAGAGTAAGGTTTATGGGAAATAAAATGATGAATTAACATGTCTGGTGCTGAATAATGAGAAGGAATATAGTGAGGATGAAAAACAGCATTCCCATATATATTCTCCAGGTTTATCTTCAACTTATTAATCATAAGTATGTGCCTTTCTTTTTTTGAAAATATGTAAATGTGCCATTTTTTAACAAATCCCATACCTTTAGATTGGACAAACTAAAGCAGAAGAACAGTTAAACCTATCATAGGCGAGCATCCATTTGTGATGAGAGGAATAGGGTTAGTAACATGTCAAAGCTGTCAGATGTGCTTCCTAGCAGTAGTCTAATTATAAAAGTACAAAAGACCCAGCAGACAATTTAAATCAGGCCTGACAATAATGTCAACAAGCTGTCCTCCAGTCAACATCACATCACTGCCAGATTAATCAGCATTCCTGGAAGATTGCCAGTCAAAGAACGTTTAAGCCCAAAAAATGCCTTTCAGCCTTGATGTGATGTAGTTTGCGATCACAATAGACAAATGTTTGTGTCAAACTAAACAAATGCTCTCTAAATCATGTCACTAATGTACCTGTGCATTAATAGAGACAGTAAGATGAACGACAGAGAGATGAAAAATGGATAGCATTGTGGTACATGTTATGAGTATTGTTTAACTGAAGGAGAATAATTGAACTTCTAATTAGTTTATTTCCTTACAAATCTTTTAAAAATTCAGAAGTCAGAGAATTTCATTGTTTTCTCTCTCTATCTCTCTATCTCTCTCTGTCTCTTCAGTCATAAAGAGCGGTTGTAAATAGCAGGGGGATGTAAGGGTCATGTGACTTCTTAGCAAAACACACAAAATGAAAACACAATATTCTGCCAATTTATTTTCAATACAAAACATAATTAGTTAAACAATTTAATATGAAAACTTATGAAACACATTTTTATAGAACTATACAAATATATGTATGTATATGAAATATATGATAAATGTCGGTTGAAAATAATTTCAAGTCATTTCATTAGATTTAATACACTCAAACCATAAAAACCCTTTGGTAAAACCATATAATTTTCTTTAAGCATGTTCATTAAGAAAGAGAAATATATCTGTGTGATGCTTAACATACCGTAGCGTTGTGAGTGCTTGTAACTGTTTGTCCATCTTCCCTGTAATGTGTCTCAGAGTAATGGCTGGCAAACAGACCACTAGAAAAGAAAACATGTAAAAATCAATTAAGCACAGTCTTCTCCTGCCCAAAACATTGCATTTAAAAGAAGAACATTTTTCTCAAAAACACTATCGGTTAAATTTGCTGGAGTGCCATTGGATTCTTAATCCTCTCCTTTCCAAAAGATTTTCAATGGTTAATTGATGCAAATTGTATCTGATTGAATTCATTCATGCTGAAGACACACTGTGCAAATTATTTAGTCGCTAGCAAAATTTCTGGATAATGAATGTAAAAAAAACTGCCGGTGTTCTGACTCTTTACTTTTATTAGATTTTATTTATAATTTTATATTCTTGATTTTTTAGCACATTTGTTTTGCTTTTATAGATTATTGTTATAGCATATATTCCTCTACCTTGATAATAAAATGAAATTCATCCCAATGTAATGGTCAAAGATGCATTATTTTTGTCTGTGTGGGATCCC
The DNA here is from genome assembly GCA_900490495.1 of Danionella dracula. Lineage (NCBI taxonomy): Eukaryota > Metazoa > Chordata > Actinopteri > Cypriniformes > Danionidae > Danionella > Danionella dracula. Next base: position 2,666,630 of record UELW01000067.1, on the reverse strand, counting down.
CTACAATTATACTCTTAAATCCCTATAAGAGTCTGGGCTCAGCCCCCAATGTTCCCAGTCTCAAGAAACACCCCTGCTTAACAAACAAGAACATGTGACCATCCTATACCTTTTTCACATGCATTCCTCGACTTCCAGTAAAATTCAGAATTCAGTTCAAGCTGCTATGGCTTGTGCACCTGCCATCACAACCCAAACAGAGTTTGCTTTTATCTGCTTCACTGTCTTGTTTGAAGGGTTGGGATTATGCGTTTTCTGTTGCTCCATCTGCTCGGTAGATTGCCACAGGTTCTAAAATACATTTCTAAAATGTTTAGAAAGGGTTTAAAGGCTCAGTTGTTCATGAAAGGGTATGGCTGTTTACTGCCAGGAAATTGTCCTTATTGTTTTTTCTTGCTTCTGATTGTTGTGTTGTTCAGCTTGCATAACTGTAATTGTAAAACAGGGTAAGTCCATCACAGAGAGGAAGAGAAGGAGATGTTTTGGTTGCTGTCAGTAAAGGTCATCCTTCATTAATGACAGCACGCATGTCCATCTCCCATTCTCTGTGTGTTTGATACACAACAGTGGAGGAGAACTCTATTGTTTGGAAGCAACTTCAAAGTCTTTGGTTGAAAAGCTTTGATGTTCTCAAGGATGAACTGGTGTGACAGTCATGCGGATCCCATTCCCAAACGTGCTGCATCTCCCTTCAGAGCTATAAAACCATGAGCTGGGGATTGCAGGAGTTAGTCCACTGGGAAGTGCAAGCCCTAAAAGGAGTGCTGAACATGCTGAACATTTGATCTTGTTAGGAAGGAGGAAAAGTTTCAGGTTTTATATGAGGCATCAGAAAGAAAATAAACTTTGCCATCAATAAAATGAACAAGGCAAGCGCTGTGCTGTAAAAAAAATCTAAAGTTCATTTAAGCTTCTCTTTTTGTTATGATTCAATGATTTAAGTACCATACTAATATCTTCTTTTAAAAATGATGTTTAAAGAAAATAAAACTAGCTGTCTGCTTTATTCAGGGGGAAAATTGAGTGCATGGTTATTCGCATAATCAATCAATGGCTAGGTGTGATATGAGATCTCTGTGGAGAAGCGGGCTGTGTGTGATGAGTTCACCTATGGGAAAAGTGAGTGAATAGATTGTTTCTAGCATTCATTCATGAATATTTACCCAATATGTTGCCCAATTCTCTACCTGAAAATGGCTTAAGGATCACTTGTTTTGATAAGAGTAATATGGGAACTTGATTTGTCCATTATATACCATTTTAATGCATAGCATATATAGTAAATTGTTTAGTACCCTATGGGTTAGCCTTGGGAGCCTAGGAGTTAGTGAACATGACATACAGTGCAGCTTTGCTTTAGATGATCAATGTTTGAATCCCAGCTTGGTTTTTGAACAAAGTCATTAAATTATTTTAGTGTTATTTATAATTCAGTTTTTTTATTTCATGTTGATTTAGCACGAATTCATTTAGAACGTGTCTAGGATGTACTGTCTCTGCCTTACACTCAATGGGAGCTCACAATGTGCAGCAGCAGATCACATAACCCTAATTAATTACTGAATTAGAAATGTAAAGAATGACCGAAGAAATAACTTGTTAACAAATCTTTAATGTTTGTGCTGTATATTAACAAGCAAAAAAGCATTTCATATTAAAAAAAAACAAAGCCCACAAACTAGTTGAAAAATTGTCTCGCTTTAAAACAACATTTGTTCACTAAACAGTTGAGAAGCAAAGACTTAGGTGTGACAACTAAAGGTAGCCCAATATCACATTTCGTTGGGAAATTAGATTAAACAAGCAACACATTTTAAGGAATTAATTGCATGAACATACACCAACTGACAAAACCCACAAAAGGGACTATACAATATACAATATACAAAATATATACAGTATATAATAAGAAGGCTAAAAAGCTAACAAGACACACTGGAACGAGGGATGCTGGGGGCTGGTGGTTAATGAAGAGGATTATGGAAAATGGATCTGGATTTATTTGTTATCACAGCTGAAGTCATCAGACTCAGCTGCAGACTCATAAAGCAGATACTTAAAATGTCATAAGTTTATAAAAATTACAACTTGTATAAACTGACTTTTTCATATTAATTAACAAAATGTGTCATATACGTACTAAGTTAAGAATTTGAAATGTTTCTGACTAATACATGAGGAACAAGTGTCAACAATTCTTACTCTGCTGAGCAGATTTTTTCAAATGCATGATTTAAAACATTATGTTTAAAATGAGGTACATGCTAGCAGGGAGTAAAATTACTTCAGTAAGCGAAGGACCAGTGGGGAACAAAAACAGGATGAACGTCTTCCAGAGACAGCATCCTAAGAACGTCAGTTGCTATAAACACGAACACGTAGAGAAGTGCAACTAATGATGAGGGCAGAAACAGAAGTGTGTGTGTAGGGGGGGGGGGGTTTGGGGTTGGTGCTTGTGTAAGTGAAGTAAGTCATGACTTGGTGTCTTGAGATATAAAAGCCTGAGCTTCTCTAATCCTCTGCTCAATCTCCTTGAAATCCTGGCCCAGAACACACAGAAGAAGGTGAAGAGGTGAAAGATACCCCGAGGAATCCAGCACCAGCTGCAAAGGCATAGCTGATCCTACAAGTTAAACGATTTACTGTAACTTCCACAAACAGACTGAAATAGCTTTCAAAAGGTCTGGTTTTCTAGATTAAGACAGAGCTTTATCAATACATTTTATCGAGTAACTGCCATACCACAACCCCAGTCTTTCTGTTGGGATGTTAATAAGGAAGTAAGTGAAACGATTGCTATATAAAATAAGCAACTTAATCTGGGTGATTCCGTTGACAAAAACATGTATAAATCATGTATCACCAGATTTCACATAGATTAACATAGTTAAGTTCCTTTCATGACAAAAACTCTCTGTAAAACATATTCTGTAAAAATAAGTTCTGTTAGGTTTTCATCATCGAATGCCCTGATGTTTTATAGACTTAATTACACTTATTTAATAGAATACTTTTATGTTTCTATGTTTTTACGTTTCTGTCTAAATAGTGTCTTTGTTTTGGCATGTCAGCTCTGCCCATTATTTGTCCATGTTCAGATGCACTACTAACAAAGCAATAAACTAGCTATAGAACACACATTTTTTATGTCAAACCCTTCCTTCAGAAATCAATGGTTGCTATCACATGTGTATATATACATATACACATATATATATACTTTTATACAGACTAAACTGTAAAAAAAAAACAAGAAATCATGTAAAACAAACATTTGTGACCATTTAAAAGCAGAAATTCCTTTTTAAATCTGAATTATATAATATTTCATTGATACTTCTTCTTCTTCTTCTTTCGGCTGTTCCCAGTTTAGGGGTCGCCACAGCAAATCATCCGTTTCCACCTAACTCTGGCCTCAGTATCCTCTACTCTTGCACCAATTACCTTCATGTCCTCCTTCAGCACACCCATATAACTTGTCTTTGGCCTTCCTCTTGCCCTCTTGCCTGGCAGCTCCATCTCCAACATCCTTCTACCAATATAACTACTATCCCTTCTCTGCACATGTCCAAACCATCTCAATCTGGCTTCTCTGACTTTGTCTCCAAAACAACCAACCTGAGCTGTTCCTCTGATGTGCTCGTTCCTAATCTTGTCCATCCTTGTCACTCCTAAACTGAACCTCAACATCCTCATCTCATCCTCACCTACATCATAGCTGGTCTCACTACTGTTCTGTACACCTTTCCTTTGATTCTTGCTGACACTCTTCTGTCACACAACACCCCTGACACTTTTCTCCACCCACTCCAACCTGCCTGCACTCGCCTCTTCACCTCTTTTCCACACTCCCTGTCGCACTGGACTGTTGACCCCAAATACCTAAATAATATTTCATTGATACATAAAAATTTAATTTTGAAATAATTTTCTAGAGACTTTGCATGTAATTACTGAGCACTGTAGTAGAGAAAGCGAGGTCAAAACTATTATCAAGATTCAAAATTGTGTCATCTGAGGCACAAAGAGCTTTGTGATCGCTATAAAAGCAAACAGAATTACTTATATTGAAATATGCAATAATGAAAATGGTATATATTACCATTAAATGAGAAAGGTTTCTAACATGTCTACATTTTGAAAAGATAAAAATATAGCTTTCATTTGCATAAATGATCTAACAACATGAAATCAACTGTATTTGCTGTGTTCCAGCGGAACAAATGATTTCCAAAAATGTAAGCATCAGTACCATGCTAACCGCTGAATTTTAGACTACAGCTATAGCCCATTCGTTTTGATTCAAGAGCATTGTTTTGTTTCCACTGATTTTTAATGGATCACCCCAGGTGGTTTTATGAACGAAGAATTGAATACATGACTCCACATGCTGTACAGTCAATGATGCCCTAGTGTTTCCCCTGCTATTCAAACTTTTAAGTAAATATTTCTCTTTGCTTCGTATCAAAATTATCAGAAATACTGCCAGTAAGGGTAATTATGTGGTCGGACATGTTTTTTTTTTCAAGATGGTTCTTTGGCACGATAATTCACCAAACACACCCTAGACCTGTACTCCTAAAGGACACGCACTGTACAGCCTGTAGATTTTCAATATATGCACAGAATCTAAGGCTAGAGTCTTACATGATGTAATGAGATTTTTTTTATTCCCGGTTTTAGAAAGATCAAGCTCCAGTACGTTTTTGTCATCGACATCACCCAGATAACTAAAGCAATGGCAATTGATGTAAAGCCAATGTGTTGGCTCTAAAAAAATAAATAAAAATAAACAATCTGGCATAGACTCTTTCCAAATAGTTATTTAAATTAGACTTTACTATGTGTTTTACATGTAAAAGCAGTAGTAGATCACAATAAGCTGCACAAATCGGGGGAGGGGAAGAATAAAAACCTTCCAGAAAACAGAGACTAGACTTTTGGGCTCACTGGAACCTGTGTTTGATTGGCCCACATGACTAGGTTAGGATTAAATCAAACTTTCATCTTTCATGCTGCTGATTCAAGTTTGTTTCAAATGCGTCAAAGCATGCTTGTGTGGATGAAATTTTATTGAAAATCAAGTAAGAAAAAAACAGCAGACTCAACGATATTTTCTCACAATCTGATACATGAAAATAAAACAATTTAGAGATGCAACAACAGGATATACAAATTAACCCAAGCATCAAACTGGATTCTTTTGAACTATTGTCTGCTTTTGTAATCTGCTCTTACCAAAAAGATAAGCACATAAAAAATGTAAATACATTAAAAATGTTTAAACAATTATAAACATTCTAGCCATATTATTCTAGAACTTACTAGGACTGGGAAAAAGCTATCAAATGTGTCAAGGTTCTCTAAGTGCAGCTCAAATGTTGCACATTAGTAATCCATTAGGCTCTTAACTGACTTTATATCAAACTAATAGTCTAACAGACAGGAAGAATTGGGTTCTGAAATGTTTAAGAACAAGTGCAATGTCTCGCTGGAAGAGTGCAAAAGGTCTTGAGCATCATTTGGCGCCTTTAATTAGACAGTTCATTGGACTGCTGGAAATTAAAAGTGTCCATTACCTCCCATTCTGACAACTCTTAAACGAACACATAAGTGACAACTACAGCATTAAACCATACTGAAACGAAACATGTTTTAAACCTTTTTTCAACTGCAAAGTTTTTTCTATTTAATCACATCACGACAGTAAAACAACAAGACTAAAATCTCTTTCATTCCACAGCATTTTCACTTGGTACTTTTGTTGTTTTAAGGTTTTGCCTTCTCCTCTAGGTTGAAGCGTGTTACCAAATCATCAGCAATGATGAAAGTAATCTCTGTGTGTAAATATCTCATGCACACACAGACACATATCAGAGAACATGACTCGTTTGAAGGCCTAATTCCATTTCCAAACACTGCTATGTCTCCAATTGATTTAGCTTTCCACAGTAGGATTCGCAAAACAAGACTCAAATAACTAGATGAGGGGGGATGGTTGAGGATGAAGGACAAGACGAAATCCTCCAGGCTAAAAAATATTTTTTCTATGCTCCCAGTCTGAATTTGGGGAGAAATAAGGAAACGTTGTCCATTAACCTCCACTTACGATGAACACACAGACATTTGAACACACAGACAGAAAGTAATTGTGTTAAGTTAAACATTTAATCATGTCCCCAGTATTAAGACCATTATAAATAATGTAATTAAAACCAAAATTGCATTGGATATGAGGAACAATCTTCAGTAATGATTTCTAAAGTGTATAAAATAAGGAATGCTTGTCTTACAAAACAAATAACAGATACACTGAAGTTACTACATTTGTAAGCTGCATTTGCTTACATTGCTCGTGTGTCCCAAAATAGATGGTTTCCCGTACTAAAATGGAACAGATTATATTTTATAAAAAGCATAAACATGCAAACAAAAAGGGAACTGGATTTGGACATTCTTGGACTCGTTTCAAGCCTCATTTACATGAACATAGAAATTTGATGAAAATCAAAGAAATTGATTTCTTTTGTTATGCAAGTGAACAAATTAGATTTTCCAGTGCCAATATGTGGAAACTATATAGCAGTAGCATGTACAGTAATACAATCCATAGCTAAGCTGTTTTATTCAGGGAATGGTTAGTTGATAAGGCTGTAGAAGGTATTTTCCCTCTGTTTTCCCTAGCAAGCGATCCCTGTCAGCTGTGCCTTCCCTCTAATGGGCTTCGCAACTGTTCTCTATGAAGATCATCTCTCTGAGTAAATAAGCCCAGTGTTTTTGTGAATTATCTGTAATATTTTCATGTGATTTATGAGGTATAGTTTTTTTTCAACACTTTGTTTATTGAGGTTTCAACAAAAACAATCACATATAACAACATCATTGTCATTTCAAAGTCCATCACTCTGACAGTACCAAGTGAGTTAAGCACACACAAAAAATCAACATTTTCACTATTTACCGACCAACTAAGCACCCATTTGCGCAGACCAAGTGAGATGAATACATGATAAAGTCCGTTGACAGAGAATATAGATATACAATATATTATACTAAAGGAAGAGCAATTACAAAAGAAAATAAAGGTATAGTTTTTTATCTATTTTTTGGCGTTCCTCTCTTGTATGATTATGCCAAGGGGATCCTTCTGGTAGACTGTCTTTGGGCAGCCCCTTGTGTTACACGTAATTCCTTGTTTTTTAAGATTCCAGGGATCAAAAAATAGAGTGTTTCATTATGGTTGAATCAAAAATATGCAGAGCTCTGGATCTAAAATTAATAATACGCAAAATTTTGCCTTGGCCCTCTACAATATATATTCTCATGTGGCTCCATGGGAAAAATAATTGGCATTCCCTGATCTAGATCATATATTTTCACACACATTATTTTCCCTCTGAGCAAGCATGAATAACTTAAAATTGACCCCATCTGGACATCTGTCTCTGAGTCAAAGGAGAGGTTGTAAGTAATTGGTTAGAATCTATATTGGGTGCACAGGTTAATGAGGTTTTAGAATGCCAGGTATTGCACTTGCACTTCCAAAATGAAGTGGATTATAAGAAACAAGGGAAAGGAGTTTTGTCTGTCTGCAATATAACCACGAGCAAGGTGCCAAAGTAATCACATCCTTAGGGGCATGCAAAGTGATGACATGGCATTAGCATGAAGCTAATGGTGTCCACTTGGAAATTATTTTTAAAGAAACCAAAATAGTCTTAGAGCTCCTCAATATCATCCCCAAGTGTCCATTAAGAAGTAAGGCTGAAAAGATTCAGGTTTAAAAATGTACAAAGAATGTTCATATGTGCAATATGCTGATCTCAATTCTCACTGAGGAGAAAAAATAGAAGCAACAACAATAAAGGTTAAAAAAATGGCTGGTTTCTTATGTTCAGTTGTTGTGTTCATCATTTAAGTTTGTCATTTGCAGATCACAGCTCATTGATGGCTAGATGGTGGCCAGTTAAGGGTTCATTTTTGTCCTGGTCTGGCTCTTCACACAAGCTGTATGATACTGTTTTGTTTGAATATTCTTTTGTTTGAATACCAATTTTCAATTTTGGTTGAAGCCCATATAACAGTACAAAAAAGAGTAGTATGTGCGTGTATAAGGATTGGCATGCCATCAATGTTTTCAGTTTGGAAGGACATCCTTTTCAGTGAGCCAGACAATTTCTACAAGTGAGCCATTGAAAAACAAAACAGAGAGCATTATAAATAAGTGTTGTCTACAAAAAAAAGTTGATTTAACCTAAATTGTGTGAAGTAGTTTTGTTTCTTTTAGCAGTTTTGGCCTTTCGTGACAAATACTGTACAGCCTTAGATTTGTTTTATTTATACCAGTTTTCCACAGACACATTCTGTAACTTTTTAATTCACACTGGCTCGACTTTTGCTTTTGGGGGCTTTTACACCATGTACTCTTCCATTTACAAGTACTTTTTAAAGTTTCTGTCAATGCTAATTATTAAGATTAGAGTTTTCATGAAGCGATGAAGATTTTGTTGATCGATGATTGGCCAACAGCTGAACTCACGGATTGGCCACGAAGAATGTAGAAAACTCGACTTGTGCTCGAGGGCTTTCCTGCATTTTTCAGCAATTCTTCTGCAATCATAAATATTATAGTCATAACCAAACCGCAAACCTAGCAATGTTGTGCAGTTACAAAAATCTGGTGGAAATTAGTTTAGTAGTTTAAAATAAAAGTTATTTACAGTGTAATGTTATGCAGATGTATCGCTATTTAACCACCCACTTAATCATGTTTAGATACACTGACTTTTGCTGGTTTTGTCCAAATGGGTTTTACACCACCTCACAATAGGTGGAAGGCAGGTACACTATGGGCAGGTTAAAAGTCCATCACAGGGCCACACTCAGATCACATGAAGCATGTTTGCATATGTGGAAGGAAATAGCATGCAAACTCCATCCCCCATGTGGCCTCAAACCAGTGATCTAATTGAGATCCAGCTACGTAGTTTCCAACTCCCTCATAGATTCAACATTTTTATAGAAAAAAATAGCACAGTATACATTTTGCCCTTTTGACCCGTTCATTTAAAATAATTTGGCCTTTAAACGGAAATAATTTACCTTAATATAACATGCTATAGCCTAACTCTGCAACTTCCATTACTTGGGGAAATCCTCTGAGATAGGTAGAAGCAAGTAAAGAAAATATGTGAAAATTCTGCACTGGTAGCACTAAAAATACAACTTGTTTGATCACAAAATAGGATTGGAAATGTTACATTCGGATTTGTATGGCAACTGTGTATTTCAAGCTTATCCACTTATTAATGACCAAGTGCTATTGAGTTAATGAGACTAGTTTTTACATCTTTCTCCTTCCATGTCCCTCTTGTCTCTCAGAGGAGTAAATGGAGTCTACTTCAGTCTTAAGGGTATTCCCTGACCTATAATGGGTCATGGGTTGTATGTGATAAATGGAGCAGGCCCGAGAGCTGTCTGGAAAAAGAGAGTCCAGCGAAGCGAATGTTACCTGTCTACATTTCAAGCGCCATGGCAAAGCTCTGAAAGGATGAAAGACAGAGTGCTGACAGTGAAGGTCAAAAGAGGAGATCGCCTTGGGCATTGATGTCGCTGTTTGATTTTGTTTATATGGCAGTATCTGTGAGAGTTTGAAGCTTACAGTGCATTCCACCTAGTTCTTTCTATGTTTGAAACAGTCTGCCTGCCTGGCTGTTTAATGTGAGCTCCAAGGACCAATAACATCAATGGCTGTCTGACTGTCTGATTTGTGTAATGTCATTTATGATCTGAAACTGACATTGCACTGTAACTTTGAATATTTGTACTTTAATATCTGAGAGGCAGTGTTGACATTAAAAATCAGCAAAAACAAACAGTTTAATAATAAAAAAAAAACTAAACCAATGGGTAAAATAAATGAGTAATTTACAAATAAAAACAAAAAATGATTTAGTCTTTTTTTCCCGAAAACCAAAACATGTTTTTTTTTTCATTATTTGATAGTGTTTTTTAAATCAAAACCAAAACAATGATAAAAGAGCTCTAAACAATAACACCACCTGACAACAAGACTACAAGTTTGGTTCTGGAGGAGTCCTTGGTAGCCTTTTAAATGCTGGCAAAGCAGATCAACAAATCATTGTCCTTGATAACTAACAATTGGCATCCTAATAAGTTTGACCTCAGCTTAGATAATCAAAAAATATTGCTTCAAAATACAGACATTTTACTTCTAATAGAGCATTGAGACCAAGGTCGGGATTTGAATGGTTAGCGAGGGATTCACATATTAAATCAATGGCTACGTACGGTAAAAATGTGTGTGAAGATGGAAAAGTGAGTATGACACGTAATGCAGGATGAAGATATTATTTTGCCTTTTTGTAGCAACATTACCCCCCAGGAACTTCCTTGAGTAGTCAAGAGAGGAAAACCTGCAAACCAGCTATGGCAGCTAGAGGAGTTTGTTTGCAAGAACATTCAGCAGCAGTCTGAACACGGCTTGAGTTGTGGGAGAACGTAGGGTACACAATAAGATTGTGTATATGGAAGAATGTGACAACATGACACACATCATGAACAACACAGTGGTAAATTGTTGTTTGTTTAAAGTAGCATACAGTAACACCAAAAACTAGCATTTAATAGTATTATACATCCCTGTTGTAATGAGGTGCAATAATGAGGGTTAATAATGAGGTGCAATAATGAGTTTAGCGCTCTTGTGTTTTTTTCCCTGATCCCTGTTTTTTTTTTTAAAGCCAAATTCAATCTGAACTTGATTATCTAATATTCATAATGTCTGCTTCTAGTTATGCATATGTTAAACTATCAATAAACGAACTAACTAACTTTTTAAATTGTTATGCTTTTTATGCTTTGTTTTAATGTGAACTGCTTTGGTCAGTGATAATTTAAACGCCCTTTATAATGGCACATATATTGGCAAATATGTTTGTATTGCATTTAATAGCAACATATTTTCAGATTTGCTTAATTTTAACATTGAAAATGTTTAAATGAGTTGGAAGTAGTTGGAGGATAATATTGTTCCATTTAAAAGCTTAAAGATTGGATCTGTGTGCAAACTAAACTGCTCAACAAGCTCTTAGAAACTTTAGTCAAAAATTGCAAAACAGTGACTGAAAAATTTGAACCTAGCCCAGCAGGTGTTGTTGCTCTCAGAGGTCTTATCAGCTTCCTGTAAATAACTTCCCTTTAGATTGAGTACATAATGTACATCATTGTTTCTCATCACTTTTTGAACCGCCCCCCCCCCCCCCCCCCCCCGCTTGTTTTTCACAGGCGCATTTCCTCTATTTTTGCAGTCATGTCAAGCTGGTCGATAAAAAGTATCACTTCCTAGTGTGACTGCTGACCTTCAGTGGGGAGATCATGGAGCGGTCAGCAGCTAAAGACAGCAGAGAAACAAAGTTAGAAAGAATGAGGCCATGCCTGATCCCTTTAAAGCAATTACATTGTTTGCTATTTTTGCTAGTTTGGTTTCTGATTCTCATCACTAAATAAATGTAACATGGAAATAAAATGTTGTGCCCCATTAACAAATTGATTTCTGAGAAATCATGACACTTTAATCATTACATTATTGATCAATAAAAAGTCACTAATCAAGTCATTCTTTTTTTCTTGTTAAGAACATTATTTTAATATTTTTTTAACCCTTTTGTGTTTTCTGAATGTACAAAAAGAAAAGCTCTTTTTTATTTGGTCTCTAGCCATGAAAAAATTATGAAGGTATATTTTACTTTTTTTACATTTACTTTTTCATAATATCTCCTTTTTGCCGTTCAACTTATGCTACATCTACAACCTTATGAAAATGAGTTGATAATGAAAAACAATGCATGAAAAATGGTGAATTAAAACACTGAAGGCAAAGAACAGACAGGTAAAAGTTCACACACAGACAAAAGCTTGTTGTGGCACATAGCTCACAAACCTCCATTTCTCAATCTTCTCACTTCTAAAAACTGAAATGACTTCTGTGAAGCCTTTGACTCGGATAAATATGCCAAGGACTCTTTGGAAGATTACACTTCATAAAGCCAACTAAAAAATAATCCACAAAGGCATAATTTACTATTCACTTGGCAACACTCTATTCTTTTCTTTCACCCAAACGCCTTGCTGATGACAAACCAATCCATACAGTGCTCCATTGAAGGATGGTTAGAACCAAATTACATTAGCATAACTCGCCCACCATGTGCCTTTCTTTCTGTTTCTTTCCTGGCCACCAACTGTGAATAATGCACACGCACACAGCCTAACAACAGAAAGCTTTTCCTTTTGCTTCTTCCACACCTCTGATAGCTAACCCGATTCTCACAGGTCAAATGTGCCAGAGTTCAGCACTTAAAAATCACATAAATAATTTATTTGCTGAAAAGGAGAGAGATGAAACACAAAAACAAACATGGGTTAGCTAGTATTATGGGAAAAAAAAATCTTTTAGTGCCAGCTATCTCCAAATATAGAGAGAAACATTACACTGAAGTGCAAGTTTTTGTCTGTTTGTTTTTGTCTTTATTCCTCTTTTCTTCTCCACAAAAGTAATGCTTTACCTCAGTGCAATAGTTTGTTTACCTTTGCATTACTCTTAATAACCTTGGATGCAACCACACAGATGAGAGAGAGCAGGTAAGATACTGTCTTGTTTGATTTACAGTACATGCGCAACAAAGTTAACACATTACACTAAATTTAATGTGGCTTCTATTACGATCAAAACATGCTTCAAATGGCCAAAATTGCATAAACAGTGCATTAAAATACTATAATTATATATAATGTTTCTAAATGTATATAAAGTTTGTAATACTGCTACATTTGTAGTACTTCTGTTCAAATAATATTTTAGATATTGCTAATATTTTAAATAAATTTGTAATGATGTTGATAGAAATACAAAAGTTTATGTCACAGTAAAAAGAAATATCACAATGAAACATGAAAGTGTGTTTTTATATTTTCTTCTTTATTTTTTTAACATATTATGTGTGATCCAAATTGCATGATACCCAAAACGAAAATGCCTTTTAGTTTTTTTTGTGTACCTTGTAACTTAGGTACAGATATTTCTATTGTAGCTACAGTTGAATAATGTTATGCAGATTTGTTCATAATATATCAGCCTCAAATGAAAGACAAAATCAAGGAGGCATCTTAACTCTTTATGGCAATTTTTAGAAATATTTTTGTGGTGTTAATACAGCATGGCAAAATGAAATAAAATTGAGATTAAGGCACTCTTTCTGTCCGCGCACATAATTTAAAACTAGAACTGGCAACCTGTAGTCTCATTAAGAGAGGAATACGACACTAAGTGTGTTTTTTACCTTTAATGTTTTATAATGACAGACGACATGACTGGAAAGACTTTTAGAATCAAAGGTAATAGACTTAAACAAGGAAAATGTAAATGTGGCTAAGGGTTACATTAGTGTCGAACACCTTGGATCAGCACGTTTGAGCACTGTATAAGATGCTATTTAAAGAATTTATCGAAACTTAAATTACCTTCATGAACTGATCAAATATTAGCCTTTCGGTGCATACATAAACACACTATAGTTTTGCTGACGTTTTCTTGTTTGAGCTTCAGATAATAAAGTAAAAAATAGATTATTTACATTAAAATCAGTGTTAACATCCTTGTGGATCTCCAACCTTGTATTTAAAATCACATACTTGCACATTGATTAGTATGCGAAATGTTTATAACCTCAGCAGAAATATGCATTTTTGAATCCCATGATGCAACATGGAAGAAACAAGGCTGATGTAGGAAGGTGGCATGATGAAGACAATGTGATCGGTAGTGTGTTTGAGCATGATTCGTTCTGTCCTTATTCTCACTGTACAGCAGGAGCTTTTCTGTGCAGAGTAAAAAAGTACAGCCAAGGAGGTATAACCTGATTTGGAATAACTCCATTATGTTTTCCTGTTGCAATCGGAATTATATAAGTTTGATGGCCAGCCCTGTCTGTATAGCTGGTATCAGTATCACAAGTACATCATGCACACCATTCTACAATGCTTTGTACTCAACAGTGATTGGCTGTCATTTTGGGGGAAGATAACATAAAAATATAGTGGAAATTACTCAACTATTATATTTTTTATAGGTATACTACACTTTTATAATCATTATTTTCTCTGTTATCATCTATAATGGTTGACTTTTGAACTTTGCAGATAATTTTTAGGAGCAAATACACTGGGCAACAGTGTACAGTGTACCTTACATGACACTACACTTGAAGATCTCTTGTGACGAACAATAAAACACGTCCAAGGCCAAAAAACAATGACAGTTTTTGTCATTAAAAGGTCCCATATCATGCCTTTTTCAATGCAATTTGAGTAGAATAGACAAGCACTTACCCTTTTATAACTTTTGAAATTAAATGTTAATTGTAAACAAAGTGCCTGAATGACCCCATAGTTTCAGTTTCTCCAAAATGCACCATTCACACACGCCCACAGCCATGCTTCTTCCATGCCCCCTTCAGAGCACACCTCACTTAATAGGTAAAACTCATCAAAACCCTCTGTGTATGGTGTTATGGAATTATTCCTTTCACATAAAGTCAAGGTGAGTCAAGGTGAAGTCAAGGTGAGGAGGAACACAGCAGACTATGCCAATATAGATACCCAAACAATGAAATAAACACTCATTAGTGCAGGTTCATAGAAACCAAACTGATTGCTGTGCCATACACAAGCGGTGAGTGTATAGAACGGATCAAGAGACACTGAACACTTTTGCATCCCAGAAAGTAGGCTGGAGCTACTACATCATTTCTTTGGGTGATCCATCTCTATCTCTTGATCGCTCTACCACTCACTCACATACGTCACACCCATTCAGACAATCTTTTAAATGGTAAACAAGGATAACTTTGTTACTAAGATTCAAAATAATTTGGTCTTTATTCAAGCTGCATTAAAGCTCAGAACAAGCTTTAGCTTTTAGCTGTTTATCTTAATGGTCAGTAGGCTAAAAGTGAGGGTAAAAAATTTGGTTATAAAGAGAAAACTGCTTTTTGGTAACACAGGGGTTTCTACTACAAAACAGCACATTTGATTTTATAAACATATTTTTAGGGAAATGGAAGTGCTTTTGATGTAATAATGATCAAAGTGTCAGCAACATTTACCATTTACATGTTTTTGATGAGGGAACAATATTTAAGTATTAAAAAAGTTTACATAGTAGAACACTAAACCAGAAGGATAATGATTTGCATTCTGTATGAACAGCCTTTATACAGTTAAACACCTAGCAAACAGTTGCAAGTGGTGATTCATAAAATTAGAAAAGGCAATGCCTGACATTCTTCCCTAAAGTTTTAAAGATTTGACAGTTTCATGAAAATCTCTCCAATTAAAATGAAAAAGGTGGGTGATGTTTATGACAAGCTGATTTATTTTATTTTTATGTTGGACAACATATTTATTGTATAATATTTTTCACAAATAAACATGTTTTTCTAGCAATGTTTATTAAAAGCTTTGTCAAGGACGTGCTATTATTATACTCTCTATCTCTCCATTCATGCTGTCTGCAGTACAACCCCTGATTGCACCACACAGCATGCTATTAATTTTAGCTTGAAGACAGAAGAAATAATTGAAGCCTCGGAGAGGAGTAATTTGTAACAGATGGAAAGTTCCCGGGAGAGTCCACAACCAAATCCATAAATGAAATGTGTTGGACCTCGTCTCCCACTCTCTGTCCCTCTCCATCCAAACATATTGTTCATTTGCTTGAAAGAGCAACGAACAATCAAGGTTAAAGACAACGTACACCCAAAATCAATACATGATAATGGGATCGCATCCATATGCCACTTTATGGTTTATAACTGTATCTAACATCCTAAACTGTGTGAAGTAAAAATGCTTTCATTACAAAGCATAGTTGTTTAACCAATATGGATTTTACACTTATGTTACAAAACAAAAACCTTTATAGGGTAGCTTATTGGCTAGTAGGATCACATGACACCCCAGGTGACTACTTAGAAGGAAATGGGTCCATTGGTTCAAGTGTGGAACAAACAAGGGGAAACACCAATGAAGCCATACATCACCATGAGGAGACCACCGCGTGATGACTATAAAATAATAAGTTTGCATTTGAAGGTTTGTTTTAGCAGTAATTATGATTTGAAAAGGTTTGTTGTTTGAAGGATGTTTATTTCAATTGTTAGTTTATCTGTTTGTATAGATTTATAACCTCATAATCCTAATGTTTCAAGTGATACATTGTGGTGAAGTGTCGGAGTAGGTGATAGAGGGGAGAAGAAAGGATGGCAGGGGAGGAGAGCCATGGTCAAAAAAATATGCTTTGTCAAAAAAGCAACACGACAATATTCACAAATTTAGGACCTCAATACAAAACCGAAAGTGTGCATGAAGACAGGGAGATTACTTCTGGGAAGGCGTCATGTGTATGATCTGACCAATAGGAGAGCATGAACACACAGCATCAAGGTTGGAACTGACCAATAGGTGAGCAGAACTGTTGGTGGCGACTGGCGAGTTCAATGCAGTCACCCAGCGTATTTCAAATATACCCATACATATTTCGCGGATTGCGCACTATTTGTATCATGGAATTTATTTCTTATCATGGAACAAAATATTACTCGAGTGGCCTTTCGAATCTTGGATTTTTATTGATAGTGAAGCATTCGTATTTTGAGGTACCATGGTACATCCATTGCTTCATCAGAGCCTTGGAAACTAAATGAGCCTAGTTTTAGAGTTGTGTTTGCTCACCATAATGAAGAAATGTATACAATGTCTCTTGTGAAAAAAACTTGCACAAAAATATTTTAATATTGAAACTTTAAGACGGAAGTACAGATAAAGAGGCTAGCTCCTACGGCCCTTCGTTCTGCAGATTCTGGTGGTTCTGCTGGATGGGTGTCATATGAGACCTTGGACCAATAAGGGTCTCAGAAATGAACTGTGGAACTTGTATGATTTGTACTTTGTCGTCTCATAACTCAGCTCAACTGAAGGTAATAGACTAAACTACTTTAAACTATTTTCAGTTAGATTACAGAGTAACAAAATTGGCCAAGATTGAGATTTATCTTTTATGGGGGTTTTAATTCAGAATATGAATCTAAAATTTCAAGAAAAAAGTGCCTCTTTGAAATGTGATGTATTTTAACACTAACAAAATTCTGAGTGAAATAAAAAGATTTCAGGTGGATTATAGAAAAGTAAAATAATCATATTTAAAATAGTATTTGTATAGGATAGAGAATGTCTTTAAATTCCACTATAGGAATAAAGTAGATTTAAATCCCAAAATGCCTCCAGAGATTTAGGGGTTGAAAGATCATCATCCTTATTATCATCCCCCTGGAAGCAAGAGGAATCAAAGAGCTAATGTAACTGTCCTTGAACACTACAGCCCTTATCTTCATCCTGATTCAACCTCAATGTTTCTAATCTTAAGGGAAAAAAACAACTCTTGTCCTCTCCATTCATGAACACTTTAGCTCTGAGTTTCTATGGTAATGTTTGCTGTCGTCACAATAATGACATGTTTTCTGAGCTTGGCTGATCTCCTTCCTGTTTAGCCGAATAAAGGGGAGACTTTGAATGGCACATGCTACTTCTCTTCCTCAGTCACAGCTGTTTGTGTCGACCAGAATAGGCTCTAAATCTTCTTGCAGTTTAACATCATTCAAGGTCATGCGGATGTGAACAATGTTTGGGATGTTGACTTTTTCACATTATAACTAAATAAAAAAATAAACAAAATGTTCTATTGTTTGTTGCTTAACAGTAGCTTACCAAACAAACGCAGCAAAGGCTTTAATAAGTAAAAAAAACTTGAAACTTTAAAACCTTGCTTTTTATGTCACAAATTGACATCACTCTACAACAGAGCAGCAGCAGCAATCAAGAAGCGTATTCTTTGTTTCAGAACGTCTCTCTCATATACTGCTGTGGAGTCCAATTAAGTTTCAAGAGTTTAATATTCTTTCAGCAGATAAAAAATAAATGTTCCCAATCATACACCAGTGTTGTTTACCACAAAATTCTGCATTCTTCACACTATTTTATCAGAGGGAAAATAGACGAAACAGAAGAAGTGGCGCAACCTTTTAAAATAATTCAGTTTTGTATAACTTTTAAGGTACTTGTTTTCAGAAACAAAACATTGCTGTTTTCTGCAGACTATACGCTGCTACTTTTCTCTTCACTCTTCAAACCCTTGATATATTTAAATTTCTGGGCTAAAATCTATCTAGGGTGCTCTCTCTCTCCCTCTCTCTCTCTCTCTCTCTCTCTCTCAAGAAGAGCAAGAGTTAATGGTATAGCTTGACTTGTAATGCACAGAGGAAGATGCAACCAATGGTGGTGACAACAAATCAGGAGCTTGCTCAGACACATCATACTTACCTGGCAGGGGAGACATCATGATCATGATTCAGGTCTAGCTGCTACCCTAATCTCCTTTTGCCATTTTAGACCCCATAAGTTTTATGATGCAGGCTATGGAAGGATCTGGTTAAGACAAATGTTAAAGAAGGCCAAATAGTCTGGTAAGTAATCACCAAATTAAGTTATTAATTTATTTGGTGTGCTTTATGTTCAGGTATGCTCCATAGTGCAAAAATTATGGTCAAATAAGTTTAGTAGAGTTGGGGTGAACTTATCCAGAACCAAAACGCACATGAAGCTGCACATCAGCAGGAGCAATCAAAATTTAGAGAAGTGCTATAGGTTTAAGAGCGTGTTTGATTTAGGGATCATTAACTATGACATTGATTTTTAGAAAAAGTATGCTGCATCTTTAATGGATAATCAGCTTTCATTTTAAAACTGTGAATATTTGCAAAAGTGAAATTAACTTATAAATCTTTTTAAAGGATTTGCAAGTCATTGTGTTCTGATTTTCTTTCATTTATAAAACAAATATTGGATTTGCTAAAAAAAAACAACAACGTTGATTTCAAACTTCTGCATTCAGGAATTAACAGAAATAAAAAATTACTCTTGGAAATATCTCATCACTAGAGCGTGATTAAAAAAATTGTAAATTAATTATTTAAAAATATTTTTGAGATTATGCCACAAGGAATAATTATTGGTTTATTTGGAAAACAAATATATGATATAAAATACAATAGACTGAAAAAGCCCAACTAGATTATATAAAAGACTCAACTATTCAGATGAAACTGTAATCACAGACATTGAGACAATGAAAGGTAAAACTATTTATGAAGTAAATCATTGCGTAATTAGAGAACTTGAAGAAACTAATTTGAAATAACAAAACCATTCGCTGTGTATTAATATGCATTACTTTCCTAGCAAATCTAATACGCCCATTTCAGGCAGATAAACTTAACCAATCACATGTGGTTTGAGAAATGTAGCATGACAATAATACGGAATAAGAGATTTAAAATGATAACTTTCAGTAGAAATAGTTTTTCAGCTTTGATAGGTAAACATTTTCAGACAGTTTATTTATCAAGCTATAGTTGTTTGTTAACTTCTCACAAAGTGAACTTGTATGACTTTAAAAGGCTTTGCATTACACACACTGTGAATGTATCTATAGTCTTTGCTCCAGACTTATTTTTGAAGTGTTTTCACTCATTCCTGGGAAGAAAGAGGCCCTTAAGAGAATTCAGTAAATTAAGTGAAGCAAAGCAACTTCACAAGCCAGTCGCTGGTTGGGGTTTGTTGGCATTAATTTACAGTGCTCTCCTGACAGCCACTCAGCTCTGAAGCCTCAATCACCACCACACATGCTCCAAAGCTGCATTTATTTTGGAAACCAAAGCCAGGATTGCTTTTAAGCTCATTGTGTGTTAAACATGGGCCGTGTCTGTTTTGTATTTGGAGTAGAAATAAAATCCATGAACGGTTATTAAAGGAATTAATCACAAATGAATTCGAGGTGAGGCTAGTGAAGTTAAAAACAAAGATGCCACCAATAAAACACTAATTGGATGCATTCTTCAAGCAAGACTGGGTGGATATATCAGATTTTATTGTGGTTTGAAAAAATCCTCATGATCATTGTATTCCTCAAGGTGCTGACTCTTGTTTATTCATCAATAAACCTTGCTAAAAGGCTAATTTTAAAGTATGCACTAGTTTTAATTTTCACACAAATGATAATAAATTCACTTTTGTTCCAAAATACCTCAAATTTGGCCCTCAAGCCCTGCCCACCAAGGCACATAATGTTTTACAGCATTACATTTTTATGCTTGCATCAAACTCCTTCACATGTCAAGTCAAGCTTTATTTATTTATAGCTTTACAATGTCAAATGTCCAAAGATAATAACACACAAGATCGAAGCAGACTTAAAACATCCATCTCAAATACAGTATTAGTGCTGTCAAAATTAAGTCATGCAATGCGTTTTTTGTAGATAAACATGGTGATCATTTTAAATGCAATTAATGCAAATGTATTGTTTGCATGTACTGTGGCGAATGAAGACTAGTTTAATGTGGATTTAGAGGCTTTGTATTCCTGTGGTGATCCCACCGCATTTACATAACAACACACGTACCTCTGCGTGAGGCTTTAAGTGCTCTGCTTCAAATGTTAACCTTGTGGCGCAGGCGAGAAGACAGACATACTATCTCCAGATGAACATCAACTAGTGCAATCAAACAAAAGTGGTTCTGATTCTCTGTTCTGAAGTTCAGGAATAATCCTCACAGAATTACATTCAAGTCTGTGTTTCTTCTGAAATTAGTTTTTTGCAGTTTAGGTTAATTTGAGAAATCTCTTAAAATAGTACCAAGAGATCAGAATTTAAATAAAACATTTAGAGTAGTAAACATGCAAAAAAATATATGATCAATTTTGGAGGTACCGTACAATACATCAGGAAAATTGTTAAAACAGATAAAAACACTAGTGACAACAAAGCCTCACAAAATTGAGTCTCAGGGCATGAGTAATGAACAACAGGTCAGTTGCTATGGTAACAGGCAGGACAGAAAGTGGTAGTGTCTATCTATGTCCATTTCAACATTTGACATGATTTTTTTCATTTAATCATCAGAAGTATTTAATTAATTTAATCATCTTTTTTAGAAGTATATTGCACACAAACTATGATAGTGCATCAAAAATACCATACATTATATTACATTCAAAATGTATTAATATGCCTGACATTTAAAAAAACGCATAAAATGAACAAACGCGTTTTAGATTGAAGAATACATTTAACGTGTAATAAACCACTTCAGAAAAATCTGAAACATCTCAACAAAATATCTCAATATACTCTGGAGATTTTACACTGACTTTCAGTTAAGCATCCACAGCACTCTGTATTGTTGATGGTTATGATCACAGTCATGATGGGAACATAAAGCTTTAATTGTGAGTCTGTCCTCTGGTTAGGGGTTTTATATGCAGTCGCTGGAAGAGTGATGCTAGTTGTTGGGTGTTTTTGCTGTGGGAACGAGATGACCTCTGTGTATTGCACAGAAGGTCACTGTGCAGCACTCCCTAGAGTTTCTTTGTTGGCTCATTAGTTATTTCTTTCTTTATAATTGCATTTCTACTGCTCTGTTCTTTTTCATTCAGAGAAAGAATATAATAAATATATAGTTCAAGAACGCCACATATGTTACTGATATCCTAGGGCTGTTCAATAATGCCAGCTCATCACATATTTAAAAGGGCCACAATAGAAAGGAACATGAGCTGGGATTCTCACTCAGGTCGGATGAAACACCGCTAAGCTTTATGTCATAATCACCAACCCCTATTATATAAATATTCAACAGAAATAATCATTACTATTGGGATTGTAGTGATCCAGGTTGTTAAGTTTTCACTTGGATTATTTTTTACTTCTTGTATGGACCATGAACCAGGACTTGAATGTTGTGTGCTTACAGTAATGTAAGTAACCATACATAATTGAAACAAATGCTATTTAAACAACAGTTTGTACTCTAAACTTGTTTGCAGAAACATTAGCTTGTACTGTCGCTGAATTTTTTAGTGTAAAGCGAATTCCATCATTCAGCGGAGTGGTCTTTCTCTTCAGGCTGTTTTTTGTTTTATTTTTAAAACTAGTTTGTGTGGTCTCGATTGATTTACTTTTGAATTGTTTAATTGTGTTTGTGTGGAAATAAATCCATTTCGATTGCAGTTGCAATTTGTGTCTTGTTTTCTCTCTTGGTTTCTCCACTTTTGGAACTATTGTACACTTCCTTTTTTGGGTACAATTTTTCAACTCATTGAATAATTGGTTATTTATATGAGTCCAAACTTCTGAAACAAAAACAACAACAACATAATTCATGATTTATTTAACTTATCGCAATCATTTATCAAACATCCTGCACCAAGGTGAATCACCAGTTGTTCTATCAAATCTTTGCTGTTTTAGTATGTTTATCAAGTGATGTCGTGAACAGTTTGTTGATGGACCTTTGTGTAAAAATAGGCTGTTTGCTGGTGAGGTGAATAGCACATCACGGAGGGTCTGGGGTGAGATATTTTCTCTGTTATTTTGTGTGGGGTTTTTAAATCTAAATGTTATCAATTTTTCCCCACATCATAAAAAATGAATACTTTATTTTGCCACAAAATAGTACATTATATTTTATAATATGTCACTGATCAGTGTAAGTCGATACTTTCTACATTCTATTAAACTTTACTCCATTGACTGAACAAGGAATTTTTATTTCTACTTCTTAGAATTATCTTGTAGAATTCTTCTTAAACTGTTAATCTACACTTGGCCTTTGTAAAGCTGCTTTGAAGCAACTGCAAGAAAAGTGCTATGTAAGTACATTTTGATTTGATTTGATATTGACCATTACTCTGATAATCATCAACAATCACTGCTTTTTCGGAGTTGGTTTAAGTACATGTCCTTATTCTAAAGCTTGTAAATTTCTGAACTCCTAAATTGCTTTCTGCTTTCTTGGTTGCCTGCCTATACAAAAACTTCACTATATTATTTACAAACTAATTAGTTTGTCTGTTACTTCAGACCAGACCACTGAACTGTTTCCAAAACTCTCAGTTCATATTTCAATGGTGTATATTTCCTTCCTCTTTCCGCTCCTTCATCCCTTAACACTATTGAAAAATAAATAATAATTTTTCCTCCCACTTCACTCATTTTTTATTATTTATGTGTCTTTTAAAGGTCTCAGCTCTTCAATGTTTCAAGATGTTGAGTTCCCCTCTGCTTGAGTGCCTCTTACTGCATTAGCCCCACTTTTTTTTTTAAGTATTGCAAAATTAAAGACATTTTTATCTACACAGTGAAGACGTCATACATCATGGTGGTGTTACTTTCTGTGTGTTGGACAGAAAAGTAGGAGTAAATCATACTCTTTGTATAGTAAAGTTTGTGATGGGACTTCTTTGTAGACAAGATATATTTTTTCAATTTGTTCATTGCATGTGGTGTGTCTGATAATAAAAGTGGTGATGCGGGAGCCAAAAGTGTGTACAGCGAGATACTCACAGGTTCTTTTCCACAGATAAAATCAGCTGTTGTCCTCCTGCCTGGATCAGGATGTGCAGTGAAGCAGGAGGCGTCTAAATAAATGAAAAACAAAACAATCACTTCATGTCCTGTTTTCCTCTTGCAACCAATTTACTCTAATCCTGCACCTTTCTGGTGAAACACACGCGCACAGACAGAAACACACACACAGCCTTCACACCTTTGAACCAGGAGTGATTTAATCCAGCTCAGCAGAAAAAAAAATCCTCAGAGACAGAGTTTTGAACATAGTAATGTCAAGAACTGTGCAAAGTTCTCCACATTTTGATTCATTCAACCCACATTCCAGTGAACTAATTGATGATACTGAAAACCCTGAAAAAAAGAGTGCTAAATAGTGTCAAATTGGCTATGTAATCATAGGGTAACATTTTGGTACCATTTAGCACCAGTAGTTAAAGGTGCTATGCTGAATAATTCTTTAAAAGAGTTTTTTAGAACTAAGGCTGTTATTCCACGAATAATTTGATAAAAAAAAAATGATAGAGACAAAATCCTATGCCTTGAAGCCTCTATTAATTCCTTTTATGCCATGGTCTGTTGAATACTGGATCCTGATTGGCTGGCAAGAGTTAACCCTGGTTTGTTTGTTCCCTCTATTTTTCCTTGCGTGACATTAGTCACAACCATTAGCCGTTCTTCACAGTTCACTCAATGCGTGGGCTAGATCACAGTTCAGCCATCGTTAATGGATTTGGTCAAATTGGGTTTTTTTTAGCGACTGACTTATTTAAGTTGTATGGCTATTTTTTACACCAAGCTTTGTTTGTGGAGCTCCCCTGGACTGACAAAGAAAGACATACGATCATGAAGAGATGATGGGGGCTGCTTCAAAAAAAAAAATGCAGAGCTTGGATGGACTGTTACAGTGTCATTGTCTTCTATATTTTCACATTAAAACAAAATCAGGAGCTTCAAGATGGCGTTCACCCGTTTTCATTTCATGTGTGGTGAAGTAAGACTTTGTTAGCTTTTGTATTACATGGAGTGACTACTATAAAAAGGGTGTCACGAGATCGAAGTAACATTAAATGGCTATACGTTAAAATGTTATATGTTAATGTTGGCCAAAGATAATGGTACACATTGCATAATTTTAATCGCATAATATTTTATCTCTGCATTTCACTATCTTAATCTAGATATTAATTTCCAGTTTTTGATCATTATAATTTTATATGTTTTATGCTTGATTTGATTTGTTGATTTGATGTACTTTCTTTTTATTCCTTGTTTTCAATGTAAAGCAATTTGAATTACCCTGTGTACGAAATGTGCTATACAAATGAACTTGACTTGCCTATAATCCACACCAAATGTTAAGACATCACTACATTAAACTACCGCACTACTTTTGTTGGCTTAGTCAAAGCAATATGTAGACTGACGGGAAAAATCTTCAGCTGTATTGTTCTATATTACAGCTCCAGATATTAATAATGACTTAATTGTGCAAATATTGGCAAAAAACCACAGTGTAAATGGGATGAAAAAAATCTAGATTTTAAAGTGGAAATGTAATGGCTACTTTTGTAACCCCAAGACTTATGTCAATGACCACTATGGGAAGCTCTGCTGAGACACCCAACTGTCTCCATACACTTTGCAAAAGGCTAATCAGACACAACATGTCAACTGTGAAAGGATGCCTTTTTATAACTCAACAATTTTAGTTGTATTTAGATTTAAAAAGATTTAAAACACATAAGCTTTCTTAAACAGCCATCTTGGCTCTGCCTATGTCCATCTTTTTTTGGAAAATCTCACCTAATTTTTCCCTGTTAACACCCACTTGTAATATCAAAAAACTTCCACAGAATCCAATAGGTGATAAAGTGAACACTACAACAGTAAGTAATTTAAAGTTTTGCATCTTAATTATCAAAATCAAATCTTATCCTTTTTATTTAATGCTCAAGAATCAATTGAGTAACTTACTAAATAGACAATACAATTAAAAATCCGAAGAAAATTTTGGACATTAAGAGAATAAAGAGACAAATCATTTTTCTGTTGCATTTGTAGTGCAAACGTGAAAACCAAAACAAAATTGTGATTGAAAAAGTAATAAAATTTTAAAACAGTTTTTTTTGTGATTAATCAATAAAACCTCTATGTGGATGCAGATTTTTACACACATTAATCCAGATTTCTGTTCAAACACCTGAAAGTATGATTCATCCTGAAATCTTGATACGTTTTCATGTAGGCCATGTTCCAGGCAAATGATTTTACAATTCAAATGGCTGAGAGGAATACATTTAATAAGATTTTTTTTAAGGGGCTCCAGTACGCAAAATATGCAATTTACCCTGAAAAAAAATGCCATTTAAAATGGGCCAAATTAAATAATTAAAATGTATCTAGAGGCCATTTTAAAGGCCATTTATGCCCCTCTTCAACAATATATATAATTTCTGTAAGAGCTGAGCACCCATACAGCTCTCATCCTGGACTAGAGTCTACTGTAAAAGCACTTCAAACTTCATATTTGCTGTCTCGAAATAAATTGTTTTAGTCATAATCCTATTTTTTCTCATGCAGTGTCAAAATGTCAAATATGACAATGGGTTCGAAAGACTAAAAATAACAAAACCTTGTTGTGTTCACAGACACACTGTTATGTTCCTGAAGCTTTTCTTCATTATAATACAATGGCTGTCTATTTCTGCCTCTAAACAGCTGAGAGAGCACATCTCCGTCTCTAAACCCTGCTGGGCTGCTAGGACTAGGGGCCATCAGTTCGGCCACCTCTGACTCAAGCCGACAGCACTTTTATTCATACAATTCCCCAGCAGCAATACACTACCCTTGCCACAACCTCAATCTCCACCAGCAAATGTTTAACCGAAATCCTGTCTGAAAGTGAAGCAAAGCATAACATTTGCAAGTACTGCATTTTCTGGCACTCTCTTTAATGAAGTATGACAGTCCTGAAGAGCTCTGCTTGCTGTATTCCTGGTGTCTAGCCTCAAACCACATGTGAAGTCATTGCAAAATGGGCGATGAAATGGCATTTAAGTGGCATGTGCTAAAGTCAGACAGTTGCTCGGAGGTACAGCTTGACTCTTCTCTTCACTGGAGCTCAAGTAACTCAGTGCAGAGAATGGAATCAATTAATTCCTAATGATGAAGGCCTGGTGACTTTTTCTGACAATGTCGCCAGGCTTCAGGCGGTTAATCTAATCTAATGTCCTGTACTGCAAAACAGTTTTCAAAATCCATCACCTCATCAGTCAGTCTCGGTGCCTCTGGTGCTGTTTGACAAGTCAGAACTTTTGCTCATTTTCATGAACGACACTGTTCCAGCTAAAAGACTGCTGCTCAATTGTAATTTAGACAGTGAGTGTCATACTGTGAGCTGATTTCTTCAGGAGACTATGGCTAAATACTTCCATTCACAACAAACATTCAGTTTAAAAAAAAGGATACATTTAAAAAAAAAAAACAAGGCTATAGTTATATTAGCAGTGTAGTTTTTAGGGTTAGCTGGGAACAAGAGGAATTAGCAACAAACACATAAAGAATACTTATTTCGATTCATTTTGAATAAGATTTTTTTTTAGTCGTAGAACTAAAGTGACAGAACTGAAAATAACCTTACAATAAATCCCTGAATTGATTCAATAAAAGCTTTAAATATAATACAGATTTAATATTTCAATGATTAAACCTGACTCTGCTGATATTATTGTAGATATGTTGTTAAACTCACAGTGAAAATAAAAACGTGTAGCAAAATTTAGCTTCATAAATTTAGCCCTGGTTTAAAATTAAATGAATAAATAGAATTTTCATTAATGTAAAACAGGGTGAATGTAATTTATTGCATATGAATGTGATCAAATTAATGTTAGACACTCTTAACAAAGGATTGTTGTTAAGTACATTTGGATGCTTGCAATATAAATCAAAGACGATCTGGAAACCAGTAAACCATCACAACTCCAGCAGCATTTCTTTCACCTAAATAAAGGATAAGCATGACTTTGGTTGCAATAATGATACAGAAACTACAGAAAAGTGAAGAGGTGATCCACTGTATTCTCTGAATCCTGAAAAAAACTGCAAATGGCTTTGAATTTGAAATGCCTTTCTTACAGTTTATTTATTTACAGTTTTTTTACAATAGAGTGCTACCTTAAGATACAAAATTAATTCGTTCCGGAGTGGACTTCAATTGCTGAATTTTTTTATGTCGAAGCAAGTTTTACATGTAAAATGCCTAATGCGTTCCAAGCCACACAGACATTGAAAATAACAACAGAAACTGAAAATAACATAGACAATCAGAGATTTAATCTAGGATTTTTCAACCCTTAAAAGAACACATTGTAAATATTCATTCATTCATTCATTCATCTTCATGTCGGCTTTCTTCCCTTTCGGGGTCGCCACAGCGGAATGAACCGCCAACTCTCTGGCATATGTTTTACGTGGCGGATGCCCTTCCAGCCGCAACCCATCGCTGGGAAACTTTGTAAATATAATAAATAATAATAAAACAATGGAAGCAGAATTAAATAAATGAAAAATAACAACCCTTACCTTTGGAGTGAGGTGGTAGGGCAGGAGAACGGATGGTAGCGGAGGAGAGCAATGGCAATTAAAAAAATAGGCTTTGCCAAAAAAGCAACACGGAAAATATTTACAAATTTAGGACACCAACACAAAACCGAAAGCATGCATGAAGACAGGGAGAGCTCTTCCGGAAGACGTCATGAAGCAACAGGTGAGGCACGAACACACAGCATCAGGGCTGGAACTGACCAATAGGAGAGCAGAACATTTGGTGGCGCATTGAATGTGATCACGTGAAGCCGGTGTTGGCACGTTTTTTGTATCTTTACATTTTTTTCATATCATTAAACAAAATATTCTTTGCGTGGCCTTTCATATCTTGAATTTTCCATAATGTGAAGCATTGGTATCTCGAGGTACCACTTTATTGGGATTGAAATTTATGATGCGATTTTTTACATAAAATCTTTTACTCCTCTTTTACTGTATTTTTCAACAGTGATGAGTAATAAATAGCAAATGTATGAAAGAACTATATTTAGACATTTACACATAAATAAAAAATTTAAACATTTAAAAATTAAAACACTATATTTTTATTTATTACAATCAACTACTTTGTTGAACTTTCAACAGTCTTGTGTACTTATAAATTGTACAACAAAAATAAAGGAACATAACCTTGAAGTAAACATTAATATCAAAGTCAGTAAGAAATTATACAAACGTGTAGATTGAAAGAGCAACATAAAAATTACTGACATTATCAGATTGTGTATTGCACTTGTTAAAGCATGGTCTGTTTCCAGACTACAACTCGTCTATAATGAAATGTACAGTGAGACTTTTTTACAGTGAGGCTTATTTGACACTTGTATTGGTAGTATATTTATTTTTATAATTTTCCATTAATAATCTTAATGGAATAAATTTATAATAATAATTTTGTCAAATCACAATTTAATTGCAAATGCAATTAATCGTTCATTAATCGATTAAGACAGACAATAAAAGATAATGATTATGGTTCCTATTTGTCAGGTTCCTAAGGCTGATATTCAACTGGACATTTTTTGTTAAAAGTTTAAAGTTAGCTCAAATGTATGTCAATTGTTAATTACAGTGTTTAATTACACCTATAATTAGCTCAACATTGTTAATACAGATTTTATTTACCAATTATTTTGGTATGAATCGTGTATTTTGAACAAATCATGTTAAAAGCAGCATTAAGCAGTCTAAACCAATAACGATTCGAAAAGTCTTTTTTAAGAAACATATTTCTCACCCTATGGTGTAGCCAACTGATTGGTCGCTGCTCTGTTCCTTCAAGCAGCAGGGGTACCATGGTGTTGTAATGTTCCAGTTTGTTGAGTACACTTCTTAGTTGGCTCTCTGTGACAAGGGACAAAAACACCAATTAGTGTTACCCAGAGTTCCAAACATGAGCAGTGCTCAGAATATGTGTGCGCTTGTAAGTGTTTATTAGAGCCATGAAGTTCAAGCCACCAAGACTTAACAATGGATTTAGAAGCATAAGATCCACAAGCATTAGCAATAACAAATCTAAACAAATGCTAAAGTGAAAATCATTACCTCAGGATTTGCAAAACAAGTAAATATAGTTGCACTGGAACTAAAAGAGTCTTCATGATGAAAGATTGAGTCTATTAGTAATATAAGACACAGTTTTTAAGGCAAACATTAGAGATAGTTTGCTATACAAATGAGAAAAATACAATTACAGCACCAGACAAGAGCAAGTATGAGTGTGTTACAGACTCCAGATCAATAGCACTGAATAAATACTCATTTAAAGCAATTACAAATCACACTTAGTACATTGGGTGTTAATGTTTGAATGCTATAAAACCGACAAGAAGTGTTAAAAAGATTTGAATACAGTACTGAGTCAGCATATTTAAGCACTTCAAATACATTAAGTAAAGTTAAGTCATGTTTTAAATTTGTTTTTTGGAATTGGGTTGTACAAAACTAAGAGCATTCTAATTGGCAAACACAATCCTTTATTTAAAAATTGTTCAACTACGCCAACTTGTAATAGCAAATCAACTTAATTGAAGTGAATTCCTTTACTTTTATCAAATATTTCTTATTACAATTTAACAGCTGATAACTCTTGTGTATTTACTCTTGTTCATAGATTGTTGTTGTTTTTTAGTTAGTTTATTAATCATCAAAATAATGTTAATTAAAAAGAAATAAAAGTCATTAGTAAGACTTAATAGTAGTAAACAAGCAAGCAAGTAAACAATTTGCAGTTGTGGTATATGACAACATCCCAGATTGCTGCAGCTAAAAGAGCACTGAATAACCATATAACACTGGCAGATCAAAAGAACTGACTGATTTGAATACATTTTTTTGTAAAAACAATTGATTGTTGTGGGGCCAAAGCTCATCCCAAACAGTGTTTGTTCCGAGGTTAGGAAATGGTCAGGATTTCAAAGTTTTTTCAAATGCAAAATATCAAAACAATTGCAGCGGCTCTAAATGTTTACCTTAACACGTCATGGATGAATTCACAAACAAAACAAATTCTTGCAATTTTAACACTGCTTAAATTGTTCTTCAACTGTTTACCAAAGTATTCAGAATGTAATGTTGCTTTAAAAATTTTCACTTTTTCTATTTTTTTTTTACACCTTTTCACATTTTTATTTTGCCTACCCAGCCTCCTTAATGTGAAGCAGATTTACAACAGGAACAGCCACCATTCAGGAAAGCACAAGTCATCTGACTGATAACAAACAAAACTGTGCATGGTGATCATGTGAGCAGAGCTACTCCACATAATCAGCAGAGAGGGGAAAACAAACACATATCATCAACCAAAGCAACAGAATAACAGACATTACATCAAACACAAGACAACACAGACAGGAAAGAGACTTTCGGGGCTCTGCCATCAAAATCCAGAGAAGGACATGACTGACAAAATCAGAATAAAAGGTCATCATCCCAGATCTAAAGAGCAATAGTTTGATATCACGTCTGAAGGGTAACATAAAAGACTTGAAACTGGGTGTTTGAATAAGACAGAAGATGTCAGAATGAGGCAGCATTATTGTTAGAGGAAGCATGGATTCCAGCACAATGCTGCTTATTAAAATGTCCAAAAGTCCATGTCATGTCCTTTTTTTTCCGACAGATAATGAGAAGAATGATAAAAATCACATGGTTTGCGTCTATGTATGGAACAAATTCGCTTGCATCATCGTTCGAAATCAAAAGGCTTCTCTTCTCTGCCATCAGTGAAAGCATTGTGGCCCCACAGGGGCAAAACGCTCCAACCTAAGCCGAACTCACCACTTCTGCATTCATTATGAATGAGGGCGACAGATCCAGAGAAAGAGAAAAAAACTGAGAGAAGAGGCAGTGAAGAGGAGGGCAGCCTCGAGAGCAGTAGAAGTAGAATGACAGCACAACATGTTTCTTTCTCATTTCTCGGAGGGCTGCAAACCCTCAATCTTTCTTTCTCTTCCCCTCTGTGACTCACATGCACAAATTCATGCCTTCTGAAGGAACGCTATTCATCTAACAAAAGACGTAGTACAATTCATTTTTCATTCAAGAAACTTTTTTCTTATTGGCAGAAATGAGGTATAGAGCTGATACCGCCATCAAATATCTTTAATATACATTGAAATGTTACAAATTTTATTTTATTGCTTTATTGAAGAAGTTGGGAACTGCAGGGAGGTCAAACAGGTCTCCAAGATGTATCCAAAACGATCCTCAATTAAGTTTAAGGATTAAACTTGCTCTTTTGCCGTGATAATTTGAGAGCCAAGCCAATTTGATTTAAAAAGCACTTAATTGTAGTAATACTGACAACTAATGCAGGTAAAATAAAATAACAATATAAAAATAACTATTAATTTCCAATATGAGTAATAGCATGATAATTTTAATATCATAAAACATCTGTTAAAACCTCTGGATTTTCCTCTTGATGCACAGTAGGAAGTGACTGAACTGTAGTTCACCGCCTGACCACTTGAGGCAGACCCTAGATGTAAGCAGATTCCGATTGATGTTAAAATTGCTCAAATTTTTATAGCTAAAAACATGTTTCCACATCTGGCTCCATTAAGTTTTTAAATGCTTGAATTGACCTTCAGGAAAACTCTCAGGGGATGATTTTTTAATGCTCATTTCTTTAAGTTATATTAAGATTTCAAGTTTTGAATAATAAGTCGTGCAGCTACTTGAGTGACAGTCCCTCACCAGTTCCGAGGTCTCAATATGATCATTTTTGATCCAGTAAATAAATTTTTTTTGCCAATTTTTGACTTTCCGATGATGACACTTGGCAAAGAAGAACATTGTTGATAACCAAAACTCATTTGCTTCGGGTCAAACCCATGGGTGATGTTATATGATGTCCATGTTATATACAGTCAATCAGTAAAACATACAATAAAATACTAATATGTACTAACACAAAAATCAGGTCAAAAGCTAGGTTGTCCAAGTTGATTGTTAAAGCTTTAAATCAATTTTGTAAGTGGTTTTCATAGTGGGTTCTAGTCAGTGGATGGGCATCAAAATTAGATATAAAGTTCATAACTCCAATAATGTATATAGCTAATGGCAACTTTATTTCATAGGTTACAAAACAAAATTCTGGCATAAATAAACAGCACTTTTAAATTATCCAAAAAACCTTTTGTAAACATTAGAATTAAAAAGTGAGTCTCAAACAAACTAATATGACCACGAGGCTCCTAAACTCTCCAAAAACAGAAGAGTATAAATGAGGGTCTGGTCAAATCATAAAGAAGCTTTTCTCTGGGGGTCACCCTCTGCTTCAGGTTTCTCTGACAGACAGCATTCAGGATGAGGCACACCACTCTAGATACTTCTTTTCCTCAGAAAATGCTATCAGCTATGTTTAAATATGTGTTTATGGGCACATCCTGTCATTTTGAGATAAAAATTACAGCATTAAAGCACATGCCCAAACTCCACAACCAATTTCCTGCCCATCATTATCTTCACCCACACACCTCCTGCTGCTTCCTTTGATCAAAGAAAGATTCCATTCATCGGGACTTCTTGTACACAGCAGTCATTCGTGTACAGTGAGAATGATGAAATCACCAGAAAAGACATCATCTTGATGTATTGATAATCTGATAAAATACTTACTATACTAACACTACCTTAAATATTAAATGAGAAAACCTGTCACAGGTGTCACACGAAGTAACTTGTGCAATTTACAGGTGCAAAACAATAACAAATAAATTAAAACACATTCATATAGCCCTTTTTGTGGTTGCATTAAAGCAGCTTTACAAAGAAAATGTCTAATGTGGATTAAAATTATTTAAATTATTAATGGCTATTCGTTTAGGGAAGAATAGAATCAAAGTATGAACTTAACTTAGGAACCATGGGTTGCTTTTGAAATCAGGAATAAGATGCATGTAGAATCTTCAGGGGCCAGGTTAACTTGAGGAAAGATGAGATCTAACAATTTATATGAGTAAGAAAACTATGAGCAATGTAGATTATCCAATTCAGTTCAGTTCAAGTTTTTCTTTCCTCGTTAAAAAACAGAAGCGTCCACACAAGCAGGGGTATGAAAAAATGGTGGAATGCTCCTAAAACACTATAAGTCATGGGTTCCTTCTTGTAAGTTAGCTCACACACAGACAACAACGATGTCTTTTATAAATTAAAAGGTTCTCGCGAGTCTTTACCAACAAATATTTGGAACTAGTACAGTGCAGAGCGAATCGCAGCATAATCCCTCCCTCTGTCCACCATTAGCTTCGAGGCTTGATGAGCTTTAAGCAAAAGCTGCCGCATCAATAACAAACTCAGTCTATAATTCAAAAAAGTGTGGTTCTGCTGTCTGCACGATGATTTACTGAACGTTTTCAAAAAACTTCGCCTTGACTTCGACAGTTTCACTGTGTTTTACCAGCTTAACCAGTTTCCCGACTCCTCCCCGGGCACTTTCACTTCACTTCACTTTTATGTTGGAGGACAAAACAAATTGGAGCAACCAGAGTCAATAAAAAAATGTCCTGCAATCAAGACAAATGTTAATCATATAATCACAACCACTTATTTTGTAGATTATGTGAAAAGCGGAATAAAATTGAGGCATCCAAACTCAGCCATGATGGCATAGAAAACTGTGGAGCTGAGAAAAGGATTAGGGATTTGTAGCGGTTCTCAATTCAATGTAATTCATGCCATGGATGGACTTTATTTCTTTATTTTGGTTCAAATCACAGTTTATGATGCCATTATTTATTTCAGTGCTTGTCCGCTTGGTTTATTTATTTATGTTTAAATCCCCCACAGAGGAAATAAAAGAGAAACAAGACAAAGTGGGCTTTCATGGAGCTCACTCCTTGCTACACAATATTGCTGGAATACTATCAAATAAGAAGGATAATCGAGACAGTTACATGGCAACATGAACAGTACACCCAAAATTGGAAAATCTGAGCACCTTTTAATCCTACGGGGTATTAAATTCACTGATATTGTATTTAATCATCAGTTTGTCTTCAGAATGTTTTTAAATCTATCCTTATTTTGTTTTTATCCCTTTCCCTTTTTCCTCATGTCACATTCAAACTATTGGTTGCAAGCGTTGATAATTTCAGCAGATTTATTAGTCTGGTGTCAATTTGAAAATCCCAGAGAATGCATGTGTGCATGGGTTTTATTGAATGTAATGAAATCCCACAGAGGCTTCTAACGAAATATACGCCACTGATTGCAGCAGGCCGAACTATTCATCAGTTCAAAAATTAATGAAGCATGAGTGCTTTATAGGTGCACTGGAGGATCGAAGAGGGGCTGAGAGGAAAAAAAACTGCGCTATAAAAAGGAAATGCTGTAAAAGTTAAAATTAGAAAGCAGTGTAGTTTAGCTAATAAATGAAGTTTTTTTCAATATTTAGTTAAACTCTTTTTTTTGTTGTATGTTAACGTAATCTTTTTTTTTAAACCAGTCCACTAAGGAGACGCCGGCTTTCATGTGGGAAATTGATTTACGAGAGAGAAAACCACAGTGTATGTTTTGTGGATTCATCCAATACGGAACAATTTTACTGTACTCTTTCTGTAAAATTCTCGGAAAGAGAAAGGCATGATTACTCACACATGCCCCATTCAGATTTATATCCAAGTTCTTGAACATAGAGGGGAGCTTGTTCCACTTTTTAAAAAGTAATCATTTCACGAACTTTTTCCAACAGATGTTGAAGATGTTAAACACTTCTGAGGATTTGTTGTAACCAAGTTTTGTAAACACCAACATAAATATCCACTATACAAACACCCAACATTTTTTTTAATGGGTTTATAATCTAGCCCTTTGTTTGTTTGTTATTTGTTACCGGCGTGGAAAGAGTCCACAAATGTTCTACTCAATGAAAACGAGAGTAATTTAGTGAAAATGTATGCAAGTATAAGGATCTATCTAAAATGCTACAAAAGTAGCTTACTAAAAGTGAAAATAGAAAATAGTTAATGAAAATGTTTTCTCTGATATCTTAGTCTCTCCAGTGTTAATGATGCTTTTCGAAGGTGTTGGCATGTTTTAAACATGACTCAAATCATATTTAGATTGTTTTTAATCATATTTACTTTTTCTGGGAGCTCAAAATTTGTTCGCTGACCATGGCCACGCACATTGGCAATAGCACCGCCCACTAACCAATCAGATGAAATTCTAATGCATCTCATCTCAATGAAGAGCATATACACTGACTGACATGAAAGTGTAACTGTAGTAGAAATTCATTCGATAAACCATGAAAAGAGAGCTTGTTTTTTGGATGTCCTGGGCCAAATGTGTTTTACCTTACCAAAAGAAGAATGTATTAGAAATGGGAACAAGAAAAACGACAAAACAGGGGGAGAGGCGGAAACATTGGGGAGGAACAGGAGGGAGGAGCAGGGGGTACACAGCTCATTGGGGAGTACAACAAGTTGAGGTGATTCAAAGACATTATTTATGACAAGCACTGCCTTTTGAAGGTTATAAAGGGTCCATGACAGCTTATGGGGGTCATATATTTATTTTAAGTGATTTAAAATTTTCATGATATGTCACCTTTAAAATAAAAAAAACAATATATGCTAGTAGCTAATGTGTAATAGTGAAGTTTATCTAATTAAAAAATATACAAACAGTATATTTGAACTTAAGACAGGATGAGATGGGAAGCCACTTTAAAAGAAGAAAAAGGGAGTAACATAGGCTCACTTCATGGCCAAAACAGTGACATACAATGAAGAAAAAATGCTTCAAGAGGAGCTTTAAGGAAATGCTTTGGGAAACAATTCACAGCCATAAATCTTGATTCTTCATCAATCTTCTTCAATCTTGATTCTTCATTCAATGTGTGATAAATTAATTAATGCCAGATGTGTTTCCCAAATTATACAATCACATAGATTTTATTAATTTGTCTGCATTATTGGGCGTGGCTTGTGGACCCAATTTTGAGGTATTGATAAAAAGGGGAAATGCTTTTGTGGTGGCACGATTAGGTGTCACTTTTGTAATGTGTGAGATTTACTTTTAAATCCCTTTTTCAACAATTTCAAAAAATCAATAATTGAGAATTTATTCTACCCTTGTTTGCAGCTTCTTTAAGTTTCTGTGTGGAAAGTTGAGCTTATGGATTCCGACAAAGACTGAAGATGCAGTGTCAGCGTTCTGAGACGGAGCTGCTGAAACAGGATGAGAGGTGAGACACAGAAAGAGGAAACTCTGATGGCGAGCAGAGAGAACTGGAGATTAAGAGTGACTGTGTCAGCATGAGAGAGAGTTAGAGTGGATAATGCAGATGTGGTGCTGTGAATGAAGAGATAAATGAGTAACTTTATGACCTTATTACAACAATCTCAAATTCACCCATCTTCCTGTCATTCTTGTGTATTCTGTGCACACTAACATTAATGTTTGGCATCAGATTAAGATGTAAAGGCTCTCTGAATGATGAAGGAATAGAAAGTCTAGAGAAACTGACAGCCTTAACAGTTGAGATGAACTCCTCATAAAAATGTTATCGATCAAAGGTTGCATGTGACCTCAAATTCTAAATGAAACTATTTTCAAATTAACGGTGACTTAGAGGACGGCACTGTGTTTTTGGCAAGAAGCTCTCTTGTTTAAACTTCTGTTTAAGGATTGAAATATAAGCTTAGATGGTTTCTTCAGGGTCTTTTTCATTGTTTAATGTTGGTGCAGTGATGCTCTGTGTCCTTGGATGACTCTCAGGGGACAACAGTGACACGCCTGGCCAGGTTATAATCTTAGTGGGCTTTGTCGAACAACTCTTTATGGTCAAAAAGCAACAAGACAAGCTTCTGAATGTCCATATTCACTTCTTCCGCTATTCTTCTTCTTTGACTCTTCTTCTCAAAAGGTTTAAAAATAAATGAGCAAACAAACTAAATAATACACAAACAAATGACAAAAAACTTGAACTATAAAGTTCCCTGTTTTTTTTGCCTAAAAAGAAAAAGAAGGAAAACGGTGTGGACGAATGGATATTCACAATCTTAAATCAGACTTTTAAACAAAAAAAATTCACTCCATTTCTTTATGTTTATATTTAGAAATCTTAATCATAAAAGTCAAAATTTGAATGCTTTATATCATTTAAATGTAAAAAAAAATTGTTGTAAAACTGCATAGCAATTCAAAATTACAAACTAAATGTCCCAGTGTAAAAAAAACCTGCAACCTTAAAGTTAAATAGACCTCAGTGTCAGATTTCGGTGAGCATTTGTTCCGATCCACACAAAAGCAACATATTTGAAAACACATAAACCACATCTCACTAAAATCCAATAGTATCATGGCATGTTTGCACACTAAACTCCCACAACAGCAAAAGATCAATGAGTTTCAAGCCCTCTCAGGCTGAGTCGCAATCAATATAACTGGGAGTTTCGGTCTATCGTTGAATGAATGCATGTTTGCATGTCTCCTTGGGGACGAGTTGAGCTCAGAATCAATGTAGAGAAGAACAAGGCACCATTCAAAATGCACCCTAAGAGAGTGGTCTCATCAGTATACAGCTTTTTGTAGCAGCACACTTTGCATTTGAAAATGATGATGTACTGATTCATAGTTTCATGCAGCTCATTCAGTACAGTGTGGTTCATATAGGAAATGGGACTGATCAAATTTGATCCTTTAAGTAAAAAAGCATATGTCTAGTGGGGAATAATGTTCATATTGTTCCGCCATAAGGGAAGATAAAACAATGTGCTGGATATGGTTATAGGGTGAACTAGGGTGGGGTTGTTTTCATCATCATCATGTTCATTCCAGCTCACAGACAGTCTGTGAGAAGAAAATATTGAATTCTATAACTACAGATTTTGGTTACAAACATTATTTTAGATTTGTTCTTTCCATCGTGTGAAATGAAGAAGTAATCAATTGCAGGGCTATTCTTTTTAAATAAACAACATGTCTGCTTTAAATTAGTCTTTAAAATATACATTGAAAAAGGTTATTCACTGATTAATATCTGTGTAATTCTGTGTCATACACAAAATATAATGCTGAGCCTGTCATACACAACCTGAATTTAGTCATGGAGGCTATTGAACTCTGAAACATACATCACACTCATAAGAGTGTGGTCAAATGTGTGAATATATGAATCACATCCCACTTCAACACATACAATAGGTTATCCAAAAAAACTCCAAAACAGCTGTTCGGCTATCGCTTTCCCACACGAGAAACAAACACACGTTTGGAGACAACTGCTTACTTCAACTAAGTTCCCACCAGATACCAGCATTTATCAATTCATTCTGTCTTCTCTGTCCGCATGTATGTTTTTTGTTCTAAGAAAAAGGTTACTGAGTTCATGCAAATACAGTGTGTTCTAAAGTTCACTTTGGAAACTTCCAGTGAACAGCCTACTTTAAAGGAACGAATATACTTCACAAGAAGCC
Source organism: Danionella dracula (assembly GCA_900490495.1). Classification (NCBI taxonomy): domain Eukaryota; kingdom Metazoa; phylum Chordata; class Actinopteri; order Cypriniformes; family Danionidae; genus Danionella; species Danionella dracula. The sequence goes on along the minus strand of UELW01000067.1, from coordinate 2,627,546 downwards.
TAAGCATATTTCCTTAACGTCGTTTAAAAGTTTTATGCAGAGATGACAGCTGTCAGAAAAATCATGTTTCGCATGAATCCACAAAGATGCTTAACAACAGTATTGCACATAGCGGGCCATTTGTTTGTATAGTAAACCCCAGGTGTGTCTGCAAGTCTGCATTCTAAACAACATTGCTGAGATGTATGGGGAGTTAAACACTTTCCCTCACAAAAATAGGTATTACACTGCTAATAACCAGACATATTTGACAAGAAACAAATATGTTAAAGTCAGATTTTCTGTGACCAAAGGTGTTGAATATTTTTTGGGATACTCTAAATTTTCAAGAGTCCTTCCTTTGAATTTTATCCACTCTGCAATGTTTATCCAAAGTTTGAAATAATAAATTTGTTGTCCAGTTCATTAAAAGGTTTATGCAGATAAAGCATAAATACGGTTAGTACAAATATGGTCATTTAAAAAACTAAACTGTGTGGGTAAGGGCCTTGTTTTACAGCATTGATGCAATTAATCCAAACATATAATATGCATATAATATAGAATATGCTTATTTTATTTTACAAATTGAAAAATACAAATCTGCAGTTACATTCAACAATTTGTTCATTTTGCTAACTTGTAAACTCACGTTTTTCTACAACCTCAAGAAATTTTGTTGAATAATTGCATATGGAGTATTTAAAATCTCAACTAAACACGTTGTTGTTCATTTGACTCAAGCATACGAGTAAGCAAGCTCAATCTCACGCAGCACACTTTTTTAGTACTGTACAGTACTCTATGTTTATGACTAAAGTAAGATGACCAACAAAAGTACCACATAAAATGTCAGAATAAATCTCAAAAACATAGAAAACAATCAACAAAGAACTAAAAACAATACAATATTGAAGGTACCAACTCAAACAGGGCCTAACCTCAAATCTAAGCCTTGTGTTCTTGAAACAGTGAGGAAAAGGCAATCCTTTTAAGCATGGATGAACCCATAGTGAGCTCATATACAGTACACACACAGCAATTACAGAGCACAGGCAACAATTGAGCTATGCACGATTAGTTTGAAATTGCGTTTAACAGCTTTAGGTGCTTTTTGTTCTCATGTGTGATAATGTGTAAATATGCCAGACCTGCTAACCTCAGGAGCTTGTCAGCCCTGGAAATGAGGAGTTAAGTAGAGGAATTATAATAACCCTCATAATCAAACAGCACAAGACAGTACCCCTAAGTGGCATTTTCACACACACACACCTACGCACACACACGCACGCACACACACACACGCATCAAGACATACTATTATAATACTACCTTAGCAGTAATTACTGAACAGAAAGTCCTCGAAGAGAAACAACTTCTAAGGTTATGAGAAAGAGAGAGATTAGTAATCATCTTACTGTCAGGACAATTCTATCTGATTAATGAAATTATGTCAAAGCCTGGTGAAAGACAACAATTAAACCCAACTGACTTGATGAAAAATGTACATGTTGTTTCCTTTAATACGTTCACAGAAATAAAACAGAACTTAGTTTAATCAGTTGTCATTTGATCAAAACTACACTTTGAAAGGACAAAAGAGGAATAAGATAGTAAGCAAGAGGTTTGTTATGGAACCCTATTTCTGCCAGGTAAAAAAAATATATGATGGATTTAAAAAGTCTAATTTTTAGGATAAAAAAGTGTGTTTAATTAGTTACCATTAGTTTGTGCATCAACATGTCAGAATTTCATCTTTATAAGTCATTTTTTTTTACTTTTGTTTTAAAATTATTACTTTAATCTCAAAATTGCGACTTTCTAAATCCAATTTTTTACTTTTACTTCCAAATTTCGACTTTCTAAGCCAGAATGTAGACTTTTTATCTTCAAATTTTGAGTTTCTAAGTAAATCTTTATACTTTTAAAGCCATTTTTGCCTAGTGGAAATGGCCTTCCATAGTTTCTCATTCGTAGTTGTAAGTCACTTTTCAAAAAAGTTTCAACAAATTCATGATCAAAAAACGAAGACACCAGCAGAATAAAAGAAAACCAAAGGAGAAACATGGCAAAGATTGAATTTTTGTGAGTCTATTGTTTTTCATAATTTTAGCATTTGCATCTAATTATAAAAAGGACTTTCATATTTAAAGAAAAAAATCATAAAAGACTTTCAACACCCAGGCCAAGTTCCTCTGAGATTCACACAGTTGTGTGTCCAGACAATGTTGAATCTTTTTTTTTCAAGCCACTCCTCCTCAAGCCAGATGCAAATGTGCATCTCATGCTCTTTCCTTCTATTGTTTTCATCCTCAAACATATGTTTCCTTCTTATCTCATTCAAAAAGGCCCCTCTTGTTTTATTCATGACTGTCAACAACATGCTTAAAATCAAGGTGCCTTTATACTCCAACACATAAAGTTCTTGAGAAAAAATTTACAAAATTATAGGAATTATTTGTACATTTTTCACAACAATGTACTATTTCATATGCACTATCAAGTGACAAATCTTTAAAATGAGTAACACTATTCTGTAAAAAAAAATAATACAGCTTATTAAATGCATAGTATTTTATATATGTTATTTAATGGTACACCTTAGACACTAAGCTTTATTATCAAAAGTTGCATAAAAAAATAATCCTTATTGATGCTGGATTAAGCTGTTTAGTTGTCAGTGGCGTGTTTATATCGAGTAACGTTATATCTTCCAGCAGTGATGCGCTTCTTACCGTCGGGCGCGCGGTGAAAGGAGATGCCCATGCCCCCTGTCAGTCCCACTATCAGCAGCACAAGGGTGCCCAGTCCACTCATGAGGCACCACATCCTCATGATGCCCTGCGACTTCTGGTCAGACCTTCATCATACACCGACGGAAAACACATTTACTCCCTCACAGCTCAGGGGAGAGGATGTGAGGGACTTCCTGCGATACGAATAATCCTGCGGGGAGCGAGCGAGGGGCGGGAAGACCCGAGAAGAGACCTCGGAAAAACTTTACCAAGAAAGAAAGGTCGGTCTCGTACGCGAATGTGTCCACTGTGACAATTCCTATTTCAGCAAAGTGTAAAACAAAGCAGAAAGCGGGCGAACAGACGCGGTTTGGTCTGGTGCTTGGAGAAAGTGTTGGTTCTTGGCTCTTTTGGAAGGGCTGCTTCGATCTCCACGTGTATACGGTGCTCTGCGGGGTCCTAAAGGCACCCGAGTCTATGAAAGAGCAGGAGGACTCTGAACACTCACAAATAATGTTTTATGTTTATCAGGAAAGAATTCTTCAACATTTAAGCAAAGTAAGGTCATTAAGAGCAATTTAACTTTACACAATATATGATGAATGGAACTATTACAATAATACTGTATGTTGCTGTATGATAGGCTATATTGATTGTTAACACATTCTGTCCACTTTGTCTTGAAAAATGAAAACGTCTACTTATAAAAATTCTAGATTGATTAAATTTATGGAAGACCATTTCTGCCAGGTTAACAAACAAATAGGTAATGGGTATAAAAGTCAAGATAAAGTTAAAAAGTAAAAATTTTGACAGGTACAGGTTTTAGGATTTTGGGACATTTCGACTACATTTTGATTACAAAAGTCCAATTTTTGACTTTTAAAGACAAAATTTTGACTTGCTGACCTGCAGACGCCCAATCTAAATATGGTGCTAAAATCGAAGTGCTAAATATGGGAACACACTTTTCATCTAAAAAATTTGAGTTTTATCTCAAAAATTGGACTTCCTAAGTTGTTTTCAAATTTGATCTAAAAATTTTACTTTTAAAATCCATTATATACATTTTTTGTAGTCCGGCAGAAATTTGCTTATATATATAATTGGGTCTTGAAATGAGAAACAAAAAAAATGTTAATGTATATAATGTTCAATAGCAAATAAATAACAAAATAACAAAAGTATTTTAAACTTTGAACATGTATAGTATGTTTAAAAAAAGATATGTGAAACTTTAGAGAGTGTCCCGTAGTCATAATGTACATTGTTTTACATATTTTGAATATAAGCTAAGTGTGCCAAGAGTAAGGCGCCTTTTCTGTTCATCTCGAACACACAGCCTGATACCTTTAAACTTTTTGCAAATTATAAGTGAAAAAAGTAGAACTTTACTAAAAAAGAAGCATAGTAATCACATTTTCAGTAATGGAGTCCTTTTTGTCTTTTTTTTCTTTAAACAGCTTGTCTTCATAACCTTGGGTTTGCTAATTGATAACTCTGTCTATATGTGCAAATTCTGCTTATATTCATGAATCTGTGTCAAAATTTCAAATAGCAACAGTCATGAGACTAAGTACAATAGGCTGCTGAAGTAACTGCAACATCTTTCAGCTTGTGTTCAACAGGATTGTGATATACTTTCTATGCTCTTGTCATTTTCAACTAAGGGGAGACATATTGAGAAAATATTTAAAGAACTGTGGTAAGTAACACCGCATGCACACCTAAAGAGATTCGCTTCTTGTCATTAGTGACTGACGAATTGTCTGAATAGAAACCCTGGAGCTGAACAATCATAAGAAGGGGGCTTCTCCACTATTGGAACTAATTTGCAAAACAAATGCTTTATATTATAACTTCTTATAGTTTAATATAAGATGTCATCTCTTACCGCTGTACACTTCCAAAAGGGGCCACCAACTGGTCGCCATTTTGAAAACTTGAATTTACTAAGATTTAAGGTTAATCCTTGAACAAGACTTCAAAAACCTGAAAAAGTTGACTCTTTCTCTAAAACTACAAGGGTCTTATTTAAAATCTGTGTGACCTCAATTAGAGGTCATCAATTAAAACACCTTTCATGGCTCCTTTGAATCATTTCTAAGATGTATTTAATACATAATAAAACTAACCTAATTTTAACTTATTTAAAATCTGGCTGAAGACCCTATGAGAAAATGTGACTGCCAAGTGGACCTAGTAGTGACAGCATGGGGTGTTCGCGTCTATTGTTAGTGTTGGCCCCAGAGAAAAGGGGTGGATACAATGGGTAAATGTAGTTATTTTTTCCAAAGAAAATTTTGAATTTATAATAAAAATCTATTGTTGTTGGATGCATAAATACAAATACCTTTAACCGAAGCTCTCTCTGAAGCTCTGGAAGTTGAATCTTCAGAAGCTGTTTTAACAGCTGTTGAAACCCGCTCCCTGATGATTTACTTTTATTTTGTTTAGTCCTTGTTTAAATATTATGTCTGTACAATTTTTTTTTCTGTAAAGATGAAATGTGTGTATTTTTATTTATGTATGAACTTTTGTATAACATGAAAGTGAAAAGTGTTGAAAGGGAAGAGAGAATAGTGATTGACATTAACTGATTGTAGTACTGAAAGACAAAAAAAAGTTTTGTTGTCTATCTTATAATGGTCTCACCATGCTACAACCATATTTAACTGGATTTATGAATCACAAGTTCTGGCGGAGAAAGATAGCCATCATCATGGCATTCACCTGCAAGCTTAAGATATATGAAGAGATGAATTCATCAGATACATGAAGCACTTTATGGAAATCATAAATGCATATTCATGAGATGATTCACTCCATGTTTAGAAATCCTCCATGTACTTGTTCATGATTGGTAATCTGGTCTAAATACAATAAATAAATGTATAAATTCATTAAAATTGAATGATACGTTGCCCGAGTTCAAAGAGAAAGTTGGCGCATAATTGTTTGAGAGGGTTTTGTGTCATTTCAGAGTTGGTTTGGATTTTAATGGATTATTGGAGACTTTCTTGGCTCTGTTCTGCAAATCCATCAGTTTCAATGCTTTGCAATTAGTTTTGAAGGAAAAAGAAGGGAAAATGGTTAATGCTTCTGACGAGGTCATTACACTTTCCTTTTCAGTATGCACTGCAGTCTATAATAACTTGCTCAAGGTTTCCAGCAGGTAGCATGCTGACCTCAGACACTCAAGGACTTGTTCATATTTTTGCATTCATAAACCGCTTACATGTTTGCACAACAATGAGATTTACAACAACCATCTTTGAATGCTGATTGTTTAATTAAGACAAGTTGTATCACTTTAATGGAATTATTTACAATGCAAAATTACAGAAAGGCATCCAGTGACTTTCCTGAATAATCTTCCATTACACCGCTCCGTCCTGAATTCTATTACCCTAAATTTCATGTTCCGCACCAAAAACTCTGACACTTTCAGTACAAGGGAGACAATGCAATGTGCTCATTTTGTGCCCAACAGCATATTAAGAGCATTGAGCTACTTAGCATTTTGAAATTGGCAATTATAAAAAGCGAATGTAAATTTTCAAACTTTAATATGTGGGAATAATTGAAAGCTTCAGTTGTATGTCTGTCTCAGAAGGCAAAGCAACTTTCAGTTCTTGCTTTGTTTCTCAGAGAATTCTTGTGGGTAATGCAGATGAACTAATTGCTACTGTACTGTTGCTCTCTGAACAAAAACATTTTGAGTGTGTTATCAAATAAATGAACCATCACATCCCATTAACTGTAAAACAATTCAGCATTAAAGCTCTTTTTTGACAATAAGGTCCACCATATTGGGATTGTAAGAGAACGATAACTTCAAGAAACACTTTTAATAATTATACTACAGAATAAACTATAAAATTCTACTGCTAACATAGAAAAAATAGTTTAGCTAGATTATTGGCTAACTATTGTTTTTTTATTAATATTTTGGAAGTGCAGATGTGCTCTAGCAGTTTTTCTATTAGAATACACGTACAGTAGCAGACTAATTAATGCTTTTATTTCAATGAGCCATCAAAAGAACTATAAGGCAGCATTATAGTAATTGGAACTGGTACCATTGACACTGGGTTAGCATTGATTAGCTGGGTGACAAATAAACCTCTATAAGTGTAAATCTCATTAATTTTAAAAAACATTTTTAGGAATATTTTTGAATGCCTTTAATAGATAGGACAGTAGAAATGAAACAAGAAGAATATTTGAAGAGAGATCAGGGGAGAAAGCCGGGCAAAGGACTGGGGCTAGAATTCAAATGAATGCAAGCATTGTGTCAGTGCACTGACCGCTATGCTATCAGTGCTTACAAACTTTATGAATTTTATGAAGCAATAGTTGGTATTCTATTTTTCATTGCAAAGTTCAATCATTTTCATTCCATATAAGTTATTAGGTCAAAACATTTTTGAGCTGTATTTTTAACAAAGATTTATAAAAAAAAAATCTGGATCTACCGTGTTTTATAGGAATGTGCACGATAGAAAAGTACATCGCTATATTTCTGGTAAATGTATGTTTGAAAAAGGACAATATTTTTTACATTGTGTCTTTCTTCAGAGGAAACCTTGAGTTGGAATAAGATCATCTGCATCAACAAGTAAATAAAAAACCCTTCACTGTGCGATGAAATAATAATTTCATCACAGAATATAAAAGATTTATATCTATTGCTTTAGGTCTTATGTGACACCACTTAAACCATTTAGATAAATACATATTGAACAAACTATAGTGTGTAAAACAAATCACATATCACTTGAGACTAATTAGCTAATTTAGCAAACAATGTTAAACACTCTTTTAGTTAATTTTTGAGTCAATGCATGCTAATTGGGAAAAGCACTTCAAGTCTAGAATCTCACAGAGGTTAATCTCATATAATCGAATACATTTTTATGTTCTCTCCACAATATCAGGATAACAGGGTACACAGATCCAGCCATGTCTCCTCTTTTCTTGTCTGATAAAAAAAATGCTTCTTTGTGTGGAACAATGCATCAGAAAATCAGGCTCTGCTCTCAGGAGGAAGTAACAGAGGTCATGCTCATCTTCAGTTCTTTGCCTTGGGCAAGGAGAGCATGGGGGAGATGCATCTCAGTCACCATGTCTTTGAAGAATCTGATCCAAAAGTTTCTGTGGAGAAAAAATAGAGAGAAGAAAGTTTAATCTGAACTGCAAGCATCCGACCATCCCCCTCATCAAACACCTGCACGATCAGGTCAAGTTCTGAGAAAATGAGAGAGAAGAGAATGTAATCGGAAGATTACCCAGAATTCTCTATTTCTGCGCTACTAGGAGGGCTTCTCCCTCAGGATTGATGATAACCTGCTATCTAAGCTCCAACCACACATCGGGGTGTCCTGCTGTTTCCCTTCTCGCAGGTATTTTATTTTCTGCTTGATTTTCTGTCCAAGTGTTAGCTTTGATGCTTTGCCAGCTGCAGCACATGGTGAGCTGGATTTTAAATAGTTACATTTTTTTCTGTGTCGAATTCTAATGGAGCTTTTTGTGCTTGTCTTTCCAATAATTAGAATTTTAATAGTTTTCCCCAAAAATGCAATACACTTCTGGTCAAAGAAAGAAAAAATCCAAAGTGGGAGCTAAAATTTGCATCACTTCTTGTCAATTTAACTCTACACCAAGAGAATATGTCAAATCACCACCAGGAGTTCGGAAGCTAAGTCCATTAAGCCAGGAGATGCTCCAGGAACATAAGAGTACATTTTCAAAGGGTAACTTGAAAAATAGAATGCTTAACTTATTTCCAATTCTAATGGCTTTATTTGTTTATATTTCAGACTAGTTTAAAGGGCACCTATTAAGACCTATTTACGTGTCAATCGTCATGGTCTCTTGGAAATGCCACATTCAGTTTCAGTTCAAAATGCATTATAGTTGTTATTATGTTTTAAACAAAGTGTAAATTTCCTCTGCTGTAATGAGGCGTGTTCATCATATGATCATCAGCAGCATTAGTTGCTCTTCGGAGTAAAGTAGAATCTGAGAGGATCGCATTATCTGATAAAAATCTTTTACACAATGGTGCCGGTAAGTCGATTTCCATTTGTAAGACGACAGTCTTACAAACTCACATAACCATCGTAATTCAAGCAGTTTTGAAAAATCAAAAGTATGTATGTTTGTATGTATGTATGTTATATACATTTGCTTCATTTGCTGGTACTATTAATATATATTCTTTTTTTTCTCTGATGTCCACACTCTAACTAACAGGCCTCGAGCCCCATTAAGCCCCGAGCTGCTGGATAAAATCCATGATTTAAAAGCTTACATTTAAATATGGGTTTTATAAGAAAGTGGCTTACTGATTTTTAATTTCGGAGAGTTGTATGTTTGTTTTGTGCATGCAGTTCATTCTGTTAGACTACTGCTTGGACATTCAATACATCTGTCAAATGTTAAACGTTAAATTTTTTTTATGGATTTTAACATGAGTGTCTTTATCACATTTATGGCAAAACAATGTCCAGAAGTACATTTTTCATAACTGGTGTCCTATAGGTTTGGTTTCTTTAATGAACTTTAACATTTAAACCCTCCAAACCTTTGACTTGCAGGGAAAATATATATTTTTATCTGAGCAGCTACCTTATTGCCTTCAGTATCCACTTTAACTTTGGTCAGAAGGTGAATTTGTTTTTTGCAGTGACACAAATGGCACCAGTTTGTGTCTAATGCCATATGATTGATATTGAAGGGTTAAGCTTTTAGAGGTGTTGTCTGCCTTAGCCAGAGCATCCACAAAATCTGGCTGCTGAGGGAAGACATTGGTCATCTGCAAAAACATGGTTCATCGTGGATGCAAATTTTCAACAGGCAACAATGGCCCTAACCCTCAGTTAACTTTTCAGAAATAGAACCTATAATAGTGAGATATTTCACAGTATGCCTTCAAGAACCGACTTTAAAATATATTCTTCAGCATCACAGGACCCGCAAACATTAAACAACAAGAATTAACATGACGCCTCGTGTCCCATGCCTGTCAGGGAAGAAAGTCCTGTTGAGGTATTCAAGAGGCTTTGGATCAAAACCAGGGAAATTACGGTACAATTCTCTCAGTGAAAGCATCCCATAAGTCTCAGGGCAATGCCTGTCACATAAAAGAACAAAAATAATTCTTTATTAAATCACTGCTGAGTGGAATTCATCTGGGTTTCTAAACTGTTGGTAAGATTGAGTTGAGCTAAAGAACTATACTGGCCTCTGCTGGATGGTGGGCCAAGCACATCTGTGTTTAAAAACAAAAACTGTTTCATGAGTTTACTCTTACATAGAACTAAACCCTGTTTTACAAGCATCTGTGGCGAGGGAAGTGAGCACAAGATGAGCTGTCCGAGGAGAGGGGTATCAGGACCTGTAAGGATACCCTAGGCCCTGGGAATCCCCCCTGGGTCATTTGATAATCATGTGAGGGAGGAGAGGGATTGCTATTTAGTCATCAATGATTCTGAGCAAGAGTGCTCTGTATAAACATTACATTAAATAGCTGGGTGGATAAAGTTAGTATAAAGTAAGTATATGACGTGTTAATGTCTTAATTACTGATATTAAATATATTTAACGTGCAAATAAAAACAAGTCTTCTCAAAAAAAAACAAGCCCCTCAAACTTTTTTTTCCAAGGCCATCAAGATAAACATGATTATGTGAATGCAAATTGACTGTCATAAATTAATTTAAAAATCTGCTGTCTTTTATTGAGAAAATTGTAGTAATACAAAATGAAAACATACAAAAAAATCTTAAACCTGGGGAAAAAATAAATATAAAAATTTAAATCCTAAATATGGGGTTGGTGCCGATTTAATTCACAATCATTTGAGAGGTGGAAGGGTGATAGCAAACCTTGAGTTTTTAAAACACATTCACAGTTTGTCATTAAGAAAAGTTGCTCTACCCTTATTTCCCTATTTGTTGATAATCAATAAAACAATCAAATGATTTAAATATGAATATTATAAATACTATATATAATTCATTCATTCATCTTCATGTCGGCTTTATTCCCTTTCGGGGTCGTCACAGCGGAATGAACCGCCAACTCTCTGGCATATGTTTTACGCAGTGGATGCCCTTCCCTGCCGCAACCCATCGCTGGGAAACATTCACACACACATTCACACTTTAACACTATGGGCAATCGTTCTTATTCAATTAACTTATTCCGCATGTCTTTGGACTTGTGGGGAAACCGGAGCACCCGGAGAAAACCCACGCGATCACGGGGAGTACATGCAAACTCCACACAGAAATGCCACCTGCCCCAGCCGAGCCTAGAACCAGCGACCTTCTTGCTGTGAGACGACCGTGCCACCCACTGCGCCACCGTGACGCCTACTATATATAATGATAAGTTAAAAAATCACTTTTGATCAAATAATGTTTTAAACATAACATTAACTTTATTAACTTTTTTTTTTTATAAAGAAAATATTAAAAATATTTTTGTATCTTTAATAGAAAAAATATTTTATTATTTTATTATGAGAGAGAGAGGGGGGGGGGGGCAAAGTAAAATATGATCATTTCTGAGATGCTGTGAAGTACCATAGGCCTTGTGAGTCTCTTTACATCGCTTGACACCTAGAGGATAAAGTTCATCCAGTCGAGACCAGGCAGTCTGACAGCAAGCAGCACCTGCTGTTTCTATCCAGAGGGAAGCTTTTCATGGCACAGCACAGGTTTCCTCTGCCCTTCTACATTCAGGCTGACAGTTATGACAGATCGCATTAGGAGACAACAGCCTCAGGTGTGTTTGTCCTTGTGGGGGCCATTAGAGGTCAGTCTGGAGGATCACCTCAGAGTTCATTGTAACAGAATGAGCACAAAGAAAAAAAAGTGAAGTCTGTTCATGATGTCTATTTGTAGGCCTGTCCTGAGGGCCGTTTTGCTCCCAAACCCACGTTAGCAACAAACGTCTAAACTATTTTATTCAGAAACTTTATTTCTTGCACTGTTAATCTGAATAAGTTATGATAAAAAATGTGATTAGTTAAATTTTTTAAATTGTAGAATTTGTGCAGTGGTGGATTCTTTCTGTTTGAGGTCCAATGTAAAATGCAGAGGGCCCCTATGTTTTGTTACATTATTTGATCATATAAATTTATGTAAAAAATATTTGCAGGTGCATTGTTCAGAGAACATTAACCCCCTTCAGACCCTGCATCCTTTCCAATGGGCATCAAATGTAATAAATGTATTACTAATTTAGAAAATTTCCCTCAAATTAAATGCATTTTAGAAAAGCTCAGTCTGCTAGAAACTAGGAAAGAAAAAAACAATGTCTGCTTTTTTGATGGAAAGTTTATTTTGACACGTACAGTGAACATAACCTCAAGTTTTATAACACCTTTGTACAACTTCTGAAAATTAAGACAATTAAAGAATTTGACTTTACAATTTAATTATAAATTATACTTTGACTTATGATGAGCAGTTTAATAAGCCAATGTTTGTGAGACCAGAAATAAAATTCAGGTCTGGAGGGGTTAAAAAATATTTTCACACAATTTCAATAGTGCGTGGTAATTTAATGTAATTCAAATTTCAGAATTAAAACGTATATTTGTTGCATTTAAAAATGAATCTCCTGAACATTTTGTAAATTTTCACGTTAAATTCTAAAATGTTACGTGTTTTAATGTAAGGTCATTTTGATTCTCTGTATGTGCAGAACACCAATTGCAGAATTGATAAAGATTACTTGATGGGATGAAAAATTTTAATATAATACTAAACAATTAAACCACTTAGTTGCTTTTAAACAATTCTATATTTTAAGTGCTGTTTTATATATAGGAGTTATTAGGTCTGTATCTTATTATTTCTGTACTGTGATGCAAGGCTGTGTAAAGCAGATGTCCTGTCGGTCACAAGTACAAAGTCAGTTAGTTTCTGTTGTAGTTTTTCATTCAACCCTGCTCTAGTCTGTATGCACTATATACATTTTAAACAAGTCACGAGGAAGTAGTGAGACGAGGTGTCTCCAGGATCCTCTTAAAGGACTTTATGTTTTGTCAGTGTCCAGTCTCACTATAACAAGACCTTTGCTTAACAGTCTGCAGTCTGTTTCAACAGCTGTGCTCCACACAAAGGTTAGCAATTCTGTAAGAGTTTTTAAAAGCCTACCAATATAACCTCAAAAGCCACGATCTCTGTTGTAAAAAAAACTATTTTGTCTAGTCTCAATCAGTAATGGTACAGTATCCCTTTATTTTACACTAAAGTCTATATATATTTATATATATATATATATATATATATATATATATATATATATATATATATATATATCTCGAAGTTATAGGGGTTTAAAATCTACTTTTGCAATATTGTTTTGTTATATGGATGTCTTTATTTTGGCAAGAAATTAAAGAAGGTGTCTAACTCAGTGTTCCATATCTTCAGGAAAAAGTTATATGTTTATTTTGCTTTCCGAAAGACTAATATCAAGCATACATGTTAAAATTGAGTCAGACCACAGAATAACTTTTCATAAAAATCATGTAATATCTACTCACTAAACATTCAGAGTACAGGATTGTACCTTTTTGTCGCTCCAGCAGTACCCTGGTAGAGTACCAACATGGTACATCTTGGTACCTTTTTGTACCTCTAAATGCAGTGTGATGTCAACCTATGACAATACATTTTAAAAACTATTATTTTGTCTATTTATACCAATAATTTAAGAAAGATTTTTTTCCTAAAAATAGATTTTTGTTTGTGAAATAAAAAAAATATCATGACTAAATTGCTCCACATTGTCCCTTAAGCTTACTAAAGAGCAATTATGTACCTTTTGAGCATTGATTTTGTACCCTTGAAAAAATCAAAAAAAGGTCTGCAATTGTCACCTTAAGGTCACCTTTTGTACCCTAAATGGTATTTTTTGGATCAATGTACCTGTGGGTACAAGACTAATACCCCTATTTTTCTGTTTGTATGAACCAACTTAAATAACCCAATAATTCAGTCAACATTGCCAGAAGAAACTTTGATTACAAGTAATATTTCTGTGAAAATAGTCACTTAAAAACTGAACTTAGAACTCATTTTACAAGGAGAAGGAATCAACAGCCCCTTCAAAATGTACCTTTTTGTACAACTCCGCCCTCAGCCTGTTGGTTTCACTAACTAGACGCTTCTTTTCTTCGTCCTTCTTTCTAGTCACCTCTGGGAGTTTATTGTAAATCCTGTAAATGCAGAATGACACGATGAAGGTGAGTTGAAAGTGAAAGGAAAGTGATCCATATACTCTCTTTACAAACCGTCAAACACAAATAGAAATACAAAATTTCTGATATCTGCTACTGCCAACACATGCTTTTATCCATCACACTTCAGTGAATCCGGTGGCTTTCATTCCAGCAGAAAGATAAGCGAACACCATTCTTATCAGAAAGGCTGATATTGAGTTCTTACAGTGCTAAGCTGTGGAAATAAAGTGATGTGAGGGAGTGTATGTAAAAACTCACCGCTTGGATCTCCATTGCATCTCCTTGCCTGAGATGGCTCTGTCTCTGGGTTTGAAAAGGTTATCTACAAAAATTTAAAAGAAGAAGAATGAATACAAGTGAATGGAAAGGTCGTTACAAAGTTAAATATTTAATAATGGATGTTAATACAGTACAACAAGATCTGCCTAACAATGCTGATGAATGGACAGCTGATTCATTTACATTTTAAGTTACTTGAAAACTCCAATTTGAACCAACAGAGGGCATCAGATAGCTATGGGAAGAGAAGGGGAGTTCATGGCATTTTAAGATTCACTCGTCATGCACAACAGGGTGACAATAAAACATGTACATGTCTTTCATTGAGATCTAGATGGTATCTTTTTACAGTCTGTCAACCAAATCCTCTGCATACTGAGGATGTAAGGCACAATCTCCGAGTAAAATCTATCTTTCATTGATGGCATCTCTGTAGTTCCAATTCTTGAGGTGTTGACCCTTGTATCCATTGCTGGCACATTTTACAGACATTTGCTGCAGTGACGCACTCTTAGCCATCCGCTGCTGTCGCTGTGAATGCCTGATTAAATGTTCTGAGACTGCATTACTGCAGCACTAGTCCTGTTCTTGAGTTTCTTCTGCTATGCATGGGATGCTGATGAACATAGACAATCTTACCACTGAGTGGGTGCGGTTTGGTGCATCTCCGCCTACGGTTAGCAGTGTCCATGCCCATTATAAACTCAGCTACTTGTAAGCTCCGCCTCTCCCGGGCCCTCAGTTCCAACCGTCGCACACGATTCTGTGAGCGCGAGATGAAATCCGGCCGATATAGTTCAAGAGCCTCCTACAAAAATGTGAATATGTTGTGAGGCGAGGAGGAAGTTCCTTATTGGTTTCCAAATTAACTTTATTTTGTCTTTAACTTTATGGCTATTCCCTGACCATTTTGCTATTTTTATGGGAAATATTTTACCATATTTATAGCAAAAACATATACTTCTGTACTTCAGTGATATCCACACAAAACCAGACATGTATTCAATAAATTAGGGAGCTGAACTGAATAGCCTTTTGTATTTTGAAAAGTGCGAGGGATCACAAAATGGACAGATCCCTTGTGTGCTGCATTAAAGGCCAATCTCATTAAAACTTTGTACAATTTAAAACTTTGTATACTTTAAAACTAGCTATGACCTATAAAAAAATGTTTATTGATGCGGAAATAAAAAAGTGGAGTTTCTTGTTTTGTCCCCTTATATTAACTTTCATTGCACCTTTATGTTAGCTTTATGTAATTTATTTGATTACCAGGCCATTTTATTACTAATATTTGTTGTCCTTGACTCTGTTTACAAGGTTTGCAAAATGTCAACCAACTGGCATCACACAGTATGTGCAGTAGGCTCTTCTTATCCACAGAAAATAAGACCAGGACTACCAATTTCTTTGATTTTATATTCATTTGATTTGTGAAAAGAAGATGTTTTTGGATGTTTGTGAAGGAAACAGTTCTTTCCAAATGTATAAATCCTGTAGATGCTCCTTGTCTATTTCTATATCTAAACTTTACTCTAAATCCAACCCTAGCAGCAAGACCATTTAGTTAAAAACATTTCATTTCTTTCACTAAACAACATTTGCGCTTACTCCAGATATAATTGAGAATGGTACAATACCAACTAAACTGTTGTGTTAATTAATTTTAAAACAATAGTAGAACACTATTTTATTTTAGTATGAATAGTTACGTATTGTTATTTTGTTTCAAACATTTTTTATATTGAAATGCAAAGCTGAATTGGCAGATATAGTACGTTAGAAGCTAATCTATAATTTGAATTAGACTTCCATTAATGCAATTTATGGTATCTGGAGTAAAGCTAAACAGTTTTTTGTTCGCACTGAATTAACCAAAACCATGTTTACCTCAGTAGAACCTTACCTTCAAACTCAGCAACTGGGATTTAGCATCCTGTTGGTCTGATCTGGACCCACAGATGCAATTTCTTGGATGTTGAGAAACTGGCCAATCAATAAGTCTCCCACAATTCTTAGCAGAGAGGGAAATAGTAGTACCCTCTTGAGGGGGGTCTGGAAAAAAATACGAGATGTGAGAGTATGTCTTAAAAGCCCCAAAACACTTGCTTTAACACATTTCAACTTAGTGAAGTTTAGAAAATGCAACACAGAAGTATTGTACGAATAGCAGTTAACCATTGAGATGGTTTGCAGTGTTTTAACATCTTCAGAAAAGTTTGATTTAGCCCCAATTTAACCTTCTTTAAAAAATACATTCTCATAGAGGCAGAATGACAGATATGCAATATTTTGCTATTAATTCAATTTAGGTAACAACTTTTGACTATTATGTGTTGCTCAGTGCAATAGGAACACAAATTTAGATATGGTAGACCAGGGGTCATAACACCTTGCAAAAATTAGTTCGAACTGTGCTTCAAATGATAATGCAACGAAAATGTGCAGAGTGGTGGCCCTCCTGCAGTTTAGTTTTACACATGTGCTTCAGGCAATGCATGTCACTAAATTGTTGTATGATTTGGGAATTCTCCTCTGAACTTTATTTGTAAGCCTATTTTAAGGACATTACAGATGTTGTAATCCAAAGCCTGTTAAAGTTATCTGGCAAGAACTTCTGGCATGTATTTAAGCTGTATTCAAAGGAGATGTAGAAGAGAGGTCAGGTATGTAAGGAAAAGTCAGCTATAGACATTTGAGGGACCCAACCAATGAACTTGGCATTCTTTGAACATGCATCTACAACATGGACAGGAGCTGAAGCTGAAGCTAATGAATAATTTAGTTCTTCGTCATAAGGGTGTAAGAGATGAAGACACAGAGTTAGAAGCCAGACAAGGGAAGATGCAGCAGCTCGTCTCCGGCACTAGAGAAGCAGTTGATGATGGACAACCAGAACTTTGAGAAGAGAAAAACAACAAACTTTATTCTATATTGACTGAGTACTCTTTCATAATATATTTAAAAAGCAATTTATTGACAATCAAGTTTTTGTTTTAATAGTTTAAGATATATTTTGAGATATAAAACTGAGAAAACAAACAGCAAAGGTGTCTTCTGGCCTGAAGTTAATCAGTTAAATGCTCAGAACTTAGGGCAGATTCAACTTACTTAACCCGCCCTGAGAAAAACAAATAAAAAGGTTGAAGGTGTAAAGGTAATTGAACACCATGAAACAAAATGTATCATCCTTGACAATTCCAACAACAAACAATCTAAAACAGTCATATGTCATGAGAATGTTCTTGTTTGAGGACTTTTACAGAATTACTGGGGATAATAACAACTGAATCATGATCACAAAAATGTAACTTAGCTTGAGCAAGAATGAAGATTTATTTATTTACTTTTTGCATGTCAGTTTTACAAGTTTGATTAGTTTAAATGCACCTATTTATTCTGTTGTCAACAACATACTGTTTTTACCGGAAACTAAGGACATGCACTGGCTGTATATTTAATAGCGTTTAAACTAATAGTGAAACAATGTTTTGAAGCTCACTCTTCACACACATTTTTGTCTTTTTTTTTAGGATTATATATCTTAAGACTTGAGTGTTGCAGCTAACAACAGTGATTTGCCTCATTGACCAATTGTTCTTCAGGGTGTAATTAGTTCCCTTAACAACAAACAAAGCATTTTTCACTGACAAACTTTACTAATGTGAAATTATTTTAGCAGAACTGCAACAGTGAAAAACTTCATATGAAACATGTTATTGTGGCAAATGCTTACATTTGAATACTGGCTTCAGACATTTTTTTCTCTTTGGAATTTTTAGAAAATAGAGATGTGCGGTACTTGTGCATTACTTGTTCTTTTTTAAGCTCCTTTCTTTTGATCCCCCAGCTCTGAGCATGATGTTGCATTTCCTAGACATTTCACACATTACAGCTCTTGATTATAACAGAGGAGTCTGTCGTTTTATTTAAAATTGGCTCTGAAATAAAAGTTAAAATCCTATCACTAAAGCATGTCAGAATCAGTGAGAGAGAGACAGGTTGTTCTAAAATACTGATGCAGAGGGCTGCAAAAGGACAGTGAAGGATTGGCACATAAATAAACTAAGACTTGTGGATAAGTGCCCTTGTGCGCCCTCGCTGCAGTGGTACCAGTGTTAGTTCATCTGAACACAGTCATGCAGTCGTGCCATCACACACCTCACAGATCACTGTGCTGCAGAGAGGATTTTCTTTTTCTAAATAGTTTCTGCAAAGCAACCAGAAGCCAAACGATCCATCATCTCTCATAAGCAGATTGAAACAAACCCCATTTTCTTTTCAATGGCTTCCCCTCATTCTCTTTCCTGTTGAAAAAAAATTGCTATCTCGACTCTGCATCTACTTAACTGTGCAATGTATCCATCTGAGCTGTGGCCACTGAACTGAATTGGCGAAGTAATTTCGACAATTCTTATGAACCTTATTGTAATAACATGTTTATCAATATTCTGTTAATGTTAAGAGAAGCATCTTGAGATGTACAGAAATGCTATAACAAATCATTATGAAACATAACAAATTTTACATTGGAGTTAATGGTGATGATATGAATAAATACCTTAACACCGCCAGGGTATTAAACTTACACATTTTAAAATTACAGGATAAATAGTTTATAAAAGGAATAAACTATTTGTAAAATCTGAATATATAAATGTATATAGTGCATAAAAATAAAAACTAGGGGTGAAAATATTTTGTCCAGTAAATATGTTAATAAATATGTTACACTTTGTGGTGAAACAAGTCATAAACTCTTTGTGGAAAGGAACAGAATCATTTAGAACTCAAACTTGCAAAAATAAGGTTACTGAATGGGAACTACTTTATTTATTCTACACCAACCAAATCCAGTTATTACATTGAGAATTTGAGAGATATTTTATGTGTAAGTGAAGTGAAGATGCCAGAAATGGAGTGACCCAGAATTTTTGCTCTACATGTAACCCATCCCAGTGTACACACACAGCAGTGAACAAACACACAATGAACACACACCTAGAGCATTGGGCAGCCATGGGCACCACAACTGTGGTTGTTTAAGGTGGGAGAGTAAGTGTTTCATCACTCATACCACCTTCAAATTGGTGGATTTAAAGATCGAACCTGAGGCCCTCCGATCACAAGTTGATCTACTTATCCACCAGACCACAACTGCCTGTTTGCAACTGTGTTTGCACACAAAATGTGGTACACACTTAAACATACAATAATACAGAAGTGTATTTATAAAGCGCAATAATTAAAAAAAAGGGAAATGAGTGAAGAATATAACCACAAAGTCAACAATGGGAGCAGTCATGTCTGTTTGAGGCCTCATATGATCAGTACAACGACTGGTTGAAAAAGGAAAAAAGTTTAAGAGAAAATAGCTAATTCTCAAATTGTAAGGCAAGTAATGTAACCTTGCACTGTTTTCAAGCATTTTTTCCTAACAGTTTCACTGTTTCTTCATGTTTTGGTGTTATATGTTTTTGACAGACTGGAACAAAGTAGTTGGTGATTCATCTTATTGTAGGGTCACTCTGCGAAAAACCACCTCACAGTAATCTTTTGTGCAGTGTCAACACAGCAGTGATTGATTTCTACCACAGACAGTCATGCAGTCCAATGTAATCACCTTAGAAATATTCCATTATAAACTCTGCATAAACTGGAGTGAAAAGCAATTTTTAACAAGTTTCAATGCTAAAATTCACTTCCTTAAAAAGTACCTCATTATTTCAAGATCTAAACTCTCTGATAACACCCACAATCACACTTCCTTTAAAGAGATTTCCTTCCATCTCTGGGTATACAGGCATGCAAGCAAAATCAAGCCAAGCCAGATTAAACCTATTCTTTTAGCTAGCGTCAGCAAGCATTTTTATCTGACATCTGATTGACCCAATTGAGCTGGCACGCAAACCTCCTCTGGAGCACAACTTTGCAGGTGCAATCTTTTGTTTTCACAAACCATTTATATTTTTTCAGACAATGCATTCGCGTTCCCAGGGTGCTTAAAGGGAGGCCATCTCATTAACAATGCATGAGCCTCTAAATCAGGAGATATGTAACCACAGTATGGAATGACCAAATAAACCCCAATGCCCAAATTATCACACAGAGAGTCTGAAAGTAACAGCAGCACAGCTAGCAAAAAAACAGGTATAGGTTAGACTAGAGAGAACCAGACAGGGGATGGATACATTTGCATGGCAGCTGAGGAGCAGAGAGAGATGATATAGCTACCTGATGGCGTGCTGAATTCCTGTCTGCCTGTTAGATTGCTCTGCAGAAGCCCTAAGACATCATTAGCCTTTCCATTCAGTGTGAAGGCAGCAGAAGATGAGTGGCACCTTGTTCTGAATGGCAATGATGTTAAAGTGGAACACTGCATGTCAGACCCTGAGCAAGTATCATTCCTAAAGGCACAAGCAGTGACGTTTAAAGCATCCTTCTGGTGTTCTTTTCCATCAATGCCAATCTTCACGATATCCCAGTCACTACAGCATTTTTTACTTTGAAAAACTGTCCTGGGATTCTCAGAGGTCTTCTTAAAAGAGCATTTTTTGAGCTTAATGTGCAGGTTAGATCTATATGTAATCTGTCCAATAGGAACTGATAGGGATTTGTCTATATACAGAGTGGATGTGAATAGCTGGTGTGGTAGAAGCTTCAGATGGAGGCAGGAGTGAAAAGCTTGTTCTTTTATTGGTGTTGAAAAGTCTGTTTGTGTTTCATTCACGCTGTATCTCTTATTGTGGGTTGTTGAGTCAGGGGTGATGCAACCGTTTTTTTCAGGATAAAGCTTTTCTTTGGACAGAGTCACCATCCCATCTGTAGTGTGCAATGTAGGGCTCCCAAGAGCATGTGGTTTTTTATTCTCATCGCGAGCCAGGAGAAAAGAAGGTCTTTCTTGAATGCTGAAAGGGAGAAGGTTCCTCCTGGAATGTCTTTGAGGGGATGAACTCTGAGCAGTGATTGTGATTGAGGAGAAGCCTGATTGTAAAGTGGGTCTGGTTAAGCATTGAAGAGCTTCAGGAACACTTCGTGTTCGCCCCAAGAATAAAAAGGGGCGGTGTTCTGATCTCCATGGTTCATCAAAGGAGGTTAAACCAGAAAAAAATGGAGGTGTTCGTCTCCCAGTCATGGTGTCCTCCCATCTGGTCCTTGGACTTCTCCATGGTGTCAATGGAGTTTGGTAAAGGCGATGCTCACTATCCACTACCTGCAAAACATTTGTGTTAAAATATTGTTTCCTTGGATAAATATCTACGATGCTTACAAATAATAGTTTAGTCTAAAAACAATGACTCGTTTTTATATTTTAAGGAAAAAAAAGCAGGCTTTAGCGATGCACCATAGGTGGAATGAAATTCAGCATAGAGATTAATTTCAATTAGGTGGAAAGTAGACATTTACAATAATTGATTCGTTTTTGGGGGGTACTTCTACTTTTTTTAAGAAGTTTTTAAAATGTATACTTCTACTTTTACGTGAGTAAATTTTACCTGAAGTAAAATAACTCTCTACATTTAAAATCTGATACTTTACTTGAGTTAAAATTAGTTTTCATTTATTAACAATCCAGGGAAAATACATGAACAAAATACATCCAAAGATTAAGTTATTCGAATAAAAATTGAGTATTCAGACAGACCATGGTATAAATAGAATATGTTCCTAAGACCTTTATAAAGTAAAGTGAAGTAGATCTGGAAAAGACCATAGTAAAGCTACAGCTCATGCCCCAAACAGAGGGCTGCATAATCCTTTGGTTGTTTATAAAACATATTTCAAATCTTCTTTATCCTCTTTATTTTTTGTAGCAAATAATTACAACTGTGCATACTGATGTAAATTATGGAGCAAAATTAGTTTGCACCATTGATATACAAAGCCTTTACACACTAACTAATAACATTAGGGCATCTCTGTAATAATTATTAAATAATAGTGACCAGTATTATTTTTACTACATCTAATGAGCGTCACTGCACTGATGAGTCAGAAAAGCTTGAATAAAAATACAAAAAATGCTGTCGCTGTCAATCAGTACTTAGTTACTCAGTACATTTTTCATGATCTACTTTTCACTTAGAAGGTAGATTTTGAGACAACTACTTTTACATTTTTGCTGAAGTAGTGCTATCTTTATTTGAGTACAAAACTTGTGTACTCTTTCCACCCCTGATTTCCTCAGTGATAAAAAGCATGTTGTCGAGGTTTAACTTTTAATTAACCTTGGATATTGTTTTGAATTGAAGCAATTACATTTAGTTTCACAGTGTTCTGGATAAATGTCTCAAAGTGCTAGGAATTAATCTATGTGATGGATTGTCATTTATCATTCCCCACTTTAATACACAGTTCATAAACAGACAAAAAGATCATTGGATACATTGGTGTTGGTTTTTAAAGCTCGACCCAGCTTTTGGGAAACTTTCTCATATAAACCACAATAATACATAACTTCAAAGACTTAATATATGACACTGACTTCTTTTACCTCATTAATGTTTGGTGTTGACTGATAAGAGCACCTCCAGCCTCCGAGGCGCACGTTTGAACGCATATCTCTCACATTTCACGCTGTGGAACACATAAAAACGCTGTAACATAATTACATTGCTAAGTTTTATGAACAAAAACAGTTAAGTTGAGAACAGTTGTGGAAATAAATGGGGCCAGCACCAAAACAATTATCAGCATACACTCTCTGCTCATCTTCACCTAAATAATTCACAAGATGGTAACAGTTTCCATTCAATACTACTGAACAAATTTAAGCATGGTCATTATGGTTACTAACTACTGCTACAAGTTGGCATTGCAAAACATGACTGTGACTTCAAGGGTGAGTTGAGACAATATATTTAATGTAGATGGAGTACCCAGAAAAATGTCAAGCAAAACTACAATGCTACCTCTATTATTAATATATTTAGTGTCAAGTCACGAACCTTCCAATTTAATTCAAAGCTCCTATTTTTAGTTCAGCAATTAGCAGTACTTTACGAAAAAGGATTTTCAGAAGGAAAAATCAGAACAAATGATCTAGATGTACATTATGTCAAGGAAAAACACTTTTAATTTAGGTAAGCTAGTCTCCTCTTCCACACCAAGCCCATTAAGTGTCTTAAATGCACATGAAAACTGGTGTTAACATTCAAAGAAGAAAAAGGATCAACAATCTCCTTTTACTTGGCTCATCTCCAGAAGTTTTCAATAGGGATCTAGCTGCAGACACACAGTCTGGGTGTTAGGGGAACATTGACTGACTTGCTTTTAAGGGACAGCCAGATTTAGTTGGGGCTCGGGTAAGTTGATGAAGATAACCGCTTCTAGAGACTTAAAAAATTATAATAATTTGGGTGTTCATGAGAGTTGCACATGATACATTGATAAGGACAAGTATGCAAGTGACACTACTTTTGCCCTGCTGAGACTAAAAAATGTCTGCAAACAGACCCTCTCATAATTTTCCTTGCCCCAAGTAGTGCAATGAATTACATGTCAGGACCAAGTCTGCATCATAAATGTGATGTCTGTGCCACATGAAAAACAATTGGGCTTTGTTTGACCCCCATACCATATGCCAGTTCAAAATGTATATAAGATATCCCAGTGAAATGCAGAATTTAATCACATTTTTTAATTATTAAAAAATGTATTGGAGCAGTTTCCCATTTAGAAGAGTTGACATGAAATCCAGAATTTTCAATAAATACACACTAAACCACATGAATGAGGAATCTCTTCTTTTAGCTCCTGAAGCAGTCTTATTCTTCTTCTCTTGAGACAACTGAAATAGAGTGTAAAACAAGTAAACTAGTTGTTATTTTCTCTAGAATCCAGTCTATCCTTCTCCTTGGGGGGATTGTGCCAAAAGTGCATCTGTCTCTGAAGAGGAGCTGAGCAGTCTGCTCAACATAGTTACTCACCTCGGAGGAACTGAACAGTCACAATTTTTTAAAATAAGGATTCATGAAAAAAGGGGTGCACGCTGGGAGCCAGGAATAGGGAACCCACTGTCATAAGTCATTAAAGTTTAGTGTAGCTAATTGATAACGTTTTACATAACTGTGGTTGCATTTTTTATTTTAATGAGCAGAACAATCTTCTGTGGAATGTCAGAAGGCTCTGTATTCATGACTTGTTCATTGACTAGTACTGTTCCTGCTAAACTCAAATGGATACAAAATATATTTTTTCTCTGTCAAATATCTCTTGACATGGCGTAGTAGCATCACATTTTACCATACATGTTCTAAGTAACACATTATCAACCACACCAAACTAAAAACACAGAAATACTATTGTAATTGTGTCCAGTAAAAACTGAAAACAGACCAAACAATCACTGCTTTAAGCCAGCCAAAAGATTGAAATGCATGACCAGGTACCGGACCGAGGTGTCTAAAATCCAGTTAAAAATTATTCGAAGCCCTGATATTAAGAAAAAAAATAATAACTATGTTCTTAACTTAACTTTACTTTATCTTCGACTAACAATAATCAGTAAAGTGCAAAATCAAAACTGAACAGGAATTACTTTATATAACAGAACTCTTATAGCTGGAAAAATAACAATTTTATAATTGATTGTTTTAATATAAATCATACTCATATTCTGTCTATTGAGAGTTCTTTGAAGGAGCTGTTTGGAGAAGGAAAGAAAGAGCTTCAGCCTTTCTGGAGCTCATACTGTATGTTTTAGGCACTTTCTCGTAACATTGGAATGCATTTCCTACTTTGCACAAAGAACAATCTCTACACAGAGGAGAGAAGCAAGAGCTTTGATTTATTTACATTTCATTTGCAATTCAGCATTAATGGCAACGACTAGATGACATTAGGGACTATATTTGTCCAGTAACATTGATTAGTTATAAGAATTCTAGTAAAAGGATTTGGCTTTAAATTAGTCTGAATGGTTTCATTCTGTTGTTTGTGAGAACAGCTCTTCAATACAGCTCAATTTGATTTAACTTATGCTGTAGTTCACCTCATTGATTTCATGATTAAATTGCAGTCTTTGCCCATACTCTGTTTTGAATCACTTGCTGCATTCAGAATATGCAAGAACCTTGAATATATCTTTTTTTAGCCTAGTATACCAGAGTTTCTGTTTTAAATGTTGGTTTGAAGCACAAGTTGTTGAAAATCACTCTTCACTGGCTCCTCATTGCATTTCCTGTTAAATTCAAATTACTGATGCTGGCGTACAAAACTATCTCCAAATCAGCCCCTTTTTAGCTCCACAAGCTCATACACACCTACATGCCCTCCAGAACCTGGGCTCAGAGAAGGAACAGAGACTCGTGGTGCCATGCCACAAAGGCAGAAAATCTCTAAGCAGAACCTTCTCTCTCACTGTCCCTGGTTGGTGGAACAAACTCCCTGATCCAGCAACATTAACAGCTTTTAAAAAGCAACTTAAAACTCTTCTCTTCACGCAACACTTTTTATAACAATAATACAAAAATAATGGTAATAAATCTTCTCTCTTTATTTTCTTCCTGCTATGGTTGATTGATCAGTTATTACGAGCGAGCTGAGATAGACTTTGACTGTGTAACAAATTGAATATTGTCTCTCCCCGACTGTAAAAGGCTTTGGACAAAAGCATCTGCCAAATGTATAAATATATATATAAATGTAAAAATGTGACGTCAGTCCTACTGGCTCCTATTGTCTGTCACCTGATGGCTCGCCATTAGAGACTAATAGCAAAAAAAAAAGAGAGACTAATAGCAAACTGAGGATCCCTGGTGTTACAGTTAATCTGTGTCAGTTTGTTCGGACCATGGTCAAGTCTTCTTTTTAACCACCTGAGAAGCGTAGCTAGATTGCGTCCTGTGCTGCAGTTCTCTGTCACCAAAAGATGGGTTAATGAGTTTGGCGTTTCGCATACGGATTACTGTAATGCTCTTCTGGCCGGTATTTCTAGGTTTACTCTGGACAGCTTGCAGTGTGTTCAGAATTTAGCTGCTCATATTTTGACCGGGGCCAGAAAACATGAGCACATCACACCTGTTCTTAAATCACCTCACTAACTCCCAGTCCATTTCCGTGTCGTTTAAAAAAAAATTGTAGCCATCATATAGAAATCACCGATATTGCAAAACTCTTTTTTTCCATTTGATGGTCTCATTTTTGGACTTTGAATGATGATGTTTTGTTGTGTTGTATTATTTTAATGCTTTTATGGTTAATAATTAACATGTTTTAACACTCCTGTATTGTTTTATTATTTTAATTGGCATTTATTAGTTTTAGTCTGATTTTATGCTGCTTTTTTCCAGTGCTTTGTGAAGCATTTAATAGAGCTTTATAAAATCAAGTTTATCATTATTAGTATTATTATTATTATTTTTATTATTATCAAACATCATGTATCTGGCTACTCTTTAGACTTCAGTGTGTGATGCGCTACAACATCTATTCACATTCAGAGAGAATGAGATGACCATTTTAAATGGGTTGGGAGGAAACTCTAGCACCATCACTCACAAATAAATACATCAGCTGCAGCAAGCAGCAGGAGAAAAATAAGAGCAGGCTCTCTGGTACTGAGTCTCTGAGAAAGGCTGTCGTTCTGTATCAAAGCAAATCCTTGTTTTCAATTCAAGGTGTTTGATTACTGTAATAATTCAACATGGTGGAGTTGGTGAAAGCTGTATAGTCTCACATTTTTGATAGTCCACTAAACTTTTTGTTGTTGCACATTTATTGACTTATATAAGCAGATTAACACCAACGAGACACAGATCTCTTTTTCAAAGGTGACCAGGCCAAGAGCTCTACAGACACATCATATGGATTAGAAATAAATAGAATAAATAAATTAGGTGAGAAATTTTCAGTGAAAACTAAATGGAAACTATCCCATAACTGCTGTATTGAGGGGTTGAGAGGGATTTAAAAAGGATAGCTGAAAACAGAAACTTTCAGTTCTTTTTGAGAAATGTTCCAAGCTTAGCAAGCCGCAAAGCAGAAGCAGCCTTTCCTAATTCAGTCCTGACATGAGGCACCTTTAATAAAACATAATCATCTGAGCAAAGAGCAAACTGACTGACTGTGCTCTATGTAATAAGAACATAAAAAATGTGTTTGCCTCGAACGGTTAAAAAAACGTACTAACAAAAGTTTGACTAATTAAAGTAGTTTTGCCTTGTGCCAAGTACATTTTATATATTGTTTTTTTTTCATAAGATGATTGTTATTGATATGTTATCAAGCTTTAATTACAAAGTATTCAGAAAAGCTTTCAATTCTGAGTGATTTTTTTTCTGTGGCCATACACATAAGATGTGTTCATTCAACATTGGATCTGTTTGGCTCTAAGAATTTTTTGAACGAACCTTTTCTTAACTCTTATTTCTTCTAAAAAGTGACACGTCAGGGTAAAGTCTGGCTTATCTATTAAGTTTTTAAATGTAGTTACACTGCCTCCTCAACTCAAGCAAGAACAAGAAATTGATCCGATCATTACTGCTGGAATACAACCCATTTGTGAATAAATGTAGACAGTATTTCATTAAACAGTATAGAGCTGTCAAATGTTAATTTAGAAGTCTAACTCTGAGTAATGAGTTTGGTGTCAAGACCACAGCTTTGAAATGGATTAAATCATATTTTAAAGACCGATCCCAGTTTGTTTTTATCCGTGGTTTTAAATCTATTTTAGAGTTCGGCCAGTAGTCGAACCTCGAATGCAGGAGGAACAATGCGGGTTTCGACCTGGTCGTGGAACACTGGACCAGCTCTATACCCTCTGCAGGGTCCTCGAGGGGTCATGGGAGTTCGCCCAACCGGTCCACATGTGTTTTGTGGATTTGGAGAAGGCGTTCGACCGTGTCCCTCGTGGGGTCCTGTGGGAGGTGCTCTGGGAGTATGGGGTCCGGGGCTCCCTGCTAAGGGCTGTCCGGTCCCTGTACAACCAGAGCAGGAGCTTGGTACGCATTGCCGGCACAAAGTCAGACCTGTTCCCAGTGCGCGTTGGCCTCCGGCAGGGCTGCCTTTTATCACCGGTTCTGTTCATAGTTTTTATGGACAGAATCTCCAGGCGCAGCCGGGGGCCTGAGGGGGTCCGGTTCGGGGACCTCAGGATTTCATCTCTGCTGTTTGCGGATGATGTTGTCCTGTTGGCTTCTTCGGGCCTGGACCTCCAGCGTGCGTTGGGGCGGTTTGCAGCCGAGTGTGAAGCGGCTGGGATGAGGATCAGCACCTCCAAGTCTGAGGCCATGGTTCTCGACCGGAAAAAGGTGGCTTGCCCTCTCCAGGTCAGTGGAGTGCTCCTGCCTCAGGTGGAGGAGTTCAAGTATCTCGGGGTCCTGTTCACGAGTGAGGGGAGGATGGAGCGCGAGATCGACAGGCGAATCGGTGCAGCATCTGCAGTGATGCGGTCGCTGTATCGATCTGTTGTGGTGAAAAGGGAGCTGAGCCGAGAGGTGAAGCTCTCGATTTACCGGTCGATCTACGTCCCTACTCTCACCTATGGTCATGAGCTCTGGGTCATGACCGAAAGGACAAGATCCCGGATACAAGCGGCCGAAATGAGCTTCCTCCGCCGGGTGGCTGGGCGCTCCCTTAGAGATAGGGTGAGAAGCTCCGTCACCCGGGGGGAGCTCAGAGTAGAGCCTCTGCTCCTCCACATCGAGAGGAGTCAGCTGAGGTGGCTTGGGCATCTATTCCGGATGCCTCCTGGACACCTCCCAGGGGAGGTGTTCCGGGCATGTCCCACTGGGAGGAGGCCCCGGGGAAGACCCATTTTCATGCAGATGACACTCAAATTTATGTTCACTCAAAACACTTTGCCTGAACAGTGGCAAAACAGAAATCATGCTGATTGGTTCGGTTGAAAACAAGATAGGGCAGTTGAAAACTGGGGCCTTAAGTCTGTCTCTTGATGGTTCACTGCTAGAGACGAAGAGAAGAATTAGGAACCTTGGTGTAACATTCGATTTATGTCTGAATTTTGAACAGTTTGTCCAAACCACCGTCAAGTCTTTTTTTTTACCACCTGTGAATTGTAGCTAGACTGCGCCCTATGCTGCAATTCTCTTCTGCTGAAAAACTGATCAATGCATTTGTAGAGTCTCATCTGGATTACTGTAATGCTTTCCTGGCCGGGGTTTCTAGGTCTACTCTGGACAGGTTGCAGTGTGTTCAGACTTCCGCTGCTCGTGTTCTGACTGGGACAAGAAAACTCGATCACATCACACCTGTTCTTAAATCACTGTACTGGCCGCCAGTCCGTTTCCTCCATATCGATTATAACCCTCACTAATAAAGCTCTCCATGGTCTGGTCCCTGAGTACTTATTGTATTATTATAATTTTTTTTCTTCTTTTTTTTATCAATTCACCTGCCCGATCCACACAGTTATTCATCTCACTCTAAGGTATTTAATGTAAAAGACAAACAATTTGTGACAACTGAGATTGAGATTTGGGACTATTTCTTTAAAGATAACTTTTTCTCATTTTTAAAAACACGATGCATAATTAATAGTTGAAATACTTCAAATGAAAACCTAAAATCAACTAACATTATCTGCCAAGGGTTTTTTTTTTTGTAGAGAATTCTGGGATTAATTTATCTGAACAGTTTGACTGATTTCATACAACATCAGAACTGCCTCATACCATATGCTCTGGATCATGATAATTAATACATTTCCAAGGGCTAATGCCCAAATGTCATTCCTGCAGAGTGGCGCAGTCACACAGGTTAGAGACGTGGCAGTGAAACAGGTGAGAGGACAATCGTAGTACAGATAGCTCCCTGTGCTCATGTTCTAAAGGTCAGTTCAGTTGGTTTGATTTGTTTTGGGCTTCAACTAAAAAAAATGTAGAGTCACCTTTGGATTTTTAAATTCATAAAGATTGGTGGATTTTAGGGAATCCATGAAGTGTACAGTTGCATGATTGTTGGAGTTTTCAAAATTGTAGTTTATTTTAAATTCATTTAAAATGTAATAATTTGTTGTATTTTTAAAGATATACAAAGAGTGGCATTCACACAACACTCAAACCACATAATTGTTGACTCATATATCTGACTATTATAAAGTGAATAACTGAACAAATATTGTGCAGATATTAAATGTTCTCAAAATAATATTAAGTCACACCTCTTGCCTCATTTATATCTGAGTAAACAAGGAGAAAAAACATTTCAGAGGTTGTGAAGTTGACTCAAAATTCTAAAATATTCATTGTTCTTTTACAAATGATCTCAAAGCAACATGAACAATTGAATTGTATGTTTTATATTTGAAAGGTGTTACTTATGTAGTATTGTTGTATTATGCTGCTTTGTACTCTGTGACTGATAATGTGAAACACACTTTCATAACTTGCACAATAGTTGGTATAACTTTTTAAAATGTTGTTCATTAACTTACAAAACTACAAAAGGATAACTTTACAAAAGAACATGTAACTCTGTATGATTTTGTGAATATGCCTTGTTCAAAGTTATTCCTCATTCACACCTTTTTCCAGAAGCCAGCTGTTATTACCCAAGCAGAGGGGGATGTTCATCTGTCCCCTTTCCTTGTCAGAGATGCCACTCTCCTTTTTTTGTCAAAGTGTCCCTCTGTTTCTTGCAATGTGTGTCTCTTGCAGGTTTCCCTGCGTGGGCAGCTGTTAGTCTATTCTCTGCACCCCAGGAGAGCAGGTTGATTTGCAGCA
Source organism: Danionella dracula (assembly GCA_900490495.1). Taxonomy (NCBI): domain Eukaryota; kingdom Metazoa; phylum Chordata; class Actinopteri; order Cypriniformes; family Danionidae; genus Danionella; species Danionella dracula. Next base: position 2,596,599 of record UELW01000067.1, on the reverse strand, counting down.
GCCTTGCCTGAAAGCTTTCCCCTCTACATGAAGATGTGCTGTATCCCTCATCAGGGTCTCACAGTAACTCTCTCAAGGCCCGATGCACCTTCTGCGAAGCACTGCCGGCCTGGGTCCATTCCGTTTATGTCCAGTCTCATTTGTACATGAAGGATCCTTCCCAGAAAGAAAGCTCTGAAATGGAAAATGAGGTAAAGTCTTGTGGGAGCTCCTGTCTTTCACTGGCTAGTTTTCTCTCCCATCTTCATATAGCGGATGAACTTGAAAACCTCTGGAGGTCTCATTCTAAAGTCTTTTCGTCCTGTGAGTATTTCTTGTGAGTGAGGGTGGTGCTGTGCCTGTTGCTGTTTCATGGTACGATTAATTCCACGGCGAAGGATCAGATGTGAAAAGTGTCCCGTTTCACCCCATGGGTTGCACAACGAAGCTTTCATTTATTCATTAAGCTGGGGTATCATCTCTCTCTCTCTCCAGTGAGATGAACTGACTGTGTAGAGTTGCCTTGCTTTTGGGGTTTTTGTGACCTACTTTATAATAAACAATGAGAGGAAAACAAACACAAATTTGCATGCTGGCTAGAACATGCTAAATGTTTAATCATTTTCCATCGTTCCTTATGAAATACTCCAGCGGTTGCATAACAGTGCCAGGCAATTTGTTTGAGTACCAGAGAAAAAGAGGAACAACTGTTTAAAAAACAATTTAGGCCCTGTTTTAGGTAAAGGGAAATGTCTTGCTGAATATATATATATATATAACATATATTTTCATTTTGCATAATCCCATTTTTATTTCAGGGGAGGCTGTTTTTTTAAGTACTATTACAAGCCGTCAGTACAAGACAGACTCTCTTAAGTATATTTAGTGGGTAGACAGAGAATTTCAAGTGTTCAAATGTTCTAATAAATAAGTGCCAGCAAAAGGATTTCTTGCAAGTGGATATTTATTTGACAGTGTTTACCTCTGAAATATACAGCGCGAGCTCCAGTTTCTGACGCTGCTGGTGTGGACTGTGTGAGTACTTCTAATACAACCGATAAATAAACTGCACTTGCGCTCCTAAGAATGCATGTCTGCAGCCTTACCTTTCTCATTTCACAATAATTCCCCCATATTCATAATGTTTTAATAAAAAAATCACACTTTCTTAACAGGGTAGAATTCCCCTACTTTTTCAGGTACTTCACACCTGTCTCACATTTTCTCCCAGTAGAGTTGGGAAATATCAATTTCACGAGTTCGCTCTTTCTCATAATTGCCTACTATCACAAGCGGGAGCAATGGAGAAGCGTACTAGGCGAGCTGTCCGTGTGAAGGTCCGGGACCGTTGAGCCACCTGGACCCGGAGAAATACGCCCTGAATCCCAACTATTACCGCAGATTAACCGTATTGAAGATCGTCTTGCACAAAGTTAAATGGGGTAAAACATGTGTTGTGAGTGGCGAAGAGGTAGAAGAAGGCATAGCTTGGACAATGTTAGCTCATTGGTCGTGTCCTATATACTGGAGGTGAAATGGGTAGGTGGGACCATATGATTGATAGGCAATTATCAGCCAAGCTCCTCCCGAACTTATGTTAATCAAATGATTAACCTCATTAAATATCAAAAAAAAGGTTTAAATCTGTCAGATGTCCTCTGAGAGACTGTCACACAAAACTTACCCAATCACTTATCATTTAGTCCTGATTCAAACTCTAACAACTGTTTCCGGCATTCAAGTCCTGACTCCTGCCAGCTATAATGTTAGTTTCTCACATCCTTTGATTACTTGCTCTGAATCTACTCACCATCTGCATATCTCTGGATTCATTGTCATGTTCATTTCCTGGAACCCCTACCTGATCTCTGTTGGAGCTCCTATTGTTGATTTCCTGTCATCTTTGTTATTCCTCTGTGTTCTGTACCCTTTGAAAGGAAAGTTATTACCCCGTAGCACACAATGTCCCCTAAAACTGACAAAGGTGTCTAAACTTTAAATAGCTTTCAGGACAATATTAAAAGTTCTCTTTTGGTTATGAAAGTAGTGCTGCTCAATGTTCCTGATATGACTTTAGGGACGTGTCCTGTATTGGTCATTCTGTGGGCAAAAAAGAATGTCTTGGACATTAACCATTAACAAAACATCCCTTTGTGGTTCTCTAATATAATATTTATGTATTATAATTAACAATTTATGTCCCCCTAACCTTCAGAGAGCTCAACATTGTGACTTTCCCCAAATGTACTGAGAATTTTACTAAAAGACCTTATTAAAACTTCTCAATTTTTTAACTCCAGGGGTGATTCTGGTGACATACAACATTCAAGGTATTTGTTAATTGTTTTAGTCTTCGATAAATCTTCATCTTCAATTTCTCCTCTCACTTATCAGGGTCCAATTTTAAACTGACCATGTATTTAAAAGAGATGGTATTTCATTTTTAAAATCTTGTCTGGCATATTTTAACTTGAATACATGTAAACAAGCATCTGTAAGTCATTGCATTTTGATAATTTAAATGTGAAACAACAACAACAACAAAAGCAACAATTTTAAGTGAGTTTAAGGTTTGTAAAAAACATGTTCAAATTACACTCATCTTTTATCAAGGATTGTCCTCTTAAATCACTACATAAACTTAAGATGTTGAATGAGCATCCCTAATTTTAATCTACATCATTCAGCACTTTAAATGTAATGTTCTAAAATGTACAGTATATTAACCACACTTAAACCCAATTAGAACAGTTTCTAAACATGATTCAACTTCTTCTAAAAAAGACAGCAACTAGACATGATAATATTGATTTATTTTGAAGACTTTATTGCGCAATTGAAAAAGAAAGTTTTGGCATTGTAAAAAAAATATTGAAGGAGAAAAACAATTTTACAATGAAAAATAAAATGAAAAATAAAAATATAGTCAATGAAAAACAATATCTAGTAAAAGAAATCACATCACTGAAAAAATTTATATATATATTTTTTTCTTTTTACATTATAATTGTAAAAATGTAAAGAAAAATTCTTATCTTTTATCTTAATTCTTCAATCATATTATTTTTTGTTTGCTGGGATAGTTAAGGTTAGAGCAAATATGCCAAAATACGAACAAGAGGAAAAAAATTGAGAGAGAAATCCATTATATATTTAAAATATTTACAAATTAATTAGATTTTTTTTTCTTTTTTTCTTTTTCTCCATTACTGTTTCAATTACTATAAATGCATGGTCCCCTGACATTGAGCACTACATTTGACTTAATATCGTTTGGTGACCAGAGAAGGCCATCAGCCGCACAGCAGTCAGTGTGAAATAGAGACTCGGCCTGATCACACTGCGGCTCTTTTAAAATATATGGTGCTCCCACTGAAAAACAACTGCAAAATGTGCTAGCTCCAGGGGGAGATATTTTAGTGGACACAGTCACAATGCAAAAACATTCAGTGCACTGAAGATGTAATAAAAAGCAAGCCTGGAGTAACATTTTTTAAACACTCTTCATTTGCAATAAAATATATAATGAAACTGTTCAAAATGACTAATCTGATAGATGCAGTTTTAGAAAGCAATTTCGATTAGCAAAGGAAATAAAGGGGAAGTTAACATTTTTGGTGGGAATCTATTTGTTGCAATTTATGTAGTTTGGTGTTGTAAGAATTCAGACACCATGCACGTTAACAGAGCTAAAATATGCTGAAACAAACTGCAAAATAAAAGGAATCCCCTTATTATATAACACTCTATAGAACAGGGATCCCTAAATCTGGTCTTATAGGATCTGGTATATTTCTGGTTCATCTATCATGAGACACACCTGTTTCACTAATTAAGAACTTATTAAGGTTCTTTGGCTTGTCTGATGCTGTCATACTATGAAAACAACTCCATTGCAAAACTGAAAGTTCAAGCCTATGTGGAGAGATTTCGAGTTTCACTCCGATGAAAATTCAGCTGAATTCAACATTGTACCGCATCATGTGATACTACTACAAAGCAGTACCACCTGATTGGAGAGGTAAGAGCATGTGTTAACTGAAATATAGTTTTAAACTACATTTAATTTTTTTAGGGTTTCAGTGTTGATATGAAGTACCATAGAGTGAAAGCTGTTGTTGTCTGGATGATTTATATTTATAGCTTGATTTTTTCTTAAATAAGGCGCCTGGTGGGCGGGGTCTTTGCTGCCACACATGTATATATTCCATTGGAAGAAATTAGTTATTGCTGTACTGTTTTGCTGTATTGTTTTGACAGATCCCATTTATAGTCATGATAGATTTTTACAGCTACACCAAGGACAGGCTTACTGCCAGGCAACATATAATGCCCTCAGTGTTTTAAATAATTAAATATTTTATTTTAATGGGGTTAAATTATAAGTGGCCCACAAAAGTAAGTACTATTGCACTCTGTAGAGCAGATTGTAAATTAGATCGGCCACTTATTTCACTCTGTGTCTGGAGGGAAGGGAGGCTTTGTTTCCAGTCAAAAGTTCATGCACTTTTACCACTATGAAAATTTTGTCTTTGGTGTTCCTGAGGTTTCAATGGTTCCTGTCCAGCCCACCAGAAAAGTTTTGTTTAGTGCAAGTATTGTTAGAGATTCTCCTCAAAACTCAGAAGGGTTGAATATGAACCAACTCCTATACTATACCAATTCCTACTTCCTATTTCTGTTACGTCTTGATGACAAATAGAATCATTTGTAAGTAAAATCCACAATTATTCTTATTTTCTAGCGCATTAATGTATGCATGCTGCAGGAGGATGAAAGTATATGTTATTCAGCCACTGACCATGAAATTTGTGAAATGCTCACCACCTATCTTGGCTACATGTAAATAACCTGTGGGTGCTGAAGCAACATATCTGGTACCATCTGGAGATCCTTCTGATGCCCTGATATCTACAGAGGTACTGCTGTTGAAGCGATATCTGCAGGCTCTGCTGTTCCCTGCTGGTCCAGGCATTACTGTTACTGCAAGGGCTTGGCAGGAATGACTAGTTTGCTCATACTGCAGCATCCTTCCCATGGCTTTAAAAATTTTCTGTATTTGTTAAGTCTTAATAATTAAGCCCTAGTGGTCTTGACAGAACATACCAGGTACAGTTGTTGCTATTCCTCTTTTATAAGAGAAAGTCATCAATGGTTGTATTATTTGTCTTGAAAAAAAGACAGTTTTTAAAAACAATTTTTAATTGTGGGGCATAACAGCCTTTCTATAAAGTACTACACACCATATACACCGTGTGCAGAATTATTAGGCAAATGAGTATTTTGACCACATCATCCTCATTCTGCATGTTGTCTTACTCCAAGCTGTATAGGCTCGAAAGCCTACTACCAATTCAGCATATTAGGTGATGTGCATCTGTGTAATGAGAAGGGGTGTGGTCTAATGACATCAACACCCTATATCAGGTGTGCATAATTATTAGGCAACTTCCTTTCCTTTGGCAAATTGGGTCAAAAATAGTGAGATATCTTGCAGAGGGATGCAATTAAAATTGCCAAGCTTCTGAAGCGTGATCAGCGAACAATCAAGCGTTTCATTCAAAATAGTCAACAGGGTTGCAAGAAGCGTGTGGAAAAACCAAGGCGCAAAATCACTACCCATGAACAGAGAAAAGTCAAGCATGCAGCTGCCAAGATACCACTTGCCACCAGTTTTGTCATATTTCAGAGCTGCAACATCACTGGAGTGCCTAAAAGCACAAGGTGTGCAATACTTAGACACATGGCCAAGGTAAGAAAGGCTGAAAAATGACCACCATTGAACAAGACACACAAGCTGAAATGTCAAGACTGGGCCAAGAAATATCTGAAGACAGATTTTTCTAAGGTTTTCTGGACTGATGAAATGAGAGTGAGTCTTGATGGGCCAGATGGATGGGCTCGTGGCTGGATCAGTAAAGGGCAGAGAGCTCCAGTCCGACTCAGACGCCAGCAAGGTGGAGGTGGAATACTGATTTGGGCTGGTATCATCAAGGATGAGCTTGTGGGGCCTTTTCGAGTAAAGCTCAACTCCCGGTCCTACTGCCAGTTTCTGGAAGACAAGCAGTCTTCAAGCAGTGGTACAGGAAGAAGTCTGCATCCTTCAAGAAAAACATGATTTTCATGCAGGACAATGCTCCATCACACGCGTCCAAGTACTCCACAGCGTAGCTGGCAAGAAAGGGTCTAAAAGATGAAAAACTAATGGCATGGCCTCCTTGTTCACCTGATCTGAAACCCATAGAGAACCTGTGGTCCATCATCAAATGTGAGATTTACAAGGAGGGAAAACAGTACACCTCTCTGAACATGGTTGTTGTTCCATAATAAAATGAATCCTCAGAAATACAACTTGCCTAATAATTCTGCACTCCCTGTAAAGCTGTTGATGTAGCAAATGTGATGTCCTCCTTATGTTGCATCTTGAAAAATATGCAACGGTTTACACAAAATCTGGTTTAACTCTGTGCCCCTAAAATAAATGACATTTGAAATATCAGCAAACCTCTGCAGATGATCCAGAACTCTGCAGCCCGTCTTATCTTCAAGGAACCGAAGTGAGCTCATGTTCCTCCCCTCTTCATCACTCTTCACTGGCTCCTCATTGCAGTTCGTGTTAAATTCAAATCGCTGATGCTGGCATCCAAAACTGTCTCCAAATCAGCCCCTGTTTACCTCCACAAGCTCATACACTCCTACATGCCCTCCAGAACCTGGGCTCAGAAAAGGAACAGCATCTCGTGGTTCTGTCCCACAAAGGCAGAAAATCTCTCAGCAGAACCTTTTCTCTCATTGCCCCTCGCTGGTGGAACAAACTCCCTGATCCAGTCAGGAGAGCAGCAACACTAACAGCTTTCAAAAAGTAACTCAAAACTTTTCTCTTCTGGTAACATCTATTATAAATTTTTTTTAAAAATTCCCTCCTCTGTCTTTATTGTATTTTTGATCCTCCTCTGTCTCAAATTGCATATTGAGTCTCCCTGTCTGTAAGTCGCTTTGGACAAAAGCATCTGCCAAATGCATAAATGTAAATGTAACATTATTATTGGCACAATAACAAGAATATACAGAAGTAAAAACAATTCCAGTTAACAGTTAAATTCTAGCACATTTAAAGAGACTGTCCAGTGCAACTTCAGCCATTTAATGTTATTGATTCTTTCAAAAGTATGGTATTATCATAATCAAGCAAAGTCACAAGTATAAAAATTATTTGATCCCATGGTTGTTCTTGGTTTGTGTATATCTGCATAAAATTATCTTACTTTAGTTTGGAACAAGTTTCAGAAAGTGTTTTTCAAACTTGGATCTCTATGACACAATAAATAGTGGAACTCCTTATATGGGCAGTTCTTAAAAACGTATAAGGCTGAGCTGTATGCACATGAGAAGGAGTTTGAACTCCATCATCAGCTCATAGTCATAAGCAGAAAAACATAAAAATTGACATCAAGACAAGCACCTTAACATTACAGCAGTTTAGCAATAAGCACAAAACAAACAAGCACAGTTACTCATCATACAAACAAATCCTGCTGCGATTGCTGCAGCTGAGGTTCCTTTTCCCATTAAGATTCAGGATCAGAATCTGGATAATTCAGTATATATATGGAATGATGTAATTTTTAGTCATAGTTCAATGAGGCCAGATTTAGATGAATTCCAAGATCCATATAAAGATTTGATTTATATGCCGATTTCATATAAGCAGCAGTGTTGTCTTAATATCATTCTTTTGTAAAATAAAGCAATTTTTGAAAAACGATTAAAGCGTAATACTATAATACTATATTCTGTGTAATACACGATTGTGAAATACATTGTTTGTTATCGTCTCTTCAATGGTAAATGTAATCAGTATTTTCTGTCTCAATTTAATGTGGTCTAACTTTGACCTTATCAGAACGTCAGTCTGATCAATAACCATATCTATGAATACACCCATCTATTTCCCTGACCTCATTATCTGACCTTTATAGTATATAAGGTCTTTGAAAGCACTCTAGTGAGATGTCAAGCTATGACTGATGCCTCGTTTGTCAGAGGTTTGGTTGATAAATAAACAATCTAGTTTATCTCTACTCTGGTCTGCTCTGAGTTGTTAGGGCAGATATGCCAGCCAATGGTGCTCTGGGCATTCGGCCAGTTTGTCTCTGACCTTCGTTGTCTCCTTTTAAAAAACAATAAACTTTAGGGTTGTCTTTATTTGCCCATTTTCTGACGATTGTTCCTTTCTTTAAATATAGAAAAAACAGAGAATGATGAAATTCAGAGACACGTACACACTGTGACAGACATCAGATAGTCCCGAACAGGAAGTATGCTACTTGTATTTTCAAAACCCACAACAATATTTTAGGCTAATTTTGCATATTGTACTTTAATTCAATGAATCAGCTGCTGTTTTATTGGGTTTCTATAATATATGGCTCTTAATGTATAGTTTATTTCCCATGGAGTTTCCGGCATTTTCCAGCGATTTCCCGATGTGCAGTTCTCCCTGTGTCATGTCTAGTCTTATTTAGTTTAGTTTACCCTGGTTTAGAGTTAATGAGATTTCTCAGTGTCATGTTTTTCATTTTTTTTCCTCCAACCATAGTTATTACTCACTGCCTGTTTATTCATTTGCCTGTTACATTGCAATTTAACTTGCTTTATTGTTAGTTTTATTAAATGCATTCTTGTTCAGTTAAATGCACCTAGTTTTTGTTCAGCTCATGTACCATAGTTGTGTAAAATGCAAATCCCAGTGCTCAAACCAATTATTTGTTCGATTTACTTAAAAACATTGGTCAAGGGAATTCCACATAAACAATTTAAGAATGATTTACTATAAATTGTTTAAAGAACTATTTTTTTTAGGTCAAATTAACATGTTATCAAACAAATGTCTGACCTTACGGGGTGTGGAACTGACATTGATTAAAATATATTTAACTCCTAATCCACATTAATTAAAAAAAATGATTAGTCAAACTTAGTTGAAGATCACGTGTCAAGGAAGTTCCACATCAGCATTGTAAGTAATGTTTCTTAGCTTTCCATCTGTTTGGTCCAGGCACCAGGGAGAAACGTTAATTTTCTTTATAGTCCTAGTTCAGAGGTGGCAAGAAGGCCCACTGTCCTGCAAAGTTTCACTTGATCCTTCATGCAGCACACCTGATTCCATGAATTAAGTTCTTCTTGACTTGTTTGAAGCTACTGGCTTGTTCTTTGAAGTAGGGTTAAAGCAAATCTTTAGGATTTACTTTACGTACAACTGAAAAGTGTCTCATTGTTGTTTTTTCCAGGGTATTTTCCAAGTCCTCTTCTGCAAAACTTTTGCTTAGTTACTCCAGTGTTTTCATCAGTTTGTTGTGTATTAAATGAATATATGTTGGCCTCCTGTCTCGGTGCCTCCTTCTCAGTCCTTGCTCCACCCTAACACAACTGTTTCGATTATTGCTTTAAGATTTTTTAAGGAAAGAGTCCATTTAAGATAACAATTGGATGTTTTCCAGATTAGACAAAATCAAAGACAATTCCATTTCCATCAGTCACTTCATACAATATATGAGTAATATTCTAAGATTTTCTGCTGTATAGTAGAGGTCAGCACTATTTTTCCTGAACTACATGAACCTAACAATTGATTGGCACATAAAAATACAAATAAACATTTGGTTTCAATTGACCCCTTTTGCTTATTTTCCTTTCATTCATGCAACACAGATTTCTGTTTTCTTCTTGTCAACATGATCTGCCGCCATTTTGAACCTCTGTCATTTCCATTTTTTTCAAGAGACCAAAGATCATTGTTTTGTATTCAGACTAAATGTGTGCTTTATTTATTTCACATAAAACATGTCTGAATTCCTGAGAACTACAACTTTTTCTTATTTTATTTCATATTCACTTTTCATTTAATAAAGGTCAAGTCTTCATTAACTTTTGAAGAGAAGCATCAATGCACATGAAAGAGACAACTTGCATATTAAAAAAAAAAAGAGTTAAAAAAAGATCTTTGTGCTCAACGGTTTGTTTTCATATTAACTATATGTTAACTAATTAAAATGTTAGTGATGGAAAGAGATTTCAGCTTCCCCACTGAAAGCAGAGGTGGTCAATGTCCTTCCTAGAGGGGTGCAGCCTCTGGGATGGGTTTGTTTCAGACCAACCAGTAGTTTCAAACAAGCAAAGAGCAGCCTAACTAGTGGATTCAGGTGTGTTGCATGAAGAATGGAGCGAAACAGTGCTAGATTGCAGCGCACCTTTGACTTAAAGGCAGATGACAAATGTTAAACACATTTGTGGCTGTATAGAGCTAGAAGCTTGAAAAAAATGGGTTGCTTTGATTAAGTGGTCCACTGTCTGATAAAGTATTATCATTATAAACCAACATATAAAATACACATCATTTGAGGATTTAGACGAACGCACCAGATGAGTTAAATACTCTAGAAAGGGTACTCTAAGCACAGTAAAACAAGTCTCATTCTTCAGTCTCATTTATAATATGTGAAATGACAGATTGTCAATGGAAAAAAAGCAACTAAACATGCTTTAGTCTGCAGGGAAATAAGCCTGTGTTTCCTTCATTCCTCAGAGGTGCAGAAGCAGTGTCTTCATTAAGGAAAGCTTTAACAAGTTGAACAAAACCGTTTAATCATTCAGTCATAGTGACACTTGGAGGCCCTGTTGGGTTTTCCCATGAAGTAGCAGTTAAAATTTAAAACAAACGTGAAATTAATTCATGAATGAATGTCAAGTGCTTGTTTTTCAAATTCTAAATGCAAACAAAATCTTCTTGTTTCAGAAACCTATTATCTATTCTCCTCAGTTGGAATTGTTTTGCTCAAAACAAATCACTGTAATGATACGAATTACTGAATGTTTTTCACTATTACAGAATTCAAATATTTTGCACAGTCTCTTCCCTTATCTTTTTAATATAGATAACAGCTAACGGAGTAATTACTGGACAATTATTAGTCCTTTCCTTTAATGAATTGTAATAACATGGTAGTAACCTGTACATTATAGTGTATTTAATGGGTGATTATGGATAGTAACATTGTAATTTTCAATGATTATTTCGAGTTATATGGCGATAACTAATAGATTATCAGTAACAAGGGAGTAACAATACATAAAAAATAAATTATTGGTCAATCATTAGTAGTTACTTCCTTCCCAGTAATTATTTCTAATTGCATGATAACACTGAGCACACTTCTGTTATTATTGGAGTAATAAAAAATAATGTAAAAATAAAAGTCATTATTATTATTAACAATGTACTTCCACTGTAATCATATACTGATATTTATTTGTAATTATAGCTAATGTTGTCTCGGTAATTCCCCTGTAAATACAGAGGATGAGGGCTGTAATGTAGATTGGAGCTTGTTCTCTGTAGATACATGAAAAAAGTTAAAATGGCAGATTTTTTTTAATTTTATGCAACAATTTCTAGCATTACTGTTGAATTGTTACCCCAATGTTTGCTGTAATTAACTAGTTATTACCATATAATTAAAATTAATTAGTAAGCTGTTACCATTAAGTAGTTATTGCCATGTAATTACAATTATTTAAGGTGAAAAACCCTGTTTTTACGAATAAATACCCAGTAGTTACTTTTGTAAGTACTCTGACATTTGTGGGCTGTTATGCAAAGTAGCACCACATTTTGCTACATTTTTCTTCATTGTTTACTAAACGTAAAATATAAAATAGTATTATGATGTCCAGCGTCACGGTGGCGCAGTGGGTAGCACGGTCGTCTCACAGCAAGAAGGTCGCTGGTTCGAGCCTCGGCTGGGTTGGTTGGCATTTCTGTGTGGAGTTTGCATGTTCTCCCCGTGATCGCGTGGGTTTTCTCCGGGTGCTCCGGTTTCCCCACAAGTCCAAAGACATGCGAATAAGTGAATTGAGTAAGAACGATTGCCCACAGTGTTAAAGTGTGAATGTGTGTGTGAATGTTTCCCAGCGATGGGTTGCGACTGGAAGGGCATCCGCTCCGTAAAAAACATATGCCAGAGAGTTGGTGGTTCATTCCACTGTGGCGACCCTGAAAGGGAAAAAAGCCGACATGAAGATGAATGAATGAATTATGATGTCCAAACTAAATTAACAAACACCTCTTTTATTGTTTTATTAGACATCTATATTGTCTCATAATTTACCATAACTTGATCAAGGTTTACTTGTTACATGATCAAATGTTTTAAATGATCATAAATCTGAGGATGAATTAAAATCACTGGAGCATCAGGAATTACTTGATTTTTGAGTATCCTGACACGCTCTTACAATTTTACTGCAGTGGGCATCCATTAACTTCATCAAGAATGAGTTACAGTTCTTCCATGATGGTGATGTTGGTTCATCTTTTTCTGGGTACTACAGTCTTGTCTTTGATTTATTAGGTTTTTCAGGAAACCATTCAGTTGTGACCTATTGCACTTGCTGGACATGAGTTTAGATTTATTCATTGAGATGTTTCCTAGATCTGGTTTATTACATTTTGATGGATGATATCATGACCCTCCCCACTGAGCCAACACTTCTGTTATAAGCAATTTGAGGGCCCTCTGTCAGTTGGTGAGAGCGGGCAATCATACAACTCATAGAAACAGAATAGGAACCTATTGCTATTACATGATCATCCATCTGCCACAAGGTCATGAGCACTACTAGGAAATGTGTTCGTTTCCTCTCATATTTCGTATAAAAACATTCTCTCTGAAAGAATCTCTTCACTAAGGCTTTTAACTCAGCAAAAATTGGACAAATACCTTCTTCTTTCACATTCATGAAGTAATTCATTGGTCTATGTTTGAGCCTTAATTCATATCAGGTCTCTAAGAGTTTTGTTTCTAAAAATGATGGATTTTACCTTTTTGTCTTGAACTGGTCTTGAAAGTGGATTTTAAAGATGTGCCTAATTAACAGAAAACCTTCCCACAATGGAACCTTGTCAAGATGGAAGTTGCAAATTTCAATCAAAGGTGTGAATGTTTAAAACCATGATCAGTCCCGACAATCGGCCTTACAAAGTTGAAGTGATGAAGCACATTTAAATTGCTATCTTTCATGTGAATTTATGCAATAAACATCTGGATACAACAAACACATCCAACAGACACTAAATTAATGCCTTTGTCATAGATTGAAAATATACTCTGAGTAGTATGAATGCGAGACTTTTCTGACACTTTCCTGTTTTTTTTATTTAGATTTTCTAGCCATACAAGTTGTCTTCATGAATGGAAACCTCCAAAGAGAACCAGTCACCCTCATTGACGAGATATGCATGAAACCCAGAATTTAAACCCAGATGGGGAAGTCTGTAAATTGTGCATGACCCCTTTACGACTCTGTCCACATGCACCTAGTTATTTTAAAAACAGTTTTTATAACTTGGTTATGCTGTGTGTCCTGATATTTTTAAAAACGCCAGCTATTGTGAAGTTTTTAAAAACAGCGTGAACATTCTTGTCTTCTGGACAGCGTAGAGTTATCTGCAGTTTTTTGGGTTAGATGCAGAGATTGTCAATGATGGGGCTGCTTTTAAAAAGCTCCTAGGTTATTGGTGGACAGAGCGAGGGATACAAATACTCTTCACTGTTCACAAACACTCATTTAATATATTTAAAAAAATATTTGATCACTTAACAGACATTGCAAACTGCAGCTATATGCAGTTAAATTTTGCTGACATACTCAATTTTGCAAAATAGCTGTTGGGAAAAAAATGGTGGGAAAACTTTCTTTTATTGAAGTCGACATAATTATCTTTTTGTTTGGCATTGAAGGGAAGAAAATATGGTGAGTCAAAAGGTAAACTAGTTTAGAAGCTTCTGATAGGCTAATGATAGCACTTCTCTGCTCCAAGCCCCAGTGTCCTGCTTGCTTTCAAAGAGAACAGTTGTCCCTGCTTGTTCTTTCAAGAAACCCTACTTCCCATTTCATCATTACGATAAGACTTCAACTTACCCCTCGAACATCATCAGGTCCCAAACTATTATTTTTTTCCCAGAAGAAGCTTGAGTCTCTTCTCTTGCTCCAGAACTAATAGTTTTATATACTACTGGAGAAAATGTATTAATACCAGGATCAGGGTACAAGGTAAACTACAAATACCAAAGTATTTGATGAAGCACCTTTGACACCTTTACTTTGTTGTCCGGTGACTGTTCCACGAGGGGCTTTCCAGTGCACACAAGATTCTGCCCTGGAGAAGCCTTCAGGCTTTGGGGATAAAGTAAAAAGAGTTCAAGAAGAATACCAAATGAAGAGTCAAAAGGTGCCCAAGTGGCTAGAAGCGCATTTAACAAGGCCTCTGAACACTGGAGAATCTCAGCAGATCATCCCTGGCATCATTTCAAGGTCACTGCAGAAGAGGACTCCTCAGATACCACCACTGACCACCAGGTCTCAGCAGAAGGAGCTTGTTAAAGAGAAAAGAACAGTTCCCATGGAGAAGAGATAAGGATGGTGCTGAGGACAGTTGATTTCAGATTTCATTCTAAAAATCCTTTCAATAGATATATTGCTTTCCGCTTTATGTGTCAAAGAATTAGCATCTTGTATGTATTTTAAGAGTAAAATAATTTTGAGAGTAAACAAACTCAGAACACGATCAAGTACACTCTCAAAGAGTACAAATAACATTCAAACTGAGTCAAAATATAGGTTAGACTTTTTAAAGCATGTTTGTACGTCACATTAATTTAACTGTTTATAGATAAGGACCAAAGTCGATTTAGCACTCTAGATTTTTACTTTATGTGCAGGTGTATATTTTTCCAGTTTTATGGGCAGAAAACATTTAATCACTAATTAATCCAGATTTAAAAAAGCCCACACAAACATGAACCGATCCATGATGAGTACTAACAAGTAACATGTATGAGGTGGGTACAGTTGATGCATGTGAACTCACAGAAAGGAGTCATGTTTGATGCTTACTTGTCCGTCACGTGAGACATTCAGACATGAAGATTCTTTGAAGAGCAGCTGAATGGATATTTCTAGAATAGCAAGAAAGCAATTATTGTAACAAGTCATGTTATGCAAGTGATACAGTATATATCACTTGCAAATATATTTAACCACAATATTGTTTCAATTGGGATGCTTCATAGGTTTTGGCAAAATTTGTTAAACATTTTTAGCTTTTTTATTTTTATCAAACCCCCAATCATATATATACAAACTGTAAACTAGATTAACTGGTAGAAATTGAAATTGGAATTTTCTGTTGGAATTACTTTGGAGAATTCCTAGCACATCTCCATAATCATGGATTGGTTGCTAAAATCATGCAGGCCTGATTCAAAAATGATTCTGTCTCACATTGTGAGTAGCATTTTTCATTCAAATATACAAATATCACACAAATTACAATAAACAGTACAATTTTGGCACCTGTTCGGGTTATTTAATGCTCATCTTAAAAGTTTCTGCTTTATGTTTTGAAGAGACAAGATGTCCTGTTGGACAATGAGGCTATTTTCATCTTAAAATACCTCTACACCTTTTACCCTTCTGTTCTCGACAATTCTTCCTCTTCCATTCTCTCTGGGACTCGATGACTGCCTCTGAGCTGGAACAGATGGGTCTTGAGATTAAAAAGGGAAACATGGCAGTGTGATCGATGGAGAACACTAATAGTGTTGTTTAATGAGTTCCAATCATTGTTTTAACCCGGTAGTGAGTCTGTACATGATTGTTACCAAACGATCCAGATGTGACAGTCCTCAGTTATGTTACATCTTCATTCAGATAGCATTTATGGGCAGTCTAGTATTCGATATTCTTGAGACTGACTCCAGAAGTGCAATGTTACAAATACCTAACTTCAAACTAGGTTTTTTAATGCATATTATTTTAATTGACATTCATGACAAATTGAGGAAGGTTATCTCTATCAAGAAACATTGCTTAATGCCAACAGTCATGTATTTTAGCATAATGTTCATATGCATTATTACCTTACTTTATCTACCAGTCATGTAGTAGCTATAGCTAGAATTTTTTCTAGTACGAGTAACTTTTGTTCATTTTTCCATCTATAGCCTTTAACCCCACTCTCTAATCACTTTATAATTGGTTATCTCTCCCACATTGAACTTGTTACATTTTTATTTGTGTCTCTTTAAAGTCTCAGAATAGAATCATTCTCAGAAAAGAATCAGAATCAGCTTTATTGGCAAGTGTGGTACATAATCACACAAGGAATTGTTTAAGTATTGGGGAGTACTCTAGTGCAACACACATTAGGGTTACACAAACTAACAAACATAAATGATACAAAGTAAAATTATTGCAAATACCTTATAGTGAGAATGCAAAAAAGGAACCAGAGTTGTACATACATTTCTAAACAAAACAAAACGATTAGTGTTTCTCATGTTCAAGGTATTGTTTGGTTTGGTTTCTTCTATCCTTTGTATTTCAATTTCAGCCCCTTAATGCTGGTCAGATTCTTTTTAAAAGTCTCTTATTAAAAATAAATTAATGTTAAAATAATGTTTGTCTCTTAAGCATTGACACCAAAATGAATTGCATAATGCTGAATTTTTTTTACCTTACACATTAAAACAATAAACCTCAATTTAAAATCTTTATAATAATATGATATTCGAGAAATGCACAGCGTCATATCAACAATAGTAGCCTTGCATTCTGCTTTTTTAGCCATTTCATCCTAGATAGGGTCACAGGGTTCTTCTGGGGGAAAAAAATATGTTGGTGCATATTTTGTTGTCCTTAAAAAGCATGTACAGCATCTGCATTGCAGGATGTACAGCCTTGGACTGGTGTAGAGTGAATTTTATAGTGCCATAACCGGAATATTCCCTAAGGTTTTTATAGTGCTGAGAAAGTTTGCTATAAAACGTTTCTGTTCAGATTTGGTACGAGAGTTGATGTATGTTAAATTTTAAATGTTTTTTTTGACACAGTCAATGAAGACGGTTAAAGATAAAATGTAATAATTTCACCACCATAGATCACATTTCTACACAACCGGCAAGCAATTTTAGCATGACCAAACCGGCTTGGAGCCCCCAAATTCCACTATAAATGCTAATTCATTACATGACATAACACATGAATAGTGCAAAGGGGAGGCATGAGTAAGCAAATATTTACAAATCTTTTTAAATCTTTGTAATTATACATTGTTCATAATAAAATACATATGGTTATTTGTAAAACGAAATATCTGAGATTACGTGAAGTTAAAGCATGAGCTGCAAATAAAATGTTTCCCTGTCTAGCATGCACTTGGTATAATATCATGAAGCCCCACATCAGAAAAAGGGCTTTCCACCTGGCCTTTTTTTGTGCAGCCCTCAGAGCATTAGACAAAAAGAGAAAGAACTGAAAAAAATGTGTGTGTATCGTACCAATGAAAATGACCAGTTCGCAAAACTCCCAACGGGACTGTCATTGCACAGACCATTCACCAGGACTCAATAAAACGGCTTAAAGGATACAGTGAAGACAGTGAATATTATTTTGCTGTGTATAGCATGCATAATTTATGTGTGGGGATTACATAGTCTGCTGAAAAGAAATGTTTTGGAGCATCTCAAACACATGACACATGACAGATTTTTAAAAGACTCAATGAAGAATAAAAACATAAAGGATTTAAAACAACACAAAAGAGCATATTGTTGTCAAGGCTTTGTGATTTCAATGATACTCTTCAAAAACATTAAAGAACAAATGTCATGATAATATATGTGATTCTGAACCTGAAATTCTATTAGTAGAATTGGATTATGGATAAAAAAGGTCTTAACTTTAAAGAAAGCAATTTTATGAATCAGATTTGCAGAGGATCAATTCTTTTAAATAAACAACCTGCATCCAAGCCAAATGAACTAATAATACCGTTACATTTAAAATTATACATTTAAAACTGCTTATTTCTCTCTATTACTGGTTCCAGATGCAACATTTAAATGTAATTTTTGGCATGATTTAGAACTCATGGTTGGGAAGCCCTTGATGAAGAGTCGCTCCTGCTGGCTTTCCGCCTTGACTGTATTTAGCTAATTAGATTGGCTCTTTGCCTTTGGTTTATCAACATAAAAAAAAGATGCCAATTCTTCCAGGTCTGCTACAGAGCCAGAGCACTTGACATGTTTTATTTGTGTATAATATTATGCAGCTGGCTAATTGCATGGAGAAATTTTAGATGTTATATCGCGCATACTATTCTATTTGCAGCCAGGGGAAAGGGTTTTGTTTTCCACATAAGTGGAGAATGCGGTTACATAAGCTCTTTTCTCATAGAAAACACTATTTAGGAATTAGTCAAGGTGTTCCCATCAAAGAAGATTTTATTACGCTACCTGTGGGCATGAATTGGAAGTGCCTCCCTGATGACACTATCAATTTCAAGCTGAAACTACAAACTGAACAATTACAGATGGTATTGTAGAGGAACTGTCTTTTATCATCAAGCCAACTGAAGCATCTTTCCTTTTCATCTTCAGAGAGTTTCTAAGCTCTCCAGCGAAACAATATAATTCTTTTTGCACCTCAGATGGTGGTATTAGTTAGAAAGCCTGCTGGGTAAAGATGATTTTACTTCAGAGTGTGTTTGATGTGATAGAACAAAAAACTTTTTAACTGTCACTTCAACTTGAACTCCAGCAGGAACCGAAAGGTAGTCATTGCCATATTATTCTGGCTCTTTTCCTGAAAAATCTCAAGAATTTCAACTTTAATGATTATTGGAACAACCAAGATGTGTTTAATGCTTTGTGTTATTATTTTGTTAATTATTAGTCAAAGGGAACAGTTGAAGTAATTTCTGCATTTATTTATTTTCTTTGACCTTAAAGCGTCTATGTATTTTTATTTAAGGTTACAGAGTTTGAATAGAAAGGACAGACAAGGGCTTACAATCCCATTATTCTTAACTTATTAATTTGTGAATAATATATTTTACAAAATTTTGGATCTTCTAGATTTCCTGGCATGGCTCCATGTCGACTCTTTGGTGAAGAAACACACATTCCCCATATTCATGCCTTTTACGCCAAACACTTTTTTGATAATTGTTGCCCAAATTGCACAATTTTGCCAAAAGTATTTGCAATTCCAATCAAAATAAGGGCAATCAGGTGCTCCAATCACTTACATGGGCACAGGTGTATAAAATAAAGGATCTAGGCCACACGCTGTTTTCACAACTATTTATAAAGGATTTATCAGGAGCTTAGTGAAATCCATTGTTGAACTGAGATAGGATGCCACCTGTGCAACAAATTTAATCATGAAGTTTCCTCACTCCTAAATATTACATAGTCAACTGTATTACAAGAAAATAGAAATGTTTGGGAACAACAGTACATGAAGTGATAGGCTACCTAAACCAATAAACTGTGGTCAAGGAATGCTGAGGTGCGAATACGAAAATATACCAGCTTTCTGCTGTTTCAAGTGCTACAGACCTCCAAACTTCACACGCCTTCAGATTACCTCAAGAACAGTACACAGATAATGTCATGAAATTAGTTTCGCTGGCCGAGCAGCTGCATCCAAGCCACACGTCAACAAGGACAGTGTAAAGTATCAGAAGAAGTAATGAAAAGCATGCTGGACTCTAGAGCAGATGAGAAGAGTTCTCTGGAGAATTAAATTGTGCTTCATTATTTGGCATCATCTAATAGATGAATCTGGGTTTGGTGGTTGTCTAGATAACAGTAAAGTTTGGTGGCGGGTTGATTATGTTGTGGGGTTGTTTATAGGAGCTTTAATGCTTTAGAAAGCATAAATCCAACTTTGTGGAAACAGTTTTGAGCTGGTCCCTTAATATTAATCTTGACTCCTGCTCAAAAAGAAAGTTCATTATGTCTGTTGGGGATCTAAACTAGCCTAAACAGAGTCCTGATCTTTACATTTACATTTATGCATTTGGCAGACGCTTTTGTCCAAAGCGACTTACATTAGGGGAGAGACAATATGCAATTTGTTACACCGTCAAAGTCTATCTCAGCTTCTCATAATAGAATTGTATCAACTGATCAATAAACCTAAGCAGTGAGGAAGTAGAGGAAGAAAATAAAGACAGAGGAAGGAAAAAAGAAGGTAGTTTTTTTTTAATAGTAGGTGTTCTCTGAAGAGAAGAGTTTTCAGTTGGTTTTTGAAAGCTGTTAGTGTTTTTGTTAGTGATCTTATCCCTTTGAACACCTTTAAATGAATTGGAGCTAAAGGTTTGTGGACACTTTCTTGCCATTTCCTCATCCAACAGGATAGTAATCCAACCCACCCCCAAAATATTTAAACCAGGGAGTAAGCTGGTCTGTCTGACTCTGCATCTAAACCCCACTGAGCCGAGGATTCCTTTGAAGAGTCTGGTACAAAGGAAAAGCCCATCAGGCCAGTTCATGTGAGTGATGCTCTAGTAACATGGGGTGGAATTTAATCAGAACCTCTCCAAAAATAGCCCGTAAGAAAATATCGGACAATGTTTATTTTGCTGCAAAATTTCAGTTGCATTTATTATTTTTCAACAATTTTAGAATGCATTCAGCACATTTTTACTTTGCATTAAAGCATTTCATTTGTGGTGTGTTTTATGTAACTTCAGCTTTCTGACTGTTGTAAGACTAAACATGATGCAGCACGTCATTTTAATATATGCTGGTGCACAGAACAATGCAGTGGCTTTTGTTAGGAGAGCTTTGATTACAACATGTATGTGGTGACTCGAGGTAATTAGGGGCGGGTCCCTTAATGAGTCTCCACGCCAATATAAAATAAGCAGCGCTTACCGTTCCAATGCATGTCGGGAAAGACATTGCTTCCGGGTAGTCGTGGCTTCCGCTCTCCAGGTAAGCAGTAACCCGGGTTGATCTACTGGCCTGCTATAATCACACGAGATTGACGCGAGCGTTGTTGCTTTCAGTGTGGACCTAGGGAACCATTCCAAATGTGGCTGTTGGTGTGCAGATTGTGACCGATACTACAGGTATATCGTTCGCTTCGAGTGCCATGAGTGCAGTGTTTGGGTCTTCTTGACACCTGCTTTTATCCTACAGTCCACCGCATCTCCCAGCCGTTGCAGCAGGTCGCTGTGTGGGGCCGCTTTCGCGGGTCGGAGCGTTTCCAGGTCGCTGTGTGGGGCCGCTTTCGCGGGTCGGAGCGTTTCCAGGTCGCTGTGTGGGGCCGCTTGTTTCGCGGGTCGGAGCGTTTCCAGGTCGCTGTGTGGGGCCGCTTTCGCGGGTCGGAGCGTTTCCAGGTCGCTGTGTGGGGCCGCTTTCGCGGGTCGGAGCGTTTCCAGGTCGCTGTGTGGGGCCGCTTTCGCGGGTCGGAGAGTTTCCAGGTCGCTGTGTGGGGCCGCTTTCGCGGGTCGGAGCGTTTCCAGGTCGCTGTGTGGGGCCGCTTTCGCGGGTCGGAGCATTTCCGGGTCGCTTGTTGGGCTGCGGATCTGATCGTCGCTGTCCGGTTCACCTCGCTACATCCCCGGCGGGACGAGTGAAGGCACAGCGGGACTGTTGGCGTCATTAGCTGGGGACTCGTGGAGTGCACGAAATCACGCGCATCTAAGCCGCGCTCGTTGAGTGCGGCTTTCAGTGGAGTCTCTCTCTCGCTTACTGTTGCGATCGGCCGATCGTTCCTTTCCCAGCCACAACTCTCGTCTCGACGTGGTTTCCCTCCTCTGTTTGGACTGTGTACAATAAGGTTGGTGCCCCCCCCCCCCCATGCTCGGCTGCTAACCCCTTGAATTACTGAATGTGGGGACGAGTGCAATATAGTGGGTTTCTCTTTCAATGTGGGATAAGTGCAATAGCTTCCTTTTTTATGCTGGTTTTCTGGGTTGTGTGGGTGTGAGTGCGTCTCATCAAAGTTGAAAGGTTTTACATAAAATTGTGATGAGTGTTTCCCTTTCAGAGCTGAGCAACAGGACCATTAAGTTCGATCCAGACTTTGGGGTGCTGTGGTTGTTGCCTGATTCACATTGCTGTGTTGTGGAAAGTGTACACGAGGATATTTAGAATGTTCCAGTAGCCTCAGCTCTGAACAGGGTTTCCCTTTTTTTATTCTAGTGTGTGTGACTATTTATTATTAGTGCCAAAATTGATATTCAATAAAAATGTTGATTGTTCCTCTCTGGTACTGATTATTTGCCTCAGCCACAACGAATCTGTGTGCCGTTTAGGTTTATCTGGGGTAATTCTTGGGCCCCCACCCAAGTGGCGTAGTCGGTTTATTGCAGGTAAATTTAAAATAACTCTTTCCAATTCCACTCGGTTGCCACAAGTTGGCGTAGTTCGGCAGGGTTGTGGCTGTTGTGCAAACTCAGAACCAGACTGGATGTAAAATTTAGCTTAAAATAGTTAAATAACTCCTGTTTTGTTTAAGCAAGGGTTGGGTTTTGTTGGTACTTTTGAGGATGGAAGCTGAGATGCAGGAGATGAGAGAACTTATAGCACAGTTAAGAGCTGACAATGAGAGGCTGCAGCAGGAGAGGGCCCCAGTTGAAAGGTCTGACCCTGGTGCCTCCTCTGAGACTGAACCTCAGCCATTAACACAGCATGCTGCTACACCTAACAATGTTGAGCGTTTTGTATTTGTTCCGCGGGAACGCCGGTGCCCAAATTTTAATGGGAAGGCCGGTATAGGGATTGAGGAATGGATAGAGGAGGTAAAGTCATGTATGCGTGTGCGATCAATGTCTACCGTGGAGCAAGCATTATTTTTGTTTGATCACCTTGAAGGCGAAGCTCGAGACGAAATTAAATACCGTCCGCAATCCGATCGCCATGATCCAGAGAGAATATTTGCGGCGTTGCGTGACCTTTATGGGTGTGCTGATTCTTATATTACACTACAAGAAGTGTTTTACTCGCGCCGACAGACAGAGGGGGAGACGCTCCAAGAATTCTCTTTAGTGCTACTAAGCCTGTTTGAGAAATTAAAGCGACAATGCCCAAACACTGTTTCCAATGCAGATGTTATTATTCGCGACCAGTTTGTTGAGGGGGTGCTTGATAATTCCCTTCGACGAGAGTTGAAGCAGTATGTTAGACAGCGACCTGCTGCAATGTTATTGGAGGTGCGTGGAGAAGCAATCCGCTGGGAGAGAGAGGGATCGTCTGGTCGTGTCAGGGGGCGGAGTCAATCTGTACCGTTGATTCATGGGGTTCAATATGGCGTTTCTGGTAATTCCAAAGTACCTTGTGATAAGGGAGATCGTTCCTCTGACTTAAGTGAGTTACGGCAGATGCTTTCTCAGCAACAGAAGCAAATTGATCAACTTACCCAAATGGTCACTCGTAGTTATGGTCCACAATTTAGAGAGCCTCCTTCTGCCGCTCAAATGTTATGCAGGAAGTGCCATCAGCCTGGCCATTTTGCCCGGGAATGTAATTGGAACAGTCATTCAGCTGGCCCTCCACGTCATTCGCACAATACTTTTCTGCCTAGGAATACAGGACCTGTACCTGGTCCTAGCCGCTCGGAAAACTAGCTCCCACCGGACTGGTGAGCCATAGTTCGGTAGGGGTTACTAGTGGCTCTAAAATACCTGTAATTTCTGATTCTCTTTCTTATTTGGTTTCCTCGTGTCCACACTGCACTGTCATCATGGGCAGTGTCTCTATCTCATGTTTGATTGATACCGGGTCAATGGTATCAACCATTACGGAAAGCTGCTTCCGTGGAAAGTTCCAGTCACGGGGCTTAGATCATCTTCAGTCTTGCCATTGGCTGCAGCTCCGAGCAGCCAACGGTTTAGAAATCCCTTATCTGGGGTATCTGGAACTGGACATAGAGTTGTGTGGCCAGGTGATATTGGGCTGTGGAATACTTGTAGTCAGAGATCCTCCAAGTGGAAATAATAATGTTCCTGGCATCTTGGGTATGAATGTGCTGGGCCGTTGCTATAAAGAGCTCCTCAGTGTGCATGGACCTGCTTTATTTACTCTCCCCATTGTTGAATCTGCTGTAGGGCTGTCTCAGGCCTTCCAAGTCTGCCAGCGCATTGACGGTGCCCTCAGTAGTGGGGGCAAGGTTAAGGGACGAGGACAGGGGGTCTGTCGTGTCCCCGGTGGTACTTTAAAGCTGGTGAGTGCTACATGTTCATCTGCCTTCACTGGTAGAGTAGTACTGTTTGAACCCCTAGAATCAGGACTACCAGCTGGTTTATTGGCCTTTCCAGCATTGGTGCAGGTCAGAGGTGACACTGTTTCTGTACCTCTTGTAAATGTGGGGACCCAGGATGCTGTTTTGTATCCAACAGTTGTTTTAGGACGGCTTACTGAAGTCTTCCTGGTGGAGCCTGCGATTGGAGGGCACCAAGACGCTGCTGAGGGACCCACTGCGATTTGCAATAGGACTACTGTGTTGCGGTCAGAGTTTGCCAAGGACCTTTCACTGCCAGGGTTGGCTGAGCAGGAAAAGGAACAGGTCAGGTCCCTTCTCTGTGAATATCAGAGTGTTTTTGCCAGTGGTGATGGGGACTTCGGGGTTACAGATCTCCTGTCCCATGAGATACCATTGGTTGACGATACACCTGTTCGCCAACGCTATCGGAGAATCCCGCCGTCAGAATATGAGCAGGTCAAATCTCATATTGGCCAGTTGCTAGAGGCTGGGGTAATTCGGGAAAGCTGCAGTCCTTATGCCTCCCCCGTGGTCTTAGTGAAGAAGAAGGACGGTAGTCTCCGTATGTGCGTGGACTACCGTCAGCTCAATGCCAAGACCCGAAAGGATGCGTTCCCTCTCCCCAGAATTGACGAGACCCTCGATTCATTGGCGGGAGCACAGTGGTTTACCACGTTAGACCTGGCTTGTGGCTATAACCAGGTTCCTGTAGGGGAACCTGATCGACATAAGACTGCGTTCTGCACACCTTTTGGGCTTTACGAGTGGAACCGTATGCCCTTTGGATTGTGCAACGCTCCCAGCACTTTTCAACGCCTGATGGAGAGGCTTTTTGGTGATCAGCAGCACTCGTCTGTCCTTCTGTATTTAGATGATGTGATCGTGTTCTCGTCATCCATTCAGCAACATCTGCAGAGACTGAGGATGGTCCTGGAGCGCTTTAGAATTGCAGGTCTGAAGGTAAAGTTTGAGAAATGCACCTTTTTTCAGAAAGAGATACAATACTTGGGCCATGTGATTTCACCCCAAGGCGTAGCAGCAGACCCAAGTAAAATAGATGCTGTAGCCCAGTGGCCGTGCCCCAAGTCCACATCAGAACTGCGAACCTTTCTGGGTTTTGCCAGTTATTATAGGCGTTTTGTGGAGGGGTTTGCTAAAATAGCAACACCTCTGCATCGCCTCGTAGCAGAGACGACGAGAGGGAGAACTGGACAGAAGGGGCAAGAATTTGGAGTGCTGTGGACTGATGCTTGTGAAGCTGCATTTCAGAGCCTCAAACAGCGGCTGGTAAATGCCCCTGTCTTGGCCTACGCTGATTTTAGCCGCCCGTTTATACTTGAGGTTGATGCCAGTCATGGAGGGCTGGGTGCCGTGTTATCGCAAGAAACCGATGGCAAGGTGCGGCCAGTGGCATATGCCAGCCGGAGTCTGAGACCCGCGGAGCGAAACACTGCCACCTACAGCTCCATGCGACTGGAGTTTTTGGCCTTAAAATGGGCTATGGCGGAAAAGTTCCGTGAATACCTTTTGGGACACCGCTGTATAGTTAGAACAGATAACAATCCCTTAAGCCATTTAGCGACAGCCAAACTTGGGGCTACAGAGCAGCGCTGGGCAGCAGAGCTTGCTGTTTTTGATTTCAAGGTGCAGTACCGTTCCGGCCGCCTGAATCAAAATGCGGATGCCCTGTCACGGCTCCCAGCCATAGTTCAGGCACTCCCAGAAAATAACCAGCGAGGTATGGTGGTGCCTGAGTTATTGAGAGATGGAGTGTATGCTGGACCACCCCAGCCAGCGTCAGCACAAACAATCCAGGCAATACCGGGTCGTTCTGTGTCAGACCTTCTGACACTCCAGGGAGATGACTCTATTATTGGTCCTATTCTCCCGTTTGTCCGCCAAGGAAGGAAGCCAGGGCTGCAGGAGCGGAAGGTTATGTCTCAATCGCTACTAGTCCTACTTCGGCAGTGGGACCGGCTAAGTTTACAGGAGGGCTTACTATACCGTAGAGTCCAGCGCCCTGATGGGGGTGAACAGTGGTGGCAGCTAATTTTACCTGTCTCATTACAGGCAGAGGTGTTGACCCAATTGCACCAGAACCATGGGCATCAGGGGATTGAGCGCACCTTGGAGCTGGTACGACAACGGTGTTACTGGCCCGGGATGACTGCTGATGTCACCCGCTGGGTGCAGAAGTGCGAACGTTGCCAAGTAGCGAAAGATTCCGCCCCAGTTGCTCATAGCTATATGGGGCATCTATTGGCCTCCCGCCCTAACGAAATTGTTGCTCTTGACTTCACTCTCTTAGAGCCATCTCACTCAGGGCTGGAGAATGTGTTAGTCATGACCGACGTATTTAGTAAGTTCACGGTAGCGGTCCCCACCCGAGACCAAAGGGCAGAAACAGTGGCCAACGTACTGGTGGGGGAATGGTTTTTCAAATTTGGAGTACCTGGGCGGATACATTCTGACCAGGGTCGTAATTTCGAATCCCGTTTGATCCAGCAGTTGTGTAGTCTCTACCAGGTGAGCAAGTCCCGCACTACCCCATACCATCCAGCAGGAAATGGTCAGTGCGAACGGTTTAACCGAACCATGCACAACCTATTGCGGACATTGCCCCCTGGTAGGAAGAGGGACTGGGCCTCCTGTCTGGGTCAGGTGGTATTCTGCTATAATACCACCCCTCACCAAACTACTGGAGAAACTCCACACTTTCTCATGTTTGGGCAGGAACCCAGGCTTCCCATTGATTTTCTGCTGGGTCAGGTACGGGAACCGGAGGCTCGAGGTACCCACCATTGGGTGGAAGAGCACCAGTCCCGGCTAGAGGTAGCCTTTGAGGGAGTCCGAGAAAGGCTGAAAGAAGCTGCTCAACATCGGAAGGCCAAGCATGACCAACGGGTTAAGTATCAACCCCTCTATAAAGGCCAGTCAGTGTATTTGCGGGAGCATGGATTTGTGGGCCGTCACAAAATTCAAGATTTGTGGGGCTCTACTGTTTATGAGGTAGTGGGTGTGCCTCAAGAGGGGGGATCGGTGTACATTATTGCTCCAGCGCAAGACTTGAGCAAAATCCGACGCGTCCATAGGGTTTCAATAAAGCCTTGCATACAGGACGGTCTCATCTGCCCTGAACCTCCGGAGGGGATTGTTCCAATCCAAGCTCCTTCTCCAGTTGAGACCCACCGGGAGGAGCCTGGGCCCTCCTATGTGTTGGTGGAGGCTCGTCCAGCACAAGAGTACCCTCGGGATACTGGCCCTCGAGTACTTTCTCCCCTGGTTCAAGCACGGGCTGGGGTACCCCAGGAGCATCTGGATAATGTGGAGGAAGGGTTAAGGTTGGCCTCTGTGCAACCAGATCACCCGACCACTAGTGAAATGATTCCTAGGAGAACCACTCGTCGGGGTGCTGGTCAACATAACAATGTACACCATCTCCCACGAACAGTAGTGCGTGTGATGAGTCCAGCAGAGCCGAACCCTGCCTTATCCTCCCAAGCGATACAGGTGTGGTTCAGACCATGGGATTAGCCCGTGCTTAGAGTTTCATCGTCGGGACTACGATGACTAATGGGGGGGTAGAATGTGGTGACTCGAGGTAATTAGGGGCGGGTCCCTTAATGAGTCTCCACGCCAATATAAAATAAGCAGCGCTTACCGTTCCAATGCATGTCGGGAAAGACATTGCTTCCGGGTAGTCGTGGCTTCCGCTCTCCAGGTAAGCAGTAACCCGGGTTGATCTACTGGCCTGCTATAATCACACGAGATTGACGCGAGCGTTGTTGCTTTCAGTGTGGACCTAGGGAACCATTCCAAATGTGGCTGTTGGTGTGCAGATTGTGACCGATACTACAGGTATATCGTTCGCTTCGAGTGCCATGAGTGCAGTGTTTGGGTCTTCTTGACACCTGCTTTTATCCTACAGTCCACCGCATCTCCCAGCCGTTGCAGCAGGTCGCTGTGTGGGGCCGCTTTCGCGGGTCGGAGCGTTTCCAGGTCGCTGTGTGGGGCCGCTTTCGCGGGTCGGAGCGTTTCCAGGTCGCTGTGTGGGGCCGCTTGTTTCGCGGGTCGGAGCGTTTCCAGGTCGCTGTGTGGGGCCGCTTTCGCGGGTCGGAGCGTTTCCAGGTCGCTGTGTGGGGCCGCTTTCGCGGGTCGGAGCGTTTCCAGGTCGCTGTGTGGGGCCGCTTTCGCGGGTCGGAGAGTTTCCAGGTCGCTGTGTGGGGCCGCTTTCGCGGGTCGGAGCATTTCCAGGTCGCTGTGTGGGGCCGCTTTCGCGGGTCGGAGCGTTTCCGGGTCGCTTGTTGGGCTGCGGATCTGATCGTCGCTGTCCGGTTCACCTCGCTACATCCCCGGCGGGACGAGTGAAGGCACAGCGGGACTGTTGGCGTCATTAGCTGGGGACTCGTGGAGTGCACGAAATCACGCGCATCTAAGCCGCGCTCGTTGAGTGCGGCTTTCAGTGGAGTCTCTCTCTCGCTTACTGTTGCGATCGGCCGATCGTTCCTTTCCCAGCCACAACTCTCGTCTCGACGTGGTTTCCCTCCTCTGTTTGGACTGTGTACAATAAGGTTGGTGCCCCCCCCATGCTCGGCTGCTAACCCCTTGAATTACTGAATGTGGGGACGAGTGCAATATAGTGGGTTTCTCTTTCAATGTGGGATAAGTGCAATAGCTTCCTTTTTTATGCTGGTTTTCTGGGTTGTGTGGGTGTGAGTGCGTCTCATCAAAGTTGAAAGGTTTTACATAAAATTGTGATGAGTGTTTCCCTTTCAGAGCTGAGCAACAGGACCATTAAGTTCGATCCAGACTTTGGGGTGCTGTGGTTGTTGCCTGATTCACATTGCTGTGTTGTGGAAAGTGTACACGAGGATATTTAGAATGTTCCAGTAGCCTCAGCTCTGAACAGGGTTTCCCTTTTTTTATTCTAGTGTGTGTGACTATTTATTATTAGTGCCAAAATTGATATTCAATAAAAATGTTGATTGTTCCTCTCTGGTACTGATTATTTGCCTCAGCCACAACGAATCTGTGTGCCGTTTAGGTTTATCTGGGGTAATTCTTGGGCCCCCACCCAAGTGGCGTAGTCGGTTTATTGCAGGTAAATTTAAAATAACTCTTTCCAATTCCACTCGGTTGCCACATGTATCTTGTCAAATCTGTTAATATTTTTCTATTTACTTATGTTTTTGTAAATTGCATCGTACTGACCTGTATCTACCATCAAACCTTCAGCTAGTTTCTTGCAAAAAGAATTGATTATGGCCAAGTGTTATAGCTAAAGTAAAGGTGTTTGGGAAAACAATTCTATAAATTATATTACTGGTTAATTCTATTCTTTACCCGAAGGGATACATTCCTGACGATTCCCTTTAAAATGGAAATGATATGTCCCCGTGAGGAAAAATTTCCATCTATATCGGGCACATAAACTCAACAGGGCATGCATGTTTTTCCATCCAAAGAGATAATCATCAACCTTTACCTGCCTAGATAAAGCAAACCTTCAGTGTCATGAGCACACCTTCATTAGCATATTATCTCCTCCAGAGAGCTTAGTTCTTCCTGTCCAATGCCGTCAGAGTTTAGTAGAGCCTAAAAGCTGATTATCTGCTCTTTACAGAGTTGATGTTTGGTGGATCCCTAGAGACTTCATTAAAAGCACATTGGTAATTACCTCAGCGGACACCGTTCCGGCCACGTGCCCATATATGCATACTCACACACAAGCCTTGAGTACCATAATTAATTTGTGAGTTTAAACCCTATCTTTCAGAGCCAATATTTTATGGGAGTACATGACCCAGAACTAACAATGGCTACTTTATTTGGAAAATCTGGTTTTGTCTCAAAAGGCTTGCTGACTGAGTGTACTCTGAGCAATAAAACTTGGACGAGCTTCAACTACAGATTATTGAAAATTAAATTCACTCTCCGTGTAGCATGGGTTCAGTTTGAGTTTTAATGGCTATGCTTCTGTAGTTATTTCCTCAAAAAAAATTAGAATTTAAGCTCATTTTAACTGCTTTGTGAAATATTTTCTTTTTATTAACAGATCCAGGAAAATGGAAACAACCGCTATTGAGAATGGTTCTGCTCCAGTAGCATTTGATTTTAGTCAACCGAGGCCTCATCCTTTTTGAGAACAGGCTCCTATTAGTGTGGCACCATTGATGCATTGTTGACTTTTCATGTATGTTCATGCTCAGAAATTACTATACAAAAGTTATAAACACTACTAATGATGGACGTTCTATAGTTGACCTTCAATTCAAACCATCAATCATAAAGATTTGCAAACAGTATAGTTTTTTTAATGATTTGCTGGACAGGTCATTTGAGGTGTGAAACCAAGTTTATCTGTTACAACGAATACAGTGGCTAAAAGAAGTAAGTATATCACAGATGAAAAATGGAGGCGATAGGTGAGTACATCCCTCCAGGTGTGTATTTGTCCACTAAACGTCTTCAAAAGGAACAGGAGGCTTGCAGGTACACTTCGGTAGAGAAAAAAATTGCTGCTCTCCAGGTTTTGGTGCCAACACGACTATTAAAGGTCAAACACCAGTGAGGTGGAAAACCAACAATCGCAAGAATAGCCTCAAGCTAGCTCTACAGGCTGCCTAGTTAGCCAGAGAAATTAGTAATTGCTGAATGTCAGCTCAGAAGACATAGAAACACCGGAGTTGTGTGTGTTGGCAGTCCAGAACGTGAGTGACTAAGAGGTTCCAAAGAAACTGCTGCTGATTCATTGATGGAATAATGAGTTGCAGATGAGAAAATTGTTTATTTGAAAGCCTGTTTGGAAAGAAAGCATAAGATTTCACAATACACTGTACAGAAACAAACAAAACACTTACACAAAATAATAATAATAACAACAACAACAACGCACTGCTACCTGCCTGTTCTCAACCCCATCTAACCCATAGGCAGGCTCAGACGGAATCTGCGGTCACATGTTTCACAGAAAACTCCCACATAACCCATATATTATAGCACCTAGGGATCAGTATTTGTATAATATTCTAATGTTGCTCAGAAGCAGAAATTTGAAGAATTGTAAGAATTGTGTTGATAAACTTTAAAATTTACAGCTCTATCCTTTAAATTCATGTACATTTTAAGGTTTTGTTTTCCCATACATACATTTTTTTCTGCAGAATTAGAATCAGAATAAGCTTTATTGACACGTGTATGCGTGTGTGTGTGTATGTGTGCATGTGTGTGTGTGCGCACACAATGAATTTCCTGTGGTACAATGGAGCCTTCAGTGCACACAACATAAGTACAGTACAAACACAAGTACAATACAAATTACGCAGATTCTTTAAATAAACCTGTGCATAAATCACTAAAACTTTTATTACCACACTTAGTAAATGTCACTATATATCTGAATAATAAGATGTATAAATGGACTTACTTAATTTAAGTAGTTTAATAATCATTAATTAACATGTTCTAAATGATCTCATGATACACTTACAAATAACAACTAACTGTTTTTTTTTAATTGTTAAAAGTTTCATTTGTAAATGATTAACTGATCTTCTGTAATCATGAATTTATTGTTATTAATACCATTATCAAGACATTTATAAACCAGGGCAAAAGTATTTAAACTTAAGTTTTTTAAATGGTTTACAAACGTGTAATGACAGATAAGCAATGCTTTATAAATTACTTAATAACTATTTCTTAATGATTAATAAACGATTGGTAGTGTGTATTTATTATAAATTACTAAGCAAAGTTTTAAAGAGTTATTTGCATATTACTGTTTTTCGAAAAAAAACAAGACTATTTCTGTGATTACTTTCTTTCATAAAAATATATTTTTTTTAAAAAGTATTTTTTTTTACTTACAGTAAAAATCAGGTATATAACAGAAAAGTTATATAACATTACTAAAACAAGTGTTGGCTCAAATCAGCAATATGTCTAAACCCATGACTCATGAATCCTTTCCACTTGTTTGTTTTTCAGATGTTAAATCTCTTCAAGGATTCAAGGATTTTCTCCAAAAGTACAATAAAACGAGTTATATTGACAGGCATGTAAAATAGTGCTTGCATTAAGGACAACAATGAACCTATAGACATCCAACCTATCAAAAAGGGTCATTGCTGACTCCATTTTCAACACAAAATCAACATAGTTATTATTCATGGTGTAAGTGCAAAAGTCTATTTCAGAGCCCCGAACACACACTGTGAACTCTTTTTAAATAGCTTTAAACACACGTCTCCATTTTCCTCTTTAGTCTGAGTTTTCCATCCTCATCTTCCTTTTCTTTCTGTTATCAAAGATGACATTAAAGGTCAGGGCTGGTGGTGAATGTGAACGCTGAGCAAGGTGAAGCGCTCCCTGCTAACAGCATTCATATTCATTTGCTTTTGTCAGGTGCTAATAAGCTAGCACCAATGCTATGGGGAGGCTTCATGCCACCCACTGATGAGATGATTCAGGGGTAAATCAATCCTCATCAATCCATTACAGATAGGCGTATTATAATATTTCAGCCCTCAATTTTTCATAAAGTGCTTTATAAAACCTCCCCACTTGTGTTTTATAGAGCAGTTATTGAATCAAGACTGCTGCCAGAGAGACACAACCGTAAACTCAGTTCATTCACAGGTGCCTACACAAAAGGGAACAGCAAAGATGACTAACAGTAAAGGGTCTCTACAGAGTAAAATATTGAGAGTGAAATTAACTATATCTAGACCTGGACCACATACACTCTGAATAGAGTACGAGTAACACTCAGAGTTAAAAAATATACAAAACGGTACCAAAATAGTCGATTCTTCACCGAAACCTTCTTAGTAATACATTTATGCCACTATATAAAACTTGCAACTCTGTTTTTTGTTCCCATCTTAATGTGAAAAATGAGTTTAAATTAATAACCATTTAAGACAAAAGTTGAGAGGTTATTTGTTAATTTAACTTTGTATAGAAAAGAACCAAATTGATTTGTAATCAGTGGTCATTAACATGCGGACTGCAAAATTAACCCAGAAGGCTATTGCAATCTTTATTTTTTTTTTCTTATATTTTTTTACATTTAAGGATAAGCATAAATGCACAGCAGATAATAAAGAAAGCACACATTACAGATATTGCAGTTTCAATTGCCTTTTTTTTAACACTCCGCTGATCTCTCCCCTCCATTCCCCATAACTATTCTACCCATGATCACATACAATGTGGAAAATAGCAAAAAAAGCACAATTTGCAAAGTTTGGCCTACTGTGTTAATAGGTGCATTGAGAGTTTATGTTTAAGTCATCATTCTATAAGGCAGAGAATGAGAAAATAATTGATTACGATCTTTACAGTAGTTATTTGTTTAAATGCGAGTTTCATGTGACTTCACTTGAACACACCAACATTATTCAAATATTTGTGTTATTTAAAAAAAATTCTGTTTAGTGTTTCCCCTTTCAATGTGATATTAGGTTTTAAAATGTTATTAAAATTATTTACTGGCAGATGTTCACAACAGCACGAATAGCTTTTATGAAAATGTAGCAGATTTTTGTTCTAGAGACACATGAGTAGCATTCATCATGACAAGAGGAGCTTAATTAGTGGAATCAGGTGTGTTCAGTTAAGGCCGGCCCAATATTAGTTGGAATTGAAACTATGCTCTAAAATATAGACAATGTTTTATAAATGCAATTTTTGTCAAATGTGGCACTTGATAAGCTTTCATAACAGATCCTGCTAAAGTGCAAATGTCTGGCAAGGAAGAGTTAATCTGAAAATTGCACTCATGAAGTTTTGCACTAGTTTAATTAAAGCAATGCACTGGCAATTGTTGGTAAAGGTTGGTTAGTGAAATTTTTTGTTGTTGTGTTGACACAGTGAGTCTGCCAATTCAGGAGGTAAAAGTCTCACACTGGTAAGCTGAGATACAGCAAATTGTCAGGGAACCCACGATAATACTTGAGGGAAAATCTGATAAGCTTGTTGGAAAAGCTAATTGCTTGATTAATCTTTCCAACACAATGCAAGCCAATTGGAGTTGCACGTTACAGTCTGTTCTTCTAATTCAAGATCATTTTTAATTGAGCACTGCTAAGACATGAGGCAGATCCTCTGATGTGTGCATGTAAGCTGAGCTCGGTGCTTCTGCAGTTGTTCCTAATTTGGAATGCTGGTCTAGACAAAAAAGAGAGCAGGTGGCAACTTTGAAATCGTTTCAAGTGGTTGAAAAAGCCTTGCTGTTGCTGTTTGTCTGTGACTGGAGAAGAGTTTGATGTGGCAGGTGGTGCTCTTACTTCTGCAGGAACGGTCAAATGAATCACCGAAGGAACACACAAAAACAAACACGATAAATAATATATGTAAGCATGTGAAGCCATTGCTTTATATGATTAAGTGTACAAAAAGTACATTTTATTTTCAGAAGCTAAATGCATTGTACGTTCATAAATGTATACTGCTTTCATAATCCATGACAAAAAAAAAATTCTGTTGTCAGTCTTAGTTTATGGTGTTGTCCAAGAAAAACATCATTTGTCTGTGAGACTATTTCAAAAGAGAGGAGAAGCGAAAAAGAAACGTTATTGGATTTGTCTGTATGAGCCTTGATATTTCCAAAGTGCATCCTGTCAAATCCAATCATTGATGTTATCCACCTGACACTCTTTAAAAAGGTGAGTGGGTTTAGAGAGCTGCAGATCTCCCTCACGCTGGTGTAAGTGTGGAAAAAAGACAAACTATTCACTTCTTCACATCGGTTTCTTTTAAATTCCCCCTTCATTTCATCATTTTCCTGCTGCAGCCTAGTACACCATGTTCATGTAAAACACTTCTGCATTACCTTTGCATTCTAATGAGGGATGTTTACCTGTCTGCAGTGTTTCTGCAGATTACATAAAGCTCTCAACTGAGCAAGCAAAGGTCTTTTTATCTTCCAACATCCCAGACAGAGATTGCTTCAAACATTAGTGCTGTCTGGGTCATCAGAACAGTGAACCCCTATGCTGTGATCTTGCACAGGCTCCCCCGCTGCATCTAAATAGCTGACGGTGGGAAGTAATGCAACCGCTTTAATTCAGTGTGTGCCTGAAACAGTTAAGCATCACTCCATAAACACTGGAAGTGATGTCACTGCAGGGTTCATGATGCTTATCGCTGCTTGCCTGCTGTTCACTGTGAGAGCTGAGCTTTAATGACACAATCAAGGGCCTTGTTACATTTACATTTTATGCATGTGGCAGATGCTATTATGTAGAGTGAATTACGACAAATGTAGCTCCATTCTTCTGTAGTTTGTTTGGTTTTAATCTAGATTGTTTTATGTCTTTGTTTCGGATGAGATTAAACTCTGTTAAAACACTGCTGTTAAACATTGCATGCTCCATAAACAGTTCCTTAAAATAAAAACAGAAACAAGATGCTCGTTTGTGATTTTATGTTTCTTTTAAATGGCAAACTGGTGTGTGCACACACACACTCACACATGACAAAAAAACGGATTCTGATTTAATGCTAATTTATGCTGCACTTAATTACATTTGAGCTCCTCACCTATCTAGTGTTCTAACGACGGTTTACGTGTCTTGTTACGTGACATCTATCTTTTTCTCCCTTCAGGAGGTTTAGATAGACAACTACAGCCAAAATTCAAACTCTACAGCTCTCAAACTTCAAATAGCGTGACCACATAAAACACTACAGAAACTGCATCAAAAACAGAAAACAATGATGTACTTTCTTAATCAGCTCTCCTGATTGTGAGAGGTGACCTATATCCAATTGAGTTCGCTTTAGAGTGTTCTCATTGGTGGAATTGTGTTGACGTCATCTGGTATAATGAAGGCTGGAGAGAGACTGGAGAGTTGATGAGAGTGAGTGGGTGGAACCAGAATTTAAAGGTATAGAAATGATTGAGAGTATCGAGTATGAGCGGGAAAGGACCAAGAAATAAAAAACAAGAACACAACAAACAACATACTACATATACACAAAAATTCTATTTAACAGTGAGGACCAAAATAGTTAATACTGGCACTCACAATTTATCTACATCTTATCTGTCACGCTTTTTTAAATTTTATTTCACGCACCATTTCACATGAACCTCAATGAAACACTCCTGATGCAACTAATGAAGTTTTTTCTTGCTTGTTTGAAAGCTGTAAGACTAATGCAACTGTCACACTAGTGTTTGAGAGCTCCGATGACCCGCCCACCAGCCACGACGGTCAGTTTTGCAGTTCAAAGATTAATTCAGCTGAACTTTCGTAAGAGCGGAATCCGAAATCTCTCTTCACATCAACACTGTAGCCATAAAAATGAACTTGCTTTAAGAGATTACAGTAAACATTAACTTGACATTTTAGTGAGAGGGAAACACCTTTTATCATTTTCTTTAAAAAAAGGCAAATAAATGAACTTCATCTCAAAACCTTAGGAACTTGAAAGAAGTAACACAGAAGCTTTTTCATATAACTAAAAGTCAAACTGAATATTACATTCAAGAAGTAAGTTGACTTAAAGCAAAAGCAGATAAGCTGCTTCTACTGCACCAAGACAGACTCATAAAAGCCTGAATTCTCTCTGTATTTTCCTTTCAATGATACAATTCTTATTTCTTATGTGCCATATGTGAGTGGAAAACTTAAAACTCACCAGATGCTCTGATCTTGAATGAGGATGATCTCATTTCAAGTGAGGATGATCAGTAGTTAACAAATGGTGACAGGTGCAGTGACTTAACTTTAGAGAGAGAGAGAATAAGTGAAAAAAAGAGAAAATCTGGCAACAAAACCTTTGGAGGCAAAACGCAGAGGTGCACAGTGGATCCTTAATAAGCAAACAAGAACAATTCACAAGTAATATAGTTAGAGACACGGTGAACAACATATGGAAAAATAGTTTTTCGGGCAGAGATATAAAAAAGTAATGATGACACAAAATATAATATAACTATATGCAATTGTTACAAGCTTACATTTGATTTATTTACATGAATAAATGTCCAGTTGGGATTTTGACAACAAATTTTTGGGAGCAGCACATGAAGACAATGAATTTACTAGCTCTGTGCAGTCCACCTAATTATCCTCATTAGCTATTCCTTTTTAAGCAATCAGATAGCTCAGTTTCTCCTGACGAGACAAACCCAGCAAAAACTCTCCAACACCTCTTTGCCACTATATTTGAGGGGGGGGGGGGGGGGTCTCAATCATTACAGCTTACCTCATGTGTTTATACACCCCAGATCTGCTTGCGCATCCAAGACTTTTATTGGAAAACTTGTAAAATTTGTCAAATTAGTTTTCATTAATCTGGTACAATGCAAAGATTTAAATATTATTTTCATTGAAAATTATATAAAACCTTTTCTGTACCAAATGTATCACTCAAACTTTGTTAAAAGGTATGACCGGATTTCAGATTAACTTTTGTCCCCATAACAAATTATCTTCAGATTTTCTCAGTCATTGAGCACATTCTGTGCACACGTACAGCAAAAGTACTCCTTTCCATTTCAACTTTTTGGCAGCCATATCGGGACTTGAGCCTATTAAAGAGATACTTATTCTGACTCTATTTTTCTCAATAGACGTACAAGGTTACAGAGTGCCAAACTTCCCTTTACTTCTATTATTCTGTTAAGTATAAATCAAAGCTGTATCTGTCAGATGTAAATCAAGATGGTGTCACTTACACTCAAGTGCTCTGACACTCATCATGGCTGGTTTTGTCCTGAAAAGTCACCTTTAGCTTGTTAACCAGGTCAATGCAAGTTTATCTGACAGTTTAATGATGGAGAATGTATGGCCGCTGACAGTGAAGCATTTCTCCACCCAAGTGGATAAGAAAGATGAACTATTGCAAGGATAAAACAGAAATGGGTCAGACCCAGAGAATGTATTGACTCTTTGCAGAACTAAAAAAGGCTGGTAGAAGATGTGAAAACAAGCCAATTGTCTGCAGTGAAAACAATTCATGCCTTAATATACTTACAATATAACAGCAAGATGCCTTTAAGATGGCTTAAAACTCTTTGTGATTGATTTGCGTTGTCTTTTGAAATGTGGTAATTGTTTGTTAGACGTTTTAAAAAAGTAGAATACTGTATATACTTGTCTTATTCTTAAAAAATATGTTTCGTCTTCTCCATAACATTACTCGGTTATTAAAAGGAAATAAGATCTGTGTTGTCTGAACATTGCGCAAGTTCATTACACATGAACAAAATCTGCTTGATTTGAATTGATTTTATGAAGTAAATTTTATGGGTTCACAAACTTGTAGTGTCTTTGTTCTCAAGCGGAAACTATTTTAGTAGACTGCATAATCTGTCTCTTACAAGTTTGAGCTAAAATCCATTCACGGACTGAAGAAATTGAACCTGTCCCGCAGATGGAATGTCTGGAGGCTTATGTAACACTGAGTAACCATCAAGAGGCAATATTGAACACAGTCACATTTCAAGCCCTTACCAGGGTTGTGTTAAGGTTTGTTCTTTATTGTTTTTTATTTCTTCTGTCTAGGCAATGCTAACAGCAGAAAAAAACAAGGTTTCTATAACAATTTTTATGATAAAGTTTGGGAACTGGCTATAAAAGCAGTATAAAAAAACTCAACTCTGATACTTTCCATAAGCTTATGTATCACAGAATATAAACACCTTTTCGGAACCCACGCTATCAGTTCAAGATTCTTTTAATTAAAACTTTCAAAACCCTGATTTACCATTAAGGTTTTTTGATTATCTGATTAATTCTGACTTTAAAATACATGTTATTGTCTGGGTATTGACTGGATCTCGGGTTTTCCAACAGTTTGTAATTCAATTTAAAAAATCATAGTTCAGCTGATTTATTGACTCAGTATCTCAGAAAAAAAATCTGACCAACAGCCATTTTAGACAAAAAGATATCCATCAACTCGTATTCGTATGAAAACTAAATGAATGCGTGAATGAATCTGACAAATGTGCTATAACACAGAATATTTTTGTAAGGAATTGTAAAGCATCACATCACTCCCTTGAACATAGATAGATTGGTTTGATATCTCTTTCAAAGAATTTAATGCAACAAGTGAAATTAAACTTTTTCTTCTTGTAACAAATTAAATGGTTCAGGTCTTAATAAATACATCTTAACACCTCAAAAAGTGTTCAAGGGCTTTGAGACAGTTTAAAATTAACAGATCAAACACACAACTCCCTGAGGTACATTTTCAAAAACTACCATGACCCACCCAACACTGAGTAATTGTATTGGTAACAAAGTAAAATAGATTCAAACTTACATTTTATTTCATTTATTTATTTAAGACTGATGCCTGTTGTCCATCCATCCATTTTCTTTCGGCTTGTCTTTGGTAGCCTGGGGTACCCATAGTGGAATGAACCAAAAAACTTATCCAACATATGTTTTACGCAGCGTATGCACTTTCAGCTGCAACCCCTCACTGGGAAACATTCATACACACTGACTCATTCACTACTGACAATTTTAACGTACCCAATTCACCTGTGCAGCATGTTTTTGGACAGAGAAAACCCACGCAGTCATGGGGAGAACATGCAAACTCAACACCGAAATACCAACTGACTCAGGCGAGGCTCGAACCAGCGACCATCTTGCTATGAGGAAATTGTGCTAATCACTGCGCCAATGTGACACCCAACACCTATTGTGTATTTGTGTATTTATTCTCACCCATGATCTCAAAAACTCTGTTAAAGAATAGAGGGTTGCATGAAACTTATATTTATAGTGTAAATCGTGGGTCTTTGTGTTCACAGCAGGGAAAAAAACTACAACACTACGAAACATTTCCCAAAACACAATTCACAGCAGAGGCATTTTTCAGAGATGCTCAGCTTGCCTGTAACCCAGATAGAGAAAGCAGAGTTAATTTGTGTTGCTAGCGTGTTTATACAGAGGTTCTGCAGAGACACTGAAAGGATCCTCTGCTGACACATCTTCATGTATCACTGTCTCCAGCTGAGCTCTGCTGGGAGCCTTTGCCACTCACGAGAGCCTCTGGGAAATCAGCTCCTGCCCTGCGAAGGATTGTCTCCCATCCCGGGTCACATTACTCCACATCACTCCACAAAAGGAATCCAGTTTTAGGCAATTTCTTAATTCTGCAAACTCCATCATTGGTTTAAAAGGCTCGTTTCTCTCAGTGGGAAATTGCATCTTTAACGTAATTTGTCTCACTGTAGATGCAAGAGAGTGAGTCTAAACTCAATCTTTATTAGCAATTACGATTATTTGACACTGTAACAAAACAAGTGCGTAATTGGATTAAACCCAATGATATGAAATCAAAAGGATTGTGGCAGCTCTTATCTGTCCAAACAGAACATCTGAATACTCAGAGATACAAGGATAGATATACTCACCGTGTACAATTGTGTATCCTAGCAACCAAGCGGTTTTCTAGACCTCCCAGGATAAATCTGTACAAATTAATGAGCTTTATGGGAATGTTTGTGAGTGTGTGACTGATATAATCGGCATCATTTGGGTATTTGTGTCCTGCGATAGAGAGATAAACATGAGTCTGCACATGTAATTATTTATATCTGACGAAAATCTCTGATTCCAATGCCCTGTTGACATTCTGCTCAGAGCAATTAGTGAGAATCAGGCATGTAACTAAATCTGACATCAGCCACACGTCTTAAGAATGAATTCAATTCAAAAGCAAGAATTAGAAAATCCAATAGTGATATTTTTTTCCAAAGTGTGATGACTGAAAAGTAATATCATGAACATTTGAAAGGGATTTAAACATAAGCCATTGTGAGAATATCCTGACTTTTCTTTCAACTTGACAATTTGATTTGCGTAGTGATGCGGATGAATTTAGCTGCAGGGACCACAGACCGGATGTAATTAATAGGAGAGGAACCATTTGCTCTATTAATAATCCTTTGAAGCACATTCATAATGGATAATGGCTTTGTAATGAGTGAATGCGAACGGCTGACTGGCAGGAAGATAGTTCTGTTTTTTTTAAGATGGATGAGTCTCTTGGACAGAGAGAGTGAGGATCCCCTCACACTACAGCAGCGGTCCCTGACCTTTTTTGTTCAAATGACAAGTTTGATTTAAGGCAACACAGACTTTTAGGCACCATAAAAAGATGTAACATGCCAAAAAAAAACCCATCTGAATCCAATGTGAATACAACATAACATGTGAGACATCCTCTCTGTCCTCAAAAAATCTTGAGTAGATAAACAATTGTTCACAATAAGAAGATATGCCACAGAAAACATAAAGTGAAATAACTTGCTGTAATGCTATAACAGGGGAGCCCTGAGGCTGGTTCACTGTAACCATAAGCTCCCATTTTGAGCTAACAGGAGGAAATATCCAGAATCTCCACTCTACGCCAGTATTTTTTGTTTAATACCCCTGCATAAAATCCTGTTTTACTGGAAAGGTTGTCCGAAATGGGTTTTCAGTGCTATTGGAGAGATCTAACACAGAGCTGTTGTCAATTTATGTTCTTTGGAAGCTAACATTACCTTGTTTTTAGAGACAACCCTCTTGACACAAAATCCATGTACCTATCCAACTTAAAGTTGGATACCCTTAAAGTATGTCCTTTTTTGCGTGGAGGGAAATTACAATTAAAATGTGCAAATTATTTCTCAAGCAGTTTTTCTGTTGGCTAGTTAATAATCTGTCAATCACCTAGATCGATTAGTCAATGATATTTGTATTATTTCAGATTGTAGATAACATTACACATAACGCAGATGTTTGTCCTTTATGCTGAGTAAACTCTCCTTGAGAATGAACCGAGGTAGTCATTATTTAAAATAAAAATTCTTTATTTGCAACAACAATAATAAATGGCCTGCATTATATTAACAAGCTACGCACGGGGGTGGGGAAAAGTGTATGGGGTAGGGGACAGCGTATGGGGGTAGGGGACAGCTGATGTAGAGTTTCTGCATTCTCATTAATGATGAAACTATTTTTTATTCTTTTTTATACAAATTTTAATTAAAAATCAAACCATTGTGAGTGATGCACTGGTTGCTTGCCATAAAGGTAGGTTGAAGCAGTTAGACTTTGGAAAAATAAGTTATTAAGTATGTAATTTATATAAATGTAAGTTATAGTTAAGTATTCAGAAGATTATGTAATTCCTGACATTCATGCAGCACTTCTCCAGTTGGTGATTCAAACATATTTTAGGGGGGATCTCTATAACTCAGT
This sequence comes from Danionella dracula, assembly GCA_900490495.1. Classification (NCBI taxonomy): domain Eukaryota; kingdom Metazoa; phylum Chordata; class Actinopteri; order Cypriniformes; family Danionidae; genus Danionella; species Danionella dracula. The sequence goes on along the minus strand of UELW01000067.1, from coordinate 2,554,273 downwards.
ATCTCCTTATCTCCTCAAAGTGTGCAGTACAAGAAGTGACTGCTGCCTTTCTGTGCCAGAATATATACAATATACATTAGTGCATCGCTAATGTAAATATTGTAGATTGATTAGTAGAGAGGAACTATTAGGAGGTCTTGGTGCTCAGAGACCAGCAGGGAAAATTGAGAAAGAGAATGCCAGGGTTATAGCTCTACTCTTTAAGAAAGATCATGCTGAGGTATCTTTTTAATGACCATGAAGTCAGGACCTCACTTTAACAACTCTGTCAGCGTTTCAGGCGTGTGTTCAGATTTGGTCTTTCTCCAGAGCCCTGAGGGTTGAAACACCTCCATGTTTTTGGTATAATGAGTTTTAGACACTGATCAATATCATTTCAATATTAAAGATGGGGTTTCATTATAGACTCCCAATTTGCCAGAATGGAACCAGTCATGGGTCCTGAACATAAGAGGAGTATTTTCAGATTATTGTTGTTGAAAACACCATTTTTGTCAACAGAAGTTAAGCTTAACACGATATCTGATTAAATATTGTGAAAACTGTTTTTACTAACTGTTTGAAGTACATTTATTATTGTATAAAAACATTGTTTTATAACTTTGTTAAACATCAACTGTTTAAAGTTATGCTATCGATATGATTTGTAAATTATTTTATAGAGCGTTTTCATGGCGCATCATCAAACCGGAAGTCGGAGCATATAATCCCATGGTCAGTGTTATCTGTAGGGTTTTTAGTTATTTAAAATGTCAAACATACCGGGAAAACGCGATATTTGTATTTGATGATACGCAGTGAAAACACGGTATATTAATAGATCAAATACTAATATATTATCAAAATTTGTTATTTAAATATTAAGATATTTTGAAGTTATTGACATGTTTTGCCTTTTTTTTAAGCATTCATGTGCAAAATTAAATGTAAAAAATATATACATGTTTAATACATTTGTATAATAATTACATTTATTTATATTTTGTATCTATAAAAACGGATTTAACATTATTGAACAGCACTTGAAACCTTTTTGTAACAGACTTTAAGTTACTGGGCTTTTCTTTATCATTGTCCAAGTTTGCCAAGAATCTTCCATTCTGTCAAAAAAAAAAAAAAACCTGGATCACTGGTGCAAGGAGAATCAGGGCTCTTTCAGGTGGCATTCACTGCTACTCTGACCTCCGTCAGTAAATTCATTACCCCACATGAGCACAGATTACCTACCAATTAGCACTTTGCTTATCACCCTTCAAGAACCATTAAAGCCCATTAAACTGCTTTTGGTCACTTAGCCGTGAGTAGAGCCAAACTAATCTACACAAGCTTTCAGTCACTGCTGTTAAAAAGTCGTCTTGTGGCTAAAATGTTACACCCTGTAAACTGTCTGGAGAAGATTCTTTGAGTTGACAGCACTGACGTCTTCTAATTAACCACACAATGATGTTCAGCCAGTTGATGAAAATTTGCATATTCTGCACAGCGTAATTATGATTCTCAAGGGTCTGACACTGCTAAACACACTTCCTATTAGGTAGTATTCTGATTGAGGCCGCTGTGATTTATGGAAGCTCTAGACTTCAAAGATACCTCTCCTTATTCTCTACAGATCAGACAACATTTTCAAAGCTTCCCCTGCTGGGTAGACAGGGTCTTGCCATTTTTTTCTCTCTCAAGGGTGGACTCATGGATACAGTTTTATCTAGACTACACTGTTGCTTGCCATGAGTCTGTCAGGTATTTGGCTATGGACAGTAATAAAGTTGCAATGTGTATAGCTTGTTTTTGGCTAATCCCTTTTTCAAACTAACAACAACATAAGAGCTACATTTTGACTCGCAATTAGCATATCATATTCTTCATAACGTATGTTACATAACACTTAAAATTTCTGCTAATAATGAAATTGAAACACATGTAAAGGCTTTTTTTCGCTTGAAATGTGGAACTTGTTACCTCTGGAACACTTTGGAATACAGTCCACAAATTACAGGTTAATTATTAGTAATAACAAGGTACTTCAATACATGGTAATAACTTAAAAGGTATTTTCAGAGTATTTATTCATAGCAACAGTGCACTTTTAATAAGTTGTTTGTAATTATATAGTAATAATAAGTAAATTACATTTAATAATGGAGTAACAATACAGTAATAAAAATCAAGCTCCACTTTAGATTACGGTCCTCATCTTGTGTAATAACAGGGTAATTACTGTATAACTACAGAAAACAAGCTCTTCTTTTTTTATCTCTTGAACCTGTGTAGTTATAGGGTAATTGCTGTATAACTATTAATAATTAAAGTACTTTGTTATTAATAATAATTATACAGTAAATATTTTTTGTTTCATACTGTTACCCAATTTTAATCAGAAATGTGCTCAGTGTTATTATGCAAATACAAATAAGTACAGGGATGTAAGCTGTTGTTAATATTAATTCCTCAATTATTTATTTTTTTCCTATTATACGGTTACCCCATTAATACCTGTATATTACTTGTTATCACTATATAACTCAAAATAATTATTGAAAAGCACACTGTTTCTATTAACAATTAAACAATAAGTACACTGTACAGATTATTCTCATGTAAATAAATGGGCAGTACATGCTATTACTAAATATAAACCAAGTAATTACCCTGTATATTGCTCGCTGTAATTTAAAGTGTTACTGTTACCTCTTGTGAAGGCCTTATGCAATTTTATGTGCAGGAATTTACTTTTTTGTCAGGAATTTTGCAGTTGAAAGATCAGTCAAAAGCTATTTTATTTTATTATTTACTTACGTACTTTTGTAGGGCTTAAGTACGACAGTGAATTGTGGTACAAGACTGGACCATGTCTCAGCCAGGACCATGCTAGACTTGGACCAAGTTTGGCTCACATACTGTAGGCCAGTGGCAGGTGCCAAATTTCACATTTTGTTGACTGCCAAGCTCTCTCTTGTCATTTTCTTTGTATAATTACGTATAAATAATTGTATAATTAAGTATAGCACTGTTTGAACTATCCCACGTAGACTTAATTTGTTTGAGCTATGTTCCTTGTTTATATCTAGTATCTATTCAGAGACAATTTATATCATTATATCTGGCCCACTGCTCAAGTAAACAATTGACTGATTGTTTAAAAGAAAACCTATGTTAGCATGATAAAACATTTACTTTTAAAAAGGAAAAAGTTAAATACTATGTATTCAAACAAATACATAATTATTATTATTATTATTATGTAACAAAATATTTATAAATTTTGCCTCGCTAAATATGTTTGCCTCTAATTTAGTATTCCTAATTAGCTCAAGCAGATGACAACACACTTATACATTTACTTTCCTTGTATAGGTTTCAAAGATAACTCAATTGATTGATCGTAACCCCTTAAAATAATATAATTTTAGTTCCTTGCTAGAAGCAAATCTTTAATATATGTTTCAAGGTTATTCAGTATCCTGTAGGAGCTCTAGTTTTACAGCAGCCATCTGGCAGTTTTTAAATACAGAGTGTTTTCTTTGAGAACTGTTCTGGACCCAAAACTTTTGCTGACTGTATTGTTCATGAAGAAACTCTAGCAGATTTGGTTTATTCATTCCTCTCACTGATTGTTTCACGGGTTGTTTGAACTGATGAGAATAAATCAGAGTGTCTCCAACTGAAAGTCATATTTTTTCTCTATTTTCCAAAAACAGGTTAAGCTTCTTAGTTTTCAGTCTTACTTGTTAAAGCAAAAACTATAACTTGGATCAAATCAGGCCGGCTGCTGGTAACACCTAAAAAAATCCACTATAGTCTCAGTTAAAGCTGCATCGCAAGGTTTCTTTTAAACTAATGAGAGCAGAGAAGCGGAGGTGAAAGGATTTTTGACACCATATTTGGTTTAAAATCTGATGGGATCTTAAAAAAAGAATGTCTGTATGTGATCCATCACTTGGCAGAATGCTTGCATGTAGTATGTTTGCTGCAACTAAGGGACATGATATAGTACAATGAAAAAGCAGAACGACTTGTTTCTAAGTGTCAAACAAGCAACAATAAACAAAATATGCAGATTTAAGCCTTCAAAGTAATTTTTTACAATGGCTTTCCGAATACATGATTTGCATACATATACTTTCCCCACCAACGTTCATATATATTTCATCTAAATATTGCACGAGGCAACAGGACTCATATGTAGTCGCTCCACATTCTATTGTTCTGTTGCTCCACTTTATTTTTACTTTACGCTTTGGTCTGCACAGTGCTTCCAAAGCACATCTCTTAAGCACCTTGGACTTCCATAGTTATAGTTATTTTACTTTATATTTTTACTACCTCTATTTCTAGAATAGTACTATATTCTATTTACTCTTAACTTGAGCAATTAACTTTTTTATAACCTGTGTTACTGCGCAACGTTATTGTGTCGCTTTTTGTACCAACCCTGGAGAGTACCCCTGCACCACAACATCTCCTTGTGTGTGTGCTGCACACTTGTCAATAAAGACCTTTCTGGTTCTCATTCTGATTATACTGAATACAGATTCCTATTTACATCCAAAATGCATCCATGAAATCCTTCAAATAAACTAAACAACGTTTAGTTTTGTGTTTACAAGTTTTTGAGTGAATTGCCCATAAGGCAGAAGTCTGTCTTTCTCATCAAACCAAACTGAAAGCAGGGTGTTATTCTACAAAGCTGAAGGCTAGTGAACCTATAGCACAAAGGCATGGTACACACTTTAATTACCTTCCCCTATATAAGCCAGTCTGCTGGGAGATGGGCTTCCACAAACTGTGCTTTCTGCTAGCAAGGTTTCATCTGTAGGGAGACTCTAAAAAAGAATAAAACAGTGTAGATGAAACGAAAACATTTATTTGTGACAGAGGTACTATTTCCTAAGACTTCCGACTGTGGTTGTGAACCTATTTTTAAGCCAGATGCTTTAACTGATGTTTTAACATGGTTTACACTGGGTCCAATTAAAACACATTTTTACATCACTCAAAAATGTGTTGTTTTGAATAAAAGGAGATTTCATTTAGTCATTTATACCCTAGTCAGATACGAGATGTTGGCTAGGCTTCAGATTCTGAAAGCTTTGGCAGATTTACACTATGTTGAATCTGCCTAATAAAATCTGAAACATCCACTAACAGCGAATTCCAAAACACTGTGCTCTTCTCAGAACTAGTAGAAAAATAAAGTATCCAACAGTCAACTCAACCACACATCTATTAGTGAAGATAGAATTCCACATCTCTGAAGTTATGCCCATCACTGATGACATCACCAAAAAGGATACTTTCCTTAAAGCAGGTAGTCAAGCATTCAATGGGAGGATAACATTTTTTTTAATCCGACCGGTCACTTTCATATGTGGTCCTGAATCTGGTTAATAAATATTAGTTTTTTTGCAGTGCAACATCCTTCTGAATGCTCATGTCACATTTTTTCGGGGTTTCATGTCACCGAACGGAGTTTAAACAAAGTTTCTCATAGACATGATTAGCTGGAGAGGACATTCTTTTATCGATATAGTGTACAGGAAGACGCTCAACAACATATTTAAAGCCCTAGTAAAGTCCCAGTTCTTATCCCAGCACTTTTAACTACTTTTCTGCCCATACACCAAAATATTTCTATCTGAATTTTTTTCTAAATACTATTTAGTACTAACAAAGTTGGCTTAGATAAGACATTTGAGCAGACAAAGTCACAAGAGTACCCGAGATCATGCACTTTAATGTATTCATCTGTTAACAGTACATTCTGGGAGACGTTGATTTCCCTACCATGTATGTGACATATTGGAGTCCCATTTTGTTCACACTGAAGATGGGTAGTAGGCGAATATTATTTGTTATGTGAATGAACACACACATGATTTGAGCATTAAAACCTGTAGTCTAAATATAGCCTTATTGAGGTTGTTTTTTATCAACACCCAGAGCGGTTTTAATTCTGAAAATTGAGTCAAATCAAATGTACACTCTCAATCTGTACGAAACAAGAATTCACAAGAGAGTTTAACTATTCTCCAGGCATTGCAAGCATGTTTGATGAAGGAAATAAGCGTCTGGTGAGCTGTCTGAGGAAGGGAGAACCCGTGTCTGGGATGACCTCTTCAGATTGATGAGGAGGTGGTGAAAGAGAGGAGGAGGGATGCTGTTCAATAGCAGAGGAGCAGATGATGAGAGGATGGCTTATTTTCTAAGCTGGAGATGAATTGTGGGCTTGCCATCTTGATCAATTGGCTAATTATATAATAACCACCTCCTGAAACGAGTTGTGAAACACTCTTTTTAAATTCTGAGCACACATGATAATACAGATTACAGAATTAAAACCATGTATCATGTCCTTACGCCTTTGGTGAAAATAATTTTTTTTCATAGACAAACATCAGAAGATGCTTAGAAAAAAGACGACTAAAAAGACTTTTATTTAAAAAATATCTTAAACCATACAAATGTAAATTCACCCGATTGTAAAAATGTAAAAATAATTCCGCGATTTGAAGCAACAAATATAATGAAGCTAGGGGTAGAAAGCTACAAAGACGGCCAATTTTAACATGAGAACCTATTCACTTCAGGAGTCAGCCTCAAAAGGCCACTAGTTGAACTGCAGCTCAGTCACTTCCTTATAACCATTTAGAGGGGAATTAGCCCCAGGTTGCCCCTTGAATAAATTAATCACATTGAGATATAAAGAGATATTAAAGATGCAAAGTCGTACAGCGAGCCAGTTATAGTCCTAAAATAATGTTTTATATTCCTGTTTTTGGCCTAATGTGCTCATAAGTTATTCATAGTTTACAACATCAATTTAAGGGTCGTTCAAGTGTTTTAAGTTTAAAATCATTCCAGCTGAATAAGATTAGAAAAAAAAAACAAGTGGCTGGGTTTAACCCTCAACAGTCTCCAGACATGCAACCAGTGCCAACATGCTTCCACCAGCACCCATGACAGAGATTCAGCCAGAGACTCTCCAGAGGGAAAGATATGCTTTCCTACATAGACTTAAAACAGAGGAACATCATAGAGAAGAGCCTGAAGAGAAGGAGATGCTCTGTCAGGAAGAGGCAGAGAGAAGCGGAGCCCAGGAGTTTTTGCTCCAGAGGACCAGTGTAAACTTCACCAGAAGAGCATCAGTCAGTCCTAGCGCTCTCTCTCAAATTCTTTCACTACTTAAAAATGCACAGACTGAACTTGATGCCTCTTAATATGAAATCATATCAACATCAAACAAGTCATTTAATATTTATAATCCTCCCAAAAGGACAAGTCTTTAGATTTCCTCTAAATGTATTTTCATTCTTTTTCTTTGGGTAGACAGAACAGATAATGAGCAGAGCTCTTGGCTCTTGGTGTAGAATCTTGCAGCAGGAATTGGTGTGCAGAAGGATTATCTACGCTGCTATTTCTCTCATCTATGTTTGTACAGAAGTTAACTGAATAAATACACTTGCAATAAAAACAAACCACCAGTTTATTTTAAATGTAGAATTTGCTCCCTGCAGAGGTAGAGGTGCTCCACAAGTTTGCACTATAAATATGAATGTTTATTTAAGCAATTATCAAATTATCATATCTATATCAAATCTTTTGATATTGTTCCAGGAACATTTCAATCAGAGTTAATTATACAAACCAACAAGCTCATAACTGTTCCAATAATTGCATAATTTCAAAGCTTGCATAAAAAAAAAAATAAAAGAGTTCAACAACCAAATTGTAGTCGCAGGTTTTTGAAACACAACTTCTTATAGTGATCCACTTTTTAAAGGGGGTAAACTAAGTAATGAAAAGTGTTTGGTGTTTTCACATTATGTCATTTGCATTTTTTAGGAGAAACAGAGATTGCGCTTCCTTCTTTTCTTAAAAAGCAGAATTTGGAGGTGCCGTAAATACCCAAATAAAGTGCATCTAAGAATACAATACGACAGGCTTTCCAGAGCTTTCACGAGGCAAGGCTTGCATGACTCCAGTTGTGAGCTGTCTGCACCCAGGGGAGTGTGGATTGGTTAAACCTCTGTTTTTCCTGGAATCTCGGGCGATTGCAATGATGTTAGAGAAAACGTTACAGTCTATGACAGCTTGAAGGAGTTCCAGGCAGCATCTATCTCTAAGCATTCAGACCAGAAATCACTGTTGATGTCAGACATCAAAGAAAAGCTAATTCTAATAACCAACAATACCCAAGCTCATATTTCATCTTCTTTGGACAACTTTTAACAGCTTGTTTACCTCTTCCATCCTCACACATTGACTAGCCGGCAATGTCTAATGTTAACATTTGACGGAGTTTTGGAACAAGCGGAAAAAAAATCTCTGCCCCCTCAAAATCTTGCTGTTATCATGATCAACTTTACACAATTATAAGCGGTAAAAATTCCACCATTTACTGTACATATGTACACCTCTAGAAAACATTTAAAGTAAAAAAATATATACATAACACTTCACCTAAAAAAAAGCTACTTACGCATATACATTAAACCCCTTAAATTAAAAGCTTTTTAATTTCTTTTTTCATGACCCCTTTTGTGAAATGTTGAATTTAATTTGAATGGAAGGCTTGCACGTTGTATCTACAGAATGTCTTGAAAGTTTTTTCAAGACTTAAGAAAAATTCTCAGAGATGTTGCTGGACTGCATAATAGAAACACGTTGTTACTATAAAGATTTGTGAGCAAACATAAAACCCATATGTTATGTTGGTCCTGTTTATTGGAGGTCCTTCTTTTTGTGAACACCATTTGATTTTAGCTTTGAGACAAATTTTTGTGCCTTTCACCAAGCACCAGCATCTCTAAAGTATATTCTATTAGGTTGCGCTAAAAGACCCATGGGGTGCTACACTTGGTAACATCATCAAATAATTAGAGAGTTGGCATCAACATTGGAACAGAGTGAACCACCACAAATAACCTCTCACAAGCACTGGCAGCACAAGTCAACATTAAAAATGTCATTCCAGCTGGCCAACATCAAGAGCATATTCTAAGATGACAGGAAAACAAGCAAACATTTTTTCAATCATCATGGGTAATCTGTGATACAAATCCTGCATTTCCAACAGAAATAGTGCCAACAACACTCTGAGCAGTAATAGTTTTATATAGTCAAAAATTTGATGATGATCCTCATACAAGGAACATGTTACTCATGTGATGCTAACATGCAGATGGCTGTAAAAGCTAACAGCTGGTAGGATATACTGAAGAATTAGGTTTAGCTGTGGTTAAAGTCGTTTAAATGTAAATGTTTTTACTTCAAATGTTTTAATATTAAAAAGTAGTTCAACTTATATGATGAAAAACAAAAGCTAATACTGTTTTTAACTTAAAGTGAGCTTTTTTTCACCAAAATGTGTGATAAATGATCTAAAGGGTTTTTGCTGAGTTAAACTATTGAAAGCATCTCTTAGAACAGCGCAACATTACCCTCCCTGTAGGGAAAAAGACAAGATGATCTTGCTCTTAACCATCATTGTATAGAAACTACTCTAAAGGTTGTGTTTAGCTCTTTTTTGCATTTAGTTTATTTTTGAGTTTATTATGTCTGTTTGTTATGTGTGGAATATATTGTAATGTAATGTATTTGGTCAATTCTACACTCATGTCAAAGGAGTGTACTCTTATTTTGACTGACTCAATAAAAGTAAAGTTGTGTATTAATAGTATGATGATCGAAATGAATCATCTGATTGCAAAGGAAAGGCATGTATTGAGCACATGGGTTTGATGGGTCAAGCTCTTGCTGTGATTTGTTAAGGGATGTTATGGAATGGAAAGCTTTCATCATGTTTGCAAGAAAAGAATCAAGAAATAAAACAAATCATCAATCCAAAAGTCACCTTTATTTGAATCCATGATGCTACAGTAAAAACATTTTTACAGAGCCCAGATTTGGGCTTTACTCAAAAAACCCAAACATGGTTTCTTAGGAATTCTTAGGAGCTCTCAACACTTGCTCCTGTCATAGACAGAATCCACTTTATTTTCCTTTGTCTGCACCGTACAGAGAACCATTCACCTTCACTGCAACATTCACTCTATCCAGTGCACAAAAAGGGATTTTGTTGTGGAACTTTAAAGCCTTTTGCAGAAGAAAAGAGACCCATGATGTTTTCCTCATGTCCCAGTGTTGACCTCACTCTGGGGATTGCAGATTGCCTCAGATAAATGATGGGTTTGCGTGTTGGCTTGCTTGGTTTCTTTTAAAACTTGTGATTCTTCTTCAGACTGTAAGAGCATAGAAGAACCTTTTATGTTTTTCCAGGTAAGTTGATTCAACCTGGTTACAAAGGCTGCAGAAATAGATTTTCTTGTGAGGACAAAAAAATGCATCTTAACGTATTTTTGTCTTTCCGTTTAGAAACAACAACATTTAGCAACATTTAGCATTTAGGGACATCAACACATGAGGTTGAAATGAGAACATTATGAGCAGATGAACTCTACTCGTTTGGTTTTTGGATTAAAAAAACCTTCTGAACTGTTTCATTAGCTGCTTTTGTTAAACATAAGCGTTTGCATCTATAACCATTTTTATGAATGCATTCAATTCCAACTAACATTTAGAAACAATGTTCCACAACAGAAACAAAACTTTTGAAAAAACAAGACTCACAAAAGATGTCTTTCTTTGCAAAATTTAAAAGCAGCCACTTTAAGATGCCAAAAGTGTAGTCTTCAGTGAAAAACATTCGTTTTTGAAAAGCAATTTGCATAATTCATCTGCAATAACGTTTAAAATTCAAGATGAAGTCAGTTTGGCTGACAGATGAAGGTTTTTCTCTCACAAATAACCACATCTTTTAAGGAAATTGATTTCTTCTCATTCTACGAGTGAGCAGCACGGCTTGAAAAAGCTCTTATGCTGTAACACCATTCGAGAATCAAACCAGGCTTCCCTATTTTGCTGGACAAATTGGATTAAAATTTTACTCAGGTAATAGAAGTTCTCTAAACAGACTCTTGCACTGCTGAATTTTTCATTTTTTGGGAAGTTTTATAACATAGAGAGATGTAAATAGCCGAGTGGTGTGATATGACCATGTCTTGTATTGCGATGTGTGCATGAGTGGTATGAGAGCTGTGCTGGACTGGGTAGATAGTTCCACTCTGCTGCCTTCAGCTCTCACAGGCCGAAGCTTCAGCTCTGAGATTCACCACAGAAGAGCAGAAGAGCCTAATGCACTTATCCCAGGCACTCTGAAACCACAGCAGAAACAAATCACTCTCCAGGTACCAATCCGTCTTTCTTACTAGTGACGCTTTAGAACGTTCATCTACTTCTGAGCATTGCTCGATAGTTGTGTTTGTTTTCATTTAAGAGAAGAGTCTGAGGAACAAACATGCATTTGTCTTTTGGTGAAGTTAAAATCAATTGTTAAAACAAACCTTTGAACATGTGACCTCAAAAATGCAGTGCCACTATAAATTTATGCAATTTATTAACAAAAGCCCCAAATGACGAGTGTTAGGTGAAATCTGTAACTTATAATAAAGAGAAAATCTGTTTTAAAAATCGTTCTATGTTTTCAATTATTATTTAAATTCTAAATATAAAATGAGTGTTCGAAGTGAAATAAGCCTCTGTAAACTACAATATATATATTAATGCATTTCCAGAGACACTTATTTTTTATTAACCTATTATAATGAATACACTGATTGATTTCTTTTTTAAACTTTAATAAATATTTTATTTTAGAAAATAAAGAAATAAAATTGTATCTATTGCTAAATGTATCCAGGTGTCACACAGAGTAAGTAAAAAGGGATTGGATGAGGTATGGGTTGGACTGGCATTGTGTCAATGGTCTTATGTAATTCAGTGCATTTTTAGTTGTTTAGAAGAGTCTGCCTTGCATGGCATTTGAAAAGAGAAATCTCCAAAATCATGCTTGGTTTTTCTTGCCCTGCGTATGGCTGTCAACAGTCACATCTTTTTACTTGTATTTATTAGCATATTTAAATTGTCTGGTGGCTGGCCTCTGTGCTGTTTCACCAGCTCTGCTTGTTCTGAGGTTGGAAATATTTAATTAGAGACTGGCACTCTGGCTAATGGTGAGGTGCTCTCTGGATCGTCAGAGTTTGAGATGTCAAACAAAGAGTTTTCAGAGAGTTCCCCATCTCCAGGGACACGAGTACGGGAGTAGATATTAACATAAGCAGAATAGAAGTAACCCAGTCAAGAGCTGCAACCAAAACAGATGTTAAAGACTGTTCTTATTATTGTGATTAAATCAGGTTTTTTTTACATTGTGGGTTTTTACATTGTGGGTTACATAATGGGTTTATGGCTATACCTCATGTAAAAACTGTTTTGTGTTATGAACATAATTCATAATAACATGACAACATAATAAAAGATTTCTGTGATGGAATAAGGAAGTGTTTGAAAAATATAATGTTAAAAACAATTAGTTTTGTATTAGATGCAGATAAAGAAAAGCCTACACAAAAAAATTAATTATTCTGGCAGCAACATCACCAAAATGTTATTTAATTTACCATAAAATACTAATGGTACAGTAGAACTCTATTAAAAGTTAATTTTACAATGTTTTATTAAGATTAAAATACAATAACGACTGTGTTTTAATTTTCCTTTAAACTAATTTTTTCATTCGAAATTACAGATTACAAATGTAATTTTAACGAACACATAATTTCCTTGGAATTATAAGGTTTTGTCAGATAGTTTGGTCAAAATGTTTTTTTTTTTGTTTTGTTTTTTTCTCTTACAATTTGGATTTGCCATGTAATTTCATGAGGACAATTAGTTAAATAAAAAAAATGCAATTCCTTTATGTTTCACTTATTTTATTTTTTTTTTTGTAAAATAAAAATAAAGTAATTTGGTAAGTATGTTTATTTCATTCATTCATCTTCATGTCGGCTTTCTTCCCTTTCGGGGTCGCCACAGCGGAATGAACCACCAACTCTCTGCCCTTCCAGCCGCAACCCATCGCTGGCAAACATTCACACACACTCACGCATTCACACTTTAACACTATGGGCAATCGTTCTTAATCAATTCACTTATACCGCATGTCTTTGGACTTGTGGGGAAACCGGAGCACCTGGAGAAAACCCACGCGATCACGGGGAGAACATGCAAACTCCACACAGAAATGCCAACCGACCCAGCCGAGCCTAGAACCAGCGACCTTCTTGCTGTGAGACGACCGTGCTACCCACTGCGCCACCGTGACGCTTATTATGTTTCTTTTTTAAGCCAAATGTCTTTATAGAAAATGATTTAACATTTTATTTTTATTTTTTTATGTTAAATTTATAAAGTTTTTTTTGCAGCTTATTTTGGCCCCCAACAGCAATTCACGTGTCATGCCAACATTGTATCAACAGTTGTAGTTATGTTACAAACAATATGTTAAAATATCGGATGCTATCTGCCATCCTCAGCCATTTTCTCCAACAGGTCAGCGTTTTCATTTCTGACTAACAAACTCCCATAATATATTTAAAACAACTCATCTCCTTCATCTCTAAACCAAATATCCCTTGTGAAATTCAAAAACATTCTTGTGCTGATAATAAACTCTGCAGAGACTTAATGAAATGAAGTTGCCCTTTATGAGTGAAACGATTACAAAGCTTTGGAAAGTCCACATTCAATATCTCTTCTCAGCCGACCCTTCGCTACAGCCACACAAGGTTTAAACCCTTTGGGATGGGGCCATCAATCTTTTGGGCTAACATCAAATTTTCCAATTTAACAGGAACAGGCTTACAGTGCTTGTGTTTTCAGGGCACCATGCCAGAGCTCAGGGAGTAAACCTGTTCAATGTGATCCCCACTGCCTATCCTTCATATAGTGAGATCTGCCCCATAATGTCCACTTATCGACCGCTTCAGGTGGCCGGAGCCCCTTCCGTCTAGAGAGTGACGCTGAAGATAATGGATGGGTACTTTTGAGTTTCATGTGGACATGTCTAGCTCTGCATTTGTGCTCCAGATCAAAGTCTTAAAATCAAGCTAGGTGCTTAGTTACTTTTAAACTGAACTCATTTGCCACACTCACACTAAAAATGAAAAAGAATTTCACAACAATATATATATATATTGTTTTTAAATAAAAGGATATTCTGCTGTTAAACTATATATATATATATATATATATATATATATATATATATATAGTGCATTTATATATAGAGAGAGATTTTAGAATGATTTTAGGGCAAACTGAGTAGTCTATATAACTATGTGGCAATTAAGGGAGCACACAACATGCTGCGGCTTAATGAGGTGATTGTGAAGGGGAACCTTATGAAGCAGCTGGATCATTATGAGTTAACAGTAAAATCAGACACTTTTCTCTCATTATGTATTGATTGCCTATTGATGATGAAAAAATATATTTGTGGACACACTTAAACATTTTCTAAAGAACTATAATTGGAGTACATTGAATCACTTGAAATCACACTGTAACATTTTTTAGATTCTTTAGAAATAAGAGGACATAAACACTGTATTGCTTTTTTTTGAATAGTTGTTTACATGATTTACAAGGTTTTATCTGTAGTTTGAAGCTAACATGCATTCTGGGATGGTCTGTTGCTTGAGGAGGGGATGTAATATCCTGAACACCTGTCTATTTCTTAGCTGGACAGTGAAGAACATAAAGCTTGCACTAATTTACAAATATATGTGGTTAACTTACATATATTTAAATAAATAGTTTATTTATATAGATATTTGATGTGAGTTGTTTATGCACATCTTGAATAACTTTAGTTCCACATACAGAGAGTACAGAGAATACAGAGAATACAAATGCTGGCTGGTTTATCGGACAATGGAAAGCTTGTGGCCACGCTTTCTCTTCATAGTCATTCTCTTTCTCACTTTCTCTCTCTCTCTCTCTCTCTCTCTCTGTCTGGCTTTCTCTCTTCATATTATGGTTTTCTGCCAGTACTTTCTCTCTCTTTTTTTAATTAGCCACACATTAAACATGTGTTATTGTTTTAAAACATTATAATCGACAGGCAACGACTATACGTGATGTAACAGCACCTTATATATTTGAACCAGAGTCTGACATAGAGTTTGAATTCAAAGAATGAAACAGGAAAAAGGCTCCTCAGCGGCATGTTTACAGGTAAATCAAACGCACTTCAAAATCATTGATTAATTTGTAATGTCTGCATACTGTTTTATGAATTATCTATTTTTTATAGGTGTACTTGTGTTAAATGCAAGATACAATACAATATAAGATCTGGCGAACTTTACTTTTTGATGCACAAGCTTTTCACAATAGCTTGTAACGTTAGTAACATCGCTGAAGTGTGCGTTCCACACGATTGACTGTTGTAGTGTGAGCATGTTTAGGATTTTAGGGAAGATAAAATGCAAAGTCTCTGTGTGTGTTGAAACCAGATTTCCTTATAGGGTTATAAAAGCCATGTAGTGTGTGCTTGGCTTGATGTATAAAGAGTTAAAATAATGTATTTAAGCCTAGTGAATTACAGTTTTTCACAATTGCTAAGAGTTTTTTCAATACATTTAACAACTTTCCTAAACTCTTAACACAATTAGCACAACATTTGTCTAGGTAGGTTCTACAATTACAGTTTTTCACAATTGTTAAGACAGTTTTTTCAATACATCTAACATATTTGCTTAATTCCTAACACGCCGACTCAGTTAAAACACACAATTGGCAAAACAGTTAATTTCATTCTCAAAAACCCCCATTATAAACAAAACTCATTTTCAAAACACAAAAATAAATTTTTCAAAACACTAAAACATGTTTTCTTCCGACAGCAACATTTAGTAAATTTAGCCCATGCTAAATAAACATTTAGCACGGGCTCATCAATCTTTTTCATTGATTCAACATTATATTAAATTAAGAACTTTGTGAATGATTTATTAACTAGTTAACATGGGTATTTTGAACATGACCATGTCCTTTGGTGTAAAAGGTCACAAAAAATTGGGGGTCTGTAAATTGACCCCAGTGAACAGTATGACTAATTAAAATTCAGATCATGCCCCCTTTAATGTCACATGTTTGCTGTGAAGCTTCAAAACTCGCAATGAAACTTGTTGATCGATAGTAAGCTACATCCCTGCTTGAGAAATAAACCTCAAATTGCTAATGTGTCTAATCAAGGGCCATCTGGTAAACACCTGGTTATTGCAGCTGTAATGAACTGAGACTCAGGAGAATGAATATTGAAATTAATCCAATCACTCAAGTCCAAATTAGGCATATCCGGGTTGTTTTGTGCTGATGTTGTTCTGCTTTGGATGAGTTTAGTGCTGGCGGCAAGCAGGACCACAATTCTCCATTCCAGCAAGTTGACCGAGAGGAATATTTCCAAAGAGCTGTGCCATCTCCCCTTGCAGGTTTGTGCCATGCATTATTCATGCTTTATCTTCCAGGCTTAGACCTGTGCCCTGGGCCTTTAAGCCGGTATTATCTCAACCAGAAGTTGAGTTACAAATTTGAGGACATTTCTTCTGTCACTTTCACAGGACCATTTTAAAAGCTTTAGATTAAAGCAAGTCTTCTGACCCCTACCTTCTAGTGTTGGTTGGTTAAAATTGTACAGGTTGTCTGCAGAGATGTCTGCAGAGGGAAAATGGCTCTCGAAGTAAAAACAGAGCTGCTGTAAATAAATACAGTTTAGGTGAGCGAATTGGATTGTACGTAAAAGTATTATGTTCCTCTTGTGCCCAAATTACCTTGACCTGTCATCTTTTACTTTGCACCATTCTTTTGTGGTCCAGTTTTGATGTATGTTCAAGCTCATGTTATCCAATTTCCCTCGTAATACTTGATTTGAGTTTCATAGATTGTGAGAAGTGAGTTATTAGAAAGACTGTTTTACTGCTACTCTGATTTAATAACATCCAGTTTTTACTGTTCTTTCACTCATTCACACTCATTTCTCAGTGATTGGCTCTCCTTTCAAGAGTCTTTGGAAAAATGGAAAGTGTGTTTTTTTTAACTAAAGCAATTTGAACATGTTTGTTTTATAGCACTGCAGTGAGAGTTTGAATAGAATGTAAGTTAACTTGTTCAGGAGATTTAGCAAATTGCTCTGAGACTGCTCTGCGTCACAGCTTAGGAAATATAATTGGGTTCCTTTATAATCTGTCTTTAGGATGAACTTGCACAACCTTTCTATCAGTTTTCTACATTAATACCTTGTTGTTATATTGACTATTTATCTCTTAACTTAATTTATAACCTATTTTTTGTTTCTTTTTATATTTCATAAGAATTAAAATTGTAGACATGTTAAGTTTCTACTGATGCTATAGCAACAAACTCTATGAGGCTGTAAATAAGGCTACATTCAGACTGCAGCCCAAAGTGACCCAAATACGTTTTCTGCACATATGTGACCTGTATCAGATATTTTCAGGAAAGTCTGAGCAGCAACATATCTGATTTATTTATTTATTTTCTTTGTGGCCAGATGCCTTATGGCCGGGAAGTTTCACATCGGTCACAGCTGAGGAAGTCAGTGGAAGGGAAGTGAATTAATAAAACGAATATATATCTAATCTTTGTCTTGTTTTTATATGATTTGGTTGAAATTATGTTGGCTCTGATCGGAATTGAACTTAAGTAAAAACACAGAATCGCCTCAAATCACATTCTCATCCATATTTTCTCTCGTTTTGGTTAATTTCTGCACGTGCTTGCCTCACAGCGAAAAGTACTGCATTCATATACTGGATTGAGTGCAAAAAGACCTGCAGTCTGTATGAAGCACAAATCTTTTCTTCAGAGGTTGCATTTGTTGCTGCCCCGTCCCATCGCTCTAAGCCTGTTTAGTCTAAACTGGTTGGCAGCTGAATTTAGGCTTCACGACACAAATGAGGGGAATTAATCAACTAACATAGTTTCGGGAGGAACTTGGCTTATAATTAACATCTAATCATATGGCCCCATCTTTCACATCTTCGTCACTCTTAAGGGGGCTTTATCCAGGCCCAGGTTGCTTTATTGGAACATGCTGTAAATACTGTTACATGTGCTAAGATGTCATTGTTTTTACATTGCATTTAAAAATAATTGATTTTAATGTTTTTAATTCACACACAGATGGTAATGAGTTGTATAAATTGATGTTAAAAGTGAAGGATTACTACTTCAGTTTTTTTCATCAGCATATCTTACACTGTAAAAAAATATAGGAGAAGGAGTTGTATCCGTATTTTGACTCATATTGCATTCTGGGATAGTATCTGAAGTCAGCTGATTGAATAGGTGCCATTATCTGCTTTCTCAGTTGTTCAGTGAAGGTGAAGTTTTCATTTCTTTACTAAATCTATGGTGAAATTAAATATGTCTTTCTAAATAGAGTTTGTTTTGAGTCTTGAATGTGATGCTTTGTAGTGTTCTTGAATTATTGTTAAAACCGAGTGCTAACAGCTTTGCAGTGTATAATGTTAACTATTATCTAGAAAAGAAAGTGTCCCAGAGTAATTTTTATTACGTCAGTTGCAATTTTAGCACTAACTTTAGTGCAAATATTTATATTAGTTGCAATCTTCATATACAACTGCATGTAAACTGATCCAGATGCACAAAGCTGAATTGTTGTCTCTGATACACATTGAGAGATGTGCTGAGTAAGCTTTTTCCAAGCAGCTCTGTTTCTGGCATGCATTAACCTCAAACTGTAATTTCCATTAAGCACCTCAACCTTCTGTTGTCACGGTCATTGTTCAGGCCTTGTAAAGTCCACTGCTGACTCTAACTGTCCTCGTCTACATTTGAAGAGTTGTGGGCATGAGCAACGGCTTGCTACTTTTAAAGCCTGTATAAGTTAAAGTCCTCTATCATTTATTAATGAGCTCTTAGGAGACCATGTATTTTTAAAGTAGGGTGGGGTGAACATTAAAATTTATCCTGCACCAATTGTTGACCAATTCATCTGACGTTTGTTAACTTTCTCTCCCTCTTCCCCCTTTCTCTTACTCTCTACTATTTTGCAGACGTAATTACGTTTAATGTATAAGCGTATTTTATTAATGGAATATAAAAATATATAAATATTTAATAGAAGTCACTTTTAAACCAGATTTTCCTATTTAAAACAAACATAACTTTTTGTTTGATAGTAAGAATTGTTATTATATTACATGTGTGAAGACTATTTTTATACCATGATATTTCAAATATTCTTTTTTGAGGTCATTCTCTCTTGAGGTTTCTTTAATTATTTCTAAACTTGTATATTTATATACTTTGTTTGATGCCAATTCCAACAATCAAAAATGTACAATGCACATTCAAACTTCTTTAGGCAGTATTAGATTAATATGAAAACCCACATTTTCACTCAAATGGGAAAACAGAGGAAATCAGCAAAATCCACACACAATGTTTTAAAAACCTGAACTTAAACCAGGACACCTCTTAGTGAGTGGCAGAAGTGCTATCTACTTTTGCGTACACACTCAGCATGAGATCCTTTTAACATCAAATCCCTACTATAGGGCGTAAACGTGCTGCGTTTTCCATGAATTATGTTTGCAAAAGGGTTTTGAGGAGTATTTCAACCCCTAGAGTCAAAGTGACTGACAGAATCTTGGCAGCAGGTGTTCCACTGGAGGCTGTCCAATCACAGAGCACGCCCGCAGAGTATGCACCAAAGCTGAAGCCAATCCATTTCGGCAAGAAATGTTGCGACCGTCTCATCCTGCAGCTGAGTCCTGTTCAAAGCACTATTCAATCATCTTCATGAATTGTGTATCACTGGTGCAATCATCTTTGCAAGCTTCTCAAAGCTACACAGACAGCTTTGGTCTTACTTCTTTGGTCAAGCTTAATAAAACAAGACAGTCCAGTTAGAATACTTTAACAATGCGGTTTTTATTGTAAAGCACTGTGAGTAGAAATAGTAAAAAATGGGATATTGCACATTATAAATAAATTGCACTTCCTCAAGATATACTGATGCATCTGTGATATGCTACAAGAGTATTTGATCCAGGTAATGGTTTACAGTGTGAAAACATTTTCTTTGAGTGCATTATATCTTTAATACTTGAAACCTCCGGTAATCAAAACACCCACCATCAAAAATGATTCCCGGGCTACAGCCGGGCACAGGTTTTGGCTCTTAAAGAGAGAATAGGAAAGACCTTTGACTTGTGAAAGTCTCAACTCTGACTCCAGAAACACAGGCAGCCACCAAACATTTTTGCAAAACTGTGAAAATGTGCTAAAGGTACATTGTGTAAGAAATGTAATGCAAGTGTTGATAAATAAGTGCGAATATGTCAAGCGATACTAAAGAATCCTGTTCATTTCAAGCACTAGTCATCCAGACAGATTTTCTTCTTTTTTTTGTGGAAAGTTACTGCCCTAAAATAATGTTCATGTTTAACTTTAGTCTGTAAGGGAGCCCACAGCCCATGAATTTTTGTGTTATTCCAATAAAAATTTGGTGAAAAACTTAAATAGTATATTAAATAATATTTTTGTCTCTGCTATTTTATAGAAACTATAAATACTTGATAAAAACAAATATTATCAGATCTCTCAAAGCTCATTTGGAAATAGGCATGATTTTCAACCTAAAGCATGTTTTTTATCTTAATATATGAACCTTTAAATTTATAGGTTGGGACACAGACTGCCAAGATATGAAAGAAAAATGTCATCACTGTTTTTATCGGGTAGTAAAGCATCGTTTTGTCATTGGGTTAAGTGTAGGTGGCTTGTTATTTTCAAACACATTAACCTTGTAGCCATCATTATTCACCTTTAACCTGCATCAAGATTCAGCACAAGCAAGAACCAACAAACGTCAAACTCCTTTTTCTCAGGGTCTTTCAGTTATAGATTTTGCTAAGCATGCAATAAACAAAATATATATTTGTTTACTTTTTGCAAAAATGCCAAGGCTGGCATGTATTCCTTTTAAGCCTGAGTCGGAGTATTTCATATAGTACTTTTTAAAGCTAGTTTTCTATATACATAGCCCTCTGTGTGTTACCTGTGTTATGCTTCTCTTCAGTCGTGTGGTGATGGTTTCATTCGTTTGCTGTGAATGGGTGACCAAGAACAGGTTTTCCATCATTAAGCAGTCATTAGAATTTAACTATGTCTTTATTCCAGGCTATTGTTTTGTATTCCAAGACATTTGCTCAATCTTTATCTTACTGCTTTTCCCAGACATCGACGAGGCATTCAAAACTGTTTCCAAAGTTATGTCAACTAGCTCCTCTTGAGTGAAAGTAGTACTCACTCTCTAAGGTACAGCCCTAAGGATACTTGTTCCAGAGAGCATGCTTTGGTTTGGTCATGAAATTTGGAACACAGACTAAATTGAGTGCTTTACCTTTCACCTTAGCTCTTTCATCAACCTAACAGATGAACACATTGACTGAATTACTCTGATTGAGTCGCTCTCGTACTCCATCACTCGCTCATGAACAAAACGTTAAAATACTTGTTGAAGGTTCTTTACAAGAGCCTGTTTGGTGTTTGAAACTTGGAACTATGGGCTTCATGTCCCTGTTAAGGTCACTCTTGGAAATCTGGGTCCAGATGAGCAGGTAGACTAAGAGCCGTTTCAATGGCCTTTTATGTTGCTTGGTAAGGATGAGCTGAGAAAGCCTGAAAAGGTGACTTGGGATCCAAAGAGGAGCTTTTGCCTTGTGAAAGCAGAGGCCTTAAACCCAACTTCTGGACACTGAAACTGAGTGCATTTAGAGTCCAATGATTTCAACAACTTATTAAAAATGTTTGCATGCAAAGCAGAAAACTGGTTAGCCACATAAGAAGGTTTAACAAGTGCAGAAAAATTCTGTCTGGGTGTTGGATTTGTAGATGGTGGAGGTTTTTGTTTTTTAACGATGATGCTTAGATAATTATCTTCTGTTGTGCCTCCCAAAAATAGCTGACAAAATTTCACTTATATGAGAATGAAGGTTTGTTAAAACATAGTCAAAACTCAACACGAGAGCATATACCATTCTCACATATACCAACAATTAATTTTGAAAACGAATTATTTTGAAGATGTAAAAGTGTGCTGCAAGGTGAAAACACACTTGTGCGAGTGTGGTTTAATTTTATCAAGTCGAGCTTGAATATTTAGTAAAAGTAGAATGTATCAGAATTCCAAGCAGTTTTGTGACCGAATAGTTTAAAACATTACACAGTGATTTTTTCAGCTGGGCCTGCGCACCACAAGTTGTTCAAGCATGGGTTGTTCAACAAAGGCCAAATAATTTGAACTAAATGCTCAAAGCGGTCAACAACTCTCAAAATTTCTGATTATTTAAGAATGTTTATATATAAGTCAATAAGCAACTTTATCATAAACACTACCATTAATAAAAAGAATTATAAAGATGTATAAGATTATATATATATATATATATATATATATATATATATATATATATATATATATATATATATATATATATATATATATATATATATTATAGATTTTAAATGGTGCAGTTTGGGTAGCTTGAGGCCTTGTACCAGGAAGATTGGGAAACAAATAGAATTCCCTGCACTTAAAACTTATAATTTTTTGTGAGTTTTGGACTTACTTGCACTGTTGTTTAGAAGATTGCAAATCAACCATTTTTTATTATTCTCTACTCCAGAGGGTGAATGACAAATCCTATACTCATAATGTAAGCATTTAGAATAAATATGATATGATTTGTGTGCTGCCATTCTTGTGAGGAACACCCTCTAAATTGACTTTTTAAAACAATACAACACACATTTTAATATGTATTTTGAAGTGAAATTTAGCTTGGCATTTTCCGGAGATCCAAATATTTGATACACGTTAAAATATCATAATAGGTACCCTTTTAAGATTATGCATAAACTTAAACAATCAATGACAAGGTTTATGTAAGACAAGACAACAAGGGGTCAGAGTGGACGATTTGCTACCACCAGCTCTGTCTAAAAGTCTCCATTCCTGCAAGACGTTTAATCGCAATAAGGATTTTTGGAAGCAGTGACGTTCACTAACAAAGGTAACCATCCTCAAATATGGCTTTTAGGTATAATCAAAAGTGGGTAAAATTATGGTATTAGGCAAAAAACACTGTTCCGATTAGAACTCTTAAGCCAATTTTTGACAGCAAAAAGAAATAAAATTAACGTGTTAATATGATAATACCAAATAAGCTTGAGGTTTACTAATGTCCATGTTTACATACTCACTCAATACTCTCCTGACATACAAAACTAAATGTCATTCATATAATCTCATATATGATATGACAAAACTTATTTCTCAATCAAATTCAAATTTTTGCATTCTCATGTCCGCATCCATATACTGTCTGTGTTAATTTACTCTTGAGAAAATCTTTTTCTTTGATGTCCAAACTGCTTAACATTTGATGAGTAATTGATATGTAATATCTGAAAGACAAAATCACAGTTTCCATAAATTCATAATATTTCTACCCTTTTTTTACTATGTAAGCACATTTTTTTTCATACATACAGCTTATCCAATTTTTTCATAGTTATAAGTGTGCATCGTCAACATGTATTCTAAAAAAATATTTCTACAAAATGAATTTAATTACATGCAGTCAACTGATTCTGCGTTGACTCCATAACTTTTATTTAAAATCATAGAGTTGAGCAGAAAGGATGAGCACATAAAGTCTTGGAAAGAAACAGAGATATATCACAGCTATCAAATCTAATTCATAATTCTCATATCGTTGTGCTTTGTTGATTAGATGTCTTTGATGCTTGGTTCCAAAGTAGTTTCGTTGCAGCCTAACATTAAGTTTGAAGCCTGTTGTGTCCTCTGCAGGGACCCTAAAGGAAAATGATACAAACTTGAAATGAGGAGAAATATCACTTTAGGAATACGTTTTAAGCATGCACACAGCTTGCTTTCATATCCTCTTACCTTGCTGACTTTTCTGAACCATAAGATCATTGAATAATTCCATCGAGTAAAAGAGAGAATGAACAAACTGAGCAGCTACCAGACTCAGAGTGGTCCTCAGAGGTTCAATATTGGAAAATAACTTTAATTCCTTTTTAAAATCCAAGGGCTCGGTGGATCCCAGGATACATGTTCCCAAATGCAGTGGTAGTGAGCATTTTTCCATGTTTAATGAATCAGCAATATTCCACTAGAATTTGCCAGTTGAGGTCGTCTAGAGGTGTCTTGGAACTTAGAGGAACCAGAGTTTCCACCGACCATGCTTCTTGGACTTGCGTTTGGGAGTGGAGGTGAAAACTTCATGTGTGTAAGGCAGAGAGGGGCATGACGCCTCTTCTAAAGGACACAGTCTCTTCATTAAGGGCTGAAATTTTCCCTCCTGAAGTTTAAAATCAAGTTCCACACTGAAAGAGAAACAAAGAAGTTTTGGTAAAGGAACCTGCATACACCTTGCAAAAGAAGCACTTTCTGGGGTAGTTCATGTGTGTGTTTTTTTGTTTTTTTACTCCGGTGCTCCAGTTTTTCCCTCTCACAACATAACAACATGCAAATAAGTGATTTTTTCTTCTTCTTAATACTAGGCTCACTTGACAAGAAAAAAGGACACATTTTTCACTTTCGTTTCAATTCAATTGTATTGACAAAAAAAAAAAAATTATATTTACTCTATGGCTACTAAATTAACTATGCTGAAATTCTAGCCAACCCCATATAAGGTTAATGCTAATTGAGCTCCTTTAAGATTTTGAAGCTGGGTTGAATAATTAACTTAAAACTAATTCAATTACAGTTTTTCACAATTGCTAAGACAGTTTTTTCAATACATTTAACAAGTTTGCTTAACTCTTAGCGCACCGAATCTGTTAAAACACACAATTGGCAAAACAGTTAATTTCATTCTCAAAACCCCTCATTGTAAAAAAAACTCCAAAACTCATTTTCAAAATACAATAACACAGTTTTCAAAACACTAACACATGTTTTCTTCCAACAGCAACATTTAGTCAATCATAACACATTGAGAATAAACTTTGTTTTAAAATGACATAGTTTTGGTGTTTGGTGGAGCTTGAGTGTAAAAGAAGTTCAAGCATTTGAAATTTGTGTTAACTGAATGCGTTTTGTATAAAAGCAACAAAAAAAGTGTTAATTGTATCGCCTACCTCGACGGATGTTCTGCTATGTGTTAAGAGTTTAGGAAAGTTGTTAAATGTATTGAAAAAACTGTCTTAGCAATTGTGAAAAACTGTAAAACAGAATGAAAGAAAAGCCCAATTCGTAGCATAGCATAAAATTCTTTCTTAATATCTAACATCATAATACGTTTATTTATTCTTTGACATTTTCAAATAAACATACCTTTAAAAAGCAATTATGTTTGATACATGATGATACATTCACTTTCATTGAGTTTTATCATCTATATGCCATTCAGTTTACAAAATAATTTATTAAATTATTTTAAAAGTTTGGTTTCCTTTAAAATATTTTCATGATATTACCAATTTTGCAAAGTACCTATATTTGATTATTAGAAACAACTGATAAAAAAAATGTAGGTATAACAAAATGACAGCCAAATGTCAAAAATGTTGCAGGAATCATTACATTTATTAAAAGAATAACATAGTTAATAGTATATATAGCATGATAGGGTAGCAGAGAAAGGAAACAAATTGTGTAACACAAAAAAATATTGGCTCTGTATGTAAGCCACTGCTGTTGTAATTGTAATTAAAAAGTGTACGGCATGGGAGCGTGCTTTTAGGCAGGGAGCTGAAAAGCAATCGACATGCAGTGATATGTATAACAAAAGCAAGCCAATGAAGGAATGTAAGACCAAAATGAATAATTTGATTACTGACTACCAGGACTGAAACACAGGAGGGTATACACGGGATAAAACAAGTGTAAATAGTGTGTGTTGACAAATAGGAACTAGGAAAATTAACAGGGGAACAACTGGAGGCGAAAACAGTTCTGGCTGAGGGAGCATCTATAGGTGAAGGTAAAAAGAAAAAGAAAATGCAATGTAAAAAAAAAGAGTAAAATCAAATTTTAAGAAAATGTAAATATCAGACCGGTGTCTCTTTTGTGTGACAAAAATATAAAACAAAACAAAAAGAATAAAACGAAATGTCAGACAAACAACAAACTTCCTACTTTAAATTTTGGTCAAGAAGTAAACTTTTCAATTAGACTTTTTAAAAATCACCATTGACCAGCAGTCTCTTTAGCAATTAATGTGGAAATATCAACCTGATTAGTTCAATTGTAAATATATTCGGTTTATAACTTTTAACTCAGTAAATGCATTCAAGTTCTAGGCTAATGCTTGGCTATAAACATAATCTCTATCTAAGTAATGTGATGATATAGCACCTCGTCCTTGGGCTCTACATCATGACTAAGCTGTTTGCTTCAGCCAGAGGGTTTGTGTGCATGTGTTTGTGTAAATGCCCTCACACAGCCGTCTGACCCAGTCTTCTTTTAAAGTCATAATCCCTTGACAATCAGACGAATCCTGATGATTGCAGAGGCCAAACACCCAGATTAACCATCAAACACCGCTTTAATCTGATCTAAATGAAACCATTCCCAAAGCGGAGCCAACAGACAGGTAGACAGACAAACAGACCGACCCTCCATAACAGCTACTCTCACATGCTTCATTATTCCTCACTAGTGAGCTTCATTTCATTTGCCTTCCCTTCCCTGACAAATGAATGCATTGAAAATCAATCTTGTTAAACTCATCAATTACATCTATTTATAATAGATGTGTGTGAAATCAGAGCTCGAACCACTCTGCAGCTTGGGAGTCGGTTCTGTTTATCCACATCATTAACCTACTTGGTTAGGTGCAGAAAAATGAATGCCACTTTTTAAGGTTAAGCCCTTTGGCTTCATTTCAAGGAATAGTTCACACAAAAATTTATTTTTTGCTGGTAATTTACTCACCCTCAGGCCATCACTTCTATAACTAGCTTTCCTTGAGGAGAACATTAAAGAAGATTGTTAGAGGGAAGCTCAGTCCTTGGTGATTTATGTAATTCAAATTCAATGGCTACCGGCAAACTTTTAGTATAAAACCTATAGAAGGAGAACATACTGTGCATTGCTCATTCTTTTTTTTTTTTGTTCGAGAGATGAATAATTTCTGTAACTATACAGTGTATTAAAAATGTAAAATATAAAAAGTAACTCCAATTCGAGTCAGTGTATGAGTCACTATACATTAGAATCTTCAGTCCATTGTAAACCCTCTCAGGTTTCTAAGTCATGCTGATTAATTCAGTTCTTCAGAGAATAAATCTACAGGGGTTATGAACTAAGAAAGCGAAAGGTACTTGATTTTTGTAATTATACGACTGATTGAAAATTTAAAAGTACTGAGAATTTAGACCTCAACATTTCTTTCTTAAAAGCCAGTGAGGATAGGGTTGATGATGTAAAAAAAGGAATGACTCAACGTTCTTTAACCCCGTCCCCCAGAGTAAACCCCCTTCACCTCTGAAACCTTGGTGTTTGTTGGTGTAAACGGAAACAATATTTGGACCCCAGTGAACAGTTCAATGTCCAAAAACGTCCATGACCCTTACTTTACACCTTATTGCCTATTACATTAAGACTACGCAATGTAACATTTCAAAACTACACCATCTCCAACAAAAATACACGTGCCAATAGCTGTGTCATTTGAGTTGTATTTCAATGTTAAAGGTTATTGCAGAAAAAAGCCTGCTAAAACAATAGGCAAAAATCTCAAAACCAAGAACGGTTATCCAACCCATGCACATTGTAACAACAGAGCACATGTATCACAAACAAAGTAAATCCCAAAGAGACAAAGCGATGTGGATTTTGTTTTCAAGTCTGCCCTGGATTTTCACAATTGATCAGAAAAAACTCACTTGCATATATGATATATTTAGAAGCTGCAGTGTTGCTGGTTTGTCTATTTACAGAAGTGGTGAAAGCTCAGCTCTTCTCAGCATATGCATAGAGGCTGAAAAAGAATGAACAGCAGTGTGCTCACACCCCAGAACAAGATAAACTCTACTCAGCAATTATTCACAGGGCAAAATGAGCATTTACTATTCAGTGACTACCAAAAGCATTCTCAGAAACATTTGAGCACCCAATGAAACGTAACCACAATCTTTAGACCTGACAGATTCGCCAACTGTACCATAGTTGTGCTCTGAGATTTCAATTTAATACTCTTCATTGTTAAGTGATTTTCCTCTGTTTGCGTTTCCTTCTGTTTTGTGACATAAATGTTAAAATTGGTTGGGTTTGGTAAAACAATTGAACCCCTTCCAGTGTTGTTTTTGGCAGCCAACTAAGTTTTAGTCTTTACTCTGTTTTAGTCACATTTTAGTCATTTCAAAATGTAATCGTTTTAGTCACGTTTTAGTTGACAAAAATCAAAAATGTTTTAATCTAGTTTTAGAAGTTAGCTAATGAAGTTAGCAGTCTATTTTTGGTCTGGAGTTTTGTGCGCAACTTTAGGCTCGCTGAAAAATTAATTAATTAATAAATTAAAATTAAGGAAATACAAGCAGTGACTATGTCACTTGAGCAAAATTGTACAGAATATAAAATAAATGCTGTTTTTTTAAAACTATGTTACAGTTTTTTACAATTGCTAAGACAGTTTTTTCAATACATTTAACAAGTTTTCTTAACTCTTAACTCACCTACTCAGTTAATTTCATTCTCAAAACCCCTCGTTGTAAGTAAAACTCTTAAACTTATTTTCAAAATACAATAATACAGTTTTCAAAACATGTTTTCTTCCGACAGTAACATTTAGTCGATCATAACAAATTGAGAAAAAAATGGGTTTAAAATGACAGGTTTTGTGTTGGTGGAGCTTGTGTGTAAAAGAAGTTAAAGCATTTGAAATTTGTGTTAACTGAATGTGTTTAGTATCAAAGCAACAAAAAATGTGTTAATTGTATCGCCTACCTCGACGGATGTTGTGCTAATTGTGTTAAGAGTTTAGGAAAGTAGTTAAATGTATTGAAAAACTGTCTTAGCAATTGTGAAAAACTGTAATCCACACTGGGACATTGTATTCTGTTTCTAAATTCAATTCAAGAAATTAGAAATTTACTTTGGAAATTTTGAAGATCGTAATCTTCATTACTGAAGAATATCCATATTAGCTCTCTAGTTAATTAATTTTCAATTTACAAGTTAAGTACAACATTTTTCATCTACTAAAAATTATGAATATTTGCTTTTTTGAGGAAGCAAACTATTAATTTCTAATCATTCCTCAGGTGTATAATTAAAATACTGTTAACTGCAGTGCCTTAAATTTGTCCACGGATATGTTTTTCATGTCATAATTTCAAGGGGATTGGGGGTGAGCAAAAGGTCAGTTATAATAATATGCTATAAAAATATGCTTATTAGTCATTATCATGGACTTTTTTGTAAAAAATAAAAAAAATAAAATAACTGCTGACTCTAGTCTTCTGTTCAATAGGACAAGAGGGCAAGTAACTGAATTTTCATGTATGTTAAACCCAATCCATTTTCTAACTAGTATATTCATAAATTTCACTTTGCCACTGATTTTAATAATCTGGCGCGTGAATGAATAGATGAATGTTAAAATAACTTGCAGTTGTTAACACTGCATAAAAGTGGCTCAGGTCCTTGCTCAATTATTTGCTTCACTGCATCTCTGTAATACGAATCTCACACAAAGGACCACAGAACATATAGTCAGACTCATGGGAAGGTAAATATTTAATTACAGTAACAATGAACGTTATCCTTTATACAAGCATTCTAACATTCCTCTGTGAGCTTCCGTCAATGACAGGGTTCAAAGCTGTGTCAGATGTCAAAAATATTCAATCGAAGCATCTTACAACAACAAATTTATTTTCTTGAGGGCAGCACAAAGGTTCATTGGCAAGTTTGGGTTTTTTAGATATAGACATATATAGTTTATAGTTTTATCTATAGAGATATAGATATAGTTTAGATATTGGTGCAAACAAATAATCACCAATGTAAAATGCAATTTAAAGCAACAATACCATTTAATAAAGATTGGGTAGAGATTGCAATTAATTCCAGTCGTGTTTTAGAATTTCGCCCTTTGTTAAAGGTAATTGAGTTACTTGAGATCAGCTTAATGATTTCAGAAGTTTTAGCTGAAGGAATTTTATTGGTATAAAGATTTGCTCTATAAACAACACTTTTCGTCTCCGCTGTCCAAATTGATGGATACCTTGGCACATTTCATTGCAACTAACCTAGGCCTGCCAGAAAAGTGACCCACTTGTTTCATGTGCCTGGTTCAATAAAATTGGGGCAGGCTGAGCTGGTGCTGAAGGACGAGGCACTCGGGTGAGTGATGGCCACCATGTTTTTGCAGCCTTGAGAAGCTGCAGACTCAACTGCTTGTTCTCCCTGCCAAGAACAATCAGCACTTCCTCAGCACAGCTCGACCAACTCAGGTTAGGAAATTCGTTTTTTGGCATCAGAAATAGACTTTCTCTATTCTTCTGTTTTATGTGCCATGCTTGCCAGTTACTAGCAAGTCTGCTGATCAGTGCTTAGAGCAGCATGTGTTCAGCGCAGGTGAGCACTAGCATTCCACCCTTCAGGCCATCAGTAATTTACCATCAGTTCTAACACACTATTGTTACACGTTTTTAAATGCCTGCACATTTCTATGATTTAATTATGTTATTTAACAATTGTAAGGTAGTTACAAATCTTGGTTTAACCCTCTTTGTGACAGACTCAATGCAACATTTTCTTAAAGACATTAAGTTTACATAAATATTACTTCATATTACATTTTTTGTATTAGTTTTATTAAACTAAACTTAAAATAAAATAAAAATTAATATGCTTATATCTAGAGTTGATAAAGTGACTAAAGTTGATTTAGGTGACTAAATTTGTTAGGTGACTAAAACTAAAATGAAACAAATGCCAATTTCATTCACTATATCCTGTGTATTGTTGGTAAAGGATTTGATCAAAAATATGTTCACCGTACAGGAATCCATTGCTGAAAAACAGCATATCTCTAGCTTTGGTTGCTTTAGCACATTCACCATTATGTCAATATTAAATAAGAATGTCATAAAACATTATTTAATTAATTGTTTAACTGTTTAAAATCTGTTTTTAGTTCTATTTCCAAATATTTTAGTTCTTTTAAAATTCTGTCTAAATGGACCCTGCTATTAAAAGTTTTTTGTTTTGTTTTTCTGAATAGAATGTGTCTATGTTTCATAAAGCATGTTTCATAAAACTAAACACACATCATTTGTACTCTTGGTCCCTGGAAAACAAAGGACTAATCAAAAAAAAGAAAAAAGCATATTCATTTTAAGACTATTATTAATTATGGTAATATTAATATAAATCATATTACCATAATCTGTTTGTTAATATTCATTGACTGTTATAATGAAAATTATCTTACCAGAATGTTGTATTATTATAGGTGGTCTCAATTTTTTTAAAATTGGGTTTTCTTGTTGATGTTTTCTTTTTAAATATTCAAATATTTAAATATTTCATTTTCATCCATTGCTATAGCGCAAAATATTTGTAGCGTAACAGAAACATAAAATTTGTAGCAGAAACATAAAATCTGCCGCACCAGAGATTGTATGTCAAGTTCACTGTGTCCAAAAAAAACCCACAAAATGCTTTTTACACAAAAACATTCTCAGCAAACATCAACATGCGCATTCGGATGAGGTTAGATTTCTCAGATGAGCACCGAGTTTGGTAGTGAGAGAAAAAAACAGACATAGCAGATTCGGACGAGATTAAAAACCAAAGTATGTCAAAAAGCAAAGTATGTCTGAGAAACAGAAATGTCTCAAACGACTCCCTGTGAAACTTGTCCCATCCAAATAGAGCTTAATACTAGCTACCTAAAACTAAAAACGAAATAACTAAAAAATGCTTCATGTTGGGCTTAGAATATCAAACAAACAGCAACATGAATGAAGTAATTGTTATCTCTTCAGATCAAATTTGCATATTTGTATTTTTAAACATTATATCCATTTACAAAGAAAAACCCAATATATATTTCTGACTAAATAATCTATAGCACTCTACAATATCAATCAAATGCATGACTAAATCCTGCTCCTGATCTAGCTGTGCTTTTATCAGCTGATTGTTGTAGGCAGAGAGAACAGAGACACTGCAACACTTTGAGAAATCAGCAGGAGTCTGTAAAGCACACGATTTACTGGGTTTATTCCTGCTTCATAAATTCTTAATGATAACTGACTTATTGCTTACAATGAGAAATATTGCAGCCTTTGAAGGTAGGAGAAGAATATCTGAATATATCAATAATTCATGCTCACAAGAAACTTCGGCTTTCGGAATAGCACGTTTAGATCCAAATTGAACCAATCACAGTTTTACTTGCCACCTTTAATTAGCTTTTCCATAAGCAAGAAGGATGTTTCCAACTCCTACTGAGCCTCTGTGAGACACCAAGGCACAAAATGAATGAATTTGGAAGAAATTGCAACTAAACGTGTACTGTAGAAAAAGAACAGAATATTACCTTGGGCAAGTTGCAAAAAAGTATGATGGCTCCCACCACATCATAACTCTAATGGTTATTTTTTCCGACTTCTGATGAATGTCTCATGACTGTCTCCCGGTAGCGCGCCTGAGGACCAGCAGCTACGGGTCGAGCAGTTAGTTCTGTCACTATATTTCTCTCAGTATGTGTTAAACTACAATAGGACTGGAGCAGAACAACACTTCCTTGAGATATAAGATTACATCCACTCTCGATGTTCATGTAAACAGATTTTTTACATGCACATATGACATCTTGGGAATCAGCTGTTTTCAGTTACAGACCAACAGGAGCCAATACAGTAACTTTAACGATGACTTGGCTGTACCGACTTCTGGGTTCCAGAAAAACTTGCAAAATAAAGCGATCCCTACAGGGGGATATATAACATAAAGCAGATGCTTTGACTTTTTGTCAAGAAATGGTTAAACAAGACAATGTACAAAAGATAACAGAAGCTGGAATATGACTGGCATACATCGATAGACAGCTGGCAGAGTACAACAATCCAGTGACAAGAGCGAGTGAACAGTGAGTGAACGAATACGCAGATCTGTGACAGGAGTGAATAAACATAAGACGGGTTTGTCTGTAAATGATTTTGTTTTAGGAGCAACCATTCTTAGTGTCAGAAAGGAAAAGCACCTAAATAGGGCTGATTTGAACAAATCTTACCTCGCTTGTTGTGAATTGGACGAAAAAACAAAAGAACAAGGATATCAAGGGAAAGAAGACATGAAGAGCCTTTAGAATAATGCGATGCATGGATGGATTGGTTCAAACTCAAAATAACAGATGTGTGTGTAAAAGCTGGTAACTATGATTACAGTTTTTTACAATTGCTAAGACAGTTTTTTTCAATACATTTAACTACTTTCCTAAACTTTTAACACAATTAGCACAACATCCGTCGAGGTAGGCTCCACAATTGACACATTTTGTGTTGCTTTAATACAAAATGCATATAGTTAACACACATTTCAAATGCTTGAACTTCTTTTACCCTCAAGCTCCAGCAACACCAAAACTATGTGATTTTAAAACCAAATTTTGTCTCAATGTGTTATGATTGACTAAATGTTGCTGTCGGAAGAAAACACGTGTTAGTGTTTTGAAAACTGTATTACAGTTTTTCACAATTGCTAAGACAGTTTTTTCAATACATTTAACAACTTTCCTAAACTCTTAACACGATTAGCACAACATCAGTCTACGTAGGCGATACAATTAACACTTTTTTTGTTGCTTTGATACAAAACGCATACAGTTACCGCAAATTTAAAATGCTTAAATTTCCTTTACACACAAGCTCCACTAACACCAAAACTATTTAATTTTAAAACCAAATTTACAATTGCTTTCACACTGCATGTCATAACAGATAACAATCATCTTCAAAACAGAAATTATACAGGCTAAAGTCAATGTCAACAACTGTTGATGTGAATAAATATTTATTCCCTGAATGGTATGAATTCACTATCAATGATAAACAGCTTATTGCAGTTGGGCAAGTTTACAAATCACAGCTGGTTCCAATCTAGAAATCACACTCAGGTGTTCATGTTTCTCCAATGATCATGTGTTCTAAAAGAGGACTCTTTGAGCTGATCTTTAGTGGAAAAGGAACAATATAGAGCAAAAGAAAGAAAGAAAGAAATAATGTCTGCACGAGGGAGAGGATTGGGGCAAGGGAGAGGAGTGGGACAAGGGAGAGGAGTGGGGCAAGGGAGAGGAGTGGGGCAAGGGAGAGGAGTGGGGCAAGGACAAAGGAGAGGGGTTAGAATGCAAGGTGGGGTTCAACGAAGGGCCAGGGCTAGGGTAACAGATCAGATAAGAGCTACAATCATTGACCATGTCATAAACCACGGGTTATCATACAAAGAGGCTGGTGAACGAGTACAGCCAAATCTCAGCCGGGGCACAGTGGCGTCTATTGTCCGTATTTTCAGAAAAACCAACAGGTAAGATATTGCTTCTCCTACAGCAGAGTGTAAATTATTTCACCATTTACTGTATTACAGTTACTATGCCTCCGGGCGCTACAGTAATATGTAACTGTATTTTGTCCCTCTCAGGATTCAATGTTTACCTCCCTCAGGGGGCAGAAAAAGGGTATTGAATGAAGCACAGGAACTTGCCATTGTCAACATGGTGATTGCTGACAGTGAAATAAAGCTGAAGGATATTCAGTCCCAGAGTTGTAAAGGACAACCTTGTTTTTGGGAACGTTGAAGCAATCAGCATAACATCCATTTCTCAAACTCTAGCTAAACACAGAGTCCGAATGAAACAACTGTATAAAGTTCCTTTTGAAAGGAACAGTGAACGCATCAAAGAACTTCGGCATCAATACGTTCAGGTATGGTTATACAATAAAGTTATTATTGTACTAGTATACAGTGTGTTTTTGCAGTGTTTTGGAGTACATTAGTTAATAGATATACTGTACAGCACAACATTCATATACTGTGTGTTATTACTTTCAGAGAGTCATGGAGTTGGAGGCCAATCATATCCCACATGAAATTGTATACGTTGATGAGGCTGGCTTCAACTTGACGAAAAGGCGTCGCCGTGGGAGAAATATAATAGGCCAAAGAGCCACAGTGCCGGGCCAGAGAGGGGCCAACATCACCATGTGTGCTGGAATCTCAAACAATGGTGTTCTCCTGCATAAATGTCAGATTGGCGCTTACAACACCAACCTCCTCCTTCTGTTTTTAGAAGAACTGCACGAAAGACTGGTGCCAGAGGTAGAAGTAGGACAGGTGGGAGACCTCTTGTCAGTATGTCATCACGTGGGACAATGTGGGGTTCCACCATTCTCGTCAAGTCACAGCTTGGTTTGAAGCCCATCCAAGGGTGATGTCCCATTTCCTTGCCCCTTACTCACCTTTCCTCAACCCCATTGAGGAGTTTTTCTCAGCCTGGAGATGGAAGGTTTTTGACCATCGCCCATATGACCAAATGTCCCTCCTGGATGCAATGAGCACTGCATGCCAACACATAACAGCTGAACACTGCCAGGGGTGGATAAGGCACACCAAAAGATTCTTCCCTAGATGCCTTGCCAGAGAAAATATTAGGTGTGATGTGGATGAGAACATGTGGCCAAATGCAGAAGACCGCAGAGAATAATTTTTTTTTACAGTAATTATAATTATTTATAAATATTCTTTTTGTGTGTATTGCAATATTTTTTTGTGCAAATAAAGTCTGCACAAAAACAATTGGGTGTCTATTATATTACCATTTTTATGTTATATTATTCAGGTAAGGTTATTTTTCTGCAGCAAAAAAAATGCATGCATTTACTAAAACCAACAAAACAAAAATGTTGAGAATGTTCAAATATATGGGCAGACTGACTCAAAGTAATGCAGTTTCTGTAATGTCAGCTGATTATAGAAATGTTGGTCATTGTGTTATGATTGACTAAATGTTGCCTTTGAAAGAGAACATGTGTTAGCGTTTTGAACAATTATTTGCTTTTTGAAACATATTTGCAGTGTTTTGTTGACATATTCTATTACGTTAGTATATTATTATATTTTGAAAATGAGTTTTGGAGTTTTGTTTACAATGGGGCATTTTGAACATGAAATTAACTGTTTTGCAAACTGTGTGTTTTAACTGAGTAGATGTGTTAAGAGTTAAGCAAACTTGTTAAATGTATTGAAAAAACTGTCTTAGTAATTGTGAAAAACTGTATTGTATTTTGAAAATGAGGGGTTTTAAGAATGAAATTCACTGTTTTGCCATTTGTGTGTTTTAAATTATTCAGTGCATTAAGAGTTAAACAAACTTGTTAGCTGTATTGAAAAAAACTGTCTTAGCAATTGTGAAAAACTGTAATACAAGTATGACAAAATACGGACGCACACAGAGGTGTTTGCATCCATCGTTGTTTTTGTCAACTAAGACGATAATAAATTAATATTGTCACCTTTACAATTTATACTAATACAATTTATACCATTTACAAGTTATTTTCACTTATTAAAATACATTTTTATCAACTAAATATTGTATTATTTATTATTTTATTATATATTATTATTTAATATTATTTTATTATTTGGTGACCAAAACTAGACTAGATCTACTATGACAATGACTATGACGACTATGAATGATAATTTTTTGTCAAGAACACTACACTAAAACACTACGATTAAAAACAAAAATGTTTGCATCGATTTAGAGAGAATGTAAAAAAAGTTCTGAGAATGAAAGAAATGTTGGAGAAATGAATTCAACTAGCTTAAATCATTACATCAATTACATCAACAAATCTTTTTTTTCAACTTATCAGATTCTTTAACAAGATTAGTGACAAAAACAAATACTAGATAAACAATAGGAAATATAAAATTAAATTAATGGAATTAACAGAAAAGAAGGACTAAAACAAGAACAAAAAACACACAGAACAGAACAGAACACACACAGAGCAGACGCGAACACAATCAAGATGCTGTGCAGCTACAAGCCAGGCATAAATAACAAACCGGTACCCTTTCTACTCTTTGATTTCAAAAAAACAATGACAAAATGAAACCTAATAAAAACGATCTTAGTTTAAGCATCAAACTAGAGTAATCACAAACTCTCATTTAGAATCTCACCGCAGTGCTGTTTCTTTACTTATTTACAACCTGCTTTTCTCCAGTGAGAAGATGGTAATGCCAAGGTCCATATACAAGCACAGCTGTAAGCAACAGGAGTGTGAAATGTTGAAATTGTTCTCTTAAACAAAAGGATTTCGCTTTTGGCTGGGTCTGAATCAGGGATCCAT
The DNA here is from genome assembly GCA_900490495.1 of Danionella dracula. NCBI lineage: Eukaryota > Metazoa > Chordata > Actinopteri > Cypriniformes > Danionidae > Danionella > Danionella dracula. The sequence goes on along the minus strand of UELW01000067.1, from coordinate 2,516,908 downwards.
CCAGTCTGTGTGGGGGATAGGTGAGTTTGTTCTCCTCACCAACAACTATAATCTGGGAGGCATTTTTTCATTTTTGAGTAGGATTATTCATTCTTTTTATATTCATATTATACTCAAGTAAAGAATCTGGTTTTAAATGGAGGGAAGCAGTTTTTCACAAATGCTAAGACAGTTTTTTCAATACATTTAACTACTTTCCTAAACTCTTAACACAATTAGCACAACATCCGTCAAGGTAGGCTCCACAATTGACACATTTTTTGTTGCTTTGATACAAAATGCATATAGTTAACACACATTTCAAATGCTTGAACTTCTTTTACACTCGAGCTCCACTAACACCAAAACTATGTCATTTTAAAACTAATTTTTTTTCTCAATCTGTTATGATTGACTAAATGTTGCTGTCGGAAGAAAACATGTGTTAGTGTTTTGAAAACTGTATTATTGTATTTTAAAAATGAGTTTTGAAGATTTGTTTGCAATTGGGGGTTTTTAAAATGAAATTAATTGTTTTGCCAATTGTGTGTTTTAACTGAGTTGATGTATTAAGAGTTAAGAAAACTTGTTAAATGTATTGAAAAACCTGTCTTTGAAATTGTGAAAAACTGTAAGTAAAAGCACATAAAGTGCCTTTTAAAAGTACACACACAAAAACATCCAATGTTTGAAAATACAAAATAAAATACCTTAAATACTGATACCCTAAAGGAATGAATACATTCATCTCAAAATGGGAACACTACACTGTTGCTTATCTTTACATGAAATTAAAAAATAAACCTAAAAAAGTTTACCTGTAATATAAAAATACAAATCACATTCTAGGTCACCAACAATTTAAAATTAAAGTTTAAAATGTGTACTGTCTACTAATATATTTCCTTTTTCCAAAAGGATTACAATATGACAGGTGGTTTAAATGGTAAAATATGTTGTTTCTGGAATATTCTGTGCTGTTATGTTTAGAGAGAAAAAAATATGTTAATGCATGACCAGCAAAGTACTATGAATGCTCTGCTAATGTCTGTTTGTGTGTAAAGAGAACACTTTTTTTTTATAAAACAAACCTTGGTGATTTAAAGAGCTTTACATAGGAATAGAAACTGATGATAAAAAAGATCAGAGATAAAAAGCAGAAGATAAAAAATTTAAAATTATTTAAGAAGAGCCTCTTATACCAGAGTGTGCCTTACTCACACCTTTTGCACAGGAGTGCGCCTTAATTGCACCTCTTACAGCAGGGTGCATCTTACACTGGCTCATTTTAGAAAGCTGAACTTTGTAGTATACTACCAGTATTTTCACACTGGCCTCTCAAGACTCATTGTGAGATGAATTTTGAAGAGCAAAAACTCATTGGAGGCATTACAGATTGATTAAAACCTCCATAGAGTTAAAAAAAAACAGAGAGGTTCTAAGAACAGCACTGTTTAGGCAGCAGTGCTCAGTCAGTAAACGCACATTTAAATAGATGTTTCCTTGTAAGGGGATTCAAGATGGACACTACTGGAAAACTATCCAAATGAGAGCGCTAGGATTCAAGTGACACAGATCTTTGATAATCAGTGTCAAGTGAGAGTGAATTGGAGATCTCATTGGAAGATGCTGGTTGATGTTATACATGGAGACAGTAGAGTGTTCTTTTAGTTGAAAACTATGGGGTCCCTTTAGGGAAAAATACACAGGAACACCTAAAGCACACTGAAATACTAAAAAACACACTGAAACGCGTTCACATTACACAAACTGCTTTTGCACACTCAAACTTATGATCTTGTACGCAGACATCAAAAACGCTTCAAACACAGTGAATCACCATCTCACTAAATTCGTTGTTGTTTACTTTTGAAAACATTCTACGCATTGAAGAACATGGGAAAGAAACTATAAAACATTTCTAGAGTTACTAATGACATTATTGTAGTTAAATATTTTATTTACAGACTTCCTAAAATATTGTATATGCCTTCTGGCTGCATCAAAGTCCCTTCCATTCAAATCAAAGTGCCTTCCGGTCGCATCAAAGTGTCATCCGGTCACTGTCTACGCTCAGATGAATGATGGTTTGATAAGAAAGCCAACTGCTAGCAAACCAAAACACAACACAGATACTAACAAAAAGCAGTTTTTTTTACCTGATTATGAATCATTTCAATATAACTTCTTACATACATCCGCTGCTGCAGTAGAAGCATTGTCTCTAAACTGATCACTGTCACAAAGTGGTGTGATGACCATGCTAACTAGCTAGCTAAAACTCAGCACAGAAAAGGTTATTTTCCTCATCGTCAAAGTTTTCCTTCATTATCCAATGTTTAACACAGAGCAAAAAGCCCAGAAAGAGAGAGGAAGAGCTTGCTCTGCTCCACTTCAGCCAATCACGGAGCTTGCCCTCTGCAAAGCCTGGACGCATACTTAGAAAATTTCAGAGGTGCTTGTCGAGCTTCACAGAGAGGTCAGCGCCAGGTTATGTCAAATTTGTCGAATTGACCCAGAAGTAAAAATCAGGCTTAAAGGGCCATCCATAGAAAATTATTCGTTTGCAAAGTTGTGGGCCATAGCTTGTAATGACAGTAGTTTAAATTGCTTTTAAGTGTTGCAACAGAAAATTGTTGTTTTTGGATATAGGATGTGGTGTTAGTGAATTTGAATGTGAATTGGACGGTACCCTCAGAAATATTTTTTTAATGTATCACCTGAAGTGAATGTGCAGGTGGTGAAGTGGCTGGGAATTAGGGAGAAAAGCTAGTGACTAGCTGAAGAGAACTCTAGAACTCATCACATAAACAGCTAAAGATTTGATCAAATGAGACTGTTGCTATGTCAGTGTCTTCTTTAGGCTTCTATTATCCCCCTTTTAACTCCTGTCAGCTATTTCACAGTCTTTCTCCTGCCTGCTGCTTGTGTGGGTGCTGTTTCTGGGGTAATACTGATCACTATAAAGCCATCAAAAAATAAGGCAGCTGAACGCCTGAACATTCAAAAGTTATGATTGACACCAAATTACCTCAATCTGTAATTGTGAGAATATTCCAATGATTTGAGATGAGAGAGCAACCTGTCATTGTTTGATTTGAGAATGTGGCACAGTGCGCTACAGACGGTTAGTGTGTTGTTTGCTGGTAGCATGTTGATCTCTTGCGGTGTCTTTTCTGTTCTTTTGAACAAGTTGTGATGGAGGAACAGTGAGACTTATCGTGCACATGCTGACTTTCATTTTAAAGCCTGTATCAATCTGTATCTGTCATGTGGAGCGCATTGAATGAATGATGAACTTTGGCCTTTTACTGCAGGCTTTTCTTTATGTTCGCTTGGATTTGTGAGCAGTTGAATTGCCTGCAGCAGGGCTTGTAATTAACAAGGATTTTTTTTACAGTAGTTTTTTGCAAAGATGCCCTCCAATTCAAGGTAAAGGAGATATTTCCCACAAACAAAATTAAAGTAAACAGTAATCATCACAAATAAAGAAGTGAAGGAACACACAGCAGTATCAGGTCACCATTCACACAACCGCAGATATTTCAAAACCAGGCGCTTTTTTTTTTTGCTCTTTGGAGATCCAGACAGTGTAACCCTGTGTAACTGCATGTTCGCCCCAAGATTGGAAGTTGCATGGTTTGAGAGATTAATATATATATAGATTATACAGAGAATGTGGAGTGGTATTGCAGAATTTGTAATAAGAATGTAGTGCTGTAGAGGAGCGGAGAATGTGGAAATTGTGATCGAGACCTCAGAAGTTCACAAGTTGTAACTTTGCCCGATAATCATGGTCACAAAAAGCAATCAGCAGTTTCCTAGAGTTGAGATTCTTGCATCAATTAAGAGAAATTATCAACTTTTACTCAATCTTGATCTGAACACAGCTTAAGAGAAGGTTGTAGGAAATATGCAGCATTGTGTAGACTGAGCAAAGAGTGTGGATGAGATTTTTTTAAACACTAAAAGGAGAAAGGAAAAGCTATTTTAAAGACCAAGCCACAAACCTCTACAAACTTCTTCCATTGGGGATAGAAACTGCAGAATAATTGGCAATGCTCTTTTTTCATCACAGAGTTCAATTTTGAAGGGAATTTGTAGCAAAATAGTTTATCCTTATAATAACAAAAAACTTATGTTTACAGCCCAGTAACAGACTTTGTTATATTTTGTGAGAGCTCCTTTTCGTGTAAAAAAACAATAGCTTTCAATGATACATTATGCATAAAGTCTTGGAATGGTCTATATTTCTGAGTAGGGACCACTTGAGTCCCAGACAAGCCATGAGTCAGTCATCATAAGTTTTGGTTTCGTCATTTCAGCTTGGCAAATAATCTTTTTATCTCATAATTTACTGACAAACAGTGAAGAGGCTATTAAGGCTGTTTCCTTCAGCTTTAAGCCACCAATGGTCTATACAGAAACATTTGGCTTCAGACTATAGTCCAAATTAAACTAAATCTAATTGTTTTGCCCATATGCGACCAGTATCTGATATTTTCAGGACAGTCTGAACAGCACAATTTCTTCTTTTTCAAATCCGAACTCAGGTTCGAACTCATCTCTCAAATCTTATTCTCGTCCCTGTTCATTTTAATTTTGATCAATGGCATCTTCTGCGCATGCATGCCTTAAAGCAAGCTGGATTAGGTTCACACACAGCACAGGTACAAGATGTATGTTGTGTGTAATGTGAAAGTGTCTATGTGTGACGTCGTGGATAATACATTACAGTTTTTTACAATTGCTAAGACAGTTTTTTCAATACCTTTAACAAGTTTGCTTAACTCTTAACGCACCGAATCAGTTAAAACACACAATTGGCAAAACAGTTAATTTCATTCTCAAAACCCCTCATTATAAACAAAACTCCAAAACTCATTTTCAAAATACAATAATACAGTTTTCAAAACACTAACACACGTTATCTTCTGACAGCAACATTTAGTCAATCATAACACATTGAGAAAAAACTTGGTTTTAAAATGTCATAGTTTGGTGTTGGTGGAGTGTAAATGAAGTTCAAGCTTTTGATATTTGTGTTAACTGAATGCATTTTGTATCAAAGCAACAAAAAATGTGTTAATTGTATCGCCTACCTCGACTGATGTTGTGCTAATTGTGTCAAGAGTTTAGGAAAGTTGTTAAATGTATTGAAAAAACTGTCTTAGCATTTGTGAAAAACTGTAAGTTTATGCAGTCTATTAATGAAATCTCCTGTGTCTGAGTGACAAACACAATAAATTGCTATGCATACTAAATTATCAATTAAAGTGTGATAAATACAGGCTTACATTTGGGACAAAATCTTCTTCCTTTTTTATATTTCTTAACAAACTATCAAAAAATGATCCTCTTGTTATTTCATCACCGGCAGATCCACATTTTATCACACAAAACAGCATACAATGAACATTTTTTAGGCAGTACAAGCAGAACAGGAAGGACATCATCACGTGAGAGGTGAGTTCAAAAGTCACAGAGGACAATAACCAGACACAAGGAATTTAACCAATACATAATCCATCTCAAAAAATATCATGTGATTCGAAAAAGTAAATGAGTCAAACATAATGGGCTTCGTCTTTTGCTTACTGTTTAGGAAGATGATGTCATCTCAATGTTAGACATCATAAGAACTAGAATTCTGTAAAATGTGTGATTCATGAATGTCCATGAAAGTAAATTTGAAAATGTCAACCGTTAAAGACCAGGAAGCGTTCATGGAAAACACAATGTTGTTTGACAGGGGTTTGATGGACAGGATGCTACCAGACAACAAGGAGTGTGAATACTTCCAAACAGCCTTTTAAAGAGAACACTGGGAAGGACAACAATTAAAATCGGTGAGAGATTAAGAACAATCAACTATAAAAACATGAACAATGAGCAATAGTATCTATCAAAAATTACTTTTTTTATTGTACAATGCATGTATTATGTAATTTTCAGTTAACCAAACAAACATTTAGCAATAATTGAGTAAAATAACATGTAGTTTCAAAAAAGTATAAGATATAACATAATTTTATTATAATAACTTACTTTATTACAATACAATAATAAATATGGTTATCAACTTCTCAAAATCACAAAACCCACACAAAGACCAGACACATTATCCTCAGCTATACATTTCTCTCACACAATGCTTCTGCTCAGTATTCCTCTCATACTAATCACAGTCACAGTGTGTTCTCCTCTGTAAGAATCTTCCAACAGCAGGTTGTAGGAGATCTCTGGAAAGCCACTGAACTGCAATTTAACAAACGCCAAACCCACTGTCCTTCCACCGTGAATGGTTTCTAATGGAAAACCAAAACTAATTATTGCTTTTCTGAATCAGTTCCCTCAATTTCATGCCTTACTTAACAAATAGAAGAACCCTGAGGTGGATGGATGAATATTCTTAATAAACATACCATACTAATGATCAGACAATTACACATCTAACGCAGATTTGGGAACATTATCACATATTTCTGCTGCGATAGTATTAGGTCACTTGTGAATGATTTAATTACTGGAAAAGGCCAATGTTCAAAAGGTGCTCAGGAACAAGAAATCTTCTCTGAGTGGCTTGTTCTTTCAGGTAAGTGCAATTTCCAATGCATCTAATTTTATTGTTTTTATTTTTCGTTTGATATCTTCAATATGTGATGCTTCTGAGTCCCCAAAATGATTTAACATTTGTTATTCCCCTCAAAAAAGACCAGTGGTGGATTCTGGTCTTTTAAGCAGATTTAACAAAAACAAAAGCTATTAAGATTTTTAAAAAGTGCAATTCTACAGGTAATCACTCCAAAATACTACAGTACAAAAATAATATCAAAATAATTTGTTTATACTGGCAGCCAACTTTTAATAAATAAATAAATAAATCTCAAATCAAAAATACCATTTAAGTTTATTTTAAATGAGGGTTCTGCCTGGTATGATGACTGTAAAGGGTCGGTCTCCTCTAAGCTTTTGTTTCCCATGATAGGGAATCTACTAAGTGAGCATCTCTGAGATATGGAGGTGCTATGCCTTTAAAAGTTTTAAAAACAAATAAACGCCCATGGACCACTCCCACTGCTTTGTGAAAAGAGCCAGAAAGTTGACGTTAAAAGTCACCAAAAAGTACAAGAAGTCGCTAGATTTTTTACTAGTTGCTAAAGTTCTCACCAGTAAACTAGATTCCAAAGACGGGTCTGAAAAGCTGCTAAGTTGGCGTCACTGCTCCATTTAGACGGTATGCAGCTTGACTTGTTTTTAATAGCACTATAAAAAATGACTTTGACATAACATCAGTTCAGATGTGTGACTAATTCCTTACAGTTATTTAGAGTTAAATTTATTTATTTTGTCACTGCTCCATTCGGTATTAGTGTACCTCTGGTCCTGTGGTCTAGCGTTTATTGATTGCTGCAAGCTTGTTTGCATATCTGTGTGTATTCAACACTCCTCCTCACTGGGTAAACAGAATTGTGTTGCTGTGATTTATTTTTTGACAAACTTCCAAGCTGCTCCGGTTTTCAGAGGAGCACTGTGTTTGTGGTATGAGAAGATGGCTTGCATCTACAGTATGTGCATGTCACTGCATCTGATTTCAATGTATATCTGGATTATTATTAAAATGGTTTCAAGGCAAAGGCTTTGTGTTTTGCTGACACGTGCCAAAATGTTTCAAACTCTTATTTGTGAAAATATAGCCATGGGCTGTGTGAATAAAACATTTCTGTTGCAATCTGGGTTTTGAGTCAAACGGGATAGAATGGTAAGATCGTTCCATTCATCTATGGCATATGTGTTTGTATTTGAGAGAGAGAGAAAAAGAGAGCTAGATGAGGGAAAATAACACAATATGGTATTATTAGTGGCATATGAGAGCTCTTGAGATGCAGCTGAGGAGCTCTAAACAAACACCCTTCAACCGCCACTTCATTTAAGGAGTAGTGCGGTTATAACAAAGAAGTACCCGCGAGACTTTTTGATTTGAGATGAATTTTTGTGTCTTTTTGAAAAATAATAATTTTTTTGAAATATATAAAATGTACTTGTCATTTCAAAATAAACATTCATAAAAATTTTTTATCTAACTAGAATGATTTCTGATTTGATTGCATATACAATTTTCATCCATTTGGATGGCAACAATTTAAACATACTAAAAAAAAGCTTCATGACTACATCCTTAAGATTATTATGTAAGAGTACGATACATTCAATTTGTGTTACAGTTTCTTTTACACTCGAGCTCCACCAACACCAAAACTATATCATTTTAAAACAACGTTTATTTTCAATGTGTTGTGATTGATGAAAAACTGTCTTAGCAATTGTGAAAAACTGTAAATGTGTAATGCAATATTTCATTTTCATTTTGAAATATTAGAAGGAAAGAGAACTAGCTGTGCAACTAAGGTGTCAAAAAATAGATGTTCACTAAAAAGTAGAATTTTCAAAAACAAAAAATATCAACACCTTTTTATAGTTCTGCTACTTTTACTGGTACAAAATTGCTGCTGGTCTAATTACAGTTTTTCACAATTGCTAAGACAGTTTTTTCAATACATTTAACAACTTTCCTAAACTCTTAACACAATTAGCACAACATCAGTCGAGGTAGGCGATATAATTAACACATTTTTTGTTGCTTTGATACAAAACACATTCAGTTAACACAAATATCAAATACTTGAACTTCTTTTACACTTGAGCTCCACCAAACACCAAACTATGACATTTTAAAACCAAGTTTTTTCTCAATGTGTTATGATTGACTAAATGTTGCTGTCAGAAGAAAACGTGTGTTAGTGTTTTGAAAACTGTATTATTGTATTTTGAAAAACAGTTTTGGAGTTTTGTTTACAATGAGGGGTTTTGAGAATGAAATTAACTGTTTTGCCAATTGTGTGTTTTAACTGATTCGGTGCGTTAAGAGTTAAGCAAACGTGTTAAAGGTATTGAAAAAACTGTCTTAGCAATTGTAAAAAACTGTAAGTTCCAGAATCTATTATAAAATCGTTACCAACAGATAAGGAGAATGGCTGAAAGGAATGTAAAATTGCTAAAACATAATATCACAAGTATAGTTGAAAAAGTAAAGTGTTTTTTAAAACAACAGCTTCGGTGTTCGGTTTGCAAACAAAAAGTCTTTGAAAACAAGAATTTCAAACAAGTCAAGTGAAAATGTTTAGACCAAAGATGGATAGATGATATTTTGACTCACCTATAAATGATGCAGGCACTGTTCCGACAAGTGTCACAGTTGGCTGTGTCCTGACCAGTGCGATACGACAATCTGTGGAGAAATAAAGTTTGTGATTTATGAGCCATTCCAAAACTCATTGGGTGAGAAGACCCTTAAATCATCTAATAGCTATGACTGGAACCGCTTGAACAAAATATCTGCTTTGGTTGCTGTCATCAGTAAACATTCATTCATTCATTCATCTTCATGTCGGCTTTTTCCCTTTCGGGGTCGCCACAGCGGAATGAACCGCCAACTCTCTGGCATATGTTTTACGCAGCGGATGCCCTTCCCGCCGCAACCCATCGCTGGGAAATCAGTAAGCATTTAAGTCTTTATTATCATTCTGTTTTTTGGAATAAAATAAAAAATTACATAATTTAAAAGGTTTGGTCTTTATTGTTACCAACTGTGAACATAGACCTATAAAACAAGGCATTTCCAACATGGACCGTCATCATTAATGCTTATGTTTTAATGTTTATTTATTTGATTTCATTATTTAGTTCACAGATTGTTTAAACAAACTTGTGATATTAAACATTGATCTCTGCCATTAGTGAGTTTTTGGTGTTCATTTGATGGTTGGCTGGACTTTTTTTCTTTTTTCTAATCTGTTTCTCCCTAAAATAGGATGTAACACCTTATCTTAACAATAATCACAACTGTGCTATCAAAACTGTTTGCTTGTGAGGTGTGGCCTTTATGGGAGTGACTGATTACCTCTGACTAGTGAAAGGGGAAATACTTGCAGGTAATCAATGGAGTGGAAGATCCTCTTCCTGTCACAGCTAGTCTCTCGACATGAAATGGTAGATCTTTGCTTTACTTCAAAGATTCCTGCATCTTTAGTCCTATTTGGACGCTCCTTTATAGTTTGTTTTGTATGTTTACTGAGCCCTCCCTGACTGTCTGCCATGAGTCTGCTCCTCTCCTACAGGCCGTTTGGGCAAAAACACCTTGTGGATCATTTTTTAAAATAATGTTAATGAAATACTTTAATCCAATTTACACATGAAAATATTATAGTTTGTAAGATTCTGAGGTTGAATCACACTATTTGTGAGTGATTTCTATGTGATTTGATTCTGCTGATAATAGCAGCAAAGATTTTCCATCACCTGATGCCAAGCATGCTGGGAAATGTAGTTTCTGTGGGCAAGCCCACCACAAACATTTCCACATTTCCCATCTTGCATACACAACATGTTTTCATATAGAGGTTGTTGAATCATGTGTATACTTTTTTTGTTAATGTTCTGTTTAAATTTCTTATAACTTAGAATCTATCTGAAAAAAAGATTGAATTCTAAAACGTAATACTTATGTGAATTGCAAAAAAGTTTTTTTATACTTGAGCACCGCCCTCTAAAGGTCTCAGCACAGCCCTGCAGTTGAGTGAGTGACTTTTTGTTGAAAATAATTTTCTTGCTGCCTCCTCTTTTGAGTGGGTTCAGTTCTGCACTCTTGGATTCGGCTCAAAAGTACAAATCACCGAAATGAATAAACCTCCCCATCACTAGTAATTTAATGAATATTATCAGAGAAAATGTCCACCCATTGCATCTTCATGTCAAGTTTGTGTCGTGTTAAATCTGGTTCCTGGTTTAAAGCATATCTATAGCAGTCTTGTATCCATTCAGTGTGTCAATAACTTACACACGAATTTAGACAAATAATCTCTTAATGACTTACTAACCATTTATGAATGTCTCTTTAACACACCTTTACTCGTCTCTATTAATTGTTTAGTAAATGATAATATTTGCAATGCAATGCATTTGGTATTAATTTGATTTACAGAATTTTTTTTTTCATTCAACAAAGGTATTTTGCTGACAAAAAAGCTCATTTATTTCTCACACATATATATATTTTATTAGCACAGGGCTCACAGGGCTTCTTGCAGTTTATTGCCCTGATCTGCTCTGTGCTCAGGATTTCTCTGCATTACTTCATGATGGAAGACGGCAGGATTGATTTCCCTGTATCTCTGCACTGTACACTCATAGCCCTTGGGCTTCGGCAGCATTAATGTATGTACAAGGGGATGATGGATCTTGCTCTTGCCTAGCATACTTGAAGTGCTTTTGACATATTATTTGTGTGCTGATGTGACAGCTTGACACATGCCTAGCATTCCTACAGAGACAATAACAGGGCTGTACCCAGCAGCCATGCAGATATGCATTTTCATTAAAGCTTAATGAAAGTCTAATTGGATCACTTTATCCCTCTGAGCGCTCAAGTGTCAAGATGGTCATTGATATTCTGTGTTCACTTCGATCGGCCTTTGCTGAGGAGTTCACCGCGACAGTGTTTACGCACATAATGTACAAACAGAGTTGCTGTTTTGTGCTGTAGCAAGGGAGAGTAAGGAAAGCGATCCTTTACCAAATTTATTTCTGAAATAAAATGCATTATATTTGACCCTCAATACTCAGATTTCAGGCCCTACATCAAGATGGGAAAAGTATTTAAAAGAAGGAAAATCAATACGTCCAGGGGTGAATAGCACTGAGATGAGATTGAACTCTTCATCTTGGAACAAGCACTGCAGAAGAATTATCTTAAAGGTCGCAGAGGTCAATCAAATATTGACGATGAAGGTGACCCAGAGGACAGCCCCATCTAATGAGATCTGCTGGAGGTGTGAGTGAGTTGGGTTTCCATGTCTGTGGCTATGTAAGCAACAACAAAAAAAATCTTTGCATTGAAATGTTAATTTGTCACTCTAGATAATTACAAAAAAGAAGAGGTAATCTCTGTGCATATATCTACCTTTACTTTCAAAAAAAGGCACAGAGGTGCTGATAGCAACCAACATTCAAGTCTTACCTATCTATCTCTAAAATGCATGATAAATACAAAAACTCTGAGCTGAAATTATCCTCGACACCCTAAGGGTGCTAACTTTTACTGCAAGAAACATAAAATGACATCTTTGTGTAGGAAACAGTTTGATGACTATCTCTTTGCTTACCTCCTCCCTTGTATGATCGTTGCCTTCTGGAACCTAACTGACTATCAATCCAAACAAAGCCAGGATGCATGGTACCAAGAAGACAATAAATACAGAGGATTTTAGCTGAAGTAAACTGTTTGTGAGGGACTATTGGTTCAACAAACTTTCTGGAACAATGATTTAGAAATGCAAATTTTTCTCAAACCGATCATGAAAATATTAACAAAAACGTATTTACGAGTGTCATAAATTCTACTGTGAGAATACTTATATGATCAATCACAACATCTAACTTGCATTTTAAAAGAAGATAGAAAGAATGTTTTTTCCCCAATGTATTATATTTGTTGTACATTGTGTTGGTTTCAAAAGGATTCTGAAGTAATCTCATGAAACATGGTGCTAGTTAAATTTAAAGTTTTGTTAAGGTGTGCCATTTAAAGCTCTTTAGTTAAATCCTGTCATATTAGATGTGTGCCCGTCTCACAGACTCCCATCAACAATGTGAAGATGGTAACTTCAAAATAGCGGTTTCTCATTGATCGCTTACAAGGGTCCCTCTTCCAAGATAAAAAAAAATCTGCCTTTTTTCGCTTCGCTTGCCTCTTCTTCTTTTTCACTCTTCTCCCCTTGATCTCTGCCAACAAGCACTTAATTTTTTTGTGGGACCATTAGCCAAGGCTTTACAGCCTCAACCAATGAGACCAAAACCAGAACCAGAATGCTTGTTTAGGTGCTGAACAAAATTATGCTCATTGAGATCACTCTTGACTTTACAACATCTCTGAACTACCAGTTACCCTCATCAGAGACTTGCTTTATGGCTTCACAAAGCTACCTTTTCTCAAAAAACATTCCTCAAAATTGCATTTCTCAAACCTCGGGACATGTGAGAGACTCCTGACTTCGTCACAGACAAGGATCCCAAGCAGGCTGCACACTATTTCTTTCTGACTTGGTGTAACTAACTCAGAACGGAAGAAAGTTTAGTGATGGGCTTTGACTCTCATAGATAAGTCTAAAGTGAGTCTGCTAATATCAGTTACTAGCTTAATACCGGTTTCCATCATATGAATGTATGTGTGCTTGTGCATGCGTGTATTTTGTCACTTATTGGATCACTTTGCTGCATCAAAACTATTATTTTGTTACCTAGCTCAAATTGAATATATTGACATAAAATATTTGATTTAGAATAATTACATGTAACTAATTTTATAAATCTTACTGGACGAGAGTCAGAAAGGGTTTAGTAGTGAATCTGAATGAATCTAAATTGTTACAGGAGATTTCATTAAATAATCCCTGGATCACAAATACGTCTCCCTTCCAAATTAATTATAAAATGTAGAGGAATCAAGCCTTCCGATTTGGTTTCTTTCTACATTTGCATTGATTTTTTTTCAGATTTTCTCAACTAATCCGATTGTTTGAGAATTAATTCATGACTGTTCTTTCTTCCTTTCATCCATTTTAATGGGTCTGAAGACGCAAGTCATATCCACAAGGACACATGTTTATTTATAACCAGATTTTCCTTCCTGCATTTTCTTTTCTTTATCTTGCACAATCACTGTTTCACTCTCATGCACATCTCCAACAGATAAGAATTTGCCACAAACCTTAATTTATATAGACCAATTGAGGGGTGTTGACTTGTTTCAAACAAGCCTAAATTGTTGGTTTCATTGTCGACATGAAAACCCTGAAACTCAGAAATTCTAAAAATCCTCCCATTTATAATCAATTCAGCTTTTAAAGTGGACGAACAGCCAAATACAAATAATAATCTCTAAGTTAAAAAAAACAGTGTTCATATGGAGAGGGCTGCACACTTTCTACTCGCTGGAAACTTCTTTCAGCTTAAGTTTGTTAAAACGAGGCATTCACTGGCCAGCCTAAAAAATATTGTCTCACAAGCATGTCCATCTGTGAGACTTCTGACTCAATGTGAAGAAGTAGCAGCTCCATATTTAACTCCTTCAACCTGACAGACCTCATATCAAAAGGAACACTCCACCACAATAAGGAGGAGATCTCGTTCTTTTGTTCAAAGTCAAAAGCCTGTGTCATCTTTACTATGACAGACTGATCTACGTTGATCTGAAACTATTCACACTTAACTACCCCTTAACTCAAATCCATCAACTTTAAGACAGGAACTAGTTTTTCTTGACCAAGACCATGAACATGAGATCTTAACCCATGAAATCAACTCAGTTTGCTCATCACGCTATGACTTAAAAGTACAATAATATAAAAATTTGACCTAAATGGCGAAACATATTACTTTCAAACTATATGTCTGTGTGGTAAATATTCACATACTATTAAAACATAAAAACGTGTTCTTCCAAAAAATAAATCAAGAGTATTCTCTTGATTTTATGTGTTTAAGTAAAAACATTACTCCTAAACTATTAAATTAAATTCATAAAACAATGGCTTTGGCCTGGATCATTAAAATCAACCAACAACTTAAAACCATGTGTAATGTGAACGAAACGCTTTTTGATTGAACTTGTTTGAACAACATCATGTTTCACTACTTTTAAGATAGAGATGGAGCATAAACACTAGAATCAAAATAAAAATAAACCAAAACTGTCTCACTCAAAGTGTACCTTCTTCAAAAGAGAATCATTTCTAATCAAAGCCAAGATAATGTACAAAGAGAAATATTTATATTCTAAAAATGCAATACATGATAGGTAAACATTATAAAATACAGAAATATCCAATAATTTCACAAATGTTCAGAAATGAGAAAAGCAGCTAATATTCTATGCATGACAGTTAGGAGATAAGAGACCTTTATAGTCCTGTTGTAAAGTAAACAACTTTCAGCTATAAGTAAATAATGAAAGTGTTTTTATTTTTCTGCTAGATATCTCTCATAACAAGAACGCAAAGTTTATTTAGATAGAAATCAGTGGTTAATCATGGAGAAATTAAAAATAAGGGATTGTTTAAAAACTTTCCTTTGTTCTCGGAATCTCTATAATGTTGAATTGATTACTCTATGTATATATAATAATACAACACACATAGTAATGTTTACTTACTATGCATCTGGTCAGACAGCATGCGTATACATGCCTGCTGGCTATAAGAATTTGCAGCATCAGCTCTTTTGAAAGGCACTGCCCTGTCCTGCTAGAGCTCTGCCCTGAAAGAGGAGCACTGCTACGATCTGGGATAACCTTGCAAAAACTGACATTAGCAGCAGCATCTGCACATCTCACATTTTAAACCCTGGCTGTAACATCATGGTAATGTTTCTCTCACAGTGATATAGATGTAACTGTATTTGAATATGAAAGCTGTTAGGTTTTCACATGCTAGTATGGCCAGGCTTAAAAGATGCAGATTCTTCTTCCTCCAGTAACATATATCCTTTTACTCCCAAAATGTTCCCGCTAGGCGAAATTCCCATAAATAGATTCTGATTGGCTCCCAGTGCCTCAAAATGGAAGGCATCCTTTGATCTCTGAATAAAAGAAAAACTAATAACAAAATGCCTATATTGACACACCGTCTTGTTCCATGTTGGAAAAACAGATCCATCACTGACTCAAGTTATTATAGAAAGTAACTGTGATGTAATTAATCAATGAAATGATGACGTATTAATGAAATTAAACCAACACATGTGGTGCCCTGTGAAAGTGGACAGAAATGTATATTTAAATAGAATTATTTATGTAGTGTGCAGCCAAACAAACAGCATACCCAATGCGGTATGATTCCCAAGATGTCTTTTTGGGGATGAAAGTTACAGATGGCCATTGAACTCATTGTCGTTATGAAATGGAATGTATTTAAAACTCAAAAACATGTGGAACAACAGGGGAGGTCTGTTCACGCCGATAAATAAATGACTCCTTTAAGCTGGTTGAGTTTACTGGATAAATGTTTGCAGGGTGCACACTCTCAAAAACACCAAATGCTTTTTGATATACAATCCTCTCTAGAAACACTATTTTGTAAGATTATTTATATCAGCTGTTGTAGTGTTAGATCCTGTTCTGTTTCCTTGTAGTTAGTTATTTCATTTCCAGACATTATACTGTTTGTTCCGTTTCTTTATCTATTAGATTGTTCTATGTTCACGCACACATGCATGGTTTCTCTTTCTTTAGTTTCCTCTTATTGTATTCACTTTATTGACATCTTGTTTAAGTCTCCATTAAGGGGCAACTTCCTGGTTTCCTTGCCAATGCGCAATAGGAAGTGACTGAATTATAGTACCTCGACTGGCTGCAAGGGGGAATTCACTCACATGTTAAAACTGCTTTGGGGCTGAAAAAACATTATCTTATTAATCAGATTGCTAGTTTTGACATTCATGATCACTGAAGGGGATGAATTATTTTTAAATAAGTTTATTTAAGATGCTACGCCTATCTCAGACCTCTCTGGCAATGGCTGGCATTCTGAGCTTCATTCATCCTTCATACAAAACATCACGCATGGTATGTCCATGTTATATATAGCCAAAGGTCGTCATCCGGGTTGATCACCGTGTTAGTATTGTTGGCTAATTGTATCCCAGACATTGTACGGAAACCACTATTCTTGTATCCTGTGTTAGTCATTAAAAACCTTTTTTTATTTTAATCCTCGGTTCACTCGTTTCTACTCCATTGTGAAATAGTTTGTATAGCAATCTACTTTGATGATTACTTTATTTTAAGCGAATAGCAAATTTCTTAGCAAATAAAAGATGATAATTATTTATGTAACGACGAGGTTTTACATGATTATAAGTAAAACGATTCAGAAAGATAAGGTATATTTTCAAGAAATATACAATCTTACTACTATTTCTTTATCTTTGTCAAATCAGACCTTCTTTCAGATACTTGGGGTTACTGCGTGGTTGCCAAGGGTGTTCAGAGTTTTCTTATTTGCATTAACCCACTAACAAGCACCACTGTCTGAAGCTTAATACAAATTTTAGACAAAAAAACTTTAAACACCTAAAAACTCAGCAGGTTCTGCCAAAGCATTGCAGAAACCAATTGTCACCCAGACACTAACAATCTGTTGCTGTCTGAATAGACTTTGACATGCCGCTGACACACTAATGAGCCAGTTATGATCATGATCCAAAGGCCTTGCAGATGGGTGGATCTCAGTTTGCATCACCATGAATCTGTCCTCATAAAAGACAGCATTTAAAACTTTTTTGGTGAGAGGAAATAGCTTTTAGAGTACTTTCGCAAAAAAAATTATTGTTTCTGGTTTTATCTATCAGGAAAGTTACTAAAGCAAAGCAGAACCAAATCTCCATTGATTCCTCCCTGATGATTACTGTCGCTGATCCAAACAAAGCAATTGAAAAAGCTCAATGTTCTGCGACAGAATTTCCTGACCACACACAACAAGGCTGTGTTCAGCTTGTGCTCATTATGCAGTCTGTGATTGGATTTTCATCACAAGGGAATTTGTGAAGAACTTGGAAAATATTTAATAGATTCAAAACATCTGCAGAGTTTCTCTCCAGCAGACATTAATGAAGATTTGTAGTAAAGAGGCAATTATGAGAGGACACTTACAACAATTCAGTTCAAGAGAACATCTGCAATAATAAATATTAATAATGTCGCCAATTTATTTAGCACTTTACTAGATGCTCAAAGACGCTTCACAATTTTCATCAAAACAACGACGATCAAGGCAAACATTTATGACCTCTCAGATTTTTTTAATGTGCACAAGTTAAAATTAATTTATTAAATAAATTAATGAATTAATAATGTATTCATGCAAATAAACTGCACCAAAATTATATTTCACTGGAGAAAACTGACATTTTTCACTATAAACATCGTGTTTAGCATTCATATTTCATTGTTTAAATTAAAACAAATGAAGAAGTAATAATAAAAAGAAAAGATTTTTCATAATTGCTGAGGATGTCAAAGTTATGTAAACAGAATATTTAAAGTCCACTAAATTATGTAACCCATTTAGGCTATGTTTAACTTATGTTCCAAATAAAGTTGAATTAAAATTCATAACAAAATTCCTCTGAGATAAAGTGAATCTAAATGATCGATCATTTATTGATTAATCATCCCAGGGTAAAGTTATCCAACATTTCTCCACTAAATGGCTTGATTTGCAAACAAAGGTTTCATTACATGTTTACCACTTATAGTTTACTTTTGTTACCTAAAATATGAATTATTAATGTAATATTGAACAAACATGAAATATTGTAATATTGTAATGTTTTTAAAATTGTGTTAATTCATAAATGATGAACTGATTCTCGATAAAGCATTAAATTAATGTTATTAAGCATTCTATGTAGGTGCTTATTAACCAACAACAACATCCTCAAATATATATTTACATTATATGTTATATTTATATATAACTGCTTACGATTGTGTAGTAACAAAGAAACGATGCTTTATTCATTATTAATTAACTATTATCTAATGCTTAATTAATGACTCAAAGAGTGTAGTTATAGAGTGCTCCTAAAGATGTTTATCATGATTACAACATCAATGCTACAATCCGCATTTTGAGTTGATTTTATTCTTTTACCCTGATACCAAAGATATAATAAAAGACTTGCAAAGCAAAACTGAAAACAGACACAGCACAACTCTATCACCAGAAGAACAAAATTGGCTTATCACCTAACACCTCTGCTGTGTTCCCGGGAAGTCCGTGCCAGGCTCCTGAGAGCTTGGCACTTTCAGCGCTGCCCACCCAGGCTGTCAGCATTATGTCTTCGCTTTGTCTACTCTAAAAGCTTTGCTCACAGACAGAGAGGAACATCAAAACCTTGGCTCAGGCTGGTTTAATCCAGAGAGAGTGGCCGGGGTTTCACATGCCCACACTGAGGCACTCAGCACTTCTATGCTCAGCTGCTCTGATGACACCTTGCATGTGGGAGAGCAGGCACTGAGGCCCGTCTCTAATAATAGCGCCCATTCTCATTGTAAAAAAACGGGAGCTACACATCCACACAGAACCAGATGCTATTTCTCTTTGTAAGATGAAAGGGGTGCCTGATGAGGCGCTGCTAATTGAGGCTGTTTGAGTAGTGGTTTTGTGCTGTGAAAATACAAGCTTCCCTCTCTCCTGACTTGGGATTAGAAAGAGTCCAGAGCTTAAACAGTGTATCTTAAAGAGTTAGGCTTGAGGGCCATTATCTGGCCAAAGCAATGTCTGGAGGGTAGAATTGCTGAGACTGGAGGTTTCAGAGCAGCTCTGAGTGGCCAATTTGATTCATTTCAAGGTTATATGTACTCAAATGCAGCCATCTGCTGCTGACAAGATGTTACCAAATTAACTGGGAGGATATGGATGAGGTAAAGAAGCTGCCATCTAGAACTAGACCATAATTAACCTCTTGTCCCCGGTCTACAATTGCTTCAGACTGATTTGACTTCAGACCTTGCTGAGGTGGACCATTATTGAGAACATTCAGTTGTGTTGTGTCTAAAGAGGATTTGTGGGTTAAAATTGTTTGGGAGCAGTAGGAGGAAATTTTATCTAAAAAGAGTTTTTTTGTTACAAATAATGCTTTATGCATCTATAGTTTTTTTCAATCCAAATGGTCTGATAATACATTTTTTATACCGAATGTTCTGTAAAATAAAGGAAACGGATTTGAATGTTTAACACTGAAATGTTTCCAACGAATATAACCAACTAATCAGTCACTAAGACAAAACCCACAAATTCTAAATGTATTGTCATTCTTCCATAAAACCAGATGGAGGATGATGTATACATGTTATCAAATTTCAGTTTCAAGCTGAGAACTTAAGTATGTAAAGGACTGATTGACAAACATTTTTTAACTGAGAAATGGGAACTAAACATTACACAAAGACACTGGATGGGGGATTCGTATAAAAGTTATGCTGAAGGATGTTAGAGATGCTCAAATGCATACAAAGTACCAACATAAAATATTTTTTGCTCTATTTGATCCAACACCTCACTTCAACTTCAAGTGTGATATTTGTGCATTCACATAGTGCTTCCTGTGATGTAGTTTCAGTAAACATGTAGTCACTGTTTGTTCTGTGAGTTAGAAAATCAGCAAGAGTAAAAAAAACTAATTTGCAGACGAGCACAGAACAAATCCTTACTGAGCCATGGTGAGAGATTTCATTGCTGTCCTTATCATCTTTAACTGATTTATGAGAATGTTCTCTCATGCTGGAATGTTATTGATCAACTGTGATTAATCTTGATTTATCCACATGCGCTTGTGACTAACTATTTTGAAATGTCTAGTTTTCTGAGAAAGCTGGCAAGGGTAACTGCTTCAATTCAATCAATTGTATTTCAGACAATAAATCTACTAGTGATGGAAAGTTCAGTTCATTTTTGGTCTTTTTGAGCTTTTGAATCAGTTTATTAAATAGAATGAATCTGGCTACATTCAGACTGAAGCCCAAAGTGTCCCAACTGTATGTGATATTTTTTTAGAACAGTCCGAACAGGTCAATTCGGATTTTTTTAATTTGACCCAGGTCACTTTCATATGTGTTCCTGAATCTAATACAGTGATACCTCGAGATACGAATGTTTCATGTTATGCAAAATCCCAGATAAGACAGACCACTCTAAGAATATTTTGATTCATGATAAGAAAAAAATTCAACATATAAAAAACATATATATACAAATATATTATGTCCTATATTTCATGAATATTTTTGTATTATTTTATTGGCGAAGAGTATTTTTATGGCCATGGCACTCATCCATTCTCCAACCCCTCCAACCTCCTCCGACACTTTGCCACATCGTCGCACTCGAACGGTAAGGGTTATTATTTTTCAAATATTTTATTCTGCTTTCATTGTTTTATTAATATTTTTATATTTATAATGTGTGGATTGAAGAATCCTAGTTTATTTTTCTCTGGTTTTCCATGTTATTTTAAATTTTTAGTTTTGTTTCTGTGTGGCATGGAATGGATTAAGCCTTTTACATGTAAAACTTGCTTCGACTAATGAAAAATCCAGCATACGAAGATTAATTTAGTGTTTTTATATTGTTAATTTCAGATTTAATTAAAAAATTTAATTGCACATTAAGAGTTCCAGCCTGAACGTAGCCCCTTTTTCAAATTCAATTTTTTTTGTTTCGGTAATCATAAAATATAATAATTTTCTGAAGTCTTCTTGCAAGCAATCCTGATAACATATATTGGTAAATTAACATGCCTACATACCTGTATCTTTACTTTAACATACACACAAATTAAACATCAATATTTAGTTGTTTTTTTTAAACAAAATACAGTCATAAATATGCTCATCATAATTATTCAGTGACAAATTGACTAACTAATTAACTAATAAAGGTTAAGTCCTTGATTAGATTTTGTCCTCAACTGAGCCATTTATTCCCATTTCAGAATAAATTCCACATTCAAGAAAAAACTGAAAGGGAAAAAAAAACTTTGGAAGCCAATGCTGACACTTGAAATCCCCAAAACAAAACAATCATTAGCCAATAGCATTAGAAAAAAGAAAAAAAAAACAATATTTGATATCTTATTGGCAATAAGTTTGTTTCAGTACAAATCTGGGGATGCCGGGATCACTATATGATATAATATAAATATAATAAAATAATAATAATATCTTTTATTTTGTTTTGGATTAAAAAGAAACAAAAAAAAGTTTTTGTTTAATATTTTTCAAATGTACTTTGATAACATGTCAGATAAAATCAGTCACATGATCCTTTCTAAAACATTGATCTGGTTCTCAAGAAACATTTTGTTTCACCACAAATTTGAGAAACAATTGAGCTGCCTAATGTTCTTTTACAAATATAGTTTTTTGTATTGTAATAAACAATTTTTAATAATTCTGCATATTAAAATCATGTTTTTTCTCATATAAAATCATCAAGAACATCAACATTTAGTTTGAGACAGAAAACTAAAGACACACAAAATGCTTGGCATTTGTTTGAATGTTAAGCAGGGATTAAGAGCTGCTAATATCTTTAGAACCTGCTCTTATTGAGTTGCTAAATAAACTGTCTCATCCTGTCAGGTCGACAGCTGAGACAAGCACTTCTAAATCTTTCTGTGCCCAACCTGAAGAGACGTCCACTTAATGGAGAGGCATTATTAAAGTTGAGGAGTCCTGATTGTATTGAACTCTGTCCTCTTATCGGGCAGCTCATCAAAGGGAGCTGAGAGGAAACAAGCCTGGCTCAGGGCCTGAGAAGGTATTAGGGAATTCAGGGTGGCGTGTAACATTTAAGTGTCGCATGTGTTAAGTATCCAAGTACCACTGAGTATCCATTGAGAGAGATCTTTCCCTTTTTTACTTCTGTTCCCAATTTTACTCAGAAACAACTGAATCAATTTTTTTTGCATTGCACATTTGCTTTGAACCTTCTGGAATCACCACATTGTGGTACCTAGGCCAAGCACAATGACTTGAGACAGCCAGACCTGGCCCAGATCTGCTTTGCAGTAACACCTTCATAATCATTATTCATTTAACAACCATTAATAACTTGATAGATTCTCAATTGTTGAGACCCATCCCTGCATTCGCTGAAACCTCTGCTGGACTGCAAGTTCCAACAGCCATTCAAACTTTAATTCCTTGCTTCTTGTTGTACTTTTATTTAGGATTTTCTCCAAATGTCACCTCCCTTAATTATATTATATTGGTTGATTGAAAAAATAAATGCTTTGTTTATGATGTACATTTTTTTGCTTCAATAAACAAAAAATGACTTGATTGTATTATTTTGGCATTGTGCGGTTAAATAGACATCAAACACCAATTTCACACAAGCTGATATGATTATTTAGGGTATTTAAAATCTGTAACAAAAAGGTTTCTTAAAGAGGCACTTGAAATTGGATTGGACACTTGGATTTTTGAAAATTACCTTTCATTTTGTGTATAACAGCTTTAAGTGTAAGGAACAAAAAGTTAGTTTAAAATGTGAATAATGATTTGTGTATCAAGGTATTGTCTTTAATAAGAAAGAGTCGAGACGTTATGAAAACAAATGTTTTAGACAGTACACTTTTTACATTTTTGATCTTGCACATGTCAGTCTCAAACTGCTGAACCTTTGTTGTACGTATTCTTTAACTTCCACCTCCGCTTGGTTTCTGGACCCTCCTCTTGTAACAGAGAGAGCTTTGTGCTTGGAATGTTAGCAATGACTAATAGAATGAATTTCAGTTGTGCCTCCCTCAAACATGAGATAATTATTTTGTATGCTGTCTAATTGAATTCACAAGGAGCAAACATTTGAGAGAAAGATACTTAAAAAAAGCTGTAGTCAACTCGACTGCCAAGAAGTCTGACAACATGGTTCTGCTTGTTATGTTTCACTTGCTATCACAGAGGTTTAACTTAAGTTTATTTACATTCATGCATTTAGCAGATGCAAAGTTCTAGGGGGAGAAAGGCACATTCTTACAAAGGCAAAGTTTAAAGTCTAATCTATACTTGTGCATCAAACCTACAAACTGTCCATTGCGGAGTGTACGTGCACACCCATCTGTCAACAACAGCAACTATAGTTCTGCGCTTCCTTGCACACTGTCTTAGCACTGATCAATACTAGAGTGATAAAAATGCTAACTATAAGCTAACCAAAATGCAACACATATGCTAACAAAAGAAAGTTTTTTTTTACTTCATCACACATCGTATAAACACAACTCTATACATGCATCTGCTGCTGTTGCAGAAGTATTCTTAGCTCTAATCAATATTGGCAACCATGCTAACTTCTTCCTAGCCACACCTCTAGCTAACACAACTCTGATAACAAAGAAAGGTTATTTACTTCATCACCAGAGTGTGACTTCCTTCTCCAGGAAGTCACAACTATAAATATAAGTGATAGTGGGAATGAATAATTAAAATTATTTTTATTCATCTAAAATTGTAAGTGTTTTAGAGAAGAAATTTTAGTTGCTTTTTGAAAGTTGTTTGTATTGCTGCTTTCCTGACTGGATAAAGGAGCTTCTTCCATCAGCAAGGAACAGTGAATAGAACTCCGATGCATCCCGTTTGAGCCCCTCTCAGGTTCAGATTTTAGTTACAGAAAATATGTATTTCTTAAATTAAAATCTATCAAGTATTGAGCAAATAAAGTCAGTATTTTAATTTTATTAATTAATGTGCATTTGTGTACCACACATAGTTTTTTTTTTGTTTGTTTGTTTTTTGTACTGGTATAACTAGCATGCTCGCTCAATGTGAACATAAATAAGGAGTTTGATTTGTTTCTCTTGTTTAATCTTTACTTTTTATGTTGACAAAATAGTCATGAAACACCAAAATGCATTTAAAAAGATGATGAAAAGTGAATGTAATTACATAAAACCGTGACTCACCCCTCTCGCTGTGCTTCCCCTCTTTCCAGTTCCTGAATGACGCCCAGCAGTACTTTGATGGTTTCCTGACTGGAGCTGATCAGAGTCTCCATGGCTTGAAGCTTTGCTTTGACACTCCCATCCACTTCAGGCAGAGCAATCAGCTTCCCTTTGATGCCTTGCTTGGTTTCTGTGCCGCCCAATTTTTGGCTACTATGACAATGGCCCCGTTTGTGGGCCTGGGAAGCACAGCCCGCTGAATGAGGCAAAGTTTGAGACTGAGCTTGCAGTCCGTTCAGCAGCGCTGTATCTTTTTTGCGTGCGCAGCTCCCTGAGGGACTCTCTGGGCATTCCAGTTGTGTTAAAGACGTCCATGCAATAGGCCCTGAAATCTTTGAATGGTCCCCTCTGACCTGCAGAGGTTGTGTCTGTGTGGTCGAGGAGGCACAGTTAGGCTGCTGTCCCACTGCTGCTGCCGCGCTCTCACCAGATAATCCTTTGTGCTTGACCCCGCTCCTCTGAGCGCTGGCGTTGGACTTATCCACAATGTTATCTTGCAGATCAGAGCAGAGTTTCCCATCAGCACACTCCACACCCACACACAAGTCCTTTGCTTCGCTGAACTGCGGTGTGGTGTGGAGCAAAACTCGCGTTTGCTGCACATGCCCGTCACACCTAGGCCCGACTTTCCCATCCTTCACATCACTCAGGAAGCCATTGTTTTGATCTGGGTACTTCTCAACCACAGCAGTGTGTTTGATGACATTTCCTTTCTTGCGCTCGAAGGGGAAAGTCTGGTAGCGCTTTTTCAAGTCAGGTGAGGTTTGCACACCTGTGCTTTTGGTGACATTCGGGATGGAACGGCGAGCTGGCATGGTCATGTACCTCCGGTGGATGACCTTGCAGGACACCGACCGGTCTCTGGCACCACGGTGGGCGGCCTCATTCTGTGCCTCACAGATGTCTTTAAATCGCACCTGCAGGGCTTTGTTTCGCTTGCGTACCGCGTCTGCTCCGCTCTGCTCCAGTGACAAACCACCAGACTCCGAGTCAGACTCTGAGCTTGACAGAGTGCAGCGACCAGCCTCCTTACTGACCATAACTCCTGCAAGGGGGAGAGAAAGAAGACTGAGGGCCTTTACACTTAATAAAATACCAGTGATTAGAGCTCAAACACAGATGGTCTAGTTGTGTCTTTTCCTCTATGCATAACATCCGCACAGTCAAAGCTTTCAGTTTTGTGCAGCAGGGGAAGTCACAGCTGACAGTGCGACCTGCATTCATGCACTCTCATTACACTAAAGCTTCATCTCTCTAATGAGGCTGCCAGCACATGGGAGCACAGACTGAGACAGAACATAACTTGAGTCATCAGTTATGAGAAACATCTCGCGTTACGGTATCTACGAACACAAGACTGCAAAATTGGAGAGAAAAGGAGGAAACTGCCTTAGGGTAATGTCTGTAAGACAAAAAAAAACTTTGCGACAACGACAACCTGTCTGGTGATGTGATGCCAATTTGCGGACGAGTTTGAGTCAATGTGCAAGGGTAGCGCCGTTTAGTGCTTAGTAGGGAATCCTTCTACTAGAAAGCTTCTTTTTCTAGCTCAAGTAAGAATCTTGTTTAAGTAGGTGATGTGTTATTGCCTGGTGCAAAGGAGATTGATGGGTGATAAGTAGGTCGCTCCCCAGGTGATCAATATTTTTGCTTCCTTCAAACACAACTATAACTGTGGCTTGTAAACGCAACCATGAACCTCTTAAACATGGCACCCAGCTCCCAACAGCTCCATGCGTGCTGCATTGTTGGTTGCCCACTGCTCTACAATTTTTTGTGTTTACTGAGTTGGGATGGATGCACAACATAAATTAGCAGTATTGTTTACTTTTGACTGGGCACAACATTAATGATCCTTATGGTCTCCTCACAATGTTAACATAATTCATCTGCTTAAAATTCAACCATGGCTAGGATTACTGAGCAGGTATGAAGCATGAGAAAGCAGAAACATTGTATCAGTCACAGTTAAAATCGGTGAGCATATAGATGTCTTAAAAGGGAAATAATTATCTATATATTATACAGCGCTATCTTAATTTTACAATATGTTTTTATATATTTTTAGAGCAAACCATTTTTTACTCTTTACTAATATACACATTTGAAAAAACATCAGTGCGTTTGTGTTCATCTTTTGTGTGTGTGTGTGTGTGTGTGTGTGTGTGTGTGTGTGTGTGTGTGTGTGTGTGTGTGTGTGTGTGTGTGTGTGCGTGTATGTGTGTGTGCGTGTGTGTGTGTGTGTGCGTGTGCGTGTGCGTGTGCGCGTGTTTTAAGAACTTTTAAAATATTTTCATTTTTATGTCAGAAAATCTCTGTTTGGAAGCAAGCCTGGTTCGTTTCTAGAGTATATCTAGACCCAAAATGATGAGGGTTATTCTAGGGGAGGACTATACACCATGCAATTCTTTATCTAAATTGCAAAGCCCAAACATATACAGAATTATTTTAAATAGAGACATTCAATTTTAAACGAAAAGGCTACACCATAACCAACAGCATTTAATAAATAGATGGAGAATTGAGGCAGTGATGGATTATGTTTCAAACACAGTGAAATCAGGCATTGGTGGAAAAAAAGGTGGGGATTCTCTAACATGTTTGTACTTATTATGTGATTGGGCACCCCCGCTGCCGCAGCTGTCCCATGTGGATTTTAAGAGCCATGTTCTGACCGGGTCATAGTAGCTTGATGGGTTTTGCTCTCAGAGATTTAATCTTTTTACATTTTTGGTGGGTGATAGTCAAAACACTTGAAATGATTAGATTTAATTTACAAATACACCAGTTTATAATCCTACACCCATTAACATGTTTGGTCAAATTTACTTATACATGAGCTAGAATTTCATACTGAAAAGATCTGTAAATGAGACATAGTGAAGCTAACTGGTGAAATGAAACAGAATTGGCGATCATTTATGCTGTCAAACCACAAAGGGAACCTTAGCTTAAATAAAAAAGTACACCGAGCTAAAAAGTAACCATTAGAAAACATCCAGACTTTTTACTAAAAGAACGTTTGCCTTTTTTCTAACAAACTGCAGTTTGCCGCTATTTCAATTCCCGCTGATGCATTCATCAATCATTTTACATGCACACTATTCAAATTAGTATGAAATTAAATGCTGATTAATAAAAATGTTAACATTGCACAGGAAAAGGAAATTGAAAAAGTGAACAAATGACTGAGCAAGTCAGCAAACAAATAAACAATAAAACTTATGTTCGAAATGTACTGTTTGTGCTCATTTAGTGCTTCAACAAACTACATGGTTTGCAATGTAAAAAAATGGTTTGATTAATCTTAGGTGTCTTAATTAATTTGGGGTTTCATTTCCCTAACACCCTATATCATCCAAGCTCCATTAGTGGACTATTGTAATTCAGTTTATTTTGGTTTGGACTAGGTTTTAGATTGCCATATCTCATATGCTCAGAGGAACTAAGCAGCCTGATAATATACGTCCAGCTTTATCCAGATTAAACTGGCCTCTTGAGTTTTAGCATTAATTTTAATTGTGTCTTAAGAGCCACACCATCATACCTGTCATATTCAACCAGAGTATTACCTTTCAGCAAACATTTCGGACTAAGTTTGGCATTTGTCTGGAACATCTGGGGTCTATCTATAGACAGACAGACAGACAGATAGATAGATAGATAGATAGAGCATCTTAACAAAAAGCTACAGAAGGAAACAATATATGTTGTCATTATTTGCTAAAAAAATCTGTCTATTAAATAATTGTTTCAGTCTGTTACTTTGGTGAAACATGCGGCAAATTCTGTACATTAATTTCACTCAGCCCTGGCTCTTCATTTGCCATTAGTCATTGCAGTGTCTGGCAGGCTCAGTAACAGGGAAGAATACAAATGGACACCTTGTCATCCGTCAGTGCCTTTGGGTGTCTGATTTTCACTTCGTAAGCGTATCTGATTTAACAGTGATAGCGCTCATCCTGACTGAGCCATTGAACCCCCTTCAAAATGATTCCAACAGAACCTCAAAATTATGAGCCCAGTGTTCTGTCAAGAACTATTATTAGCATACACAAAACATTATGCACTCCATAGGGTATATTCCAAACATGACATCACCAAAACAGCTGTTAACTTCTTGTTGTTGCTATTCTCAATAGGCCACTCTTTGCATTTTTTTAATGTTGGTATGTAATTAAGTCATTTTTTTGAAAGATAAAGCCATAAAGTACAAATGTTGCTGTGTATCACAAAATACAGCACATATAGGGCTCACATCTAATTTACCTGTTTTAGCTTATGAAGCCTTCTATAGTAAAACAGTAGCATGTTGGAATTACAAAAGCTGGAAGTTACTACCTACAGAATGTTTAGCACAATGCAAAACTAAGTTGAATAAATATCTTTTTATAGCTGTGATCACCATAAAGGCTCGAACATAGCATAAACCTGACACTGAAACCACGTTCCAGCGTTTAAAACATATTTATTCGCCATTTGTAGAGCACTACAAAACTAACTGTAAAAACCAAGGCGTATTGAAAAGGGTTGATACAATCCTTTTTAGAACATGCAGTGATGTATGGTAAGATATCTGGTTACCTGAAATATAATGGGTCAAAGGTATATTTATGAACTGATGTCGGTAATGTTCCCTGTGAATGCATCTGTAATTTATTTTCTCAGAAGAGAATAACATGAACATACACAAAGGGTATGTTGATTCATGATGGACTATTACCCAGCAGGCCATGTGGCAGACCCCAATCTTTTGCAGGTAACAGGTTTAGGGTTTTGCCAGATAACTTCGGTTTAAATGCTCACCAATCTCTGATTTATTGTACCATCTGCTCTCAAACAGATGGCAATGGCTGATTGATTCATTGATTCTGTAATTTAATTAAATCCACATGGTAGTGGCTCACCTGCATGTCTCATAAGTGCCAACTGAATCATGACTATGATTAGGATTGAAAACAATTGTAGCGTCATTTGTGAGTCTTCCCCTGCCGTTCAGTACGCGGAAGGACATTCAAAGTCATACAGTTGGTATAAATATTTATCCAACATTCACATACTATAGTGTAGAGGACCTGTTTACTCTGGTGACAAACAGAAACCAACTAAATGATAAGAGATAGACAAGATATATGCTTGAAGAGATGTTAGCTGGTTTACAACCTCACCCTGGTTAATTAAGTTTTAAAGTTATGATTTTGAATGAAGGTATCCAAAAATGATATACATAAATGTACTTTTTGATAAACATTTGTTTTTCCACAAAAAAAATACTGATTTAACTTCATTAACTTTAACTAATTTAAGGGTACCAGTGTTATTTTAACTCTATTTAGAGTATAGGTTCTGGGCCTCTCAGACATAAGTGTAAACTGTTCTTAGCAACTGCAGTTCAGAACAATCTGGCAACCAGTGATTGCCCAAGAGAGGAAATACATCACATCAATGCAAACAATGTGTTGTTCCATAGATTTCTAAATGTCTTTAAATTAACTTTTCAGCTATATTAGTACTTGTACTGAACATGATAGCTTAATGTCTCTTAACAAATATAATGAACATTTTCTGATTAATTTTAGCTCAATTCTTACATATTGCACCTTTAATACTTTGTACCACCAAAAGCATATCATAAAACAAATGGTCATATCGTACCTATATGATGTCTTTTGTTTCAGATCTTGTTAAATTACACTTTAAGTAAAAGATTGGGCTCTCATTTACTCTCACTTGAAAAGTATGATTTTGTACAAAACATCACTTTAAATTAAAACTCTCCCGGTTTCTCTCATTCAATCACACATTAAGGACCCCCTACGACCCTGACAATTTGGCCACTGTCAACCTGAGGATTATGAGTAATGCATTGATTCTAAAATTGCAAAGTAATCCTCTTAACTCTCCTCATGCACTTTAGCAGCATGTCAGTTCAAACAGACCCGCTGATCCTATTGAAAAATCACTGTGAAAAGAAACAATTCAACTCCAGTTTTTTCTTCTTTAAAGATTTTCTCCAGTTTCACCCGTCTGTGCCCATGGATGGCCAAGGTATACCACAGCTTTTTAAAGCTTCCAAAAAACCATGTTAAAACACCATCTTGCAATGTTAATGTAATGAGTCATTTTAAACATCAATGTTAACGTTAAAGTTGTGTTTTTTTATATGTTTGCTTAATTTTTTTTTCATTATATTAGCAAAGGAGAATGACCTAACAATTCAATCTTCGGTTCACTCCAAGCCCTCTTGGACAGCACCACCTAGTGTGTCAGACCCCGCCAAGTATGCTTGGACATTTACAACTAATTTCTTGAGTGTGCACTCATGAAAAAAGAACATGGATAGTTGAACTGTTGTCTTTTAAATACGTCCTCCATCTGATTTTTTAAAAAAATTTTTATCAAATAATACATTACCAGAGCGTCACGGTGGCGCAGTGGGTAGCACGGTCGTCTCACAGCAAGAAGGTTGCTGGTTCTAGGCTCGGATGGGGCAGGTGGCATTTCTGTGTGGGTTTTCTCCGGGTGCTCCGGTTTCCCCACAAGTCCAAAGACATGCGGAATAAGTGAATTGAATAAGAACAATTGCCCATAGTGTTAAAGTGTGAATGTGTGTGTGAATGTTTCCCAGCGATGGGTTGCGGCAGGGAAGGGCATCCGCTGCGTAAAACATATGACAGTGAGTTGGCAGTTCATTCCGCTGTGGCGACCCCGAAAGGGAATAAAGCCGACATGAAGATGAAAGAATGAATGAAGACATTACCAGTGTTAGTTCAATGCTCTTATATTGAAAACAGAACAAAATCACAGCATTTTTGTAAACTGCTTTGAGTGACTATACATTGCGTCAGGTTGTTGGATACAGTATGTGGTGCATAACAGAGGCTCATTTTAACTACAGCCTAAATCATTAGGATGTTGCTTGAACAAATAACTGTGGGAATGAAGCAATCCACCAACGTCTACCAAGCTTTTAACAAACTGAGAAGTCTGTGTTGGATGAGAGAGAGAGAGAGAGAGAAACAGAGAGAGAGAGATAGAGAGAGAGAGAGAGAGAGAGAGAGAGAGAGAGACAGAGAGGAACTGGATGGGTGCTATAGATAAAGCAGCCTCAGACTGACTGACGCTGAGGTCTTGAGCCATCCTGTCTGTTGCTCTTTTGATAACACACTAAACTGACATATTTCATTAGCTCCCTTTGAAAAAGGTTGACCACTTTGTAATACAATATTGTTGAAAATGTCACAGACGTCATAATGTGACGTATTTTTCTGACTCTTAACCATTGATTAGCATTTGAGTTCAGAAGGGTTCACAATCAAAGTGAAGTCTGACCTGTCACCGCGAGGTTTGGCAGATATTGTGCTCCACACAATTCATCATGGAATTTGCCCTTAAACAAACCTGTCAAGAAAATGAGTTTTAGCCCACCCATTTTTTAATTATTCATTATCTGTCCCTGACTCCCTCCAATTAGGGGTCTGCTGGAGTGTGTCCTCTTCAGGTAAAAGTATTTAAAAGATTGATAACAGGGCCGCATCATGCAGCGCCCACAAACCCGTCTTTAAAAGGAGACTATAAAACCACAAATAAAACTTAAATGGTGGTTATTGAACTGTAACTTTAACCCAGAACTCACCAATCATAGATGTCACATAAAGAAGTGATTTACATACTAAGGCAAAGGAAAGAGGCAATCTTGCCTTCCACACACCGTAACATGTGAATAAATTTTCACAGATGCTGCGCTTCACATGAATGATGCAATGCAAATAAGCACTCCAAGTGTTTGATGGATGTGATGCACAATCCACGCCATGTGTATACTCTGAAATATTGTTAATCTTTGTATTTTGGTGGATATTAGCGCTCATGCTAACCTATCTGGAGCATGGCAGAAATATTTTACCTATCTGCCAGGGAGGACACACTGATCAAGTAGGCAGTTCGCCCAGAGTGAGGCTGCTAGCCAAATATTCTTGTAAAGTGGACACCATGCAGGAGCTGGATGACAGAAATATAAAAAGATTTTTCTTGGAAAAACGTGCTCGAGGAGGTCAGACAATCTGGTAAGTTGTAATACTCTCGCATCCAAGAGACAACCTCCCACTTTCTCACGGGATGAATCTGACTCTTTAGTAATCATTAAAAACTTTAGTATTTCACGTACTGGGTAGTTTTTAGTTTTTTTTTTGGGTGAGAGCGGATTACACTTGTAATAATCATAATACATCGATAAGTATGTATATTAGTGTATTTAGTTCTAATGTTGTGTCTTTTTGCAATTGCAAAAATATGTTTTTTTCCAATATGAACTAAACAAATGAATCATTCTTTTCAGGGAACAAGAGTCAAAAGGACAAAGCACCAAGTTGAACGAAACTTCCCATCTAGGAACAACAGCCATACACCGGCGGTTTTATAACCTTTGACGGCTTTATTAAACAACACTTGATGGTCGGAGACCAGCAATACAAGCTTATGTATGTTTATAATTTCATATTTTCCATTCTCATCCTCGGTTGTTCATCTCGTAGTTCTTTAGTTCTGTTTTCTGTCGTGAGATTGAAGTGGGAGTGTGTATCGAGTTACATGTCCCATTAGCATTATCAACATTTCATGTCTCATTCACATCATAAAAACAGCCAGCTTTCATTGGTTGACACTCACTCAGACAGATGTAGGATGTGCCGTCAGTGCCTGTGCTTTCTCGATCGAGATGTGTTGACCCACGTAACTTCGCACCGAGCATTCAGATAGATGTTTGGAACTTTCCTGCGGAATCTTGGAGATCCAAAATTCTGTAGAATGTATTATTCACGAATGCTTAGATAAAGAATAATGGGATTGGAAGCCCCTGTCTGTTATTCCTATTTAAAACTGGTATTTCAACTCTCCAACAAGTAGTCGTTTTATTTCACTTTTTAAAGAGGGTGAACAAGTGAACCAAATTCAAACCACTTAGTAACAATGCTGCTTTTTACACCAAATGTTTTCCCTGTTACAGAAACTGACTTCAATAATTGTAAAACCTTTGCATGTTTTTTCTCCACTAAAAGCAGGGAGTCTAACTCAATATCCGCCACCAGTGAAATGATTCCCTTTGTATCCCCTTCCCCTCCTCTATCATAATCCCATACTGTGTGTGGTGAAACAGTCATTAATACAGGAAGAGCTGTAATCTCTGCCTTTTATACTGCAAAGGGCTTTGAGCTTTGCTTGTAGCTGCAAACCTTGATGGGAAAAACAATCTAATGAATTTCCAGAGCTGTCGTTGGCTTCCACTGTCACCACATGGCAGCACAGATTGAAAACCTAAAGTACAGTGACTGTGATATACAGCTATTAGTCACAGGAAGGTTAAGCACTGGGTGGCCAAGAGTCCACAGAATAGTGTTAAATGTACAAGACACTTTCTACTATCAATGTACAAATTACACCTGGCACTGCAACTGTCTTCAGTGAGAAAAAACTAACCCGCACAAACATGTTGTGCTATGTTCCCCCATATGACCACGATCCTAAAAAACATAAATAATTTGTGTGTGGATGTGTATGTGTTAAAGTGTGTAGGGAATTTTAAATGAGAACTGATTAAAAGTTAGCCCTTTCAGGGCTGAATAATTTTCTTAGCACTGGTAAAAATGTTCTTCTGAATACTTGCAGAATCTAATAATAACTATTTTTTTTTTAATTACAATATGAAAATGAAATTTAAAAATGTGTTTTGCTTTATACACAAGGAAACATGATCTTTTGTGTTTGGAGAATTTTGGCTTAAGATTTGCAGGTTTCAATATGCAGCCAAAAAAAACAAAACCACACATTCAATGTCAGACAAAACAAGCATAACGTGAGAAAACTTGTTCAGAAATCAAAACAGGGTCTGGATTTTTTTGTGACTGTATTAATGCTCACTACACCTTTGTAAAGGTGCTTTGAAGTGACTGCAGAAACATCTAGCCTAAACGCTATCTAAATATTTTTTGTTTGATTAATTGAATATGATGTCCATTTAAATAGACGCATGGTTGGAATGGGTTAACAGACTAATTGAAGAAGTGGATGTAATGCTGAATGTGCAAGCTCTTATTCAGCGGACGAACTGTTTGTTAGTTAATGTTTTTTGTTATTTTAGTTTCTTTGAAGTAAATGTTGATTTGAAGAACCCAGTTAAACTCGGTGAAATTTTTAAACCTAACACCTTCAATAAAACGTTTGTTGAAACCTTAAATGTTGGTAATTTTATTGGTTTTGTACATTTGTTGAAAATCTCCATAACATTCGATTGATATTTACCCTTTTAACAAGACTAAACATACCTACATAATAAAGCAGTAAATACAGATAATGCATCACTGTTAACTAGATCACCTGCTCATAGTCCTATCATTAACACCTGCAAATGTATTCCTTGTTTTCGGCATATCATCGTCTGTGTGTAGAATTATTACTTTGGTTGTTGAGGTATGTAAGGAGCTTTCAGTCTAGTGTATTTCATGAGGTTAATTAATAAATCATTATACGTTTGGGAGGAGCTTGTTTGTTTAAACAGATGAATTCACTTTCGCTCACCACTAATCCAGTATTGAAGCACAAACCAAACAGAAAACTATAAACGCAAGTTATCGCGACTCTAATAACACTCTTCTAAGGAAATGTTCTGGGATCACACCTGGCTCCAGACCTCTCACTCAGAGAACTCATTAAGTATTACTCTCCATTGGGTATGTAATACATAAAAGTATGAGCAAACTAGTGGACTACAGTTATGTACGGTTTCAAATAATTGGATTTTGTTATGAGTCTCCTTTATTTTCTCACCTTATTTTGCTCTCATAACAGTGTTTAACCCTTTTTCTAGATTTTTTTCTAGTATTTTAACATGACATTATCATGAAGTAGCTTATTAAATTAATGTAAAGTATAATTTTGCTCTTTAACTTTAACATCTTGTTTTCACTCTTAAATAGTGTGATAGAAATTTAAAATCATTATGTTTGGGTATTAGTAATAATGAGTATTTTATTTAACATTTTGTTAATCATATTGAATGAGCGTTTAAATTCTTTGCTGCCTGTGAGGGAGCTGACTGGTGATGGGCCGTGATCTCCGGGCAGTGATGGGCCCGTCCCTTGGGAGGGCATAAAATAGGGTGCACGGAGACTTTCGCACTCTTTTTCGGGCTTTCCTTCCTTCTCTCCTTTGCGATCAGCTCTTCCAGCTTCAATAGAGTACGATTTCAGTTTTTACTTAAATGAGAAGTGCAAAATAAAGTTGCCGTCTTTGCTGCTGTTCTGTACCCTGCCTCCGAAGTGATTTCTACGAGAAAGAGAGTTTAATATTCTTCAACAACAGTCAAGAAGGTATTTTTCACCTTGAACGTGCCAGCGTCAAGCCTTTCGCTGTTACACATTTTTCATTGACTGGTAAAGCAAAGTGCACAATCTCTGCCTTTAAGTCAGGTAAGTATGCAGTAATGCTAAACAAACTCACAATGTTTCACAAACAACCCTGCTGAAGTTGATTTACATTTTATAGCCGATTGAAAAAGAAGGAATGCCCTTTTTGATTTGTGATGTATTATTGAGTTTAACTGCACCGCTATTAAATAGGTATGTGTTATGAATCGTAAAGTTTGATTTGCATCAAATATTTGTCATTAAAGTCATGGATGACTCATTTATATTTTTACAAATGTTCACATAACAGGAAGTTAATAGGAAATTTAGAATTCACAGTTTCACTTGAGCTCAAAAACACCAATTATTGTTCAATTTTAGCATGTTCAAGAGCATTTTCTACAAATACTCTATGACTTTCTGTTGAAGGATTTCTTGGCAATTAAATGACCTAACATCACGTTTTTTTTTCATTCACTTTAAATATTCATTGAATATGAATAAGAATGTGAGGAACATTGCTATCTCTTAGGTTATTGAAACTTGACATGACATATGCAGAAATGTGAAGTTTGTGAGCACACATGGATATCAGATGTTTAATTTACACCCATCACATGTTGTATAACACTGAAAGCACTACATGTAGACCCCTCTTTTTATGATTAAGGGGTGCTCAGTTTGTAAAGAGGAGCAATTTGTTGGAAAATCTCAATTTAATTGGAAAAGTCTGTCATTATTTTGAGTTATTTTGTCTTTTGATTGACCCCCATGGTTTTCAGCACCTCTAAATACTAGGTCATGGTTCTCAACCAGAAAGATTAGTTTGCTCAGTCCAGGTTGGAGGAGAGATCTTGCCTCAAGTGGAGGAGTTCAAATATCTTAGGGTTTTATTCACGAGTGAGGGAAGGATGGAGTGGGAGATTGACAGGCAGATCGGTGCAGCGGCTGCAGTAAAGCGGTCGATCTACCGATCTGTAGTTGTGAAATAGGAGCTGAGTCGAAAGGCTAAGCTCTCGATTTACCACTCAATCTATGTTCCTACTCTCACCTATGGCCCTGAGCGCTGCGTCATGATCAAAAGAAAAAAATCTTGGACACAAGCATCCGAAATGAGCTTCTTCCACAGGGTGATGGGGCACACCCTTAGAGATAGAGTGAGAAGCTCCTTCACTCGGGTGGAGCTTGGAGTAGAGCCGCTACTCCTCCACATCGAGAGGAGTCAGTTGAGGAGGCTCGGCATCTGTTCTGGAAGGTGTTTCCGGAATGTTCTGCTGGGAGGAGGCTCCAGGGGGTGACCCAGCTCCGGATAAGCTGATAAAGATGGATGGATGGATGTTTTCAGTCGGTCTAAATTGCATTATCCAAATTTTTTTATATATATTTTGTAACTTTTCAATCTCTATAGTGTTTTGAAGCATGAGGGATGTTGCTTAAATTTGACATTTAATGTCTTGTGACTAAATAAAGGGCACTAATGTAAGTGTTAATTACCTCTGCCCTACTTTCTGTGAGATCTGAATTTTGTTTGAGTTTTAGAATATTGAATTTGATGTTTTGAATTTCTTCACCTTGAAAACTTGGAAAACAAATTGGATACATACAGTCTAGGAATTCAGAAAAAAATAAGTGTTAAAATATGTCTATAAATAATGGTGCTTTTAAAAGTCTGTTGTTTTAAATTTCAGATGTTCAATATTCAAGCTATTGAATTCAAACTTAAATGGTATATACTATTCAGTTTTATTAATTAAAATCAATCACATCAAAACAAATCACATTTAGATTATTTTGGCATAATCACAGTCACTCCTCAATCTGATGAGAGGCATTAGACTGAAAAAGGATTGGCGGAAAATGGTGAATGGAAATGATGCTTAGTAGAGATGGAGGCACAAACTTCAACACCCTGCAGAATTTCAACACACGGGATAAAGTCTATGAAAGTACAAACATGAACATCTCTTCTGCCAGTGAAAAGGTAATGAAAGAATGATGGAGACATTTTACTCAAAATGAGTAAAAAGAAATATGCTAGAGAATTTCCCATTCTGGCATGTGTATAAACGAGGAAAAGTTCCAATCTGAAGAAAATGAGATTCTGGATCACAGTGAAGATAGAAAGTGTCATTTCATCATAGAGGGTGGTCCGTGAAAGAGTGGAAATCGCTCTCCCTCTCATTCTCACACACACACACACACACACACACACGCAAGAGCAATGTAGAATATTATCATATGAAAGGACTGCCATCACTCAAATCTGAACTCGTGCTTAACTGACAGGTTTACACCTTTTACCTCAATGTTCGACTGTCATGTGTTAAGCACAACCTTGTACTTGCCATGAGGGTTTTAAATTTGATTGAGCATCAGTAAAATACATAGGCCCATTTTTTTCTGTATATAATAAATATCACAACAGATAAAATGGTGTTGAGTTTGCCTGCTCATACATAGCAAAATAATGAGTACATTTAACCATCCAGAGTAGGACCAAATACACTCTGAAAAAAAATACAAATAGCACTCAAACTGAGGTAAATATCTGGTTATCTAAATAATGAGAATCAGAAAGATGTAAATTGCCAAGTGTGTATGTGCACACTCGCAAGAAATTTGCTGTGGTTCAGGGGTATTAGTAAATACAAGTAAAAGTAAATATAAGTATAAATAAATTGCTAAAGATAAAAATAGAATTAGGTGTATGATAATAAAGTATGTAAGTTTTAAGGTTTTAAGTAATAAAGTAAGAACTATAACTAAATTGGAAGTCCAGGGTGCTTAAGAACGGTGCTTTGGAAGTACTGTGCAGACCAAAGCGTAACGTAAAGTGCAGCAACAGAACAACAACATAAATCTTCATGGAAAACTTACATAATACATTTTTATGGTTCAAGTTGAGAGGCTCAGTGTTAATTTAACTCTACATAGAGTAGGATGAAATAGACTCAGAACAGAGTCAATTTAATAAATTTACTGTATACCGTAAATTAAAACGAAGCCCTTGGTCATGATGAAGGACAGGAACCTTGCTTGATAAAATGTCTAACAGCAAAGGTTGCAAATTATTTATTGTAAAATAAATGAGACAACTGTTACAAATACTTTCCCTATGTTTATATCCATGCTGTAAAATACTAAAATAACTAGATGTTTTCTTTTGACATGGATATTAATCTTTACATGTTACATTATTTAAACTGCACCACCAATACAAAAAAATACACTTGTAAAGTAAAATTCCAGATTTTAACTCTTTCTTGTATTTTACAGCTATGATGAATTTTGGTGATACCTTTCTGAAGAAGAAAAAAATAATTGTACAAATGACCAACATTGATGAAACAGTTTTCAGGAGATAAAACTGGCAGAGCTGTAGACTGTTGCATGACAGGGGCAAGATCAAGTCATGCCAGTCATAACCCTCAGACCCTCAGCCTCCCCCAAAACAGGAAAAGTAATTTTCATCTCTGAGCCATGGACAAATTAAAGTGTGATTGAAGCCAAGCTCTCTCCTCTCACTCTCACTCAGCCACAGTAAATAACCCTTAGCCAGTCGTGTTCTACCCAACGCAACACAACGTAAAGCACAAGCATCCCTTCAGGACCAGAGGTAGCGCAGTAGTCTGGATGGAGGGCACACTCACCCTGACAGGACCATCAGCGCAGGAGAGGAAGACAGGGAAGCCGTCAGTCTCCCGCGGCACTCGGGCATACCCGCTTCCCCAGGAGCCGAGCGTGGCGGCCGGCGGCAGACAAGTTGCTCCACATTTGCTGAAGTGCAGCAGTGAGAGGCTGCTGGCCGACGCCGGAGCTGCAGCGCGCGGACACGCTCACGCACACACTCGCGCGCGCTCACACACATGCAGGGTGAGGTGAGTGCGAAGATGCGCTACGCTTAGTGCGTCAAATAGAAATCCCTCAAGAGGAGGCTTAAGAGATGTTTCCGCTGGGTGTCTCTCTTCATCAAGCGAGGAGTCGGGCTAGAGTTTGTTTCTCATAACTAAAAAGAAAAAATTCTGGGAAATCGTGAAGATGCAGAAGATGCTCCTCACGCTCTGCTGCAGATCTGTGTGTTTGATGAGAAAAGAGAGACTGATGGAGAAATGAGGGTTGGATAGTCTGGAAATTGAGAGGGAGAGAGAGAGAGAGAGAGGGATGTGAGGAAAGACTTGTTTGGGTGACTGGTGACAGTTGCAGCACTAACTGTTTGCATTTTCTGCAATTTCTTGGAGACTGTACGAATTGGAAACGTTCAGCTAGACAGTTAAAAAGCAGAGAAGAAGGTTTGACAGAAGAGTGATAGACAGTTTTTGCTGAGGCAATTTTAGGATTCGAGCTTTAGATGCTCAGCCTCTTATTAAACAATGACATTAGCATCATTGCATTATAGAAATCAATACATTTTTCTTTGCATAGATTTTTTGCATCAGATAAACATTAATAACTGATAAGATACGTGTTAAAGCTTGTGTTATTCATGGAAACTGAGCAGCTATTATACCTCCTGAGAAAATTGTGTCACTTGTTAGTGCTTTTAAGGATAATACTGATGGCATGGAGTCTCGTAGTAAAATGTGAAATTTCAGGATATATGCTTACATTTTAGATCAGGGCTCTCATATGTACTAGATGGAGGGCTGCAGCTCTACACAGTAAAATCTAGAGTGTTAAATCGACAGTGCTCTGAGTCTATTTGGTCCTACTCTAAATAGAGTTAAATTAACACTGAGCTCATCAACCTGAACCATAAAACGTTTAAGTTAAACTCTTATTTTTTGTTGCAATGTGATGAGGAAAATAGTTGTGATGTTTTTTATAGTGAAATACAAACATGTATCTCTACGTACGAGTTTTTGGTGAATAATCAATGGTTTAGATAATAACCTCATTCTGGATTTAACTCTGTTTAAGTGTTATTGTTTCACTCTATTTAGAGTGTATTTGATCCTACTCTGGATAGAGTTAATTTAACTGTCAGGATTTTACTGTGTACACAGTTTTGTTCCAATATTAACTGAACACACTTGATTTCACCAAATAAGTTCCTTTTTGCTTGTTATACTCTAAGTAGTCTCAGCCTCAGACCTCAAGCTCATGGAATGTTTACTAAAGGTCTGAAGGGTTTGGTGCTTTTTATGGCCGGCAAAAATTCATCTGTTTTCTGGGAGAAGTGAGTGTGGCATTGGTTTTCATTCCCTCGGAAACCAATTTCAGCCATACGATCAACAAAAGAGGATTTTACTAGCTGTGTGGTGTGTTCTATTCTTAGAGTTATCGCTCATCTTCTGTGACTTGTTGCATATCAGTTGTTGTGGTGACATTTTCGCACTTCGAAACATGACGCTATGTGAAACGACAAGTGACTGGCTGGCTGTTTATTCATTCATTCATCTTCATGTCGGCTTTCTTCCCTTTCGGGGTCGCCACAGCGGAATGAACCGCCAACTCTCTGGCATATGTTTTTACGCGGCGAATGCCCTTCCAGCCACAACTCATCGCTGGGAAATGGCTGTTTATCATGTCAGTTAAAACACGTTGTGTCCACTGTTGTATCTCTTGTAATAGAGTTAAAGCAAAAATATATATGCACAGCTGAAGTTTAAGGGTATTGAACATCTCTTAAATGGGTCTGAAATTGCCATTCATGAATGATTAAACAAGAAATGTTATTTTACAAATGACATTGATTGCTTTAGAAATCCTTCATGTTTAAATAGCAATTCACCGTGTTGTGTTATCTACTACATGGAGTCAATCCATCGTCTTGTCGGCTTTGTCCTTTAAATTTTTCAGGGGTAGCTACAGCGGAATGAACTCCTAACTCTAGCATGTGTTTTATGCAGCGGATGCTCTTCCAGCCCCCACTGCAAATTCACCATTTAAACACCTGTTATCATATGTACCTGTAAAACTAACCCAGAATGCTTGTAACATTTATTGTCATTAAAACTATCATAAAACTACTGTTTTTAAGTGTTTTTATTTTACTGGCCACAAAAAGTCTAAAAGAAGTTAGCTTTTGTCTGCAAAGCAATGTACACACATTAATCTGCACATCTTCTGAAGTAACTTCAGCTGGACTTTTGAATCAAGTGTTTTTTAATCGTAACGCATAATTATTGACTCTTTTAAATGAGTGTTATTAATGAAATACTTTTAAATACTCTGTGTCTTTTTACAAACATGAATATGATTTAAAAAATGCTGATTTGACTTGCAAAGTAGTGCCTCAAACTGACTCCAAACCTCTCCAAAACTTGTCTAAATACACATACCCTACAATTAACCATCCCAAAATGCGGATGTCTTTATTCTGTGGTTAAGAGAAGGAATAACAAAATGAGTAAACTTCAGACTGAATGATGAAAGCTAATGCCACATGCAGCCTCCACCACCTGCATTCTGACGCATGTCTCTTTAACAAACTTTATAATCCCTAGTTCTTATGTAATCAGATGGTAGGTGGGTGGGTGAATAGAGTGGTTTAGAAAGCTGAGAAGTAAAAACGCTGATGCATTTTAATTGGCTGTTCCAACTATTATCACCCTGATTACACCTTGTTACAAGATGACACGATTTAAATAAGAAAGAGATGGAGAGATTGTAAGATTACAACGTAGGTGAATAAAATCAAAAGTAGAGGAGCATAATTGGATTGTTAATTAACGCGAGTCATCTCTGTTTTATAATTAGAAGAATTCCCTTGGGCATGAATCAACCTTGTTGTTGCCGCTTCAGAAACCCAGAGGAAAGTGTCCCAATCATCCCGGTCTGTGGTTCTTATATAGGAAAAATCATGTTGAAAAACACTAAATTGTTTTCTTGATTGATGTAATATTTTCTCCATTTCCATCTCCAATTTTCAATCAAGACCACTCTTCAGCTACCCAAGAAACGCATCATGGTGTCGCTTTTAGCATAGCATTTGAGTAGGAAGAATGTTTTTGGTTTGTTCAATACACTCAGGAGTGATTTGTTGCACAGCCACTCGCTCTTCCCAGCGTACACTGAGTACTGCACTATAGGGTCTGAATAATTAATAAGGTTGTAATGTTTGACCAGGGGTTTACCCTGATGCTCAGGATTTTGTTCTCATGTGTACAAAAAAAGGCTGTTGATGGTTAATGATAATATTGTTTTGTTTGACATGGGTTTATGTTTCTATTTATTCAATATTTAATGTTTTATATAAAAAAAGGTTTATATTGGATGTTTTGAAACAATCCAATGCGAAGGACTTCTAAAAGTATTCCAAATGATGGTGAATTGGTTTAAAATGTTGTATTGCTTCTTAAAGGGATGTAGTGTTAAAGCATGTTGGTTCAAACACACACTTTCATGGAATTAAGGTAATTCCCTGGTCCTCAGTAAAATGGCCTCCTTCTGCAAATGAATTTTCACTCAGCGTCATTCAGAAGCACTTCAAATCAAGCTAGAGGAGTAAACACTTCAGAACAATGCCTTTGTGTATTACTTTGTTAGAGCCCTTCTACTGAATTTACAGTGAATTAAAGCTTAGGTGGGGATCATAGATGTACCCACCATCTGCGAAACAACCTAAAAAACAGTTGACGCTGTTAAAACTGTCTAAAAATAAAAGATAATAATCTTCACAATCAGCCTTGTCTTCAGCATTGTTTTGCATGAATTAGTAATTTATTTTTTAATTTTGACAGGTTTCATGAGATCCTGGAAGCTTAGCAATTGGGATCAAGATTGTGCTGATCATCATTCGTGTTTATTTTTTTCTTCAGTTTTAAGAGAGATTGCATCTGCTTTCTCTTATCTGACCTCTATAGTCAACAACTGTTTATGACTCTTTAAGAACATGGTTGAGTAGATTCATAAATATAGGAAT
Source organism: Danionella dracula (assembly GCA_900490495.1). Lineage (NCBI taxonomy): Eukaryota > Metazoa > Chordata > Actinopteri > Cypriniformes > Danionidae > Danionella > Danionella dracula. Next base: position 2,473,045 of record UELW01000067.1, on the reverse strand, counting down.
ATGATATATAGCATCTCAACAAATGAAATTGTTTTAATAAACGGAAACATTTTTGAAAATGAATGGAAATCAGGATTTGATGTCTGGTCTTGCTCAGAATAAAAGTGAAAAAGTTTTATCAAAGGCTTGTCAAACTTTGGTGGAAATTCTTTAAGACAATTCAAAATGAGGCTGGGATGTCTGGATCAATCAATCAATCAATCAATCAAAATGTTTGTAATCACATAATGCTACTTTAAGTTAAGTTAAGTTAAGTTTGTTAGTATAGTTGAATCAAACTGACCAGTAATTTCTGACTTATTATAAAAGCCTAGTTTAAACCAATTTTGTAGGTAAAAAAGCAACCAAGACACTTATTTTTTATTGAAAGAAAAACCCAAGACACATGAAGAGAAAAGATCAATGTATTCATCATTAATGAGTGCACTACAGACTATTGAAGTTTAGAATTGTTAAGCATCTACAGGAACCCAGAGCCCAATGCACTTTCTCATTCTACTAATAATAATGCATTCAACTTATATAGTGCTTTTCCAGAGCTCAAAGATGCTTTAACACTTTACAATGTTTAGTGCATTATTCTTTCACACTCTGGTGGTGATAAGCTATCTTTCTAGCCAAGAGTTTCTCTGGGGCAGTCTGACAGGACATGGTTACCAATTAAGCCTACGGGCTCCTGCCCACCACCAAACACACCCCACCTATCCACATCCATACAGGGCAATGCAGGTGAATTTGCTTACTCAGGGCCTCAACGGCAGAATGTCTCTAGCGGGGAATCAAACCGCGAACCTTCCAGTTACAGGGTGCCCAACTTCACCCCTGCGCCATCTTTCCATGGTACTCATCCTGGTATTTGCACACGGTGTTTGAGCCAAACATTGTCCAAACTGACACAGGGGTTTCATACTAATTTGGCACAGAAAACATGAACCAAACACTAAAATAATTTTGAACATGGCTGAAGCTTGGCTCTTGTCTGGAATCAAAACTGGAAACATCTTGAGTAGGAGTTAAGAATTGCTTTGTCTGTCATGATCTATGTGGCCAGTTTTCGGAGATCATTCCTGGCCAACCACCAAACCAGTCATTCTGGAAGATGTCGCAGATGGTAAAGTGATTTAAACTCACATGTAATTAGTATGACCCTCCTCTAACACATGAAAGCACAGTGCTCCAATGAAAAATCTGCCATGCTTTGTCTTCTCTGGCAAATGGCAAACAGATTGTTGGGTTATGACAGCAAACACGGTTATGTTGGAGTGCTCTTGCACGAAGGGATCGTTTAGGCTTCTGCTGCTGGGTTCTTCTCTGAACAGCACCATGGAATACGTCTAGATGCTTTATCTTGCAGTACAACAGGTGTGGTATTTCGTCACTAGAGGTCTAATTTAAAAAATAGCATGGCCAAGAAGTCCTAATGTCATATCTAAGCTCATGAAAGTAGAACACCAAAGATTTACCTTTGCTAGTTTGCAATTCCATCAAATGTCTACACACAGTTTAACACAGTCTACACACACAAATTAAATGATTGTATTAGACTGTGGAGGAAAAAACAGGAAATGTAACCTATCAAATTGAGTATGTCCAAGCTTAGAAAGTAACCCTAAAAGGGATTAAATGTTTGCAAACCACTACACTACATTTTAAAACCTTAAAATTACAAAAGCAGATTTAAACTCCCTTAATATTAGTTGTTACAAGATAGTATTTAATTAAAAAATATTTTAAAAATAAGTGTTTTATACTGATGTTGTAAAAAGGATTCAACTGAACAATGTTTATATATTTTACACATTTTATTTTATTTTTATAGTCTTTAAATCAATAAACATAATCTATTTCTCGTCCAGAATGGTGTATTCAATTTCATTACACTCTAGAACTCTTCAGTAAGTGTAATCATCATATTAAATATTCAGTATGAATATTCTGCACTTATCACAAAAAAGCTGTTTTCATTAGCGGTTGAGAAGTGAGTGTAAACACACCATCACTGATAACTACAAAGAAAGTCTCTGCAAGGTGTCTGTGAAATGAAAATCCTCCCTTCTGTGCCTCTGGCCATTGACTGTCATTAAACAAAACACAAAATAAAAATGTTTAATCCACCATTGAGTGAGAAGACAAAAATCAAACCCCAGCAGGACTGTGTGGAGTCCATCAGCCCGCAGAGCTTACAAAGCTTGAAGACAAAAACATTTGAAGACATTTTAATGCAAACATTATTCCTAAGATGTTCGTGATGGGAAGCACATACAGCAAGGTGCCATTTCCCAGAATGCCCTGAATGGAAACAGTTTGCAAATGACACATTGACTTTCAGTGAGGTCAAATGTTTCAAATGGAATTCCTGCTGTTTCCAGGATGTGCTCTGCTGAGGTTTGTCTTGTGAGGTTCAAATTGTCTTTTGGCGCCGGCAGCACAGAGAGCCACATCAACTGGATGAGAAATGAAATCGAAAGGTCCCCACAAGTGTATAAGGCACCCGTATCACGGCCCTCACAAGCATAATATAATGTAGCTCAATTGGCATGTCAAGGGCAATTCTTTTCCATATAAAGTCTAAATCGAATTCAAATGTGTCTAAAAGGTAACTGAACACATAAACCAATAATTTTCTGCATTTGTTGTTGCATGGTCTAAAGGGGAGAAACATGTTTATTGAGCTCTAACGTATGTTTTTTATAGGATCTTGATGGAGAAGTTTAAGAAGGGATTAGGAAACCCTGTTTCTTCTCTTGTCTCCAGGAGACTTTTAGTTCCCACCGCTTTCAGTTCAACTATCTCTTCCCACCGCTATAGAAAGAGCTAAGAAACAGAAAGACCTTGAATCCCATTGGCTCAGATCTGACTGAAGGCCATCTGACTCCCTCTTGTTTCTGAAAGAGAATCTTTTTTACATTGCTCATTTATATTCTATCAGAATATTTATTTATCCAGTCCATACTTTTGGAACCTAATTAAAAAGGTTTATCCAATGTTTATTCATGTGTTTTTTTATTCAATAAAATGTGCTTACAAAAAATTAAAAAATTAAAATATAATAATAAATAATAACAGGCTTATGAAAAATAATTGACTTCTTTATATCCTCATTATTATTTCACAGTTGATCACCTTCAACTCTGTCAATCTGGGAATCGAACCTACAATCTTCCAATCTCAAGTCGATCTCTTTATCCACAAGACACTAACTGCCCACCATAAGAAATACAGGATATTTCAGAAGTCACAAGCAACAAAAAAGGTCCTAAAATTTGCTTTGACACACATGATGTGGACACTGATCTGCCCAGTCACAAATAATATTTGGGCGAGGTTTGGCATTTTTCTGGCACATCCATCTGGCAGAGTAGGACCAAACATGGTCCACCTCTTGAAAAGGTGGTAAAGTTTTTTAAATGGCACAAAAGACATTAGCCAGACATTGACTTTAAATATCGTAAGTGTGATCTTTGGCCTGTGTTTGGAATCAGGACTTGGTTCAATCATGTACCATAACTCATTATTGTATTTTGGCCTAGTAAAATTAAAATGAGTGAGCCAGAGCTGGGCCAAGTAAATTTTTGATGTCGTTGTGATCTTTTGTTACTCACAAGCTGAGTCTGCTGAGGTTGGTTTGAACATAACCACAGTGTTCTGTGTGTTCTGTGTTGGAGCTTAAACTGAAATAAATAGAAAACTAAAGGAAAACTGAACTTAAAAATCAACTTAATGTTGATTAAAACATTGATTAGAAGTAATCAATGATTGTATAATGATGAGCTGACAATCACCCCCTAATGATAAGCAATAAATATAATTATAATAAGTGTAAAAATAATTATAAATCGTAAAAAAGAAACTAATAATCCAGTAATTAGTTAATGAAGAGTTAATATTTATATGCCAATTATCCAAATTTGGAAAGTAAATAGTAAACAAAACAATGTAAAATTCAAGATTAGTGTAATTTAAAATTTTATCCACGTTAGAGAATTCTGTGTCACTACCAAGATGTCGTACAAGGACTCCACTATTTTTTACAGAGAGGCAAACCTTTGTCCACTATTTAAACCATTCCTAACCCTGTTAAGATATAGAAATGTAAATATTTGAAAACGCTAGCTACTGACACTAATTTTGTTTATATTTGTCCAATGTAAAATGATACTTTTGAAAATCTTTTAACTTATATGCCAACTCTTAAGATGGCATGAATTTTTGACAAAGTTTTTATAGAGGGTTCAAACCAGAAGCGTCAAACAAGCCAAAAGAGCCATAATTGTTGGAATGGCTGTGGACCCCTTTGGCTAGCCTTGCAATTGCAGACAATGTTTTATATATATATATATATATATATATATATATATATATATATATATATATATATATATATATATATATATATATATATATTTATATATATATATAAATATATATATAAAGGAAAAAAAATTGAAAGAAAGAAAAGAAAAAAAGAAAAAAAAAAGAAAAAAGATATATATATATTTGCAGGAAACAATTTCCTCATATAGTTTAAGAATATTTTGTTTTACAGTTCTTGCTCTTCCAGCATTTTAACTGAAACCTTTAGTACAGCAGTCTCTTTGCTCAGCTGTGCAGGAAAGCTCATTTAACCATGAGAGGAGAAGCTTGGTGTTGCATGTGCTGTTTTAAATGTGTTACAAGAGTCAGTGGTTTTGATATCACAAGGTGAGCTGTATGTACCCTGTATGTGTCCTCGAGTAGTCTCTATGTGCTATATCAGGGGGCTGCAGACAGATGTTACAGGCGCCATGGGACTTGTTGTTCTTCAGGCATTATGGAGTGTTCTACTCAGGAGATTGACTCTGATTAACAGCATGACTGGTGATTGTTTAAATCTTTTCCCAGTCTCTATGGCGTCAGCACAGCTCTATTGACAGAACGTATGAGTGTCTAGTTTCTGTGTTAACCTCCACGAAAGCCTTACTGCCCCCTACCTTTGGTAATCACCCTTTGCATAGTGGTGTCACACAATAAGTGATATTTCAGAATAATAACAGGTATTACATGGCTTGTTAGACACGGCTGGTCAGTTTGACCGACCACTTTCAAATCGTTAACATCCTCTTTTTCACCTGAACGATGGCTTGTTCCTTAGAGACAACTAAGAGAGAATCAATGAGAAGGCAAATCAGCTGTCTGTTTGCATTTGCCAAATCAGACCAATAAAATACTGGTTTGAGAAACCAAGGCAACCGCCCAGTGTCCGTCAGGATTATATAAGCGAGTTACTGAAGCTGCAATTCATCGACTGACCACTAGAAGCTGGCTGCAGAAATGATCCAATTGTCATCGTCATCATGTGTTCTTAAAGCATGTTACAGCCTCCTAGCCATTTTTAATAATATCCCCAGTTTTGCCAAATGTAACAACTGTGAAGTATTTTCTGATGTATTTAAGTTGTAGAAAACATTAAAACTAGTGGTATAAACAAGAGGATGGCCACTTGAGGGACAATAGAAAAGTTTAAGGTTTCCGATTATAAACTCAGCTTACCCCATTTTCAGACTTTTTGTCCATTTCAATGATCCGTTGGTGGTGCACTGCTAAAAGGAAAAAGATGGATGTGTCTAATTTACTACTGACAGCTTTACAATCTGAACCAAAATATATCAGAGTGTAGACTGGCCCTGCATCCAAATCGGTGCACTATCCACACTTTTATGGGCGTGACATTAGTGTGTCCCAAATTGTAGTATACATCAAAAAATCTGAATGATGCCTGGATGTACTTTTTCCAGTTAGATTATAAAGTACAGATCAATGCTCAACTGGCTGATATTACCAACAATCCAAGAGGTGATTTCTCTTGGACCCTAACAAGATAGCCCTCACTGTAATACAACTCATCTGCAAAGAACAAGCACAGAAATAAATAATAATAATATAGAGAGTGTTATATCCTTTATTAGAATGTTGTTTAGTGAAGGAATGGGAAAGAAGGAATTACGTTTGCAATTAATCCAAAAATGGTGTGAGTAATCATGTGTTATTCACACTCTTGCTTAAACAATAATAAATAACTTTCTGCTGAAAATGTGTATCTACTATAAGGGTGCAGTGTGTTCGGATTGGGAAGCAAGGGATTCTCTGAAAGTGTATTTGATGTCACAAGCCAGCAGAAATCCAAATGACATCATCACTGACATCACATAATATCCATAGATTTGTTTTACCACAGATTTTTTAAACTGAAACATTATTAGACTTTTTAAATCCCAACCAGTGAAAATATCTTGGCATTAGAATAAACCCTGTTTACATAGATATGCAAAGGGAAATTTCAATATTAAAAAGGCATAAAGACTAAATCATGATTCACTATTCCGTATTCTCTTTGTGTTGCCTACTGTATTTCTAGACTTTGGCTAATAAAGCAGAGTGGTTGGGGCAGATCTGAAAATGATTCAAAGACTGAAAAAACATGATAGTAGCATATAATAACACAACATTTTCTCTTTTTTACAAACACAAACCTGAAATTACAGCCAATCTACAGTAGATGCTTGGTAGATGATCTAAAAAATGCTTGGTAACTTTAAAGTTAAAAACTGTAGATTTACGTAGCTTGAGCTAGTTTTGTTAACAGTAACTGTGTGGAACTTTTGTTGGCAGTCCTTTCTAAAGTTTATGAATGCATTCCACAACTATGAAATCTGTAGAAATTTGATGACTAACATTAATCCAGAAGAACCCATGGTAACACCTCTGACGCCACTTATTTAAGTGTTCTGTAAAGTTCTGTATTTTTTTGCATTTACATACCTTGGTAAAATATTTTCATTTATCATTTTACATCAATTATCATTTTATTTGCATATTTTGGAGATTTGCAAGTGAATAGATAAAGTACATTGGCACTACATCTTATGATCAGTTAATTCCGTTTTCTGAATTGTACAGTATCACTTTCATCCTAGTTCTAAGATTTATTGCAAAAACATAAATAAAAGAAACAGGCAGCTTCATTAAGAAGTGCTTAAGAATGACTTTTTGTCCATAATTTGTTTTGAGATATTTCACTGTCTTATTGTTTTTGTCACACCCCCTGCACGTTCTATCAGCCCCAATCACCAGTCACATTCTCCAGCCAATACACAACGCACTCAATCACCCGTTTACTAATCAGACACACCTGGGCACTCATCACCTTCATCTGTTCCAGTCATCAACACCACACTATAAAGACTCACCCACTCCGTTCACTCATTGTCAGGTAGCATCTTCACAGGATTGCATCTCTCTCCGTCTTCTCATCCCGATCTTCTGCCAAGACCTTCTGCTACTCGTTGCACCCAGAGACTAACCCCTGTTAACGGCTTGCTCTGCTCAAGGGAAGTAATGCTACCGACCACCTTGATTCTACATTGAACTGTTGCTAGTACTTCGGTACGAAGATTATTGTGTTTAATAAACACTGTGTGAATTATACCTTTTGCCTCTACCTTCTGTGATCCGTGACAGGATACCTGACCGAATAAAAGATTCCCGAAACATGGACGGTCTCGCTAATACTTCCGGGAGCCCCGCTGATTCATACCCGGATGCAGCGGCGCTGAGCCAGCAGCCTGTGAATCCTCCAACGAATCCGCTCGCGATGTCGAGCTCAGCTCTTTCCCGTCCCGCCAGTTATGCTGGCGATCCTCAAGCCTGTGCTGGATTTATACTGCAATGCTCGCTGTATATCCAACTCCACATCCTTCCCCAACGAAATCTCCAAGATTGCCTTCGTAATCTCTCTCCTCACTGGTCGAGCACTGCAATGGGCAAACGCCCTCTGGAACGCCAGCAACCCAGTCCTTCACTCTTATCGCTCCTTCACCGAGCACCTTAAGGAGGTATTCGGCACAGCACTCACATCACTATCAGTCCACGAACTCATCTCACTCACCCAAGGAAAGCTAACCATCCACGAATACACTCTTCAGTTCCGCACTCTCGCCGCCAGTAGTGGGTGGAACCAAGTAGCGTTGTTAGCCGCATACCGGCGAGGATTGACCCCCAACGTTCGCCAACATCTTGTCATTCACGATGATAACGTGGACCTTGAAGTGTTCATCCGAAAAGCCATCAGCATCTCCCAGCACCTCAACGCTTGTTCCATCCCTACCATTCCCCATAGAGCACCATTTCATCCTCACCCTTCACCATCACTCACCACCATCGGAGCCCCTCGTCTTCACCCTGCTTCCTCACCGCCCGACTCAGAGGAGCCTATGATCACGGATGCCTACCACCTTACCTCCGCGGAACGCCACCGACGACTCCGTCTCCAACTCTGCTTGTACTGCGGAGAAGCATCCCATCTACTCTCCTGCTGTCCAGTTCGCCCTCCTCGTCCAATGGTGAGTGCCTGTTCCATTACTCCATCAATGTGTAAAATTCCTCATCTGCAAGCCACTCTAACAATGAACTCTTGTGATTTTCCTGTTAATGTCCTGGTGGACTCCGGAGCCGCTGGGAACTTCATCTCCACGAACTTCATTAGTAAACATCGCCTCCCGACAGTAATCAACGAAACCCGGTATCGCATTTACACTATTCAAAACTCACCATTGGGCGAAGGCCAGATCACCCGTCGGACCCGTCAGGTCATTCTAACGATTTCCCCAGACCACCGGGAGAAACTCCACCTCTTAGTGTTGCCCAGGGCCAATGTCGATATTGTGTTGGGTCGACCTTGGTTGGTCCAACACCAACCCACCATCGATTGGGGCACTGGACAGATTCTCGGCTGGAGCAAGACCTGCAAGGATCACACTCGTCACTCGTCGAACCACCAGTCATCTCTTCCCCTTCACTCAACCGCCTTAGATCACTCTTCAACGGACCTCACTCGGCACGTCCCTTCCACCTACCACGCCTTCCTAGATGTCTTCAGTAAGGAACGTGCCGCACAACTTCCTCCTCACCGGCCATACGACTGTAGCATCGACCTGCTGCCCAATGCCAAGCTACCGCACGGTCGTATCTACCCTCTCTCCCGTCCTGAACACGAGGCGATGGAGAGCTACATCAACGAAGCCATCAGCCAAGGTTTCATCCGACCATCCAAGTCTCCTGCCGCATCGTGACCAAGAAGGACGGAGGACTTAGGCCCTGTATTGATTATCGGGGGTTGAACGAGGCTACGGTAAAATTCGCTTACCCTTTACCACTTGTACCCGCAGCTCTTGAGGAACTTCGGGAGGCGCGAGTGTTTAGCAAGCTGGATCTCCGCAGCGCGTACAACCTGATCCGTATTCGAGAAGGAGATGAGTGGAAGACCGCCTTCATAACCCCTACAGGTCACAATGAATACTTGGTAATGCCCTATGGGTTAGCAAACAGCCCATCGATTTTCCAAAACTATATGAACGAAATCTTCAGAGACCTCCTCCACAAATGCGTAATTGTATACATTGACGACATCCTCATCTATTCTCGTAATCTGGAAGACCACCGTGACCAAGTCAGCCAAGTGTTGCAACGTCTCTGTGAGCATCGACTCTATCTGAAAGCCGGAAAATTCGAGTTCCACCGATCCACCATCTCCTTTCTCGGCTACGTGATCTCCGCTGCGGGGGTCCAGATGGAGAACGCCAAGGTGGACGCCGTAAACAACTGGAAGGTACCCCAAACCGTCAAGGAGCTCCAGCGCTTCCTCGGATTTGCCAACTTCTATCGACGCTTCATAAAGAACTACAGTACCATATCCTCACCCTTGTCATCACTCCTCAAGGGGGGTCGGAGAACCATCGTCTGGAGCTCCGAGGCGGATCGCGCCTTCCGACTCCTCAAGAGCAAATTCACCGCAGCACCCATCCTCAGACATCCTGATCCTACGCTACCCTTCGTAGTCGAAGTCGATGCGGCAGACGTAGGAGTGGGGGCCGTACTCTCCCAATGGTCTAACAAACCCAAAGCTCTCCATCCGTGTGCGTACTATTCCCGTAAACTCACTTCTGCTGAGCAGAACTATGGCATAGGGGACCGTGAGTTACTAGCCATCAAGCTGGCCCTCGAGGAATGGCGACACTGGCTGGAAGGAGCAAGATTCCCTTTTACCGTCATCACGGATCATAAAAATCTCCAGTATCTACGAAATGCCCAACGCCTGAACGCCCGCCAAGCTCGGTGGTCACTATTCTTCGCCAGGTTCAATTTCTCTATCACATACCAGTCGGGGAGCAAAAACTGTAAAGCAGACGCCCTTTCCCGCCTTTACTCACCAAATCCCGTTCTAGATGCTCCCGAACCCATACTACCACCCTCCATCTCCGTCGCTCCCATCCTGTAGAAGATTGACGATGAAATCCGAACCGCCACTCTCGAGGAGCCAGCCCCTCCGGGTCTACCACCCGGTTCAACTTACGTTCCGTCCAGTCACCGTCTCACCCTCCTCGAAAGTACGCACACCTCCCTCGGTTCAGGACATCCGGGCAGCAGGCGAACCCTCTCGCTCCTACGTGGGAAATACTGGTGGCCGGGTATGGCCAAGGACGTTGCCCAGTATGTCCGGGGATGTTTGGTCTGCGCCGTAACCACCACTCCTCACCGTCTGCCTGAAGGCAAACTCCAGCCATTACCTATTCCCCGCCGACCCTGGACCCACATTGGTATCGACTTCGCTACAGACCTGCCTCCATCACGGGGTCACACCACCATATTGGTGGTCGTCGACAGATTCTCCAAACAGTGCAAGCTCATCCCGCTCAAAGCCCTACCTACTGCCTTAGAAACCGCTGAGGCATTATTTCATCACGTCTTTCGCAACTATGGTCTCCCCGAGAATATCGTCTCCGACCGAGGACCTCAGTTTATTTCCAGGGTCTGGCGGGCCTTCTTCCAGTTGCTAGGTACATCCATCAGTCTTTCGTCCGGCTACCATCCACAGACTAACGGACAGACCGAACGTAAGATTCAAGAAATCTCTCGCTACCTCCGGACCTACTGTGCCCATCACCAGAACACCTGGAGCCAGTACTTACCGTGGGCAGAGTATGCCCAGAATTCCCTTCGCCAGGCCTCCACGGGACTAACCCCCTTTCAGTGTGTTTTAGGGTACCAACCGTCACTGTTTCCGTGGACCGGCGAAGTCTCGGATGTGCCCGCGGTAAACCATTGGTTCCAGGAGAGCGAGAGGGTATGGGGCTCAGCTCACGTCCACCTCCAACGGGCAGTACGGAGACATACCGATGCAGCTAACCGCCGCAGGTTACCCAACCCAGTATACCAACCCGGGGACAAAGTGTGGTTGTCAACCCAGAACATCCGTCTCCGACTGCCCTGTAGGAAGCTGAGTCCCCGCTACATAGGGCCATACACTATCCACTCCCACATAAACCCTGTCACCTACCGCCTCAATCTGCCACCTCATTCCCGTATTCCTTCTGACTTCCATGTTTCACTCCTTAAACCCTTCACTGATCCTGTCTCTCCTCCTTCCACAGACCCAGAGCTGCCTCCCCCTCCAGCACAACCCGAAGTCATGGGTGAGAACATCTACCAGGTCAAGGAAATCCTCGACTCCCGGCGGCGGGGCGGCCGACTCCAATACTTAGTCGACTGGGAAGGATTCGGTCCCGAGGAGCAGTCATGGACACCCCGGGAGGACATCTTAGATCCCTCTCTCCTCGAAACATTCCACCAGCAACATCCCAACCGTCCGGCTCCTCGAGGTCGCGGCCGTCCACGCCGCCGGTCCAGGGTGCCAGGAGTCACCCGTGGAGGGGGGGGTACTGTCACACCCCCTGCACGTTCTATCAGCCCCGATCACCAGTCACATTCTCCAGCCAATACACAACGCACTCAATCACCCGTTTACTAATCAGACACACCTGGGCACTCATCACCTTCATCTGTTCCAGTCATCAACACCACACTATAAAGACTCACCCACTCCGTTCACTCATTGTCAGGTAGCATCTTCACAGGATTGCATCTCTCTCCGTCTTCTCATCCCGATCTTCTGCCAAGACCTTCTGCTACTCGTTGCACCCAGAGACTAACCCCTGTTAACGGCTTGCTCTGCTCAAGGGAAGTAATGCTACCGACCACCTTGATTCTACATTGAACTGTTGCTAGTACTTCGGTACGAAGATTATTGTGTTTAATAAACACTGTGTGAATTATACCTTTTGCCTCTACCTTCTGTGATCCGTGACAGTTTTATTTGTATGGACAGCATGGTTTTAAATTTGGTGCAATAAAAATCAATACTTTAGTTCTAGCCAAGCCTAAATTATTTTCTCATTCAGCTGGATTATTCACAGCAACAGAAACAGTGTTGGTAAAGGGCATAGTGATGATGGTGAATGGCTTTTAGACCAGATCTTTCCTTTAAGCTTCAGTCTCCTGCTGTTAAACCTCGGTTGTCAATCACTCAGCTTTATCTGAAATTACAAATAATGGATTCAGGTAATTACATGCAAAACCTGCTGAGAGAAGTGGGGTCGACTTAAAATGGATCCTATCTGCCCAGCATTGAGTCTCTGATTAGAGGGTACGTCTGGATTTAACTGACTGACTTTTACCAAGAAAGTCATTAAACAGCAAAAGCTTCATCTTTAATACATCGCGAGTGACAAAAGCGGCTGAGCCTGATACTGTAAAAGTTGATTTTAAATAGCAGGGGCTGACCTTCCTTTATCAAAAGCAATTACTACCACTTTTAATAATGCGGATGAAACATTCTCTGACTTGGTTTAATGTCATATAAAATCACCCTTCCTCACAGCTTACTCTCTTGCTTGAAATTATCTTGTATTTATTTCAGTAGTCAATAGCGTCAATTAAGTCCTCAAAATTCTGGTTCTGGTCAAAATTGAAGAAAGCAAAATAATTGAAGTAACAATTAACTAACCTAAAAAACAAAACCAGGCAGCCATCATTTTATTTATTCTAATATTTAACCTGGAAGACATGCAACACCGGTGACAACAAATGGCAGAGAAATGTCATTAAAATAAATTCAATAAGATAGAATACAACCAGAGATTGAATGTATTGTCAATCAAAAGACTTCTGAGCTGAAGCCATGCCCAGCAACATCAATGTCCAAAATGAATCATTCAGGCAAAATGTAATGAAATCTCATGCCTCCTGATTACACACGGAGTTCTGGTAAAAAATAAGTCAATGCGAGAACCTGAATGTAATCTATTTTCTTTAGTTCTTTAATCAATCTCCACCTGGTTAAATGAGCTAAAGCTGATTGCAATCAGCAACATGACCGACTGTTGATCATGAAATGCATCAAACTTGCGCTGTGAGAAACCAGTTTTCTTCTAAGTCGTATTTTCCAACCAAATAGTTTTGAGGACTTCTCATTTTCTTTTTTTTTCTTTTGCCTCAACTATCTATCATCCCTCAAGCAGCGTTCACACCAAGAATGGGTAAATACACAAAATGTTCCTGAATGGAAGCTAGAAAATCTCAAGCCACTTGCTTTTTCTGCAGGTGAAATCCACTATGTCTGGCTTGTCTGCCATTGCTGTTCTACTTCTGTTGTGTTGTGTTTCCCTTTACTGGCTGAAAATGACAGACACTTTTTTCCTCTTGGTCTGTTAATTTACAGAAAATGTATATAACAGGTTTCTCTGTGTATTTTTTTAATGTTTAATTGTTTTAAATTGCTTTTTTGTTATAAAGAAGTAACACACAATAGGCAGAAATTGAGATCTGAACCGGAGAGCACTGTTAGACTCAACGTCAACTGAGCAAGTTCACTAGCTCAGCACAGACACTTTTAAAATGCAGCCATTTCATTTAACAATGTATTTTTTAGTAAGAAGTGCAAGCCTAAACTTCTCCACCCACAAACTGAAAAAGAAAATAAAGACAGTCTGCAGATGTTCAGGAACTAATGACACCTGTTCAGGCAGCAGATTTCTACAACCCTTGAATGCAATACAAATCAAAAAATGTAAAACCCAGTAAATCTCGAAAACAAACTCTTTTATAAAATCTTTTTACTGATTTTTTAGCTTCTGTTTTGAGCTACTGTGTAGTCAAACACAAATTCTGCAATATTCTCGCCACAGAGCCAGCAAATCATGCTCTGCTTTCTCCACACGGATGCAAGATGGCATCTTCCCATTGACATTAACCCCTCACAAACCACACAACTTCAGTTATTGTGTAAACGTTCAGTTAGAATTTAATTGCCACTTCTACCAATCAAGTCTTTTTTTGTATGACCAATTCGCATATCTGATTATTTTTTATCTATACATTGTTTAATTTAAGTAAAATTTTCCGGATATTTTTATTTTATTATTAAAAGGGAATAGAGGATATTGCAGAAAAGTATGTAATATAGTATTTATAGTATAGCATATATAAAAAAACATTTTTAAAGATTATTTCTTGGATTTATTAATTGCTCAGTGTAGAGAAAAGAAGGCACGGCACAAGGTAGTGTCAAAATCTGACTTAAGCAAACATTTCCTTAAACAAAAGTCTCATTAAACATTTATTATTATTGTGTTATTTCTTTTAACTTAAAACCACATCATTTCACTATTAAAAACTTCTCAGAGTTGCCCATTCCTATACAATAATTTAGCAGTTCTGTTAAATTTTTATATATACGGATATAACTATTATAGTTGGCCTACATTTCATGAGATGGCTACCCTTTAAATAAGAAATAGTTTTACTTATTACAGTATTGTCAATACCTGGTCCTCGCAGCAATCTGCATATAGAAAAGAAACATCTGGAAGGATTGCAGGCCTGCCGTTACCTCTATTAACTCAACACTGTCTGTTATGTGGCATGCATCTCTTTGCTCTGAGGAGCTGCAAACACAAAGCACTGAGACATGTTGGCGAGGCATGGCCGTTTTGCTATGATGATCATTGACCAGGCTTCACTACATTATGAGGTTTCTCTTTAAAGGTATGAAATCAGGTTCTACAAAATGGCCTTTTGTCACGATCACACAAACATTGGAAAAGTGGAAATGTTTTAAATGCAGTTATTGAGTTTTGTTCTCTTGACATAACAATGGCTTAATTTTGGACTGTTCCCAGTGGTTGTTTGAGAGTGTTGTTATTCCCTGTGCAGGTGTTTTAGTGTTTGAAGTGGAGTACATCTGAAGCACAATCTGCTAAATAATTGAGGGACATTTCTAACACATGCAATTGCTTGAGAAAGAGTTCATATTTGTTAACCGTTGAAGGTGGAACGCAGCCTGAGGCACCAACTGAGTCCTATTTACAGTTATTTGAGGACTGTCATGCCAAAAACTAAACAATTACGTAGATGTATTAAGAATTGTGCTGTGGGGAAAATAAACTGATTGGTAATTAATTCATAAACATGCCACGATCAAAAATGTTTTGCTTGACTGGCAGGCGTTTACTTTCAATTATAAAATGTTAGATTTATGGTTTCTAAATGTAGGCAAAGCCTTTGTATCATTAAACCAATAATAAAAATGATTTCTGCTTTATGTTGGTTGTCAAACACATACACAGGTACATTTACATTTTACTTGAGCTTTGATGGCAGTTAATTGCATCCACATAATAAATGCAAATTACTTTATTTTGCATTCTTCACATCTTGACTTCATGCGTAAAGAAATTTGACATTAAAGGGTAGTTTTACTTGAGGGATGGCACTTTATCCTTATTTAATTAAAAAGAGACCTGCTTTGAAGCTGAGGATAAATAACAGTGTATATATCATTCTGTCATGGAAGAGAACCCTGATCCGCACCATCTGTTTACATCCGCCTTGTTCCTGCTCACCACACTCATCTCCTCCACCTGTCTCCCTCATTTCACTATTCCTACTCCCTCTATTCAGCGCTTAGTATGAAGAAGATTTTCTTGAGGCTTCATTATTGAACTTTGGCTACCACTTTTCTATATGGTTAGAACTTTTGGACACTGACCACCGGTTAAAGAAAAAACTACAGATCTTATAATATGGTTACTATTTGTCAAAAGCTACATACTAGTGCAATTCAGTACCCTTTGTATATCACTGTAAACATTTTAAATGTAGTATAACATGGAAAAAAATTATATATACATAATATGTACTGTATGTTGTTGCAGATGATGAGTCACATATTGTTTTTGTACAGTTTTATAAAGTAATCAAAAAACATTCTTCTCAAAATTACAGTTTAAGTAGGTTTATTGAAAGAATTGAGATAATTTCTGTCTTGTACTGCCTTTTTAAAAAAGATATATTAGATTATATTAGATTTAACGACTGAACAAACAGCTTCATGGAGCAGGATTGAACATACTCCCCTGACAGTGGACAGAACTGACCCTAACGGAGAGAGCTTTAGCTTGTCACTTAACAACATCGCCAGGGACAATTTGATTATGAGTTCACCAGACAAACGCCCAGATAAATGTCATGAGGCTCATTGCTGCAGTCTCGCTCACAGTCCTGGATTACAAATTAAAATAGCACACATGATTTAATAATGAGCTATGCTTTCGTCAGTGGTGAGAGTTTCTAACACACAACAGAAATGCAGATTCTGAAACATTTACATCTACCATCTACTCATTTGGGCTTTAGCAACATTAGCATTGTGACTCAAGCATGTTCAGCTATTTCTCATGACCAATTTGTGCAAAAGATCATCCAAGCTTCAGACAAACATCATTACTAAGTGATGAGGGTTTTTTTTTTCTATATGAGTACTCAAAAGTTAGCTTTCGTTTTAATTCGTCATCAGATTTTCTAGCAAAGCAATAACATTAATGATATCATTTTGAGGCCATTTTGTGGCCATGTGGTTATTCATCTACATTATCACAGTTCGTATGGTTGCATGATTAATACATTAAGCTGATGTCTCATTGGAATAGATAGAAGAGACGCTAGATATAAATGCAAAACATTTGACAATTATTTTCTTAAAACTGTTGTTAGGAAATGAAAAGAACAAGCAATTTGGACTCCAATTCAAGGCCCATGTTTAACCCCTTAAGACCTGAATTATTTTCCAGTAAAAAAAAATGCAAAAGTTTCCAAGATCTGAGAAAAATCTGGTAGCTATCTGATAAAGAACCTCCAAAGCTGAATCTTATTTGAATAAAACAGTTTTTGTTGTTGTTGTTGTTTACATTAAGTTCAGAGAATCCTGATGTTTAGTTCTAAATTATATTTTAACCTTATTTTGAAACATTGATCTCTTTATTTCACAATCAGTTAATGCGAATAAGACAACTTGTTTTAAAATCTTGCTTCCTTCTCCACTTGGTGTGATGTGCTGCATTGCTTCTATTTAGAGTAGTGAAATTTATTCAGATTGCATCATAAAATGTCTTGCTGCCGTTTGATTGAATGACTAAATAGCTTTAAAAAAGCCTGCCTTACATGTGACCTTCATTTAAATTGAGGTAGGGTCTGATAAGGTTAATGGGTGCTGATTTAAATGTTTGATTGAATAAGAGGAGCAACTATCTCAGTAGACCAATGTAGACAACAAACTTCAGTACCATTGCATTTTATAAAACAGTGCACCTGAGGTTTACATGAATATCTGTGCGTTTGATTTTGGAAGATGCTTTATGCATGCTGCTGAGTGGGTGTATGATTACTCTTCCATTATAATCTGCATTAGGGAGTTAATTAATCCAACCGTCAAGTGCATCTCATTATTAGTGCTTAGCTGTTGCAATCATTGTCACACCTCGCACAGAGGATAACAGAACAGATATGTTGGCACTCACCCACTTGAACTTTGTATATTTTCTTTTTATTACCTTGAAGGATTCACAGTGTTGTCATGGTAAGCGGATGTCACTGAATGTAAAGAAAAAGCTGCTGGTTTATTCAGACTGACACTGTGCATTCACAGATGAAAATATTTCAAGAGCATATGGATCTTGACAACCATGCATCTCACTGAAGAGTTATGTAACAAAGATATCCTGCTGTGTGAACGCAGACAACATCAGCAAAATGCAGGCAATCTTGGCAATTAAGCACAAAAATTCAAAAATCTTTACCAAGCATATACACTATAATTATTTTGTGGTTATTTTATTCAAAATCCATGTGTCAAGTACAACTCAATCCAGGCCATGAAGATCAGATGACTCCCACTTAATAGATTGATTGATTTACTGGTTGATTGATTTACTGGTTGATTGGTTGGTGGATTTATTGATTGATTTGTTTTGATATGTTTGTTTGTTTGGTTGGTTGGTTGGTTGGTTGGTTGAGTGGTTGGTTGTTTGATTGATTGGTGTGGTCTAGGGAGCAGTTTAAGTGAGATACTTTCTATATCTGTTAAATTCTCTTTCTTAAAAATGTCTTTATTTCCACACATAATTAAATTTATAAATTATTCACAGACGTATTTAACCCCAGTTTGCTTAAATATGGTATTTTCCAATTGTTCAAAATTGTTTGATTTAAATGCCAGGTTGAAACAAGCACAACAATGCATGTGTTCTGAAACTGTGACTGTATCGTACTTACAGAGTTTTATAAACACTTTGAAATGATTGTAGTTAATAATGTTCTATGTCTACAAAAGTTTATTTATTAAGCTGCACTATTGACTTGGGTTTAAACACTGATTGAAAATGACTGTACAACTATACCCTAAATGAAAGTGAAGATTGTAAACATATTTCTGTATTGGGAAAAAATATATAATAATATTAAAAAGAATAATTAAAAAGAATCCCGGCTTCTGAGAGATCCATAGTTATAATATCTAAATATAATATTTTAACCAAAACTTTCACTCTAGACACTTTATAAGCTTGTGGTGATTTTGCTTTATGATGTTAAGTAAAACATAGTTTTTTTTTCATTTCTTATTGATGCATAATTAAAATCTTTGAAAAATACTCACCTCAATCAAATATTTGTTATTTCGGCAGTTGTTCATTTGATTGAACATTAGATGGATTTCTGTATTAAATAAATACCCCAGGCAGCCACTATTTAATGCTAAACACTGTCTTTATTACTGCTGCTAGGAAAGTCTCAAACACAGAGTTGCAATTTAACAATGAATGAGAAGCTTGTGATTGCTAACAGAACAGAGACTGATTTACTAAAGCAATTAGCATGTCTGAATGAGAAGTGTGCTGAACGTCAGTAATGCTATTATAGGTCCATCAGGAGCAGCTTTGTAGCATGAGACCCACACGTCTTGTTAATTGAGAACTGTACAGTAACTGTGCTTATGATTATCTTCTGCTGCTTGTTTAATAGCCAAATCAAGTGTGTTTTTATTGTAGATTCTATATAAGAGTATGAGTTAAATCTCCTTGTGTGTGCAGCTCAGCTCCATACTTCTGTGAGAAATGCCCATTTAAAGAGTCATGGTTCTTATTGTGTCAAAGAGTATGTTGTTGTTCTTAATTTTCTGTTTTGAGAGCGTTAAGGTGCTCATTGATTGTGAGCTGGTGATGGGTTTAATCTCCATGTATGTGCACAGCTCGGCTGCATACTTCCATGAGAAATGACCATACAAGGAGTTCCACTTTTCATTCCATCATAGACAGCCAAGTTTGAGAAAAAAAAACTTTCCAAAACTTGTTCCAAGCAGAAGTGATAATTTTATTACAGAAATACTCCGTTAGAAGACCGAATAATTTTCACATGTGCTGTGCTTGATCATGCGAATACCACACTTTTAACACAGTAAAAAAAAACTTTGAATGTATGAAATAGTTTTGCACTGCCTCTTTAATCAGAACTGCAGTTCTGTAATTCCTGCACTCGTTGTTTTAGTCATTGTCTCCACTTGATCCCCTATCAATTAATTTTAGTTACATATGCACGCCCCATTGCCTCTGATATAAAAGTGTATAAAAGGGTCACCTCAGGCCACACCACACAACTCAGATTCACCTCAGAACTTTGTTCGCTTGTTACTCCCTTACACTTTAAATCAGATGTCTTTTACACCTCCTTGACCAAACAGCTACTGGCATTTTCTGAACTTAAATAATTATCATATGCTTTCCTTATTCAGTCTAATTTGAGCACTGTCATCGCTGCATCTTTTTTAGATTGTTCTAATTCTAATTATTGCCTCTCATAGGTGTGACATTATCTGTTATACCTCTCTTCCTGAAAACACCTGAGCTCACAGCAACACCCTATTAAACTAAACTAACACATATAATTTTAGGATTCTCAAGTCACCTGTATATAATCTGAATTCATGAATAGTACTGTCACGATCGGGGGTGTGCGTGAAAGGAAAGATCTCATATGCAGAGACAGCTTGACCTGAGACGCTGTTTTATTAAAGAATAAAGCAAGGAGAAAAGAGAAGGCTAAAACAAAAGACCCACGAGGGGGCAAAACTTGAACAATAACATAAATAACTTTCAAGAGTGGAAAATAAGCAACTACAAAATAACCTGCCAGACGTCACAACTTAGCGCATCGGTAACGCACACAAAGACACTTAATGCACCCGTGCCGATCAACACAAACACAGGGGTATAAAAAGGGAGACTAATCAGTGACGACGCGGGACGAACATTGACACAACAAGCCACGAGGTGAAGGGAGAACCCGGAACCGGCACAAGGGAACAGAGACGCACGATAACGGACAAAAACCCTGACAAGTACAAACTAGCAACTTTTCAAATCCACTTCTGCACAGTATTAAAGACACTTTCTGCAGTCACTCCACATCTGTCATCGAAAGTGGCTAAAAGGTTTTTTGGAGCCTGTGATGTTATGTGTGCTGTATGTGTTTCTGGCGTCGTAGTTAAAGGCCAAGCAAAGCTGTGAAGGAACCTATTGTGTTTGTTAGTTTTCTTCTTTACTAGTATTATTCTTTCTCTTCTGCCAATGTAGTTCAAAGAAATCCT
Source organism: Danionella dracula (assembly GCA_900490495.1). NCBI lineage: Eukaryota > Metazoa > Chordata > Actinopteri > Cypriniformes > Danionidae > Danionella > Danionella dracula. Next base: position 2,452,197 of record UELW01000067.1, on the reverse strand, counting down.
ATATTCTGTTGCAGGAAAAAACTGGTCAAATTTGTGGTATTAAGTGTGTGCCATAAAATATTTTTTTCATTTAGATTTATTGGCTCTTGCTTAAACCACATAACACCATTATGGGATTTTCATGTCAAATTTTCTGAAAAACCTACTCAATCAAACTCCTTCTAGGCTGTTTTTCTGAGAAACCATTTACATAAATTTAACAAGCTAATCTTTGATTATGTAATCTTTGGTTGACATGTCAAGTAAACTTATAGAATTCAAATCGAGTCGTTAAGCAGTTTTCTAATAACTAATAAACCAATTCTTGGCACAGTGCCCCTAGTGGTCGAGAATAATTGGAACTATCTAATATGACCTATATTTCTAATCCTGTTAGTTCAAAAATAATAAGTTTTATCTCAACGGTGGTAGTCTCTTGCCAATTCAAATCAAATTATTTTCCATGGATTAGCCATCTAATGCCACATCTGCGGAGCTACTTCCCTCTAAACGCATTACTGCCTGCAGTTACATTTCTTCTAGTCACTATCCAGCTTTTTCTTTGTTCCTGTGTGTTGTGTAATTAATTCCAGTCTGTCTGATATCAGTCTCCTGATTTTTCCAAAATCAATGCTTACGGGGCACTCAAAATGTAGATAAACTAAAAATATGGAATTTCAAAGACAAATAGTGTTTGTTAAAAATTTTGTCAAGCCTAAACTGAAAAAAAAAATCAAACCAAAGCCATTTGTCCATATTTGAACCAAACGTGGGATAAAACAAACGCAGCATTTTTCGCAGCGTAAATGAAAAATAAACGAAGTAATGTGCTACCATGAGCACTGTTGTTCATAAGCTCATGTTGTTTATTTTGCACCTGGGAGGGTGCAAGCACCGGCAATGACCAATTATCTTCACAGCACACAATAAAATGGTCAGACACACTGTATTGCTGTAGTGAGATATAGAAATTCACCACAGTATGGATCATGTTACAGGCTAAAATCATTATAAAGCCATGTCAGCCCGCTGGAGACACTCTCTCTGCATGTAAGGTGAGATTACGTGCACGGTTATTGGCAGCAAATGAAGCGTGTATGCTGTAGCGACGGCAAAGACAAACAGCTACACTGCCTTCAGGGTCTCCAAGAGATGGATTACACTGATGCCCAAATCTGATCCTTTGCAACTGCTTTGTCATATCAGCAGCTGTTGTGAGGATTCAGACCTTGACAAAAACAGCAGGAAAAAATATGATATGCAAATCATTTTACAAGGGCATTGTTTGATGGTGCTTAGAGATTTTAGAGGATGCTAATGAGTTAGGAGGGCTGTGTTATAACCCTGAACCAATGCTGATCAGCCTAATGGTGCATTAAGACTATAATTTTGCTACGGTCTTATCATTATCAGATGAAAGCAGACGTCTGTTTCCTTTTTTAACTTTTTAAGGAGTAAATGACAATGAGAGCCCCTTATTAAATAGTCCATGTCAGGTAGGTTCTACTGACCCATTAAGTTTGAGTTATACATCAGAGCTTATATTTGGTCAGACTGGATTTGAGGCTTTTTTAGCCCATCCAATCCAGCAGGATACTACTAAAGGCAGAGGATTCAGATGGAAAATGATATGCATAATGTGAAATGGGGACTCAGCGGAGTGGAAGGAGAGGTGTGAATTATTTGATGAATTCCTGGAATATTAAACACGTATGAGCAAGCATGTGTTTCCATTATGTTCTTTCATCAAGGCATTCTTTAATGTTTACTGCTGTTTTTCCTTCGCCTTTTAGACATTTCAAGAATATTGATGTCATAAGGTGTATTTCAATTTAACGAAATTATTTGAGTTTAAATGAGGAGGTACATTGAGCTTTTATGCACCAGTATCCTCTCTCGTTGCATTATCTCCAAAGCCATTTGTAATTTTTCCCGATTATCTTTACTGAAGGTAGCTTGGATCTGGTTCCTTTTAATGTAAATCATATATTTATCGACTCAACATCGGAAAAAATGTTTGCATAAAAATTACATATACAAAGTCGCAATTACATTTACATAAAAGAACAGAACAAAAACAAAACAAAATACAAAATTAATTGGAAATTCCAATGATAAAGAAATGGAAGTGATGTATCTATCAATTTGAAACAACCATTTAGATGAAGTTTAGCAATTTTAAAATGATCTACTTTTTCTTGTGCCACGTGTGAGAACAAATTGGATTCATAAAATGTGTAGAGTAAACTGAGCTTCCATCTGTTTGAGTTTAGACCAAACTTCAGAATTAAATAATTTCTGTTGCTGTAGTTGTTGATTTATTTTTTCATGCTTTTTAATATTTTATTTCATCATCATCAGCTGCTTATTTGTTTGCATCTACTTATATCGAGAACAAATGTACAGTATGATAATTCATGTATCCAATGAATTTGGTCAATTCATGTGTTCCAATCCGGCCTCGGGTCAGGAGTAACAAAAAATAATGTAAAAGGAAACAATATGTTGTCGGTGAAAAAGGAGATTTATTTTAAAAATTCACACAAGTGGGGATATACCTCAGGAGTGGAGTGAGAAACAAACAAAAAACAAATGCGGACGGAGTTGCTAAATAGGTGAGACAAGCAAACTCCCTTGCACAAAAAGCCAAATTTACAAAACTATATATATATATACATATTAACTATATATATTAAGCTACATTGTAGTGAGAATAACAGGCAGAAGATGAAAATTTCAGAGGGACAAACAAATCAAACAGAGAACTCAAAAATCAGTCAACAGTGTTTTTAGGGGAAGTGTAAGGAGGCGTGGTCTTGATTAAGCAGGAACCAGTAGAACGCTGTCAAGGTGACTAGTTGTGACAAGTTGTATAATACAATATATATATATATATATATATATATATATATATATATATATATATATATATATATATATATATATATATATATATATATATATATATATAGGTTGTAAATTAAATATGTGTATTTGTTTTTGAAAGGTTGAATTTTCTTTATAGCAGTTTTGTTACTATGTTACATTACAACTGTGACATAGAATAGAATAGAATGTCATTTTTTTTTTTTTCAAAACAATAATAAGATCATCAAGAACATTTTGAAGAACCGAAACATGTTTGGATGTGAATATTTTTAAACCCTAGTCACTGCTGTCAGGCTCAGTGGACTCTGTTTTGTTGAATGTTTTCTGTAACTTGATTACTTTTTAGTTTAGAATTTGGGCACAGTTCTTTCTATTTGCTTTCTGTGCTTACATTTATTATGCTTGTTCCACCTCTCAGTTTAACTTCTGATTTTAAGTTAAGTGTTTTACCGTGTATGTGCTAATTAGTTCTGTTCCTCTTGATTACTTTAAGTTCACCTTGTTAGTCTCTACGTCTTTATAAGTCACTTTTCTTAAACACTTCTTCTACTCTTGATTAACCCCTCGTTGGCACGATTTTATTTACCTTATCATAAATTGTATAAATATAACTTGTCACATACATCCGCTGCTGCTGTAAAAGCACTGTCTCTAAACTGATCCACATGGCGTACTAACAATCCTTACTCCTAGCTAGCCAAAACACAACTCAGATAACAAAAGGAATGCTATTTACTTTATTGCTTTACTTAATTATCCAGTGTTTAACATGGAGCACAAGCCAAGAAAGAGAGTGAAAGCTCCACTTCATCCGGTCTCAGAGCGCGCACTCTACAAAGCCGTGAAATTTTTTTTGTCTCCATTATGGTTCACTTCATCACGGATGAGTGACGGATGAGCCTTCGTTCACTTTGTCATTTTTAAGAATGAAATACTGTCAAACAAAGATTCTTACTATGAACAAAAATAACATAGAAAGTATTTATTTGAAATGTAAATCAAGCATATTTTTTAAAAATGTAAATGAAGAATCGTTTTGGAATTGGATAGTGGATCTGAGAATCGGATCTGATCACAAAGTACTTAAAGATTTCCACCCATATTTTTTATTAGATTCCATATTCTATATATTTCCTGTTACTTTTGTACTGTTTGCATTGGATTCCTAACTCATGTACTTACTCCTGTCTCCACAAAATGTCAACTGCTAATTGCAAGAAAATGCTTCTGGTCTACTACGATTCATAGACCTATGCTACACTATACTAAAAGTGAGATTGGAGAACAGCCAAATAGATTCCAAAACAAAACTATATATGCTATATATGGAGGTATAACCTGCAGAACGGATAAATTTCATAAAAAAAAGTGAGGTGTTTCTCTAATAAGCACTGTCTAAACATACATTTGAGGAATGACTTTTTATTCTCTCTTGCAGTAATCTGCAATTAAAAGACAATTACCTTTTTATTTATTTTTTTCTAATTTTTTCATTCTAACTGATACATTTAATGAAGCTCAGAGCAAAGTCTAGACTAAAAGGCTTTCTCTAAGTTTGACGATGCTTGAAGAAGGCCTCAGATATGATGATAAAGCACTTTTTCTTTCTGCTTCATTTTTGGAGTGCCTCAGCAGGCAGAACTCTAATGGTTTAGTGCATCTAACCATGCCGGCAAGTGACGAACAGTTCTCCCGAAGCTTGCAAATATTTGCAGAGTGCTTGAATTTGGTAAGTCTTAACTTGAAGTTGACTCTTCCTGAGGCTTGTTTAATCATTGACTGGACGCTGGAGAGAAAGTTGCAAAGCTGCTAGTGACAAAAGTGCTGTGATACCATGTGAGTGTTTGTGTGTATCCAGAGAGTTGTCTGTTTCTTGGCATATTGGCTTTGTTCTTGGCAGGCTCCCACGCAAATCTCCAGTTTCATCTCTAGTCTTAACACAATCACATTCTGCTGCACCATGTGCCCACACACCTGTCTTTCTCCTCGCAGGCCTCCCCTTCCCTGCAGCCTGTTTTCTTCCAAGATATAAATATATAAATGTGTGGCATGATCCTCACAACGTAATAAAATATCATAATAAGTATTTAGGTAGACGTAACATTTTAAATGCTGTGTTTAAAGGATGTGCAACTTCAGTATTGCATGATGTTTGTTGAGATACAATGAGGCACCAGGTTACCGCCACTTTCGTGTTAAGTTATGCACCTTCATGCATGAAAATCATGTTCTCTGGAAAAGCTCACAGTTGCTAGCAAGATCTGTGCAAAAAAACATTGAAAAACAGCATTTTTCATCCAACGCTGTTTAGTAACAACTTCAATATGCAAAGTGTTCAATCATCACCCTGCTGTCAGATAGAGGAACAGCAGGAAGGGCGATGAGATTCTCTAGGCGCACTGTAAAATATACAGTACAATAAATCTCGGCCCAACTCGACCACACTCGGAGGAAACTCAGTTACCATGGTAGGGTACGAATTGATCACCATGGAGACAGATGGTGAGGTCAAGCAAAGTTCAGGCTTCCCTGAGTTTCATTTCCTGTCAGGAGGAAAAAGGAGGTTTGTGGAACCATCCCATGTGAGTCAGGGAAATATTAAGAAAGAATAATAGCTAGCCGAGGTAAGTGCTGAGCTGAGTGTTGAAAATTAATGTAACCCAATGTAAAGAAAATCTGGTTTTATTGTCCATTATCATGCATCAAATAAACAAGAATTTATGGTAAAGCATTAGAATTAAGTGTCAATAACTAACACACTGATGATTAAAAATAAACTGTACGCACTGAGGGTGACTCTTTCCAATTAAATAAATTGGATACAATAAAGATTATTTATTACAGAAGATAATCATTAATCAATTTGCTAATAATTAACTATCTCATGTAAACAAATTTGTCATTAATTTATGCTTAACCATAACATAATAACTACATCTTAACCCTTGTGTGGCCTGCGGCTCAAATTGACCCATTTTTACTTTTTACAAGAATAAAAATGTTACAAGTGTATATTATTTTCTAGTAGAGACTGGTTGCAATAATTAAAGATATCTTCTCTATATTGTTTGAATTTGAGATGAGTAATATATGTTAATGTGTTAAGGAGTAAATTTTTATTTTTTAATTGCTTTTAAAATAGGAAAACCCCACATTCATTCATCTTCATGTCAGCTTTATTCCCTTTCGGGGTCGCCACAGCGGAATGAACCGCCAACTCTCTGGCATATGTTTTACGCAGCGGATGCCCTTCCCTGCCGCAACCCATCGCTGAGAAACATTCACACACACACATTCACACTTTAACACTATGGGCAATCGTTCTTATTCAATTCACTTATTCCGCATGTCTTTGGACTTGTGGGGAAACCGGAGCACCCAGAGAAAACCCACACGATCACGGGGAGAACATGCAAACTCCACACAGAAATGCCACCTGCCCCAGCCGAGCCTAGAACCAGCGACCTTCTTGCTGTGAGACGACCGTGCTACCCACTGCGCCACCCTGACGCCGGAAAACCCCACAAAGGTTAGCAAAAAATGTAAAAAAAATAAAAATAAATCGTGCTCAAGAAAAGAATAAATATGTTATAAAAATTGGTCACATTTATTCTATACCTTTTGAAGTGTAAAAAATGAGATTGCATTTAAATACAATTACAATAATACAATCCACTAAATGTGATAAGTAAGAGCAAGTAGATTAAGTTTAATTCACATAAAATTAACTTAACAATAAATGCTTCTGGTATATTGCAAAGACGCAGCAAATTATTTGACAAAATGTACTCAAATGATGTAAGACCATTTAATTCCATTAAAACGTGGATGTTACTGAAAATGTAAACTTCGTTTTTTTGACAAACTTTAAGTTATATTACAACAGATATCTAGGCTGAGACATTGAAAATATACTTCCTGTTCAACAAAACAATTTGGGCAGAGTTTTTCATTTTTCTGGCATTCATATAGTATTGAAAATTGAATTTACCCCTTGTCTGATGTTCAAGTCTGTGGAATCCCTGTTTTCTTCTTTAAAAATGACACCACTGGCCTTGCTTGATTTTCTGTAAAGAACATCTAGAACTCATTTTTAATAATCCCACACTGTACAACCATCTTACACATCCATCTCCACATTTATGTTCAGATCTACTAGACTCTGGGCAAAGTAAGAAAATTGTAGACTTTGTACAATTATTCTGTTAAATGCTGATATTGTTAAGCATAAATAAACATAAAACTTTACAAATATAACATAAAATTGTTTCATTGTTTGAATTAATAACCCCAAAATGCAATGGGTTCTCCAAACCATAACAACCAAACACTACCCAAAAAGTAATTATAAACAAGATTATATTCGCTGTTTATATTATGCTTTTATTTAGGTGAATTAAAAAACTTTTGACTATTTTAACAATAGCTTAAGAAAAATCTATTTAAAACCCCAAAATGTAATGGAGTCTGTCTGAATAACAATAATATAAAAACCATATGTGTTTAATGAGGCAGATATTAAATTTAAGGCTAACTTGGCTGAAGCATGGGCCAGTCAGTAAATTTAACCCAATTTAATCCACTCCCGGTCTTTATGAAGCTACTTTGAAGCAACTTCTAAAAAAACACTATATAAATACACTTTGATTGGTTGATTGATTGATTGATTGATTGATTGATTGATTGATTTATTGATTGATTGATTGATTGATTGAAGTGTGGCCTGTTTTTGACCCTTGAACTTCCAGTCAAGTATCAGTCATTATGCTACTTGTGCCAAGTAAAAATGACTTGAGGGAGCAAGATACATTGCAAAAAAATTATTCTAAGCAAAGCTGAAAAGGCTTAAAATTAGATTGAAAATCTTGATTTTCTTATTTTATGAAGAATTTTCTAATTGAAACCTTTTGGGTATAGATTTTTTAGCTTATTTTGAGAAAATAACACTTATATTTTCTTGAGGATTTTTGAGGATTTTGTCACTGATCTTAAAACAAGAATCTTATTTAAAGAATGTTATTGATATCTTATTTTAAGAAATCAATGTTAAATACTGGTAAAAACATGCTTCTTGGAACAAGAAAAAAAATCTTAAATTGCAATTTGTATCTAGTCTCTTGTGGTCTTAAAAATTATCAGAAACAAAATAACTTGTTAGCGCTGATAGTGTAGCGGTCGCATCTGGTGATGGGGGTTTGAATCCAGCTCTGATCCTTCGCCGATCTTCTCCCCTGAGCTCTACCAAGAGTTCTTCCTCTCTCCTATCGGAACTGTACTATCAATAGGCCTAAATGATATATGATATAATTATTACATTTTTAAGCTAGAATTTATAGTTTTAAGAACCCATATTCTACTTTAAGAACTAAAATTAAGCACACACTTTCTTAATTTAAGGTCATATATACTTATCTTAATACTACATTTTCTAAATTAGTCTTAAATAAAAGAGAAAACATCCTAGTTTTAAGACAGATTGTCTAGTTTTAAGACTAAAGACTAGATACAAGTTAAAATATTCTAGTTTCAGTTCAGTTTCACAGTTTGTAAAGACTTGTTTTGAGAGTTTTTGTCTATTTTTAAGATCCAACAACATTTGTTATCAGCTAGAATTTTTTTCTAATTTTAAGAATTCTTGACAAGTTAAATTTTCTTACCCCATTGGCAGATTGTTTTGCTTGATATAGGAAGAGTTTAACTTTATTTGAGTTTTTTTTCTTGTTCCAAGAGTGCATTTTTTGCAGTGTATGGCTCAAGTAAAAACTACTATCTGGGTAACAATCTGAATTTGAATGCAGAGTTTTAGCCCAACGTCCCGTAGCAGTCCAGAATAACTAAAACGAGCCATTTTTACCTATATTTATCAGCCTGTTAATCCTACAATTCACAAGTTTGTCTCAATTTTCAATGCAATTGAAATGAAATGACTTGCATGGTTTCATGCAAAGCTGCTTCCCTTTATTTTCAAGCTTACAAACATAAATGTCGATACAGAGTTATATTATAACGCGACACCAGCAGTTACATATCTTCTTGTAGTTACCCTGCATTGTCTTTGTTCTTGTGTGGTGTGTCATTAATTCCAGTAGTTTTGGCAAAACATATGCCTAATACTACAAGGTTTATCAGTTTGACAGATTAAACACTACCTGTCTGGTAATATATGTTTATGAACCCTTTTTATTCTCTTTGCATATAAGAATCTCTTTTGAGGATATTTTTCAGAAAATCCTATTAATTTTTTTATAGTCCCATTTCCTTCATCTCAAACAAGCTGGTTCAATAAGAGCAGACTGCTCGAAGAATCTAATGTGCTGTAATGACATTGAGGGCAGACTAGAACAATCACTTCAGCAGTTATAATGATGGCGGCCAATCAATCAAAGTTTTCAATCTCAGTGGATAGCGTAAACCATTGACTGGATGTATTTCAGGATTCTGATGTGTTAATATCAACAGTATCCTTAAATCAATGAGACAACGTTATTTATATCACCATTATCTACTAGATACTGATAGCTGACAATATCATAAATCATGATTGTTTACCCTATTAAAATCTTATTGTTTCATCTGAAAACCCTCCCCATTCTAGATGTTTTCAAAGTTTAATCGTGATCTCAAATGTGCCCAAAAATACCAAAGATAGTAAAATAGTAAACAAACATAGTTTAATATTCGACTTTAAAACAGGTCAATCCTCCTAGTTGAAGCTCTGAAACCTCGAGTGGCAAACCGTTTGTCCTTATTGAGCTGCAAGGGTAATTTGACAAGAAAAAACGTCTTAATTCAGGCAAGGATTCTGAAATATGAGGACTAATAATAGAGTTCGGGTCTAGGAGCTCCTTGAAAAGAACGCCCTGGAGGTCTTTCACTTTTATTAAAATTGTGTGTAATAATTTGGTCCAGATGTTCTGTTCCTGAGCTTTAAGAAATACAATTTTACTTTTAATTTTGTCTGCTTAATTTGGGGTAAAGTGGTGGAACTAGAGCATGATAAACCTGCAGAGATTCCAAGGACAATTTTAGTGTAAACAAAGGTTCTCCTCTACAACAGAAAGAATTGTTTCTGAACTGCTGCTGTTTGTCTTCCAGAAAGGTAATAAATTACCATGGCCATGTGTGTAAAGCTTGGAAGAATTGCTCTACTCTTTCCTTCCCCAATTGCATATACAAGCTGAATGTGATAGGCTAATATTTTATATATATATATTTTCTACAATATGTAACCATCTGACATTTACTTTTATTGTATATACATAGAAGAATCATATGCAGCTTGAAGTAGCGAAAATAGTAATTTTGACATTTTTAAAAGAAGTATATATAGTAAATCTTGATTATATTTACGACAGCACTGAAAGCTACATGTAACAGTTCTAGAGAGCATCTCTGATGTGCTTGATCTGTTGAAATAATGCACTTCTTTAACATTTAGTTGTAATTTGTGTCATTTGTGTGATAAAAATTACTAAATTCATTTTCACACCATGCGCCATCTCTATATTTTGACTTTAGTAAGTTATTTTGATTGTTTAAATTAAGTGGGTTTTATATCAAGTAGACTAAAACTAATAATTTGTTTGTTAATATGTTGCTGCTGAGTTCTTATCGCTGGAACTATTTTTGCTAAACAACACGTCATTTCTGGCTTCTCTCATGAAATTTCTGGGTCAATTCCATCTCTGAGTCCACTTAAACCTTGTCAATACAATCGTTCATTCAGCCGTCTCTGCTTGTGAGTCTGATTTCCACACGTTGATAACCAATCAACAGCTGATGCAGAGTTCACTTCCTCCCCATTCCCTAACCTGTTATTAAAGACATGTCAAAACACTCAAAAAATATTCTTCACCAGATATTCTTACACCCTTACTTAATAAAATTATCAATGATTTTAATATGATTTAGACATTTTTAAATAATAACTTAATTATTAAATAATTAAATAATTAATATAATTTTCTTAACTCCTTAACTCATTGTCACTCATTTAAGAAGAATTTTCACTGTGTGATTTTAATGTTTAAAAGAAACGTTATCCGACATTTAGAACAAAATCAACAGTAATCTTTATTTCTTAAAATATAGAATGAAAATGATTCCTCATTCAACTTGTCTCTTCTTCATTTTTTTTATGTTTTTCATTTGCATTTCTGTTATTTTGATGAAGGGTTGAGGTCCCTGCCTGTTCTTCCTGACCAGATTTCTTCTTCACAGAGATCCTGGACCTCATGAAAAAAGCATAAAATGATCGATACAAAGATGCACTGACCAGTTGCAGAGGGCATATCTCATACAGTATACAGCTTATATTGACATGCTGTCCGTCTGCTTCGGTCTATAGTTGTTTCAGGCTGTTGAGTCCACAAGGCTTCTATTCTATAAATAAGACCACACATGTGCAAAGATAGGCTCATCTTTTTCAACGGAAATGCAGTGAGGGCCTAATTTCAGAGACCAATTAAAGATGCTCACAGCTAGCTTTTGTCAGATCCTGTTCATGGTTTGTCACATTGACCCCCTTTTTTAAGTTTCAATTTATCTTGTGTTATTCTCATTTTTCATCTTTCAGGTTCTCTGTTTTCCTGTGTTTAGCTCCTTTAATGTATGTGGTTACTAGGGCCAGACGAAAAAAAATGTTGATTGCATTTGTTATTAGTTTAGTAAAAATCAGTGAAGCTTTTACAAGTCAAATCAAATCAGATTTTATTGACAAGCCAATCATCAGCCGAGCGAACAGCCAGAGCTCTTGTGGCTGAGGGCTGTCTGTGTCGATGTCAGTGGAGAGTGTCTTCTCCTGTGCTCTGGTCACGTTTAACAAACAAAGATATGCAAATGTGTTGGGAAACCTATCCAATCAAATTCATGTAATGCTAGTTTAAATCCTTCCTTCAAGAAAGCAAAAATGAATAAAAGCTAGTGTTTGGTTTCTCTTCGCATTGCATCGGGGAGGACAGTCATAAAAGATAGATTCCTTCATCCTGAAAGCTCACTTAGGTCCTTTCCACACGTACACAGCTATTTTGTTACGGTTAAGCTATTCGTCCACTTGTACAAGGCACAGTGTTTCAGCATAACTTGGGTTTATAAAATGGCGGACAATGGGGATTTATTGTAAACGCTACAGATTCGCTTCTGTGTAGAAGGCATTACCACATTTATTTAGATTACAGGTGGAATTTGGAGGAGCTATTGGAGCTTGTTATTTATGGAGCAGAATGGGGACAGAGCGAGGGTTTGGAATACGGTTATCTGTGCTAAAACATATCTTCTGAGATGAACAGTGCTACAAAAGCACACATTATATTTAATTATATTTGTACTTTTGTAACATATTTAATAATCACATAACAGACGAGCCAAACCACAACAATAAGCTGTTAATGTTTCTGATGTGGTCACATGACACAGGCGCAAAGACTGCCAGTTTTTTAACAAGAACCTATTGAGCCTCAGATGGGGAAGTCTTGTGAGTGGAACTATTGGTGGTACTCAGCCATTGAAGGGAAACTCAAGCTAGAAAAAGCTTTGTGATTGACTGATATAACTTCAGGGTTGCAGAGTCTGCTGCCCTCTGTTGGATTTAGACCCTCTTTACAGCGTTTTAGAAGCATTTTATTGTTTTTTAATTTGTTTTTTCTCAACTCATGTTAGTGTGGACAAGTTGTAGTGCTGTTTTTCATTTAGTTAAAGAAGAAATGTAGTTAATACTTTTTCCAGACATGATGAGTTGGACAATTTATATGCATTGCATTTTCAAAGTTATGTCCATGAATAAATATAGGATGTTGAAAAAATATCCTTCAATAGATTAAAAATGATACTCTAAACAATAACCCTGCAGAATCCTGAGATTGCTGTGTTATTAAGTTAAAACTCATCCCCCATATAATTGAACAATATGAGCACTAATAATTAGCACCATTATCTTCAAAGGACTGAATGCTGTGTCTATAAAAGCGCAGAGGCTTGGCTTGAGGAAATGAAAGCTTTGCTGAATGGACACAGCGTTTAAAGCCCTGACTCTCCTCTGAGATGGTTGCCTGAGCAATATTCTCATGTTTTCAACTGCTTTCAGAGATCCCATAATAGCACTGGAGGATTAGAAATCGAATTGCTTGTGTGAAAAAGGAACCTGCGAGATTTATCCTTCTCTCTTTCCCTGTTTTTGTTTATTAACAAGATGCAGCGTTATCTACACCGACTGACTTTCCTCAGCTAGAAGATTGGAATTTTAACAGTCAGACTTTACTAGAGCTCTGCTTAAGAGGCTTCAAGGGATTTTTTTTATTGAAGGGATTAAACTCTATACAGATATGTCCAGCATTCTTTCTATAAATGTATATAATGTATTTTTTATTATTTGATTCAAACCACTGTCAATTTGTGTGTCAATTGTTTATTGTTGTAAAATAAAACTAATGTGTTTGTGGATGTGTGTACAATAACATATTTGTTATGTTTTTATGAGGAAAATGTAGCTAAATTTTCTAAGTAGCTGCAAGGTGATCTCACAAAAGGTCTGCTGAGCAGGTCTGGTGCTAACCACTTCACCATCATGCGGCACAAGAGGTCCCTGGACAGCACCTAAGAGCGCACAAGAGTGGTTAAAGCAGTCCTTCTACAAATCCCAGAAAAGATAACAAAAACCTGTTTGCTTTCCACCAGTAAGCCGTTATATTTTGTGGGTTTTGTGTCACTTTAAGAATAAAGTCACCTGAAGCATAGAAGGAACAGGTGTCAGTGGAGAAGCTAAAATTTCTTAGGAAAGTACTTATCTCTCGGTACTTATCTCTAAGTACTTAGCCGCATGAATCTTACAAGGATCAAAGTTCTCAACAACCTTAGGGAATTTATGAAAGATGTTTTATGTTGATTTCAATATTGCTTAAAGGTCATTGAAGGGAATTCAGAAAGCTGAGCAGCTTTCTTGTTGTGATCCACCTTGTTTTTCTTAAGTTCAGTCTTTTCTTGAAAAGTCAGTAGATTTTCTTCTTATCAGCATTCTCTCTGTGTCCTGTGACTCTTTCTGAGGTATAATAGCACAAATAATTCATAATAAAATTGCAGAGAGACTATTAAAAGCGAGGAGGCTCGTTGCTCTGGATTTGAGCTCTATTAAAGCAAAAACGCTGCTCTGATTGATGATGTGCTTTGTGTGTAATCAGTGCCCTCATTAAGAGGTGCCACTTAATATTCATCTTCTTCTCCTTCATTGCAACAGATATCAACTGAGCCGTCCCCGTCGAGTGTGAGGGGGGCATGGCATATTTCCTTCAAGCTTCTCTGACATCAGGCTTTTGTGTGCAACAGCGGCCAGAAGCATGATGGGAATCTTCTGTTGACTGCTGCTGATAAGTTCAAGAGTTTGACATTTAGATTTGAAGAAATTCAAGTTTCTCAAATGTGACAGAGGGTTTCATTAAACTAAATGGTCAAGCGTTGTATTTCAATTGTATTTGACTCAAAATTGACTCAAACTTGCATCGAGTCACTTTTTTATTGACTTCATTAATCATTTGGTTTCACTTGAATCATAAAACAGGTTTTTCTTCTTCGAAAATAAAATTTTCCTAATAAAAATAAGAAACTACATATTAGTCTCCTGATGATAAACAATGCCTCTAATGTGCATACCATGCAGATCATCAACAATGTACCTCTCTCACAAAAAGGTTTAGATTTGAAAATGTTGGTAAAATATTCCAATTGAAAAATATTGGTTGCATATACTAAATAACATTATCCTAGAGATTTGCTAGTGCCGCAGTTGTAAATGCCTGTACATTTAAATTAAGTCTAACAGTGCTCCAATTATGTACCTTTTATGATAATCTTAAGACATTTTAATCTTAAGGCTCCCCTGGACAAGGCAAGTGACGTTTAAATAAAAAAATTGAACAAACAGCCCTGTTTTATGGCTGTTCACCTGAACATGCTGAATCAATGCAGTCATACGCAGCTCCAAATGGGGTGGAGCCAAGACGGTCTCAAAACAGCTATGTAATTGTAATGCCATTTTATTTTTATTAATTCAAATAAATATAAGACTTGATTCATTTTTAAATCAAACTAACATTAGTGTTTTCAAACCTTCAAAATGTTGTTTTGACAAGAAAAGCCCTTTAAATATGAGCTCATATTCTTCATCATATACACTTTGCCTGTTTAAAGACGTTTGTTGATCTTAGAGAAGAAAGGAAGGGATTGAATATATTAAAGTTAAACAATCATAATTTTATAATGAATGCAGATGTAGTGTCCAATTCCAGAAGGGGACTAAGCTAAGAAGCTGCTTTTCACATTTTTTTTAATCTGTGAACCATTAAAATATTTTAGGTTAAGTAGAAATAATTGTATTGTGATGAGTGATAGTTCCATTTTTACTAGTCATAAAGACATCAGAGACTTTTAAAATGTATGTATTTACTGAAATAGTTTAAATGGCTCGCCACATTGCCAGTTAATGTTTACAACACATCTTAAGGACAGAAAGTGAAGTGAATGACTATTGCATTGGATGTCTTATTTAGATTTATTCTTGGATTTTGATTTCTTTGGACTCAAACTTGAATGTCTTGGTCTTGTACTTGATGATCATGGACTTGACTGCAGGAAGCAAAATCTCCAGGAATGGACTAAGATTCGAACCTTGGGTCACACGATGTGCTCACCTCTTTTTTCCTCCTCTGTCTTTATCTTCTTTCTCTACTTCCTCACTGCTTTGGTTTATTGATCAGTTGATACAATTTCTATTATGAGAAGCTGAGATAGACTTTGACGATGTAACAGATTGCATATTGTCTCTCCCCTAATGCAAGTCACTTTGGACAAAAGCGTCTGCCAAATGCATAAATGTAAAACCTCCCTTTAACAATGTTTGCATTTTAAAGTGCTGGATTGCAAATGGATGTTTTTAGTAAGGTTATTTCATTTAAGATGCAATTATTTGCCAATGAACAAGTCCTTCTTAAAAAAACCCCATGACCAATCCGGGGCTGTTCCATATTGCTCATAAATGAATGTCTATTGTGATTGTAATATATGTAAAATCTTCTTGCTCCATACAAAGCCTCCTGTTGCTGATTGATCTCCAGCAAATGAGACTAAATTGAAGAATCTCTGTCTCCTCTGAAGAATCCTGTCTTCTGTCAGTATAGGGGTTATTATTGAGACAAATTGTGCCTATTATTCACTATTCACTATTATGTGCCAGCCTGCTACGAGGGCACTTCTGCTGAAATGAGTGTCACTGTCAGCCAGCCTTCACGGGAGGTCAGATCAGAGGACTGTGGGTGTGTGTGGGTGACTTTACAGACTAGTGAGGCTCTAAATCACACACATACAGTAGTCTGCAGGTGAATGAGCACAGGCATGGAAAAAAAGCCTCACTGTCATAAAACCAAACTGATATTAAAGTCTAAATCAAAGACTAAGATCTGCTCATAAATCATGTCTTATATTTTAGATGTTACAGTCATAATTATACAGTCTTTACAATATTTATTAGCATATATTATTTGGGGCTCAATGGGAGGTGTTTGTTCTTTTAGGCAGAACTGGCTTCATTAAAATAATAGTATGGTCATTAAACCCTCCCACAGGAAATTAGGTCAAATAACAGTCAGAGCAAAAACAGAATTCTTGATGCATACTACAAAACAAAAGGTTTGTTTGAAAAAAAAAACTTAATTTGGTTATACATTCACCTAAAAGATTGTTAGGAACACCTGTCCAATTTCTCATAAATGCAATTGTCTAATCAACCAATCACATGGCAGATGCTTCAATGGATTTAGGGGTGTGGTCCTGGTCAAGACAATCTCCTGAACTAATGTTTTCTAACTAATGAGTAAAATGTTTTCTTGGCACACTTTAGGCCCCTTAGTGCCAATTGGGCAACGTTTCAATGCCACGGCCTACCTGAGCATTGTCCATCCCTTTATGACCACCATATACCCATCCTCTGATGGCTACTTCCAGCAGGATAATGCACCATGTCACAAAGCTCAAATAACATGACGAGTTCACTGTATTAAAAGGACCCCACAGTCACCAGATCTCAACCCAATAGAGCAACTTTGGCATGTTGTCAAAACAGGAGCTTCGTGCCCTGGATGTGCATCCCACAAATTTCCATCAACTGCAAGATGCTATCCAATCAAAATGGGCCAACATTTCTAAAGAATGCTTTCAGCACCTTGTTGAATTAATGCCACGTAGAATTAAGGCTGTTCTGAAGGTGAAAGGCGGTCAAAAGCAGTATTAGTATGGTGTTCCTAATAATCCTTTAGGTGAGTGTAGATGCACATGTATACTCCTCAACTAGATGTTAATTGTGAGTGATATATATATGACAAATAACCTTTAAATAACTCATATTGCTCCCGATAAGATTATTTCTTCCATGTACTGTTAATCCCACCATATGGTTCTATTCTGTTTACCCTTTTCTCATGTTAAGTTTGCATTATTCCCTCATTTTTTGCTTATTTTTTATTTTTATTTTCATTTTTCATATTTGTTTCTCCTTGTATGTTAAGTTAATTAGTATGCTTGTTATCTTGTTAATGACTCCTCCCCTAGTTGATTTCTTAAATGATAACCACCTGTTCCGTTGATTGTTCCCTGTATCTCACCTCTTGTCTTTGTTGATGTCCAGTCTTATAATCCTGACCATTTATTTACTTGTTTTCGCCAGTTTTTCTTCTCGTCTATGCTTTATAATCTCTTGGTTCCTAATTTCTGAGGTTCCTCCATGATGTCTGTGCTCGCGAGTGACCTCACAAGCTTGTGACAGTAAAAACAGGTTCACCTCACAGCTATTGTGCTAAACTGACAACTTGGGGATGACTTTTTGACAGTGGAAAATGAATGCTTGGCCTGGAAAGTGATTGTGATTTCTGGTGGGTGTTGATTACATTGTTTTAATGCGCAGGTTGTCCAAATCAGCTTTTTCACCCATTAATTCGATGGGAACCATTTTGTTATAGTTGAACTGGAATTACTGAGTGAGACTGTAGAATAGAATATATATTTTTAGGGTTGTGAAAATTTTGATTGAGATGTAGAATCCAGAATTACAGATAAAAAGCAAAAAAAATGGTTCACAAATAATACACCAACAGAGCTGATATTTGTTGAAAATAAATGGTTTTGACACACAACATTTTGGAATGCTGCTTGATAAAAGTTCATTATTATTCTGGTTGAACATTGGAAGATCTACACCATGTACCTTCTGTGCATGAGGTTGTTTTTCATCTTCAAATCGGGCATTCAAATTATTTAATGCACAGCAAGTCACTAATTATCCCTTTCTATAATTACTAATAAGAATCACATTACAGAATGCGAAACAAGTTGAACAGCTCTCATTCATGAAGGCTGGTGGATGGGCTCTCATCTCCAAAAGGACACTTACATTATGAGTTGATGAGACCTCTGCTGTACCTGGCTGTGGTTAAAGCCAGTGTTGACAAATAATTACATAAGCACTGCTCTGCTGTCCTCCCACTCACTGAGACACATACTGTAATCACACATAATTGCAGATATGGCTGTTCTTCCAACTGCCCTCAGGAGCAGAGTAAAAGCCAAAGGCCTCTCTACACACACCGACTCATAAATCACAGGTTTGCTCTAGTAATGATTATTTTTGTGGCAAATCACACCTTGAACAACTGTCATTAGTGAATGTGAAGATAAATGTTTGGATATACACTATATGAATCAACAGCGTTGTTGAAATGAAATTCTCAGTTTTTTTTTTCTGTTAATTTGGACCATTTAATCTTTTCCTGGGTCCTAGGTTGTCCTTCCTGTATTCACATCACATAATTATTTTCTTTATCTCAATGTAAGTGCTGCACCTATGTTTGTTGCAATGCCTCTTTAATCAATTCAATTCACAGCTTCACAACCTGCTCTGTGTCACGCACACTGCTGAAAGGGAATTATATAGGTGCCTCCGTGCTTCTATATTCTAGTGGAGACAGCCTGCTCCTAAACCCCCTCGTTTGCATTGTAAGAGATGTAGTATGTCATTTTTTTAGCAAGCAATTAAACTTCATACACAAGGATCACATTTAGCTAAATCTGGCTATTTTTCCAGAAAAAGCTGAACCCTCTGCGATTAGAAACAGTCTCTGCCATCTAAGCTAACATGCTTTCACAACGTAGTTGGGCTTTATTGAAATGTAAATGTGCATGTACAATTCTCTGCAAATGTTTTAGGCAGATCTGAAAAAAAATGCTGTAATCAAAAATAATTTATTGATTATTTAATTATTCAATTTTATTGTCATAGTTCCTATTTTTAAAGTTTCTATAAAATAAATAGTATATATAGGTTGTTATTTTTTGTCATGTCTCAAAACGCAAATCAAGCTAAAAAAAACAAATCAATCAAAGTCAAATCCTTTTTATTATTATAGGTACACTTGCACAAAGCCAGGGATTTTGGAAGATTATAACCAGTTATTCTAAACAGGTGCTAATGATAATCAATATCACACATACGTTGACAGTCATGAACTGAAACAGAAACAGCTGTGTATGCTTTAAACTGGGTGAGAAACTGCCAAATTAACATAGTGAGAAAGAAAGTTTCTTTTCATAGCAAGATTGAGCACAGCAACAAGACACAAGGAAGAGTTTTACTTCATTAACGAGATCTCTCTTGGATTTTAAAGCAGACTGGACTGTTCAAGATCATTTTAATATGCACAAAGAAACCTTCAACCTCGAAAATCATATACGCAACAGTTGGAAACTGCAAATGAAGGACATCAAACCTACTAGATTTTGAAATTGGAAGATGGCAGAGCCATCAGCTAAGAACTGAAAGAAACCAGTGGAACCCAGGTATACCCATCTACTGTCCTGAGAAGTGTTCTTCTTAGAAGCGTTCTTCATAGAAGAGTTCCAGCCAAAAAAACCCTCTGATGTGGACCTGGATGTTAGAGCTGGATGTTAGAGCTGTGTGCAGTAATGTCAGCAGGCAACAGTCAAGCATTGTGGATGTTTCTTTAACATTTAGGGCTGCATTTCTGTAAAAAGGGTTGGTGATCTTTAGGATTAAAGGTGTTTTCACTGCTGATAAATACAGGCAGATACTCATCCATCATGCTTTACCATCGGGAAGGCATACGATTGATCTTCAGTGTAAACACATTTCTTCCTTTTCATTTACCCTTGTATTGTTTAGGCATATTTTACTGTAGCTGGACAGTGCTATCCAAATTGGATTTTGAATGGATCTGGCATTGTTCAAATGTGTTTAACTGTATTACAATGAAAAAGACAAATAGAAAAATCCCACATTACATTAAGTGTCTTGCTCTTCTGATCAGCAAATCAGCAAAATTTTGTGCCGATTGTTTGTTTCTTACAGACAGAGCGGATTTGCTTTCACAGAAACCTTAAAGTAATTTACAATGATTTATCTCATCCAAATAAACTGTGGAGGAACCGAACAGAAAGGTGTCTTTATTAAGTCTATCCCAGTCATTAGGGTCAAACCCGTGGAGTGGCTTCCTGTTGCTGGCTCTGTGTGGGCTCACTCTTGAGACACTCCGCTCCTGACCTTGACAAGCCACTCCACTCTTATTCTAAAATCCAGCACTCACATCTCCATGACAATGAGGCAGGATCACTACCAACTGAGTAAACTCTCCATAATCCATAATCCTATCGTCCATTCATAATAGTAAAATTGTCAGCAGATTTATACATTGAGGTTTTTCATGTTTGATTGTTGCCAGTTGTTCCATGGTGTGGATGCACACCATCGACTTTCTAGTATCAGTTTAAAGGTTAATTTACCATTTAGATTAAGATTAACCTGGGGTTGCCTGTGATTTAAATCATGCTTAGAAGACAGCACAATCTGGCATAGTAATCAGAGCTACTGATGAGAGTTTAGATTGTTATTTGATTGATTTGTTTATTTTATTTGTTACCTGAACCAAACTTGTGCTTATGTTTTATACTTTAAAATGATGTGGATGAGCATGGCGGTTGCTTCATTAAAACGGGTTAAAATGCAACTCCCTTTTTCCGTTTTTTTTAGGGAACAGAAAGTACTGGAAATATGAGTAAACCTGCAGAGAAGAGGATAACTAATTAATGATACAGATGAGACAGATTCAAAGACCCGGAAGATACCGGAAACAGCTCTTCCGCATTCTGTATAGAGTAGTTCTTCACTTTAAAATCTCTTGAACAATACAAAGGGGAATAAGTGGATTAATCAATCAGATGTCTGTGTTCATTGAAAAGTGATGCTCTGACGCAGTGTATTTGGAGAGCTGGCGAGGATAGTCACGTTAGGGCTTTTTTTATTTAAAAAAAACTGAAACTGCGTAGGTGCGTAAGGGCCATTAAGACTTAATAAAATGAGCCATAATAACAGTGGCAAACCGTTGTTCACATTTCCACTCAAGAGAAACATCTTGACTCACACTCACAATTACCACTGTTTATTAATCTAAAATATTTTGCAAACTTGCATATATTGCTCTAGTCTGAAATTAATGAGTTTCAGCTGTGCAACACACCTTGTCCTTGTGTCACCAAAGAGAGGCAATATCTGGTTACCATACAATCTTAACCTTTAAGCAAAATGTACTGAAATTCTTGTCATGTTTACTTTTGCCATATCCACACATTTTTGATTATTAAAAAAAAGAATAGTTTTTCTTACCCATTAACAAAAAACACCATCTTTTAAAACTCGCTGTCTACACGAAAATGAACAAAAAAACATAAAAAGTAAAATAAAATTAAAAAGTAACGAGTAGAGGCCAGTAGACTCCTCAAACCTGAAGTTATATTGTCCAATTAGAAAGCTTCTCTCATCTCCAAAGGCACTTCAGTGCTTCCTTTAAATGACTAGGAAATACAGCTCACATAAATATAACAGTAAACAATAATTCTCACGCGTAGCGTTTACCAACATCTGTTTCGCCCTAAAGGAACTAAATCAGCTCCTCTTCAAAACAGGCACTTTTTGTATCTGTCTCAGGTGAGTGCATAAGCAACATTAACAACAAATTGTTGCAATTTGGTGAGTCTGTTGTGTGATTAAATGCTTTATTAAATATGTTGTGTGCTTGTGTAGATGTCAGAAGATATGCTTTAACACAGAGAATAGCATTGCCATCCCTCTCTCTGTCCACATTAGCATGGAGCTCTATATGCAAATGCTGCTGCATCAATAACAAGCTCCTATAAACTCTAAACACAAAGTAAATGTTTTTAAATTCAAACAGGCTCCTACAATTAAACTTTAGTTTGAAAGTGTAAAGGCATTTTGCAATTCTTCTATCACAAGTTCGTATTTGAGGGTGTTTTTGTTAAAAAAAATTTTTTTACTTATTTAACAGAATAAAAAGAAATGTAAATGCGTGGCAGCATACTCAAAGGCCAAATGTTACACCTATACATGATACATGAAAAGGGCCAACTGAGACTTACAAGCTAAGGAACAACTGAAACACTGATGAATAAGCAAGCAAAGACTTTCACTGATATAATGAGTAAATGCTGAGTCCAAACTGAGTAAACACAGTATAGACACCTACCAAATTATTTGTTAACAATTTTTAGAAAAAATTGTTTAAAATTGAAGTAGATACTGTTATTACATGTTCACTCACACAGTGTCTCATTTTTAATTATCTTTATATTCTGATTTTTTAAGTTGATATACTGTAAGCGTCCCTCATCAACCCAAAGGCTTAAATGAGAACTTTTCTTGCAAAGCACTTCGGCTCTCTCAATTCAACTGCTTGAGGAATTCAATTTGCTGCTTCCCTGCATTTTTGGAAGGAGTAATGCCTGCAAGTGAAGCAAAATAATTCTGGATATCTGCTCCAATTCCCATCTATCAGAGCATTAGAGCTTTGATTGCCCAAAAAGCTTAATAAAGAAAGACACTGTCTCAATATAAATATATGAACATTTATCCAACCTCTGCAGAAAAGGTTTTCTTTAAAAGGGCTACATGCATCTCTAATGAAGGATTTGTCTTAATAGCATACAAAAACATGATTTTGAAATAGGAAGTGTAAAATTCACTACGCTCTTCCCTGTATATGTTTTACTTTTGTGTGTCTTCTGTCTTGCCTACTACCTAATCCCTTTTTCTTTTACAGCTAAATAAGTGCAGACATGTTTATTATCGCTGCTTTTTTCATTGTAATATAAACAATGCATTAACTGCAGCCACCTGAGAGAGATGCTTTCCAAAATGAATAAGAAATAAGAGGAACTCTGCTTACTAATGCAGTACTAGTAGCAGAGCAGCTTGAGACTGATGAATCACTCAGAGCAGAACACACGGCTGATCAATGCTTTTCTTTCAGGACTCGAGCCAGTGATCGAAGAACAGCAGAACTTCTTCATATAATAAGCGGGTGCGAATAAGTCTCAGTCGGTAGTCATGATGGATTCCTCATTAGATCACAAGGACCATACAGATAGTTTACTTCATCAGTATAGACAGAGATCCTATAAACCCGAGGCTCGCTTGTCCAATTATCATACCATGGGTCAAAATCAAATACTGCGTTAGCTGTTACTTGATTAATGAAGGCACTCAAGCCTCATCAAGCAGTTAAATTACTTGTTTGTGGCAATCTAGTCTATGTTTATAAATGTACTGTAATTGTGAGCAAATTTAAAGTATTTGTTTAATGTTACTCATTCTTTGTACATTTCACTAACGTCTCACCACTGCTTCCACCGGATCCAAGTGAAGTTTGAGGTCACAAACAAACCCTAACACTAATCTCAACCCGACGGGAGCCTAATGCAAAACTACTATGATGACCGATGTAAAGACAATGTGTAGTAAACAGTTAATTAGTGGTGGGATGTTAAAACCCAGCTAACAACATTAAACCTACAGTGTACTTACCTATAGAAGAAACATCAATCATCCAAACATGTAAGTACCCTTCATTCAATCATGGGTATAGCCAGAGAATCCGAATTCGTTCATATGCTTTTCAGTAAAAAAAAACAAAAAAAAAAAACAAAAGAGCAAAATCAAAACTGTTTTTCCAATATATATTTTCAAAACAAAAATGAAAAAAGGAAACTTTTCTTTTTTATTCTGTATTCAAATCGAAAAAAATTTCAAAATTGAGTATCCTTCCAGTTATTCTAATTGTTAAGTCGTCCTCTCGCATGCTAACTCTCTTCAGGCCCTGAAACAAAATGTAGTTTCCCATTCCTAAAATGTAATTTCCAACCATAGATAAATTGACTGTATTAAACAACTTTAACGTCTCATCCATTAACTGTTTAGTCTCATCGCGAATTGTTGGTGTGCGTGAACGGATGAATGAATTAATTAATGAATGAATGAAGGAAGGGAGGAAGGAAGAACTTTAGGGTGTGTGACGTGTTTCTTTTGGGGATTTCAACCAGCAAGCAGACTCCGAAAGATCGCAAACCTAACCTTAAGGTCATGAGGTTCATTCCAAGCACTTTTGATGATTTAAACTATTTTACAGTATGTGTATGAATATTTAATTACTATGTAAAATATGTAATATTTATGCTTTTTTTTATTGACTTTATTGAGTTATTTACTCATCTTATATTAGGTTGTTGTTTTGGGATTTTTTAGGTTGTTTTTTGTTTTTATTGTAGTTTTTTTTTTTTTCATTTCAATATTTTAGGACGGCTATATTGAAGATTGTTATAGCTTTAAACATTTTACATAACATACAATTTCTAAAGAAACATATAATGTGAAACATATAATGAACTGTACAAAAATCACAAAATAAAAGTTATGCTGCGTAGCTTGACTTTTCAGTGGATTTCAAAACAGAAATGTTTGAAAAGTGACCATAAAACATAACTGATTTGAGCATAATTTTGCTGCACGATAATCATCTTATGTTTATAATCAACAATCTCAAAAACCTTTAAACACATACTTTAAGTTCCAGTAACTCGGCTCACAGTGTAGGAGTCATGTTGAAAGCTGCAGAAGTGAAGTAATTTTTGCCTTTTGTGCATGTAACGGTGTTCTTAATGAGATTAATCCACAAGCTGAAAGAGACAGAAAAGAGGAACACTAGCATGATTTACAAGTCTTACAGGATCAATTAGTGGAGCTGCTTAAGCTGCCAATTGCTCAGCTGAGACAAAAACTGTGTCACTGAATTTAATGTGAAGCAATAAATCAGCAGGAGGCCAAATGATTGAGGGCAGCGCAATGCTTGAGGAAGAAAATGACATATATCACTCATCTAGCTTGACAGACAAAACCTACAATTTGAAGAAGCGAAAGGCTTATTGCAGAAGTTTCTAAACGGCTAAATAAAATCAAATGTAACCTGTTGTCAAAAATTCAACTTCTAAACAAGTTTGTGTTCACAGTATTTCCCAAGCATGCATGCTGCACATCTTTTGCGTGAGCTATTTGTGTCTGCATACCATACTTACCATTATTCTTTCCAGACATCAGACAAAGAATGAAACACATCAAGACACATCAGGAAGTCTGTTCTGTTCAGCACAATGATGCCCCATTCATCTCTCAATACAGCCACGAACCAAATATGAGCTGCTGATGCAAAGGTCCAGTTAGTGAACCTTATTTTTAAAAATTCAGATCTGTGCTCACGGCTGGATGAAACAAGAAGAGTTCAACGCTCTCTGTGGTCGCAAGCACTTTCATGTTTCAGTCTTAGTGACTGAAGCTGTAAAACCATTGAGCTTTACACCATATGTTGACATGAAGCAGTGCTAATGATTCAAATCGGCATTGCTAAATGTATATACGTACTCAATTTCTTTGCAAATTCAGTCTCTACAAGCATCTAATTAAGAAGCAAACTGTTTACAGCCAAGACCCTATATGCTTAAAAGTGTTAGTCAAAAAGGTTTTCACAAAAATAATTTGTGTCATTATTAACAAAGAGAGTTTACAAGTAAATAGTAGTAAATATTAATGTAAATAGTAACAAGGATGTATAATTTCCTTTTATTTTTTTTAGCTCGTTGTAGCAAAGTTGACCCGCTTCGACCCGCTTCACACTTTGCAAAAGGTTATATTAAGAAACAATCGATTTTTTTAAAGCAAGTTTCATATTTGTGATTTCACATGTTAAGTCCTCACATTTGAGACCATTGGTCAGAAGTACTTGTTATTTTACAAGGAAACAAAAATCCTCAAGAATCTTTAATGAGCATCTTTAATTTTATGCTGATTTTAAAAACCCTCTTTTTTCAGCTTTTTCAGTAGCAAACCAATAGCTGTTTGTGTATCAACCTTTTGCAACTTGAACCTGAACTCAACCTATTAGGGTCTGATTCTGATTTGATAGCAAAAGACCTTAATGAGCCTCCGGCCCAGTTCTTCCTCTTTTATTCAGTGACTTTCCTCATTTGACAAAGAAGCGAAGGAAAGCCAAGCGTGTTAAACCAACAACATTATTTGGCCTATAAGCTTATAATTGCATATGGCAGAGAAGGAACAAAGCAAACTTGTGTGGTAAATTATTTCAATAAAACACAATGGGTTCATTTTTCTTCATTAGAGTAGCCCAGGCCTGGATGTTGAATTAAAGGCTTAACAATCTAATTATGCAGATAAAAGAGAGACAATGAAGCTCTATCCTTGAATTCGAGTAGAGGATAATGGTCAACGGTCACAAACAATCAACTGCCTTTTATTAGAACACATGGAGAAAGCTATTTAATACCAACTTTAAGTAAAACAACCGAATGAATAATCATTACCCAATGTTTGAATGGGATTTCATGCATTTAATTAGAACATATTCTCTAATGAAAAATTACTTAAACATATTTTAACCAATACAAAATAGTTGATAATAAGATGATTCAACAGACGACAGGCAGGAAATGAGTCAGCTTTTTAAAATTTTTATCACCACTACCTTCAGTGGCTAAGGAGTGAACACCAGTCATCAGGTACAGCACTTCCTGAAAGAATCAAGAATATTTTTCATACTTATTTGTATGTGCATTTTTTCCAATAAACAAGTCCCCTAGGGTGCGTACCAGCTTTTGCACAGACACGCTGGGGCTGTAGCTGGGAGATTATCACCTGTGGTTCATGGTTTTAATTTAAATACAAAAATGATGTGTAATAAAGTGTGGAATTGGAGTTTAGAAAAGATCATTTGTAAGGAAATCTTTAAGCTTGTCCATATGTATGTAAAACCTTATAGAGCACGCTACTAGTCTAGGCTCTGGATGGTCATATCAGAACCAATGTCATACTGCTTTTTCTATGCCAAACTTCATCTTTGTGCAGTCAGATGCCTAAAAGAGCAAAAATGATCTGCATTTCATTTGATTTTTAGAGAACCCAAAGAGAGCCTGTACAAACCCTCTGTTCATCTGTTCATGTTCATAACATTGATGCTTGCCTACATAATAGTAAAAGATCTGCATTCTCCCATACCTTCACAAACTCTTCCTGACTCCGCTTATTTCCACCAGTAGATATTATGTATAATACCAGTAGTAGGTATTCAGCAAATGAACTGACTCATGTGTTCCCCACCAATTATATATTAAGTGAAGTCATTAGCAGAGATGTGTTAAAGGAGAAAGTACATAATAGCTTAAAAACAATAGCATAATAGAAAGTATATTGTTTTTCATTATCTAGAACAATTAAAGATTATATTACCTTAACTCAGGGTTTGTACTTTGTCTGTATATTTCACTTGGATATGCATACAACTTTCTTGGTTATTTATGGATTTCCAGAAGCTTGGATATTGAGGCAATCTTTAGAATGCCTTTTTTCTGATACTTGCTTGAAACAGTCCTTTTTTGGGACCTGAAGCTAAATCTAAAACCTAATTTTGGGCCACCAGAAAAATAAGAACATGCTTAGGCCTGATGGAAAAACTAAATAAATGAACAGGAATGGTCTAGAGAGAATAATCAAATTATATATATATAAATATTTTTTTTAATGGCAGGCAAATGAACACGGTGTTCATAATATTTTAAGTTTATCTTAGATAAAGAGAAGAAAATTATAAAGTGCAATATCTGTTCTACCCACATCAAAAAATAGCAAAAGAAATATAAAAAACACCTTAAAACTGCTAACTGTGAGCTGAAAAAAAAACAGAGGAGAGAGAAAAGGCAATGCCATTAAAATTTTATTTTGCTGACAATGTTTCACAGATAAAAAAAAAACCAAAGTGATCTCACTGGGGAACAATAGCTCTGAGTCTAGCACCAGATGCTCACAAGGAGCAAAGCACAAGTAAATAATGAAATAACTGAATTTTTTTTTCACAGACTAGACTAGATACCGAATGAAGGCCAATGAAATGCATGTATTACTCCAGCAACAGGAAGTGGTGCAACAGGAAGTAGTGATGCCTACATAAAATACAAACCAACAAAAATTTTAATATCAAATAAATAACATGGACTCTTGGACTAATTAATATTATGGATGTGATTTATTTTGATGCAGTATTATTATTTAATTATGCTTTTATTACAAGTATGCACTACAATGAAAGAAAAAAGTATTTGTGTGCAATGGAATGAAATTCAATTTCTTGAAAGTAACATAAAATTAATGTATGAGTCAACTCATTATATTTATAAAAAGTACTATTGTTCATTGTTTTATTGGATTACATTTTAGCGGCAGTAATAAGTAGTATGGAAGATGGAGTTCCTTGCACAACACTGAAAATGACTCATTGTCCAGTCAGAAGAAAATGAGTCCTGGTATTTGTGATTCATTCTTGTTATTAGGTGACACACAATGTTTTAGTCTAAATGTTAAAACCATCTTTTCAAGCCTAAGAATAACTTAAAGGTTAGAAAGTGTAAATCCCTTACTTACATTAGAGAGAGGGATCAAAGAGGAGACACCCTTAAAATAAAACCGGACGATTCATTATCGCCAGCCAAACAGAAAATTTTCAGTCAATCCAGGGGCAAGTCAAGCGCAAGCTGTGTTAATGCTTGCATCACAAAGAATGCAAAAGAAAAAATGCAACATGAAGGAAAAAGAGGAAAAACAAAGGATCTCATGGAAGAAAAAAACATGCAAATTTACATTTAAAGATTTAAACAAGATATTTTGTAGACGACAAGCAGAAGTTTTGGACTCGAACCAGACCAGCAATAAACCTTTTTTTTTTAAAACCCTTTTTGAAGAGATCATTGTCAAATTCATGACTACTTTTCCACGTGCATATCTGATTCATCTCAGCTATGAAAATGACCAGACTATCCATCATTTGTTCCTTCTTAGATCGTTTGCTGTCCTTGTCGTGCTTCAGAAAAGGCTCTGATTGCCTTCGGGCGGCCTTAAAGCCACAAACCCATTCAAGGTCATTGAGTGCAGCTGATCTGATGCTGCAGATTTCACAGCTGATTTCCACATTTATGAACAGTGGCTAGGCATCGATCTAACACACTATTCATTTGCTCCCCGGTATCTCAGCTTCAGTACAAAGTCTCTGGATTCTCTGTTTGCTCAGATTCCTGCTGACGAGAAATGCTGATCCAGGAAAGAGTGAGGTTTCGCAGCCTAAACGTAATGCCAAGTCCTACGTTCAATTCTAGAAAAGTGCTAAAGGGGATTTAAAATCAGGTCTTTGTTTTTTCATTTCATTCCAAGGTGAGGAGATGGGGTAATAACCAGAGAGAGGTACGGTGGATTTCTCTCTCTTTAAAGCACCACAGCAGCAGTGGCCCAAATCCAAGCTTTTATTGCTCTTTCTGTTGCCGTGGTAGCAGCCGTGTCCTGGATGCTCAATCACTTTGTTATCAGGTGCAGCAGTCAACACTTTCTAGCTCAAAACTGAAAGGTACCAGAAACAGTGTGTATGTTTGAGCCATAATATCTAGCATAAATAAAATGGGGGGGTTTAAAAAAAAAGTATGTACATTTTTCAGCGAAATACACAAAAACACAGTGGCTCAATGTGGGCATGTAAAAAAAAATGCTCCAGCAAGTGGGAACTGTCAGAAAATATGAAATACATGAAGATATTTCACAGAAATAAAATGCTTTTTATAATTTGTGTTATGCATTTTCTTGTTGCAGCGAACCTGAATTTAAAAACTGTTAAATGATAACTTTAAATGCTGAAAGAAAATCTCTGCATTTCAAGTTTTTTTTGTGTTGCCTAGTTTTTGTACTGTTTAAAAATTATAAGTATAGTACGAACATGTAAAGCGTATATATTTACACCCCGCTTTTACATGACACTACTTTTAGCTTGCATTCAAAGAAGCTCAATACTGCCCTCATGTGTCCTTTGCTATATCCAGTATCCTCTAAACCAGGCGTCTCCAAACCTGGTACAGATTTATCGTGGTGAATTGTCTGTGGTGGGAATAAGAATATTTAATAGCTTTACAGATTAGCTTTGGAATTATTATTATTAGAATTTGTTTTTAAAATGCATGATTTACTTAGAAACTTATAATTTTAAAAACATATTTGAAAATACAGCATCTTTTGAAAATAACAAACAAAAAATGACATAAAAGGTGTATTTACTGAACAAGCAATGTTTACCTTGATTTGTTACAGAGAAATGACCTTCTTGTCTAACTTGTGCTCTGATGTCACCAAACATTTCCATCGAAACCTCCTAAATAATCTCTTACAGAAACTAATTAAAAATAAATCACCGTGTCGTGGTAAAAATGACACCTTAAGACAGCAATGCTTTGTATAAAAAGTAATAATACTGTTCTCATATTAAATGCTATAATGTGCATTTTTTTCTCATTTCCTAATTCAGGTCGATTATAATGATAAACTTTTAAACAATATAATTTGACACATAAATGGAGGTTAAAAAATAAGAAAAGTCATTAAAAAAGGTAATAAAAAGTTTGAAATTACATTTTGCTGTGAGTTTGCCAAAGAAAATTTAATCTGTCCAAAATGATATGTTTTTTTAATATGGTTAAAGAACATAAAAGTGCACCTGATGGAAAAAATGTCTCTTTATATTTATCCATTATTTGATCTAGTTACCCTGTTACTGTCACAGGATACAGGTCAAATTGGACCATGGTAAGAAACCCACATTAGAAAATTAAAATGATGACAAGTGAGGAAGAACTTCAGACCCTAAAATGGCAACCTGTTTATCCAAAAAAAATACAAATAAATTCTTTCTAACATGAATTTTTTTTACAGTGAATTCATGGTTAAACACATATTCAAGGGCTGAAGACATTTAGGAGTAGTGGAAGCTTTATTATAAAATTATTTCAGATAAAATGAATAACAAAACAAATAAGTTAGTCAATGCGTTTAAATACCAAAGCGGTCACACTGTTACCCGTCACACCACCGAACTGAAAACGGGGTGTAGGCAGTTCACAAACCAACTCCAAACCTGCAGGAATCAAATCTGAGTTACAATCATAACTGAACTTCTATTAGGGATCGATCGGAAACCCACCGGTGCTGAAGATGTGTAGCAGCTGCTCTTTAGTCCAGTTACAGGAGGTGATGATGAAGAAGCCGTTGGGTCGCAAAACCATTCTTAAAGATGCCACATAACGCTTCTTTGCCTCCTCTCTGCCCTCTGGGCTCAAACTAATGGCATCAAATGTGCCTTTATCGACACAAACATCAAAGCCCTCCAGCTCTGTGCTGAGATTTAAGAAATCTTCCACCTGGTACAACATTAAGAAGACAAAATTGCACATCACTCAGTGTCTATGTGACACCTTGTGAATTTTTTCAATGTAAAATCATTTTCAAAGACCTGAACTGTAACACCATTTAAGCCTTCCTCGTCCAGTATGCTTGCAGTGAGCTCTACAGCAGCCTTGGAGTAGTCGATTCCAGTCAGATTTGAAAACCCATGCTTGGCCTTTCGAGATACAGATAATTACAAAAGGAGAAAAATATTAAATATAAAAAATAATACCTACATTAGCAATGTCCTAGAACTTTTGAACTTGCCAGTTCCACGAGAAACATCCCATT
The DNA here is from genome assembly GCA_900490495.1 of Danionella dracula. Classification (NCBI taxonomy): domain Eukaryota; kingdom Metazoa; phylum Chordata; class Actinopteri; order Cypriniformes; family Danionidae; genus Danionella; species Danionella dracula. The sequence continues at coordinate 2,420,327 of UELW01000067.1, read as the reverse complement.
GCCGGTTCCAATGTCAAGTATGGCAGCATTTTCTGATACACTTTGTCCTTCTATCCATCGAACCACTCTGTCCATGCTCTCCTCGCCAAACCTTTAGGTAGTGAGCAGAACAAAGGATGAAGTTTCCTCATCATACTATTTGAATTTCATGATACGTTTAAATGCAAGAATACATATTTGAAGAAAACTCAAGAAACACTACTTTGCCAAAAGAATTTGTGTCTAAAATTGCAAATTTTAGTAGCAAATTTGCTCTAGTGTGCCCTCTCCTCTGGTTTTTAGACAAACAATATTGAATTAGTGTTATTAAGAGTGTTTCATGATATTTGAATGTAAGGCCATAGTAGTCTATACGCTGTTAAAAAGAAAACATGCAGACACGATAATAAAAAACAAAAAAGCACTCCACACAATAATGACCCTTAAAATGCTATAGTCCTGCCAAATCAACAGGCAGCAGTTGATTCTGAATTCAAAGTTATATTGGCCAATAAGAAACTAGTTTCTGTTCTATCTCATTACAGTTTTCTTCCCTTTGATGTGTGGCAAAGACATCCTTGATGAACAAAATTGATCCTACCATTCACTACCAAAAACTATTTTGCTCTTAAAAGGGTCCCATTAATATGAAAATCCGAATCTTGTCCAGAATCTGCATTGTCAGCCTTTCAAAGATGCAGTCTGCATGCTAAAGGAATGCCAAGCTTGGTTAATTATACACCTGAGGTCATCATGGAATTGATTGATACTTTATGCTCCATTGCAGCATTTGAATGGATGAGTGAATACTTCTGGCAATATTATGTATAGCACTTAAAACATTTGACACAAAGTAAAGTCAGCATATGATAAACTGCCATATTTATACATGCCAATGTTACCATATTTCTCCAACATCTCCAATATCCTTGTATGTCTGCAACTCTCTTGTATAAGCATCATCCCAGCTGCAACAAAACATACTGTTGTGAGGGTAAAAACAAAGGTGTCAGTTTTGGTTACTAAATTAACTAGTTGCGCATGATAGCACTTTGTAAGTTTCTGGTGTCTGAGCGCACAGCTGTGTATCCCACGTTGATACTAAAACAAGTTGTTACATTCTCATAACGTTCCGCTCACTTTAGTGGAAATGGATGGTTTTTGGGTTAAAAGCACCTTCGTTCGAAACGTTTAGTTCCCATAAAACACTATAATTCCTTGAATTATGATTAAGGAGAGGATAAATGTGGTGTTTTCGTTTGTTTTACCTTTAAACAAGAGGGAGAGTTTTTTTATTTCTAGTGATTTGTCTTACTAGTTTGGGATATGTTTATTTTTCAAGGAAACACTTTCCACCTACATCGCTCACATTTGATGGTCTCAAATATAAACGCTTCGAGTATAGTAAAACAAATAGTTTTAGCTCTCGTTTTAACTGAGAGGAATAAAAGAAAATTAACGGGTACAAGAGTTTTTAAGAGCTCATTTAAGTGCATCTCAACAGATGATGGTAATGGAACTGCGAAGCTGCTCTTACAAAGAAAAAAATTCCTATGAACTTTCATTTATAATGCACTTTTACCAAACAAGGTTTAAAAAATTATTCTTAAATACCTTACTGAAATAATAAACAACCCAAATTAAAACCACACAAAGGATAGACCATGATAAAAAGCAAAAAAAAAACTTGTAACACTAAGGCATTAACAAGTATACCCCAAACTGATCAATCCACAGCATTATAGTAGCAACAAATGAGTTAGTTTTGAAGTTAGGTGCTGAGTTTGTCTCCCTTATGTGCAGAGTTTTGGGGTTATTAACTGAAAGGCCCTTTCCTCTTCGCCTGTGTCTTGGTACAATGAGGAGTAATTTATCTATGCAATTTACAGTTCCCTGGCTGGCAGATGAGGACTTAAAAGACCTAAAAAATAAAGTGAGGAAAGACCATGAATGCATTTGCAGATAATTAAAATAATATTACCTCACTGAACGACAATACAATGCTTTAAGCATGGGAGAGATTGAGTCATATTAGTGAAGGTAAACGTATGTTTCATGCATGGTTAATTTCTATGTGACATTTTTTTTTGTATCTTTTTTCCCAACATGTGCTTTCTGTCTTATTGTACACATTCTACATTTGCATTGTAGTTTTTTGGTCAATTTTATGAATCTTCACCGAAGAGGACAACGCACACGCCGAGGAAAGCAGAAGTAGAAAAACGTCATGTCACGCAACTAGTGTATCAATGGTCCACATAACGATATCTTACTATTTCTTTGTTCCGAGTTTTGAGGGAGCAAAATCGCTTTCTGACTCCGGCAGGTCCTCCGCTCCGTGCGCGTGGACCGACGATTCCATTATAGCATCCTGTATTAACAACATCCGGTGACGCATTGTAGTCGACCAATCACATTAATCTCAAAAATAACGATTTTTAAAGATTTTACTGCCACAGTAATTTCACTCAGAAAATCTGTTCAATAGTAATACGGTGTATACAGTAGCATGTACTGTCAGTTAATACATTACATTTACATCTGATTTTACAAGAAATGCCCTTATAAAAAAGAATACAAGTAAATGGTATACAATCTGCCAAGTAAAAGCTGTTCTAAAAATAATAACATTTGTATTTAGCTGAAAAAAGTACAACTATTTTATAGACGACATTCAACTGGGATTGATTAATTCAGAATATTGAAACATTACAAGGTTTTAAGTGTTTTACGTTATACTTTCTAAATCTGACTAGGCAAACAATCCTATACAAAACAATTAATTTAACAATTTGATTTTACCTACGTCTCAGCCGCGGGTTTGTTTATTCATTGGTACGGTGCGCAAAGAATTGTGGGATCGGCGCGTGTGTTTCCATCATGGCGGCGTCGATTTCGGGATATACTTTTAGTTCTGTGTGTTATCACAGTGCCAACAGCGACTCCGACCATGTAAGTACTCTGCAATTTAACTCTGGTGGTGAATGTTTAAATGAAGTGTTGCACCGTGAACCAACAAGCTGTTTAGTTCTACAAATCAGAAGTAATTCATTTCCCGGTGTCATCTTCCTGGTGTGGCAACAGAGTGGTTGCGTCCAAACCCCTCGCGCTTTCTAAATAGTCATCTTCTGTCCGCTTCAAAGCTGCGTCCGAGCATGACAGCCTTTGGTTATCTGGCAGTTTTGCACCATGTTGTTTCTGAGTCAAGTTATGATTTCGTAATTATAACGTAGAGTATTCAAAACATTGAAATTACGCAAAGTTGAACGTGACCTAGGTAGTCTATAGTGTGCTTTTGAGATACAGCCTGGGTGACAGCTAGCGAACCAACAAACCGAGCAAATTTACGAGCGTATCAGAAAGTGACACTGCCATTTACCAACTCTAGTGGGATTCATTATCGATTATATTTTCTCTATCTAACATCCAGAAAATATCTCGTGTGGTCTTAACAACAGAGAGTGTCAATAAAGTCACCTTAGCTGTTTGGCTAACTTGTGTCAGCTACAACTGTCAACTCCAGACTTGCAATATGACATAAAATGTTTGATCATTCATTAATTAAATCATCGAATGCCGTGTCTTTTGGTATTGTTTTCTTTTTGCGTCTTTAACCCTCCGGTCGTGTTCGCATTCAGCCCCCTACTTTAGTGTTCCCGGTCAAAATTGACCGGTCTGTTTTAACTGCTCTTAAATTAGCACACACAAAAAATTTCACCACCAATTTTTTTTATTAAACATTCTTTAGTTGAGAACAACATTTAAAAGTAGTGTCTAACAACAATTTGTAGATGTAAACATTAAATAACATCAGTGAAAATACAATTGGGCACTGAAAATGAACTACAAAATGAACATATAATACAAAAAATAAATGGAAAACCAAACACCAAACTCAACAGGGGGTGTGTGTGTGTGTGTGTGTGTGCGTGTGTGTGTGTGTGTGTGTGTTTGTGTGTGTATTCATTCCCTCAATGGACTCTGGTAAAAAGAGTTGGAAGCTGGACTTGATGTCATCCACACGAGATGCTGCATAACGCGTTGGTCCTGGTGTCATCTTTATGATGTTTTCCACTCTCGCTCTACCTCCTCGGTCCTGGGGGAATGATGACCAGAGCAAGTGTCCACTTTTGGACTGAAATGTTTCCTCAGGTGCCTGTTCTTCAGGTGCCTCTCCCTCTCCATCTGTTGACTGGTCAGTCTCCTCAGAGTCTGGTTCAAAATCTGTGATGTCTTCCAATTCCGAGACATCCTCCTCTATCTCTGGTTCAATTTCAGTGCCCTCTTCATCATGCCCAAGAACCTGGACCAGAACCTCTTCCACAGAAAAACGCTTCAGTCGTCTACTCATTGTGCTCAGAGTAAAAGGAATGCAAGGCAAACATCGAGCTATATATAGTATGGGGTTGTGTAAAAATGATACATTGATTTGTCTGGAAGGTGTGGTTCACGTGTGATAGGTACAGAAGCGTGGGAAAGAAATGGGTTCACATAATAGACACCTGTCTAGTCTGTGTAAACATATGATACATTGTATCATTAGGAAGTTGGTTCACGTGAGAGGATCAGCACATAAGCAGAAAGACATGTGTACCCACAAAAGACATTGTGTGTGTGTGTGTGTGTGAGAGAGTGTGTGAGTGAGCTGGGGCAGTGTGTATGGGGATGTTTTCTGTATGTTGAATGAATTTACTCTGGATACCCATTCATTTCCTATGACGGTCACTTTTGACCGGGAACACCGCAGGTGTAACAATGTTGATTAAAACACTCAAAATGGAATGAAATAGGTGATCATCACTTTTATATGTTCAAGTACACAGTGTGAAGGATATCATAAGGTCTTGAGGTAATCAGATGTAAAACATAATATTTATGAGTATTATAAGTTGTAAAACGGTCAGATTTGACCCGAACACGACAGGAGGGTTAAGGTTTCAGAGAGACTGGGCAACAGCTAACCCAGCTTCACATTGTTGTTTTGAGCTGGTTTGTTGTCAGGGAAAACCTGTTTTCAACCTGTCAAGATATGTGACTTCTGAATTGTTCTCTCATTACTATTTCTACTTAGAGTTTTGATTTTCACTCATTTTTTACAACCTGGTTAATTTTTTTTTTAAATGTCATGTTAGCTGCAAATATTTTTAATGGCAAAACTATTGAAACATTACCAAAAGTTATTTTCCATTTACCAAACAATTTTACATCTTGCTGCTATTATTCATATTTAAAATCAATACTAAATACTTAATAATAATTTTACCCATTATAAGGGTTAACCTGTTTTAATTTCAAGAAAGTATCATTTGATACAGATTTTTTACAATAGCTGTATTTAAAGATGAAGATTTTTTTTTCTATTCTTTTTTTTAATTTTAGGAGGGATTCCTGTTGGGAGAAGTGAGGCAAGAGGAGACTTTAAACATCAGCGACTCGCACATAGGCAGCTCTGAATTTCTCACTGTAATAGGTAAGATCTTTTCTTAAATTATTTTTCCTTCAAGAATGCTACTCTTTTTACGACTTTGGTCCTCCCAAAAACTTTTTGTGTTTATAAATCATTTAGTTTACAGATGCAAGACTAAATTAATCCCTTTACTCCTATAATATCAGTCAAAAGAGCTGTTTCCCAGCTTTCAGAATCTGTTGAGAATTCTTCGATAGTGGAGAAATAATCAGAGCTACAGTAGTTTGAAGTGTGCAAGTCACTATTCTGTTGCCGGCGACAGCTCTGTTTTAAGAGGGTTAAGGTCTAGTGTCTTTAAAATCTAGCTCCCTTAAGTGTCTGAAATGGACTTAATGTTCTGTCAATCAATCAATCAATCTATCAGTTTTTATATAGCGCTTCTTTAGCAATTGCTTTCAAAGCAGCTTCACAAAGTCCCCATGAGGATCAGGCAGAGCAGACAGGAGTTCCCTCTGTGAGGGGACTCCCGCTGACTGAGGCAGGTGCTAATCACCTCCCCAGCATAAAGAACATACAAACTAAAAATCCATCGATGAACGGTTTGCCGGACAGGACCTGAAAAACAAAAAACAAACAAAACAAACAAAGACAAAACAGGAACTAAGAAATGGAGAAAACGGTTAGTAAACTGTAACATAGACAACAAACAAGTGATCAGCATCAGCTGCAGGAGGAGAGATAAATAATGAGGATAGGTTAGAGAGGAACATTGAACCACATTGTTTTTTTCAAACAGTTTGTATTTATATTAATGTTCTGTGTATGTATCACTGTTCAAAATCAATGTCGAGTATTTGTAAGAAAGGCCATATTGAACGTCTCACTATTTTCATTCAATCCTAAATAAAATGTATTATGCATTTAATAGTGTATGTAAAACTTACTGTTGTTATTCTTTTCCTACTGCTTTAAACAAATATTGTCTATGCATACATTTAGCTCCTATTTCTGCAAAGTTAGAAGATTTTACAGATCTCTGGGACATATAGGCAATGGATAACTAACTCAATATTGGAATTCAATGCTTGTTTTATTAATGAAACAGTTTTTAGGAAACACACAACATGAAGCAAGAAAAAAAATCATGAATAAATAATCCAGTGATGTGTTATTTGCACAAGTTTAGAGTTCTGCCATCACTTGAGTCTTCTCCTGAGTGCTCTTCACAGTAATGCAGAGATTTATGTATTTGTTTCCCGAGCTCCAGCTTGAGCAGTGCACAATTGATTGGCCAACTTGATGCTGTATTTTTATATGTAAAGCCACCTACAAATTTGCTTTTGCAATTTTAATTGGACACTTGCATTTTGAAGACCGTTTCTCCCTTTCCTGCACTATGAACAGATAAACACACCCTAAAGACAATAGCACCTTGCAGAGGTTCACAATGATAGAAACAAACTAATTCAATAATGTATTCAGCACTGTTCATTTGTAATTCTGCCGTCCTGACAATGCTTGTCAGGCCCTGTGAGAATGCTCTTGCATTATTGTAACCCTGTACAGATGATAGTTTTGGTTAAACCAGAAACCTCTAACTTAATTTCACTAAGAACTGCATCATGCAGGGCACAAATGTCCTAGTTTTCATCTGTACACACATTGCTGGTGTCAAGCATTGTGAAATAACCCTTAAAGAGACTGTAAAATGTAACTCTTCTGCAAGGCATCACTGCTTCCATAAGATGCCATCTTAAAACATTTTATGGGCTCAAGGAAATGACTCCACAAGTATAACTCCTCTGTATGAAGTACCTCAGTGCCTAAATAATTTGTGGGGAAACTGCCACATGAAACAGGACTCATGGAGATAAAGAAATTATTTGTAGTCTATGCCTTGAATAGGAAATACGTACTAGGAAGAAGTTTGATATTTAACTGCTTGCTCTGAGAGATCATTTAGGCCTTTTTCACTTAGCAACCTGCAACTTCCGTTAGGGGATGTTCCACTTCCTTCTCAGTGTTATTCCAATAGCAGAAATCTGCATTAAAATGAGAGTTTTTTCTATTTTCTCTCTACTTGAGGGGTTAAGCATCTGATTGGCACTCACTAATCGACAAAAGCTGTCGAATGAACTTGGAGCTAGAAAATGGAATGGGTCAGTGAAAACCATGTGACTAAGAAAAACGTCTGTTTTGTGTTCAAACTTCTAGATTTTGGTTAATCCAACCGTTTTAATTAATTGATAACTCCAATGTATAAGCTTAACAACGTTAAAGAGCTTTTATTATGGGTTTTTGATTTACCTCTCGTTTGGTTCAAAATTACATCTCTGCTATTCGTGGTTCGTGCCTTTAATCCGTCATTCAAAATGTAAGGATACAAATAGGAATAATATGAATGATGAAAGTGTCTAGTGCGCCAGATATCGCGAGAGAGCGAGCACAGGAAGCGGGTGCACTAGAGAGAACGGGAAAGAGAGAAGAGAGGCGGTCGCGTCTAATAGATGGATGAAAAGTTGATCGAGTTATAAGGAAAGTGTCAAATAAGTAAAGCAACATTTGAAGCAGTGTGTTCTGGGCTTTTATTCAGCAGCTTGTCTTCCCAGAGGATAACCAAGAACCCACATAAACTAACACACTGAGTGACATGAACAAGAATTCTCCTTCTTATTTGAGATTTAGCGAGATGAATTCTCAGCAAGCCTAAAGTTGTGCACAAAACGCCAGGCCTAATTAGGCTGCTAACTTCATAAGCTAATGGCTGTTGCAATCTATTTATTAGCTTGTGTTTGTGTTATTATCGCAGCTATGAATGACTGCCTGAAACTCAGATGCAAACAAAGTACTTTATTTAGGCCAGTTTTCTGTTCCTCAGGTGTGTAGACGAACAGCAGAACTGATTGAGTTCTTAGCAGCAGAACCACATGTTGCTGGTGTTCTGTTAAAACAGGCTTCTGTTGCGTTCAAATTTTGGTCATACATACATGTTTATTGCACTGTAAAAAAATAAACCCACAGTTGCCAAAATGTCTTTGTTTTTGGCTTTTGAAGATAAATTCCATTGTGATACATTACATTTTGAAATGACTAAAATGTGACGACAATTTTAATCATTTTCATCAAAAAGACTAAGACTAAAGCTTAGAAAAAGAAATGTTCACCTACTGGTTTAAGTTAGAAAACAAAATTTGGAAAAATAAAAAAAAAAATGTTAGCATATTTCTAATATCTATTATTATGATAATATAGCTTTTGTCCAAAACACTCTACAATCATATAGTTTGGGGGAAAAATCACTGTTCATCTGCTGGTTTTGTTAAACTAAGTTTTAGAGCAAAACCAGCTGCTGAACAGTGACTTGTGACCAAGTTTTTTTGTGATTGTAAAGTGTTTCTAGGAGAAGCTATTGACCATTTTATTTTTATTAGTTATAGGTTTTAATAATATCTAAAAAAAAAAATCTGAATTCTCTTAAAATGAGTTTTGTATGAGAACTAGCAAGAAAACAGAGAAGGATGAGTTGATTTTTGGGAGCAGTAGAGTGTTTGAGTGAAGCTTTTCGTTGTTTTATGCAGGAGTTGTGCAGGAGTTTCAAAAGTTGAAAATACTACCAAACAAAAAAAAATCAAACAACTGGTTTTCAAAAGTTGCCAAAAATGTTTAAGATGACAGTGGTGTTATTTACAGTTCATTTACAAAAGTCGGTCATGCATCCAAACCAGATTCCAGGCTCTGATCACAAATGTTTTTTTATATATATATAGGAAGATAGTCATAAATGCTTAACTGTGTGACAAAGAGACTTTATCAGTTCATGATACAGCTGATGTAGTCTATAAAGTACCAAGAGGAAAATACTTAGCAGAATACATCCTGCTTAGCAATGACTAAATAAGTTTGTATCTTCCAGATTTCCTGTTTAAAGAGTGAAACTAAAACTCTGAGTCATGGTCTAATTAACTTTTTTTTTCTTTAGAAACAATGGAATTTGTTTTGCTGGAATTGTTTTTGCATTGTTAGCTCATCTCCTTCCTCATTGTTGTATGCAATCAACAAAAGCCTATTTTGGTTTTATTTTATTGTAAAGAAGATCAGATTCTTCAGATATTTTGTTGCTCGAGTGTAAAAATTGTGCTCCATGAAAAATTTACTATTTGTATTTGTTTATGGAAGAAGACACACATGTGACAGTGAATTGAGGCTCTCTTTATACTGGTTTTTCATGTTTTTCAGAGGTCCATAATCATGAACCTTGCACACACCTCTTTAGGTAAGAACTCTCACATCCGGTCCCTTGCATGTAGACCGGTTAATTATTTTGATCTGTATACTTTTCTGAAATAATGCATTTGCATCTGTCAGAGGGGTGCATTGTATGTTTAGATGGTTTGCTATTGTTTGACGTAGGCTTGGGTCAAATATGGTCTGAACACATTTCAGAAATAATGTACTTGCAGTTTTTACTATCACACTCAAGCACATCAATGGTGAAACAACAAGACTTTTTTGTTGGGGTTTTATTTAATGATCTTAGCACTGGAATGCTTTCACATGAAAAATAAGTTGATTGTTATTAATTTTCAGATTTTTTTTTACATTTACTCAAGCACCCAAACAGGAGTTTTGCACAAAAGAATAGAATGTAAAAATACAAGAAATTAAATACAGAAACACAAAGTAGTGTATTTTAGAGGGAAAAAGTCTGTTACATACACTTTTGCCATAATCATGCAGAAGGTTCAGACACAATGAGTGGTTGCATGCATTTATTGAAATTAAGAGATATAACTAATTATGGTTGAAATCAAAAGAATGTTTTCCACTTGTTTATTTATTTAAATGATAAAACCTGGTGTGTTAGCTGTTCCGATGTTATTGAGTTTAAATTTTACTGTATTTTTTTTTACAGACACCAAAAATAACACATTTTAGCGTTGAAGGCATTATACTTTGCTATTGCTTGCTCCAGGTCACTGTCGGCCTTTACGTGGTTAGATGTGTTTAATCAGGATGCTTTACTGGACATTGCATTATTCAACTGTTAGAGTTATTGTGTTAAGAAGAGAAATTGTCATCTTAAGTTAATTCGAATATATGTTTAAATGCAGCTTTTTTTTCCAATAATTTTTGTAGTAGCCAACCGTTATATCGTAGTTATCGTAGTTAGTTAGTATGTGCAAAGACTAGTCCATACATGTTAAATATATGCAAATGAAATGCTTTTTTGAGATCCAAAAAAGTTATTTAAATCGCACTCTGGTAACATGGCTAAAAGTGCCACACTTGAAGAACAGAAAATATTAGACCATGTGCAACTCTATAAATTGTTTAAAACCCATTTTCTAAAAGATTTATAAATTTGGAGTACATCTTATCGGAACTTTTTGTTGAAGAAAGTATGAGTTCTCTTTAAAAAATCTTAGTTTTCCTGTAAATCTTAATTAAAGGTGCCAAGTTATATGCCCTTTTTAAAGAATTTAGGATAAAAGATGACCCTTTTTACAATCACTGCACCCTAAATACCCTTTAAAAAGCTGTATTTACTGTAAACAATGTATTTGAATTAGCACAGACTCTTGGGCTCTGCAAAATGTGCCATTTACCCCACTGCCACTTGTCATTAGAATATCAAAAAAGCATCAATTATCAGAGCCAGTCTTCTTATAAGTCCTTTATTGAAATTTGCTATTTCTGGCGAATATATAATTTTTTTTCCCTCTGCTACTCTTAAACTCCCTGGTTTTAAGTGGGTTTGTTCTGCATTGAGATGAACTGCATTAGCAGTTTCTCTGATTGGTCAGTGGGCAGCGCTATAACAGAGTGAGGTGCTATCATGATCGAACTGTTTGGAGATTCCAGAAAATGAAAATATGACACACAAACATGCATTAATCCTAATACATCTTGGGGCATGTTTTTGCCAGAATTGTTGAGATTACATAATATTTAACAAAAAACAGTGTCTCAAGAATTTTGTTTTCATCTCAAATGTTAAGAAGGATTATAATGTGAAATATTCTGTACGTTTCAGCTTTTATGACTATGCAGGTGCCATCAATGAAGAAAAACTCAATAGAATCCTTAAGGACAGAAGAAAAGTAAGACAATGTCTCAATATATTCATGAGAGTATAAGTGAACAAAAGTTTGACTAGCTTAGATGTGGATTCTACGCTGTGCTGCCTTTGTGTTTTCATCCACATGATTATCTTTTTTTTTGGTTTGTGAAGAATGTAATCGGCTGGTACCGGTTTCGAAGAAACACCCAACAGCAGATGTCGTTTCGGGAGCAGGTCATCCATAAGCAGTTGACCCACATCCTTGGTATCCCAGATCTGGTCTTCCTCCTCTTCAGTTTTATCTCCACTGCAAACAATTCCACTCATGCTTTGGAGTATGTGCTCTTCAGGCCTAACAGAAAGTATGTACTTTTTTGTGGTAATGTGTGCTTCTAGTTGATGATCAATGGAATCTGTTTGAAGACTAGAGCATTTGTAATAACTTTGATTGTGAGCATTTCTACAGTGATGTTGTTCTGGTTTACAGCAGGTATAATCAGAGGATATCTCTAAGTATCCCAAACCTGGGCAACACCAGTCAGCAGGAATATAAAGTCTCTTCTGTGCCGAACACTTCGAAGAACTACGCCAGCGTTATTAAAGAGCATGGGTGAGGCGGCCTGACTGGAACTTTTCAAATTTTTTGCAGTCAGATCTGTTTAATACAATACTGTAAAAAAATTATATAAATTGATACATTTTCAGTATTTCATTTTGAAAATGCAAAGACTTCTGTTCCATAGCCATACTACCTTTTCTGTCTCAAGGCACTTCAGCAATCAGAATATGGTGGTTTAGTGCCACGTGCTGGATAACATTTTTTTTTCCTTTTATGGAGTAGGTTTATTTCTTGAATCTATACGTTGAAACTCATGTTGCGTTCTTGGATGGCTTGTTAAGTCTTCTACTCAAAGTATTCCTTATATCCTGAACACCTGCCTGCTATTGTTATTTTCTGTTTCAGTTGGTCAGTGGAGAAGCTAAATCTTGTACTTCTTTATTAAATTGCATGGTTAAATTACATTTTCAGGCTGAAAAATGTTTGTGTTATTAGTTATGGACATTTGATGCAAGTCTAATGCTTTGTGTTCACAATTTACTTTGTCTTAAATAATTCATTTGTGAGAAATGGGCATACATGGCCTGGCATTTTGGTAAAATATTAAATGCCATGCTTTTGTAATGTCATACACTGAAATTGGTCATTGTGACTGATATTGTTTTATTAATAACATACCTATCCATGTTTTCTAGTCTTGATCACACACCTAATGTAGTCTATTTAATTAGAAATGTATTTTTTTTAAACATCAAATGTCGCTTTTGTTGCCAATTTTTTTTGGGACTTATAATTAGACTTTGCTAATGAAATTATTTTATTCATCGTTCTTTTGTAGAACTGAGTTCTTTGACAAGGATGGGGTGATGAAGGACATTCGAGCTATTTTTCAAGTGTACAGTGCCCTTCAAGACAGAGTTCAGGTGAGGCTGCTGGAGATGGAACTGGTTTTGTCTTCTCTTAGACAGAGTACGAGGTCAGAAACTCTTCATGTGCTGCTGAGGAAGTGCTTTCCATGAATTTTCTATGCTCCTGCAGGCCGTGTGCTGTGAAGTAGATCAAAGCGAACGAGTGAGGGAGAAAATCCAAGAAGAGGTGAACAAGCTCAAGGAGGAAATCGCTCTTCGGAAACGGAACAGCGCTGAGGAGGAGAAAGGTACATGGTGATTAGAAGGGGTTTGTAGTATATATATATATATATATATATATGTATTATACAGTTTTAGATAGCAGACCCCCTGACACCTTCAATCTCTCCTTTTTTCTTCTATTTGTCTGTAACCAATGTCAAGAAATGTGTGTGTGTGTATATATATATATATATATATATATATATATATATATATATATATATATATATATATATATATATATATATATATATATATATATATATATATATATATAAACACATATACATACATATATATACATACATACATACATATATATATATATATATACATATGGAACATTTTGAAATAGCCACAATTTAATTTTACTGTCTTATATGGACCAACTGGAAACCATTCTCTCTTTTTGGATCCTCATTGTGTGGAATGTTTTTAATCTGTGCACGAAGATAACACAAAGATAAAAACATCCTTTATGAAAATAATTTGTCCAACCAATCTCTAAATATAAAATTTTTTTAATTGTCCCATTACCTTGAGACTCAGGTCTTCTTCAAAAACCAGTCCCAAGCTTGTACAGTAAACAGTAACACAATCCTCTCCAAAACCGGTATAGACCTGGGTCTTTGGGTGTAAACAAAGTAAGCTAACACAGCCCAGCTGCTTCCGGGTGCCGCCTGAGCGAATGTGTAACATTTGTTCTTGCATTCACGTGCTTCGCTGGGGGTCTTATCTGCTGTTGATTTGTTAAAAGGGGAGATGAGGGCTGAAAATTAAAGGGACTCGCTCATTCATTGGACTATCTTCGTGTCCTTGTAACTAGACTGACGAATCGAATGAAGAAGATTGGCATGGCTTCGACAGCTCAGGTTCTTAAGTGGCACCGAAACGGGGAATCGATTTTCATGTTCTGTTTCAGTCCAGTCCAAAACAGTTCTAGAAGTACCAGTTCCATATTAGAATGCCATTTAAAAAAGAATTAAATGTAATAAAGACTGTTGATCCTCACATTTTTTTTTTCTCCACAGCACTCCAAGACGCAGCAACGCTCACAGTTCTGGATGACTCTGTTTTTCCCGACTCTTCACATTCTCCGCTGACTCGAGTCGAGCTGTCTGAGTCCTCAGCCAACTCTCCTTTACGAGTTTTAAACTCCTCCCCTCCACCAATCTACAGCACCACACTCCCTCCAGATTCACCAAGCGCCATCCTGCTTCCACGCCCTCAAGCCGTCGGCTCCCCTGGACACCCCTCTTCCAGTCTGGGCTTGGGCAACGGAGATGGCTCCAGCTCGGATTCTCTTAACCGCCAAGCCACCGGCCAGGAAGACCAGGAGGAAAATGATGAAGACGACGAGGATGACGATAGTAGTGAGTATGAAAATTTAGTTAGCGAGCAAATTCAACCATCATCCTTAACAGAAACCGTTACATTAGGACGACCGGCTACCTTGTGGCCCGATGGAGATGCCCACAGCCCTCCAGGATCCTAGTAGTTGAATGAAAGGGGCTGAACACAAACGAGCACTTGCCTTCTGTGACAGTGTTGTCCTGTTGAACATGTTTAACCGCTCCGTACAGAGGTCGTCCTCTCTGGAGTGGCGGTTGAATGACGTCTTTATCCATGTGGACTGATGGACCCTGTTTTCTCAGATTCGTGCTCTCTGCTTTGGGTTTTGGGTGGAGGGCATCCTGTTCATTTCGGCACATGCTCCCCTCAGTTCTTGCAATGTTACCTCTTGCACTGTTTTGCCTTCTGTTGATGTGCGTTTGAATAGAAAAGCAAAGGGAATGATGTCTTTTTTTGCTGCCTTCAAACAAATGCATTTGTGAGCTTACTTGGTCGTCTTGCTTCATGTCTCTGAATGGACAAAAAACGCAATTAAGATGCGTGCTAAGACTGCAGATGTCTGACACTTGAACACTGCTTGTTCTCAAAATGTTTTATTTAGATTTTATCAGTTACGTTGATTTGGTAAAAAGGTCGTGGAATAATCAGGACAAAGCAATCTTTATCGCTTTGATACATCTATAACGATCATCAAAAGTGTGTTTTTTTTATACTACTCTAGATCACCTTTAGTTTCAGTCGGACACTTTTTTTGTTGTAATTAACGGATCTATTATTCTATTTCCTGCTGCACTTCAAAGTCTTACCATTGAGCTTTAAATAATTTTCCTTCAATCAAAGGTCGTAGAGATGCATTGTCAATCTCAGGATTCTTTAAGAGCTCCTGGACTGTTGCTTTCTCCCATCTTTTATGTTCACATTGCTCGGGTAATGTCGCGTCACTCAATACAGTGGTCGATGAGATTAGCGCTATATGAGAATGTGAAATAAAGTTTTCCTTCACACGCCGCAGATGTTTAAAAGGAGAAGCACAGGTTTCTCTTCTGTTTGTGGGTATTTTATGGTTTAATTTGACGGGAATCTCAAAAAACGTTATACCAGTATAAATTGATCAAAAGTTAGTATCAAATATAAACACTTCTATTTAACCTCTTTGTGTAAGTATGTATATCTTCAATATAGAAAAAAGAAACTTTTACAAAGGTGTCTATTTCTCAGAATTGTACTTGATTCTTTCTGGAATTTGCAACATACTGAGGTGAAATTTTACTAATCGTGTACATTTTGTTTTTCCTTGTTAAAAACCGTTTATTCCAACAGAGACTGGCCCTTTAAATGATCCTGAAATTTGAAAGTATTCTAGTTTGTTCCTATAGAGTTATTGGGAGTTCATGATTGTTTTGTTTGCCTTTAGACCGAATAACCTCTCAACATCATCAATACACTGCTAAACATGAGCACTGTTGCAGTCAATGCTGGAGGGCATTATTTAAAGATTGTGTCATTACAAACAAAGCAATCTGAGAACAAATTGTTTTCGGGATATCCAAGTTTTTGTGGTGATTAACAAAATCTGGAATGATTTTAATCATCATGGGGCCTTTAACAAACCCACCAATAAAATTCATTTTTGTTTTTACACCAAGAAAAGTGTTATTTGTCATCTTAAATCTTCTTTATCAAAATGCATATCAGTAACACAGCTGGTCTAGTTTATAAAATATATAATGTATACTTGTCGAAATAATTTAAATAACCACTCGTTTAAGTTTATTCATAGACTCCTTTCAAAATAACCATTGTAGAATCTGTTCAGCTGTTCTCTGGTTCTGGTGATGGCATCTGTTGCATAGCATATCTTAGATTATTCCATAAGATTTGACAAGAACATTTTTCATTACAAAAGAAGAATGAATAGAGTTATTAATAAAAAGCTGTTGGTTTTTAAGACGTTGATGCTGCATCCACAGGGATATCATGCTGCTTCAGCAAATCTTAATAATTCTTTAAGTCCTCAAGTTTTTAAAAGAAAGAACATACATATTAATTTCGTACTTCTCACTGTTACACAAATGCTAGTGATTCTGTGTTAAAATGCTAATGCCAGATCATGAAAATAGCTTTAAAGTAAAAAGTGTTAAATACTTTATTTTCTGGGCTGAGTTAGAAATTGAGCTTAATTGAGATTGTTATTTTCTTTGGCCAGTAAACAATACATTCTACTTTCAAAATTGAATCAGTCATCACATTTTCTAAATGCATATACTAAGAGGTTTTAAATAATAATTTTTCATAATAATAATAATGCCTTCAATTTACATAGAACTTTTCCAGATTGTCAAAGTCTCTTTACAATTATCATTCATTCACTCCGAATTGATATTGCGGGTGATAAGCTACCTTGGTAAAACGTGATAGAATGTGGCTGCCATTTCACACCACCAAACACAACCCACCAGTGACACATACAGGCTGCATCCATACAGGGCAATGTGGGTGAAGGGGCTGGCCCACAACGAGGATTCAATCAAACCTTCCAGTTACAGGACACCATTCACAAAAATATGTAGTAATGAAAAACAAAATTCAAACTACAAAAGCAAATTTGTTTCATTCAATATCTGAAAATGCACTCTCACTGTGTGATGGATCTATACACTGGACATAAAGAAGGATCCCAGTGTGTGCAATAGTACCCATATGTTTCTGAAGAGAAACTTAGTCAGCAATTGGTTTTCTTTTAGAGGATGAGTGAGAGCACAGTGACAGAGATGTTGTAGGCAGCTGTATCATGTTGCATCAACTGTCTCTCTTCAGTATTCCATCAACTTGTGAAAGCCTTGACTAACATCTATAAAGTGACAAGAAATGTCACATTACAAATCCACACGAGATTGTTTGGATAGCTGTCAGACAGACTTTTGCAGCAATGATGTTCTTTTAGCTAGTAAGCATTAAAAGCCTTGAATTAGAATAAATTTACCTTCAAATGGAAATATGTCAATTGATTCACATTTTTTATCTTGAGTTTATGTATTTTTAAATTAGCCTCAGTTAAATGTTGTTACTTTTTTAAATCATCATCCTTATTAAAATGTAAAAACAAAACTAGATTTTGAAGATTGGACAGCAAACTATGTTGGTTTGAGAAAGCCGTTTATTAAGTTTGATAAAGCTTTACCAAGTGGGGAAAAGTTCAAAGATGGAAGCTGTTTAAAGTTTTATTCATTATAAATAGTAGTTTATTAGTTTAAACTATGACGGTTAAGTAAGACACAAACTATAATGGTATTAGCAAGAGGGTGAGTTCTGTCAAGCAGGTTGCAGTCTAGTTCCCATGGAGTGGTCAGTGACATCATGTAAAATATTTCCCTGTATGAGTTATATAAACCATCACCAATGTCTTAACTCTTCCTAAGTTGAGATCCACAAAAATGGCTCCGAGGGCAAATCAAATGGTCGCTATGAAGGGGTCAGTGACATCCTATAATGTTCCCCTTGTCGGTATGAGTCATATAAATGAACCCCTGTGCATTAACTCTTTTCCTAAGCTGTGTTATAGATCTTTGAATTGGTTGCTAGGGTAAACCGTATGGTTGCTATGATGTGGTCAGTGACATCCTATAATTGACATTGAGTCATATAAACCACCCCCTGTGTATTACTTCTTTTCCTAAGCTGAGATATAGATCTTTAAAAATGGTTGCTAGGATAAAGTGTGATTGCTATGATATATTCTTATTAAAATCTAGGAATGAAATAATTAAAAATGTCATTGGTTGGAATGGAGATACTGCAGCGATGTGACTGATTTAGTTTTGTTGTGGATGTAGAGTTTTGTAGGTCAAACATGACTGTTTCCCATGCAGCGATCGAGCAGCTGCGAGCGATTACCGCCGCTCCCAGCTGAATGGAACTAATGGCTCTCAGGTTTAGCTGTTGGCAGGATTCTTCAAGCACCTGCAGCCATTGAACTTCCCATGCTTCTATATTTACTGCTGATCCTGCAATCTGAAAATATTCCAGTTTGTTCTTACAGAATTATTGTAGCTATAAACTGTATTTAAGAAATTTGCAATTTTTTGATTATTAGCAATAATTCAGTAGACACATACTCTATTTCACCCTGGACAGAAGCCTAGATGGTAATTTTATGTTTTATTTTTCCCTATTAAAAATTTTATTAATCAAATACAGTTGTTTGAAAAGTGTGCACACCACCTTTTCCATACTTTAAAACTAAAAACTACTGTATTGATTATAAGCATGTATTTCTGCTGTAAACATTAAATGTTGCTCTAGATTTATCTAGACTTTATCTTGAAGAGAAACAAATTATGATTAACAAAATAATCATCAATAAAATATTTTTTGTAATAAAATAATCTTCAAGTAAACATCTGTACATCTGTATTCTTTGTTTTGTTTTATATCAATAGAGTTTGTGAATAAAAAAACTATATTATTATTATTATGAAGTTCAATATATATATATATATATATATATATATATATATATATATATATATATATATTTATTTATTTATAGTTATCTGTATTTGGGCAGTTATTTATACCCTTAAGATTTTACTGTATATTATTCAATCTTATACAAGCTAAGTGATAAATATCAGATTTTTCCCACATTGCAACAACAAAATAAAACCTCTTTCTAAATATAGTAAGTAGAGCAGAGAGAAAAACAGTTTATGTAGATCACAAGATTAAAGCGTTGTGTTGTTGTGAGTTAATTTCTTTACAATTACATTTGGAATAGTTTTCCATATTTGTGTTCAATTATCAACAAAGATAATTATCAACCTTGCTTTTTTATTTTCAGAATTGCTGCAAACTTGATTACCCACTATTCGATGAATTTAGGAGTGAGTGAGCCAAAACGTACAAGTACTTAGATGATGACAACTTCCCACAATAATCTGAAGTGCAGATGCAATCAATACATTTCTAGCCAATAATGCAATGTGAAAAACTAAATGGAAGGGCAAAGGAAGCCGATGTTTATTCAGATATCACTCCCCCTGTGATATTTACCTAATGCACATGTTTAGACACAACTGTTTTAACAATTACTATATTTTGTCACAGCATAATAAAATGTAATAATATATAATATATTAACAATATATTAAATAATATATTTTTTTTATTAACTTTTTTTTAGCAACCTCAGTCCTCATTAATTGCCTCCGTATCTGAAATGGTCTTAATTTTCAATGGGTTTGAGGATGCTTCAGGAGCTTTCAATTAATTGGCCATCAGTGTATGTCAATCATGCCGTTAACAGATTGTGTCCAGAAATCAGGAGCATCAGTATCATTGACTGTATATAACATGGAAGTAGTGTGTGTGATGTCACCCATAGGTTTTTGGCAAAGGTAAAAGAGCCTCAGAGTCAGTATGTGGTCACAGAAGCAGGACATAGTCGTTGCTTCTAATTGGCAGGTTTTATCATCATAAAACTCATTCATTCATCTTCATGTCGGCTTTATTCCCTTTCGGGGTCGCCACAGCGGAATGAGCCGCCAACTCTCTGACATATCTTTTACGCGGCGGATGCCCTTCCAGCCGCAACCCATCGCTGGGAAACATTCACACACACATTCGCACTTTAACATTATGGGCAATTGTTCTTATTCAATTCACTTATTCCGCATGTCGTTGGACTTGTGGGGAAACCGGAGCACCCAGAGAAAACCCACGCGATCACGGGGAGAACATGCAAACTCCACACAGAAATGCCACCTGCCCCAGCCGAGCCTAGAACCAGCGACCTTCTTGCTGTGAGACGACCTTGCTACCCACTGCGCCACCGTGACGCCTCATCATAAAACTGACAACCTTAAAAATAATTAATGAAGGTCAAAAAAAAACTAGTGACCTGAAATCAACAAACCTAATAAAGGCAGGGGTGAAAACACGTTTTTTTAGCTTCTAAGTTGATACTGGAGTGAATAAAGTGACTGGTGGAGGAACTGCAGTTCAGTCACTTCCTATTGCGCATCAAGAGGGAATGGAAGAGGTTGCTGCTTGATCTGTATTCAGTATTGTTTCATGTTTCTCAGTGTCCATATGGTGTTAAAATAAACCGGTTCACATTCATGATTTCTGATGTTTGAAAAATTGTTGTGTGCAAAAACAGCAGAATGTGAAACGCTGAATGCCCTGATGTCAAGTATGCTCCTCCCACACTTAGATTCCATAAATGCAACCTCATACAAGCTTAGACCTTATGTGAAAGTAGTGTTATTAATAAATAGGCCAAAAATATTCCAAATAAATCAAATGTAGTCACAAGAGAAAGTGACATTTCTATTAATCACCTGGAGAGGGCGTAGCTCGACCAGAAGAGGGAATTCTACTTCACTCTCTCCAGGTCCATAGCTTTGCAGTGGAACCAGACATGTCTACAATGGTTTTGAAAAAAACATCTAGATCACAAACATAATTAGATACAGAAAACAAGTTCAAATGATGCAGGCAAGCATAATCTGTCAAAATCATTTATTTACTATAATACATAGCAGATGGAGTTAAAATATTTAGTTTGTACATCATATGAGGCAACCATATGAACATAATGCTTTTTTAACTACACTAAATGGGATCCTAGCAGCTGCACATTCCCCTATTTGAGCCCTTTCCTCCGTTTTAGTGAGATAAATCCTGTCCATTTCCATCCATTCACATACCTGCTCCCGCATCCCGACCTCCGAGTTGTGCTGTGTTCCACACAAGATTGCAAGCTTTCTAAACAGTATCTGTTATTGTGGAACAAAATTCAGTACCATCTAGTTATAAAACAAGAAACGAAACCGTTGCATTCATACCGGGGATAACACACAGTCCACCAATCTCACCCCAAATACATCATATTACAAAGAAATCTGATTATAGATTTTACAAGATTACACAGAGCTCCAGGACCCCGTCATTTGTTTTGTCAAGCATCAAATAACCCTGACATTTATATATATATATATTTATTTATTTTATATATTGTATGTGTAGTGTTATACTTTCCTATTTTAGGGAAATGATTAAAGCCAAAATAAAATATTAAAAGTCAAATTATGGTATGACAGACTGACAAATACAACAATTTCACCCCAGTTTAATCTTCCCTTAAACAAGTTAGATTTAAAAAGAACTTTTATAAAAAAAATCACACATTTAAGCATTCGCGTCTTTCCTCCACATTCACTCCATTATTACAAGTGGCAAAGAACATGCAAATTCAGTTCAGGAAATTAACAGACAACAATAGAAATGACGAAGGTGGTCAGCAAATGGAAACAAACAAGCATGAAACGAGACAGGCTGGTTTCCGAAACCTGGATCTCAAAGATGTGCCAAACGCGAGCAGTGGGCTGTTTCCCTTTCTGTGGTTTCCAGAAAACCGGCGGCTCCCGGTCCAAAGCCAGTAGGACAAAGTGCATCCTAGGCAGGTGGCCTTGAATTTATAGACTCGTAGTTCAATCCCAAAAGCTTTGGGACGCCACCACCCTATAACAACAACTTCCTTTTAAGATAAAAACATCCCAAAAATATACTTTTGTCCATGAATTAAAAAGGGGACAAACGTACAGAATAAAAGGCACACTTTGCCGCCTCGGCAAGCTGTGCATGTGGTGGTGGTTTTGGTGAGTGATTGACAGCTTTAATGTCTCAAAAAATTATAAATATATCTCACGTTCCAACATTTACCGCCAAATTGAAATTGACATTTATTTTACAATTTTGCGAGGAAAAGTGTACTCCAAATCATATATTTTTTCCTCGAGGTTTACTCGCTAGATGAGGGGTTCAGGGGGCAGCGGGTGGATCTGCTGGGGTTGCAGCGGTGGGGGCAGGTGCAGGGCGAGAAGGGTTTCAAGGCCATGTCCGTGGGGAGGAGGGGTGCCCTCTGCGCTGGACGTCTCAGTCATTTCTCCACCGTAGAAGAAATACTGGCACTGCTGGATGAAGCTCTCGATTACCGACTGGTTGAGTTTGGTGGTGGAGAGTGTGTCCTTGTTCTCAAAGTCTGGCCTCATGAGGGTCGGCCAGAAACAGATGGAGAGATTGTCTGCGGTCATCAGTGTGGTCTTACTGTGCTGACTTACCCTGGAGGAGGAGGTAAACACAGTCAGGACTGTAATTCCCAATCTACTCTTGTACGTTAAGCCTACAAGTTGCTCTTTGCGAAGGTTGCGCATACACGTCACGCTGAGCTGACCCAGTTGCGATGTCTACCACATGTCTGAAATGTTCTAACTTCGCGTCAAGTCTTCGCAGAGCGCGAGAATCAATTTTGTTGTTAATCAACAAATCTATATGTTTGGTCGCTTTTTTGCTTTAACGCTCTTAAAAGGCCAATTCATTTACATATGTTAACGTTAATAAACAATAATTTAAACATTACTCACGGTTACTCACAAACTACTCAGATGCAAGCAGAAATATGTTGTGTACCAAATAAAAACTCATATAATCTGTATATATCTGAATCTGTAAGGCTACTGTAATCTGAATCTGTAAGGCTACGTGGCTAAGAACGCCCGATGTTAAAAAAAAAAAACTTTGATTCTAGAATAGTCGCTAGAACTATCTCCTTTTACAAATTTAGAAAAAAAAGCTAGTTGGCACGATGACTTATTGTGTGCATTGTAATGTGAATGTATTAACACTTGGACGGTCATGAGATTCTGATAATTTAGGACCAGATCCAAATTTGTACATTCCCTTGGCTCCATGGCCACCCCCATAGCTGTACCTAAAAAAGCTTGGAAATTCAAAATTGGACATACTTCAAGTTTATTCTGGCAGAGTTTTAAAAAGAAAGTGTAAAATTCCTAGGAGGAGTTTGTTAAAGAATGAAGCCTATTATTTTGCTAAAAGTGTACAGATTTCCTGTTGATTTTGGAAACATGGTTTATATTCGTAAAAGTTGCAGCTTGGTACTTTACACGTGTACCAAATTTCAGACCCTTCTCCACTGCTGCGTTTTGCTTAACAACAAAATTAGCTCGAATAATTTAACAGTAAGAAAACAATATAAATATATAAAACACATTGTGATATGACACCTTTTGACATTACAATTATTGTATTAAAGGATATTAACAACTTAATGAAAATATGAGGATAGCAGGATATTGTTTGTGGTTTTATTAACTGGGAACAGTGTGGGATGCTGAACGTTTACCTGTTGAGATGAGTGACGACATATTTGAACACTTCGTAGTTCACAGGAGGAAATTTTCTCACGATTTCCTTCAGCACCTGCATTCTCTCATAATGGTCTACTATTTCTAGAAAAACAACAAAAAACAGAATTGGATGAGTGTTTCTGCCCCGAGACCATCACAGCCCTTCCCCTTACACTAGAAAATAAAACATGAACTGTTTTGAGTTTATGTAAGTAAAGACTCTTGTGCATGAAATCAGTGTTCCGTGAATGCACAGTAATATCATTTATAATGGTGCGTGGAGTGGTGTCTATGCTCTCAAAATCCGATTTTACATTCATAGAACAGAGTAAGTTTTTGTTTAGTTTAAAGTGTGGTGAACCAAATCACACTCATTCTACAGTAAATAACTATAGTACATATTAAGTACAAAATGACATTTTATTTATATTTTTAAATTCTGCAAATTTAATGCGAATTCTCAGCGAAGAGAAATTAATCTTTATTTCACCAGCACAAAAAAACAACACATTATGACCTGTTACGTCAACCAATCCTGCTTCACCAGCCTACAACATCCATTTAAAAACAACAGTTATAAAGCACTTGGCTAGAAATCTGCCAAAATAGAGGATAGCATATATTTGAAATTACGCAACAGAAAGACAAACACATTTTCAAAGTGGGCCAATGAAGGATACAAAACCCCTCTGACTCAGAAGTGGTTCCCACCAGAGCGTTGGAAAAGCTTTCAAAAACTTGCTTACCTTTCGTTAATTGATGGAAAGACCTAAAGGAAAATGTATAACTATTTTTTTTATTAAAAAAAACTGTCGTCTTAAAGTTGTGTCAAAATGTCAGCTAAGTGCACTGCCCATCAAATATTAAACTTCTACTTGCAAAAAGAGAAACACAGGCATTTCTAATAGCATTGAGAGGGAGTGACAGGTTCAGTGTTTCTTTCCAAAAAAAAAAATCATACTTCAACCCCTGCCACAAACATTTCAAAACACACGTGCATCTTTCTGTAAAACCAGACTATTATGTGATCCTTGTTCCATCGATCCAGAGCTGATTTGTATTGCACAACATTTTCTTAATCACTTATTAGCTATCATGTTTCTATCAGTAAACTGTAAACAATAAACAGATGATACACAATACGAGTCATGCATATTAATGATCCTTAGAAACAGCTCTATGATTGGATCAATAAAGAGCATCTCATGAATATTAACAGCAACTATTAATGTCGCCGTGGTCAGAAAATCATTCCTTTTAAAGAGGTGTTGCGAAACATAAAATAAAATAAAAAATCCAGTAAAAAAGGTTAATTGAGTTTTTTTGTAACAAACAAATTGGCGCATCTTGGCTTTTTAATGCATGCTTTTTTTAGAGCTAGAAACATTCAGGCATTCATGCTGAAGAATTTCTCATAAGTGATGCAGGATGACCCCAATTTTACAAAGCGCTTAATGAAAAACAGAGAGATCCTGGTACACAAGGTGTTCTACAATCTTACGAGTCTGGAACTCAATTTTTCACACAGAAGCAGACAGTGTTTGTTAAAGTTTGTTAAACTCTCCTGAAATATTAAATTTATTGGAATTCATTCATTCATTACATCTTACACTTGCTTGACTCTTTAATGTTGTTAAAACCATTTGTGAGGCGCTCGTTTGCTCATTATACAGCTTATTGTCTGTAGACAGGCTATGAAATGAGCATCGACATATTTTGCTTATCCACCAAGGTGTTTTGTAACGATTAGACTCTGCCTTTGAAAGCTTTTCCACCAGGCTCTGTACCTGGTACAAGTACTCTTTTTTTTGTAACCAATGAAATGAGATTCCATCAAGTAGAAGAGTAGAGTGGCTTGGAAAGTCAAACATCTTGCAGCATTTTCCCAGGACCAGTCACTCC
Organism: Danionella dracula; assembly: GCA_900490495.1. Taxonomy (NCBI): domain Eukaryota; kingdom Metazoa; phylum Chordata; class Actinopteri; order Cypriniformes; family Danionidae; genus Danionella; species Danionella dracula. Next base: position 2,394,727 of record UELW01000067.1, on the reverse strand, counting down.
ACTGTTATGCAGGACATTATGTTCAGAAAAACAATAATGTGCCATACTAAAGGTTAGCGTCAAGGTGTCCTAAAAACATGTTTAGAAAGTGGAAATCGCAGTGCAGAAATTAAACTTAAAAGTAAGACACCCTTGTATCACACGGTTTTGAGCTGTAGATCAACTCCAAATTTATAAACATATTTTTTAGGATACCTTAACTCAGGGGTCGGCAACCCGTGGCTCTGGAGCCGCATGTGGCTCTTTAGCGCTGCCCTAGTGGCTCCCTGGAGCTTTTTCAAAAATGTTTGAAAAAGGAAAAAATTAAAGGAAAAAGGTAAATATATATATATTAATATGGTTTCTATGGGAGGACAAACATTCTTAACGTTTTCCAATGCTGTAAAAGAGTGTAAAATAAATATTGAATTTCAACATTTCTGTCAGCGACGATTTGCGTCATCACCCGCGACAGACGTTTCTAGCGGGACGGGATGCCAGGTAGGTGGCTGCTGTAAACAAACCAGCGGCTGTGTGGTGGGCCCTGGATCCCAAAGAGAAAAAGAGAAACATAACTGAGGAGAACAGAGAATTCTTGGACCGAATCGTTTGCAATCATTGCCGATGCAGAAGGATTGCCTGAATGTTTGCTCTGTATTGGGAAGTTGTCTAATAACAAGAGTAACGTGGAAAGACATTTCCAGGTAAGGGATGCACGTATTTAGTAACAATGTGGCTGTGATTTTATATACTTCTTTTCAAAAGGCTGCTGTTTTTTTTTTTATAAATGTATGCTGCGTTTTTTCGCATTGTTGCCCAGTTAAGGGGAACGTTATGCACGTTCCATTTTGATGTTGTTTTTAGGAATCCTCAAAATAAAAATGACAAAAATCCGATTTCTTTATTGCATTTCTCTAATTTCATCAAAGCAATGAAACATAATTCATTAATATTGTAATCGTACAACAGAGTAGTCACGTGGTGCGTCGTTCTCTACAGGATTCAGTGCAGGAAAAATAAACATTTAATCATGAAGGCTCATTATGTATTCGTAGCAAACTTAGTCATTTTTATAGTAGGCTAATATAGATACATAAAGCATGTGTTGCTTTCATTATAAGGCTTATACAAGACTTTTAATTTTTTGCGGCTCTAGGCCTATTTGTTTTTTGTTTTTTTTGGTACAATATGGCTCTTTCAACATTTTGGGTTGCCGACCCCTGCCTTAACTCTACCCTTCATTATGGCACATTATACATATAATGTCTGTGGGTAAATAAGTTAAAAATAATATATTAATTTTTCTTTGATGGGAAAAGAAACATGACGTCTTTTTGCCATCATACAGCTTTAAACAAAGATTATAGCATTCAGGCATCCCACATACACAACACAAAGAACACCATTGTTTCCACTTTCTCTATTTTTATGTCCATGTTCAGCTTATTGTGTCCGACTCAATTCAACAACCAAGCAGAACTAGACTGATGTATTGAAGTGACAGAGCATAGTGACATGTCTTGAGACAACAAGCAAACTGAAATAGATGAAAACACGAATATGAACTGTGCAGAGTCGAGCAAAGCTGAGTTGTGCTGTTACCAGACACCAGAGGAAAATTGGCTGTAGTGTTCTTGTCTCTGTTAAACTAAAACAGATTATGCACAATGTTGGAATTCCCGGATGTTGAAAAGGAAGCTCACACTGTCACCTTTAAATCAGAAATGTATCAGTTTTTACAGTCCTATATCCTCTAGACAATTAAGTTTGAAGTCAAGATACAAATCGCAAGAACTGAACTAAAAGAATAAAGCAAAATAGCAGGACTGTATTGGAGAACAGAATCCCTACACTTAATGTCATTTATCTACAGCTGTGCGGATTAGGAGTAATGAGAAGCACATCACAAGGGGTCTGGGATTAGATTCAGCACTTGCGAGCATCAAACTGGAATTCAGATGCATATAAATGACTTCCAGCTACCTAGGGCTGGGATTAGACCGTGTGATGATGGGATTATTATTGAACACTGTTGAAAGCAGAAACCAGAAGGGCAAAGCGCTGGAGAAAAAAACTTGATTTGTTGGCAGTTGAAATGGTGAGGTAACATGAGCAGGTCTAAACTTGCTCTCATAGTTGTAACAGACACACTTCCTGTCTTTCCTGTAGTGATTCCTGACATAATGAGAGAACGGTACATCAGAGTAGCTGCTTTGTTTCACCTGAACACACACGTCCTGCTCCGCAAAACTGAAAGAAAGTCGACGAGGTCAAGACCTACACCTTTTAAAACTAAACTAAATGTAAGTGTAAGCCTCAAACTTCTACTTGATCATTAGAAAGAAAAATTTAAAAACAAACAATTCCACTTTGTTTTTAAAATCAGCAACTTTTATCACATTAAACTCAAGATAGACGTGACAAATTTACATATTTATTTAATTTGGGGAATTAATTAACGATCCCTTATTTTAGGTAACTGAAAATTACCTCTCACAGTGTGAGTAACATAGCACAAAGTTTCTAATTTTAAAGTTTCACATTCCACTTTATAAACGTTCTTTTTATTATGCCACATTATTGGTCATCTATACATACAGTTCTGCTTGATTTTAAACGCATTTAAAGCATCTTTGATATAATAATAATCACAGTTTCAGCGCCTTCCATCATTGAATATCTATAGGCGCGTGATGCGGCAGAATCCGAAAGTGGCACGTGACGTCAGATATGTTTTATCCGATTACATTTTCAGTAGAATACCTTATTAAAAAATATTCGATAGCTGCACCCCTATTTAAGACTCTATTCACACATGCCTGGTTACAGACATGAATCTGTAAATTCATGTAAATTACAGATACAAAGTCGTTGGATAGGGTGACCAGCGGGGGGGTTTTTGTTTCAAAATTTGCAACATCAAGTATTCAACTGGCCCATGTGACTTAACATCCCATATTTTGTTGACACAGCAAGTTTTCACTGCAATTGATTGTAAACACACTAAAGTGGAAAAACTTTGCATTTTAAAAACAAGAGTGGGCTTATCCTATGGGAAGTCCTGGTACAGTAAACATTAATGACTCTTGGAGTTGTCGTGAACGTGGAGCATATTTGCTCACGCATCTCTGCCTAGCCACGTAGAACTGAGTGACATAACAACAAATAACAGGATTGCATCTATCTGTAGATTAGATTAAACTGTAGAATGATTAAAAGTGATGATTACCAACTAAAATGAAAATAATGACCCTTGCTTGGTATCTACGTGGCTTACCAGATGACAAGCTTTCCTGTAGACAATTGGCCAGATAACCAATAAGATTTTTGCCGGTTCTAACATTAACTAAATAAAATCATAAACTTATATGAGTAAACTCCATTTTTTTTTTTTTTGCTTTTAAAAGTTAAATGTCTGGCATGAGTTCTAGATAATTGAAAATAAAATGCTTTGGGAAATGTTTAAAATCTTTTAAGTAGTATGATATGTATAAAGAATATAATAAACATGTTTATTTTTGTGTCAATAAATATTATAAATTACTGGTTGTAAAAGACCATTCAGCCTTGAATCAGAAATTTTTTTGGAATGTCCATTGTATTGGATGGGGGTAGGGGGGTAAAAGTAATTGTACGATTTTATTTATTTTTTTATTAATTGTTAATGACAATTATCAAGGCTATAAAAATATGTTTGACAGTCCTCATCTTTATAGTTTATTTCATTAAAAGGCCCTAAGATACGTTTTGTCTGGATGAGGAAATATTTGCTCCTCCTTGGACAATGCTGACACATTAAGTGTACTTTTCCTGAATGTCCTGAAATTATACAATCCATTCTCTTTTATTTGGATTTTGGCAGTATAAAGAACAACACCTCAAAATTCTTTGTACAGTCTCACTACAGCTCTCTCCCATTTTTAATGTTGACAGTTTTTACAACTCACTCCCGCATACCCTTTTCTCTATTATCTTAAGTATTCAAAATCCAGATCGGCAGAGCTGATTCACGGCATTTGGATTAGAATTCCCTTTGATATGTAGACATTACTTTTTAGGTTTTAAAAACTAAAAGTATATTGAGATCTAGCTGAGAGGTAGCTTCTGAAAGAGTTGTAACTTACTAGCTGCTTCCACTAGCTCTGGGTGGAGAAAGTACGGTATGAGGGGGTCGGGGAGGTCAGCAAAGAAGGCCTTCAGGGCCCCAGCCACAGCGTTCACAGCTACATCCATCACAATCAGGTCCACACTGTGATCTGAGGGAAAAAGAAAAATTTGTGAGCTTATGCAAGCATTAGATTGTCTTTTTCAGTAGTGCCAAAACCACTAAAATAGACTTAAGGAGAAAAGTGAAAAGAAAAAAAAACCCCTCTGGAAAATAGAGATGGGGAAACAAGAGACTGCAAGAGTCACGTTTAAGGTGAAATGACAGCTGTCAGACTAGATCTCTCCACAACGCCACTGAGTGAATGCAAGAAGAGGGAAAAAGCACCCAATTCCAGCTAATGTGAAAAACGATGAGAGAGAGCGGGAAAGAGAAAGAGAGAAAAAAGAGAGAGAGAGAGCGAGAGAGAGACTAATATCTTCAGGCCAGTGGGCAGACTGATGCCAACAGTGGTTCTTTTGGGCAGACAATGCCTCACTGAGTGAATAATCTGGTCACTCAGCTGTAGAATTTCCACCCACTCACTTGTTAAAGAGGGTTTTTTTTACATAAAAATACCAAAATAAGAAACACTTTAATGTTGTGTTAAAAGTGAAAAAGGGAACTTTGACTCAATTGGTCATAAGAAAAATGAGGAACAACTTCTGCTGTGAATGAAATCATAATGAAGCTTAAAGCCACAATTGTTCATTAAAAGTTACATCTGCTAGTGGCTGAATGCACAAATTAGAAACAATCTTATTTAGCCTTTAAAAAGCATAAAAAATTAGTCGTTGATGGCATTAAAATGGTTGGCAATATCCTATTCAAAACTTTTTTTTACTACTCACTAGATTAACAGGAACCGGTGTTTGCATTACCAGCAGGCTTGCACCAACAATATCTACTAATGACTGACACTAAGGAAGATATAATGAAATCACACACATCACATTCCCACCATGGCTACAACTAAGTCATAGGGATTTATTCTTGGATTTACAGAACATTACTTTGATTAACATCACAAACTTGAAATAAATGTTAATAAACCAAAGGGTTAGTTCCTAAATCAGGCTATTTCCAAAAAAAAAGTCATCAATTGCTTTAAGATCAATCAATGTAAGTGGGTTTTAGAATCATTCAATTTTGTACTTTTGATTTGTTGTAATACATCATACACAGATAAATTAAGCCTAAAAGCGGAATAAAGCATCCATTGAATCCATTTGACGACATCTCAGAGTCTTGATTTATCATCAATGTTGTGATCATTAAATTCTGAGCTTTAACACGATAATACAAAAGAACCCTTTCATGCACAGCAGGAAGATTTCAGCTAAAAACGTCCTGCATAAGCTAATAACTAGCGCTCTTCACAGTGTGATGGAGGCCTGAAGGCAGCAAGCCAGTCGGCAGCCACAAATGTCAAGTTTGTTTTTGTAGCAATGACCCACTTCCAGAGTTAGATTAGAATCGTGTAATTTCGTGTCTGTCATGCTTTTGAAGAGTGTTGACCCTAAAATATGTAATTGTCACAGGATAGAAGCTTAAAAGATAAGAACATGTGAGTCGAGCAGTTGCATTTAACAGGTGCAAAAACGGCCATGGTCTGGAAACATTTTAACTGCAGTGATTTTACTAACAGTAATTTGATCAATTATATTTAAAAAATCAGCACAATACCGGAGCTCACTATAACTCGCAGCAAATTACGTGAGTGCAAGCCTAACTTAAGCGAGCCCCACCTAGGCGCAAGTGTGCGGGGCCTGAGATACGAGTTCACGCCGCCGACATGCGGCTTCCAAACCTACACATCCACAGCACTTAAGTTTGATTTTTTTATGACTGATATTTTAAACGTGGTTGTATTCATGTTTTCCTTAATGTTAATGTGAAAAACATTGTTATAAAACTCCAGAACTCGGGCATAATCTTCCAACTCGCTGATGGCACAGAGGCATGCCGTGAACACTAAAATTGGTTGCAAAAGCTGCTAATACAGAAATAACAAAATAACTAAATACTCAACTGAGGTTACGATACCAAACATTTAATTATAGACATTATTTTAATTAAAATAGTATTTTTTTAAGTAGGCAAACTAAAATGGCATACATTTATTGTATTCTAAAGGGGTAAACAGAATCATATAGAGTATAAAATATTGTCTCAATAAGAATGAATGCAGAAAAAGCATACTATTCCACAGAGTACAGTAAACCCAGTACGCACCCTGGTCAAATTGCTTCTGGATGTTGTCTTGATCCGTCTTGTTTCCGTTCACTCGGTAGAGGCCCTCAGTGGTGAGACCTGCAAATTAGGAGTGACATTTCATTAAAAGCTATCCCACAAAGGCTATGTGACAAACCCCAGTAGAACAAAGCAGTTAGTGTGCTAAAAACAGCTGGTGTTGAAGGCATCAAAGGATGCCCAAATGACAAGCGTCTGTTACATGGTTTCAATTGAATATGGACCATAGTAAAAAAAAAAATATTCTAAATTAATAAATGACAAAAAAAAAATTGTTTTATATACTAATCCTTTAATCATATAAAATGGTCTTTATTGTATATGTTCAGATTTGCTTTCAACAACTTTTTATTTATTTACCAATTATATTAATTAATGAGATATTTATGGTTGTCTATGTATTTTTTTCAAATGATCTCGTAATTGATCATTAAATGATCATCTTAATTGATTAAAGAACTGAAAAAGCACATAATCCAAATCAAAGACATTTTTAAATAAATGCTTAAACTCTTAAACAATAATGTCACTTTTACTTTACATATGTAGTTTATTTACAATAAAAATTTTATCATTAAAATAAATGAATTGTAAGTTGCAACTTACAATAAATGGCTACACAATTTTTCAAAACTGGATGGATGCAATGTTACAAAACTGTACAAAGTAACTGCAGATGCATGTATGTGCTTGAAACAGCAACATCAGGGTCCTAGTTTTAAACAAGCAGTGTTCATTTACAATGCTTAATGCTTAAAAAAACACTGCAACCATTAGCAGGTTAAGCGGATGTCTTAGGATTGCCATAGGATTTTTGGAATCAAAAAACAATTATGTAAGAAGCATTTTCAGTCTGCCAAAAAGCCTTTCAATCCTCAAAATTAGACCACGTTCCATCTTGTGCAAGCTCAACACAAAACAAATACTTCTGACACTATTTGAGTCCCTGCCGTATAAAATCCTGGCTGTACTAGTGTTATGAAGTTATGAGAAAGCAGCATGTTTCATCAACAAGTCTCTGCAATCTTCATTACCCCTGAAGTAACATGACACTAGATGGATGTCCTCGTCATGCCACTAATTAGCATCTGCCACAACTGTGCATGTCACATCTGTAGAAACGTCATTATTACAGACATTCAAATCCTCCACAGAAGATTTCCATGGGAAATAGATCTCCAGGCACGCTATATCTCTAAACAGCTCCTTTCCTACAAGCTTTGCTCAAATATTTAAAATCATGCACTCAAACCAGTAAACTGGGCCACTCCAGATGGATGAGTGGACATACTGCATGAGCCGTCTGATCTCACCATGAGGAAAAGTAGGCCATAAATGCAGATAAAGCAGCACAATTCAACCCAGAGATGTTTTACAGCACAGCATGTTTTTCTTTATTTTCTTTAGCTCTGATCTACAGAAGCTTTAACAAGCTGAAGATAGCAGTATGGTACCCTGACCTTGAGAAGCTCTGCAGTGCTCCACAGTGCAACAGTACATTACAGAGCCCCCACAGTCACCTTCAAAGCCTGATAATGTGAACCTCTACAAGCCATGACCGAGGTGTGTTCTTGAGATGCTCCCACATCAGTGTCTTCCAGATCACAGGGAGGCTACACACAGCCTCTTGACTTAGTCTCAGTGAAGGCAAAAACAAGTGCGTGATAACAAATGTTCACTGTGCTATTGCTTTGATGCCATTTTCATTTCTCTCAAACTAGACATTAAGGTAAACAATACTTTTCCGTTTCCGTTTCCTTTGATTAGTGCAGATGAATCTAATCCACTCTTTAAAACATACAGACAAGGTAATAAGTGAACGTCGACAGCAAACAGTCCAAGCTCCAATTATCTCTCTCCATCTTGAACATATAACTATTCCCCAAACAAACAATGGTACTCATTAATCTACATTTATGAGCCAAGTTCATTTACAGCAGAATCTCACGTCATGACTAATCCTGTTCAGCTTGTTGCCTTCCGAGATCCTTTCGCAGTTTGTTGATGACTCATGGAGATTAAGTGATGGTTTGTTGAGGTTACCATGCAACAGTGCGGGTTCGGGTTCAACCCTTTTTGTCAGGCTTGTCGCATTCAAGTGCTTAAGCTTTGGCCTAGTGGTGTTTTTGCCCATCCTGAATCGACAAACAAGAGTGAGCTCATTTACAAGCACAGGAACGCGTCCCCTAGTTCAAAAGTACTTCATAAAAACAGACCAGTCCCTCTGTTTGAGAAAATGTCATCTTATGATTACAGATAGAGGCTACAAATGAGTAAACTTCCTTAGCAACTCAGGAATGTAATATGGTTGACAGATAATATAAACACGCTTCAAGAAGAATACACCTTGAAATTTATGACACATTATTCAGTGCATGCTTACAATACACAATCATAACAAAGTCTTAATAGTTCTAATCATTTCAGATAAGGAAATTAAATGAATGAGAACAAAAACAGAAAAACAGTTTAAATGTTACGCTCGAGACGCATCTATAACCACAATCACCTGAATCGAAATTGAACAGAAAGACATTTTTAGGTGAGTGATACTTTATTGTTGATAAAGATCTCAGGATTGGTGGGTGAATCTCAAACCATTTCGTAGACTTTCGTAAAAATGTTCAATGGTGTTGACCTCTGTTTGCTTGGAATAGGTGCAGGCTAACGTACATTATTGATTTTTTTAAGGGTCAGCAGTGAATATGTGTGCTTGATGGTCCATGTGAGACCAGCTGTGGTTCTGCCACATTTTCATCTTCCTTGCTCAACCGATGTTATAATCTTAAAATGTCTTTTTCTCTTCCAAAAACTACCCACTTGACTCCATTACACTGCTGTCAACTTTGTACTAAATTGCCTCGGTTTAATGCCGTTAAGTTTGCGTTGCACCAGAAAGTCTGATTGCCCTGTTTTGGTATTCAGAAACATGGCCTCTGTGTACTTCATGTCTTTTAGTTTACTTAAATAAAACACAAACTTGATCTTTAGTCACTAATATTCAATGTCCTATAGCACAAAAGCAACTAACGGCAGCAAAAAGGTCAGATAAGTGAATGGTGTGTCAACAATTTCACACATGAAGATCTTATATAGTCAAATGTTGTGAGGAAGGTCAATGTCAGGAGTGTGCCAAAAACAGAAGCAGGAAGCTGCACTGAAGGAAGCGATCTCAATTTGTGCAGTGCTATTGTCCCATTTTAGGCCTTTATCTGCCCCTTCTCATCACCACAATAAATCTCACCTTCAATAACATGAAGGAAATCAGAGCCTACATGCAAAATTGACTCAATCACATAAATTCCTATAGAGGATAGATTTATTATTCATTTTTTGTCCTGCTCTATTAATCTATGTGGACTTGGTTTGCAAAGATGAGAGACAACGAAAAGGAAAAGGTCATTGTGTTAATAAAATCCTGTCATTACAAGCAGCGTTATTCTATCTCCCCGTTTGTGTTTGCACAACAGGAAGAAGACAATATTGTAGAAAAGGTGCATGGGACACAACCCAGCATGTCAGGTGCTTCATTAGACAAACGCAAATGTCAGGCTGTTAATGTCTATTTGGTTTCACAAAGAGCACTGAGCCCTCATTATAACACTAAATTAAACTATTCACTGTCACTGAGAGTTGATTTTTAGTGACAAGAGTGAAGAGCGTCTATTAGCTGGGAATAAATCTAACCATTAGTATAAATGAGCACCGCAGCAACTAATACTGCATATATAATACATGTCTATGTTTATTCCTTTCCTCTTCATTCATTTTAAAATGATTAAGACCATAAAAAATTGGGCCAAAAACATGTACTCCTCTTTTCGAGTAACATTTCAGATTTATGACATGAAAGTGTCCATACCTGTAAAATGTTTGGACCTTGTGTATGTATAGTTCTGTGGATAATCTGAGGTACTATCTGAGCATGCAAGTACATGTTTAAAGTGACGATTTTTAACCCGGACTAATTTTAAATGTTTAACAAATTGCTTTTGATTGTACATTAAATCCCAAGACATTTATTTACACAAATAAAATAAGATTTCTTGCAATGTATATAGTAAAAATTTAACTTCAATGAAACCTAAAAAAAAAAAAAAAAAGTGGATAGCTACCAGCAGCTAGGTGGCAACCTTGTGAGAAATATCACATAGTAAAATGACAGATAAAAAAAAAAATTGTTTTCGCATAAAAAAAAAAGGTGATAATGAATTAAAAAACAAAACAAATTGGCTCGATTAGAGTTCATTTTAAGTGTACATAAACCAGATATTTTTTATCAATTTAAAATATATAGTAAACCATTTAAAATATGTGGTTGTTTAAAGAACATTCAAGACTGTCCAAAAATTTATATTTAAAGTGTGCATTTAGACATTTACAACAACAATCTTTACAATGTAATAGTGACTTTATAATCATGAAATTAAATGCAACAATTGCATGCACAACACAATGATCACACATCAATCTAAACAGACAATCCTTATCGGTGTTAAACGAGTGTGCTTGTTAGGAAATTCAATGCAAAAGAAAAAAATATACACTGGAAGAATAAATAGCATACTGCAAAAATGATCAACTAAATTTAGAGTGCAAATTGTTTTTAAAATGTTAACATACTATTTTATTGGTTTTATTTTTTACTTCCTTCATTAATTTCTTCATGTAAGTCCTCAGAAATGCATTAAAATAAACATGGAATATGGGCTCTAAACAGATCTTTCCAAACTAATTAAACCTTTTTAGATAATTAAACTCACAGCAACAAGCACGGGTAGGTACTACAAAAGACACAATTTTTACAAAGCTTAACACCTTTGACTCTAGACAATGATGGCAAATGTCGTGCAATGTGTTCCCTTGTTACCACCATGTCTTTATAGAGTCAAACACAATAAAAGGGCAAACCTCAGGGTTACAGCTTCTGTAAATGCTATTGCGCATGTCTGAGCAAAATCAATGTTCTGCTTCAGAGCTGGGACAAATGTCACATCAACCTTTACACCAAGCTTCCTTTCAAATGCAGTCATCAGATCCTTTCTGAACAGGGCGTGCCTGCACAGGAACGCACCAGGGATGGGCCGCCCTCAAAAGATTCTTACCTCCATGGTGGCCTGTAGAAACCCAACCAATAGCATTCCCAGTACACTGCTTCAATGTCGTTTAGACACTAATCCTCAGCTTTGGGAGTATATCTAGTATTTATTGAGAAAAGAAGGACTGGCTCACAATAGCGTGTGTAATGACATGAAATCAAATGTTTCATGTGTCTTCTCAGAAAAAAGCTCAAATTAATCAGCTCTATTTATCATAAGCATTTTTCGTACATTATTTTGCTAAATTAAGCAGTGGTGTATTCTTTTAAGCAAAGCCAGAAAAAACAAGGATTCTTGACCATTGTAAAATCAAAAACAAGTTGATACATTTAAGATTATATTTGTTTTTATGATGTCAAATCCTTGGCAAGAGCTATACAGCTATTAAACAACATAGAAAACTAAACATGCTAATTAATGAAAAATTTAGAAAGGTATTATTTAATATTTTTTACTGTATAGCAAGTTTTAAAAAGTCTAGAAACACTGCTATTTGGCATACGTTAATAAACATATTTTATTTGGTTAATGATTCACTTATTAAAACAGACATATTTGAAATGTTCAGTTATTTATCAGTTTATTTCTTTAATTAAAACCTAAAAGTTTACATTAGTTTGATTGCTCTAATCTATTGATTAAACTAATTAACACAAGCTTCTTTATTGTACTAGAAATTATATATTTAGAAAACAAAGGGTGTTACCTATTTTTTGGTTTGTTTCTTTAAACTTGTTTTTTTACTTAATGATATCATATCCAATATCTATTCATGCTTACTTCATTACACTCACTTTTTTCAGGTAACCTTTTTTTACTGTGTGTTACGATCCAAAGCTTAATGTCATCATTGCCAATCAGTTTTTTTTTTTCATTTATCATGTTGCGTGTTATGGAAGTGTTGGGCTGTTTGATTGGTTGAAGTGGCTGTCAATAAAAATTAACACATTCTGTTGGCGGCCAATCATCAAATGGTGGGCTACTATAAAACATTTTTCTTACGCTCAATCACCGCACAAGGTACTCTGCCAGTTTTTGACAGATCGCATCGGGAGTATCTGTCCAGTGTGTACGTTGCTATGTGATTTTATGTGTGAGTGTGGGCTCATAGTCAGAGTATAATTAGGAGTATTTTGTGAGTTTTATTTGATCAATTAGTGCTTTTCTCAACATTCACACTTATTCTTGGGTAAAACATACTTGGTTTTAGAGTACAGCATGATAAATTAAAGAATAAATAACACCAAAAGAGAAATTTTCAGTGTGTACGATGACCTGCTGTCCCAACACTAACTGAAAACATAAATACAAAAACACCTCTCATAAACCTCTGGAACATGATAAATGAAAGAAAAAAAATGTTAACAATGAAACATTTAGATATAGCTTAACTTATATTTAAAGATCATAAACTGGGTCCACTTGGTTGTAATACAAATTGAGTGAAAATACTTATTCAGTTTCTCAACATGTACATTTCCCAAGGTTGCAAAAATGTAAGTCCTCAAGTCTTTTGTATTGCAACAGTTTTAAACAAAACTAAGTTTTGGAGAAGGACTATAAAGATAAAAGGAAATTCCCGAAAATCACATCCATAATATAAAAGATTTAAACCAATACAAAACCCATCCCCATTCAAATCAAGTGAAGTGGATTTTGAGTAGTACAAAAGCTCAAACAATCAACTGACACCATTTGCTAATTATCATGTCATAGCTCTCACCCCATGACAGAGTTCAAGACCAAATATCAGGGTCTAAATATAAACCTGAAGGGGAAGCCACTTTGATTGCAGACGTATTGTAAAAAATCCTCCATGAGATCGAGTGTGATTGTGTTAGCAGGGGGTAAATGTGAGAATCAAGGCTATTGCCGCAGCACACGATGAATCACAAGAGAGGAAGCCACAACTCACATGCTCATTCCAGAGGAAATTGGTTTAAAAATATAGCAAGCCTTATTAACCTTACTTCTCACAGGGTTCTAATATACATAACGAGGTTTAAGAAATGAACTCGGGTCAGAGTTAATCTTACAGCGGGAGATGTGACGGCTCCAAAGCCAACATTAGAGCCATTCAGTCACTTCCTAAAGAAAGGCTTGTGTGGAAATCCAACCTTGCCGAATATAGCAAGAAGCAGAATCATCAGGTTCCACACCACTGTGATGATAATTAACATTCCCTGCAGCTTTCCGTGAATATAAATCAATGCAGCAGAGGTGAAAGAAAATATCAGAGTGTATGAGCTCTCCCTTTTATTGACTTCCAAACCCATCCAAGAAAACAACAGCTTTTCAAACCTCAATATCTATTGACAATCCATTGTTGCTAGAGGAACTTATGCGCAAGGTTGACCGTAGAGGGTGGTCCTCTTAATAAATCCACATCACATTTTTTTTGTGTGCTGTTTTAACATATAGGGACCAACTACATTAAATACATACAAATTAAACTTGTTCGATCACAAAATAGTTAAGATTGGAATTGACAAAGAAATATCTTTACATTCCTATAACCCTTTCAAATGCTTTGAGACCAACCATACCATGTGCTCCTGTTGTGCCGTTTTCACCTTATAAGTATGCATAAAATTCATTTACAACATAAATGCAAAAGATAATATATGCTCTGTATATCTGCGCTCAAATTGTTTAGCCTTACAGTGTCTCTTGAGGTAATCACGTTTTGTGCACTTTGACCCTAAGGGATGATGTGTTTGGTGACGTGATCGATTACGTACCAGCTGCCAGTCATCAATCATGGATGTCATGTAGTTTCTAAATGGAACTACCAGGACATTATGTTTTGTGCATCCCGCTCATTGGTTGCGAGAGCTTGTTCAGGTCCTCCCATTTTCACCAGCTGCCTCCCAGACAAAAATTTTCGAGGTGTGCCAGGTCTGCTGTGAGTTGTAAACTGAAAGTTTTCTTAAGATTTTATTGTGCCAAACATTGATTTACTTTAAGTGTAGTGATTAATTTACTCTGTTGTATATTTTTCATTTGGATCTGATTGTATATAATGTCATTTTCCTTTAAAACCGCTGACATACCCAAGATGTGACTTTTGCTGTTTCTAGCAGATTATGTGAATTTGTTCATTTATTTTTATCAGTGCAGATTTTAAATTTATGTTAAAATTTTACATTTTCTTTTCAAGAAATTGGTGTTGGAAATAAATTTATCTTGTGGTTGAGTCTAAGTGGAATAGAATCATGTCTGAAACAATATGGTTCAGATTTATATATTTCTTTTTTTAATAACTACTTTTAAAAAGTTTATTCATCCATCCTTCCTGCTCTTGACAGATGATGTAAGACTTTGGGGGCTCATCTGGGCATTGTACCCAGGACCTCTCTGTTACACACTTAGAATTCCATGCTCTAACACACAAGACAGTAACTTGAACACAAAGTTACACATGTAGCAATACACAGAGTGGAAGTATGCAGGAACGTGGTATACGTTATACATGTAAATACTGCTTCTGTTCAAAAGGAACCCTCTGAATGCTCATCTGATCCTTAGGACCCGTAAGTAAATATTTGTGCAAAATACTTTGATGCAAAGAGAAGAAACTAAACGAACATATAATGAACATGAGTACACAAAGGCCAATTTACTTGCATCTAGGGCTGGGCAATAGACCTCACAATATGTTTTCATATCAGTCGATAACGATAGGAACTTGCCCTGGAATGATAGGTTTTCAGCTTTGTTTTAACTCAATACAAGGTAAACATTTACAATAAAATACATGACTTTATTTGGAGATACATTTAATTAATTCTATTTATAATAAATGTATCAGACAAATTGGTAAAAAAAAGGTATTCATAACCTGTAAAAATAGCACAAATCAGACAGTGAATAATTATTTATTACATTCAATTATTTTGTAGAGTTAATGGCATTCATAAAGACTTTACTCAAGAACGCTTGTTGAAAGTAATTATTGTTTTCACTTCCAGCTGAACTGTACTGTATCTTAATGATGAAATAGAACTGTTTTTGTTTAAGTTTATCACACCAGCAGCATTTTCTATTGAGCTCAACGTCTAGACTTCAAATAAATCTCTTTTAAACGTCTCCAGAGCGGTAGATACATAGAGTGGCGTCAGTGTTTGATCAGGATTAAAAATTGCGGCCGTTATTCCAACAGCGATCTCTAGAGCTTAGTCCACTCTATAAATAAATTGCTCTTACCACCATGAGTTGGTTTTCTGACGTGAGTATGAGTCTCCATTGGCTAAAAAGGATATCAGTCAACAAGCTAAATCAATCAGAAGCATCAGTTGCAGCCTTCTTACAGCGCGGCTTCTGATTAGTCTTCCAGATAATTACATCAAGTAACAGGAACTTCCAGAGATGTGTAAAGACGACAAATGGACAAAATATAGCTTTTTTTTGTAGGAAAGTAGAATACCAGTGCGGTGGTTATAATCCCTGAGCAGCAATTGTGCCATCTATCTCACACGACTCCTATTACCACAGAAAAAACTATTGCACGCAAGGGGCATGGAAGTTTCAGTACCAATACGCAGTTGCTACAACAATAACAGTCTAATCGTACAATGTAGTGAAGGAACCGCTGCCAATATGTGCAGGAGATGCACACATGTGCATACATGTATCGGTACCGGCAACGCTGTGGCTGAGGCACCATCTCGCAGTACGGCAACAAGCCAGCAGATGACATTTATCTGAGCTCATTGGTGTAATTTGTTTAGCAAAAAAAATAAATAAATAAACCCTCACAGACTGAAGACATACCAAATCGATCATCATCTTTTATCATCAGGCTCAAGAAACAGATCACAGATAAACTATTAGCTGTGTCCATTTCAAATCTTGAAATTTATTTTAGCGTGAGAAATCGTATGTGTGGCTTGAGAGATCACTCAAATGCGAGAGTCTTACGTGTCTTACGTGTGTGAGAGTTGGCAGCTCTGCAGTTTCACTCATGAGTATGGATACGGAAACACCGTTGCGGCTACCGTAGACCAAAGGCATTGTGGGAAATGTAGTTTTTCCCCGTTTTCGTTTTTTTTTTTACACTCAAAACTTTTAAGCTCTCGCGGGCCACATTAGATTACATGGCAGGCCACATCTGGTCCGCGGGCCTTGAGTTTGACACATGTGCTCTATATCCTGCTTGGTTAAAAAATATTTTTTAATTACAGGCTAAAATCTTTAAGGCATTTGTCGAACATTTTCCTGTCACACTATAGAAAAAGGTAGTGCCAGATTGGTTTTGACATCTTTAAGCATGAGTAGAAAAATCCTTATAAACCCTGTTATACCTCTAGGTCAAGCAGAGACATGCAAGGTCTTAAGACTGCAATTTTACATTAAGTTCCAACATAAACTCATGGATTCTTAAAACTTGCTGAAAGTAGTTAAAAATTAAACCCTCACTTTCATGATTCTTGACAGCTCTATGAGTGGCATAAGTGCTTTTAAAATAAAAATGAATCCAATCAAAGTTGTGAGCACAGCAAGTTGGCGGTTATCAAACAGGGCTAGGTTTGCGTGTGTTTAACTCAGTGAGCAATTCATGGCAGTCGAGAGGATTTAGCAGAGCCGAGTGGCCTTATCTACTGCCTGCAGCAAAATGACATCCCGTCGCAAGTCAATAAGAACTATGAGGGATTGATTTAACATGGAGTATCTGCTCGTGGTGGAAAGGAAAGTGGCACAGGTGTTTGTGGAATGCAGGAAGCAAGGCAATAGATGAGTGAAAACAACAATTATCAAGCAGGCTTTATAAACAACACTAATACATGGTTCACTGTACATCAGTGAAGACAAATGGTATGAATCATTGCATTTCAGTGCATCTAAAATAGAAGAGTTGTGGTCAGAAAAACCACAGACTAAATGACATGCTCAGGACATCTGTCCTTCAGCAAACAGCGACAGCATCATTCGCTCCAGCTCATCTCTAATTCATCATGAACAGATGGGATATGCTTAAAAATAGAAGGTTTTTAAGCTTCATTTAGTTGCATAATCAGTAGCATATAGTTGTTGGAATTCTGTACTAAAGCCATTGGGATATTTAAATTAACTTTAACAGTAAAATGCGATCCAAATCAAAGATGTATTGTCTTGTGCATTTCTGTTTGAAAAAATAAAGGCTACTAGTTACATGTAGTTTTATATAGTCTATAAATCCAAGGAACAAACAACAAAAATACTACTTTTTAAAACAGTGGTGTGGTTAAGTATTGGCAAAATCTGTTAGGCAGAGGGTTATGAATATATATTTACCTAGAAAACAGATTATACATCAATTTGTATATGTTGTATGTGTTTCACTCATAGTTTGCAACAAAGAATGCAACAAAAACAGGCAGACATTCTTAATAATACCGATTTCAACTGATGCAAAATTGCTTAAAATATGTTTTAAAATGGATTGAATAAACCAAAAATCCTTATTTACTGTGTACTGTGCAATCAAAGGCAAAATACTTTGAAACTCCCTGAACTAACCTATTTTTAACTTTGTAAACACTTTTTAAAAGTGAGCTGTAGAGTACTGGGTCAGCATAGAAACTTGATGGGTTGCATTTATGAAATGTTTATTCAGATACCTTCCACCTGTGTCGAAATTCTGTGTTGATTATTGCTGCCAAATTATCAATTAAATTTATTCAACTTCAAAATTCCCTTTTTGGAAAACCATCACAAACACTGTCAATCACTCCCACAATTTAATATATTGCATGGACAAACATAATCATGAGGTTAATAAAGCAAACTTACTTCCATTAAACATCTTACAGTCCTTGGAAGTACACTGCGTCTTAGTTACTCACTAAATCCCTGAGCGTATGGCATCATCAGCCTTCCCTTCATTGCATTTTAAAGCTCTGTCCAGAGTCTAGAGATCTTAGCTAATGTGTGGCGACAGCTTGTCAAAGACAAGACCTTCTGACATGCTCTGCCCTCAAGCATGACAAAAGTAGCATGCATAAGGGAATAACGAGGCTCTGCATTGTTGGACACTTATTGCTAAGTATTCACCAAAGACCTTGATGTGTCAAACGAGGAAAAAAGCAGAGTCATCATGACTTTCAGTAACTCTCCAGAAAGGTGACCGAGTACAATGGCCGAAGCAAATTTTATCATGAGGGAAGCTACATTAGCAAAGGAACCTGATAGTTGAAATATTACTGGTTAATGTAGTGAGAGTATACAACTCACATTTAAGAACTTTATGGATTTATAGAATCTGTTTAAAAGGACAAGATCTAAAAGATCTAGTCCTAGTTTAGCCTGAACGACGTAGCTATTGCTAGCGCTTCTTTAGCAATTGCTTTCAAAGCAGCTTCACAAAGTCCCCATGAGGATCAGGCAGAGCAGACAGGAGTTCCGTCTGAGAGGGGACTCCCGCTGACTGAGGCAGGCGCTAATCACCTCCCCAGCATAAAGAACATACAAACTAAAAATCCATCGATGAACGGTTTGCCGGACAGGACCTGAAAAACAAAAAAAAAACAAAACAAAAAAAGACAAAACAGGAACTAAGAAATGGAGAAAACGGTTAGTAAACTGTAACATAGACAACAAACAAGTGATCAGCATCAGCTGCAGGAGGAGAGATATATAATGAGGATAGGTTAGAGAGGAACATTGAACCACATTGTTTTTTCAAACAGTTTGTATGTATATGGTGCTCAGGCACCATATCTGTTTAGTCAAATACCAAGAGATAATTATTGGACTGCCAGTTTAAACAGATATGTTTTTAATTTAGTTTTGAAATCTGTGAGCGTAGTTGAGCTGCGGACAACATCCGGTAGTTTATTCCAGAGCTTCGGGGCTCTATATGAGAAAGCTCTTCCACCTCTTGTGGATTTACTAACCTTTGGTACAATCAATAGTCCTGCTTCTTTTGATCGGAGAGAGCGAGCTGGAATATATCGTCATAGGAGACTGCTCAGGTAGGCCGGAGCCAAGCCATTCAGTGCCTTAAAGGCAAGGAGCAGAATCTTGTAGTCAATGCGATATTGTACAGGAAGCCAATGAAGAGAGCACAAAACCGGTGTAATGTGATCATATTTCTTTGTTCTTGTGAGAACTCTAGCTGCTGCGTTCTGGACTAACTGTAATTTTTGTAGCGTGGTGGCTGGACAGCCGGCTAACAGAGCATTACAATAATCCATTCTGGAGGTCATGAAAGCATGCACTAATTTTTCTGCATCTACGATAGACAGCATGTTCCGCACTTTAGCAATATTCCTGAGGTGAAAGAAAGCAGTCTTAGTAACATAAGAGATATGATTCTTAAACGTCAGTTCACTATCTATAATAACGCCAAGATTTTTAACTGTAGTGAAAAAATTAACAGTGTGTCCCCCCAGTTCCATATGTAAAGCAGAGAGATTCTGTAATTGCTTTTTAGAGCCAATAAGTAATATTTCTGTTTTATCTGGATTTAGCATAAGAAAATTTTCATTCATCCAATCATTGATATCAGCGACACATTCTGAGATCTTATTTAGCTTTAAAGGGTCATTAGGTTTTGCTGATATACAGAGCTGGGTGTCGTCTGCATAGCAATGGAAACTAACACCATGTCTTCTAATAATTTTGCCAAGGGCCAGCATGTATATTGAGAATAGGATGGGTCCCAAAACGGATCCTTGAGGAACTCCATACTCTACTGCTATTGTGTCCGATGAGTCTCCATTTACATGAACAAACTGACTCCGGTCAGAGAGGTAAGAGTTAAACCATCTTAGAGCCTGGCCCTGGATGCCTGCATCGTTTTCTAGTCTCTCGAAGAGAATCCTGTGATCTATCGTATCGAAGGCTGCACTGAGATCTAGCAGAACTAGAAGAGAGATATTTCCTTGATCCCAATCAAGTAATAGATCATTTGAAATTTTAACCAGCGCAGTCTCTGTGCTGTGATGCGCTCTGAATCCAGATTGAAGTTCTTCATAACAGTTGCTCTTTTGTAAGAAGGAGCTGAGCTGTGCTATAACAACTTTCTCTAATATTTTTGACAAGAACGGAAGGTTAGAGATTGGCCTATAGTTGGATAACTCAGTAGAATCCAGGTGCGTTTTCTTGATTAGTGGTTTAATTACTGCATGTTTTAGCTGTTTGGGAACGTAACCTAGCGTTGGAGATGAGTTTATAATATTTAGAAATGGTTCTTGAGCTATTTGTAGCAATTCTTTCAGTAATTTTGTTGGTACAGGATCTAGAGAGCATGTTGATGATTTAGATGCTGTGATTATTTTTAGCGGTTCTTTCAGGTCAATATTTGAAAAATTTTGCAGTGAGTGAGTCAAAGGTATAGGGTTTGAGTTAAACTGCTTTGATTGAATATGAGTTTTAGTAATTTTGCATCTGATAAAGGTAATTTTATTTGAGATATAATTCATAAAATCATTGCTGCTAAATTTTATAGCTGCATTTGAATCTGTTGATGTTTGACTGTTTAGTAAATTAGCCATTGTTTCAAATAAGAGGCGTGGGTTATTTTGATTTGTTTCTATTAACTTGTGATAGTAGTTAGTTCTTGCAGTTTTTAGTGCTAGTCTATATTTAGACATACTCTCTTTCCAGGCAATTTTGAATACTTCCAATCTAGTTTTTTTCCATTTACGCTCATAGTTTCTGGTTTGTCTTTTTAGCACCTTTGTATTATCATCAGACCACAGAGTGGCCTGTCTATCTCTGACATGTTTTAATTTAAGTGGGGCTACAGTGTCTAGGGTGTTAGCGAGAATATTATTCAAACTGTAGGTGATCGTTTCAAGTTCATTTTCATCTGCAGGTACACTAGAAAGTTGAGTAATATCTGGTAGGTTTCTTATAAATGCTTCTTTAGTATTTTGGTTTATATTTCTCCCTAGTTGGTAGCATTGAATGTTACTGCTAATGTTTATAGTCTGCATAGCACAAGATACAAGATAGTGGTCTGAGATGTCCTCACTTTGAGGCGATATAACAATGTCACTTAGGTCAATGCCATGAGATAGAACCAAATCTAGAGTGTGGTTTAGACGGTGAGTTGCGCCGACCACATTTTGCTTAAACC
This sequence comes from Danionella dracula, assembly GCA_900490495.1. Lineage (NCBI taxonomy): Eukaryota > Metazoa > Chordata > Actinopteri > Cypriniformes > Danionidae > Danionella > Danionella dracula. Next base: position 2,373,189 of record UELW01000067.1, on the reverse strand, counting down.
CAAGGCAATACCCAACGAGTCTTTTTTGTCATCGATATGGATGTTAAAGTCTCCAAAAATAAGTATTTTATCTGCTTCGACCAAAAGATGTGCGACAAAATCAGCAAATTCTTGAAGAAAGCTAGAATTGTGTTTTGGTGGCCTGTAGACAACAGCTAATGTTACAGAGAATGCACATCTTTGTTTTGATTCTGCCGGTGTAATATGGAGCACAAGTACTTCGAGGGATTTAAATTTATGTTCTGTCTTTTTGGTTGTGTTTAGGGTATTTCTATATATTGTGGCAACACCTCCACCACGACCAGTTGAGCGCGGTTCATGATTGTAACGGTAATTTTTGGGTGTCGCTTCATTCAATCCAAAATAATCGTTTGGAGTGAGCCATGTTTCAGTTAGGCACAGTATGTCAAGGTTCAGTTCTGAGATTAATTGGTGTAAGAGATCTAATGTTTAGGAGACCAAATTTTAGAGAGTACGATTGCGAGTTGTATAATTTGTAGTCTAATTTTATATTGATCAGATTATTGGTGTTAAGTAATTTGTTGTTTATAGTTATTTTCTGTTTTCGTGGTATGGACACTGTTTCGATAGCAAATGTTAGGTTTTGACAGGTTTTAGGTCAGTTTCTGGGGCAGTGTTCAAAGGTGTTATATTTAGTAATGATTGGGGGACTAATAATGTGACATGTGATGAGCAACAAATCCGCTGTCTTCCCTCTAAGAATCACTTGAAAATGCTCCTCTTCTATTGGTCATTTCTCATTTGCATAATTGATTTTTTTTTTACTTTTGTAGCATGTTGTTCGTCACCTGACATGCCCAGTCGTCGTCAATTCTGTCATTCAACACATTTAGGGTTTACCTCTATGTATTGAAAATTAGCGACCTGATAGCACTTTTATTAATTTATTAAAACAAAAAAAAAACAATCAACACTTTAATACCAAAAATACTAATACTACACTAGTATTCTTAATATATTTCACTTCATAGACCCCAAACATTTTTCAGTGCCAATACTACAATGGCCTAGAAGACACCAAGATATTTCCTGAAACGCAATCCATCATGTTGAGTAGCACTGCCGGCATAAATGAGCCATGACAACAATTCCCTGCAGAGTTAAGTAATCCCTGTGCCTAAAAGGAAGCTGCAACGTCCTGAAAAGCAGGGCTAAAGTCTCATGAAAAGCCTGACTCCAGCAATTTCACACGAATCAGTCACTTTAAAAGTGCATCTTTGCAACACCATCAACAAAGGTATGCAGGTTTTAGATTAAGTGACCTGATCATCAATGCAGAACAATAAATATAAAGCTGTCCAGTTGCCTTTTTTTAGGTGAAACAAGAGGCACGATGCTCTTTTGCTAATATTAAAAAATAAACAAAATTTTGATTTCAAAAGCCAACAATAACAAGAGATTAAATAAAAGCTTGCAAAAAAAAAACCGCTTTCTCTTAGGTTAAGGTTAACAAGGTAAGGGATAACCTCTGGCTTTCCCTTTTGATGCTCTTGAACTGCAGCTCGTCCTTTGACTGACTCAATAAGTGAGTAGGATCCCATTGAGAGCAATGAAAAAATGTCCTTTACAGCAAAAAAAAAAAAAAAAAAAAAAAAAAAAAAAGGGCAAAATTTTCAACCATGGCTGCATTAGGCTTTTCAATGCATATGGGCTGAATTGACATTCAAGGAAACTTTGAGGGCAAATTTTTGTGTTCGTTAAATTAAGTTTTAGTGATTTGCATGATTATGGGCTGAACTCCGGCTTTTGTATCTCACTAATTTGATCTAACAATTCTCATTCTTTTTTGCCAATTTTTGACTCCAGTAGGGCTGGCCGATAATTTGATAACAATAGTTATCACAAAATAATTCGATAGAGAGGTCTAACTAAATGGTTGGTATTTGTGTTCAATGCTCACTCTATTTAAATAAGTACAAATTCATTATTATAAACTCTCCTTTCTACACCACACACTTTCTGCAAAAAAAAAGTGATGTTACACTTACTACGTCCATGTTATATAAAGTCAATAGTGTGAATAATGCATTCACTTTTCCTTCCATCAAGGGTTCTTGGAAAACACTTCAATGTTTAAGAAAGGTGGTTTAGAGAATCCATACATAAACATACTTTTGACCCTTTCCATTAAGTGTTGTTGGAGTGGTCGTCAAACATTAGCCTGTAGATTAATTGTTCAAACACTTTCACTATTTTCCCCATCCATCAAACTCAATATACCTCTTCACCAGTTATCTGTGCTTATGCAGGATATTTCCTGCTAACCCAACACAGAGTTTGCAAAAACACATCGAAAAAAAAAACATATTGGCCTCTCTAGTACATATCTTATTTCATATCTACATATCTATTTAATGTTCCATCATAGTAGAGGTAGTGTATTGTAAAGCCAGAGTATAGGTTGACATCTGCACTTGATCACACATCTTTCCATGTCTCATATAGTTAAAGGTTCTTGACTACTCCTATGGCAAATATTTTGACTGCCAATTCCTAGTACTACATTTAATTTTGGGCTTGATGCCCTGGTGCCACAACAGAAATGTGTTGGAACTTGTCCCTTTATCTGCCACATTTTGTAGCAAACTGGCCCACTATTTGGTTTCTTTCAAGTTGAACGCTTTGTATCCAACTTTTCAAGTTGTGCTTTGTATCCACGTGCACCAGTATTGAGAATACATTTACATGAAAAAATGATATAATTAAAAAAACAACACCAGTATTCAGTATGAAAAGGTATACTGTCCAGCCAAAAAAATAACCATGTAAAAAAAGACCAGTTGTTGCTTTCCTTAGTTTTATTTACAAATATCTAATTTAAGCATCACCGCAAACAAAGGAAACATATGTTGACAGAAGGATGTCTGGTTTTCATACTAAATGAGGTTTAGTGTAAAAAATAATCACAGAGAGATGCTATGAAATAACCCTTTTCCAATCACTCAAGCAGGCTGGATGCTTCAACAAAGAATGAGGACTGCTTGGCAGTGTTTGCTAGGAACTGATGCATTTTTTCAATTCATACTTCCTGAATGTTTCAACACTATGATTTATTTTACAGTTTGGGACTTGTGTTAAGACCTTAACATCCATAACATTTCACACTAAAATGTTTATTATTGTGAACCCCTGCTAGAAGGAATGACAATAGAAGTAGTCTTCTAGTGGATAAATGAAGCACCCAGGCCTAAATGAGCCATGAAAGTCAATTAGGAAACATCCATAAAGTCCATTTTCGCTGTTCAGTTTTTCATGCCAGAGGCTTTTGGCTTTCAGAAAAGAAGAGCAATGACAGATAAGGGACTTTAGATGTCCATCCACCATGTTTGCATGGCTGTATTGTTTGACTACCCGTTCTTAACCCAAGATGAAAAAGAAAACTGAGTGAAATGTTATCATTTCCTCTGGGCATCTCAATCCAGCACAGAATGAGATGAAGGGGCATAAATGTGAGGGAGTGAGCGTTTGGCTTGGGGGCAGGGTGTTTGATGAACCTTTTCATCTACACAGCGTTTTGAGGCAAGTTGCTTTCAGAAACCTCTTAAACAGAGCCCTGCGATGCTCAGATTCAGCCATGGGCACATTATGCCATCTCATCCCACTCCAAAGAACCCTAGATTCAGAAACATTCGATTCAAAAACTTGATTTTAATGGCTGGTAGAGTTTTTAAAAGCGAGAAAGCTCATTGACCATATTATAAGCAACTAAACTATGACACAGACACAAATCTCATAAACATAATTCGGCATAACATCAGGTTCAATGTTTCTTCTGCTTTTAATCCAGCTAAATCCCTTTCACAAGTTCATCAGCTAGGTTATATAGTGGCTTTAAGTCATTAAGCATTAAGTCATGTGATTAAAAGCATTTCTGTGGCTCTGTGAGTACAACATATACACATGTAGTGGATTTTATTCCCAGGGAAAGCAAGAACTTTGATCACTTCAGATTCTTCTGACAAATGGATAATAGCAAAAGTAGGACAGGTCACTACTGTTAATAATACATTTATGGCAATAGCTAGATGTGCATGACACCTAACACCTTAACACAAATGTGCTAGTGTTAATCCACAAAACAAAGACAGCTCTTGACCAATAGCACCACATCGCAATTTTGCTACTGCTGATTGGCTACAAGACTGTTTTGGTTCTGGCTGACGCAATCTTTAAGCATTTCTGAAAAATAACTTGTAGCTCCTTTTGCCTTAAAAAAGCTATTTCATTATCTCTCACCAAGACTTTTTTTAATCAGTTGCTGTCCTGTAGCCATGGATAACTTTTTCACATTCAGGAAGCTTTCTATGAGGAAGTGAAAATGAAATGTTTATCTTAATATTTTTTTCCTGTAAAGTTGCTAACACATGGCATATACTGCAGCACTGAGCAGTGACGACTTCATTTTCATTGGGAGAGGGGAGGCACACAGCAGACACGAGCTGTTTCACGAATGGTGACGATTTTAGACTTTTTTTTATCTACTTCAACCATGACAATCATTGACAGGTTTTGCTGCCACACGCACGCACGCACACACACACACATGTATATATATATATATATATATATATAAATAAAGCTAAACATGTTAAAAATATGCTAAAAAGCAGTCAAAGAATGAATGTGTAGTGAAATCCATGAGGAAGCTAATATTAAGAATTCAAGTGTTCTATGATGTGCATGTCGAGTTTTTCAAAGTTCATCAAATTGAATTCAAGGTAAATTTAACTAGAACAACACTCTCATCGATAGCAGATATCAAATTTGGGGGAAACAATATTGTATTTAGTTGTTTTTTTTCTTCACTACATCAAGTTCAGTTGTAAATATATTTATATTGCACTTTACTTACAATTGACAAAGTGATTTCTAATAAAATAACTAAATGTCTCATGTGTTAATGCACTATGCATTAATTCACCATCAAAAAAAGAAGCGACAAAAAAAGGATCAGTGGCACAACTCTATGTTTTAACAAATGTGTAATTTTAGTGAGAATGAACACGACTGCTTCTGAGTATCATAGTCCCTCTGGTTCAAAGAATGCCTCTCTTTAATCTCCAGTAAGTTTAGGTTGCCTGGTGTTGAGCTCCATATCATGGATGTAAAATTGGCAGAGTAATAGAGGGGAGTGTGTTTTAGTTCATGCAGTGAAAGAGCCAACATTTCATGCTTACACCCACACTTAACCAAGAACAGTTATCAGAGAGTTAAAGGCTCTGTTTAAGTTATCTCGATAGCATAAAATGACAAATAAAAAACTCAAGAGACATGGAAGATGAAAGGGCAGGAAAATGTGATCAGGTGAATCAGATGGCCTTACAGAGATGCCAGTTCAAAATAAAACTAAAGGTTCAAGCAGAAACACATCTTAACTCAAAGATTTTTTTGGCTGCAATGGAAAAGTAGATCTATTGACATTCTTGGCAACAGTGTCCATGAAAAGTAAAGCCACTTAAGTCTAAACACAAGGAGAAAAAGAGTGTTCATAAAACTTATTTAATGCTAGTCCATCTTGAAAACTGTGAGGTCTTTTTAAAGATGAGCAATAGATGAGCTACAGCTATAAGCATAAACACACACAAACTGGATACCTGTCACAACTGAAAGAATGTAAACACACAAGGTGTAAAAAATTGATTACAGAAAGATTTACCAGAAAGTGGTTATGCTGGTCATCCACGTATAAACAAATCATCATTACTATCCATGTACAAAAATGTTGGCCAAAGTAAATTTTTATGAAAATGCCAGATACACCATTTTGTAAACAGCATAACATACGATTTTGGGCAAAATCTATCCAGAGTCTAATTGCCATAAATGACTATATCCCAACTCTGAGCTAGCATGTTCTTGACATAGATTTTAAAATAGATTGAAAATGCTCTCCCATGGATAAAAGTTTTATTAAATGGAAGAAGAAAAAACTTTCATTATAAAAATGCCTTTGTCCATGTTACTAATGAATTTCCATCATTGATGGAGGCTATTGAGTGGAATGGATTGTAAATAACAGCATTTTATTCCTGATGACACATTTACAAATAAGTTTATTTACAATACAACTCATTTACAATAAGAGCTATTATATTATAATATGTTAGTAATTCTAATGATAACTATTGCAAACACAAATTGAATCTATTCATTCTCAAATCTATGCCTATGCATCTCCTGCAAGCGTTGGCTGTAAGCATTTCCTGTATTCGTTAAAATATTACTTTTCAGTTTATAGGTCTGAGATGAGAGAAGCTTTTCTCATTGCTGCTACATTATGAGAACAAGTGCATTTTATGTTTTAATTAGTCTTTATTAGAGGTTTTATTCATTTCTACACGTAACAAAAACAACATTGTTTATTTTAGTTCACCTATAGAGAAAGATTTCTCTCCTCACACTGTGTAAACAGACCTAGCGCATTCCTCTTTCTGATATAAAGGCTTTATGTCCTCTCGGAAATCCTGAAAATACTGAAAAACATCTCTTCTGCATTGTGTACAATGCGGCTCTTTACTAAAGACATTGCTTTATCATTTAAATAGAACACAAAATCATGAAAGAGTTGTTGTGTGTTCGAGAAATTATGCTCTGGGGGAGCTGATCAATGAATACAGTAATATGAACAAAAGAACCAATCACTGTGATTTTTTTGCCATTTTGAGAACTAATGTGAAATGTCCTATTAGTGGTCTTGTTTTCTGTAAGATGTAGCTTCTTGATTGAATTCTTATTCCAAGTTTCCGCTCCAACTTAATGGACATTTTTTCCATCTAGTCTTTGCCACATTTCCTAAAATACCTTCATTGATTGAGATGCAATGGTTTTCCTGCTATTATTCCACAAGCATTCATTCAACATGTTATATCTTTTGCGTTTAGATAAATTTTTATATTTGCTTACACACAAACATTGGATTGTATAGCAAAAAAAGACCTATTCAAATCGTCATCTTCATAGAAGATATAGTAGTATCTAAGACTAAAAGTTAAGTGCCACATACACAAAACAGGAACTAGTTCAGCAAGCAAATTAGTCTAGTATTATTCTCACCGTTGACATGTCCACTTATATGCACAGTAATATCCTAAGACATCAGGAGCATCATTTCTTCAAGAAATAACATCAATTCATACTTTCACTGATTTATGGCCTCAATCCATCTTAACAGCAGACAGTGTGTGTCATCTACTCACTAATGAAACCTCAAGCTATATTATGGGTCAGCTGGGCTTATTGACAGCCGTGTTAGTCAGAGTTTCCATTGAACACAGTTACAAAACAAGCTACCGTAGGGCATGTTGTAACCAAACAACCATAGTGCAGGACCCTAGTCCTGCTTAAGCATGTACATTTGTAAAGTCCAAAAATTATAACTATCCAGAAATCATGCGAACAGACATCTGGTTATGATAGCAGAGGAGATTCACCTGCTTAACACCGAACATGTGGTTGCAAAAACAATTTACTGAATCAATGTTTTGTGAAGAAAAAAGGTTAAAGGGATTAAAGTCCATTAAATCATTTAACAGACAAACTTCTCTCTTTCCCATCAACTTCCTGTTGTTAGACATTATTAGCTCAGAATACAAAGTTTGATTTATTCACCTGCTTATGGCTAATTCCATTCAAACTAAACATGGTGAACACTACTAACAACTAAATGATGACAAAACCTCCAACATAAACCTGATTTATGAATTAAGACCCGAAAGAGGAAAATCCACTAATAAACAACACTCTCAGAATAAAGCATTGCACAAGTTAGTTCCTTTTCAGCATTTAAAATAAAAGTAAACATACCTGTTCGCTCAATGTATTCAACACACTTCTCAACAAACAAAGGTATGGGCCTATCGGGAGTGACAAGGTTCTGTAGAGGCACACCAAAATAGTTGCTTTCCCAATTTCTTCGTGTTGGTGGGTATAATGGCTTTGTGGTTTTTGTAGACCTTGTCTGAATTAAGGAAAAAAACACAAACGCATCATTGGCATGTAAAATAACAATATATAAAATTAATAAAATAATAAATAAATACAAATCTTTTTAGGTTTACCATGGTTTAAAAATATTTAGCTATATAATTTTTAAATATACTTATTCATTCAATATTGTACCCATTAATAATTTTAAACTACTATGTGAAAATTAGATTTTTTTGTATATTAAGCTTACACTTATCTATTTATTATCCTTTAATCCATTCTTCTTACCAACTACATTTCATTTTATTATGGCATCTGCTAAATGTTAATACATGTATTTAACATTTAGATATTTAACTACTTCATAATTTTTGGGGGGAAAGACTTAGTATTAATTACTCCATGTTAAATATTAGCAAATAGGGCCTTAATTAGTGTCATCAGGTGTGGAATGTTAATCTGAATTAAGCTAATCTGTGCAGTGCTATGGCCCTCCAGGACTGACTTTGGACACCCCTAATTTAAGCAATTATATAGAGGGAAAGGTGTATAATGCTCACCTTAGCATAGCTTTAGGTTTTAGTGAGCTGGGAGGCTGTCCATGGTCAATATTGAGATTTTGCTTGTTGTTTAACTAGTCATTAAGATTTAAGATTACGTTTTCTAAAAGAGTAGAGAGCCAATATTCCAGGCAATACCTTTTTAGGTTCCTTGGTCTTTGGTTGTTTCTTTTTCTTCATTTTCTTGTCATCCTGTTCTGGATCTGATGTAATGGCTGGATTATCTATCCCTCCTTTCCAAGGATCTACAGGTGAGAGAAGCGGATCCTCTTCACTTCCTCTGTTCCCTCTTCCTTTCTTTTTCTTCTGTGTTGCTGGCCCAGACTCATCATCACTCACATCTGAGTGCACTCGTCTATGATAAGCCTTTGTCTTGCTAAAGAGGATTTTGGAACGATGTTTATACTTGGAAGGCCTTCTGCCAACTTGAGACTTGGGCATTGAGTCAAACCCATTTTCCTCATCTACATGTAAAGTGAGCCCTCCAAATGAGTTGCGGGCCCTGCTAGATCTGTTGTGTGCATCTTCTGGCACAGCATAAATATCATCATTGAAACTTTTTAATTTGAGAAGAGTGTCTGCTGGCTCTGCATAGTTGTCAGATGCTTCAAGCTCATCGCTGTGACCCATCATCGGACCACGTGTCCGCCTAGTGGGCCGCATTCCAGCCTCGATGGTCCTCAAAAGGTTGGGGTCCAGCTTCTTAACGTTTGGCTTAGGCATCACGTTAGGCTTGGGTTTAACAGGGGGAGGCACTTTATGGTTGCGATCATGATCCCCGACAGGTGTGCTGTGAATCGGGTACTCGTTTCCCTCCAAGTCAATCCTATACTTTCGTTCAGTAGGATTAGGCAGCAACTGCACATCATCTCCTATGGGGCTGTAAGGGGGTGGGCCCTCTCCATCATCCTCAGAGTCAGGGTAGTATTGGTAGGCAGGTGAATGGCTATGAGGTGACTGTGGGAAGACATCTTCACTGTGTGCTGTTCCATCTCTACTGTTATCAAACATGAAGGAGCTTTCAATATTGCTCTTCTTCTCAAGAACCTCATTGAAAAATGGTGTGAACACTTCCGTCTGTCTGTGATATTGTGACAGGGAGTACAGAGCAGTAAACTTTGCCGCAATTTCTGTGGCAATGTGCTCTCCTTCTGTCATTAACTCTTTTATCGCCTCATTCTCAAAAAAGTCTGCCTGACTGTCCGTAATGGCAACAAGCTGAACTGGAATTACATCCTGCACTTCAGCCAGGAACGCTCTCAGCATTGCCATGGAAGACTTTCGTTTTGCGGAGTACACAAGAATATACCCATGCACCATTTCATCCTTTCTGATTCCGATGGAAGAGTGGTAAGAGAGCACTGAGACTTGAACGCGTCTGCGACTATCACCAATGATTTTGTCGAGGATCAGTGTGTTGCATTGGCCTGGCTGGCCAGCACTACAGGAATGTGAGTCCAGAAAAGGGGAGAGAATGAGATCCACACTAAAAGGGTCACCACACACAGCACACATGACAATCCTCAAATCTGTCTCGGACAAATCCTTAATTGAAGGCATTGGGTTCGTCATATCGAAATTGTGCTTCACTCCCTCCAACACCACTCTCAGGGCCTGTTTTATCTGTGCCTCGTTGAACTTCCTGGGAAAGGTGCCGACGGGTATATCTACAAAAGTACACTGTAGCTTATTCGCAAGCTGTTGTCCCTGGTGCCTCAAAATAGGCATGTTTTTGCAAATACTGTCACGCTGGTTTACTAAAATGAGAATGAATGATACTGGCTGGCTATATCTTTCCCTTCTGTTCTGAGCAATCTCTGTTCGGATACGGCTTACGCGGTCACCGATGTAATTAAGCGACTCTATAGAGTTGAAGACACAAAAGAACCCATGGGGCTTGAAAGTCGATATCCAGGAATGGTTCAAAAGCATGCCAGAATTGACATCCACAGGCAATAGGTCTAATTCATAGATTTTCCCATCAAGGGTGTATTCATCATCAGTGGACTGAGCTCGGATTTCATTTGCAAGCTCCTGTGCCAGTCCCTCTCTTCCCACAAGACACAAGTTAACTTTATCAATGCTAGCACTGTTGTAGTAGGTGTTTGTGCGGCCATGGTCCAGCTGAACTAGGCGGTTGGCAAGAACTTGTTCGACTTTGAGATCAATGCAAGCCGTGCCACTGAGACATGTCTCTTTTGTTGGGTGATAGACAAACCCAATGTGTTTAAGTAAAAGGGATTCCCTGTCAGGGGCCAGTTTCTGAAGAGCTCTGTATCTAGGTTCCTCATTGAGTACAGCATGAATCTCACTCATTTTGTCACCGCTTGGTGTGGCGTTTAGATCAAGGTCATAGAAAAGTTCTGCATGCTCGAAAAGCATTTCCTGAAAGTCCTCTTTTGCCCTTTCAACTATTTCCTGCTGGTGTCGACTGTAAACATCTCTGCGATCAGATTCAGTGATGAACTTGTACGCCTCATCCTCCATGACAAAGCACATGACCTCTTCCCACGGCTGGCCAGGGCTAATGAAGTGCACCCGCTCCAGCGTCTTCTTAAATTTCTCCTTCATCTCCAACCTTCTCTTCTCAGATATCAAATGCTGAACGTGATTTTGATAGATCCTCTCTCCTTCCAAGGTTTTAAGGATATCGAAGGGCACTCTTCTATCATCCGTTTTATCAAGATGGTCTGTCTCATACCATGGCGTTTGTTCCAACTCAATGAAATAGTATTGAAACTCAGGCCTGCTTCTCATGAGGCTTTGTGCCTCGGTCCACCTCATATTCTCAATTTCCTCCAGGTTGTTAAGCAACTTATTGAGAATTTTTGGAAGACTGGTAAGATAATCCTCACGTCGCCTCCTGATATGATCTTGTCTCAGCTGCTCTATGTGCTTTGAAAAGATGTTCCTGGCTTTTTTGCTCCCTTCTAAGTTGATGTACTCATCATAGTCTGGGTGGCCTTTTAACTTGTTGCTCACACTTTTCCAACTTGTGTGATAATCACGGACAGTTTGAAAAATGAGCTTTTCAAACTTGTCAGAGATAGAAGCAATTAACTGTCTCTGGGATTTGTATGCCTCCAAATAAGAGATGATTTTGGGTTTACCTCTACTTTTGTCGATCTGCTGCGTCAAAGCATTGAAGCAGAGATCCACATTTACAGAGTCTCTAGCTGATGTTTCCACCAAAATGAGATTCTTTTTACCAGCAACAAACATCTGCACATCCTTCAGATATTGGTCCACACACTCATCACATTTTGTTGCTGCAATGATTATTGGCTTTTTTGCCTTGGAAATTTGAGAATAAAGACTATGAACAAATTTAATCTGATCGTCAAATTTTCTGTTACATCCCTTGCTAACATCAATACACAACACAAAGCCATCGATGTTGAGCTTTCCATCAGGCATCTGCTTCTGATCGAAATCCTGTTCTAAACCAAGCTGGTCTGTGCAAATGTACATCAGTTTCTCAGCAGACTGAAGCTTTGTATTCGCAGCCCGTTTTGTATAAGGCTGCAAGTTTGTGCTACGATGAGGCAAGAAGGTCTGGTCATCGATAAACTCTGTCTGCTCAATGATCTGGATTTTATACTCAAGCCCATCATCCCCTCGATGAAAGACTTCACCCCAGTATAAGAAATGATCATTATTCACCACACGCCCTCCAAAGTCAATTGTGCTCAACACAGAAGTGTGCTCCGAGTAGTAGTAATCCGCACTGGGGTGCACATATCTGTTGCATAGGCAGGATTTACCTACTCCACAGTTGCCTTTTTCTTTTTCAGTGCCCGAGAGCCCTACGACACTGACAGCAAATGTCGGACGGGCCTCCTTATTCTTGGCCATTATATTTCCCCTCTCATTGCTTGTTACGTTAAGCGAAGTGTGCCATCAACGAATGCATATACTTCCATTTGCTAAAGCAGCCCCATTTTCATGTCTCCCCCTGAATAGTATGTAGATCATCTGTTCTGGGCAAATGTTGAATCCTCTAATCAGCTTCCTGTAACACAAAGAAAATAATTTGATGATTTAATATTTTAAAAGTGTTGACAGCACAGACATTGGTAAAATAAAGAAAACAATCCTGAGTAGTTACAGCAATATATTATATATATATATATATATAGAAAAGAAGTCATTGCTGGGTGTTGACAAAAAATACAAAGAAAGAAACAGGGCTTATTTTAGACTTTGCGCAAAAAAAAAAAATTATATATATATATTTCTTTATTTCACTTTGGTTAGAACATTGCCCAGCTTAAAGGTCTCTATGGACAATGCATGTGTGATATACATTGTGTTCTGTTGGTTACTCTATAAACTTCAAAAGCATTTGCTGACAGAAATACCTTTACACCTTTAATATAAATACACAAGATGTTCTTTTGGAATCAAATTACTTTCTTCATATACTGCTCAAATTAAACCATACAAAAGTATTTTCAAGAAGTTGAAATGATTTGCAATGATTTAAACAAAAACCGCTAGATTGTTCAACGAGCATAAAAGCATGTTAAACAAGTGCACTGTTTTAACAGGATAGCAATTTTTGAAAATTAGCTGTGATTTATCATTCTAAAAAGTTGCATATAATATTCAGCAATCAATAACCAATATCATTATGTCTACAATAAACAAAACAGCAATTTCTTCCAATGCTTAGCTTGCTGTAAAATGAATCATTTTGGCAAAATGATTAAGAATTCCTCCCTGTTTTTTCCCCAAAGCAACATGGCTTTCATCAGCTCAACAAAAGCGAGCATCAGACAGAATAGAAGACATGTACAGTGTTTTAATCTGTTTTCCTTCTCATGAAAGTGCACCTGATAATTTCCTTTTTTGTTTAGCACGTTTTCAGTTCCACAAAGACTTTTAAAGGACATTCACAGCTTATCTTGAACGACCAGCTTATTTTACCTGTTTGGACAAATCAATGAAAAGAATCGATTCAATCGAGCAATCCGCTCGCAAATCGATTCCCTCCTCAAAAGACCAACCCCTGGAAACCATAACCATAGTTTTTAGTTATGGAGAACACCCGAGACATTGAGGATCCTGTACTGTTTGCCAGAGATGATTTTTGGAATTCTGATGCAGGCCAAACGATGTCTTGCTTTGTTTGTTTGCGTGACCGAGCACTTTGTGTGTCAATGTCCTAAAAGCAGCAACATTTACAACATAAACTAACAATAGCTGACACGGTGACACGCGAGTCGAGAGTCGCTAACGCAAGTTAATGACGGCTGTGCAGTACTTCTCTCCATGCAGCGAGGACGTGAAGCAGACAGGAGCATCTGCTGAAGGTGAGGAGGAATGCCGACCAAAACGAGAACGCCTGTGCTTCGTCATGGTCGAGCCAAGAACGCTCCCGAAAACGACGAATCCCGCTGATAGTCGAGTGAACTATGACAACGCGCTTTCGAGTACAATGTCATTTGTTTAACGTTCAAAACACACACTGGAAGACACAGCCTTTATTTCCCACGGTCTAAACTCTGCACAACAATATATTATAAACACCGTTCTTGTATTCTGATGACTGGCTGTAACTAACTCTTTATAAGCTTTTTATTCGCCTCGATATGGGCCTCACATGTAACAAGGCATAGATGCTTTCTTTCGTCGCTAGCTTCCCAGTTAGCCCGAGCTAGTTAAGTGTGACACCAACACCGCGCAGTTCAGGTTAAGCAGGCAAATCTCTGCTTTTACATACACCGACAAAACTCTCCCTCAAATGTGAAGTAAACCAAGCAAATAAAACGATTCAGCGCACAACAAAGCCTTTCTAGAAACTCACATACTCGGTGTGCATTCCCCTACCTAACATGGTCGCTCCCAGCTCCCGACACCACAGACAGGAGGTGGCATTCCAACTATTTCCTTTAATTTCCACGACCGAGATTCCGTAACAAATCCCAGTTTTCTCGGGATTTGCGGCGTTTGCTGTAATGATCAGCAAAAATCCACAGAATTGGTGTGTTTTCGTATTTTTTAGTTGTGAGAGTGGTATGCGTGTAATCGGAGAGCCATACCCTCCCCTCTCATTCCAGGCAGTAATGGCGACGGAGAGAGAGAGAGCGAGCGAGTGAGAGAGATAGAGGGAGAGCGAGAGAGAGAGAGAGAGTGGGAGAGTTTCTGGATCTCTCTCAGCACTAACTTTTTCATTTTAATCCTACTTCCAGCGTGGTATTAGACGACGATGAGCGCTCACCAATTATTGTAACAGGTAAGTGAGATTTTTTTTCAAGTAGGAACAACAAATTAAGATTTTTTACCGTAACGTTTCATCACGTCTATCTGATTGGCCATACGTTTCTAATTGTGCAAATCTTGGACTTTATTGGTGTATTATGATTCATATTTTATGGCTGATTCAAAATATTTTATCAGAGTTGGAAAGAGTATCCAAACAAAACTTTTTAAAGTAAGTGTAAAAGTATAGAAGGAAAATGTACTAGCTAATTACTGTTACTTCTGATCTAAACAATACTATGTAAAGCAAACATTCTGATCAACAAACAACTGAAGTCATCTCTCCTCAAGCATAACATTGTTCTGCTTTTATGAAAAATAGGTTTAATAAGTTTAAAAAAATCTGTTAATGGCCAAATACACATCACTTAACCTGATATTTACAAAAAAAAATCAAGCCAAACAAAAATCTTCATTATTTCCATGGCATTAGAAATGTAGGAACGCAGCCAAGATGCAACTAAGATGTAAATCAGGTGTAACCACGTAAAAATACATATAGCAAGTACAAAGCATCTTGTTATCAAATGTGTTCTATTTGAGTCTGCACTAATGTAATGTGATTGTTAAGGAAGCCAGCAGATTCACATCCACATCCAGTTTGCCCAGAAATGCGACATTTGTCCCCATACATTGACATGTATGCTTAAACTGAGGTCACATTCCTGGGTCAGTTTTGAAAAAAAAAATTAAAATTGAGCTGTTTGGACTGTCATAAAAATATCAGATACAGATCACACATGGGCAAAATAATCCACTTTGGGTCACTACTTAACTTAAGAAACAAACAATTTAGTGATGAGATTAGAGGACAAACATGGGTGCACAAATAATTCATAGTATGTGCCCTTTAAGATCAACAGAAACAGTTCTAAATCAAACTTACTAAGAGTGTCTAAGAGTGTTTTTGTCAACTATGAGTCAGAGAAATCATATTCCACACCTTTATGTTTTTCTAAATTGAATCCGCTTGTCTCTTGTCCCTGACACACTCACACTCAAACAGAGCTGCAGATGCTTACTGTTACTCCTGTCACCAGGGGAGGATGCTCTCCATTAAAAATATATGAATCTCCTTCTCTTGGTGTGAATGTGGCTTTACCCGAGGCGTCTTCAAAAACGGATTAGATCATAGCTCAACTTGACTTAATTGAAGTGCATGAGGACAATCATGTGTATTTAAATGTGTCCCATCTGTATTCCTTTATGCGTTTGTTGATCAATACTATTTGGTCTGTTTAATAGTATAAAGTTGAAAGAACTGAATAAATGATATTTTATGAAAATTCCTGATGTTGTTTTTATTATAAAACTATGAAATTTGAGTAGTCAGATGCAATGTCAGAACAAGAGCAATTGAGGCGTTAATATCGAATCGATGTCAGCCTTCAGGTGTTCTAAAAACCCCAGAAGAAGCGATTCTGGACCGTGGACAGCGCCGTCTGATTTCGTCGAGCAGCTTCTGTTCTTTCCCTAGTGCTGGATCTTGAACAACACTTTAAGTAGCATTCAATGGCTGTTGTCACACGTACAGCTTGTCTATAGCTAGTACACAATGGTGCCAATGGAAATTGTGACCTTATAGTGACTTCAAAATACAGTTTACCTTTAAGTTATCACAAATAGTAACTTTTGATAATTTACAACACAAGATTAGCAGAGTTAAGATCATTCAACTACATTGAAAAATGTTATAATAAGATTATTTCATGTCAACAAAGTCGTTTTGCTTATCTGTGTAGGCCTAGTCTGCCTGTTAATACAACTACTTAAAGTTCCAGGTTACTGAAAAAGAGTCCAGCACATGGAGAAAACTAAACCTTTAAATTTTTTTTTTATTTGAATGATCCTGGATTTACTTGTTAAATAAGTACCTAAACGTGTTTCTCAACAAAAATATCTGTCCTTTCTAATTGAGTTAAATTTACACCACATCCCACATCGTGGTGCAGACACAGATGCCAACCACATATGTACAGAACGTGTTTGACATTTATCAAAAGTTATATTGAGAGTGTTTATAACGAAGCTGTATTAGCTGTCCTATGCCTCTAGAGCTTACAAGCCCAACTGTTCTAAAAATATTATCTTGCAATCTCTAAAGTAATTTTTTAAAAGTTACTTTTAGTTTGGATTTCAATCTCCAGTTGTTCAATCACCCAGTGCATTGTTTATATATTTTTTCTTCTTTAATTAAGTTTGTGTCAGACAGATGGATAGGGTGCTATTGATGTAGGGGCTGTGTGGTGCACTCGCTGCTGGACTCTATGTGTTTTATAAATTAAATCTCTTCTCCAAGTCTATTGTCTAGAGATCATCTGTTTGCAGTACGACCCTGTCTGAGGTCAGTTAGTCACCCCCCCTAGTCCCGGGACAGCACAAACTTGCATTTGCTTCCTCTGTAAATCAACATTTTCTTTGACCACAGGGTCTAAAATGACAGAAATCGTCCAAATCATTGCGTAGGCGGGAATAAAATACAGCAAAAGAATAATAAAAGTCTAGCAGTCACCCTCGATTCAAAAAACCAAATGTTATTCCATGGTACAACTGCATCGAAAATAAAATCTCCTAAGAAAAGAAGTTGTAGAAAGCTTGTATTTAAGGTTGTGTGGATGGAGGTTTATTTTAAAACATACATACCTAAAAACAGTAATACCCTTAAAAAAAACAGTAACTAGTCCCATAATATATAATTCCAAATTTTAGCTCTATTTTTATTTAAAATCTTAAATGAAAATCAGTATTTATTGTATTTTACAGAAGATACGTAAGTTTGTCTTTTAGAAAATATTAACTGTTTCTTTTAACATACGTATACATTTTTATTTGTTTAGTATCATGGTGATGCTCAGTGTTGAAAGAACTGAATACAACAAACTGTACACTGAACATTTCCCTAAATTGTTCTATTTTTTGTATTTGAATCTTTGTAACAATCCAGCACTCACAGAAAAAAACAGGTTAAATGTCTTATTTTGACAAATTATAATACCAGATGTGCAGCCTTGTCAACTGTGATTCATGTTCAAAAACTCCTTGTTTTAAATTATGACCATAAATCTTTGGCTCTGGTTTATATCTCTTTCCTCTTGAGCTGCTCTGCTGCATGGAACACGTCTGAGTAATGACTGTGTCTTTGTTCTCAATCGTCCATGAGCAACCATCACTCCCATTGAAGGTGTTCTTTAAAAAAATCATAAATCACAGACATTTTACAGCATTAATTATTTAGCTTCTCAAACCCAGCCCAAATCACCTGCCACACCCCTCAGATCTGCAGATTCACAGTCAGCTGGACCTGGAGTGTCATGGTCTTTCTGTGAAGCTTAATTCTGAAACCAAACCATCACCGTGGAAATACTTTAGCTTTTACTAACACACTAACTTCTATGAAAATGTGAAATTATTTTTAACCTAACAATGAATTGATCATTAAGTACTGACCTCGTTGTTTATACATTTGACAGATTTCAACCCTTGATGCCTGTATTTTTTTTATTTATTTTTATTTTTCCAAAAGAAGAGGAGAAAATGTTAACGTCACTGAATCAGCGCATGACTCTACTGTGATTCAACTTCTGTGACGAAACTGCTCTTCCGAGAACATCTTGGAGACAAAAGCACAACCACTAGAGTCTGCTAACATACTTCTTCATTAAACATTAAAGTTGTTCTCAGCGGAGGGACCCAAATGTTCTTGATTGAGAATACATTTGTGTTTTTAGGTTGAAGTTATCAATGAGATATTTTGGATGAATGTTATGTTTGGATGGTTTGGAAGCTCACCTCTCTGATCCCCATCCTCTTTCCATGTGCTGCAGTTCAAATAGAGGCAGCTGCTCCTCTAGTGTTTACCCTGAGAAACAACAGAGCTACAGATACATCACCATGGTTATAGATTCACGCTTGGAATTATGGGAAGGGCTGGGTTTCCGGGTTAGTGACAAAAAGCATACAGGAGGGATACAATTCAAGCTTTTCTGTCCAATCTTAAGTACTGCAGCTGTATGGGGTTAAAGCAATATGATAGTGAGTTGTATTATTTTTCTTCTTGAATAAAAAAAACTGTTGTGTTGTTTACATTTTTAGGGCACGACAAATAAGTATTTGTGGGCCAACATTCAGTTGTTTTGTAAAAAAAAAAATTTCCAACTTGCCCTAAATAAAACTCATCATGTAAACATTGTAAAAGTCCATTTGTCCACACACAGCAAAATTCAATGTTAAATGAACACGGCTGGTGTGGACATAAATAAACAGTTCCCTAGTGCTAAGTGTAACTCTTTGAGTGTTAATTTAACGCATAAGTCAGTGTTAATTCAGCTCTGCCTAAAATGACTACGTTGAGTTTTGCAGACTAGTTCTAAATACATTAATTAAATATTTTGATATCATAAGCGTAAGCATCAAACCATCCTAAACAAATACTGAGCCTTAAATAGATATATATATATAGAAATATTTTTTCAAACCACATTTAATTATACAAAGCAAAATTTCCGCTTGAGTTATATACATTTGAATTCAACCCGCATAGTGTTAGTTTGAAAACCTGGTTCTATTGGTGTATATATTTTAACACTGTGATTTTTCCTGCGCACAATTAAGATAAATAAAAATGAAATGGAATAGCATGCCTTAAAATAAACATGGAGTAAATGTATTTATGCATATCTCTCATTGGTAATGCTTTTATCTAATGAAGATCAAATGATACTGTATTATTCATGATAACAGTATATGTGCTTTTAAAAAGGTTTTCCAAAAGCTCATGTATGAATTTTAATTTTAATTAATTATACATCTACGTCTTTTAGTATAGATAATACTCTGCTAGGACAAAATTCAACATAGCTAATTTTTTCTATTGGGTATGGCATAACTTTAGCAAGTTGGAAAGACAGATTTTTTTGTAGCTGTCTTTATAGCTTACTTATGTCAAATTTAAATATGTTCATATGACATGATTACAACATTTCAACCTAATTAGATTTAGTTGGAGTAACACAATTGAACTGTATGGAGAAACTTTGCATAATTCAGTTATATTCATTGAAAAAACAACAAAAAATTTTGAGTGAAGTTTGTGAGGGCATATACAGCAAAGCATTTGTGAAGTACTATTTTGTGGTGCTTAAGAAAACAACCTATATTTCAAAATGTCATGTCATTATCTTTTTTATTTGTGTTATTTAATCATGGCTGAAGGATTCACTTTTTACAATTATTTCATTTTGATCAGATTTAAATGAAATCCCTCAAAGTTGGTATGTCCATCCAGCTTAGTTCTCTCTCAAATCTGTGAATTCAAAAGAGCTGTCAGAAATAAGGCTGCCGCCCGTCCAGCACAGCTCCAATTAATTATTGATTTTCCTCCGCAGCCTAATGAAGCTGAAGCAGTAAACCACATTCATCATCAGGCAAAGTCTGCATTTACAGTCATGGCACCGATAACTCAACGCACACAGTAAAATCCTGAGAGAAAAATTAACTCTACTCAGAGTATGACTAAATGCACTTTGATCAGAGAAAAAAAAAATCACCCAAACTGAGTTAAAATCTGAAAGAAGCTGTCATCTGAACCATCTTCACCTAAAACTAGAACTTTGTGAAAAACATTTGTATTTCACTATTTAAAAACCGTCATAAAATTATTGCTCTCATCACATGTAAAAAATAAGTTTAAATGAACCTTTTTATGGTTCAAGTTGATGGTCTCTATGTTAATTTAACTCTATTTACAGTATGACCAAATAGACTCAGAACAGAGTCATGTAAGGCTCTAGAATTTCCTCTGCATGAATAGTTAGCAAAATGTTTGTTCGCTGTCAGCTGGGAATACCTTAAACAAGCTACATCATGTTAATGCTCGGTAAAGCCCTGCTGTTCTAAACAAGGCAGATTTGAAACTGGTTTGGTTTATTCATTACAAAATTCTCTACCATTAATACCACAAACACGATGCTTGATTCCATTGTGGGTACATGCTCAAATAAGGCTGTGTTTTAGTGGAAATAATCATCAACTTTGTAAATGTGGAAGTCCCAACTAACACTGGGGAGTCAATTTTCAGGGACCCCTTAAGTAAGAGAGAAGAAATGAAAGCAGAATGGGGTCGATGAATCACACACGCCTGAATGAGTCAAGCTAACAGCTCCATGCATCCGGAAGTGGCCTCAGTTTTCATAAGTGATTGATTTATTTATTACTTATTAATATTGATTATTTTATTAACAAGTTGTCATGCAGAATAAAATTGTATACAAAATTATATATATATATATATATATATATATATATATATATATATATATATATATATATATATATATATATATATATATACATACATCGTTGGAGTAAATAACACTTGTGAGGTTACCAATGTGAGGTTTAAGATATATTTTATATAAATTTAAAAACTTTGGAGAATGGAAAAAGTAAAAAAAACGGGAGACAAATATCAAAACAGGACATACAGCTTAAATGACGTCTTTTTTTACAGTTTAATAATACCGTTATACAAATAGTAGTTACAGAGTTTTCCTTCATTATAAAGCGCAGGAAATGATAGATTTGTGATTATGAAATTTGGCCATTATAAAATCAAGGTTAATTAAGTAAAGAATGGTACTATCATCTTTATGTGACTATAGACAGTAAATAAAATATAGTTCCATATATATATATATATATATATATAATAGATCATTTTGTGGTTATGAAAAGGACACTTCTAAAATAAGTAAATTGTAGTCGTAACTGGTATTAGTACAGCATTAAATTTTGTATAGTAGTGTCTGCGGGATATAATCTGTGAATTAACATAAGTAACATCCCTTTAGTTTTTTCATCAAGTAAAGATTGGGCAAAATACAGACATATTTTGCATAAACAGATTTTCCTGATCAAATGGATAGTGGGATTAAATTCTTCATAGTTTAAATGAAACATAGATTTGTTTTTATATATAATGCATTAATTTTTCCAAATCAAGTATTTGAGGGAAGAAAAGTTTATTTATTTTGTTGGTCTCAAAAAACGCAAAACATGAATTGTTTGTTTTACACCTATTGGAATACGATAAGACTTATTTTAATCATGAAGTCAAACTTTTAGTTGCTATTTTTGTCCATTCCAGTGAAGATTAGATATAAGTAGATGTAATTTTCAAAATGTTTTACAAAAGTGTTTTAACCTTGAGGTACATAACTTCATTTTCAGCAAAAAATAAATAAATCTTCAGTTTTCAACGGTAGGCTGTATCTTCCTTACGTATTTTTGCATAAAAATGGTCAATATCAGGAAAAAAATGCCATTCATTACCCCTTTAAATTCTATCGCTAATGTAAAATGAAACTATTTAAAAGTTTAGAATTGTGTCATGGAAGTACCAGGTTGTTTAAGCAAAGTAAATGACGCCATCTTGTGTTTAAGACCTGTAACACCAGAAAGCATTGTGTATAGAGGAAGTAAGTGGAATTCCAACAATTAAAATGATAGGCATTATTATAAAAATGTTGGCACGGTTTTGAATCCTTTGGCTGAAACTGTAAAAGTTTTCCCTGTGTAGCAGTCACAAATAAAAGTAAACGCATTCATGCAATTCCATTTGATCTTTTTCTAGATGTAAATCAAATATGAATCTTTGGGACATAGCAGGTGATGAATAATTAAAAAAAAAATTTTATAACGTAAATATATTGGCAGTAAATAAAAAAATATAGAAATTGGAACTATAGCAAAATAATACATTAACTTTTTTCCCCACAGTTCACCTCATCAACATGCACCAAACAACACATTTTAAATAAAATATAAGGATTTATAAAGATTCCATATCACAATCTCTTTCATATAAGCAATGACTCTGAAATTAAATAATAAATCACACCCACCCAGCTACTCAAAAATGAAATCCACAAATAATGTTTGTCATTTAATTTATATTTTTACAACATTCATCATGTGCAGCATGTCTAAGTTAACATCATTTTTTTTAAAGTTTTATAGTTGTGACCATTTATAGAGCAGTTGACCATTGTATTGTTGATGACAGTGAAAAATTAAGTTTTTTTTAAGCCTTACAATTTCAGTAGTCTAACCTGCATCACTACTCCAGAGTTTTCCAATGAGTGTAAAGAATTAAACTCGGTAAAAAAAAGTTCAATAACAAATCATTAATAATTTAACATGATATTAGAGTAACATTTATTTGTTCACTCTGGTAATCGCCGTACAACTGCTGCTGCAACTCTTCTGTAAGCTTCGGCCTGCAAAATAGACATCAATATCTGAGGTTGAGTTCACACATTTTACACCAGAATAACTTTCTGGATTTTTCTAAAACAAAAACTACAGGTATATGTAAAAAAAACATATCAAGGGAAAGTCCATTTATTTATATACTACACACTCTTCAAGCCTTTTAATGTGAATGATAATGGATTAAAATTCAAAAGTATAATATAACATAACATAATATAATATAACTAATTTGGCACATTTCTGCTGTTTCTGCATTTACTCATTCATTTAAAATTAATTTGTACAATGAACAAAGTTAAAACAAAGGTTTGGAAGTTATTACACTAACAAGTAATACATATATACAATTGTTTAAAGTTTACCACTTAACAAATATTCAAAAAACACAATATATAATATATAATAACTATAATAATGAAATAGATGTCCAGAGCGTTTTGCTTACTTCAGAGCTATCTGGAGATGACACAACAATAGGACGTCCTGTGTCTGATGTCTCCCGAATGCTGAGATGAAGAGGAATGTCTCCTGGAGGGAGAAGAGAGAAGACTCGCCAAATCACACAGGTGCCATCAGACTGTTAACTTGACATTTTTGTATTTCTCACCAAGCATCTCAACACCGAGGGTTTGAGCCAAATCTTTAGCGCCATCTGAGCCAAAAATATGAGTTTGATGGTTGCATTTGGGACACTGGAAAACACTCATATTCTGAACCAGACCTAGCACCTATAAAAACAAACAAAAGCAGGCGTTGAAATAAATTTTCCTTGCAAGACTGTCAACATAAAGCTGGTACTGACATTAGGAATTGGATTCCACCATACGAACAAGCAAACAATTGGAGGTCGGACTTTAAAAAAAAAAAATCTTGTACCGGAACGTTAACCTTCCGGAACATCTCGGCACCTCTCCGTGCATCTAGCAAGGCGATGTCTTGAGGTGTTGACACTATTACAGCTCCTGAGGGATAAATTTAACACTGTGAACGCAGAGGTTAATCAAGCTGCTGTCAAATATATAAAAGGGAATCTCATCATTGGCTTTCTATCCCAATTTAGGCTTATAAGAATAGACATAGTATACGTTGTAGAATCTGTTTTCTAAATTAAAGCAAGAAAGGACACTTCTATACGAGACCTGCTTAGGACAAATGCAGTAACTCAATGAGCCATTCAGAAAGTTAAGAACTCACGACACTGCTGTGTCAAATTTTACATTCATTAATGGCTCGCTATAGCCCAATATTGAAATATACTAAAACACTACAGTAGCACAAAAACGTAGCTTTTATGCTGAGTTCTAGATTGTGAACAAGAACCTCTTGTTTAGATTGCAAATTATTTGATGAATAATGCATTTTGAATGTTTAAAGGAATTTAAAATTAAATTGGCTTCAACGTGTGGCTGAAATAAAACCTTGTTTCATTGTAATTTGTAGTTCAACTACCTGTTATAGGTATATTCTGTGTAATAGACAGCTGGACGTCTCCAGTTCCAGGTGGCATGTCAATAACCAAGTAGTCCAAATTACCCCAGTCAACCTACAGAAACAGTTACACTAAAGTGTATCACAATACTGATGCAAATTATACTTGAGAATAAATCACATGTATTATTTAGAAAAATAAGGACATTGGAGAACATTAAATGTGCCATATTATTTCAACTTGATGTTTCTGACAGTTTTAGTATTGTTCCCCCATCAAAAATAATTGTGTAATCCCATTTTTATTTTCTTGGAGCTAAAAAAAAAGGAGCAACTCCCATTGTTAAAGCACAGTTCAGTCAGATGAACCGTCTCGATACAGAACGGACATGCTGTCTGACCCGAAAGTGCAAAAAACATTTATCTTATGTGTTAAAGTTTGTGTGTGACAACAAATTAAACCTTGGAATGATGACTTGTATTTGTGAGTGGCATTTTACATCAGACTGGTTTTTATAAAAAGCAAAATTCGATAGAGGACTATCAGTTTTAAGTGTCCCAAGCAGTAACTAGAATTGTTTTCAATGGCTAAACTTAATTTAACAATTGATTATGTTACATCATCCCAGTTTCAATTTGTTTATAAGTCAAATACTGTGAAAATGTATAATTTTTCTAAGCTATATGATTCTAAAATAGTCTGAAGTGTCATAAATACTCTGATACTTCAATTTCAGGCTCCAGCAGTGATATTGTCTTCTTTGATTTACATTTTAAGCCTATGTGGCTCGTTGGTGAACTCCAGGTTAGACTCTGGGTAGTTAATGTAAAGGATTATTACATCACGCATAACTAATGTTAAGAAAATAAATGCTCTTTAGACATGATTACCAGCTGCAACATTTACTAAAGAAACGTAAGTCATACATTCAGTACATAGTGCATGTTGAGTAACGTAGGTGCCCTCCCCGTCCAGGTGAGAGAGACAGGACGAAGGAAGGGGCGCTCCCCTCTGGGACAGTATTTTTGTCCCTTTCAGTCGGATGAGCCTACTATGTCAGATCTCTGGGCATTGCACCTCCCGCTCTTTTTAAAAATTATATAATATGGAACCTTTAACAATATATATACTTTTCATCAGTAAGTTACAAATGCAGACCTGTCTGATGAGTTTCTCAATGGCAGACATCACCATTAATCCCCTCCACACAATAGGTGTAATTTCTTCAACCAGAAAGCCCATTGACATGCTGCATAGGTCAAGAAAACAAACAGATTTAACTAAATACTTCTATGTATAAGTGTACAAGATAATGGGTTCAATTTTGGGTCATAAATATCTCTTCCTGAAGATGATCAACTTACCAAGATATTCCAAAATTCATGAGAGGCCTCATCAAGTTTTCTGAATAAAGTGTAGAAAAAAAAAATATCATCAGCTATGTTTCTTGACTGATCTATAAACCAATTATAACTTTTAGGAAAAAAATATCATACATTTGGAAATTGGAAAGAGAATAACCATTCTTTCCTGGAAAAACTATTTTACAAACACTGTTGCTCCAATTCCAAAAGCACAGATGATCAAATTCCAGTTCTTTACTTATAAGTATACTTTATCTAAGAATAAAATATGGTCATAATACTCACTTTTTGTAAGTTCAGGATTTCCCTTTAGGTTCATTAATCTGGGAATTGAGGGTCCGTAGACATCGGCATCTAAAAGACCCACTGATTTACTCTGCATAAAACAGATCAAATGTTTAGTTAGAGCTTTACTTGGATGTAAATGTTAACTAAATTTCATAGTTTCATAAATTTCAAACAGCACCTGGTCATTTGCAGTAAGGCCGAGAGCAAGATTCACTGTGAAAACACGACACTAAATGAGTATCTCCGAACCAATAGTCAATAAAGCATAATAAAGACGTGAATTAAAAAAACCTGCTGTAGTAGATTTTCCCACCCCTCCTTTCCCTGATGCAACAACGATAACCTGTTTGACCCCAGGGATGGGCTTCTGTTTGGGGAGACCTCGTGCCATGTGATGCCTCTGCTTCTCCTGTAAAGTTTGATCGCTTGCTGCTGATGTCTGAAAACACCAGTCAAAGCGAATGCATGCTGTAACTCAGTCTATAAATATTATTTTTCCCTGCAAACTTTAACTATATAAGTGATTAAACACATACAAAATTGTGCAATAGCGACAACTAGAAATTTACTTCCTTTCGTTATTCTGAAATAATTTCGCTTATTGAATCTGTTCAATGGAAAGTACATTTTTATAAATAGTATGTTCAAACACACCAGTATGCATGACTTGATATTTAATGCTATACTTACCTTTGAACGATTTTCTGGTATACTGAGATGTGCTGTAATACATTGTTTCTGTAAAAGAGCCGTTCGTTTGATGTTTGAAGAAAATCTATATAATTGCAAAAGCCCTTTGCAGTTCTTGTAGAGTATCAGCATCTTTTTGTACACAAATGTTCGCTTTGAATTTCAATAAAATACTTTCTTTGTGAGCGAAAAATCAGTTACTGTGTTTTGCTACATTAAAAAGAGCTGATACATTTTGCAAACACAATGGTTTGTCTCTATCACAAGAATGACAACAACAGTTGGTGGGCTGCGTTCATGACAGCGTCGCATTGTCGGTTGCTGATGACGTCATGTGTTTGGGACTTAATGCGGAAACGGGAATTTGTTGGGCGGCTTCTTTTTAATAGTGCCCTTCACATCAAACATATGTTGTATATTATTTGAAAGCAAGGTTATCACACGCCCCTTCTAGTTAATTTCCATGTCTGAGGTAAAGGAGAACGAAATAAAAGCGCGTGTGATTCTCCAACAGTGCCTTCATGCTCAACTGCAGGTCAAACCTCCTGATGGGGAGAGCCAAGCTGAATGGGTTGAGGTATTGGATTTTTTAACTGCACAGTTGTAAAAGGAAATCGATAAATTTTGTTCATTTATGCCATGTGTTTCTGTTTATTTAGATTAGCAGGGGAATTGTTATCTACGTCTGCTTTTTTAAAGGTGCAACTGAAGACTTAATCCCCAAAATGGGTATGAAGTTGCCCCAGATTTTATTTAAAAAAATGTTAGTCTGTAAAATGATATAGTTAAAGTTATATGAATTCACATCAGTTTTATTTTTTCTTGTTAGTGAATACCCTGCTGAATATGAAACTCTGTGAGACAGACACAGGAAAGTACACCTCAGTTCTTCAGCTTCCTGGCAGCATTCTCATTGTACCACAAGCCACTCTTGGTGGAAAACCGAAGGGGAAAGGGATGCAGTACCATGGTAACATTGGGAAAGAGGAAGGTTTAAAACTCTATGAGACCTTTGTTTCTCACTGTCACAGGGAGCTGTCTGCTTGCAAAAACATTGACACTCCTACAGAGGTGAAAAACGGAACATATGGAAACAGACAAGTATTGAAGCTGGATACAAATGGACCCTACACTCACCTGATGGAGTTTTAGAATTTTTTTCCCTTTCCTTAGTGAATCTGTAACATAGTTTGTGCATTGATATGAGTCTGTTGATTGGAACCTTGAAGGTTAACTGGTGTTTCTTGTGGCCCCTTCTCATTAAAATAAAGACCACATCATACACACTTGCTATTGTGCAGAATATATATGTTTTTGTATTTGTTCCATTTATTGTACCAGTAAAAATACATGTTGAAAATTACATCCTGGTATGGGGTGTCCCAAGCTAGGATCTTGTTCTCTGCAAGAACATACAGTGAACAAAACCACCTTGGTTACTTATTACCCAAGGAGCAACCAGGAAACTGATTCTATGTTCAAGAGCAGAACCATTTAGCATGATCACTCAAAATTGCAGTGAAAAATTAAATGTAATTGAAAATCCTCACTGATAAAGTGAAAAACACAAGCAGACAATTTTTTAAATCTTTTAAAATATTTTTATATCATTATATGTTATTTATATACACACATTAAATAGATGTACACAAATCCAAAAAGAAGACTAATATCTAAACCCATTTTTGAAGAGGTTTGTTTGGAGTGCAGCGTCTGCACCTCCCTCTCCCGACCAGCGGGCGTCAGTCAAGACATGCATTCCCGAGATTTCCTCTTTTCCCAAACCAACAATCTACAACAGTTTCTGGAGAACAATGTAAATTTGTGGAAAACATTTGAAGACTCGTATATTACTATGTAGAGTAATGATTTTGAGAAGATCCTCCAGGTAACGACAGGTAAAAAAAATACATTGAAAACCGCGAGGAATAAGCAAATTAGCAGTCGGAGATGCCTTTGTTGTGGTCTTTTTAAAGTTCTTGCTGATTTGACAATGTTTCATTACTGGCTTAGACATAAACAAACATTCTAATAGACGGCAGATCGATGGAACCTTACACACAACGACAATATATATCAGCTGTAAGACATCGAAAACCATGCCAGGGAAACGAGCAGACTGAGAGTCTTCCCCAGCATTCCAATGGCACCTACAATGGATCAAATAAGACGGCCCCCAAAGCAGTAGGACGCCCCAGTACATCCAGCAGAGAGGAAGGTGTGCCTGTTTATGCTTTGGTTCTGGTGCTTGTCTTGTCTGTATGCACACGCTTTTACAAGATAGCTGAACCCCCCCATGTATGGTGAGTTTACGTCTGTGTAATAATTATGATCATAGTTTAAGGAATGTCATGTAAACATTAGGATCTATTCACAGCTGGGATGAAACTCATTTCGGGAAAATGGGAAGCTATTACATTAACCGCACCTTCTTCTTTGACGTCCACCCACCTCTTGGGAAAGTAAGGACCTCAGGGCATCTGCACATATGTTTTCTGCACAATTCTGAAATTGTGTTGCTAGTTGTGTTGCTTCATTGCTGTGGGATTCTTTCTTTCAGATGTTGATTGGTCTTGCTGGATATCTGACCGGTTACAACGGCTCCTTTCCCTTCATAAAACCAGGAGATAAATACGAGCAGCACAACTACTGGGGAATGAGAGGGGTAAAGCATGGCTAACTAGACTCTGATCTATGTCGTGTCAACCTCTGTTAATGGCAAACAACAGCTCTGCAACCTTACTGAAACAAACAAGCTAGTTCCATCAAACTCCGCAAGGCTGTGTGCCTCCACAAGTTCAGTTCATTTAGTGTTATATATACATTATTGCACAAAAAGTTCTCAACTTGGAAGTGGATTAGTGTAATTCGGAATTGAGTCACAGATTGGCACAATTGAATCTTAGGCATTACATAGCAGAAGCTGTTTTGACTTGGATTAAAGTGATCATGGATGCTTCAGTCCAGACTGTTAGTTGAGTACGAATGAATGGTAAGAGAAAGCTGTAAAAAGCATAGGGTTTTTCCATTTAGAAAAAAAATAATTTGTTTTAAATCTTTTATGAATTAATTTTTATACACAACTTGGTCTGTCCATTGAAAACATTTGAATTGAATTTAGTTGTTGTTGATATTACAGTATATTACAGATATTATACATTTACAAGCATTTTATTTAAAAAGGGAGTTACAGCTAGTGATATTTCAGCAACAAGTAAAAGTAAAATTTTTCAAATATTTTTTTCTTTTTTGGTTAATGAAACAAAACAAAGCAATGCAATGTAAACAAATGCATGTGTATTTCCTAAAAATATTTGTCTTAAAGATGATTTGACCAACAACACTATTTGAATATTTGAACATTATACCCAGATTACACCCGCATTCACAGATGGATCCAAAATTGGTACTTGAGTGACTGCAGCAGCAGAAGTAGGTGTTATACAACACTCCATCGACCTTCTGGATTACCGCACTATTTCCACAGCTGAAGTATGTGCCATACAACACATGCAAGAAGCGAGAGAGAGAAAGTTTATAAAAGACCTCTCTTTAAGTTTTACTTCAATGAAACCCACCAACTCTGCAGTTGTTGAGATACAGCTCAAGATGATCAACTTATTGAAGATTGACTTTGAAATCGTGTTGTTGCGTCCCTGGCCATGTAGGTGTAATGAGAGAGCAGACGATGTGGCAAGATGGCCAAAGCCAAATATATCTTTTCAACATTAGATCCCACTGACAGATTTAAGGTAACTAATAAACCAATATGTATGAAAAGAATGGGACCATCAATCAGAGAACAAACTACATGACATAACCCAGTGATGGAACCAAACAAAACATTATTAGGACCGAGAAGAGACCAAGTCCTGCAAACAAGATGTAGGAGAAGAAATAGCAGACTTGCTTTTTAACAGTTGCTTTTTTGTCTTAAAAGTGAGATAGAGCCCATATGTTGATATTGTTAATGCTGAATGTCTGTTCAACACTTCCTGATTGAATGCCCTGTTTATGCATCCATGAGGAGGAGATGCATAACAGAACAAGATCTTCAAGAAATACACAGTAACCTAGAACAATGGATGGTAGAATTTATGAAAACGGAACTGAAAGAACTGGACTAGCAAAAATTGTAAAGCCTTAATTGTATATTGTGAATGAATTAAAATGATTTTTTTTTTGTAGAAATGGCAGTGTTACCATTAAAGCTTTAAAGAAAGAAAGTAAGAAAGTTGATTCGTAATGCATTGGTGATCACTGATTCTTATTATATTAAGGAAAAATGTTTGTTTAAACCATTTTATTCTAGTACTCAGATCTTTGATGAACTGTTTTAGTTCTGTGCAGCTCTTGGTTCCTGTCTTCCTCCTTTTGCCTTTCTGATCGTCTTGGAGCTTTCCCACTCCACCTCAGCGGCGCTCATAGCAGCCTCTCTTCTCATTTTTGGTAAGTACATAAACATTCTTACAAGTTAAGGATTGATCACCAAAATCAAATTTGTGCTCGACACAGACACTGGCTGCATCACCCTCTCTCAGTACATTCTCCTGGACCCCATTCTGTTGTTTTTCATCATGGCGTCTGTTCTCTGCATGGTCAGATTCAACACGGAGAGGCTCAGGTAGAGTGCTCTGAAGCCTATAAACAATGTAGCTTTGGAGTATGCATAGCTAACACGTCTGCAATTTCATTTGTTAGGCCGTTTAGTTTCTCCTGGTGGTTCTGGCTGCTTCTGACGGGGGTATCTCTCGCGGGGGCTCTGGGTGTAAAGTTTGTGGGGCTGTTTGTAATTCTCCTGGTGGGAATTAACACAGCTCTAGACCTGTGGAGGCTCTTGGGGGAACTCGAGTTGTGTCTGGTAGGATCATTTGTTTTCGGATTCACTTTGAGAATAGTCTTCATTCAATATTATTGTCAAAAGTGGAATCTTGTGTGGTGTTTGAACAGAAATGGGACTGATCTGTTTGTGTAAACCCTCTTAAAATAATCAAATCCACAAGCAGCCACTCTACAATTAAAGGGTTGGCTACAAAATGCCTAATTAAAAAAAAACTTAAATTAAAAAAAACTTCTGGTGAGAGGTATTTTTTTTACTCTGAGAAATCCTAGTTTGTTTGCTGTCGATGTTTCATAA
This sequence comes from Danionella dracula, assembly GCA_900490495.1. Lineage (NCBI taxonomy): Eukaryota > Metazoa > Chordata > Actinopteri > Cypriniformes > Danionidae > Danionella > Danionella dracula. The sequence goes on along the minus strand of UELW01000067.1, from coordinate 2,341,239 downwards.
AAACACAAAAGAGCTCATCAACTTGTGAATGACAATCTTTTAAAATAACGTGTTTTTTTAAATAAAAACAATTGAATAAAACTGTTTTCCTGTTGTTTGTAATCTGTTTTGCCCATACCTAATATTAAGGCAGTTTAAAATTGGTATGCATGCCTCATATGTAAGTTACTAGATTTTGACGCTGTTTTTTTCTTGTTCTCTAGGTGAGCTTCGGAAAGCATCTCTTAGCTCGAGTGTTCGGGTTGATCATGCTTCCATTGTTTTTGTACACTACAATATTTGCTGTTCATTTCATTGTTTTAAACAGAAGGTAAGTCTTAGCTTTGCACTGAAGTTACAATGCATTAACATTTAAATAACAGATGTTTAAAAGCAAGGTTTTTGACTTGTACACAGTGGTCCTGGAGATGGTTTCTTTAGCTCTTCATTTCAGTCTCGCTTGATCGGAAACAACCTACACAATGCCTCCATGCCAGAGTGTAACTTCAGCTTAAACTCTCCTTTTGAAATTTAATGGCTTTAATATCACATAAAGCTGTTTTGAGATGACAGGTTTTGTGACTCAAGGCTTTGTGTATTCCTTACCTACAGATCTGGCATATGGCTCATTCATAACGGTAAAGAATCTGAGAATAGCAGGAGGATATCTTCACTCTCACTGGCATCTTTACCCAGAGGGGGTCGGGGCTCACCAGCAGCAGGTCAGCTCAACTACTTTGGGGTCTGTAATAATATTTCAGCATGTGGTCTTAAGCAAACTGAAGTTTATTGAGCTACGTCTTTTATCAAGGACCTATCACGAATTGCAAAAGGCATCATCAGTTTCCAAATACTATTGAAAAGAATTAGAGACCGCATCATGTTGGAACTGGTTTATTAGGCTTTCACTGATAATAATAAAATAACAATGCCTACAATTTATATAGCGCTTTTCAAGACACTCAAAGACACTTTTACAATTATCAGCGTTATTCATTCACTCCACATTCACACTCTGATGGTGATAAGCTACCTTGGTAGCCCTCAGCTGCCCTGGGGCAGTCTGACAGGACGTGGCTGCCATTCTGCGCCTATGGCCTACTGACCTCCACTAAACACACCCCACCAATCACACACATCCATACTGGGCAATGTGGGTGAAGTGGCTTGCCCAGGGCCACAACGGCAGAATGATATTGTGATATTGATAATGAGAACCACCAACCTTCTAGTTACAGAACTACCAACTCCACCACTGCATCCATCTTTCCGCCCCAATTATTTTACTGATGTCTTACTAGTAAAATACAGAACTTTTACAGCTGTTTCATCATTCAATAACACTCTCAAAAGTCATGGCTCTGTTCATACTGCATGATAGATCAATGACGGGAGCTTTCATGCTGCATTATTTACAATAAATACTAACAACTTTTCCCATTCAAACCATGTCTCGCATAAAAACAACGCACGGTCACATGAGCAAGTCCCGTGTGAAATAATACTGCGATTAACAACAAAACAAATAACATACAAGAATTTCAATGCAGAAAAAAGAAAAGAAGATTATGGATAAGGAAATGGTAAGAAAGGCACAAGCAGCAAGGATTGAGACGAGAATGGGTCACTATTATGTTTATTTAGCAAAAAAAAATAGTTTGTTCCTGGTGGTCATGAACCCACTTAGACTTTAAGCCCTGGGGCTTCAGGCCCAGTAGGCCCTTGCAATAATGCGGCCTTGGTCATAGCAGACTTGGCCTTCAGAAAAAAACTAGTTAGCTCCACACTTTTACCAAATCAAAGTGTGATCACTACGTTAGAAGCTGCTTTAAAGCAACTGCATAATGCTTTATAGAAATTAATTTCAATTTAAATAGATTTTTCTTGAATACCTTGTTTTCTGCCCTTTGTTATATTTGTGTTATACAATGTATCTTTGATTTACAGTTTTACTCTTCTGTTTTTTTTATTTTTTATCTTTGGTAGGTTACAGCTTATCTACATAAAGACTTTAACAACCTGTGGCTGGTCAAAAAAACAGACAACTCTGAAGGTTAGTTGTTGTCTATATTAAAATTATTTGTCTATGTGTTAAAAATGTAAAAATAATTACTTTGCTATTAAGATCTCACAGGCTCTTCAGAGTTAGTCCGCCATGGAGACGTCGTTAGACTGCAGCATAAAGAGTAAGTGTCAGCAGTTTTAGAACCTAATAAAATTGAATGATGAACCTTTTATTTAAACCTTTTTTATTTTCATCACCAGAACCACAAGGAATCTTCACAGTCATTTCCATGAAGCGCCTCTCACCAAAAAACACCTGCAAGTCACTGGTTATGGCATTGTGGGTACTATATTTACTTTTTAAGAGTTTAATGTGAATTGAGGTGTTTTTTTAATAGAAAAAAAGTGTACTATTCAAACCTATTCAGTCGTTATCAAATACGTTTTTATGAATATTAATGCATTGTTTAAATTACATTTGATAAAATTTTTGAAAGAGATAAAAGAAAATGTCTTGATGAATGTTTTTTTAGAATGGAAGTGGGGATGCGAATGACATTTGGAAGGTAGAGGTGATTGGAGGGAAAAAGGGAGATCTGGTGAAGGTGCTGCGCAGTAAAGTACGCTTCGTCCATCGCTCCACAGGCTGTGTGCTCTGCTCTTCTGGAAAGACCCTTCCCAAGTGGTGATGACCTTTCAGCAGAGATTCAGGAGGCCAAAGCTCATTCTAAAAGAGAATAAGCAAGATTCCAATGACATTTTAACTGATGCTAACATGACAATTAACATCATGTTAATGTCATGCTAACATAATGCTAATTCTAGCAATCTTCATGGTATTTACTATTATCAGGCTAGCATTATGCTAATTCATGCATAATGCTAAGGAAGTTCTAATTCTTGCTTGCTTTAAGTTAACATAACCGTAGTTTATGCTAACATCATGCTAACAGCAGGCTTGTTAACAATTGTTCTGAAAACCCCAGAAAGGCTGTAAAACTGATTTTAATTTAACTGTGTGATGCATGGACAGAGTTGTATTAAATACTTTGACTGTGTTACATGTGCTAAGCTAAGTAAACAAAATAGCTTTGTACGCTACTTTATTCTACTCGTAATGGAAGTTAAGTCATTTTACCTCTTAAAGCTAACGTCAACAATAAGTTTCAATTGATTCACTCAGTGGTGTTTCGGCTGCCTTTTTAGAGCTTTAAATGGAAAGGCAGCCAACAAATGTAGACCAAAACTCTTCACATTTCTGAGAATAAGTTTCAGTTTGGTAAGCTATCTTTTTGCAACTTTTCAACAGGGGGTGGGAACAAGTGGAGGTGACATGTAGCCCTTATGTTAAAGAGACCCCCAACACTCAGTGGAATATTGAGGACCACATCAACCCTAAACGTATGTACGTTTATAGACAACTTAAAGGTGACATGATTTGAGTCTGTTTGACAGATGTAAATTTTTTCTGTTTATTTTTCAAATGCATGTATGCTGCAGTTCCCAATATCAGTCTATCAGTGCTAAAGCCCACTTTTCTGGAGATCCTCTGGGAGTCACATATTGTGATGATCAGGGTAAGAATCAATTTAATTAATCATTTTGTTCTAAAAATATGGTAAACAGGTTTTTTCTTTGTGTAGGGAAACAGTGGTTTGAAGCCCAAAGAAAATGAGGTCAACTCAAAGCCCTGGCACTGGCCCATTAACTATCAGGTAAAAACGAGCTTGTTTTTTCTATTCATTTTTATTAATCAGCCATATATATGACTTGACCAACAAACTTAGAGCATTTGAGGTCACTATTAATTCCTAATTTATAGGTCCATTAATCTATTTTATATAATCATGGCCTTTATGGGTTTATTTAATTGGGCAAAATGTATAGATTGTTAAAATAGCTGAAAAATGCTAAACCAATTTGGGGTCTGTTCATCAGAGAACTACATATCTTTCTGTTGAACTACATTAGTTTGATGTATTTCTTAGTAAGTAACAGCATATTGGCATCTGTGGGCAAATATGGGTAATTGTTAGTTTAACTAATTTTATCATAGTTTCATAGTTTCAACCATGTTAGTATTGAAGTGACAAACAAGTGACACTTATTTGATGAACATAACATAATGCAAAATGGCATAAGAAATAGCAAGTAGATACACAGGGTGAGTCAAAAAGAATACCACATCTTTGAGATCGAGAACTACGCAAAAAAGAGAAGGAGAGCTAAGCTCCTTCTGTCGTCGATTCAAGGAAGATCTAAACAACTCTTCACAGTACTTGTTTCCCTACAGATCAAATTTATGGTATTCCTTTTGAATCACCCTGTATTTTTTAGAATTAAGCATCTGATACTTCATAAGCATACACAAATTTAGATTTAATATCTAATTGTAATGGCAGCAGCAAATCTGTAATCAATAGTTCTTAAAAATGTTTATTTTTGGATATAAAATAAAATGACTGTATATTGTATGTTTTTATGAAGTCCTTTTTGAACGTCAGAGTTTTCCTCAACAATTCCGATTGTTATTCAGATTGAGATTCAGCACTCAACTGAGCAATGTTTGGAATTAATCGCACCTCCATTATCTGGAAACAGCATGGAAAATCGTCAGCATTCTTTTATATTGCACCCTATTCAATTGACACTATTCTGGTTTATCTACCACTCTGTGTTTAGGTACTTATTTATTACTATTGCAATAAATTGTCAGTACTTTTTTGGGTGAGTGCTCCATGCCTTAAAGCTTTTCTTAACGCTGTTCTTATTATACTTTGTATTTATTTGTACTTAATGAATCTGTATGTTTGTAGTTTTTGGTGTACAATATTAGCTGTTGACTGTAAAGCTACTTAACTTAATCTGTAGTTTTTATCTGCGCCATTTTTGACTTGTTTTATTTTGTTGTTGCTGACTTTGTTGCAGACTCACTTAAAAATGAATGTGCAAGAAAAGCTACAGTGATGTTCCTGTGTTGAATAATACTTACCAGTCAACTTTTATTTCCTTAATTAAGAGTATGCTTATGCTAAATTCGTTTGCCTATTTTAATCATTCAAAGTGTATTGTGAAAGGTTCACCTGGAGCAGCCCAGAGGTAGCATAACTTGTGTCCTGATAGCAAAACAACTAATCAAATGCTTGAGGAACAAAGCTCTGACTGTTTGATTGAATTGTTTGTGGGAACTTTCACCTGTCTCATCATGTTTTGTCATGTAGGGTTTGAGGTTTTCTGGAGTGAATGAAACAGAATACCGAGTTTATCTCCTTGGAAACCCTGTAAGTCTTTTGTCTCTTGTCTTTAAATGTGCATTTATTCATTTAGAAGACGCATTTATCCAAAATGGCTTGCAATAGGAAAAAGAGACTGTGCAGTTTGTTACAGCAGGTTATCTCATCTGAACAGCCAACAAAGAAGTGATAGGAAGAAGAGAATAATCTTGCTGCTTTTTTTTGACTGGGTCAGGGAGAGTTTTTTTCAGTGAAAGGGAGAGTTCCCGATGAGAGATTCTCTCTCTCTCTCTCTCTCTCTCTCTCTCTCTCTCTCTCTCTCAACATCACAAGATGTTCTTTCTCTGAATGCAGACTTCTGGAGGATATGTGGCAGAAAGATATATTTAAAGCCTTAACATTTCAAAATAGATACCATGTCTAATTATAAGTTTCCTTTTCTTGCTACACATTTTGAAATCTCACCATTTTTAAGACTAGATAGGAGAGAACTTTGTCTTTTTTTATATATATTTTTATGTCATTTTATTTTTAGATTACTACTTCTTCCAAGCCCTAAAAGCACTGTACAAAATATAGAGAGCATTTGGATCACTAAACCTCATATCGTCTCCTCAGATCATTTGGTGGCTGAACCTGTTGAGTCTGGTTTTATTCCTCACCATGCTGACCGTTGCATCTCTAGCCATACAGAGGGGAATAGAGATGGAACAAGTGATGAGAGGTAAACCGTGCTGCAGATGTATTAAACTTTAATATATTCTGTCAAATGGAGAAAACACTGGGATTATGTTCTCTTTCAGAGCACTGTCATACTCTAATGCAAGGTGGTGGGATTCTGTTTTTGGGCTGGCTTTTACACTATGTTCCATTCTACATCATGGGACGAGTTCTGTACTACCACCATTACTTTCCTGCCATGCTGTTCAGCAGTATGCTCTCAGGTATGAAGGACATTAGGAATAATCCGTGAACAGATTTTATGCACGTTTACTCTTATATACATTTTTGTGTGCCATTTTCGAGACTTAAATTAGAAAGGACAGTGATGATTACGACAGAAATGTTAACAGGGTTTGTGTCACTACAATGATTTAATCCGATCAGCACAGTAACCAAACTAATCTCCCTATTTAAGGTATTACTCTGGACATCTTCCTTCGGAACTTTAAACTTTTTTTTGGATCATCCATGTCACGTTACCTTCAGAGAGGAGGCCAGGCTGTGCTCCTGTTAGGTTTTATCTATAGGTAAGCCTTCGCTATGTTAACATTTTGTTTGTTTTTAGGTGCTCGGGTCAATTTGTGTCTTTTTTGTATAAGTATTCATGTTTTAGATCATGTTTATTTTTTGCGAATAAGACTAATTAAATTTTGCTAATTTATCTTTGTGTTAATTTGACTGCTGTAAGACCACTCCTTGTCTTGTTTCAGTTTTTATCTCTTCCACCCTCTCTCCTATGGTATGAGGGGGCCGTTGGCGCAGGATCCTTCTTCCTCTATGGCTGGCCTTCAGTGGATGGAATCCTGGGAGTTTTAGCCCACTTTTAAAAGTATTCTGCATTTGAGATCATTCAATTAATATGTATGACTGTTTCAGTGTTGAATGACGCCTTCTAGTCTTCTCTTAAAGTGTTTTTTTATATGTTTTTAAAAAACGAAGTGTTTTTAACAAAAATCTGTTGCTGTGATTCTGTTGATAAGTAACTGAAAATAAACGGTATAAAGGTGCTACACAGGTGGATTGAATGGATTACAACTGTATACTTATGCTGCAATCATACATTTTATTTCTGGAAAACGAGTTGAGCATAAAATTCTTTATTGCCAAGTCTGCATGTGCGCGCACACAAGGAATTTGTTGTGATACAGGGGTACTCTCGAGTGTTGGTACACAGGTTATATAAGTAAATTGCTCGAGTTAAAAGTAAATAGAATATAGTAATATTCTAGAAATAGAGGTAGAAAAGTATAAAGTATAGAACTATAATTAAAGAAGTTTAAGGTGCTTAAGAGATGTGCTTTGGGGGTAATGTGCAGACCAAAGAATGAAGTAAAAAGAAAGAGCAGCAACAGAACAACAGAATGTGGAGCGTCTGGAAAAGTCCACAAAAAACGCTGGAGAGAACCTGACCGTGGCTGCTATAATCGGCTCCATCTTGGATCGTGTGAATCAACTGTATAACTCAGGTCATAAAGCCACTGACTTTGAGCTGTAAAAAAAAAGAATGCTGTGTTTGAAAACTTTCTGGGTTGGTTTTGTGATGAATTTACACTAAAAACATCACATTGTTTCAGTTTCTCAGTTCCCGGCCATTACTTTTGTTATAACATTGCTATTTTGATAAAAAAAGCAATACACTGCTTGTTTTATATTTATATTATGTTTTATATTATGGTTATTAGCTTTTCATTTATGGGCTTTAAATCGTTCATTTAATATATTGGGGAACATTTGACAGTTATTGGTTTAAACCTGTCATTTAATGTATTGATTTTTTTTTAATGTAAAGCCAATTTGTTAACGATGTACTGCCACAAAACATTTTAGTTTAGGCATAATGTTTGTTGATGGTCCTGATCGGTACCTCTGTGCACAAGGATTTCCTTTTTAGAATTATAGAATATATATCCTAACATTTTTCGTGTTGCTTTAATATACAGTGTTTTTTTTAAATATAATTTTTTATTGAGAAATTTCAAACAACTAACAAAAAAAATTGAATGCAAATAGTCAGAATTTTGCAAAATTATGACACACAAGATAAAATGATATAAAAAAAAAAAGGCAGAGGCATTCAGGCTATGCCATACACAAATTCAAAATGGGTTACGAGTTGACGTGGCTTTGTCATGTTTTTTTTTATTGTAAGGCTTTCACTACTGTTCCTTGGAGAAGACACAGAATAGAGGAGAAATAGCTATTTTAGCTTTGTGAATTTAGAATAATGAAGTTGACACGACTACATAATTGTGTCATCATGTTTATAGTAGCAAATTATGTCATTTGGTAAGACTGCAAGTCCAGCTTTAGTTGAACGGGAAGAGGAACACAAAATTTCACTTTTTGACATTCCATAAATAAATGAAGAACAGATTCTTCAATGACATCACAAAATGAAAGTGTTTTTTTTATCAATGTCCGTGAATTTGACAAAGAAAGTGTTAACTTAGTGCATTTGATCGTTAATTTTATTACTGGTCACCGTAAACCGTTTGCGATTCACACAAGAGGGCGGGTTAAGCATATAGTGCCTCTTCGTCTATTGGCCGACTTGTATCACGTGTGTTGCTGTCAAGATGGCGTCTCCAAATGGAGGTAAATTTTAATTCCTCTTATCGACGACATTAGTTGGAAACGTAAAAGAGACAATGTCTGGTTAAATACGATGACTTGTTTTATTATGTTCATAAACAGTATAACAGTTCATAATCATACTAAGCGATTCAATGGATAATCTGTCATACATTGTCAACTAGCAAGCTACGTGTCAAGCGACACCAGCTAACGTTAACATTACCCCTCTGTAGCGCAATTCGGGTGTTGAGCAATACACGCATACATATCTCTTTAGCTGTGCCTTGCATCACATAGGAAACGCCAGCCTTTGTTTATCATATTATACTCAGTGTTTTCCCAGCTCGTTAACTGGTTTAATCACAACACACACCTCTGAACAAACACAACAATGAAGTCTGGCGCAAATCACATCATACAAAATATCATATTACCGCATTTTTCTCTTAAATCTACACAAAAGTTTTTTGGGTGAAACAGATGTTTTTTAAATAATTTGTCCTGTTGTCTGTCAAGTCAAACCTTTTTTTGGTTTACATTTCTATAAAATACAGTTAACCCAATATAATTAAAATATTCGACAATCTCTAAATCTCTTTAAACGTCTATGGATATTTGCTCATCAATAATAATTAAATTGTTATGAAAGTGTTAATATATATATATATATATATATATATATATATATATATATATATATATATATATATATATATATATATATATATATATATATATATATATATATATATATATATATATATATATATATGAAAATGTGTTTTCCTGTATTATTTTTAGGTGAGGACTTTGAATCCTCGTTGCTCAGTTTTGAAAAGCTTGACAGAGCTTCACCTGACCTGTGGCCAGAGCAATGTAAGTCCTGTTTGACTGAAATAGTTAAAACACCATGCAGTACATTTATGTGAATTCATTCAAACTACACTGGCTGAGAACAGCACTATACTGCATTTTAAATGAGATTATTATTGCATTCTAAATGTCTAATGCTGATTTTGGTATATTTACAGTGCCGGGAGTCTCAGAATTTGCTGCTTCTTTTAAAAATGTGAGATATCGATCAACTCGTTTTTTCCTAATACTGCAAAACAGCATGCAATACAGACCTGTCTTTGTTTTCAGCCCATAACAAACTCTCCCCCAAAGTGGATGGCTGAACTGGAGTCAGAAGATATTGAGATGTTGAAAGGTATTTTAGTTGGTTTAAATTGCTAAATGGATTTAAGGAAGATAAAAGTTGTTTTTTATGTGTAAGCAGCACGTGTTGTAACTGTAGCCATGTTGTTGTTTTAGAACTAGGAAGTTTAACTACAGCCAACCTTATGGAGAAGGTGAAGGGTCTGCAGAACCTGGCTTACCAGTTGGGCTTGGAAGAGTGTGAGTACATTTATTTTCTGTGAAACAATACTTGACGTTATGGATTTGTAAAGCATCCACCAGGTGGCGATATAAGCCAATGGAAAATTCATTTTCACAAGATATTTTCTAAAATTTGTTGTTAATATATTTAAGAATTTAATATAAATCTATATTTCTATTTAAAAATAATTGTGCCTACATACACAGCAAATTATAATGTAATTGTTTTGTTATCTAATTTAATTGTTTACTGTAGATTTTAAATGAATCCATGCCACATACAGAAATAGAGCCGCACAATGGGTCTTGATTAAAGGGGTTCTAGTATGTTTTTTTTCCTAAGTCTTAAAAACAAATTAGAGCCTAATGCTGCCTCCTTGTTGTCAGGACCTTTTGTCGTCAGCCTCCTCAAAAGCATTTACTGTTTCACTACATTTAATAAACTGCTATAAGAGCCCAACTCGTTTTTCATAAAGAAAATGTATGATTATGAGCTAAAATTAAAAGTATCAGTGTCTGTGATGTCACCCATATGTTTTGCTGAAGAGCATTTGAGGCTCACACCTGGCAGGGCCAGCCATTTATTTCCTGACAACTGCCAGAGAACCAATAAAGGGGAAAATAAGTCGAATATTGGTTGAGTGAAAACAACGATGTTGAATCCAAGCCCTCTTTACTCAGCTCTGGAGAACGGCTGCTTTGCAACTATTATAATTTTCATATAACTTAAAATGAATTAGATCGAATTTTTAATTACTCTTTTGTTTAAGTTCTTATCTAGTGTAATTAAACAAAACGAGTGTTTGCAGATACTAAACGTGTTTTTGCTTTTATGTTTTAACATGGGGCCTTAATGGAAATTTGCTCATTTCTGACAACGACCTTCAGCAGCTGATCAATGAATTACAGTTTGGTTACTTCCATAAAAGCTCACAAGAGACAGCAGGAGGTTGCTACCACGCCCCTTTCTGTACAAACCTCTGCTGGCAGTTTTATAGAATACTGCTAATACCTGAGCTAATATGGCTACACGTAATATAATTTAGTTTGGGAAAAAATTATTTGGAAAAAGTAGTAAAGATTCACTGGCTATTCGGCCCCCAAATATATATATATATATATATATATATATATATATATATATATATATATATATATATAAATAAATAAATAAAAACAAAGTTTAAGTAAGGCCGGATACTGACATGTGACGCGTCACGGTGGCGCAGTGGGTAGCACGGTCGACTCACAGCAAGAAGGTCTCTGGTTCTAGGCTCGGCTGGGGCAGGTGGCATTTCTGTGTGGAGTTTGCATGTTCTCCCCGTGATCGTGTGGGTTTTCTCCGGGTGCTCCGGTTTCCCCACAAGTCCAAAGACATGCGGTATGAGTGAATTGAGTAGGAACGATTGTCCATAGTGTTAAAGAGTGAAAGTGTGTGTGAATGTTTCCCAGCGATGGGTTGCGGCTGGAAGGGTATCCGCTGCGTAAAAACATATGCCAGAGAGTTAGCGGTTCATTCCACTGTGGCGACCGCAAAAGGGAAGAAGCCGACTGAATGAATTCAAAATTGGAGCAAAATTGGACCCAAGTGGGGTAAGGGTTTGCATTTATTGCTGAAGGAAGTGCATCCTTGAAATCTAAATCTAGAACCCTGGCTCTGTTTGTGCCATGATTGAGACACCTTTGAGGGTTTCTAAAAAACATGTTGATAAAGTTAATGGTACAAGATGCAGGAAAAGACATTAATCCATTTTTCATTCTCCATTTGTCAAACCCAGGTGCCCTTTGAACATATTTGAATGCTTGTAATGCTTTAACTGCAATGTTGATCCATCTACACTGTGGGAAATGTTTTAAACAATTAAATTCAAATGTAGTTTTTTTTTTTAGTCTTAAGTAGGTCTGCAACTAATGATTATTCCCATTGTTGATTAGTCAGCGATTTTTATTTGGATGAATTGGCCAGTGGGATAAATTGGTAAAGTGTTGAAATCCAGGTAAAGTAAAAAATATATTTATATATTGATTATTCATAGTTCCAAATGCAACTGTTTAGAACTTTATTTATTTAATTGTCGTTTTTTTTTTTTTCTCGTCTTGCAGGATTTCATTGGTATTGTAAAATACAATTTCGGGTTCGAAATAAAAAAGTTTTAATTAATAGTCAATCATTTTATTGTTAAGTTTGTATTTTACATTCTGAAAAAAAAACCTGGTTGCCTGCATAATATGTGGTTTTAAATGAAGACTAGTGCAGCCACTGAATAGACACTGTTACTTTAAGAGCATTTGGTTACAAAGCTTGTCGTGTTTATATCAAGAGTTATAAAGGAGGGAGATATTTGAATAGTGTCAGAATGAGCCAGATTTTGTGCTCAGCTACTGCTTTGGATTTGAGCAGAGAGGAGTGGCTTTTTCAGGGCCGAAAAGGAGATCCTGAAGCTCTATTCTGGAAGTGAAGCTATGGCTTTCCCTCTCTAGGCAATCTAAACTGTAGAACTGGAAGCATGTGAAACCAACTTCTGATAATCAAGAAGAAAGTGACGCTAGTGTTTTTCCTTCTTGTGATCATGGAAGCTCATCACATTATTATAGAAGCTAGAGGCTACAACAGAACCTCTGTTTTTGAGGGATATTAATTGATAAATGGAACTCGATATGAGAAACTTTTCTCTCTGTTTTTGTAACAGTTTTTAAACAAGTTTGAGGTTTAATCCATATAATCGCACATGCTGAATTATGTTGTCAACAAATCCAAATTATCATTGCAACCCTAAAAATAATCACAGAATCTTATATATCTTTAAATAAATACATAAAAAATTAGGTTTATTTTAACCCATAAGAAGCGTCACGGTGGCGCAGTGGGTAGCACGGTCGTCTCACAGCAAGAAGGTCGCTGGTTCTAGGCTCGGCTGGAGCAGGTGGCATTTCTGTGTGGAGTTTGCATGTTCTCCCCGTGATCGCGTGGGTTTTCTCCGGGTGCTCCGGTTTCCCCACAAGTCCAAAGACATGCGGAATAAGTGAATTGAATAAGAACAATTGCCCATAGTGTTAAAGTGTGAATGTGTGTGTGAATGTTTCCCAGCGATGGGTTGTGGCAGGGAAGGGCATCCGCTGCGTAAAACATATGCCAGTGAGTTGGCGGTTCATTCCGCTGTGGCGACCCCGAAAGGGAATAAAGCCGACATGAAGATGGATGGATGGATTAACCCATAAGAATCTCTACAATAAGACTTACTTAAAAAATTTTACACTTGTCCTTATTTAGCTCCGTGTTTTTAAAAATTATTATTATTATTATTTTATTTATTTATTTATATTTCCTTTTTAGCTATCATATACATTTCCTTTATAGAAAATGAATGTTTATGTGCTAAGAAATAATTTCTACCATAACAGTTTATGAAAAATGTGAATTTTTGGGAAAATGTGAAGATTTTCTAAAATTAGTATTCATAAATTGGCTTCTTAATATATTCTTTTTCCCTTATAGATCGCCTCTGTTCCGAGTTAGTTCTCCCCTGTCAAGCTCAAGTAGGAAATAGACAAGATGTTTGGAATTAAAGATATTAAAGTAAGAAAACCTGTTTCTAATGAAATAAAAATCCTCAAAAAAACTACTATAACTATATTATTATTATTATTATTATTATTAACTATACTTGTATTATTAATGCTTAATTATATGAATTTATGTCAAGAAACTGGTTACAATATTTATGAACTGTGATTTAACTAGGAAGGAAACAGATAAATATTAATCTCAGGACTTTATTTAAATGTTCAAATGGTAAAGATTCTTACAACATTTTCACTAGCCTATAACAATTTTAACAAAACACACACTTTATTACATGTCTGTACAGATTAATATATGTACAAAAATAAGAAAGAATCTTAAATGATCAGCAAATCTAGAGCCTTTTTAACAAAATTATCACATTTTACATTAGATTAACTATTTTGATATTATTCAAATTAGCAGGTCTGAAAAGGCCTTCTCTTAGTCAAGAAAATCGCAGCTGTAAATGAGGTTCCGATAGCTTTTTGCACTCATCAGCTTTTCTCATCTCCGCTGGGTAGTTAGCATGCCAGCTTGAGTGAAACGTTCAGAAATGTCTCTTAGCATTGGATCGGTTTGTCGGTTGTTTCACAGCAGTAAAAGAAGAATTTGTCGTCCCATTCAATGTTAAAATAATACTTTTTCTTTCCTCTTACTGCCATGTTTTTGTGAGTAAATCATATCCTCGCCTTCAGTGCTCCTACTAGTTGCCATGGGGAGCAGCTAATCTAATATGGATCATTTAAAAAAATAAATTATGTTATCATTTTCAAATTGACCCCAATGCAAGTGTGATTTTAAAAAGAATATAATCAAAATGGAAGAAAAAATAAAACGGGTAGCTCGTTGGTAAGTGGAGCATGATAAGCTATTTTTAGAACCTATGGCCGACTCTTGCTTTAAGCAATAACAGCAATAAACCCTAAATATACATATAGAGGCAAAATACATATTGTATATAAATATACAATAGAGGCAAAATAATTGACTTGGGCAGGAATGAGGTGAACACAAAAGACATCAGTTCAATTTAGCAGCAACAGGTCCACAGCCCATATTCACATTCTTGGAAAATACGTCTGTACACACCTCATGCATTAAAGTGTTGTCAGCTTTTGTCTGTGCTGTTTACATTTTTTCAATGATTCAAAATGTAATTATACTTCGTTCCAGTATTCTGTATTGCAATAGCGTGAGATTATTTAAGCGTTTGTAGCTGCAGCCTCTTGCAGTGGGAGGACTGATATGAAATTATGAGCATCATTGGGCTCTGAGCAGCATTTAAAGCAGCCTCCCTTAATGTCCTGTGGTTTAATTTTCCTCCTTCTCCAGGCTGTCAGGGGAACCCTTGTAAATCTGAGCTACTTTTTCATCATGTTTCTTTCTCTCTTCAGCACCTTTAAACGAGCTGACGAGAGCTAGCATTAGGAGGCGGAGGTGGAAGATTTACTACACCTTTGACATGATGCCCATTAAAGTCTTGATCTGGTTAATGGGGATAATGCAATCAGGCTCTGAAAATTCACCCCGAAGGCAAGGTTATCAGCCACACGTTTGTTTTAAATCTTGTTTAGCTATTCGACTCATGCTGAGTTTGTGGATGGCTAGGGAGAGACGGTTTAGGATGGGAAAAAGATGATCAGTTATGTGGGTGATTTTCTTTCGAGAGGTGAATTTAAGCGTAGCTATCATGTTTAAAAAGACGAGATGATAAATACAGACGCTGGTTAATTTTTGATGAGCATTCTAAGAGTGACAACATCATAAAGCAGCTCCTAACAGACCATTTCTGCATTTGACATTTCGGCCAAAAATATGTGTTATATTTAAACTCTTGTTAAGGTATATAACACGTGATGTGCGTAAATTCATAATTCGATGTCAAAAGATATATTGTTTAACGGCAAGCATACTCTCACGTACATCACATATTGAACACAATTCATGCTCATGTGGACAGATCTCTCAATTACCTTTGAAATAACAATGTTCCCGAGTCATGTTGAAATATTTAATTATCAACACCTAATTAAAGTGAATTAAATAAAACATTTGTCATCTATTTGCTAAAAATACTCTTAATTTACACCAAGGTTAATTGTGATTTTATGTTAAACATGCTCTTATTTTAATAACGATGAGTCCGGTTTTTGACGGTGAGCCACATAAAAATACAAAATGTATATTTTCTAGACTAATTGAATATCATAGAAACAGATTATTTCATGAGGAAGTATTATAATCGTGTTTTATTTTTCCCAGCTACTTCCATGTCGCCATCATGGGTCATGTGAGGTGGTTTACCAAAGCCAACTTCATTTACATAGCACATAAAAGCTACAGGTACAAATAGATCTGGGTCACATAATAAAATATAAAATCCTACAAGAAAGTCATAGACGTCAATAAAAGGTAACAATTCATGTAAAACAGCAAAAATAATAACCCCTAAACAGTATAAATAATGTTTAACAATTAACAAGATTAAAAAAAATTAAAAATGCAAATACAGTGATACCTCAAGATATGAAATTAATTAGTTCCTGGGTGGCCTTCGTATGCCATATCTGTTCCAAGCCACACAGAAACAACACTAAAAATGGAAAATAACATGGAAAACCTGA
This sequence comes from Danionella dracula, assembly GCA_900490495.1. Lineage (NCBI taxonomy): Eukaryota > Metazoa > Chordata > Actinopteri > Cypriniformes > Danionidae > Danionella > Danionella dracula. Next base: position 2,325,157 of record UELW01000067.1, on the reverse strand, counting down.
GAAAATAAAGTAGGATTCTTCAACCCTTAAAAGTACACATTATAAATGTAATATATAATAATAAAACAATGAAAACAGAATAAAATAAATGAAAAATAGTAACCCGTATCTTTCAAGTGAGGCGGTGTGACGTGAAGGAGGAGGAGGTGGTAGCAGAGGAGAACTGATGGTTGTGGAAGAGAGCCATGGTCATAAAAGTACGCTTTCCCAAACAAGCAACACGAAAATATTCACTATTTTAGGACACCAACAAGAAACTGTAAGTGTGGATAAAGACAGGGAGAGCTCTTCCGGGAAGACGTCATGGGGCATCAGGTTAGACCTATAGGAGAGCAGGATTGTACACACGAACACACAGCATCAGGGCTGGAACTGACCAATAGGAGAGCAGAACATGTGCTGTGTTGAATGTGGTCACATGATGCCCCCTGGGTTGTCTTCCGCCCAAATTTCAAATGTTGAATATGTATTTCTTGTGTGTTTTTCGTATCATGAATTTTTTTTTTTTCGTATCATGGAACAAAATATTCTTTGTGTGGTCCTTTTATGTCTTAAAGTTTTCGTAACATAAAGCATTAGTATCTTGAGATACCACATAAATCAATAGAAGCGTTAGAGCCAGTCTTTGGCTGCTGATACACTCAGTCCTGTTCGCTTTCCTAAACTCTTGGTCAAGTATCAATGGCTTTTATTTGATGTGGATGTGGATCAATAAACAACATATCTTTTAAAACATTGAATAGCATTTTACGAAAAGAGCCAGAATCGAGAATTCAGACAGACCATGGCATAAGTATAGTTAATGTATGCCTTAGTTTTTATACTATAAAAAAGTCATTTTAAAACTTTTTATTTTCATGTCAGTATTTATTTCAAGATCAGTATTTGTTCAAAGTACAAGCAAACACAGTAAAACAATGGGTAGTAATGTTTTGTTTTAAAAGGCTTGTCTTATTTTCTCTTGCATATTTAATATTGCTCATTAATTCAGCCAAAAGATGTTTTATCTGAATTTTCAGTACAATACTGTATTACTAAAATATTTGATAGCTACAGCCCTACATCTAGTAAACATTATCTAAAGAATTGTCCAAATATTTTTTTAAATATTAAACATAACTTTAATTTTAAATAACAGTTAAATTAATATAAAATAAAAAGCTAAGAAAAACATCAAATAAAATGAGAATTGCTGTTTCATTTCAGATGTTTTTAACACACTTTACATCTTGGCTTTGCATGTTTATTCAAAAAGACCACAAATAGCAAAATAGATTTGTAAACTATTGACAAATAAATGTGCAATGAGCTAAAAATGTAACATGCAAGCACTGTTTTTTTTATTTTATTTATTTATTTTTTTTACGTTGAATGAAAACCTTCAATTGTAGAGATTCTGGAAGTGTGAGCAGGAGAATATCATGCATACTCTGTGTTTATTAATTAGTTTGTGGTGCAGATAGCTTGACATGTGCACACCAGTCTCTCAGGGGACGCTTAGCAGCGAACTGACGCTGATCAGGGTCGTTGTGGGCGGGCCTGACGCGTGCCTACCCCTCCACCCCCACCAGAGCCCATCTGCCCCAGGACGTGATGAATGCTGCTGAGCAGAGTCATCAGCCCCCCCGGTCCCTCAGGACCAGTTCTACACTGATAAGTACTGTTATTGAAGGTAATTGAATGGAGAGTGCTCCTCTGGGACAGCTAGGCCCCGGGCCATGCTGATGATGATACCTCTGATTCCTCTGCCGTGATGTAACACACTTGTTTGTGCTTGAGTAATCTGGCTGGTGTCACTCAAACTTGTAGGGATAACTAAGATTGTTTGTTTTATTGTTAAAGAAGCTGAATTAATATTTTAATTTAGTTTTTTTTTTTTTTGCACATAATGTGAAAGGGGCTAAAGGGGCATAGAAGACGAATGTTGACCCATTATGCAGATTCATGGGAGTGGTGAGAGTTTTTCTAGAAAATGACACATCAAAGATGGTATAAAATGTTCACCCTGGTGTTTACTTAAATGATTTCCTAAAATGGCATAAACATTTTTTAAGTTGTTTTTCTGGGTCCCAGTTAAAGAGTGTAGCAATAATTATTCCGTCTCACATTTTGGCTAAAATTAGTTATTCAAATATGACCAAGGACTTATTTATATTATGTGATAAGTTCAAAACATCTTATTAAACCCCGCTTTAAAAACCCTATATTTCAGAAGGGACAAAAAGCACAGAAGTAGAAGATTACACTTAAGTATTTAAAAACAACACATTCACTCCTTGAAAAGATGCAAACTTGACTGCTATTTTTTTTAAATACTACAAAATGCAATTTGGGTCCATTATCAAATAAATAATAAGTAATAGCTTTAGTGTTTTTAAATATTTTTTTATCTCAATAAAAACACAGAAGTATTTAGTTATTTTTGAATAAGACATTGAAAAATATATAAAATAATAAAACAAATGTAAGGTAATCCTTCGTTGTTTCTTTTTTGGAAACGGTGGTTTCTTTTTTTCCTTATTTAATAATGAAGTGCATTTTAAATTGTTTTTCTTAATTTAAACAAGCCGTAGTCTTATATTATTATATTAAACCTTACCTTGTATTTTTATTAAAACCTTAAATGTGTTAATTAATTACACAGTAACAGTAAAGCTTCACATTATTGTATTTTTAATAGACTTTTAGTAGTTATTTTACACCGTTTTCTGTTCCAATGCATTACCCCCAACACCGTAAACACCTTGACAATTTCACAGAAATAAGATATGTTTTCATGTTTAAAGCGTTTTTAAAAGTGTTCATGATCAACAATGTATTCTCAACATACAAAACCGAATCGTGTCATTGATCCACATTAGCAGCAAGTTTAAATAAAAAAGTTTAAGACCTCTGTTTAGGAACCAAACTGTGGCTTCCTGCATCCAAGAACCTGCAGCTGTTCAATCTGCAGCAGGCAGAATGAAGGTCACACTCGTCCAGAGCTAATGGCTCCAGTGTTCGCTGCCTCCTCCCCTAGATCAATCTCTTCTCTATTAAGCCCAGTCTGTGGCTGAATATGATTGCAGCGAAGCTCCCCTACCGTCGTAATGTGCTTCCATCAATCCATCAGAGACAGCTGAGTGCAGGGGCAAGCAGTTATGAAGTGCTGCTCTCCTCTGTCTTCCTGTCCTCTCGTCTTCCCCTCCCCTCACTTCATCCCACTCTACTCTTGTTTTGTTATGGCCGCCATAGTGTCAGAATAGAGAAGGGCAACATTTAAAGTACATTTTTTCACATTGCAAAGATGGTTTTAGTTTTGATAGTAAAGATGAATCCTAAATTCTGTCTGTTATTAAATTTTTTTTTAAAGATTTTACATACTTTTTGATCATGCGTGTGCATATAAGCTTAGCAGCAAATGATTAGCAAAACCTTCATTTGAGGTATAATTTTTAGTCGATCACTATAAACTCCAAATAGACTGGTTTTATGTAGAAATTGCTGTTTGATGTGGAATTATTTGCAATTTATTGAAATTAAAAAATGTTGCAGATAAACTTCATCCTAAAGGTATTTTCTAGCGTTATAATAAAAACACATAGCAATGGCCAAACGTTTATATACTTATACACCAAAAAACGTATACCAAACACACACACACACACACACACATATATATTTTCTGGTGTATAACTATATATATATATATATATATATATATATATATATATATATATATATATATATACATTTGCATATACCAAAAGACAGCACATTTGAACTCAAATGAAAAAATAAAAGTTGTGGAATATCTTAAAATGTCAGGCTCTTATTTTGTTCAGGGGCCACAAGCAGCACAATTTGTTCTGGCAGGCTAGATGACGCATCATATTGAAATCATTGAAATATTGATCATTACACATTTTGATGTTTGAGCGCAAATAGTTCCAACTAAAATGGACCCTCAGGGTGGGCTGCTTTTAACCCTCTGGCTAGTCGTATATGTGTTGACTTTGATGTAGAGCTATAACTATAGAGGAAGACATTTTGAGAAGGTGCATTGAAAGAGATAAAATTTTTATTGTTATAACTTTGAAATATGCAGAAAAGTGTGAAAATAATTTGAACGAAAGGAAATGTAAACCACTTTAGAAGGCCAATTTCATTGTGGTGATTGATGATATTGGTCTTCTGACTGTCCTGAACATGCCAAGCTACATATTTATTTATACATTTTTTTATTATATTTATGAGTTAAAAATCTTTTTGGAGAAATTGGGTTGTCATCGATTCATGCTGTTTTAGGGGCATGTTGCTGAAGATGAATATTAGCTGTGATGTCATGTCTCCTGTCCCTGCCTACACAACCAGTGATATAATGACAAATAGTCAAAACACGAGCAAGAGGAGCAGAAACATAGCTCAATCGTACATGTAGAACTTCTGCTGCTCATCTGTGAATAGATGATGAAGACTTTGGTGATGAGATGTACATCCTGAAATAGAGAAAGAGTTTTGGTTCTCTGAGCACATTGCTTCTACTCATTCTTTGGCTTGGGCGGGCAGATAATGGCGAATACGATGTTGTAAATTGAAACTGATGAATCGTAAGCTAATGTGATTTGCTACCCCATTTAGCTGGTTACCAGATATGCAGAAAAGACAATGAAATTCAGTGTGGTTTTTGTTAATGATGACGATAAAAAATATTTTGTTGACAAACCTTTTTCTTGTGATGATAAATGAGATGATGACGAGCTAAATATGTCTCTGTTTTAACAAAAACTTGAAGAGACGCGTGCAAATCTTCGTTAACAAAAACGAGAGTGAACGAAAATGTTAATGAGTGCACAGTTACACGTTCAAAATGTGTAACGTTTCTGCTTTTCATGACTCGTGGCTGTAATCTGTCATTCAAACTGTAAGGATAGAAATAGGAATGTAATATGAATGATGAAAGTGTCTAGTCAGATATTGTGGGAAGAGAGGCAGTCACGTCTAATGGCTTGGATGAAAAGTTTATCAAGTTATAAGGAAAGTGTCAAATAAATGAAGCAGTTGAAGCAGTGTGTTCTGGGCTTTTATTCCGCAATCTGTCTTACCAGAAGCTAACCAAGAACCCACGTAACCTAACACACTGAACAAGAATTTTCCTTCTTATTTGAGATTTAGCGAGGTGAATTCTCAGCAATCCTAAAGTTGTTCCTCAGGTGTGTAGACGAACAGCAGAACTGATTGAGTTCTTAGCAGCAGAACCACATCTTGCTGGTGTCCTGTTCTCCAGCGTTCATATTTTGGTCATACATACATGTTTATTGCACTGTAAAAAAAATAATCCCACAGTTGCCAAAATGTTTTTGTTATTGGCTTTTGTAGATAAATTCCATTGTGATGAGGCTTTATTTCACATTGTAAGAATTATGCACAATAAAATGTTAATACATAAAATACATTTGTAATATTAAAATACTTAAATTAACTTATATAACCAAATATATATATTCATCTATATTGACAAAAAATAAACTAAAACCTTTTATTTTTAGGTTACTAAAACATTTTTTTTAATTTTTGTCGACTAAAAAGACTGAAAGTTTGATGGCTGCAAAACAACACTGATAAAATTAAACCAATCTAATTCAGTATTTGTGCACACATTTATGTCCTAACACCTTCCAAAAGTTGTCTTTCGATAATATTATCCCTTTTACTGTGCAGGTGTTAGTTCTGTCGTTTGCATTTTGCAAGTGCTAATGCATGCTTTAGAAAGCTGTAGTTTATTTTTTTTTTTACCATATTATCTCTTTTAAATGAGCAAAGAAAGCATTTCATTTTAAATGCTCATCTTTATGCCATTATCTGTGAATGTTTATGTTTCAGTTTAACAGATAGCCCTTTGAATGAATATTCAGAAGTAAAGCTAAATTTACACAGAATTATATGAATTTAAGAACTAAAGGTGCAGAAGCCTATGAATGATAAGCTAACAGTAAAATACATTTCAGTGTTGGTGAATGATAGGTCAATATATGTTCGATGCTTTGATTCATAAACAAGTCAATTATAGGTTGTAGATAATTAATACTGTGTACACAACACTTGTCATTAGGTTGTTGACCTTTTGAGAAAAAAACTACAGAAAAGCATGTGTTGCAGAGCGCTTGATGTCTGCAGAAGTCAATTTCAATTGAAATATGCAAGAAGAATTGACAACAAGGCATTGGATTTTCAAAAATGAACATGCTCTAAATGATTTAATGTAATCATTTATGTTAATCGATATGGAACCTAACTAATAATCAAGGTAGACCTGCCATTCATAGAGCACATATCTTAATCCGATTGTCAATTGTAGAAATTAGCCATTGAATTTTGCAAAATGAACATGCTCTAAATCATTTAGTGGAATGTGTGTTAATCGATATGGAATTTAATTAAAACTGAAATCAAGTTAAATGTAGAAATCAAGTTAAATTAAGACCTACCATTCATAGACCACATATCTGATCATTTTAAAATTTTTCTGTTACAGTAGTTATGTGAATCAGGACTTATTATCTTTAAAGTATTTTCACCATCATTTGGATCTCTGAGTTAAATTGGCTGAAGAAACTTTTCTCTCTTCCGTATGTTTAATTGACTTGGACCTTGACATGTCAATCGAACACTTCTAGTGCAAGAATACACTCGAGTTTGGCTGAATTCTATGCCACAGTGTTGCAGAGAAGAAGAGCAATTTCATTTAGCAGGCTCTCTCTTCTGTGTCCTAGCCAGCACTTCTTTCAACAGATCGGAAATGACACCTTATTTCCATAAATACATTAGGAATTCATTGGATTTTCTTTCCGGGCTAATCATAGTGTCTGTGTGAAAGCTTTCGGGTTCTTTAATGAATGAATTTTGACTGATTGCCTATTAATAAGCCCAGCTCTCTAACAGGGATAGGCTGTGGCAGTGCTGGTGGCGTGTGTGTAATGATTGCTGGTGTCAAGTGGTTTAAGGTGGAGGGGGAGTTGAGGAGAGGAGAGCTCTCGACTGGGACATTAGGAGGAAGCAGTGGCTCCCTCGGGAAATCACTCGCCATGTCTGCATCTTAAATATCTCAGGGAAGTATCAATAAGTGGGTAATTGAATTTTGAACACAAACATGAGCATCAGGTGTAAGTGTTCCAGCAGCAGGACGAGAGGCTGGGCTTGTGTGTAGGCGTGTGTCTGTCCTTATGGTCCCACGAGGTTTTGGCAGCGAGAATTGATGTTAAATCTATTAAATAAAGATTACTCCCAGTAATAGGCGAGTGGCCATGTCAGATGCGTAACAGGGGCACGATTAGTGTGTTTGACTTCTAATGAAAGTGAATTGGGACAGTCAGGTTTAGGAGGTATTTCTGGTAAAGGGCCAAGGATTCATTCTCTCCTCAGGGTTAAAAACTGTCTTGTCTCTAAATCTGATTTAAGGGGCTCTAAACACTTATTGGCATCTCCTAGAATAAAAGAACACTGATGTATTAAACTAAATGGAGTCTGGTGAAAAGAATATGTTCGTAATGTCTGTGCAATATTGCGTTTTTCAAAAAGCATTTGGGTGGGGTGGGGAGTGTTTGATAAGTGGCCCGCAATTATATGTTTACACACATTATATGGAAATAAAGTAAATTATTATTATTAGTTTAATTAAATCACACGCTGTAGATCAGTTAAATAGGAGCATTAGGTCTGTTTTAATATTTCAGTGTTTTATCTTTCTATGCACACCATTTGTCTATTTCTTGTTTGTTTGTCAGTTAATCTATTGTGCTGTCTTTGTCTATTTGTTTATTTATCATTATGTCTGTCCGTCTGTTTGTTTGTCAGTCAGTTAATCTATTGTGCTATCTTTATTAGTGTGTTCATTTATTGTGTCTGTCTGTTTGTTTGTCAGTGTGTCCATTTAGCATTCTGTTTTTTTGTTTCTTTGTTTGTCAGTTAATCCATTGTGTTGTCTTTGTCAGTGGGCCATTTGTCATTCTGTCTGTCTGTCTGTCTGTCTTTCTGTCAGTCAGTCCATTGTGCTGTCTGTGTCTGTCCGTTTATCATTATGTCTATTTTTCTTTCTGTCTGTCTGTCTGTTTGATTCAGTCAGTTAGTCCATTGTGCTGTCTTGGTCTGTCTGTTTGTCAATCAGTTAATCCATTGTGCTATTTTTATCAGTCAGAATATTTATCGTTATGTCTGTCTGTGCTACCTGTATCTATATCTGTCCATTTTTCATATTGTCCGTCTGTCTGTTTGTTTGTCAGTCAGTTAATCTGTGGTGCTATATTTGTCTGTCTTTCCATTTATCATTCTGTCTGTCTGTCAATAGGTCGGTCGGTCGTAGCTTCAATCTGTTTCTAGCTCTAAGGGTACCCATGTATCTGTCTATGTACTAATTTATCTGTCATTTTTCATCTGACTGTCCATTGAACTGTCTGTTTTCTAGTCTGTCTGTAGTTTGTTAGTGTCTGTTCATCAGTCAGTCTGTTTGTCCGTCTGTTCAGTCCATCTGTCCATCTTATGGTCCATCTGTCTCTGCATCTCTCTTTCTCTCTGTTTTTACAATTGTGTAATCTATTTTCTGTGCTTTTTAAATAAAAAGTTGTTGGTGTTGTTATACTGTTGGTAATGTCATAACTTATTTAGTTACAATACTTATTTTAACATTTTCCTTGTCTCACTTATTTAGAAAATGTTCTCTTATTGTCTCTTCATCAGCCATATTTGCTTTTCACCACATATTAAAGTGTACATACATGGAATCCATAAAACACCATTTAGTATGGACGTCACAGCACCAAACTGGTGATTAACTTAGTACAGAATTAGTAATTGACCTTTCTAATCAACTAAACAAATCTCTAGCTCCTGCTAATCAGTATTGATCTGCTCTGTCCAGTGACAGCAGCAGCTTTGTGCGGGTGTGTAAATGCACAAAATTGTATGTCTTTGCGTCACTTTCTCTCCCTCATTTCATCTGCCTGTATTTGTGTTAGTTTGAGCTAGGCTAGCTGGCAGGACCCTCTTCACTCCCCTTTTTAATCTAACTCACCCAATGCAAATCATTTCCCTTCTGCTCTGACGGGAATTGAGGATAAATGGAAATCTAATTAATGAGTGGATCAGAGGGGTGCACTCTGCTGAAGAGGTCTCATGGGAGAATGCTTAGCCAGACAGACTCCAGTATTGTTTTGGACAGAAAAGTGAGAGAGACCTGGGAGAGGGGTAGTAAGAGTTAGAGTGGGGTTGTTAGTTCAACTATGACGAAGCCCCTTGTTTGGGGACCCCTCTAGAAACCAGTGGCCCGTTTAACAAAGCAGTAGCTGGCTGGCCTATCACTGGCATTAAAACACTCAGAGGCGCGGTGAAAGTAATCAAGCCAGCAATCATTTACAGAAGAATTTCGTGTTAATGTCTTGTAATGTGCAGTGGTTACCAAGTGCCTCAGAGATACTATATATATATATATATATATATATATATATATATATATATATATATATATATATATATATATATATATATATATATATATATGTAAACATATATGTATATGTATGTATATATTGAAATTGCGGAAATACATTAATGTGGACAAAACAGGTACAATCCATAATGCAGTGGTGCTAACAGGATATCAAAAAAAAATTATGGAAAAAGAACAAAGTTATGAGAGTCAATGTACAGATCTATATGCAAAATCATATATTATTAAACCATATTACATACTGTACACCATTTATGTACACTGTTACATGACAACAAGCAAGCTAATTTAAAATAAGTGCACAATTAGAATATAAGTACAATATGTTAACTTTTAACAACCGAATGAGAATCTGCCTATGGCACTTTGCTTGTTTTACTTTTACAGTTTACAGGCAGCTGCAGTGTTGTTGTTAACAACCTATTCTAGATGCCATAGAAACTAAATTGTAGGTATCATCAGCATTCAAAATAACACTTTCTAGTGATACTGTTTTTAAATCACTGCGTACATTTGGTTAATGGAATAATTTTGAGAACCTATTTCAAGTTGTCACATTTACCAAAAGATTGCGTTTAAAAGCATTGATGAACTTTGTTTTCTAGAAAATGTACTACATCTGCCAGAAAAGTATGATGTAACTGGTTTGATATTCAGTAATTGATTTCCACCATAACAGCACATCATTTGACGAGGAAATCATTTTCAGAATGAATTTTTGTTTTGTAGGAGTTATTAAAAATTAAAGCCTCACTGACTGTGTATGTATTGTGTTTTTTTTATCTGTTTATGTATTTATTTACTCCAGCACTCTGTCATTTTTTTACCATTGAATTAATAAATTGTGTTTGGAAACTAATACTAAAATACTGAAATGGAAAAAACTATTAACTGAACCCAAAACATCTGTGTGCCTCTTCACTACACTTTTAAACAGGCAATAAAATAGTAGATTTAAATATCTTATACTGTAGTGTAGATGATCTCCGATGCCTTTCACGAAACATGCACAAGATTGGTGACCTGTTGATCTTCTGTTTCCCTCTCCAGCACGAGAAATGACTAGAGGGAAATTCCTCAACATCTTGGAACGACCTAAAAAGTGAAGAATGAAGTGACAGTTGGTGATTGTTGACACAGCCGTTAACTTATTAAGATGAGAACAGAAGAAAATAGGATGAAATGTTAAACAATGACTCTTTTGTGATCAAACCAATTCATATTTTTTGTGTACATATGCTTGAAAATGTTAGAACTGTGCGCTTTATTTGAACCACTTTAATGTTTCATACTATTTAATAATACTGTTTTAATAAATGTTTTGTTGTTGAATAAATGTGTTGTTAATTGAGCCAACGTTTGCTATTATCTAGAGAGAGATAATGTCCGCTAGCCAGCCAGTTAGACTTCTTGAGTAGCTTTCATGAAACTACGAGAGAGTTGATGAGCTAGCGTTCAAACTTTTAATTAGGGCAATAACTTCATGGCTGTGCCACTCCATCGACTGCTCCATTAGCGTCTCTCTTTTGCTCAGGACATGTGAAAGACTGACATGAGAGTGCTTCCAGACCAGTGCAAAGCCACATTTTCTGTTTAATGGGAGTTGGAAGTTTTCAAGGGCCCAGCACAAAACATTGCGTAAAAATAATATTGCTCATTGTCATCCCTGTTAACAAGAGTTGACATAATTACTAGGGCCATTTCTTCTCTAATTAGCACACTTCCAGGGACATTGGCGCAAGCGGTGCAGGAGAAAAGGGAATCAGACAGGCATGCTGAACGGCAAACAAAGAAGGCTCTGGCGAGTGTAATTAGGTGAGACAGTGGCCAGGACTGTTCCCGGCTGGAGATGTCGTAGAGGCTTCGGCTGCGGTTGGCGAGTGTTCACTCCTGCTCCCACCGATTCTAAGAGGTACGCATCTCCCCCTTCGGTGCCTAATAAGCCTTTAATTGTCCTTCTGATTCACACGGAACATGGCTTGAATATTGCAAAGCTAAACAAAGTTGTTATTAGTTAAATATTAAATGATTTTCCCTAATTTCTAAATGTTTTGATGATATTCTTATAAATTTGTAATAACATTTGGAAAAAAAGATTGTTTCCTCTGGTCATCCCATTGTTGTGGTATGTATTTATGTAGGACTTTTTCTAGGAAAAATAAATATGGAACCATAATTAAGTCTTTTTGGAGCTTGTTTTTAAGATTCGTTGATGTACCCAAACACAATTTGGTTCTGGTGTCTTTACCTGGGCTGCTTTCAGATTTGTTTTGGAATATTTAATCTCATATGATCAAATATGAATACAAAGTGGAAAGCAGGTAAAAGAAGGTGTGGTTGTTTTCCCGCAATATAAAATACACTTTTGAAAATAAATTCAATAAAGACAGACTACGACTTTCAGTCCGATTTCTCTTTACTTTTCAGCACAAGAATTTTCAGGAAACAGCAATGTGATGGGTTACAGAACCTAGTTTAACCTAGTTTAAAGAGAGGGAAACTGAATAAGCTTTAGCTTAGGCTCTATTACCACCCAAATTATAAATTAAATGTGTTAAATAGCTGATTAATAATTTTTTTATTTTGGTCAGTTTATAAATTTTTGAATAACTTTTCAATAATTTTTGAATAAGCTTTTTTCTAAAGCGTGTATCTTTCAGAAGAAACCATGCTCTACTCTGATTTGCTGTTGGTATCAGACAAGCATAATCACCAAGCAGATCTCTTCTTCAAACTATGGCGATCACTGTGTAAACGGTGGGGGATTTTGTCATTTTAGGACCCAAGACAAACACATGGCAAGGGGGTCCTATTTTAAAATGTATTTTGAAAAAAAAAAAAGCGTATGCAACACTTTTTTCAGGGGGAGCATACAGAGGAAATTTTCAGGTTAATTGCTTAGCATTAATACATTTTGAAGTAAATATTGGTCTGCCCGAAACATTTTTTTTTATAAAATAAAAGATTAAATATCCAGAGTAAAAATATCCTGGAGCATAGTCACTTAAAATTACAGAAGAAAAGCTTTAAAACACATTTTAAAAAGTAAGTAATAGAGGGCCTAAAACCCTCCTGACAGTTTGGTGGAATTTTTGTTTAAATTCTAAAATGTGCGTTTTAATGTAAAGTAATATGTTGAACTGGTGACAGGATTGATAAAACTTACATTTTAATAATTTTCAGAAATGTTATACAGTTTAATATTTGAAGGGATGTGTCCCAACGCATTTATCTAAACTTGGAACACGGGATTTGAAATCAAAATGCTAAAAGATGGCAATGACTGGTCATGACTTAAAACAGCTTTTGTGTATGATGAACCAACAGCATTTAAATTGTATGATGAACATGCAATTTAAAAAAATCCTGGCTCTGACAAAATAACTCAAATAGTGTCAATTTTTTTTATGAATCCTTTTAAGAATCACTTTTGCACTGTGCTTTTTTTCTGGAGCTTTGCTTCAATAAAAAGGAATTACTAAAAGGATGACATTTTGCTATCTGAAATGCTCAGGTTTTTTTGTTGTTAAATGTTCTTGTGTATGTTAAATGATTAACTTTCTCTTAGTTCTTGGCTACTTTAATAAAACAAATATGTCTGAAAATGTATTGGTAATGACATGTTTGTAATGTATGAAACTGCTATTGTAAATTTAACTTTATAGTAGCTATTGTAACTTTATTTGAACAGATTGTGTAATTAGTTTGTATTGGCCATTAATATTTGGCTGTACATGTTTTAAGAAACATGCATTTGATCAACTTATTAGTTGGATTTATTTTATTACAAATTTTCCTTCTGTATGACAAGTCTGGACCCATTTTTGGTTACCGGGAAGTGACACATTGCCTTGATGGCCTCCTTTATCCTTCATACGAATCGTCACGCATGATATTTTTTGCATGTTATATACGATCAATGGTGTACACACACATTTCTGTGTTATCGTTATCTCAGTCTCTGATTAGCTAAGAAGACCAGGATTAGGATTCTGTCCTGCCTGCTGAGCTGGCATGCTGTTGACAAAGAGCATGTTGGGGTTCCCACATTGAAGTTGCGAAGCAATTTTTCCCATTGAAATGAAAGAGATGAATAAGCATGTAAAAATGTTTTATTTGTTGTGTTCATCATGTTTACTAAAAGGTATATTGAAGTTGTTCAATTAAAATTTAGTTTTTGAGAAAATATAATAATCATTCATAATGTTTTATTGTGCTTCATTAAAATATCGTTGATATAAGACAGGTTTCCTAATACAGCATCGGCATGCACCAACCACCTGTGATTCAGCACCAGAACACGCCCCACTCAGTGATGTAGCCAGTTAGAGAGATTATTTGGTGTTAAAATTATTAGGTGGGAAGATTATTAGTGAGAACATACAACCTTATTATGAGTGATATGTCCTAGCCTGTTTTTTTATACTTTAAATACTTTTTATACTTTATGTCTTTAAAACAGAACTTTGGTACCATCTTGACTGAATCATTGACTTGAATTACTCACTGATGAGATACCCTACAGTTCTCATTTTCCATAGCGTCTGCCTAAGTAGACATAATTTACTGAGACAAAATTGTATTGAAGGAATATGCTAGCTACCATTTGCAGGTCAAAGCAAGAAACCAAACTGGAGCTTTATCACATATATTAAATAGTGGATACCCCTGTATGTTTCAGGTGGAATTCTGTGTTGTTTTGAGATTATATCCCTTTTTTATTAATCTCAGTCAAAACAAATTAGTTAAAAATAGTTACGTTCATTTGAGTAACTCTACTGTAGACTAAAGAGCTTGTCACATTGAGATTTCCTGGTTTTGTTCTACATTGTCAGGAGTAGATTTCTGCGTGTTAGCTGCATCTGTATGCATTATCCCAATTCAGGGAAAGAGCTTGATAATGGTGCTGTTCGTGTACTTCACTAACTAAACAGATATAAATCTGGAGTTTTTTTTTTCATATTCAGATTTTACATTATCACCTCTTTGAAACTTATTTTAAACTTTGTTTGCTAAAGATGTCCATGGACCTGCTTGGCATAGAAATACATAAATTATATTCTCATGCAAGCAGGTGTCATGTTAATACAGCTGTATATGGAAGTAATGACATTTTTTATTTAATAGTTAATTTTTCTTTTCTCGAGTGCTGTTTTTGGTGGTCAATCGACCAATTCTCTGTGCAGTTTTTCTTTGCTTTGTTGTTTTCTTTTAATCCTCAGTAACTAATATTAAAATGCTTGCATTTTTATAAAATAAATTAAACGTAATACAACTACATATTATGCCATTATTATCTGATAGTATTAAGATGTCTGACATTTTTGTACTTGTTGCTTCCATGTGTTGTTACAGTTTGTTGCCCTCATACATGGTGACATTGTGATGTGCAGAGACTGCCATTAGCAAAGCGGTCACTAAGTGGACATCACGGCGGGTGCTGTTCTCAAATAGACACCCGCCAGTAGTCAGTGCGTGTCAAATAGGTCCTGTCCAGACATCCTCCTGAGGACCAGGGTCATTCCCCACTGTGGGGCTGTCTCCAGGACGGGGGAAAGAAAGGAGAAACATTAGCACAGCCATAAACAACCCGGTGCCATGACCTCGACAGGCCTTGCTGCCCTAACAAAACGTCAATCCGATGTGCCCTCAGGCCTTTAATTAGCTGTCAATTAGCGCAAATTAATCAACTCCTCGCCTAATTAAGCAATGCCGGCCGGCAGCTTCGAAACACGCTATTGTGGAAGCTGTATGAGAAAACTGGAGCTAGCAAACTCCCTCAGCACTGGGGTCAGC
This sequence comes from Danionella dracula, assembly GCA_900490495.1. NCBI lineage: Eukaryota > Metazoa > Chordata > Actinopteri > Cypriniformes > Danionidae > Danionella > Danionella dracula. The sequence goes on along the minus strand of UELW01000067.1, from coordinate 2,309,880 downwards.
GTGCTCTTGGAGGTTCATGAGGGGAAAGAACTCCAAATTCAGCTTTTTTCAACAAGTCAGCACAACGAGTTTGCAAGTCGTCGACTCCTGCACTATCAAAATCGTTTAACTTTAAAACCTAAAGTTTAATCACGAATGCAGAAAGCAACTTCTAAAGTTGGTAAACAATAGAGAAAGTGATTTTAATCTCATGTAAAATAGGATTCTACTGTGGAAGAGTGGTGTCTGCAAGAATGTTTCTGGTTCAAATGTCAGCAGGGGCCTGTGTGCTTGTTGGGTTCACTGGTTACCTTCCATAGTCCCAAAATAATTATGTCAGCTTGATTGGTGTTTCTAAATTGCCCTTTGGGTCAAAGCAAACTGGTATAGGCTCCCTAAACCATCCTTTCCCTAATAAAAATAAGACCATGTTTATGATTCTTTCACCTAAATTGATTTGAATTATTATAACTTGTGAAAATTGGCACGTATAACAAACAAAATCTGTTTAAAAAAGGTTGCTTTGGAAGTCACTCTGACCTAGACTGTAAATGCACTTAGTGTACAAAAACAAAGTGCAACATTAAATGCAATTCATCACGTTCAATACATTGCAAACACAGAATTATATCCAGAGGAGCTCAAGTGATTCTTCATTTAGATTGCTTGGCATGAGAAGATCAAGCACCAGCAATCTGTGTAGGGGCTGGACTAATGCAATGCAATGTCCTTATAACAGCCCCATCCCGAAGCTCATTACCTCCTAGTGACCTTCCGGCAGTGAAAGTTCTTAAAAGACAAATAACCATCAAACATTTCAATGTAACAGGGACTCCCTATTTGTATGCTTCTCATTGTAAGTTGTGATTGTCACAGCTAGACTCATTCTAGCATCCAGCCTTGGAAATGTACAGAAAAGGTCTTATAACTGAAGTCAAGGGCAAAGGATTGGTACACGTTGTGTCAATTTGACGAATACAATCACTTTTCTATGTCTCAACCACTAAATGTTCCCATCCATTTTATTTATGCAGGTAAGGGTCAAGGTTCTCTCACCAGGTGAACCCTGAACTGGTTGCAAGGCCATCCTCAAGATGCACTATATCAAGTTAATTTTTCATTTTAGTATTACTTTTTCATTTTAGTTTTTACACTTGGTTTCCTTCACAGGTTGTTTTCTTTATTCCTCACACTTGTATTGTTTTGCAGGTTTTAGAGCTCAACCTCAAAACTGACACATCATCACTTTTTACTCTTTAACAGTAAGTATAGAGAAGAAAAAGTATTCTTACATACTCTCTGGTTGATTTTTAATGAGTATAAAAGAGTAACAGCATTGTGAAGCAGCTCTGAACACTTGGTAATAAAGGTGGGATATTTAAACTCTTGTTATAAATGTTATATAACATGCGATGGGTGTATGTTCATCATGCTATTTACAAAGGCATTAAACTTAATGCCAACCATGCCCACGTACGTCACATTTTCGGAACACCATGCTGATGTGGACAGATCTCTCAGTAACGTTTGAGATTGTAATATTCCCTATGTTGAAATATTTCATTATCGAGACATAATTAAACAGAATTAAATAAAACATATTAGAAATACACCCCAGAGCTTGTTCACAGAATCTCGATTAAGTCTCAACTAAGTGAGTGAATTACATGTCAGCTGAACTGTGAGTGACACAGTGAGCCAATTAAAACAAGTTGCTGAGTCCATTTAGTGAAGACAGCATTGACTTATTACAACATATGTCACAATGAGAAAATACTAACTACACAAAAAGTTGGGCTTTTCATGAACCTTTTTCATGAACCTGACCAGAGGTAGGGCTCTCTTTTATTGAATGGTTAGATTGAGAAGGAAACACATTTTGGAGCAGCTGTCTGGTGTTTATCCACCACAATCCGATGTTTGAGTCTTTGATAGGCCACCCAATCTACACGAACGACTGAACCTAATCTTCCTTTAATCTACAGCCTTATTAGTTGGATCTCTTCTGCATATAAATCAGGGTGTGACCATTTTCATGTGTAGAAGGGTTATCACAAGCAATGAAGAGACAATATTTTCCCTTTCTCAGTAAACAACAAAGACTAGCACAGATTAGAGCCGAAGCTCTGCAGGAGAGCAAGGACAGTGTAATTTGACAGGCTGCTTTGACTGAGCTCGAGCTTTCTGAATAGATAGACTGTGTGATGTGTCATTAGCATATCTTGATAACATTGATTTCTTCATTACCCTTAATGAAATTTCCACTTAATGGCTTCTAATTAGTTTCAACTGGTGGCCGTGTAATTGCAGCTGTAATATTTTGATCGCCGATGCAGAGATGAATACTTCCTTGAAGCCAAGTGGAAACTGTATTAAGTTTATGTTTTTTTGTTTGTTAGCTCTTGCTCATTTGTGATAGACCTATATGTGATTAAAGTTTACTTTTGTGAGGCTGCCAGTTTTGATTATCATCTTGCCAGGATGGAGCCTGGCCAAAAATCAATTAGGGTATGATGGGTAATTGAAAAAGGTCCAGTAAGGACACAAATCTTAGGAGAATTACAGAGCACCTTTGTTAGGACATGTTTATCATCGGGCCACTTCCGTTTATCTCAGGTGTTTGGCATTGAGGTCAATTAGCAGAAACTTGAACTGCCTCGCGAGAGTGACCTCTGCTTTTTTTTTCTTCTCGTTTTCGCGCATGCGTGTACGTGGTTGTGACGCCACGCGTCCGACGCGCCGCTGTCACCGCTGCTGCTGCTGCGTTATGAGTCCTGACGTTTATTTATGCACCAGCACATGGCGCTTTGATAAGATTGGTGTTATCTCTTTCTCCATCAGCGGCTCGCTGCTCATTTCCATAAATTATCTCCCAGTAATTATTTGTCCAGATGTCCAAATTGTATAACAAATTAACTGCAAAGCAAATCAAAATCCCTTCCCACTGCAATTTAGTAATAGCTGATTAGTCAACGCGGTGTTAAAGAAACTAGGAATTAATTAGGATAAACAACATTTGTTCATAGCCAATGGAAAAAGAAACATTATACTGGTCTTTTATTATTGTATTGAACGAAATTATAATTGATTTAGAAATCTTATTTGGATTGTTATTATAGTTTTTATTTATGCGGAGTCCTAATAATAATAAGTAACATTTTTGAGTTTTTTCCGTTGACCAAAAGACGTCCTGAAGAGGAGTGTTTATTAATCAAATAAACGCACATTTAATTGATCAAATAAAGTGTCACATTTTGGACTTTTATAAACACTGCCAACCCGGGTTTAATTACAACGAGAGTTGAATTAACACTATAAGAATTGTTTTCATGTTATATGTAAAGTTAACCCAATTGATCAAGAACGCAGTTAATTTTGACCTAGATAACACAATTATCCTTGTGTTAATATTTATCTCTATAACAGTGTTCATATAGGTCCAACTTTTGTCACCAGGAGTGTTGATTCAAAGTGGTAACATGTTGTTGTGTGTTGCATATACTTTTTAATTTTATTTCATGCGAAATAAATCTACTGTTTTAGTTCCGTATTTCTTATGCTAAATTAATGTTTCTCAGATATATTTATGGGTTGAAATATCTGTCCGCTGTATTCAGAACGCCCCTTCTATTGTTTTGTAAGATTTAACCTAACTGAGCTGAACACATATGCACAAATTGTACATAATTATTGCACGTGTATTCATCGACCTAAATTTGCTGTTTGAAAAGCACTTGATTTGATTCATTTTTGCACAAATGGAAAAGCTTTAAAGGTGGTATTTAAAATGCGACTTCACGTAAATTAAAAAATGTTCATGTGTTGTATCCACAAATCTTGGAATCGACCAGAGTTGCTTTGAACAATCAAATTCAGTCTGACGTATTTAAATGAAAACAGGTATTTAATCAATATAATAATAATAATAGTAGTAGTAGTAGTAGTAGTAGTAGTAGTGTATAATAATGTCTTTGTACAAGTAAAAGCAATTTGTAAAATCGTTTTGTCTTTGCATGCATATTGCACGCAACTAAGATATCAATAGAAAAAATTATATCATAGCCTTTGCTATTTTTATTTATTTATTTTTATTAAGATTTATGAGTCTTAAAAATAGGCACTATTGTTGCTCCTTCCATTCCATTCGATGTCTGATTAGCAGGCGAACAGCGATGCGAAAGAAAGGGTAAAGCCTGCGTGTGCATGATGAAGAGGGGGAGCAGCATCCTGTATCCTCTGGAATTCTAAGCCACTCCGTCACCGCTGATTGGCTGTTGAGTTTTGACCCTTGTTGGGATGGACCTGTTGGATAAAAGGAGACTTTCTAGAGGGATCATGCGTATTGCGCCGTGGAAGCCTGAGAACACAAGGGACCAACTCGAATGCGGAGAAGGAAGTAGTCTCAGAGGCACCATGACAGGAAAGGATGGGGCTGTTTTGACGGAAAGTTTGCACAAATCAAAACCTCTGTGTGCCAGTGAGAATGGGGGAAATAACGCTCCGAATCTGCCTAAGAGCAGCGCCACGCATCCGCCCAAATGCACGGGTTTCGGCATCCAGGAGATCTTGGGGCTCAATAAAGAGCCCCCGTCGGCTCCCCGGAGCGCGCTGGACTCGTTTCCCGCCGGCGCGCACCTCCTGGCCAGCAGGTCGATGCTCGGGCCGGCGGGAGTCGGGGTCGGGATGGGATTAATCGGGCCTGGAGGCATTCCGGCGTTCTACGGGCAGCCGGCGTTTCTCGAGGTGCTGTCGGAGGCGCAGAACGTGCACCTGCAGCCGCTGAGCCGCACGGTGCTGGAGAGACCCCTGGAGAACCAGCAGTCCGCCAGCTCAGGTGAGAACACCCCCACAGGCCCGGGCAGAATCAGCCCCCCTCCCTCCGCATGTCTGCCCCTCTGGCTTTTACATTCACAAACTGCCATTTTGTATTCTAGAAAGAATGTTTTTAATATTTGTGGGAAGCTGTGTTGACTTGATAAATACATTGCAACTACATTTACTTAGTGTTAAATGAGCATATATGATCTATATATACACACACACACATTAAATAAGATATTGTTATATAATCGGATAAATAATAACTTTTCACCAGTGTTAAATTTATTCTAAAATATTTTGTTAAATTAACTAGACCTCAAACTACTACTAACAAAAAATGCTAGTCGTTTTTCTTTTTTAACTGAAGACAAATCGATAATGTAACAATTGTAGTTTACAATTAAGAAATGTAAAAAATTACATTTTTCAAGTGAAAAATGTTTATTTTAAGCTATAGCCAGTCATCATTTTCTTCAGTGCAAGGTAGTTGATGTAACACTACAGTCACTGTTAATTTAGCTCTGGCTAAAACGTTGAGTTTTGTTGTGTGGTTACAGAATCTATAATAAAAATACCATTTTACACACTTAATCGTATCTAATTTAAAAGTTAGTATTTTAAAGGCACATTGAAATGTATTTATGTCTACATTCCAAACAGTGATTGTCGCAAGTGTTTAATTAACGCTGACTGCTGTTTAAATTCACATTGCATAGTGTTACATTTAACACTGGGGCAGAGCGTATAGTGTTATTTTAACTCTGTGATTTCCCCTGTGCTTTTGGTGTATACTTTTCGAGGAAGTAATTTTACTGTTAAAATCGTTTCAATGTTGTTCGTTTCATTTCATTCAAGTTCGTTGTTTTCTCTCGATGTTGGAGCCTGCGCTATTTAAATATCATCGATGTCGGAGAATAAAAGGAGACGGGTTTCTAACTAAAGTAGATTTCAGTTTGTTCAGCCATACTGAGTCCTGATTTGTGTTTCAGATTCAGAGGATGTGTCTTCGAGTGAAAGAAAAATGTCAAAGTCTTCTCTGAGCCAGAGCAAAAAGAGGAAAAAGAGACGGCACAGGTGGGCTCGGTTGTTTCGCTTCCTAAATGAGCGAGTGAGGTGTCCCTAAAATAATGCGTAAAACACGCTTTCTTTTAGATTAGCCAAAATATTTTATCCTTCCAACGAAAGTTCCTCTTTGGATAAGTGAGAAATTGACTGTGATTTCCATGATATGCAAATGATCTCGTTCTAAAAAAACTGTTAATTAGTGGTTTGAGTTACACTAACAGAATAATGATAACTTGTGTTGGTCTTTCAGCTATAAAGATCTAAAGGTAAAGATCTTTAAAAAAAATAGGAGCAGTAGAACAGTTTATGTCTGCTTGCAAAAATAAGAACAAACTTATAGGTAAAAAATAAAAACAAACTTACAACAAAATTAGATGCAGGTGAAATTACACTTAGAGTAGAAACAGTATTGATACAAATGCAAAGTTTGATGTTAAAACGAAATGTCTTCGATTGTTTCTCGATAGAAAATGTGAAATAAGCTAAACGTGAAGTTAGCATTTCGTAAGTTAAATGATAAATAATCAAAAATCATCTTGCACAAAAACTGCTTATTCAACATTCAAAATCCAAAATAGCATCTTCAATTTGAAAATACTTGTAACTAATTTTTATTTTTATTTTTTAATTTTGCTTCTATTTGTCACAGAACGATATTCACATCCTACCAACTGGAAGAGCTGGAAAAGGCCTTTAACGAAGCTCACTATCCGGATGTGTACGCCAGAGAAATGCTCGCCATGAAGACCGAGCTTCCGGAGGACAGGATCCAGGTGAGCCAGGGACCTCGGAGAGCGTCGTTAAAAAGCACCGGGCCAATCGCTCGTTAAAAGCACGATTCCGCGCGGATTCCGCGTAATGTGACGGTTTTTAGGTCACCGGCTTTGGTTTACTGATGACAAAAATAAACGATGGTTATTTACAGGCCCATGTATAAAAATGAAATTCAGAGTTATTCCATTAAAACATCCAATACATAATTTTTCTATTTATTTTAAGAAGCCTTTCACTCCACATTTCAGATGTAAGTAAACTAATAACGAGAGTATTGAAACTGATTAAACAAACTGTTCCAGCCCATGATGGCCTGATACAAAGTAATATTTAGATGTTCTGAGCATGTCTCCTCTTTAACTTAAGACACCTTTGTTAAAATAAGTAAATAAATAAACCTTGCAACGTTTAAGTTAAAAAGGCTTTTGGTAGAGATAAAAAAATGCAACTTTTAAAGACAAAAATATATTTATGCTTTTTTTCGCATTCTCTGCATTCTTGAAAAATGAAATAGGAAATTAAAGTTAAACTTTCTGAAAAAGATACAGAACTCGAGTTTCAGTGTTTTTTGATAAGCTGATTTGTGTGTGGGTATATATATATATATATATATATATATATATATATATATATATATATATATATATATACATATACATATATACACACTCACATACAAATATAACTCAATTTGAGTACTTTAAATGCTGTTTGTGTCAGATATGCATAAAACAATGTTTTTTGTTTTACACGTACACTCTAAAATATGCTGTTAAAAATAACCAGATAATTTTTTCTAAATTAAAATGGTTGCTTTCATAACCAGCCGTCAGAAAGTCGGAGGTAAGCTAATGAAGCAAGTGAAACAGCAAGGTTATAAAAGTCGATTTTCCATTAAAAAAAAACACCCGAAATATTATATAAAATGTGAATAGGCCTCTCGCAGTGTTTAAAACTCAACGTGTTCGACTGTCGAAAAAAAGTTAACGGAATTCTAATCCATTGGCTATAAATTCGCTCTATATCGATCAAGTTCAACATATGACTGATAATATGTCATCAGCCTCAGTGGGATGTGAAACAATTTGGAAAGAGCGAGAGAGGGGGAGGGATGGGATGGGAGGGGGGGGGGCAGAGGCGCTAACGACCTAATCAAGCAATCAAGGCGGAAGAAGATTACTGTGTGACCTGAACCATCCATCTGCTGGCACGCCTTTTAATTTCCTCCTCATTACCGTGCCTCTCGGTGAATAAATAATAAGGAAATAAATAAATAATTCCATTCCAATCCAAGGTAAAATGAAGATCTAATTTTCTCATCGAGTGTAATTAGTTAAATGAGAATGGGCTCCCGGAGAGAAGGCGAGCTGTGAGGACTAGAGATGAAATAACTACATTGAATTTATTAGCACGGGTCAATGGCGCTGCTCTCTCGGGTCCTGCTCGTTTAATTTCCCGTGATATTTGCCCGCCTGTCCACCATCGATTGGGCTCGAAATTAACTTATTTTTCAATCAGCTCGCGCGTGCCCTAGGGGTCGCCGCTCATCGCTGTCTCCGCCCGCTTTCTTTTGAGCCCCGAGAAGCAATTTCTCCTGCGAAAGAAGCTTGCGTGAAATGAGGGCTATCATCCTCGGCGTGCGCAGAGCGCGCTGGAGACGCTTTTGATAATTCCCTCTCAGCGTCTGGCCTCTCCGGACCCCTCCTCTTCCTCCCGTCAGCTCTTCTGGCAGCTGGAATTAGTGAAGGCCAAGTGCTGGTTAAGCGCTGCAGCGGCTGATCGACCCGCGCTCGCGCCGCGCCGCGTCGCGTCGCGTCAGGACTGCGCGCGCGCGCTGGGGTCGTTTACCCGAAACGCACACGATTGGTGATCGCCCTCTTGAACTCTTTCTGCTGTAACTCAGCGGTTAAAGCCAGAGAGGTCCCAGTCAGTGCGTGTTAATGTTAAGAAGTTTACTTTAATTAATGTATCACGAATCATATACGATTTTATATAATAAAAAAAACAGCAGTGCTTTTTGCGCTTTATTACTGTCCAATGTTCCCCTGTTTTTATTTATTTATTTAGCTGCTTACGTTTTCCTTAGAATGAGAGGCCAGGGAATACTTTTTGTATTCCAAATTTCAACAACTTAAGTAGGAGTAAACCTGCTTAACATTATATACAATAAAAGATTCATATTTTGGCTTTATATTTAAATAGGTTTGAGTAAAACTATTTCTTTTGAAACTATTATCAACTAAATAGAAAAATTCAAATGCTACAATTGCCCCATAACACAACTCAATAGACGTATTATGATAAAACACAATGTTTGTGTGGTTAAACATTTTACAGTGTGTTTTTAACTTTACTTCAAATTTTTTCTAAATAAAGTTCTATCACATCTGATCATCGTTTTGAATAAAAATCAGTTAAACAATACACAAACCACTTTTTGGAGGCCATGTTTTCATAATTTTTTTCTTACGCTTGCTTTAGTATTTGTTGTTGTCAAATCGATCATTGACAGGTCTCCCGTACTTCCTCTAGAAAATAAAGCGTACACATTTTTACTCTGCAATAACTTCAGTCCAAAACATTTGAACAAAATGGTAGTTATTTAATATAACACGTCAAAAATAAATTGTTATTAGAACTTACTCAAGAAATCAGACTCGTGTTTTCACAGTGCGTGAGTAATATGGATAAGATGGGTTTAAACAACTTTGTGGTGTTTTGCAGTTGGAAACTGTGGGCTTATCCATTTGGTTCTGGAGTTTGTCTGGAGTGTAAATGTTTGACCCAGCATACAGCCTTCAAAAGCAACTTTTCTACATTTTTAGGATAGTATAAATAGAGTTGGGGCATTTGAATTGATAAACGTTTATTTTGAAGATTTCACATGACAAGAATAAGAAAAATAAATGAAGTAAACTTGTTAATTTGACAGAATTGGACACTATTTTGAGTGTGTGAATGCACCTTTTAGATGATTTGGTAACAAATATTTTTTTTATTCAATAACGCTTTGTCAATGTTATAGGGGAGAAATCTACATCAAGTCTGTCCACACATTTTACTTCCTCAAGTTTGTGGCTACACGGTTTTGCTGGTGTTTTTGTTCTGCTTATATGGGATAAAAATCAACATCGACCAATGTTGCCAATCACGGGGTCACACTCACTCACTGTATTCACTTTCAAGTGTATTTGTCCTCAAAGAAAAACTAGAACTTAATTTCCCCTGAATCATGTTCAGGAATTTAGATGAAGTAAATTTGATTAAATGATAGATTTAATGATTTAATGATTTGGTGGCGCAGTGGGTAGCACGGTCATCCACGTGATCGTGTAGGTTTTCTCCGGGTGCTCCGGTTTTCCCCACAAGTCCAAAGACATGAGGTACAGGTGAATTGGGTAAAACAAAAGTGTCCATAGTTAAAGCGGGTGAATGAGTGTGTGTGGATGTTTCCCGCTGGTGGGATGCGGCTGGCATCTGCTGCGTAAAACATAAGCTAGACAAGTTGGCGGTTCATTCCGCTGAGGCGACTCCTGAAAAGGGACTAAGCCAACAAGAAGACGGATGGATGGATTTGATGATTTAAAAACTATAACGCTTTTGTTTGTTTACAGGTGTGGTTCCAGAACCGGAGGGCCAAGTGGCGCAAGCGAGAGAAGTGCTGGGGCCGCAGCAGTGTGATGGCGGAGTACGGGCTGTATGGGGCCATGGTGCGCCACTCCATCCCTCTGCCTGACTCCATCCTCAAGTCTGCCAAAGATGGCATCATGGACTCCTGTGCCCCCTGGCTTCTAGGTATGCAGACCTCAATTTGCTTCATGTTGTGTTTCATACTGAATAAGGGCATCTGTCTGTCTACTTTTATAAAATATTTAATTAGTAGGAAAATGGTTCATGAATTGACTGCCATTTCAACATTCACCTACTGTTCATATTTCAACATTTACATTAGATTCATTTGTTTTTTAGTGTTTAGTCAATGTGTCATCCAGGATGTCCCCACAGCTGAAGCTATTAATGTGGGTCTGCTTCTAAAACCTCTTAGCACAAATTTGTACCAAAATTTTGTATTGTAATGCACAAAAAATGTAAAAGCGAAAACGGCAAAAAGAGTTGCAAAGAGAAAAATGTATTAAACTACAGACTAAAAGTTTTTAAATGTCCCTCTATAATTTAAAGTAAGTTTGAATTTGTAAATACTTTTGTGTTCAACTTTAACAGTGAAAATATTGAATTTACTGTCAAAACTCTGAGAAAACCCCATTTTAAAAATCAACTTTTTGTTTTACTTCATGGATTCACCTTTATAACTCTCCATCAGTCTGATGTCACTGTGGTCCTCGTAGATGGCTGGGATGAATCAATCTGTCACTAAATCTATAAAATCTCTCTTGCTGTTTCCAGTACAAGATGGTTTTCCTACCACCAGCTGCTTTTCTAAACATCAATACCCACCATTCTTTGCAGGGATGCACAAGAAGTCCTTGGAGACTGCTGGACTGCCGTCAAATGAGACATCAGATGTCACTCCGATCCTGTCCAATCCCATGCCGGAAGAGGCTGAGACAGAAGACAGGAGGACAGAGTCACCCATATCCAAAGAGGAACTGAGGGAGAACAGCATCGCTGCTCTCAGGGCAAAAGCGCAGGAGCACAGCGCTAAAGTGCTAGGAACAGTGTCCTGTGAGAGAAGAGAGCACATGATGGAGATGTCAGCGACAGAGGAGAAGTCCAGAAGTCCACAGAGAGATTCAAAAGAAGAAGAGAAGAGCTCTTAAATCATGTACTGTAGAATTCATCTCTGTGTAAAGCAGAAAACATTGAGTAGGATTGATGTGAACGCATTCCTCTTCCTCATTTTGGTGCAGATTCTATGACGACAGACACTGTTGCTCATCTTTCTTTAGCAAGGTGAGAGATTGAGTAGAAATGTACAGTATTTTATTAGTAGTTTTGGTCCGTCATTGCAGCTTTCTCCAAAATGGGGTATTGCCCTGCGGCTTCATCTGTAGTAGGCCAAGCTTCGATCAGCTCAGTCGTATCGTCATAAAAGAATTAATCAAGAAATAAACCAGCTGCTCTGAGAGGAAAGGAGGCTTTGCAGACTTTGATGAACACAGGAGTTGCTCCGAAAAGGTCTTTTTTTACTGCATTTTTACTTCAATTCTGCTCTTTTTTTTCTTACCTCTGCAAATCAAGTGACCCTCATTCTCTTTCCAGCATAACAGTAAACATGGCAAAGCACCTGAATTCAGGTTTGAGAACGTATGCATTCTGATATGTACAGGTTCATAGAAGCTCAAACATCTGTTTAAACGTTCCTTTGGGATATATTTATAAAGAATAAATTGTTGTTGATCAGTAACCTCGGTAGATTTCGACATTTTAACACATATTAAATTTCATGCTACACTGTAAAATTAAATAGTATACTTTACTTGAAAAATGAACTGTGTTTACTTGATTATACTCAATGTTGAGTTTACTTAAAATAGTTAAGTATTGGTAAAATGTTCGAATAAATATTTGAGAGTACTAATACAACTCAAGTAAATGTACTCAAAAATGTAAGTACATGTCATTGAGCATCCATATATAACTTAATATTTATCAGTAAATGTACTCAAATATAAATTCAAATTTATTTTACCTGTAGTTAATTATTAAATTTACTTAGATTTTCTCCCAGGTTTGCCTTGAGTAAATCAGTTTCCAACATTTTTTAACTAAACTGAACTAATTGAATTTACAGTGTTAATGATAACGGAATGTTATTTGTGGAGAATTAGACTTGATAAAAGGTGGTTAGCAGTACAGCTATGTTTACTTACCAGAATGAGCACTTTGCCGTTCAGGGCACTTGAGTAGACGTCGCCAACCCAACCGTAAACAAACTAATGATTACAAATTGCAGTCAGCTAGTGTCTGGCTTTTTATGATTTGGATCACAAGTCAAATCTGATTTTTGCACAATGTAAAAGGTGCAAGGTGAATTGATGAACATGAAAAGCAACAATTGATATGCGCAAAATTCAGGGTTAAGCAGCACTACTGGTGCTCTATGTGTAAAGCAAACAGAGGATATAAGGCGAGGATATTTTATTTATATAGCAAATTTTCATTTTAAAGTGCTTTACAGTAGAATGAATACAGATCAGAGATAAAACAGATCTAAGGTCAAAAAGCAAGGGGCAAGACATTCAAATTCATAGAATAAAAGAAAAACATAAGCTCTCACTCAGTAGATGAGTTTTAGTCTGGATTGAAATGGGAATAAGTTTTAGCTCCTCTAATCTCAAACGAGAAGCTGGTTTCAGCTGCGGACAGCATAGTAACTGAAAGCAGACTCTCTCTGTTTAGAGTCAGCACGTGGGAGTTCTAACTAATTCGAATCTATTGATCTAAAAGCTTTGTTTGGTTTGTATACAGTCAGTAGATCTGTGGTGAATTTTGTTCTTAGCTGTTTTGTGACTTATAGTAAAGCTACAAGCACTTTAAAATTCACTGGCAGCCAGTGTAGAGACCTGAGGGCTGGCGTTATGTGATCTTAGTTTATAGTCAGTCTAGTCAAAAGATTTGGATGAACACCCCAAAAAGTTTTTAACAGACACCTCATAATTCAGCTTGCATTGTGTTAGCTTTAATTTAAGGCAGTGTGTGTGTGCGTGTGCATATGACCGACCACTGACACCAGCAGTGTTTGTAGCACTGTGTAAGACATACAGCTCCACACACAGGGCAAGAATCCCTACTTTCACTGCATTTCATCACATTGCTCCCACATTTAGCTGGTGAAAAATGAAGAAAAACGATATTAGAACTCACACAATACCGTATCTGCCTGGGAATTTCAGTCTTAAGCGCTTAACACGATTTAGTATTTTAAAAATCATTTAATGCAGCATCTTGATTAAACATAAGTTATTATGGTAAACTCTTAACACATTGCATTAAGCTGCTTAACATGCATTTTAGCTGACTTTGTTCATTTTCTTGCAGATGATTTCAGATCATTAAACGTGATGCCATGTGATATATATCTCTATCTTGTGTTCGGAACCTTTTCAATTCAGTCACTCATTTGAACATGTTCATCATTTACATATTTTTGATTAATGTAAATGTTAAGCTTGGAAACGAGAGGGGTGTTTTTGCTTTTCATTTGTTCCCTTGCGCTCCTGCTCTCTGTCTGCAAAGGTTGTAATAGAACGTTGTACATAGTGTAAATGAAGATAGCCTGCTACAGTATTGTTTTTGAGCCACACTTTATTGTACTGTAGTCTTATGTGCTTTTTCGTAATGTGTGAAAGCCAATAGGAATTATTAAAAAAGGTGCTTTGTCCAAAAATCAATGTATGATAATGAATTTGTGGAGCAACCTTATTGTGTTGAATGTATGACACGTTATGTTCTATTATATTACTCTAATATATGTTAATAGAGGCCTCAATATGAGTAGAGGAGAGAGAGAGAGAGTGTGTGTTTGTTATGGAGTGTTATTTGTACCCTTTTTACAGTGTATTTTTTTACTCTGGTTAGAGTTAATTTTACTCTCAAGATTTGAGCATAATCTGCTCTTCTCACTCTCTCTTTATACAGTTTCAATTATCTCTATACTTCTTTTTAAAATTCATAATATAGTAAAATTAAGATATAAATTACTTTTTTATTAGCTGTCTCAAAAATCCTCCCTCAACAGGATAGATAGAAGCTTGTTAATTATCATCAACTGTACAGAATAAATAAAAATATGCACATTTAAAACACAAGTTAAAAAAGTGGGTCTTCCTCGCAGTAAGCCTTAAATCAATCAGGATTTGTTCTGATTATGAGCGTCCACACTCTCTTCGTCTCATCTGGCTAGTTGATCCTTTCCATGTCCTTATTATCAAGGCCTGTCACCAGATTATTGATATACACGGTTAATTCAATCCTAATTTAATTTACTTAGTGTCAGTGTAATTAATTAGTTGACATCTGGGGTGACGAGGATTATGGAGCTCTGGAATACTCTGTATCTCTCTATATCTGTGATCCTGTCAACCACATTAGCCTCATACATGTCTAAACAGTGTTTTTATGAACTAAATGGGAAATGGCATATTTTATGTTCATTCAAAATATGTATGGTATTTGTGGCGATAGAAGTTCTTTGTTTCTGATTTAGGTCAGCTCTTTCAGGCACTCTCACTATAAGAGGAATACAGTATTAGAGCCAAATCCTCTTAATCGCACAATGTCCCTAATGGTGACCATTAGAGGTCTGGCTCTGCTTGGGGTGATCTGGACTTATCTGTGAGGGGAAGATTATCAGCAGGGTTAAGATCATTTATCATGTTTTTAAATATGTGCTGTCTGCTGGGTGATTTCTTAATCGGGACCATCGCACCGGCCAGAAACAGGTAATTAGAATAGAATCAAAGCTGATCTGTCGAGTGAAATGGTGACGTTCACATCAACGTCTTTTTCTAAAATAAGCCAGTGAGATTTTATTACTGTTCATAACAACTATTTGAGTGGTTGAATTTCCACACCTGAACTATTGTCCATCTTTGTCTACCGAGAAGTTAAGAAAATATTCATTCATTCATCTTCATGTTGGCTTTCTTCCCTTTCGGGGTCGCCACAGCGGAATGAACCGCTAACTCTCTGGCATATGTTTTACGCAGCGGATGCACTTCCAGCCGCAACCCATCGCTGGGAAATAAGAAAATATTATTTATAATAATTTATTTATAATATTATAAGTCATATACATATATAAAGCTAGGTGTAAGAAATGTATATATATATATATATATATATATATATATATATATATATATATATATATATATATATATATATATATATATATATATATATATATATATATATATATATATATATATAGTTTTGAGCCACACTGGTTCTCACCAACCCACAAAATATTTCACATTATGATTTTAAATAAAAGAGGTTTGACTTTGGGAAATTAGTGACAATTATTTTCTCATGTTATTCAAAGCTAAAGACCAACTATATTTTTGATTGTTCAAACCATTTAAAGGAAACAAATATGATTGAAGTTTGCTTTTATACGTTGTTAGTATAGGTTTTTAGTATAACATAATTATAATAACAATTAATAATAGGGCTTTTACAAAGAAATAAACAGGGCTTATAAATAGTTCCACGATTAGACTGAAGCATATTGTTAAAGGCTTTCCTAAATATTTGAAAGTGGCTTTGTGTGTCTTGTAGCATAGGTTAAATCAGTAATGTGTTTGTTTAGTAACATAGTCATATTTCTTATATCAGTCTAGAAAGCATTAGCCAGTACAGGTACAAAGAGAAACGTCAATAGCAATCTGAGGGTTTGTAAGTGATCCTTTCCTGACCTCTACTGGCAGTTAATGATATTTGATTAAATACTTGCTACATTTGGTTTGCTTTGATATATTTTGAATGAATAAAATAATGATCATTCTTTATCAAAATTGCTGTGGGTTCTAGGAAACGTTATTTGCCATGTTGTATTTAATTGTACACATTTTCTAATTTACTAGTGGTTAATATGGGCAGTTATCTTCAAACCACAAAACAATACAAATACACTTTAAAGTGATTCATTTGGCAACATATAAACTGCTTAAACGTCATATTTAAGCATGTTTGTGTTTATAGAGCTGAACGTTTTGGAGCGCCCCCTCCAGTAGGGGGTGCTCAAAGCGGAAATGACGCAATTTGTTGTCAGCCGTCCTCCGGCCCCTCGTCATCGGTGGCATGGACGGGAAAACCAATTGCATGGCTACCGTTACATTTGCCACCGTCTATAGTTTTTCATAATTAATTTCCTAACAATGTTTTTGTTGATACTTTAAATAAATCTTATCGTCGTATTTTGTGAAATTTTCGCGCGTAAGTAAACTCTTTTCAGTTAAGATTCCTACGTCAGCTAACGTTAGCAAGTTTTGCTCCTCTAAACAAAATGGCGGACAACGAAGACGATAATAATTCAGCTTCCAATACTGTTGAGGTGAGAACGGAACACCTGGGCTCGACCGAAACTTCCCCGCAGACCGAAGCAACGCTAACGGTTGAAGAAGAGAATAATGCGGAGGAAAACTCCAGCAAACCGTCGTGCGATGCGGAAGGGGGCGTTGATGCAGGCCTCGCCGAGCTGCTGCACAGTCAGTCCGCGGTGGATCTCAGAGTCGAGGAGGGGGCTCAGGAGGTTATTGGGCAGATTATTACCGACTCCAGCCTCGTTACGTCTTTTGTTCAAGCCACAGGAGAGGCTGCAATGACTGCTGAGTGCGCCACTGTCAGCGGCGATGTCTTAAACGCTCTTGCACCGAACACCACTATAATTTACGTGCAGCCCGATGGCAGCTTTGTGGAGAGCTCGGGCTTATCCGCCGAGGAGCAGCAGCAGTTGATCGAGCAGCTGGCGAAGCAGCAGCTGGTCCATGTGGCGAGCACCGAGAGGCCCGCGAAACCCTCTGCCACCGCTCCCAGCGTGGAACTGCAGAAAGCAATAGTTAGTAAAGCACAGTCAGACTCCGTAACGAGCCAGAGGATGCAACCGAAAGTAGTCACGGCTCAACCCGCATCCTACATCACGCTGGAACCGGGGAACCTGCAATTGGCGCCAAGCGTCGGTGTCGTGCAGAACGCATCGCTGCAGCTGAAGAGCGTCGCTAAACAGGTCGCGCTGCAGCAGTCGCAAAACGGAGCCCTTGTCACAACAACCGCCTCCAGCTCCACATCGAAGGTACCACATGCTTTAAGTTATGTTGGAAATGTCTCCCGCAATATTTTTTTTACTTTAAAATACCCCCAATCTCATTTTCTTCCACTATTTTGCAGGTAGCTCAGTCCCATGTGAATGCAGGAGTATTTCCTGGTATTCTGAGACTAGTTATATCTTAACAAATATGTATTGCATATCTTAAACTTTTAATAAACTTAATTTTAACAAGCCCCTTTCAAGCTGGCATCCAAAAGCGCTGAACAGAGAACAAAAGAAAAACAATAAAGCAAACTTATATTAACAACTGAGCTGAATAAGTTGAGTAAAACAAGATATATTTAGTCATACAAGAAAATTAAAATCAACACTAAAGTTTCAAGAAACAAAAAGGACAACATGTCAACAATCATATGCCAGTTAAAAGATAATAGTTTTAAGATGCAATTTTTAAAGTGGTGTAATTGTGCATCCCTGAGCTCGTTCGGAAGAGAATTCTGAAGTGTCAGTGCATATACAGGAAAAAAACCTGTTTCCCATAGTTTTAGTGTGAAGTAGAAGCTTGTACTTTGAGGAGTAGAGTGTATGATGTGGAGTGTAAGTGATTTAAAGAGACAGCAAGCACTTTGGGGACAGAGCATGGAGCTCTGTATATGTGACCGTACAGATTTAAAAATCCACATGGAAAAGACCCAGGAGCCAGAGCAGTGATTTTAGAACAGGTGTGATGTGTTCATGTGCTCTTGTCCCAGTCAAGAGATGAGCAGCTGAATTCTGAACACACTGCCAACTTCCCAGAGTAGACCTAGAAACCCTGGTCAGGAGAACATTACGCTAATCCAGACCAGATGCGACAACTGCGTTGAAGAGAAATTCGGCATAGAATGCAGTCTAGCTACATTTTTCAGGTGGTAAAATAAAGACTTGATCGTGGTTTAATCAAACTGCTCAAAAGTTAGACAAGGAACTAATTTAAAACCGTGGTTCCTCATTCTGCTCTCTGTCCCTAACGGTGAACCATCAAGAGACAGACTTAAGGCCTCAATTTTCTTTTATGCTTTAACTTGCCTGTTTTGCTGCCTTTCTGCTAAACACTAGTTGTTCCTCCATAGCACAGCTGACTGTCCTTTAATACACAGGCACCAGAGACCATCCAAATTCAAGTCAAGACACCTCTGAAGCCGGACATCAAACAACGGCAGGCAACTCCGATAACAATTTTACAGCCACAGAATCTTTCTACCACGCAACCACTGGTCAAGGTTTCCACAGTAGGAACATTAAGCAGCCCACAAATCTTCCACATTAGCCCTGTTCCTGGACAGCAGCAGTTTTTCTTACAAAACCCAAGCGATCCTCCTATACAGCTTCTCCTTCAGAAACCGACTTCTGTTGTCGGCACCATTTCTGTTCCCATCAACAAAGTACACATCCCCTCAGCTGCCACAGTAAAAAGCCCCCCAGCAAGGCCAGCGGTTTCTTCCCCGAAGATTCTTGTGACCTCTCCACAGGTTTTATCTCCCACTGTCAAGATTACATCCCCCAAAGTCATTGTTGTTGACACGAAAGCTACCACCTTGGCTTCTAAAGAGAATGCACAGAAACTTAAGAATCGTGAGAAGAAGGTCCAGAAAATCAAGACACGTTCGGGTCGTGTGTCCAGGCCACCGAAGCACAAGGTCAAGGACTACAAGTTCATTAAGAACGAGGACCTGGCGGAGAGCCACCAGTCAGATTCCGACGACTACTCGGAGATAAGTGTAGAGGACGAGGAAGGAGAGGAACGCAAAAGGAAGTCCACAAATATGACTCTTAATCTTCGTGACAAAGCCTTTAAATGTGAAACCTGTGAGAAAGCTTACATCGGAGTTGCAGGGTTGAACAGGCATTACAGACTAAATCCTATTCATGGCAAATGCATGTCACCACTTCAAGCAGAGGACCTCTCCAAAACTAGAGATGAACAGCCCTCGGGGACGACTGAAGAGACTAGGAGTACGCTTGAGAAACCGGTTATGACTCAAAAAGTGAGCAGTTTTGGTTTACGTTAGCAGTTATTTTAGTGATGATTTCAGTGTTTTCTTATCGTCTCTGGTATAATATTGTTTCAGGTTCCAGAAATTGCTAAGGTTGAACCAAGGAGGCCAGGGCGGCCCAGAGGACCTGGATGGCCTGGTCTCGCAAGAAGACCCGGGCGGCCTCCTAAGAGAGGACGACCTGGACGTCCACCCAAATATCCTCGTGGTGTAAGCTTGGAAGAGCAATCACAACGACAAAAGAATCGCTTAAAAGAGGTTAGTCAGGTTTATGAGCTTGTGCTTGATTCGAAATGTGTTCTGCAAACATTTGCATTTCTGAGGATTGTTTTATGTTGTAATAATAATAATGGCTCCAATTCATATAGCGCTTTTCCCATACTAAAAGATACTTTACAAACTTCAGAGCATTATTCATTCACTCCACATTCACACGCTGATGGTGATAAGCTACCTTGTTAGCCCAGGGGCAGTCTGACAGAATGTGGCTGCCAATTAGAGCCTATGGCCTCCTGCCCACCACCAAACACCCCACCAGTCACACACATCCATACAGGGCAATGCGGTGAAGTGTGTATACGTTGAGTGAATTACAGTTTTTCACGATTGCTAAGACATTTTTATCAATACATTTATCAACTTTCCTAAACTCTTAACACGGTTAGCACAACATCCATCTCGGTAGGCATTACAATTAACACTTTATTTGTTGCTTTGATACAAAACACATTCAGTTAACACAAATTTCAAATGCTTGAACTTCTTTTACACTCGAGCTCCACCAACACCAAAACTATGTCATTTTAAAACAAAGTTTATTCTCAATGTGTTATAATCGACTAAATGTTGCTGTCGGAAGAAAACATGTGTTAATGTTTTGAAAACTGTATTATTGTATTTTGAAAATGAGTTTTGGAGTTTTGTTTACAACGAGGGGTTTTGAGAATGAAATTAATTGTTTTGCCAATTGTGTGTTTTAACTGATTCGGTGTGTTAAGAGTTAAGCAAACTTGTTAAAGGTATTGAAAAAACTGTCTTAGCAATTGTAAAAAACTGTAATAATGCTCTGAAAAATTTTAAGTTTTTGTTATCTTTGAGTGTATGGAATTGTGGAAAAGTGATATATAAATTGAAGACTTTATAATTATTTTGTGTAATATTGCGAAGTGAGAACTAGGAATCTAGGCAGCACACTCAACAATATGCGCAGAGCATAGGTCGTCCATATGAGATTTAAAAAAACTTGCCAATAGAAATGACTGGCATTGACTAAAAGTAAATAGAACAAATAAATTAGCAATTTCACTTCACAAAAACTGAGATTGCTTGGTTTGAGAGCTCATTTGTTAGTTCAGTTTTTGACCAGCAGCCCCTCTGTTTTCTTTTAAATCTTAAATATTTCCAACCGGTCTAGAAAAGGGAAAACTTGTCAACTGTGATTCCAACCCTGATCATGTTAGGGCTGTCCAATGCACACATGAGGCTCTTTCTAAGTATTGTGCATTGTACCTTATACACACTGTTCTCTGATGAAGAAGGTTTACTGCTATTTTAAATATATATTTTTGGTCACTGTAAGGTGAAGTGTTCTCCGGAACAATATGAATGAGAAAATTAATTAAAGCAATTTTCCACACTTCCCAATAATGCCATATGTTTACCCTTGGGTTGAGTAAGCCTTAAAAAGTTTAAACGTTTATTTATTTGTGTAATTTATCTATGTATGCGTGTAGACACTCCCCCACACACATGGATGGATAGACCTGAAATAATCATGACTGGTGCATTACTGCCTTTTACTGCTACCTTTCTTTCTGACTATTAAAGCATCTTAACCAACAAAATGTATAATTATAATTGAATTAGATGTCATAAATCCCTTTTCTATTCAACACTAAATGTTGTTTTTTAAGGTAGCGATAATTAGAATGGTTAAAGGGTCTATACTTATAATCAGTATAAATGTGCAAGCATGACCACAGACAAGAGTTAAAACCTCTTTCTGTTCTGTTCATTAATGCAACAACTGAATAGCTTTCATATTCCTCCAGTTTATTAAGCAGTACGATGATGACGATCTAATGGAGATTGTCCTTCCACGGCTGGCCAGAGTCATGACTGTATGGGAGTTTGTAATGATGAAGGTAAGACACGTTTGGGGATTTGCGTCCTATCTTTTTTGTCGCTGGTCACTTGGAGGCAACTCATCCAAGTGTACATTTTTTCGTCCCTGTAGGTGGAGAAGGGTTATCCATCCAAGCAGCAGTTTCCAAATGTATACCATGAGTTCGAAGAGCTCCACAGCCAGGTGAAGAAGATGGCACTTGAATACCTGCACATGTCACCAGCTTCCCGACCAGCGATAGAGGTCAACAACATGGGAGTGAGTTACAGCATGATTCTCGCAGGTTTATAAAAAAACTTAAGCGAACAAGCTAATGTGCTGTTGTTCCAGGTCCTACAGTCTCTGGGTGTAACAGACCCCAATGCACTCAATCTCCTGACTTCTTCTGAAGCACAGCAGAGTCAAAAGACTAATCAACTAGAGCCGAGGACTCTTCCAGCTAGCAAGAGTCTACAGACAATCGAGGTACATTTTTTGTAAGAAGTACCAGGATTCCAGTGGGTCTTAAACAAAAATATAAATTTTAGACCTTACAAAGTCACGGTTCTGTGTTTTAAATAATTTTTCACAGACCTTATTTTTTATATTTGTAAAGCTCAACAGATGTGTTCCTGGAGTTGTTAGAGAGTGAGAAAATGCACAGAAATGCTCAAATTCTTAAATGTCATGATTAGAGTTGCCAAAACTTGAGAAAAAATTCTTAAATCATTAAAAACATAAAAAGTGATGTTTAGCTGTGTCATAGTTTGAGAAAAGGCTGATATCATGTACTCTACCAGAACAAAACATACAGTTTTTTTTATTTAGATAAATATTTGCTTTTACACAGTTTGCAATAGTTTATTAACGCCTGCATTTATTCACAAACAAGATGACATTCGTATCAAAGACCTGTGTAGAAGTCAGGTGTTAGATAATTTTTTTCAATATTCTTAAAAAAAAACTGCTTACCAGACAAGCACCACTTGTCTCCATGGGGTCTTGGAAATTATATTTGATGGAAATTTGTCCCAAATCAAGAGTGGCTAGAGGAGCTGAAATAGGCTAGTAAACTACAATTCTACCTCAAGAAACTAAATTAACGTTGAAGCAAGTTTTGCATGTAAAATGCCTAATCCGGTCCAAGCCAAACAGAAACAACACTTAAAATTGAAAATAACATAAAAAAAACTGAGAAAAATAAACTAGGGTTCTTTGATCCTTAAATGTATACATTATAAATATAATAAATAATAATAAAATAATGAAAACAGAATAAAATAAATGAAAAATAATAGCCCTTACCTTTCGAGTGAGGCGATGTAATTAAGTGTCGGAGGAGGAGGTGCTAGCGGAGGAGAGCCATGGCCATAAAAGTATGCTTTGCCAAAAAAGAGACA
The DNA here is from genome assembly GCA_900490495.1 of Danionella dracula. Classification (NCBI taxonomy): domain Eukaryota; kingdom Metazoa; phylum Chordata; class Actinopteri; order Cypriniformes; family Danionidae; genus Danionella; species Danionella dracula. The sequence goes on along the minus strand of UELW01000067.1, from coordinate 2,286,969 downwards.
GGGAAATTATCAAGAATTTAGGACACCAACAAGAAACTGTGAGTGTGCATGAAGACATGGGGCAACAGGGTCGACCAATAGGAGAGAAGGATACTACACACAAAGACACAGCATCAGGGCTGGAACTGACCAATAGGAGAGCAGAACATTTGGTGACGCGGTGAATGTGGTCACGTGATGCCCAGTGTTGTCTTCAGCCCAAATTTTAGATGTTGAACATGTATTTCTTGTGCACGTTTTTTGTATCTTGAATATTCCATAACGTAAAGCATTCGTTTCTCAAGGCACCACTGTAGTTTCACATTTTACATATTTTGAATGCATGGTTCCAGGGGGATCTGGAATACACTGTTTTAAGTCTTAAATAATTTTTCTTTTTTTTTTTTTCTTTTTTTATGTCCATGTGAAGCTTATTTAATGTGTTTTTATTGCCAGAGATTGAGAAAGGTTCCCAAATGCTAAAAAAGTAATAAAAAGATGGTTAGGGTTGCCAGAGTATGAGAACATGTGCATAAATGCTCAAACACATAAAATGGATAGTTAGGGTTGCCAGAGTTAAGGAAACCGCGTGTGAACACTCATTAAGCCTCAAAATATTAAGTGATTGATAAGATTTCCAGATATTGACAAGAATGTACTTTATATTTTAAAAATGTAAACCTGATTATAGGGATTGCCAAAAAATGACATGCATGAATTCTCAGACATGAAAGTAATAGTTTTCCATGTGTAATAATCATTTTTTTCTGTCATGCTCTTGTTAGAATGCTAGAATGCTGCCTCCTGCAAAAAGGTTCAAAATGGAAAACTGCAACGAAGAAACCAACGGCTACCAAGTAAATCAGAACGGCTTCCAGAAAGACGCAAATGTTGAGGACTCTGTGCTGCGGAAGCCTCAGGTGGTGCTGACCAGACTGGAGAACCTGTCAGCGGTGAATATAGCAGATGGGGGTGCTGCTGATAGTCACTCTGAGGAAGAGCCCATGGAGACGGAAGTGCCTGACGCTAGCTCTGATGCTACAAAAACCATGGACGACCCAGAGATCTCGAAGGTTCTGGACAGCAGTGTCGCCATTGATATCGCCGATCAGGTGAAGGAGCTGGAGCAGGCTTTGAGCACAGAAACAGAGAGTCCGAACACAGAGGAAGTCTCTCAGAAAGAGGACGAGCAGGCTTCGGCAGACTCCAGTGTTGGTAATGTGATTCAGCAAGAGTCTGCGGTTATGATCCAGACTGCGGAGGGGCTTGTGATGCAGAGCGCCGAGGAGCTAGCCGCTAAAGGCATCGTGATTGTCAATGGGCCCGATGGTACAATGATGCACATCGAGGCCCCTGAGGGGGTCCCTTTAGAGACTGTTCATGCTCTGTTGGGTATTGAAACTGAAAAAAAGACCTAGTAGCCACATCACTTGCTGTTTTTGTTCATTACCCACACCATACTGGGGTTCAGCCTGAACTTTTATTGACTTATTTGTACATTTGTATAAAAACAGTATTGTACCATATTAGTCATTTTGTTCATGCAGTCAATTGAATTGTTTTTTAATTTTACAATGTTTATGTTGGAAAAAATGGTTTTGTGTATAACTTCGTGTGTTGAGGAAAATGGTGAAACATTTCGGAGAATTACAACATACTAAACATTGGATGGAAATGGTGTGTCTCATTTTTAAATCTATTTTTTATTAACACAGAAATAAGCTCAAAAGCAGGCAACGGTAAATTTATGAGAAGTTAACTCAGATGGAATGTGTGAATAGCAGTCTTTACTTTCAAACGCAGTCACTGTGTAGTTTTACGTCATGAAATACTTTATTTATTCACACCTGATGACTTCTTTAAGGAGTTTGCAGATGGTAAAACAAGGTCATTGTGGTGTAAGTGATGTTTTAATTTGCTATGTTGAGGAAAAAATGTACAGGATATGTTAAACAATCAAAGGAGAGTGTTCTTTTAGACCTTCAAATGTTTTTGTTTCTGTTCTCGAGTACAGTGTTTAGTGCAAAAGTTATTTGAAAAAGCTGCACTATTTTATTACTTTTGATATGATTCCTAGTTTACTGTGTTTTTGAAACATCTCTGCATTTTTAATACAAAAGGACATGTTCAAACAGCACATTAAAACTTTGTGATGGATTTCATGGAGTTTTTGTGGTAGACGGGTTTTTGTGGCCAGCATTTTAACAGGGTTTCTGCGGGATCTTTAAAATCCTAGAATTTACAAATTTGTCTTTTAGGACTCAAGTTCGCTTTTCTTATTCTTAAATCATTTTTACGGGACAATTTTGTCTCTGACGTCTATGTATACTCAATTGAATTTGTTTATTATCAGTGATAGTGTAATTATTTTTTACTACTTCAAATAAATTGCTCTACTATAACAAAATGAATAACATGCATAAGCCAATCAGCATTCTGGTATTGGCTTGAATCTCTCTGGAATTGTGATAGAAGTCACCACAACATGTTTACTATGGAGAAGTGCAAGTTAAGTGACATTTAGCTAGTTCCCAAAAATATTTGAAGTATATTGTGCAAAAACTAGATTAAAACCATAGCTGTATGAGACCTGGTGTTTCATTAAAGAAGGGAGAAACATTAGACTGCTTTAAAGGGTCTCTAAAACAACCATAAATGAGTTTTGCCATGTTTTAAACTTGATTCTTGATGGTCTTAAAAAGTCTAAAATTGGACATTATAAAACGGCAGTAAACTTGTTTAAAACACTTCGTACTACAAACGAGGTTGTCTGCCATCAGGCAATAATGTGCTACAACTACACAAACAAGACAAAAGACGAACATTTTCTATAAAAGTGCATTTTTTATTTAAGTTGTAATAGTTTCTATACATATATTTACAATATCATTAAAATTACAATACAAACCGAAGGTTAGAAACAAATACTTTTAAACGGTAACCTCACATAGCATGCGGCAGGCTTAGGTCTAAACTGAATAACCTTTAATAGATTTACGCTTGGATTAAAACGCATTTACAACTGAAATTTTGCTGAACATTTCAAACACTTCTCAATAAGTTCAGATGCTGAATAAAAACCTACATGCTTTACAAAATAAGATTAAGGCATTCATTTCATCTGAGGCCTAGCTACAGTGGCCTGTGACCAGTTTCCAGTAACAAGCTCTCCAACATGAGCTTGACGCTGTCGTCGATGTAAGGCTGGTAGAGCCAGGAGGAAAGGTAGACCATGGAGAGATCAGCATTGGTAGTGTGAGCAAGTTCCTGCAGAATCATCTTCTTCAGGGCCAGCTCCTGTTTGTACGATTCCAGAAGCTTGGAGGACACTTCAGCTGTGTGAACGTGTGAAGAGATGACGGGACGTTAGAACAGAACCATAGCTAACAACCTAAATCACAAACGCTGGCGTGATTGCTGCCTAATTAATAAATCAGGTCTGAAATTGAATGAATGGATTTAATCGATGCGCTGCAAAATAAACAAGTCACTCCAATCCTCTTTAATAAAATTATGCACCACATGTCAAAATCAAAACCACGTAGTCAGGCACTCAATGATTTCATCATTAAGGTTGGCGTTTCTTTAAATAAATGTATTTGATAAATATATATTGTTTTAGGTGTTCAATTAATCCTTTTTATTTATTATTCTCAGGTTAAGTCAGTCGAATCTAGTAAGTTTGAAGCATTTTAGTTGCTTAATTCTCGGTCGGAAGCCACCTTTGTGATCCTTAGCTTTTGAATCTCAAAGTCTTAAAGTACTTTAAATGAAAAACTTGATAGTCAGTAATAGCAATCGATTACATTTATTTTAATGAGTCACTTTTTAAATATTACTAAATATAATTGTCATAATAAAATAAAACTACTCCACTGATATAGAACTAAGTTTCTCCTTAGTTCTTGTTTTGTTAGTCTTTTCTCTACTGAAAGCATCCATAATCATCTGCTTCTCTGGCACTGGGACAAGAAATGCATCTTACCTCTTCTGAATGTGAACTCTGTGCATTCACCTTTTCTACCTCTAATGAAGCAGTCTGAACTCAAGAGTTCATTAGATTCAGCTTCTGCTGCTGATCATGCTGTAGGAGCATATACAGAGTGTGCCAAGATCCTGGGTTGCTCACTAGTGCCCCCTCTGTCCACTACGCTGTCTCACAAATGCCCATTGCTGACCTTTCCTCTAGATCTCCTTTGAATGGAGTTTAAATACCTTTCTAGCCAGAGTAGAAAGTAGTACCACAATATCTGTAATATCCTTAAAATAGGCATACATATAAATATAAAGTTCAAAAAGGAAAGAGAATTGCACATTCTTGAAGTTATACAACATATACAACTGGCCTACATTTTTTAACACTTAATAGAAACCTTGTTGGTCTTACAACTGCTAAAGACATTTTGGGAGTTTTCAGGTTAAATTCACTAAATTTGGTTAAAAAAAGGTTAAAAAAAGTTGAACGTTGTGAAACCTAAGAATTTTGTTCATTTGCGGTTAAATCCTAAAATGGTGTGCAATTAAATACAGTGTAAATGTTTATTTAATTAAAACAATTCTGTACCCGAGGTAGGGGGACCCTAAAAAGTTGGGGGCCTATGAAAGTTATCTGGACTTTTTCCTGATCTACTTTCCTACTGGACTGAATGATTATTTAATTAAAAGGCAAACACTACTTTTAATTAAGCATGTATGTTTGATGTAGGATCTGCACCCACACAATTCTGTCATTTGCCACCGTCGAGCCTTTTAAGGGGAGATTTTATTAGGAGATTAAGAGCAGGAAAGATTCCTAATTCCTGTTGATAGTTAAAATCAAATCGGTTTAGATGTGGGCGACCCATCAGACATTCATAGACATCATTATTTTGGGTGTTATGAGTTCCATTAATAAAGATGTCATCCTCTTACCAAACTGTTCTGTGGACCATGTCTGGAATATTGGTTCAGGTCTTCCCTTCTCCCCAAACTGAAAAGCTTCCAGCTCACAGATGCCCTGCTCTGCTAGGACCATCTTCTCCATCTTGGAGAGTATGTTCGCCTTACAAAGAACAATTTTACATTAACTCACGTGTTTGCATTTTAAACACAAAGTACAAGTTACCATTTTCTCAACAACATCTTGAAGCTTTGCACATTCTTGTTCAAGTTCCTGGTGTGTCTTCTGAGGACTCTCAGAGAGCTCGGGTCCCAAAACGCCTCCTTCCATCACAACTTCAGGTTCAATCTGTGATCTACAAATAAGGTATTTACAGCATGTGATGCACACAATAAAACTGTATTATATTCAGAAATGAACGTTTACTTTTTGTTCAGTCCCAGGTTAACTATTTTAGTTGCAATCGTGGACCCCTCATCGTTGAATCGATCCCATTTGAGGATGAGATTGTGCCAGTCTGCAGCGTCGTCCTTCAGCTTCCTGGCACTTCCAGTTAAGTTACCTTTTTTAGGAGTTGTGGACTCAGACATTGTCTAATGTGTAGATAATACTACTTTCCCAACTCGTTAGCCAAAGGTATAGTTTAACTGGTTATGTAACGTCAATATGAATTGGAAGGTTTATCAACGATAAACATTAAACGGTGCGGTAAGCTCATGGTGACTCTTGCTCTACGCTTCTTCTACACCAACTGACTCACACTGTGCAGCTGCGCCACCTGCTGGATCAGATATGTAACACTATATCTATATCTAACGCTAGACTATATTGGAATTCCTATAGCGAGGAATTTGGAAGAAAAACTTTTATATACAGTCAATGAGGAAAAATGACCCACACATAAAGTAAAACAATAAATATAAGCGGAAATAATAGAGTACATAAATAACGCATGTATATAAGAGAAAAATACTTAAATACATAATAATAGAAATTACAAATCAAGTATGTTATTTATTTATCATTTATGTTGTTAAATGATATATGTACACATTTACAGGGTGTCTGCAGGTTTCAAAAAATCAAAACTAACGTTTTTAAAGACAGTAACATCAAAACAACATACACAACTCTTTCGCATAAACAATATGCTTCAAATGCACTGTTTGAAACCATCACTTTAATGCTTTTGAGCTGTTACAAAAGTTTTCAAAGGTTTCAATATCTGGCAACCCTAACCATCACTTTTAAAGTTTTGAGCATTTTAAGGGTTTGTGTTCACAGGCGTTTCTTAAACTCTGGCAACCCTAACTATTACTTATGTTTGGAGCATTTTTCCACATTTCTCTCAGGTTATGGCACCCCAAACCATCATTTTCACATTTGTTTTTAGCGTTTCTGAGCATTGACTCAATGGACATTCTTGGACATTAGAAAAACAAGACCTGTAAAAAATTACCTAGAACAGTGAATTTAAGACTTTTAAGGAAACCCTAATTTACTTGCTACTACTTTTTTTTCCTGATATGCTAATTAAGAGAGTAATCATAATTTCACTGACAGAATCAATAGTTTTCCTTTTAGTTAGCGCTTGTACAAAAATAGTGATGGCCATGAAGTCATTTGAGGTCATGGAATAAATATCCATCGTTCACTTTAATAGCATCGCAACTGTTTTACAAGTGACTAACCTGTTTTTAGTGCAACCCCGACAGTCTGTGATCACATTTTAACATGAAAGCACCTGCTTATTAGCATTTAAAATAGGAAACATCTTTCTTATTTGCTTTCCAGTTTGAGACAAGTTTCACTTGCTGTAGAGCAAAATGAGAGCACTTAGAATACAGTCTAGTGTAATTAAGTTGGGTTTTAGGGGAAGGTTGAATTGTACAAATTAAAAACACTTCCATTATGAACCTTTGTATTGTTGATATGAAAAGCAATCAGACTTCAATCACTTTTGCCAATAAACCACATTTCATAGATGTGAATTCCTCCTGTGACAAAATCGCATATCTCTCAAACTCTCCTCTCTCTGGTGGAAGCTCAGACTTTTCCATTACACACACAAAAATTGTGAATGGAGCGATGCTCAGCATACCGGAAAGTGACTTAGATCAAGCTTTCATCCAAAAAGTGTCATGCTTTCCCCCACAAGACACACGCCTTGCAGTACATGAAAGAAAGCTCAGAGTTCCTAACATGTATGTTAATGAAAATGAGACGATGAGTCCAAAAGAAGTCAATAATGCAACTCCACAAAAAAGAAGTCAGTTATAAGCTCATAAACAGTCTGAATGACGGAGATTTAGCATATGAGAACATACTTTAAAAAATATTGATGAAAAGATTCTGCCACCGCTTTCTAAAAACTTAAACATGATGATCATTAGTTTTAAAAATTAATAAAGCCTTTTATTTAGTGAAATCTGCAGGAAATTCTCATGTTCCCTTGTTTTCTTTGAGTAACCACCTCTGCTATACAGGACATACCTTTCAAACAACAGCCATCACATTTTATGGACAAATTCTCCTGAGACCCTGCACTTTAAACATTTTTGAGAAGCATTTATAATATAAAGAGAAGAAAAACAAAATAAACACTGATTTTAACCCACAACACAAACACTGATTTTAACCCACAACTTCGTAATCATGGACACAAAAATTCACAATATTTAGACACTAAACCAATATGCAGAAACAAGTTTCTCAGTTATACTTTGAGGCGTTCTCACAGCTCGATGAAGCTGGACCTTCTAGATTGTACAGTTTGTGCAATCGCCCAGCTAAATCATCAGCTTCAGCCACTCCTTCACTGCTCCTCTGCCAGCTCTGGGGAATGGACTCAATGCCGTAATGGGCTCCAGCTATGGCCCCTGCCATACAGGCAATGGTGTCCGTGTCACCTCCCAGGGCCAGGCTGTAGGCGATGGTCCTCTCTACACCAGCGAAGTGCTCGGGCAGCCCCTCCCGAGGCTCCAGACAATGCAGAGCACAGAAGATAGCAGTGGGTACGGACTCTAAGGCAGCTATGCCATTGCCTGACAGAAAGAAAGAACATTTGCTATGAGAGAGATGACAGAGTTGTAACTTGGCAGAACAGAACAACACTAACCCAGTTCTGATATGACCTCCTCAATGCTGACACTGCTTCGATCCATTAGTTCCTTCACTTGATACAATCGTGAGCAATATGGCAGTTCTGATGAATTTAGTCTGCTGAAAGACACACAGCCTCTCAGAATCTGAAGACAGTTCTAGCAAGAAGAAAGAAACTACTCGTCTTTCAGTGAACATATTGTCTGCCAAATGTATAAATGTAAATGTAGAAATGCACTTAACATGCATATAAAAATAATGAAGAAATTGGGCTCAAGTGTATCCAGGGATTTACATCCCCCCATGCCCCCTGAAAAGAGAGCCTGAGAGAGCTAGCAGCTGCAGCTACACGCTAATGCCATAGTAAACGGAGTTCACAAAAGTCTCCTTTTAAATATCAGACTTTATGAACCAACAACCACCGACAGCTGGTACGATGTTATGCCAAATTTAGCATTCTGTGTCTTTTTGAGAGAGAAATTTCCTTAATTTGTCCTGTTAAGAATTGCTAAAACTGTCTAGCCACAGAAGAATGTTAGAAGAGCTGAAGGACTAGAAAAGTGTCATTGATCAAAACAGTTTCACAAAAACAGGTGATTTTGTGATGATTTTAAGTGAAGAACCTTAGTTTAATACATCTATTTAATAAATAATGTGATATACCCTATGAATTTAAAAGCTCTTCACATAGTTTGTAATTTATTGATGTTCATTGTTTTGCACTTTATAAAGCATTTTATTTCTTCATATTTGTGTTCCTTTTACTGCTTTTCTTATGCATTTTCTTAGTTATTTTAGAACTTTCTTCTTTTGTAGTAACATAGAAATGTGTAACATTTCAGGTAACCCCCTCGTTAAAAATAAAGTTTAATAGAAAAATTAAGCAAACTACATTTTGTAGCACATTTTGAGGATACGGCTGTCTCTTTAAGAAACACTTATTCACTGCTCTCACATGTTAGGATCATTCAGGCCTGTTTCTTCTTTTTCCAGCTCTTCCATTTCTGAGATCAGTTTGTCAAGGAATTTTTTGGGGAGAGCCAAAGCACCCTGAAGAGCCAGATGGACTGCCAGAGCTTGCAGCACTGCACCGTTGTATCCTAAAGAGCATGAGTGAGTCAGCATGGCCCCAAGCTTTGAGTACTGCCAAACAAATAAGACAGAACAGGAATCATATTTTAAATTTTTTTCCCCAAAACATTCATTCACTGTTGTTATGGTCATCTACACAATGTTGTTTTGCAATACCAGATATTCGGTTCTAAGGAAAACCAAAATGAAGACAGCTACACTCTCAGCACATCACCTCCACATAAAAATGGAGAGTGTATTGAAGTTCAACTCCTAATTTCACAATTTATAAATTCAATAAATGCACTCAATGAATAAAACAAGTTTCAGTTTTTTTTTGCTGATAAACATTTGAACTAAAAGATATTAACTAGATTTATTTAAATAGTTTAATCAACTACTATATTTGTGTTTTAACATCTAACAAATTTGAGAAGTTTCTATTTTAATTGGATACTTCATAACACTTCCTTGTAGTCATCAAGACCTGTAATTGGAACAATCAATAGCTGAAGAATTTATATTTCCTAAACAATGTAGCAACACAATAATTAACTCATTTCAAAGCTCACCATTTTGGTACAGGCAAAACTCAAATGTAGAGAAATTATAACAGAGTAGGTTACTCACATTAGTTGAGAGTCAGAATTGTGAATTTGTTTGTTTTTGCTAAGATACAGTTAAAAGTTAGTCACCAGTTTTAAGTCAACTTGCTAAAAACTTTTTTTCCTGACCTGTGATTACAGCCATTATTAGTTGACTACTTCTACTTCCCATGAGCTCTAAGTTCACAACCTTCCATCATACCTTCCGGACATCAGCAATACTTCTGAAAGCCAAAGCGAAAGGTGCTGCTCTCATGGCTCCACCATTCCCGAACGACCCCTTTCCACCAAACTGAGCTTTAGCCGGCTGGAAGACATCCATCAGATTAGGTGATGCTAGCTTCCGCAAAACCTGTATGACACCGGAGCCATAACCTCGATTCGGCTGGAGTTTAAACTCCTTTGCAAACCTAGGAACCAAGTTTGATGATGGGTATACTAATGAGGGCTGGCTTCAACAAACAACTTTCAATGGTTTACCTTTGAGCCATGTCTTGCTCATCAAACCCCATCCTAGTGAGGAGAGAATCTGCGACACATCGCATCATGGCTGTGTCATCGCTGTACCGGAGAGCTGTGAAAAACATGGAGAGTGGCCATGAGATCTGGATTTAAAGATCAAGTGAGACTGCATTTTTTACAAGAAAAATCTAATACAGATGTGACAAAGTTCAGTGTATTGGGCAGACAAATAACTGCAGTTTAAATTACTTTGTGATGTGTATAACCTAAATAAAACAGAATGCAATGCGTTTAACTACTCTGGACTAAACTGGTTCGTTTTCGTAACTTTGAGGGCTGGCTCTATTTAGGAAACCAATCACGATGCTCCTGATAAAGCATAAAGCAGCTCCGTCCTGCACAGCAATTGTGCATTTAAGATGGTGGCAATGCATGCTGACTAAGTATTACATCTGTCTGATATTTATTGCAAATAATTACAATGATCTTCACATTTGACGGGATGTATGTGTAAAACTTATCAAGTAACCCCTAATTAGACTATAGCATCCTTAACAGATCAGGATAGTTTAAAAAGTTCAACCTAAAATCCAGAGCAGTTTGTATACATGTGACTAGTTGCAAATCCATAACTATATTTGACAAGTTTGTAAACATGTGATCAAAAAAAGTACAAATTTCTGAATGTAAATCTGTGTAAACAGTCTGCATTAATGGATAATAATTTAAGCAAATGTTTTTACTTTCACTTGAAAATCTATGAATTGTTGGGAATATTTAGGCCATCACTTGAAAATGTACAAAATTTGTTTTAGAATTTACAAAGTGAATTTTTGCATATTTGAATTGTGCTATGCATTCACGAAAATAGACGAACACGCTCAAATATACAATTCGGTCTCCATATGTAACCCTGTATGAAATTTTATAACTTACAAAATAAGAGAAACTTTTGCAGTATAGAATACTTCAGCAGTACTGTGGTGAAGTAAGCGTAACATTGAAGGTTTGATACTTGCACGATTAGGAACTGTTACGATAGTTAAATACGTACATGTTAGTTTAGGTGTTAGTTTATGTCAAATACCTGAATTGTTTGCACTTATTTAGTTGTGTTAATTAAACACCAGGAAACATATATTACTGGTTTCTCACCCTCACTGCCGGTGTCCTCCTCCAGAGCCTCGAGATGCTGCAGAACTCGGTCTAGCGGAACGTCTACGGTGCCTTCAAACTCTCCGCCGATGCAGTCACCGAGAACCGAAGCGACCAAAGCGCCACGGAACCGCGACAGCATCATCGGTACAACCACACGCGCCGTGACCGACATCTCCCTTACTATCTCTGAACACGAACACAAACTGTACCCGCTTAATCGAAATGTACTCGGCGACCTCTGAACGACGGCGAAATCTGGAGTTTGTAATGATGCAGACACTTTCTTTTTTTTAAAGCTCCTTTTAGCCCCAGTTCAAGAATCTCTAGTCAATAAACTTGTAGTTATTCAGATTCATTTAAGCTGTTCAAAACGCGCTGAAATTTTAAAATCATTATTATTTTACTGTTTTTAAAATTACAGGTTCATATGCAAACAGGCAGCAATGGCGTACAGTTGTTAAAACAAGGGATTGGCGTTTTGTTGAATGCAGATTCGACAACTTTTTATATTATTTGATTTTTGTAAAACATAAATAAAATACATACACAGAGAAACTATACATCATTTAAAATTATTTAGGCGTAAATTTATTTTACTTTTGTTAAATTTACAATAATAGACTAAGATTTGTCCATAAGGCATGTTTATGAATCTGCTGAAAAGTGCGTTTTCGGAGTTTTGTTAGGGGCGCGACGGTTTTCTACGACCTGTATATCAGTCGTTAGGAAAGTGCGACGAGAGAGAGAGTCTGATGTAGTCAGTGCAGATGCGTGTGTTGTCTAGTGTATTTTACGTTTCCGTTGTTTGTTTGCGTACTTCCGTTGAAGCGAGTGGATAAACGAAAAAGCGGCAGATTGAAACAACACACGAAGAGTTAGATAAGGTTTGGCAGCTAACAATACTCAGTAAAATCTAATTATTAATATTGATCTAACATAAGCAGGTACCGTAGTGTGTTTTGTCTGCCACTGCTGTGTTTTTAACGTGTAACGTTACAAATAACAGGTAATAAGTTAACAAGCTTTGCACGTAATGCAGAAACAAGTGAACGTATTTTAAAATATAGAATAATATTATTATTCCATCTTAAATTCTAATAGAACTGATTTTGTAATAGAAATCCAAACTAGTAACATGTGAGTTAGGTGGAAATAACTGCTGAAGCAACACCAGTTTGTGAAGTTTTTTTCGTTGCCACCAGGTCTTCAAAGACATTTATAATGAACCCCTTGGTCCCAAATGCTTACACCGTGACACCTGCTGCTAAGATTCTAAGTAGATTTGTGACAGCTGGCATCATGACAGAGGTGAACCATACTTTGGTACGTTACTTAACATGTATTATTTCTGATGGACACTGATGTATGGTCTTGTTCTTTCAGGAGGAAATTAATGCAGACACGTTAAGAAAGCCTGAAATCTTTTCCTCCACGCTACTTGATTCAGAGCTGCTCTACAGAATTAGACAAGAACTTGATCAGGTGGAAAACAAACACTTTTCCCTCTTTTATTACCTTAAAGGTGCAATGTGTGTTTGTGACACTCACAAAGTATTTGTTAAGCATTGATTTACTTGCCTCCTTTTAGACTAAATGTTTCCATGTAAACTATTTTTAGAGACTGATAGAGAGCCCTTTTGACAGAAAGATATGACGTAGCACATCAAACTAAAATACAATACATAAACTGTACCAGAGTTGTACTTCTAATATGGGTATTCTGGCTTGACTGCTATGGTGCTCAAATCATTATTAGTCACACATTTATTATATACTGCCGAGTTGATTCATCCAAACTGAAGGCGAGTAGTGAAGGTGCAGCTGATCACTCAAAGTAGTTTTAAACGTATGGCAATTGGCGATTGATCAAATTCTAGATATTTACACATTGTTTGAATCAGAATCAGCTTTATTTTTGTGTGTGCACACAAGGAATTTCCTTTGGTACAATGGAGCCATCAGTTCAAAGAACATAAGTACAATACAAAACACATAAGTACAATAAAGTGCAACACAACAAGCAAATAACATAAGGCTATGAGGTAGAATGAAGGATTGTTGAAATGTAAACAGTTGAACAAATTCTATAAAGAGTGGTGTGCTTAAGTGCCAAGAGTGTAAAATAAAATAGTTTTATAAGATTTTAGGACTGGCTTTTTAACAGAAATTCTACTTATTTGGTTATGCATTGAAGAGAAAAGCTCGGCTCCCATTCTATGTAGAGATGGTTGGAGAGCTTGAACAGTACATTTTAATACTATATATATATTTTTATCTCTTTCCTCTCTTCTGGTGTTTAAGGCTAATTTAGATTTGGAACTGTTGAAGCTGGACAGAGACAGCGCAGATGTCACTCACAGTCATTATCTCAGTAAGTACTGCAGACTAAGATCTCAATGTGGATAACATTAAACTCGTAACAGTGTTCATAACGAGTGTGTTCTGTTGAAAGGTCAAAGGTTTACCGTCATTCAAGAGTTCACCACCCATCTTCAGGAAGTCCTACGAGAACAGAGAGTCCTGCTAGAGAGACTCATAAAGCCCTTGTGTCAGGAGAACCTTCCAATACATGCCGATCATCACAGGTTAGGTCATGACTTGTAAAATTAGCTTAATTCAGCTTTGCATCAGCATAATCTGAAAGGTTTGTCTGACCTGACCTTTGTTTTGTTCAGATATGTGGTGGAAATCATGAGGATGGCATTTGAGTTCGTTCAGAATTTGGATATGAAACTTGAGACGCTAAGGAAAATTCCAACCATCGATCATGTCGTGACTAATCTGGTACGTTTAGTGAAAATCGCCTCATCCACATTCATCTTTGTATTTAGGAGTTAAATTGTGAACAACAAACAAATAATAATTGATTATGCCAACTCAGCTATGGTCATACTAAGCCAGGCTAGAGCTGCCCACACATGTGGGCAGTGTGAATACATTACCATGTGCTTGGAAGAAGGTCAACAGACAGATGCAGTGTAAAACTTTTACGTTCACATCTTCGTATTCTTAACTGGGGATGTCATTCCCCCAGGTCAAGTGAAACATAGACATAGTGATGTTCTTTACTGTTTGATGTAACATCCCTACCCCCTCACATGTCAACAAAAGCTTCACCTCATGTAGTTTAATTTCATTAAGTGTGGAGCTTCACCTCGTGAAAGACCAGCATGAAATGGCAAAGATGAACTTTCTCTGCTTTTTCTCCAGAACTGTGCACCTGTTTCTGCGTCCATTATTAAGAAAGTAAAAACGAATGTTTGCACATCGTGTAACAAGTGCGGCTTTATTTCGATCTTGAGCTTTAAGTCTAGCTATAACTAGAGTTCAGTCATATATTTCTGATCAACAATGAAGAGGTCCTGGAACACCAAGAGGGTGCTGTTTCATTAGGGTCAGAGGAGGAGAAAAAGTTCTGGGCAGGTATTCCTTTGGTTATGGCTTAAGCCAGGGTTTGTTAAAGGAGCTCTTCATCTAAAACACTTGCCATGATTTTGTTTAAAGCTTTAGGACTCAGTATGAAACGAATTTGATCAATTCTATCAATTTGGAGCAATCAAGCCGAATAACCTGAAAATCGAAAATATATTATTATTATTTTATTGTTAACACAATTATATGAATTCATACATGTGTGTTCACCATATCTCTGTATGTCAAAGTTTATAAAGCAGACTAGAAAAATGACAAGACATGGAACACAACACAACACAAAACATATAAACTGTTAAAAATATATATTTTCTGGATCCCTTTTTTTAAACTACACATTTCACAGTAAAAAAAAAAAAAACATATTTACATACATTTAACAGTAAATATCAAAGAGAAGCATGTTAAAGTCTAAAAGATAAAGAGGACCGTGTGTGCAGCCTGAAAAATTCTGATTATTCTAAGCTTTGGTTTTAGACTATGATAAACTCTGGTGCAGCGCGTCTCTAACTTTGTATGTAATGGTTTCATTCCTAATCAGGGAAAATGTTAACATTTTAAAATCAATGGCATTAAAAAATATGTTGCATACACTTTCTGTAATAAAAGTTTGTTTAAAACCATGTAATATTGATCCTTTTAGTTGTAAAATGACTGTTTTCCTTGTTGCTTCATCAGAATGACAATAGAACACAACTGCTGGCTCTGGTTACTGAGGTGGAAAACCTGTACAAGCAAGTGCTGAAGAGACGAGGGTATTCACAACGCATTATTAAAGACATGTCTGGTACTAAACCCACCAGTCAGGATTAAATCAACAAAGTAATTTATCATATATTCATATATATTTATCATATATTGTTCCTTGTGGTGGCTTAGTGTAACACATTAATATTTGTTTCATTTTATTTTGTCATACACTTTCTACAACCTCTACAAACTTTTCTTTTGCTCACCTCTATGCCAATGCAAGCTATTACAGCTATTTGGCTTCATCTTTAAATTGCATAGATTTTAGAAAAAAACAAACACATTTTTTTTCAAATAAACAATATATTTAGAACTGTTTCTGCTGTCTGGAGTTTTCCACTTCATCCATAGAGAGTACTTTCCGTGTAACAATCTGCTTGGTGCTCAACAGCTTCACCTGTTGGGAATAACAAAGAAGAATGAATTGGTTCTTAATCACTTTAATTTAGAATATTACCCTTGTCAAACAAGCCTGTAAATTTACTTGCTCTAAACATGTACTGGACATATCAAATTAGCGGCATTCATTTGGTAAAGATGCAGGTTTTCAAGTTAGGGTTTGTCATTGATGAAGAGAGGTTTATTCTTGGGTGAATGCCAGACTGTCATTGGATGTTAGGGATGCACATTTCTTCGATGCGCTGACAAGTACAATAACTTGCATTTGAGAACCATTTTTAAGAGATAGTATCAGTGTTTAAACCTTTAAAACCTACCAAAGAACAGAATGGCTAGATAACACTAGCTTTTGTACATGCTGTGCTGCTACTGGAATATTTCCATATATCAATAATAATTCTATAATAATATAATAAAAGCAAATACTGTAGTCAAAAGTGCAACAGCTCTTGAGCAAAACTTTTTTTTTCTCCATGTGTAAATAAATTGCAAAAATTTGACAAATATAAAATTCAAATGTGTTTGAGCATGCATTTGTAAGTGTGTGAGTATGTGAAAGAGAAATGATAAAGGCAGAATAACGAAGACAATAAAGCCATAGGCTGGTTTAAATAAATGTAGCAAATTGTGGCATCATTACATCATGTCATCCTGCTCGGTCAAATTCAAGGGGCAACCCCTCTTTTCCTCTAGAAACATCACGCATGCTACGTCCATGTTATATACAGTCAATGGAGAACACAGGATCTGACTGACACTGGTATCAGTGCATCGGTAATTGATCTGTTAAGTTGAAGTGTCCATAATATATGTGTTCTTTATTGTCACAACTAGTGACATTGCAGACTACCACTAATGAGTAATGGAATTTATATTGTAACACCTTTTGAAACAACTCTTCAAATTCATACTAGCAGGTGTGATCAGCGCTGCAAATCCTTGGTGTTCTCTTAATGAGCTTCAAGCCTACTATAAAAGCTGTTAGATTTGGGTTCATTTGTGTAATTTCTTGCCTTAATGAGGTTGGGATCACAGCTCACAGCCCTATTTGAATAGCAGGAGTTTGCAAAGCAATAATCAAAGGAAGGTTTATGTTTGAAACATTGTTTTTTCCTTTTTTTAAAAATGTCGATTGATCACTTCCATGAGAATCTGCGTTAGGGTTTGTCTTGAAAAGAGGAAAAAAATGAGTTTGAGTGGTAAAGTAGATGTGGTGTTAAATTTACTCCACAGTCCTGTAAGAAACTGAATTATGCCTTTGTGCGATTTGCTTGAGAAGACCTAACTATTTGCAGTAAGCACAGGAACAACAAGGACTGCCATATCAGGCAGAACGAGCATTTTGAGCCAGATGTTTCTGAGATGTTCTTGACCTGGTTAAACAAATTAAATGAACAATCTATCCTTTTAAAAGAGAGTTGAGAGTTATTTGAATGCAAAGAACCAAAAACTGGTTCTGGGTGTCAAAGTGATATCTGCACACTGTGTTTACTGAATCTGCATATGAGTGAATTTGAATATCAAAGGCCCATGACACTAGCCCTGAAGCCTTCTTTCACAGCTTTCTCTCGATGAGCAACAGCTTTTCTCTGAGATCCAATCATGTAAGCCTTAAATCTCAAGAACTCCCAATAGCTTTGACTGGTGCTCTCTGATTTGTATTCCTGGTTGGGTCACTCCTCTCTGAGAGGAGACTGGTCTGAAGAAGTATTCAAAGGCTGAAAATAGCCAAGGCTCATGGACTTTTGTTTCTAAAACGGCCCATGATAGAGGGCTCTAGAGCTCTCTCTCATGTAAGTTAAACTTTAATGCCTCTCTTTTAGAATGATCAATTCCAAATTAAGTATAGACAATAACTCTTTACTCTTGGTTCATATTTCCTAAGTTGTATGTTGGTTGAATCTAATTAATTACTTATTTACTACACATCAATGATGATAAATGTTTGAACCTTTTTCAGTCATTCATCTTTTATTGAAACTCTTTTGAATATGAATATTAACATCAAGTGCGAGTAAATTAAAGGTCATTGAGTGGGTTAAAACTGAATATTATCATTAATAATTAGCATTCTAATTTCTTTGGTTATGACCAAAAATACTGTTAAAGATAAAACCTTTAAAAATCAATTATGGAGTCAGATATACAAACTTATTTGAATTATTAAAAATCCTTTCAGTACTGTTTTCAAGGCAGAACACATGAGCCTTCAGTCCTGACTGGTATCCGTTTTTGGGCCAAGCACCAGGACTCTACAGTCCCAACTGAACTGTACTTTGTGTGTCTAACAGCGTAACGTTTTAATGCACAAACCTGGAGCTTGATCTCATGCAGCTGGCTTTGGTCTCTATTAAGACTGTATCCATGCTTCTTCAGCAGTCCTTCAATTTGCCTTTTTAGAAACACAGTTAAATTAGGCATGGCGAAAACTATTTAAAATCCACCGTGCAGTGTTGACTGTTCAGAAGTCATCAGGCACCTCTGCACATCCTCATTTGGCTCCAGTGCATAACGTTCCTGGAGGAGGTTTTCTAACTCAGGGCTCTTGGTATCTGAAGTACTGAGGGCCTCGCATGCAGCGATACGCACTCTGGGCTCCTGCTCTTGATGTAAAGCCCATATCAGCAACTCCTGGAAAGCTGGCATCCTCCAGCCTAATTTTCCTAAAGCTATAATCAAAAAGAATTTACATTTGCAGTGAAAACTGCTGAAATATTAAAATATAACATTCCTTAAAATATAACTTATAACTATATATAACTATATATAAAATCTAACTAAATCTAATGCAAGATTGAAGAGCTTCAAACTATTTGATTGGAAATTCTAGCATTAATACCTTGCTGAAGATTGTGTGAGTATGATTTATTTCATAACAATAATTACCATAATTATGAAAATCCATCCTTAAAAACTGATCTAACTTAAGATATTTTGCACATCATTAAGACATTAAATGAAATATCAATGCTCAAAGAAATTGATTTTAAGTTATAATTAACATATAATGTAAAATAAACCTGGAAAACAATCAACTTTGAATATTTACAAGCTTTGGAACACCACTTGTTCAGATTTTCTCCTTTAAACTGGAAATTGTTATACCTTTTAGAGATTGGTATGAAACATATTTAAAAAAAAATGTGTTGTCCTTTAAGATAAAGTTTCTGATCTGTAAAAAAATATATATAATTATTAACTACTTACTATAATTATTATTAATAATAAAAATGTATTGTGTGATATAGGTCTCCTATATTATTTGAAACATTGTATATTACTCATATTATTTGAAACATTGTGTGATACGTTTTAGTTTCATTGTAGGCAATTTTATTCATGAGACGATGTAATTGCATAGCTCTTAATATTATGATTATTTTCAATAATAATAAGAATAATAAGGATAATTGATGACATTTAAATAGCGCTTTATGCACTTAAAACACCTCTCATTCACCGATGACAGATACAATCATGCCTCTACCCTTCAGGTCACACTAGTTATAGTTTGTTTAACAAACTTGACCTCCCGTAGCAAAATATTGTAACTTTTAGCAGAGCAGATGGAACACGTCAAAGATTCCGATTGTTGAACAGTTGTGACTTTGTGAGAAAAAGTTGGGGATTTTCACTTTTCAGAAGATTACTTATTTATTTATTTATGTATGTATTTATTTATTCATTTATTTATTACCTTGGATAGAGTCTTAACATTTAATTTGGTCACTGTTTGTTAACAGCATTAAATTAGTGTTAGTGCTCACCTTTAATTGCTTCCGCCTTCACCTCCCATAGTGGTTCATTCTGCATCAAGTTAACAAGCTGATCCAAGACCTGGGAAACACATTTTAGGCCTTTACTAAAACTATATTTTTTTCAAGGCATGAGCCAGATCTAATTTTGCATGTGTTTAATTTTCTCACCTGCTGATCAGATATCATTAGAGAGTGTGCAATCCGACAAGCTTGCCTGCGCACAGCTTCACAGTCATCCGTAAAGCACTGCAAGAAAGTGGGCAGTAGCTTGGGTGTCATTATTTTGAGCTGACCAATAAAAGTCAATGCTTCTAGCCGGCACACAGATGGGCCCTCCTTTAGCTTTGTGCTGAAGAGACAGTGCACGTTAAGAACGGATATAATTCAAACATTCTGTCCTGTCTGCAAGCCAGAAGAGATAGTGACCTCAGCTCACTGTGCATCTCTCTGGTTGTGTCCAGTTCGTTCAGAGCTAGCGCTGCAGCATGACGAACAGCACGACTCCAGTCCGTCCACATCAGGTGTATCAGTTTGTTGCAAACATCCTGGATAAAAGCACATTTTAAATACTTTTATAAAAACAATATAGAAGAAATCTTTGAAATCCTTTTACTTCATTTTACATAGAAATATTGGTTAATAAAAAACTGTTGTATGCAAAAGCTAAATGCATTAAAATGAGATTGAAATGACTGGGGCCTAATTTAGCTTTAACCTTCAAGCAACACACCTGATTCCACTTATTAAAGTTTGCATGTACTCTTGTGTCTCTTCAATTAGGTTTGGAACAAAAACCCCTTGTCATTGTCATTGTACATACCCTTGTCATTTCGGTTCCTTGATCAAACAAACATTGTAAAAATGTAGATATTGGACCTTAGATGGAAGTGCAATGTTCTAAAATTATGTTCTGTGTTAGATGGCAAAGTTTTGGCACTCATACAAATCATAATCATTGTGAATGTACAGACTTTAATGCCACAAATGTGTTCATTTAAAAGAAAGTGCCATTCTGTAACATAAGGAATTTTGACCATGCATGAAGAGTTTACATAACTCAAGACAAAACTGTATCAGTCAGGCAATCAATCCATCAGTAAATTGCAGGTGTTTCGAAACAGCTTTCAAAGGGGTAAGATTTTATATTAATATAATATTAGCAATTCATAGATAGTTTGATGAGGCAGAAAAGAATACAGGAAATATAGTTGCCCTTGTGTATTTTTATTAGGGAGAGTTTAGTATTGAGATTAGAAAAAAATATTTTTATGGCTTTTATGATTTTAATGTGTTTTATAAGCCATATTTGTTTACTGATTTACATGTATCTATGTGTTGTTAAGAAAACAACCCAGAGTTAGAAAGAATGGCTTCTTTTTTAATAGCTTAGTGTGTAAATTGATTTGATTGTAGTGTACCTTGTTGACTGGACTCTGTAGTTGTGTAAGGCTGTTACAAGCCTGAACTCTTGTGTTCCAGTTAGCATTGTTTAACTCTTCAGCCAGGAGAGAACGAACCAGCGTCTGTATGAGAAGCACATCACAATGGAAACACATCACTATTAAAAGCTGTTCCTTGAAGTGCAGTTCTCAGGCAGATGGCCACCTGGGGTCCTCCCTGGGTTTTTGTGGATTTGTAACCTGGTGCTTGTAAGGAGTCCTATTGTTACCTGAACGCTATCAACCACTGAGAACCCGCACCTGTCTACACTCTAGGTACTTCATTTGATCAAGTAAATATATCTCAATGCATCGTTCAGCATCCTCTAAATAGTTTGGATATGCAAAGCTTGAATTAACTTAAAAATACTTCCTCCACTTTGTTAAAATTTCACGTAATTGATGGTTTCAATTATTTTTCGTCTCTACTATGATGAATTGAAGAATTGAGAATTGACCCTTCGCACACTCCGGATTCGCACTCCATGTTGAAAACCATCAAGGAATTTTTCTCTTACTACATTCATATACTTTGAATTTGAATAAACTGCTCGGCTCACTTATTGATGGTAAGACAGGTACTGAAGGAGATGTGGGGTGCAGGTTCGAACGCACCCCACATCTTCACTACATCACATAAAAGACCTTCCTGTGCAATTCCTCCTTGCCGGATGTTGTTTGATTCATATGTGGTTGTATGTTCATAGGTTCTGTGTTCTTGTGAATTCACCTCTGGTGCAATTGTATTTCTGTGTATATTTCTTAAATATATGTTAAGTAATTCCTTTCTTGTTGCTCCAAAACCCTGACAGTACCTATCACAGTTCTAAAATGTGTATCAGGACATGAAGAGTAAATGGCATGAACAGTAAGTATAAATATGATGTGTGAGGGACAGCCATGATCCAAACAAGGAGCAAATTGATAAATTAATGAATGAGGTAAGTAAAATTATAAATTCGTCCTAAAAAAAAAAAAGTTGTGACAACCCTGATTATCTGCATCACCTGCTAGAGCTTCTGCAATCAGTGAAGTGGGAAAATGTGTGCACACCTCTCAGCCAAACAAGAAGGACCCAAAGCTATGGAAGAGACAGAGAGCTCTTCAGCTTGGCTGTTTGTTGGCAGCAGGACCTCAAGAGGGAGTGCTTATCGATAACTTTATGCCAGGTAATGCATGGGACCCTGGTCGAAGATGTGGTGGGAAGTTCACAGGATTCAGAGAGAAGACTATGCACTGGGTATATAAAACCTCTGCTCCTTTTTTTTTGTACCTGTCCTGTCCTATTTCAAAGCAACCCCATGAGAAGGGAGGTGCTTCGTATGAGTTGGTCAGTTTTGCTCTTTCCAGGGAAATGAACATATGATATAGTGACTATTCCTCTGGATAGAAGGAATTTATTTTATTGATTATTTGTTTATTTGACATTCATCACATTAATTACATTAATCAATCCTATAAACATACATCAGGACAGGAAACCTCTGCTCCTTGATTGCACTCCTTTGGTCAACATCATGCGAAAAACTACCTTGTGAGGATTTATGGTCACCTTTTCTTTACCCCTGTGCCTCTTTCTCCCCTTACAGTTCCTAAAAATGTCTAAAATCTCATCCATTATATTATTCGGTGATTGGACCAAATCTGGGCGTTATGGTGGTGCAGTGGGTAGCATGATCGTCTCAGCTGGCACAAGCCTCAGCTGGGTCCGTTGGCATTACTGTGTGGAGTTTGCATGTTCTCCCTGTGATCGTGTGGGTTTACTCCGGGTGCTCCGGTTTGGTACATGTGGTACAGGTGAATGGGGCAAACAAAAGTCCATAGTGTATAGGTTGAATGAGTGTGTGTGGATGTTTCTCGGAGGTGGGTTGCGGCAGGAAGGGCATCCGCTGCGTAAAACATAAGCTAGACAAGATGGCGGTTTATTCCACTGTGGCGATTCCTGAAAAGGGACTAAGCTGGATGGATGGATAAAACTTTTAAACTTTATACCTTGGCTAAGCTTCTGTATTGAAACATATCTACTGAGTCACTCACAGTCTTGCTGCTGATCATGGAAAGCAATTTCAAAGCCTGTTCCTGGTCTGATGAAGATTTTCCGAGGAAGTGCTGTGACAGGAGTCTCTGGATGACAGATTGACTGGCATCACCCTGTATCGCCAGGCACTGTGCTGCCACCAAACTGTCAGCTCCTGTCCCAGCCTTGTCTGAGGTAAGATACACAAGCATCAGTTTGATTCAACTTCTACAGAGCTTCTTGAAACCATCATTTAAACTGAGCAGCTTTTCATCTGATCTGTATGCACCTTGAGTTATTGTGCTTCGAAGGATGTCTCTGGCACAAGCATTAGGTAATGTCATTGCATAAAGGCACACAGCAGCAGCCATCTGAACTCTCTTGACTGGGTCATCGAGAGCTGAGGCAATGAGGACCTGCAGCTTATGAGGAACAGCCTTAAGCTTCAATGCTTTCGCATGTTGAGCTGCAGAATCACATTTTAGGAATGACATACTCCCAAGGTCATATTATTAGAAGGTAGGATTATAAGGGCTGAAACATCATTGTGGGATGCATAGACCGCCCCTTTCAAGTGTAGCCATTAAGGCAGAGTTCCATAGGTCCATTTCTCTCCCTTGGCCCTAACCATTACCTCCAACCCTCATTTTTTGATTTCACATGAGTGGAAGTGGTGTCTCAATTCTCTTTTAAACTAATAGGAAGGGCTTATTGCAGGGATATATGCCACTTAAGCAGAGGTGTGGTCGGACCCGCACTTGCAGACCGATGGCATAAGAAGGATTTCCCAGCAGGCACCACCAAGATGGCTGATGATGCAAGGAAAAAAGTTTTCTTTTACTTTTTGTAACAACTTTTACTGTTGATTTTATGAATTGTGGTGTCCCATTCATACAACTTTCAGCCCTTTCCCTTAGCACTACATGTAAAGAAAAGGGAAAGGAAAAGGGCAAGGGCCAAGGGAGAGAAATGGGCCAAGGGGCCTATCCAAAAATTCCATTACCTGCTTTGTCAATATCAAGTTCTTCTTGCAGTCCATATACTATTCCTGATGCACATGTTATAATGGCCTCCATACGCACTTGACAGTTTTGGTCAGTGAGAGCTTGTTTGAGGTCGTCGATTGTTACAGACTTAACAGGTATCTCTGGAGAAAATATGGGATGATTATTCAACATGAGGTAAAATGTACCTTTTGTACAGTATAACATAATCTGATGTTGAATATATAATCTGATTAATGATTTGCACAATATGGGAAAAAGGAAGACGTACTGACATTGCAGGCACTCCTCCACTTGTCAATAGCAAAACAGAGA
Organism: Danionella dracula; assembly: GCA_900490495.1. Classification (NCBI taxonomy): domain Eukaryota; kingdom Metazoa; phylum Chordata; class Actinopteri; order Cypriniformes; family Danionidae; genus Danionella; species Danionella dracula. Next base: position 2,262,599 of record UELW01000067.1, on the reverse strand, counting down.
GTGGTAAGTTCAGCCACAGGGAGCTTTTGCTTCTCAGAATCCTCTGCTTTCAATTCAATATGTTTTAAGCTTCCCATGCTTAATGGCTTGATTGTCCCTGGCCTTTCATCTTTTAAAGCTCTGCTTCTTCCTGTGAATGGTCAATTATACTTGGGGGAAACAGCATACAAAAGTTTATGGATTACTTTTACATGATCATTACAAAAATAGTATTTATTCTACCGAACAAATATAGTAACTTTCACATTTTGGGCTCAATTTGTCAAAGAAGATCTGAAGATTTTAACTGGAGTCCTGTTGTTGTATAACTTCATTCATTCATTCATTCATCTTCATGTCGGCTTTATTCCCTTTCGAGGTCGCCACAGCGGAATGAACCGCCAACTCACTGGCATATGTTTTACACAGCGGATGCCCTTCCCTGCCGCAACCCATCGCTGGGAAATGTATAACTTCAATAGTTTGCAATTCGCCTTCCTTTTTTAACTCGTATTTGTAATGTAAGGATATTACAAATATTGTAGTACTAGTCTGAAGGGTGTTAAATTTATCTAGGAAGAAATACATTTACACTGCATTCAAAGGTGATGAAGGGAAAAGGTCAGATATGTAGGGAAAAGCCAGCTTTGACATTTGTGCGATTGCATAATAGACAGAGGGGGCACTAGTGAGCAACCATGAACTTTGCATACTCTGTGCATGCACTTGCCAGAGAAGCAGCTGATGGTTGCTTTAAGAAACAACAACACACTTTATTCTATATTGATTGGGTACTGTTCTAATTTATAATGAATACTGTTTTTGTAATGTTTTTAAAAAGCAATTCATTAAAATAAATTAAATTGATTGCAATTTGTGACTATCAAGTTTTTATTTAAAATGTTTTAAGACTTTGAGATACAAAAGCTTTGAGAGAACAGACCACAAAGAAGTCTTCTGACCAAATGTTCAGCAACTAAATGCTTAGGACTGAGGGCAGTTTTGACTTACTTAACCTAACCTGACAATAATGAATAAAAGGATGAAGGTGTAATTAATTGAACACCATAAAACATTCATAAACAACTTAATGGTTCATGCTGTGCTGAGTTTTAATGATAAAGCAGTTTTCAGCCATGTTATTCAGCTAATGCTCATGCAGAATCTTGTTAAACATTTAAAAAAATAATTGCACACCTTATTTTGGTAGCAAGATTGGAATTGCATAGTTGTCATTACAAATGAATGGGAATGTGTTTGCAAACCGACCTGTGAAGGTTTTCTCCATGACATGACAGGTGTCTTGTGAATTTAGGATATCCTGCAGACGAGGGGCGTGTGGAATCTCTATAGGATTCACAGTCAGTTGGCTCTGAATATTGCTGCAGGCGCAGGAAAGAAGAGAATAGTGAACTGGTAAATCAGTTCAATTGCGCTGCGTGAGATTTTAGTTTGAATGGGATTGAAAATGTTCTATATAAGTGATTTAGACTCTGACCTTACAGGCATATGTTGTTTTAAAATAAATCGACGATTTTAATGGCAGTGACAATTTTTATGTGCAGCAAAGCGCAGATTATTCCTTGAGTCACCAAAGAGCTTAATAAGAGTGGTGATCTTGAAACTAACATACACCAGAGACGAGAATAAAAATAAAATATTACATTTTAAATCCAAGTTTGTTAAAAAATATAAGCAGTGAAGCTAGTATGTTCTTAGAGTTTCTTCAGCTGTTTAACTCTACCTGCGCTGTTTGTTCCTCCTTTGATCTTTCAAATCTTCTGTACCATCTCTCTTCAGCTCTATTTTTATGAATGGATTTCTCTTTTTCATCTCGTCATTTATCTTGCTTTGGTTGCATAGAGAATTGGAAGATGTGTTTGAGATTATTTCTGCAGCTTGCTCTGAAACCTCCTCATGGTTTTGAGTTGAAGGATTGATTTTGTGGTGTATTTTCTTTTTCCTCTGCATTTTGGTGCTTGGTGCCAAAGGGCCAGTGAGAAGAAAAAGCCTGCTGAAATCAAAGTTTTTAAAGGACATGTTTGCCAGCTCTTTCGTAACTTCTTCAGAGAAAGACAGGCTCTGGCTTGCATGGTTCACAAACTGTTTGTACAGATGCTCTTCTCTGCGCTTGCAGAGTTCTGTCTTTTGTACTCGCTGTAGATTCATGTTTTGATGAAACCTCATGGGAAAAATATAACATTTTCGACTTTTAAAATCTGATATTTTTAGACATAAACATGAATGTCATAGCATTTATCATTTGAACAGCAACTGAATAAAGAACAAAAAGTCACACACCAACAACTAAACAGAAATCATCATTTTTCAATTCCAAAAACTTGAAGAAGTAAATTAAATGTGTTATTTACAAAAAAAGAAAACTTACATACTTTACAAACCAAGGTCCTTCCAGCTCTTGTAACGTCCTGGTGTTACCATGGCAACAAACACGCGACAAAGCGCTGCCATGACTGCAGGACTCTTCTGGGTGAAGGTAGATTCTGTGCCAGTAAAACAATGGTTTTAACTTTTCCTCACGAAATATCAGTAGAGTTCAAAGGCTTGATTGCATCATAATGAAGGCTTTTAGGGTTCCCTCTTAAATCATCAGCAATATTTGTAAGAATTTTCATCTTTCCCTAATGATCTGTTTTTTTTTTCATAAAAAAAAATACAAAAAGACATGTTTAATTGGTACAATTTTATTCTTCACTAACAGTCGCTGCCCCTTTAACAGCATTTTGTCCTTTTGATTAATTTCATTTTAGTTAAACGGCAACTCAATGACCGTTTTCTGTGAGTTCAGTGTATTTTTTTGACAGAGATTCATGGAACTCCCAGGGATAACCACCTGACGTTAGCTTTGTATCTTTTTCTACTACACCCATAACATTCAGTAGGTGGCTACTCCACCTACTGGCAGCCGTAGGTGTGGTAGGTCCTTATCATCAAAGGTTTTTGGGAAATGACCTGCCTTTGGAAATTTCTTCATAGTCAGAAACTGCTGAAGATGTATTTTTTTTTATTAAATCAATAAATGGAACGGTAACCAGTCAGCAGTTGCTTAATATTTTAAAAGCTAATATACATTACATTCCACAGTAAACAAATTTAATCTGTGCTGCTCTGAATAAGCCACATTTTGATTTTGCAAGTGTTATAAATTCAAAAATGGAAACAACTATAATATACCTATATACACCAAGTCTACTTTTGCACATAGTGCAAACAACTTTAAGATACTTTTGCTGCTGTGGAATTTGCCTCAACCTCTCTTTTTTCAAAATCGCAGGCTGCCAGGTGTTGGGGATTTTTTTTTCCATAAAACAATTAAACACAATGTTGAAGTTGAAAATTAGCTTGAAATATAAAATAGCACTCGAACACAAAGGCCTTCATAACAAAATGTGTTCAAACATGAGATCAACTTTTAAAAATGAGAAAAAATATTCTTAAAGTTCAGCTGAAGAAGAAATGATCTACATTCCATGGACGTGAGAAAAAAAATTATTTTCTTTTAGTTGGCGGTTCACTTTAAACAGAAGTCTCCACACAACAGGAGTCCCTGCGAATGTAGTATCTCCTGACATCAGAAGTGTCTCCACAGCCCTCAGACCGATGTACAATGAGCACAGGAAAGAAGCGAGCATCTTGGTAGTTTGGTGGACTGTCATTGAGGGCAAGCTGACTGGTGTAAGACCTGCAGCATTGTTCATCAGGGCAGCAGCGCTCTGTTAGGGTGCTACTGTGGCTCCTCCACAGACCTACTGTGCGTCTGGAGCCGTACATGCGGCACAAAGAAAAGTGTGAAGTGTCTAGTGACAAACGTGAGTGGAAAGTATGACGAGAGAAGATGGAGGAACAGCTAGAGCTTATTGTTGGCTGTCTTTGGTCACTTTGTTGGCAGCAGTGCTCACAGTTCTGCACCAGTGTCCCATAACTTTGGGTTGAGCAGCTGTCCAGTAACAATCGGTTGGAGTTGAGGCTGTCTCTGTGGCTTGATGCAGAACCTCCCAGGTTCATCAGCATAGCTTCTGAGTAGCTTGGGATGAGCTGGCGGTTTGATCGAATGTGCCATTCTAGCTCCGTACTGTCGACAGTTTCTGCTCGGGGAAGACCATAGTGAGAGTTTGTCATAGTGCCATCATCCTCGGGAGAAGGGCTGCTGTTGATATACTCTAAGCCAAAGAGTTTTTCAACCTGGTAATGCACAAACGCTGTACGGTACTCAATGAGCACACGTAGTGGCCAGGAGAGCATGAGGAGAGCTGCCATCCAGAAGGTGAGGCGGGAGGTGTACCAAGGTAGTTGATCAGGATCAACATAAGCAATGAGATGTTCTTTAAAGTCAACATTCTTGAGAAGCATGCCTTCTCGCGCTTCCATGTAGTCATCCAGACCTTCTATTTCTGAGAAGAACCTGGCACGCTGGTTGAGGTAAGCATTTTCAGGTCCAGATCCTGCAAAGCTAAAGCACTTGGAGAAATGCAAGCGTGTTGCCACATGACCTTCCAGTCCACGTAAGTTTCGTGAAACATCCTTCATCCCGCAATTGGAGTAGTCAAACTCACCTTCTGCTACGTGTGTGTTTACACGCTCGTGGTAAACCTGAGTTGTTGTGTAGGCATCTCCATTCCGATAACGTGTTACCTGTCGAGTCCTGCGGACAAAATGGTAACTGATGGCTTTCCACCATACACATGGCCGAGCTTGACGCATACGAAGAACCCGTTCGTATACAGCCTCAATGTTGGCCTTGCTTTGCAACTTGCTGCGGGAGTGGCAGTGCCAGCATTCCATGAGGTAGACGGCATAGAGCATGAGGAGGAAGGCCAATGGGATGTACACATAGCCATCAGAGCAGGGGCTATCGTGATAGATCATAGAGCGAGCACCTCCTCTAAGTGAGTTCATGGAGGCTGTGAGGGAGGTGCTGGACGAGTCGAAGCTCAGCTTGGTGACTTGGGTGAGTTGGCACCATGCCACGGCGCCTAAGCAGCTGTACATGAGGAGGGAGAGAAGTAGGCAACGCCAGTGTGAATCCCGACACATAGAGGCACTCAGGGACTGCTTCTTTGGCCATTCCTGCAGGTAAAAATATAGAGGGGAAAAAAATGAACCATTTGTAGAGCAAATGACTGTGATGTAATTAATAAAAACCAATTGATCGCTGATCATGTACATCAAAGTTTATCCAAATCTGTAAATGGTTTATTCTGAAGCTCAACACAATTTTAGATTTTTTGATCCAAACCATGACTCCACGTTCACGTCAAAAGTGGCTAAATGCATGGAATGCCTCTAAATATAAGTGCAAACTTTCGTTCTTTGCATAATTATGACCTAAAGTGCCCCTGTTGGGATTTTGTAAGGTTTTTATTTGATTTTTGAGGTCTCCTACAACAAGTGGACACACACAAGGTCGAAAAACACTTTTTTTTTCTTATAATATGTATTTCATTTGAACAGATTTGGTCGATTTTTCTAAATGATTTGTTCAATGGCTCATTTGTACTAAACCCCTCCTCTGCGTGACGCCACCATAGCAGCTTATAGATTTGAGCTCCATCTGTCCCGCTTTTGATCTCATTTTATTAGGAGAGAAATGACAACCACTAAACAGAGTACAATCAACACAACATAAAGCAACACATATACTTTTATAGTCCAAATGAAACTGTTCATGATAGAATACAGTTTTAAGTTCAACTCACCAGAGGGTCCAGAGTGTAAATATGGTTCCAGTTATTTACTTCTGAGAGAATAAATTTATTCATTTGTGTGCGTGCGTGTGTAGCAAAAACATATGTCAGAGTGTGAATGTAAATTTATTTATAAAGACAAAAACTCGATACACAAAGCACTTTTTGATTCAAAACTTTAACTGGGTGTTCCTCAAACCTAAAGTTATGTTTCACACCACATGAGAGGGAATTCTTAAAAATCCATAATAGCAGCTCTTTAAGGAGTTCTCATTTCAGTGAATTTTTTCCGACAGAAAACTGATCATTAACCCTTAACTGATAACATATACCAAATTGTGACACTATCTGTGACACTATAAATATAGTTTTCTTTACATGAATCTGTTAGACACCAGATTTGTAAAATCAACTAAATTAAAGCTTCAAGCTGTTTCAACTGTATACATACAGACCCTACTATTCCTGAGGTGATTGCACGCAAAGTGGCGATCACCTGTCATCATAAAGTCATACATATATTTTTCACAATACATGAGAGGTCATTTTTAAAAATCCATAATTGTGTCTCTTTAGGCAGTAACTCCTCTGTAAACTCACATTGGATTGCAACTGTCAAGATCCCAGAAAAGTTTTAAAACTTTAATCATACTCCACCCAATCACTCCATCTGCTACCAGGAAATTATTCTGAGCTTTTTGCCACAAGAACCGGTTAAGGAACAATGTTGAGGTTCACATATTCAGCCGGTGATAACTGATAGAATATCTAGTTTTTTATTTTTTATTTTAGAACATTTAAGAGGGTTTAGAACGATATTGGGGTTAATAAATACATTTAATAAAATAATTAATAAATACATTTACATCTTTAGAGTGGAGTATCCCTTTAAAGATGTGGTATGCATTTTTTGAAAGCAATGTTGAACTGTTAAAATAATCAAAAAGTCCTCAAATTTTGACACATCTTTAAAGGGATACATTTATAAAATAAAAATTGTGCTGAGTCACTACAGGTGTTTTTTTTTCTTTTGGTACCTGAGCTTTCCTCAAGTGTTTCTTGAAAAATCCTTTATGAGCAACTTTACACCTAATCCAATTGATCTTACCTTTACACTCTGCAGCTGGATAATATTGACTTCTGTAATTAAAGACGGTTCTGATTATTCTTATTATCTTATTTACTTGCAAGCTTAAACTTTAATATGAAATTCGATAAAAAGAAAACTGATTGTATTGTTTCCTTAAAAAATGAGGTTTAGGTGAGGAAATCCACCTGTAGAGGTTAATAAGAAATGACAGAAGATCAAACAGGTTCTCAAAAGCAAGTCCAGTCCAGTCCAGTCACTCTAGAGTCTAGACTTATATTAGTAAAAACTAAACAAAACAGTTTCTGTATAAATCATGTAGGCATTAAGAGTGTGCTCACCCAACTAATCAACATGTGCAGGAGCCAAAAAACAAAGCACTGCCAAAGTGGAGTAAGACTAGGCTCCTCTGGACAATGGAAGCTGCAGTTAACTTTAATTAAAATCTTGTCTGAATTAATTATCTTTGACTATACGTTTAAGGTTTTTGTGGTCCCAGTCAGGGTGGCTCAAAGTAGATCAGGTTTCATTGAATTTTATTTGAAATAAAATGCAAGCGAGAAAGAGGCAAACATTATGAAAAGAAAGACAGGATTTGCAGGGAAACTAGAGTTTAGATGTAATTACCTTTTACCTCGGCAGAAATCTGTTAAGACAATAGGCTTGTGTGTGCTGTTTTTGACTCCTTTTGCTACCTTCTTTATTCGATGTTTTATGGAATCTGACAAACTGAATATGGGACAATTATTACAGAAAAGTTACCAGTAAGTATAAAAGCATTGATCCAATTTCTGATGCACGCTGGTCGTACAGCTATCTTTCCTTTAACCCTTTATCAACCCACTTCCTAATCAGTACCCGTATATCTTGATCAAGTTTAGAGTAGAGAAGATTGTTCGGTGACATTGAGGATGCGTGTTATTGCCTATTAAAGAGTCTGGAACACGGTGTCTTGTGATGTACATTTCAGCAGCTAAAACCTGGCTCTGACATTCTAAAGGCTTGAAAGGCTTTTATAAAGATTGAGCGAGGTGAACATCAATAATGGAAATCCTACATGAAAGAGAATACTCTGACAGAACGGTCGGCCATTGAGTCTAGCTTAGAGCTCTTGTTCCTACTATTACCAAATAAAAGTGAAACTAAGGCATTATTATTTGAGCTAACACTTATCAGAACTAAATTAATGATATACTTTTAAATCTAAAAATGTTGCAAGATGTATAGAATTTATTAAATTTAGATACATTTGTCTTAAATACATTATAATCATTTGATCTTATCTGCAGTGTCAAATATTTCTTCAGAAAGTATTCTAATGTGATGATTCACTCATTTTTAATTACTCTTTATGTAAATTCACTAACGTCTATTAAATTAGCAATATCAGAAAATTTTTGGAACCCTATTTTTGCTTAAAAAAAAACAAAAATTTTTTACTTTTCTGGATTCTTCTGCCAATAGAGAAAAATGAAATAATATCTAGTAGGTGAATCTATTGAGTTAAACATGCAGACACAGTAAAAAAAAAAACCTAAACACAAGGCAACTCAAATCAGACAGAAAAAACACCTTCCAGTAATTCATCCAATAGTCTGTAGTCTTTTGCCTAGTGCAAGATACTGATGGGAGATTATGGGCGCCTGATACGCATGCAGTGGATATTGAGCAAGTTACTTAAGAGTAGTTGAATCCATCCATTCATAAAAGTTTTATAAGTCCTGACATTTACACAATAGTCATAAGAAAATCAAATTTTTAAAGAAAAATGTAGTCAAACACAAGAAAAGGAAATAAATCAATCAATAAATTACAAATCACTAAACTCTGATCTTGTAAACTTTCATAAAAGGCTATTTGACAACGTCAGGACTAGCAGTATTTATGCAGTTAATACATTTTTGAATTGCATTTGTTTTGTAAAATGTTCAACAGAGTTGAAAAAAACCACAAGAGTTGAGTGATTCTCAGATATGTTTCTTCAATGACAGTTCTATAAGCACAGCAGCGCAATCCGGCAGCGATCAATGCACTGATCATAAACCAGTGCTGCAGTGCAAAAAAGGCAGCCTTCTTTCTTTCTTTCCTCTTTCTTTCATTCTTTTCTTTCTTTGTCAATTTTTTTCTATATTCACCTTTGTTTCTTTCCCCATTTTATACATTTCATTTTCTTTCATTGTTTCTTTGTTTTTTTCTTTTTCTCTTTCCTTGTTTTTTTTCTTTTTTCATTCATTCATTGCTTCTCTTCTTTCTTTTTTATGTTCTGTCTCTTTCCTTACTTGTTTTTCTTTCATTCTTTTCTTTCATTTCTTATTTTATTCTGTCTTTCTTTCCTTCCTTATTATTTCTGTTTTCCTTCCTTTCTTTCTTCTTAAATGGCATTTTCTTTTTTGTCCTTTTGTTCCCCTTTCTTTTGTATCTTTTTCCCTTTTTTTCCTTTATTTATTTGTTGCTTCCCCTTCCGTCCTTCCTTCCATGTTTAAATATATTGATTTTCTGTTGCTGAGAACAACTTGTTTCTCAATGATTACCAATAAACTGTTCACCTCTACTTAACTGCATCACTTGGAACCATGCCAATGTTTTACAGCCAATCTCGATACATTTCAATTGGCTCCAACTTGATTATACCTCCACTACAAAGTCCCAAACATGGAAGACAAAACCCTATTTTGACCCAAGAAGTGCTGGTGGCTACTCCATCTCATCTCCAGGGTCCAGGGCTTACCTCTTCAAGCGCGTCGAGGCTGGCCGGTGTCTCCGCGCCTCCCTCCGGGCTGCTTGGCGCGGTATCCTCCGCAGTAGTATCAGTTTCCAGATCTAGAGACAGCATCCTGCGGCAGGAGGTACATCGCAGTTCAACAAGCGATCCGCAAGATGCTCCTTTGCTCCACGAAGCACGCGCGAGGTAGCTGTCTGGTCAGTGTTTGGGATTCTGCCAGCAATTCCGGGGATCCCTGGGTGCTCCCATTCTAGGGCGCGGGGGCGGAGACCGAGCGCGGGGCAGACTGCGGAGGACTTGCCGGAGAGAGTGAGTAATGTGTATGTGTGTGTGTGCGTGTGTGCGTTCGAGAGAGAGAATGAAGGGTCTCATTGTCAAGGGTTATTTGTTTAAAGACAGCTGACCTCAAAGTCAGATTTTGAGTAGAACAAATTTATTTTAAGCCGTATAGTATGCATGCCAATCCTTTATTTTTAATGTAACTTTTGCAGTGTAATACAAAATGTTTTACATAAATGTATTAAAAGCTTCATGGAAGGCCTCTTTAGAACAGTCCAACGCTTTTCTCTCAGCCATTCTTGGGCGTTTTTGGCTGTGTTTTTTGGATCGTTGTCCTGTTGGAAGTCCTGTTCTCTCCAGAATGCCTTCAGATTTCATTCTACCTTGCACACATTCAAGACACCCTGTGCCAGATGCAGCAAAGCAGCCCCAAAACATTACTGAGCCACCTCCATGTTTCACTGTAGGGACAGTGTTCTTTTATTCGTATGCTTGGTTTTTGAGTCTATGAACATAGAGTTGATGTGCCTTACCAAAAAGCTCCAGTTTGGTCTCATCTGTCAAAGGGACATTCTCCCAGAAGCTTTGTGGCTTGTCAACATGCATTTTTGCAAATTCCAGTCTCGCTTTTTTATGACTTCTTTTCAGCAGTAGTGTCCTCCTTGGTCGTCTCCCATGAAGTCCACTTTGGCTCAAACAACGACGACTGGTGCGATCTGACACTGATGTACCTTGGCCATGGAGTTCACCTTTAATTTCTTTGGAGGTTGTTCTGGGCTCTTTGGATACAATTCGAATGATCCGTCTCTTCAATTTGTCATCAATTTTCATCTTGCGGCCACGTCCAGGGAGGTTGGCTACTGTCCCGTGGGTCTTGAACTTCTGAATAATATGAACCACTGTTGTCACAGGAACTTCAAGCTGTTTAGAGATGATCTTATAGCCTTTACTTTTAAGATGTTTGTCTATAATTCTTTCCTTCACGTTCTGTTGTCCATGTTCTGTGTGGTACTCACCTTTTCACCAACCAGCAGAGTGACTACTTGTCTCCCTTTAAATAGGCAGACTTACTGATTATGAGTTTGGAAACACCTGTGATATAAATTAAAGGACACACCTGAGTTAATCATGTCACTCTGGTCAAAAAGTTTCCAATCTTTTATAGCGCCACCATCATTTTTGTCCAGGCCTGTTTCATTAGTTTTTTTTTTTAATAATTATGTTAATCAACAATTCAAAAGTGATGAATAAATTTGTATTTATTGTTACTGTTGTAAGTTTTGAGTGAATTCAGTGAGAATTGTGGCTTTGTCCTTCTCTAACTGAGGGGTACCAACAATTTTGTCCACATGTGTATGTATATATATATATATATATATATATATATATATATATATATATATATATATATATATATATATATATATATACCAACGGTATATGCTTGTCATTCCTAAAAAATGTTATATTTTATATGTGGCTTTAATACATTTTTTTCAATCTTCAGTATCTACATTTTTTTCTAGACTTTTTCTAGTTTTTAATGTAAAAAACATTCATACTTATATATATATATATATATATATATATATATATATATATATATATATATATATATATATATATGTGTATATATATGTATATATATATATGTATATATATGTATATATATATATATGTGTATATATATGTATATATATATATATATATATATATATATATATATATATATATATATATATATATATATATTACATATTAAGGCTGTTAGCATTTTAAATAGTTTCAGTTTATGTGTAAAAAAAAACCGTGTTAGCCTAGAAAAACTTTTATTTTGTATTATTCTACCATAACCCGGAAGAGGAATAATAATCCTAAAACGTACATGTGCCTACAAGAGTTCCGTGATGTAAACAAATAATACAGACTCCAAGTCAGAATACCCATTCATAGCTAGCAGTCGCTGATCTGAATAATAAGCTCCCTTTAATAATAAAAAAGTCGCGTGTTGAAAGAACGTCTGTCTACACTTGAAATTGTTATTTCTGTTCACGTCTGAAACATTTCAAAAGTTTAATTAATTGGCATGCTGCGGCGCCCTAGGCCTACGGACAACGAAGATGACATTCTCCGGGAGCAGCAGGAGCTTCTGGCGGCGGGCGGCCAGAGCTCGGTGACCGTGGTCAAGCGTCCCAAGAAACGGCGAGGAGCAACCGCTGCGGCCGAAGCTCCCGAGCAGTCAGACCAGAGAGATGTCGTGACTATACAAGGTGCTAAAGACTTTCTGAAACCGTTTCGACTTCATTAATATTATTATACATGTGTATTAACTTAGCTAAATTAAATGGTGAACTCAGGGATTCAAAGATAGATCGAAAAGATCTGTGGGTACACAACAATATACTTTTCAAAAATACTGTTCTCGCATAATGTAATTCTGCAGTATTAAGTTCGCCTTTTATAATAACCTTTTTGTAGTTTATATTTAATATTTACTTGTGTAGAGTTCCACATTAATTAAACCTTTTACAAATATAATATACTTTTTTGTCGATTAATCTTACACTGTTACAATGTTTTGACTGGAAAATTGTTGATGGTTCAAATTACAGTTAACAAAAAGGGGATTATTTATGTTATAAATGTACATAGTTACTCAGTTGTTAATTTTTCGGATGCTATTCGTCTTTTTAATAAAATAAATGGATTAATGTCTTTGTAAGACATCATCAATACTTCCGTCTCTGCCTCTTTGAAGCACATTTTAAATAAGATATAACCAGCTAATGGATTTTGTAAAAGTAGTATTATTTTGAAACTTAATGAGTATTTTTTCACCAAAAACTATTCCAACCTATAAGTAGCAAATAAGAAAGGCAGCACAAAAATGGTTACCAAACATTTTTCATTCTTAATTTTTTACATACAATAAGTTCCCTTTTAGTTACATGGCAAACCTTATTCTAACCTTATTCGTTTATAAATTGCCACCAGATATCTTCTTCTCTCCCATGATGTTATTGAGATATCAGTAATCTCCTTGGTCTGTTAAGTCTACTTGTTTAAAAGCTGAACCTCTGTGTGCATTGATAATGGATACAACTATGTAGAGCTTTTGCTAATCAGGATTTGAATATGACAACTACTGTATAAAAGCAATGGTGAAACTGGGGGAATTGTTTCAATAATTATAGTTATCAAGACTGTAGGTTAATTATGTGGATCGATAGCCAAAATTACATCCACCTTAAAAGATTTTGAAAAGTTACTGGAGTGATCATTGCTTTGTCGTCATGCATTCTCTGACCAATGACATAAAAAAGATGAGCCTAAGCTAACAGTATACAATCATTTTCTTGGTATCCAACCATTAAAGCACAAAAAAAGCAAGCATGCCAATCAGTAAAGGTGAATCTATAGCTGTGCGTCAAGCTTATAAACGTCTTACTGCAAAGACTCCACGCTCCTCCATTTATTAGCAAAGCATCTATAGTTCCACGCTCAGTCACGCGCTGTCTTTGCACCGGTTTTTATTGACGTGATAAAAATACTAACTACTAGCAAACCAAAACACAACACAGGTTCTAACAAATGACAGGTTTTATTTACCTCTTCAACAATATAAATACAACTCTTTGCGTCTGCTGCTGTTGCTGTAGAAGCGCTATCTTTACAAAGATCGATATTACAACATGGCGTGCTAACAATGTTGATTTCTAGCTAGTGAAAACACAACTCAGATAATAAAGGTGGGTTATTTACTTCATTACCCAGTGTTTAACATGGAGAATAAACCAAGAAAGAGAGTAAAAAAATTAACTCATCACCTCCTCGACCAACTGTCAGAAAACGGCAGGCAACAACGGGGTCAGCGCGAGGTTATGTGAAGACACAGACTTGAAGTTCATAGACTTGACGCACAATTATAGATTGGCCTGAATTGTGGCACACTTCTAACTGATGTTTGATCTTATTCAGATCTTCCAGATGAGATTCCCACATTGACCCCTGCTCCTTCAAAAAAGTCACGGTTTAAACAGGGACGGGTACATTTTGAAGATGTGGACCCTGAAGAGCGTATGGACAGACAGGACACTCACATTAGTGCTGTCCTGCCTAGAATCCTTGTGAGTCTGATTTATTGGACTACATCACTTTTTTTTTTTAACTGAAACTCATGCTTTGCTTTTTTGCCATCTCCTCTTAGGAGAGAGACACAAGTGCAGTACCAGTTTCTCTCCCTTGTATCACTGGCTGTGCTTTCCCGAAAGTCTTGCACAGATCTATACTTGAAATTGAGGTGAGAAAATGTAAAAAGTGCATACTACCCTTTGGTCTTTGTACTTTAGTCTGATGGTTTTGTGTTTATTACTGCTCTCAGGGACAGGAAAGAGCATCTAAGGAAAGAAAAAGTATTTTTGCCCGTCAGATTGCAGCTCAGAGGGCAAAGGAAGGTGTTCAGTCTGCTAATGGTTCAGGGATGAGACTCCAGGTTTCAACCTCAGCCTCAAGCTCGGCTCAGGAGAGAATGGAGACTGAGCAGCCATTACAAGCTATGGGTAAGTCTTGTTTAAGCTCTCCCTGATGTCGCTAATAAGGAAGTGAGTAAAGTGAAGATTTAGGATATGTTTTGTTGAGGAGCATTGGTAGATTCTGTGTCATTTGGTACTCTTTCACTTGAGTTCACTTGAGAAACTGTATGGTGTGTATGGCTTGGTTTTTAATTATGGTTTTTGGTTCTGTTTGTTCCAGTTTGATGGCTCAGCAAATTAGTATTTTTTTAAACAATCCTTTGTATAAATCTCATAAACAGATAAAAAATAGTTGTTCACTTGTTAGAATTCACTTTATTTTTTCTAAATAAAACATAAAAAAAAAAAAATAAAATCTAATTACAAGAAAACTAAAGTAAGATGCACAAAATCTGGTGTAAAAAAACCACGAAACAGAACATTTGTAATAAGGATATCTGCAGTAAAACAACCTTCCTGTTTGTTAACACAATTACAGATCATTATGAAATATGAAGATTTTTCAAAGTCTTGTTTTGATTTGAAAGTTTATTATTATATACATTTATACACTCACACACATCTCAACAGGCAAGAATAGCCATGAACTTACTTTTAGCAAACGAAATAATCACTTCTATAATTTAAAGTGAAATATTACAAAAGAACTTCTGTTCGATATAGTACAGTTAAAGTATAGATAAATAAAATATTTGATGGGCATTATCATTGTAAACTATTTCTCTGGCATAAAGGTCTCATCCTTTTACACCGCCTTTGTCATTATGAGAGTACCAGTAAGTGCTATTTTAAAAATGCCTAAACAATGGCAGTGTTTATGTGAGTTGATGCACTTCGGTTGCTACAAGTGAACAACAACTATGCCTTGTGATGCATGACTCTGGCAACTGCTATATAACGCATAAACAGCTACTGTACAGTGAGTCTTGTTTGGAGTTGCTTTGCTGTGGTTGGATGCTATTGTCACAAAGATGAGCAGTAAATGTTTTGTCTGAATTGAAGCACTGTATAAAGTACTTCATTGCGATCCATTGCGAACATGTGCATGCATTATAAGTGGCCAAATTTTCTTTGCCTGGCTGATTTATTAGCCTGGCTGATTAATTGTCCTAACTTCACCCCTCCCTCGGGGACCCAGGGCAGGAACTTTAAGAGTTCAAAACCTAATACGCTCGCCAAACCTTCTAGGCTAAAGATGTGATGGTAGACTGGCCACTCGATGTTCGGTTACCAGCGCTAACATGGTTTTTATAAATACCTCTTGTGACAGCTGATGGAATTTATTTACATTACATTGTTGGAGTTAAATAAACCCTTGTTGTAAAAACGTTGTGAAATATAAATATATCATCCTCTTAGTTATCAGTCATTGAGCAGTGCTTTGTTTTTGGCTTTGCCTTTTCCCCAATTTTCAGTTTACTTATGGTCACTTCAACCTTTGAAATTCTTAAGAAGAAAAGCTGCATTTGATCTCACTGACAACTTTTTTTTATACAGAGATAAAGTTTTATACAGTTTTTTTGGCTGTGTCATTAGAGAAATATTTCTGTTAAAAAACTAAATTTTTTTGTCTGTGTGGTTTACTACAGATGGAGCATTGCTTCTTTCAGGTCAAGGTCTTGGGGTTGCTAATAGTGGCCTTGAGATACTGAAGATCCATGAGGAAAATAAGGCTAAGTTGCAGGCAATGTCCCAAAATGAGATCCTGGATGAACAGAGGAAGCTACTTGCACAACTGGGTAAGACTGGTTAATGTTTCTAGAGCTATTCTCTGTTAAGAAAGAGTTCAGGTTTTTCAAAGAGGTTTATATTAAATCTCAGCCAGTGCAAGTAGTGTTTGACAATTTTAGTATCTATACGGCTGTTCTGATCTGCTTATATCGATTTTAGATTTCTTTAGCATTTATCCTTGAATCAATTTAGACCTGTAGTATTGTCATACCAGGTACAGTCGCAGAATGTTTTTTAATGTGTGTCCTTTCTGACCAGTGGAAATGTAAAAGTTACTATAAGAGTTAAAAATACTTCTGATTCAACGATCTATTCGAAGATATCCTGAAAACGTGATGTGATCAATACTTGGAATTAAACCACTCAAGTGCACATGCTCAGCAGTAAACAAGTCCACTGTGAAAACACACCCGGGGGACAGTGGGCATCCATTGGTGGGATGCCCAGGAAATGGTTGGGATTTTGGTACTTTCTCCAGGCCACCAAAGTTGTGGTGGTGGATGACAGGAACGAGCGGCATACATAAAAGATCTTTTATTAGCGTTGAGATAGAAGATGAGTCTATTTCCAAATGTAGAGTGTCTTTACATTTAAAATCAATCTAATATTAAATGCAAATGATGGGAAATTCTACTTATTTTTCTTTGCTTATGCCAGAGGTCTCAAACTCAATTCTTAGAGTGCCACAACCCTGCACAACCTCCAACCTTAACTGAACACACCTGATTCCACTAATTAATGTTTTTCATATTTATTTTATTGATGTTTCCAATGTTCATTAATGTTTGAAATTGTCCATCAGACCCTAGTTTGGTGGATTTTGTGAAATCTATGAAGTCACAAAAAAGGCCAGGATCTGAATCAGCATCCAACCCAACACTTGGGGAAGACATCATGAATGAAGCTACTTCAAGCAGGACTCCTCTAGAGATCCACAACACATTAACAGCTCCGGTTTCTCAAATGGATGTTGAGGTTATACCGGCAATTACAGGTGAGTGAATTAAAAGTCCACATTTCTGAAATATTAACTTAAATTTATAAAATAATAAATCTGACTTATGAAACAATTAATTTCATTTTGGATGGTAGACACAAATTAACAAAAAACTATCAAAATATATTTATGTAGTACTTAAAGAAAGAAAGAAAGTTGTAATCCCCAACCTGTTCTATAAGAATAGTTTAACACAAGTTGTTGACCATATTGAGTGTCCAATTCACTTGTTTTCATGTTTTATATTGAGGAAAAAAATCCTAAATCACTCCAAGTAAAGAACCCACACACACTCCTCTTATTGAAACATGTATTACAGTTTACTTTGTTTGCTTCACATATAACTTTTTATCTAGATTGCATTAAAATGTACAGTTTGAGTGAATTTCAGTAAATATGCATAGGATTAGATGGCTCATGCATTTGATTAAAACTCGTTTATTACATTTTATAATCTAATGCGCTCATTTATGGTCATGTCTATCTCAAGAAAAATCACACCTTCTTGTTACAGCTTTGCATTATTCTCAGAACGGAACCTAAAGGAGTTACTTTAGTCCTTCCTGCTGTTATAGAGTATCAGAAAATTAAGCTAATGTACTGGACGTGCTCTTCTAGGGGTTGTCAGCACAAGTGCACCTGGGTGGTGTCCAGTTCTTCATTCACCCTGATCTCAACTCTGGCCATATATATTACAGACTCTACACTTTGCAGATTTGGCCAGCAAAGCTGTTAGCACAGCATGCTAAGACAAATGCATCAATTTCAATTAGTCTTATTGGTGCAGAGTTAGCTGGAGCAAGCACCAGTTTGTTGTAAGGCAATATAGATAAGAGGAACTCATTGACATTTATGGATGAAGCACATATGGGGTTGCTGTTCAGAGTAGAGATCGTTTTGTCAGCATGGGGTACAGGTTGTTTAAAACCGTTGACACCTTTATAAAACTCTAAGAGGTGACGCTTCCTAGCTTTTTTTTAATGTTGGTGAACATTATTCGTCAACTAGTATGTTTTATATCAACAAAACCATTATAACCAGTTTTCTGAAACAAACTGATCTTTTTGGTGTAGACCTATAAAGATGCTTCTCCAGGAAAATTTCCAGGACATTTTTCAGGAAAGTAAGTGAAATTGATATCTGGATTGAATCCAAATAAATCAACAATAAACAGATGAAACATATAATATGAAAGACAGGTAGCAAGCGAGCGAACATGATCAATGCCCAACCATTGCTTGTGTTTTACAAGGTACAAGTTGGTTATATAAAAAGAGTCCCTTCTCTGCAGTTTTTATCCTGCGACAGATTCTATATGTACAAATTAAAATGTAATTCTGTGCTGAATAAAACAGATTTGCTAGTGCCGGCTGTATTTAAATACAATTATCAATTAATGATCATGCATATTTTTGTTCTTCACTGTAAGAAAACGAGCATTACATGACTAACAAATGAATTAATTCTAACAGAATTTTATAAACCTTCTTTTATGCTTTTTAATTTAGCTCAATTTTAACTATCAGCAGATAATTTGATCACACGTGTTTATGGAGTTTTTGGATTTATTTTTTATTTTTATGGAAATAATTGAGATATTACTACTTTAGAATGTTTTATCCTCATCATCTTGAAGTCAGTTCAGTCAGTCAATCAAACATTTATTTCTAAACCCATTTTAAAACAAAAAATGTGGACTTAAGTGCTTTACAGTTAATTGATCAACACAGCAAAATAAACGCAATAATTAAAAGCACAAAAACGGTCGGTGGTAAAGCCAAGATACATTTTTACAATTAAATTATCATTGTTAGTAATGGCAATAAACAAAAATGACAAATTTTGTGTCAAGTCATTTTTTGTATTTTCACATTTGTTCAAAACTCTTGCCATATCAGATTAACAATTCATAATTAGATATTTTAATTATTATTAAAGTACTAATTAGGATTCAGTAAAAAAACCAATTAATGTCCCACTCCAAAGTCAAGTCAAACTTTATGTTAAATTCGATTTCATTTCAGTTCAGCATGATTAGAGAATTCAGTTAAGTTACTTATTATATAATATTTACACTATTTAGTAAGAAGTAAGAAAATTTACTGTCAAAACAGCTAGATAAAAATGTAACACCATTTGACAGAGAATGCGAGACATAAAGGTGGACCTAAAACGAAATCTAACACTAGAGAAATTATCATTTCATATTTGTTCATTCTAGTCTCAATGTTAATCAAAAGCTTTTTAACATTTTTCTCTTAATGAAATTAAATCAAACCTCGTTAACATGTTCCTACTTTATCACTTCTTCCATCAAAAGATTTCCAAATAATTTTATGATAGTTAATAATTAATGTTTAAAGTTTAAAACAAAACTTTTGTCAAATTCTAATAAAAAAGTTCATTTAATTTAGTTTTTTTTGGAGAAATTGGTCTAAAATACTGTTTAACCAATAGAACGTTTTTTTTTTTGTTTGTTTTTGATTTTTTGAACTGTGTACTAAACCAGAAGAGGAGCTTCCCATTAAACCAGAGAAAGACTGGCTTCACATGGATAAGGTTGAGCCTGAAAAGCTGGAATGGACAAAGGACCTTCCGGCTCCCAGGAGATTCACCACCAAAAAGGTACAAAGAAAAAGGTTGATGGGGCTTTTTTCAGTTACTATGTTAATGGGATAGGCCGCCTAAACATACATTTTGACGGGGATTTACACACCAATGTTGCACACCAGTTTTAAACTGTGGTTCTTTTTAATCATGAAGCCCATCTCTAGGTCTATCATCTGTTTATTAATAAATAAATCATTTTAGATTGCATAGAAATAATTCCAATATGACTAATTGAAGTCTTGTTAATGAAATGAGCAAGGTGTGTGGCGATGTGTATAATATGTTTTTCTGATTGAATGAATACTTTATTGTATCTCAGGATATGCAAGCACGGTTTGATTTTGCTGGCACTCTCATCCCACCCAGCGTGGACCTGCCTACCCATTTAGGCCTGCATCATCATGGAGAGGAGCCAGAGGTAACTGGGTTCTACTGCTGCTCTTTGCTTAGTCCTGCAGTAAAATGGAACACATGATTCTGTGTAAAACGTGTAGTTGTGATTTAAATACCTTTTGTTTAAAGATGTATATGTATTTTGTGATTATTTTCTTTTTGTGTTCCAGCTGGCCGGCTACTCGCTGCAGGAGCTCTTCCTCCTCTCTCGCAGTCAGCTGTACCAACAGCGCATTTTGGCCATCAGCACTCTCGCTAATGTCTTAGCCAAAGTAAGCATGTGTTTCATAATTAAAAGCACAGGTTCACTGAGGTGATGAATGTGTTCTGCTGAGTTCTCTTAAAGGTCCATCTAATAATTCTTTTCTTTCCTGCATACATACACTAAAGCTACGCGATTCTGGATAAAATGAGAATCAAGATTTTTTTGCTTAGAATAAAGATCACGATTCTGGAATTTTGTATTATTTATTTTAATAAATTAATCTTAATAATATCGAACCCTTGTATTTTATGTTATCAAATAGAAGTAAAATAAGACATAATACTCTTTACTTTAAAGAGAATACATATAGAACATAAAGAAATGTAATGAAAAAAATGTAAGGATGGTATGGGGTGGAATTGAGATCTTTTAACGATTATTTGTGCAGCTCTAACATGCACATTTGTTCACATTTCATTTTTCCACAAAGAAATGGTTTTTAAGCATTTGAAACCTGTCTGTGAATCCACTACCATCTACCTGTTAGAAATGGGCAGTTTTGGGGATTAGTTGAGTGCCTATTTGACTCGTAGTATGATGTTAGTTGTTTGGTCTGGGGACCTTGTCGTCTTGTTGTTTGGGATTTGTCTAAACAATTGGCATTTTATCAGTTTAAAAATAAGGCTATAACATAAAATATATGTTAGACTCACAGGGCTGTACGTTTCAGATGCAGGTTTATTTTAGTCCTCTAAGGGCCAATATTATTGGAATGTTGTAAGAGATTATATTGATATTCTGGCTCTCCTGAACACGTAAAGCAAAATTTTAGTACGTAGTAGCTTGAATAAATTTTTTTTATATTTTAGTTTAAAAACTCCCAATTTGGGGGAATCAACGATTCATGCCATTTTAGGGGTGTGTTGCCGAAAATGTAAATTCTCTGTGATGTCACGTCTCCTAGTGCCGCCTACTGTTGGTGATATAATGATAAATAGCGAGTCACACAGGCAAGAGGAACAGCAACATAACTCAGTCATGCATGTAGATCTTCTGCTGCTCTTCTATGGGTAGATGTTGAAGACTTTCTTGCTGAGATGTACATTACTGTTGGTTCTTTGTGATTTATACCTCATTTAGCTTTTTACAAGTTTTGTGGTACACAATGAAATGAAACCACTCTAATATAGTTCTAATATAGTTGTGTAAACAGTTGGTGTGCAAATTGATGTCCTAACACCTCCTAAAATTAGTGTTTAGATAATAGTTACCTTTTAAGATTTAAACTACCATCTAAATGCCATGAATTAATTCATTTTCAGAGTTGAAATGCATATGTCAGCATCCCTGGCCTAGTGGCCAATAGCTCTTTAAAGACAATAGATGATGTAACTATTATATTCTGGTTGGAAATACAGAAAATGGTCAAAGGAAACTAATCCCTGCTCATCACCTGAACAGTATCATCTGTTCAGTGAAGCATGGTGGTGGCACCATCACTATTTGGCAATGTTTTCAGCATCGCTAACAGCAAAATTTGTCAGGCCTAGAAGATGAATGATTAGACAACTTGAATGAAAACCTGTTTAATAGCCCTCTAGACTTCAGATTGGGCTGACATTATCTGTCAACTGAACAAATGACACTAAACTCACAGCCACACAGATATCAAAGTGGATATAAAAAAAACTAAAAATGGCATTGAATAGCCTGGAAAATCTGAGGTGCTGTGAAAACTGTCTGGATGCACTGTACATAATGGATACTGAAAAGATGGATAAATGTGTTGACTAAAACCCTTGTTTTGTGTTGTTTATCAGGCTCGTGCAGGCGAGTACACTACCTCTCTAAAGGGTAACGTTCTGTCATCTCTTCTGGATGCTGGAGTGCTCTTTCTGCTGCGTTTCTCTCTGGATGATAGTGTGGAGGGTGGAATGGGTGCAGCTGTGCATGCCTTACGAGCTCTGCTGGTTTCTGCTCAGGATGAAGTGTGAAATCCTTTTTATGTCAAAAGTTTTTTTTTTTAACCTGAAGAAACAGTTTAAATTCAATATCTCACCTCCTAGGAGTGTTTGGATATTTCCTTCTCCTGGCTGCTCGGGATGGCATTCTATCCTTTGCTGCCTACAGCTCAGGAAGAAGAAGATGAGGAGGATGAAGGCTTGGATGAGGTCATGAAGGAGACTGCCAAAGAGAAAGAGGAAAAGAAAACAGATCATGATATTGCCACGCAGGATGTTGTCAAGGTTGCTCTTAGTTCTTTGTGTGTGGGCAGCCGAAAATAGGTGGCTTTCGGTTCACTCAATAATGCTCCTGGTGTTCTGATTAGGGTTTCCTGAAGATGCAAGGGCTTCCTCGATTAAGGTACATCCTGGAGGTTGTGCGGCCCTCTCCTAGAGTTGTTCTTGATATTCTGGAGGTTCTGATTCGAATCGCTCGCCACTCAACTGCCGCTGCCACCGAGGTAACTGAATATTCACAAGTCTCATATGTTCTTATTAAAAGTTTTTGGCTTCCTGTTGATTTTTGAGATCTCATTTGTTTTTTTTTGAGTGAAGTAAGTATTTGAACCCTTCCCGTAGCATGACTTTAAACCATTTTTGGCTATCGCAGACATCCAATTTTTGTGTAGTTGGAAACCAGGTTTGCACACGTCTCAGGAAAGATTTTTTAACACTTTTCACTGCAGATCTGCTTCAAGTCACTAATGCTTGAAGGCTGACATTTGACCACTCAAACCTTCAATTCCAGATTTTACTTGGGATTTAGCTTTGGATCAGGGGAATCGCTGGACTCTAAGCTCTACTGGGCCACAAGTCCCCCAAAGTTTGCCTTCTCAGGATTTGCCTGTAAATACCTCAACAACTGCTTCCAGTCACAGTAAACTCGATAGTCAACTCCAAAAGATCTAAACACCTACACAGCTTCATTTAACAGGCTTTTCTTGCACCTTTTTAATACTGCATGCAGCCATTGACAACCGTAAGCACTCTAAGCACACAGAGGAAGGTGATATCGCTTTGTTTTATCTTGAATTCTTTTATTTTACAGGTGTTGTAGATGTTTATAAGTCATTACTTTTGACAAATTATTGACTTCTGGAATAATTCAATTATAGTCTGATTGTTGGAATGCTTCGTGCACTGAAGGGATTTTTAATAGGTCTAGAAATGTCCATGATGTGGATATTGGCACAACTTTGTTTTTTTTTTGCCTTGTGGAATTGTCAGTCTAGAATATCATTTCACAACTAATTTTCTCAGATGATGTAACGCTAGGGGATTCTTGTTCAAGATTTTAGATATCCATCATGTTTGACAGTTGGGATGGTGTTTTTCCAACTCTATGCATCATCCTTACTCCAAAACAGAAATATTAATGTCAGACAGATAATTATCATGTAAGTGCAAATCAGTTTCAAAAGTGAATTTTTAAAATGCATTCTGAATTTTTTTTCTTTGAGTAGATGCTCAAAATCAACAAGGTTTTGATTTTGTAGTCCCCCAACCTTTTATTGTAGTCTTTAATATTTGGACTTCATCTTTTTAATTTTAAATTACATATTTTTTTTACATCTATTCATTGAATTATTTCAAAGGTGTTTGTTTAAACAGGTTTTGGAATAAATTGCCTGTGTGTTCTTAAAGAAGACAGGAGATGACGCCTGAGCAAATTATTTTGTATAATTATTTAATATTCGTTAGCAAAACATACAGAATTCTGAGTCTTCACATAGAAACAAGTCTTTGTCTCTGAGTGAACCATGGTGAAGAGAGTCGTTCCTCCATCTTAATCTTTTATGGTGTACGTGGAGTCTACCACCATGCGATTGCACATTCTTTCCTTCTGCAATCCCTTTCTTCTCTTCTATTAGTGGATCTCCACATCTCGTCGGCGCAGAAGCATTATAATAACATGCTATTTGAGTAAGCATTCACCCTGTACACGAAGAGAATATAAATTCAACTCACAAAGACACAAACTCCTTTAACCAACACAGTTTATTACTATAAAAATCTCATTTGATTACAAAAAATAACTGCTTTAATGAATAAGTTAAATTCTGATCTAATAACTAAATTAACTCATCATTATTCAAAGATTTACATCGCTTCACATCTTAAATAATCTAACATTTTGTGTTTCCTGGAATTTTCTTATATTTCCATATACTCAGCAAAAAACATGTTTTTTTTTACTTGATCAGCATGCACATTTGTTCACAGAATTTTGTGGCAAAAAGATATGCAACATCCTCTCTAGTTTGTGCTTGGGGAAAGATGGAAACAACCTAAAACTGAAACGATTTGAATTCAGTGTCTTATACTAATTGTGAGGCTGCTTGGTGCTCCTTAAATCAAGTGAGTTCAACAGGCAACCTGTTTAAAAGTACTTCTAGTTATTCATTAATGTAATCTGTTTAATTTTTTATTCTGTTAGATCTTGGATTGCCCCAGGCTGATGGAAACTGTGGTTTCGGAGTTTCTGCCCTCTTACTGGGCTCCTGCCACCTCACAGGCTCCTTCCTCTTTGTACGGTCTTCCTGTTGCCTTGGCGATGAAGCTGCTTCGTGTATTAGCAAGTGCTGGAAGACATGTGTGTGCAAGAATAGTGAGTATGAGTTGTGTGGGTTAACAGTGTCAAGTGGCAAATAATTGCAGATGATTATGATACTTATTGCTAGACTGACGGGTTTTCCACCCACTTTAACAAATTACCAT
Source organism: Danionella dracula (assembly GCA_900490495.1). NCBI lineage: Eukaryota > Metazoa > Chordata > Actinopteri > Cypriniformes > Danionidae > Danionella > Danionella dracula. The sequence goes on along the minus strand of UELW01000067.1, from coordinate 2,237,638 downwards.
AATGCTTATTAAACGATTTGTCTGAAATCAAATGCCAAATTAGATTTATTGCTTATTACTCAGAGATTTAGCCTGACTGTGAAATTCTGTTCTGTTGAAACTTTTATATGTTGATACGTTGAAACCACTATTTTATTATTTATGGGAAATGCTCTTTTATTAAAAATAATTGTATTAATACTGTTGGACTACCAGGATTTCCATTGTATTTAGTCTTGTAATTGTGTAGTCTTCATACTTACTGTTTAGTTACAGCACAAAACTCTAACACAGGGATTCAGCAATGTCTTAAAAAGTCTTTTAGGCCTTAGAAAGGCTTAAATTCACTGTTCTCTTTAATAATTTTTCACAGTTTTTCTAAATGCTTTTTAATGCTCCATAAATGCTCTAAAACATAAAAGTCATGTTTAGGGTTGCAAGAGTTTAAGAAAACTTTTTCGTAATCCCTTAAAAACAGAAAAGTGACGTTGAGCGGACGTCTCTTATAAACTCAAAATCATAAGAGATTGCCAGAGTTGACAGAGTTTGAGAAAATACCCATCAACACTCAGATATGCTAAAAATCTTAAAAGGGATTGTTAGGGTTGCCAGAGAGAGAAAAAGTCCATTCATTCTTTAAATAATAAAAGTGATTGTTGGTGTTATCAACGATAAAGAAAATACTCATAAATATTCAAAACTGTCAAAATGATGGTTGGTGTGCCAGAGTTTGAGAAAACCTTCATAAATGCTGAAAAATATTTGAAAATATTGATAGTTAGGGATTCAAACAAAGTATTTGAAGCATGTTTTTATTTTATTATGCTAAAGGTTTTGTATGGGATTTTGATGATATGATGAAGGTCTTCATTTTTAGTCTCAACTGTCTTAAAAAGTCCTTTGGAAACCTGCAGAAAACCTGCTAACATGTTGTTGTAATCATCCTCTTCTGTTTTTCTTAGCTCCATTCGTTTGGTGGTAAGGAGCTTTTGACCCGGTTTGTTGGCATCGAGCCGTCTGAAATGTTGCTGGAAGCAGGAGAAGCTCTTCGTTGTTCCACTGAAGCTTCGAGGCTGTTTGCTGTGGCTGCTAGCTATGGGCAGGCATGCAATCTGTACACGTAAGGGGATTATTTTTACATCTCTTTAAAACTATTGAGCTTTCTTAAAATTTTTGTCCTTTGTTCAAGGGATCTGTATCCAGTTTTAGTGAAGAGATTGCAGGCTGTAAGCCATTTGTGCTCTTCGCCTGATTCTGAACTGCGACTGGAGCTGGAGCGAGGCAAAGCACTGACTGTGCTTCTAACACAGGTCACTCTCACTGCAGGGTGCCATGAAGAACTGCAGAGAGGCCTGCGCAGGTCAGACTGGACAAGAGACATATGATTACATTAGCAAAGCCTCTAACATTTTGCGTCTTTTTGCCCTTTTATTTAGTGGTACCGTAAGACACAAAAACCTGGAAAATTCTTTAAATTTAACCTGTCATTTCGTCAGACAATGCAAAATAAATGTAGTATTTAGTAAGTGTATTATGTTACTTATTGCTAGATTTATTGCTAGGCAAGTTAAACTGATGAAATGAATTACATTAGTTTAGCACTTTGGTCATATGATTGTTTTTGCAATGTAAATTATATGTATATGCATAGACATTATATATGTTATATACAGTAAAACCTATTTCTTGAAACTTTCATTGACTTACTCATGTGGGAGTAATGGAATTTTATTTTTGGAATTATCTTTTAAATCCATGTGATAATTTTTAAGATTGAAGAGCTATTTTATTCTGCTATTTCTTTCTACAATCGTTTAAACACTCATAATTGAAAAGTAAAACTAGATACATATTTCTAGCACTATAAAATTAAATTATTTAAGTGTGTGTTTCTGTCTGGAAAATATATTGCAATTGCGAGTACTGTTATTACACTTTTATAAATGTGTTTTGTTACGTTTTTTTATCTTTTCAAATTATTAAGTTAGGTTTTTCATTAATGTTATTGTTTTCAATAACTTTATTTACATTAATTGTGTTTCATTTAATCTGATTTTACATTTTTGTGAGTGTATTCATTAATTCACTATAATATTTCAGTAAATGCTATTTCAATAATTTAGTTGTTTAAAAAGTATTTCATGTACATAAATGTATTAAATTTTATAAGTGTTATTTAATTATTTAATATAATTTACTTTGATGATACATTTCAGCTATTCATTATATTTTTTATACATTTAAATGTATTTTAGTTTAGAAAAATATATTTTTACTATAATTTCATTTTTTTGTACTGTTATTTCTGTTCTATAGATAGGTGGAAAAGCTCTTTAATGGGTTTCAAAAATGCTAGAATATGACCTTATAAAAGGTGTAATGGCAACAACACACTTTACAAATGTGGAAGTATGAAAGCCTGCAGTACTAATGAATAATGCACAGTGATGTTTAAATTAGATTAAGATTTACTGAGTTACTGAGATTATTTTAGATGGGAATGAGGTTCCAAGGGGACATTTCCCCTTTTTACCAATTGTTGTTTGTAGGATAAAGAAATTAAATTATAGAAATGTATTATTTCCACTGGTCTCAGGCTTTCTTTGAATGCATGAAATGTTGACCAGTAGTGTTCTATATTTATTAATAACATGTCACCACAAAGAGTGTGCTCTAAATTGTAATGATACAATGTAGACCTTTGTGCACCCACAGTGCTTTTGATACAGAGTGTCCTCCACCTCCTCCCGTGTCATGGAGTCATGTGACCGGTCTGCAACCCACCATCATTAGCTCTCTCGGGAGCTGCTTGAGAGCACTCGACTTCCCTGCTCAAATGTCAAGAGCTCTTCTTCTGCTTCCATCCTACCTGCTACACACCGAGGCGTATTATTCTCAGCTCTGTGTTCAAGTACGTGTCCAACTGAAGAAAATATGGCTCAGGGTCAAGTTTAGGAAAGTAATCAATGCTGACAGTTTTAATAAGGTGAACAGTGGATAAGAGAATGAACTGAGCGCATTGATGCACAAGCTCCTCTAAGATTCAAATCTGAAAGTAAAACACAAATGTCTGAAATATAATGGAATTATCAATATATTTTTCTGTTATCTTGGGCAATATATGTTGAAATATTTGCCTATAAATTTGATTTTTAAATATTTTTCTCACACGGTAGATGCTTGTTTTTGTCTGTGATAATTGAAGCTACAGTTGAGCAATGAATTTTGACATTTAATTTGATCGTTGTGATTTTTGTCTGATTCTTTTGTCAGAGCTCCTTCCGGCCAGTGCAGTGTCTAGAAGAATTAGAGTCACTCACAGCGAATGTGCTTTTGCCTCTGATATCCCATCAGGCCTTCCAAAATATCATCCAAAGCTGCAGGTGAGCTGATCCATTATGTTTCGGGAGCTTAAAAATGTGTTTCGTTTTTTTATTGGTACTATTAAATGGTCTTTTCGTTCATTTTAAAGTGAAAATTTATTTAATAGTTAGTAATAGTAAATCATTATTTAATAATAAGTTAAGCATTCTCAAATTACTTAAAAATACAATGTGTGAGTCAGCGATTTATCAGGCTAAGCAGCTCTCTGTCTGAATTACACTGGATATCGTTATCTACAGGTACTAGTTAAAGGCACATTTGTTCTTAGCTTTAGCAGCCTATATGTGTTTCTAAATACTGTAATCTATTAACTTGTTTGCTTAGTTTTTTTTTTTACTTGTCTTTTGTTAGACAGATACGCTATTTAGTTTAATTTTAACCTTCAAATATGTGAAACATTGCATAACAACCTTCAGCCATTTTTAGAGAGAACATTTACAGTGAAGATAGGACACATAACAAACTCCAAGTTCATTAAGTTTCATCCATTCTACATCTGTGATTTACTCCGTAGAGTTGAAGATTACGATACATTTGTGGCCAAAACTGTAAAATGATTTGGCTGACAACTTATACTTTTCTGCCAGCTCTTCTGGTCTTGTGAAGATGCTATCTTTTCTGCAAATATATTAATGAAACAATAATATTGCGCAAGCCTCTCATCGAACAATCTAAAACTTTTAATGGTGGCACTGGATTTTATTTGGCTTTGAATTCTTCATTGGGGTCCAATTGAACAGATATAACTTTTTGTTTAGATATAGCATCTTCCTTCCTCTTTTAAAGTCACATCTTATTTATACTTTTTCTGATCTAATCAGTTTCCGAATGGCATTAAATTCAGGGAAATTTTCTTAGTTGTTCTACTTGAACAGTAAATATGTATTTTTATACAAATATTTTAATTTCTAAAGCTCGCAGAGTTGAATCCACCCATCAGCCAACTAATATCTTAAACTGTCATGTGCTTGTCTCAGAGCTAGTAGATAAATACAGATTACGTACAGTATTAGCGTCTTCTCCAAAAAAATGGGTTGTTTTATTTTATTATTGTTAACTTTCAACCATCATGGGATTGCTTCTTTGTCGCTTTTGTCATTATGTCTTTACTCGAGAGATTAAGAGTGCTTTATGTTTTCTCAGGGATGCAATTGTCAGTATGAACATTTTTTAATTGTTTAGAAGTCCAGCAATATTTTTTTACACTACTAGGCATATCTTCATTGCCATCTGGGTCATTTTAGAGCAGTGCTAGATAGGTTTGGATTTTTAAAAATGTTAGATTTAAGGCCTCTTCTCTGTTTGGTGTTCAAGTGCAGTGTGTTTACATCAGTATTTATCAAGTCGATTGTCAGCATTTCAGGGGCATGTGATGTTGTGTAACCCAAGTCACACTGTTTTAAAAAAAATTATTGTTTTTTTTTTTTTTATCTCAAAATGTCAGGGTTGCTTTATTGTTTCTTGGTTGACAGGTCTTTGACGGTACCTTACTCTAGGCTTTCACCTTTACTTTCATTTTTTATTACTCTTTTGTTTCTGTTTCCCATTACTTTGCCACCTAAAGTGACATGGTTCAGATAATGTGACTGTCGCTGGTCATCTTTGATTAGTTTTGTCTATGCTTAGACATGGTCTTTAGTTTTTTCCTACCTTTCCCCGGCCTTCTCGTTTTCTAGTTAGACTTATCAGTTATTACACCTGGGTTTCCCTCGTTATGTTGGATGGTCGTAATTTATTTGAAGTTGATTTCTTGCTGTTGCTTACTAGGTTGTTTGTATTTTCTGATTCATCCAGTCTTTAGTTTGAATATTGCTTGTTATCCCCCCCACATTTTGTTTTGTTTGCCCTACTTATCCTGAGCTTGCTATTTGTTTCTTTAATAAAATAGAATGTATACTGTCATGCATTTATGATCCGCATTTCTCTCTTGGCCGAACCGACCAGACCGTTTTAAACAGATGCATACATAAAAATAAAATTGGCATGTGTTATTACTTTGCCATATGAATAGACACATAAAATATAATCATAATACAAATAAATGTTTTGTTGAAAATATATACCTGAAAGACGAAAAAAACTTTAGTTGAAATGTTTGAGGTTTTAATGTATTAAAAGGAAATGTTTTGGTGATGAAGAAGGAGAGGGTGTTTTTATCTTATATTTATTTTTGTATTCATGTTTTATAGTTATGGTTAAATAAAAGTGTTTTGACATTTTGTTCTCTACAGGTCCAGTTCCTTCATCTCCAATGCCAGCCTGAGCGGTCTAGTGGGAGAGCTTGTACCCAGTCTTCCAGGCCTGGGCAGCTCCAGACTTAAGAACTTCAGCTTCTTCTCAGAGCCCACATGCCCTCTCTCACTGGTCACTGCCCTCCTTAACCTCATTAACACTGTCACCTCCATCCATAAAGCCTTAGTCAAGAAGGCAAGTTCACTCCTCCTAAACACTTTGATGGCATGCTACGATATTTTGTATATTTTGTCAGTGTTGTTGCTTTTCTCTCATCAGTTCTCTCATCTGATCCTCAATGACTCAGTTTTGAGTTATCTGCACTCTTGTATCGGAGCCATGCCCTCTGTTTCTCATTCAAGCGCCTGGATTTTACGCCATGAGCACCACCTGCTGTACCTGCTTCTAAGGCTGGCTCACAAACTGGTATTTATAATCCCTGCATCTATCAATATAGCATCTGTCCGGGTTTCCATGGTGTTTTTAATGTTTAAAATGTAAAATTAGGCCTTAAAAGTTTAAATTAATTGTTCTAGGTCTTGGAGAATTTATCACAAGTGTCTATGTGGTGGTAATTTTTCTGGTGTCTATGTAAAGCTCACTTGTGTTTTTGTTGTTGGTTGGGCTTGCCAGAGATGTGTGAGAAAATATGCACACAAAACACAATACATGCAGATAATAAAACAATACAGAAGCAACATAACATGTAAAAAATATTAACCGTAAAAGCAATAAAGCAATAAAACACACTAAAACTTCAACAATCAATGGACAGTTTAAAAAAAGTGAGTTTAGGATGGGATTTAAAACGGCATAACTTTGTGCATCCCTGAGTTCCACAGTGTTGGCGAATAGACAGAAAAATCCCTGTTTCTCAACGTTTTAGTACGAGGTACAGAGAGAAGCTTAGACTGTGTGGAGCAGAGTGTACGGTTTGGTGTATGAGCAGTTGAAGGTGATGACAAGTATCCAGGAACAAGGTCATGGTATGCATGGTATGTACTTGATGGTTAAAATGTTTAAATCAACACGGCGATGAGTTCATGTTTTCTGGTCCTGGTCAAAAACTGAATACCTGGTCAAAAACAATTCATTTTATCCATCTATTAAACAAATAAAGTAAATGAATTGGGCCTGACAAATTCAGAGAAGGTTGCTTTTAGCTTGTGACTTGTGTTTAGGTTCTGGTGGAACTAGATGTAGCGAGGCATGCCTCTCTGTTCCATCGGGTGTCGCTGGCATTGCTCTCATGGGTGCTGCCTGGCAGTGAATACCTCGCACATGAGCTTCTGTCTGGGATGATCTTCAATCTCAGTCTTCTACCGTAAGTCTTTTCTGGAGCTTTGCCTGACTGCAGTCCTCCTCTCATCACATGGTTTGAATCGACAATATATCAAGTTTTCTAATTCCGGCTACATACATTGATGCATAATAACTTGATTACTGTTGTTATTTTTGTATGTCAACTGGATAATAATTGTTTTTGTCATTTAATATTTTTATGTTTTAGTTACTGATAATTCACTGGATTAGCTTTTTGTGAATAATCAAAAATATAATGTTACCGAAGTGGCCCTCGGTTTAGAATTGTTTTTTTATCAGATGATGGGGTCTCTCGTAGCTCTGTTACAAGCGTGAGCTCAGTTTTTTTTTCATTGTAAATATAGAGTGAAGAAAGTTTGTCATTTTTCTTTTGTTTTACGTTTGATCTTAGAGTGAAGTATGGATTGATTCATTCACCTTAACTTGATTCATGTTTCAGATTTTTAAAAGGTTTTTAAAGGTACTATAAACACTTTCAGATCTTATTTCATCACAAGTTAAAAGGTGTGTGTGCACTTTCACACTGACATAATCGTTCTCCTGAAGCTGTAGTTTTACATCACTCTCACAAGAGAGCAGCAAACTGCAGGTTTCAGACCTAATTTTTTTCTGCTGTATTAATTTTGTCCATTAAATTAAAACAAATGAGGTTGAAATATCGGTGAGACTTTCTTTGTTTTTTTTAATAAGGTCTGTTACTTAAGTACAGATTAGCATCTTACACTGATTTGGTAAATATTTGTGGCAAAAAAAATCTGCAACTGAAAACCCTTATTAAATAGCTTTTTAAAATGTGATCGTTATTAACATTATTTCTAACATTCGTATGCTATCTACAATTGTCCTTGTACTTTTCTTGATTGTTTTAATATGAATACCTTGCCGGTGTTGTGGTACTTCTAGTGACATCATCATGTTTCCTCAATCAGCGAGTGTGCAAGAAGTGATGAAGAGGTGTCTGGGATGGCAGAGCTGCAGCTTCAGGAGAGAGTGTCTCCCACCACTGATGCCTTGTTGCGTGAAGCTCTACGTCATCTGCCCTCCATTCGCGGCTGTTACCTAACACACCTTGGACATATGGAATCTTCTGTTCTTTCGTCCCGCAAGCGGTACCTCGGCCGAACACCATTCATCAAGTCTCACCTGCTACCTGAGCTTACCGGTTCCTGTCTCCCTTCTGATTGGCCCTTTTTGCCTCTCATTAGTCTCTACGAGCGGTCAGGACTGGTGTCAGGGGGTGGGTTGCAGGTCGACTCTATGCCAACCGGTTCAGTCCAGTCAGCCACACACTGCCTTCAATGGCTCCTGGCTCTAGAGAGCTTGAGGCCGCAGGCTCTCAATGCAGTTCCACCAGTAGCTAAGCTAGCTCGTCTAGCATGTGTATTTTTGTGTTCCAGCGACCTCTTCTTGGAAAAACCTGTGCAGGAGTTAACTTGGGCTCTTTTTCTGGGGCTAACACAGTCTGCCAGGATTGAGGCACTTGATCTTGGCTCTCCTCCTCCAGGTCTGGCATCCTTTCATGACCTGTACTCTGCTCTGCTGGCCCAATATGAGGCGGTGTCGTTTGGTGACCCACTCTTTGGATGTTTCATGCTACTACCTCTACAGCGGCGCTACAGCGTCACTATGAGACTAGCTGTGTTTGGTGAACATTTGGGAATGCTACGATCGCTGGGGGTCTCACTGAAGCAGGTAAGAGGTTTAAGATGATTACAAATAATTTACAATGCATGTATGACCCACCGATACTATCACTATATCCTTAATAACCTTCAAAGACCAGTATTTATCATAAACAATGTCTTTGAACCACATCAGATTGTTCGACTCCACCAAATTCACCATTTACCCAGTTACCTCCCACTTATATGCTTTGCATTGTTAGGCAAGAAGGCATCGTTGTTAGGTGTAAATCTGCTACACTTACACTTCCGGGTCAGACAGTGAGTTCATTCTTCATTTAGATTAGCTGCATTAGCGGTTCCTCTGATTGGTCAGTGGGTGACGTATAAATAATGGGCGGTGCTATGATTATAAGGCCATTTTGAGCTTCAGAAAATTGCAATTACACAAACATGAGTTTAAATAATGATCAAACTATTTAAAATGTAAACAAACTCATTTAACTTGGAGGATGTTTTTGATGTGGCACCAACAATTCAAATTGTACCAAGTCTTGTCTTTGAAATACACACTGTATTGTTTCTATTATTTTTATTTCAAAGTCCAACTGGCAGCATTCAAAAGTTGGTTCTAAGCATAGCTTCAAGGGGTAATAAAATCTGGACATTTTTCTGGCATTTCTGACATTTTTTTTTTTACAGTTTTTACTGCATTTTCCAGCTATTATTTTAAAGCCTATTTCAGACTGCATGATTTTACCCCTGATTTTGAGTTACCCCTGAGTATTTATCGTTTGTAGAAAGCATTACATCAGTTTCCAAGGTGAAATTGTAATGGTTTGTTCTGTACAGCTGCCTATTCCGCTGGAGAAGTTCACGTCCCCTGTGGAGGACTCCCTGCCTTTGCTGCGGCTGTATTTTCGAGCACTGGTAACTGGTGCTTTGAAGAGGAACTGGTGTCCTGTGCTTTACGTGGTGGCTGTTGCCCATCTCAACGCTTTCATCTTTTCTCAGGAGGCAGCGACAAAGGTGAATAACCAGTGCAGCAAGATCACGCTTGAATAAGTCTACTGAATCACGGTTTCTGCTGGGTCTTAAAACACCTACATGTTAAAACCCCAAGTTTTAGGCCTTAAAATAATCTCTAATTTGCTGTTTTAGGATTGGATTTTTTTTTACAGAAATTCTTTTTCTGATGACCATTTAAAACACATTTGATATGTTATTGTTATGCCGGAGTTTGAAGAAATGCTTCTAAATGCTACAAATTTTTTTTAGAAATTGTGAGTAGGGTATGTCTGAGAAAATGTGCATGAATGCACGAAAACACAAGTCATGGTCATGGTTAGGGTTGCCAGATACAGGCATGATTGTTAAAAGATGTGAATGTGGTTGTTGGGGTTGCCAGAAATCTAGAATATTTAATGCTAAGAAGCATAAAAATGGCTGGTAGGGTTGCCAGCGTTTGAGAAAATGCTCATAAAGCCTCAAGTTTGTAAAAGGCATGTCTAGGGTTATCTAAAATCTTTATAAAAGCTCATAAACAAAAAAGTGATGGTTTGGGGTTTAAACAATGTATTTAAAGCATACTCTTTATTTTGCAAGAAAGTTGTTTTTCTTAGAACATTTTTACGGTTCAATCACGTTAACATCAAATGACACACGACACAGTTTTTTTCGGACTCAAATGATTGACATCCAAAAATAAATAGGCTGTCATCATAAAATATTTGGTCGATTGTGACAAGGAGCTTCATGCAAATTCACAAGACAATTAATTAAAATGCAGCCTGATTGTCATCCTGATTATACAATCGTCTGGACAGTTGATACAAATATACAATCTAATGTGAAGTCACAAAGTTGCAATGAAGCTTCTGGGTGTGAAATATGTTGGGCAAGTGAAACGATAGTGATGCATGGTCTCTTTGATGTCAGCTTGTGTTTTGTGCTGTGAGTTATGACCGTCTTGACTTCACTCTACAGGAGGTGAAGGCGGCACGTCAGAGCTTGTTGAGAAAGACCTTCTACCTGACAGATGAGGTAGCGTCACACTCACCGCTTCCAGAAAGCACTTTTATCTCCTCTATAGTTCTTGCTTGATGTTCTCACCTATCTCGGTTGTGTGTAGCTTTCATTGACAAGTTTGTTTTCTAATTCTCCAGGTGATGAAGAACCACCTGCTTCTCTTCCGGCTGCCTGAGGAGAAATCAGAACTGGGTTTCAGCACATACACAGAGCTGCCGAGCTTGCGTGCACACAGGTTGCAAAGCATTGTGGGGACCAAAGTGATTGAGGGGGAAAGATGAGAAAAAAAAATCCTGAAGAATTATAACTGTAAATAAAGTTGTTTTATAGGCACTTGTTGGTGGGGCTTACTATTATAAATTTTTAGGTAGTAACAAATTTATTGTGGCAATCAGATGATAGTATTTGACAAGAACTTCTGAGGTTTTGTTGCTTTAAGATTTCAGAAAAAGGTTAATCTGGTTTAAATCTCAAGTTTAGAGCAGAATGGTTTTTGACCACTGTTAAGTGCTCTTGGGTTGATTTGCATGAGTAACACATTGTGGGAGGCTTTTATCTCATAATTGTTTGAAATTATTCAAACTAATAATTCTGATTTCTAAACTGCAGCTACAGTGGAAAGAGAAAACTGAGCCATTTCTACTGAAAACAGAATGTGATTTTTAAAAGGCTGTTTTTATATAATAATTAAAATGCAAGTTCTTCACATTTAACTGGCTACATACATGCATTTGTGTGCATATATCTGCATAAACATTGACAGTAGCTTTTAGTGCCATAAATGCACAACCGTTTTAGGCAATTGCAGAGAGTTTTGTCATGTTGTTTTTCATGTGGAAATGAGTCAGAAACTCTGGAGCAGCATAGTAATAATATGTTTTGTTACGTCATTATACATGGTTCCAAATACTGCATAGTGAATACAAACACTCCTCATTATACAGACTTTAATGTAGAATAAATTATATCAACAAAGGAGAAAGACGTTGGGTTGCTAATGGAAAAGAAACTTTCATACGTAAACACTGTCATGTAAAGAATTGTAAGCATTTTTAAATAAAGCTGCTAGCAGTCTGTTAAAAACCTTACTTTCAGTGGGAAAATTACTTAAAAAACTAGACAAACTGTTTATAATTAATTGTGTTGTTTTGATTGTACTCTTTAAATGGGGTGATAATATAGTTAAACAAACAAAACGTTTTGCTTTAGATTTGCTTCATTGTTGATATAAAAGCAGATCACTTATCCATCATAATCTGTATGGTATCAGTTTCATATCAACGAGCTCCACCAAATCTAAACAGAAACCTAGTAGATGGAGGGGTGTGAATGCTTCGAGAAAGAAAGTTCTTGAAAGTACATGAGGGTTATGTTTCAAATTTTTGTGTCTGAGACAAAATGACAGGAAGAGGAAAAGAAAAGAAAGAGAAGCTGCGAGGATCCTAGTCCAGTCCAAGGCTTCTTTCTAATTCTCAGATGGTACATTGTTTGCACAAACTTCACACAATCAGAAGCACAAATACGGTAATGCATAGAAAAGGTTTGGGCGTATCCGTGAACTATGTGTTAATAGTTTATTACAGTTTTCTAAAAAGAACCTTTTTCTGTAATGTAATGGTAAAATTCTTGTAGCAGCATTTCCAGCAGTGAACTCTTTTTAAATAGTTTCTTTAAACTTTTCTGTAATGTAACTATAAAATATTGACAGCAGGATTCCCAGCAGCATACAGTTACAAGTTGTGGGTCTTAATGTCACTTAATCCTATTAAAGATGCTACCAGAAGCTCTTTGTCATCAACCTTTATTGCTGAGTCCCGCAATCAACTTCCAATGAATTACCCTCCAAGCACAGCATACGAAGATACACTCTGCCTTCGTTTAAACAGGCGTAACACTGAGAACATATACAACAGGATTACAAATTTTAATCATCAACAGGAACTTGAATAAACAAATAAACCAATATAAGCATGCTCTCTATGTGCAGCGATGACATCGCTACCGCTACAACTACAAATGACTACAAATGTACTGATTTTTTTTACCAGCTATTTTTTATGGCAACAAACGATTAGACATTGTGTTTATCAGTGCCTAAGTAGAACACATTTTTAGCTCTTCACTTGGTTTAAGAACATTCCAACCCTCCTATTATAGTAATGTAAATCAAATATAAACTATGTGGGGCCATGGGTAAATTGGCTTATCTTTTAGACGAAAAGAAATGCGTGAGTCAAGCAACATGTCATAATTTGGGATATCTGATAGGTAAGTGTAATGCTTCTCTGTGTTAATGTTTTTTTTTTTTATTAAGATCCTGACATTTATTTATAGCCCAAATGTACCTAGTGCTTCATTTCACATGCAGTCTGTTATTTTAATGTAAAAGTCATTTCCATACCAACTAAGAAAATATTGGACTGTAAAAGGAATGACAAAATAAAACTAATGAAATATAAAAATTATTTTGTTTATAAAAAAAATCTTTCAAACCTCTTACTCCTGCTTTTTTACCTCAGTTGTGAGTTTTATCACATTACTTTTACCATCATCAGAATTGTGAGTATGTAAAAGTATGAGTAAAAAGTCACAAAATTAAGCAATTCAGGATAAGTATGCCCAAACGGTGAACTTGCTTTGCTGTTTCGCTTAATTGTTTTCCACTTTTTCTTGTGATGAGAAGTTATTAATATACAGACTACGGGATAAGCAGTCTGTTGTTTTTTAACAACATATTTTTTGGTAGTGTCTCTGGTTTTCACTGAAATAAAGGATACTCCTGCTCAATTACAACAGATTTTAGATCTCTGTGCGCATGTTTAAATGCATGTCAAATAATTAATCTAGCGCTGTGATCAGGGTTAAGTTGCCCCATGAGAATGCTGGTTCAGCTGAAGGACGACAGTTTTACTCCGCCGTACAGAGCACAGTAATCACAAAAAGGCAATCACCGGCAAGGACCTTGCTCAGATCTTTAATTTAATCCTAAAAGCAACTACCCTTTTTTGTTTTCCAAGAGTAGAAAATCTTGAGACTTAAATCAAAGTACAAATTTAGGACGTTTTTAAACAGTTACTGCTAATATATAGTAAAATACCAAATGGTCTTTTACGATAGTATTACTTAAACCTTTCTTTTTAAAGAATTGTTGTTGTTGTTTTAACTATGTTACAGTAAATTCCAATAAGTTATTGCATACCAATTCAACAGAAATCTGTTCATAGCTTTTATAAAAAGCATGAAATGTATGTAGTGCTTATCTACACTCTATAACTGTGAAGCTTGTTTTCTTCTAATTCACCATCAGGATACATCACACTTCTCTGTTTCTGTTTCAGAAAAACAGCTTTTGTTTTACGTTAATTCCTCTATAGTGCCATTTTGAAAATCCCAAATCCTGGTTATTTTCTTTAGACCAGAAAACCAGGTCAAGTGGACAGAGTGGTTTTGTTTTGTGTATTTTGCAGCTTCCTCCTTATCTTAGCATTCAAATGTCATTAAGGAATTGAATAAAAATGAAGCGGGATGAGCAAGAATGGTAAAGGCTGTGGTTTCACCGGTCAAGCTCTTGTTTTCTGCTTGAGGAATGCTGACTTTTTGCCTGCTTATGAAAAACAATGAAGCCTCCTGTCAGCTGCTAATGGCAGTCACAGGGCTGAGCTAACGTCTGGTCTGTGATATCTGACAGGCAGGGGGCAGTGGCTTTCACCACTGCTCTTAGAAATCGCATTTAATCACCTTCCCAAAGATCCTGTCTTTCTAAAAAAGTTTTTTTTTTAGCTCTTTTTTTAGTTTTTTTTGACATCTCAAAAAATGAATGAGGGATTCAAACTGAGTTCATTGGTCTAAATCTCAGAGGCTTTGAATGAGGTTTAGAATTTGGATTTTTAGGTTCTTTCATTACATCTGGAATCTTTGTTCGAGCTTCTGGGGTGTAGTGCGTTTAGAGATGCTTTTCCCCTGCTGATGTGTCATTGTTTTGCTTTTTCACGCTTGTTTGATCCTGCAACTCTGTTCTCACAATTTCACTAGCAGATGTTACATATGTCATGTCAAGAGCACCTTGCAGTGTTGAATTGCATGTGCTTTTGTCTCCAGGGCAGATATGAGTCATTTGAGTAATAGCGATGATCTGGAAGTCTCTTAAACATGACACGAGGTATGAGCATTCGGGTAGAGAACTATTTCTCCAGTGTTTTGTTGTTTATTGATTTAATTAGCTGAGCTGCTGGTAGAAAGCAGTCACACACTATTACTTGCGTATAACTCCTGAAATTTGAGCACATTTCTTTTCTCTATGTTTTCAGATATGTTTATTTGCCCAGTTAAAATATTTTAAAGATTATATTTAGACTGTCAGTTTTGTCACAAGGACAGTTGTGGTCTGGTGGATAAAGAGTTCGACTGCAGAGCTGAAGGTTGCAGGTTCGACCCCCAGATCCATCGAGTTGAAGGTGGTGGTAGTGATGAAAACCTTGCTCTCCCATCTTCAACAACCACAGCTGTGGAGCCCTCGAGCAAGGCACCAGTTTCCCGACTGCTCCCCGGGCGCCGCAGCCATGGCTGCTCCGGGTGTGTGTTCGCTGTGTGTTTGTTCACTGCTGTGTGTGTACACTGAGATGAGTTAAATGCAGAGCACAAATCCTTCCAGGTATGGGTCACTTCACACCTGGCCACCTGCTCACTTTCACTTCACTTAATTCAATTAATGCATGAGAGCTTCCCTTTAAATGTATATTAGGTAGCCAATAATGATGAAGGATTCTGTGGTGTAATGAACACATTCATTATATTTCTGTTTGCTGTTTATTGGCAAAAAGGTCTTATGAGAAAACAGAATATAAACATAATCTGTTTTTGCTAAATAACCTAATATCTTTTAGCATGTTATAATCTTAACTCATGTTCTAGCCATTTCCAAAAGTAAAAGTGTTCCCTTTGTGTTCCTCATTGAATGAAGCCACCAACCATTTCAGAAAGTTGTGCAAACTAATCATGTCCCCACCAGTTTTACTGATTGGCTACTCTTCATATTTAAAAAAAGGAAAATATGAAACTATTGGTAGTAGTATTAATGGTATTCTTCTACTGAAATAGATATGGGAGAGATTTTGTGCAACAGGGTCATAAAATTGCCGTTGGGGAGCAGAACTGCTTTGCTTTATTTCTGAATTTTGTCAAGACTGTTCACCCTTGATAGTCCCTTATGTGCTGACGCTATATATGGTTAAGAAGTAGGTGAAGTAGGTTTACCGATTAGTATGTAAACAAATCAACTTTGATACCTATATATAATTTGTTATAATTATCCACTTACTATGCGAACGTACAACGTCTTGGAGAGTGTTAATGGTCTGAGTAATTTGAGACTTTGAGTTTGTTATATTATTATTATTTTTTAATAAAGACAACTTCTAGAGCAGCACATTTGTGTCAGTTTCTTAGATTTTCCTTAAAATGATTTTACAAAATATATTAACATTGCTTCAATGGGTGATGGTTTATTTTTTGCAATATATATTTTTGGAAACAATAAAATGAGATTTATATCTAATAACCACAACATTTAATGACACTTTAAATGTTTAATATCCGCTATAATATGTGTATATATGTGTACATACTCATGTTACTCTTCATCGCTCTTCACTGGCTCAGTGGGTAAAATTTGTTCCTGCATTTGCAAGCTTGCTGTTGATTTATTGTAATGAGAGATGAGGGCTGGAGGAGAAAGAACTCGCTCATTCATCAGACTATCTCCGATTCCTTGTAATTGGACTGACGAAACTGTTTTGATCCTGTCCAAACCGGTTCTAGAGGTACTGGCTCTGTATTGGAACCGGGTTTTGATACCCAACTCTACTGTGAGGTATCTCCAGGGTTTCGCAGATCACATGACCGGATCCAGCACATACCAGCCAGAGTCCCGTCTCACGCATTTTGCCATTTTCAAACACTCACACATAAAAACTGTATTATAATAAAGCCCACTAAGGAATAGCGCTCTATTTTAATGATATATGAGGAGTACCTGGTATTCACTAAAACAACACTTCAAAGGATAATTATGTGCATGCATATTTTGTGGCAGCGATTTCCACAAAAATGCATGTTTGACATCACGGTAGCCAATCAAACAAGCTTCTCATGTGCAAACATCCACTGATGTCTGGAGATCTGCTGCAATAATCCATATCCACACAGATAAAGTCTGTTCCTTAAGAGTTGTTGAATATAAAAAAGGGTGATTTAGATAAATCACCTATGTTTCTTCAGTGTTCTTTATTTTTTCTTTATGTATTAGAAAAATAATGGATCGGGATTCTGTATCGACACATTCACAAAATCACAATATTAGTGTTTTATGCTATGATTGAGGTAGTTTGTTTCAATTTTCAGCGCATCCTTTGCTCTTTTCTTCAGGCATACGGTTATCCATCTGTGCGGGTCTCTGTTCAGGATCAGTTTACAAAATGTGCCTCTAAAACCAATAAAACGTATCAAGCTGAGACACTGGCAATGTGAACTAACCCATAAATCTATGAGGAGGAATTGAACTCTGCTGAATTGAAGTCTTGGGATGGGGCTCCCAATGGCGTGCCGCTAGGAGATAAAAAATCTCAAAGAGCCTTTTTGTTGTGTGATTTGTTTTTGTGTTAGGCTTTATCTGAGATATTGCTGCATTAAAAACATTCCCAAGGTTTTGCAATGACCCTTTCTTCTAAAAGAACCTGGAGTATACATTTAAATTAATCATTAAATTTTTTGATAAATGAATTGTCTGTGTCAAAAAACTGAAAGTCCTGCTCCGATTCTCCGATCTACTTGGAGACAAACTCAGGAGTAAAGTTTGGCTAAATAAACATTGAGCTTTTAATAACTTCCCTGTTTCCATGTTATATGTATTTTTGTGGTGTGTTCTACTTCTTCCTCAACCCGAGCTAGATCGCTGTACTGATGGAGAGTTGGATGAAATGTAGTTGCGTATAGCCAAAAGAAGGCCATTAGGGGACCATCAAATTTGAATGTATCCTTTTCCTGGACACTCTGTTAGCAAAGCATAAAATTAAAAACATATATTCCTAAGTTACTGACAAGGGTTGGGACACTTGTTAGCAATAAATTACAAATGTGGCTGACCAGGGAATCAGTATTTATAAGGTGTTAAAATTTCTCTGTCAATCCAAGAAGGGGTCTTTCTTAAACAATCGAATGCAAAAAAAACAAAAACAAATGACTACTTTTACGTCAAAGTTTAGATGTCAACAGAACCACGTTTAAATAAAACACATGGAATGCACCCTTTGAGACATGCATGATGTCATTGTGATCAGTCACAACTAAAACAGAAATGTGTTCTGTTATTTTTTTATAGTTTTATCCAGTTGCCTCCCTTATAGTAGATAATTTAATTATTCTTACATCCTGCTTATGTGTGAGTACAAAGAACCTCCTGTGTTTCTCTAACTGGAGCCCATTGGGGGGATTTCCAGCTGGAATATAATGTGTTAAAAAAGTATTTCTGTTTAACGGAGTCCAGATGTGCTGTAGCCATGGAAGTGATGATTTTCATTTTGTGCCTTTATGCTCCTTATAAATGTGTAATCCTTAGGATGTGTTTGTGCTAGGTTCCTAAAACGCTTTGCTTTCTACAATTTTGGATGACAGCTTTTCATTTATTTGCAGTTGTCCCTTGAATGATCTTGGTTATTTGTCCAGTATTGAAAAATCCTCAAATGGGACGGTTTTTCTGGGTCCTGGTAGAGGAATCCCTCAATGTTCAAAAACATCCTTATACAAGCACCGCTCGGACACCGTTAGATCCCTATAGACAGCAGCTGAGGCAAACACACAATGTAATATGAAGGATTGGGGAGCCTCAGCCTTTAGGGACTAAATTGGTGTCACCAGGTCATAATGTTATTAGCTGGGATTGTAATTCAGCGAGACTGATTTTATTAGACACAGGACATGGTGCTCTGGCAACATCTCAAACCCTTGACAATAGGCACATTGAGCTGGAAGCATCTTGACCGCAGGCAGAGCGCTCACAGGTTCTCAAAACACTTTTGTCATTGGAAAACTTGATTTTTAGTTTTTTACCACAAACTCACTCTGAAAAAATTTTACAGTAAAAGTATATTTAACTCTAGAAAAAGGTTGTGATAAAAGCATGATCACAAACTTTTGAAAAGCATGAATGTTTTAAATGTTCTCTGAGTTGTTTGAGACTGCTTCCAAAGTGTTTCTCTAAAACTGTTGCTTAATGTCAAGCTGCTGATTTTAAAGGCTGTCCACCAATAAAATGTGAGATTTAAAATACCATTAAAAACCTGTAAACCATGTTACATTTGTCCTGTATTTTTTTTTGTCATATTCACTAAACAATTATGTACGAACGTAGGACAAATGCCCTGTTCATTTTACAGAATCAATAGATTTTCACTTTTTCACAAGGTTTCATCTGTATTATCTGATTAACTGCGTGTTATAAAATCATTGGTCAGTATTCCTCTGTGAGGAAGACATGAGGGTTCAGAGAATGGTCTTTAAAATATGTTATGTAACTATTGTAAACTTACAATTACACAACCCATTTTTTATATGGCAGCTTACCTCTTTACCTTTTTTTTCTCTGAAAATGCACCCTATAGTAAATTAAGTGACTGTTTATTATCAATATAGTTTACATTATCTCACATGTGGTACATGCCAAAATAAAATAAAAAAAACATATTTTCATATACAAAGAAGGAATACAAAGTGCCTCAAGTGATTTCAATAGTTTATGTTAGAAACTAAATAATAATCATTCAAGGATATGAGAAGCAGTGTAACAGAAATCTTTTCTGGGATGTGACGTGAAAGCAAAGCGAGCGGGAAAGATGTGTCACCTAATTAAATTTGAGTATCTGTCACTGGAAAACATGTTTGGAATTCACGTCAGAGTGGCTTGATGGCATTAGAGGTCTAAAAGCAGCAGGAGAAATGAATAGGATCTGGACTGCAGAATGTTGCTTATTATATTTTACAGACCCATAAATTCTTAACTCATTCAACTTTCAAACTGTGTCTCAGCATAACACATTTGTCTCTTAAAACCAGTAAACTGTGCTGTATCTGTACACAATTACCTGACCGCTTGTGTTTGAAAGGTTTTAGAATCACGGCATGTCTGTTCTATTGTGAGGAGATATCACACAAATTGCTTATCTTTGTGGAGTTCTCTTAGAATCGGCTTCAGACGAAATGTTCCCTTTTTCTGTATTGATTGATGTACGATACTCTTTCAGAAGAGAATTATGTCTGTAAAACTGATGTCCCATCATTCTCTCTCCCTCTCTCGAGTTCTGGATGTTGACTTTTGCTTCTATAAATCATGCAGTACATTGAGATGTTTCGCCAATGCCTCATTTTCTTTGAAGGATAACAGCAGGCATGCCACCGTTCATAAATGCTGATGCCAGATTCTATACTTCCCATTATTAAAAGTGCCCTCCTAAAGGCCATGCGTTATGCAAGAGCAGATAAGTGACATTTCAGAGCAGATATTTCAAGTACAAGCCTGCTGGGAGCAGTTCATCTGCGGACTTCTCTTAAACATCGTTTTAATGATGGAAAAGCAACGCATCCAAAGGTCTCTGTTCCTCATGCTAATTTATGCTGACTTTGTTTTGACACACTTCTAAGTCCATTTTTACTCATTTTATTTGATATTGTAACCCACAAAGAGGTGATCTTTACCTTTTTTGTGGAAAACTCATGATGTGTTTTCTAAGAGAAGAAATTACCTCCTGATACTTTTCTGATGGTGAAAGGGTACTTACTCCTTGTTTGTTTGTTTTACAATTTATGGACACAGTGCTGCTAAATTTCCTGGTGAACCACTTTTTAGTTCTTAACCCTTGGGCTCTTTCATTATTTTGGTTATGAGAATGAACAATTTTTGAAAAACGTTTTTTTAATTGTTTTTCACTAGCAATTTAAGGTTGTTTTTCAAAGATTGAAAAAGGTTTGCTTGGGAAAAAGAATCATGGGGAGAAAAAGAACTTTGTAGAGGAGTTCTGTCACCCCGGAGGAGGTCAGATAGCATGTTGCTCCTCCACATTGTGAGACACCAGCTGAGGTTGATGCCTCCCTGGGACAGCTTGACTTTTCTTCACTAGAGCAGAAGAAAGAATCCCTGGCGAGAATGTTCTTACTTAGAGTTCTGCCACACCACCTGCCCTAGAAAGCATTGTATAAATTGATTCAAAACTGTCTCTCTATTAAACTGTCAACAGCACTGAATTGGTGATAATTGTCAATTGAGTAATCCGTCCTCTAAATATCCGTCCAAAATATCAAATTTTTTAATCAATCAAACCTAATTTGATAGCACTTTGACTGCAACCTTAACGCTAGCACAAATAGCTAGAGAAACATTACAGAAATAATACAACATTACAATTTAACAATATTAATGCAATATGGACTAAACAAGCACAAATAAATTCTACATAAACCTTGGAACAATCAAAAGGTTCAGGCCAGCTGACCTTGGCAAGTTTGTGCTGTAGGCTTTTAAAAGTAAGAAAACTGGAGCTAGACCATTTATTCATTTAAAAACAAACATTAGAACAAGTTATTTGAAAAAACAGTAAATATGAATCCATATTATTCTCATCTTTATTATATAATCCATATTTGTGTGTGTGTGTGTTAACCAAAACTGGGAAATGAGTAAATCTTCTGCTGGAGACTTCCAAAACTATGAACATTTCGTAATCAAAAGGGTGTTTGAATTTGTCTCGTTTAGTTAGATTAAAACAAATCATAATATAAATGTGCATCAGTGGGTTAAGTATGAATGCAGCCAACGAATTCCAGTAAGCACCAATCAACTAGACCTAAACAAACCACTGAAGAGGTCTAATTCTGGGTTCCATATGAACTATTGTATTCTATGAGTATTCTGGTGGTTATTTGAACACAGCACCAAACAAATAGAATCTGACTCAAATCAGAATTTAGCTTCAAGATCTGCGATGCCACAGATTTCTTTTATGCTCAGTATTTCTCTGGTGCCATGGGAACGGGGTTCAGGAAGTTGGGTGCTGGCATAAACTATTCTTGAGAAAGCTGATTTGAGAAGTTAGTTTTTTGCCCAATAACTCAGTTTCTCCAACATGTAAACATAATAAACATGCACTCTATCGTTTTGTTTGTCTGTGCATGTTTATCTGAGGTCTGGTTTACCTTTGCCCAAAGTTGCCAGGGACAATGCATCACAAATGTAAGTAAGAGTAGAACAGTAGAAAGAAGCCTCATGGCTTTGTTGAGTTATAAATTGACTACTTCATGCCCTCGATTCACAGAATTAATACACAATAATCAAAACAAAGAAAGATTGCTGCATTCGCATGTGTTGTAGGCAATGGATTTGATCAAACAATACAGCATCTTGCACATTGTTCATTTTTAATATGGCACTGTTTGTTTTTCTTGTGATGTCATTCCAATGAGAAATCGGGGAAAGATTTTGCGTTTCAAAACCGATTCTAAAAACCAGTTTTTGGGTTGGCATGTAAATGCACAAAAATGGTTTATTGAGTAAATCTTATTAGTTATAAATCGTTATTATAAGTTTTAATAAATCGCATTATAAGTTCAAAATCGTTAGTTCAAAAGATTATTAACAAATATAGCATTACTTTACCCCTCATTAACAAAACAGTCGACACTAACATGCATAGGCACTTTAAAACAAAATTCAAGCACTTGTTAGCTTGCTGGTGAATGAAGGATTTTATGTTGAGACTATGAAGATGTTTGTAGGATATTGCGTCATCACAAGCAGGTAAAGGTGTATGTCAAGTTAAACACTAAATCAGCTCTGAATAGATGTATGTAGCATTCAGAAATTCTATTTCACATTCTTATCTGGAGTAAAATACAGTATGGCTAAATAAGATCAAATCATTTATTTTTACATCATAAGATCCCATATCTTTATCTGAAAGATTTAAGACTCTTTCCAAATGAATCATAAATGGATTAAAACAACGCTGTAAGGAAAACAAATACCAAATGACTCATGAATGTTTATAGCTTTGGACGTCATTAGCTTTTATCTCCCCATTCAGATTTCCAGTTTACGTCAGTGATAGCCCAGCACGGAGCCGGCCTCATCAATACTTCTTGCATTAATGGTTAATTTAGGACCCATAGTCTTGATGCTGTTTGACATACACCCTTACTGTTTGAAGATCACTGATGTATGGAATCATCAGTAATGATCTAGAGACCTTGTTCAGGCATGGAGGGAGCTTGAATCCAAACGCACTGCAGTTTCTCTTCCCCTCTGTAGTTTGTGGTGTTTTCATTATTTATCAAGTAGCTAACCAGTGTGATGCTTTTCAAGTCTGTTCTACAAAGACAGCTCAGGGCCTTTGGTTCACATCCAAAGAAACTTAAAGATGAGGTTGCTAAGCAGTGGACTATCATTCATCTTTTAGCTAATTTAATTGCGGAAATTTGTTCTCACAGACCTTAAGTACACAGAGATTTAAAAATTGGCTAAAAACTCCAGGAAAGTGTGTTGTTCAGTGAGAGATGGTAGTGTCTTCTCACCTCTGGGGTTAACCCTTCAAGAAATCCTTTCATCAGTTGCAGATTAAATTTTTTAAGTTGTTGCCAGATTTTTTTTCTCTGTCAAATTGCCGTTACATCATAATCTTTACTCATACTGTAGTTTTGTGTTTTTATTTATTTATTTCAAAATAAATCCATGTTTTATTTGACTCTAAAACATTGAATGTAAATTATGGTTGATTTACATTCCTCATCAGGCTTTTAGAGTCTTTTGTATAATTGCTTTGCATATCTTTGCTGCTGCTTATGCAAATAATCTGTAAAATGAAGATTTTTGTGACATTGGTATTCTGAACATCTAGGGAAAGATAGAAAGCCTCCAGATGCTGAGAAATGATGACGAAGTATGCCTATTAGGGACCAAGAGATGAAAATAGGACCAATATCAAAGAGGAGATCAAATCAAATAACTGGAATTCAAGAAAGGAAGATATGCAAGGATGAGAGGCACTCAGTTAAGAGCAGTTATGGATTGTTTATGCTGCTTAGTAAAATCTTTTCATCTTTGCATGACAACAATTGATTTGATTCATTTCTTCCTTGGAAACCCATGGACCTTTTTCAACTTGTTAAAAATATTGTATAATCATACATTCCTTCCAGTGACAAGTTAAAGGTACTGTACAGGATGTTAGTATACATATATAGTATGCTATACTTGGTTTGGATCAAATGAGCTTTTTAGAAATGTAATCCTTTGCCCTGTTCACTGGTATATCCATCATATTGACCCGAGGATGAATTCCAGAGCTTGTAGTCCTTGCTCTACCCCTCTCTCTCCATCTCTGTAGCCAAGATCCTGCTCAAGACCCAAAGTCTGCCGAGGTTTTTTCATGATGTTCACATATAATTTGCTGAAATTTTGGCAAATCCCCTCCCCTACCCACCCAACGTTTTCACGTCCATCATCTACACACAATCTTATAGCCAAGTATTACCAATCAGAGTTGTGACATTAATACTAATAATAATATAAAATGATTATTATATTATGTTCAGTATATATATATAATAGCATGTTGCAGTAATGGCATGTTATACAGTAATATAATAATGACAATACAATGAAATTGAAATTAAAATGTTGACACATTTGTTGTTATGTCACCTGGTGTTGTTTGTTCTGGTTTTCTGGTCCTGTGATCCCACTCCACCACTGCACTCTGTTCAAAGTCATCATTCATGAAAAGTCATTCCCTGTCTGCAAAAAAAAGGGAATTGTTTGTCTGTCACTGGCATACAGTATGTGGTCCAAACATGGTGCAAGTCTGGAAGTTATTGTAATGTTTTTAATGTGGCACAAAACACATTAAATTTAAAGCTTGTGCCAATCGTGGACCAAATGTGGTTCTTCTTTGGCCCTGGTTTGAAATCAAAACTTGATAAGATCCAGCCCTGTACCACACTTCACTGTGGTTTTTGAGCCAAACAAAACAACTTGAGTATGTCGGAGCTGCTGTTTTTTACCATTTTTATAGTTTGATCACCATGATCAATAATTTCTCATCTGTTTGGTGATTCCCAGTTTGCCCTTGGGACAATGCATGTAATGAGGAAGCATAATTATTACATGCTTCTCAGTGACTTGAGGGCTTGTTGATACTTGTTAGGAGGCACATTTTCAACATCAACCATAAGAAACAAGTTCAATACTTACTATTAACATTTTCAAATCAGTTAGCTAGCTCATAAAACTGGTCACAAAATGGAGAAATTCAGAGCATGCAGTTTCTCACTGGATTTCAAGATCATATCACTTTAGGTCACTGACACGTAACATTTCAAACAGGAACAACTAGAGTAAAATAACCTGTATGACTGAATTTATATTTAACGTTAAATATTTCATGAGTTCATGGCTTTTTAAAAAGGTTATTAATACAATGATATACTTCAAAAACAAGTGAAGAATTGTGAGACACCATTAGTGCACTTAAATGAATAGAACTTAAGAACTGTGAGATTTAAAAGCATTGAAGTGATTAATTATTAACAATGAGCAAGCTTACATTTTCATCAGCTTCTATAACTGCAATCTTAAAACTCCTTACTATAACTTCACTTTTTAATTAATCATGTAATATAATACTGTAACTCCTTAAATGTTAACATGTTTTTAAACATTCATTCATCTTCATGTTGGCTTTATTCCCTTTCGGGTCGCCACAGCGGAACGAACCGCCAACTCTCTGGCATATGTTTTACGCAGCGAATGCCCTTCCAGCCGCAACCCATCGCTGGGAAACATTCACACACACATTCACACTTTAACACTATGGGCAATTGTTCTTATTCAATTCACTTATTCCGCATGTCTTTGGACTTGTGGGGAAACCGGAGCACCCGGAGAAAACCCATGCGATCACAGGGAGAACATGCAAACTCCACACAGAAATGCCAACCTGCCCCAGCCGAGCCTAGAACCAGCGACCTTCTTGCTGTGAGACGACCGTGCTACCCACTGCGCCACCGTGACGCCCTGTTTTTAAACATGAAACAAAATTTTGGATTTAAATAAACTTGGCAGTAATTTTGCACAATTACCTTTAAGTTATACGTGGTATAGTATATTGATCATTTAAAATGGTTTATGAACACATACAGAACATTTGCAATGGCAGTTAACATTCTAGGAAGTCTTTTAAAAGTTCAGTTGTCCACCTAGAAAGTTCTAAATCTCTGATATTGCTGTTTTTGTTGTTGTTTTTCAAGTTGCACTCACAGACATGAAAACAGTAGTTTTGATAGTCTGAAGTAAAAAAAACAAGCCCACATTATTAACAACCATTTTTCACTCAGTATAGAACCCATGCACTAATAAGTCACTGACCCATCAAGTTCAGGGCCAATCATTTAGACCAAAAGCCTTTTAATTGGATAATTGTTTAGTGCCATTTTCCTTTTGTTGTCCTCCTGCTGCATGCTAGCTCAAGCCTCCAGGCAGGAAGCTAATGCAGGCTAATGAAAAGGAAAAATGGGATTGGGGAGATAGAGCGATCACTGGCTTTGGTCAGCCAATGCATATCTAGGCAACCGCTATTGATCCTGTACTCAAGCTCATGTTGATCAGGGCTACTGAGGGGGAGATCATGCCTTCAGAATTAGATGACTGAGGTTTTCAATTAGCAGTTCCGCCAGGATGGTTTTTGACCGAGCCCCCTGTCCAGGGAGAACTGTGCATCTGTAATGCACAGCAGACAGACATAGCATTGAGCACAAGTGGTGCTGAATGAAGATCAGAGCATTACATTATCGCAACAAACATATGTATGCTCAGTCAAACTCGAGAAGTTATTGTTCTAGAGACAGAGCTGCTTCACCATAAAGATGTAATATGCCTCTGTAATGTTTGCTGACTTAATCTTCAAAATCAAGATGTGTTTAATGATATACTATGATTAAACAATTTAGGAGAGTTACCACTGGTTGTTAAAAATAATATAAGCACACAGAACAGTGTTTTCAGGTCCTTAAAAGGTCATTAAAAGTTTTAAATTAAACTTTTAGAAATGTGACTGTAAAAAATTATGAATGCAGTGGACTTAATGTCAACCAATGTTGTATGTGTCAAAAAGCACAAGTGCAGCAGACATTTTACTGTTAAAATTTAAATAAAGAATACAAAAATGTATGATATTCTAGTACGTTGTAGGAAAACAGCAAATCACTGTTTTGTGTTAAATTTTTTTATATATATATAAATAAACTACTACGGGGACATTTGTGCATTTTATTTTATTTAGGGGCTTACAGTCAGTTGATCTCCAGAACAGTAATCATCAGAAAGACATTGTTTTGTACTGTTAATACAATAATTATTAGACGTATTCAATAATTTAAGTGTTTAAGGAAAAGAAGAGGTTTTTGTTGCTTTCTGAAGTTGTTTGCATCGCTGCCACGGACAGTGAATGAGAGAGTTTTGCTGAAGGATTTAAAACCCCTGGAATGTCACTTAACAAAGCAATTATACAGATTTACTTTATTTTAACTCTGTATTTTGTGTATTTGTTTTAATTGTGTATATCCCCTAGTGTGGAGAAGTTGTCTGCTCTCAATGCCATACCTGCATTGATGGTGTAGCTTAAAACTTATTTTTACATTAAGGATAGTGTTATGTATGTTTTGCTGAGATGTTATTAGTTCATACATTTTGGGGCAAAGTAATTCCTGTTGTAGGGTATTTTTACATTTGCAGACAGCTTGCAGCCTGCTCAATTTTGCTCAAAAAGAGTTACAGATTAAAAGCTTTGGTTTTTGCTAGCTCAAAAAACTCATGATGCTCTGCTTTAGTTTAACAGCACATGAGTTCTAAGAGAAATGCTAAAAACTTATAGAACTCAAAAAGGTGTGATTTCTGTGCACCTGTGAGTTTCTGCAAAGGATAGAACAAAAGTGTTTTAAACTAATGTGAATGCATACTAGCGGAAAAAATAAGGTGTGAGCTGTTCAAGCATGCACCGAAACCATTGGGAATGAAGCATAAACATTTTTTGATCACAGTTATTGTGTAGTTGTTCTTGTTTTGGTTGCTACTTAAAGACAGGATTTTTTGTCTTTGTGGTATTTATCTCACTAATACATTATATCTTACATGGTTTTGAGCTGTGACAGATTTGATCCCCAGCATATATAGCTCTGCTATAATTAAAAGATGCCTCTAGAAAGCATTGAAATCAAGCTTTTCTTGGTGGGATACCCCATAAAACTATTATAGAAACATCCCTAAGGGTCTATGTTCAGCCCCCAATGTTCTCAGTCCCAAGAAACGCCCCTTGTAAATCTCCAGAGAGGCAGGACCAGAGTGAAGAAGAGATGCCGAAAATTATGGTTGAAAGCAGTCAGGTATGGTTATGTCATTCAAGGAATATTCAATTGAATAATTTCCAATTTCAATCATTTTTACTGAAAAAAATACAAACATTATTCTCTTACTTTATTGTGCATTCTAAAGTCTAAAGATTCATTTTTGGTTCAACATACTTAGATACCATGTACAGGGGATTCAAAAAGAAATCCACAACTTTGAAAATCAGTTTTTTATTACAAGAAAGATGATGGAAACTTGACTAATTAGTCAATGTAAGCGACCAAATGAACAACCAATTGAAACTTGAGAGCTTCCTTAAATCGATGACTGAATGAGCTTAGCTTTCCTTTTCTTCTTTGCAGTGTTCTTAATTTCAAATGTTGTGGCTTTCTTTGTGAATACCCTTGTAAAACTTTCTCTTTCAAACGTCTACGCTTGAATTGTTACATTTTGTTTATTGGTCATTTTCACCCAGGAATGATTTGGATTACATTTTAGCTAATGCAATGTTTGTTCAGGTGCTAAGAGAGATGGCTATGTCCAGGAGGAATCAGAGAAACTGCTTTCACGTCATGGCTGTATTGAATGAGTTTTCTTTGCCAACGCCTCAAGCCTAATACTCTAACAGCACATCATGTGTTATCACTGGGCCGAGAAATGAAGAATGATGTGTTAGAAGACCAGCTTCTATTCCAAATGCTTGCTGGGGTCTCTGTACAGGTCTTTTTATTTATTTCAGCTGCAAGAACAGACCAGCTGTGCTGCATCCCATGGTGCCACAGAATCTCTTTTCAAAGGCTCTTATTGAGCACTGAGAAAATCTGAAAGCAAGAAAAGTGACTGTTGAGGGACTTCTTAAAAGCCACTAGGGAAAATAATGAAGGAGCTGTGCAAATGAAGAAGTAGTAAAGGAAGTTTGCAGTTGTTCTTTTTATTTACCTTACTTGATCCTGAATTTTCAATTTATCTGACAAGATATTTTACAGTAACACATTTATTATTTATTACTACCTACATTATTTTTTGCTGTTATATGTCACTTGTAACCAATGCCAGGACTGGTCATATGCTTGTATACCATGTTAAGTTTTGATTTCACATATTCACTCTCGTATGGTTTCTTTGGATTTGGTTTCATGTTATGCAGTAAAATTATGTCACATATTTGATACCCCATGTAGATTAATTGTATCCCTATGTTAGTTAAGATGTCCAATATAGTATATGCGTCACCTGAGCTTGTCTTGAGCTTTTTTCATTGTGAATTTTCACTTTTACATCACTTTCCTTCTGACCCTTAAATGAATGTAATGCTAGGATGCATAATATAATACACACATAATTTTTACATTTAAATTCAATGCAGTGAAATTTGTGGTGAAATTGTAGCAGTGATAAATTATGAATAATATTTTTACAATCTGACATCAAATCCAAAAAATAAATTTATAGGTAATCTGAGTCTAATTTTAATAAACCAACAAACAACTAACTAAACACACAAGGTAGTTGAAGAGGGGGACCAACCATAGATGACATTGGGGTGGGTCCTCCTGTAGGTGTTGGTTACAAGGAAAATTAGTAGACCTTTAGCAGCTCAAAGCCGCTCCTCATTAAGCTACATACACAGACTCAACAAACACACATTTACAAAACCATCGGGTTTGTAACAGTGAATGGAATCCACCGGGGAGGAGCAAACTACAAAGTAAATATCCAAAGAACTTTGAGGAAAAAATTACCTAATTTAAAAAGTATAAATAGGATTCTCAAACATTTTTACGAAACACTGTGAGGAACAAATCCTTTGGCTTCGACAGTTAAACTTTGTTATTTGCGTAAGTTGATTCAATTAGTGAAATAGTGAAAACAGTGCGGTGAAATCACTGGGTTATTTCAAAATAATTTTTTCACCATTTAATGACTTAAGAACTGAACAGCTTTTTGCTCAAATCCTTTATAGTGTGCGTTATGTGCACCGTGGCATAGTAAAAAAATTATTACTTGAATCTGTAAAACATCAGGCAGCAAGTTGCCAAACTGTAAACAATAATTTAAGGTCAGTACAAAATATTGTTTTACAGACACCTTCTAAAAATTATTTTAGCTGTAATTTTACCAAACATTGAAAAAACCCAGATTTATTGTACTTTAAAGACTGTGAATGTTAAGGATGTGTATTTTTATTGTAAACTGCTTGTGTTGGATCTGATGTTCTGTGGACCTCTGAGCTCCTCTCCGGCTCTCAGATTTTCAGCTCATCGATGTCTGTTTGCCTCACATATTATCTTGTTGTCCCAAAAATTGAAGCACTGTTACTTACTGTGTTAGAAGTGGATTTTGGACTAGCTCTAAAGGTCAGATGTAACTGAATATCGAACCTTCCATCTGGAATACCTTATCTTCTTCATCCCTGACTGTAAAAAAGTATGCATAGTTTTAAGTCCAATAAACCTGCAAGTTGAACAATAATAAAAGGTTTTCACAGTGTACTGGCAACCAGACATTGTTCAAGTCATATATCGCTTGCTTATGGAAGAATACTGATCCAAGTGTAAAGGTTATATTGAGCAATTAACAGCAATTTCAAGAGAGATACTCATCTTAGAAAGTCTTAATTTAACTTTATAATCTTTATATCATTTCAACAATTAGTAAGTGACAAAAAAACATAAAAACTAAACCATATATCATCACGAACCTATTTAGAGGAATGAATGAGAGCCTGATTTTTATTGTGTATTGAAAATATTTGAAACTCCATATGTATTCCACGAATATAAAGATGACAGACTAAAGCTAAAGTTCAGTTCACAGGAGAATTGTGACATCTAGAACATATTCAGATCTCGTTCAAGCTGCCTGAATGCCAGGATTTCAAGTAGGAGTTGCCAAAAAAGAACGTCAAAATCAACTTCACATGCCTCACAGACCCTACAGAAGGGGATAGACACTCTAATAAACGTCTTGCTAACACTGACTTTTATACTGTAGGCTTTCCAAACCACTGAAATAATACACTGAGCCTAATCACATATCAAGACACACCTTTTCTTTTTTCAGCTTTTTCCATCAAGACAGCTGTTTGAAAATCTTTCAAACTTGCAACAGCACATCATTCAGCAAGCTTGGAGTCATTAACGCTACATCCACAATGTCGATAAGCCTAATTCAGTCCATTTCCTCCCTGCTTTTGCGCCAGCTCCGTTTCGCTAATGAAAACATGGGATAATGTGGTCTGAGAATTAAAAATTTTGTAGAAGACTCCGATCACTTCTGATGCCATATCCCTCTCAATCAGTATTCTTGGGTTTACATGGTGGCTCTTTTCCATCTTGCAGCAACAAATGCAATTTAGAGCTCAATTCTCTATGTCCACTTGTGCCAAAATGTCACAGAGCATGATATGAGGTTAAAAAGCTGGCACAGAGAAGAAAAATGACATCCGACACAAATAGCAGGTTATGAACAAAAATCTCCCTATTCAGAGAGGGACGGTGTAAAAGAATATTTTTGTTCAACAATTGGTTAAAATGAGTTTGAAATTTCAAATGAAGCGTCACGGTGGCGTAGTGGGTGGCACGGTCGTCTCACAGCAAGAAGGTCGCTGGTTCTAGGCTCGGCTGGGGCAGGTGGCATTTCTGTGTGGAGTTTGCATGTTCTCCCCGTGATCGCATGGTATTTCTCCGGGTGCTCCGGTTTCCCCACAAGTACAAAGACATGCGGAATAAGTGAATTGAGTAAGAACAATTGACCATAGTGTTAAAGAGTGAATATGTGTGTGAATGTTTCCTAGCGATGGGTTGTGGCTGGAAGGGCATTCGCCGTGTAAAAACATATGCCAGAGAGTTGGCGGTTCATTCCGCTGTGGCGACCCCAAAAGGGAATAAAGCCGACATGAAGATGAATGAATGAATTTCAAATGAGTTTTTAACTACTCTAAAGTTGTGAAGATTCAGAATTCACAGAACAACAGAAATTGCTTCAGAAGCTTTGCGCTTTGATGTTATTAAGAAACTTATTCTTGCAATCAGAGGTTATTTCAACTCCATTCTAGAACCAAAATATACCCACAACTATGCATTTTTACTGTATTTGTCATGCATTTTAAATGAAACAACAACAGCAGGGCTTCAGGAAATTCTCCCCTTTGTGGTGCATCCCACCACAAATCCTCCCAGAATACACTTCAAAGCTACTCTTTTCAGTCACCACAGTGTTGATCTTGCAATGGAATTTGTCAAAATTCTAAAATCTACATAATGAGAGGACTTCCAAGCCAATTATTTTACAACATTCGTGAATCAAACATTTTATAGAATTCTGGTTCTTACACTATCTAACATCAAGAGTGCTATGTGTGATGTTCCAGATTTATTTAATAGCTGACTTCTTTGGCTTTTCTGCACAGAAAGGCCTCTGGATAACAACCTGGGTACTTAAGAAAATACACACACACACGCACACACAAAAATTATTAAAATATGAACATGCATACATCTTAAAACAAAAACACAAATCCTTTAAACAAAAAAAACAAAAAAAAAATTTCAACACAATTTAACTACTATTAAAATACTCAATTAATTCAAGAAAATAACTATGATGTAATGAATACATACAATGGTGGTGTGATAACTACATAAATAAATGAACCAATTTCCCCTCGAAAGATATTAAACTCACCTATCAAGCAATGAACTTTTAATTTGATTTATTTTTCAGAGACTTAAAAATGTTAATTTAAAGCGCAGTGAAACACATACCTGTGCAACCTGTAAGCCTTGATATGTTTGCTGGGTTTATTTGATAGATTCAAAGTTTAATATCCTTTTTAGAAATTTTGATTAAACCTGTTAATGATGCTTGCTGAAATGTGAAAGTGCTCAGGCGTTCTGCTGTTTGCTGATTGCTGTTACTGAAAACAGATCCCTTGTGAATTTCTTTCCCAAGGCTCCCAAAGACAAACACCTCATCAAATGATAGGTCTACTCAGAAGGCAAGTGTTTTCATTTATAATTTGAACTCGTTCAACTGCTTATGTTAGTATTGGTGATATGTTTCTACAGTTGATATGTAAACTATAAATTACATGGGTTGAAGAGGTTCACAGAAAATCTGATATAAACAAAACCTTTCCTTTGAGAGTTTTGCAGAGTAGTAACTTGTCTTTGATGCATGTGACATTAATGAAGTGTCATGCATGATTTCGCTCAATTGGTGTTTTTGATTTTTCCCATTTAACTAATTTTTAACAGGTCACTGCACCGCACAGCAAGTCTCTGTGGCACTAATGACCGATTATTGATGTACGTGTCCAGCTTAATTACGCTGATGTGGGCCCATGGAAAAATGTGAGAAATTTCTTCTAACTTCGTATTAATCAGAAGTTAGAAGGGGTTCAAGAATGCCCACAGGGAAATCTCTAGGAATATAAAGGATTTGAAGAATTTCTACCTTGTGACTGTTAAATCAGAACCTTTTGGGAATTTCAACATTTACACCGTTTAAGGCTCTTTTTTCTACAAGTGTCTCTGAATGTTTGTGTTTGCTGACATAACACCTACTGTTCATTTCATTTTTTCATAATAGGAACACTAAATATGGTTAGGAACAGGTTAAAAAGTGTTTTGAGATTTGCCTCTCTTTAACAAAACCTTTTCCTACTCACTGGTTAGCATGCAAATCCTGGGGTTTTGCCTTTTCCAGGCTCTACACGAGTTCTTTTTCTGTCTGGCTCTACTGTGGTGTACTTTAAAGGCAATAGTGCCCACACAAAAATCGAAAGAAAAAAAAAAACAAGGAAGAAAACAAGCCTTACCCACCAACTTGGATGAAAGATGTTATGGACAAAAGGCAGATCCCAGATCAGTTGTTATGATCATTGAGTCGGCTTTCACATTTGTGACTATGTATGTTTTACTCTATGGATCGTAATTTGTAAAAAAAAAAAAAAAACAACAACAACAGGAGGGTTTTAACTTTTATCTGATACGTTTATTTTAACCAAAGAATATACTTTCATTTAGGTAGGGCAGTAGTGGTCTTGTGGATAAGGAGATCGACTTGTAATCGGAAGGTCACCGGTTGGATCCCCAGGTTCACTGAGTTGAAGGTGGTGTGAGTGATGAAACACTTGCTCAGTCAAAATCAATAAATAGAAACACTTACTGTAGCACCGCTGTTTGCATGATGATGTTTGCATCTATTTGTTTTACAGAGAACAAAACAAGACTGCTTTAATAAGACTTTTACTAATATTTTTTGAGAGTTCATAAGCAAGAGACTGACCTCACTGCGTTTATGAAATCCTTACTGGGCTTAAAATGCTTTTTTTCTTGCCGTAGGTCTCCTCTAGCATCTGATTTGCACCAGCCTAATCAACTAGAATTTTTTTTTGTAAGCAGCTAATTATTTGATATATGTTCTCGCTGCCTTCAAGAAATTGTTGTTCATCTCCACCAAAGGTTTGAAGTACCTCTTGATGTTTTCATTTTTATTCGTACTGAGAACCTCTGTGTGAACTCTGTGCCAGAAATTCAAGTATTTTTACTTGTTTTCCTTTGTGATCAGATTACCCTAATGTATGCGTTTATAATCTGATAATGCTATAAAAATGCATTCTTTTCATTGTTCAGTCAGGGTGATGTTTCCTCTTGTTCATTTTTGTTATTTTCCATTGAATTGTTTGTGCAAAGCCTTCTTCTTGTGCAAAGCTTTCAATGAATTCAATATAAGATTTGCTGTATATTGATATAATATCAGCTCAAATATTTTTTACAAATTATACTTTGGATTCTTCTTTTGATGACATACTATTTCCCCTCTAATAGTGTTTGAGAAGACAGTGAGGAATCCCACCTGGCGCCCTGAGGTCAAGTTGACATCAATACCCACACGCAAAGTAGACATAAAATAATATTCTTCCTCTACATGAGGTTTTCAAACTTGATTGGAATTAACTGGATCCGGTGGGCTACCATTAGTTAAAGGTGGGTGACTTCCTACCTCAGGTTGCCATGCATTCCTTTGAAATACAGATTAAAAAAGAAAAAGATAATTATTATTATTATTTAATTTACACAATTGTTTTCCTTCAGTCACATCAAGCGAGCTTTATGACACTTGCAGCACATACAGAGAATCAAAAATTGCATTTAAATTAAAATGCACAAAATTTTTGCATTTAACTTGAAAATTCACAAAATACTAAAAGGCTTCAATGCACTCATTTTTGCTCTGCAAATGTGTGCTTTTATTCTGAAATGTATTCTGAAAGTTTATCACGTGAATTTTCTTCAGGATACACAATTTTGTCTTCATTACTTGTGAAAGTTGATGAAATTTGGGAAATTAGTTAAAATTCCCCAAAATGGTACGCATTCACACAACATATCTCCTGAAGTGTGAAAGACAATGACACAATGAAACAATTGTTTTAATTCTCTATAAACCCACCTAAAAATAATGTATTGAATAAAGATCAAATAATTTCATTTTTAAGAAATAGGGGCCCCTTTGCCTTTGCTTGCCTCAGAACAGACCAAAATTGGCCACTGCGATTACATAACCTCTGAGCAAAATATTTCCTCTCATCTTTATGACTTTGCATTTTCATAGATTTTTTTTGTAGAATTTTTTTTCTGAAGTGCTACAAAAATTAGTCTTCAGATTCGTTTGAGTGTTTTGTGTTGCATGGTGAGTTTGAATGCTAATAACAGTGTTTAGAGTTTGCATGCTTCCATTCTGTTCATATGGGCTAGGTATAGACGCCTGCTATTAGAAATGTTAGTGTGCTCTGTATGGGCAAAAACACAATGTTGCTTTATGTTTTGTTATTTTTCTGGACTAAATTACATTTAGGTTTTGACGTCAATTGGATTTTACTGTTTTTCACATTATTGTATGTCAAGGTTTGTTGTCAGGTCTCTGCCTGCATAACGTTAATCGTGTTGCACATGATCTTTTTGTGAGAATACAAATCATTCACGAAGAGACATCTAATATCCAAACATCACATTCATTAAGAATTCTATGTATTTCTGAGTTGACTTCTGCATGTTCTCAAACCCAATAGCATAAAGACGAGACTGGTGAGATAAAGAAGATTTCTCTGTAAACGGGTTCTTGCTTATTAAACATTGATTTTGCCATTAATGAAGCGTTGTGGTGTTTTTACACCAACTCCAGGAACATCATTTTACAATCAATACGATGACAAAATAGATTTAAACTCTTAAAAAGACACCATCACAATCTTTAGCGAACTCAGATATTAAAGCAGATTGAACTTGACAAGGGATTCTTTGAAAATCAAAAGCATGTGATTTTGACCAATGTGGTCTCAATTGTGCAGAAGTATCTCTCTTTCAAAAAAGTTAAATATAGGTAGAGTACTATATCTATATATATATATATATATATATATATATATATATATATATATATATATACAGAGAATATGAGATTGCATCTCTCCAAACAGGTTGCCAGACATGGGTCACATGATGCGTCACTGCAGTTTACCATCAACTGATTGCATAGACTTACTTTTCTAGTCTGAGGATGACACAATTTGCACTAGATGGAGTATTTTATCAGCCCATAATTTAGAGGTTAGAGGCAAAGCCATTTAGTTTGTATTCATGCATGAAGATAAGGTAAAGCAACAATAGCAGCCAACATGCAATGAAACGCTTTGAAATGAGCCAAAGGTCATATCACTTATACTCACAAATTAAATGCACATTTAGCTGTTTTCTGTTAACTGCTGGGACAGTAACAGGACCAAAAATCATCATGTTAGGTATCAAAACTTTACATATACTGTAAAACATACAACTTTGAACATAGCAGTGCAAGTCCTTTGTAGACCATAGTAAGCAAGATCAGTAAGTATAACAACTATTTATATGCATTTGAGACCAAATTGTCTTAGCAACTGTGTCAATGAGATAAGATGATATCTTTTTTTTTTGCTGAAATCTGAACTCAAAGTCAGAATCAAAAGCACACAGAGTCTATACTTTGCTGACTACACAGTTAAGTTTGTGAGGAGTCTGACAACGAGCTGAAGCAGCGTGTTCAGGACCTGCAAGGTCAGCCAAGAGAGTTTCATGCACATGTACTGTAGAAATAACTTTGAATTATATATAAAGAGCCAAAGTGACAAAGACAGCCTCTGAAACCAATGACAGAACCGTCTGTCCAACTTCTTGAGAATTGCTAGTGTTTGCCCTGATCTTTGTGCATCTATACAAAATGAAAGGGTCACACAATCCTCAAGGTTTATAGTTTTGGCAATAATATAGTAGTATAGGGAATTTAAGCAACAATGGCCGTCAGGAGGAAATATTGTGCATGTGTGACTTCAACTGCACCCGCTGGAAGTTTAGGATAAATGGATTAATTTACAGAATGGTATAAGACTTAGATTGGTTTGTTAAATTACATTTTTCAATTTATCAGTAGATAAAATTAAATGTTTAGGTGATTAGTACTCGTCAAATTTTTTAGTTGTTATAACTTTCGTTACAACATTCATTACTTCATTACCTGTGTCTGCTGTAGCCGTCATTTCAGTTGTTACTCTATTAAGTGTTTGATTATTTTAATAGTTGAAAATCATGTTTATGTCCCTGTCTTCAGCTGTATCACTGGTTGTGACCAAGGAGCAACCTCTTACTCTCCTTGCTAGTGTGTATTAGGAAGTGACAGAACTATAGTACCTCAACCGGCCACAAGTGGGACTATTTGGAGCAGATTCTCATTTACGCCCATGTTAAAACTGCCCTTCTTTGGAGCTGATTTTTTAAAAAACATTTTTGCTGCAGTATTTTTTTATTCAGATCACTAGTTTTGACCTACATGAACACTGAGGGCTGAATTATTTTGGAATTTGTTTGTTTAATACATTAAGCATTTGGCCAATCAGACTTCTGTGCTATGCATATGTTCTGCCTTTTTGAACCCATTCTACCAGGAAGTGACGCACTGTCATGATGATGATGGCAGGCTATGCCCATTCTGGCCTTCCTGTACCCTTCATATGAAATACCACACATGCTACATCTATGTTATATACAGTCAATGGTCGTGATGTTCCACTTTACAAAAAAGTCTCCTTGATACACTGGTATCTCATAATTATTCACAAGCTTCAATTCTCTAATCCAATAAAAACACTCAATTGACTGGAAGCAAATCTTGCAACGATACTCTACACAATCGTTTCTTTGCTCCTCACACATTCTCATTCCTCCCATGGCTGCTGGGTGCATGTTTTTGATAAAGAATTTTGAGTTGAGTTGAACTGAAACAAGGGCGTTTCATCATCCCGCAAGATAGGAAATAATTACTTTTGTGCATTATAACTGGATAACTATAATTAAAGCCAACTTGACAGTTTTTTTGGTCATAGTTTAAATGTGCTTTGCTTCTGTAGAATACAGATTTTTTTTTACAATCCACAAGATTGGGTGAAGTTTTCTAAGGATTGGATTGATAAAGGTGAATATTTGTGATTTAAAGGTTTTGAGCCATAGACGCCTGTATGCTTTACTTAATAAAAGATTTTGTTTTAGTTTCTGACCAAAATAGAGTACTGCAGTAACAGTACTATAAAAACAGTGGCACTTTTGAAAGATTATTATATCAAGTCATGGGTATGTCAGAGTCTGATATATCAGAATTATTCAATCTGAGCAGTGTATGTGGCAAATAATGTCCTGAAGCACTGTCATATGACTGTTTTGAAGCATTTCAGCTAATGTGTTTTGCATGTTATGAAAATATGAACAAACTCAATTGAGTGGATAGACTGAAATTGATTTGTGATTTGTGTTGTCAAATTTAACTGATGACGTGAATTGAAAGTTGTTTTAGGAAGTCAGCTTGGTTAACCGCCATTCTTGCAGTGGTGGATTTTGTTCTTTTGGGGCCCAAGCCAAATAAATACCTAGAGACCCATGCTTATTAATAACTGAATTACTTAACACGAAGATAAAAAATATATTTATGCAACACATTATTTTTCTGGTGGGGCATACAGAGAAAATGTCATTCATTGGCTACATTTTGAACACTTTGTGAGTCTTGGAACTTTGAAAGATTTTAAGTTGGTAATGGGACCTTTTGTCTTCATCTAAAACATATTAATTATGTTTTTAACCAAGCAAATACAAAAAGTAGGGACAATAATTTTGGTGGGAAAAATGTATTGTTGGCCTGGAAGTGGTGAGACTTATAAGTGGTCTTATTAGAACATAAACTATACTATATTCCAGTTAAATTTACAGGGCACAAAATTAAATATCGGAAAAACAATATCTGAAAAAATTATATTTGCAAAATATTGTTTGAGATTCTAAAATGTAGCATGAACCGGAATTATGAATTTTATGCAAATTGTACATTATATAATTGGTGCTAAATACACTGAAAGAGTTTATTCCTGAGGGAGGGGGCTTCTACGTGAACTACTATGTGAGAAATATACTACCGAACAGCTTGGAAAGGGGTCAAATGATATATATATTTATATATTTCAAGATATATTTAAAGTACACATCAACTGGTTCCCCAACAAGACGTTCAACACTAAGTAGAGCAGTGGTTTATTTGTCTGTGATACTCCCTCTCAGCCCTCATCATCTCCCTCTCAAGTCATAAAAAGCAGCAGACTCGCTTCTCTAATTGGTTTAACAGGTCATTTTAAAATAGAATTGAGTAAATTACAAGTAAATATATGTTAGCTTTTGTTAATTATTTTGTAGATTTCTTTTTTAATGAAAAAAACTTTGCATTGCATTTTCCCGATTTTTTTGTAGTTGTGGTCTGGTGGATAAAGAGATCGACTGCAGATCTGAAGGTTGCAGGTTCGGCCCACAGATCCACCGAGTTGAAGGTGGTGGTAGTGATGAAAACCTTGTGCTCCCATCTTCACCAACCACAGCTGTGGTGCCCTTGAGCAAGGCACCAGTTTCCCGACTGCTTTATTTTTATTTTATTTAAAAAACATTTTCAACCCAAGCTAACAAAATCTCTAATAAGAACAAAGCTGCTTCAAATATTTCAGTCTCCTTTCATTTTTATTCAAATAATAGGGACTTTGCAATTTTTTACATTTTGATTGTTACATTTTTTATACATAGTTTGCACACATTTCAGGGTCTTGAACAAACGTTAGAGGTTAATCTAAAACATGGATTTCAAATACTTTTTTTTACTAAGACATTTTGTTCTTTCTTTTATTAGCTAAATACAGCCAGGTTTTTATTAGGGCTGTCATGCAGGTTTGGGAGTGGAATGCCTGGGCTTTCCTGTTAAAGTATGAATATGGTCTATGTAGAGTGCGTTTAAAAAAGAAGTGAAAGCAACAGAACATTCTTTAATATTCTCATTTTAAACAGCATACTCCAACAGAAAGAAAAAGTGCTCTCCAAATAGCACAAATCGATTCAAACCTACCTTTGTTTTCTTCTTTATTATGGAGCTATTTTGCAGTAATTTCTGGCGCATCTTCATAGTAAACCACTGTAGATGTATTTTAGAAAAAAACCTTCAGATAATGTCACTGGGTTCACTCCTGGTGATACAAAGCAGATCTTTTGCGTATGAGTACATCTGGGCATCTCTCCACTTTCGTCAGAGCACTGATAATGTAATTAAGGTGTGTGCATGCCTGTGCGATTAAAAGTGCGTCACGGTTTGTCGGAGGTGTGTTTCTTTTGATTCAGCTTTTAACGTGCGAACCCAATTAGAATATTTTGGAATGCTAAAAAACAATATGGAATTTTGCACTTTTTTCCGAATGCATGACAAATCATAATAAATAGTTCTGTAGTGGACAACTTTAATCAATTTGCCAAGCATCCACAAGACTTGCAGAATGAAGACGTTTGAATTGTAACCCGGGATTATCAGATACT
The DNA here is from genome assembly GCA_900490495.1 of Danionella dracula. NCBI lineage: Eukaryota > Metazoa > Chordata > Actinopteri > Cypriniformes > Danionidae > Danionella > Danionella dracula. The sequence goes on along the minus strand of UELW01000067.1, from coordinate 2,196,701 downwards.
CAAGCTTAAATGACTCTGATCAGGAACCATGAGCCAAAAAACTTGACCAGAGCATCCCTTGAATCTCCTCTTTGTTTTTGGAGACAAAAACTCTATTTATAACCCTTGCTTTGATCTTTGCAACTCTACAGATCTTCTTTTCTTCTTCCTCTGATATTTTCCACAAACTAGAAACACAAGGAGATTAAGTCTTTTTTGTAAGGGCATGTTGTTGACCTTGTTCTGTCTTTGAAAGTTTGTGGGGCACTTATTATGTTAAATGCCAGGCAAGTCATCATTATTCTGAAAGATGACAGGCGAGCCTAAACTCAATATTAGAAACTCATGTCAAACACATGCTCCATCACATGACAGAGGAACACAATCGTCCCCAATTCTGGAAAGTGGCAACACCACGTATGTGATGCTTCAGTAGCAAATATGTACAATTCATACCTTATTTTTGATTGCTTGTTCCACTGGTGTGTTCCACTTCTATATAGCTTACATTGACCCTCAGTTTTGTGGTAGTGTATTTTAAATTTACATTTAATACTCAAGATTTGATTTTCAAATAGTCCACAACACAATAAAATCAGGTTTGTAAATTTTTTACTTTTGATTTAAAGCAATATAGATTTATAGCATCATCATTCCTAGTTAAAAGAGTTTTTCGGAGTAAATACATATTTGTGTGTAATTTCTCTTTTTTTTTTGCTTTGAGAGTGATGATAGTTCAAAAGTATTTTTTTACATTATATTAAGAAAAAAGAAAGATGGAAAACAAAGAAAGAACACGAGGAAAGAAATGACGGAAAAAGAGAAAGGAAATCTTGTACTTTTGATATAGATAGAATATTTTAGTGTTGATGTCAGAAGTCCTTGATATAGATCGTTTAACAATATTTTATTCAACTCTTGTTTCTTCCACTATTTTAGAGGATATTGTGTTCTGTATGTATGTTAAATATTATAAATACTAATGTAAAAACCAATTGTATAATTACTATTCGTAGAATACATTTAAGAACATCTGCCATTATTTAAGTTTGATCGTACTGTTTTAGAAGGAGTTTAGAAGATTTTTTGGATTCCGTTCTTCCATTTTTTTTTTCCATTTGGTCCCTTCATCTGGGGTCACCACAGCGAACTTCGGCACGGCAACTTCTCCAGCATTTACGCAGTTTTATGCTTATACCAGATTTATGCAAGGGATGCCTTTCCAGCAACAACCCACCACTGGGAAAAATGTTTTTCTATTCTCACTATCAATATTCCAGAAGCAAAATAGTTGGTGAGATTGCCAAATGATGATAACCTAAAACAATGAGCATATTTGTGATGCAAACGTCATGTATCGATGCATATGCATGTGCATCCCTCTTTTCTAGTAACATTATTCAGCCTGTGTTTCAGAAAGTGTAATATGAGCAGTGCAATGAGTTCAGTAATCCATTTAAACCATTAATAATTAGACTAATTGAATGCCAGTGCTAGCCACTTATGGCTACATGAGGCCCAAGAGAGGGCGAGGTGCTGCTTGCCATCATTCAGTTTTTACACTACAATGCTATTCTTGTTTATGGATGTATCTATACTTTTAAATGTCAGCCAGCACTGATTGAGCCTTTATATGGAAAACATGGTGTGGAAAGCTAAAAAATAATTTAAAGAAAATTGCTCCATGCACCTTTAACCCATGGGAGCCTGACCTTCCGTGGCTAACAGGCATTAGGACCGAGCGCCGCTTCACTGAGAGAGAGAGAGAGAGAGGGAGGGAGAGGGAGAGAGAGAGAGAGAGGGAGAGAGAGAGAGAGAGAGAGAGAGAGAGAGAGAGAGGGAGGGAGAGACGTTGCAGCATCAGCATCATAACGAATCACAGCAGCTCTGAGGAGAGTGGAGCAGGAGTGAGAGGAGGCACTGGAGACGGCTTCTCTTTTGATATTAAGATTTTCCCGCGTCAGGAATTAAGGGAGAAGATAGGCTGACGGTTTCAGATCTCCTGGATCCTTTCACTGAGGAGCCATGGATTATTTTACACTACAAACTTTTGTCAAACTTGTTATTTTCTTCTTCACAGGTGAGTGTTTCTGATGGCTTTTGACTCTCGGGTTTCTGTGTCGATGTTGCACTTTAAAATAAACAAAATGTCAGGAATATTTTGTAGCCCATAATTAAGTAGATATCGTATTTACACAATAAGACTGATGCGTGGTTTATGGCTGAATTACTTTTTCTCAAAGTATGATGTTCTTAACATATCAGGCTGCAGACACGGGCCAAAATTGTGCTGTGACTAATTAAATTAAGTACCCCAAGATTTAGAGTGCTAATGAGAAAACTGGGGGTATGTTAAATGATATAATTATATTGTGGTATCACTTTAATCGGAGCCTTCTTCACTCTGAAAAAAAGTTTAAAAAAAGGTGGCAAAATGGCAATTTACTGCTATTAATGGTTAAATACAAAAAACTGTATTTTACAGTATGATTTCAATACTTTCCACTGATATTATATTAATGTACCTGGAAAGTCCGAATGATGACCATGTTCTCTTTTTGCTTTAAAACAATGCAAATAGGACAATATTGTAAAAAAGAAACAGTTCATTGTTATATTTTAAAAATGACAGATTATAATTGTAAGTTCACTCAAAAGCTGTTTAAACCCCATCATTACATTGTTTGTATTACTAAAAAGTGTAGACTATGTTTTAATATAGTTACAATCTGTGGAAAACACTTTTAGGGTTGTTTACAGATGAGTACACACAAGTGGAGTAATATACATATATATCTGACAGGGGGTGTCTTTTTTTTTAGTCCAAGAAAGTTGAATGTGTCTGTTATAACTAGGCACACTAACAACAATCCATTTAAAAACTTTTTTTTTCTAATATAAAAGTTATTTTAAAAATATGCCACAAACAAGTTATTAGTAATCTGTTAAGGTTTGACAAGTTTCTGAATTAAATTAAAGTTTTCAAAGGCATCATGTTTGTTTGTCTCTCTGTCTCCAAGTAATCTAGTAATCAATGAAAAAGATCCTAACAGTGTAATACATTTGTTTTAGGCTATAACGAATGGCAAGAATATTAATGGTTTGTTTAATGAGACTATTACTATTATAATGTCACTCTTTATGGAACTGAGCCCAGCCTTCACTCCCAATTACCTGCAGGAAGGTCCACATTCTCGATGGTTCTTGCTGAATGATGTTTTTTTTTTGCAATATTCAGCAATCTAGGAGTTTAGCATTCAGTCCCGTGCACACGTTAAATACCATTTTTATGTTTTTGTTTATCGTTTTTGGCACACGGGGACTATCAGTTGTATTTGGTACAGAGCATCCTTTGTTGAACTGGGCTTTTAGTTTGATTTGATGCACAGATGTCAGAATGACAAAAAATCTAGTTTTCAGCTTTTTGGTTTTTACCTACTTGTTCTTTTTTTTTGGATTTCCATTCATTATTTCATCCAATTATGTTTATTTCCAAAGCACATCAAATTACTCATGACTCACTCAGATCTGATCCACTGAACCAACATCTACAGTACACAGTATTACTCAGATGATATACTTCTGCAGACGGGCTTTGAGAGAGGTGTTCTGGTTTCAAGCCTTGTGCGAGTGTCAGCTTTGAGGATATCTATCCATTCAGAGAATTTGTATGTGAGTGCTTTAGATAGTAAAATGTGGATAGTCAAAGTCTTTTTTGACACACAGATTTATCCTTTATTGTCCTTGTGTTCAGATTTCTAAACCACATAATTCAGAAGTGCTTTGTGTTAACTAGAGGGAAATGTTACCTCTGAAACAGAAGGTGTAATGTGTGAATGAAACACAAGAGACTGTGTTTGCAAGCTCAAAAAACTATTTCACATACTTTTTTATGTAAATATATGTGAAGCCATGTAAATAAAGTACATTTCAATGGAAGAAGTTGCTCTCATACATATATAAATATATAGTTTTCTCACAATATAGTCAGGTAAAATTGATTGATGGATAAGCACTGTTGCTTGTCACTTTTGGAAGATTTTGGGGAGCCGTCCTTACTAACCTAACAAGACTATACCCAAACCATAACAAAAGGTCTTAAAAATCCAATTTAAAGAGTCTTAATGTGGATGAAGTGGAAAATTTGCATAAATTCATGGTGAAGGTATTGAGGTGAGCAGCTAAACAGAAAAGCATTGTCTTGTAGTTGAGTGATCCCTGAAGAGAACTTACATTACATTCTGCCATTTTTATTGTAAACAATATTTTGACCAATTCAATTGCATGAGGTAGACCGATAAAAAATTACAACGTAAGCGGTATCTCGAGATTAACGTTATGTTAATACATTTATCTCAAAGGCTTTTGAAATGTATACATGTCAGCATGACATGCAGAAATGAGGTGTACATTAGCATACAGGGATTTTGAATACGCCCATCATATTTAGTAAAATACTGATATGTATTGCCATATTAGCCCCATAATTTTATTTAAACGTGGCTGCAGTTTTTTTTGGTCTGGTCCTGTACCCAAATACTGCTCCAACTCTGCCAGTAAAGTGAACATTTTAATTGAAAATCTGTTATTTAACCTTTTTTCACAAACAAGTGTTAGCTTGTAGAGCTAACATTAGCTTGCTTGAGCAACAGATAATAATTGAGAAGTGAAACAAATTTATTGCTTTTATTTAATTGTGCTTTGGTAGAATATTTAGATGACCCATTGTCTAATAGTGCAAAGCTTTGACTAACATTAGCATTATTTTTTTTTATAAAATCATAGCTAGAGACACCGAGAAGCGTCAAACTGAGGAGTGTGAGAAGCAGCCATCCTTGTTGAAATGTTCTACTTTCATGGACATCTTAATATGTCAAGTTTATATTTCGGAAGTAGAATGAAATAAAGTTTCCCTAAATGCCATTATAGGCAGTAAAAAATTGAAATAAATAAACTGCCAAAAGGTTTGACTCCCTCATACAGAATGCACAACTTTGTTGGCTCAAATGTTCGATTGTGTGCTTTTTAAGTCATTTTCAACATAGAAGCATGTACTGTTCATAGACATAGTCTCTGCTTACTAATACTTTTCAGATGCTTTTGAAAGTTGTAATGATTTCAGCTTTTTGACTGCATAAAAAAGATTATTCCACCAGTTGGGACAAAGAATGAAGAATTTCATGTGAGAGATTTTTGTTATCTTTTAAAGGCTAGTGAAGGGTTTTAGAGGTATTGTTCCTCTTCTTTTGGGGATGTTTGATTGTAAGAGTTTTTGAGGGTTTAGGAGGGTGCAGATTATGTGTGGAGGCATCAATGTTTTGAGAACTTTGCTGCAGTGGAGAGCTGCAGAGAGATGAAGGGAGATGTGATGTGAGCTCTAGTGAAAGACTGTGTTCAAATGTGTTAGCTGCCTTCACTTAACAAGCAACCATAAAAAGTTCATTGGAGTCAGCAAGTTTTGTGAAAACTTATGCCTGAAATATGTAAAAATAACTAAATGTAAACTGAAGACATTTGCTTTATTATAGTTCATTATTTAACATATTTCATAGACATAAGTAATTGAACATGCTTTAAGTATGAATAAATACAGATCAGAGTAAAATAAATAGGATAATATAGTAATTTAAGAAATAGACTTCATTAGAGCCTTCTTTTTTTGCAACCATGTTTAGTTTTCTTTTTTAGCAGTTAGTTAACTAAATGACTTTTATGCCACTCTTTATTAGTTTTAACAAGGTTGCAGATCTAGAGACTAAAGTGTTTTAGTAGAGCAAATGTCATCCAAATTTTGCTTGCTATTTCTCTCTTTTGCAATCACTCGGTTTTCTCAACTAAATAGGTATTTATATCGGTCACTTCCTAATGATCTAATCATCATTTATGATTCACTCCACTAAATCACACAGATCTGGTTGTCGTATACCATTTGGCAATGTCAACTTATTAAAATTGTTTTTACGTTCTTAGATTGACAATCCACTCGGATCACTTAACAAACTGACTTTCGTTGTCAAAATCCGTGCTCATATGCTGAAATTTCATCGTTGTTTACAAACAGTAAAAGTGTGTCCATCAGTGATGGAAGTGCTGTCTAGGCTGATACTAAGGTTTGGAACATTATATAAAATACTATCATAGAGGTTGTTTAAAAGCTGTAAAATATCATCCCTAAATGCCCCTTAAAAGAAAGTCTGAGGAAAGTTCATCTTGTTGGACCTCTCAGATCCACCAGCCTGAAATACGCAAATAGGAAACATTCTGGGATCAATCTGAATGCCTTTTATTTGAAACTGAAGGAGTTCCAGACCTAGCAATTGAGATATCCTGTTAGCCTGAATTGGACCTGAGGTTTACTACTTTTGAATGCTTGCCAGCAATTTAATTAAGGTACAGAACAGTGTGTAATAAAAGTGTTTTATAAGAGGAAACTGTAGCAGACTATTTTTATTGGGTCGTCTGAACTGTAGATGACATGATTATCAACTTATGGCCTTCTGGCTGATTGAATGCATCTGTTACTAAAGTTTTTGCATTTCTAATATCTGTTAGATGATGAAGGCGGTCAGATACGACAATTTAACCTTACATGTTGAACTGTTATGCTGATGGTATATATTTAGATGTCTATATATTATAACATAGATAAAGTTTTTTTTGTACTTCTTCCTTCATTCTTTAATTGTTTTCCGCAATTTTGTATATGTGCATCCAATTTTGATCCAACAACACCAATAAAAATACAATCAGTAAATTAATAGAGGATCTGACTACATTTTAATGCTCTCGCCTACATATATTTGGAATGGATGGGCACAGGAAAAAAATCTGTAAAAATAACCAGAAAAAGCCCCAATAATGTCCTGCCCTGAGTCTGTTTTCATGATTTACATTGACCACAGGTGCCTTTATTTCCTGAACACCTGCCAGCTATCATTATAAAGTTTGCACTTATTTGCTAAACAACATTTAATTGCATGTTTTTGTCTAAATGCTATCAGTATTGAGTTAACAAACTTGCTCATGTGACTCTAGCATATTTTAATCGCAGAATGAATTAAAGTTAAAACCACAAGAATAAAAGCCTTACGGCTCATTGATTCAAAGTTCGAATCTCACCCAAGAAATGATTCCTATTGGAGTATTATACAATATATCTGTTAATTATTAAATGTTCTGTAAAAATACAAAAATTATGAAAATTCATGAAAATGGCAATTTTAACCAAGAGAAATGTTTTTTTAAATCTATATCTTTTTCTGCAAGTATTTGTTTGAGATTGTATTTACAGTCTATACAATACAATGACGATTAGGTGATCGAGGAATTTATCCATTCTCTGCTATGGTGCAGCACATTCGAACGCCAGATCGTTTATGTCATTAAGTGGGTCACTTTCTGAGTGCTCAGAAAAAGAGCTGTTCAGAAGGTTTGGACACTTAATGGAAACACATCTTACATAAGCACTTATCCTTACTACCTTAAACTGAAACACACACTCCACAGGTCATCACTTCTGCTCAGACCTAATATAAATTTGTTTTTAGTGAAAAGCATACAAATTATAACCCTCCTGTTGTTGGCTGATAAATGATGCTCTGTTCTGGCTATTAGTCTGTCAGGTGGACACAGAAGGATTACAACGAGGTCAACTGGACAATATTTATTCTTCAAAAAGGCTTAAATCAGAATGAGAATCAGAAAGATCTTTATTGCCAAGTGTGCATGTGCACACACACAAGGAATTTGTTGTACAACTGAGGTATTATCCCGTGTTGATGACACAATATTGTAACACAGATTATATAAGCAAATTGCTCAAGCTAAAATTAAATAGAATATATTGAAATTCTAGAAATTGAGGCATTAAAATATAAAGTAATAGAACTATAACTATAGAAGTCCAAGGTGTGGGGTTAAAAATAAAGTGCAGCAACAGAACAACAGAATGTGGGACGACTGGAAATGTACAGAGTCCACATCAGAGTCCTGTTGCTTTGTGCAATATTTAGATGAAGTATTTGGGAGTGTTGGTGGGGAAAGTTATGGGTTAAGAGTTGAATGGCCTGAGGGCAGAAACTGTGTTTGCCCAGGTTGTCCTGGTGTTTGGGGCTTTGAAGCGCCAGCCGGAGGGTAAGAGTTGGAAGAGGTGGTGACCTGGGTCGGCAACATCCAGAGTGATTTTGAGAGCCCTCTTTCTCATTCTAGAGGTGGACAGTTCTTGAAGGGAGGGTAGAGGAGCTCCAATGATCTTTTTAGCAGTCCGAGCTGTCCTCTGGAGTCTTCGGATATCTGATTTGGATGTTGAGCTAAACCAAACAGTGATGGATGTGCACAGAACAGAGTCCACGAACACTGTGTAGAACTGGGTCAACAGCATCTTAGGGAGGTTGAACTGGCACAGGAAGTACAGCTTTTGCTGGGCCTTTATTGCAATGGAGTCAATGTGGGCGCTCCACTTAAGGTTCTGTGAGATGGTGGTTCCCAGGAACCTGAATGACTGGCGTCACATTGCTGCTCATGATGGTGAGAGGTTGGTGAGGAGAGGGCTTCTCCTGAAGTCTACTACAATCTCCACTGTTTTGACCGTGTTAAGCTCCAAGTTGTTGTTGCCACACCAGAGAGCCGGTCACTCCACTTCCTGTCTGTATGAAGACTCCTCACCATCCTCGATGAGACTGATGAAAATGGTGTCCTCTGTGCACTTCAGGAGCTTCACCAAGGAGTCATGGGAGGTGCCGTCATTGGTGTAGAGGTAGAAGAGTAGCGGGGAGAACACACCCTTAGGGGATGCCAGTGCTGATGGTGCAGGTGTCAGAAGTAAATTTCCCCATCCTCACTAGCTGTTGCCTGATTGTCAGGAAGCTGGTGACCCACTCACAGACAGAGCCATTGACTGAGAGCTGGTGGAGTTTATTCCGGTAGAGTAATGGGATGATGGTGTTGAACGCTGAGCTGAAGTATACAAACAGGATCCTCACATAATTTCCTGGTTTGTCCAGATGTTTCAGGGTGTAGCGCAGCCACATGTTGACTGCATCATCCATAGACCGATTAGATCAATCAGTAGGCAAACTGCAGGGGGTCCAGTAGTGAACCAGTGATGTCCATCAGGTAAGCCAACACCAGTCTCTCAAATGTCTTCATGGCCACAGATGTGAGAGCAAAAAAAATTATTTTCAACAAAATTAACCTCAACAGCGATGGGTTGCAGCTGGAAGGGCATCCGCTGCGTAAAACATATGCCAGAGATTTGGCGGTTCATTCTGCTGTGGCGACCCCGAAAGGGAAGAAAGCCGACATGAAGATGAATGAATGAAAGAGGAAAAGACAGGCTAGGAGAGTTGTCAAACTAAAACACCACAGATGTGGCAAAAACAAGCTAAAACTGGATGAGAGCTGGACTGGTGTGGATACAGACAGGCCAGACTGACTGGTAGTAACTGACGAGACCGGATGACTGGGTTGAGGATGAGTATCCTATTCCTACACCCTCCAGTGATGGGGATCAGCTGGAGAACATCTGACATTCTGTAATCAAGTGATAGGGAGCACATATGAGAGGGGATTGGGTCAGGGATTAGGCATGGGTTTGTTACACCTGTTATGAATGTAAATTATCCCCTATTAATTATTTAAATCTCTATATATTTATGGTGCAAACCATGTGGATTTTTTTCAAAAGTTTGAGAAGGAGACAGTATATATTGTGAAGGATTTTGAAAAAGCTCTTCAAGGTCTCTGTGTAATGTTGTTGTTTTAAGCACTTTTAACAAAGTAATGTAAAAGTAATGTAAAAGCTGTTTTTGTTTGCTTTTTAGTCAGGCTCTCAAAAGATTGCCAATGTTTATTTTTATTTTCCCTGCAAATGGTTTATTTATTTCTGAGAAAGCTTTCATGCATTCCTTTTCTATACCTATTTATTAAACCTAATCAGGTCTTTCGTAGCTCTCATTGAGAAAAATAATCACCAGTGACTTGCAGGGCCACATTCATTCACCAATCACACTCACACTAGTCCATGGGACTTTAGGATTTTTTCACTCTGGGAATGATACAGATTGTTTTGAGCCTGAGCACAACACCGTCCTTGAATCCCTACAGGCATCTCTGATTGGTTCTCAGACACGTTTATTGTTATATTTACATACAATAAAACAGTGTGTTCTCTCTTGTGTAAAATATCCTGCCCAAAACAGTTTGAACTAATCCACAGGACACCTCTGGAGTGCTCTCAGCATCAGGTCCTAGGAAAGGAACAAGCTTTAAAGAAAAAAAAAATTGTTATTGTGCTTGTGGGCTCGAAAACTACTCATAGACCTTAGTGGAAAAAGGACCCTTACGACATGTGATTGTTTTTGGAAAGAGTTAAAATACTCTGGTCCAAACCCATGCACTTTGATTACTACTTAAGGAAAGAATTTACCCCCCAAACAATCCAAGACATTCTATGTTGTAAATTTGCATACTTATAAAAGAAGCTATACAGTATGAATGTAATGATTTGTGGTTTGATGGTTGCTTGGTTAGATGACTAACAGGGATGCTCAGGGACAAGATTGAAAACCAAAGTGTAAGAATTCGTGACCAAATATGTTAACATTTAAAATAATAATAATAAAAAATTGCCATTTTTAGCTGCTGGAAAAGGTAGAAAAAGGATACCAAAGCACATATGGTACTTGAATTGAGTGGGCTGAAGTGAGGGAAACACAGGAGGAATAATAACTCAACGCAACACCAACTGAGAATAAGATGATTGGTGAAGCCAATGTGTGTTACTATGGTAATGCAGGTCAGGTGTACTTTAGTAGTAATGTTTTAGATTAGTTTTAGACATTTCACCCCTAAGAAGACAGGAAATACTACCATTTTGCTCTTTGTTCTTTTATTTTCTTTGTTTACCTTTCTGCCACTCTTATCTATGTTGTAGAGGACATGAATCTGTGCATTTATGGTGTGAACACAACCAAATGTCATTTAATTTTCAAGTTCTTCTCAGGTTGATCGATTTGTGGTGGGGAGTGGTTGGTGACATAAAATCCTTGTGCACCGGTGTTGATTGACATGTGCCTTTAATCGCTCCCCTCCTCACAAATCATGTTGATGATTCGTGTAATAACTGCCATTGTTTAGACTAAGTAAAGCAGGGCATATTTTTACGTATTAAAAAAATGCTTATTATACTGATAACACTGTCATTTATAACAAAACTTTGTTAGTTTTAAGTGTAGTAAAACATTGTTTAATTTCCTCTTTTCCTTGCTAGTTTTGACGTCCAGGTTTAACATCTAAATTTGTTCATAACTTATCAGTAGCTTGCAATTATTAATGAGTCTGAGTTTTCTTATCCAATGAAAAACGTGTTCAACACTTACAGACCCAGGCAACCGTGAGTTCGTCTCACTCACAACCCCTCCCTCCCCCGCTCTGCTGCACACACCCAAATCAGAGGTGTTTTTTTTTTATTGACAGAGGTTTTGTAGCTTTTAAAGTGCTCAGAAACATCTTCAATTATACAGGTAATGATGCATCTTGAATGAATATTATTAGATATGTGATATTATTGGAAAATGATGACAATTCATTGTCAAGATCAAGAATCTTAATCTAATAAAGAATTAAACTGAGCTTTGTTTTTTTAAGTATCATGTAGTTTCAAATAATGTTTCAAATTGGTGATTGTGAAGCTTCATTACGTCTTCCTCTTGTTTGCTAGGTGACGTGAGATATATATACTGCTGGTACATGAAACCATAGTAACAGTGAGGATAAACTAAAGGTGAAATCATTATTGTGAAAGTTTTGCCATTTGATGGTCTAGTTTGTTTTTTCAGTCTGTTTGATGGTGAAAGTGGATGTCTGACTTGTCCCCTCAGTTATTTAATCATGCCGAGGACAACTTAACTGAATAGATCATAGAAAAGCAGTAAAAGTTTGCCAATTTTACATAGAGCATAGTAATACTCTCAAAATCAAATAGGCATTAAGTTGTAATGTGTTTTAATTATAAAGTGTTTTGGGGTAAATGTTGCATTCCACATGAACAGTGTAAGTTATTAAAAAGACAATCATTCCTTTAAATTAAAAACTCACACAGCCAAAAAATTAGAAAATTAATGTGAATTCTTGTAGAATTAATGTGTATTAGTATGCAGAGTGCTTCTTAATTAAATGTAGTTTTTGTAGGTTATGAAAGAATTTTTTTAAGCCTGTGTGGTTTTGATAATATAGAATAATATTTTGATATCCCGTTAATTAGATATTGCCACATAACTTTTGACAATTTTCACGTAAATTAAAAACAACCCCCTTATAAACAGGATCCAGTTTTAGTACAACAATTATTTGCTAATAACTATAAAGTTTATGCTGTTAGATTTAACCAAACAGGGTTAGGAATAATATTTTTTTTATACTTTATCAAAAAGCACATGAGTAGCTGTCAAACTCTCTAGCATCAGCCTCTTAAATATCTTGCAAGACTTCCTTACTTGTTAAAACTGCCTCACTATCAAAAATTTTTATTTTTTTCCTTGATAGTACTAACAGAGGAACACAGCTACTATGATGTAGTTAGATACTTTTCTTCTAAATTAGCAACTCTCCCTAGAATAAAGCTAGGAGCTACACTACTTATACTGATTGATCATATAAGATATTATATTAGAATTTTATTTCGTAAAGTTATAATTATTTTCAAGTTTTCCAGTTTTGTGTCATTAGGGTTGTCATCCTTTTATGGATCATTTCATTTTAGTTTGTATTTGCACTGTCACTGACCTGTCACTGTTTCTAGTTGTTTTCTGTTCAGTTGAGTTAATACACTTGTGTTAGATCTCGTTTAGGTTAATTGACCTCTCTTTTGAAGTTAATTGTTGCTTCAATATGAATGTCAAACCTTTGTATTTGTACAGTTTGTATTGTTAGTCTATAATGTTGTTTTGAGTTGAATTTAATGTAGACTTTTACTCTGAAATTGTTTATGTCTAATTTATTTGGTGTTGGTTCCTTTGTCATCAGTTAAAAGGCGCCATATGATGAAAAAATGGCCTCTTGAAGTGTTGTTCACTAGTCAAAAACATGCCTCAAATTGTATTCAGATAATTTCACGCATGTTATAATTTCATGCTCTGTAATAAAGCATAATTAAATATACAAAGACTTTTATAAAAAAGCAAGAGCTTCCCTAAAACACTAAAGCTTTGTAAATGATTAATTGAGTGTTTACCCATGTTTATTTATTTGTCACTCATTATACATTACTCGTAAAATTCTCACCCTATCATCACTAAATAAACATACTACTCGTCTACAGTAAATACTTCTTCTGTCACCAAAGGGTCAGTGCAAAGCAGCAGAGGTGTGAAGAACTTGTGAAGCAAGAACGCGATCTCACAAGGGCCAGCTCCACTCAATTAGCCAGTAATCATTTTGTTCCCGCTCATAGTCTGACACGGCTTCTCTTTAGTAATGAAACACTTTGATTTCAGGCCCGCTGCGGTCCAGATGGTCTTTATTTAGTCAGTTCTTACCACTGATTCCCTGCATTGACTATCATGTTGTAAATAACCATTTTTTATGACAGTAAATCAATATTAGATATGTTTTAGAGCGATCTCAGGATCGTTTGGAGTTAAAAGTCAATGTTTTAACTCGCACTATTATAAAATTGATTCATTTTTTTAAAATCTGCTACAATGTACTCAGTGAGAAGGATATTGCAATAATCTTAATTAACTAACAATTTAATACTTACATTACATTTTGACAATAAAGCTGATTCTGATTTCTTATTCTGATTTTGTTTACTGGGGGACTAAATTGGTATTTCATAATTTATTTATGTTGTGTATGTTTTTAGGTAACAAAAAATAACTTTCACTAAGCCCTTAACGTTAATAAAAAAATCTGCAAGTCTTATGGGTAGTAGGCTAATTTAAGTGGTTTGATGACAACTTATCCTGCCAACTTTTAATCTGGAAGTTTGTTCAAAAATAGGGGCTGCATGTTCTCTTAAAGAAATATTTTTTCTAATATCTAATATCAGTTTCTACAAACTGTTCTACTTCCCGTGAATTGTTTTCCTACTTCCTAAAATATTAGTGTTAAACCTCTTTGGAGCACTTTTAGCATACGCATTGCTCACTGAATAGAATTAGACCAGTAACGATGTTGTACCTTTTCGAAAAATCTATTTAATTGTACCTATTACAACTATAGGTTATTTTTTAATCTAAGAATAATAAAAACTAAAAATAATAAAAATAGGCAAGCCTGTATTTTTCAGATCTACACCCTTATTCCAGATTGTTTGGCGGTAAATAATTTGCAGTCTACAAAGGTTCTCTCTCCCTAGGCATTTTTCTCAGCGTGTTGGTTCAGTAACTTAGCAGTTAGGATGATAAATAGATTTCAGCGTTCACTTTTCAAAGCTTAAAGAGAGAAATAACTGAGCAGAAAAAAACAGGGGACTGAGAAAAATGTTTATTTTGGAGGAAATTTTCAAATAGCACTTAGAAGCTGAACGCTTTGTTTATTATGTGGATGCATTGAATTACACAATTTGTCAATAAAAGGCTTTCATGTGACTTTTAATCTGTTTAAAAAAATTCTAAACAAAATGGGAAGAGTAAAAAATGTTTTTCTGCAATGTCTTGTCGCAGACTCTGCAGGGACTTGCTAACAACGAGAAATCAAGTTCAATAGACTGGTGATAATTTGATTCACAGTTATGAACTGGGCTTTTAGGAAAACTCACAAAATTGGAGATGGTGTTGTGTTAAAGAAACAACATGTCTATTTTTAAAAATGCATCGATGGCTAGGTAAAAATTCAGCTGACCTAATTGTCAAGCTTTTACCCAGTTATACACTGGTAACACTTTCCTAGACATCAGGGAAACATAACAAGCTATTTGAATAAATGATGGATGAAGTGAGATTAAAGGATTGAAACAGCTTAATGTGATGGATCTTCCTCCGTATATTTAAAAGTCATTTCTGCCGTGTTCTGGCAAGAGGACAAAGGCTGAATGAAAGCAGACTCTCCCCAGAGACACAACCCTACTCATGTGTAGACAGTTTCACTAGATATTTGTTGATCATTTATCTTCTAATACGCTTTAGACACAGGAAAGTTGAACCTCATGTTGGAATAAATGGATTTTCATTAAAATAATCACTTGACACTGTTACTATAGTTAGCTTAAGCTAGGCTTATTTACTAGATTTCTTTTGCTTAGTATTTCTGATGCTTTCCTGAATTCATTGATAACTTAAATCATTTATGGAACTTTTGACCTTCTGTTTTAAAAATCTAAAAAGACACATGATGCAAAACTAAGCAAACATGAATGATGAGAAAATGTGCTTTCTCTTTGTGAAAAATGTCTTTAAACACTTTCTCGTGACCTGAGCTGGAACCAATTACAAGAGAAATTCACTTATGTGAGAGCATTTTTTTAGGAAAATCAGATTCACCTCTTATAAACAGGGGCTTATTATCAGTTGTGTATGTGTTCACCAGGGCTGGAGATTATTGGGTACCTCACGATTCAATGTGATGACATTTATTAGTGTCACGATTCCATTAATGGTCAATTATTGCTGCATCCCTTTATTTACAGTAGCAGTTGCATTTATATAATACATGATATATGTGGTACGTTAGGCATACTACCTACACTGAAACAGCCATGATGCTCTTTTAGTAATAATTACAAGTATACATGGTGCATTTTATCACTGGTTTTAATGAAAAACAACAGATGTATTTAACTTAGTGAACTAAACCTTAAACCGATGGATAGAACTTCTGGCTGATTCCTTTCATCGTGGAAACAGCAGAGGAGATTTATTTTTGGTGTTGTGTATCCTCTATATCTTGTTTTTGTGTTTTGTGTTCTTGCACACAGTGTGGTTGTTGTCTAGGGCAGTTGAATTTTAAAATTAGCTACATACAGTTACTTTCAAGGAGGTGCTGGTTGAATCTCAATGTGTGGGTTTCTGTGTGTCCCCTTAAAGTCTCACCCTTTCATTCCATCTAAGTTTTTGTACACATTTCTATCATCGATGCTTACATTTTTATCAGAATTTACCAAGGCCACATTTAGATACATTTATTAATTTTTTTACGATGCTCCACTGTTTTTTAAACAAAAAAACCTGTTTAAACACATTAAGCTTTGCATAAAGATAAATTGTCAGATTCTATCCATTCTAAATCGTTGTACCTTATTTGAAATACGGCAACTTTCCGTTCAGATTTTTTTGTTACATATATCTTAAAATTTTTATAAAAAGGAAGAAGTTTTTTTTCTGTTATTTCATGCAGTTACCAGATCATATGTAGGGACTTCTGTCCAGCGGTTCCAGAAAACTCTCTGCACTCAACACTGCTTTAGACATATACAAAAAACGCCAAGATATACTAAGTAAAGTTTGAGTGAATTGTTCCTAAACGTCATTGAAGTGTAATAATTTTCTGATTATTCCAAAAGGGCTCCAGAGCTACCAACAGAATAAGCACTATTTAACCCTCCCGTCGTGTTCACCTCCCGTCTCTTACTTTAGTGTTCCCGGTCAAATTTGACCAGTTGGTTTTAACTGTTCTTGATTTAGGAGAGAAAAACATTTTTTCATCACCAAACTTTTATTCAACATTTTTTAAACATCCCATCTGTCCTGGGGGGGATGAAGACTTGAGCAAGTCTCAACTCTTGGTCTGGAATGTCTCCTCATGTACCTGTTCTTCAGTCTAATCAATTCGTATTGTCTGCATGTCCAACTAGAAGTCTTCCTGTGGCTCTGTCAGTAGATTATGTGGCTTACAGGAGCGAGGTCAAGGGTTTGAATCACACATAAAGTGAGACCTGGTTAAATGTGTTTATTCCTCGCCATGTAAATAGTGTTAGACAAATCGAAATATACATACCATCATTCTAATTCACATTGAGAATTAGTGTCCCCAAAAGAAATTAAATGTTAATAATACACAATTTAGAAGGTAGTTGGTAAATTATTTAAAACTCATAACTGATGGATGTTACAGAGTCTAAAAAGAACTTAGTACAAGTAAAAGTACTTGTGAAAATATTAAGTAAGAGTAAAGGTAACTAACAGATTACTTACTTGGGTTAGAGTAAAAAAGTACACTAGTTACTTGTTACTCATGATCTGAACGATACAAAGCAAAAACGCTTATGCAAAGCATGCACAGCATCAGGAAACAAAACACGCACAGCATCATGAAGCTACTTTTCTTTGCATCTTTGAGAGTAAAACAAACTTTAGAGATGGGATTCAACATGAGAGGTTCACAACTCTCACGTATCAGCCTCTTCGAGACTTGTTAACTTGACAACTTAATATTTCCAAGATATTAGTAATGAAAGAACACAGCTAAGCTGTCACTATGTTGTAATGTAAATGTAACTATATAAGAAAAGTAAGGATATTTGATAAAAAAATATACTTAAACAACAATAAAAGTACTCACTTTTAAAAGTACTCAAAGAGTACTAGTTACCCTGAAAACTTACTCAAGTAAATGTAACTAAGTAAATGTAGTTAGTTACTACCCACCTCTTAGCACAGATTAGTAACAACTTTTGTTGACCAAAGTGCTGAACAATAAAAGAGAGGCCCATAAAAAGCTAAGGTTAAACAAACTGACAGTAGAAAATAGAAGGATAAAATCATGTAAAAGACACTACTGTATGAGTATAATTGAACACTAAAAATTTTACAAAATGTACTAAAAATGTAAAACTACTGTTTTAAAATTTGGATGTAACAATTTATGGTATTAACTGCTGACACTTATTTATGTTTAGAGCTGCATTACATGTTATTAGAGCTGCAATAAATGTTGTGTTATTTAGTTGAAGAATAATGACTTTGTGAGTGACGAACCTGTGCCCTGGCCGTCTCTTCACTCCTAATCAGAACTTGTCTTGTGTTGTATCATGGGATTGTGAAGTGTAAATGAAAAAAGCATTTCAGGTTCTCATCAGAGGAGTAGGGAAACCTGGTCCCGTGCTGCTTTTTGCGTGCTTTGAATTTGGACATTTAACCCAGTTCACATACGGTGTTTTGCGCTCTGAATTGCAGAGAAGATATTGAATGAGC
This sequence comes from Danionella dracula, assembly GCA_900490495.1. Lineage (NCBI taxonomy): Eukaryota > Metazoa > Chordata > Actinopteri > Cypriniformes > Danionidae > Danionella > Danionella dracula. Next base: position 2,178,591 of record UELW01000067.1, on the reverse strand, counting down.
TTGTTGTCTTTTCAAGACAGATTGAGTGCCTCAGCTCCTCCACAGATCAGGGGTTAGTGCTCATCAGATTGTCCTTCTGCTTCTCAGCTCAAGTGGAGAGAATTAAGTGTGGACAGTTTGTCAAAGAAGAATGGGAAGTTTGAAGCTTAGCCAGACTCAGATAGTCTCTGAGCAGATGAGTCAGCTGGGCATGAGACAGCAGGTTGTGGATCACGTTGCTGAAGAGTGTTGGATGACTTGTTAACAAAACCCAGATGTCAGATGTTTCTCTTCTGGTCTAAACTAGGCGGAACAGGTAGTCCAGATGGCATGCTTCACCAGTTGGATTCAAATCAGAGGATTGTCACATCAGTAAATCAGACAGAGGGTACATGTTGGCAAAATGGGAAGAGAAAAGTGCAAATAAGTTGTTTCAGCCGAAAGAAAAATTGTAAATAAGTTACTGCAGCTGTAAGTAGGACCACCAAGATTAAAGTGAGGTTATGAAAGTTTAGTTACCATATGTGTAAACTAAAGTTGTGCTACATTTGAATCTTTCTCTATTATCATGATTTGAAATAAAATTGTTATTGCGCTTTAGATTTGCTGATTTGCGGGCAATGTTTTCCACAAATCCAATAATTAATATGTTTTCCAAAATAAGACTGAATGTCTTAAATGTTTCAAATGTCAAACCAGAACAAAATTAAATGAAAACAAGTCAAATCTTAAATGAGTTACCTCCAACCAGTCTCCAATGCAAACAAACATATAGCCTTTGTGAGCATTTTTAAAAGAAAGACCTACTTTATGGTTATGACAAAAATTTGATCATTTCGCACAAAAAACTTTCATCTTGAAATATCACTAGCTCTTGCCAGTCTCCGGATGCAAATTAGTCCTTAGCTTCAATGAGCCAGAACTACTTTGATGTGTGTACTGATGTGTGGTTATAATATAAAAGTATGTAGCCAGACTAGAAAATATATTGTTAGAAAACTAGTGACTGTATTAACCTCTGATTTTTGTCTGCATGAAAAAACTCATTCACAATTTTCTTGGAAACCCTCTTTTAAGAAACCTACATTTTGAAGCTCATTTGAACTTAAAAATATCCAAAAACATACAATTGATGTTTAATTAACATGAATTGCTTAAATAAGAGAAAAAGGTTTGTCTTTAATGACCATAAAATTATGTGAAACATTTGGATATTATAAAAGCTTTTGGTAGAAGCAAATCTTGGTGGTTTTAAGGCTCCAAGTTCTGGGAGAGGCAGGCCTCAGGAATCTTAGGGCTTCAAATACAAACAAGCTCTTAGCTTCTCTTATGTTTAAGTAACATGGAAAGACCTACTTTGATCTTAAAGCTATAAAATGTATTCTAAAACGTTTAGGGTTGATTAATTGGTACGGGTGCAATTGTAATTGTACAATGTTCAGTACGTGGAATTGGTTTGAATGTAACTAGCTTAGTTAAGTTAACACAATTAAAATGTTTGAAAATGCAATTCAGGTCACACTGTTTTTCTAATTGTATTTTTTACAGTATTATGTTTTTAGGGGTTTTCACGTGTTTCAAAAACCTGAGTATTTCCAATGTTCTGCGTGTCCCTTGTGTTATGTTCAGATGTAGTCTATAATTATAACCTTTTTGTTTCTATCGGTTTAATTTTTCACATTTTCGCTGTATACCCAAAAATATTGCGCTAGCTTCTGTTCCATTGATATCTTTCTCCATTTAGTTTGTTCTGGTGCATTTCCTGTTTAGTTAAATGAGTTGGTTGTATTTCTGAGGGTTCCTTAATGAGTCCTTGGTCATTCCTAAAGGAGTCATTGACCGGATAGAGTTCACCTGTTCATTTAGTTCACCTGTTTTCACCTGTCTTTTTAATTGCTCCCTTCAGTACCATCCCTCACAGTATTCCTTTATCAAGCAGTGATTGACAGCAACTATGTTCCAGGCTCTCCAATATTCTCTTGTTATCCTAAAGTCTGTTAATTTTAAGAGGCAAGCTCCTCCTCTTTCCTTTGGATACAAAATAGGAAACATTGACTGACCACATGGTGCTGACTACAGAATAGAGCAAACTTAATTTATCAAACATAATTTTTCTGATTGTTCAAAAACAAATATTTATGTCTTCCAAATAATCTTACTTTTTACTTACTATTAACAGAGTGTTATGAGTATCTATTTAATTTATGCCTCAACAATATGGTTTTATTTCTCATACAAACTCAATAGACAGAGCAGTTTAACTGACTGTTACATGCAGTAAAAATGGGGTCATTATGACACGTTAGTGTACTGGATTTTTTTATTCATGCATATGTGCAAAAGGAGGAAACACACACATAAAGGTCCTGTTAATGGTCTCTTAGTGCACCCTTTATTAGATCCCACTTTAAAATAAACTTTAGCAGCTGCAGTCTATTTGTGTGTACAGTAAATCACATGATTTATTCACACGATAATGCTTCATTGTTTAGAGATTTGAAATTGAGCTTTTGTAAGCTTTGACCTTATGGCCTTTTGACTTGTAAATGCAGAAAACTTTGTGTCGTCTTTTGTTGCTAAAAATAGGCCTTGTTGATTGTTTTAACTGCCCAACCAGACAGCTTATTTTCAGTCTTCAAACATCCCGATGAAGAGGACCCTTTGTGTCACTCAAATTGTCTAAATAACGTAATGTGATTGATTTGTCATGCCTTTTTTGCACATTGTTTAGCTCTTGTACAGCTGTCGCTAGATAAAACAAGCTAGAATTTTTAAAGCATTTGATCTATTGTGTAGTTTGTACATATTTTACATATTCCAAAAGTATGTTTAAAGGGTTGCATTTTCTTTATAACAATGTTGTTCAAAACTAATATTTAATTACGCTAATACTATATCTTAAATCATGCAGACTAAAACAAATTTTTGGTATTTCAACAGAAGTCAGTTAGGTTAACATGCTAAAGTCAAATAATTTTAATTTATTTTAGTTGACCAAAGTAGACCATTATGTTTGCGTAAAGCCTGATATTACTTTGACTTTAATAAATTACTTGACATTAAGGAACTTGACATGTATTCAATCTTTGATTTTTATCTGCATGAACTCTTTCTCAATTTTCTTGGAAATTCTCTTTTAAGAATCACAATCTGTTGAAGCTCAGTTGAACTCAGATAAAATTATTCAAATACAGAATTGATGTTAAACCAATATGAGAAGCCTAAATAAGGAAAAAAAATATTTGCGTGTGTTTAATGACCATATAATGACTTTTTTAAACTAGGAAATTATGTAGAACATATAAATATTCTAACAGCTTTGGGAAAAGCACACAGGACTTTGTAATCTTCGGGCTCCAAGTTTTGGAAGAAGCAGGTCTTCAGAATCGTAGGACTCCAAGTTTTGGAAGAAGCAGGTCTTAGGAATCTTAAGACTCCAAGTTTTGGGAGAAGCAGGTCTTAGGAATCTTAAGACTCCAAGTTTTGGGAGAAGCAGGTCTTAGGAATCTTAGGACTCCAAGTTTTGTGAGAAGCAGGTCTTAGGAATCTTAGGGCTCCAAGTTTTGGGAGAAGCAGGTCTTCGGAATCTTAGGACTCCAAGGTTTGAGAGAAGCAGGTCTTAGGAACCTTTAGACTCCAAGTTTTGTGAGAAGCAGGTCTTAGGAATCTTAGGGTTCAAAGTTTTGGGAGAAGCAGGTCTTTTGGAAACCTAGGGCTCGGGTCACTTTTCAGAATGCCTTCCTACAACAGTTGACCTTGTTCACTTTCACATACACTAATTTTGCTTGTGTTCTATGTGAATATGTTTATACAATAAAGAGCATGTCTATAGGCAATGTCAAAAGATAAAGACGGTTCTTGTGTTTTTTTCCCTACAGTTCTAAGGAGCAGTTGTGCTTTATTGGAAAGAGCAGCTGAAGATGCAGTCTATCAAAATCCTCTCCAGTACATCCCAGATGAAGACAGTGAATGTAAAGGGCTTTCTTACTTCCATTTTATTTTACTAGTTGTTTTCTCTTGTTTTCCCTCTCCGTTGCAGTGTTAAGTGGAGTTCGGCATTGCCATAACCACAGTAAAGTGAGAAGAAAATTTGATTGTTCAATTATAGCTCCTCCCGTCAAGAGGTTTTGGTTGAATTCCAGAGTGTGGTCGTATTTTACAACCATGCGTTCTCTCTCGAACCACCGCTGTATCAGATTCCTCAGATACCATGTGTCTCTCTTCACTGGAAGACATGCTGTCAAACAGAAAGCTCTTGTAGACACATAACTTGTCCAGACTACATACCCTTGTCTTAAATTCTTCTTTTGGGTGTAACATTAACAATGAAAAAGTAATAAGATACATTTCTAAAGGATTACATAAGAGTGTTTGTTTGGTGGATTGAAGTCGGCTTTTGCAAAAAGGTTTCATAGATACCCCTAACTCTCTGATTTGTTTAATTTCACCTCAGTTTCCTTCTGTGATTTCGAGTCTCAATGTCCTTGGACATTGTCCAGTCACAGCAGTGGAGGAGACTGGTATGTGATCTCACCCCAGCAGCACCAGTCCAACAGACGTGGCATCCAGCCAATGAAAGATCACTCTACTGGAATGTCTGATGGTATCCGCCATATCTTCATCTAATTATATTATGAATTAATATTTAATTTTGATTTTAAATTGTATTGATCAATTATATAATATAATCAATATAACCATCCAAATATGAGTAAATTGTTATAAAAAAAATGTACATTTTGAAACAGTTGTTTAAAAGGAAATTATTGCCAAAATACATGTGCATAAGTTGAAACATCATTTTATACAAACATCAAAAGGTTCTATAGTCACCCAAAAATGTTTTAACTGTTTGGGATAAATTTTAGGTAAAAAGGAAAATCATCTTTTTGACCTCTGTGTTCCACCAGGTCATTTCCTGTCATTGAAGCCCAGCTCCACACATCCAGCTGTGGGCAGATGTAGCTTCTACATCACCAGTCCTGTGGCGCTCAGCACTGAGCCGCAGTGTCACCTTCGTCTCGCTCGCTTCCAGCCAGAACCACGTACAGGAAACATATCCGCTTTTGTGCAGCACATCGACTCCACCGCAATCAGACCTATAGACCTAACAGTCAAAGAAGCAGCAAATGAGAGGTGAGGTAGATCTCGTTTTGCTTCTTTCAAACCAGCTACAGATAAAAACCAGAGAATGCAGGACCTGTAAAAACACCACCACTTTCTAACTGAAGCTGTATTTCATATTGTATAATATTACTTCAAATACATTGCTCTCAATTACTCAAGGCTCTCTGTTATTTAAAGTTCTCAAGACTTCTATAAACTTTTAGCTTGCATTTTTAGCGTCAAACCAAAATGCAGAACAACTACGTGATATTAGATGGCATGCAGTTGGAGGGGGAATGACTCTCCTGATAACGACTTGAATAAAAGCTAATTGAACCATGCTTATGAAGAGCTTTAAGTGAGACGAGAAGATTGGTGATAAATCAACCTAATAAAAATTAATCATTCCATCTTCTCTATTGTTATTTTGTTGTTATTTTGATCTCACTGAGAGACAAGGTAGAAGCTCCATAAAATGTCTTGAGTCCCAAAGTGAGCTATGAGGCTTTGGTTTAGTGAGGCTTTGGTTTTGGTTTTGGTTTTCTACTTACAGCCAAACACAACCAGCTTCAGATCTAGAGATATAGAGGAGAAAATAACTTTCATTCGCTACTTAATGAAAAGCAGAGCTTGACAAGGAGCTCCATGTCCTACGTTGACTTTGCCAAAACCCCATCTTCAAACAGAAACGACAGGAGTGGACATCTAAGCCAATTGATCCTTACTCAAACATTCCCGAATCAGACATTTTACTGACTTCTGGATCTCCAAGATGTCTCCATCCAAACACCTCCTCTGGGATCCTTGGTGCAGATAAAGATTCTGGCCTCGTGGTCTAGCATTTATGCATTCCGATCAGATGACAGTCCTGCGAGGCAAAGTTTCCTATCCTTCTTTGTTGCTTTACTTGTTGTTTTTGCCTCATCAAGAGTTCACACTGATCATGACCATGTCTGTCTGTAACTTCAGAAGCTCCAGATGTGTGAACAAAAGAGCAAATATAAAAAGTCAACTATAAAGAATCGTCTCACATCAAATTAAACTTTTGTTTAAATCACATCTCAGGTTTGAATCAGTGGTGTAAAACAGGCCTTTGTTTAGATCAAAATTGCATCAGCATTATAATAGTGAACATTATAGTGAAAGTGAAAAATGAAAGTGTTTTTGACTGAATTTATAATGTTAAAAAAACATATACATGAGTTTTAAAAGTTCATTCATCGTGGCTTTCTTCCCTTTCGGAGTCACCACAGCGGAACTCTCTGGCATATGTTTTATGCGGCGGATGCCCTTCCAGCCGCAACCCATCACTGGGAAACATTCACACACTCATTCACTATGGACAATTGTTATTACTCAATTCACTTATATCGCATGTCTTTGGACTTGTGGGGAAACCGGAGCACCGGTGATCACAGGGAGAACATGCAAACTCCACACAGAAATGCCAAACAACCCAGCCGAGCCTCGAACCAACGACCTTCTTGCTGTGAGACCACCGTGCTACCCACTGCGCCACCGTGACACTAGTTTTAAAAGTTTTTTTTAAAATTATTATTATGTGATTTTAATCTCACGGCTCTCCTGAAGGCATCAAGTGAAATAAATCAGGTCATTTATAAATACTTGCTAAAAAAAATTCCTTTTGTGGCTCAGTTTTAAGTGTCATATCCAGTCCCAAACAGGGGTTGAAGCCAAAACGATTATGGGGATATTTATATTTAACCCAGTGACTTAACTACCCATAAAGGTATTTAAATATAGGAATAAATGTATTCTGAAGAGTGATAATAAACAATAATTTAACTAGCCATACAGACTGAAAAAGATATCTGTTATTATAACTGCACAAGAAAGTGAATTAGAGATTAATTTACTGAAAGAGTATTAAAGGGCTTACACATTCCCTGTAACTTTTTAACATTAAAGGCCCTTGCACATCAAGTGTGATTTTAACACGCAGTGTGATTTTAACACACAGTTTATTCATAAAACAATAATATCATTTGAAACAATAATATCTCAGCGATCCCTTTCACCATCAACAATGTTATTTCATGTAACAAACATGCATCATTTATTTTATTCTCTCCTAGGTCCATTTTTCATGCTAGTCACAATGACTGAAACACATCTGTCACTCAAAACATTCAACAAGGCAAACCAATAGATCAGCATTGTTGCTGAAAATATAATTCTAGTATTTTCTATGTAATGTAGACATTCTATGTAATGTAGACTTTTAACAATTTTCTCAATTAGAAAAGGGTGAGAAAAGAAAAATGTGAAGAACTTTGTTGGTAAACTCGCTCTGCTGTGCTTGTGAATGAAACACTTAATCACCTCAAGCACAAATCCTGATATGTTCCTCTAGCTATTCAGAAGGGTATCAGCAGCACTCTCCCACAGACTTTCTGAAGTATGTTAGGTCCTAGAGCTTTAGCTTCAGCACCAAACCAGGAAACTCCTTCTCACAAGATTCCTTCTCTGTGTTAATAAAGAATGAACCTAAAATCATCTACTTTGTTTTGCTGTTTCTGCTCCAGTCTTCATCACTTGAAGGGGAATCTGAGAATTTATGGAGTTTTTCATGAAGCTTGTCGCATATTCACATCACTTTTAATGAGTATAGTACTGTGTGTTAAAATCACAAAGGGGGGTCTTTTTGAATCGTTAATTCGCATCTTCGCATTCGCATTCTGATGTGCAAGGATCTTAAGACCCAGACTCAGAGCAACAGTTATAATGAGAGAAAGAAAAACGTAATTATTTATGCGAATGAAAAATAGAATTGTTGGATTGTGTGCAGGGAATTTTATGTCAAAAAAACAACTTATACTGATTCATCTAAAAAACAGCTGGCAATTGTGTTGACATTTTCTAAAAATTACTTGATGAATTGTGAAAACCCAATCAGGATTGTGTTCCCACCTTTTTTGCAGATTTACATTTTTGCCCTTTCGTTGCTGAAAAGGAAAGTTTTTAAATTGAGAGAAAATGTAACAACTGGATGAACAGATTAAATCAAGTCTGAATCAAACATTAATCACTTTGTCCACCTCATGGCCTTTGAACTCATGGCTCTTAGGGATTAATTTATTTCATGTACATCTGTTATTTTGCAGTGAAGTAAAGTGCACTGCATTTACTAGAGGTCACTTTACTGTCAGGCACAATTGTATAAACCTATATTCTGAAAAAGGCTTCGTCATGGATATATACTGTAGTTGCTATTGATTTTTCTTATGCAGTGCACATCACGAATAAGATAGATGAAAGTGTTTCGTTTCTAAAAGTAGAACCCAAGCTTTCTGTTGCCATAATTGGTTGTGACAGAGAGCTAAGGGTAAAGGGTGATGCAATGCAATTTGGAGCAAGCCAGCAGAATAATGACAAGGCTAATAAACGTTCACTTTCTGCATTTGCCTGTATGGATCTTAGCCTAAAAGCAGTTACGCCATTGAGCGTGGAGTATTATACAAATCCACCATGCACTTAATAATGTGCTTTAACTCTCTGAGATCTATGTTTAGCGCGAAATGCATTAGCTATCATCTGTTGTACATTAAATGATGCACAATTATGTACATGCATGTGTCCCTTTTTGTTATAACACATTGTGCTAGCTCTGCATGGCCAGCTTTTCTTCAGTTAGGTTAGTGTTTACTGGTTTCCCCACTTCATCTCTCACTTCACCTCTCAGTGATGGAGAGAGGAGTCAAAATAGAAATCAATAGTTTAAAGGATTAAGTAAATATCTCATAAAATGGTTTTGTATGTCTGTATATATTTATTTAATGTCATTTGAGGAATGTGCAGTGAGGTTTGATTTTTATTTAGCCATGAAGTACTATAATATGAAGTACTGTAATGCTTTATTATGTATCTCATATCTCTGGAGGAGACCCTTGGAAGCTCGGGGAAACCATGCAAAAACTGGTAGATTAGGATCAGTCATTTTTTCACTAAAATGAAAGAGAACCACAACCTATTTTGTTTCAGCCAAAGTCATCACTCACTTCTTTTCTTGTTCTCTGACCTCTTGCTGTTGTAAGACTAATGTTTTGTCACATCCTCCTTTTCAATCATCAGTGTACATTTGTGACAAGATTTTTTCATTTACACCAAGGTCACAGTGGGAGGTGCTGGAGGCAGTGATTGGTCAGTTGGAGGAACCCTTCCAAGTAACTGTGCAGTACTCATCTTGTAGCAGCCATGAAGTCGGATTTCTGGCGTTTGATTCACTGGAGCTGAAGGACTGTTTAATGGGTAAACAATCATTTTAATCTGCAAAAAAATAACTGTTGGCCCTGAGATATCACTTGCCTGCTTAGGAAAGGTTTTTAGTCCCAGCCAGGACTACATGCAGCTCCCGAGTGGTTCCTCACTGAAGTTAAGCAGGTCAGAGCCTCGTTAGTACCTGGATTGGAGAACTCAAGTGGTGTAACTCCAATATACCTGGCAAAAATGTGCCCTCTCCTAATAATCCCTGTATTCTAATGGGCTATATTCCTTTGAATGGCTCCTGTTCTCCTTTAGCCAGTGTGGTGAGTGTTCTAGAGCAGAATTGCAGCTATCACATTGTCCGGGTAGATACTGCACACTTCTGGTGGATGTAAAGTGCTGTGATGGTCTATAAGAATTATTTAGCCACAGGTCAAAAATATCGTTTTTTTTCTTCAAGTAACTGATGTAATGGTTTTTATTGCTTTGGGATGGTTAACCAGTCAATCTAACAATAGGTGCTGAAATTTTAGAGAAATTTTTATGTTGCTGCCAAAACAAAAAAAATATTTCTTTTTGTTGAGATGTTAAGTAGTCTTACAGTCTATCTGTAAACAGCACGCAAATAATAAAAAACTGAGATATAAAAAAACAAGATCCCCAGGCAGAATTTACTGCCTTGCACAGCTTGGAAAACTTGATTCTGGAAGATATAGTTAGTCATGTCTTATCTCTAAACTAATCAAATACACTTAAAATAAAGATCTGTTAATGGTCTTTGTTATCTTTTTAATATAATATTTTTATTTGTGTGCACCAACAGGGGACGATTACTTAGATTTGGGATCAGGCTGTGAGAAATACTCCACACTTCACTGTCACTCTGGAGGCTGCATTGAGAAGCGCAGAGTGTGTGATTTTCATACGGACTGCCCGATGGGGGAAGATGAGGGCGTGATGTGCAGTGAGTACAGTGTTTTCATCCACAGAATATTTAGTTACCAATCATCATTTGTGACTGACAACACTAAAAAGGTTTTGCTTTTCTCAGTTTTAACAGGTTTTAAAAGCAAAAGTCTGCTTTCTCCTTCCATGTACCATAATCAAACTCTTATTCGAAAGTGTCTTGGTACAAATCTTTGAAGGATTTCTGAGATCTTGCCAATTTGAATTTTGTTGAAAGTGCTCAAATAAACTATGAACAGGCGTGTGACAGGAACGAATGTGTGCCAGCCGCTGTGTGTGTGCGTGGCTCACTTTAGCTGCAGTAAATCTTAAAGCTACGGTGCGTTTCTAATCCATTCACTTGCATTAGCAAAGCTGAGCTTAACAAAAGGACTGAATTATTTCAATTTCACACCTAAACTATTTAAAAATTTAATTATTTATGTTATCTTATTAGATAAATATCTAAATTTGTTACAAGTGCAGGCATTTGTTACTATTTTAAGTAGTCTTCCTTTTAGTTGTTTGGTTTGCAAGTCCACAGATAAATGAAATAACAGAACAAAGACTCACTGAAGATAGCTTTTAAATAATTAAGGGTTTATCTGATTGAACATTGTTCTTATCATTTTGGACAAAAGTACACATGATTTATAGTCAATTCATATTTTAAATCTTGTAGTTTGTAGTCAGACATTTATGCTTTGAGTCTTTTAATAATGTAGTTCAGTTGAATTATTTACTTTTATGATTTTAAAGTTGATTCTGTTGTATATTATATTTTTATTAACCCAAGTGTTTATTATTTGATGTTGTGAACTGAAAAGTCAATCTATAATACAAACAAAAACATTTATTACCATTTATGGATACAAAAAAAAAACAGAAAAATACAAGGATTAAGATTTTTTTCAGATTATTTGGTTTAAATCATTTTTATTTTTTTATTTATTTTTTTTAACATTTTTAGTTTTAATGGAAAAGACAGTAGAGACAGACAGCAAGAGAGCTGAGATAGAATGGAAAGTTCTGTATTCAAACTCGGGTCACCAGATACTAGCTCACGTTGTACTCTTCTCCATTTCTCACCAGCCACGTTTACGATTCTAGGCAATAATGAGCAAGAGCAAACTTGTGAAATGGTGTATTCCTCTTAGCTGATCAATATGTTGCTCATATGTTTGGCATAATCGTTTAAACCTCCACAGGTTCTTTGCCTCTGGGCTCATACTGTTCTTTTGAGTTGGGCTCTTGTGGATGGTCAGTGGCTGAAACAGAGTCCTCCTGGAGTCGAGTTAGTGGACAGCACCTGATGGAAGACACGCATCTACTGGGCACAGCTCTGCAAAACACTCAAGGTAAATATGAAACATATGATGCAAATGAAATGCTTGCTGCCTGCTCTGATTTGATTTGTTAATCAGCTGAGGTCTATAGTGGCCAGCAGAACAGATGATTCGGATTCAGAAGGGTTTTTTTTTTATTAAAAAAAAATAAAAACATCCACTGAAACATTTGATTGTTTTGAAGATGAGTTTTAAGTGTCAGTTTTAATGTCACCTTACATAAATAATAAACATAAACCTCCTGTTTGTAATTTAAAAAAAGCATACTTATTATTTTTAGGATTTCATAGCATCACTGTTTACAGCCATGTTTAAGCTGTAAAACATCATACAGTATCTGAGCACTCAGCTAAGGACTCATCTTCTCTGGCCTCAGGCCACTTCCTTTTCTTGAAGGTCAGAGACCACTATGAAGAAAGTGAGGTGATGCTTCAAAGCCCAGCTCTCCCTTCAACCGTATCCACCGAGGACTGTCAGGTACCAAGGGCATTGATACAAACTACAACCAGTCTTTGGCTTTTCTTCATGCCTTTGTTCGATGCTGCTTATAATTTCTCAGATGTTACATACAGTAAGGCAGTTTTAATGGTGTTGCACATAACCAGTTCACTTAAAATTAATTTCTTTTAATATTATCTTTTAATATGTTGCTTTACAATTACAATGAAAAATTCCTTCCAACATTGGGTTCCTTTGGTTACGAAACACTCCATCTGGAAAAATTTTTAATGATGACTGCAACTTATGTAGTGCTGAATACACTTGTAAGTGCTGAATGTTTTCAGATCTGCAACCAGATATTTTCTAAAATGCGTTGAGCTAAGTGTTGAGTCTTTCTGTGCAGTTGCAGTTTTGGCTCTACCTGTATGGGGATTTCAATGCAACACTCTTCCTGTCTGTGCTTGAGAACGAAGCATCCTCTCCAGCTCTAGTGTGGGAAAGATCTGGACAATGGGTAGATACGTGGCAAGAAGTCACTCTGCCCATTACTAAGCTTTTGACTGGGTAAGAGGAGTTATCTTGTGCTGTGCTACATTGTAAAAATAACGCTGAGTACTCTTAAACTTAGCCAACTTTCCACAGTTTGTTTTCTCAAAACCTGGTTGGTTGATTTTCTAAGTAAAAAAATTTTTTTTTTTTATTTATGCTTTTATGAATGTCTTGTTTTGCTCATATACATTTTTAAATACTGTGGATGAAAGAACAATCCTTTATTGACATCCAACCCAATTACAGTGACACAGAGGTGCACATGAAAACCCAAATTTGAAAGCAAAATATCATGTTAAAAATTACAATAAAAAAAAAGATAATAATAAATCAGAAATCATTCCAGCAAATGAGTGTTAGGGTATAGTTTGAGAACCAATAAATTAGAGCTGATAAGACGAGACTTCTACCAACTGAGTCACAGAGGACTGTAGTCTGTTAGAGGACAAAGTTTGGAGCAAGAGAACATAAACCAACATTTGACTGTGCTAAAAAAATTATTTACTGTGCAAAATGTGTTGCCTCCTTTGTGGAATTTACAATACAAAGCTTTTTTAAAGCTCCACAGTTCATATAGAAAAAGTCTTGAGAGTTTACGAGAGTCAACCACATATCAGCGGCAACATGGCAGCAACTGGGTGGTGACAAGTGGAGAAGCTGATCATCTTATAACTGGAGTGTTGGCGGTTTGATCTTCACCAGGTTCATTCTGCCATTGTGGCTCTGGCCAAGCCACTTCACCCGCATTGCCCTGTACGAATGTGTGTGACTGGTGGGGTGTTTGGTGGTGGGTAGGAGGCCATAGGCTCTGATTGGCAGCCACATTCTGTCAGACAGCCCCAGAGCTTGGTACAATCATAATAAAAAAACTAAAATAAACAATTTTTCTACGCACCTTTGTTTCCTTCTATTTCCTTCCTGGTATGGCTGATTGATCAAGTTCTAAAACGAGCGACCTGAATTAGATTTTGACTGTGTAACAAATTGCAGATTATCTCTCCCCTACTGTGTGTCGCTTTGGACAAATGCATACAGTAAATGTAAATGCAAAGTAGATTATCAACCCCAGAGTGTGAATGTGGAGTGAGAGAATTATGCTCTGAAAAGTGTAAAGCGTCTTTTGGCGTCTGGAACAACAGCATATAAATTGAAGGCAGTGAAGACAATAACCATAGTATTCCATGTACGTGAAGTCTGAAGAAAACTTTACTGTGGCTTTTTCTTAGAAAATATGAAGATCTTTAAGCAACCGCATAACAATAACCTTTAACTCGCAGCTTGTATTTCTGCAAAAGCACTAGCCAGTTTGTCAGGCAGCCAAACAATTGTCCTCGTCCACATAGAAGTCGAATCCAAATGGTGCTAAGTTGGATCTCCAAAAACACCACCCCTATTTTGGCTTGGTCGATTTGTTGTTGTATTTTTTATTTGTGTTTTTTAAATTTAATTCTTTTGATACAGTCGTATAACTGTCATACAAGTTTGGAATTGTGAAAGGAAACCAAAACACATGGAATAGTCTAAGAAATGCTCCTGCTGAAATGTTGAAAGGGAGTTGCCCTAACAACTGCTTTGAACTAGACATCACATTTTTATTATTCTTTTAGATTATATTTTAACAACAAATAACACACAAAGTTATTTAAGTTATCAGTAATGAATTTCTCGTGGTCAGTGTCTGTAACAATCACAGTCTGTAACAATAGAACAAATCTCAGAGTTTTTTGCAATCACTAAAATGGAATGAAGAAAAGATGTCAGTTGACCTTTAAGCTGTTCTGCTTGTTTAGTGTCTACTTCAACATGAACAAACTTGATTTGCCCTTTGTTCATGTTCTAAATTGGTTTGTGATTTGTTTTGAGTACAGCTTCCATCTGAAAGTGCATGCTTTCTGGACATCCGGCTCTAAAGCTGACATCGCACTCGATGACATTTCTTTAAGTGCAGCATGTTTTGACACAGGTAACCTTTCTGTTTCACTTATATACACATATAAATACACACATTGACACATGCCCTTGTTTCTTTCAAATTATTACTCCATTTATTGTTCACTCACGTTTATTTATATTGGGGAATTAATTTTTGCAAAAAAATTCTCACCTTAATAATTTTTTATCTTTTTGATCTGGACCTGGAATTAAGAGGAAACCTCTCTTTTAGAAATAAAATAAATGCAGCTAGATTTTTCTGATATTATAGATCCTCAAATATGATCCTTGGAGGCCTGGAGTTCTACATATATATATATATATTTTTACTGTCAAGATTTATGTTTCCTTGTTAATGTTGTGTCTAAAAGTACTCGATCTCTAAAGTCCTCTCTAGTTTATTCTCTTTCTGTACTTTGTCATGATGACCTTCCATTTCCTCCACATCAAATATAAGTCTGGAACATTAGATTTTTCTATTTAGTTTATCTCTATTTGGTGTACTTTTTAGTTGAACTTTAGCTATTTGCAGTATAAGAGGAAAGCATCTTTTGAGGTACTGTAAATGTAAGGACTCTGACGTAGTACTCAGTGGGCATCAGCGAGATCAATGATAAAATGATTGCTTCTGAGGGCTTTTCTAGTGTGCCGTAAGGTACAGTCATCTTTGACTCACCCTCCACTTCCTAAAAGCTTCAACAGTAAAAACTGCAGTACTTTGTAAATTTAGATAAACCAAAGTCATGAATCTTGAATTAGAGGGGTACATTTTCTATTGAAGCAAACAAAAGTGTATGATCATGCTTTTTTTTGTGATGGCATTTCATAGCTAAACCATTTTCACACTTTAGATCATGTATCTGTGAGGCACAATCTGTTATATATTCACACTTTAATTTTTATTTCATTTAGTACAAAAGAGAGAAAAAATCCTCCCAATATTTTTTATTTTATTTTAAGTAGGAACTTAGTGAGGTTTCCAGGGTCATTGTAAATTTTTCACAAAGTTCCGTCCTCATGTTTTATAATTTCCAGGATGAAACATTAGGCTCACAAAAAAAGTGAATAAAAGTCTTTATTTCGTAATTCTCAATTAAAGCCCAAAAAATTAAATAAAAAAATAACTGAGCTGTCTTTTTCTGGGAAACATAAAGTCTTAAATAGGCCCCAACTAAAAGTCTTCAACAGCCTCCTGAGATCTCGGCGGTGCAGAAAAAGAAACGTTATTCAAAAAACACTGAACGAACAGACACACAAAAGCTAACTGAACTGGAACAGGAACAAAGTCTAGCCAAAAGAGGTTTAAGACAAAATACAAAGTGAGACGCGAACGTGACTATGTAAGCCATGCAATTGGTACACATAAAGAGCAAGAGAGACAATCAGGTGATCAGCGCAACCCAATGCAAAACATCCAAAGCAGCGGATCTCGTGGGCAGCACTGACAATATATGAGGCAATCCATCAGAACATGGTTCGTCTAGATGTTTTGATGAGGAAACATTTTCCTATAGTCAGATCTCTCCAGGAAGGGTCGATTGATGGATCAAACATATTAGACACGTACAATTGGTGGTCTAACTAAAAAGGTTAAAAAAAACTACACAAAATTGGAATTTAATGTCTCTTTTGTTATTGTTCTCCTCTTTTCTCTCTCTCTCCTTCCTCCTGGGAACTTAAGAACTAAATGACCTGCTTCTTGGTCAAGGATTCCTGCATGATTTAGACTCGTTCGGTCCTCTCGCAGAACCCACATCAGGTATACCTTCTCTCCTGCATTTTGCATTCCAACAAAACATAAGAATAATGCTGTGTTTTTGTGATGTGTTTTTCATACACTTTATTCAATCAGAATTGTCAGTTTACCCTATTAACTTAGTCAATTGATCTTTAAGCAAATATTTTATTTAATGTCTCTACAAAATGTCTCTGACTAATGGATAAAAAAATGTATGATAATTAACAGAAATGGTGGCTCACTTTAAATTCACTTGAAAAAAATTATGCTATTAAGAAACTCTTTTGGATATTAAATATAGAAATGATGATACACATATTGATGAATCTTCCATTTTGAAAAACATTTGTATAAAATATTATAGTATAGTAATGTTGCTGATCAGGATTTCCATTTCTTCAGGACGACCAGCATAAGCAAGAGAGGTGAGGCTCTAAAATACTATCGTGTTAATTTCAGAGGAATCCCTAATAACCTGGTGGTTCACATCCTGTGGAGCAAGTGGACCTCTCGGCCCGACTCAAGCCCAGTGTGATAGTGCCTACCGAAACACCAACGTGAGCGTAAAAGTAGAAAAAGAGGGCCTGCTCAGTGGTGTCCAGATGTGGAGGGTCCCAGCAACCAACATGTACAAGTATGTCCTGAATTTTGACTCTCTTTACAAAAAATATAGCCAATAAACCCAATCATTCTGAACTTCGTTTTGTATGAACGTAACTGTGTCACATATAAACAGTTCCTGACTTTCTTGTCCTCAGACTCATTCACTCTCTCTTTTTTAATAGAAGCGAGAGGCATGACTCACTAGCTGCAGGCAGAGATAAATCTCTTCCTCTACTTCACTTAATCTGGCCCCTGTGCAGTCAGGCCTTTGAACTGATTTACTGCGATTATACAGGCTAGTCATGGGAGCTCATTAAAAACAACTCCAAAAACTGACTGCAAAAAAGATATAAAAATATGGCAGATCATACACCACTTTGTTTTGATTTTGCACACCTAAAAATGACAGAATGAATGAGGCTGGCTCTCATTCATAAACTCAAATGTTTTATAGGATTCTTTTGTTGAGGAGCCCAGAGCACTTGCTGGGTGAATAAAAAAATTACTTGAACTAAAGCTGCACTGCTGTGAGAGTTTACACATTTCCTTTTGAATTGAGATGAACTGATGAACTTGATAAAACATCAACAAAAATCATACTACAGAGCTGATTGTGTTAATAAGTAAAAGTCAAATGTGTCACCACTAAACCAGGAAAACGTAGTTCAAACATACATATTTATTTGAATAATTTATTTTTAAATGTATGAATTTTTGGAAGTTAATGCTAATAAGTAAAAAAATAAGAAAAAAAAAAACAATAAGAATAAAAAATGGAGAAGATAGCAACCATTTTTTGTTGTTTAAAACATGGAATTTAATATGTCCTTGGCTAATTCACAGTTTTGTTTTTGCCGCAAACTGTCAGGAAAAAGATATCTTATAATTGAAAATGAAAAGGGGAGAGTCACGGTGGCACAGTGGGTAGCACGGTCATCTCACAGCAAGAAGGTCGCTGGTTCGAGCCTCAGCTGGGTCGGTTGGCATTTCTGTGTGGAGTTTGCATGTTCTCCCCGTGATCGTGTGTGTTTTCTCCGGGTGCTCCAGTTTCCCCACAAGTCCAAAGACATGCGGAATAAGTGAATTGAGTAAGAACGTTTGTCCATAGTGTTAAAGAGTGAATGTGTGTGTGAATGTTTCCCAGTGATGGGTTGCGGCTGGAAGGGCATCCGCCGCATAAAACATATGCTAGAGAGTTGGTAGTTCATTCCGCTGTGGCGACCCCGAAAGGGAATAAAGCCGACATGAAGATGAATGAATGAATCAAAATGAAAAGAGCTCAAAAGTACAGAAAACAGTGTATACTATATTGCACAGTGGAACACATACCTCAATTTTGAACTACTTTGTGACCTAAAACAGTAATGCTAACTCCAAGTTTCACACTGGAAAAAGCATTTAATATATATTTAATATATTTAAAGCTATTTTTAGAATTAGTGAGAATTTATATTTAAATTATGTAAATATAATGCAAATAAATATTAAATAACCAATGATGTTATCTTGTTATTGTATTGCTATCAAGTATTTATTACAAAATAAAAAGTTTGTTACTTCTGTAATTATAAATGATATATGCCCTTTTTGGTAACACTTTAGTTTTGTGGTCAACAATAATACAATAGGTAAGGATTAATTAATCCTTAACTTACTCACAATTAAGAGTCTGTTAAGTGTTAACACATTAGTGACTGTGGATTAACTTAATGTGATCAATGTGGTCTCATACTAGACGTAATTTAGCATAAATTACATTTGAACTAATGGTTATCTTCTTCATAATTAGGCACTATTTATGCATTAACATCCGTTTAACCAGCTTTGATTCTGGACATTTAAAAAAGAGCTTTTGCTTTACTATTCAAAACAGTGCTAAAATCCTTTCTACATGTGTATTAATAATCGCAGTTATTGAGTGATATGAGGATTCATATGTTTTTTTGACACTGAATGAAAAGTACTTGTATGCACTAGAGCAGGAGTCAGTTCTGTATTAAACACACCTGATCACACTAATTAAGCTTTCCTTGTCTTTATTTGTATGCTGACTAGACCAGGATTGCAACAACAGTGTGCATAGCTGTGGATAAACGTTGGACACTCGTTTTTTTCAGAATCTATAAAAATTCTATGTATATTGTATCATATTTTATTATAAATAAAAAGTATTAATATATTTAATATTGTATATTCCTTTTTTCCCCAAATTGAGTATGTAAGTCTTAAATATTGGTGTACTGATGCATATTTTGTAAAGAATTAGCATATGGCACCAGTAAAATGATTTTAATTTTAATGAAGGATTTCTGCCTATGGAGCTGCTGGAGGCAAAGGCGCAAAGAACCACAATAAGCGCTCACACGGGGTCATCATCTCGGCCATCTTCCCTCTGGAAAAAGGTGACCTCCTCTACATCCTAATTGGTCACCAAGGAGAGGATGCTTGTCCAGGGGTGAGTAAAACATGGCTATCGTGTTAGCGTATTATTTACAGCGTGATTGCACAAAGACTTCCTCTGATGTCCACGTCTCTTTAACTGTTAATTCATTGCAGAGGAATCCGCTAACCCATAAAATCTGTCTGGGGGAGTCTTCAGTGATTGAAGATGGTTTTGACAGTGATGGTTCAGCCTTGAAGTGGGCAGGGGGTGGTGGTGGCGGTGGGGGAGCTACATACATATATCGGGTAAGAGTAAACAACATCCATCAGATTCTGTAGCGTGTGCCCCTTAAGAGGAGCCATGTGGGCTGCTGTCATCTTCTGACAGTGGCTGTTGAAACCAGCATTTAGAAGCATCTTGAAATAATTTGATGGGGATTTTAGAGCGTTTCAGTTTGTTTTGAATAAAAGTAAATTGTTTTTGTACGATGCATTTGAGCAGATGGAGAATGGGCAACCTGTGCCTTTGCTAGTAGCAGCGGGAGGGGGAGGAAAGGCCTACCTGGAGGACCCAGAGAGCAGCCAGGATCAGATTTTCGTTGAGCAGTACGAGAATGACACGTCTGTCTCTAGTGTCAATGGAAAATCTGGAGCAGCAGGTACAGTGTCTTCCTGGCGCTTTCAGCAGTCCAAACATGCTAAAATCTTGACATCTGAAATATAATCACTAGAACTTTTAGGCAACAAACCTGACAGTTCTCCAAAAAAAACTTTTAGGATTTTGCCACTGGTTTATTTAGTTATGTAAAAGTTTGGATGTTTAGCCTACAGAAAAAAATTCAAGCCATAGCAGTGGTAGTATTCAGCCACTGTTGTGTTGAAACTCCATTAGATCAATGTCAGTGGGTTTTACACTGAATGATTGTAAAACAAGAAGAATCGCTGTCAAAATAATTTCTCCCAACAAAAAAGTGACTAGAAAACAATGCTATGTCATGTGTACAAGACCAGAGTTGTTCTGTGAGACTGGGATTATTTTAATGGTAGCACACAAGATGCTTGCCTCCCATGAATGTTGTTCTAGGTAATTGTTTAGGAATTTTCTAGGAATGTTTAGCTTTAGGTAATTGCTGGTGTTATATCGGCAGGTCCAGATTTTCAGCCTGCTAAATAATTCAGGCATGCTGATAACTTTTCTGTATTTTACTCAGATCACGCCTCAGACCAGAAGTGTTTCTAGAAATGTGTCTTTACATGAGCACAAACCCCAATCATTCATATAACCATTTTTCCTTTAATGTTTTTGATCATTTTTAACACAGTCACACAACTTTTTGAATGTCCAATTTAATTAACATCTTTTTATTTTAGGTTCAGAAATGCTACTTTATCTAAATAAAAAATTTACAGAAGATTTCATTTCCAAGAGCAAGGGTTTTCACTATTTTGATCATAATTATAAACAGGCATTGACAGGACTCATATCATTGGACTAAGATAGTGACATTTTAGATAGTGACACCTGCTCTACGGAGGTAAAAGTACTAAAAGTACTGGATTTTAAATTAGCCTTTTACATATTTTTTATTGATTTTAATAAAATGTAAAAAGAAAAACCTGGATAAAATGTATCTATAGAATATTATATGATGGCTTTAAACTAGAATAATCTCCAATCTAATCCTATACTGGTTATTATGGGTTTTATTTTGAAGTAGTGAACTTTCTCATTCAGAGTGTCCTCTGATCTTGCTGAATATTCTCTTGAGTCAAATCATGTCTACTGTGAGTTAATTATTTACAAACTTTTGAGTTGAATAAATACTTAATGAATATGTAAAAGTTAATGTTAAAGAGTTGAATCACCCAACTCAGCACTAAAAACTGTTATACATATTGAAATAGTGTATGTTGCAATCTAGTTACAATTCCCTTTATGTTATATGATACGAAAACCTCAGGTCTGCAGGTATATATCGCTCTTCATGCTCCCTCCTGCTAAATACAGATAGAGGTTTGTTCATCTTTAAATTTGTAAATGATAAAAGAAACATGATATTGGCTAATAAATCAATGTGAAGAGTACTCAACAAACTTCAGAGTTTCTTAAATCGATGACAGAAAGAGCGTAGGTCTCCTTTTCTTCTTGGCTGAATTCTCGATTTTCAAAGCTGTGGCATTTTTTTTTATCACCGCTGATAAATATTCTTTATAGTTGCAACATATATGTATTTTGTTTACCAACACTGCACTTCTGCATGTTTAGAAAAAGCTTCAATTAGAGATTTTACTGAGGCACTACAGAGTACAGTAAAATCTATCACACCGTGTGAGTGCCACTCACATGTTAGTGAACTCTGATTTGACTGTGATTTGGGGGATTTGTCTTTGAGTAAAAATCGGACAAAAATTTTGCAGCCTGGTACTATAACACATTTTCTGCTTTTCCACTGACCTCTTTTGAGAGGACAAGGTTCGCCCTTTTACTTTGCATTCTGTACCTAGTACAGAAGAAAGCTGAACCTAGTATCTAGAAGTAAGCTAAGTTGAGACAAGGTGATACTTTTCTATGATGGCTAATAAAAGTGTGACGTGACATCTTGTGAATCACTGATTGGTCCGTAGCAGAGCTCATAGATTGGTCGAAGACAATTTCCAGAGCTGACTCTAATAAAAGCAGTTAAAACATTAAACGAATATTGAATCTTTCAGCTTTTTATATACTTCTATCTGCTTGAGTGTGTGAAAAAATCTTCAACATTCTGGTTTCTCCTTTACAACTCCATTTATGGCTGCTTTTTCCCTAGTTCTAACATGAATGAGTCAAAGCTCATGCTGTGTCTTATTCACTGTAGTTTCTTGCTTCCTGCTGCTAGCTGTTTTTGCATGCAGCAAATGTATGTTATTAAAACTACTATAAAGTGCTTGATTTTCTGTATAGTTGTGGACAAAAGGTTGCATTTGATACTTATTTTAGAAGCTGGCATGGCGCTGAAGGAAAGAAGTCAATGAACATGATTTGTGTTGGTGTTTCTATTGCAATTTCTTTTCTTTTGAGAATTGTTTGTTTCCTTCAGATTTGTTTTCATTTTAGGAGAGTTTTAGGATTTTTTTAATTCCATCAGCCACCAACCCACTGCTTTTTAAGTCCCTCCTTTTTCAGAAGGCCATACTGTTCAGTTCATCCGTAGTATCCCATTAGATTTCAGAGATATGTTTTGATAGATGCTTTGTGTTGTTGACATCTGGATGATGCTTTTGTTATGAAAGCAGTTCTCGGTCCTCCCCAAATAAAGAGAACATGGAAATGTTTTAAAAAGAGACACTAAACTACAACAAACGTATAAACATCTGCAGATTTCTAACTTGATCAGTATGCACAGTGCTGTAAACAAGTAGTTGCAAAACATGTTTGTGTACTCACCAGCCCTCCTCGCTCTCTTTCTCTCTCTTTCACACACTCCCCATCTTTCTCTCTAGGTGGAGGAGGAGGATGGAGTGACTCATCCTCTCTTCCCTGGGCTGGGAAGTCTCTTGTTGGAGGAGGTCGTGGAGGCTCGTCCTGTCCCGAGGCTCTGTCTGTTCTAGGCTGGGCCACGTTCGGAGGGTTTGGGGGTGGAGGGGGGGCTTGCACAGCAGGAGGAGGCGGCGGAGGATACAGAGGTGAAAGCTGCATTAAAAACACATGCACATCCTGCAATAACAACCATACAAATACTGAAGTATGTGCTTGATCAAGTCTGAAATTTCTGGGGATTCCTACATTTTCTCTACTGTAATGTGTTTTGAAAGCGTGAAATACGCACTTTGGGTTACAGGAGGTCAGGGAGATTTATCAGAGAATAATCAGTCCATGTTAAACAAGGTTTAGATCATTTGTGCATCTTTATCATCTGCTTGAATACATTATCTAGACATAAGTAATTTTTATTTATGTAAAAACGATGTTATGCCGCAAAGTGTCATTTGCTGTCCAGTAAAATCTTGAGAGTAAAATGAACTCTATTTAGAGTAGAACCAAATAAACTGAGTACTCTAAACAATATAAACAGCCACTTATTCAGCGAAACCTTACATTTTGTAATGCATGTTTGTATTTTGCTATATAAAACTCAAATGCTCTTATTTGTTCCCCTCTAAATTTAAAAAAGGTTTAACTTAATAAATTTTTAAGGTAACATTTAAGTTACTGTGTAAAATTTAAGAATGTGAATTTAACTCTTAATTATAGAGAAAGTCAAAATAGTATCAAAACCAAGTAAATTTAACACTGCAGATTTAACTTTATTATTTTGTCATACCCTGCATTTTAAACACTTTTAACCCAAAATTTACTTAAATAGAAATTAAGAAACAAATTAATTTAAAACATTTCTTTGATCTCAATGTACCTCGATAACAAATACATAAATTAAAAAGTTAAAATTGTTAAATGCATGTAAAGCCTAACTTAAAAATGAAAAAAATCTTTACAGGAAGACTAAAAGCTGTTATTTTGAAGATGATGTCATGCTTACTAACCCTTGTGTAACAGAGTGTGGAGAACAATGTCCGACAGGACACTATAGCCATCTATATGTATTGCATTAAATCAAGGTTAATGATCTCAATTTGTTGCCATGATTAGTTCAAACGGCTCTTTTGTTTTAATTCAAAACTTTTTTTCTTCAGTGTTTGATCCACTCACAAATACAAATAACGTAATACTCTTAACTTTAGCAGATGCATGATTCAGTTATACTATCTGTTCCAATCATTAGAGGGAAACATTTATGCAAATGGAGAAAAATCAGTCACTAAAATAGCATTTGTCTTGACATTGTTGTTGAATTGAAACATGAATTATAAGGCAATTTGGAAAATGTAAATAAACTATGAACCATGCCTTTGAATGTATAATAGTTAAGTTTTTTTTAATATCGTTAGTTTTGTAGTCACTGTATGTTAACGGTTCTGATAACCTGCGTGTGTTGAGATATTAGAAGATATTTCACTAGAGAAATGTGTGCCACTTTAAATAACAGCTACACACTGGACTACGACTACCTAATGACACACAGCTGCTATCATAACAAATGCAAACTTTTTTTTCAGAATCTCAATTTTTAAACACATTTCAATAAAGGTTAAAATTAAAAAGTTATTTTAATGTTTTCATTTGACCTTTACGCAGGTGGTGATGCTCCTCTTATAGATGGCATTACAGCAGATGGACAAGACGGCGTTTCTTTCATTCACCCCACAGGAAAGATATTTCTCCAGCCTCTTGCAGGTCAGGCTTTCCCTCGGGACTGTAGAATGACCTACAGTAATGTGCTCTCCCACACACCAGTAAGGAATTTTGTGAAAAAAGTGCAGGGCATCTGAAAAACTCCACATGAACATTTCTCTATGTGAAATATTCCTTATTTTTTTAATGGGATGTCTAGAAAATAGCATATACTCTTTGTAGCGACTTCTTATCCTCCTAGTCGTTTTTAGAAGTTGTTGGCTCAAAGATGTGTATGCCACGCAGGCAGAGTGTGTTAAGGGAAAAATGTACGACTTGATTACCTTAAAGGTGATTGCAATGCGTTGAGTACAGATTTGTTAATGTAGAACTTGTTGCGTTTTGCGGTCAATAAAAATTATGGCTACCAACCACTTCTTCCAGCCTTGCCACCTGTGTGAGTGTGTGCATATTTATGGAATGAATTCACCAGTTCACCTATGCTCACCTGATCATACAGCATCATTACAGCACAAATAAAAATAATAATGAAACGAAATAATATTTAAGGCTCCTACACTCTTTTTATTTATAAATAAAACTGACAAGTGTGACCGCTCTCCAGATCACTATTTATCCCCTGATCACTCTGTCACAATTACAGTCACATTACAAATCACACTCGTTCTGTTCACTCGTTCATCTCCAGCAATTTTCAAGCCATTTCCTCTTTATCATCTTTCTAGATCTCTTAATCCTACCACTTCTTGCTTCTACGCTGCCTTCTAACTCCCCATGCTACCGGCTGCTACAGTATATATTTATATGTGGCCCCTCTTTGAACAATGTGATCAGTTCCATGGATGATTGTGATTAATTGTTTTATTTGATGTTTTGCATCAAATAAACTTAAGCTAAAAGTGTGGTCTGTGATTCCTGTTTTTTCAATTGTAATCTCCAAAATAAATACACCTCTAGTAAAATAGCCCCCAGTCCCGATTGGATATCTCTCCCAGTTTAGCTGGTTCTAACCGGACCTGGACCAACAACTGTTTTAAACAAATTGCATACTGCACCTTTATTTCTTCTAAAGCTTCTGAGAACAGGCAATTTAAAACAATTCCAATGTTTGCTGTGGTGTATGGTAATGGAATCATCTTTATAATCTACTTTTTAAATGTTCTTTTATTAGAGATTTTTAGCTGGACCGTTTCCTATAAGTAGTCTCATTTCTTGGTGGTTGGTAACCAAAGACCATCACATCTCCTACTCTAAAACAATCATTCTAACCATAAGTGTAAAATTTGTGTAAGCAAAAAGGAATTAAAAATAAGTCAGGACTAACTGTAATATGGGGTAAGATGTGGACTATAATGGACTGTGGACTCAGAAGGACTGTTTTGTAAACAGAATATGGCTGAAATGAGAGGGCACACAGAAACGCAAACACACTTAGATTCAGTAATGACTGTGAAATTGGGAAAATGCAACTCGTGGTAGATAATAGAAGAGCTCATGTCTCTTATTGGAGTTGGCGTCATTGTTTATTAACACAAGTGTGGATAGAGTTTGCAGGACAGAATTTTAGACAAACTGGTCCTTATAACGTCAAGCACAAAACCTTAAAAAATATATCAAGCTTAGTTATTAGACAGCATTGTTGTGAAACAGAAAAGAACAAAAATGTGTTAACATTTTAAAGAAACGTTGCTGAAAATGTTTAAAGAGTAAATTATATTAAAGATTAGAGATGCAATATCCAGATACCATAGCTGACATTTTGAATAACCAATATAAGACTGCTCTTAGACAATTAGCTTCATAAGTTATTAGTTCCTTTATTCCTTAAATTAATTCAAATATACATCAAAATACTAAAATTACTTCATCTTCATAGTCAGCTGATATAGGGACTTACATAGAATTTTCTCTGACTTTGAAGCAGTCGATGTCTCTTTTGTAATTTGCACCATTTCAAATCCTCTGAAATTAAAGTTTAGAAAGTGCCCGCTGATGTTTACAATTGAGAAAATTAAGAAGATTGTATATATTGTATCGCCAATAAATTAATTCTACTGTATGCTTTAGTTTTACAGATCGACTTTTTGGATCAATGAATACATCTTCATAGATACTAAACTTAGTGGTACATTTTCTACTATAAATAACAGCCTTCTTAAATTTAAACCTTCATAAATAAGGAATAACCATAATTATAAGAAAACTGACTATGTATGTGCAGTCGTAAAGTCAAACTGGCAACCTGTGGACTAGAGAGTAGATATATATATATATATATATATATATATGAGAGAGAGAGAGAGAGAGAGAGAGAGAGAGAGAGAGAGAGAGAGAGAGAGATAACAACTAAATAACAATTACAACAGTTAATACCATTAAATAAATGTAAAAAAAAATCAAACAGAACACCCCTTATCTTGTTCAAATACGGAACGATTTTGTCGTGGTCTGGTCAAATTTTTGGTAACAGATGATTTTAGATTTATTGGCATCCACTCCGCAGATTTCTGCGCATCTGCTTTTCTGCTCTTTGGTCTGAACACATTAAAACAGCAAGAACCAGGTCTGAAATAAATGTGAACCAGTTGTTAACATATACTCTAGAAGGCTTATTTTCACACCTGTTGTATGTTTTAGCCATGGAAAGTCACGGTGAAGCAGTGATCGAGGTGCATCTGAACTGCAGCCACTGTCAGACCCAGAGCTGTAAACGTGACGAAGAAACCAGACTCATCCTCTGCTTGTGTGACAGCGATGAGCTTCTCGCACCAGACAACGTCACATGCATAGGTAAAGTTCTTAACCAGCCTGCATCTTTTTGAACCACAGGAAGACCTCTTAACACATCTCTCTATCATTTGTCAGTGGTTCCTTTGGGTTCTCTGGCAGATGGACCTCCATCGCTTATCTTCATCCTGGCGGTGATTACATCCACTGTGGTGACGGGTGTCGTGTTGACCTGCGCCAGTCTATCACTCAGTAAGAAGCTCTTCCAGTTCTGCGTCAACTCGGTGCCCTCCACATTCCACCGCCTCTGAGTCTGACACGCACCCATTAGCACATGCTGATGTCACACGAAACATTTAGTCATGTAAAAGTGCTTTTCCTAGAACACACACAGGGAAACACAACGTCAGTGCTTTTTGAGCTGCTAGGAGCTGTTATTAAGAGAACACCCAGAAGGCATAGCTAGCCTTGGTTCCAGAAATACCCCTGATCCATGGATTCAGAATTGGCATCTTACACCAGGAACAAAAAAAGTTAAACCCAAGAAATGTGACGAGAACCAAACTGTGATGTGAAGAAATGTAAGGGACTGTTTGAGGACAAATTTCAGTTGCACTTTAACAATGTTGGACAGGGTGCAGTTACTCAACAACTTTGTTTAGCATTTACCTTGAAAGAAGACTTGAATAATTTAGTGAATCATATTATTCTGGTCATTTTTTTGTACATTTTGAACATTCCTTTCTAAAAAAAAAATACTATGATGCATTTGATTAAATATCACAGTCGTATGACAAATGTTAATAGCACAATCTATTTCATTCTAAAGCTTTTATCGTGGCTTTTGCCTGGTAATTTTGTTAATACATATTAACTATATTTTGTTTTAACAAATCTAAAAGATTATCTCCTTCAGAAAGGTTATTTCTTTGCTAATTAATGCACAAAAATATCAAGGAAGACCAATGTGAGAAAAGATTTCCTTTCTTGGTACTGTGGTAGGACAGTAATGTTCACACGAATGCTTTCTTTATCTGATATCGTATGTAATGTCGAACATCTGTCCTTAAAAGATCGAGTAGGGAATAAGGATGCGAACTGCCACTAACTCTTATTTTAAAAATGAGTCCTTTTATAAGCAAACTATCATTATTCAGAGTAAAGAGTTATTGTGAATGCATGCTGACCACAATCTTAATACTTATCGCTGCTATTTAATAAATTTTTGTATTTTTTGTTTGGTTCTTAAAATTTTTATTTTCCAGATATAGGACAGTGAGGGAAAAGTAAGAGTGCCACAAGCACACTGTCCCTAAAATGTGAGCATTCTACACTTTTGAAAAATCATGGCTTTACATATAGATTTTTAGTATTGTTTAACATTAATAACTCTCTTGTACTAAGCTTTTGAATATGGTCTATGACCCTAACTTCTGTCAAACACGAAATCAGTGACTTTGGATCACCTGGAAAAAGATGTTTGAATAGATTAAAGCTCAGTTAGTAAATGTATTAAAATGAGCATTTAATCTGTAAACGTTGAGTCGCTCTAAGCTAATCTGAAATATACTTTTAGTTTGAACATCTTACTTGTAAATACCTATAGGGAATTTTTATTAGATCAACAACGTGCAAAAATAATCAGTGCATTTTTCACTTTGATAGCCAATCAGAGTTTAGCATGATTTAAACAGATCAAACTAAACTGCAAAAGGCAAAAAAAAAAAAAAAAAAACGTGCACTCTAATTATTTTCGTGGTCTGGAATGAATGAGCTGGATCAACAGAGAATGGGGAAATTCAAAGATGTGCCTTAAACAGTTGGTTGTGTGATCTCTTGTAAACTTCACGTTATATAACAGCTTTGTTTTTGACCTTGCTTGATCAAAACGGTCACATCTCAGATTTATGTTTGAATCATATAGACTGCTTGACTTATGCATTAACTGTACAATGCTGTGTGGACTGGTTTTTTATGAAACTGTAAGATAAATAAAGTCACGAATCACAAACCAGGCTTCTGATTAGATGTACTACTGCATGCGTATTGGTGATGATAGGAATGCTAAACTAAAACATCTGATGACCATCTTTATCCATGACAGCAAGAAATGAATCGATTATTTACAGACTGCACTCAAAAATAAGATTTTTGGATTTAACTTAATTTATAGGATGATAGACATTTCCCCTCTTTAAATTAAATTATATAAATTTACATGGGAGATCATAAGGATGGCAGAGTGGTTAAAGCATTGGACTCAAAATCCAATGGATAAGTGTTCTCGTGGGTTGAAATCCCACTCCTGGTAAAGCCCTTAGTCTGTGGTCTTTCATTTAGGCGTCACGGTGGCGCAGTGGGTAGCACGGTCGTCTCACAGCAAGAAGGTCGCTGGTTCTAGGCTCGGCTGGGGCAGGTGGCATTTCTGTGTGGAGTTTGCATGTTCTCCCCCGTGATCGCGTGGGTTTTCTCCGGGTGCTCCGGTTTCCCCACAAGTCCAAAGACATGCGGAATAAGTGAATTGAATAAGAACAATTGCCCATAGTGTTAAAGTGTGAATGTGTGTGTGAATGTTTCCCAGCGATGGGTTGCGGCAGGGAAGGGCATCCGCTGCGTAAAACATATGCCAGTGAGTTGGCGGTTCATTCCGCTGTGGCGACCCCGAAAGGGAATAAAGCCGACATGAAGATGAATGAATGAAAATTTACATGGATACCAATGCAATGTCATTTTATTACTTGAGATAATATTGCTCACATTCTGGAACTGTGTTTCCTGATTGAGCTGCTTTAACAAAAAATACAATTAATTGATTTTGGGGTTGTGGGTTTCTGCTGAACATTCACTTTTTAATGTTTTTACAAAAGGAAAAAAAACACTATTATATAGAAAAGCATTATCCCATTTTTAACATTATCTACTAATACAAATAGATATTTTTGCCATTTCTAATTTTCATGTTATGTTAATAAACAATACTGTAAATTTAGATTTGTTTAAGTAAGTTACAGGTCAGACAATGTTTTAGTAAAAGTTTGTGCTGTTGTTTAATAGTTTTAAATGTAGAATTATTACAAATGTATGGAAAAACAAAACAACACTTAGATTTACCGTGTTCTACCAGTTATATTAAAATACAGGCAAATCTTTAGGATTTAAATAAAACAATAAAATATCTCTTTTTCTACTTTTTCGTTAACATTTTTAAACAGTGTTCATAGAATTTTCCTTCACTCTTTAGAATAAAACTGGTCAAAAGAGGTCAAAACCTTTCTAATTGTCTTATAATAAAGTCTTATAATAAAGCTTCGATATAAGATTATACGGCCACAGCCAGAACAATCTTAAATACAATCAGCAGAAACTATAGAAATCAAACTAGATGCTTTTGGACTAAGGGTGACTTCGACGAAATTGACTCAAAGAAATACAGCACCATATATAAGCAGTTAACTTTTCAAATCAATTCTTATTTAGTACTCAATCTGACTGACAAAAGAGTAGAGATTTGTAAAAGGCACCATCAATTTGTTACCTTGTCTATTTGAAACTATTAAATGGAATTGTTAGGGTTTGACACAAAGTAACATCAGAACAAGGTCTCTGAGTCCCAAGTTAACAGAGCTCCGCTGGACTCTAACTGTGTGTCTTCCCCTGAGCTCTCCCCATGCAGGTTGGTAGTCTTTTTTGGCTTTCCCTATTCTCACCCATAAAACCTGGTCATCCTCCTGCCGGCTTCGCTTCATGCACGATGGCAAAAGAGGAAGCTCTCTCCTCAACGCAGCGCCCATGCACCCTCAGCAGACTACCAACCTGCATCAGGGATACAGGCAGCCTCCAGTGAGGGTGAGTGCACCCTGGTCCACCAGCGCTGACAGGGTCGCAGCTTCAGGCCTCCACTCAGAGGCTTTGCTATGCATCTCACATCTCAATCTGCAGTTAGAGAGAATGCTCCTTTTTGTTCTTCTTCCTGCTGAAACTCGACTGTCAATTTTATTTCAATCATACTCTGAGATAAATAAATATACAAGCTGATGTCTGGTCTGTGTTTTTTCTCAGTTTATTATCGGAAGAAGAACCACCTTCACGCTGTCAGGATTCGGCTGCAGAGCCCCGAATACAAGCTTAGCAAGATTCGCTCCTCAACCATAATGACTGATTACAATCCTAACTACTGCTTTGCTGGGAAGGCGGCTTCACTGAGCGAGCTGAAGGAAGTGCCACGTAAAAATATCACCCTTCTAAGGTAGCCTACATTTAAGAGTCTGAATCTATGGTGAGACTTCACCAAATCTGTGTTCAATTTCTATCCTCTTTATTATTTTTAACATTTGCAATAGCGACTAAATAACTCATTAAACAATTCCATAAATACCAGGCCATGTTAATTTTTTAAGGGGTCTTAAACTATTTTTATGGCCATTTGTTTTTTCGAATGGTTTTTAAACTATGGCTTCAAAACAACTTCAAATGTGCGAAAACATTTGTAAATTGCTCACTGATTGGCCAGTATAGGAATTAACATTTTAGAATATCTACACCAGCAGTGGAGATCTTTGATATGTTATTATACAGTATCATGCACTGTCTTGTTGTGGAAAATGGCCATATACTATTATTAACTAAAAAAGTTGAACATCTTGATGTTTCACCTTTTAAACTAGTTTTTTTTTCTTAGCTGGCTCCATATTTCAGTTTAATTAACTTGCTTTTTAAACTTCTTTGATTCAAGTTTTCTCAAAATGTTTTTTTATCTGTTCACGGTCTCTTCAAAGGATATTACAGCTCATGCTACATTTAGAATGAAAATATTTTACTTTAAATAATGATTAATTTATCTATTTAAAAGACTTTATTCATTTATTTTTATGAGCATCATAATGTATTAACAAATTTTTTCTTACGATATAATTCTATTAAACAAATACTTGGCCTTAAATGTAATTGAAGGCAATTTTTCACTTGAGTGAAGTAATACAATTTTATTCACCTCATGTGATCTCAACCTTGAAGGGTCCAAGGTGAGTTGCAGTCTTGGGAAAGACAAAGGCCCTTTTAATAGAGTCGGAAAAGGAGAAAAGCTAATCAAGCCTGAAGACCCTTGCATTTAAGAACATTTCCTAAATGTTTAATGTCAAAGAAATTCTATTAAACATATGGAGCACATTACAATGTACAGCAACAGAGAGACAGGCATATTTCCATGAGGAGATATTTCCTCTCCTCCTTCTCCTAGTGCTGGTCTCTTGTTTTTATTTGTCCCAAATCAGACAAATTTTAGAACACTTTGAACTGTTTTCCTTGAGTTGCCTAAAATCAGACAACTCACTCAGAGACATTTCACAACTGTAATGATTCCATCTTGGTTTCACTGAACAAATAATACACATATTATTATAAATAATACACACCAGGGCTGAGCGTGTGTCCTTGTCCCACGTGAGCCAAATGCCTCTCAAGCTCTGGCTTTGGTCCCATTTAACATACACAGATAAGCAAGTACGTTGGGGAACCCTTCCAAACAGATTCATTCAAGGGTTTGAAACATTTCTGGTGGAAGACCTTATCTACAACTCTCCCTAAAGGGAGTCATAAAGAGGGGTCGTAAATAGCAGGGGGATGTGAGAATCAAGAGTTCTTAGCAAAATGCTCTCACAAAAACAAAAAGTTCCCAAAAGCTGAAGTCAAACTATTTAATAAAAATAATGAAACCACTATATTACGCTATTTATTTTCAACAACAACAATAATGAAATTTCAAATGCAAAAATAAGTTTTGAGAGATAAAAAGCAGTTTTGCCAATGGAAATGGAGAAAAAATCAGCAGCTCAATGATGAACACAAAATAAACATTTGTCTATTTTAGCACCTTTGAATTTGCAAAACAAGCATTTTCTTTACAAAACTTTACTTCCATACACAAGTGCTTAGGAATTAACTGGAAGCTCTGAATCATGTATTTCATGGCTGTACCAAAAGGAACTTTGGCTAGAATATTATAGAACACATACTGACCAGTACTATATCTGTTGCAGCTAACATTTCCCTTTGTAGCACTTGTTCTATCCGCAATCTTTATGGTGTCAGCCTACAATTGTGTTATTGATTACAAATTAAAAAAAAGGCAAAAGAAAGAAATTACATTCTGAAGAGCATTTCATGTTCAACCTGTAATATTCTTAAATGTTTCCCCTCACACAGAAGTGCTCTGTATTTGTTGATGTGAGTAATGAGTAGTCTGTGTTTGACTGCAGGGCGCTAGGACACGGAGCCTTTGGGGAGGTGTATGAAGGACAGCTTTTTGGTATGAATGGAGAAAACACAGCCATGCAAGTTGCTATAAAGGTGAGTCTTCCCAGATCCTGCCATTCCCTTTGAAAGCTGTTTCTGCTCTCTTCTAATTGCTTCTGTGTTTCATCTCTCTCTATTCCTCAGACCCTTCCAGAAATCTGCTCTGAGCAGGATGAGATGGATTTCCTAATGGAGGCTCTGATTATGAGGTATGTGATCTCAGAAAGAAGCAGCAGAAATTGTCAGTTCAATCCTCTTGTCACAGATACATTTTCTTCAGGCTGCAAAGCTGGTTTGCATCATTTGAAATGTTGTTATGATTATTAACTTCACATCTGTTATTTGCTGCTGAGGGTATGACTTGTTCTTTAGCAGATCAATAGATTCTTCCCAGGGATTCAAATCTCTCTGCTTGTAATGAACAGCATATTGCCCTTCACCGTTGATTTGCATGAGTGGGATCTCTGTTATCATATCGGCAGGTGTTTCAGAATCAGTTTTTATGTGTTAGAGATTTGAAGCTGAAGCATTTAGTGTTCACATTGCTTAGTTTCAGGCCTCAGCTTTTTTTTATTAATAAACCTGAATCGTATTGGCATTTACATGTTTTCTGTTTTATTTTGAGAATTACAGAAGCTTTTGCATTTTTTTTGTTGATAAAAATGCAACTTATATTTGGGCTTTTCTTTTTGAATCCAGTAACGTTTGTGTTTAATCCAGTACATTTTTCATTAATAAAAAATATACATTACAAAATTATAAAAATGATTTATACTTTTGCACAGATGGCTGCAATCCCAGTCTCCAACAAATTTCATTTCAATTCAACGATAAAGGAACTCTTGGAAGAACAGAAACCTCTTACAAATTTCTAGAATTTCTATTTCTGTTGGGGAGGGGAAAGTACTCGGTTTCCCCATAAAGTGATTATGGTGATAGTGTTGCAACTGGCAAAACGGTAACAATGCTATTGTGCAACTTCCTGCGGCAAGTTTTAGCATCAAGCTAAACCCAATCAATGTAAAAATGTCACGGTTGGTAGTTATGTATGGACTGGTTGGTCTAACTAACTGATTAAGTAGTCAATGGATTATTTTGGTCTGACCCAGACAAGCTCAAATTGTGTGGTCCATAAACTGAAATTAGTTTGATATCCCTGCCATAGACAAATGTACCTTTACTATTTTACTGATTTTTTATACATTTAATGTTTTTAACACATTTAAAACATTTTTTTTACCACATCTGGGATTGAAGTTGGAGGAGCAAATGTCCGTCTCTTTAGGGAAAAAGGAATGGGTTTTTGTAAATTCACCAACCTGAGTTAACCATGTTACACTGCAGAGGACAATAAAAGCACATCAGTGCTTGCTTTTAATCATGATGAGTGTTGAAATTCCCTAATCAGAGAGGTAGGTGGTTAGGAGAAAGAGCACTCTCGTAACTCTTCTAGAGAGAGGTGCTGTAACAAGTGGTCCATAGAGATGAAGACTGAAGATGTCCTCTTCAAAACACTTCAAACTGCTCATCTGTCCTCTGTGCATGCACCTACTAAGAGCTGTGTAGAGTCTAGCTGCAGGTCTGTTTGCCTCATAACATGACTCAAAGTTGGGATTATTTACATAGTTTAAGTGACAGTGAAGATGATTAGTTGGCCAGATATGTAGTGACCCATACCCAAAATTTGTGCTTTGCATTGAACCCATGCCAGTGTACACACACCATGCAGTGGGCAGCCATGGCTGCAGCGCCCAGGAAGCAGTCAGGAAACTGGTACCTTGCTTAAGGGCACCATAGCTGTGGTTGTTGAAGATGGGCAAGTGTTTCCTCACTCACACCACCTTCAACTCGGTGGATCTGGGGATCGAACCTGCGAGCTTCAGATATGCAATCCATCTCTTTATCCACACCACCTTCAACTCGGTGGATCTGGGGATCGAACCTGCGAGCTTCAGATATGCCATCGATCTCTTTATCCACCAGACCACAACTGCCACTGTAGCATCCTGGATTAGTTTTAGTTGGATCTTAATTATGCCTCTACTAGACAGAGAGCGTATTGGTTTTTATAGGGTTGAAAAGCTGCCATGTAGGCCCAGATGAGTCTCATTGTAAACCAGGAAGTGATTCCTGGAACACTTTAAAGTCAGACCCTGCTAGACATTGTACATCAGAACATTTCCATTCGTGTATAGGGATGTTTTGTAAAAGGTGCCATATTATGCCTCTTTTAAATTTATAACAAATTTATAACACCACACCACTCCCCTGCTGGGTTTAGCTTGCTGGCACACAGAACTTCTGATGAATATATTGAACTTTTGATAAACCAAAAAAAAGGTTTATTCCCCCTAAAGGTTTATTGTAAAATTAAATACACAACTTTAATAACTAAAAATGACCATATAAATAAAATCCAGAAAGTTATTTGATATTCAGCAATTTTAGGAAGCATTGAAAAACTCACAGGACATTGTCTGCTACGGGAAAAGACACTTTGTCTTGTCCAACAGTGTTGCAGTCGTTTTTTTGCGGGTTTCTCTGGTCTTAATCAGGAATGGTGTCTAGCTTTTTCACCCCCTCAATAGCTCCTTGAGTTACACAGGGTTAGAAGAGAGGGTAAAGATCAGAGTGTAACTGTACGCATCACTCCTCACACTGCTCATGGAATAACTTCTATCACAGAAGTAATTTCAGCTCAAGATTCCCCCTTCAAACCTTAGCAGATCATCCTAGAATAAACCCCACATGAGATCACACAGTCCTGGCTTGAAGATGATCCGTCTCTCAAATAAAGGATGTTAGGCACGTAGCTCTCAGTAACTTCTCAGTACTGGTCAATGTGCAGCAGTAAATGGATGTGAGAGCCTTCACTGCTGCCTGCAGCTACATTTAACAGTTGCTTAATTAATGATATTTATGCCACCAACACTTTAACTATGGACGTATATATATATATATCAATGAATTTACTGTTACACAAAATCTGTACTTTTTCATTGGCTCTTTCTTGCAACAGTAATGTCTCTAAAAAAGAAATATGATAAACATGCAAAAAACTGAGACCCTGTTAGAATTCATGTTTTTAAGGATTATAAAAAGAGTTATAATGAAACTAAAATACATTTTCGAAAGCATTAAATTCTAGATTTTTTTTTATATACTAGAAACACAAATTTTACATTACAATGCTTTAAACAGAGCAAATTTTTTGCACAAATAGCATTTTCAAGGTTTTTGTTAATTTAAATCCTGACACGTATAAGAGTAAAGAAGATACAAAAATAAAGCGTAGTGGAAAACTCATCAGGGGTTTCTTGTTTCCTGGTCTGCAGTAAGTTCAGTCATCAAAACATCGTGCGCTGCATTGGCGTGAGTCTGCAGATCCTGCCTCGCTTCATCCTACTGGAGCTCATGACGGGAGGAGACATGAAGAGCTTCCTGAGGCTCAACCGTCCCAGAACTGTGAGTGCCCATGGGCTTTTCTCTCCACAAACACTTCATGCTAACATGTGTTTCTATGTTAGCGCACATTTTTGCTTTTATGAACTTGCTTTGCCCACATCTGGGGAACATTCTTTCACTTGGAAAACAACATATTAAAAAATAATTAAAGACCAGATGAAAAACAAACGTTTATTAATAATGTGTTGTTTTTTTAGATGAATAAACTGAATAAATGTAAAATGAATATGGTCATTAATTCATTTTTATGTTCTTCAGTCTGTCTTTTAACCTAGGGCTTGCTTGAGGCATGATTGCAAGTTTGAATGCTTGTGATTTAGAAACATTTGAAATTGCGTACTATTGTTAAATTAAATTGCCCTACTATTTGCATTAAATCTATATAAATCTGTGTTGGTGATCTTCTTAAAAAATAATTAAATGCAACTAAATAGGCAGGGGGTTCTCCAAAGTTGATTGTATTAATGTCTATTATCAGAGACCTTGCAGGCTTCAGCTTCTGCTACTCATTGCTTTAAAGATGTGCGTGTCCGTATACAGTTAATATATATTTATTATACCATCCATGATCAAACCTCACTCAGGGATCATTACCAATACATTTGAATTAATTTTCCGTGTGCTAATAAATACAAATAACAGCACTAAAATAAATATGAGTTTAAATTTAAATAGTGCTATTAAATGTGTTGTCACTAATGTAGTCCAAAACCCAATATTGTGACAGCGTGACGCTTTTCATGACCAATACTGTTAGTAGAGCTAAACCCTCATCACACGGTGAAACCCTGGGATTTTCTTTTGATTCTGTTTTTACATTGTGTTTATTTTTATTCTTTTTTTCCTTCTTTAAATGTTATACTGTATGCAATAAAAAATGCATTAGTTGGCACAGTTGTTTTGTATAGTATCAAAAAATGTAATGCATAAAAATTAAATTTACTGCTGTACCAGAATTGTTTTAAATGACCAGTTACCAAATTGTTTTGATTATTACGAATACAGTTATTTTGTGTGTATAAGAACTACATATCTAGCTAAAGTTATGGAATTAGTTTAAAAGTGTGAAGTTCATTTTGACTTCCACAGAACCAGTCGTCTTCTCTAAGCATGTTGGAGCTTTTGCAAATGGCCAGAGACATCGCACTTGGCTGTCGCTACCTAGAAGAGAACCACTTCATACACAGGTGACTTTCTCTTCTCTGCTAGAGCTAAGAGAACTGTGCCTGAGATATAGATTGTCTCTGAAGTCTGTTCAGAGAATGAAAACCATTCACACTTTACATTAAGTGTGTCTCCAATTTTGTCTCAGGGATATTGCAGCACGGAACTGTCTTCTGACATGTCCTGGCCCAGAAAGAGTGGCTAAAATTGGAGATTTTGGCATGGCTCGAGACATTTACAGGTGATTTAATTGCACATTTTATGTTGGTGGTTGCATTTAAAAAATTATGAAAGTTCTGACGATGTACTTGTTATCAGAGCAAGCTACTACAGGAAGGGTGGTCGGGCCATGTTGCCAGTTAAATGGATGCCACCTGAAGCTTTCCTAGAGGGCGTGTTCACATGCAAGACGGATACTTGGTAAAGCACTTTTTTATCAGAGTACATATACAAACTTAATAACTAATATTTTTAGCATAATATTTGCTAAATCATGTCATCATGATGTTTTGGTGGAATAGTGATTTATCTCCAGCAGTGTGTGCATTACATGCCATGTGTCTCCATCTGCAGGTCATTCGGTGTACTGCTGTGGGAGATTTTCTCTCTTGGCTACATGCCATATCCCTGCAAAACCAACCAGGAAGTGCTAGAGTTTGTAACAAGTGGAGGCCGAATGGATCCTCCCAAAAGCTGCCCTGGGCCTGTGTGAGTGACTGTAGTGAATCATTTTCAGCATATTTTCGACATATTTTAATTTTTTCCAATAAATTCAACAGAGTTATTTTGACTTTGACCTTGACTTGATGTTTTTATCTCTATTTTTAGGTACCGAATCATGACACAGTGTTGGCAACATTGTCCAGAACACAGGCCAAACTTCACAACAATTTTAGAAAGGATCAACTACTGTACACAGGTATTGAGAGTCAAACTGTTTCTTAGAAAATTTAACAAAGATTGCATTCTAGATCAATTTTCTTTATATTATTTTAATTTCCTACATGCGGTCTCAAGATTCCTGACTGAAATTTAGCATATGCTACACAAAAACAAAGTGATTTATAAAAGTGTTTCTACACTCAACTGCAAACAAAGTTAGCTTTAGAAATGACAGATCCCAAAAAGTGTACTTACATAAGACTTGTTTCTTTTCCATCCATTTTTTATCTATATAATCAATGAAATAGGTTTGTGTGTTAGTTTAGTAATAAAAAATACTGAAATTGGATTTGTTTCGATGTGTTTAATTGTGGAGGCAGTTGAATAAATGACATTTACAATGAGACAGCTTGTGCTGTAAGTGGTTAAAAACATTACTTTAAATGCTCTGACTTTGTACTATGTCACCACTAGATGTCACCAATGTGAGTCTTCGAATCTCAAATAACGCACAGTAAAAATTCATTCTTTGCGATTAATTTATATTTAATTTATATATTTATATTTAAATGTATAATTTTTTATCTAATAAGATCCTCTAAAGCACCCAATATGATGTTTTAGTTGACACATTTTGTTTGGAGAACATCAGATACTTTCCAGCAGATTACTCCTAACTATGCCCAATCAGTCTCTAGCTAGTTTTCATTTATGTATTAACAGTGACCAACCTCCTGCTCCTTAAAATAGTTTACATAACCACCTACAGAAGCAAGGGGCCTTCTCTGGATAGCCTGGTATGCTTTTCTAGATTCTGCAAGATAATGACTAAAAGACTTTCAATGACTGGTCCAAAACGTCAACACTGGGGACTTTCCAAGTACAAAATGGTCTTATGTAAAGCACACAAAATGTTGTTTTGCTTTCTGAATATCAAGTGCATCTTTTTTCCCCATTTCCCCAGAGTTAAGCATTTTTTAAACTAATGTGTCAAATTAACTTCAGGAACCACCACAGACACTAGGTCATAGATTCATACTCTTTGGTAGGGACATTATAATTAAAAAAGCATGAGTTGGAAGTAGTACAACGTACTCAAATGAGGGGAGGGGTTAAGGGATAAAAACACAATAACTTAAGTTTTTTTTAAGTTCTTTTTTGCAAAAAGAG
Organism: Danionella dracula; assembly: GCA_900490495.1. NCBI lineage: Eukaryota > Metazoa > Chordata > Actinopteri > Cypriniformes > Danionidae > Danionella > Danionella dracula. Next base: position 2,138,417 of record UELW01000067.1, on the reverse strand, counting down.
GATTGCAGAAATTGGTTGATGGGCTGGACTGGAGAGAAGAAGCAAACAATAATGAAGAAGGTCTGCCAGTTAGATGGTTGGGACTTTAATCTCTTTAAAAACATTCTTTATGTCTTTTTCAATTAGGACCCTGATGTCATCAATACTCCTCTTCCAGTGGAGTGTGGTCCAGTTGATGACGAATGTACCACCGTTATTCGACCCGAAGGATCAGGAAGCATGACCCCTCTTCTATCTCCCCACTCTATGACTCAGGAAGCTTCCTATCGACCAGGCATCACCGCAGTCACCCCGCAGGCCATCAAACCTCGTCTACAGCTACAAAAGCAAGTTCATCTCACACAGGAAGTGGCCACTTACAGAGATACTCTGGAACCATGCTGGGCCGAGCCAATTCCTGCTTCGGGTCAGTGGCTTCAGGTCCCAGATCACCAGCCGTGCTCCAGGAGTAGCTCGTCATCAGGCAGCCAGAAACTAAAGAACAAGACTAAAAACCTGTGGAACCCCACGTATGGTTCCTGGGTTCTGGAGAGCTTTGGGCGAGGTAAGACAGCCCTGTGCCAGACTCAGTCAATGCCCCTGTCATGCAACTCTACATCCATGGCTGCACCATTGTCTACCTCAGAACCTACAGACCCTGAAGTAGAAAGTAACAGAATTGTTTCAGATTCCCCACCTCTCGCTGTTACGTCCACCCACAACATCTCCAATCCCATGGGAACTCCATCTCAGAAAAATCAAACAGGTGCTACTGGCAGTTCTCTCTCCACGGTGATGGATTTGGCAAAACTCCAGAGCTTCCCATGCGGAAACGTGAACTATGCCTATGATGAGCAGAGTTACGAAACAGAGAGCTTTCCTGTGGTTGTGTCCAAATCTCTGGAGCCCATGGGCAGCATCGGTGGTGCATCTTCACCAGCTTCCCTCAGTCTGGCTACAACCCACAAACCACTAATGAAGCAACATGTGAGTTATGGACACGAGGACGTAAGAAGCAACCCCCAGACTGACAAGCCTACGAGGGACAGGGATTCTGGGTTTTCCTTGTCTGAAGATCTCAGTGTTACCCCTGTGTAGCACTGCAGGTTACTTTAAGTTTCGTTCACAATTTTTTTTGGAGAAATTTTTGAATTAGTATTACAAGAGGTTTGTGAAAGAGATGTGTATGCCCGATATGCTGGAGAAATAAGCTCAAATATGTTTTTAAATATTTTTTAGCTTTTTCATTGCAGTGGTCCTAAATATTTGGTTTGATCACTGATAATGTAAATTAATTTGAATATGTTTGAATTTGACACTGGGAGTGTGTGAAATGATAATATCATGGCAATTTTTACAGTGGTTGGTGTTTATAGACTTTGCCTAGGTCAGTGGTTCTTAAACTGTGGTACACATAACACTGGTGGTCCTTGGACAGCTGTTATTGGCATGCTACTTTGGCGGCGACCATTACTGAATGTATTTAATAATTGGCTGTTTAACGGCTGAGCATTTGAGACATTAATCTTGGCCCATTGGTTGACTTTTTTTTGAAGGACACTGCGCTAGTCCAATGAAATCACATGCCCCTCCCTCCAGCTATTGATTATAATTCTGCCATTTGACCCTCCGAAGTAATGATTGAAACAAGTTTGATCATCTTTGATAACGGAGCAATGCTGCTGCAGTCCCAGGAGCATGTTAGTGTGCTTTGCCTCAGTCAAATCTCACATCCAGTTTTATTTTAAACAAGAGAAATGACATGGTTTGTAAAATACTATGTCTGTTGGCACTTTTCTTGCACAGGTAAAAGATATATTTGAGGTTGTTTTCACATGGATGAGGAGCCCTGTTTTAAAACCGTTCAATCTTAATGTTCAGACTTTATAGTGTTAAAATGAATACATATTTTTAATTGCTATAATATTGCTTTTATTTGAACTGTACTTAACTGTATCTGAACAGGAAGGCCTTCATGCTGTGGCTATGCTGTACACGTATATTTTAATGTTACTTATTATGGTGGCACTTGGAGTGACACATTTTTTATGAAGTGGTACTTGATGGACAAAGTCTGAGAATCACTGTCCTAGGTGAATCTTTGGGTGCTCTGTTTTGTGAAACAAAAGGATCAGAAAGGTCTGCGATGAGAAAGTGTGTTGAGTGTTGAGGAAGGGTCGTCGTTTAAGAAGATTCTTTCTAAGAAACGTTTTGGGGTTAGTGAAAGGTCATCGTTCTAGAGTGGCCTGGGGTCCACAGTTGGGGTGAGGGTGACTTGATTATGCTGTCGTGTGAGACCTTCCTTGGGTCAGCATCACAATGCCTGGAATGCTTTAGATCCTCATACTTTTCGACTTGTATGAACTCATTATATGCTATGCCTGTTTGTTAATTTGGTGTTGTATAGAATGCTAAATCAATGGTGGAAAGAGTACACAAATTTTGTAAAACTACCACTACTTCAGTAAAAATATGCTAGAGTACAAGTAAAGGTCCTCTGCTAAAAATCTATAATAAAATGTGTAACTATGTGGAAATAGCTTGAGTTTTGAGTACACTTTTAATTGTCTTTAATGTTCAAGCTCAGAGTCATCACTGTTGTTTCAATGGTGCTTATTATTTAATTCATTAATTACATCATTAATTACTAAAGACATGTTCTAATCATTTTAGTAGGTTTCAAATTAAAGTATTTAGTATGTTGAACCTGAGCTGTCCAGTCTGAGAGGGAGATTAGCACTTGTTCTCTGCACCAATAAGGTTACGTTTAGACTTCATTTTTAACGTTGGAGTGAATGAGAAAATGCTCATTTGAAAGAAACCTGGGTCTGATTAAAAAAAATCTGAACTGAGCTGTTTAGACGGAAATGAAAATATCAAATACAGGTTGCATATGTGTAAAAGAATAAGTCATTTTGGAATGAATATATTAATATATTTATTAACTATATATATATATATACACCACATTTTACTCAAGTCAAATGTGGAGAAGAACTTTTCTTTAAATGAAAACTACTCAAGTAAATGTAAGAGTACATCTTTTAAAAAGCAGAAGGAGATGAAAATGCCCCACTCAGTTACAGTGATGCAAATAAAAGTTATTCTATACTTTCCACCTCTGACTAGGCATTCTATGAAACATGACTCATTTCTTTGCAATTCCCTGCTTCAGGCACACTTCCTAGACATTCTAATCACTGCCCGAATAAATGATGGTTTAATCTCCTTTCGTGCAGTGGGTAACATTAAGTGAATGAAAACGTCACGTTTGAGTTTTAATTGTAAAAGTGCTTCACATATTTACTTAATGCCTCAAAAAAAAAAAAGTCCAAAGGTAATATGGCTAACATTTCATGAAGATGACAGAAATGAAAAAGTAGGTTTTAAGAAATATAAAAATAGTGGAAAAACTATAATAAAGACGTCATAATGGCATTGGCATTGTTTTCCTACAACATATGATTGAAAGGTTATCAGCACAAACATACGTGAAAGGTGAAAGTTTGGCCTTGAGGTGGCACTATAGGGTTTGAGTTAGAGAGTCTCAATTTTGGCAGTTTATAGTCAGTGTCTGGTCATTTTCAGCATTTTCACAAAACCTTGGCCTTAGCTTGATTGATGGAAAAGGAAGAACAATAACAGCGAAGAAGAACTCCAACACAATACATGCCTTCCCAGCTTTGCTGCTTGGTTTCTAAATGAGTTTTCATCTCTAAAAAGTTCACCAAGCTGTACTTTGAAAATCCCACACAATTCATGTCACTTAGAACTTCATGCACCTTTTAGATGGTGAAAAATGGAAATATTAAAGTCAGTACAAGATGTGCTTAGCACTCACAACCTTCTTTGATTTCTGACTGCTGTAGTTAAGCTCACTTCAGGCTGCAGACAATCTTTTCACTAGAGTTACAGTTGCTTGAATTCTACTCATGCAGCAGACCAAAAGCATAGCATGCTCAAGTCATCAGACCTTTACAGCCTGGGTCATCAACAGACACCTCTGTTCTAAATGTCTGGTGGTTTCTAAGGAACCTTTAACTTGACTAACAGCAGCCTTTTTACACTGGACTGAATTGAATCTGCTGTAAACACTGTGAAAACACAAGATGTCCTCTCAATTAAAGGACCTCGTGCAACAAGAGGTTTTCTACTGGATAATAACCTGATCAATTAAACGCCTGTAAGTTGAGATGTTTTATATTTTAGGGTTTTATCTGCTGGTAGAGGTTACACATATTAATACATTTTTATTCAGAATTGACAAAAAGGAAAATCAGACTAGTTATATAGGTTTTTTTTTTAACTCAGACATTAAGTGCTGAACAATGTGAGATTTGTAAAGCCTCAGCAGCAGGTTTGATTTTAAACGTCATTAAATTTCTCTTACTTTTATGAACATCTCGCTTTAATCAAACAAACATTGTTGGAATAACATGAAGCAAAATACAGGGAATTATCGTCATCCCTTATATTTTGCTGAAAGGTTCTCGTTTTTACTTTTTTTGGGTTAAAGGCAGTGTTCGCCCTGCACCCAGTCTACTGTATAGGCCTATTCAGTCTAATATTCGTTCCTGACAACAACTTTTAATTTACAGAAGCATCAACCAATTATAATAAGGCTTCAGGGCTGGCCAATGATTTTTCATTTAGATTTTGATTTGTTTTGTTTCAAACAGCAAAAAATTCTTTTAATTTTAGTAGAACTTCTGTGTTTATTAGAGCAGTGGCATGTCGAGGAAATATTTAATTATAGATACTTTAACTTTTTCAGGATGTTTTGACTGGAAAGTAGCACGGAGAAGCACCAGATATGCTTTTTATCTTGTTTTGTCTGGCTGTGTTGTGATAGCTCAACACAAAAATGATGTGTAACCTTTTTCCGAAGGCCATGTTTAGTCTGGAAACTTTTGAGTTAATTGTGAGGGCTTTACAAAGAGAGGTAAAGAAAGCACGTGGTTCAGGGAGTAACATTTGTGCATTTATTTAAAATATTTAATTAGTGCTTTTACCTCTACATTTTCAATCTACTTCTTTTAAATGTTTAGCTACCCATGCTTAACTGTGACTAGTTTTCTGTGCATTAAGTACATGCAGAGAAATATTGCTTAAAGGTGCAGTGAGTAATTAAAAAAAAGCTCTGTTTGTGTCTGAATCTGAACAAATTTGTAGCAATCAGCAGGACCTATTAAAATCAGTTTTAGTTGCCAACGCTGGCTCTGAGAAATCACACACTGCACATTTAAACGAACTCATCCACAACCGCAAAACACCTCAGCGTGTGTCGTTTTGGAGCATGAGATGTTTGATTAGATTGTTTGTTGAATGCTTTGAGATATTATTTGTTCATGTAGTTATTAGTTTAATGATTATTTAGTGTGAAGATATTTATTTGTGTGAACTTTTGTTAATCACTTTAGCCAGGGACTACTTAGAAAATACTTTTATGCAACTTGACAGAATAATGAGTGCACAATCGTTTCTAATGTTTTTAACATGTTTTGTCTCATTTGAAGAGCTTGAGAGGCCAAGTATACAGTGGCTGTACTAAACAAGCTTTTTTAGAAGTATTATAACCCTTAATGTTCTTAAAATACATGCTTTTAACTATAATTTAAATCTTAGTTTTTCATATATTTGAAAGGTTTTGTCTTGCTCAAAAAAATGCCCCAAAACACCCTGTGGCTCTCAGTTTTTAATCCAAATAAAATTATATTTAATATTTTTAATGTTATTTTTTGAATTGTTATCTGTAAAACAATTGATGCAATGGATTTGCTGAAAACAGAAATGTTTTAATTACAATACCCTTGCTCCACCATTATATGCATAATTGGTTTAAACAAATAAAAAATAATAGATCCTTTCCTTTTAAGTTCTAAATCTTTTGTAGTACCCTAAATCTAACAAAATAAGTATTTTTAACAAGGAGTGCAGTATTTATAATTTACAACCAATTTTGCTCAAAACTAACCCTCAACCACATACCTATGTAGTTGTAATATTTAACCTAAAACAGTTCTTTTATTTTTGATGTATTTTATTGTGACTATCACTGCCAACGTTCTGCATGTGTTTTGCTGTTTGCAGAAGACTTTGCAGGGACTCTTTTTTTTTTACTTTTCCAGATTTAAATGTTCATCTGAAGAGATGGGTTTTACTGTGCATCTGTATATTATGTGTTTATCCTGATGAGAAGGAATATGAATTTCAGAAATAAAGATTTTCAAACAAAGGTTTAGTTGTGTTTAATACACAGCACAGTGAACGCTCACCAGACTTCACTTAACTCTACCGTCTATACAGTCTAAATAGTGTTTCAAGGTTAACTTTTACTGATTGTGAACAATAACTTGCTGTAACATTACAACCCTGATTTTTACAGAACACAACAATACTTAATAACCATTAAATCATCCAAAAGTGTTTCAAACACAGCCCTTGAGTAAGTTCAATCCAAGTCTTTTGTAAGCAAAACAAACTGTTTTCAAAAGACTATAGAAATATAGCTCTATATTGCTCAAGCTTTGATTTTTACAATAGGTTTGATATCAAAAGTGTTTGAAATTATTTAGTTTTGCCTTCGTAAAAGGTCTTTACTACAGCAGCAACAGCCAGATTACTATTGCTTTTTTAATTTTTTAGATTTGCATAGTAAATTGCTGTGAGTTTAAATGTATTTGCAGAATGATTTACTTCTCATAAATGTTAATACATTTTGTTACATTTTAAGTAATAACCATGCTGTAATAATGAGTGCCTTATGAAGAGTTGCCTGGACAAATAGCTTGTTCTTATAAAGGGGGAAGATGTTTGCCCATTGGATTAATTTCAAAATGGAAAAAACATTGTTTAGTTTTTTATTAACAATCTTTGCATAAAAGGTGTAAACACGCTCCGGTTAGAGTTGTTAAAATTGTAAAAAAAAAAAGAGTTGTTCTGTAAAATCAGTAAAAGTACAATTGCATCAAAATTCAGAGCAGTTTTCAGGCCTGTTGGTTTACGACGTATGAGTAAGTGATGTAAAAGTCATCACCCACAATGTTGATTGACAGTAAATGTGTAACCAAGTCCCTACTCACCAGTCCTTTTGACAATTTGCGTAACAGCAGCTAATGTTTACACTCAAGTAGAAGCAATCACCCTAAAAAAACATTACTGCTGCTCTATTTCAGGATGAATTTCTCAACACAAGACCCTTCATCATTACCAGTGAAATAAAAATAGAGGAAAGGTGCTTTATTTTTGTTTTTGAAGGCAAAGTTTCTCAGGAAATATGTGCTGACTCATTTTTGATCAAGTAGCATTCCAATGTTAGATTTACTAAAAGATTGTTGTTGAAGGAGAAATCCTGCACAACAATCTGTGATTTACATTCACTCTAAGAAGTAAATTTTACAATTTTTGACCTTAAAACTGCTTCCTTTGACTCTACGTCTTCATGTTGAGTAACGTTATTGGCGAGCCATTTATACTCACTTAGCGAATAATTTTACTTTCTAATTCACTTTCTCACTAGTGCAATTAGAATAGCAGGCATCTCTGTATGTCATCACTCTTCAGAATACAATTATTTCTATAGTTATTAAATATTCTGATGTTTAGCCAAGTCACTGGTTTAAATGTTAGAACTGCTCGCCATACTGTTGTCTTGGCTTCATCCATATCTAAAACAAGTCGAAACAACTCACGCCCATGAAAGAACAGTTATTAAAAGTAATTATAGAAGATCTGAAATGTTTTTTTTATTAAAAATGTATTTACCTGTTTAGCAGAGCCTTAAGATGTCACAATGTCAACAAGGCATAATAGAAGACCTTTTGATAAGTTGCTTTACATTATGTATTTATTATTATGGAGAAAAATGTATATTATGGGGCTATCCTATTGGAAGGTAAATCTGTTAAATAACTCCTTTTGTATGTAACCTTTTGTAAACATAAACTTTTGTATGTTTTAAGAGATACTGTTTTGTCCTTTGAACAAGATGTGATTTTGATTTTAATCTTTTCCTGAGCGCTCGAAATTTTAATGAAGAGTTCCGTTTCTTCCATTATCATGAATAATAAAATTTTTATTTTTGGGCTCTGAGTGAGCAACACTATTTAAAGGGTATGGTAATTTACATATACATTCGCATATTTTCTTCAAATGCAAATATTACAAGGATATTCTTCTATATAATCTATTTCATAGAGTGTGGTAGATTAAGCTAACAGAAGGTTGGAAAAAATCCATCTTTCAGCAAAAGTTAACTTCTGAATTCTGCATTGCATTGCCCCTCGTTTACAAAGCAGTCTGCACAACACTGGCTTTTGACTTTCAAAATAACCCTTCAACCACTTGATTCATTTTCCTCGTTCGAGGATGAAGGTTCTGGTGTTGAGACATAAATCCTGAAATAGCAGATAGTTTTTTTGGCGGAAACTCGCTCACAGATAACGTTGGATGGAAGGCATTGTAATGCATGCCTGTCAGTCAATACAGGGGAACTGAACTCCTACATAAATGTGCTGTTGGTCTCAAAACAGCTTCAATATGTATCATTTTTTATTTAAATTTAGCGTGAATTTTTGGTGATTGCACCAAAAGAACAATGTGTTTTTTCCTCTCTAATACAAGATTGTACACACGACTCTCTAAACGTTCATTTTACATCATAAGAACCCATGAAATGTGTTCATGCACACAAAAAATGCCAAGACAAGACGGTCTTTTTTCAAAACTATTAACAAAATAAAAAAATAAAAAATAAAATGTCACCTACGCCTGACATTGTTTTTACAAAATATGTATCCAACAGAATATTAAAATTTTTTATATAAGGCAACATAGAAATATTTTTGAATGTTTTTCAAACAATTCATAGATTTTTGAATTCCATTTCCCATACTGATTTTCAACATAAATAAAACTATACTGTGATGGTCAGGTAAAGTTGGTATACAACCAAAATTACCAGAAAAATAAAACCATTCAAATAGTTGGGCTTTAAAATCAACACTTTGTAAGTTAGGTAAATAAGTAAGGTGTGGTCATCCATGTATGCAAACACAAGGGCTAGCTACTAGCAGGGTCTAGAGCAGCTCTGGCTACTGTGGCCCGGGAGGATTTGGGGATCCTTGCAGCTGTGACCTGTGACCTTCAGTCACAAAATCAATTATACTAAATCTAACAGATTATATTTTAGCTGTGTGTATGTTATGGCTATTTCAAGATAAAAATCTGTTAAAAACTGTTTTACACTTTTCTTTGAAAGAAACATACACTGAGCTCCTCTTTTGCATTATTTACAGGACCATCTCAGGTCTCAGGTCCAACAAAAACATATGCTGCTGTTTACTTTAGTTGTAGCTTATCTGGCACTAAATGTATTTATGGAATGTGTGTATAATGATGAAGTAGAACATGTTAACAGGTGTTTACTGGATAACACTGTAAAGTATTGGATTCTGTCCCATTTGGGATTTTCAAGAGTCTTACTGGCTTGCGTTTGCAGCCAATGAGCTTAGGGTATGCAGCATGTTATCAAGGCCCCATAAGTAGCCATCTTCTCTGTTTCCCTCCTCCCAAGGTCTGTAGTGGTCCAGGATCTGTCCATCTGGGACAGCTGTGGTCTTCCCAAAATCAATAAGCCATACTTCTGCTCTCTCTGTCTGGTCATGAATAAAGAGAAGTGAACTGCCAATCACCTGAGAGAGAAAAATATGTTTAACCCTTAAAAAACAACAACATAAAATAACAATTAAATCAAAGTTATCTTCAATTAAAAAAATCATTTGACAGTATAGCAAAGAAATATGTTACTAGATTCAATGTGTACTTTTTTTTTCATACTGAAAAATAAATAGCAAAATTTACAATTGTCAATTGACAAATATTACCTCATGTCTTTTGAAGAACTTCGAGGCCTTCAGGGCCTGCTTAATCTCTTCAAGTCTGCAAATATAGAAGTTCTGTAGGGTACAAGGAGATTACATCAAGACTTGACATTTAAACTGGAATAAAAATAAAATTAGTCATAAGTTATTCAATTACATTTACACTCCCCGAAAACTTTATTAGTAACACCTGTCCAACTGCTCATTAATGCAAATTTCTATTTAGCCAATCACATGGCAGCAACTCAATGCATTTAGGCATGTAGACACGGTGAAGACTATTTGCTGCAGTTAAAACCACGCATCAGAATGGGGAAGACAGGAGATTTAAGTGACTTTGAATGTGGCAAGGTTGTTGGCCATAGATGGGCTGCTCTTAGTATTTTATGAAGCTGCTGATATACTGGGAATGCCATCTCAAGGGTTTACAGAGAATTGTCTGAAAAATAAAAGGTGAGCGGCTATTGCGGCAAATGCCTTGTTGATCTACAGCAGTAGAATACCACACCGGGTGCCTCTAAGAACAGGAAACTGAAGCTACAGTTTGCACACGCCATAATTGGACAATAGAAAAATCTTGTCTTGTCTGATGAGTCTCGTTTCCTCTGCAACATTCTGATGGTAGGGTCAGAGTATGGCATCTACAACATGAAAAAAAAAGGAAAACATCCATCCTGCCTTGTATCAATGGTTCAATGGTACCAACTGAGCATTGTGTCAACAACACAGCTTATCTGAGTATTAAATGACCATGCCCTTCAATGTGCCCATCTTCTGAAGGCTATTCTCTGCAGGATACTGTGGTATGTCGTAAAGCTTGAATCATTTCAAACTGGTTTGATGAAATGACATGTAGACAGACTAAAACAGACTTTCTGGTTTACGTTTGATGAAAATTTTGAAGAGCAACAGCATTGCGATGCAGTTTCAGACCAATTCTGCTCACACCCTTGGTAATGAAAAAATGGGGATATATATACAGCTGTTATCAGTGTTATATAACATTTAATGGCTGTGAATTCAACATGTGAGATTCATTTTTGTAGTATTATGCCACATACGTCACATTTTCTACATAGTTGTGCTGATGTGTACAGATCTTCAACAACCTTTGAGAAAGGAATATTCCTGAGTTGTGTTAAAATATTTCATAATAAATACAAAATTAAGGTGAATACAATAAAACATGTTCGATTATTCAAGATATCCTTCACTAAATATGATTATGCATTTGCTGTACTTAAATTGCCTCCACAGCCTCCAGATCTCAGTCCAATAGATCACCTTTTGGTTGTGGTGGAATGGGAGACTTTCAGCCAAAAATCTGCAGAAACTGCATAATGCTATCATCTCAATACGGAGGAATGTTTCCAGTAGCTATTCCACAAAGGATTAAAGCAGTTCTGAAGGTTAAAGGGGGTTACTAGCAAGGTAGACCTAATAAAGTAGCTGGTGAGTGTAAAAGTACAAGTTTTAGTTCCTTCTATGTGTGCATATACTTTAAACATCATAATTTCCATCTCTTTCGATGCCTCTGTTTTGTGTTCGTGTGATATTACGAGCTCATTCCGAAAACTTTATGACAGTTTTAATTGCTTTGTAGAAGGAATATCAAGTTCTCTAAACAATCTCTGGCTTTTTCCTGATCATGCTCTCAGCATACAGTAGGTAACCTGGATACGAAGAGGAGGATTCAAAGTTTGCAGTCCATTAAGCCACAGAATAAGTGCTGTTTCTGGGAAATGTAGGTGAGAGAGTGTCTGGATGTTACAGAACAGGTTGATCTAGTTCTCAAGAACTCACGCACTATTATGTTTTTCTTGCCTTCGACGAAATCCTTAAACACACGCTCGACGTCCTCCCTTGAGCGGGTCTTTTTGAAGTCAGTGTTGCAGGTTTCTCCTTGCTGTAAGAAGAAAACAAGGCATGTGTCGTTTTTGAGTTCTCACATGCATGCAACAGAAAGATAGCTGCAAGCAGAAAAGATATCCATTGCTGTTGCAATTTAGACAAGGTTTAGTATCAAGTGCATCTGCCAAGTATGGGTGTAACAAAATAATTTAATGTAAAAGATTAAACAGTTTGGAAAGAAAATAAAGGGCATTATTATCTTAGGTTTCTTCCATGTTTTAGGGTCGATTTTTACGGAGATTTCTACCATGTTTTATTGTTGTTCCTTTATGAAATATACCTAACATTATATTCACCTTCATTCATAAATATTGATGAAATTCTATATTCTTTTTCTGGGACCTCAAAACAGCTCAAGGAAGTTATCTATGTCATAAGTACTTTTCTCCGCCGACTGGCCCAACCGATCTCCAAATAGAGGAAGAGTGCTAGAGTAAAAAAAAAACAAAACTGGCCTAAAAAAAAACTAGAAAAAAAGAGGTTTAAGAGCAGCAGGAGAAGAACAGTTCAGATGTAGAGAAAATGTGTTTTGGGTTTGACCATGAGAAATGTATCTGCCAGAAAAAAATGTTGTTTTGTATTCCAACCAGCATAAACGTCTGATGTTCTTTTTTTATCTGTGTGAGAGACTGATTGATTGGAGGGTTTTTACAGACTGTAACGGTGCAGAGCCCAAAGCAAAAACTACAGCTAGTGCTCTCTCTGGCTAAGCTGACTGTCACATTTTAGTTAATCTAACATCTGTCTCAGTTTGTTGCATAAATAGATCAGTGTAGATGTTATCGATTTTTACATATAGCTCTAGTTTGTTTAGCTCTGTGCTGTTTCGATGAGTCCTGACTGTTTTTTTTTGGGTTTTTTTCTTCTTAAGGGGGTGGGACCGAAGCAAAACTGTGGCAGAGATGGTGGTATGGTGCATTTATGCTGGTTTATGAATCTGAAAAACATTGATGTGATCAATATTGCATTTTTAAATTCTAGAGTGGTTGCATTTATCCTAAATTCACTTAAAAACTCATTATGGGGGAAAGGGCAAGATCAGTCTTGCACGCCTCTCAAGTTTGAGCACTGAGAGGAATGTTTCCACTCTCTTTAGGATGTCCAGACCAATGACAAGAACAGCTTTGTTGAGGGAAGACTGACTTTCCACAACAAATGAACGTAGGCCTTTAGGGTAAGGAGATCATTTATGATCCTGGGTCAGCTTCTAGCCGGGCCTAGGCCCTTTTTGGATTATTTGGAACTATATTTTCCTAATGTCTGACATGGCTATTACCTCAACACTAGTTACTTTTTGTTTTTTTTCTAAATATATTTTTGATGTACCCACATGTACTTTAATTTGTCCAGTCTTTTGTTTGTTCCTGCATTTATGTTAATAAGTACAATATTTACTAGTTCTGTGTCTCCACACCTTGATGTCCCTTTGCTTTGTCATGCTAGGCATAAACAATAAATCACTAAACAACGAAACAGAGAACAGAGGCTTCTTTCTACCCTGCAAAAGTTTTCAGTTTTACTTTGTGATTGATTCATTGAATTATTGATCGATTGACTTATTGGTTGATTGGTTGACTGATTGATTGACTAACCCTAGAGTTACTGTTTTAGTTTCCTGAATCACTGGGTCTGCTCTTTTGACACTTTGTTGTTCTGACCTTGATGCCTTCGATCCGGAAGCCCAGCGTGTGTGTGGAACTCAGGCTCTCCCTCCACTGCATATAGCGAGGTTTAGTAACAGCCTGCTGCTCCCTCTCCTCTACTGAAGGAGCCTCACTGTCCACCTCCAGCATCTTAGTGAACAAGTCTTGACGGAGCTTTGGCTTTACCCGCGCTCTGACCAACTCGTCCTCAAGGTATGTTCTAAAAAAGAGAGAGAAAGCAAATACATGAAAAATAAATCATTTACCCTACTGCTATTCAAAACAAAGGACATTTTACTGAGTCACTGGAGATTTATGTACTGTTTATTTCAGCTTTCCTATTTGTGATAGCTTCTTCTATACTATAAGATGAAGCTAGGTGTGTAGGGGCTAACAGCGTTTCAGCAGACACTTCAGTGCTTAAACTGGGACTCATCTGGCTTTGCTCTGGGCTTAAACTTGGAAAAGCTCCAACTTTTTGTCCTCCAAATGAGCCAGTTGGGAAAATAGGAGTCGTTAAGATCAGAGCTGGAGCTCAGAAGAGACAGAGATCCTGTCAAACGGCACACTTTGAGTGGACAATTTAGGTGTTAATTACATGGTCTAGCTTAGCATTCAAGTTTACCTATCATTTTACAGCCTCAAAGACAGCCTCAGTGAAAGTCTCAAAATAATTCACTGAGATTAAGTTAAAATGAATTGGACTGTGAGAATGAAATACAATTTAGAGAGTAATAAAAAGTGTTTTTCTTTACTATTTAACACTTAATTATTCAATAAAAAATTTAAAAATTAAATAAAGTATTGGAGGGAGAGAAAAAAGAGAAGGAGTAGAGAATGAGAGTGAGAGGGGAGGATAGAGAGAGAGAGAGAGAGAGAGAGAGAGAGAGAGAGAGAGAGAGAGAGAGAGAAAGAGAAAGTAAGAAAGAGAGAGTGAGTTAAAGAGCTTAAAGAATCAGAGAAGAAAAAAAGAAAGAAAGAAAGAAACAAAGAATCCCATCTGAAGGGCTACGTTCTGTTTTGTTTTGTAGTGAGGGTGAACTTTGCTTGACTTCCTGTATGAAAAGAGGAACTCGCTGAGGGACTCCTCTAACTCACAAACACACACCAAGGAAGCCCTCAGGGACACCCTGTGCCTCCTTGAGTGTGTTTTTCTGTTTCAGCTCTGCACTTGCACAGGAAGTTATTGTTGTTTTTTGGAAGTGGTTGTACTGACGGAGTCTCACTTTAGTAGCTCCCCCCTAACAGGAAGCAGAACCGCTAGAACAACAGGTGTTTTGACAGGAAATTCAATGCAGCATCCACGCCACACTACCAAAGAGATACATGGCCAGAACACAAATACCCATCATATCACACAGGTAGACGTCACATAAAAAGTCCTTTTTAAAGGTGCTGCAATTACATTTGTGTCTAAAACTGGTACTGCATTCCAAAATGGTTTCACTTTCTAAAGTCTTGTAAAGATTTAAAGGTAACTTCTTTGACTTAAATGTGATAAGTAACACATCACACTAAAACACAAGACTTAAATATATTTTATGGACTGTAAACCATCATTTCACATGTGAATATTCAGGTTGAACATCATCATCTCAACCCTTTTAGAGTCATTTTATCATTACTTATGTTAAATTTACAACACTCTGCTCCTTTAAATAATTATGGCTGTTTAGGATGAAGAGATCATCAGATAGAACCCTGATATATTGCAGGCTTCTTATCAAGGAAATATACAATAATATACATTATTACAACTAGAAATTCAAGTCAAACAAAAATGTTTCATTTAACTGAGCTGAATCATCAACACAGTGTGTACAAACCAACTTTAAAGAAAACTTAAATATATGATTGGGTTCCTCGGTTGGATGGTATTTAATTTGCTGATAATAAAGTTGTTTAATTAAGAACTACTGAATTGAACTTTATAATGATCATTTCCATTTAGTTTTTCAAAGTATTGGTTTCCAAGATGCAATACACCTTTAAGAAATTTGCTGAAGTTCTGTGAAGTCATTCAGACATTTTTTTAACTTGTTGAGACAAGAGAAATTCCAATAGGAAGTAGTTGTAGAGACTGTTTGGTGCACAAATACCATTACAAACTTAAATAACCATCTTTCCTCTAGTTAAAAAGTTAGTCTTACATAAAGAAATATAACTAAAAGATAAAACAATCTGACAAACTAAAGATAAAAACACCAAGAAATATGTTATTCTTGTTATTCTACCTGACACCCATCTTGCAGTCCATGACATTGGGCGTCTGAAAACCAGCCAGCAGGTCTGTCAACCTGAGAAAGAGTTCTCCATCTTTCTCCACAAGCCCACTATAGCCTGGAATAAAGGGCTGTAATGTGTCCTCTTTCAACTTTTCAAAACAAAGCTTCTCGTTCTCAGAGAACTTCTTCAGTATGGAGCCCTCGTCGCATGCTTTAAAGCTTCCTGAACACAAAACAAAGTGAGAGTGGAGTTACTGAGGCAGAATGAATCCCTCGGAGAATAAGATCTTATTCACAGCAGGGTGTAAGTGTTACGTAATCAAAGTTTGAGTTATCACAAGTGCCAAGAAGCTCACATAATTAGAATCGGTGTATGTTTAGCTACACTAAAGTTGTGATGATGGATTAATCTAAAGTACACTGTTATAGTTTTTGGCATGTAAATGTCAAGCATCCTTATCCAACACTACCCACTTCTCTAAACTGATCTCTAATGACTGCACTTCCTCATCAAAAGAGCCGATGAAGGACAGGCAAAAAATCAGTGGTGCAAAACGACACAATCTGCCTACTAATCTTGTTTAGCTTTAAAAACACTACTGAGCGCTTGGAGACAGTATCGGTTCTTTGATTTATTGATATTTATCTGGCAGTGTGGGAACTCTAGAAAGGAAACATGTTTTTACTTGTGGCGTACCTTTATGACCTGCTAGCTGAACCCAAGGTAGACGCCGTCGTTGTGAGGCCACCAAAGGACAGTTAACAATAGTCTTCAGCTTCCACCAGGCGTTGGTTTGCTGGAAAACAGTCAAACATAACCATTGGTTAGCAGAGCTGTAGAATTGAATTGCTCTTAGTATTTCAGATAGTTACTCGACTTGGGAAAGAAAACATAAGTAGTACAAGAGGCAGAGATGGTGCTATCATAAACACATAGCAATGACTCACAAGCACAGTTTCAGTCAATAATCTCTTGACATAGATGTCTGTTTTGACATTACTGGAAAGCTTTAGAAGAGTAATATCTGTCATGTCATGGTGGCGCAGTGGGTAGCACGATCGCCTTACAGCAAGAAGATTGCTGGTTTGAGCCTCGGCTGGGTCAGTTGGCATTTTTGTATTTGCATGTTCTCCCTGTGATCGTGTAGGTTTACTCTGGGTGCTCCGGTTTCCTCCACAAGTCCAAAGACATGCGGTACAGGTAAAATGGGTAAAACAAAAGTGTCCATTGTGAATAAGTGTGTGTGTATGTTTCCCGGTGGTGGGTTATGGCAGGAAGGGCCTCCGCTACATAAAACAAATGCTAGATAAGTTGGTGGTTCATTCACCCATATGCAAATATATCGGTCCTTTTTTGCTGAATTAAAAAGTGAAAGTGAAAGTGACCAGTTGAAAAAAAACAAGTTGACCATGAGCCCGATGTGGGTGGGCGAGTCTGTGACCAGCACTTTCTAGCTGCAGGACCATCCGATGGCTACTGCCACCTCCCTTGTTTTCCTCTCATCTGTTCCAATGTTATGTCTTTGCTGGGGCTTTTTCCCCCTGATCTCACACTGTCCTACTTGAAGGACAGTCCAGGAGGTTTTTTTTTGCTATTTCGCCTATTGGAGCTCATTTTTCTTATTTCCTATTCTACCTTTCAAGTGACCTGTCTTCTTCTGCAACGTGATGCCTCTGCAGTCGGAGGCGTCCAATAATGTCAGGCATACCCAAAATCTACTTGCCTGTCTACTTTCAGTGCTAAATAGCTTTCTTGCTTCTTATGATACAACTGCTGATTGAAATCAGTGGATAGGCTTTTTATACTGCTATTGAGCCTTTGTAGCCATTTTAAATAAAACTCAATTCATCAGATGCATAGTTTGCTGTTGAGAAACAAACCAAACTTATGTTTAAAAACGGAGAAAATATGAACATAATAGCGTACTAATTCTAATTGACTGCTTGTACTACTACCAACACTTTGTTTACGAGCATCACTAAAATGTGACTGCTTAATAATCAACATGATGACATTTGAAGAGTATTTTGATAGACTTAGGGCCATCACACACCTAGAGTACACAAGTTTTCTGTCAGACATTTTGCTTGCAAATGTGTCTTAAGCAAATGCAATGGCCGTCGATGTGAGTGCTCCATTGACTGTATATAACATGGACGTACCATACGTGATGTTTCGTATGAAAGATAAAGGAGGCTGAGAATGGGTGTAGCCAGCCATCACCATCATGGCAGTGTATAACTTCCCCATAACCAAAAATGCCACAGCTTTCTTCCTCACCTTTGTCTATGTTTTTATAATCCTTGTGTGCTTTGTTGAACGACGCTTGATTGTCAGACACCAGC
This sequence comes from Danionella dracula, assembly GCA_900490495.1. Classification (NCBI taxonomy): domain Eukaryota; kingdom Metazoa; phylum Chordata; class Actinopteri; order Cypriniformes; family Danionidae; genus Danionella; species Danionella dracula. Next base: position 2,120,432 of record UELW01000067.1, on the reverse strand, counting down.
ATGATGAGCTTTTGATATCTATAGTTCTTCTTCTCTGCTATTTCCTGTCATGAGTCGATGTGAGAATTTCTATCGAGTGCCACCCAGCTGCTCTGTTTTATGTCTTGAAAGTATTCTGAACACGCCAGATGTGTGAGCTAGCATCCACACCCATTATTATTGACTCGAGGCACATACGCATGCATAAATTAGATGTGTGGTAGCCTTTACTCTTACATTTGCAGCAAAAATCAAATTGGCTCTCTGGCTCTTGAACAGTCATTAACAAACTAATTGTATGACTTCATCAGTCTACACACTCAAAATTTTGACCTTTTATGATTTTGATCACAAGTCAATCTTTTTTATTTGTCTGGAAAAATATATAACTAGTATTATGTATACTCTGTTTGACCTTGCCAAGGCGGACACACCACACAAATGAGTCTGAAAGAACTGTGAAAACTGTGTTACTTAAATGAGCACCTAGCATTCCTATACACTTCATCAAGGTTTAAACATGCTATAAAGATAAACCTACTCCAATGATACTATTAATACTTTACTTAGAGCTCAGTAAGATAACAAACTCACTCAACTAAGAGCATTTTCAACAGTGAAAATTCTTTAAAAAACTTTTTTTACAACCGCAACAGGAACCCTAGTAAAATGTCTGTTGTTGAATTTTAGTTTGGTTTGTTTAAAACATGGCTTTATGAAGAGTGGAAACTGCAGGTGTTGAAACAGTAGGGTGTAGCTGAAATGCAGTGTTTGTTCTTCCACTTGGTGTGGAAAGAAACTCTTTGTTATACTTTCAAGTTTCTATCTTGATAGATCAAGTTTGCCAACTTGTGAAATTCACCCTCTGGTACAAGAGCCTTAATCCATCTTTGAGAGACAGCAACAGAATTATTATTGAGCCATGAAATTAAACTTAGTTTATAAAACAGTTATGGAGGTATGAACGGGACCCAAAAAGCAGATCATTTACAGAGTAAAGCTATAAAGCAATGGTTGTGCATATATATATATATATATATATATATATATATATATATATATATATATATATATATATATATATATATATATATATATATATATATATATATATATATATATAAACACATTTTTAACATACCCGTAGCTAAATATTAAATTCAACAAAAACACATGGTGCTAATGCTCAAACACAAGTCATGTCAGCAAAAGCTTTACATTTTCATATAAATTAAATATGTTAATGTGAGTCGTGGAAAAACTAAAACCAAAAGATGGTACCTAAAAAAAACCTAATCGTCATTCCAGCGCTTTATTAAATAGCCATTAAACACTTACGTTTAAATCATGTGATCCAACCAGGGGTTATTAAGAGTTAAAAATTGGTCTGACCTGATGTTCCTACTGACAAACTGCTGATGGAAACTTGTTGGTGACATTGTGGCTTCTGTTGAAATGTCAAGAGGCAATGACTTTTTGTTTTCTACAGGCTGATAAAATTTATTTTACCCTTTGTAACAGAAAACTGACTTTTTCTATCTGAATGTGTGTATGCAATGATAATTCATACGCATACACACTTTGAATGTTGTTCTTTTTACTGTGTCATTGAACAAGACTTTTATGGTGATAAAATAGAGCAGCACTGATCTCGTCATTCAGAGCCAGATGTGCTACTCTCTGAAAAAGGAAGGGCAGACACAATGCAGACTGAGCATCAAGATTTACAGAGGCAATGTGTTTTAAGCAAAGTGACAGCAAAGGCCTTGTAAGGCTTTGAATCAGAACAGTGAATATAAATTATGACCACCATGTATGGGTGGATGGATAGATTGATGGATGGATTATTAGATCAGAATATGTATTAGGGTCACCATGGAAGGGTGGATGGATGGATGGATGTGTGGGCTAATGTATGGGTGGATGGTTGGATGGATGAATATATGGATGGATGAATATATGGATGGAAGAAAGGATAGATGGGTGGATGTATGAGTGGACTGATAGATGGGTGGATGGTAGGGTGGATAGATAGGTGGATGGATGGATGGATGGATGGAAGAAAGGATAGATGGGTGGATGTATGAGTGGACTGATAGATGGGTGGATGGTAGGGTGGATAGATAGGTGTATGGATGGATGGATGGGTGGATGGATGGATGGAAGGATAGATGGGTGGATGTATGATAATCCACATATGGTAATACATTTTTGGACAAGTCGTAACTAGAAATGTTTTTTGCTTCTTATAACTAAGCTCATTCTTGGTGTTTATTTCAATAACTCAACTGAATTCACTAATGAATGTCTTAAGAAAAGTCTGTGCAACAGCTAAACTCCCATTGACAAGTGTTTTGTAATGAATTATTTACAAATAAATCAAAACACTCAACTGTGTGTGTGTCTGTGTGGGGGGGGGGTCACATTTTTGGCAGAGGTTGAAATCTGACAAGAATACATGCATGACTGCCTGAGAGACATTTCAAACAAGAGCACAGAGTGCAACGAGTTACAGTCACTTTTGGTTTCTAGTTCAGCTGGCTAACAGCAACGAGTTGGGTTCTGCACTCCGTCAGCTACTAGAGTAGACTGCTGTATGATTTTTATTTTAATAAAAAGTATGAAATATAACATATTCATTGTATTCTTTATATTGTCCATGAACTAAGAATTAAGTTTAATTTGTCTTTTAGGCATGATCACAGTCAACTTGAGTCATCATCATATGTTTATTTTTCCAGTTTACAAAAACGAACAAAAATTATAATTCACCAGGACATGTTTGCACTTTGGAAATAGTGGCACAGCCTGTTGAGCCCGTCCTTTTAACACTCATTCTACTGCAAATACTAGCAGCATATCCAAGGTACAGGTCTGTGATACATCAGACTCAAAGAATAAGAGATCATTAATGAAGAGAAAGGGAGAAATAAACTTAACTCTGAAAACCTATGTTTTAAAAAAGAATAACCCAGAGTCATGATAACATTTAAGCAACTTGTAAATAAATTAAACAAAAAAAGGGTATTTGAATTAAAGACATGCACATTATAAATAGTAATCACTAAAATATTAAATCACAGCAATAACATACTGTCAGAAGATTTCTACTCATTTTTATAGGACTTACTGAATGTAACTGAACTAAATGTTAAAGTAACAGCCACTAATGCATGGGTCTCCAGCCCAAAATGTTGTCAATGTCCTTTTTGAGCAATGTTTTTGTCAATGTCCTTTTTGAGAATGTTTTTCCCCTTAAAAGATACAATAAATATTAGTGACTTTTCTAAAACAATCTAATAGATTATAACATTTACAATATAGTTTAATATGTGTTCACCACTTGGATTTCCATCTTTTAAAACTGTTTTAGTATGCAAATAATCTTTTTAGTTTACGTATACAGTAAAAATACGTGACGTCAACTGTGATGCCAGCCACTTGTATTTCAACAACTGTACACTGAAATTACAGCCAGCATTGTTAATAACTTAATCTTATAAAACAAAAATGTAATTAAAATCATTAGTTTAGTAATTTACTAAATGTGAGAGCCCACAGTTCATAATAAAAGTAATAATTTTATTAACAAGCTCAACAACAAATGAAGATTTAGTGAAACTTAATTTCTTGTCGTCAGATCCAAGGTGAACACAAGGTGAAATTAATACCACACAGCAATGCATTGCTCAGATTTATATTGTATATAAATAATCACAGTAACTTAAAATAAACCACATTTTACTGCTGCATAGTTTTGAATTGTTCATCCACATTTACAGCGAGAGAAAATCTAAATGTAAAATGTTTTTAAATAAGCCAAAAAGGAAACACTTTTTATTGTCAGAATTGAGAAAGAAAATTTGCACTGCTTGCGGTTTTAACCTAAACATGTATAAAGATTAACATCTGTTTACTAAACAGATCACATTTCTTATTCTTTGATCAGAACTGTGTTTGTTTTCATCTGAAGCAACATTTTTTCCAGAATAGGGTAAAATATTCTATCACAGTTATGCAACATAAGAGAAGCAAACTTGTTAATTCTCATAAAAGCACTATTAAAGTTCATTTTTTTAAATGGCTGCATATGTTTGAGAACTATGATTAAAACTACTTTTGAATTGTGTAATGGAAAACGTGAGATTTTAACTTTTATTTTACAGTATATTGTCCAAATCTACAGTTTTCTATACAAAAACTGTAAAGTAAGTAAAGTACTATACAAAAACTGTAAGTTTGTTATGTGTGTAAGCCTAAATGAAGATTTTTTTGGTATATGAAGGCCACCGAATGCATTCTACAAGAGCAAAATCGGTCAAGAACTGTATTTTTAATGGCAAGCCTAAATCCATTCATCCATTTTCATGTCGGCTTTAAATTCAAAGAAATTAATATTCTTTTTTTCCCTGACACTACAAACAAAAAGGTAGATTTAATATGTCGAAGTTTATGATGCCATATGTCCGTGTATTTGAAAAAATCAGATCTGAACTATTTAACTTGATAAGTTGATATTTTCTGACTTCATCGCTTACCTCTCCCGAGTCCACCGAGTCCCCCAGGTGCTCGAGGCTCACGATGCCTTTGCTCTTGCTCTCGTTGTCGCTGAGGAGGTCGTCCTCGGACTCGTAAGCGATGGAGGAGCCGTTCGAGGACACTGAGGAGGTGGAGAGTTTACGGCGCGGGAGAGTTCCGTTGAGCTCCTCGTCGTCCAGCTCGTGCTCGGTGAACACCCGCGAGTCCCCGTCAGCGGTGATGGTCACCTGAGGAACCCGGCAGCCCCTGTCCGCTCGCCCGCTCCCCTCTTCCGTCATCTGTGCTGGATCATCGCAAATCAGAGTGGATGAAAAGTTCCCAGTGCCTCCTCCAGCTTCGCAAACCGGTCCTACAGTCGGGCGGGGTAAGCTGAACCCCTCCCGTAACGACCTCCGTCTCTGTTTGGGCATCGAGAGTTATTTCCCCTTTCCTCACAGCGGAGACACTGCTCCGAATCCACTCCAGCGGAGCCAGATAAAGCCAGCTGTCAGTTCAGTCCTGTATTTCCAGCCGAGAGAGAGAGAGAGAGAGAGACCGAGAGAGAGAGACCGAGAGAGAGACCGAGAGAGAGAGAGAGAGAGAGAGAGAGAGAGAGAGAGAGAGAGAGAGAGAGAGAGAGAGAGAGAGAGAGAGAGAGAGAGAGAGAGAGAGAGAGAGAGAGAGAGAGAGAGAGAGAGAGAGAGAGAGAGAGAGAGAGAGAGAGACCTTCCGCATTTGTCTCTCTCTTGTTTTGAGTTCCAAGCGTTTGATTTGTTTGACATTTTCCGTTTGACTGCACAGTTCCTCATTCCCTTTGTTTAATCACTCACACCGTTGTTTAGTGTCTTGAAAAGCTCTATACTAATGTTTATGCATGTGGATGTTTTAAGAATGTCGAGCCATGCCCAGGTTTGTAAAATGACATGAGAAGCTTGTCAGCTGCCCCTTGTGCCGATGGCTGTTGTCTGCGAAGCTTCAGAAAACACAGAGGACCAACCCCAGCAGATCACATGAGTGATTCCGTAAGGAAACGGAATTTCAAGTTAGAGCTGTGCAATTAAAATCAAATTGTGCAATCACAATTGAATAATAACAATGTCTTTAATTTATCTCCTTACACTCAAAGACATTTTACATTAATCCTAGCATTATTTATTCACTTCATAGTCACACTGGTGATGAGCTACCTTGGTATCCCTCAGCTGACATTCCAGCCGACGGCCTCCTGACCACCACCAAACATCCACACAAGGATCCACACAGGGATCCACACAGGGATCCACACAGGGTGTAGTGGGAGAAGTGGTTTGGCCAGAGCCACAGGCAGAATGGACCTAGCAGGGATCGAACTACCAACCTTCCGTGTTCAGGACCAACTCCACCACTGCCATAATATTACATTATGCATATCACAAAGACCTGGATTTTTTTTCAAAGAAGGCAGAGAGAGTACTAATTGGGTGTTGTGGAGTATAACTAAGCTAAATGGTTAGCAACACTCACAGTGGCCACGTTTCCATAGCACATTTTAATAAAAAAAAAAAATCCATTAATAATGATTTTGAGCTGATGGTGTTTTTGACACATAATTTGTAAATGTTTATTTTAAGTTAAGGTCAACATTTGTTCTGCACATTATTTAATATTTTGCCCTTTGTCCTATGTGTTTCATGGTTTATTTAATTTGCATGTTTCCCTGAAATGATAACCTTGAATAAATTGTAAATCAAAACACAATTGCATTTTCTCTATATCGCACAGCTCTAATTTCAAGACACCGGTGTTTTCTCACACAATGCGTCTTTGTTTTCTAAAATACAACACAGTTATATCCAGGATTGTTTACAGTAATAATCCTGTAAATATATCAGTGTCTGGTACCCCAGGTTTTATACAGTAAACATATTGTGTCTGTGGAGTAAATATTTGTGTTTGTACAATTGTTAATATTTCTGTTATAACTTTAACTTTTAACTGGAAACCACAAATCTCTCTTGGTGTCCGATGCTACAAAGAAAATAAAAATAAGTGTAGGGCTTTTTTTCTAATTTGGAGCATTTGCATTTTGGGTGAGGACGAAATAGTCAAATCAATGAGCTGTTTAGGCACATTTAAATCAGTCCATATTTAAATAAAACAACTGATCAAACAATCAATCAATCAATCAAATAAACAAACAAACAAACAAACAATCAACCAAGCAAACAATCAACAAACAATTAACCAACCAAACCAATAATCAATAAAATGATTAAAATCAAACTAATTATCTGCTAATATGAAATACTTTTATTTTTTTATGCGGTCTTTTTAAATACTTCTCAACTTAAATTGAATAGTTTACACATGTGAGTAGTTTTCATCTGAATCGTACCAATTGCTAAAATGTTTTTCGTTTTTTGACATAAAATAAAACAAGATAAAAATAAGACAAGATAAATACACATTTGAGAACGAAAATGTGACATTTACAAAACATTTAAGTAAAACATGGAAAGGTTTTCATACTTGAATGAGTTTGTAGCGTGTGCCTCCTCGCGGTAGGTGGCAGTATAATTCATTTATCTGATAGATGTCTCGTAATGCGAAGGAAGAGAAGAAGAACGTAACTCCTTTCAGCGTGTTTTGGTTAAGTTCGGGATTTGCCTCGTACACCCTTCGTCCGTCTCAGTTGCATAATTAACCTGTCCTTACAGTTTTGTTATTCCTACATTTTCCTACAGTGTCTAACCTGAAGTTCACAGAATGTTCGCTGTTAGAAGAGCTCTGGGTCTTTGCCACAGAGTCGCAAGTGGGGTTAGTGCGTCTGTGTCTCGCCGTGGATGCGCTGGAGCGATTCCCGTCGACGACATCGTGAACGGGCTGACCGAGGAGCAGATCCAGGTACCCACGCACCCATGAGTCCTGTCAAACCATGCGCCTCATATACCTGCCTTCTGCCGCTCGTCTCTGTGGAAAAAAAGAACCCCTGCGAAGCTAGCTGAGAGGATGACCTTTGACACAATTCTTGGAACTTTAAAGCGGTTATACTTTTATTTGTTATTTAGTGTACTCTTGTTTAACGCTGTTTGAATTCAATACGCCTAACTCCAAAATACCTTATTTTCTGACCTAAGTTAAACCTATTAAAGTCACAAACTTAGCATCCAACATTGACATTGAACTAGATAGTACAGTCACTTTAAACACTATTGTTATAATCCCGAAGGTGGTTTGAATGTTTATTGTTTGTGCTGTCTAGTATCAAGGTTATGTTATTTAATGGGTGTGAACAAACGGTGCGTTGTGATTGGACATAATAATCTAGATTCAGCGTTTAAGCCTGCTTGATTTTATATTCACATAAGTCTGGTCTACTGTACTGTTTGGTTTTCTATAGTCCCATTATAAATCGCACTACTTTTTATATGTAGAGAAAAAACAAGATCAGTTTAAAAGTTTTTTTTTTAAATTATGCAGAGTTTTGTAAATGCCCAACTTTAATGCTCAAGAGGTACATAATTAATCTTAAAATGTTGTATTCTATAACCACCACTTTGGGCACATTCTGTTCGTTACTTTGATGGAAAAAAACTTCTAGGTGGCTATAAGGGGTCTGGCTCTGGAACCACATGATATCATCTCTGCTTTTTCCAGAAGATGATGTTCTGTTAGCTCCCTCAAGTCTGGACTTACAGCAGGTGCGGTTTACAGGCGTTTGTGAAGCCTTGGGATTAGGATCAGCACCTCCAATTGTTGCTTTAACATTAAATCAGCACATTTTAATGATTTTTTTTAAAGATCATGTGACCCTGAAGACCTAATCATTCTAAAGTTTCAGCAGAATGAACCAGAGGTGAAAACTTAATTCCTGTTTAGTTATGTTATTATCTTGTTTTGTATTTTTCTCACTGTCTTTATTACTAATATTTAGTCCACAAAAGAGTTCCTGAATCAAATCCTGTCAGAGGCATTCTGAGAAAAGTTTCGAATTTCATGCTTTGAATAAAATGTCCCAAATCCATTTTTATGTTTGATTTGCGCAAAATGTTTAGAATGTAGTCTTTTTTTTGTATCCTCGAGGAATGTTCCTGAGTTCAATTACAAAATGGAAAAAACTGAAACACAATAACCAACAATCTTAATGTAAGGGTGTAATGAGTTTTTTGTTTTTCACTTGCATGACTCAATGTGTTTTCTAGATATTCCAACTCTGCATTCCATAACTATTAGAAAAATAAATAAATCAATTACAATAATTCCTTTACACTTCAACTACTGGTGCAGATGACTAAACAGGTGCATTAGCTTCCATTTAGTGGCCATCTTTTACACTAGTTAGGGTTAGAGTTGGGGTTAATGTAGTTTTAGGTTAATGATTATTATTGGAGGCGTCTAACAAAGTATATGTTACACAGCAGATCAGATGAAGTGGTGTTCACAAGCTGCAGGATTGGGCACTGCAAACTCACTCACCAGGTTTTAGTTACTGGAGTCAATCCACCTGAATGTCCCTCTTGCAGAATGCGATTGTAATTTATGCATATTTTAATTGACTGTGATTGCATTATTCCTATTCGCGATGGAGCCAGGATGATCTCATAAAGATTGTATTCATGCAAGTCAGTTCATAAAAAAATAGCACAATTCAAATGTACAAAATCCAATAGTTTAATAGTTTACTGTCTTAATTATTCTCACCATGAAATGTTATGTTGTTGATATTACTGATCTGTTATTGAGATTAAATGCTTATAACGTGAAAGAGATGGTCTTCTAAAGCCATTTTGGGTTTAACGCTTGTCTTTTTACTGCACACAGCTCAGACAGACGGTCCAGAGATTCTGCCAGGAAAAACTTGCTCCCTACGCCGATGAGATTGACAAGAATAACGAGTTTCCTCGTTTGAGGGTGAGTTCATATAGATACGCACTTTTCCAATCAGTCAAAAGGTCCTTATTACTGAAGAAATCTTTTTATATCTAACTAGGAGTTTTATAAAGAGATGGGGGAGCTTGGACTGCTTGGAGTTACTGCTCCAGGTCAGAATCTTTACACAAAATAATGTTTGAGAGCTGTTTCAAAGGAATGTGAAGTGTGATCTTGAATTGAATGTTGTGATATTGTGCATCTGTGTTTGCAGTGGAGTACGGTGGAACAGGGCTGGGCTACCTGGATCATGTGCTGGTTGTGGAGGAGATGTCCCGTGTGTCGGGAGCTATTGCTCTCAGTTATGGAGCTCATTCCAACTTGTGTGTAAATCAGATGGTCCGACATGCAAACCAGAAACAGAGAGAGAAGTACATGCCCAAGGTGTGTGAAGTTTTGTGATTTTTAAATTGTTATTTATAGAAGTTATGTACACAATGCAAATGTTGATAAATGTTTTTTTTTGTGTATGGGGATCAAAGTTATGCAGAGTTTTTCAACCATTGTTAGCAGGTGGAGCAAATTCTACTTCTTCTAAGGTTGCACCGATAGCAAATTGTAAATAGGCAAAGTAAGAGACGGACAATAATTTTTTCCAGGTACTCAACGATACTGGTGCCTGGTTTTAAAGAGCGTGACAGTTTTCCAAATAAAGACGAATAAGGATAGTATAAAAAAAAGTCACAAGCAAACCAAAATATACACCCTCTGTAAACCAGTAAATAATAATATTAAAATAAAAAAAAACCTTGAAATTTGGTTGTAAAACTCTCAAAAGCCTTGTCGGGGTTGGTTGCAGCATGCTATCTGTGCAACTTCCTTGTACAAATGAACTAATGTGATTGAAATTCAATTCAAACTTAAAGATACTTACAAAATGCCTCCACTATATTCTGCGAAAATGGTCCCTCTAAAACAAAATGCATGTAAATGTAGTTAACGTATTAAATTCAAGCTTAAAAATGTCTTGGACTAAAATAAGTAAATTAGACTTTTTCAATTTAGGTAAAACATAGTTTATTGTCAAACACTGTATCGTATTGTGAAGCCTGAAAAGAGTTTAAGGTGATCGGTTGATGAGCAGTATTCAGGCTAGGGTCTTATGTGTTTTAGTAAAAGATGTAAGAATGTTCTATTTCATTTTAAATGAGATTTAATTTACTTTTACATAGTTCCTGCAGGGTCTATAAAGTGGCTGAAAAACCTTGAATTTGAAAATGTGGAAATAAGGCTCTAACAAAGCATTTTTAAAAAGTCATACATTTTGATGTCTTGGTCTTCGGCATGATATTTCTGGTCTAAAGTTTAATTTTTTTTAACCACAGTTACTATGAAGTAAAAGGAACATGCACCATTACACTGAATGCCAACCGCTGGTGAAAGGAGAAAAAGAATACTAAGAAGAAGAAAAAAGAAGCTTCAGAGCAAAGAAGCTTGTTGTGACCATGGGGATATGTAAATTTAACGAGTCGCAAATTCTGTTCTGATCAGAGTTCGTTAAACCCAATGCAAACTTTTTCAAGCATATTACTCTGCAGTATGGGTTTGAAGGTATTAGACTCCCGCTAAATCCACAAAACACTCAATAAGCGTCAGAGGAAAAGAATAAACTCCATCAGTTGTCTGTTTTGTTTGCTTAGTAAATTATTGTTCTGAATTTCATTTTTTTTGTCTGTGGGGCTTGGAAGAGGCAGATAAATCGTTTTTTTTTTTTTTACATTTTACATACATGGTCCTAAAAGACTTAAAATTAAAATAACTTGTTGGAATCCTGTTCTATTACATACGTGGTCAATGGTCACCACAAATGAGGCTCTAATGACCCATCCGCATATGAGCACATGGCATACCTCTTGCTTGTGAATGCTCCAAGAACATATCCCTGTACATTACAGACATGGATAACTTTTCATTTCAGAAAGACCTTGTGCCAAAGAAAAGTTGTGATTCTTACCTTTCATTAAAAGGCAAAGGTACAAGAACTATGATGTGACTGAAAGGTGCAGAACTGATCGTTTAATCCAAAATATTTGCAACAGATACCAAAAGCTGTAAATGTTTTCTTTTCTCCCATTTGCTTTTATTCATGGTAATAGTAATAATAATATGTTTAATTTATAAAGCACCTTTCCCTAGCTCAAGGACACTTTACAGAGTATGAGCAACATTAACATGCAGGATAGCAAACAGAGATCAAAAACATAAAGGATTATACATCACGCATTAAACATACAGGGTAACAAAACAGTTATAAAAGTAGTTGTGTTGAACATGAAGGTCAGTAAAACAGATCAGAGGGACAACATTCAGAAAACAGGTGAGTTTTGAGCAGAGATTTGAATTCAGTGACGTTATTTGCAGAGCAAATTAAGTGTGGTAGGGAATTCCAGAGCTTGGTGTTAATTTGATTGATTTGTTGATGAGACTCACGTAATTGCTTAAATTTATAACTGAATTTGCAGAATGTTCTTTTTCGCTACTACTGTTGGTTAAAATATATTTCACTTACATTTTTTTTACACTTCATTGAACAATGGAAAATGTTTGACCACCAGCAGTCCTTAACCAGTTGATTACTAATTATGAATAAAGTAACATTTTCTTCATGTTGGAATGATATTTTAAACATAAAAATAGTTGCCAAAGTCATGTATTGGTCATACTATCTAATCTGTGTTTGTTCTTTAGCTGATTTCAGGGGAGCATATCGGTGCCTTGGCCATGAGTGAACCGAACTCTGGCTCAGATGTGGTTTCCATGAGATTGGCGGCAAGAAAAGAAGGTTACTGGACTTTAGTGTTCACTCTGTCATTGCTGCAAATATGACATTAATGGTTCGGTGTTTGCTTTTTGGTAATCTGCACAGCCATTTGAAATAACTGCTCATTGAATAGGCTGTGATAGTTGACAGATTTATGGCGAATAGTAGGCCAATATGTATTAAACGAATGGGAACCACAATCAGAGAGCAAACTACACAACGTGTGCCCAGTGACCGAGCCAAACAGGATATTCTTAGAATTGCGAAGAGACGAAGTCCTTCAAACAAGTACTTAAGAGGTTAATGCATGCTTGTCTTTTCAAAAAAGAGATATGTGGATATTGTATCTTACACATCTTACATATTCTTCTTATTTGATCCCAACTGATGTAATGAAGTGAACTGGGGGAATTTGTGAAGTTACCTCTGTTCTGAACGAGTTCAAATACATTTTCTGTAGTCAGGAAATGCCCATTTTGCCATACATTCTTGAAAGAAAATATAGAATGAAAGAAAATATCTAGTATTGAACGATGCCTTGTTTGCAAACCAATCAACGATAAAATGAAGATATTTTCTAGGCTATTGCTTAAATCCTGAAAATGTATTGTATCCCCTCACTCTCCAAAAACAAATTTAAAGGAGAAAATCCTCTGTTTCTGATCTCAGCCAGATTTAAATTACACTTCCGGGTCAGTCACTGCATATGATCTTCATTGAGATGCATTAGCGTTTCATCTGATTGGTTAGTGGGTGGTGTCGTGGCCAATGGCTGTGGCAATGTCCATTAAGTCGTTTTGACCTCACAGAGAAAGAAAATAGGATTGCACAAACATGCACAATTTTTTTCAGCTCTTATGTTAAAACATTAATCCCTTTATGGTTTCTCTCTTCATGACCTCTTTAATCAAATAAAAATGGTCTGTCAAGATTTGTAAAATCTCCTGAAGTAAAAACCTGATAAAAAAATATAAACCTTAAAAAATACAAAAACTATTAACAACACAAGCGTTGATGATCCTCTTAAAAGCTTGATTTACACCAAAATAACAAATATCCAAAGATCCCAAAACACAAAAGACCACATTAATATAAACCACGTGTTTAATAGCTATAATTGTTTAAAATACAGAAGTAATGAATATTGTGTAACTGTATAAAATTTCTACCCTTTTTAATCAGTGGTGTAAAATGTACTTCAATATTCAATGGTATTTGGCACCTCAAGCCCCTACCCAAAACCTTTAAATTGAGAAATTATGAAAGACACATTTGATAGTAATGCATTCTCTTGTCTTCTTCAAATAGTATTCAAGTGTGCAGCTGTAGGTTTATTGTACTTATTTATACCAATACTTAAGTCATGTAAAAACACACGTTGTATGGAGTGTGCACAAACTGTATTTTTTGTTTTATCTTCTTCAAGGGGATCACTATGTTTTGAACGGAAATAAATTCTGGATCACAAATGGACCAGATGCAGATGTTCTGATTGTGTATGCTAAGACTGACCCTGAGGCAGCAGCTCGTGGCATCACAGCTTTCATCATTGAGAAGGTTAGAGAAGCTCAACCGCTTCCTGTTGAAAGCTTTATCAAATCTGAACCTGGAATCCTTCTTGCATACGTTTTAAACCATGTTTCAGTAAGCCCTTAACTACAGCAGATTTTGAATGGTGTGTTGTAAAGGGCATGCCAGGATTTAGCACAGCGCAGAAGCTGGATAAACTTGGAATGAGGGGGTCGAACACCTGTGAACTCATCTTTGAAGACTGCAAAGTTCCTGGTGTGTGAGTTTTGATCCAGATATGCAAGTATAAATATGATCGAGGGCAAGGCAGCATTTTGAATCATTTGATTGGTTTTACAGAGGAAAATGTATTGGGGCCTTTAAACAAAGGGGTGTATGTTTTGATGAGTGGCTTGGACCTGGAGAGACTCGTCTTGGCTGCTGGACCTGTTGGGTAATTTGTTTTGTGCTTTTCTTTGTGCTTACAAATGTAAATGGAAAGAATGTGAATGACGTCTTTTTTTTTTTTTTCACATTCCACCAGCCTTATGCAAGCTGTGCTGGACCATGCTATTCCCTATTTACATGTCCGGGAGGCCTTTGGACAGAAAATTGGTCATTTTCAGGTAAATCTTCTGTGGTCATGCTGGTGACGTTGACCATGTTTATCTGAAACCTCCGTACTCAAGCTCTAGGATATTTGATAAATATGCAGAACAGCATTTTTTTTAACCACAGCATTGCACATTAAAATCAAGGACTTTTTATATGCTTATAAATACAGATGAACTATGAGGAAGGTCTCTTTTTTTCCTCTTGAAAAGAGATTTTTTAACTTTGTGCTGATCACTGGAATATTATTTATACAAATGTCTCAGTTGTTACTTAAAAAGATTATTGTATTTGTTAATGTTGTTACTGGGTTTGAGCAGCTGCATAATTTGATGTTTGAAAAACTCCAACTCCCACTATTCCTCTGTATTTCAACATGTCGTCATCACATGCAGATCTTTAAAAAAATATGGGAAATGTGGCCACTGGTGTGAAAATTAGCATAGTTTAGGGGTTATGAACTTTTTTTTTTCTCTTGGGGTGGGGGGAAGGAGAGATAGTGTTAGTGTTTGATTTGGAGGTCACAATTATTAAGTGTTATATAAAAAAAAAAAATTAAATAAGTGTTATATTATTTTAAATTCTGGATTTCTCTTTCAATGTTCTCTTGGTGTACTCTATTTGGCCAATGGTTTTATATCATTCCTTCATTTACTATAGGATCCAACAGGTTGACGAGTACAAAGATTAACATATTCAAATAATATTTACCTTGACTTTAGATTTTTTTAACATATCTACTGATACAGCATTACTTTAGCGTGTTGGAAAAACACGTCAAAGAGTGGGAGAGGGAGAGATAGAGCTAATGGCTTCCATAGAGAGAGGGAGTGAGGGAGAGATGAAGAGAGAGATTTCTTCACGCTTGGCATGATTCAAAAATATTCAGTTCAAGTCTTTAAAATTGCATTGAAAGGGTATTGTAAATAAAACAATTTAGACAGCAATATTAAAAAATTACTTACAGGGTTTTGGGTAGCTATAAACACAAAATCCAGCATTGTTATCATGGTGTTTGCAAATGACCCATCAGTAAAATACTATATTTTAAAAATACCACTCGGTAGGCTACATAGAACTTCATTTAAAAATGAACTTCTTTTTCTTTTCTTATCAGTATCCGATTATACAAAGCTATTTATTAGATGTTCAGCTTGCTCAGAGCATCAGTGCTCCACTCCTTGATGCCATCTAACAAAGCTGATTTCAGCATTCTGTAGTTGCTAGCAGTGTCTCCCCTTCATTTACCATACGTGTTTTTTTTTGTTTTTTTTTTAAACCTGTCCTGTCCTACTTCAAAGCAGCCCCATGAGAAGGGAGGTGCTTCGTATGAGTTGGTCAGTTTTGCTCTTTCCAGAGAATTGAAGATATTATATATTGAGTATTCCTCTGGATAGAAGCTTTTAATTTATTTTATTCGCATTCATCACAATAATTACATTAATCAATCATATAAACATACATCAGGACAGGACGGTGTTAATAAAAAAAAAAGGTGAAAGAGGAGAGAAGTAATTGAGGGGGAAACAGAGGTAGAGAAGTTTTGGAGAAAGAGAAGGTGAGAGGTAATTGTGGGGGAAGGAGTCAAGATTGAGTTGAAAATGAGAATAAGTAAAATAAGTAATATTAGATACCTACCTAAGTACATCCAAGTAGATCTCTCTACACATATGCATACAAGTATAAATATACATACACACATACATGCAGATAAACATGCAGAAAAATAATAATAAATAGAATTAGTAATCATATATATACCATACGTGGTTAGGGAGATGGCAGAACTGAGTGGATGAGAATTCGGGGCCGATTAAAAATATAGGTTTAGAAATACTGTAGAATTCTGTTTTGTCGGCTCATATGTTGAAATGATAGGAACTTTCTGTTTTCTCCTTTCATGATGTGTTTAACATTACTCAATATTACAGATAAAATCATCTTGGTCACAGGCATAGCTATATTACCAATTTACTATTTGTCCTTAAAGATTTTAAACTTTGTTCAAATATTAAACAATAAAACCGTTTTTTCCCTGTTTAATAGCTGATGCAAGGGAAAATGGCTGACATGTACACACGCCTCAGCTCTTGTCGACAATATTTATACAACGTTGCTCGTGCTTGTGACAAAGGCCATTTCAGTGCTAAGGTAAGCAGAGTTTTTACACTATTACCTATCAGCCTGGAAATGAGGCTTGCAGTCCGTTCTGACTGTGTACTAGCAATATTGATTTGTCATGTTATTGTAGGACTGTGCTGGGGTAATCCTTTATTGTGCTGAGAACGCGACTCAAGTTGCCTTGGATGGAATTCAATGCCTGGGTGAGTGCTTAGTAGTTAGCGCAGCAAAAACAGAGAGAGAGAAACTGCTCTCGATGTTCCCTAGACTGAGATCAAGGGCCAAATCAGTCCGAAGGCATTTGTTTAGCACAACATAAAGTTACTTTGTAGATAACGTGCATGAGTAAGGATAAGGAAATCCTAACTAGATTTGCTTGAGGTAATTGAGCATTTATTAGTTCAATGATTTTAAAAGTCACATGCTTTTTGCTATGTTGCTATGACTGATTTTCAATAAAATTGTGTTGGGAAAGGAACTTGTGCTAATTTGTTGACTTCAACAGTGTTTTGTATCTGTTGGCAGGTGGAAATGGTTATATTAATGACTACCCAATGGGACGCTTCCTGCGGGATGCTAAGCTGTATGAGATTGGAGCTGGAACCAGTGAGGTCAGAAGGATGATTATCGGCAGATCCTTTAATGCCATGTTTAAATAAGAGAAGGATGAAAGACTAGTGCTTATAAACTGCGTGGTTTGAACCCATACTTCTATTCAAAGACTCTTCTAACACTGAATTTTATCATTGCCTGCATCAAGATAAAAATATTTGCTGTCCTGGAGTTTTGAATGTGTGGTGGTAATAAATTAGGTTATTTCACTTTCTAGAACAAATACTTGTAAATGCTATTGGTTTAAGTAAACAGAATGTGAAACAATGTTAACCAACAATTAGCAGAATTTTCTGTGTATGATGGTTGTGATCAAGTTATCCAAGATCCAGAGCAAAGTGGAGATGTTGCTGAAGAGCAAAGGACATGTTTTTTTTTCTCGTGGAAATGTAGTGACTTCTTGTAAATCGAATGTGTATGCCCTTGAAATGTGTGTACAAAAATCTAGTTTTAAAACAGTTCTATTTAATGTATTGTTTGCTATTCAGGCATTTATGTCTCCTCAGTTTTGGGTAGTACATGTTATTGTTGTACACAAGTTATTGTATCAATTTGTTGTATCTGACTTCTGCCTTATTATAAAATTATTTTTTCCTTAATAATACTGGTTATATAATGCTTGTTTAGAAAAATAATTTGTCTCTCAAAATGGGATTCTCAAGGGGACATTTGCTTATTGTTTTAAAGTCTTTTTTTTTTAAATAGTGTTTTAAACATAAAATACCTTATAATTGTCAGTGTAAAAAAAAATCCTACTTAACATTGTTTTTTATTTCTCTCATTTTCTTGCGATTAAAGAGTAAAACTTAACTACAAAAATGCTCGCATTTTTCATTATAGTTGTAGAGAAAGAAAATATATTACACAGCATCATAAAATGGTGGCTACATCAAATCTTAACTGTTAACTGTGTCAGTTTATGATTGGCAGCTGAGGCACACTGTAATAATGAAGGTGTCTAATCAGCATCTTGATATGCCACACCTGCGAGTTCAGTGGAAATATTTTTTCATCTTTGATTTCAGCTCATGAAAATTCATAACCAAATTTTTAAATATGTTCATTTAAATATACTTATATCTGTATATTAAAAATGTGAAACTAAATTGTCGGATCAAAGATATTGGAAAATATGAAATGTGATATTTAGAACTAAAAACCATTCCAAATGAACTGAAATGATCAAATTAACATTAAGATGATAAGCTAACTGAATGTATAATGTGCCCATTTAACAAAATTATCTAACATATCGTTCATTGTTAGTCTTAGCTTACTTCATAAATAAATAGTTTGAATTGAGGTCCTGTCATACAGCTGTTTTCATTAACTGATCATTTTGTTTTATTGAAAATATGAAGTTAACTCGTATTGACTAAGCAATTGCAAAAATAATTAAGTAAATAGTGTTCAATAATTTTATTTCTAATGACAACAAAAGTAAAAAAAAAATCAGATACATTGCCAAAGTGTCTGTGGCATATTAAAAAGTAAAAAAAATAAAAGCTGAAATTTTAGTCCTTAAAAAGTCTTAAAATAACTGTTCTAGGCCTTAAATTATTTTTTACAGGTTTTAGTTGTTGATGTCCAAGTAAAGCTCATCTGAAATTTGTTTTGGGGTTGCCAGAGATTGAGAAAATGCTCCTAAATGCTCAAATTAAAAACAAAAATGATGGTTAGGGTAGCCAGAATGTCAGAAAACAATCATAAATACTCAAAAACATTAAAGTGACATTTAGTGCTGCCATAGTTTAAGAAATGGGTATGGGTGGTCAGACATTGAGAAAATACTACTAACTGTTAACAATTAAGGCCAGAAAAATGCTTATAAATGCCAAATTTGTAAAAGACATGATTGTTGGTGGCACAATCATCCAAAGACTTTGAGAAAACCTTTATAAATGTTCAAAAACATAAATGTGATGGTTTTGATTCAAACAATGTATTTACGCATGTTTTATTATGCAGAAAAGTTTGTGTTTTTGATGTAATTCTACATGTCTTAGATTTGATTATTGACTGTCTTAAAAGGTTTTAAAAAGTCTTAAATGTGACAGGTTTAATTGGGGTAGACTATTAG
This sequence comes from Danionella dracula, assembly GCA_900490495.1. Taxonomy (NCBI): domain Eukaryota; kingdom Metazoa; phylum Chordata; class Actinopteri; order Cypriniformes; family Danionidae; genus Danionella; species Danionella dracula. The sequence continues at coordinate 2,101,332 of UELW01000067.1, read as the reverse complement.
CATTTTCATGCCAATAGTTTAACTTACCTCTTCTATGTTTACATGTTGTACTAATTCAAATATTAGATTTTTTTCTGCCAATATTTTTAGGAACTCTGCTTTCATTTGAGAGCAATAATCTACGTGCTTGTTGTTAAGGAATTTTATGCTGCGTTAGAAAAACGGATCACTTTGTTAATATAGCAAACAAAGAAAAAGGATCAGCTCTGATAATTCTGTCACTGGTAAAAATGCGCAAAATTGCTACTGGTCTAATCCGATTCAATGATCTATGTTAAAATCGAGAGAGCAAGAGAAAATCGGTAGAGTAAATGATAAACTAATGTCTCACAGAGAATCTAAAATAAAAAGTGAAACTCCATAAAGCACAATCACTCAGTATAATCCGTTGTGGAGGAACCGACTTGACCAAGCTAGATGGTGGTCGCAGCTGGTTAAATTTGGTTTGAACTGGCTGATTTGTCCAGTACGAACCAGCTATCGCCTACTATGTTTAAAACACTTCTTAAACTTGGCATAGATGTTGTTTAATTTAGATTAACTTAATAGCTTTACCTAATTTCCCCTCACATGTATTGAGGATTCACATGACGGATTTTTACATTGCTAACAGTAATTTAAAGAGAAATGTTTTTTTATGAATATGTTGCTGGTGTATCTCTAGTGTATTATAGGCACTATTAGTGCAATTATTATTTGCATGTACAAAGACAGGGGCCGCGGTATTTAATAACTTTGGTCGTTCCACATGCCCATAGCCCTTTAAGAAACTCCATGATGTCCCAGCATGCCACACGTCAAACCGTTGATTGCGTCTCAAACCCTAGCGTGCAGCCTGCGCAGGCAGCAAAGTGTACTCAGTGGCGTGTTTAAAATTCGTTTTTTGTGGGGTTGAATCCGCCTGAAGCCGATGAGTCGAGTAAAAATCCATATTTCAGTCTATAACGTAAAAAATACGCCACAAAATGTAGTCTCGGGAGACAGACAGTGGAGTAGCATTTGAGACGCAGCCCAGGCAGTGGATGGTAGCGTTATGTAAACTCCATGGCAAAAGTGTTCGTGTCCGTTCTACACAAGTCTCTTCGGTTCCAGGTGTTCTCTTGAGGATGACAGCACCATGAGGTTTTTCATCCTCATTTTTAAGACGTCTCGCCCCGCCAGCAAACCGTCTCATCATTGACTTCGCTCGTTTGCACCCAGCGCACTACTAAAGGTAAGATAATCTCTTTGAAGGATGAGAAGTTCTGTGACAAGTCAGTGTTTTCGGGTGCTCTCGTTTTTTGTGTTTATTTGGATACCATCGCTTGATAGCTTGATGAAGATGGATTTGTTTTAAAACTCATTTAGTTTCGTTTTTCACAATGACAGGTTCGTCATCCTCTTCATCGCATTCCGACGCGACGCTTCAAAACCACGACGCTTCCGCTTCATCAGGGCTCCAGTTCGAACGTTAGTTTGTCGCGTCGCTGCGCGGTGAAGGCGAAGAGTTGTTTGTCCCTTCTTTAGTTTGTTAGAAACGCTGTCACGGGTTCTAGACTGTGCTGCTTGTTCTTGTTGGCTGTGGAAAACACTGGAACTCCGCTTCAAACTCAATGTTTGTGCATTTCACCTTGTCTGACTTTTAACCGAACGCTCGAGGCCCGGATTGTAGTGAAATTTGCTAAATTGTCAGATAAATAAACGATAACTAAACGTGTAGTCATACCTTAACCCTCAGCAGGAGTGTTGCTAGACATCTGTCTCTACTGGGGCACAGCCCTCATTTTCACATCACCTCTTTTCTCTCTCGGATATCAACATGGTCACAACATACATCGTTACTAATTAAATAATCAATCAACATATCAATCAACATATTTTCAATGTGGAACTTATTTGACAGATGTATTCACAACTGCTATTTCATCCTAGAAATGTATTTAAAATTTCTTTTACCAATTTATGTCTCTAATCTTTTTTCCTTTTTCATACAGAGTGAACATGCCTTCAGAATTTTATTCCATGAAATGTTAATTGATTGCATCAGTCAAGCTATTTTAGTAAATATTAGCAAGAGTGTGCTTTAAGGAACATCAATCGTCTTGTATTTGACCCTTTTCTTTATCAATAACAGTAAGGAGGCACCCAACAAACAGACTAGAATATTTTCTTATCAAGGCCTGTCATTAAACAGGAATTCAGCCTTGTTGGTAATACTCAGTGTGTTTTCAGTGTTCTTACCAACCAGAAGCGACTCCTTTCCTCTGACAGTTTTTTGCAGTCCTATCCTTGGTTTAATATAACTTTCGGCAGTCTGTAGAATTTCAAATGTTTTTCATTTCCCGACCGATTAACACAGCTAAAAACACACCAGTAATTGTGGCGAGCCCCCTTTTGTTCGGTCTCTAACATGGTCGACTTCCGGTTTGATGTGCTTTGCAAAAAAAAAAAACTCTATAATATTTTCCTCGTTCAATCAGCAGTTATTTAATCATCACATGAAGTTCAAAATTGTTTTGAGAGAAGCTAAAATAGACAGTTCTCTGTGTGTGTTGGTGAAGCTTAATATCTTCAATAAATAATTACCTGGAATCTTTGCGATTACACATGCTTAAATTTAAAGTCAGCTCAATGTTTTACTGGTGCATAGCAGATTTACACTTGTGCATGTGCCCTAGTAAAAGAGTTGTAACAATGCTTGTGACCCACAGCCCTCTGTCGTTAAATCAGTATTATGACCATTTCCTTTTTTTATCCATGTCATGTCTAAAGAAAATAAACTATCCCTATTTTATTTAGCATTCTCATTTTTTGGCTGTTTCCAGTAGAATAGCCTTAATAAGCAGTTGTGGTATGGTGAATAAGGAGATCGATTGGAGATCTGAAGGTCGCCAGTTCGATCCCTAGATCCACCAAGCACTTTCCCCGACTGCTCCCCGGGTGCCGCAGCCATGGCTGCCCACTGCTCCGGGTGTGTGTTCAGGGTGTGTTAGTTCACTGCTGTGTGTGTACACTGGGATAAGTTAAACGCAGAGCACAAATTCTGGGTAGGGGTCACTCCATACCTGGCCAACTGGTCACTTTCACTAAAATAAGACAACCAAAGCGCTTAGTCCACTTTTGTCCAGTGAAATAGGCAATTTTCTTAGATTTTTGGTTAGTCAAACCTTTTCAGCAATCCATATTCAGTAAGACTTACTTTGAACTGAATTAATAAATATACATTTGATGGATTTAAATAAATTTCTGATATTAATCATCTATTTAAATTTAAACTTCAACATTGTAGAGAGAAAGGTTGCATAAATGTGAAGATGTTTTCATTCAATCAAGTAAAATGTATTTATATAGCTCTTTTTGCCGTTACTTATATGCAGCTTCACAAACAAAAAGCCAAATGTCGATTTATTTTGTTGTGTAACAATAGAATTCCAGTATATGTGTAGCTTCATCTGTGGCGTTCAAGTTAATATTGGAAAGAAAGACTTGTAATTGTTAATATGCTCTATATGCTCAATTTGTGGGCAGTGAAGACTATTCAATTCACTTATTTGCAGGTGTTTATGTTTAACCAGTCGGTTAACACCTAATTGTTTAGGTAGGTATTGTATGATCTTGATATTAAGAACAATGATAGTTTATATGAAAGAAAACCTCAAGTGAAAGTTTTAGTTGTGTTTTCTACAAGGTCATGGAAAACATTTTAAAGCCTATCTTTATTATCTCCACCATTTGTTCTTGTGTGTAAAAATATACTCAAGCTCAAAGTTTAGGCAAAAGAGGAAAAATATTTTAAGTAAAGGATCAAATCTCATGTACAAATTTGAATGAGTATTAAGAAATAATGAACATTTTATAAATTCAATGTTATGGCAATTGTAGTTTGATTTGTAACATATTTCAAAGAGGATTCAAAATAAGTAAGTTGTCAGAAAAAAGACATTATGAATCAGAAATAAATGGCTCTAAAAGGTCAAAAACAGCTGATTGTAGATTATTTACTTTAGTAAGATAATAGATTTTTATTTCAGAATGACCATGTTATCTGGTCTGTCTCATGTGATGAGTCTGATCAAGTGATTATTCTTTAAGTTTGTAAGGTTCCTCTGATTGAGATGTTTTTTTTTGTTTGTATTTGGATAGTTGTGCTGTATTTGAGACACTTTGAGAACTTCTCCAGTTGTCCCTTTTATGACTCAGGACATAAAAGGCATCCTGTTTTAATAAGTTAAAAGTAAATTTAAACATAATAAAAAAAAAGAATGTGCTCTTTTTAGGATTAACTCATAAACCTAAACATATACAACTTTGAGATCATTTGCTAATGCTTTGCACTGTAGATGCCATATACTTTTTAAATAGCACAATATAAATGAAGTACCTTGAATAAAGTGATGATGATCTTAAAAAGATCTTAAAAGTCTTAAATTTGACTTTATTGAACTTGCAGAAACCCTGTGATTATCTAGAATCTGCTGTGTTTGTCTGATGTTTGAGGAGCAACTATATGCTCTGTGGACGTTTTCAAAGATCCAATTGTATAGTCAGATCTTCAAACTGCTTTACTTCAGATTCGTTTGAGCTGGGCTTTAAGATACTTCAATTTCTGTTACTTTTATATAGGATACACTATTTTATCTTACTGTCTGGTTTTCCCCAATCATTAAATTTGTTTACTTTCATTTATTTCATACGATTTAAAAATTATCCGTAGAACCATACTAGCAGCCTTCTTAAGAGTCAGCTAAAGGTGATATGTTTTGAATAAACGGACAAGGTAAAATATAACCTAAGGTTTAAATGCTGCTATCAAGAGCGGATATAAATAGCGTTCAGGTCTGCTGAATATAAAGTGACTGTAATTATGGTATTATGGGATGGAAAGTGTGAAGCTGAGGTAGGCAAGGGAAAACAACCTGTTTGGATAACATATAGTTTTGCGGTGATCTTGGACTTGGTATTTTGATTCCAGTTTTTATAGCCAAATTGGCAGATTTATTTAAAGGCTAAAATTGTTTAAGTCTAAATAAACAAGATTATTAATATTATTTTTTAAATAAGCCATTTAACATCTAGGGCTGTTTAAAGCAGTTCCTTTTTCTGAATAACACACATGTTTGTGTTGAGCAATAAAATAAACTGTATAAGTAGATGTAAAGTTCATAGTTAAAACATGTTTTTATATAATGAATATAGTTTTAAATTACCAATACACAAAGTTAAGTTTTCTGTTTAGTTAAATTTATTTTTTTAACTATTTACAGCATTATAACACCTGCATGTAATCAGAAACAAGATAAATTATGCACATAAATCAGACATCAACTTATATATAGTGTATCTCAAGATACGAAATTAATTGGTTCCTGGGTGGTCTTTGTATCATCAACTCAAAGCAAGTTTTGCATGTAAAATGCCAAATCCATTCCAAGCCCCACAGAAACAACACTAAAAATTAATAACTTGGAAAACCAGAGAAAAATAAACTAGGATTCTTCAATCCTACCCATTATAAATCAAATAATGATAAAACAATGAAAACAGAATAAAGTAAATGTAAAATAACAACCCTTACTGCTCGAGTGAGACAATGTGGTGAAGGAGATGGTAGCAGAGGGGTGCCATGACGATAAAAATACACTTTGTCAAAAAAACGATACGGAGATATTCACAAATTTAGGACATCAACATAAAACCAAAAGTGTGTGTGAAGAGAGTGTCATGTTTAAATCGATCCATAGGAGAGCAAGCTGCGAACACAAAGCTGCAAGGTTGGAACTGACCAATAGGAGAGCAGAACTGGTGGTGGCTCAATGAATGCAGTCACGTGATGCCAAGGTTTTCCACCCAATTTTCAAATGTCATTTTTATTTCTCGTGTGCGTTTTTCGTATCTTGATGATTGTTTTCTTATCATGAAACAAAATATTCTTCTTGTGGCCTTTCATATCTTGGATTTTTCGTTATGTGAAACATCTTGACGTATATCAACAAATATAAAATTATTCTTTTTATTGCCTGTGTCTGTTTCTTCACTCATGGTCATCACTAAAGAACCAAGCAAAAATTTAATAAATATTAGTAGGGATAAAAGGAGGATTTATTTATTCGGGAATCCCAAAAATACTGCAGCTTTTTATCAGGAGTGTGTTGAAGCCTCATCCACTGACAAAAATTTACGTGAAAAACTTACGTTGCAATTACTTTAACAAGACCTTTTAAACTCTGCCAAAAAGCTCCACTTTAATGATTTACCTGAAATTGGTAAGTGTTGGTATGAGGACTTGGATTAGGTTTAAAAAACGAGTTTGGAGCATGACAGTTCAAATGTTGCATTGAATGAGAACATTTTCTCAGATGAAACCACAAGACCTTTTTTGAACACAAGCTACTGAAGGGCTTCAAAGATTTTAAAAGTTGTTTATGAAGGTAGGCAAGGACAGCTGTCTTAAGCAAGCATCTGTGATTTGAACTTAAAACAAGCTGCGAATGGGAGCCAATGAAGAGCGAGGAAAAGGGGAGAACCATGAACTTGTTTCGGTTCTTTAAAGAACAGAGGTCTACATGCATTTGATGGAAGTCAAGCTAGGAGAGCATTGCTGTAGTCCAGTCTAGATAGGACAAAAGACTGAATCAGAAGTAGCATGCTCTGTTAAGAAAGGGGTGATCTATCTGACGTTCATGTTTGCGTCATCTTGAGGATGTGGTCTTTAAAGGTGAACTGTTCCTCCGGAGTCACTTCAAGATTTCTTCCTGAAACAGAAGGGGGAGTGTTGAGAATCCTAGCTGAACAGGGAGGTCTTGCTGTACAGAGGTATTGGCAGGGACTACCTGAAGTTCTGTTTTTGCTACATTGGTCTGTATGTGGTGTGTTTTCATACATGCAGAAATGTCATTCAGATATTCTGCTAGCCGGGTAGGTACTGATGAGTCATTGGGGTGATGGTGTATAGTGTTGATTCTAAGCAGTAGTGGTAAGAGAATCCCTTTTGTGGATCTAATTGGCCAGGAAAATCTTGTAGATAAAAAAGAGAAGAGGACCAAGAACTGAAACTTGAGGAATCCCAATGAGCAGTTGATGACTGTTGGATACCTCGTCTCTCTACCTCATTTTAAAAGATCTGCTAGTGAGATCAGACTCAAACAAGTCAAGTGCATTATCAGTGATGCTCTCTGCAAATAAAGTGAAGCAAAGGATCTGGATCTCACCAGCTTTGGGGATAACCAATAGAAGAAGAATAGGTGATCTGAAATCAGCCTTAGCACCTCACAGTGCTTCAATCCCAGACAATAAAATTGTCTGTGTTACATGTCCACTATTGAATCCCAACTGGATTAAAGCTACTCATGAATTGGTTTGAACTAACTACATGTGGGTAAAAACAGCTGAAGAACAAGCAGAACTTGTGTAAGCAAATTAGATTTATTTTGTTTATTAATATATATTTTTTCTTTGTATTATTAAAAAAATGTTGAGTGTTGTTTAGAATTTTTAGTATTTTTGTAGGTACAATAATTAAGAAATTAAATATCCACTCAATAAATATCTCAAGCATTTGTATTCTTAACTCCTTTGTTGAGTTTTTGATGATTAGTAAAACACAAACATTTAAATCATTTATAATTTCAGCTAAAGGGCCCCTTTTTTGTTATCTGACATAAAATTCAGGTCACATGATTAATTCTGGTTTTGGAAATTAAATTAAGATGAATGAACTGTTTAGTATCTGAAATGTTCCTTCATGAGATTCATGCAAGTTTGTTTTCTTTTTCTCTGTTTTTCTCATCAGAGAAAATCCGTATAGATCAGTCTCTCATTGAATCAATTCAGCGCATGTTTAACATGAATTATCACCTCTTGGGGAAAAAGGAATCCATCAAACCTGTATGGATGATTAGGAGTTTTCACCGAGCAGATCATCAGTGATATCCCATTACAGATAGAAGCTTATGAGCAGCAAATTGACTTTTAGATTAATGGTCCATAAACCCTTTACCAAATTTGTACTACATGGAATGTGCCGGGCCAGCTTGTCTGCACTCCTCTTGAATCAAATCGAACAATTTGACATGGTGAATTGGATTTAAACAGATAGTCACTATGGTCATACAACAGCTTCACTGAATTGATTGTCATTATTGGAGAAAGAGCAGACTGGTTTAGCTTTATTAGTAGTTTATTTAGCATTGATTTAATTAATTTCAAATATTTGTTTACATGTCGACGTATGTTTAAAGGTAAATCTATTTATTTATTTCTTACAATACCATTGATGTTACCTTATTTTAGACTTCACATACGCTAAATAAACTACTTTTTTTTTTACATGTAATAAATCATTGAGGTCTTAACAGAACACTATGAAAATAAACATAAATACAATGCAGTCCATTGAAGAAACATTCAATATAATTAAAAGTAGCTTTACAGCAGCCCTAAAATGATTGGTTTGTTAATCTTCCAGGATTGAGTGCATATAAAACCTGGTGTAAATATTAATTAAGAAGAAGCCCTTAGCAAATGTGTGGATTAAAGTGTTTTTTAAACTCTTTTATTCGTCTTTACCATATTTTAGTTCAAAACAAAACAAACTTTTAAACCTGTAAACTGCACATTTTAACATTGACTATGATCGTTATCAGACAGACTTAAGCTAAATAAAAAATGGAACTCTTCTGCCCATTATACTCTAATATGACAGTGTTTAAGCAGTTTTTTAGTGTTTAATTGCAGATTCTGTGATTTGGAAATTGTGTTAATTCATATTGCGATATAAATGCCAATGCGATTAATTGTAGCTAGAAACTGGGCATGGTCTGTGCCTGAAATCCATTAAAATGTTTCTCATCTGTGAGGTCCAAGGATAAACAAACAGCGCGATATGTTCTTTTCCAATTCGCATAATCATAGTTGCATAGCAACTGGATAGTCTCGAATCTGGAGTGGAGTCCACCAGATGGTTAATCAATCCAGTATCTAATTCGGATTGGGCTTTTGATTCTTTATACATTAGAGGTGCTCTGATCTATTCAGATCCAGAATATCAGATTGGGCCACACAGTGTATGCTGTGAAAAGTTTATTACAGTTCATTGTAAGGTGTAAACCACAATAACTACGTTATTAACAGTAATGGCCAAAGCATAAATTCAGCATTAAAAACTCACATGCTAGTTTAATAGATATCTTAACATCACTTGTATTTTGGGCTTAGTTACCAGCAAAACTAGTTTTGGTAGGTTTATTATTGACTGTTTTAAAAGGTTTAAGCGATAAGTTTGTCTGCTAAGATTATGACTGAATCATCTTTCGTCTTGTCCATTTAGAAGAATTAATTAGCAAATGTTTGTTTCAATTGGAACATCCATCAAAATGTGTACCAAATGTCAGCTGGCGAATCGGTGATGACTAATTGTTGTTTTTTCTGGACGCAAATGTGCTGAGAGCCATTCTTGGAAACCCACGGGTATGTGATATCTCATTGGTGCCAATGAAAAAACATGTCCTGTTTATACAGATAATTTAGGGTGAGACTGAGGTCATTTGCTCTACAGTCTCACATGTCCATTCTTTTCATCCACGATGAAAATGCCAGAGGGCAAGACTCTATTTAGGTGGCACCAAAAGTTCTTTGATTACAGTATTTCTGTTTGCATGAAGGCCCTGCAGAATGTTATTCATTACCTTGAGGACATGTGTGTCTCATATTTTCAGCTCTTGTAGATGCCTGATGGGAAAGAGTTGTTTCATGTGGCTAATCTTAAACGCATCAGACATGACCTGGTTCTGTGCCAGAGCCACAGCTGTGAAATTTACTGGTGTGTTTGGAGGCAAGAGTCGCCAGTGAAACCAGATTCAGCTGTTCTGGGCTTCTCATCTGTGGTGGCCTTGATGAAATTGAAAGTCCTCTGGACTATTAGCACTACTTAAATGTTTACGCTACAGTAAAAAACATGTTAGCCTTTTCACAAGCCAGGCTAAAATATTCCAAACCAGACCCTTGGTGTCCACTGAAACACATGAAGCACATGGTCTTTACGATCACAGATGGCAACACCCAGTGCGCCAGAACAAGAGGCTGTGCCTCTTTGTTTGTGGTGCTCGCTACTACACAGCTGGAAACAAGAGTTGACTGTAGGAAAATAGTAGTCTTAAAAATATGTGTCATAAGAATGAACTCTGAAAAGAGGAAAAGTCTCTTTGGATTTCCTTGGCACTTTGCCCAACCACTTTCATGCCTTTGAAGATGGACTCTTAAATAGCTAACTTGAGTTTGACTTCCTGTGTTCTGTCTATTCAGTGATAACAGACTGAGAATCCAAACTAATGCAAGAAAACAAATCATCATGTTGTAAGCACTGCGGACATTGTCATGCTTTCTTTAGATGTATACAGATGTCTTTTACTCAGGGGATTGTTGAATCAGGTGTGTTAAATTTAGGCTAAAAGCTTTCTAAAAGAACATGAGCTCAGCACACCTATTCCCAATGTTGGGACACCTTTCTTAAAGGTAACTCTTTCTAAAAGTATCTCTTTCTTTTAATGCAACTTTAATTGCTATTTTATATTACCAGCAATCATCTGATAAATAATAATGCCAAAGCATTTTTTGGCACATTTCAAGATACCCAAGGTGTCTTAAAATACATTAAAAATACTTTAAAAACCTTAAAAGATGAGAAAAATATTGCATTCATGTATTTAGATTCCCTTGGTAATGACTAATACATTTACCATTACCAACATGGACGTAGCATGCATGACGTTTCGTATGATCGTTAGCATGCTAAAAATGGCTGTCGCCTTAATGGAAGTGCATCACTTCCTGCTAACCACACATGGGTCCTGGGAGGTGGGACATAGGTGTAACACAGATGTCTGATTGGTTGAAGGTTTAAAGTTAATATGTCTTAAACAAACACATTTTAAAAATGCACCCCCTCAGAGTGCTCATGAATGTCAAAGCTAGTGATCTGAAGCAAAAAAACAGGGGTGTAAACATGTTTATTTTAGCTCTAAAGTCAGCCAGTTTTAACATTGGAGTGAATGAGAACCTGCTCCCCTCTTACCCGTCGAGGTACTACTGTTTAGTCACTTCCTATTGCTCAGGGGCAGGAGAGCGGGAGGTTGGGCCTTGTACGAACATCAACCAAATAGATTTGTTTAAAGATAGCACATTAAACCCTATTTAAAGCGTTTGAAATCATTTTACTTTATACGATCACGGTTCTTTGAAAACTATTTTTATTGTAAACATTGTTTTTGAATCAATTGGCTCTTTTGGTCTTCAGCAAATGTGCTGTTAACCATTGGCGTTCGTTTTCAGAGTTTTCCTGTATTGAATTTCACTTTGTTTTAAAATCAGTCTGATATGAGGTGCCACTCACAAATAAGTTAGCTTTCCAAGGTTTTGCTAGTTGACACAAACAAAATCTTCCTATTTTTGATAAGACATCAGGTCCATTCTGCCTTTAGTTCAGCTGCATTAAAAGTCCCATATTATACCCTTTTTATAGCATTTAGAATACATATTTGAGCCCTTTATACTAGCGCTGCACCATTAACATAACTTTCAAAATGCAATATTTTTCATTAAAAGACATCTCTGAATCACCTCGTATGCTTAGAATGTTTATACTTGGAATTTGAGTCCATAGATGAACCACAATTACAGCAAAGGCTTGGATGTGTTTACATGGTAAATGAGACGTAGTTACTCTTTTACACGGTATGATTTTTGAATGCATTATAAAACTATAAAAGTCATGTAGTGTGTACTCGGCTTGATGTATGTGGAGTTAAAATTGTGTATTTCATTAATGTATTTAAGCATAGCACAAGTAAAAAAAACACTTTACTGCGGTGACCCCCAAATCAACACAAGGGACATACGGAAAAGTGCCTGGTGTAAGAGACCGTCTCGTCACAAGTTCTTTGTCAAACTTTTCTTTGTTAATAAACCAGTTGAACATGAAGTGCTGCTCACAAACAAAAGTCATCTTCAAAAGTTTTCGCTGATGGGCAAACACAAATTCGAGCCAAATCTTACAAACAAAAGGTTAGGGTCCGGACATCCAAAAACACGCCTCTCTAGTAAAGCATTTATCCAGTGCGGTTCTGCTGCTCTCACACTTCTGGGTCAAACTGCATTTCACATACTATCATAAAGAGGGAGCTGTAACAGTGTTTAATCTGATTGGTCAGTGGGTGGGGATAAGGAAATGGTGGTGTTAAGGAAAACAAGCCATTTTCAGCTCACAAAAAAGGTATAAAGGATTGCTTAATCTTGCCTGAACTAATCCAAATACTACTTGAACCATGTTTTTGATGAGGGAACAACACTTCAAGATTCCAGGAAGTAAAAGAAATTGCAGGTTTTCATCATATGGCGTCATATGGTATTGGTCTGTGGGAGGTGCTTTAACAAAAGATCAGCGAACAATTGTAAGCTCCAAAAAATGAAAATTGGATTACAGGTTGAGGCATGTTTTTGATGAGAAAACAGTGCTGAAACATTTTAGAAATGTCAAAAAATGCAGAAAAGTCTGTTTGCGTAACACGACCACTTTTAAATAGCTAGCAAGTAAAGCTCTGCAATTAATTTATTTTCCCACAACTCATTTGTTGTTTTTGTTGATTTAAACATTTTGAATTGTACAGTAAAGAACAAATATTTTCTGTTGATAAAAGCTTCTATGAATAATAATTACTGTATTTTTATCACTGTTTATTAAAGGTTTGAAGAGAGTGTCATGCAGCCGTAGACATACAATACATGCTGCAGTGTAAGCAACATTAGTTTGTTTAGTAAGAGAGTAAGCATAAATTTAAGTTCGTCTGGCCTGTAGAGCAGTATTTTTTCATTTGAAGCAATTACCTGATTTCTGGATAAGACAGAATTCCTTAATTTGAAGTTTACTTGATGTGCAACTATTGACTGATTGATGTTTTTCTGTCTTGTGTAAATAAGTGCATTATTATGTTTAAGTGCTGTAAGCTAACAAATGTTAGTAGGAATTATAGAAATCAGATAACGGTAAAGATTCAAAAACGTAAAAGAGTGCAAGTTAAAAGTAAAATTGAATAGATAAATGGACAATTTTCTAGAGCTATAGATGTCTGTTTGTAGAACTGAGAAATCAAAAAGGGGGTTTTGACAGCTCATGAAACCATAAAACACTGAATTGTTCAGGATTCAAGATATTTTTTTTGTGTTGAAGAAAAGAGTGCAACATTCTCAATGGAGTAGAGACCCTAACAGTGTTTTCATTGTCAAAATAGTAGCGACTAGTTTAAACATAATGGAACTATAATTTCAATGACAGAGAGAGTATGAAAGTTCCCCTGAGAAACGGAACCATCACAAGTCTGATCACTGGGCAGTGAACTCTTGGACAATTTGTCTGTGTGAGTATCAGTCTGTGCCGCTGCTCTTAGAGTGATGACGCAGTGTTTTAACATTAAGGCTTTTCAGCCTCTTCACTGTTAATTCACTGCGGTATAAATGAACCCTATGGTACAGTGTGCTGATGACCACCTGAGCAGATAAAGCTTCATTTATGAATTCTCGGAAGCATTTGTGCAGTCCTGATCGAAGTCTTGTTTATTAAACATATTTAGCTGCAGCTGTTTCTCTTTAAACTGTGGCTAATAAAATGGAAACCATTACTGTGTCTGTAAAAAAAGATTTGTAGGAAGAGAACATCAACTAAGTTTTAGAGGGTTATGTCCTTTGATAGAATTTGCGACCCTACATTGTAAAAAGAAAATTTGTCAGAATGCTGGACAAATGCCTTGGTAATTTTACAGAATCTATTTATTTTTATGATTTACTCAAGTTGCATTATAGGATAGTCTTCTGTTTGAACAGGTGCCATTTATCCTTAACACTTTTTGCCTATCATAAAAAAATGTGTACCTTGCTCATTGGAGTCAAAGAAAGCTTGTACTTATTTCCTAAAACATACAAATGACCTGTTTATGTCTAAATTGTTCCCATGTTCTGTGCGAGTCTGTGGTAAACACATCTTGAATTAAAGTATAGTTAGAACAAAAAACGGTTCCTTCTTGTAGAGGTTAGATCACAAGGTTTTGTACTCCTTGGTTAAGAATTTGAATTCCACTCATTATGCAAAATTTTATTTCTGAATAAACAATACACCTTACAGAAGAATCTTATAATTAATAAATGTAAAGTTACAATTTCTGAAAATTGGTTTGTTGTACAGGGAAACCATTTTCAAATAGAGAAATAATGCAAAAAACATTTATTTATATCCTGTGACTTTAATTGCATATACTTTTGCAATTAAATTTAAATTTTGAAACGTAACATTTTTAAAAAGCAGAAACTGCATTTACATGTCGTGATTCAATTCTGTCGCGCATCAAGCAAGAGTTTAGCCGGTTGCAGATGAAAAATAAATTTGCACACTACACTAGTTCTTACTGTGTGTAATGGGGCTTCATCATCAACAGAACCAGACACAATAGAAATGGATATAGCATCTGGTTCTGTGCATGGAATTAGTAAATGAATTCTATTTAAAATCTGATAGGAATCTACACTTTAACGTTAATATTTAAAAAAAAGTCAGCAACTGATCACACAAACTAAAGTACGTTTATGTTTGTTTATCTTGTTGTAGGCTCTACATGCTTAAAGTTCAACAGAAAGAAACATTAATGTTTCTAAATATTATTTTCATAATCTTTCAATGATTTTTTACTGGTCATCGTCAAGAAATGCAGATAAGATAAAGATTTAAAATTAATTCTCAATTATTTAGTGTTCAAACGATTAATGTCCAAAAATCTTTAGATGCACATGAAAATAAGTGTTATATTTAGGAAAGTGATTCTTTTGAGAGGAAAACCGGAATGAGATCAGGTGGAATTTACAGAACAATCAAAACTTTGAAGAAAACTTTACAGTGCAGAAAACACACACATGTCCTCAGGATATTGATGCATTGTTCTGCTTTCATTGTTGGTGAGATGTTTGGCCAAGAACAATTCAGTAAATCCGATAGTCAACGGAAAACTACTGTACATACTTGAATTCTACAGGCCAACCACAGATCGTAGAATAAACCAATGCAAAAACCATAATTTACCCAGCGATGGGTTGCGGCAGGGAAGGGCATCCGCTGCGTAAAACATATGCCAGTGAGTTGGCGGTTCATTCCGCTGTGGCGACCCCGAAAGGGAATAAAGCTGACATGAAGATGAATGAAAAACCATCATTCAATGAATTAAGAATCCGAAGTAATATTTTAAGTGACAAATAACACAAGCTTAAGCACTAATGATTTCTGGAATAAGAACGCGGAATGTGTTAGTAAATATAACATGTCTTATCTGTTATTGAACCTGCAATTAAAAGGATCTGATGAGTGATGAGAGAAAAGGGTTAAGCCCATAAAGAGAAGATTTGGATGCATTTTATGTAAATTGACCAACGTTTATGCATGTCCTGTGCATTTCCATAACTCCAAAATAATTTACATTACAGTGAGTTTAAAAGGAAATTCCAAGCAGTTGGAGTAAGAAGATATTCACCTTATGTCACGGACACAACATTTGAGATTAAACGATGGCATGTTTTGCCTCCTTCACTTAATAGTCTGAACTTTATCGATCTCCATTGGGAAATACAGTTACTCTCCTGGAAGTGTCAGTGACATATGGGCAACCAAGCTTTTATCGCAGTCCTTTGGTTTGCCATCTGATCTATCAAAGGCAGGGAGCATCTGTTAAATGAGGCTGAGTTATGCGAGTTAAGTAGCCTTGTCCAAATGTTTAGTTTTCACATTAAATCAGTGTGAACATGCATTTTAAATAGCATGTGATGATCACAGTCTTAAGGAGGTCTTGTTAATGGCTGATATTACGGATTATTATTTAGTTTTTTTGTTGTTGTTGAAGTGAGGTTAGTTTTGCTTGAGGAATAACTGTTCTTTTAATGAATTCTCCACATGGAAATTTTAAATGGCACAGACATTTTATTGTAGCTATCATGATTACAGTTACATTTCTTCAAACGTTTCAGGTCATTGACTCTGATTTGTCACAGGTGTGGTAGAGTTTGCATTTAGCGTTTTAAAAATGTTCTGCTAATAAAGTGCGTTAATGAACAGGATTATGGTTCTTTTAGTTACTGTTCGGCTCGATGTCTTTGTTTGATTCTCTCTCTTTTCACAGACATTTCTAGCTCAGAGGAAGACTTTTTGAGAGGATTCAAGTTAATGCGTAATGTATGTGTTCAGATCTGGCCTCAAGCTAGTTTTGTGAAGGGCTTTTGTAAGGGCTGATCTGTTTGATCTCTAGGGTTTATTGGTGTAAGAAAATTAAATTTTTCCTATATCACCTTGCATGTTTCCAAATACCCATAGAAAATCTTAATTTATCTCTTCTAATGACTCTTTTGTGTAAAAAAATAACTTTTCCCTCAAATATGTCTTGATGCAAGTCTTTCTGTCAGATTATTAGTCTGTTTTCAGGGTATTATATTAATTTTAGGATATTTGACAGTATTAGGATAAATTAACTGTGCCTAAAAAATAGTTTATATCAGTATGGTTTGATTCTATTGGATTTGTTCAACACAACATTGCAGAGCAACAGAAAGGATTAAGAATGGATTATAGTTTTGATTAAAATTAGCAGTGTTATTTTGTTTAAAGGTCACACATTAAGCCTTTTTGACATGTGATTGTAATGTTATGGATCTCCAGAACTCCATGTGGAGTGACGTTTCAGTAAAAAAAAAAAAATCAGATCTTTTATAATTGCATGTTAAAAACTGTCTTTTTGAGGGCATGAACTGACAGAGTGGTTCTAGGCCAATTTTGGACGGGCAAAGACTTGTTGCCAGTATGGCAAGAGGTTTATAAATTTAAACATATTACCTGACTAACCATAAAAATATCTAATGATAGGAGTAATTATATTCTGATGAGGGATAACTATGTTTTACCTAAAATCCATGTTCATTGACTCTAGACGAAACATGCTAGAATATGCCACAAGATAACAGGAAGTGTGCACACTAAAAAGTGAAACATCTTGAAGTTGCTCTGACATCATAACAATGAGTTCACACCAGCCATGAGTCAAAAACGCATCTCACCCTCCTCATTAGTCTTTTGTGTTCTAATTAAACAGTAAAATGCAATGTACTAAATCAAACTTATTTTACTTAACTCTTAAATTAGAATAGTTGATGTTAAGTTTATTTGTTTACATTATTATTTGAAAAGTAAACTAAATTGTTTTATAAAAATGTATATTTAAGTGTAACTTTATATTTTTTAAAGAGTATAAATGTCTTGCCACACTGCATGTAACATTTTCAACATAGACAAGTAAGCAGTTTTTAGGTCAGAAAATGTAAATGTTACTTCTTGAAGTAAATGAAAATCATGGATTGATTGATTGATCAGAGGAGTCCGATCTGACGTAAGCACAGAAAAATAAATGCAATAACTTTGCCTTCAAAAACAGTTGTTCTGTCTCTGGTAGAAGATTGTGTTGGAAAATACATCCTGAAATATGCTTCTTGGACTTTTCAGGAATTGTCTAACCGAACTGTGTGGAGAGCGGCATGGTTATATATGCATGTCAATCAACATTGGTGGGTGGGGACTTTTACATCACAAACCACCCACATAAATGTCATAAACTGGTATAAAAATAGTTTTATCAATTTTATTTTCTGTAATACGAGTGCGTTCAAATCTTTAATGCACAGTTATATATATATCTATATAATACTTAAAGTATTACTGATTTTGATTGTCTTTAGGATTACAAAAATTAAACACGCTAGTGAAATGTTTATAGTTAACCTTTAATGCCATTGAAATAGCTCTTTTATGTTCCTATTTAATTATCTTCCGAATTATCTGTCGTAGATGCTTCATCAATTGTCTCTGTTCTTGAGTCAAGCGCTATCAAAGTAAGTGTGTTCTTTGCTTTGTGTTGTTACACATTTCTCCATAATAATATCAATTTGTGAGAAATTGGCTTCTGATTTCCCCTATAACCGATTTTCTTTGCTTAAGTGGCAACCTTCAGCTTTCTATTTTGGATATGTAGTAGGAAGTGACTGAAATTGAAAGTGAAATTCTCAACCCACCGCCAGAGACTGGGAGCAGAAGTGAGAGAATTTTTTCTAACACCCGACATTGATAATATTGCCTTTCATGACACATCTCTTTTTTTTTTTTTTCTTGAAGTCATATTAAGACTTAAAGCATTGCACAAATAAGGGTACGGACACTTCAATGACTGCATAGACCAGCACTGAGAAGTTTTGTTTCATAACCTCTTTTCTGACAATATTTTACTTTTTTGATGCTTTGTGGTGAACTACAATCAAAGAAACAACTCAAACTGCCAAAGCGATTTTTACAGAATCTTGTTGGTGATGTCACAGCTGCTGTCCTCAAATAATGCTTTTAAAGAAGCTACAGAGCTAACAAAGCCTGAAGATCACATTCCTGTTTTCAGATGTTTGAGCTGCTTCCTTCTGGGAGAAGCCAGGGTGCATTAAAGCAAGAACGAACAGACAGAGAAACTGCTGAAAGCATCACTGCTCTGAACTCTCTTATGTAGCATCGGTGTAACTTTCCATGAATTCTATTCAAGGTCTTCAATGGGCAATACTATACTCAAAAAAATTATTCAAACCCCTCTTAACATCAACAAAATTAAATACAGTTTGCTGTTTATAAATGTGAAATTTATCATTGTTAATATATATTTTAAGGTGTAACACAAAATAAACTAATAGACACACCTCTGAGATTTATAAGCTCAAAGTGAATAAATTAATTTAGGGAACCATTGATCGGCTAAGAATGCTCAAGGTCACAAACTAATTTAAAGTTAACATTAGATTCCCCATTTTCCTACTGATCTTTTGTGCAGCTGTTCTTTTGCTTGAACTTAAACCTGTTATTGATGAACTTTGAGTTCTGATTGGACGAGAGTTTAGTGATTTTATCACTATACAGAAAAGTCTTCTATGTGTTTAAACTACTTCTTAGATGTTATTTTGTTTTTCTGTGTCCGTTTGTTTTCTTTGGTCCGGGGTTTTTTTGTGCAATATTTTACTGGCCTTGACTGTGAAATATTATCTGATAGTCTACAATGAAAGATGTTATGTTTTATATAAAAGTTAGGTTGTACATTTAAAGATCCCCCTAATCATCAAAGTAAGTGTTACATAAGAAGAGACATAATAAAGATAATTTATCTTCCCATAAATTTGATTAAAGTGTGTTTGAACAACAAAACATTTTCAATAAAAAGAAAAAGATTTTTTAGGGCATCTGGATTTGATCAAATAAATTTGCCTAATTCAATTAGATTAAAGTAAATGGATGGATTTTATTTTAGTTGTATTTTTTGATGGAAATTCTGACCTCAATTTAATTAAGTTCATCCAATTAGTTATTTTTTTTCAGTGACTGCATGGAGGTGCAGTTTTCTGGACTATAATGCATGTGCAATATTGAGAATGCAACTATTCTTAGTTACTCTTTATATAATTATTGTACATTTATTGTAAATAAATTTCTTTTTTATCTTTATCTTGTGACTACACTGCAAAAGGGAGTTGCTCCACAAATTCATCGTACAACTTTGTAATGACCGTAAAGCATAATTTATTAAATCCTATTCTATTCTAAACCTCCGTGTTAATTTAATGTCTATTTAATTGAGAAAGATCCATGATGGCTTTTTCATCAATATGTTATTTACAAATAATATTTTTAACTAGTATTTTTTTTACTTCTAAAATATTAAAGCATTTGTTTTTCATATTTTGTTCTACCATGTACATGGACTATGTGCTTGTATCTTAATGAACCTTGTTTTTTTTTTACTTAAAATGAAGTTTTCTCAATGATTTTCCGTTTCTGAACGTAGATAGAAGAGGGTCCGTGACAGTCCATTATGTAATAGCTGTTGATCCAGGCACTTGTTCCCTGCATGACACCATCCACTGAGCAGCAGTGGGTTTTACGGAGCGTTGGCCACCAAACCTCATCATCGAGCATTTCTTTCTCTTCTCGACTACCTGAGTGATGCTAACGAGAGCTCGTCCCAGCGCAGCGGCGGCTCTCGCGAATGCAGCGCATGAATATTATCTCGAGCAGCACGCTACTTCGGAAGTAGGTCACCGATTAAACGTGTCTTGTCAGTTGTGTGTGCTCCCCTCGTCTCGATTCACTGTTGAACATCGATATTATTGTTTTAACGGAACAGCAGAAGCATTGCTGCTCGCGGAATGTGTTTTTGGGTCGGGAACGCCGCGGAGCGAGTGGATGACGAGGTAAATGAAGGATTACTAATCTGTTTTATCGTGGTTATGCGCTTTTCTCTCGCGACGCTTTCCTGTGGGGAAATAGCCTGAAACATGACATAATCTGTAATCATTGCTCTAGGAATTCAATTCAAGAGGTGTTTTTGGTTGGACTTGAGAAACTGCTCTTTCGTTGTGCTCAGGATAACATCGCGAAGCTCGGAAATTTCGCCAGCGAGCGAGCAAGCGAGCGCTTTCCGCTTCGGCGTTCTCTTCTGACGGGCGCCCTTTAGTGTCGGGGTGAGCTTAACTGGCGGGTTTTGATGGCTGAACGGGGTCGGTTTCACTGTTGGGAGGTATGCGTGTGACTAAAAGCACAGAATTTGAAGAAATAGCTGTGTTTGTCTGTGTACTGTATGTGTGTGTGTGATACGCCCTATGAGACGCTCGAGCTCGTCTCATCATCAGACACCTCCAGCACGCGTTCGCCGCCTTTATCCCGGATTACTTCCATCGTGCTGTACAAGTGTTTCCTTCTGAATTCACACATTTGTTATTAACCTTTACTGCCAGAGGGAAAGGGGACGTTTTATCTACGTTCAAGTAGATGGATTTCACCGAGAAACACAACTTTCCGTGTCAGACAGCATGCAAGCCGAATTCATCCACTATCTTTGAGTTCCCACGGTTTCCCTTAAATACTGTCATTTTGCTGTCTATTTTTCGCCAGAAAGTCAGAAATTGGCGCTTTAACCGGAGAAAAATAAACATAAGAAGTGTTATTCAATTAGCAACAGTGCTTTTTCTTTCACTTGTTCCTGAAGCCAGTAAGAACTGCAATTTTCCAGTCTCGTGCCAGTGTGCATCGATCCTTCTCTGGCGTTTTTTGTGTCAATTTGGCGTGACCAGTTGTTCTATTTGTTTATTACCTATCTATTAGTTTAAACCTTCCACATTAATAACTTGGTGTTAAGAATTATTGACTGATTTGGTGTTGGTGTCACTTTGGATGTGTATTTTAAAGCTTTTTATTTAAATTGTTAAAGGCATTGACCGATTTGTTTTATTTAATATTTTTCCATGGCCTGGGTCTTGTGAGCAGTAAACTCAAATCTTCATCTATGTGCAGAATTCTTCCTGCTCTATAGGGCTGCGACTATCAATTATTCTGATAACTGATTAATTGATAACTCTAATCAACTAATCGTCTAACCTCTTACAGTTTTTTTTTCTCTTGACATTTTACTTTAAAGAGAATTAAAAAGTGTGTATAATTCAATATCAGATGTATCATACGTTGCTGCACTATATGCTGACTTTAAAGACCAGCACAAAAGTTTTGAAATTGGTAGAAATTACAGAGTCATATGAATATGTTCATTTTACACACTAGATATTTCACAAAATGATGCAATACACATATATAAATAAAGATAAAGGTTTCAGAATAGCCCTTTTAATTTTTTTGTTTTGAAAATAAGTAAATGGGGTGAAGGTTAGATCATTTAATATAGTGACTAGACTTCTGTTCTGTACACAAGGAGCCTCTATCATCCAGATTTCTCTAAAAATAGCTATTTTCAGAAGCACATTAGTTGTATTTTTTTAATAGATTATAACCTTCAGCATGGTCTGGTGTTCTGTACTACACAATCAATGAGGTAATATAAAAAAAACTGCTGTGCACATCTAAAAAAAGCTGAAGGATTTCTAACCTTTAAGCAAAAATAAACCGTAATGTTACAGTTTAGCATAAGCATGCTACAGATCATAGAAGAAAAAAAACTAAAGAAATTAAAGGCTTTCCAAACTGTATTGCATGTGCTCTACTCTGCTGTCTATAATGAGCAAATGCAAGCTCATCTTTAGTGTATGTGCTGAACTATGCTAAAGCTTTAAATAATCCCACATCTGAGATAATTTCTGCCACTTTTTCAGAGAGCATTCAGAGGCTTGCTTTTTTATCTTTGTTCTGCTTCTGCTGCATTTTAATAACTTGCGCATCTTGTTGACTGTTGTGAACTGTGAACTGAATATAGATTATTCAAATCAGAAGTTGGCATTTTTATTAACCAAAGCTTCAATTTGCAAAATAAAATAATTCAATACTTTTTGTAATCAATTAAATCGATTAACTGTTGCAATTCTACTATGGTGGAAGCACCAAGCGTAAATATAATCCTAACATTAAAGGCATGCTATTGGATGCCTGAAAAAGGTGTTTGTACCAAACCCTGCATTTTAGTTGTTGTTGTAAAGAAATGCTTGTTTACATGAAATGGGTGAGATATTTTTGTTTGGTGGAATTGCCAAACCGTGAAGAATATGGAGAAAAATAACATTTTAGATAACTGTGATCTTGTGGATTGGTCATCAGGGTGTCCTTGACAGAGGGTCTCCTCCCAGCTGGAGATACCAGAATCACCTCAAAGTTTGTGCCCAGTAAACTTGAAAATGGATGCCTGAGTCATCTAAACTTTCATCTTTCAATGTGCAGAGTTTACTTAGTCTACTTTTAAAGGTCTCTCCACACCAATCCGACGTTAGATTTGCATGAACGTTCGGTTGGCTTCTTTCCATGGTGTACTTCACCAAATTCAAACCTCTAATGTTTAATGTTGATGCAGTGGATTTGGCTCAGTGGTAGATATGTGTTGTTTGTGAACTTCAAAATGACTCATGAGTAATAACAGCTTTTGGCGAGTAAATCTTTTCGTTGTTGCCTGCGGATTACACTATTGATAATCAGAAGATGAACAAAAGCAAGTTTATATACCAACATTCATGTATTTTGCTCTATTTTTGGGACTTTGTCATAATGATTTGCTAGTAGATAGAATTATCATTTAAATGAATCATTCTTTTAATTGAACAAGAGTCAAAATGAACTAAACTTCCCGTCACTACTTTACACCCGTTTTATAGTCTTTGTGAACTTTGTCGAACAACTTTTGATTGTCAGACACCAACAAGACAAGCTACTGAATGTTCATATACTCCTTTATTGCGATTTCTTCTCTTCATCATGTTGATGTTCATCGCAGATTCCTGTCTTGCGATCAACATGAGCGTGTATATCGAGTGCCACCCAGCTCCTCTTTTATGTTCACTTAAAAGCCCGCTTTCATTGGTCGTTCTACTTGCAAAAACCACAGCCAATATGGCAGAGGCAATCTTTTATTATTCACTGCCATCTTTCACCAGATGTGTGAGCTTTTGTCAGCGCCCATTGTTTTTGATTGGTCGTGCATGAACGTGCATCATTCAGAAATGAAACGTCGGATAGGTGTTTGAGGATCTTGAGCTCCTGTGATGTGACCGAGCCCCAAACCTATGTCTCTTACCACTTTTCCACTGGATTGGCAGAACTGTTTTTTAAGATACTTCAATCAAGGTGTCTCACTCAGCTGTTTCAGTCTAGTTCCATTTAGTCTGATCACACAATATGAGAAGTATGCCTAATCATTTAATAATTTGTATTTTTGTGTGAATTTTAATCAAAGAGTTTAATTGGTGCTTTACTTTGGTTCAATGCAGACAGATTATTTTAAATTGTGCATTAGGTTCTGTGTGAATGTCATTCATTGGCCAAAAACATTTTAAAAGTAAAACATAAATATATATATAAAAAAAATAATTGTATCGCCTGATTTATACGATTAGGTTATATCACATGTTTCCAATCCCTGTGTATTAAAACTAATTAGATCAAAGTTTGAGTCTATTCTATCATGTTGACAAAGAATCTTTCCTCATTAATTCATCAGCAGTTCTGGTTTATGCACTAGCTGTTAGATTTGAGGGGAAGCATATATTTTGTAACCCTGCAAATGTTTTTTTTTTTTTCAATTGCATTTTGAGTTAAATTTTAACTATCAAGGCATTTCAAAGCAAATTTTAAAAGAAAAATGTATGTTTAGTTTTTGACATAGCACCTAACAATATAATTGTCTTAGAGCTCTGGTGGAAGTTTAAAAAATTTGAAGCAAGTTAAGAATCTAAAGAAAACATCCTTTATTGGCACGTTAAAAAACGTCAACATAAGATTTAATTTTAGGAAATAAGCAGAAACTATCATTTTTAATAGATGTAGGCAATGTTGGATATTTAAAATAACATAAAAGTGACCAAATACATTGGTTTCACTCAAAAAAGCACTGGGAAGTTTGAATTCATCTCTCTTTTTAGCCACCTTGAAATAGTTCTCTACTGGTGTTTCTGGAGGCGTTTTTAAGTATAGACCCGACTGTATGTTTGATTTGAAGATTTGCAGTGCTTGTATTCCACTTTTTATAAGTTAAAACATGATCTCACTGGATAAAATGAAGCACCCATTATATAAAAAGTGTATCTTTGCCTAACTTAACTTTAATCTACCATCTTGGCTATCAAAAAAGTCAAATATTGGCTTCGGTGGAAAGTTCAACCACAGAATGATTCCCTTCTTTAGTTGACATGGTCGAGTGATTCTAAATCAGCAGTTTGGGACAGGCTGAGGGGTCTTTTTATTTTTAAACAATGGAGCACTACAGTTGTCAATCATGGTAGATGGATATTGTGTTCATATTCTAGAGTTTGGTTTGGGGAATGCACATAAATCACAGCAGTTTCTCACACAGCTGCTGAACTCTCTGCGTATACAGTAAAGGGGAGCCTTGTATGCGTTTGAGGCTGACTGATGGTTATGATGACCTCTTTTATTTGACAGATGGAGTTTCAAATACAGCAGCTGTCAAATTTAATAAAAGGGCACATGAATAAATGAATGAACTTGTACAGTTCATGCAGGCCCTTAGCATTTCTACCTTCCCAAAGGCTTCCAGTGGAGCAAACAGATATAATGGCACAGAACGTAAGACACAGAATCACTTTTCAAATTAGAGCAATCCGTCAGACAGTAACAGATGAAAAGATGTCTCTGCACAAATAACAGTTACTAGGTCAAACCTCAGAACCGGAAAGCCTGAAGAATTGTGCTTAAAGAAAGAGTAACTTATCAATAGGTCAGAGCTGTTAGTGTTTTTGTGTCAGAGTTGTTTGAAGCTCATGCGGTTACTCTGATGTCTTGGTTCATGTTTGACCCCTGATTTCAATATAGGGATCTTCACTTTAACAAACATTGATGAAAGTGGTTTAAAAATCATAGTTATTCGTTTCTCATTTAAAAATCAGTTTAGGCAGTATTTTGACACTTAATAAAGTGCAAACTTGCCATCAGAAGAATATGCATCACACCATAAAACGTTTGAAGTATTCAGGCTGACCAAATGTCTACATTAAATAGTTTAATTCCTGCATTTTTTGTTATAAAGTGGGTTAGGTGTAAAATTTTTACCTACACAGTACACACAATGTCAGATCATTATAGTTTCTGTCTTCCTTTAATTATTTAGCAATTACATCCCTATTGTTTTGAATAATAGACCTCGAGTAATTATGGCAGTGGTCCAGGTCTGGTACGGATGAATATAATCAGGTCTTTGGCTGGCTATGGTAGTTGGTGTTAAATGAGCGCTTTATTTAAAATGAGCAAGTACCTGCTGAGATGAAACATTTCAGTAGCAAAGATTTTAGCTCATTATGTTGATTGCATCAACTATGTTTGTCCTAGCACTATGAATGTTTCTTGACCTCTTGCCACACCAGCAACCTGATTATTATGATTGGTGGTTTACCGCTGGGATTTCTTTTGACCGTAATTGACAAAGCCAATCTTTGTTTGCAGTTGACTCTGCTGGTTTTGAGTTTGAAGATTTAGAGGGTCTGTCTATTATCCATATGTATGAATATACCCACATGTCAATCTGACACTTAAATGTCTTTGAGAGCTAATAGTTTGAAGTAATCAAAATAAATTACCGGTCAATATATTGCTATGCTATACAAATTGGCACAAGTTTCTCTACTCAATCAGGATGAACCTGCTCTCAAAGATATACTCACTCCAATAAAGGAATTTTCATCATGAATCACTTTCTTCTATGTCAGGGGTGTCGTGCTGAATCCCTGGAGGGCCAACAACTTGCACAGTTTTGTTCCAACCGTACTTCAACAGACAACGCTTTAGTTTTTAATCAAATTTATAATACGTTTTATAATGTGCCTCTCAAGGTACTCAAGGTCACCATACAAAAAAGCATAATTCAGACAGGTAAAAAAAGACTAGTAAACATTAATGGGTTGATCAAGTGTTTAAATAAGGTTGCATCAAAAATGTGCAAATACTCGTTTTAAGTACTCCATCTAATAACTCCAAATTTTACTTTAAGTTTTTTTTTTCTTCCCTTGGTTACAAACAGGAAGTACATCCCTAATATCTCAAGTGCACAGGTGGTTCGCTTCGATGACTCCAGGTGGTACCACTTCTCATCTGAGGGGCATCAATCGAGCCAGCTGCACAAGCGGTTGAAATATCATGAACACACTTTCAGTTAGAAGACAAAAAAGTGATTCACAGTCAAAAATGAGTAAAAAAAATTATGGCAATCAAAATATTCTTTTTGTTATGATATTCATGAATGGAGTTTCCATTTAAGTGTTTTTTTTAAATACATACACTACCTTTTCATGGCATATTTTCAACTGGTAGCTTCATTAATCATACCTAAAAGTTCAATATCAAATTGGTAAGTAATCAGTTTTACACAATTTTTATATATATATATATATATATATAGATATAGATAGATAGATAGATAGATAGATAGATAGATAGATTTTTATTCCAAAATTAAGTCAGAACTGGGAAAATGACTTTGTTTTGCTGCGCCAACATTAAGAAGCATTTGACAAATATTGTAAAACATAATGTACTTTTTTTTCATGGGTATTGTTTTGTTTTGTCACTGCTAAGATGATCGTTGCTGCAATGCATGTTCTTTAGTTATTTGTCACTCTAGCAGCAGGTTTTTAATCTTTGCGATCATTTCCTGATGACATACAAAATAAAGAAAGACCCACAGTGTTAACAGTGCGATTGATTGATTGATCTAGTGCATTTACTGTTCTTCTTTAACAAAGTGTAAACTGCTTACTATTAAAGCTCCTAAAATTAATTAGGTTTTTTGTTCTTGATTTCTAAATGCTTCACGGAAACAATGGGTTGAACTAAGAATGTTTTATGTGTCCATGTTTACAATTGGACACTATTTTTGGAAGGTTTATCTGCTGTTAGTATGCATTTTTGCACAATTTACTTAAAAAAATAGTCAACAAAATTCAAAAGAAAAATATTAGTAATGTCTGTTTTCTTTGCTTTGCTTTGCTCTGTCTGCTATATTCTGAGCTCAACATCTCATTGTAATGCTCAGAGTTTTGTTCTGTCCTGTTCTTCCATGAAGAATTATTGTATCATATAAAGAATCTTTGACAGTGACGGTTGACTTATTACCAGTTTATATTTTGATATTTACCATATTTAACCGTAAATATTCACAATTTTCTATATTTGTTGTTGGGTGAGGCCATGATGATCTGTGTAATGAGAGTCAGTTCTCTGCCTTAGAATAAACTGTGTTATTTGTTCTCTTTCAGTTTTCCCATGGCTAAGTCTGATGACCCATGCACGGAAGAGGAACTCTTTGTGTGGATATAAGAGTGAATCCAACCAAGTGAACTGTCAAACAACTATGGACAGATCTTGGCCAGAAAAGAAGGCTAAAAGATGTTCTACCCAAAGAGGTAAAGGTAAAGAAGTGCGACAGAAAAGCAGTGACAGAGACCGGAAACTGTACCCCCTGAGGGGACGACATGGATTGGGTGAAGTGAACTCCCTTAACTGTTGTGTTGTACTTACGCGTTTGAATGAGAGTGAAACTTGTAATGGCATGAAGACCCAGGCAAAGAAAATGCAGAGGAAGAAAAAAAATTGCAAGTGTCGCAGGAAAGCCTGTAAATCTTGCCAGTCAGAGCATGGACCAAAAAGCAAAGTGAAATCGGATAAATCTGCCTTACACACAGAATTTATCCCAGAGCCTCGCCAGAGACGGCTGGCCGCACTGAACGCAGAAGCCGTAAACAGTCTGCTTTTGGACAGAGTTGATCCGCAACAGACGTCAAAATACTCAAAGAAGCAACAACAGGCAAAAGGAGACACCTCTGTCTGTAAAGATATTGCAAAAGACAATGACTGTCCAAAAAAAGGCCAAGACAACCGGAAACGAGGATGTGCAGGAAAAACCGAACACAATCGGAATTCCAAAAAAGCAAAGACTGAAGGTGATGCTATTGATCTACAAGCTCTGAACAGTCCTGCTCCCAAACGTCTGGCTGGGTTAAATGCAGCCGCCCTGCTCAAGCTAACCAGCACATCTGCTACAGGGAAGCGCAGAGGGAAAACGGACACAAAACCGAGTTCAAGCGGAGCGAGAGGAAAACAGCAACAGTCAAAATCATGCAAACAGCAGAACAACTTGACCTGTCAGACCAAATTGCAGGTACCACCGCAATGCTGTAGTTTCTGTGAGAAACACGCTCTTCATACGGAACAATTATGGGATGGAACCACGGGAAACCATGGCTTTATTAGCCCTAGCTATCAGTGCCGATCCATGCTCAGCTTTCCACTCAAGCCTCTGAAGGAAGAGAAAACAGAGACTGATGTCAAATCATATTACTGCTGTTCTCAAGAGAGGTCGGTGGAGTACTGCCATAGACTAGCCCTGTTTCTTGGCCAAAAATCCTACCCGGAAGCAGATGAACATTCTCTGAAGGGATATCTTCCTTCTCATACACTGTCTCATCCCCCAATGCCTATTGGTGCCCATCCGTATTCCTGTTACCCTGGGTACTATGTCCACATTGCTCATCACAGCACGCCTTCGCTCCCTGTCAGCGCAAGCCCAGGAAGCCACACCCCCTCATCGGTCCCCCCTCTGAAGATGTGCTCTAGTGGCGTTCAGAGACCCAAACTGATGCCTACTACAGTGTCCCACCCTACAGGGATCCCCCATCCAGCCTTCTGTAACTCTGTGGGCACCTGCTGCGGTGAAGCTTGTAGGCTAAGCAGCTATGCCTTCCGACCCACGCAGCCCATCGCTAGCAGGGGATGTTCCTACAGCGCAGGATGCTCCAGCTGCATGCACAAAGTGGAAAAAGGTAGGAACGGAAATTGAATAAAGCATTTAAATGCTTCTCACTCCATATCCTTCGCTGCGTAGGGAACATGAAACCTTTGAACTTGAAGAAGATAAAGCTTTTAACTTGCTTTATGTGCTGGTGATTATGTTTGGAGTCTGGAGGAAAAAGTGTGGTTGCATAAGCTGTGCTGCAATTTACATTTGGATATGCCTGAGTGTGATAATATTCAGAAGCATAAAGAAGGGCTAACAGGGTATATTTACTCTTCGCTTCTGAAAAATTTGAAAGATTGCTTTAGTGAAAGCGTTTCAACTTTTTTAGAAAGGTGCACAAGAATGTTCTGAAGATCGTTCTAGGAAATGAGATCAGGATTGGCTGACTTCTGATGAGATAATGATAAAATATGGATAAAAGCTTAGATTTTTTTATTTACTTGTTCGCTGCAACAAGGAGTTTAGAGCAAGAAAATGAGAAGAGTGACCTAAGCTCCGTACATTTTTATTTTATTTTATTTTTTTAAGATTCGAGATGTTCTGTAGCATTTTGAATCATTCGCAAAGGTCACTCTAAAGTAGTTATCTACTGAAGAAAGAATGACGAATATCTATAATTTTGCGGACTGCAAGTTGAGCAGCAGTAAATTTAAAGGTTTCCATTGTCTGGATCTCCTTTGTGTGACCATGAACTGATTAAAAAGGTAGAGAAAGCACCACCTCTTCCCATTACCTGATATTTTCATTTGAAATATTGATGCTATTTGACTTTTACTCAGTTACTGATGTATTTCACACAGACTCCCTTGCAGTTATTGAACAATATACCAACAGAGCATTGAATGTAAATCGCAAGCTAGTGAGGCCATTTTTGTTTAGGTATTTCAATTCTTTATTTTAATATGTGTCATGTGTCCTGCTCGTTGGTTTAGTGGTTAGCATGCAGGATCTGGCTTACTCACTCACTCACTCACTCACTCTCACACTCACTCACTCACTCTCACACTCTCTCTCACACTCTCTCACTCACTCTCTCACTCACTCTCTCACACTCTCTCACTCTCACACACTCTCTCACACACTCTCTCACACACTCTCTCACACACTCTCTCACACACTCTCTCTCACACAATCACTCTCTCACACTCAATCAATCACTCTCTCACACTCAATCAATCACACTCACTCACTCACTCTCTCACACTCACTCACTCACTCAATCAATCACTCTCACTCACTCAATCAATCACTCTCTCACACTCACTCAATCACTCTCTCACACTCTCTCACTCACTCTCTCACACTCACTCACTCAATCACTCTCACTTTTGGCTGATGTCTGAACATTCCCTAAGAGGATATATTATCTTCTCTAGCAGGTTTACACATCCAAGTTTTGTCCCTTTTTTATAGTTAGTTGTTTTGATGTTCTGAGACCCCACTAAGCAAAAAGTCAGAGTGCAAAAATTGAGAAATAATACTTAAAAGATATCCTCTCATCCATCCTAAGTAGTTATAGGTAGATAATTTATCAGTACACATTTGAGACCAAATAATTATCACATAACAAAGGATGCTTTGAATGCCATGGAAATTATAATTACTGCTTTTTTACTTTGTAGGGATAAGTAGCCTTCAGTGAACATTAATTGAAACTTAACTGAAATTTGAAAATGTTGATCTTGTTGAAATGAAATAGTTTTTGCTATTACCATCTATACCATCCTAAATATAAATAACTAAACTAAACCTCAATATAAAATGTGAATGGACAACCGATCAGAAAGTACTACAAGTTTGTTTGTAACAAACATGATCCTTCCTGTGAACTCAAACCAGTGTAGAGTGTTCTCTGTGATGTCTTGCGCAGGAAGATGAATGCACAATCTAAAAGAGGAAGCTAATAGATCCAACATTCTAAGGACCGATGACTCAGAAAGGTGCACTACCAGTTGAAGGTTTATAAACACTTTGGCGTCATCAGAAGTGGAAACACTGCATAGATTAGAGTGAATTATGAGCATACTAGAAAAGAACATTATTGAGATAAATGGAGTAAATTTGATCTAAAAAAAAATTCTTCGTCCATATATGCTCAAGCAATTTCTCCAAAAACACAGGAGAGGTTCTGATTGGGTCAAATATTTTTATATTTTCAAATGTTTATGTAGTGTAGTGCATGCCTGTAGTATGCGAGCCGTTCTGTGCTAAAGTTTCTGAGGAGTGAGGTTACAAAGGCTCTTTTAACCCGGCATTGTACAGGGGTCTCAAACTCAAAATTGTGAAAGACCAAATGCTTCAAGTAAAATCTCAGCTAGATCCATGGATCTACAATAATTTTTTAGAAAAATGTTTTATTTTTTTTTTTGCTTAACAATAGATAACCAATATACCAATTTAAATAAGAAGTGCTAAAATAAAAATAAATAAACCCCTTTTTTTATTTAAATCACAAAAAAACTGAAAGTCATATAGGCTACAAGCAGAGGTGTTTCTTGGGATTGAGGGGCTGAGCTCAGACACTTAAAGTGAAGTTCCTAATAGTCATTATAGTGGATCCCACCCTTCTTGATACGTGTGGAGTTTTTTTAATCAGAGCCAGCTTTATATGCTGGGGCAAATAAAATCATTAAAATCTGTAAAAGGTCAAAAATAATTTATAAGTGAAAATAACACTACTTGTAAAACTTTTCTACAGAATAAAATAAACTGCTAGATTTACAAAAATTAACAAAAGCTTAACAAAATTTTAGTTCTCAAAATGTTTTATATGCAATAAATTCCCTTTTAGTTATTAAGCTAACTTTTGCTAACTTGTTAATCCCTTGAGCAAGGCACCAGTTTCCCGACTGCTCCCCGGGTGCCGCAAACATGGCTGCCCACTGCTCCGGGTGTGTGAGCACTGGGATGGGTTAAATTCAGAGCACAAATTCCGGGGTATGGGTCACTCCATATCTGGCCTACTGGTCACTTTCACGTCACTTCACGTTCACTTCAATAGCGGTCATTTTGGACACTTTTGTTGCTCCAAACTTTTTGTTGGCACTTTTTTTTTGCTGCAGAAACACACCCTTAGTTGCATATAAACTGACCAAAAGATTTGCAACTCCTAAAAATTTTTTTTAAAACAATCCCAAAAATAATAAACATTTAAAAAAAAATGTTTTCTTCTATTTTCACAATAATATATGACAGTTGTTTATTATTATTCAGCATAAAGTAATTTAAATAATTTTCAAATAATAATATTTTATTATAAAGTATTAATATCTTCAAACGAATTGCAGTAGTTTTCAAATGAATTTGCTGTTGCAAAAGCAACCTAGCAGTTACAACAACAAATTGAAATCAACAATGTCCTCTTAGGGTATGTTCAGACAGCAGCCAAAAGTGATGCAGAGAGAGAGACGGAGAGAGCTAGGAGAGCAACCTTTCTGATGCAGATGAAGTAGGTCCTTCTCAGTGTTTGCATTGGCAATATAGACCTTCAAGTCACCGTTTATTGGTTTTGCATCATTCTTTGCCAGAGCTACACGTGTTTCTAATCGCCTTTACTGCCTATTTAGTCCTGAATATGAGATTTAATTTTTTTTTTTGCCCACCACAGACAATCTAGAGACCGAGTTTGTGCAGGATTTGGCCCAGGGGTCCCAACTAGATGGATCCTGGTTTAGAGAGGCACTGTCCACACATACACATTTAATGTGTAACTGTGCTTTTTTTTAACACGGTTACAGGGAGCAGTGGTAACCGGAGCAGCGTTTTCACTGTAACCGAGTTAATTTGAAAACGCCGGCCAAAGAGACTTTTTGGGGAATCGCAACTGATTCATTTTCATATGGACAGGATAACCGGGCAAATTCCACAATTTAGTTTAGAGGAGTCAAATATTAAAAGAGGAGAGGTTATGTGTGTTTGTTCTGAATGATATGAACAAGTTTTTACTTGTGTTGGGGAAAGTTGTTAACCAGTTACCATCTGTGAGATTTGCACTACTAGGTGATTTTTGATTAAAAACAAAGATATTTCCTCAATTGTCCATCAAAACAATAGACTTCATATGACTACACAATTAGATTTGCTTTCATAATTCTTGGCAGGGTGTTGTTCTCTGCCTTGACCCCCATCCCCCTCAAGCTGCAGACGTCTTTGTGAAGGAGATGAAACCCCTTCGACTGATCTAAAGGTGTGTCAGGAGAAGCCCCATTGAGGTCACATCAAGCACTTGTGTGCAGCTTGAATAGGAGACCAGAGAACCCCCTCCTCTGCCGTATCATTGTTGGCTGCTTGTTCCCTGCAGCCTGTTCGCTGCTGGTTTGAATGTGAGTAATTGCCACAGGTGGGGAGGGCACTGGTGTATTTTGGTTGGCAGAGGACTTGAACTGTCTGTTCATTGTGAGTTGGCAGCTGAGACCTCTGCAGACATGCTCCCTCGTTGAGTTTTATTCGCACGTCTTGGTTATTCAATGCAATTCTTCACTCATCGTAATATCTGTTAACAAGAGCGTCATCTGACTCTCTGTGGGTTTCTCCTCAGGAACAGCTCAATTCAGGCTGTGTAGTTTAGCGTTTCTTTAATGTTCTGAATTTGGTTGTCTATGAATACATTTTGAAGATGAAAGTCTGCTGTGCTGTGTAATTCATATGGCATGGGCTTTATGTAAATTATCATTTGTCTATGAAAATGATACAAACGCTTGATGCTTGAATAAATTCATTTTCCCTACAAGCTTACGGCAAACTAAGTGATTGTAGTTATGCTATAGAATTTTGTGTGTGTGTGTGTGTGTGTGTGTGTGTGTGTGTGGGTGTGTGTGTGTTAGATGGTTTGTTCACCACTCAACCACATTTTATTGTGGACACTCAGTCACTCAGATTGTTTGCTTTGATTAGAGTCTGTGTTCAATTTGACTTGTGGCCTTTATTAGATTTCTGACCATCTTGATTGTAATAAAATTCCCATTTGATATGCATTGATCTCAGCCCTCAGGGGATAGAGGGGGGATGGCTACACATAAACAGTTCCCGAAGGAGGTGATCTTTCTGCAGGTTAAAACCACAAAATGGTTGGAAGGATGTTTAACCAAAAGATTCACTCTTTCCCTGGTTGGATACGTGGAAAGGTTTTGCAATAATTGTTTTGTACTTGTTGTTCTGAGTATTGACTTATAACTTTAAATCCAACTGAGTTCAATAGACTGCATCCAATTCAAGTGGTCACCTGCTATTTTCCCTTCTGATTGAATAAAGTAGAGCTTTCCCTAAAACCCATTAGCCTGTAAGGTTTGTATTTAATTTCTATAACTTTGAACAACAGGTCTAATTTGGGTTTGCTCTTCGATTTGCTAGGTGAGTGAATCTTTGACAACTTTTTTTCACTAATGAGATGCAATAAGAGTGGATGCCAAGGATGTTAATTTGAGGCTTAAATAAAGGTTCTTCGACCTGGGAAGGGGCAGCTGTGAGTGTTCCAAAGGGAGACTTTCCATGTGGGAAACAAAAGCAGTTTTGCAAGTCAAAGCAAAGAACAAAGAGACCTGTTCTAAGCCTCTGTGTAGGGCTGGGCGATATGGGCAAAAAAATTATCAAATTTGTTTTTATCAGTCAGTATTGATAATTTTTATGAAAATGTTACATTGTTATTTATGATACTAATAAAAGCAAGTTTTTGTACAATCGTGAAAAATAGCTGAGGTTTTCAACTATTTTTGATTATACAACAAAATATTTACCTTGTTTTGGTAATCAAAATCATTACAATAAAAAAAAATCATTTTGGAGACAAATTCTGATAAATTGTTAAAAAATGGTATTTATAACTGTAAAAGTAGAACAGATATCAGGCAATGATTAATTATTTGTTACATTGTATTGTTTTTAATACAGAATTAATGTAGAGATAATGATATTCATTAGGAATCATACATTAAACATATTGAAAAGCTGTTTTATTTATTAGTCATTATTTTTTACTTACGGCTGAACTTTACTCTCTCTTTCCTGTTGTCTGCATCTTCACAAGAAAGAACTGTACCTGAGCTCAGTAGAATATGCTGTATTTGTAGTAAACTTAATATACATAAAATAATATTTAGAATTCAAATAAGTCTGTTTTAGAATACTTTGTATTTCTGCCACTCTAGCTTTAAGTGTGGTGTCAGTTTATAAGGGTTAAAAATCCCTGCCATTGTTTTTAACCGAGATCTCTGGAGCTCTATAAATCAATCACTTTAACCACCATGAGTTATTCTTGTGGCGTGAGCATGTGTCTCCATTGGTTAAAATGATGTCAGTCAGTGAAACCAATCAGAAGCATCAAACGTCGTCTTCTCAAAGCGCAGCTTCTTATTGGTCTTCCAGATGCTTGCATCATGTAGAAGGAACTTCCTCCGAGCCACAATGATGACAAATGGGCAAAATATAGCTTATTTTGAGGAAAAATAGGAGAAAAATGCTGCGTTTTTAATCCTTGAGCAGGATCTCACGTTATCTCACATGACACTGAAGCTTCAATAAACATACAGAAAATGATTCCGCACACCAGACAGTTGTTCCACTAGTTATCGAAGCTCTTTATCAACGTCTCTTTATAGGTTTGTAGATAACTATCATATATAAAGATATGTGCGCGTGTGTGTATGCATTTTCTTGATATCAAATTATGTTTTATTACATATATTATTAATTGTATTTATGAAACCATATATTAAAATGACTGTTAGAAAGTAAATAATCGGCCTCATTAACCTCAATTTGAAGCATTTTTCAAATAATTCAATAAAAATGTAGACCGAAAGAAGCAGTTTTGCACTTTCTGGGATTAGATTGGAAGTATGCTGTAGCTTTCATTTTCATGTTAATAGAAATATGCCTCAATCTTGGTTTTCTACACCTCCGCATTGCTCAGCTACAGTCTGCTATGATTGCTAAGCTGTTCCTTTTATCTGCACACAATATAACGATGGCAGCTTAAGATGATTCTCAAAGTAGTCACACATCTCACAGGATATCAGATGGAAACAGCCCAAATGTATCGCAAATGTTACTTTTTATGCATTAGATTACTAAATGTGATTCACCGCATTGAAAAGTAAATACTGTACTGCAGTAATATATTAAATCAATGGAGAAGCATGCTTTTTCAAGATTGTCTTTGTTCCCTACCATTGCTCTTTAACCAGTGCTCTTTATTGACAGAGCTGGGACCTTCCCTGATTAGAAAAGGGAAATTAAAAATAAGCTGACGTTTCACCAGCAGTAAAACTTCTACAATTCTAAAGATCTTTTACAACAGCCATTCCCTCTCCCATTTCTCCCTAGATATTTTTTAGTGACGAAGGGGCTGCCGATGTGTTTATTGCTTGCATTCAGAGTAACAAACATGAGAAACGGATATACTTTAAAAAGGACTTTATCTGCTTCACCATTTTTTTAACCTTTGCCTTTTTTATTTTTTTTTTGTGTGTGTGTGTGGGGGGGGGATGTTTATGAAGTCAATGTAATATAGCGTATTTCATGCATTTGTATCCAACAAGCCATTGTGTGGTCATGATGGTGATTGATGTTGACATGGGTCTAACAACATGTAATGCTTAATACCAGTGCAGATGTTAATGGTGTCTACTGCTTTCAAAATGTAATAAAGGACATGGTTGGGAATCGAGAGTGCTGAAACAAAAAGATAAATTACAAGATGAATTGCTCATCTTTAACATTTTTATAAACTCACAATGAACATGTGGTGGGGGGGTGTATGATGATGTTTTAGGAAAGTTTGGCGATATCAATAAGAAATTACATTTTAGATGACAAAATGTTATGTAAAAATAATTTAACAATTTCAAAAACGTAAAACTTTACACAATAAGTGTAATAAATTTGTTGGCATAAAGCAAATATATTGCACCTGAAAATATAGGACTGAATTTGGTAACATAATTGAAAAATTAAAAGTTTACCTTAAACATCCAAGCATTTTTCCATCTGTTTGATGGGAATTTGATAAAAAAATAACACTATTTATATAGTGATGTGTCAATGTTTAATGGTTTTATTTTAGTTGTTTAGCAGGCATGTTGTCTGATAACATTGCAGTAGAAGTACTGCAGTGCCCAGAATGTTGATGCTTTGTCTCGGTCCTAGAATAAAAAGTATTAATATATACGCATGTTATCATGAACTAATAAATTAATGTAAACTCCTTGATGGCAGCGTGACACATCAGAGTACAAAGATACAAATTACAAAGAGAAGACATTTATAGTGTTTTATTTTTTTGGTGAAGAAAAAAAAGGATTATGGCTATAATTATTAGGTTTAAAATAATTTACACCATTTCATGCATTTTAAATATTGTTCTGTGAAATTTGTTATAAAAATTCATTTATTCTGTTAAAATTCTGTTACATGGAAAACTTCTCTAAACTTCTGTTACATGGAAGTTATTTTAATTTGTTCCCTAAAAATTTGTAAAATTGCACAGTAATTTAAAACTAGCTTTGTACGTTTGCAGAGAACAATAATTTAATAATTTTGAGCTTGTATAGTTTTCTTTTCTTGCTCTCTCTTTTAATTAAGCTATAATTATATTATAGAAGAGATCAAAGCTTGTTTAGTACATTGTCTGTGTCGAAATGTATAGTAACCATCACTAACAGGCAGCTCGGCATTAGGCGTAAGCGAAACAAACTGTGGAAACCAAAGCTCTCTCCTGCTACCAATACAGCATAAGTTAATCACTGTTTACAACCAAATATGAGCGTTCTCTATCAGAGTGAGAAGTGTTGGTCGATGCAATTATTGGTAATGATAAGTGTTGGTAATGAATGTTGAGTTCACGTGGACACTTGGATTCTGGCTGCACGTATTCTCGTGCATTTCACTACACATCTGTGGTTCCACACTCCATGAGTTCTGGAAACTTGGTGGAAAAGGCGCAGAACACCTTGAACATTGAAAGCAGAGTTGAACAAATAGTTGACTCAGAGCAGAATGGTTATTAGAGTGTATTATAAAATTGTTCCATTTTAGGTTCGGTTGAACTTTCACTCAAAAATCACACCTCACGCAAATTTTTCTTAAACTTTGAATATGTAGTGTTCAAAGCTTAAACAAAACACAAGTTCAAGCAAATGGAAACATCTTTGTCAGAATGGGTTGCTGCCAATATTAACAAGAACCATAAAAAAGTTATTAGCCTTTTAAGGGTCATTTCAAACTTCTGTTTGGAACGGTTCAAATTACTTAATTTTTTATTTTTGTTCCTGAACCAAATACACATTATGTACTTCATATTTTTTAAATATATTAATTTCAAGCGGGTAATTTCTCATCATATTTATATTAAATGAACAAGGTATCTATCCATATATATCATATAGGATTTTCAACTTGGCAATGATCATAATATATCACTTGTTGAAATAAAGGAATTTTATTCTTCAGCATTTTTTTTTCATTGCAACAGGCCTAGTTTTCTGTGCTAAATTCACATTCTGCAGATACACATTGCTATCTCATAGTAAAGAGAACAACATTTTGTTGTTGTTATGCTCTTGACTATGTTTGTGTTAAAATAAAACTTGTTTAATCCCAGATATTTATGTTAATAAGATGGCTGTATTCTATCAGTTTAGCATCCAGTCTACTCCAGGTTGTGGTTCCATTTCTTAGCTTAAAATCTGACCATGCAGAGTCTGTCCCATATTGCAGTATGCTGTTAGTTTAAAATCATAAACGCATGGTGAGCACTTTATGGACCAGTAATTTCTCTTTTCCTCTTTACAGAAGACTACTCCTACCCCCTGGATGACCACAGCTCATCCATCACAATGCCTTCTGCCCTGCCTCTGTCAATCTGCCCCATCTCCAGCGTGCCTCCACCCACCCAGTCAGTGCCCCACCTCCAGACGCCTCTTCCAGACACCGCTCGACCGCAGGTGCAGATTCGAGTGGGACGTGAATGCCCTCAGAGAGCCAAGCCGCCCAGTGGCTCTCGTTCTGGGGTACGGGACTCTGCTGTTTACCCCCACATTAAGGACGGCCAGCTGGGATCCGGCCACGGAAGCATCGCTGGCAAGCAGTCTAAAGTCAGCCGTCGCCGGGCAACAAACGGCTGGCTGCCTGTTGGTGTGGCAACAGAAAAGGAAGTATTCATTGTGGTATGTACTCCAGTCTCTCTATCCTGGGATGGTGTTGGCACTCTGTGCATTTCTAGTTGCTTAAAAAGGCATTAGGCTGCCAGTGTTCTGTGGTGATCAGTTTCCCTTGTGTTCCACCTCCGCTCGAGCATTTGATCATTTATCATTTGGTAGTTTTTGGCAATACTTTCATATTTTTTGTTAATGTTAGCATTTTAAAGCAAGAATGTTTTATCTAATGTTTAGGAATATAGTATTTATAATTTATGCCATCAGCGTTGTTTTTGGGAGCCACCAAAAACTGGATGAATGTGTCAGGTTTACAAATTGCTCATTTCGTAGGCTACACACGTACCCACAAGTCAACAGCATATATACTTGTGCGCTTGGTCTTGCATTGCTTTGTAATAACTCTTCCCAAATGCTATTTGGCAATTGCTAGTTTTAGGGTTCCGCTGTGTGGACTTTGGCTCTTCACTCGTGTTTTGTTTTTTTAGGTAGTGGTAATAATGGCCCCTCAAAGTGAGAGAGTTGTGTTGCAGTTGAAGCTTATTATAGTGGACCAACACTTGCTTTTACTACAAGCAATTATGAGAGAGAAAGGAGATGTCAGAAGCAAGGGTATGTGTGACCAATCAACCAGCCCAGACAAAGGATATATTTGACACTACACAAGAAGTGCTTGCTCTGCAGCACGTCGACCAATCACAGAGCTTGTGGTTTGCATAGGTCTACGAAGCGCTGATGCATAGTTACAATTGTTGAGAGGCACATTGAGGGCAATGCATAGAGTTGACGCAGAAGTATAGAATACTATTTAGTCTTGGTCTTAGTCTTTTTGACAAAAATTATCATGTGTTTTCGTCACATTTTAATAATTTTAAAATGTCATTGTTTTAGTTTACAAAAATCAAAAACTGGTTTTAAACTAGTCTATAGTTTTCATCATCAAGAAATAAATGGTTTTATCAATGTAAATTAAGTCAGTAAGTTAATTAAACTTTTTAAATATTAGAAATTGTCTCCTTTTTTCAGCAATTAATGCTCCATTACACATTGCCTATAGGCTTGACATGATTAAATACAATGATACATATGCATGATCTAAATATTATGCAAAATAAAATGTTAATAAAATTTTATTTATTTTCCTTAATTTAAAAAAATCCAAGAACAAAAATTCTTAATGTGACAATTGTGGCTTTATAAATAAATGTATGCCCAAAGTAAAGAGCAATGAATTAAGAACACTTACTTGCATACTTAAAAGCATGAAGAAAATGTAGCAATTTAAGTTTTTTTTCCGTAAGAGAAGTCTTTTGTTTATTTTTAGTGATTGCAAACAAACAACAAAGTTCATCTGACTGGTTGGAGATTTTTAGGGTTAGCCCATCAGTGCTTCGAGTGAGGTGGAATCCGCAGATGAGCGATGACCGTTTGGATTTCATACTGAATTTTTTCATCAAAAGAGTGAACGAAAGTGTAATTTTCTCCATCAGGTTTGAATAAAGGCACTTGAAATAAGTTGGGTAATGTAAAGTGTATTTTTAAAATGAATATTAAATTGCTTCTGATAGAAAACCAAAATCACACAGATGCTAACAGAGGAAAGGTTGTAGTTACCTCATATGTCTGCTGCTGCTGTAGAAGCACTGTATTTGCTCCGATCAATATCACAACTTGGTGTGATTACAATGCTAACTACTAGCTAACTAAAACTCATCACAGCATGTTAATTACTTTATCGCCTAAGTTTGACTCCATTAACAACGAATTGCATTATCAATTATTTACAGTTATCTCAATGCCATTGGATATTTATCCACAGTATCACATCAACACCTTTATAAATCGTGCTCTACACAGATGTATTTCCCGGTTCTGACTGTCAGGAGACGTTTGCACTAAAGGGGGCAGCATGGTGGAGGGCTGGAGGCATGGCTGGGGAGGGATGGGATGAAGGCAGACTTTTTCACAGACTGAAAATTTAAGGTGATTAATAAATGATGTTAATGGGAAATTTTGCATTTTGAAAGTTATAAAAGCTGCAGTGCCACCTGTAATAAATCCTAGCTAAATATCACTATTTTTAACTCATTATGTAAGTTTATTTGATCAAGAATTCCTCTAAATTAATTCCATTTAATTGATTAAAGGAAGGTGAGACACCAGTGGAACAGATCTCAGCTCATCAGAATATAACATACTGACAGGTCATTGTGATTCCTTAAGGCAATGGCAAAAATGTTGCTTTAAATAATGTTTTAGCCAGTCAAACTCTTAGTTGATGCAGTTTAAGGGTGTTTTATCACTCATTTCCACTCATAGGGATACTTCAACATCAGATATCATTGGTTGTATTTGATCATGGATTTTTCAGAGCAATGCATTTCACTAGAAGTTTTAGGTGTCTTTGCAGAATCATTGATGCTCTGCTCTGATTGGCCAGGAGTTTAGCATAATTCAGCCTGTTTAAAACGCTATATATTTTTGAGCCACCTTCTGAACACTCTAGCAGCGAGTTGAGCTTTTTTTGTGAAATAATCTGCTATGAAATAATACACAAATTACCCACAAATATGTTTGCACTATTGAATTAGCCTGATCATAATTGCTCACAAAAGTATGTTTGAAGCCAAAGGCAGCCCAAACTTAGTATGCTTTTCAGGTGCTTTTATTCTCCTGAGTTTTGGCTGTGTGAAACTAAAAGATGCTCAGCTGGCCTGAATGAAGGAAGATTAGCCGCTGGGTGGAACAGAAGTAGTCTAGCGTTTGGTCAGAAATGATGGAAGACCAAAACAATTCAACGTTTGTTTTAAAACAAAAGCAGTTCCAGCATATTGCAGCCTATTTTTGATTAGTTGTTTTGTTTTTCCTTCCTCTCTGAATTGCAGTACAGTGATGATGACAAACTGTTGTGATTCCAGTGTGTTTTTATT
Organism: Danionella dracula; assembly: GCA_900490495.1. Lineage (NCBI taxonomy): Eukaryota > Metazoa > Chordata > Actinopteri > Cypriniformes > Danionidae > Danionella > Danionella dracula. The sequence goes on along the minus strand of UELW01000067.1, from coordinate 2,058,891 downwards.
GTTCTGTAAGTAGCTAGCTCAGGGGTGCTCAACATGTTCCTTTCAGAGAAAAAACTAATGTAATAATGAGTTGAGGCCAAGCGTAAAAATGAAGAACAAATTCTTCTGGAATTAGTGTGCTTTTATTTATGAAATAAAGTAAAACACTGCATTCACACCACATTTTCTGTTCAAGACAGAGATAAAGCTTTAAATAGCTACATTAGAAAGCTACAGTTATCTATTACGAATTAGGAATTCTCTGGTAGAATATTAATCTCCACTCTGGGCTACACTTTTTTTTCTCTGTCCAGTATTTCACTACTGCAACTGCCAAAGATCATCCATCATGTTATCTTTTACAAATATGTCCACAGAAATAGAATGTAAACATTTAAACGCAATATTAAACTAATTTAACAACCTAAATATGCTTTTACTTATTGTGTGTAAAATGGGCATGTGATGCGGATGTAAAGTTTTTATTTGTTGGCAGGGTGAGGACTCGACATGCCTGCGGAGGTGTTATGAAGGAGTTCAGAGAGACAGAGAGGTGATCAGGGTCCGAGACACAGTGCTGCTGCGCTCAGGTCCCAGGAAGAAGTCCTTGCCTTATGTGGCCAAAGTCTCCGCCTTCTGGGAAGACCCCGAATCGAGTAAGCTTCTCTTTCTGCACTAAATCCTCTAAAATATTTGAAGTTTTCAGAAGACCTCACAACGCTTCATCTTCATCTATAGGAGAGCTGATGATGAGCTTGTTTTGGTACTACAGGCCAGAGCACACTCAGGGGGGTCGTATTCCCAGCATGCACTGTGAGGTGAGTCTAAAATGTTCGCTGCACTGTAATGTCCCCAAGCAAAGTCAACATTGGGCTTCCTTTCATTGAGTTTCATAGAGGAAGTAGGCAGCGTACGTTTCCTGTGTTCAGCAAACCACTGAAATTAGGACCCTGAAAAAGCAAAGTGAGACATAGTACAATTTTTAAAAAGCTTTTGTAAAAAATAATTGTTTCGGTTACATGATTTCCTCAGCCACAGACTATCCTGGTGTCTCCTGGCTCTATGTTGGGAAGTACTTTTGTTAAATAAATTTTTGTTGTTGAACAAAAAGCACACTGAAATATCAAATTTTGTGTGCCTGGAGATGAATATATAACGTACTACATCAAATAGGGATGCACCAAAACGTAACGTTGTTGCCAAAGCCAGATAATAATAAAAACTTTGCTAAATACAAAATTTTTTAAATATTGCATAAATAGCTAAGAATACGTTTTAGACATGCTTTCAAATAAAGTAAATGTTTATATCATATCAAAATATCAATTCCAAAAGTAGATGCTAATAAAACAAATAGAAAAATGTTTCCAAGTACACAACAGTGCCAGAGCCCAGACAAATTGGTCAATAACAGTACGTTGGGTTCAAAATAAAGGAAAAGGTAATATTGTTTTACACAGACAAAAAACATTAACAACTGTGTCCATATCAGGCAGCAAATAAAGTGCTTAAGAAATCTGAAAATATGGTAATCTCTGCTGTAGTGGTGCTAGGTGTCCTTTTAGCTCCTGCAGCAGTCTCTCTCTCTCTTGTATTCGCTGTGTTGTTTAGGGTGTTTGGCTTTTAAACAACAGATTAATGCTGTGGTGCATAACATAAGTACCCCCTCTTGATGATCATTTTTTGGCGCTCTCGGTCACTTTAAAATACCTCCACAATGCTGACACTGCGTGATGATTACCCAAACGTTGCGTCACATGTCACTGGTCAGATTTACTTTCCTACCGAAGGCTAAATATTTACAGCCACCCCATCCAGTCAGGAGCTTCCTAGAGTAGTTGCAAAAGAGAGAAAAGAAAAACTGCTATGGCAATCACCTAAGGCTGCAATGATTATTGTCAACAATGGAGTTCATCGACAACAAACTACGTTGTCAACATGTGCAGATATGTGTTGTAAAAAAACAGATGCATTTCAGCATATGAGGTTCTACAACAGTTCTAGAAACAGGGAGAAACACTTCTCATCAGAGTTATTTGAGTTCATGAGTGCCATTTGTCAATAAATAAACTCAAGAGTTTTTTGAAGACTCTGGTTTAGCTTCTCTGGTGCGCCCTACGGTTCTGAGAAAGAGCTTCTGCATTTGCATTAATACTTGCCGGCTAAACAGTTTAGATTACCTGGAGAAGCTCTATGCTAACAGAAGAGAAATTCAGAGCATCCTTTCTGCCCTGAAAAATTTCACTTTGCTCTGCTCGATTTCAACGCAGCGTCTGAGCTCAGGTTTTGGCTCATTTTCTTGTTTCCTGGATACACCTTGATATGAACATGGTAACAAGCTCAGAAATGCCTTCCAAAATGCCTGCAAATTTAATGTCCAAGCACAAAATAGTGCATAATAATATAAACTGTTGCGGTTTGAACTGTAAAATACACTATAAATACATTGTGCTCACTATACATGGAATTCAATTTTCAATTTTCTGATTAGTCGATTATTCTGAATAATTATCGCTGACTAATCTACAACTGGAAATGATCGTTCGTTGCAGCCCTACATTCACCCAAACTTGGTCTGAAAATGGCTTTGAAGGAAATCATTCAAACCAATCAAAGGGGGCAATAAGCTAAACTTATTGAAAACTTAAGAATGGTGCTAGGAAGTAGAGATGAAGATGCTTTTCCATCAAACTCATTCCTAGCTCTAACTGCATCTCTGATGTGTTTCCAGAATGAGATTTTTGCCTCTCGACATCAGGATGAAAACAGTGTGGCATGCATTGAAGATAAGTGCTATGTGTTGACGTTAGCACAGTACTGTAGGTGAGTGATCACTTTACTGGTATTTTGCTGTGCTTGGTACAACACTGATCTAACCAAAGATTCAAACCCCACAGATTTTGTGCCTTGATGAAGTGTCGCGAGGAGGGCTTTCACACACAGAGCCCCCTGGTCCCTCCTTCCAGCTATGTAATTCCAGCTCATCGTTGCGTGCCCAATGACATCGACCCCGACCTTGTGTTCGTCTGCCGACACGTTTACGACTTCCGCTATGGCCGCCTGCTTAAAAACCTACAGTAGGTCCGAATGGAACCAAAATCCAAAAAGTTTCACAATCAAAACCCTCGCAGCTTGATGGCCGCAGGTCTAGCTATTGATTTTGCCCTTTAGGATGAAACTCTCCTTTAAAAACAAAAGCTCAATTCTTGTGACAAGTGTTGTTAGCACAACTACCTTGAAGTCAAAGGTACTGATCGCCAAAATGGGATTTTCACTCCGAAAATTTTAATATTTATTTTTGCAGTTCTCTTTTATATTTAGAGTCAAGTGTAAAAGGCTGAAGCGAGGGATGCAGGTACATTTAGAGTTGTGGAAAATTGCTCTAAGTAGGAAGTAATTCTATTTAAAATATATTTATTTTTAGATAAATGGAGCCCAAGCTCTAATCAGTTTGATGCAGGATGCACTGGCCAATCATTCACAACAGGGTGTGGGGGAACAGAATTGTCATTGAGGACCAAATATCCCAGAATGCATTCGGTTAATCGTTCTATTGACCGATTTAAGGAGCTTTCTTCCACCCGTCGCCCATTATGACTTGCCTTATATCGGACACCAAGTATCCCTGCCTTCCCAGCAAACCAAAGGTGATCACACCACTCCTTAACATCCACCTTCGCAGCTCCGTTAGTTTGCACTAAAACACATCACGGGGCAGGGTCAGCAGCAGCCTGACTCCTCTCCAAATGGCACCTGCTACAGAAATCCGCAGGTCAATACTGTGTATTTGTTGTTCGTCTACGAAGATTATTCGCAAACTCTCAGTAACAAATGTGAATGGACTAACTTTATCTAGCGCTCACAGGCCTGCTTTCAACTCGTGCCCTTTGTTTCTAGTCCGACATGCTAGTTTTGTTACAAGATCATCGATTATGAAATGAGAACGCTCTTTTATATGGGTCTGTTTGTGCCTTGGAATAGCTCACAGTCTGCTCTGTGAAGAAAACCCTTTTAATTTTGCATCACATTTTTCTGATGCTGAAGATTGTGGAGATTGTACGATCACTCTAGACTTAATGCTTTAGACAGTTTTTCCTTAAATCAGCAACTTCATGTAAGGACATTCATGTGACAAACAAGGAAACTTGAGTTCTTTGCTGTATTTTTTTAAGACTATTAGTCTTATCTTTTCATGTTCAGATGTGCTACCTTGAGCTCATTCCTTTCACTTAATGATATTTGATACAAGGCGTGATTGTGATGCTATAATTTCCATCATTTTATTGTATTTCATTGCATATCTCTATAACTATATATATCATGCCCAACTTTTTTTTTTCGTGTTGACCAAAATATACAAATGAGGCAGTGAAATAATCTCTTCCTGATCTCGTGTTCTGTTTCTCAAAGCCAGTTTAGATGTGTTAATGCCATAGCGGTTTCGCGGAACATTTTAAACCCAGCTGGTTTTGCTTTGGTCGGCAGTGTGGTTGAGTAGACTCATAAATGGTTGCTGTTTGTGTGAAAATAGCGTATTTTTTCAACTGTGTACTTCTTTAGCAGAATGTTCTGGATGGCTAGTACAAGATGTCGTGTACCACAACAAAGAGAGAGAGAGAGAGAGAGTGTGTGTGTGTGGATGCTGTTCATTCCTCTGCAAACAAAAGTGACCATGAATTCCAGACTCCTTTGGTGAATGGCTGCTTGTGTGTGTTGGAGCGAGCGTGTCTATACAAACATATATAAATAAATATATAAATATATATTTCAGTGCAGCATGGAAGTACTGGGCATTCTTTGAAATAATAGATCTAGCACAGCGCATTTGTATTATTTAAAATAGAAATGTATATTATAAGAGGAAAATATTTAAAAGGAATAAATAATATATGAGCATCAGATTGTTTTGTCTGGTTTGTTTTCCTCATGTGCTGTTTCCTCGACTAAACCCTGATTTATGCTTCTGCGTCAACTTTATGAATTGCCTGCTGAGGAAGGCTCCGCGTGCACGCATTTGTAAACAAAGCATTTATAGTTGTGTGCTCCGTCTGCGCTGACAAGGCTCAGATCAATGCTGGTTTGATAAGAATGCTAACGGCTAGCAAACCAAAACAACACCGATGCTAACAAAAGGTTTTATTTACCTCATCGTAAATTGTATAATATAACTTCTTACATATGTCCGCTGTTACTGTAGAATCACTGTCTCTAAACTGATCAATTTCACAGCGTGGCGTGATTACCTTTTTACTTCTAGCTAGCTAAAACTCAGCACAGATAACAAAGGAAGGTTATTTATTTATCACCAAAGTTTTATTTCATAATCCAGCATTTAATACGCAAGCCCAGAAAGAGAGAGGACCGCTCCACTTCACCCAATCACAGACCTCGTGGGCTGCGTAGGTCTGCGAAGCATTGATAAGAAGTTACAATTTCTGAGAAGTGCACATCGAGCTTCGCAGAAGAGTCAGCCGGAGGTCTGCGCCAGTACGCAGATGACGCTAAGGGCAATTCCTCGAGTTTACGCAGAAGTATAAATCAGGTTTAAGCCGCTCCATGGTTATACGGGGGCCCTCAAGAGAAGATGCCTCCGTTGTTGCGTGAGAAGTTACCAAAATCTTCCTGCATAGTTGATTAATATGTGTTTATCTCCTATTTTTTCATAATAGCGTAAACTTGCTGAATCAAAAGCCTCCCTTCACAGATATGGTAAATGTTACTAGATGAGAAAACCTTTTTGTATATTATAACAGTCACAGCATAAGGAACACACAAAGAGTTACACATTTTTGTTATGAACCGTATCTCACCGGAACCATTGTGATGGATATAATTGAGTATTTTTAAAGTGACATCATTGTTATGCTTTGGATTGTGGTGTTGATTCCAACCGTTAATGGGTTGAAGAACTGAGAAACTAAATGATGTCTCAAAAAAGAACATATCTGTCAAAAGCAAAAAAACAAAAACAAACAAAGAAATCAGAAGAGGAGGAACAACAGGACAAAGGTAAGCTCTTTGTGTTCTGCATCCTGATTGGTTGCAGACCCTTGTCAAGCGATTTTTGTGCCAGAATTCCTTATTTTGACCCCAACCCCTTCAAAAAAAATTCTAAATTTACATACATTTTTGATCGCTGGTAGTTTTCTCCAAAACAAACACCACAATGTTGAAAAACGCACAAGCAAAGGCACCTGCGGTTGCATCCTTTAAGAACAGGAAGACGTTAACCCTCCCAAAAAAGCAGGACTTCAGAGATTGCTAAAGGAAGGCAAGTTTATTTGTATAGCACATTTTGCACACAGGGTAATTCAAAGTGCTTTACATTGGAAACAAAGAATAAAAAAGTATATTTAATCAAATTCAGCATAAAAAAGTCATATAAAATCATAGTGAATAAAAATTTAAAAGCATTGATTAAAACAGATTAAGATAGTGAAGTGCAGAGATAAAATAGTTATTTGGACGTTGGTGCTCAGTCGACAAAAGTGCAACTAAACAGGTGAGTCTTTAGTCTGGATTTAAACATGACTAAAGTTTTAGCACCCTTGATCTCCTCTGGAAGCTGGTTTCATCTGTGGGCAGCAGGGTAACTAAAAGAGTATTTACCCTGTTTGGAATTTACCCAGGGGAGATCTAATTTATTTGATCTGAAGGATCTCAGCTCTCTGTTCGGTGTGTAATCACTGATTATGTTTGTTAGATATTTGGGTGCTAAATTATGTTTGGACTTCTATACCAGCAGCATAACTTTAAAATCTATTCTGAAGGAGACCAGCAGCCCGGTCAACCTCTGAACGAGCTGGAGCTGTTAAATGCTCTTTTTGGGAAGAGCGCTGAGAAGACAGTGAACAGGAGTCCAGTCTGCTGGAGATGAAAGCATGAATCAGTTTCTCTAAATCTTGTCTGGAAACAAAGCATCTGATTTTGCAATGTTTCTAAGATGGCAATAAGAAGGTACAAGTGAGAACTTCGAGAGTGTTGAAACAAGAGAAAAAAGTGTGCCTATCTGAGAAAATATTAAGTGTGAAGTGAGGGGTTTTATAATATTAAAATATCTTTCACTTAAAATCAATTGTATTTTTAATAGTTAATGCAAATGCTCTAGCTTGATAAGTTTAAAATGTCAGACATGTCAATTACAAACTGCGCTGGGGCAGAGCTACCACATGGTGTCCTGCCAAACCCACCCTGATCCTCTTCCTCCAATCTTTACAAAGGAAGCAGATCTAGCAAGCTATTCCCAACGTAATGTTTTCAATCCATTAACTATAAAATGCTTTCCACATTCATAAATTCAGATTAAACATTTCAATAAACTCAAACTTTTAAAAAAATATATTTTTCATCATTCCAGTTTCACCAAGTTTCATAATTTTCTTTCGCTTTATTTTTAACTTACAAAGCTTCTCTTCAAATGAAGGTCTAAACTTGCAGAAACGACAACAAAAAAGAAACAAAAACCCAAAACAAACAAGGCAACACTGGAAAGTGTGGGGCAGCATATCTTGCTCTCGATTATCATGCTCTCCATTAGAGTCAAGATCTGCATAACTGGTCTTGCAAAACTTGCAAGCCTGTTTGCATTTGTACAATATACAGTTAAATTAAGTTGGATTGTGGTTCTGCTTGCTGGGATAGCGGTCAGTTAGCCTAACATACAGTATAAGGGCAGCTGGGCATTTATATCTCAAGCTTGTGGGACCACACCCCTCTTTCACACTTTCATCTTCATTACAGCCAAAATAGCACTAGATAGATAGATAGATAGATAGATAAAAGAAAACAATATCATATTTTCTATAAAAGTAATCCATAAATCATTCTTTTTTTATGTACTCTTTGTCCGTATTTAAAAAAGAAACTCCTGGTAATAAGCTGCTTGTACTAAACTTCTTTTTTTTGTCTCAGTTTGTTTAACAGCTGCTCAAAGACACCTCTGTGAAGAGCTTTATAAAATGATTTTTTTTAATGCGATATCAACATAGTTTTCTCAGATGTTTGGATATTTATCTAGCAGTTTTTGTTTTTGTATGACTGTAAAGTCCATGTTTCAGTAATAATACATTGTGGGATAATAGGCCTCTGCAATTCCAGTGCATTGTACAGTAAAAAAAGATCACGTTTCCTGTAAGATTGCTTATCTGTGTACTTACAGTTATCAAGAAAATAACTTTAATTTATAGTTTACTTACTATAGTATATACACATACGAAAACAAATTAGGCTATAAGTTTGTCTGCACCAGTGGCTCCGTAGTTTATGCGCTGAGTGGAACCTCTTTCAGATCCCGATCCTTCACCTGGCCGGGTCCTCGTCTTAAATTTTTCCTGTCCAAAATCTATTACTCTGCTGTGAAAATGTAGGCACAAAAAGTTCCAAAGATATCTTTTTAAAAATGTCTGTAAAGTGTTATTTATATAAACACAAACAAAGAAATAGATGAGACTGACCTTGATACTTTTTCATATGATTTCAGACTGATTTGAACTAATGCTACAGTTTATGTCCTATAGAATTATTTCACGATGCAGAGATCTGATTAAAATATGAAATCATTGTGTTCAATTACCTTTCACATATTGAAGTGTTGTTTACATTGATTTATCTGGAAAAATCAGGCAGGACAATTACAAGCTGCACTGGAATGGAGTTACCACTTGGTGTCATGCAGAACCCACCCTGACCCTCTTCCTCTCTTCGTTCTAAAGGAAGCAGATCTAGCAAACCCTTCGCATTCTTATGCTCTAATGTGGAATCTGCTTTGGATTCAGGCTGTTTAATAGATGATGGGAGTAACAGCTGATACCAACTAAAGGGAACAGTGCATAAATAAATAAAGCACTGATCAGTGGAAGAATAAAGGCCAAAATAACTGTCTGATTTTTATTGTCTTGTTTAATGTACTGATTTTATGAAAACAAGAGTTCACTAACTCCCTAAAAGAAGTGAAGCATGGTGTCTTTCCTCATTAGCACTCTGACTAACAGTTTATGAACCATCCTAAACAGAAAATGTAACAAATAAAGCCAGATTTTCCTAAATTGTGGTCGTTATACAGGTGGCAATTCTGGTTGAATACTAGTAGACCCAGCAAATACAGCACTCAATGTCACAAACAGAATCAGAATCAGAAACAATCAGACAAGGTCAGAATCAACACTTCTCAACACCATTACACAAAATTAGAGTCTGCCAACAGAATCTCTCTACGAACCGGTGAAACTGCAGAAACGAGTAACCAATCCTTGTAAGATATTTTATCAGAGCCCTCCCAGGAGATAATGAGCATCATAGATATCCAGCCGGAGCTGCAAAACTTCATTTAACTCTGGAAACATTCCCTCAAACGTGAAACCAAACAAATTTAATGCTGGTATGTACAAAGAAAGCATCTCCTTATATAACAAGTAATAGTAATAACGAGTATTGACCTTCAATATTGATATTCAATCCAAAATGAACTCAGATATATTTACTCAATTTGAGTGTTATTCAGAGGCTCTCATCATCATCTAAACCGCCGATTCTCCACCAAAATAAATATTTGAATTTTGCTATTTATAATTAAAAATAATATTTTTTCTTGCTATTTACAATTTCAAAATGTGTGCACCTTTTTTAATTTAAAACAAAATAACAGTTTATCGTAACTTGCATTTTGTATTTAAAAAATACAGTATATTGAGAGGCTCAGTTTTAATTTAGCTCTAATTAATAAAATTCTAACTCTCCCTACCTTCCCTCTCTTTGTATATTTGTGTTTCCCAAATGTCTACTGTCTAGATGCTTGTTTTGTAGCGTTGCTGTAAAGTGTATAAGTTCTAATTGCACAGTCCTTAGCTGTTACATGATTATGAACCTTACATTAATTTTGTCATTCTCTTAACGTTTAAAAAAAAACTCAACCTGTTTATTACTCCATTGAATGTGTTTGATTAAACGACCTGAAACTTAAAATACTTGCTGATTGCACAAATGGGATTTACTTTTTTTTTTACAGTCTGGATGAATAAGATGCAAGTAATCAGCACTTTTCATTGACATGTTTATATCAAAGTAAATGGAAATGTTCAAATGTAATTTTAATCTCAGGATTTTTCTGCATACTAAATATTTCCCAGATGCTTAATATCTGAAAGTTTAAAAAGTTTAAATATCTGAGGTCATCAAAGCCACTGACTCTCGAAAACTTAAAAACAACTTTACAACTATTTTTTTTCTGCATCACAATGTAAAATAGTAAGAGTTTAACTTACCATTTTTATGGTTCAAATTGAGGAGGTCGGTGTTGATAAATAGACTTGGATTGCAGTCAATTTACCATTCTAATTGCTACTGTGTTTAAGTTAACAAGCTTTAAAATAAATTGCCTTTCCATCCCTCCCTCCCTCTCTCTCCCTCACTCCCTCCCTCTCTCTCTCTCTCTCTCCCTCTCTCTCTCTCTCCCCCTCACTCCCTCTCTCTCTCTCTCTCTCTCCCTCTCTCTCTCTCTCTCTCTCTCTCTCTCTCTCTCTCTCTCTCTCCTCTCTCTCTCTCCCTCTCCCTCCCTCCCTCTCTCTCCCTCTCTCTCTCTCTTTCTTTTCCTTCTCAGAAAAGTAACTGTTCTGAGGTTCCTTTTGTTTTCCTGCCATGAGTAGGAAGTTGAAGTTATATATATTATCTATTTTGTTTCATATTTTACAATTATTATTTTAATTATATATATAAATATTTTGCTTAATATATAAATATTAAGTTAATTAAATGAAAGAAGTGAAATTTATGTTTTTACATAGAGCAAGCTGATTGTGGAAAACAAAGCAAATTCTGTATATTTGTTTGTTAAAGTTGTGCTTTAGTCGTCAATATGTAAAGTAAAAATGTAGTTTAATAAATGATTTAGCTTGAAGGGCTTCAGAGATAACCCCTGTGACCGGTGTCTGCTGATAAATGGAATCATTGTCGACTGAAAATAATCCTGAGAGCATCTCCCAATATTGACATTTTATGTTGTGTATCGAAGCACACAAAATCTCATTTTGAGTACTAAATAAAATGTAGCTGTTCTGTTGCTGTTCATTCACTGATCTTATGCGAGGTTTAGCCTTCAGGAGTTCATGAAGCTACGAGGGTGTTGATTGCAAATACTATTTATACATATTGCTATGCACATATGCAGTAGCCTACTTTGAGTTCAGACCTGGGAAAAAGACTCCTCTGCGCCCCTCTCCCATGACAATTTATGTAAACGATGCTTCTATTGACGACAAAAGACACAGCTTTCTGAAATGCAGAGCTCAAACATTTCCTCATTCAAGCAAAGCATTTCTCAACGCTCCCAAGTGTTTTAGTAGTTTTCCGTCGTCTCAGTGGCCTAATGGAGCTGTTGAGTTTATAGCTTCTGAAATGAATGTTCCTCCGTGGCGCACTCAAGCTCTGCCCTTCAGACACCAGCAGTAGACTTTTAGATTTGTCAAGCTGGCTGTAAACATCAGTCCTCACGAAGCGAACTTCTCCAGAATCCTGGCAGAGAGACACCACCTTAGGGGCAAGCGGCAGGAGTAAAAAGCCTTGCGCAGGCTTTAAGAACAGTTTGTTTGTGTGATGGTGTTGTCTCCGTGCAATTTATTTTTTTTAACTTTCTATGGCTACCGCGCCAGTCAGACCAGCTATTGAGAGCTTCGAAGACCACTATAAGACCGTGCGGTAGTGTAGAATCCACCCAGTAGGTAATACGTTTTTTAAAATATCAAGTTCTAAATATAAACCGTCCAAACAACAGCAGGTTTGACTCTAATGTATTTCAAAACAACACTGAAGCCCTAAAAATTAAATCTAGCTTTAAAACAAGATTTCAGTAAACACACGCTGTCACCTCTCAAATTCTGCGCTTTCTAGTCGTATCATGTGATCCGAAATCAAATGCCAAAGTTCATAGTGTGACTGAGGCGTAAGGATGTAAACAATCTTTAAGAAGCTTTGGGAAAAAGAATCTGCCAAATGTGTAAATGTAAATGAATGAGCCAATTTGGTCAGGTATGGTGGGGTTACACCCCTAGTCCCCTACTCTTCAACTAAATATTCTGGACTTAATGATCACAGACTCAGGACCCATCACCGGGGCGCTAGGACCATAGTATAATCAGAATCAGCTTTAACTTTAGTGCCACACTTATGTATGTATGTATGTATGTATGTATGTATGTGTGTGTATGTATGCGTGTGTGCGTGTGTGTGTGTGTGTGCGTACGTATACACAAGGAACTTTCTGTGGAACAGCGAAGAAGTCGGTGCAGCACATAAGTACAATACGAACAACATAATTACAATAGAATTACTAAAGTGCAACACGGCTAACAAAACAATTAACATTAAACTATGAGGTAGATTATTGTGAAGAACTTATTGTATGTAAAAAAAAATGGAACACCTCAAATAAGCACCCCCTGCTGCCCTTACTAGCAAGGCGTCCCATGTGATTTGCTTCGTGTCCTGATATTTTGTGCCTCAGACTGTAGGTGCGTTACACACAAATAATTGTCACGTAATAACAACATCTCAAATCAAAGTTTCAAATAAAAACTGCCATTCACACATCATCACCGTTAGCAAAGCAATCGATATCTCACATTGAGAACTCAAAGAGCATTATCCACACATGAGCAAATAACCTGCTGAGTGTAGAGGAAACATGAGGAAGAGAAATTATTTACAGATTTCCCATTTTGGCAGGAACTATCTCCCAGACACAAACAGCTGGAGAGAGTCGTAAGGCGTGCTCTGGATGAGATTGGCTTTTGGTGAGGTAATTATCTGTATGATTGTTTGACAACAATTATGATGCTTTAGTTTTTCATTTATACTTAAGTTTGAAGATAAACAATTCTTAATGTTGCCTTGTGTGCACTACTTTGTTCTTGCCGGTATTTGCAGAATAATGAATGATTTCCCTAAAGAGTGAACTGTTGATTGCTACTTTAAACGCTTCTGTTTGGTCTGATTTCTTTTGGCATCGTGAAGATCATTATGCTTTACTTGTAATAATCAACAGGAAATGAGAACAAAAAGGTGAATTTTCTTTCTTTACTTCAAAATCCTTTCTGGACAGTACATGCGCTTTTAATAATGCTTCATTAATTACATTCCAAAGGTGTAATGGTTACTGGCTTTCGGGAATATTATGTCATGTTGTTATTTTAGTTTTTTAAAATCAAGAATACAACAACATATGCACACACACAATAAAGATTTAAAACACACATTATTGAATTTGCAGGGTGTTTGGATTTTTCCTTTTGCCCAGCGTGAGCTGAAATAAAAAAGACTGACCTTAAGAATGTCTATGAATCTGAGAAAGATCCACTTATGTGTGTGTTTATTTTATTAGATAATCAAGAGAATGCATTGATGACTATTCCTGTCATATACAGTACTGCACAAAAAAATCTGAATTTTTAGAAATATAAATTATGATTAATTTATGACAATTTACAAAATGCAAAGTGAGTGAAGAGAAGAAACAGCTCAAATAAATCTATCGACTGTTACTGCATGTTATCTTTAAACCATCTTCAATTCTTATAGATGCACTTGTACAAAGCAAGGAATTATTTAAGATGATCTGACAAACTAATTTGAAAACTTCTGCAGTGTGAGAGAGTTTCTTGTCTTTGCAAGATTGATTACAGCAACAAGGTCTCTTAGATTTCAAAGCAGACCGGTCTGTTTAAAATCTTTTAATAAGCACAAACAGAACATTGAGGCTCATCATCTTATTAACCTTTAAAAATAAGAAGATGTCCAGCAGAGCCACCAGCTCAGAACTAACATAAGCCAGTGGGGCCCAGGTACACCAATCTACTGTCCTTAGAAGTAAAAATTTTTTTGCATACAACTGATATGGCCAAGACCATATGATAGACCAAGTGGCTCAAGTATGTATGAAATGATACGAAGTGGGGTGCTGAAAAATGTCAGCGGTTGCTCTGGACTGATGAGGCAAAATGATAAATTTCGGCTGCAGCAGAATGTATCTTTTTCATGTTAGAGATGGGGAACTGCGCAATAACGTCAGCAGGCAACAGTCAAGCATGGTGGAGGTTCCTTGAACATTTCTGCAAAGGAGTTAATGGCATGGGTTATTGGTATTTTCAATGTTAATACACAAAGACAGATATTCATCCATCATGCAATATCAGCAACCAAGCGTATGATTGACCCAAATATATTCTGTAGCTGAAGATCATCGAGTGTCTGGGATTACACGAAGAGACTGAAGGATGTGAGGAAGCCTACATCCACACAAGTCCTGCATTTAGTTTCCAACATGTTTTAAATAACCTACCAGCCGAGTTCCTTCAAAATGCTGTACAAGTACAAATCTTTACAAGAATTGCTGCTGTTTTGAAGGCAAAGCTGATTAGATTTGGATTTCTATTTTGTTCGTTTATTACATTTTGCTAATTGATGAATATTAATGACCAACACTTGTGTTGTTTCAAGCTTTCATCATTTACAAACATTTTTCACATCTGCCTGCACTAAACCGTTTAAGCACACATACATTTAGTGATGTTGAATGGAAATTTTATGTGTACTGTAGTACAACATAAACAGCAACAAAACACTAGTAAAAAGCCAGAGCTCCAATCAAATCTTAAACAAAGAAAAAATCCTACTTTATCGTATTCTCGAGATGTAGTGCGGCGCTAGAGATTAAAGATGTTTCTTCAGCATTTAAATCAGAAAGTTAATTGAGCAGGTTGCTGCTTTATAAATATTGATGAGGCATCTGGTTTGTTCCAGCATCGCTATCAGTGCTTGTTTGCTATCTCTCTTGTGTCTACGCGAGAGATCTGGATGGGTCACCTTTTCCTCTCTCTGTCTAAATGAGATCAGTGAATGACTGAAAATGAAGAAATAAATACATAGAAATGAGGCGCTGGCCTTGAGAAGCGAGAAATATCCTTTGCAGCTTTGTTGCTTTTCAGAAGAGGAAATGAAATCGCCAAACTCTGCTCTTTCAGCATGCTTCTGTCATTTTTTCCAATGTGATTTATGCTTTTGTTGAATAAATGCGATATGTGGCATCTTTTATGCTAGTGAAATAAAAGTGCAGCCTTCCTCTGTTGGAGTATTCAGTAGCTATGGTATCTATGAAGCATGCCACACATACCCTGCACCAGAATATTTAAAGTTTGAGGGATTTTTGTTTAAAAAAATACTTTAAATCTCCTTGCTTATTGACCACCTTGCTTGTTAAAATTCTTTTTTGACGTGATGTGCCACACCACACAAGTGGAACAGATGCTGCAGCCACTTCTCATCATCTGTGAATCAATCATAACCACTTCAAATTCTATGAAGCAGGGAGTAGAAAGATTCAGATGTGAGGTCTTTCTCAATTCTAAACAATACTAGGCTTTCCCTGGAATATTTTATAATACATTAGATATAAATTTAACCAGTAGATATTTTCTGAGTAGAAAATTGTTTGCAGGTTTTATCATAAGAAAACATTTAATATTGATAAATAGTATTTTTTAATCATATTCTTTTCAGTTTTGTCAATAAAAAATATTTGTTTAATAAATAAAAAAAATTAAACGTTAAAAGTCGTATCGCGTTCTTCCCCATGTGGGTGCTTAAAGTAATATTTTAGAGGGATCTTCTAATCAACCATCAGTGTTCAGAATCCTTCAGTGAGACATACCTGGCTGCAGCTGCTCTGAGCACCAGTTTCAGGACACCAGCAGCAGAGCTTTGACTGACAGAGCTGCTTGAAACCAGTAGAAACAGATTTTTTTTTAACCTGTAACAGCAACCCTAACCCTAAACGTCTGATAAGACTACTATCCTTTACTGTACCTTTTTAAAAAGATTATCTGTAACTCATTCTTTCAGCCTTAAGCATGATGCCTGCTTAGTTCAGCCCCACACACTCCAGTTGACCACGCATAAGATTGTTTAAAGTCCCTGACACCATTGTGCAGAACAAACACAGTGCACATACTTACTTTTTGCAGGAGATAGTAATTTAGCCAATTATAAAACGGGAATAATAAGAGCTTTTAACAGTACAATAAGGCACAAAACAATGCAATGGCCTTTTGCTAAATTAAGTTAAGGAACGAACGATCCAATTACTCACTAATGAAGGTTAGTCTCTTGTTTTCACCAGGCATATAGTCGCTTAAAGTACCAAATTATAATTATGGTCTGTAATTAAATGAGATAAAATGACTCCCTTTTGGTTCTATTCTTTGTTCTGTTGCACAGCTGTGAAGAAACACATCATAAAAGAACTCATTTCTCCATAATTGTCAACCAAAAAATGCAGGGTTTGCTTTTTTTTTATTTGATTTGATCTGATTAGTTGGTTTATGAGTGTGATTCCTTGCTGTAGGTGGCACAATCTATACTACCTGAGTCATTGGAAATGTCTACTGCATGGATAAGCACACATGTTCAAGATTATTGATACAACATAAAAGGTTTATTTCTCCACCAAAACACAAACTAGCATGACAACTGGCTTAAATTATGTTCCAGTATTTGTACCTCAATCAAAAAGATGTGCTGGTCACCAACCTTTAGGCAGATAAGCAACACGAGCATGAGGGGTTTCAAGGGTTTTATTTATCAGTGCAACATCCACCTGAATGATGTGGAGGCGGCCATTCTACACCAGAACACTCAACACACACTGGCTAATGGTGAACCGGAGAAACGGGGAGCCGATCAGATTAATGTAGCCAAGTAAACAGGGATTATTAGGAATGGGAAAATTTGGTCAAGTATGTTGGAGTTAACCCACAACTCTTTTCAAATACATATTGTGACATTTTTAATGACCACAGAGAGGAAGAACATCAGTCTAATGTAATCCGAAGGACAATGTCCCTGTCACAGCACAGGGGCGCTAGGACCCACAGAGACCATAGTATGAGCACCCCATGCTCTCCTCACTAGCACCACATCCAGCAACCTGGTTTTCCTTGTGATCTCCCATTCAGGTACTAATCACACTCACACCTGCTTCACTTTAGAGAGGGACCAGTAGTGAATTGCTGGGTATTATGCTTATAGAGTTTCCAATTATGGTTTTTATGTTGTTTGAATTTGAGCCACTCAAAACATAGTTCAGCTCCTATGTTTGCACTTTCCACCTTAATGTGTAACAGGAATTGACTGAACTGTTGTGCTTTGACTGACTGCTTAATAGCTGACTCCCATTGGCAGCCATGTTAAAATCTTTACAGCCAAAAATAAACCATTTAAACCCTGGTGACACAAGGTTTTCTGGTGTATTTTGCTAGTTTTAACCTTCATTTGAACTCTGATGGGTACTTTTTGTCTTATTTGAGTTATGTTAGGATTTAAAGTTTTGCATAATTAAAGATCAAACTCAAGGAGAACTTTTCATTTGCACTGATGTGGGGTTAACCTCATTGCTATCCACCAAAATCCCAAGTTTTGCACATTTTGTCTCTCATATAGAGCCCTTTTTCTAATGAGTAAATAGCTCTTTGCTAAAGACTTTTGGATACATGCTCATTATGTACGTGATCATTAACAATCCTTGTAGAAAATCTGGGAAATCAGAAAATCTGATTTTCAAAAACAGGAGCGACGTTAGGCCAACTCCTCCTGAACCAAAACGAACTGGTTTTCAATCAGCAGTAGATCTCTGAATGAGGATGAAGTCTTTTTATTGTGTTTGTTTTTGTGGTTTTAAATGTCATCACTGGCCCTTAGAACTCAGAAACGCTTTAACTAAGGATCACTGCATGTTTGAAACTAGCATCACGGTTCAAAACGATGATAAATATATACATTTTTTGGTTCACTTTTCTATTCCAAAGCTCAGTTTAGCAACCTGTTCGTTAAATCAGCATTGCTATCAATATGTGATGTCAATAATTATTTTTACATTTTTCAAGTATGGTGGCAAATGAGTGCTTTTTTGATCTTGTATTTATCATAATTACGCAAGCGATAAGAAGATTCACACGAAGGGGAAAACTGTATTTAAACAGCTCTTAACAAGCTGTTTTAATAATTTTTTGTCATATTTATATTAATAACTTATTATATTTATTGTTTTTGTACAATATTTGTAATCTACCTGGCTTGACATTATTATTTGGTTAAAGATGAATTTTACAAGCACATTAATATATTTGCTGAAAGAGATGTACATTTTGAATGTTAAAGCAACTGAAACTAACATTCAGACAGGTGTCTACTCACTGCTGTCTTCTGAGAAAGGAGGTCCTGCATCCATCTAAGTTTTGAAGCGTGATGCGTGGAAAGCATATAGATGGCTGATGAAGTGAGTGAGAATGCTGATCCGATTCTTTAGAATTTCTTTTGACCTCACACTGTAAAAACATGGACAAATGACTATTTAATTTTACAGAATCTGCCTATTTCACAGATTTACAAGGCATTATCTGTATGACTCGTGTTGCTTTCTGGGATAGTCTGCGGATAGAACAGGTGTGATAGATAACGGTCTAGTTTTCCTTGTTTTCTCTTTTAGTTTGTCAGTGGAGAAGATAAAACTTACAAGTTTTTGTTTAAATAGCGTCTTTGTGGAGTCTGACTAGTTGCAAAAGCTCCGGTGCTCCTCTGATGAGGGTTTGAATATCCCTTGTGGCAAACTTCCCAAGCATTAATGATACATTTAATTGCTAACATTCTAAAACCTGAATCTTCATTAAATTAACAAATGTTTCATTTTGTTTTCATTTTGGTGCTGAGCTGTTTTGTGACTTGGACACTGACAAACTAAAAGCTCTTTAAAATCAAGTTTGAGTGTCACCGCAAGTCACAGCATGTTACCGATTGTCAAACCCACAAAACTGCTGCTCACTAAATATTTTGTCTTTTTCTGGCTATTTTCTATAAACCCTGGAGATTGTTGTGCGTGAAAATACAGAAAACAATTTCTGAAACACTCCATCATACTCCAACAAGCATGTTTTTCAATTATTTACTTGCTTTAACAACAAGGTTACAGAATAATTATCAACTTAAAAAAATGCTTTTACAACTAGCATTCATAATAATGTAATATAACAAATGATTGAAAGACACATCTCTTATTTAGATTTTAACGCATTTCTAACTTTTTCCATACTCTGCTCAGTAAACCTTTACATGTTTGATACACTTTAAAATTAAGATGCATGTGGTTTCTAGGTTGATTGAGCTAACAAAATGCTCCACTGAATAATGTATAATGACTTGGGTTAGTTTTCGGGATATTAAGATGAAGTTTAGGGGTGCTACAGTACACCACTCCAACTGCTCCCCTTCACTTACCTTCACTTCACTTTTTCACTCCTAAAAAGGGCCTAAAAGTGTCAGTGTACATGCTTAAATGCATTGAGTTGCTGCCACGTGATTGGCTGATTACAATTTGCATTAAAGAGCAGTTGAACAGGTGTATCTAATAAAGTGGCCGGTGAGTATATATGCATATTGTAAATTGGAATCCTTGATTTTTAAAAAAGTATGTTCCTAAAGTAAACCAACACATGTTTCACCTTTGAAAGAATACTCAACTCAAATACTCAAAATCTTCAGTATTTTTAAAGGCAACTTTTTGTGGGCATGAACGTTTTCAGACACTTAAATATAGAATTGATCACTTTTAGTTACATTTCCCAACTGATTTTGTGATTGTCACAATGACTACTCAAGCGCTTAAAAAGAAACCTTCACTTGCAGCACTGCTGAAATGAAACCCACGCAGGCTGTGTATTTGTGTGTGCACCCAGCCACAAAAGAAACCTCAGAGTGTGCTGTTTTCTCATGTCCGTGTTTTCATCTGTCTCCTTCAATAAAAGCAACACAACTCAGTATTTCTCCCTGTGGTGGAAAACACATTTCAGGAACACATTTCTCCCACTGGCTTCATCCATCGTGCCTGTAAGTGAGCCGAGTGTTTGTAAAGCAGTCGCTATTCTCTGTCTGGCATAAAAATGAGATCTCCATCCAGTAGAGACTATTGAACGTAGGCAATCGCCGGAGGTCACTACACTCTTATGACTCAAATATTTGCATAGAAAATATCATCGGGTTCTTTTAATTCATGTTGATGGAACTGTGGCATTTCATTCAGTCCTAAATAGTCATTGTGTAGTGTGGTAGAGCCCCAGGTTCATTTCAGTTAAGTAAGGTTTATTTGATGATCTCATTATCCCTCGTTCTCAGATTTCAGAGATTTGTTTGAAAAGAGTTTATGTTCCAAAATAACCAAGGTTATATATTAAACTTCCACAAACCTGATAGGCAGCCATGTAATTTGATGTGAGTTTTGTATGAACATGAAATAAGCCTGACTGTTTATATTTGAAAAGCTGTTTGGCAGAAAAAAGTTTACAGAAGCCTTTAAGGTGCCATATCATGTCCCTTTTAAATCATTTATATAAATATTTGACCCATCTAAACTATCCCTTAATAACCTTCATATGTCAGTATTTTTTGTATGGTTGTTCTCCCCCGAATGCATTGTTTACCTCTTGTTCGTCTCACAGACATGCTTCCAACCCCCCCCCCCCCCACCCATCCACCTCCCCCCCATCTGCATTGGGCTGGATGTCCAAAAACACTCTTTCTTCTTATTGTTTATCAACACAGTTCTGCCACGGTTACACTTCCAGGTCATATATACGTATATCTTCTTCATTGAGATGCAATAGCTGTTCATCTGATTGGTTAGTTGGTTGTGCTATGGCCAATGGGTGTGGCTACAGTCATCAAGCTCTTTTGAGCTCCCAGAAAAAGAAAACGGGATTTTATAAACATGCATGAACCTATCTGAGTAAGAAACAAACATACATTTGAGTCACTTGGTGGTTTTTACTGTTAATTATGGGATGTACACATACTTAAGAGGGACAACTTCTATTGATTGCAACAGATGCAAACTTTCCCTGCTATTTTAAACAGAATCAAACAATTAAAATAATTTTTTGTGGCGTTTTATTTGAAAGATTGGTGAGTTTCTTTCCTGTTGCTTAATTTTTCAAGTTTACTATTACGTTACACACTAAATTTTAACAAAGGAATTGTAAAATGGCATTAAAGATTTAATATGTAATGAAGTGAAAATATAATTAACCACTAGTTAAACAAATTTCTGTTTTAACATCTGAACACGCAATTTAACTGGAACATTCTGTCTTTGTCTGTTGTGGTTTCATTAGGAACAGAATACCCCAAAGCTCAGATTCTGTACTCAATACATGAACAAAAAAGCTTTTAGAAATAGAAGGCAAGTCTCGTTTTACGAACAACCATTACAAAAACAAAAAAATGTGCCCGCCACCCCCTACTTAAAAAAAATCAAACTCTGCCTATATCTAGGAAATGAGATGTCAATCACAGGCTGCAGCGTTATGTGTTCATTTATAAAATTAATTACTTTAGATGCATCTAAAAAAAACATCAATGATAAAAGTATATGAGATAAAGAGAAAATTGAGGCAGTGAGGGTAGTCTCAAGTAATGTCTTACATCGTTTTGCAGCTCAAATCCCACCAAAGATCATATGAAGTAGAACGAAGAGACGACTCCATGATTTGGAGGTTGGTGAGCGTGATGACCCAAAGAAAATGCAACTTCTTCTTCAGTTTATTAAACTTGCTTTGTGTACAGCTTTGTTGTTGTTGAAGAGACCTGTACAGTTTAGATACAGCCCTGTATATAATATGTATACTCAGAGTTTCTGCAGGGTCTTAAAAAAGTCTCAAATTTAAAAGGTCAAATTTCAGGCCCTCAAATGTCTTAAATTCACTGTTGTAGGTCTTAATTATTTTTCACAGGTCTTAATTTTCTGATGGCCATCTGATTGCCTTGAAGTTGCCAGAGATTGAGAAAACATTTGTGAACACCAATACCAGCTCGAAATCTTAAAAGGGATTGTTAGGGTCTCACAGCAAGAAGGTCGCTGGTTCGAGCCTCGGCTGGGTCGGTTGGCATTTCTGTGTGGAATTTGCATGTTCTCCCCGTGATCGCGTGGGTTTTCTCCGGGTGCTCCGGTTTCCCCCACAAGACATGCGATATAAGAGAATTGAGAAAAAACAATTGTCCATAGAGAATGAATGTGAATAAGTGTGTGAATGTTTCCCAGCGATGGGTTGTGGCTGGAAGGGCATCCGTCGCATAAAACATGCCAGAATAGGTGGCGGTTCATTCCGCTGTGGCGACTCCGAAAGGGAAAAAGCCGACAACATAATGGATGGATGGATGGAGGTAAACAATGATGGAAAACTCAAGTAACTCTTCTGCATTAACTGGAACTTGTTTTCAGCTCCACATAACGTACCAGGCTTTTCATTTATCCATTAAGATTAGATATTTTTATTAGCTACCGAAAAATGCCAATATTTGGGATTTTAATGAACGAATTTGATTATGATTTTAAAATAGCAAAGTAAATTACTTTGCATATTTTGTACTCAAGTACAGACTTAAAATTGTACTTATGAAAGTACAAATACCCCCAAAATGTACTTCATAACAGTAATGTGAGTAGTTGTAATTTGTTACCTCTACCACTGGTTGTATCTTGATGCTGTAACCCAGATCTATAAGTTAATCTTGCAGTATCTTTTTTTCTGGATAGCACTAAAAACTCTTGTATTAACGTACTGCCTCCTCAGCTCTGCTAGGGAGTCGTTTAAACATTCTGCCTTCAGTCAGCTTCTCTTTCTCTTAGATACTCTCTGCCAGTCATTAGAGCAGGCTCACGCAGACACAGATAACGAGTGGCTGTAATGGAGTAGCTACTGGAGCCCGAGCTCTTGTTGCTTTTCTTAGAGACCTGGTCCTAATCTGGTCCTTTTCTTGAGACAGAGCGACTGACTGCCAAACAGAATCAATGTGAGCGGTGTGAGATTGGATTCATCAAGACGGAAGCTTGTGGAGGAGGAACCAAACATGCTAATAATGCTGCTGATAAATGACGGCCAGGTCAGAAGTCAGAGCATTAAGGGGTTTAATGATAGGAAAACATCTTTTGAAAAGAACATGAATGATCTGAAAGCCTTGAGGAAATTAGCTGAAAACACTCTTGATTTTAAGAATTATTTTTTCATGCTTACATTTGCAGATGAGGACAAACAAACTTAACTTGTGATGACTTATCATAATTTAAACTGTATTAGCTGTGATGAAGTGTCCTTATAATATATTTCATGTATGGTGTATGAAAATAATTTATCCTTGTTTTCAAGAAAATTTTCAGTAAATTAAAGGTGCAAGCGAAATTTTTAAAAAGAAAAAGGTTCTAGTAAGTCTTAGGATCAAAGATTTTCTGAGGAAATGAGTGGTCATGGTGTGTAGTGCTACGAAAGGTAAGAGAAGGTGTGAGAGCCCTTTGATTGCTCCAAAAAAAAGTGCCGTTATCACTGATTATGTGCGTTGTTATATGAATGTGTTAAGACTTTTACTCTGGTGAGAATCTGATCTTTTGGGATCGATTGAACATTGTGTGACTGAGCTTTAACAATTTCCTGTTTCAAATCCAAATTAGGACATTCACAGGCTTATGTGACTAAGTTTGGTCATGAATGGGAAATTCTTGAGGAGGAGTTTTTTAAAGTATGCAGCATATTTTTTTTTAATGAAAACCCTAAAATAACCGGCTTCCTGTCCAGTTTTGGTCTTGGTAATCTGCATATGTGTGACAAATTACATTTTCGGAAACTGCTCGAAATATATGCATAAAAAAAACATGTAAATGTAGATTGTAATATGAACGTGTTCAGGCTTGAGCTGTGATGAGAATGAGATCAGTTTGAGCCCGATCAGATATTATATGCCAAGTTATAACAACTTCATTCGTTCATCTTCATGTCGGCTTTTTTCCTTTCGGGGTCGCCACAGTGGAATGAACCGCCAACTCTCTGGCATATGTTTTACGCAGCGGATGCCCTTCCAGCCGCAACCCATCGCTGGGAAAAGTTATAACAACTTCCTGTTTCAAATCGAAAATATGAAATACGCTGGCTGCCATTGCTACACGCTTTATCGTAGCCAAAAAACCTTCACAATTAAACATGCTGTATAACTTATGAAGATACTGAAAAAGTTTGAAGATGTTTGAAAAAAATCTGGTGAAGGAGTTGGTCAAAATGTAACACCAGCAAAACACCTATTTTTTTTAGGTTTTAGGTAAATAACTGAATTCCTGTCGAGTTTGGAAACAGGGTTTATATTAGTAAAATATTCATCTTGATACTTAACATGTTTGTATCAAATTTGAATTTCATACGATAAACTGGTTTAGCACCAACAACTAAATAGGGACTTGTAATGCCTTTTTTCAAAACTCATATTTCCAAAGGAGGTAGAAGAAAAATAGCTTTAGGAGCTTCTCTTTATGAAAAAATTGGTTGCTGATCTTGGTGATCAGTATGAAAATGCACAAATGCACTGTAATTGCAATTCATGATATTATCCACAATTTTCAATATATCTGAGATTTTTTTTAATAAACATGTATTCTGTTTCATTTTGTTCCATTATGTTTAATGCTGTAATCTAGCAAAGCCAGGACTGTCGTGTGTTAAGACTGAATGTGTGGTGTAAGTCGTAGATGAGTGAAGCAGGGATTTAAGAGACTGTCTGCTGAGAGCTCTTCTAGATCTACCAAAGAAAGTGTTAGCTGGTGAGCATCATGTTAAGTGCCATGTATTTCTTTTTCGTTTTTAATTTACTTTTCATCTTTAAAGCTAGCCAGCTTTCCCCAATCCCTACAAGGGCCTCCTCTGTTCATTTAATTAGCTAAGAATCAAGGTTCCTCCAAACTCAAGATTCACGGCTTACTTCAGATTAATTTTCTATTCTATTTTTTTATTTAATTAATTAGTTAATTAATTAATTAGTGACAAACTTATTTTTGGAGATTATTGACAGTGCATGCAAATAATTTTTTAAAAGTCTCAAAATAAAGTTAGTATGTAAAGTCATATATAAAATACAATTAGTATTTTTTCACACCATAATTCATTGCCTCGCACTTCCTTTATGGAAGATAAGCTTTTTAAACATTCATTCATCTTCATGTTGGCTTTCTTTCGGGGTCGCCACAGTGGAATGAACTCTCTGGCATATGTTTTAGGCGGCGGATGCCCTTCCAGCCGCAACCCATCACTGGGAAACATTCACACACACACACTCATTCACACTTTAACAATTGTTCTTACTCAATTCACTTATACCGCATGTCTTTGGACTTGTGGGGAAACCAGAGAAAACCCACGCAATCACGTGGAGAACATGCCACACATAAATGCCACCTGCCCCAGCCGAGCCTAGAACCAGCGACCTTCTTGCTGTGAGACGACCGTGCTAGCCCCTGCGCCACCGTGACGCTCCTCCTTTTCAAACATTTCAAGTTTAATTAGGATATTGAAATGCGATTAAATTATTTATATTTAAATATGCACATTTTAGTTGGCTTTAATTGTTACTGAATTTTTAAGGATATAAGTGTTTACACAAGGTTTTAGTTGCGTAATTGGCTGGAAGTTCAACAAATCAATAATTTTAGGACTCCTGGGATTGTAGCTGATAAATGCTACTTTTATTTATGTAGCACCAGATGTGAGTCATTTGATTAACCAATGGACAGCTATGCTGAGCATATTTAGGCCTGGTCGACCTTGGTCAGGGAATGGCTACGGGTTAGACCCAACCCTCCCCTTCTCTAACGAAGACTGTTGATTGATGGGTGTGACTGGAAGTGACTAAAGAGTTTTTTTTTGTTTTCTTTCTTTTGAGTTCATCTGCGCCAATTGAGTGGTTTCATCGTATTATTTACATGTTTAACCTTGAAACCTTTAAACCTTTCTATTTGGTTTGGTTTTGAACACTGAAACAGGAAGTTACTTTTGTTGTTTTTGCCAATCACCCACAAGCCAAAAGCTCAATTTCTTTATATAGTTTGTGTCATTATTCACTAGGATCCAATATTTGTGCTATTGGTTATTTATTATAATTGTTTTTGTACACACAGTCACAGTTATAGGCAGTCTGATGGTGGGTTATTTGAGTGTGGTGTTACACTGGTGTGTAATGTGGTTTTCTGTGAGTATTCACACCTTGGTGTGTGCATGCGTGTTTGTGTGTATGTGCTTGCTTGCGTGTGTTTTTTTAGTACCCCTACAGGAAAATCTCTTGGTACCTCTCTGCCCTGTATCATTTGCTTAGCTTGGTCTGCCTTTGGAAATCTTTAATTTACTTCTTTGATTTCATTTGTGCTTTCAAACGTGGGGTGTGCTGTATTCCCTCCTCTTCATGTGATGCAGTCTTGTCTTGCATCTTGTTTAACTATAGTCTCTTACCATTTCTGATCTGTGTTTTAACTAGTAAAAATAAAGTATAATTCAATTGAGTCCGTGCCTCTGAGCTCTCATTTATGTTAAAACCTGCTATTGTGTTGTTTTTCCCCCTGAATCATTCTGGGGTGGCGTAGTCATTTGTGTGAAGTTCATATAGTCAGCAGTTAACAACTATCGAACCTAACCCTCGTCAGCCTACATTTAGAGTGATTGTGTGCGTTCTAGCTCTGATCCGTTGATTGTAGTATTGGTTAAAAATTAAGTGCACAACACATCAAACATTATGTAAGCATTAAGAAACACATCCATCTGTATGTCCACCATACTGTATCACGCCATACTCTGCAGTTTCTTTATCAATATTAAGTTCATTCTCAAGTCTATTTGTCTGGAGAAAAAATGGTTAAAAGGGGGGCTGTAATGTCAAAGGGGTGAAATCGATCCGTTCTATTTGAAGCACAAGTTCCAGCCATTACTGTGGGTTTCAGGTGCAGCGAACAGCTAGAACAGCAGGGTTCGACTCCGAACACACAGGGACAAAGCTCCTCTATCATAGCGCACATCTGAAACCTTTTTCTTACCTCGCAACCTTTTCCAACCCCAAGAGGTAAATATTTTCTGCTCTTTGTTCAGGGTTAACGTGGCTGATTCCTTCATGGCATGTGATGGCATGTGCTCAATTACATTTTGCCATTTCGATGGAGGTGTTGGATTGGGTAGATCGAACTCCAGAATATGACTCATTTATGTGCAGATGTTGGTTTCAGTGTTTTTTAGATATGACCCCTAATAAAATTGTAAAGAAGGTTCAATTTTAGGCTTTTTTTTACCATAGAGGTATAAACCTGAAAACTGGAAGAGAGGAACACAAGGCCTGCTCAGAAAAAAGCAAACTCCTCTAGTACAAAACATGAACACTCTAAATGAGCTGGGAAACAGGACTATGAGCAAACATGAGTTTTGAGACGTTCATGTATGTGTAACAGAGATGAATGCACAGATTGCATGAGTGAAAAAAGAAACACCTGCATGATTGAGATTTAATTATCTCTTAATTACTATCCGATATGGCAAAACTGATGCTTGACAGAGCACTCAGAAATAATCTCTGTTGGTTCATGTGACATCTTTATGATTTCCTTTCATTCCTCCAGTTTCCTTCAACAAATTCATCAAGCTTAGGCTTCGGAGGAGAAAGAAATTTGAGAAATAATCTTGTTAGAAATGAACCAATAAAGTAGATGATACATGTGTGATTGGTGTTTGATTACTTTAATTACTTTAATACCTTCAATTTGTTCATTCTTTACGTCATAATTATTTTCTTACAATAATTGAGTGTTTTAATAGTAGTTAAATTGTGTTAGTTTTGTTGTTTATTATGTAAACTTTCCTTTTCAGGTATTTCTTGCATTTTAAATTTTACATTATACTATAGTTCCCTCATCAAAAGCATGCCTCAAGTCATATTCAGATTGGTTCACGTATGTTTGTGTAATCCTATTTTGTTTATCTGGGAGCTCAAGATGTCTCAATGGCTTTAGCCCCACCCGGTAGCCATAACACCTCCCACTAATCAGATGAACCTATATTGCATCTCTACAAATAAGGAACACGGTGACTGACCCGGACGTGTAACCGTAGTAAAACCACAGCTTGTAAACAATTAAAATAAAGTGTGTTTTTGGATGTCCTAGGTCAAAAGTGTTTTTGGTTTAAACACTCAGAGGCAGATACATTGTTTTAAAATTTGCTTAAGATAAATTAAGATTTAAACCTTCAGCCTTCTGTGCTGTCCAGCTGCTGGTACCCATATTTGGGTATGAGAAAGTGACACACATTCATGATTGTGATGGCTGGCTACACCCATTCTGAGCCACCCTTACTCTTCATATAAAGCGCCACATGTGTTACGTCCATGTTGTGTATATAGTCAATGGTATACATGCTACAACACTAGCTGAAATGGCATCTTTAAGCATGGGCCGGGGAGACATTAGGATGGGGTGGCCGAAAGATTCAGCATTCTTGAAAATGTATTATTCATGAATATTCAAGTAAAAATCAATTGGCTTTGGGAGCTCAAATAAACAATTTGGACTTTAGTCCAATACTGGCGTTGTCTATTTTAGGTTATTTGAAAATGTTTCATTGATTTGTTGCAAATTAATAAAATCCCAGCTACAGTTGCTACTTCTTTGTCAACATCATGTTCATGTGATGTGTGAAGTAGTGGAATAAAAAGAATGGGAACGGTTGCAGTTTAATTTGGACTGGAATATTTATATTATTACCTTTAATTAATAGTTATATATTAATAGAAGAAAAAAAATTTAAGTTCTGAATTATTACCCTGGAATAGTAAACACCAGTGTGTGTCTACCAGCCGGATGTAACAAATTTAAAAGTGTGACACAAAAGTCACAAGTGGGCAAATGTTTCTGCTTCAGCTGTTTTCTGATGCAGAACCATATGAAAGCAGCCAAGTGAATAAACTTGAAAACGCACCCAAACAGAAGGGACAGCAGATGAAAGCCTTTCATGTTATACAGTAATTGTCAGTCTTTTATGCAGCCTGACAGAAGGGTTCACTCTTGCTTTGAAGATGGTGAGAAATAATGTCTAAACACTGAACTGTCCACAATGGAAGGATTACAGAGCCCTTAAGGATACCAGAGTTCCCCCGGTTCATTTCCATGAACAGTGCATTCATTTTACTTTTGTTTAGAGTAGAGCAAGCCTAATTACTTAATTTGGAAGAATTAAAATGTAATCAGCCAGATGAGGTCACAAAGTGCGGTGTATAATTTGTGTTTCAAATTAAATGGCTTGTAAGGCTGTTTCAGTAATGTTCGTAGTGATCGTCTTAAATGCAAGTTGTTTATTAGCTCGTTTACCATCTGCTGAAGCAAGGCTAATGAATATGAAAGCAAATCCAAATACAGAAACGAACAATCTAATCGAGTTATTCCATTCACAAGAGTTTAATGAATATTCACATTCAATTAATACAAACATTTACAAATAGATTGACAAAAATTAAGTTTAAAAATGCCACAGAAAAGCACAAGACCATTTAAAAAACATTTTCTGAGGAAATATGTTGACAACACTTTATAATAATGACACACTATGCATAATTAGCTAAGCATTAGCAAGTAGGTAATTCATATTTTATAGCGAATTGTTTCTATGTCAATACACATTCATAAGCAGTATTAGTTTAATATTATGTTAATTTAAGTGCTGTTGTCTTGGTTTCAAAGCATGTATATAATATGATTAATTGCATTAATTTCATAATTTAAACTTTCTATCGTTTAAAGAAACAGTTGGTTATTAGTTGTTAGCGATTCATGAGATCATTTAGAACATGTTAATAAATGATTATTAAACAATTTCAAGTAAATTTATTAATTTTATTATTCAGATATATATAGTAACAGTTACTCAGAGTGATAATAAACGCTTTGTTAAAACATAATCCTACTGTAACTCATGATTTATTCAACTAGATATAAAGCATTAACTAGCTGCGAGTTAACTGTTTTTGTGAGCTCTTCAAAATTTACATGTGTTCTAAACAGAAAAAAGGAAAAACACAGCACAGAGGAAACCAAACCATTGAGATATTTAGTCTCATGACTAAATGCCTTAAAAATTGTATTAAGCGTATTATATTGATGCTTATAAACCAAAAATAAAGCCTATAAATCTATGTGTATAATCTGCTTCACAAAGTGTATAAACTATTTTATAATGCTTAAATAATGACTTATAATATGCAGTTATTGTTAACTACCAATATGTTTGGTGATCGAGATTAACATAAGATTAAATCCCTTCCTGTTTATTTCATTTTACACTTGGTAGTTCATGAAGTGTTGCTCAATCGTTGCATTTACTGATGAGAATAAAGCTGAGCAGCCTGCTAGGTCACATGAAAGAGAGAAAAAATACTATCCTATAATATACTTCTAAGCGCTCAAAGCACTTGACATATTTAAAGGGAATCTTATAATCCACCACCAGTGTGAAGGATGCTGCACACCCGGATATAGACCAGGCTTACTGGTAAACCAGAATCTAAACTGCACACTTGAGTACTGATTAGTATGGAAATGCATTAATATTACATGCTAATCAGTGTGCACGGTTCGATTTAGAGTCCAACTTGAGATGTAACCAATTAGTTGGGCAGAATTAGGTTTTGATGAAAGACTTACCTGGAAGTTGGAAGGCTTACCTGGGGTATAAACATAATGTTTGGAAAGAACATCCAGGTTTTTTATTACCAGAGATTCAGAGCATCTGTTTTATGTCTAATCTGACTGATCAAAACAAAACCAACAACTCTACCCATTAAAGACTGTTTTAAAATGAATGCTAGGATTAAGAAAAGTGCTTACATCTTTAAAGCATTAATATACGTTGAATTGAACAGGTTTCCTTTTTTCGACAAACCTTTGATGGAGACTTAAGTGCGTACTTAACATCAAGCAGATGGACATACATTATTTATGCATTAGCAGACAATGGCCCTAAGTGAATACATGAGTACAATCACACAGGGACAGACCTTTTCCTTTAAACCATCTGCGTTTTTGTTAAAGGTGTTTGTGTGTTTATATGTGTGCAATTGGTTTATTCAGAATTTGTTCAGAATTAATATTTTTTCTCAGGCTATTCCCCCTGGTTAAAATTCCAGCATGACTAGCTCAAGCTTTATTTTGGAGGACCCTGCTGGAATTTTCATGAGGCTAATAATTGCAGTTATATGTATATGACATGTCAGGACTAATGTTGGCACTTTTTAGTGGTACCGTTTACTTAGAGCAGGGGTCTCAAACTCAATTCCTGCACAGTTTTACCGAACACACCTGATTTCACTGAATAAGTTCCTCTGGGTTTGTTCCAAGCTACTGGTTTGTGTCTCTTGAAACAAGGTTGCGGCCCTCCAATTTGAGACCCCTGACGTAGAGGTTTTCCGCTTCAAAATAAGGGAGATGTGAGGACAACCCCTGAAAAGAATCTGACGGTGTTGGAAGAATATTGGTTCACAAACTGAACTACTGTTTTAAGCCTCTGCATGTCTTCTTTTTGCTTCAGACAGAATATTTAACCCTATACTGGGAGATACAGTTTTTCCACATTTCCATAATAGTTGCAAACAAGAGATTAAAATGTAATAAAAATTTCTAGTCACTCTAAATATTGACCCTCGATTTGGAGTAACACGTCACATAATTAGCATAATAGACCCACTTATGGATGTATAAGTATGGTATTTACCAGTACACTGTATATGCCCAGCATCGCTGATAACTAAACAGCAATTTCTCCTCGTCCCCAACTGTAAGGATGCTTCCAGGTACCCCTCTCCTCAGACAGCTTGCCTATTGCATCACTATTTTCATCACTATTTTCACCACATGCTTGTGACACAGTTAATTCTATGTAAGTGAGATCATGAAATCATTTAAAAAGTTAACACTTACTCCCAGAAATCAAACACAGAACCTTTAAGTTGTTGAAAGGAATACAGGAAGGCTACCAAATATCTTTAACTAAGTAAAAGATTTTACTTGGGTAAGAGTCAAATTACATGTCTTCATTTCACTTTCAAGTGCCATTTCCCCAAAATAGACTTTAATAAAGGTTATGACTAATGTATCTAATTGAATCCTAATTGAATATTAAAGAAGCTCATTTCTACCAACCTCTTTCTTTTATTTTAAATTATTTTTATAAATCCAACATTTGGTTTTCTTTATCAAAATGCATTTGAATATGATTGAGGCTGTACAATGTAGGTAGGCCTGGTCGATCTCAACACAAGGCTGACCAGAGGGTACATGATCAGCTTTTAGAGATCACCCTTAAGTCCTTCTGCACTTCTTGCACAGTTCATGAAGTCAGTCTTCAGTTGAAAGAGTTCACGTTTTTAATCTGTAACTTCAGACAAAGAGCCAATCAGTTAAAACTTTCCTTCAGCTTTTTCACATGAACATTCAGTCTAGGGAACCCCTACTGAAGGCCATGGGGAATATCAGGAATATCGAGAGTACAAGAAGTATTCAAGCGCAGCATCCGGCTGGAGGTGGTGATGCTGCTCTGTCTTCGATGAGATTGTCTTCTCCGGAAAATATTCTGCCACAGATAAGACAGGAACTTGTTGTGAAGAGAAGCATAAATGAAGGGATTGTAGCAAGCAGAGCTCATAGCCACCAAGTGGCAAGAGACCTGTATCACATTGACGTGGTTCTTGCTCAGGATGGAGAAGTCAGTGTCCAAGTCACGGATGAGGTTTACCAGCTGCAGCGGGAGCCATGAGAAGGCAAAGGAGAGCACAGAGAGCAGCAGCAGTCGGAAGGTCTTACGTCTCTTGCGTCCCCACTTCTCCTGGTTGGAAGGGGTTGCAGCCATGAGGCGAGGGGTGCCCCGGTGCTGTAGGTGACAGGAGATGGCACAGTAGGAGATGGAGACGGCTGCTAGCGGGACAAAGTAGGAAAGAAGCAAGAAGAAACAGGAGTAGATGAGACGACTAAGCTCCTGGCCATTCCAGAACTCCTCACAAACAGCCATTTGATGGCCGGTCTCACTCAGATCTAGGTATACTGTGTGCAGAGCTGTTGGAGTGGACATTGCCAGTGCACAGAGCCAAATACTGACTACCAACCATGTGCAGAAGGAACGACCTCCACGCTGGCGAATTGGGTAGGCTACCACCACATATCTGTCCACAGCAATGGCAGTCAGTGAAAGAACTGCTGCAAACGCAGTTGCCGTTTGCATCAGAGTCACAAAATGACACATGACCTGACCAAACACCCAGCCTCGCTCATCAAAGGCATAAAACGCAGTGAGGGGGACACAGAACAGACACATGACCAGGTCGACCAGTGCCAGGTTCCCAATCAGGAAGTTTGTGGTGCTGTGAAGCTTCTTGTTGAGGCTGATGAGGATGAGGAGGAGCAGGTTACCTGAGCAGGCTACCAGGACCAGCAGGGTATACAGGGGGATAAAGAGTGGCTTCAGTTCCATCAGCAACTGCAGCCCAGTGAAGGACGATCCAGAGGAGACTAGAGACTGGTTTCTCCATGATTCGTTGTAGAGGTAGTCCATGTCTGCCATGATCAGTGGAGAAAAGACAGACACCTGTTTGAAACACACCAACAGTTACAATAAATATGAATTCTTTGTAGACTGTTTAGGCTGTAGACTGTTAAAGGGGTCTTGAATTGAGGAAACAAAAATGTCTGTATATTTTGTTAAATACAAATATATAGACTAAAAGGCATGTTTGATCCACAATGTTTCAGCATTCTTTATCACATTATATTTTTCTGAATGCTTGCATTGTGAGGTTTGAAAAAGATTATCATTACTTTGTGGAGTGAAGAAGAATCATAGGTTATTGGAATGTCTTAAGGGGATCTCCTAGAATGTGAAGATGGCACGTGTACTGCAAAACTTTGGTCTCTTAAAATTCACAAAAGTGCATCATCAATTGACGTTGAAGAATAATTTTAAAACCCATTTAAAACGTTGTTTAAAATGTCTTCTGTGCCTGCCCAATCCCTGCCCGTCCCCTTTGATATTATTGGTCACCCTTCTGGGTACAGTACAACAACGTAAAAGTAACGTCATCTTGGTAGCCACCCCCTTTGAGATCATTGATCAAAGGACTCTTCTGGGTACAATACGTAAAATGTAAAAATGACTCAAACTACAATTAAACATTTTAATTAAAAGAAAGACTGTTTGATTTGTTGATTTAAGCAATACAGCAATAGAGTAATGTCACCTTGGTAGCTGGTATAGCTGTATACATCTTTTTATCATCACTTAAATGTATATTATTTATTGTTTAATCAATTCATGGCTTAAATTATACATTTACATGAAATCCACACAGCCGTTAGTAATGTTAGCATTTAAAACAGTTTGTGATCCGCCATTTCCAGCCTACTTTTCTTCAAATATCTGCTGGTTCTTCATCCTGCTTTACAGCAACAACAGCGATTGAGTTATTATAGTATCCAAGCTGACCAGCAGGTTAGGGAGGGGATTGGGTGGGCCCCTGTTACTGCATCAGAGCCCTCTCGAATTTTCAGGTACTATGAAGAAAAATAAGATTCAAAAGCACAGCTATGGATAATTTTTTCTGGCTGTTCTAAGATAGAAAACTACCAACCTTTATTCCTCGTTCAAATGTGGAGTTTACTGATTTTAATTACTAATTTAAACGTGAACATGCGAAACTAGTTTTCAAATAATAATTTTACATGAGAGTTGCCTCTGTTCGTTTTTATTTTTTGTATGTCATTATCATAGTTTGGGATTTTCTTCTAAGGACAAGGGCATTGTAATTCACCTCTCTGTCTGTGTATAACATGGACACAGTGAGTCGAAATGAGTTTGGGTAACCAGCCTCTTCCTTCTTGGCAAGGTTTCACTACTGGAGAGTAAAAAAATGACAAAAAGACATAATTTGAAGGATCGGAAGTCAATCTCACTCGAGTAGCCCTGCTCTTAATTATGAAATTGTTTTACGTTAAAATATCTTGATAAAAATAAATATTACACAATTCCCCCCCTCAGAGTTGGTATGCAGGTCAATTCAAGAAGTAAACATCAAACAATGTCATTCGGCCAGGGTGTAAACAAGTTCTTTAGCTGTAAAATTGTGTGTTTTCAACTTGGTGGTCATTGGGAACCTGCTTACTTCTAGAGTCTCAAGCTGACACAAACTAATTTGCAGTATCTCTTACTTCCTGTTACTCATCCCCTCGAGCTTTTTTAAAAGTATTTTATTTTTACTAAGTGTAAAAAATGTATTCATTTAAACCACTCTAGCACAAATTTTACAAAGGCTTCAAGGGGCCTAATTTTGAAAATGGGAACCACCAAATTATTGTTCTTTCATGAACAGTTCACAGACAAAAAATCTGAGTTTATGCCATTTGAAAGCTATATATTAACTAGTGCAAGAACACAGGTACCTGATGAAAGTAATTTGAAAAGATTCCAGGCTTAAAATAAAGCATTTATTTAATCTCTGCTCTCAGTCCTCTGAAAAGATACAGATCAAACCTTGGCATTATTCAGCACTGAACGTTAATTAGTTTCGACTTCAGTGTAATAAATCATTACTTGAGAAAAGATGAGAAATCCTGATTATCACATTTTGACTAAGGGATGCACTACAGTATTTTCATTTGATTGAGTGAAATACATATGAAATGTCAGGACATTTTATTGACTTCAAAGATTAAAAAAAAGAGAATGTTTTTATGTAATACTCAAGCCTTAACTAATTAAATCCATTTTGGAAAAGTAAACCTAACAATTTTTTTTATGAATAATAATAATGACTTCAATTCATACAGAGCTTTGCCATTTTAGACCCTTATTCTCTCCCTCCACATTCACACACTGTTGGTGATGACCTACTTTTGTAGCCCCCAGCTGCTCTGGGGCAGTCTGACAAAATGTGGCTGCCATTCCGTGCCTATGACCTCCTGACCACCACCAAACACACCCCACACACATCCATACAGGGCAATGTGGGTAAAGTAGCAACAATGGTAGAATGGACCTGTCGTGGATCTCCACCTCCGGTTACAGGAATGACCAACTACACCACTTGCCGCCCCGGCAAGTTTTTTTTTTTTAATTCTATTTTTAATAGAAAAGAATTTTTTATGTCTGAAGTGGAAAGTGTTTTATGTGCCACATCACAATATGATGTTTATGCCTTGTGTATGTCAAGGTTTAACATCAGGTTTACATCAGGTGACTAATGGGAACAGAACAAAACCATCAACACCATGACACTGCACCATTAAAACAGACTGTTGCTCTGGAGCCCATTTAATCGATTCTTAGCTGTTCGGACATGATGCAACAATAGACTGAATGTTTTATGTAAGGGGAAATATACACATGAAATAGTAATTACAACACAAAACAAACGTCTGAATTAAAACAGACAGGAACATCCTGAGACAAAATACATTATGTGAATTCTGGCTCAATTAAATGTTGTTTCTATGCACATTTTTACAGTTACACCACACATCAACGTTTTACTCCTCCTCAGCACCCTCGTTTGGGGTTTTTTTTTTTTTTTTAGATTTTAAAACATTGACTTTTTTTCAGATATTATAAACTAGACTTCCTGAGACCAACATGCAGTTTAGTCTTAGTGTAAACGCATGAATGTAAATCTTTAAAAAGAACAAATAGGTAGAGAAACCAACCATCAAATGCTGAAAATGCTTCTGTCCATCCAATGTTTTACAAGCCAGACTAATAGACAAAATTCCTACCAAACTATTATCTTGGTCACGTGTTGTTTCATTAGCCAGCTAATTAAAATCCTGCTGATATTAATCCCCTAACGTATTTTACTGACAGGAGTGCGCTTTCTACCCACCTTTGTCCTCTGATCACTTCTGTGAATGATGCATGATTCCAAAGCACTTCTAAATACATAAAGATGAGACTGATCCAGATACTAAGGGAATATTTCGGGTGTTTTGTTAAATTATTCCCGTTTATTTCCGCAGTGAACGAATAAGTCCGAGTCCGTTGAGTGAAGCTCGCGGTCAGTCTCGCGCGCAGAACACCGGAGATTTCCCGCTTCGCACGGGAACGCGCACCTTCACAACTAACCTGCTCCATGCCCTGCATACTTTAATGATCGATCAAAAGTGATATTGTAAAGGTTATTATATTACTTTTTATTATTTGTTTCAGTAATAATGAATTAGAAAATACACAAATTGATACATTAACATTTTAAATTCATACAATTAACAAGCAGCATTTTTTTGTCGATGAAACTGGAAAATGCTAACCTAATATAAATTTCGGGTACCTTTTCTATAATATTTGAAAATCACATTCTGTTAAAACGTTAGTTGAGTATCATTTCAAAATAGCCTATATTGTGTTTTAAAAAAATGTTTGAAATCACACACCTTTAGCTTTAAAATAAGCCTAGAGGACTAAAATATCTGGTGAGTTTCTGGAAATGTGCCATATCATTTAAATGTAGCTATTTCCTGTATATTGTAGTATCGTTTGCTTATCAAAACATGGCTGAAGTCATTCCAATTGTTTCATTCATGTTTGTGTAATTCAATTGTCTTTTCTGGAAGCTCAAAAGGGCTTGATGAAATAGCCACGCCCATTGGTCATGGTGCCACCCACTAACCAAATAGATGAAACGCTAATGCATCTTATCTCGATGAAGAGCATTTGCGCTCACTAGCCTGTAAGTGTAACTGCATCAGACCCACGCTGGATAAACGTTTTTTAGCTTGCCAAAAGATTAGCGTATTCGTCGGAAATCAATGGATTTTTTGTGTGCCAACATGAAAAACACACCAGGGCTTCTGGAAGAAGTACCATAGTGGGAAGAATAGGAGGTGCATGATGTTTTGCGGATTACAACCATTTCAGGTTACTCAAAGACATTGTTTACGATAAATACTGCCTTTTGTCAAATATTTTATATAAATTATTTAAAAGGAACATTAACATAAAACTTCGTCAACACTGATATAAGTGATGCATGTGTCTTTAGAAATGTTGCCATAAATACTGCTCTATATTTCCTTATTAAATCCCGTCTACAACTTTATTTATCCTATCGTGTCACCTCGTTGTGAAATCAT
Source organism: Danionella dracula (assembly GCA_900490495.1). NCBI lineage: Eukaryota > Metazoa > Chordata > Actinopteri > Cypriniformes > Danionidae > Danionella > Danionella dracula. The sequence goes on along the minus strand of UELW01000067.1, from coordinate 2,020,883 downwards.
TGGGAAAATAATTTTTGCACATTTGAAATTGTATGTTTTTTTTCCATTTACTTTTGTTGTTGAAAAAATGAAATAAGGCAACACTTGAACCCACAACAAGGAGTTTTAAACAAATTATACATATATAATTTTTAAAAATTGGTCAACAGGTCACAAAGCAATACATGCATGAGTTGAATGCTCCAATTTGATGTCTCATTCATATTCAACAACAGCAACATCATCTGACTACAGCTGGGGATGAATATCAGCATGCATCCGAGCAAAGGTCAGAAACAAATATGATAATGGATTCCTCATCTTTTTATTATCCGGTGACAGTAGTTACTTACATTTGTATAATGAGGAAATTTCAAAATGTCTTCTGATGTTTCTTTCAGACAACAATAAAACAACGGCCTACATGTTTAAATTCAAAGAAATCTACACAATCAAATGCTTGTTTTTCTTGCTCAATACAAAAGAATAGAACAAACCAAATACTACTTTATGTTTACAAGGGAATAAAAAAAATACACGTGCTGAAATAATTCATACGATGCGACATGATTAAGTCAAAGACATGCTCCTCACAAGAAAAAAAATATTCAAGAACAATACAAATACTAAGCAGTTTTTTTAAGCAAAAACATTTACAGAACAATCAAAATCTGAACCTTTTAAATTGCTCCAGACCTATTTAAATATATTTGTTCTTTTAAACAGAACATATTTCAAAATGTTATCCCCATAGATGTTTAATTTCTTTTTTCTATTTTATAAATGTCAACATTTAGCTTCCAACATTGCTCCTGTTTCGTTTTAGAGACAAAAAGTAACTTGTCATTGGTTAAAACCACCTGACTCTTCATAAAGTAATTTATGGTCATAATTTGAATAGCTTGAAATGTTGCTGGTGAATGAGCTGGCTGTGGTGATATGATTATTTCTCTGGGCTCGGGCACTCCTCTTCCTGCTCTTCCTCACATGGCTTGTCAGTTTGGCATGAAGAAACAGCGATCTCGCTGGACTGTGTTGGTAAGAGAAGATACTCTAGCTCCTCTGCATTGATGGCCACTGTTTCAGGAGACAGCCAGCGTTTCAACTGCTCCAGAGCACTGCAAGAGATGCACAACTTGATACTTACATCACTGAAACAAACCACCAGACACTGCCATATGAAATCAGAGGAGTTTCTTTGACATAGGAAATGGCAAGGAAACACTCCACGTCTCCACACAGGCTCATTCTCCATCTTCCCCAGAGTTAATTAGTGGTGTTTAACTATTTTTGACTCGATTAAAGGGACAATATTATTGAAACACAAACTTGGAAGATGTTAGGACATAAATGCCCTAGTCCAGTGTACACAACAATATTTTTCTTCTAATATCACCAATAGTGTAGGCGGCGACAGAAGATGTGACACCACAGAGAATTTACATCTTCGGCAACATGCCCCTAAAACAGCATGAATCATTGGCACCTCCTAATTGGGAGTTTTTAACTCATAAATATAACAAATCTGGATCTTTGTTTTAACTAAAATTTAGTGTGGCATGTTCAGAAGATCAAGACCACCTCTTATTATATTCCAGTAATATTGGCCCTTTAAGCCATTCTCCTGGTATGGCCCTTTTAGCATAGCTACGCACAGATCATTAAATAGCATTAGACCAGTGGATAATAATTTTGTTCCAATAACACTCACAGAACAAACCCAAAACTGATTAAATCAATTTTGCTTTAAATATTAGTCTGGTATGATAGTAGAACTTCAAGTTATATGACTATTACACTAAAATAAAAAGTACAGTTCAGCCTAGTATGTTTTCACAGTCTCGATACACAATACAACTTTAGACAAGTAGATAGATAAAAACTCTTTTACTAGTAGTGCTTTTAAAATGTTACTGGTCTAATCTGATTTAAAGACATATGCTAAGCTTAAAATATGATCACCAGAGTTTTTATTTTAACTTGTAAACAAATTAAAAGCCATCAGCCACTGTATCACTGATAGTTAACTCTACTGAAATTGAAAATGTTTTGTTCATTTAAGGGATGAATTCTGTTAAAGGTCAGACATGACTGAATGTAACTAAAACATAGACACTACGACTACATTCAGACTGGAGGTCTGCTTAAATAATTTTTTTTTTTGTAAATCCAATTTTTTTCACTTAAGCGTGTTTGTTCACATTTATAACAATATTTACACCTGCTATCCGTCTTGAAATGCAAATTCGAAGTGACACTACGTACCCCAGAATGCATTGCTAACTGGAGTAAACACCAAAGCACATGCTCTCCAGTACTCTTGATTTTTCTAGCGTAAACATCTGATCATAGCCAACTTTATTAGTACCAAATATTATTAAAAGATTGAAGCAGAAAAGAACACATTATGATATACTGGTGGAAAAGGAGTTAAGTGCGGTAATAACAACTGGGACGTCATTCAATTTGTCTATGAGCAAAACCCAGAATAATACAACATGAAAATTCAGAATAGAATTGGATATGCATCAGTGATCTGGACACAACAAGAAAACAATGAATAGAACCGTCTCAAATTACGCTACAATGTTATTATTGGAAATTAATCAAAATGAATGGAAATTAAAGTTGTTAAAAACATCAAACAACTCAAATAAATGAAAACTAAAACTAAATTCTTCAAATAATTCAATACAAATCAATATAATTCTTAAGAAATTATCACATAATTCTTTAATGAAGCACATTATTATGTAATGAATAAATCCCAGTTTGAAAAACTTTTAACTCAAAGAACATTTTTCAAATTCAAATTATGCGAGTGGTCAAAGATAAAGCTCTAATAAGAAATTAATTAGTCAATTAATACATATTTCAACCGGTTTACAGGAACATAATGTTTTACTTTACAAGAGTATCACCCGTCTCATACTTACCTCTGATCAAAGTTTCCTTCCTGGAATAACTCGGAGGTTTGAGCATCATGGAGGAATCGATCCCAGCACTCCTTTTTAACCTGGGACAAGGACCGCAGCATTTCCCTTGAGGTTACTTCACTGGTGTGTCCCTTGATTCTCTTCAGTCGGTTTTCTGTAATGTACCAAACACAACATGCTATTACAAATACAATTCAACTTATTAAACATAAGACATTGCTCAAATTAAATCTGTACCTAAACTGGCAATGTACACCTCAGAGTCAGCCATGGGTTCCCATGGGCAGAAAGCAGTGGCTCTAGAGGAATTTGTCTGGTTGTTTTCTGGCTGGAATGAGTCTGTAAACTGCTCTCCATCCTGTTCCCGAGGCTCAGGCAAACTGGAGCAAACCTCAGACCACAGCTCACCACTAGATCGAACCGCAGGGCTTTCAAAGTCGTCGATCATCACTATTCTACAAAACAGACGAAAGCTATGTTTAGGTGTTGCCGTGTAGAGTACATATGAAGTTTTTGTGAACAATAATACACGCCAGCCATGTAAAAAGCCATCGACTAACCATGGTATTGAACTAACGTTAGCTTGTTTACATGGATTATCATAAAGCTATATTAAACAAGAGCAATGACACTCTTATGTTGTCAACGTACCTCAGACGTAAATCTGTATACCACAAGAAAGAAGTAACGCTATATAGATAAAATAACGCTTAGCAAATATTAATCATTTTTCCGACTTGCCTATAGACAGGTTTACTTGTACAACCTCGACTCTGCTTGTGCGTGACAGCTTGAGAAGCATCCGACAGGGATTACTTAATTTGATTGGCTGTTGGACTTGTCGGTCAGACATCCCGTGAAAATGATTGGCTCTTAGTGTAGTTTGGAAATACAACTTCCGCTCACCCTTTCAGCATGTTTACATCGAGTCGAAATTCACCAGAGAGGGTTATAATCTGCCTTTACTTGTGAGTACAGTTGATAAAATAGTAAGTTTTAGCGTACATGAGGTGTTGTCCTTTAGTACATTTATTCTTCAGCTAAATGTTGATAAAGGGTCGAGACAGGTACGTATAATCTACGGATGCTGCAATGTTACATTCGATGTTCGTTTACTTTGAAGACAGTGTGCAAGATTCGGAAGCTTCTTCTGGTCGCTTTCATTGATCTGATAATGTTGGACACATTCGTCTGAGAACTATAAGCAGGTAAATGCAAAAATGGCAAACATTAAATACTTTTGTTTCAAAAATGTATTTTACAATATATGAATAATTTATTGGAAACACAACTTTTTATGTGGGCTAATTAAATACATTATTAATCATATATAGTATACGACTAATAACACCATGACAAATCTAGTAAAAAAGTGAATAATTTAATTTATTGTTTGCAAGTTGTGTCTGTTATTTAGACCCTTTTTTCCCTTGGATATCATTTCATGTGTGCAGGAGGTGTTTGATAGGCAATGCAGACTGTGTTGAGGCTGGCAGCAGTAGCGGTCCCTATGGGTTTGCTGCTCTCCAGAACCATGGCCTGGATGTCTAGTGGCAAAACACATGTTGAGCTCATCACTCGTTTGAGAGGCCAGTAACTACCTTTTTAGAAACAACCTGCCAGCTTTTGAATATATAATAAATCTATACTGCAGTGTCATATAGAATATCAGGGTATCTATTTTTATCTGCTGTGGAAGTGCAGACCACGCATGTTAGCAGTGAATTTAATCTGCAACTTTTACAGAAGTTCAAATTAGCTACAGCTGGAAACAACATTCAAAAGTATACAAAAATCCATCCCACTTTAATTAATCATAAATAATCAGATATTCTCCAAATAAGTTATGTTCTCTCTGCTGTTCTCTTAACAATGTGTTTGTATTCATCTTAATGTGTATAGATAGCATGATTGTACCAATTATTTATTTCATATATTTTAACATTAGTGGCTTTGAATGTAAACTGAATTTTAAAATAATTATTCTCTAAATACTTTTATTTTTGCCCATTGAAATCGCCTTTGAGAGTGGGACACTGAAGACAAACTATAGCTCATAATTACATTTTAAATTACAATCGTCATTTCCGTAATAGTTGAGAAGACTATTAGACTTTTCTATTTTATACTTTTAAATTAGTATGCGGTTTGTGTCGTCAATAAACAAAATGCAGCCTATTGTTGAGGGGAAAAAAACATAAACTCATACATTTAAAATTCCATTGAGAAGTGCATTCAAATATTTTTTTCCACTTTTGATGAATCCTCTAAAGTGATTGATGTATCGTTGTGCCCCAGATCATGGAGTCATCCGAAGCGACAAGGTGTTTAATGCCATGCTTGCCACCGATCGAGGGATATATTCCAGAGACCACCCTTATGCAGACTCTCCCCAGTGCATAGGTGAGTTACACCACAGGAAACAACTTGAAATTGTTCAAGCTAAATCAATCCATTCCACTTTTTCTGTCTCCTGCTTTCACGTCAAAGGATATAAGGCTACCATCAGTGCCCCTCATATGGTAGGTCAAAGACATGTAGATGTAGCTATTTACATTTAAAGAATAAATCATGTGAATTTCATCACTTCCATTATAGCATGCTCATGCTCTGGAGGTTCTCAGTGACAAGTTAACAGAAGGTGCATCAGCTCTGGATGTGGGATCTGGAAGTGGATATCTCACTGCCTGCTTTGCCAGAATGGTGAGACTGGCCGTTTATGGTGATTAAGTGATTCCCAAACTAGGGTAGGCATAGGTGGAGAGTTGACAACCAAGATACAAACACATGAACGTGAATATTTTTGTTCCTGAACAAGTAAATCTAGCAAAACTATAATAAATCATTGTAATAGATCTGTTATTTTCTTCTCTTTCTACCTTGTGGATGACAAAGAAAACTGCTTTCATTCTCACCAAAATCTCTCTCCTCCTTCAGAAATGTAATGGCAATTTGTTGGTTGCTTTGAAATACCCCTTTAGAAAACTTTTGAAATTGTCTTTAGTTTTTACTTGACTTAGTGAATGCATTTCTGTTTCACTAATGAAAGTTCACATTCAACTTGCATTTCCCTTAAATGGTTAGGTATAGTCAGTCATTGGGTAGATTGGCATTATTAAAAATAGCAAAGTTAGCCAATAAAAATGCCATCAAGATGTAAATTAATTAATTTGGGAATGAGAAACACACAATTACATAAAAATGTATTTATATATGCTAATTACGGGTTGTATGTTGTACATGGCTGAGGCTGAGGCTGAGGCTGAGGCTGATGTTCATGGTTTAAAACGGTTGGGAACCTTTTCACAGTCACACACAGCAATCTGTTTTTCTGAAATTTTTAAGCAATTTTTATATACTTTACTTTTCATTCTGTAGGTAGGGCCATCTGGAAAGGTGGTTGGAATAGATCACATAGAGGAACTTGTTCAGAACTCTGTGAAAAATGTCCAGGCGGATGACCCAGAGATGCTTTTATCCGGACAAGTGAAATTAGTGGGTGAGTAATTAAAGTGACCCATTAATATCTCATAAGTATCATGGAGTATTTTGGGAATCAGCAATTTTTGTCTTTAGTTGGCGACGGACGTTTGGGTTTTCTAGATGAAGCCCCATATGATGCCATTCATGTTGGAGCAGCGGCTTCCTCCCTCCCTAAAGCTGTATGCTCATAACCAATCAGATGTATTTCTTCTTCTTGTGGCCTGCAGTGGTCTAATATAAACCTGTGCATGATCAACAGCTCCTGGAACAGTTGAAACCGGGTGGGAGACTGGTTTTGCCAGTGGGCCCAGAAGGAGGTAGCCAGGTTCTGGAGCAGTATGATCGTCAGAGCGATGGGACGTTCCTCAGGAAAGCTTTAATGGGAGTTGTATATGTCCCTCTGACAGACAGACGGCACCAGTGGCCAGAGTATGTGTTATCTGATTTTATGAGATGAATCTAAAGGGTTTTCCCTTCTTTACTTGCTGTGTTTTCTATAGTTGTGGCTGATGACAGCTTGATCTGTCTTTTCCAGCTATGAGCTCTGATTGCAGTTTGGTTGCCCTGCAGGAGATGGCGCTGGTGCTGTGCTTCTTAGAGCTTGCTGATCCAAAAAAGGACGTTGTCCACTTTTCACCCACTGGCTGCCATAAACCCTGAGTGGACTGTTTGTTTTCTTGGCCTTACATTTATTTTAAGAAAAGGCAATACTAGTGGGTTGTCTCTTAATATTATTAAACTCAGTGAGCTAAAATGTGTATAACAGTAAACAACCGAAGCTTGGGTTCTTTCAAGTGGTTTAATAGTATGAGCTTTACAATTTTATGGGTACTGCTGTAGAGCACTATCGTAAGTTTTATGTAATAATTTAAATAAAAGTCACATGCCAAGGATTAAATAAATTAGAAACAAAATTGCTAATAGATATACCAACTGCAATGTATTTATTAATGAATTTACTTCTTTACACGTTGTTGCTTGAAGCTTTGCTGGTGTCTAATTTGCTGTGCAATTTGTTACAGTTTTATTATATCAAATACTTTGTATAAAGCAAAATTTTAAATTTACACAAAGTACAGTATATTTCAAGAGCTTTTGAGTTGATTTCAATCTGTTTTTTTAATCATTATACGGTTTAAAATAAATGCTTCCACTCTTCTTCTTTTGTGGTTTATTTTTACTACAAACACTTCGCAGGAATTTGCTATAGCTGAAATAAATGCATCATGTGTACTGCTTTTATTAACAAACAAGCCTGGATTTAGAAGCACTGGATGTAAATTTGTTAGTAAATGTAATTTAGAAAACAAATACAAACATCAAATATATCTGCAATAAAAAAGTAATACAAAATGTCAATAATACAATAGAATATGACACTAAATATGTTTAAAAAAAGATATCAGATAAAATGTGTCCATGTCTTTTTTTGGAAACCAAAAAAATACCGCCAAACCAAAACGTGTAGGAACGGTGTCGTATTACGTCATCAAACTGAGACGGAAATGTTTGTTTACATCCGCTGAATGGCGTGCTTCACGTGCGTGAAGTGTAAAGTAGTAAGCGTTTGTGCGTTTTTTAATTTGGGAGCTAGAGAAACAGTTGGTTTATTGACACATACATATTTAAAGAATAATTTGAGTGTTAAGTCGCTGAGATATCAAGGAACCTCAACTGTCACAGATACTAAGACTCAACGGAACTTCTCGCAACTGTCATTCGTCGCTGAACAACGCAGCATGGACACGAAAGTATCCACTGTAGACGAAGGCGAATGTGCTGTGGATGAAACGATTGGTAAAACAAACGGCGGTAAGCGTAAACACGAGGAGGTGGATGAAGCAGCGAGACAGGGCAAGAAGCGTAAGCGGGGTGGGAAGCAGCTGCGTCGCGGGGAGCGGTACGTGCCTCCGCCGCAGAAACGCAACCCTTGCGTGAGTTTCAACCAAGAACATTTTGGGGAAACGTCATACTATTTTGATGGTGGTCTTCGCAAAGTACACCCTTATTATTTTGACTTCAAGACGTATTGTAAGGGGCGCTGGATAGGAAAATCACTTCTAGACGTATTCAAGAGTGAATTTCGGGCGGAATCTGTGGATTATTACAATGTTGCGGCAAAAGCTGGGCGAATTAAACTGAACGAAACCCCTGTGGGGGATTTGAATGTGATCTTAAAGGTAAGAGACCACTTAAGCACCATTATTATAGCATCCTGTCTACTCTGAAAATATTTCTTTTACAGCTTTCAGTTGTGATGTCAAAGTTTTTTCTGAAAATAAATTACGTAAAAATCTAAATTTTGTGCCTCATAGTCATTTTCTTTTTTAATATATTGAAGACAAATGTCTTAACTCCAAAGCTAAACTCGTATGGTATGTAATAATTATTCTCTCTCTCTTTAAGAACAATGACCTGTTGAGGAACACTGTGCATCGCCACGAACCTCCTGTGTGTGGGAAGCCCTTACAGGTACTGGTGGATGATGGTGAAGTGGTGGTGGTGGATAAACCCGCCTCTCTCCCTGTGCATCCATGCGGTCGCTATCGCCACAATACCGTCATCTTCATTCTGGGCAAGGAGAAAGGGCTCATTGGCCTTCACACAGTTCATCGATTGGACCGGCTAACCTCAGGGGTGCTTCTTTTTGCCCGAACACTCGAGGTTTCCAAAAAATTGGATGTTATGGTTCGAGAGAGACAGGTAAGGCTGCAAGATTTAAAAAAAACTTGTACTCTCCTCAGAATGGATTACTCAATATATCTACAAAATAGCCATAAAATTAGGTTCTTGATTAGATTGTCTTTTTAATATTCCCTTTTATGTACAACATTGCTTGTTAAGATATTCATGAAAATGTATCTTTAAATATTGTCATTGCCAACGCTAAAAGAAATCATCATTAGTTGTCGCTAGCTCCTACACAATAAACGTGACTGCTGATTTATAGCTGTGAAGAAGCTCTCATCAATGGTTGAACACTAGATATGTTTGCACACTGAAGTTCAAATTGTAACAAAAATAGCTTTATTAAAGTAGTCGTTAATACGGTAACACTACCCAGTCAGACAAATTACTCTAGTTTTGTTTGAAAAAATATCAAATACAATGAATAACTAATTTTCGTTCTCATATGTCATTAATACATTCTCAATGGGGTACAAATACACACCTAATAATGGTGTAAGACTAAGGTAATCAAAGTAGCATGGCATTTTAAAAACTTGAAGTATTTAAATTCTGAATGAAGATACATTTTAATTAGCTGTTGTAGTTACTAAAATGTTACAAAGTGGATTTACTATTATTTTAAAATGAACGAAGGCTTAACCACACTTTGAACTGTTTTCACAGTTAGAGAAAGAGTATGTGTGTCGCGTGGAGGGGGAGTTCCCAGAGGGCGAGGTGGTTTGTGAGGAACCGATCCTGGTAGTGTCCTTCCGAGTGGGTCTCTGTAGGGTGGATCCCAAAGGCAAGGAATCTCGAACTGTCTTCCAAAGACTAAGCTATAATGGACGCTCCAGCGTGCTGCGCTGTCTGCCTCTCACAGGACGCACTCACCAGATTCGAGTTCACCTTCAGTTTCTAGGCTTCCCAATTCTCAACGATCCCATCTATGGCTCTTCTGCATGGGGTCCAAATAGAGCAAAGGGTGGGTTAATAGGCATAAGTGATGGGGAGCTTCTAGAGGCGCTCATACAGGAACATCGTTCAAAGGAGAGTTTACACTTGTTGGATCTGGCTGATGAAGAGGTCCCAAGAAATCAGGTCCTAAAGAATGAAGTTCCTGAGTCAGGTGATAATAACAGTCATGCCACATCTTCAATGAAGACAGACTGTAGCCAAGAAATAGAGAAGAGCGTATTTCTAGATGAACAGTCAAATACTACTTTGAAAGAAAAGGATTTGAACTCTGATGGTGACATTTGTGGAACTGCGACAACCAATGATTTTGTCAGAGATCATTTATGTAGCGAATGCAAAATTGTGCGAGCGGACCCAACTGAGAAGGATTTCATTATGTATCTACATGCATTGCGGTATAAAGGACCTGATTTTGAGTACTCCACTCAGCTGCCTGAGTGGGCCAAAGAAGACTGGTTGCAGGAGTAATCTAAACCCTAAGATACTCATGTTGCCTGACAAGGACACTTCGGGTTCTATTTTTTGATGTTGGAATATGTTTTATTTAAATTGTGCAATGGAACTTTGAGTTTTCTTATTTTTTGTTTCCTCTGTTTTGAATGTGTGAACATGCACACCCAAAAAAAGACTTGAATGTCACTTGTAGTCAATAAAGCAGACATTTTTGTGACCCTGAAAATGAGCATGATATGAAACCCCATATTGATGGAACTCATAACCTTCAAAAGCTACAGTAGTTATTTACTGAATGAGACTTAATGCATGCAACTTTTAAAATCAAATCTAATTTTATACATGCTTCAAAATAATGTGCTTTAATGTCATATTTATGCATTTGGCAGTCGTTTTTAGTCAAAAGTGATTTATAATAGGGGTATAGACAATATTTGAAGTAGTTTTTGTCTAGTAGTTCATAATAGGTGTTAGAAGTGATGGGTGAAAGGAAATAATCAGGAGGAATTTTTTTTATTTTTTTTATTTAAGATTGTGGGCGCTCACTGAAGAAAAGAGTTTTTAGTTGCTTTTGAAAAGTGCAGTGTTCACTATAACAAATGCTTGATGAATAAGCCCTGCACAAAAAAAAGATATCAGCCAATGATTCATGTGTTTGTTTTAAATCAGTAAATTGAACAAACTATGTGTATGTGGCTCATGTAAAGATCTCTGCGGTGACCAAGAGTTGTGCATTCTCCTGTGAAAACCAATGACTGATTAATGTAATTCGCTGCATTGGTGGGTAGGTGTAGTTTAACATCAGCTTGTTTTCTCATTTAAATATTACACACTAGATCCTAGTAAAAATTACTTATGCATTTACAAGTATTGAGCAGTTGTCAGTAATGTAGTAGCTTGAAGAGTCAAATGTGAGGGGTCAACACCACCAAGAAGTTTGTAGACAATGGTCTAATTGTGATACTTTATTAACAATTGTTCACATACTTTGAAATTGGACTTCAAACATAGACTTTTAACAACAGTTTGCCCACATCAACATATTTCATAATACAGCTGCATAATTTCTGGAATTGCTTTTGGCACAAGTTCTTACATTTTGGCACTTTGTAGTGTAAGATGCTTCAATCACTTCAATAGTACATTGACTGGCCTTTAACAAGAAAATTTTAGTCTATATAAATATAAAGAAATATATTACTTTCAGCAAAAATGATTTACTGTTCGAGAGATTCTTTGACATTTAATAAATGATTGACGATCATGTATGCAGCACCAAATGCAACATTTTATACACAATTTTTACACAATGTATACCTTTAAAAACGCTGAAAAGTGCTGACAAAGACTTGTATGAATGTTGCTATGCAATACAATTTAAATCTTGAGAACAAAGGAGTCGGTCAAGCTAAAAATGCAAAACCAAAACTGGCTTTAATATGATGTTTTCATTTTAGGGAAAACCCCAAAGTTCTGACAACAATGGGTTTGTAGAACATTAAGAACTGTGTTTTGAAGTGTATGTGCAATGTAGCAGGCAGTAGAATGCAGAGTAAAACATTCATAGCCAAAGACGCTATAATCAATTGTATTGTTCCTCTCCCTACAGGTAATCTTTCTTGGAGAACTGCTTTAAAAAGTGCTCTTTACAGCCGAGACCAGAGTAACTAATGGCTTTGTTTTGTAAAGATTAGGCACAGTTGATAACTAAGTGAGCGTTTACAGTTCAAGGCTTTTCAAAGGCTACTATGGGTGCAGAGTGTTTTCTTGGCATGCAATCATGCATGCTGAAACCATAAATGCTAAAATGATCTGAGATTTGCAGAATAATGTCCAAAAACCATAATCAATTGTACGTTCTGTCAATCTATTTACGTTGCGCTGTTAGTTGACTCCAATCAACTACCACCTTCCCCTTTTCCATCTCGTTTTATCCAGACATCTGGCATGTCCGGTTTGCTGTTAGGAAGTATTACTGGAACATCGTTTTGAGACAACCTTGCTCTGCCTGACCCTGGAGGGGCGAGGTCATATACAGTTTCCTTCAAAGAGAGATGCAACATGTCCCTCTTCCCTTTCAGATGGCCAGGTTGTAAATCTTCCTCATCACGAGGGACTAAGATCTCAGGTTGTACTTCATTTGAGCAGATTTCATTGGCTTCAAGTCCTTCCATGGAGCTTTGGGACTGACATGATAAAAATTGCTTCTGTAGGCTATCATCTGTTGAGATTGAGGTTACATTAACGATGTCTGTAGTCTGTGTGATCAAGATGTCTTCCATGCTAGAGGAAGATGACAAAGACGCATTCCAAATTTGGAGGTCATCATCTGACCGTCTTCTGCATTTCTTGCACAAAATCTTTTCTTTAGACCTATCTTGTGAAGAAGCAACTGCTGGGTGCAGCATGATCCCTTTGAATGGTGATGAATTTTGGTGAGTAACAGATGTGTTGCAACCTTTAAGGTGCCTGGTACATGTTTCAGCCTCATCATAGTCCTGGCTTTGACTAAGTCCACAGAACTGAATATCATCAGAAAGAACAGAGGGTCTGTTGGACAATTTGCTTGTGCACGTGCTGTTCTCAAAGCTGTCACTTAGCTGGCAAGCAAGTGTCTGTAACTCATACTGTTCTGGCTCTCGTCCACCAACTGATTGCTGCCTTTTGTGAAGATGTTGATTGGGGCAGAGAAAGCCTGCTTTTTCTTTACTGCCACATCTTTGACAGCGAGAACCTGTTCTACAGCCAAATGTGCCGTTAGCTTCTGGGTTTGTGTTCTCAGTTGAACAAGATGAAAGTATGTTTTCAGTTTCTGGCTTCATAACACATGGGATGGATACTCTCCCACAATTATGTAAGGGCCCAAAGAAGCAGCACAATGCCTGAAAGAAGAAAGTGGCAAAGCCACATGCAACACACTTAACAAGCAGTAGGAAAATACCAAGCTTCCTGAACAGCAATGCAGTTGCAGGCAACATGACTATGCCCACACAAAAATAAGCTCCGGCACCTGCAGCTACCGGGCAACCCATTCTCTTGATCGAATGTGCAACTTTGCCCAATCTGTCGCTGTGTGGGGCCAGGCTGTATGAAATGCAATAATTGGCCACAAAGTCAACAGAGAGGCCTGCTGCAGCTGAAATGAAGAGTGCTTCCACACCATTTAACTGCCATTCTAAAAGCACAAGGAGGCCAACAGTAGCAAACACGCTTCCTCCAACTGCAATGGACACATACATGCTTAACGGAATATTCCACGTGGTAAGAAAGAAAAAGACAAGCGAGAGAGCTACTGAAAAACCTGCCACTTCAAGAGTCTCTGAACTCAAGCACTTTTGGAGGTTGTATAAACCTAGCTGGCTTACAAACCAACCTTTCTGCAGTCCCACTGGAGCAGAGGAGAGTTCTTTATTAAACCATGACAAAATCTCTTGGTAAACCTTGGACATTCTGATGTAATTAAATGTGTAAGGATGTATTGTCTGTACTATTACTATAAGAGCAGCAATTCTCCCATCTGAGTCAAATCTTAGCCCTCCAGCACTCACTAACTGCCTCTCCGCATGCTCCTCAGCTAGCATCATTTTAAGGCACTTCTCAAAAATAGGTGGGGGATAAGGAAAGGGAATATTATTGCAGCAAAAGCTAAACGCATCATCGGTTTCTGAACAGCGGCGAATAGAAACCCAGTGAATCATGCGTTCAACCAAACACACATTATCTTCTCCTGTTTCTTGGTCAGCAGGTAAAGCAGAATAGAAGCTCTGGTTTTGAATTTTTGAACAGAGATCCCGCAACCACATTTGGGCTTGGATACTGCTCATATTAAATGTTGGATCAAGAGCTAGTGATTCATTACTTTTTCTTTCAAAGTTCTCAACATTTCCCTTTGGAATAACACCCCAGATCATGGTCAGTGTCATCAGGTCATCTTCGCCCTCTTTCTTTCGCTCAAACATGAACTGGTGACGATATTCAGCATCATATCTTTCAAAGGGATGGCTGGAACGGAACAACTGAGCTGTTCTGCTGTCTGAGTTTGGCAATTTCATGCCAGGGTCTACACATGCTATGTAGGTTCCTCCTGCTGCCAGTACAGCAAACCAACAGATCCATATGTATCGGAATTTCACTACACCACAAGGCAGAATCTTTAAAAACAGAAGGTTGGATGTCTCTGAAAATCCTCGTCCAAGTATCCTGAGCTTCTGTCTCATAGTGAATAGCCAGCGCTTTCTTGAACTTGTTTCCCAGAAACCAGCTGCGTTTTTTGCACAGCACATTCTCCATGTTGCTTGTGCGACAGAATTTGAAGGGACTGCTGCATAGCGTTCTTGCAAAATGAGGATGCATGGAAGCCAAATGAGAGCAAATGAAGTGTTGATTAAAGACGCAGTGCCTAGAAATGCTGCATAGCATCTCACAGCAGGGATGCTGCTTATGTAGCCTGCATAAAACGTGATGCTAGATGTCATACCTGACACTAATATCAAGTATCCAATTTCCTGTAATACTCTTTTCATTCTTTTCTCTGCAACAGCTGGAGGGTTGTTAATGAGCTGCTGTTTCCAAAAGTCAACAAATGTTAGAGCTTGATTTAGGCAGCTTCCTAATAGAACAAGACCTGTTGAGAGATTAAGCAGTGGAAAAAATGTCATGCGAAATGCAACTTTGTAGACAAAATATGAGGTTAAAAGTGATAGCATAACCGCAATGAGTGACATCACTGGTATTAACAGGGATTTCAGGTAAAATCCCATTGTGAACAAAAGTGCAAGAGCTGCAAGAACAGGATAGACAGAGTCCCTTGCCAAGTAATACTTGAAAAGTTTCTGTTTAATTCCCAGATCCATTCCTGTTATGGCAGTGGTGCTGTTTGTTACAACAGTATCCTCTAAATTGTCTAAATAAAAGTTCATCAACGCGTCCCCTTTTTCCACTGGTAGAAAAACAATACTATATTTCAGAGATGGAACCTTGTATTCAACTGTCTGTGGACCCAGAAAGTCTTTGTCCACAAGATAATGAAGAATCTGGAAGATGGCTGGCTGTTTACAATGATGTGGGACTGATGCACAGCGACCAAGCTTACTCCTCCCAGTACACAGTGCGACTAAGCTTCCTTCATGATAGTAAGGTGCACAGAACCTGAGCAGATCCAGGCTTTCTGAAACCTGCTGTGTAGTTAGACTAAAGCAGGAAGACAAGTTATTGAGGACAGCCAAATAGTTTCCAAGAGACCAACTTGGACAGCATTCATTCTTCACCATGGAGCCATAGACTTCCGATCTGACCTGACAGAGGGAGCTGAACTGTGTGCCTGATCGTACCTAAAAAAAATTATAATAATGAAGTAAATTAGTTTAAACCCTGCATTTACCTTCTAATCATATTGCACTCTGTGAAATTGTCTAATTGCTTACCTGTGTTTGCTCTATCTGGCACATGGAGGAAATTGCCTTTGGACTCCAGAGACTGGCAGAGTTTCCAGATCGGAAGACTAATTGAGCATAGCTCTCTCCTAGATACACCCACAGATTGAAAACATCACATAAAGGAAGTCATGAAGTGTTCTGTATACCGAGGTACTCGTTTATTCTCAATAAAATCTTACCCGGGGCATTACAGAAAAAGTTGTGCTCATTGTTATGGCTGTGCAACATTCTCCTCTGGCGTCCTCTCAACTGAGCTTCTGATCTAAGTAATTTCTCTCTAGATGAGATAAAAGGGGGTTTTATCAACATGTAATATAATGACATTCAAAGAAGGTAAGACTATGGTTTTATTATGTTTAAAGTCATACTATTATCTTGTTTAAAGTTATACTATACTATCTTGACTCAGGGTGCGTTTACAATGTTTGGTTTGGTAAATTTTGTCAACTCCAAGTGCAGCAAGTAATAAATTGTACAATTTGTCTGCCACTTTGAGTTCTGTTTGTCTTTCAACAAATCTATCCACTATCCCATTTTACAAAGTGCAATGGTTCAAGAGTTACATGTATTTTTCACAGGTGTATTTGAATAGTTTTAAACTATTTAACTACATTTGAAGCAATGTTTTTCTCGAAACTTGAAATCCACAGTTGTTGGTGTAGAAGAAAAAAAATCTCCCACACAGGCAGGATAGGCAGGTCTCTCCAACAGGCAATGTTAAAATAACTGGTAGCTTTAGACATCATATCTGCAAAAGGATGTTTAGATAACCATCCTCCTCCTCTAGATCTGTTCCCAGAGCCAGGGTCAAAAATAATAGTTTAATTGTACCGAAAATACTATAGTGTACTCTTTCATCATCACACAAGTTTTGGTTACTGAATGGAAGCTTTATCATTTGATAGCAATTACGCACCCTGCTTTTGTTCTGTCTCTATGTTGCCATGGAATTGGAGACAGTGATTTTCCAGGCCCAGTGTTTTCCTGTAACCTCATCCAGGTTGCCATCTTGATGCTGATATCTGTTCCATGTGGTTCAAATCCCTGAGATCCAGTCAAAAACATAGTTATTTTGAAGAAAAAATTTTATATTGATAGAGAGGGCAAAATTACATTCTCAGAAATGTTCAAAAAATTTAATTGACCTTTTTTATAAGCACTTTTCACTGCTGTAATATTATTTTACAGCGTGATTTCATGTGTGTCTGTAAAGGAAATTGCTAAGGGCTTTCATCATCATATGGATAACACATCATGAGCTGCTTTTATGTCTATTTCATCACAAGATTTCATATAGTCCATATACTGAAGTGAAGCGTAACCCTTACCATCAAAGGGTCTGAAAAGTCTGGAAGAGGTCCAATCAACATCCCAGTTAGTGAACAGGAGAACAAAAGTACCATACATGAAATGAGCATGGTCATTGGGTACTTCACTATGATATGGGAATAGCTGTAAAAAGAAATGCATATTACTCTCCAATTGCAGGCAGTTATATTAGCTAACAACTCAATGTGATATTCAAGATTACCCTTACTTTTTTTTCAATTATGAATTCAAAAACACTACACCTAAACACTAAACACAAAATTTATTTACTTTTCTAGAAGCACAAAATAAGTTTTTACACAAAGTGAAAATGAAAAATGTTAGCCTTTTTTTGTACATGGCAGAAGCTACAAAAAAGACTGCTGAAAACTTATGTAATGATGTTTTTTAACTGCTTTACAACTGTTCTATAGACTCTGTATGAGGACCCCGAGTATCTAAGAAATATGTCTGCTAAATTAAATGTTTAGTTATTATTAATAATTATTGGCCAAAATGTTGGCTCTACATTGAATATAATGTTCACCAACCCCAAGGTTGATCCATTAAATATTCAAAAATTTACTTTTAGTTAACAAGTAGTTAACATTTCTAGAAACACTAAATAATTTACGGTTGTCTTTCTTCACAATGAGAACTACAAGCTATACTCACTAGGCCAAAAAAGAATATTGACTGTTTTTGATTGAATAAGAGAGAGGGATATGGCAGAATACTCATGTTCTGAACCTCCCGCAGATGTAATTTTTTGTACCAACATTGGAGAGTGTCCCACTACCACAAAAAATTCTTTGTGTGTACACACTTGGCAACAAAGATCTTTCTGATTCCAATAATGAATATTGAATTGAATAAGAACAATTGCCCATAGTGTTAAAGTGTGAATGTGTGTGTGAATGTTTCCCAGCGATGGGTTGCGGCAGGGAAGGGCATCCGCTGCGTAAAACATATGCCAGTGAGTTGGCGGTTCATTCCGCTGTGGTGACCCCGAAAGGGAATAAAGCCGACATGAAGATGAATGAATGAATAATGAATATTAAGTGATGTGTTTTAACTTCCTTATTCTGTAACTATTTTATAGACTCTGCTGGCGGGGCCTTGATTTTCTAAGAATGTGCAGTCTGTGGAAGAGTGTCTGTTAAATCAAATCTTTTATTATAATTTTAAATTAAGGTCAGCCAAAATGATACTACATTGAATGCAGTGTTCTCTAACCCCTAGGCTACCAAGGATGACACCTTTATTATTCAACATATGAATTTCATTAAACGGAATTCAAACAGGACAATCAAGACCCTTTAGATTCTCTCCCAAAATAGTCATTTTCTCTTTTCCTCTCATGATTGATACATTATTTTGGACCTGATTAGTGAAAACAGCTCATTTTACTTACTTTTGCCATTTTTTTCCAAGATCAGTAAATGATTGGTAATGCTTACTGAAAAATGCTTACCTAACACAAAATCTGGATTTAAATTGTACTACTTCTAACACAAGCACCTCTGTTGGCATTCTGACATTTTAAGCAACAAAAAAACTCACCTCCTTGGTATGTTGTGGAAGCTACCATTCCTACAAAAACATCAATTTAAGCATATTTAGATGAAAATGTACACGAAAAACACTTTGTGTGATTTTATAATAGCAAAGACTCTAGACCTGACTGTAACCATCTGATGCTGGGCAGGTTTGAAATTGCTACCATCTTGAGATCCGTGATGCCAGTGGCACTGCATTTTACTGTGACTTGAAGGCAGGTGTGAAGAACTGCAGCTGTAGAGGGTCTTCGTTGGACTCTCTGAACAGTCTTCTTGATGTAAAGCATACTTCTGACCTGAACAGACACTTTGACTGGATTGAGGACGGCCACAGCAGGGGCATTTTTTTAGTGTAGGTAAATGATAGCTGGAGTTTTGGGTTTCTAGCTGGTTTGTTTGAGTAGAAGAGTGTGACATGAATGAACTGCAGTTTCCCATGGGCTCCTCAGTTTTGAGCGGACACATGTGAGAATCGTCACTGTCTGGAGGACACAGCGAAACCTCAGGAACCTCACTGTAAATACAGGTTTCACTACATTACTTGCTAAAGAGATGCATTATTGCACAAGACATTCAACATTAAAGAAAAAAAATATGTATACATATATGGGCGTCACGGTGATGCAGTGGGTAGCCCTCTGTCTTATATCAGGGATTTGGGTAAGCACAATTGTCCATAGTGTATGAGTATGAATGTGTGTTGATGTTTCTCGTTTGGGCGCCGTGTTAGAATGCTACTAAAAATGCTACTGAAACAACAAGACAATTTTTGCCCTATGTCCTCCGATGCGCGGAAAGGATTCAAGATTCAAAAAGATGGTCAGAAGTTGTGCATACGTTTAGATGTTACGCTAGTAGCAGCTCTGAGCATATTTTCAGGAGTCTGGTTCTCTGTGTTCTGATTAACGTGGCAGCAAAATGGCTCATATTTAAACATTTCTGTTAGTGTTCTTTGGCATCTGTTTTTGCATTGTGCCTGGGCACTTACAGATGCAATGTGTTGCCAGAGGCTGCCTTACAGACATAACCTGCTAGCTTCCCAGCAGTAAGGATCCTTTCTTCATTGAGAAAGGCTGTTCAGAGCACAGGATTGTTTAGCAAGAGCAATAGAAAGGCACACAAGAGATACTACAGCTATATTAATGTTAGATTTGTTTTGAAACTTTTGTTAACCCTTTCAGGTCCTGTGTCTATTCAATTGGACATCGCACGTCAGGCAGGATGAAGAAGTTTCACTACTCTAAACAGAAGCACGGCACCACATCACACCACAAATGCAAGATTATCAGTAGTTTTTTTTCACATCAGAGTAAAAAAATAAGATTAAACATATAATTTTAAATAATAAAATAAACATCAGGATTCTTAGAACTATAGAATTAATATTCAGCTTTGGAGGTTCTTTATCAGATAGTAAGATGACAAGGCAGATTTTCTCAGATCTTGGCAACGTTTGGTTTTTTTTTGCAAACTGAAAAATAATTCAGGTCTGAAGTAGTTAAAACAATTATTTTTCCCTCAGTTGCTCAAGGTTTTAAAAGAAAAGTCTTATTTTCCAAGCATATTACTGCAGCAATAAGTTATAGGTCTATGGTTGATGTTTCTTTTTTTTTTAATATTGGAATATAAAGACCAGTATAAATTCTATGCAAAAATGTGAGAAAATAAACAAAACCATGGTAATATTGAAAGCCAAATTATTTCCTGATTGTTAACTAAACAAATTCCCATTTTGCATTTAAGCGTACCATATTTCCTTACAACATAAAATCCCAAAGCCTCACACTGGCAGTAACTAATTATAGCAACCCTTGATAATAAACTACTTAAATCAGTGGATATATGATTTTATTCTGACAGAAGAAAAAAATTCAAATCCATGATGACAGCAATCACTTGATAATGTCGTGCATGTAATACGATTTGAGAATTTATCAGAATTAACATGGCTAGACCAAATAACTAATACATTCCTCTAATAAACAAAACATCTTTTGAATTTGCTTATTTTATCATATTACCGTAATAATATGTATTGCTGTTGTACAAGCAATATAAGGAAGTCTCTACCAATAAAATGCACAATTTAAGGACCACAAAACAAAGAATCTATAAAACAATCTCTCTGAGATGTAAGGGGCAAGACTGTAAAGTGTCCAACAGTCCACATTACTGACTGAGCAGTAACTTCAGACGCAGGCTTTCGAGCAATCAGAGGAGCGTTGGAGAGCGCAGACGTGACGGATCCAGGCTCTGCTCACACATGCATCAATAATCTGATTGCTTCCAGTAAATGGAGAAAAGGAGAAGATTTACCACACGCTCCTTATACTCCGACACCAACATTAATGTTTCATTCTTTTGATTTATATTAGTTTGTTATAAATGCTACTATGATTTTTATAATGCATATAGTGTTATTTAGAGAAAGGTGGAGATTAAGTTGAAGTATATGTAAATAGGAACACAAAATTATTCTATTTAATTTTTGTGCTAGATCACAAATTTTTTTTTTTTTAAAGTTCACATTATTACAGAATACTCATTCAGCTTCCATCAGAACAATATGACAAGTGTTCATTTATGGAAGCTTTTCAGACAATCAATTGTATGATAAAGTCTTGTCCATATGTTTTATTCTGAGAGTGAACATTCAAATGGATTCATTGTTTACCATCAGATGTTACATGAAACCCAAACTTCGCTAACAGAAAGTGTTTATCAATTAAAATATTTAGTGCTTTTATTGATAATAAAATGGTGATTTTGCAAGCAGAATAAAAGTGAGTGTGTTTATGAGTGCGTACAGAAAACTACAGAACTAACTAATTATTAACAAATGTCATGTATCCTTATTGATTTAACCGACAGTTATTAACTTCTTTGAAAAGCAGAAGATTGTCTCCTCATTATATATTTTAGAGCTGTACAATTAATAGAATTTTGATCATGACCTTGATTTCAGGCCTTTATGATCATAAAAATTATATAATCGAGAAAAAACTATTAATGCGTTTGTTATGTATTCTAATTGTGTTAAAGCGCTTTAATACACCACCGAAATCTATTCAGACAGAGTGCAATGAAGAACAGCAGCGTTTTATATTAAATATTTTAGGTAATAAAATATAAATTGACTTTATGGGTAACCTCTGTCGTGAAACATCTTTCTTATTTAATCTCGGTTTTCGTATTCATTTATTTATTAATTTATACATTTATTTATTAAGTATATTGTATTACTTTAAAATATTTTAACTTCAAAGTCCATCATCATTAGATCAGATATTTTTTAAAATACTTATAACTACACACAAATGACTAGTAATGCAGCACATTTCCAAAGACAAGAGTTTTAAAAATAATCAAAATTTCAAGTATTACCAAAATTTTGGTCATGGTTTTTCCCATAATGGAGCAGCTCTAATATCTTTATCAGAGTAATCATGGTTTCCTGAGTCAGTTTTTGCTGCTGAGCGGAAGATGCCTGCATCCATTTTTAGCAACATAAACAACAGATAATGATATGGAACAGAACCTATGATTAGTAAATCAAAGGCTCCTAAGAGAGGTGTTAATGAAGCTTTGGAATATAAAGACAAGTCTCCTGCTAAGATACTCAAACATGAGTCAGTGTGGCTTTGGCTGCTCTTCACTAGAGATGAGGACAGCAATTGTACTTCATCGTTTAAATGATCTAATGTTGATTTGAGCAGAAGGGGTTTGTTTGATAGTAGAACCACAGACCAACAAAATAGTTCTTGTAAATATTTAATATTTGGGTTGCCTAATTTCCTTTTTTTACATTTCCAATGCATCATTCTGACAGGGAGATGTGCACTTTGGCTTACTTTCAATAAGATGCTAACTAACTAATGTTCTTAATGTGTTCTTAAAAAAAAAAAATTTATGAGTTGTAAAAAAAATACATATAAATGTTGTGAGTTTAGGCATGGAATGCACACAGATCTGATACCACTTCAGCTTCAGTCCAATTAAACAATTTAAATCAAATTCTTTAGCTATGATCTTTGTTCCTCGCCCTCCTTGTGGAGGATGTCTGTGGATGCCTTCTTGAAATCTCTAAAGTGGACGTCCCAATGGTTGAGTTAAAGACCATTTAAAGGCTCAGGAAACCTTGACATGTTTTCATTTGTGTTGACTTTGAATTGTGCGTTCTATTATTTGTCGTATTAAGATATCAGGTGATTAAAAATATTCTGATATAATGACGGCAGGTTTACACGACATTCTATTTTTGTGCGATGTTCCTGCATCTTTGTTATGTACAACAGAAAATAATTTTTAAACAGGTTGTGGTAAAACCTTTTCATAATATTATTCACAACTTGACAGATGGGATGTTAAGCAATAGGTCAAGTATTAAAGAAATTGGTGTTACCAAATAATTTTTCGTTGGCTTTAAGGGCCTTTAACATATAATACGGAACGTATTCAGTGGTAAACACGTTGTTTATTGACAATGTAAGAGGACAGCCAATTAATAAGCATTAAGAGTGTTTTCATGTAAAATCGTGACCCCTCTGCTCTTCCAGTACGCTTTTAATCCCGAGTTGTTGTTGTGTTGTTGGTATTGTTGTTGTTTTTACCAGATTAACAGGTCTTCAAGACACCATCTCAAGCCAAATGTGCATACGTATACTATATTTCCAAACACAACCGTTCCCATGATTTACGAGCAGTTCTCCTGTCAGGTGTTAGCATCACTCGCTTCTCTCATCTCTCATCTCTCATCATCGCGCCGGGAAGCATCGCACTGACCGTACCTCGCTGCTTCCAGAGACAGAGGCTCGGTCGAGGACGCTCGGTCCTCGCGCAGGCTGCAGCTGGGCTCGCTATCCATCTTGTCGTGGCTTTAACCTCGCAGTTTGACGAAGAGGGTGTTGGTGGTCGTGTGTTGATGGTGCTCGCGCGACGGGAGGATGCGGCGCTCTCTCAAGACACTGAAGGGAGGATGCCGTTCTCGGTTAAACCGAGGGAGGGCGCTGCTGTTGTTGACGGTCCATTTGGTATGTCGTTCCAGAGATTTACTTGAAGGTGCCATATTATGCCCCTTTTAAATCATTTATAATAAATAATTGACCCCTCTAGACTATCACTGCACCCGTAATAACCTTCTTAGGCGGTAGTCATTGTAAAAAATGTCTTTGAATCACCTCAAATAGTTGTGCTTTGAATTTTTTTTCCATATATACCATGTTCCTCCCACTGCCTCGCCTGCTGCTGGGTTTTTCTTGCAAACAGAAAATCCACCTATTTTCGATGAATAAGTTTTTTCTTTGATAAACAAAAAGTACGCTTTTGTCCCGTTACATCCAAAAACACAATTTGTTTCATTGTTGCATTAGCGGTTTATCTGATTGGTTAGTGGGCGGTGCTTTGGATTATAGGTCATAGGGTTGTTTTGAGCTCCCAGAAAATAGGATATGAATATGACTTGAGGTATGTTTTTGATGAGGAAACAATAATACAAGATGCAAGAAATGTCTGAAAAGTTGAGTTTACATGACAAAGCGCCTTGAATTAAACAACCAAAAAAATGCAGAATAAAGTCACTTAAAATATCCTTAAGTCAAATAAATATCAAAAAGTTATCACAAAGGGTAAAGCAATCTCATACAGCTCAAACTTTGCAACAAACTGGGTTTAGATGTTCTATGAAATGATTCCTAATCCGATGATGCATGCAGCGATTATGGTAAATAATTATCATAATAACCCTCACCCCTAACTGTTACACCCCTAAAAATGTAAAGTTTTTACAGTATCACTCAAGATGTTGACCTACAAGTTCAATTTTGAAAATTACATTAAAATAGTTGTATTTTCTTTAGTATTCAGTATTTGTTTTGAAAGTGGAGTCTTTTTATATGATTAAGTCTGCTACCGACAAATGAGTTGTCTGAAATGTGACCAAAAAAATACTCTTTTCGAAACTGCAATTATTATACGCAGCCATTGATATGATTTGCAGCTTTTGATTTAAATGCATCACAAATTGCTAAATCAAATTGACCAATAACATTGCTACAGACTGTATAAAAGGTTTTTTTGTGGTTTAACTCAGCAAGCTGGCACAATCTGGGTTAAGAGTGCAATCTATTCAAGCATGTTGGCTTTAGAGCATGAATGTTTCACTCCTGACACACAATAATCTCTTGTGGCACACTTCCCCCACTGAGCGCTGATGAATGAGATCTTCGTTGTATTTTATATCCACTGTCTATTTCTCTGCGTCTGTGAAGAAAACATACATTTTTTTTAAAAGTTGTCAGTAAAAAGCTTTGAAATGTGAGACTAAATTTAGGCCCACTGAAAATATGCTGCAGTAAAAAAAAAAAATAATAAATAAAAATAAAAAACAGGTTACATTTTTAAAAGACCAACAAAATTTAATTAAGAATCCTTATTGAGTCAATTAACTAAATAACATTTTAACTTACCATCAGAGATGAAATCCAAATTATGTTTCACCTGTGTCACATTTACCCAAAATGTCTTTGTGTGTTCATAATGTCTTTACATGTCACCCATGTGTTGTACTACACAATATGTATAAATGTCTGATTGAAATGCATTTCGGTTCTTTTACAACTGTAAAACTGTATCATGCAAAACAACTAAATTGTGAAGAGTAATATTTTTCTGTTTCTTGGTGAACTGGCTGAAGTTGTCCTTAGGGAATGGTTGCTGGTTAATTAGGTGGACTGGCATAAACCGGCTTTCGCCAGCTACTTGGTTCCAATTACACGAGGATCATTAGAAGATAAAGCCAACATTCTCTGTCAACTAAAAGTATATATTTTCAGTATTCATTCAAAAAGCTAAGATAACTTTTGGATGAACGGATGACGCTAAACTATTTTGATGTGTCAGTTATTCGTTTGCTATAGGCTGGCCTGGCAAACAGTGTTTGTTTGATCGAAATGGGTTTAATTGTCTTTTAATTGGAGACCATATGGTCTGTAAATCAAATTGATTTATTCAATTGTCCAGCCCTGCACCCCAGACAGTTCGTCTCTAAAAACGAGTTTATTGCTGTACATTTATTACCCGAACGAGCGTTACGTGTTTCACTTAACCTGGTCCGTAAGAAACGCCAACGGCTCAATGGTGCCGCCTGGCGACTTAGACTAAAATCTCTCGTTTAGAAGAATTTAAACTCAAACTCAATATATAAAAAACAATAACGCTAAAAACTTAGTTTGTATTTATATGTTTCTATACAGTCAAATTTACGGGCAAATATACAGTCAAATTTAAAATGGACAATAATTGAGTGTTCACTGATTAAAAGTATTGACCAAACACAATCCCTTAGAGATTATACTACTTTAAGAGTACATGTATGCTTGTTTATTGATTTTTAATCGTTTATACAATTTGTTTCGTTTATTTAAAACACCAACACACGAAACACGCTTTTATAAAAAAAAACCTTTTTAAAAAGTTATTTTTTGAATAATTTAATTATTTAACCATAATGTTTTTGTTGGTTTTATGAAGATTTTTTAGCGTCTATGTGCTAATGGGTGTTGCATTGTGTGGGCGGTGATTATTTGATCACGAGCAGCAGCAGGACACGCCCAGTAGGCGTCCCCACAGCTCAAAGTTTCTTCACTAAATGGTTCCAGCGCGCGCGGTCAGTCAGTGTGCGTTCTGCTGAGAAGAATGAGAAAAGAGATCTGGCTTCATTTTGACTTGTTCAGCGTGGAACATGACTTTCTCAAGTAGCCACTTTTGCTCTTTACTCCTCTATGCTTTGCTGTTTTTGTCTTTGACTGTTTTCGTAAAGAAATGGCACTTTGGTCTCCAGGAGAAGAAGCCTTTTGGTGATGTTGCTCGCGCAGATGGTTCAACTCCAGCGCGCCACACATTGCATAAACAGCTTCAGGAAAGACAACAAGAACTTGAGCTCGTGGACATGGCTTTTCACAACATAAACCCACAAGAGGATTTATCCACAGATCACTTTAATGTTGGAAAAACAAATTTGGATAGCTCAACCAAAGCTGATATTGGGTGTCAAGAACTTAGTGGCATGGAAGCTGTTGATTTTCTTGGTTCAGGTTACACTAAAAAAGTGATGAAAGCAGCATTGTCAGAAGGAATGTTTGTGGCAGTGAAATCTGTTAACCATCAAGGCAGTGACATGAGATTGTGCATGGATGATTTTCAAGATTCCCAGGGGTGTCAAGAGCTGGTCTCTTTCAAACTGAGAAAGGAGATCATGTTATTGCAGAGACTCCAACACCCCAATATAGTAGAGGTAAGAGAAGAGCTTTCATTTGATATCCACCTAGTGTTGTAAGTATTGATTAAAGAATTGATTTTCTCTTTGCAGCTGAAAGGTCAATGTCAGGACAGCACACTTGCTGGTGGCATTACAGCAGTTCTGGAACAGGGCATTCCACTTCAGATGATCCAGCTCCTGCAGAGCCCCTGGGAAGAACGCTTTCGGGTAAGAGCACCACCCCCCTGGGCCTCCTGTGGAGTGTTAATCAGAGATTCCCCACCCACTATCCCCCCACAGGGCATACCTGGGGTGGGGTGGCGAAAATTCTTCAGCTTTGACTGGATTAACTGGAGCCTCATCTCCATACCAGCTGAGCCTGATCAAATAGTAGCCAGGGACAGATGTCTATCCTTTTACTCTGCTTTTCCTGATCGTTTTTCGGCCCCGTTTGAGCCAGAAGGTGATACTGAGATTGTGAGGCTATGATGGATGGAATTTCATCTCAACTGTATGTGTAATGTGCAAGAAGCAGGTGCTAAGCCTCTGAGCCTTTGATTTTTGATGGGTTCCGATGGTGACAAATGCGTTGAAGCTAAAGGGCTGTAATTGAGTGGCTCTTTGACATTCTTACCATCTCTGAAACATCTTAACACGTGGTCGAAGATGTTCTTCAGAAGGTGTTGAGTTTCATACAACTCTGTTTTTGAAAAGCTGTGGCTACAATATCATCGGAGAGGGTAGTTGAGGGCGAAATATTATCCCTCTTATTCTTTTCTTTGTTGACACACTGTTTACATGTAAAATAATAGGGTCATAAGTCATAAAATATTAATACTGAAGATGAATTAAGAAATGTGGAGGTAAAATAATATGTAGGTTACTTAAAAGAAATTGATCTTTTAACTTTTTTAGCAACTTATAGGGCGTAAACAAGTTAAAGATGGCTGAGAATTAATGCCTAATGTTAACTTCGCTTAAAAAAACTAAAATATTTTTAAAATGGCATGTTTAGTTGTAAAGAACTAGTTTTTATTCTTTAAAAATTCAGACCCAGTCCAGCCCTCACAAACCAAGCATGCCCTGTCCACCTTCAGGCTGTCCAAGAACAACACACTTTGGGAAAATTGCTGAGCGTGGATGAAATCTAGTCCTAGAGTTGCATACAGCAGCTAGGGCTCTTCGCTATTAAAGCCAGGTCTCTGGTTGAGGAATCACATGAGTACAGTAGCAGCAGTCACCAATGTAAAAAGTTCCCCTATAGTAAAATTAGGTATTTCTGTAATTACTCAGAACTTAGAGTGCTGCACTTGTGTTTTGAGTAACCTTTTTCAGCAGGAGGTGTGCTAAGCTTGAGTGCAGTTTAAATGGTTAATTGAGGTACATAACAGAATACTGGAAAACAGGCTTAAACATAAATATTTAGATACTATAACCATATTATATATGGAGCATGTAGAAATCTATTTCTAGGACATTTGGTTCTTCTGTTCTAAACACCGTCTCATGGAATTTTTTATTAAATACTTTCAAGGAAAGCGAGTCACATAATTCAACAATATCATGCCAACACAGACTTTTTGCTCGTCCCAAACCTCATATTGTGTCCTAAATAGAATTTGATGTTAGTAGTCTTGCCCAAAGGATAGTAATAAGTGTGTTTTTCCACATAAAAAATATGAAATGTGTTTTAACTTTCCCCCTAAATATCTTGATGCAGGATTGAAGCTACGACTTGTGTCAACTTTAGTAAGCATATCTTTTGTACATATCTTTAACACAGAAGATATTTGGATTACAGCTGGAGCTGAATCAGTAACCTGTTCAGTCTGAGTGGGGATAGCATTAAGGGGTGGTTTTTGGGGTTAACTTTCTCTTTTTCTAAAGGTTTATTTTTTATTTTATTCTATACAAATTATTTGACTTGTAGAAAATACTTTATTTCAAATAAATTCTACTCAAATAAAAGTGCTAATTAAAAATATATTTATTAAACAGTAATACACAATAACTGCTCTATGGCTGTAGTGTGATGAAGTTTACTGTCCTCTTTCCACGGGTGTCAATGCCTCTATTCTAGGTGTGCGCAAAAAAACTCTTTTTCAATAAAAGTGACTTCTGTAAGTGAATTGAAGGCTCCTTCATTGTTCAAATGCTCTTAAAATTGCAACAAGCCCTAACCTCTCTCATTAGGATGGTCATCAGGTATATAATGGTAAGAAACATATCTTTTTCATTAGAGAGGTTGTTTATATTGCCCCTATTATGATGTTGAAAGATTCCTTGTTTGATTTTGGATGTCTCCAACAAGAGAAAGACACACATGTAGGCAAACTATACCATTTTTCCTTCCTGTATGCTAATCTGAGCCGTGTCTTATAATCTGCTTCTGAGCCGTTACCTCGATGTTTGGGGGGAAAGTTTTTTTTTTTACAAAGTTAGGCATGATTGAATGACCTGGAAGGTTGTACAGTGTTACATGTGAGCTCGTGGGTTAAAATATTCTCTTTTGACTCGTTTCAATAACTATTGAGCCGACACTTATTAAAAGCAATATTTTAATACACAAAGAGTTTCTGGTTTTAAAACTCCAGTAGGGTATCCCTCAAACTTTTACAACTCATAATAGCAGGTCTTTAATATAACAATAAAACATGTCTTTGTACAAAAGTTTTGTTAGTCACAGTTGGATAATACAATTTTTTTAAGTTGATGGTTTGCTTTTTAAATTACGTTAAAAGAGGATATTTGTATTCATGTTTACTGCAGTAACTTTTCTTTTCTCATCAACCATGTTTAGGTGTGCTTGGGTTTAGTGCGGCTCCTTGAGTATCTGTCTCACTCTCCGCTGGGGTCAGTTTCACTGCTGGATTTCCAACCTCGACAGTTTGTAATGGTGTCAGGAGAACTCAAGCTCACAGACCTGGATGACGCAGCTATAGAGGAGCCGTCCTGTCAGGAGGACTCTGACTGCCGGCTGCAGTTTCCCAGCCGCAATTTCACCCTGCCATGCTCCCCCTCCAAAACCTGTGAAGGCCTGAACGAGATGAGAAACCTCTACAATGCATACAGGTCAGCAATGCTCACATTTTATTATATGAACACACTTTTAATTGTCGTAAATAGATTATTTAAAAAGTGTGTGGCCAACGAGATAAAAAGTATCCTGTTAGAAAAGTAGCTTTAAACAAGGCTTGAGTACAAGTATTGCCAGTGTCATATGACCAGCTTTGGTCAGCTGCGTGTAATTCCTTTGTTTCAGAAAATCTCATATCTGTATTTCTTGCCTTAAGCCCTTGCAAACCTAGAGTGTAGGTATACAACTTTCCTGCATGCGTTTTTTATTTACTATTTATAATATCTACAAATTGGCCGACCCTAGATTACAGGAGCATTTCCTGTTAAGTAAAGAGTGTGTTGGATTTGGTTTAACGTACCATTCTGCTGTGGGGATTCCTTGTCGTGTAAACCTGTGCTGACTTTTTGAGGTTAATATAACCTCGTTGACAGATTTTTGTTTTTTGAATCAATAAATCAGTTAAACAGTCAAGCTGATCTTTGTTTTGTCTAGGCGCTGAACAGAAAAATATATCAAATACACACAGTACACATAATGAACACATTAAAATGCAACATTGCTGCACTGTAAAATGTGATTTTACGTGTTAACAATGATATTGTTCAATAAAAATGACATCCTTTTTTCAGACTCCTCCAAACGTTATTGACAGGTTTCAGAAAAGCCAAATACTGAATTTTCTCTACATTTTCATGCCAATCTCATTTTTCTAGTTAACGTTAAACTCAGGGTTTTTCTTTGTGTGCCTCTGAAGATGAATAATCCTCCCTGCTGAGAGCCAGGAGGATCCGTTAGCATATCGATTTCACAGCATCAATCGCTCTTCGCTCCTGATCCTTCAGGATATGTTCAACGAAATTAATTTTCTCTCTTCAGGTATTTTTTCACCTACCTGCTGCCTCATCAAGCTCCCCTGCTGCTGAAACCTCTTATTCTCCAAATCATGAATGCCACAGGTGAGCGTTCGTCTTCGTGAACCCATTTTGACTGTCACAACAAATGTGGATTAATAGCACAAGCTTAACTTGACATTCTTGTCACAGGGGATTTGAAGCAAAGCACTAATCAAACACTGATCGCCTTCGAAGCGCTTTTACATTTGTACAAGTCTGGGCTTCACCTTGAGAACGTGTCGTCATCTGTAACAAAAGGTAATTCATTGAGTTTACTGATTTATTATGTTTACACAAAAAGTATGATCTTTAAATTCTGTCTGATGTGGAACCTACAGACCTCATCCTTAGAGTTCCTTTGGTAAGATGGGTAGCTTTATAGCGATAGCAAAATTCAAAACTACATCAGTCCTTGTTACATTTGAACAATGCAGATGTCCTTGTTGGTCTCCAGAAAGTTACGTTTACTCTGTGAAAAAGTGAAAAATGTTATAATATCCCCATGTCTGAAGATGTAAGTGATTGGTATGAAGAAAACAAACAATCTCATTATGGTATTGAAAATAGTAGTAGAGTTGTAAATGATCTTTTTTCACATGATTCTTGATTTCAGCAGATGTCTGTGTTTTACTCTATTTTATGAAATGTGTAAGTTGGTGAAAGGAAACACAATTTATTCGTCCAAACTCCAAGGCAGAACCTTTGCTTTAGCTGAGATTGAGTACTGAGATGATATATTCTCTTCATTCTAAAAGTATTAAAAAAATCAGATACTGGGCCAATGCCCTAGTAAGTTTATGGAATAAGTCTGTTTGCATGATTTTCAGGGTTTTGTCATTGGGTGTGTGAGACCACCCATAGGGTTTAGCGTAAGCACATGAGGCTTCACAAAGCATTACTACAAGTCAAAACCAGGCAAAAAGACATTATTTGGTTTATCAGAAATGATGAGGACGAAACTTTAGCACCTGCTAAGTGATGGTCAAAATCAGGGATGTGAATAAAATAAACTCTTATTTTATCTGTGTTCAGTTCTTGTGTTGCATTCTGGAATAGTCTGCTGATTGAACAGATGCCATTATATCCCGAACACCTGCCGGCTATCATTATATTTTTTTCAGTTGCTCAATAGCTTGCAATGCAATTCATTTACGTGAAAAAGGTTGTCATGCAAGCACAAACAATAGAACAAATGCAAAATAGTTTTAATTGTCTTATCTTCTAGTTAAAAAGGGTATTTCAGTTTCATCAGTTTAGCACCTCAAAATTGAAATAAGTTTTATCTGGTAGTTTAATTGTATATTTACTTCTTTTTTTTTTTTTGTATTTTAGCATTTTTTTTGTGGCCCAAAAAAACTCACTTGCATGTGTTTCCAACTTACTGGCAAGAATTGAAAAGGAAGATTTTTGGTTTTGGGCACTCTTTTTTTTAATTTATTTTTTTTTTTTATGAAATTCAATCTGAAGCTCTAAAGTAATAAGTATAGATGTTCTCACAATGTAGACATTGCTGTAAAAAAAGAGGAATTAAATTCTCACAGCTGTGGAGAAACTTATTTATTTACTTATTGAAAAAAAAATTGAAGTTAGAGTTAACGCGTTAGTTTTATAATCAATCCTACCTACTAAAGCAACCCGCATAAACACTGCGCTCTTGGTGTGCCTCCACCTACACCTTTAAGAAGATGTTCTTGGCTTATAAAACACGAGTAACACAATCCATCTTCAAGGGGCAGCTTTGTACACATCACTCCCTCTCTTTGAGCTTTGACACCCATAAATCAATTCATTCTCAAGCTGCACAGAGCTGTGCAAGCAGCCAGGCACACTCAATACCTCCCAATCACGCACCCAGAACAGCTCTCATTAAACAAGTCTCCACACTTTTCCCTCTTTCTGTAGATTTTGACACAGTTTGTGTCATTCTGTCTTCTCGTGCGCACATAATCAGTCTGTAACTTGAGACTCTGCCACCTCTACTGTGAGAGAGCTCTTTTGGCTTGAAGTCATGGTAATATGTTACAGGTGGCTGTTACAGCAGGATTGAGTAAACCCCGAAACGGGTGTGTCCCCTCCCCTCTGTCTGCAGATTATGCAGTGTTGAAAGGAGTGCGCACTGGAGGGAACGTGGAGTACAAATGCTGGCCCTCGTACCAACAACAGGGTTGTGTGTTATCTGTGCACAGCGCCAAAGAAGCAGCACTCATTTGCAACTCTCATCCAAACTGCACAAGCTTTTCCCTCAGCTCTCAGCACACTACATGGACAGGTCAGTAAATTCTTGTGAATTTAGATCGTTCTAACACAAGTTTGTTTACTCCACTCATGGGCTCGTTTCTGTCCAAATATCTTCCATTGTTTCTTTTTTTTTTTTTTTTTGCACTTTAGGTGCTCTTTAAGCTTACAAGTATATTATCCAAAAGAGCTCAAAATATTGTACCAAGTTGAGGGTTTGACTGTTGACTCCCATATTATGCCCACTTTTAAATAATTTATTATAAATATTTGACTACTTCTAGACTGTCACTGCACCCTTAAAAAAACATGCGTTCATCATTGAGCTGCATTAGCAGTTCATCTGATTGGTTAGTGGGCGGTGCTATAATCTATGGCCATGGCTACTGTCATCAAGCTATTTTGAGCTCCTAGAAAATGAAAATTACACAAACAAGCACAAACCTTTATCTGAATTTAACTTGAGGCATGTTGAGTTTACATGATTTGACACCTTTAAGCAGACCTCTAAAATTACTTGTTTATGATGTTATTGATAAAAATTTTTAGAAAGAAATTTTAAAGCAGAAAAAGAGAAATTGTCTTTAAGGAACACTCTGTTTGAAGTAATTTGGTTTGTGCAAATAAATGTTATAGCTGAATCATTTAGTAACTGCACGAGTAACTTTGCAAATGTCAAAATGTGTTGATGATCAAAAAACTTTAATCATAAAAAACCTCCCCATCCCCCTCCCTGCTTTTACTCTCTCTCTTTTTGACTACGTATGGGGGCGTCACGGTGGCGCAGTGGGTAGCACGGTTGTCTCACAGCAAGAAGGTCGCTGGTTCTAGGCTCGGCTGGGGCAGGTGGCATTTCTCCCCGTGATCGCGTGGGTTTTCTCTGGGTGCTCCGGTTTCCCCACAAGTCCAAAGACATGTCCAAAGACAATTGCCCATAGTGTTAAAGAGTGAATGTGTGTATGAATGTTTTTCAGCGATGGGTTGCAGCTGGAAGGGCATCCGCTGCCCTTCCATTGTAATTGTAATATGCCAGAGAGTTGGTGGTTCACTCCGCTGTGGCAACCCCGAAAGGGAAGAAAGCCGGCATGAAGATGAATGACTACGTATGTTAATGTATGCCTTTACTGATTTAGATATCCTAAGATAATTTTAAGCTGTGATTATTTAAAAGATTAAATCATGCGATGCCTTTTTAGGGCTAAAATAAAAGTGTGCGTTTTTCAGGCTCAATGGTGTAGATTTGATCATTTTAGTTTTATGAGGATTTATGTGTTGTTTTCATTGGCTTTCAAGTGAAATAATAGATGCATGGCTGACAAAAGAGAATAATCTTAGTGGCTTTTGGATCTGTAATTGTGAACAAGTGGTTAAAACATGTTTTAAAAAATAGTTTGAATTCACTTAGAAAGATTCCTAAAACTTGATTAGTAGGGGGGAAATAGTTTACAAGTTTCCCTTATTAATGAAAACAACCTAAACATATTTTGAAACACTAAAAAACATGATTAAAGCATTAAACTACTATATAATATTCTATTGCAAAGCCAGTAGTATTGCACACATAATACTGTTCAGTAAAGTGCTTAGTAATTGTAATTAACTTGTGAAAATTATTAAATTTAAACGTTAATAGGTATAGACTGAAATCTTATTTTCTCAGGGTTTTTGCTAGGAACTCAAAATGGTTTATTGTTGTTTCCCAGGGTCAGAATTCTGTAATTTGCAGACGTTGCTCCCAAGTCCTCTTTTTTGTGTTTTATGAGGAACTTCACTAACTTGGACATGTGTTAGAGATGCTATTTTTTATAAAAAAGTTAGGTCTTGTGGAGGAGAGGGCATCTGCGGTCTGTAACATGATGGTGCATAAACAGCTTTAAAAATAAACCTTCCATCCCTGTATAAAATTTGTTTGAAACTATATCTGGCAGTAAACAAGCAGGCTAGGCTTGTGTTTAAAATTAAATATTAAAATATGACCAACTGGCAACATACTTGTTCTCAAATAAAATAATAGGTTTCTCTTTGTTCAAGGCCATCATTAAAATCTCTCACAACTGAGTTTTCTGAGTTTTAACTCCTCATAAAAGTCTGAAGAATGATTTTATAAGAACAAATTTAATGCTAGGTTTTTCTTTTATGTGGAAAGTGGTATCAATCTTTAGTTCCATCTGGCTTTGTCAAAACACAAAACAGAAAGATCAAATGAGTCTCTATCAGATGAACAGGTCTTCAGTAAAGCATTGTAAATCATCCAAGCACATGACGGTCATGTCTCTTTGGAGGAAACTGTCTCTCACCCAAGGGCTCTTTTTGCCTTTACTTGTCTGCAGGTCGACTTCTTGCCTCTTTCAGAAGCGGCTTCAACCATCTGCTTCCAGATGTGCACTCGACAGTCTACATGAGGAGGGTTAAAGCCTCGGGAGCCGCGCTTTGAGACTGAGAACGCCAGAGGAACCGAGGGGGAAGGGGGAAAATTTGAGACAAATGAATGTGTTGTATTTATAGGCATCTTACTCAATGGCTGTTTGATCTTCGGCCAATGCTACAAGCTGCCAAGGAGCATTTAAAAGGATTTCCCTTCAGGTATAATTAACCTGAAGAAGGAAAAAAAAACTTGGAGAGAAAAGTTTTTTCTTGCAATCACATGGCATGGTCCACTGCAAGGACACCGAGGCTGTTTTACACTGTCTAATGCCTGCAGGAAGAAAAGAAAACAAGCTCTTTCACAGATTGACTTTGATGTTAATGAGGCTAGAAGTTTGCAGTGCTGGATCCCAGCGTGTGTCAATAGGTGGAAAACAGCTGGAGAGCTGCAGTGGTCGGAGTCGTGTGCTTTATATTGATCACTTATAGACCTGACCACATCCTGTGGATGTGTCTGTTTCTAGTTCTTTCTATGAAAGAGGTGCTAATGTTCTTTGTATTCACCTCGAGTTCTGTTTATGATAAACCAGTTAAATAAATTATTTTTCATAACATGTTGTTTGTGCTTTTATTTTAGACAGAAATTTGGTCTGTAGCCTTGTCATATGTAATCTGTATTATACAATCAGAGTGAAAAATTATAATATATACTATTAAATTGAAGTTATTTACTTACAAACTTATTAAACAATGAAATTGTATTTAGCTTTCTTTTTTATTTGTTTATTATGTACTAGACTAATCCAGGGTTTTGTATATTTAAGACCATTTAAACCATTTTTTTATTTTATTTACTAATTTAAAAAGCTTAAAGGATAGCAAGTTGGGTTTGTCTATCCTGTTCGGATTAATTTATCATTTAAATGTAAAGTTTATTTATGAAGCACTACACAACAACAGCAAAGCTGACCAGGGCACTGGACAAGCAAATCAAAAACTTAATCATTCGAGAAACACAGAATGAATTCATAAAATCAGTTGACACACATTTCCTGTGGAATTCTAAGCCAGATACAGATGTTTATGAAATGAAATTAAGGAACATGATGTACATCAAGATTAGATATAGATAACACCATAAATCTGCTTCATACTAAAACTATTTTGATCCATTTGTGTACCAATCTATGTTAAATGGTTATCCAACAGTACAGTTTAAATGTTGATATTCAGTTCATTTTTCCTCATGAAGTCAGCCGTGAAGCGACTGAAACTACAACTCACTGATCTTCCACTTGAGGCTGGTGTCAACGGGGATCAGATCACATCGATGACTCATCAAACTGACCAACTTCAAAGCAGAACAAAACTTGTTTTCAGCTTGGTTCAAACTCTGGTTTGTAAGGAGGAAATACTTTTTTTTTAATAATCGGTTTGGTGATGTTATTAAGGCTGTAAAATATGGATAATTAAAGGGGTTCTCCACCCAAAAAATGAAAATAATCACTTACTGGCGTGTAGTTCTTTAGTGAGCAGAAGCTTTTTGACAGAGAAGATGAAGAGACGATAATGTGGATTTAAGTCTTTATGTCA
This sequence comes from Danionella dracula, assembly GCA_900490495.1. Taxonomy (NCBI): domain Eukaryota; kingdom Metazoa; phylum Chordata; class Actinopteri; order Cypriniformes; family Danionidae; genus Danionella; species Danionella dracula. Next base: position 1,983,667 of record UELW01000067.1, on the reverse strand, counting down.
TTGTTGGTGGCAGGTGGAGACATTTGGTGGTGTTTTTAATTTTATTAAGGCTTGGAAATCCATATCACAAGAGTTTCAATGGGGCAGTCACAGACCATCTGAATTATGCCCAAGATATAAGTAATTAATTGTACATGAATTTTGACACTGTTTGTATCTTTCTGAGTGGAGTATACCTTTAAGATTGCTTAATGGTCAGTCTTGGTTGTTTCATCTAATAATTTATGTATGCATTCGTTTAACTTTACAAGAAGAATTTGAAACCGTTTAACAGTCAAACTGGGGTCAACCACAGTTTGAGTTTCCTTGTTCAAGAGCAAACTAAAACTCACAAGGTTGACTGTATTGTAGCAAAGTTTTAGCCAATATGGCTTAGTTTTTTTATTTGCCTTTTTTCTGGAAGGCATACGAGCCAGATGTAGGGTTGTACATAACCTTTCGACTACGCAATAGTTGTGCCCTGTCAACAAGGACCTTAACACCTTTTGAGAAGATTACTCAGATTCACAAAACTGAAATACTAAACCAGAGATGTTTGATGGAACAAACTAATCGGGAATCCTTCTAGTGTATGTTTAGTCAGTACTTGACAAGCAGGTTGAGTTTTATTCAGAGAATGCTTTCATTTGATCTTACATCTTTTAGATGACTGAAAGTTATATTAACCAACCCACCATTTTTACCTAATGGGTTTTAGTTTCCAATCACATTAACCAAACCCTCACTGCTGCTTTAGCATCTGAACTCTATATAGTTTCTGTTAATTCACTTGTCAGCAGTAAAATCAACTCTTGACCGTTTCATTCTCCTCCTCTTTAAGTAAATCAGCCATTTCTGACCTCCAAGAACAAAGTTTACTCAGAACCTTTCCATCGCATGCCAATAAATCACTTGCGGGGTCATTATAGTTGAATTGTTACATGTAAATGCAGCTTGTTTGGGGGAGCCTTTCTCATGGACTGGCCAAAAAACAAAGCAGCATTAAGAACAATTCCAGTAAATCTGTTGTTAGCACACCAATGGGGCGGCCATCTGCCTTAGTTAGGGGTTTCTATTCAGGTCAGTGTAGATATGCAGAGATAAGCCCTGCTGTGGTTTCAGGGGCAGGGAATGTTTAGCCGTGAGCCATTGTGCCTCCTGCATTCCCCTTCAAATCATGGGGTTCGACTGCTGATAAGATCTCATGCATGATTATTTGGCATTATCTTAACCACTGGATAAGAGAGACTTAATGTAAAGTAAAGCAGCACTGATGGAATTATGTTATAATCACCACCAACTGCTGATTATCAGGGTGATTATTAGGAAGATCCCTGGTTTAACTTTTGATTTTCTTTTGGGGTCCAAAGAACTTTTTCTGTATTTGTAGCCACTGTCCCCTTCTAATCCGGCCAAAAAATGTAAAGACTAACTAACAACAAAAAAACACTTAAACAAACAAAACATTAATACAAAATAAAAAATAAAAATCCTTTCCTGGGAGTTCTTAAAAACCTTTATTATTGTAGCTAAATATCTCATGGTTTCATCTTGTTGGTTTCCAACAGAACTTGTTGGTTTCTTTCATTTGTGAGTTGATTTGAAAAATAAAAAAAAGTTTCTAAGTTTGTGAAATTTCATTTTTTAAGTAAGTTGAGCGATGTTTTAATGTTTTTAAGCTATGCAGCATAGGTCATTTAAGTTTAACCAAATTAAAATATTAGAGGTTTCACATAATTGCATTTTGGGTAATCAGCTAGTTCTTGTTAAAAACCTGTTTATGTGCTGTTTACCAAGACTTGTTGCTTTAAAGAGTTAATGCAGTGTTATAAAATGTGTTTCTGATGTTTGACCATTCATTATGGGGCTTTTTGCTTATGGTAATGTTACTCACCATTGTTGAGAGCGAGGTGGCGTCAAATCTTTGACTTTATATAACACGGACAGAGTGACTGTGACGTCACCCAGAGGTTTCTGGGAGAGTCAAATAAAGCTCAAAGTGGGCGTAGGAAGTACTTGAAAGCGTGTCTTCAGTGGCGGGACATGGGACATGGGCTGCGTAAAACATATGCCAGAGAGTTAGCGGTTCATTCCGCTGTGGCGACCCCGAAAGGGAAGAAAGCCGACATGAAGATGGATGGATGGATGAAAGTTATTTTCTATCAAAATAATAAAGTCTGCATTTACAGTTAGGACAAATCAATTAAGTTAAGTACAATACATTAAAAAAAAAATATATATATTTCTGCTTACTTAAAATGAAAACACTAATTACTCAAATCTTTTTACGTGTCACTTTTTTGAGTAAGCTCAACTTATCCAGGTTTACAGTGCCAGTAAAAGAATTTAAAAGGCCAAATACAGCTCACACATCAACCGCACTGCACTCACTCACCTTTTACTCATGAAGTCAATTTAAGAGTTTTGATTTAAACTTACAGATTTTTTGGGAAAGTGGGAGGTTATCATTGTTACCTCTTGAAAGCTCAAATATAAAGAGAACATGTAAAGGCTAACCACAAGGGCCATGGCTGGTTGCATAATTTTCCACTCATCCTTGAGCCACAAAGTGAAACCACTACACGGGTTTTGTGGCTTACATTCTGTGAATGTTAAAAACACAATGATCATCTTCTTGTTTTCAGAATTTCGGCACATTCTGGCTCTGCTTTTCTTGGCCTGTACTATGACAGTAATAGTTGATATGACTTGTAGCCAATTTTTTGGCCAGTCACTCAAACCCATGCATCACAGCACACAGATGGAAACACTGCAGTATTTCAAACACACTCTTGGCCTTTAGGAAAGCCCATAAGTTTCGAGATTTAAAGAGTTTCTTGGCAGTTTTCCGCTCTTTTGTGTGTGTTGGCTATGGGGCCTCAGTTGTTTCGCCCACATGCATTACCAAACATAGATTTCTGCTGTTTGTTTTCAAGCAAGAAACACAGGGATTACACATTGTTAGTGATTCAAAGACTGCCTCTGTGTTGCTGTGGCTGTAATCGGCAGTCATGTGACTCTGAAGTGACTTAATACAACTTTCACCCTGACAGTTTGTTTCTAAGACTTCTTTTTTTCACTCAAATTATTTCTATCACTCATAATCAAGACGCCCATCTGGAAATGACACGATGTTCTTAAGCAAACCTGTGGTTGAGAAAAACATTGCATTTATGTTTGGGAAGCTGTGACGAAGTTCCAGAGAAGTCTGTGGTCGATTCAGCTTTTTCCTTATGCTAACTAATTCAAGATACGGATCAAATGTACGTTTCACAAATGAAAGTCCTTCTCAAAAAATTTGCATGACCACCTTGATTAGCTTCTGTGTGGCTGAATACAGGGTTTGTGAAACTAAGGGAAATCTTTTTAAGCACCATACTTTGATGTATATATTAAGTTTAAGTTTATTTTAACTACGGATAAAACAGTACTTCTACTTGAACTGATTTAGCTTTACAAAAGCACTTGAAAGTTGTACATTTTAGGCTAACCACATGCTATACATTAGGTAGTTGGTTTTGCTAAGATTTTTAATGTAGACACTTTGCACTTAAGATCATTTTTATGCAGAATGAAAGAAAATGATCAATAATTAAGGTGTGTAGTGAAAAAGTTCTCAAATTATTTTTTGTAATTTTTTATTTTAGTTATTTTTTTACTTTTCTCTAATTCATTTATCAACTGCAGCCCTAAAGCATTGTCCTAGATAAGAATTCTTCCATGTGGTGCACTTAGTTTATTTTCCTAAGCAAAACAGTAGTCCGGAAATCAATGCTTTTTCAATTATTATTATATGCAGCGGAAATGCAGAACAAAGCAAACCAAAGGCTAAGATCGGCGAGAGAACATGTGTGCCAGAGTGAAACAGCCACCAAGTAACCATAGTAACAAAAATAGCTCCAGTTAAGCTTTTGTGATGCACAGTAGCTTCAAAAGAATCTATTTGTTCAGGTCTGGAGGAGGTTTTGAAGGAAGGAATCAAACTTTACAGATGACATTTCTAAGATATTTTGCTTCATCATTGCTGTTCTTCTTTTGAAATCAAACTCTTTAATTTTTTATAATTTTTTTCAATTATTTTTGTGTGTTTCTTGAGACTAGCTGACCAGAGACAAGTTGCCTTAACTACGGCTAAGAGTGTAACAAAAGCATCCTCTGACTGCACACCTCAAGATAGGCTCTTTCTCATTCGTGTTAAGATTGATGTGTTTCTCAGCATATCCTTGAGCTCTCAGCAAGCTTGTAACACATGAACTGCGTTGTGAGCTTTGTGTTTGCATCACCTCCTCCTCCTCAAACGCCTTGAATCCCACCACAGCTCAGCTCATCCATCACAGAGGGTGCACAGGTCAGCTTTCTGTAGTTGTGGACAGACGCTGGGTTTCTGTAAATCACTGTCAGCTTCTCTGGCTGGAGGCTCTTCTTCTTCTTTTCCGACCGGTTTTGCTGGCAGAAGAATTACACTCCTGAAGACTTTGTGTCTGAGGCCTTTCTGACCTCTGGATTGTTTGACTGCTTCTCTGAGGGCTTAAACATTGTTACTCGATGCCTTTGATTAAGTAAATGTCATAAAACATTTGAGCTCCAATTTATAGTTTTTGTGTCTTTAAACTTTAGTGGTACGTGTTTGTCTTTTTTTATTGAGTTTACTTAGTTGGCAGAAGCGTATGTAAGTTTCTCTAGATATTCCAGTTCTTAATTAACAAATATTTATTTAACAATGTAACACACACAAAAAAGGTTGTTTATTCAGTAGTCTTGTTATCACAGTTAGCATAAAAAAGCTAATACAAGAACACAATGGCAAGTCTCTATAGTAATTAGCAGATTACCCCAATATCCATAAAACAGTTAAGGAATCAGGCAGCGGACCGTGAGATCTGCCACTGTTATCTTCATTAGTCGGCATAATTCCAATAGAGCTTTTTTCTGGTATACATTAAATGTGAATCACAGTTAGTTTGATAAAAAAATAAGGCCTAAAACATTCCTCTCTGGGACATTGTTATACTTAGTGCAGCATACCTTCTTTTTAAAGGATATATTAAAAAATAAAAACACAAAATCTTCAGAGTTGTAAAGTTGGTCATATGTACAGGGTCTCTTTAAACACTATTTAGCGTGACTCTCAGACTTTTTACGATCAATTTGTGATAATAGGCCCCAATTTTGTGTGCTTCAGGAGTACATTAGGGTAGTAAAAGTAATTTTCAGTGATTACTCTGACAAAACAAGCAGTGCTGTTCCAGCCTTTGCTGCAGGGGCCGATGGGGGTTGAGCTTTAGATGGAAGTTGCTTCTGACAAGGAGGTGAAGTTTCGTTTGGAGAGAATGAGCCCCTATGCTCTTGGAAACAGGGATTCATGCATGTGTATGTAGGCCTCATTGAGAGCAGCCTAGCTTAGAGCCGAGCCAAACACAACAGAGTCAGAGACACGTCAGCGAGTCTACCCTTGCCAGCCACAGACTGAATAGCCCACAAAATCCTAAAAAAGTGATCTGAGAACGTTGCATAAGACCACCATTCGTGAGGTGAAACTGAAGACCTAAGACTGACCTTCAATGTTTCCCCCAAAGTAAACACATAGTCAAACATTAGCTGGCATTGTTTACAGGAGGTGAGTTCTCATACTCAGCTCTTTAATTGTAAAGACCAAATGAAGATTTAAAAAAAAACAAGTTAGTGTAAATGAAGGATTTTTAACTATATGTATGTAGGTAAAAAAAACCAAGGTTAAGGTCACATGATTTATTTCCGATTTCAGTGTTGCTTTATTTTCTTTTTACAATATAAGTTATTTTATAATATATTTTATACTCATACATCTATATAAGCATGTCGTTTTATAATTAATAATTAACAATATATTAAATACATCTAAATATTGTGAGGCTAGTGAAGCTAATGTTAGCCTTAGATAAAGCCCTTTTGACAAATTATTTACACAATCTAAAATAACTGTAAGATTAAAGGAACCACATAGATTTAAGCTATTTTACTTATGAATAAATATGACAAATAAAGATTTGAATCATTTCTGTTAACAATTTCATCTAAACGTTAACTGCTTAGCCAAAAAAGTTCATTAGACGATCAGCAACGCCACCTGCAGGTAAGTTAGAAAAACATTCCAGCATACAAAATAAGTGGAACGTAATAGTTATGAAGTTTTTAACGTTTAAACGTTTATCCCAGACAGCAATTTCTAAAAGTTAAAATGTAATATAATAAAAGCACATGTTCCAATATGAAGAACAGTGAATGCATGGTTTGATGAAAGAACAATACCTCCAACAAAAAAACAGTACAATTAAATAAATATAAAAAATATATAGGACAGTTTGTGTTTATGTTTTCTTGATATGCACCTTGCATTGTCACCGACAGAGAAAGCTCCCACAAATGGTTTGATAAATACAGAGATGGCAGGTTCTTCTATCTTCGAATCAGCATCTGTATCCTGTCAAATAGTCGCTTAGTGTGCAGCCTCTCAGATTAAAAGCGTGGCCTCCAGGGAACAGAGGGAGGGTGCAAATATTTTTATCCTCCAATGGTGTCTGGGAACACGAGTGCTTGATCTGCATTCTCTGCATCCCGAGCTTGTCAGCAGGGCAAAGCAGAACAAGGCCATACTCTCAAAGAGCCGCTGGTTTCATCATCCTTAGATTTCTTCCCTTCCTTTTCACTCCGACGAGGGGCTTCCTGTGGGTGAGTATACACTGTCCTGTTTTTGACCTGACTCCATGCAGACAAGTCATCATGCAAATATGTTCTCATATTCTGCTGTAAAGCTCTAAGCCATATATAGCTGCTTTCTGATTGACCGTGAAGAAAGGAATATCAGTTTACAATTTTGCTTCAGCTCTGTGTGTGGATCTGTTGCAAAGTTTGTGTAATGTTTACAAATAAATTTTCTGGGTCATACATCACAGCAGACAGTTATTTATAACTGAGCGGTGATCCTGTGACACTTTTCTGGCAGTCCATTAATAACAAATAGTGGGTGAACATGGGATCATTTTCTACACAAGACAGAAGACTGAAATATGACATTAAAACTGTAATATGACATGGGAACTCCATGATGTTTGAGGTCTAGACTTTTGTGTTTTACAGTGAACAGCTGTAAGTATTCATTTTGTAGAGGTTGGAATTTGACATATAATGCAAAAATAACGTATCACTCCATTGTTGCAACACCGTCACTGGTGGCCCATAAAATTCCGGACTCACTTCAGATTGTTTGTATTGACATACAAATCTCTCCAAAATTTAGCTCCTTCCTATTTCTTAGAATTTAATTTAGTTCACACTGCTGTCCGGGGTCTCAGATTAGATGCATCTCTGTCTCTCAACACACCTAGACCCTCACGATCTTGAGCATTTAGTGCAGCAGCTCTTACACTCTGGAGCAAAACTTTCCCCCTTGATATAAGGTATAGTACAAACATGGAGATTTTTTAAAATTATTCTTAAAATATTCCTGTTCAGACAGGCCTACTCACAATAATGCCTTTCTGTTTATTTTTATAATGTTTTTGTTTAATGCTTTTTTATGTGCACTGACCTTGAGTGACAATGAAAGGTGCCTCCAAATAAAATGTATAATTATTATTATTGTTATCATTATTATTATTATTATTATTATTATTATTATTATTATTATTATTATTATTATGATGATGATGATGATGATTATTATTATTATTACTACTACTACTACTACTACTACTACTACTACTACTACTAATAATAATAATAATAATAAAAGAATAGATTAAAGAATAAAATATTTTTTGAGATTTCATAGATTCAATATTCTCACTTTAAAGATAAAGATAATAATATATCATAATATACTAACGACTCTGCACATTATCTTATTTTTGTATTTATCTGTAATTGAATTTTATTAATTAAGACACAGCTTACTCCAAAAATGCTTTTTGTATAACTAATTACACACACTACCCTTTGGGGTTCTTTTCAATTTTGATATTTTTATTTAATGACAATGAACTTGTCTCATAGTATAAAGAGTTCGTTTGTTTCCTGCTGAAACCTGCTCCAGGTATTTTAAGTAAATAATCCGAGGTGACCAAAAAGAGATTTAGAAGTAAGATAGTCTTTTATTATTAGGTTATATTTTTGAATTGGAGGGGAAAAAACTGAGAAAACATTATAAAGTCTAATTCAGAATCTGAACAAACACTCATTTTTGAACTCTAAACTTGAGGTAAATGTAGAGAAAAGTTTAGAATGTTTTTTTTTGACCAACACTTACATCATTTCTAAAATGTAATATAGTTGTATGTTTCTACAAAACAATACTTTTATTTTGAAAATAACTGTTGCGTTTGTCCATAATGTTTTTAAATCTCGTTCGTCAACCTCACTGAAAAAAAAGTTAATAACGCACATCCAGTATAAGTTATATTAAATGAAACCCAAAAACAGCCGAGGTGAGTAAATATTCCTTTGTTTTGTTTTATGCTAATGACCTTTTTGTAGCATAAACTATTTTAATAATTCAGGATTTTTTTGACAAGACCACGTGGTCGTTAAATTTAAAGCGATTGTATTCTCCACCTGTGATATTAAACCCTAGCTTTAGTATAATAGTTGAAGGTCTTTAATATGGGAGTTGTTGTCAACACGCTAAGCAAACAAAGGCTTGGTAATATGTTTAACAATGTTTTAGTTAGCTTGTTCATAGTCTAGCCAATAGGTCGGATTATAGAAAATACTACGAATGTATTAACAGCGGTATAATTATGAATGTTTACTGAAACGTTTGGCCAACAAGCGCAAAAGACAACCACGTGCAAGCTTTAACTTAACCACTAGGTGCCGCTGTTTATCCGTCGCAGACCTACAGAATTTAGTGGCAATTGTGCCTCAACACACAAATCAGTAACAACCCAAGATGTGTTATGTTTCTGATGAACTCTAGAGCAAATCTGTACGAAAAATGGCTGCAAGTAAGAAGGCAGGTAAGTAAGTACGTAAGTAGGTAAAATGTATTTATAAAGCACAAACTACTCTAACAAAGTACTGTACAAACAAAAATACCACCGATAAGAATAAATCCATAGACATACAAAGAGATCGAAAAAACTCTTTATACAGAGTGGACTGCAAGATGGTAGATGTTTCCTCCATTAGAAACCTATTCTTTCTGTGCATTGCATTGTCAGTCTCTAATCTGGTCCAGTGTTCTTTTAAGCAGCATTTGGGTATCTGTAATGCAATTCCAGCCTCTTAGTGTTCACAAATTGAGTTATTCAAGATAATGACTGAGTGAATAGAGTAACAGTGAGAGTAAAAGCTGAATCTATGGTCTTAGTGTGGAGAAAAACACATCTTTTAGATGCAGGTTTAGCTGGAAATTTTTAATTCTCCATTATTCCATTACAATTTGTGAATTATTTGGAATTAGAGTTGAAATGATTGAAAAAAGTGCACTAATAAAATTATGAGCTAGAACACTGACTGTATCTTGGAAAATCTCATGAAATGATATTGTGATAAGTGATGTGACAACAAAAAATAAAATAGAAAATTAAATTAAAACTTTGTCTTCTGGCTACTTTGACTTGATGAAGATGAGGGAACACAGCTCGAATCGGCTGTGAGAAAGGGCCAGTTAACTAGTCATTTTAAATAAAACCATTAATATGAAAGTTGATATTTCTACAATATGTTTATTCAAACTAAAATAAAATTTTTAAGCAACTAAAGACTTGAATTTTAAATATAGAAAATCTAAAATGGCAACACCATTAAGTTACGTCAAAAGAAAAAACAACAACAAATGTCCTGTTTTTTGTTTGAAATCATTAAACTCAAATGAGCAAAATAAAAAACCTAATTTTAATTTGGTGCACATTGCATAAATAAATAAATAAATAAATAAATAAATAAATAAATAAATAAATAAATAAATAAATAAATAAATAAATAAATAAATAAATAAATAAATAAATAGCATTGATGGTCATCTATTAGTACCTAATTAACCGTACTGAAGAGAAGGTACTGTAAATGATGTTTTTAGGGACAGGAAATGACTTAAAACTTTATCTTGTAAACTTGGATTCAGTGAGAAAGTGGTTTCTGATTTACCTGTAAACATGATATAACATTTTTTTTAATAACCTGATTAGTTTGAGTTCTGAGCAGTAATTTACATTATTTGGCGATTGCTTGGACAATAAATGTCTCTGTGAATCATTGATGGTTTTTGCCATTTTAGTCTCTTGAACTATCAGAATATTACGTGGATAATTTATAACAGTCCACTGTCCGTGAGTTCACACCATCTATGGCCAAACACATTCCAACATGTGAAAAATTAAAAAAATCCGTTTAAATCAAGCTTTAACATACTAAGCATAGTTTCTTCCCAACAATGCATAAATTACACAAAATTAAGTTTGTTTTGTTTCTCAAAACTGCTTCAGATGACGATCTCCATTATTGGTGACATCATACATGTTCTTCTTAATAGAAATGTGTGTGTGTGATGGGGGAGGTTTCAATGTATCCAACAGCAAAGTCAGATATGATTAATGTTTTCCCTGCTTCACCGGATACAGAGCAGTGTGAGAGGGAGAACATACTCTTATATAATCATCACAGAGCAAAGAACATGAATCTCATGAATCATAATTCTAACCCAGAACCATGACTGCTTTTTGATAAGCTGTTTATATGCAAGAATCAGTTTTGTATAAAAGCAACCTTTAGATTGTTTTTCACTGGATATTAATTATCTGTGCAAAGTTATAATAGGCGTTATTATAAACTGTGACCCATGAGTGATTGATTACGCCTGAAGTAAGCTATTATGACATCATCAGATGAGTTGGAACAGCAGGGGGTTCCCGTGGAGCCTTGCTCTTTTTCCTGTTGGGTCATCATGGGGAACGAGGGGGTCTTGAGCAGGTGGTGGTCCGAAGCGGGGTATATAGTAGATTTTATGCCTCAGGGGAGTGCGCATGGCTGGTTGCCCCCCTCCACTTACACCAGCTGTGGCACCGGTCCAAAACAGCAGGAAGTGGGGGATCTTTATAGGGTCAAGTCATGTATTTGAGTTTGTCTATTGTCGAAGATAAGTGAGATTAGTTTTAAAAAGCAGGGTTTCAGTGGGGTCTTAAAAAGTCAAAAATTTAAGACCCCAATTTTCAGGCTTTAAAAAGTTTTAAATACACTGTTCTAGGTCTAAAAAAAAATTTCACAGATGTTGTTTTTCTGGCAATATAAAGTTTTAGTTGTTGCTTGGGGTTGCCAGAGATGGGTAAAATGCTCCCAAATGAGAGATTGTTTTTTTTTAAATAAGATGGTTAGGGTTACCATAGTCTGAGAAAACTTTTGTAAATCCTCCAAAACACGAAAGTTTGTTGGTGCCATATTTTAAGAAAAGACTAATTTACACTTAAAATCATAAAAATCATGGTTAGGGTTGCCAGATATTGACATAAGACTAAATGCTAAAAAATGTGTATATGTTATTGTAAGGGTTCGAACAATGTATTTAAAGCATACTGCTTATCACCCAAAAAGGTGTTTTTAATGTTATGATTACATATCTGAAAAAATGTTTGTACAAAAAAAATTTTTGTTTTTAAATTAGTATCAGTTGTAAGTGTTCTTCGGGGTTTAGCTCTTGTCTTATGAAATAGTTTGGCAGATGGTTGAAAGTGCTGCTGTTTTAAATCAGACACCGGAAAAGCAAAGCTGGTTGACATGTTAATGAGGTTAACTAACCAACTAACAGAAGTTCAGGAGGAGCTTGTCTTGTAATAAGCCTCTGATCGCGTGGTTTAGCTTGTTGCTAACCCAGCGTTAAAGCACAAATTTAACTGGAATTTTGCAGAGTTTCCACTGCTTTGTCGATCTCCTGGGTAGATGTTTCAGGCAATTATAAGTAAAAAGTGGACTGGTGATTTAGCTGTTTTAGTCTGGTGGATGCATTGTAGTTCTGTCTTCATATACAAGCTTGAATATGTATTTAATGTCTGTTCATTGTTATATCAAGGGAAACAATCGCATTCAGTTAAGCTTCTCGAAATGGCATCTGTTAATTCTGCTGATCTTTTTATTTCCACTCATCTGTTACTCATTCATTGGACAAATATTAAGCACTCTTATGTATGACATCATCCAAATGATGTCACTGGCTTTACCAGCTGTTAAACACCTAATTCTGTGTTGTAAAAGACTGTCAGCTATGTTATTGTTTGATTTATTGACTGAAATACTCAGTAAATTCCTGATATTTATTATCAGCTGCCTGATGAAATATAAACAGAGCTCAAATCAAATGATTTTGTGATTAATCACAAGCAGAACAATTCCACCATCATCTGTTGATTGATTTATTAAGTATGTGTTGCTTACAAACAATCAACACAATAGACATCCCGTCTGAAATTTCTAATAGAGATCCTCATCATTATCTAATGGAATTTGCCATCTTTGAAATACTAGAGTCCTTTTATGTGTGTTAAAGGGAGCAAGATCAGGACAGAAAGGGCACTTGAGCATATAAGGCATTGATATTTTTTGTTACAACCTAGTGTTTAACCAAGATTTATTTTAATTAAATAATGCTTGTTCCAATCAATCTGGCTCCTTAGGGAATGGGTTGAGTCACGCAAGTTTCAAAAGATTCAGAAAAAAAATATCGGGACATCACCACATGTCTTTAATGGTACTTTTTCACTGCTCAAAACAGTTTGGAGTTCTGATTGGCTCACAGTGTTTGTGTGAATGCTGTGCTTCAATTGGTTCCTGGAAATGCTTCCTCTGCCTGTGACACAATTGTGAATGTGACAAAAAAGTAAACAGTAGAACAGGGGCTATTTATGCAATAATAAGTAATTTAACAATAAAATACTTTTATTTAAACAAAACGGTTGACCGTTATAAAGTACAGCTAAAAAAAAAGGGAAGGATTGGGAGTCATACTGTTGGCGCTATCTAGACTCATAAAACCTTTTTATCTTACTTGTCACAACACAGGCCATTCAAAATATATACATTCATTTTAAGAGACCTCAGATCTCCAAATGCGGCTATAAATGACTTTAAGATATGTTTCTTAAATAAATCTTGAAATATCTTGTCAACAGTGTTTTTTATCAAAATGGTTTTCCTTTTATTTTCAATTATTTACTCATTCAGCTATGGTAATTAGGCAATATATAATCAACATTATGCATGCTCATTCAATAACAAACTTTTTTTACCTAAAAGGTGCAAAATTTGCCATTTTAAAGATAAATCTTGTTTTGTTGGTATTGTGTTGAGTTATATATGTTATTTAACTCTTTTAGTTTTTTGAACAAATACTGTATACCATTTAGTTATAGTTAAAATTAGTTTTTATCAAGACATTAAAAAAATATTAGGTCAATCAAGAAACAATGTCTGAACAAGACGTATTTAAACATCAAAAAGTACTATTTGTGATGATTGTTTTTTTTTATTATTAATCAAACCACAAAGAAAACCAGAGCATGTAAAGATGAAAGAATGCATAAAATGGATGATATAATACATGTCTGCATCTGGTTAACATGGGGAAAAAAGCATTTACTAGATAGCATTTACCATTTACTTTAGTTTTTATTAACTTTTTATCTGCATTTGCTACATGACATCTATCATTCATAAGCTCAATATTAGAATAGAACCTAATAATTCAAATGGAATGAGTTTTAAATCCTAATATGCGGCATTATAGTAAATAATCGAATGTTACATTTCAGTTGCCAGTCTTAAGAACAGATTTATGGGTAAGAAGCTCTATTACTGGGAAAATGATGATCCCAGTTATTTACGTAATCTTTAAAATCAAGATTATTTTAAACAATTATTTTTGTCTTTGAAAATATATTGCCATTTCATTACATGTAGTTTTCTAGAAATGTTTTAAAAGTAACCGATCTAGCGTAATCTAATGTCCACTATTAATGGCTGTTTCTAAACAAAACACAAGAGGAAAAAGATGATAGGCTTTTGCGTGAAAACACATTTAGTTTTTAAAAGTGTTAATTTATATGCAATAAAATATAGATAAAAAGTTAATAAAAATTAATACATTCATAAATATGAGCCCCTGGAAAAACGAGAGACATTGTTTTGAAATCAAATACAGAGGTTATATAGAATATTTTTGTACTTAAAATAGCTTTAATGATCATTAAGGCCCAAAATTGATATCCTGATCTAAATTTGATTAATTAGATAACCCTACTGGTAAGTTTATTTAGCTCATCTGTCATAAACTATAATCAACTCCAGTCTTGTTGTGAAACCATATATGTTCTAGCCATGATTTGTACCCGCGTTCATTCAGATGGAGGGTAAAGGTGTTTATGATGGTTTTCACAGATCAAGGACAAAACATTTCTATTAAAAAGGTTAATTAATTTGGAACAAACAGATAGTTGCATCATGAACCTCAGAACATTTAAACTTTGTTTAACATGATGTAACCTCTCAGAAGAATCTTGGAAGACTCGCCATTTTTCGGTTATGTCCAAAATGTATCTGGTTGGATTTTAGAATTCTCAGGATTAAAACAAAGCAAATCAAATAATCAGATTAGGAAATATCGGGGTCAGCAAATACTCAGACTCAAATGATTGGGTTGAGAGCAAAAAAATGTATTAGCATGTATTAGCATTTTTCAAGTCAATAGGTTGAAAATCCAGCAAAGCCCACTTTAAACATGATACACATGTGTAAAACGTGTTAGATGTCTTGCTTGTAATATGCTAGCAATGCAGTAAAACTTGTATTTAATGATTAAATTATATGCTTGGTAGTGCTGCATGTTCTGATTGATGACTGTGTGTGTTACGGGTGGTGTTTTTGCTTGTGTAAAATGTTTTTGTCATGTTTTAGTTCTCACACTAAAAGAGCGTTGATCTCTATAGCCTAGAATTGTTTTGTGGTTAGATGTACAGATATAACACTTGAGATAGTGATCCATCCAGTATGGTGGATTCAAAACCACATTTTAGGCTTTTAAGATGTTCCCAGGGTTATTATTACAGGAAATATTTCTATTGTTATTTAATGAAAAGTTCCACATGTTTAAGGCACAAGGCGAGGTCAGTGTGATGTGAAATTTAAATCCTAAAGGCATCGAAAGTAAAGAGCAGTTGCTATTTTAGGCCAAACCTCAGGCTCTGGCGGGGTCTGTTACCCTGTGAAATATCAGCACAGCCTCCTGACTCTGCGTTAATGATGCTGCACGACCAGGGGAGGAAACTATCAGCTGAGTAAATACAGGAAGACCATTTTCCAAGCACAATAGACACATTATTTTCATGATAAATACAGGAAATGAAGTTAAAATGACAAATGAATACAAAAATACAATTCCAATGGATTTAAAGTTCTGTACTGTTAAAAGAACGTTGTGAATTCTGCAACCCGTATAGAGAATTGAGATCTTTTCAGACGGGCCGGTACCACCACGGGTGTTTCCTTAACGCTGCTATGTTATGCTCCCTCTCTTTGTTTCTTCCTGCTGAGCTCATGTAAGTTGGGGCATGATGTAATTTCTGAAAGGCCAATTAGCAATCAGAGAAAATGAGAAAGGCTATTAGTTTTCCTGTCTTGTCTTGTTAAAAACCTGGTTCTGTGAATTACATGTATTATAGCTTTGGCTAAGAGTCTAAAGTCTAAAAATATAATATTGTTTTTGAGTCAGTGTTAGCAAAAATAATTGCAATTTTTACTCTCCTTTTCCTGTCAATCAGATTTTTTTGTACTGTTTTATCAGAGATTTAGACACACAAAAGCAGAACATTTTGTCAGAATTTTACATTTTTCACAGATTTCAGTAACATAGTTTTTTTTATGGTAACACCTTTTTAAGGAGACATTTAGGTTTAACTAAATGTTCATTCAATGTCGTGCACCCTTTGCTTGTTTAGGAGAGGCAGTTAACAGAGAACAAGAAGGATGCTAGAGGTGCTGAATCATGATGCTGTCCTGGCTGATTTAGAATCAATTATTACAAATTATGGGTGAAAAAGTTTTGATTTGATTATTGAAAAGGGTGACTTTTAATTTGTAGTAGTTTCTCATTTTCCGGAACCACAAATAAACAACATATGGAGATTCAACCAACCTCTTAAATACCTCCTACCTCTTACCAACCTCCTATAAATAATTTCTATGTTAAATGGTATCTGCTTAATAAAGTTAAAATCGTTAATCATTTTATTCACTATTTAAAACCAATGATAATAAGCCTCATATATATTTGTAATTATTGCTAAATGAGTATCATTGCTATTTCTGTATAGGTATTAGTTTTGAATATCCATTGTATCAAGCTTAGGTATTCATACTAAAAAAATACATGTAGCAATACCTTGTGACTTCAACAACAGATGTTTCAGGACAGCAGGCACAGAATGTTGGGTTCGTTTGATTGAAAAGACTTATGATAATACTTTAATTATTGATGATAACATACGCTTGGCTGGCTGCAAACTTCGCTCAGTAATCATCAAGAGGAGGCGTGGTTACAATACAAGTACTACAATTCTGAAGACAATCTGAAGAGAACTGAGAACTTTCCATTAATACTACAGTCAAAAACACAGTTGTGAACGAGAGAAGTTGTGCAAAATTGTTAATGTTGCTGTCTTAATACTTGTAAAAAAATACTACTTCCCCAACAATTGTTATTAGTATCAGTATCTGTGAGTACCTGGAAAAAGGTATGGTACTCTCGCTTTAAAATTGGTATTGGTTCAATCCTAGAGGTTGGGTATTACTTACCATATATATTATTTAAAAGGAATCATAGCTGTTAATAAACACTGCCCAGTGATGCATTGATTCAAGATGCATCAATTAGCATCCATACCCTATTATTAATCGAACTCTGACTCTATTCATTTTATTTGCTTACGTTTTTTTTAACGTTCTCCAGCTCTTATGACAAGTGAGTGGAACATGCTTGAGCTCAAACTTGCTTACATTTTAATGAAATAAAATGTGAGAATTTGCAGTAACTAATCTTTCAACAAAGTTGGTACGTTTATTCAATAATTTTTCTGGCATAAAATCAGTCATTATTTGATGAGACTCTCACTCTACTGGCAAAAAAAACATTTGTTTGTTAAGGTAATGCAATACATAATGTCTAAAAACATAATTTTATTTATGTAATTCTTATTATTTTAAAATGGCACAAATTAACATAAAAAACAGATTCACACATTAGAACATGCTCTAATCTTAGAAAAGCCGACGAGTCAAAGCAGATGGATTAGTGTTCAAGGATAATCTGGAGTTCTAAACTATCAATCTTTCACAAAAGATTTGTATTTGTTTCTGGTGGCTGTGATGATTGATCCCAAACAAGTTCTTCCTTGTGTATTTAAGTGACTTTTGTCTACACAAGTGTGTGTTGATTTGTTTCGTATAAATAAATGGTTGATCCAGCTTAATTGGAGAACAATGGCAGCATGTCGCTCTGCTCAGCTTCGCCAGAGGGATGCCCAGACTTCCAGAGGGATGATGAAGTGCTTCTGCAGCCAATCCCCCTTCCCCCTGCGATTTCTTCCCCCATCTCTCTCCAGGGGGCTCTAATCTCGCAGCTCCACCACTGTACAGGATTTGCCTCTGTTTGCCCTGGGCCTCCATTAATGTGCAGGGAGTCAACAACTACAAATAATTCAGCTTTTCTTAAAAAATTGAATACATCTTTTCTTATCACTATTATGTTTTTTTAAAGGGCTCTTTCAAAATGTAATCTTTAGTTATATTTATTAGATGTTTTATTTTAAATAAAGTTCATGGTTTTGGTTTCCTCTATGATTCATTCATTCAACTATAAAGAATTAACTAGTAAAGAATTAAGTATTAATAATATATAAGTATTAAGTTAAAGTTCACCTTATCATTACTCTATTAATATTAAAACAACAATCAATTTTTTTATCAGTGCATTTTCCCATTTTTTTTTTATTATCCCCATGCCTGCAGTGGCCATGTTGCAGTAAAATTTCCTAATACTTATTTTAGAATGGTTCCTAACACAATGATTCCTAACAATCATAGAATATTCTAGAAGCACAAAGAATATTCTGGAAAAGGTCAGTAGTGTCTAGTGTTTCTGGCCTTAGTAACCAATGTAAGTATGAATCAGTTTTAAATAGAAAAATATTGAAGATATTTTTCTTTTTCTACTTTTTCCAACTGGTCTCTTTCACTTCACTTATGGTACAAAAATGCTACAGGTCTAATTCAAGTCAATGATCTATGCTAAGCTATGCTAAAAACTCTATTGTCAGATCCAAAGAAGTGTGAATAGATTAGAAAGTTTTTGAACAGAACTTGTGATGGAGATGGAGAATGAGCCTACTTCCAAAAAAATGTAATGTCTCTTTAAATTAGTATCAGCACATAATAATGTGATAAAAATGGGTGTTTAATTAAGTAGACTTCATGATCAAAGGTAAATTTTTAATGAATGCATTTATACATTTAAATCAGAAAAATGCGTGAAATAACTGCATAGCCAAATCTGGGCATCATCTTGCTTTTGATCTTAAGAGGAACAAGCAGAAATGTTTGTGTCAGCACTGGGGCACGAAAAGAAACACCAAAATGCAGACTTTCTGTTGAAGTATTTGAAAGGCACTGCTTGGTTCTGGATGGGAAAGACACCAGCGGCGCATTAAATGTCTCATCAACCTCTTTGTATCGTTTTAGTTTTTGGCTTCTGAAATAAAGCTGAATTGTCACAGAAATCCAATTGAACTCGCTGCTCCCCTACACTTGCCATTATTTCATGTTGGGGGATGGAATCTAAAAGAGCCTCATGCAGATTTTTTGCCCTCTTTTCTTTCGACTGTTACATCTGTTTGAAGTGAGTAAATATAGGCCACGACGTCATCTTTATTCATATTCCAGCGCATGTGTCTGGCTGCTGAATAATTGAAAAAAGGTTTTCCCCCGTGACAACCCAGAGTCAGAGCTGATCCGCACTTGTTCTCTTTCTGCCAGCTTCAGTTGCTCTTTGATGCTGGTCCAGACGCTTTGTCTGTCTCAAGGCTGATAAGGCTGGAATTGTTAGCGTTTAGCTCTGATTTTACACTTGAAACACGTTTGGATTATCCGGTAAAGACAGGAAACTAAAGGGTCTTGAGTTGCTCCTCTACACATTCTTTGTGTTCTTGTCAAAAAACTGGAAGAGTTTGTGTTCCTTATTTAACTTATTTTTGTGTTTAAGTTTGATTTCTTTTAGTGTAGCTGCAGGGTAATGTTCTGCATTACAGCTGCAGATCCAATTAAATTCCAACCATTTTTAGGATTTTAAACAAGTGCATTTAAAAGTACTACATGGAATTATTTAGCAATTGCGCTGTAAGGATTACATTTATGTTTTTATTTAAAGTGACTTACACTAGGGGAAGAGAGACAAATTTGCTACAAAATAAAAAAGTCAAACCATAGCAGAGGTTGTCTCAGTTGATCATCAGAACATAGATGGGAATAATCAGACGAAAAGAAAAGAAGAAATCTTTTAATTAAAAGCTTGTAAGAGTTTAATTAAAAGCTTCCCCTCAAAAAAATCACTGTGGGCTATGTTTTTTATTATTAAAAACACAATTGATCATTAGAAAATGTGCCTTACAAAATAATTAAAGTACCAAATGATGTAATCATTGAAAGAATGATGGTTCCAAGAATGATGGAATGATGGAATCTATATTTATATCTATATGTTAATTTGCCAGGAGTGGTCGTTTATGGTAGTGGATCTAAAATCTAAAATATTCCTTATTGTGCTGTTTAAATATCTAGATGTTTTTTTTTAATCAAGGAACTTAAAATAGGTCAAGTACTTTTTTTTTATAGCAAAATCTAAAAACAAACGTTTTTTGTTATCAATATAATGTGTTTTGTGATGGGGCAATCTACCATTAAATTACATTTGAATGTGTGTTACAACACTAATGGTTATTTTTAATTAACCATTAAGTAATTTTACTGAGCTGCAGTTTTTAGCAGACTTATTTAATCAATATAAAGGCCATTCTATAGTTTTTTATTATTGAAGGTAGATTATGTAACTTTTCATGTAAAATAAAGGTGACATAAAATAAAACAGAGGGATCATGGAATTATAGTTTTAGACATCAAGCTTACTCAAAAAAGGCTATTAGGATTCTTCAGTAATAATAAAACTATTCTTCTTTACTAACATTTTTGTCTGAAGTTTTTGAGTCAGGAAATGTAAATCTTTCAGTCTGGTCCTAACACTGTGCATCTTTAGAGTGCTAAAGAGAACACAGTTGATATCTAACCCAAAAGTCTTCCCCTACAGATATTAAACCTGTTTTTTGGGGGGTTAGTACCATTGTTTTCATGCATGTATTAGTATGAGCTAAATCTAGATGCAGCAATTAACGTAAACATAGTACATTATACCATCCATCCATCATGTTGTTGGCTTTTTCCCTTTCGGGGTCGCCACAGTGACATGAACCACCAACTCTCTGGCATATAATTTACGCGGCGGATTCCCTTCCCTGCCGCAACCAATCGCTAGGAAACATTCACACACACATTCACACTTTAACACTATGGGCAATTGTTCGTACTCAATTCACTTATACCGCATGTCTTTGGACTTGTGGGGAAACCGGAGCACCCGGAGAAAACCCACGCGATCACGGGGAGAACATGCAAACTCCACACAGAAATGCCAACCAATCTAGCCGAGGCTCGAACCAGTGACTTCCTTGCTTTGAGACGACCGCGCTACCCACTAAGCCACCGTGACGCCCTGACTATTTATATTCATATATTTGTAATCTTTAGAAATTGTTTGCATGATATGTTATGTACATATCTCCAAACAGAAGCTATAGCAGCAAAAAAATTTCTATATGTTAAGTTAAAAAATCTTCTGTCCTGAATATTTGTTAAAAAAAGGCAGTCTGTTTATAATTTATTGTTAATCATTTATCAGTCTGTATCATAGTGTCCATGAATAATGAAGGCTTAGGTTTAGCTTCACCAGCAAACAGCATGACTGTAATCCTCTTTACTCCAGTGTGCAAACACCCACAACTCAGAACCACTGTCTACAATGCCGCCGACTATCAAATAACGATAGTTGCTATTTACCAGCACTACCAGCACACACTGCCTTGTTTTTATTTGAGACATAAAACTCTTGTTTCTGTCAGCAAGCTCATTCTTTCTGGCTTAGTTTCTGTTTCCCTGAGCAGCCAGTCAGCCTGCTTAGATGAAGAGGCAGGGTTTATTTTTGTGGGAGACTCCGCCTCCTACTCTCTCATTGGTCTGTTCACTACTGTCAGACCTAAGCTGAGCAGACGTCCTCAAAACACTCACACACTCCCAACACTGGGACACACTCCTGACAGAGCTCTGCTGCTGCATTATTCATCTCTCAAAGAATAAAAGCAGAAGAGAAACAGGATCAAGAAGAGCTCCAATTTGTTTCAGCTATCTTTATTTAGTTTTGAAGTGCTCTTTGAGTTGGTGTGACTTGATTGAAGAGTTGAATGGGTTGTCATGGTGACTGACACTGGCAGCCTGACCCCAGAAGAACACTGGATGTTGAATGGACAGAGTGAGGCCGCGTTCGAACAGCGAAAGTAAGAGGGAGTTTACTGGAGATTGAGAATGGAGGACGGCTTCTCCAGCTACAGCAGTCTCTATGACACCTCTTCACTGCTGCAGTTCTGCAATGGTAAACTCATCACATGCTTCCTAGCTCATCTTATGATCTTTATCTCAAGTTCAGCCGAGGAGCTCAGGTGCTCTATGTTTGGTAGAAAGTTGTTCGCGTGATATTGATGGATTGGTTTGAAAGCTTTGAATGTTATCTGGCAGGCACACAAGTGTTTTTTCTATATTCTTTTTAAGATTTGGAATAGAAATGGAAGAAATGTTTCCCAGTTATCAGTGGTTGAGGATGCATTTTATGAACTTATACTTCTTTTCACATTCTTAGCTGCTCCGGGAATGAGGATGTCTGGTGATTTCTCAAGTTGTTGAGCTATCTTGGATGTTTTGGTTGTTCTGTCAGGCTGATTATGATCTGTAGTCAGGGGAATGAATGCTGGCTGTTGCTGCTTCAAGGCTTTTCAGTCACGGCTGCTGATAAAAGAAGAGAAGAAGAGACGAGATGGTGGGATTGGTTCAGGTTATCCTTGTTCTAGGAGAAATAGAGGTCTTAAATCTCGTACACAAGTTGAAAGTACAAATATGTTACATGTAAATAAACGTAACATTTTATTGCCATGCTATTAAATCTCTGCGAAATTAAGTATAACTTAGTTTTATAGTTGGTTATAGGGCATTCATGAGAACTTTTTGGAATTACCATTATTTGAAAGTTTGGAATTTGTGCATGTGTTAAAATTACATTAGCTCTGAATGTGGCTCTTTACAACTTGATATGATATTATATTTTTTTATATAATTTTTTATTGTATTATAGTTAGAATGATAATCAATTAGAGCATCACGGTGGCGCAGTGGGTAGCACGGTCGTCTCACAGCAAGAAGGTCGCTGGTTCTAGGCTCGGCTGGGTCAGGTGGCATTTCTGTGTGGAGTTTGCATGTTCTCCCTGTGATCGCGTGGGTTTTCTCCGGGTGCTCCGGTTTCCCCACAAGTCCAAAGACCTGCGGAATAAGTGAATTGAATAAGAACGATTGCCCATAGTGTTAAAGTGTGAATGTGTGTGTGAATGTTTCCCAGCGATGGGTTGCGGCAGGGAAGGGCATCCGCTGCGTAAAACAAATGCCAGAGAGTTGGCGGTTCATTCCGCTGTGGCGACCCCGAAAGGGAATAAAGCCGACATGAAGATGAATGAATGATAATCAATTAAATATAATGTAAAATGAAGTCAAAATTAAGATATACTTTGATTTACTTTAAATGTACTTGTTAAAATGTTTTTAGTTTTTTTATTTTGAAGAAACAAAAATTGTGCAGACATCTCTTAAGCTCATGCTGAGATTTTTAAAATCCAGAAAGGGTGATATTTTCTGTGGGCTCCCGTGAGTCAAGTGACTTTGTTTTTTGCGTGTGAGCTCATAGACACCGATGAGCACAGGTTACTTTTCCTTAAGCTCTTAATTATCTTTAAAGGTGTAATGTTCTTTTTTTAATCAGATATTTTGGCATGCATGTTAGCCAGATGTTAAGAAGCCTTCCTTCTCTTGAGATCTCTTTTTTAAGCCTTTAAAAACCACACTTTTAAATGTCATGTTTAACTTGTTACATTAAAAAGTCATTCGCTGAAGCACTGACTGTTTGGCTGACTGAGTGACTGTGAAAGTGGCAGTGAGGAAAGGTCTGTTTTCGAAGATGTCAAGGCAGCAGAGGATTGTGGGTAATTGAATGAGGGTGTGCTGGAGAGAGCTGATGTCATCTGCTACACAGCTTTGTCATCTGGTCTTCATGAGTTCCTGAACAGCTAATGAGCAGACACTGGGTGTGCAAAACAATACAGTCTGATTTCCATTGGGATTGTGTGCTCCCTTCCAAACCATAGACACACATGCAGACAGTTGCTATACAAGTGAACACTTGTGATTTTTACAGCTGATTGAATTCAGCAGTAAATCAAATATCACAATTCAGATTGTTACCTAAAATAACAGTGAGTTAATGAAACCTACTCACTAATTTGGATATGTTTTTTTAAGAGTAATTCTCTATTAATATTGTTGTGATTTTGCAGCAAGGGTTATAAAATATTTGCATGCATTCGTGTATAATTGGTAACTATTAATAAACTATATAATAAACTAGTTATCTTTAAATGTATTGGGTTAAAGATTATCATAAATACAGATGAAAAGGTTTTTTTTAATAATTTTTCAGAATCAGATCAGAAATATACAACAGTTGTTATAAAAACTATAATATATATAATGTACTGTTTATATAGTGTATCATAATATGCATATTATAAAAAAATTGTCAGACAAACAGTAATTAACGTTTTTGTTATTACTTTATTTTCATAGAACTATTTATACACTCTGTACAATCTGTGCCTAAATCCATTTTAAACATTGATCATGAGCTACAAGGTGCTTGCTGCTCTAGGGTTCCAAGCTTTCACACATCTCCATCTTTCTGGCTGCTGTTGTCTCATTTAGTCACTGCTGCCATGGAATTGTCCCTGGCACAGGATACTCTCTTCTTATTGGCTGTTCTCCAAGCCACTGATGGATGCACGTGCAACAGGATTAGGATTATGGTCCTGCTCACGTTATACAGAGTAAACCAGATTTAAAACACAGGGCAAAGAAGTAAAGTTATGCCTCAAAACTCAACATATGACCAATCCTCCCAGGATGTATCTAAAAAGAAAATTTCAAATATATTCCTATGAGCCACTGGTGGGACAAATGTTAATTATTGGTGGTAAGAAAAAAATATGCTGACTATTTCAAAGCCAGCTATTGAATTCACTGTCATTTCTGTGCTTTATTGAATCAAAAAATACTGCTCGACATAAAAGAATCATCGTAATGAGCTGATTGCCTGACATAAACATATTAGTTCTCCTATACTGCCACTGTTTTACAATTAACCTACATTGAAAAGTTTTGCATGTGTTAAATTAATTATATTGACGTTGAAATTATGTATATACAGTAATTTAAAATATCAATCCTATTTGATATTCCAGAAAGATTTACCACAGAGGGTTTTGTTTTATATTCAAATTATATTATAAGTCTATTAAATATATTGTATTATAGGTTATCAAGTAGTTAAATGTTGTTTTTACCATTTTGAAAATCTAATGTGTTCATGTATTTAGTGGTATGTATTTAGCATGCTGTGTAGTTTGTGTAACATAGTGTCATTTCCGCACAGCTTATGCAAACCCACCTTAAGAACAACAGTTGAGTTTATTTAACCCATCAAATGTGTCCCTCCCTTCTTCTATACCCGCTCGTTCTATCTCTTAGGCGGTTTGTTATGTGTGCACAATGGCCCAAGCTTTTACACACTCTGAAAAGAGCATTGTGTCAGAAAGGGGAAAGCCAAGCCAGCCATGAGTTAACGCTGCCCTACTTTTCTCCTGCTCTGTGAGGATCTGTGCGACTCCCTCAGTTCACTCATTTCTGCTTTTCTCCTAGTTTGTCACCAGAGCAGCAGCTATTTGTGCCAGTTTCTCAAGAGAGCATGAGTCAGCTCTTTTCTCACGTTCATTTTTCAGGTGGGTTAGGTCTTTTCATCCCTGTTGTAGTGTGATGGGATCAGGGTTGCTCTTGTGAGTGGAGGTCTTGGCTGATTTTCAAGATGTCAAGATAGATTACTGTTTTGTTGTTTGAAGAGTTACAGTTTTCGAGGGTGGTTGAGACCTGTTCTGTATGGAGTACACTGGAGTGGGTTTTTATTATTGATTAGACTGAGGAAGAGTTTAAAGGGTCTAGACATGTCAAAATGTTGATACTACGAGGAAATATATCAGTGAAAGCGAGGCAGAGGAGTTATGTTCTTCACTTGAAGTCAAAACATGGATTGAAAAAAGGGACAGAGAAAATGTACTTTTGAAAATATTTGTAGTTTGTTTTCAGTTTTTTTATTTTTAACCTTACATCATTCACTTATTAAAGACAACTTTTTGTCTGTAATTATTGCATGGAATTTTGTGAGTCACATTTTGTTACTTTAAAATTCTAATGTGTTCCTTTTGAAAAATACTTTTAGGAGCCTTGAGCCTTCCTATAAGCATGTGCCATTGCACCTCGACCCGGCTTTATGGTGATTCCTAGCAAAAGCACAGTCAGATCAAACGTGTATATGGCTGCTTTCAGGCTGCAGCTCTTCATGCTCAATTCAGTTTTTTACGGCATCTGATTTTTTTTTGTGTACTCTTTCACATTACACACAACATGAAACTTGTACCCGTCCTTTTCACTGTGTGGTGCACATGTGCTAAAAACATCTTAGGTGAATAAGTGCTATTTTTTTGCAAAGGAAATCGCACCTTTTCTGTCTTTTATTACCACCTATTTTTACTGTAATTTTAACACCTGTGACCAAATGTCAAATTACAAAAATAATCTTTCCGAGTGTCTCAATTATAAAGGGTTCATAACTACTAAAATGGACCAAAAGTCTATACTCCTTGATGTTGAGACTGTTGGCATCTTTAAAAATGTTTGGCCTAATCCTGGAATCTCAGGCAAGCCTTAAGGATGGCCTCTTGTTCTCTGTCTGTCTCTCACTCTCTCTCTCTCTCTCTCTCTCTCTCTCTCTCTCTGTCCTTGCTACTATTTTTTTTTCTCTGGGCCTGATTCGTAGGTGTAGTTCTGTTGATAATTTAAAGTATTGGCAAGCTTGGTTGGCAAAATTGTGCATGTCAAACTAATGTAATGTTTTAATTATTGGTACAGGTATTTATTTATATTTATTACATATTTATTTATCGTACCTTAGATTGAATATTAATTAGAATGAGTGTATATATTGTATGTGAAAGGCAGCCTACTTTGCCACATGTAGTGGCAGAATTTTGTGTAGTGTACAAAATTGTGTAGTGTAAGATCATTTCTCCTAGATACCAATGCTGTGCAACGTGTGACAGATATCACATAGAAGAGAGACATTTTTATTGTTGTATAAATTGCTATTTAATAAGCACTTAAGTGAAACACACAGATGTTTTTGATTATACGTTACTTAGCCACCTCCATTACGATAAATGGAAAATTTCAGGCTCATTCACGGATATATGAATATTCATGAGCTGCTTTGCATTGTCAATTTGCGGGTAGAAACAAAGGAAGCCTTGGGTATTTACGGTTCTGGAAAGCTATGATTTTATAAAGTGAACTTTTATCAGATTTTTATTAAATGCATTAACAAATTTGACTTGTCTTATTTACACTTACTTTAGTCAAGATTACGCTCTCCTTCAAAATTTGTCACCTTTTCATTTTAAGCTGCCAAAATGCACCTAACACTCTGTCTTTTTTTTCTTACTCAAACCAGAGACTGCATTAGGTCTGTTTTGTTACTCCTGGTTTGTGAGGAGAACCACTGATCGGGACTGGATTGATAACATTTCCCAACTGTGGCACTTTTTATTTCCATTCACTCTAAAAATCTCCTTCATCTTGGTTAGTAAGCAGTGAGCAGGGCAGCATCGGGGAAAACACTCCGCATTAGTCAGGGGTGAACACTAACCTTTTTGCTCCGCCCCGCTGGCTGCCTGAGGGAGATTAATAGGAACTAACACTACATCTTATGTCTGTTGGCGCAGACAAAGCCCTGCTTGAAGTCTCCCTAATAAAGATGGAAGCTGACCAGATTGATAAGCTCACATGTTAACGCATATTGTTTTTGACATGCACATCTCTCACACGTTTGAAGGCACTGCCTGATTCCAGTGAGAAGAGTGAGGAGGTATAAGGTTGAAGAATCTTTGCTCTGTGTAATCTTATTTTACACCCCTACTTTCAATAGTGTTGTTTATTAGGGACTGCTCAGGGCATAATCAACTTGATCCATCAATTTGAATGACTTTTAATTCACTTTTAATGTAACTTTGTGTTTCAAAAAGGTTTTATGTTCGAGGTTTCCAAAAGCTGCTTTTTCTAAAATTGGTTTCCCAGGGATGTCAGAAATCTATGAATTTGTGTCTGTGTTGGGTTAAAAATAAGTGTTTTCAAAATTTGAAAAAAGTTATTTAATGTTAAAAAGCTTGATATTGTTTGATAAATGATTTTCATACATCAGAGGCTAAAATTGACAATTGTTTTACATGTAAATGTTTTGTCCTTGATGCGTGTCACAAAAATGACAAAAGTATGCCAAACTTGTCAAGTTACCTTTTGCCAGAGGTGTAAAGTAGTGAAATACATTTACTGTTAGT
The DNA here is from genome assembly GCA_900490495.1 of Danionella dracula. Taxonomy (NCBI): domain Eukaryota; kingdom Metazoa; phylum Chordata; class Actinopteri; order Cypriniformes; family Danionidae; genus Danionella; species Danionella dracula. The sequence goes on along the minus strand of UELW01000067.1, from coordinate 1,955,759 downwards.
GAGCAGCTTTTATATACGCCCACTTTTTAAGTAGCTTTTAAAATATGTATATTTACTTTTGTTTAGAACATTTTTATACAAGTAGCTTTACTTGAGTACATTTTCACTGAAGTTGTGGCACTTTTTAAGTGTTTGAGCATGCATTATCTATCCCAATGATTTTGGTGATTGGTTGAAAAATAATAATATCATCTAGACACACACACACGCACGCACGCACACACACACACACACACACACGCACACACGCATACACACACACTCAACATAAAAACTGTTATCCCTCCCCTTCACCAAACAAATATAGTCTCACAAATTATAAAATATTTTTTCTTCTAACCAGTAGGCAGGTTTGTAATCAGTGTACTAAACCCATCAGATTTTCAGTCAAAGTTCTGTGGGCATGATGTCTGAGGCTGATATTAAACTAATTATAGTCTTGTGGGGTTGCTTTCTGGCCCCTGAAACCTTTCTCAGACAGATTATCTTTCATGCTCTAGCATATGCACCAAATATGCTTGTGGTACTAAGGTTAATTTCTATAGTATATAAGTTCAAGCTTTTGAAATGTGTGTACAATCAAGCTATTTTTTCTTGCGTTTCATTTTATGCTGCTGGAGATTCAATCTAGTTACTAATAGTTCGATTGTAATCTTAAAATGTAGGTTTCAATCATGTTTGGGCTGACCGTATGAATGGGGTTTTATTGCTTTAATAACAAAGGCTTGTTCTGCTCACGTCACATGGATTGAAACAGTGTCTCTCCCTTGGGGACATTTCGGCTCTTCCCTTCTTTCTCCAACTCTTGTTCTTACTGCAGCAGAGGTCACAGAGCAGATCAATAGAGCATCCTGTTCATCTATTTTTTTCCTAGATCCTAAACCATCTTTTTATTATTGGAACTTGAAATTAAGTCAAAATCGAGAAAATTCTTGATTTCGTCTGGATTGAATTGTTTAGCAAATCTTTGAGTCACCATCACATTTGACATTGTTCCCAGTGTTGTATCATCAAAGTTTCCAGATGGCACATCAGTGAACTGTCCTTGGATCTGTGACCCCAGGTCGCAGAAACAAAGCAGTTTGGAAAGCATGTTGTTGTAATCCTCTTAAATCACAGACACTCACTTTCTCCCCTAGACCTCCCCGTGCCTCTCTGTGTGAACTCTTTATGTAAGAGGCCAGTCTGAAAGAGCCAGTTCTTGATGAGGTTTGTTTGTCTAAATCTCCAGGAGCATTTACTTTAATTATACACAGCGGAACCAGGTGCACTTTGTTTACTCTTTAGTATTATATATGTAGTTGACTGATTTACAAAAAATCTAAATAACTATCCTTAACAAAAATACTGTATTTGTACATCCAGATTTAAAAATTAGATGTGCTTGTTAGAGTCATGGAATCAATGAAAGGTTTTACTTTTTAGACGTTGAAGGATATATGTTGGTGTTTAAGGTGGTTATGGGCTGGTCTGAGCTAGATATTAGGGACTTTAAACAGTAACAGCTGAGAATACAGAAGTGATGTAGACCAACAGACATTTTATCAACCCAATCAATAACAGAGGAGTTAACCCAAATTATTATTTTATCTACTGAAAAGTTACAAAATGTACTTGTAATGTAACTACTCAAACAAAGTTTTTACACCATTAAACCTAATAACCTATTACCAAGAAGACAGTTGAAAACTCAATGTTTTTTTTTATAAATGTCCTTCTACAATAGATTGCGTTCATGCTCTGTTTGCAGTATAACGCATCATCGGCGTACCTGAAGAAGTCCATATTAAGTGTTAGATGCTGTTAGATGTGAAGATGTGTTTTGTTTGCTTTGTGTACTGTATTGTTTTTTTTATAAAATGCTGAGCATGCACATAATATAATATTTCTTTGCAAAAGTCTAGCTTTGCTTGCATTTTTATGTAGACAAATCACACATGTGAAGAAACATTACATTTAATGCCAGCACAACATTAAGCCTCAGAGACTCGTGTGTAGTCAGACGGGGGGGTTGAGTGAGTCAGCTTGTGCTTGGGGCTTCAGTTCAAAGATGAATTATTAATCAGCTTCAGCACTTTGAGCGGGACATTAAAGAGTCAGCTTTGCTTTGATATTCCAGCAACTCTGAATCTGTTTGCCTATTTAATTACAGTTTTAGCTCTGATCGCTAAATGATTCCCAGCAGATAATGTATTCAGGGCAGGCAGCTCATTTTGGATGAACGATTGATGATTGATGATCGTTCAAGTTTTGATAGACAGTTTATATAGTATTTTTATGCACTAATTTAGTTAGTTTTATTTTGAATGCTAAGCTATTCACAACAATGAAAAATAGTGTTTAATTGGATGTGGCTTCATTAAAAGTATCTCTTTCATAAAGAGATTGTTAATCTTTGGCTTTTAACTTTTTTAGTTTATGTAAAGTAATACATTCAGCCTAATGCATTACTAAATGTAGCGATGTAACGATTAAAGGAATGTAATGATAAACTCAAATAAAATTTTCAAATGAGAGAGAATGTCAAGTAATGAAGTAAGTTAGAGTTTTTATGAATGAGATCATAAATAAATAAAACATACAATTTGTTAAATCATGCAATTACAGAGACAACAATGCCACCAATGCACTCAGACAAAAAACACCCACATATAAAAGTAGGTTCAGTCTTATCTGTTAAAATCTATAAGATGTTATGTGCCTGGATTTGCTGAACAAAAAGAAAAGATGACATCATGGCACTTGAGTATTAAACAGTATCAGAACACAATGAGAAGTATAGCATTCATGCTTAACAAATGATTTTAACAAGTGCATACACACTGTTATACATGTTCACATGTGTAAATTTACACTAAAGTTAATACCTTGCAAATAGATTTGAAATTGGAAATTCTGAGATTGGTCACTTGCTTAGCTTAGTGATTGGCCATAAATAAACTTGTGCTTTTGAGAAGATGTTCGTTTAAGTGTTTAAAGTTTTAAGTTACCATATACACAGGATTAAGAATACGACTTCTTCCCTTTTCAGTTTCCATTGCTTCATGTTGAATGTGATGAACATTTTGGATTTCTGTCATACAATAGATTCACTATTCACTAAAGTGGAAATAGACTGACGAGATGAGCAAAGCCTTACCAATCCAACCCGAGTTGTGGTGATACAAAAAATCTGATGGGAAGAGCACCATTTTATGTATTAGGTTACATTGCACCACCTTGTGTCTCAGGTTTTCAGTTTTTGTTGCTAAAGATTTCTGTCTAGCAACATATAAACAACTGTGATTTAGCCTGCATTCAGACTGCAGCACAAAGTAATGCAAACTGACCTGTATTGAATATGTTCAGGACCGTCTGAACAGCTCAAATACGATTTCTTCAAGTCTGACCCAGGTCGCTTTCATATGTAATCCTGATTCTGATACATATCTGAGAAAATTCCTCAGCCTGAACCGCCAGGTTGTATTTATCCAACTTTTACATCATCTTTTGCTGAGAGACAGTCATTTTTTGGCATGGCCTGGAAGTTTTACAATCATGCATGGTTGATGAAAGAACTGAAAGCTGTCAGTGGAAGGAAAGTGAAGTGATAGAAATAATAATTACATCTTCTTTTTCGTTTTCTTGGTATGATTAGGTTGAAATAATTAGGAAATAAACTGAAATAAAGCCACAAAATCGCCCTTAATTACATTTTCATTTTTCATGGATTACATTTTCAAGATGGATACAGCACACAACAGTGACAAAGCACACAAAATAATTAATTTAAAAAAATGTATGCAGTAAGACCTGCAGGTAAACTAAGTTTTAAATTTACTCAGTAGCAGTAAAACATGTTTATGTTCAGTTGGCTTAAAACATCTTGAAAAAGTGTCGACTTGCAATAATAGCTAACGTATTGACTTGCATTTAGTTAAACACTCTTGTGGGTTCAAGTCATGTGTGTATGAGATCTTAATCAGATAATAGTCATTGATGAGAGTTTTAGAGTTAAGAGGTTTGCCTATAGTAACTCCAGTGCTTTTTAGTGTTGCGTTTGTTAAAGACAGTCATTTCCAGCAGAACATGAATTTACTGATGATCTGATGGCAAATTCAATCAGAGTGAAGCAGAGCGGGATTCAATTTGTTGGAAATTAGAGCAAGACAGATACGAGAGACAATAGCACAGGAGGGTTGAGTGTTATTTGATTTCTGAAACCCGTTTTAAGATCTGGAAACCTGCCAATCCGCCTGATTTTACTGAATGAGCAGCTGCAAAATTGCAATTTGTGTTTGCTTCACTGATTGATTTGCTCTAATGCTTTTTAATGTGGTCAAAGCACATGCTGCCTACTGTTCAGTGCCACTCATGCAGGGCTAAGAAGTTCAGTGGAGAACATTAGTTTAAATGCAATATTATTAAATATGTGTAAGTGGTTACACTCTGCTCATTCAGGTGTGTTTCTGTAGAGTGCTGCTGTGTTTTTCCAAATGAACAGGAAGTGCTTATAGGTCATTGAGCAGATGTGACCGGCAGTTATTGTGCTTGTTGTTAGTGTTTCCCCAACAGCAGTTTCATAGCAATTGAAACTGGGTTGGGCTTTAGAGAGGGGACAGAATAATCTCCCTGTGGAGCTTTTGAAACGATGAATGTTCCAACAATCATTATTCATATTTATCACAGAGGAGGTTTCTATGCACACAGCTTGCTCTCAATGCCTACATGAATTTTTTTATTATTGTTTTTAATGTAACCTATGTTATTTTGTCACCATTTTTGTTTGTTATCTGAATACAGGTGTACATGATATATGTGCTTATTTGTGCCAGTAAGTTGTAATGTAAAGGTTATCTGAAAGTCCTGACAGAGTGAACCTGTGTTGCATAAAGAGGCTTATCTCCAGGAGGCCATTAATCACTGTTGAACATTAATGACAATGATGGCTTTTGCTTGGCAAGCAGCTGAATTTTAAGTAGACTGACTTGAGGCAAATAAATTAAACGGCTGAAGTTTGTACAATATATTGAATGATATTGTACTTTTTTTTAACCATACAGCTCAGCTGGGGTAAGAAGCATAATGTGAATGATTGAACGTTTTCAGTGGATCTGACTCATCTAAATTTCAGATTCCATTTTTTTTCCTCAAAGTTATTTGAGCTAAATTTTGTTTTTGTTTTTTGAATCCAGCTAGCTAATTTGTGTTTATTTCTTTGAGGTGTTTTAAAGTGTTTTAGAGATATACTTTTAACTCACATGTCAAAATCAAGGTCAGGTGCAAGCACAGGTCAGGTTGTAGGTCCAGCTACGGAGCAATAAAAACCAGGCACAGACAAGAACAGGGCTGGGTAAATGGTGAGTTAAAACAATGATTGACTAATTGTGAAGGCATGGAAGTGAAATATAGTGAAAACAAACTTTAAATCAATACAAATAAACTATTTTTGCATACTATAGTTTCTTCAAAGCAGCTTTACAAAGCCATATTATTTTGTGGGGAAAAAGAATGGAGAACCCGGATTTAAAAACCTATATACATACAGACACACATGAGAGAACAAGAACTCCTCCCAGTATAGAATCCCTCCATCAGAGGCCTTTCAGACTGGCATCTGTATTCCGTTTCCAAAAACACTTGGCTCTGGTAATGGTTCATTGTAGCGTGTGTGTAAAGTAATTCTTTTGTTTCCATGAACCGTTTTTGAGATATGGGAGGAACATGTGGATTAAAAGAGGAAGTTGTCTGTTCGCGACGTGACGTAAAACCTCCTCGACTCATTCGCTGTTTATACACAAATCAATATGACTGGGAATGGATGTTTGTGGAGGAGTAAGGAAATCTAATGTTGGATCATAATTTTGGCAGACGAGAGCATCCAGTCTCTCAGCTCGACAGGACACTCAAAAACTCGGAGGTAACCAACGTTATTATGAACAGACAATCGTATATTTTGACGGGCAGTCACAGACTGATGACGTGAGAGCTTTTGTCTTTTCTTCTTCCATCGTCCATGCGACTTGTTTCCAGTGATGTATGTTCGTTACTATCTCCGAAACTGATCAGAAAAATAGCGTGTGTACATAAAACTGTGGGGGATTGAGCAGGGAGAGCGAACTTTGTCGGTAACAGAAGATTCTAGACGTTCCCTATCTGAAAAGCCCCTTAGTTGGTCTGGTGCTAATCACCCCCCCAGCATGCAGCCCCTTTAGCATGAAGATTCATCGAATGATTAGAAAACAATTCCAACTAATATAGTCCATAATGATGTTTTTAAAGTCTGTTTTAAATGTTAAGCAATCAATTCTCTGTACCTGCTTGGAGTCACAGAGTTCAAGTCAACAAATGTCCAAATTTAAAACAATAAAACATGTTCAGTGTTGATCGATTTAGCACCTAAAGTTAATTTTGCCACCAATAAAACTTAAATTTAAATTTAAAACAAATTAAATTGGATTAGGGAATGCATAAATAAGGTTCCTCTGGGATTTCATTCATTAACAATATCTTGATCAACAAAGTTTGGCCTCAATGGCGTCTACCAACACGAACAAGGAGAGGTTACCCATATAAAAGTCTGTGTTTATGTCTAAATAAACCTCTGAATGAGCGTAGTGGGTGAGTAAACAACCAATCCCAGACCATTTACTATGGTCACAATCTTTATGCAATGTAAATATGAAAATGTATAAAAAGTCAATCTCATTAAAAGGTTTACAAAAAGATATAATATCTGCCATTCTAAATTACATTGCATTAAGAAAAAAATGTATTTTGGACCATAAAATTGCCTGTTTATTTTATCTGGTAATGGTTGCTGTTTTGTTAAAAATATAATTTATATCCTTCTGGACTTTCATGACATGTTGAGCTGTCCTGTTTGAGCTTTGTTTTCATTTGTATTTGTCAACATAATGGCTGCCTTCTTAGTTCTATCTGAACCATACTTTCGATCAAGAAGGGATGCTAGTTATATTGATATGAGCAGCTATTAAATTCTGTATAACCCTAATCCTAAATAAAAAATATATCTAATTAAAAAAAACAAGATTAAGGTGAACTAGGGACACATACTAGTGAACACTACAGGGTGTCCCAAGCCAAGAAAATAGGCACAAGCAGTATTTTATGCTCAAACTAGGAATGGTGAAGAGGAATGATTGAAATTGTTAATGACACTCCCAGTTAATTAAATGACTCCAATTTATATATTATTTAACATGCAAGAGTATGTTTTATCTTGTTTTTATTGCTTTAACTACCAGCTGCTTCCTCTATTCATTTATAATTAATGGCGATGAAATTTTAAAGGATGGGTTAAAAGCCCCAGTTTTCATGAATGTTTCATACTAGTGATTCTAAAGCCTTCTAATCACCTAACAAACTCTTTACTGCCCTCCCATCTGGGATGAGTATTGAGTGACAGAGAAAGTAATGCCAGGTCATCAGCTGTTTGGTGAAAAGGGTGATATAAAAGCCCTGTGCATTTAATTCGGTGTTTGCCAGAAGAAGCTTTTATTAGGGAAGTCTATTGAAAAATAATTTTAAAATGATTTGGATGGGATGTCCTTGATATAATGGATAGTTTGATTTTGCAAATTTTTTTCAGATTTGTCACTACAAGAAATGTTTCACAGAGACTGTATTGCACTGACGCATGGCGATCATGGCTGAAACATACACATAAATAGAGTTGCTGTTTCATTTCTTTGACTAATACCTGAATTTTGCATCGGTGTTGTAGATGACAGTGCCTCTGCTACAAGCAGTATGGAGGTGACGGATAGGATTGCTTCTCTGGAGCAGCGTGTTCAGATGCAGGAGGATGAGATTCAGCTCCTCAAGTCTGCGCTGGCGGATGTGGTTCGGAGACTCAACATCACAGAGGAGCAGCATGCCTTGGTCAACAAGAAAGGACCAACCAAAGGTACCAGAAAAGCTTTGTGTGGAACAGATGTTTGGTCGCACTTTTAAGGTTTTTAAGAGTGGATTACCTCTTAAGTAGATACACCTAAGATTAGGTTTATTTAAAAAAAACATTTGACAAATGTGTTTAATTAATCTAATTTTGTATCCTCATTGTGTTGCTTCGCTATCAATTTCCTTGTATTCCCTACTCATCTTTAATGTCGGTGAATCTGCTCAGAAACAGCCGAGAGGAGACTTTCTCCCTCCTTTGAGGGCACTGTAGGAAAGCCAGGTAGGTGCTGGGATTCAGTCTCGTTTGTCTGGAGATGCACACTAATACATAGGGCACAGTTTAATAATGCTGCTGGAACACTGTGCTGTACCATCTGTCAGAAATGCATGAGCAGTAAAGACTGAGGTAGAGCATGCACTGATATGTGGCTGATGGCCTATGATGTGAGTGTTTAGTGCACACTGTTTAATCACATGTTTCTGGGCTCAGTTGCTGTATGAAGGATTAACTTGAGTTCACGTAAGATTAAGATGGGATCATTAAGCACACTTTAAAATCAAGTCTAGTTTTACAGTTGATAACTAGTTTATTTACAGCTCTAAATAAATTACCAAGTGAGCTGAACATAATGTTCCTCTTCCTAATTAAAAAAAAAAATTCACTTGTATGTCTTGTGAACATAATTTTAGACCAGTCCACATTAGTACTGTTCCCCTCAACATCTTCATATGTTAGAAATTAATTAAATAATAAATGATTCTAGAATGTGTATTAAATGGCTTCTATTTTTTTATATATTATTTTTAAACTCATATCTTATCACTTTCCTGATTCCAATTTACCTTTCATTTCAAATTACAATGCAGCCTTTTTATGATAAACTTTTAAAACTCAAAGTAAAAAGTTGGGGGGTGTGTGAGATCCATATTAGTTTAGATGCGTGCGTGTGTTCACAATTTACATTTAAATAACCACATAATTTTTACTGTTATTACTCTTCTCCTAAATGTAAAACAATGACTTGATGACTTTAAACCACTCTAACATTTCTATGTTTACACACTCTTGTTTAAATTGTAATTATGTTCAAATATTATGAATGTCTGTTTGTATCTTAATTAGGAACATTTTTGAAAGCATAACTATTCTTTTTTAAAACTCAACAATAAAAAAAAATCTACGGAAAAGGAAAAATCGCTAAACTTTGTTACATTTGACTCATGTAAAAAGTAATCACTGAAAGCAGAGATTCTATTTGTTGTGCATCCTTAACTTTCTTTCATATTTCAGTCCTTAGTGAGATAAAAGTGTATATTTGTCTGACTACATAAGGCTAGTTGATGCATGTACTTTTTAATAACCCTAAAAACTGAACCTGAAGTAGACGTTAGAAGCAGAAAGTTTTCTTAGGAGTCTTGATCTTTTTCATGATTTGAGGAAGCTTACTTTAATCCGCATAATCCTTTGAACTGAAGGATAAATCGGATCATCAAAGTCACGTTTCTTAACCCTCTCTGAGATTTGGAAAGCTCTTGTGCCGGGTGTAAGATGCCAATTAGCCAAAAACTTCGAACATGCAACATCTCCATTGTAAAAGAAACACTTTCCTCGTCTAAGATTGAGCACAGGTTGCCTCTCTCCACTTCCTGTTTGAAGTGTCGATGCATAAACCATGCTTTGTTCGTGTACAATCCTTGATGCTTCATGCAGGGTGATCCCTTTCAAATAACAAATCTATTCCTCTATTCATCTCTGCTGCCACATTCTTTTTGATTTTCTTATTGAACATTCAGAACAGAGACTGAAAGTAACAACACAGACTCGTAGGACAGGATAAAAAGAAGCCCTCCATAAGCAGGCCTCATGTATGAATGGTCTATTCAGCCCTTGAACATGTGTGTTGAAATATTCACTGCTCAGGTGTATTTAAAAACCACAAATGTATTTAATTGTATTCAACTTTGTCATGAAAGTCCTTAGCGGTCTTTTAAAATAACTATTTTAGATTGTTGTGGTCAGTGCACTACTCCAGATTTTTCTTAAAGGATCATGTTGATGTATAACAATGTTTATCACATGGTTGGTTAAACAATTTATTTGGTTGATACTAAATTAGTTTTAATAAGGAACATTTATAATTGGGTTTAATTGTTGATTTTCTTAAATTTAATTATAATAGCAAGGTTTACCCTGAGTTCAACATAAAGTATTTTTTAGATGGAACCCATTACAAAAACATGGAAATCAGTGACTTAATGAAGTATAGTCAGGTGTGTGCATTGTTGCAGGTGAGAGGCACATCAACCAGAGTTGTCATGGAAACCTCACTCAGGCATTCAGTGTGGCGGGAGAATTGATGATCAATATCTGGAACTCCTCTTATAAAGGAGCTCATTACATAAAGGCCTGATAAACATTCAATAGCATTCTCCAAACAAGTGGTCCATGCTTCAGACATGGACCTAAGGAGGACCAGAACTGGCCACAGATTGTCCTGTACCGCATGACTAAGGTCCCTGCCACAGACTGCTACATTGATAGCCCATCACGTTTCACTTGGACACCTCCCAGCACCTGCATGGACCTGGAGCTCCCATAACAATCCGTATTTCACCATTGATTGTTTATTCTTTGGTTTATCAAACTACCCTACAATATTTGTTTGCTTTTGCTTGTAACTAAATAAAAATTAAAAAGAAATTATACAAGAAATTGCATAAAATATATAAAAACAAACTTTTAGTCGAAGTTGAGTACAGAATGTGTAATAAAAACAGAATATATTATTAATCTGTAATAGTTATATCAACAGAAGTGGATATAATCCAACAATCTTGTTGATTTTAAAGGTCTCATGTTATGCTCTTGTTATTGCACTTAGATTAAATATTTGAACCCTCTATACTAGCGCTGCACTGTTAATAACTTGCAAAATGCTAAATTTTTCTTACAAAAACATCTTTGAATCACCTCGTATGTTTGCCCTCCGGAAAACACTTTGTTTACACCAGTCCCTCCCACAGACGTGCTTTCACCACGCCCCTACCGACTAACACTTCAATTAGTCAAACTCAGCTATAACGTAAACATAAAGTGGTGCTTTAATAATGTGTTTTTGTTTTAAAACTTTATAATTGACAGACAATGGCTATGCGTGAAGTAATAGTACCCTATATGTAGGACCCGGAGTCTGAGTTTGAGTTCGGGTTCCAGGTCAAACCGTGTTTCCTGCTCGCCGTAGAGAGGGGCTGTACTAGCGAATCATATGATTGACAAGTGGGTGGGGCTTGGGCGGGGTTAAGGAAAATTAGTCATTTTCAGCTTACAAAAAAGGAATAAAGGAATGCTCAAACATGCATGAACTAATCTGAATACTACTTGAGGCATGTTTCAGGTGAAATAAAGCAAGCAATAAATTTTTTTAATTGATCAACATTAAAGAAACATTTGGCAATAAATGTAAGAACTACTTTTAGCTACTTTTCAATTTTCAGCTTGTTTTTGCATTAATATTTAACTCTCATTTGTTTTTTTTATTTTGTGTTGGTGGAATATGGACCTTAATGACTTATACAGCACTCACACAAAGTAGTGTTTGATTATATTAGTATCTACCTTCTCATTAATCAGCTATAAATTATTATTTATTCACATGTTTTCAGTGAGAAAAAACTTAACCAAACCTCCACTAACACACAAAGACAGGCCTTTCTCCACGCAGTTTTTGTTTTACTTAGTAAACTGTACTAGTTACTGATTTTGTGTTGTTTTTAAGACATTTAAAGGTGTAAACTTGTATATGCATTCTGTGTTTAACTATGTCTGTGCTGCCATCTTTCAGCAAGACCAATGATCGCTGCCCTCCCGCTGAGACCCATGCTGAATAACGGCACTGTCCTGCCCAAGAAGAGTGGCTCACTGACTTCACCCTCCAACCCCAAGAAGGACAATTCACCAGCAAACAAAAGGTAAAACCCTCAAGAACGGAGTGCATCACATGACTTTTATGAAGATTGTTTTCAAAATTGATTTGTAAAAACAACACAAAGTGCGCTGGACAGTGTAAAAGGATTTCGTAAAAGATATCTTTTTATTCAATTAAAGATAAAGATTGATACTGAAAATAAGATTGATATTTTTGCTTTTTACACATTTTACAAAGTGAAAAGGAAACAGAGAGAAAAGGAGAGTGAAATGTTTGTATATAGCTGGTTCATTTTTCATAGTAATCAACGTCAGCCGAAAGTATGTTCATATACTTGCGATACCAGGGTGAGGTTTTTCATTATAGAGGTCAACTGATGTCTTTATCAGCTCATGATAAGAAAAACTCCCACTCACAGCCTCTCCAGCGAGTCAGTGAGAAATGTGTGTGAAGGTTTTAGGCGAAACCTCCTTATGTCAGAATTGATTGCTTTTACTGGAGTCCATAACTCTCTAAATCTTTTACATTTATCACAATGTGAATTTCAACACTGTTAAGTAAATCCTCCATGAACTCCTCAGCTGTTAGTGTCACTTCTATTGTTTAAGTGCTCACATCACTCTGCGTAATTAATAATTGAACAGAAGTCGATGAATATTTGAAACAAGCTTTGAAAACCAGCTGTGCTTTATGGAACTTTATGGAAAGAAATGGGGCAAAACTTGAGTTGTGTGATTTGAATGATTATCAATTATAATTTAATAAAACTGAATATTATAAATTTTACAACATTTTAATGTTGTAGCTTGAATATGAATATTTAATACCTTTAAAAATATTAAGAAATTAGTTTTTTTCTGAATTACCAGACTGTGGGAATCCATTTTGTTAAGCAAGTTTTCAAGATAAAGACATTTGCAGCATCCAACTCAATATTGTAAATTTAAACCACAAAAGTCATAGAATTTAATTCAGAGAAATAGATCAACAGGGAAGAAGAAAATGATCACAGAAAAGCTGATAAAGCATTTTGCTCCAAACAAACAGCTTTTTTTTTTGCGTGCAACATCGTGGGCACCATTCAAACCATGTTTTAATGCCATATAATATTCAGTAAACTAATGTTGTCAATAATTTAAATCAGCACATTTCAGAATCTGATAGTTCTGACATCTTTAGCTGCATAGCTGTTTCCCGCATGTGTCTTTTAGTGAACTGTCTGTTACATATTTATGGTCTTCCTGTGATGTCCCTCTGTCTCCTCTACCCATTCTGCTAAACCAAGGTAATATTTTTTTTTAAACTGAGCATTCTTTAACACTTTTTTTGTGGCTTTTTCCATAGTCCCTTATAGCAAGAGCAATCTATCGACTAACTCTAGACCCTCTTGCTTTTAAGAGCCACTAGTAACAATAGCTGGGAGATCCTGCTGGTATTTAACATGGGATAACACCATCCGCCCGTGTCTGGCCCAGATGAACTTTAGCCCTGCAGTCTGGATTAGACTTGAGCCTGCCAACCAGTGGACTGCTGATGGCCACTTTTCTTTTGTTGATATGTTTTAAAGGGGAGCAAGCACCAAATCAGAGCAGCCCAATGCACAAACACACTGCAAATCAGGCCATAAGCCTGTAATTCTGCCTGTTTCTTTCTGCACAGGTTTCTTTGGTGTCGTTTGCACCTGGCTGAGGTGTCTCCATTATTATCTGTACTTTGTCATTTCCTTTTGTTTTATGTAAATGTTGACTTTCATTCTTCTGTAGGATCTGTCAGTATAAAAGTATGCATTGTTCTGAGAATTTTAAAGAATTTAACAGTATTTGAATGAATGTGAGCCCAACAAAATGTCAGCAAATTTGTATTGAATTTCACAGAAACAGCAAACAATATTTACTAAAGGAAGTCATGTCACTGTTGGTTGTTTTGGAAAACATGTATCTGCAGAAGTAATTCAAGACTGCATTATAATTTTTTTACTTTCTGGAATATGGTTCTTTCTTTAAAATAAAAAACCCTGACAGCTTCATATTTCTTAGAATCAGTGCATAATGAGGACAGTGCAGCTTTTGGCAGAGCATGAGCATACCCAATGTTGTAGCTAAACTAGCATATTTTTTCATACAATAACATTAAAATGTTAAATGGTGGCAAAGTCTAAAACGAATGGCTTACAAATCCTTTCATACTTTTTTATTTTCCTGGATAGGGTCATGCAGGTTGAAAACTATATATACCTGTAAATCTAAGATAATGTAGTGTATTTCTAATTTAAATAAATAAAAAAAAACATTAATGTCACTCTGTGTAATTAAAACCAGTGAGATACACATATACTTAGTTTAAACGTAGAACAAGGAGAACTACAGAACATTCTTGGATAGACTTGACCTTGAACGTGAGCAGATTAGCTCTCGTCTGGATTAATATAATGCCTTGTTCTACAACATCAATTAGTCATTGGTTGCTTGGCCCACTTTGTCACACACAGGAGGTCCTCACACACAGTATTACTCTCATTCTGTGTAGCGTACGGCGGCTGTCAGTGGAGTTCAGAGTTTAAGACAAGGTCCTAACATTGTTATGACCTCCTTTGTCTAGGTCAGGGAGGACATAGATAAGTTTTTAAAGAAATAAAAAAATAAGACTATTAATTATTTTACACAATGAAATTTTATGAATAAGTTTGAGTAGTCACCAGATTTGAAATAAATTCTACTCCACTTCAAGGTAAATATATTCTAAAGATCCAAAGTCCAACACAAATTTACTTATAAAAGTGAAATTTGGCAATTTTTATTACTGACAGAGAAATAAAACTAACGCACTTCAGCAACTCGCTCAACAAAAACACAAACAATGTCAAAGGCTTTAAGGGTTAAGCACTACGAAATAAAATAAATAAGAAAAAAGTAGGGATAACAACAGGTAATGTTCACAAGTAAGCAAAAATTGAAGGTGACCACGAAACAATACCGCAATACTCAATACCGCAACTAGTTTGCAGCGCACAAGTCTTACAGCCCAGATACACAGACTGCCTGTCCTCAAGAACGGACAAGCTTTCACAAAAGCTTGTAAACAAGCTACTCACTCCGAATTGGGTCCAATCACCAGCGGAGAGGTTTGCAGTGCGCCTGCTCAGCGCGCAGGTGTTCAAAGCGGAGAGGGCCAGTAACAGCATACACAAATTTCTATATATATATATATATATACAAATAAATACACAGGAGACTAACAAAAATTTATGCAAATCATTGCACAGGAAAAATCGTGTTACTGGACGTAACAACATGTTAACGTATTTTTAAATCTATGCAGGGGACATTGGTAAAATTCTCGGTGAGGTATGTGCTGACTAGATTTCAGTGGTTAGCCAGTCCTCTGCTCCTCTTCTTGCTTAAGACGCAGTGCAAGTGCTGGGGGTGTAGAAGATCCTAGACCAAGGGTCAGCATTGGTCTAGGACGTTAAAGATAAATGAAAAATACTCTTGAATTGGATTGTTGGGAGAAAAAAGCTACTGACTATTCTTACATAGGAAGGAGTTGTTTTTGTTCTTTTTTTTTGTTGTATTATGTTTATCACCCTGATCAACATTGATGTGCTTTGTAAAAAAAAATCCATTACAAAGCAACCATGATAGTAAAGGCAATAGATGACAATAAACAGATGAAAATTCTGAGTTCAAGTACACTAGGTAATATAACAGGGGATGAAATCATGAAACAGGTGAGGGAATAACTAAGGAAGCAAGGCTGATGACATCATTCAAAGGGGAACTAAGGAGAAAAAAGATGCATCTGCAGACTGTCATTTGTCTATCTGTTTTAATCTTTTTTCCATCTATAATTAACTTTTCATATTTGAAAATAAAAACACTTCTATACATGTTTCATCCTGAGTAAAACTAAACTCAAGGGCACAGAAACACTTAAACTGACTTACAACAGAAGCACTCTGCAAACAAATGTGTGTTCTCCATCTACAGCACTGTGAAGAGAACCAGTTCGTCTGAGCATGTGGGCTCAAACAGGAGAGACAGTGGTGTGGAGGGCAAAAACAACCGCACCCGTGCTGGCTCAACCGGAAGCAACTCCAGTGGCAAGAGAGCCTCTGAAAGGTATGGAACGGACTTATTTACTTGTGTTACCTTCATGATGTTAAAATGGGGTCACCGAATAAAATAGAAACACGGAGATCACCTTGGGATTCTAGGTCTTCTTTTTTTCTCTCCTGCAGCAAACAGAAGGAACCTGTTTTTAGCGCAGGTAAGAGTTCCAATATTCTTCTGATAGAGCACTGTACAGTATAGTTTTGCTTCAGAGTCAAAATTGACTATCGTTGATTAACTAGAGCTTCCAGGAACTACTGGTACTTGCCAATGCACCCACAAAACAACGGCTCACAATCTAGACCTTCTGTTGTTTAGAAGAAAGATTTCTCAGTTACAGGGTTGACAGATGTTGGCAATAGAAAGTGGTGAATTGAGGCTTAAAATCTTTCAGATTGCGTGCTCTTCTATCCTGACTCAAAAAGGGCTCTGTGGCTTGATACGCATTTTTTTCAATTCACCTTCATCATCTTCCGTTTCCCATGCTGTCTTCCTTTTTATTAGTGTCTTTTCATTGCTGTTTTTCACATTTCTGTATTTTATTATTTCTCACATGGGAACAGAAAGATCTTCGATTAGAGAGATAAAATTATACATTGAATTCTAACTCGGGTAATCTGGTAAAATGTACTCTTTAATTTTTACTGTGAAACATATTTAGTTAGTTGTTTTTGAAACTGCTTTAAAAGAATGCAAATTCTAGAGATTTCCTTAACCTTAAAATTGTTTTATAATATTATTTATTGCTTCTGTCATACATACGTCCTTTTTAAAATAAATGAATAGAGCAGCAGCTCTTGAGACTGTCACAACAAATTTAATCTGACGTAATTCCACATGTCAAAAACTTGGAGAACACAGCATTGAACACTGCTCTAAACAAGGCTGGGTTTACATATTCTTTATTATTTGACCTAGTTTGTGTAGTTAACATTCTAGAAATTATAATTAATTGAAGCATCCCTGACAGGACTTCCAGATGTTAACTATATAGCCAGGAAATGAGTCAAGCAGCAGCGGAGGCTTGTTGAGTTTCCCGGCGGAACTTGTAGGGTAATTAGCTAGACGTGCTGAGCTGGGATCTTCAGAAGAGACATCAGTCTTTCTTTCACTCGTCTTCTGACACCATTGTTTCTGTTTCTGTTCGTTCAAAAGGGATGCGGCATGTGACGCATTGCAAAGGTAGGCACTGCTGGTCAACTGTTGAAGCTTACATGAGCAGCTCTGTGGATTCAGCTCGATTCTTGAGAGCTTTTACTTCACTGGAATTTAGCCGAGCACTGGAAATATTTATGTTTAACTGTATTATCAATGTATAATTTAAAGTAGTTGTCAAACATTCAAAGTTACATTTTAATGCAAAAGATCTTATGATCTCACCTTTATATCTAATTTTTTGTATTTGTTTATTTTATTTTGTTTTTAAACTTTGTCAAACTTTTTTAAGGAATTAAAAAAGTAATACATTTTTATATTTCCACACATTCAGCTCTTTGAAGCCAGACCCTCATGCATAAGACCTTTTGGAATCACAACTCCTCACAAGGAGGACCTGAATATTTTCCCAAACGGACTAATTCAGGCACATTTTTGTTTAAAACCTCTTTGGAAAATAGGAAAAATGAATATCAGCTGCTATTTACAAATATAAGAACTCAATTCCCTTCACATAAAAAACTATTCACGGAGAGAATGGAAATGTATTAAAACTTTTATAAAGGTAAAATTTGTTAAATAAAAGTAAAATAGTTTAGTACCTTTTATTAGTATGAGGAAATTGTTGATTTAAACTGACCAGTAATCACTAACTTATCATTAAAGCCTGATTTAAACTGAATGCACAGACAGGCAAGCAGGCAGGCAGATTGACAGGCAGACAGACAGACAGACAGACAGGCAGGCAGACAGACAGACAGACAGACAGACGGACGGACGGACGGACGGACGGACGGACGGGCGGGCGGGCGGGCGGGCGGGCGGACGGACAGACAGACAGACAGGCAGACAGACAGACAGACAGACAGACAAACAGACAGACAGACAGACGGGCGGGCGGGCAGGCAGGCAGACAGACAGACAGACAGACAGACATGCAGACAGACAGGTAGGCAGACAGACAGACAGGCAGACAGACAGACAGACAACACAGAGAAGCTTTTGGAAGCCTTCACTTCTCGTTCTGACTGAATCAGAGCCCACAGAGCTGTCTTGTGGAAGTGTCTGTGTTAATTAGACAAATGTGTGTGGATAGAGTCTCTCACCTTTCCCTAGTAAAGCACTGCTCCTCTGTGTTGTGCAGCACCTGTCAAACTGATGCTAGCCTATGGTGGATTGCAGTGCTGCTGTAACAGTAACTCTTCAATATTTGGCCAACTGCTTACTCAAATCTCTATGCGCTGTTACACAGTTGTTCTCCAAACTTTTACACACACATTCATTAGGTATAGGTTTCATGAAAACTCATTTAAACTTCAAATTATTGTTGAAACAACAACAGGATCTGATTTGAAACAACTAATCTGATATAAATGATGAGATCAATTGATATTCTTTGTTGCTCTTGGGCCTTGTCCACATGTACACAGTTATTTTATAACCAGGCTTTTTTTTTTTACGTACGTACACATTACCGGAGCAGCGTTTTCACTGTAAATGAGTTCATTTGAAAACTCCAACCAAAGAGATTTTTTTGGAATGCTACTGATTAGTTTCTGACATGATAACTGCACAAGTTCTAGTTCAGGTGGAGTTTGAAGGAGTTATGTGAGCACTTTAATTGATGCAGCAGCATTTACTCACAGAGCTCCAAATGATTAATGTAAAGGTTTGCTCTAAAGGTTTGTGCTAAAGCATATCTTATGAGATGTACAGGACTACACATGCACACAAAATATTAAATAACGTGTTTAATCACAGTCAAACCACAATAATGTGTGTTATTGCTACAGACAAGCTCAGTTTTGAGAGTGAAACAGTTGTTGTTAAAGACTGGCGAGAGAAATTTTGTCATTCATCTCTTTGTGTAAGTAAGAAAAACATGTTTTAATAAATAACAGAGTATGTGTGGACAGGGTCTTATTTTCAGTATTTAGTTTAATAAATTACCTGTAGTTTTACAGATCCTACCCCTACTGTTCTGTACATGGCTTTTAAGTCTTTTTTTTATTTATTTTTTTACTTTGGCAGAATCATATCAAAGCATTTCTAATTTTGACCTCTCCTCCTGTCCCATACCCGTCCCATCCAAATTTGATCTCATCTAGTAACCGTGCAGCTCTATCTGCACCGACCAGCAAAAAGGAATGGATCTGCTGAGCTCCCCAAATCTGCTTCGGCTGTGCCCTCGCAGCCAAACAGCACTCCATCAGAGACCAAGATTCTGTCAGACAAACCATCCCGGCTGGGAAACCGAAAGCTCCCTCCGTTTAGCCTTCCCCTAAGGAAGTGCACATCTCAGCCTGTCCACTGCCCTTCAGATATGCCCTCGTACAGGAGTCCAATCAAGTCCCCCAGCCAGTACTTCCAGATTTGTTACTGAACAGATCTCCGTTACTAAACTCTCCTTTGATTAGACATGGACTGGTTTTTTGAGGATCTTTCCGAGTCTTGTGTACCGTTGTTCTTTTAGTTTTCATTAGCTTCGAGTGAGTTTCATTGATGTTGCAAAACTATTCGTTTCCTTATTATTTCTTTAGTTTTTTTTGGATAGGTTGATTTTCCTCAAGTGTTCTCTTGTTTATTGCTTTTCCACTCTGCTTGCATGCATGTCTGTCTGTTTTTGTTTGTGTCTCTTACTAATTTATCAACTAATAAAAGTGCTATTTTCTCTTGCTTTCGCATTTGATTTTGAAAAGTGAGTTTGGAATGATGCGTCTCTAGAATTTACGTTCTACTCTGATTTGGAAATTATAAATTGCATAAACTATCATTCTATAAATGATCTGATTTTTTTAGCATCTTCTAAAGCTAACTCTTGTTCTCTCCTTTATGATTCATTCAACCCTTTCAAATTAATACAACATGAAATTTCAACAGTTTTTTATCTAAAATGAAAATAAAATCTGAGTAATTATGATGAAATATTTACAAAAAAAATGTATTTTACACCACTGCAGAGTCCTATCTGAGAAAAGCTTGTAAGTTGCAGGTTTTATCATTTATTTCTTTTTTAAAAATACTTAAAAGTTTAACGTTATGTGGCTTTTATGAGTGTTATAAACAACTTATGAATTAAATTATTTAATTACATCTCTTTAAGACCAGCTAATTGATTTGTTTTGTGTGTTTTAGCAACATGCAACAAGTTTTTGGCTTAATTTTATACAGTATGAAATCCGCATGGTAGCAAATAAAGTTTAGTGTCATTACTAAACTTATAGAAACATTGATAAAGTTCCTTAAAAAATTAGTTGAGCTTAATCACTGAAAAAAAAAGTTGTAAGAAAAAAATCTGTCTTAAGAGCCAGCCTGAATGTTAGTCCTATTTAAAATTTAATCTTGTTAGAAACTCAGTCCCATGTGAAGCACTACGAATACAACATGTCTTTGCCACACACAAACTGTACACATTTCTGGTGAATAAGTTCAAACAAAAACACTTTCTCCTTTTCCATTTTTGCTCTGCGTGGGTTTGCTACTCTTAAACTTCCAGGTCAGACGGTGCATCCGGTAGGCATTGAGATGAGCCCCATTAGCGGTTCTTCCACTTAAAATGTATTTTTTCACTAAAAACCACTGAAGCAAGCTCTTCTCAGATACTGTCAGCTGAAATATGCTTCTGCAGATGTGACGTGGATTCTCCAGTAAATCTTGTATTCTGTTGCTCTTAAAACCTGTGTTGCTTTTTCTAGATGAAGGGTATGTCAAAATGTATTTGAAGGGACGCCCGGTCACCATGTTTATGCCCAAAGACCTGGTGGACACGTACTGCTTGGAAGCAAAAGTGGACTTGCCCTCAAAAAAACTGAAGCTTGACTGGGTGTATCCTTTCAGAATGCTGCATGAGAAAAAAAGAAGCAGGAATAGAATTGATTCTTGTACAGAAAGCTCAGCACAGATGACGAGCTGGTTAAAATGACATCCCCTGAATGATGGTTATCATTTTCAGCTCAGTGTTAACTGTTGTTCATATGTTTGTTTCTTTAAAATGAGCCCTGAGACCTGCTTGTAGTTACTTTGCTCTATTATTTTCACATTCATGGCTTCTACGAATGCAGGATGAATTTAGTCATCCTTACTGCTTTACTCACTGGCTTTGCTTAGTGCTGCAGACTCTCAGTCTTTTTCAAGTCATACCACAGTTGTCTGAAAATGACTTTTTGTCTGAAAATGACTTTTTTGCTAGAACTAAGAAATGTATAACAAAATACACACTATTGATTTGTTTCAGATACATGTGTGTAGGTCATCACCAGACTAACAGACAGAGACATTTTATTTTGGTGTTTTATTTACTTTTAATAATTTATTGTGCAGATGGCAAAGTTGAGTCTCTTTATTTACACTGAAATGTATTGTACTTAAATTTAAGGCATACATACATTTAAGACATCTTGTTATAACCAGTAAACCTCTAGGTTTTTCCAGTGACTACCCCACGACGGGTTACATCTTCAGAAGACAGTATTACCATTGAACCTAATTCATTGGTTTTTGTCCCATTGCTTCCTGAATATAATTTCTACTAAAATCGTACACATTAATTCAGGAACAGGTTCACTGATCTCTAGCACTTTGACACACTTTAGACATTAATAGAGGTTCTGGAATGGCAATTTAATGAATGTCAATGTTCCAATATATGGAACAGAAAAATAATGATGTTTTTTTGCTTGCCTTGTATTTCCCCTCCTTTCTCCTTTAAAAAAATAACTTTACGCCATTTAATGTGAAAGCATAATACAGTGTTTGCAATAATATTTTGTGGATTTTTTTTTTAATTTTAGTAAGATTAAGTCAATTTGAACTAACAATCACAAGGAATGAATTGAAAGTGCAAAAGTGAAGAACAATTAAATTTTTTTATTCTTAAAAACTATAAAAATTTACAACAGTAGAAAAAGTATTTTGTGGTAAAAGAAAACATTTGAATAATTATTATAATTTGATAATACGAAATAAAAATAAGTATATTAGAAAACAAAAAAAAAATATCTGATTGAATATCTCATTAGACTGTTTAACAAACAATTTACATTTTACAAGCACAAACTCACATAACTGATCTTTAGTAACACAAGCAGATTTGGTGGGATTGAAGAAAACTAAGCCAGCTGCCCGAGGAAGTGTCCAGAGTTCTGGGGCCGATCGGAGTCTGAACCCCTGACAGAGTGGTGAAGCTGTGCTGGGGTCGATAATGATGTATATGTTCTTAATCATCATTTACTTGTTTCTATGCAACTACTGCTGTCAGACCAAGCGAGAACATGGGAAATAGATTTCAAACCCTTGAAATAGATTTCAAACTCTTTAAGTTATCAGTTTGAAGGGGATTTTTTAAACTAAAAATATAACACTTCAATCTTACTTTTGTCCTTTCTTCTGAATGAATGAGCGTACAATCGTCTCTGCGACTTTTATGGATTTGTTCTGCCCCCTGGTGATAAGGAGGTCTGGGAGTAACATAAAAGATGGATGTTTTAAGTAAATCAAGAGGAAGAGAATGGAGTGAATAACATAATGGCAGTTTGGACCTCAGGAGGACAGTTTGGACCGAAGGGAGAATGATTTATTTACGTTACAAATCCTTCACCTAGCTATTTACAACAAGGAACCCAGGAACCCAAAGGTTTCAGAGAGGTTTCAGAATGGCAGACAAAATAATAATAATTTAAAGATAAGTACTTTATTTTACTTCTAGTATAATTATTATTCATATTTTAAATAATCTTTTTAAAATGTAGTTACACAACATACTTTTACAACATACTTTATATAAGTGTTCACAAGTTTAACACACTTATACTTAAATAGTTGTGCTACATTTCACTTTATAGTAGAATATTTGACTAAAATATACTTTAAGTGAAAGATATGTGTAATTTCTAAAGTGTACTTATTTCATATTAGTTTTTAATGTTTTTTGTTTGTTGTTGTTTGTTTGGTGGTTGGGGTATTTTAAATTGTATGCTCAAAATTGTCCCTTTAAAATACACTAAGTACACAATGTTCTAATATTAAGTTTGAGTGTATTTCAAGTTAAATTTCAGTCTAATTATGAATTTATTGATGTTTTCTACAATTTATTTACAATTAAAATATATTTTATATAAAATGAGTTGTTACAAAAGGGCATGCTTCAAGTTAACTATTTATAATGCACTTGAAATATAACAATGCTTAGTGTAGCTTCAAGTACACTAGTAGATTTATTTTTCGCATGGATATCTACAGAAAATTATACATCTTACCTACAAAATAATTAACAAAACAGACAGCACTAAACTTTCCTACACGAACTAAGAATTGAATACAGTATGCAGAGTACCTGATATCCCCTGAACTTACCCGGTTTACCCTGTGAGGGTAAAGTGAAGCGTAAGTCTGCTTTTGCTGCCTCTGGGCCCTGGAACCTGGTAGGCAATGAAACTATTGCACAAAAACGTAACTCCGTGTCATCATTAGGTTCGTCTGGCAGACATATGGATTCCCACTCTGGCAACAGCCAGCTCAACTCTTCTTCTTGCTAAGGTGAATCTTGGGGATGCCTTTTGTAAAAGTGCCACACCTCTGCGATTATTGTTAAAGAAGTTAACGAGGTGCAATGTGACAGGGCATCTTTTTATCAACTAATATCAACACAGAAAAACAACGCAGAGCTTAACAACCCAAGGTTCTCTACAGAACACAAAACATCACACATCACAATATTCAATGAAGGGATTAATAACATTCATAACAGGAATACCTTTTATTCTCAGAATCCTATTTTTGTTTTATGTTTGGCTATTCATATATAATTTGTTCATGTTAGAGATGAACCACTAAAGAGTCATGAAAAGAAAAGAAAAGCACCTTTAAGGTCATCGGTAGCAGCTATTTCTCCTGACAGAGACCCAGCTATGGTTACAGGGGCCGCGACTGTCGATCTAACCTGTACCTGCTGCCTACTGGAGAAACCGTTTACTTCATCGCCTCGGTGGTTGTGCTCTATAATGTGGACGAACAGTTACAAAGACACTACACTGGACACACCAATGATATCAAGTGGTATGACTTTGCTTTGAGCAATTTTTTCACTTCCTTTTTTGTTTACTCTGCTCTACAGTAATACTGTACTGTAAAAAATTCTCTTCGAGGTTTCGAGATTTGAAATGGGAAAAAACAATGAAATGCTAAAAAATTAAATGCATGTTGTGGTGCTGATTAATGGATGTTTGAGATTTGTCAAACACACATTTATCACGACTGAAGCTTATTTTCACTCGTCTGTATTATCAAACACGTCTCAGCAGTCATTTTTCTTTTGGTAATTGTTTTGTTTGTAAGGGGTGTTTTACGCATAACATGCAATTTGGCAAATTTTAGGTATATTTTAATGCAAAAAATGTGTACAAATGTTATACAGTACTATCATAAGAGACATTTAAATGACATTAAAAAGGATTTGAATATATGAATGCTGTTTACAGTTTTTCATTGGGATATAATGAACATGGAGGCACAATATGAAGAATGAATCCTCAACTAAAATCATTCATTCAAAGACCTTGAAGATGAAACACAATCAGAATGTTTTCAGTGTTCATAATGACTCCTCTGACTCAACACTGTGTTGTGATGGTGTTAACTGAGAGAGGCATAAACACGTGAAGTCCTTTGACTGCTGTGTCATCGCCTCAACAAGGCTGTCTGACTACATCTATCACCTCTTTTCTCTTCCCCTACAGCCTTGCTGTCCATCCTGATAAAATCACCATAGCAACAGGACAAGTTGCTGGCACATCTTCAGATGGAAAAGTAAAATCTATTTTTGCCACCCTAAATTTTTCCAAATAGTAATTTAATCAAAAACATGAATAGCTCTGACTGTGCTACCTAAATATGCTGACAGACAAAAATACACATTCTTATTCAGGGTTTCCGTGCAGTCTTCAAAAGTCTAAACTTTAATAGGACCATTTTAGGTCTTAAAAATTCACAGTTCTTATATTTCCTAATGTGCGTATAAATCTTATTTGATATGTGTTTTCTTGTTGTTGCCAGAGAAAACTTTCGGAAATCATGAAATACATAAATGTGACATTTAGCGAAGCTATAGGTTGAGAATAGGTGTATACACACTT
Source organism: Danionella dracula (assembly GCA_900490495.1). Lineage (NCBI taxonomy): Eukaryota > Metazoa > Chordata > Actinopteri > Cypriniformes > Danionidae > Danionella > Danionella dracula. Next base: position 1,930,538 of record UELW01000067.1, on the reverse strand, counting down.
AAAAATGTACAAGGGTTGAGGTTGCCAGAGTTTGAGAAAACGCCTGTGAACACTGAAAAGAGCTCAAAATCTTAAAAGGGATTTTTAGGGTTACCAGATATTGACTTAAGACTCATAAATGTCAAAAATGTAAATATAATTGTCAGGGTTGCCAGAAATTGAGTAAAGGCTAGTGAACACTCCATAAGTTCTTAAAATCCTAAAAGGGATTCCAGAGATTGAGATAAAGGGAATAAATCCTTAAAAGCATAACAGTGGTTGTTTGGGTTGCCAGAGATTCAGAAAATGCTCCTAATTAAAAAAAAAAAGGCCGATAAGGGTTGCCAGAATTTGAGTACATTCTCATAAACCCTCAAGCATGGTTAGGATTGTCAGAGTTTGAGAAAACCGTCGTAAATGCACCAAAAAGATAAAAGTGATGGTTATGGTTTCAAACTGTGTGTTTGAATCATTCTGTTCATTATGCAAAAAATGTTGAATGTGTTACTAAATTTGTTTATTTCGAGATTTTTTTTTTGGTCTGTCTTGCAGCAGTTGGCTCCTCATGTTCGAGTGTGGGATTCTGTGAGTTTGAACACATTACACGTCCTGGGATCCGGTTTCTTTGATCGAGGTCTGGTTTGCCTCTCCTTCTCAAAATCGGTAATTTGTTTCCATAATCTAACCTTAATATGTATTAAAATAAGTATTACTTTGAATAATAAGTCCTTTATTCAGAGGTGGGTATAGTCATTGAGTAGAACCAGGTTCATGGCATGAAGGTTGAAGCTAAATTGTGCTGGACTGCAGTAATTCTTGCTCACCTTTGGCCTGCATTGACGTGATGGTAGGAACACATTTGGATGTGAGGAAAAAATTATAATAATGTGCATTCCCTTGCAAAAGTTTTGCGTTTCCTTCCAAAACATGTTATTATTTCCCCATAAAACATATTTGTGTTCTTTTGCAGAGATCTTTGAAAATGGACAAGTTCAAACAATACGAGTTCAAACAAAACTCAAGTGTACCTAAGCAAACAATACGAGTTCAAACAAACAATTAAATGTACTCTAAAAAGAACGATAAGAGTTAAAACAAACTCTTATTGAAAATATTGAAAATGATAACGTTTGTATTGACAGAAAATCATTTTATTCTTATCTCTTACCAGCAAACTAAAAGTAGCCAGGAACAAACAACCCTTAAGTTCTCTTTACTCTCGCGTCGCTTTACTATATTTTTCAGTACATTCTCAATATCAAAAATAATGGTTTGTCAAATTACTTAGGAATCCTTTAGCTGACATACTTAAAAGCAAAATAAGAGTTTAGCTTATTTTTCTCTGGGTTTTGCCTGGCACTACAATGTAGACAGGAAGTGTTTCTCTGAACTTTGCCATGCTTGAAAAAGTTTTGTAAGGAAAGATGGACATGTTTTGTGAGCAAAATACTTTTTATTCGCGAAAACTTTCTCTCCCATCCCATGTTTAGTGTTGCCCCCATGTGGACCAACTATTTAGTGGCTAAACTGTGTAAAAAGTCTATTCGTGAGCTATGTAGACATTGTATGTCAAGTTCACTGACCCTGCTCTCTCTTCATGTCCTCACTTTCTATCTCATTATTTACCATAAATAACGCAAAAATTTACCAAATATTTAATAAACACATCAGAAAAAAACTATTAAATTATTAGCATGTTGATCAGAGGGAGATGTTTGCCACTTTGGTTGAGTCTATACACTGTTTGACAAAGTGAATTAGCTTTAAGAATGCAATTAAACAATGAATGTTGTCATATATAATATATATGTTTTCATTTTCACTGTCATGCAATAAATTAGAATATTTCCATTTGTTTAACGTATTCTGACCCCGATGACCTGCCATACTAGCAAATCCTGTGAACAATGTTTACCAATGTTTTAATCCTGGGTTTTTATGACATAAACTACACAGTTGTTAAAGATCTTGAAATTTTCAGAACGGTGGGAGCTGGTTGTGTGTTGTGGACGACTCCAACGATCACGTTCTGTCTGTGTGGGACTGGCAGAAGGAAGACAGACTTGCTGAAGTCAAGGTGATTACCCTTTTAATAAACCCTTTAAACTGGCATAAACAACCTTTGAGTAACATGGGGCTAATATTTGATTTGCTCTACATAATGACGTATCTTCTGTCTTACAGTGCTCCAATGAATCAGTCTTTGCTGCTGATTTCCACCCTACAGACGCTAATATAATTGTAACCTGTGGGAAGTCACATATCTTTTTCTGGTCTTTAGAAAAAGGGTCTCTTGGGAAAAAGCAGGGTCTTTTTGAGGTAACTACTTAAAAGTTGCATTTACAGTACTTGTTCTATCAGAACATTCCTAAATAAAAATAGTTATTAAGTATCTTAAGTAAAAAGAACAGTACTTGTTCTATCAGAACATTCTTAAGTAAAAATAGTTATTAAGTATCTTAAGTAAAAAGAACAGTACTTGTTCTATCAGAACATTCTTAAGTAAAAATAGTTATTAAGTATCTTAAGTAAAAAGAACAGTACTTGTTCTATCAGAACATTCTTAAGTAAAAATAGTTATTAAGTATCTTAAGTAAAAAGAACAGTACTTGTTCTATCAGAACATTCTTAAGTAAAAATAGTTATTAAGTATCTTAAGTAAAAAGAAAAGTACTTGTTCTATCAGAACATTCTTAAGTAAAAATAGTTATTAAGTATCTTAAGTAAAAAGAACAGTACTTGTTCTATCAGAACATTCTTAAGTAAAAATAGTTATTAAGTATCTTAAGTAAAAAGAAAAGTACTTGTTCTATCAGAACATTCTTAAGTAAAAATAGTTATTAAGTATCTTAAGTAAAAAGAACAGTACTTGTTCTATCAGAACATTATTAAGTAAAAATAATTATTTTCATAAATGTAGACACTTTGCTTAGAGCAAACACAATAACTGTAAACTGTTTAAAAAAACTGTGTGTTTTTTTTCTTAAGTCAGTGCTTTTTCCTATTATTTTACACTATGAAATTTTTTTATACTGAAAATAAAAATAAAATAAAACAATATCCTAGCGTGTGTACTGTAGCAATTTAAAATGTTTGCCATGTTCAGTTTTTAATGGTTCAATGCATCTCTGCTTTAATATTAAAGTCATATTTATGTGTCTTGCAGAAACAAGAGAAGCCCAAGTTTGTATTGTCTGTGACTTTTTCAGAAAATGGTGATACGATCACTGGAGACTCTAGTGGGAATATACTTGTCTGGGCAAAAGGTAACATAAGAGTGCATGTATTCTTCACATTCGATGATAAATGAGTTTATCTCAATGTTGCTTAAAAGCTTGTATCCGCTCGGCTTTGAAAAGGTTCTTATTGTTGGACAGCTGTGTTATCAAAGGGCGATCCTTCTGTTAACAAAAGAGTCATTATGTGCTGATCATAATAGAGAGATTATGCTCCATTTTCACACAAACCTTTGATTTCCGGACTGATGCTCAATGGTCATGTTTGGCAGGGTCTAATCGCATCAGCTTGGCCATTCAGGGCGCCCATGAGGCCAGCGTCTTTGCACTGTGCATGTTGAGAAATGGCACCCTGGTTTCTGGGGGGAAAGACCGTAAACTCGTGTCATGGGATGGAAACTATCACAGAATTCAAACAGTGGAGGTAATGGTTCACTTCAATGAATCAGAATCAAGCAGGGGTTGATTCTGCATTCACTTGTTTGATTTGTGTACTCTTAGGTGCCGGAGGTGTATGGTCCTATCCGAACTGTGGCTGAAGGACGGGGAGAAACGGTTCTCATTGGTACCACTAAAAACTTTATTCTACAAGGCAGTCTGGATGGAGAGTTCAGACCCATTACTCAGGTGACTAATCAGAATTAGCTTTATTTTAAGGATTTTTTATGGTTAAGGGAAGTACTAGTACTTAACATTGGCATAAATATACAAAGTATAAGTATTGTACAAATAAACAAAAGGGTCAAAAAAGTTAACAGAGTATGTATTTCTGATTATGAACAAAAACGACAATCCAGTGTGCTTAATAGCAGAGTAAAACTTAACAAAACAAAACTACGACTGTACACTGAGAGGTAAACTCCAACACAGACACACAAAGAAAACAAATGAGAGAGATTTTCAGAGCTCTACTACTAAAACTCTGGAAAGGATTTGACTGATGTGGCAGAACCCTGAGAGATTAATATCCTAAGGTTAAGAAGGATAAAATATATAAATTAATATATAAATAAAAGTGGAAATGAATGCAGGAATTAATGAAGACATTAATTAATAATACAGCTGTGTTTCATTAGTACATTTAAAAGTATTTTTGCCCTCCATATTAAGTTGGTGATAAAAAAAGAAATTGTGACTTAATAAAATAAAATGTATACACTGTATCTTTAAGAAAACAAACTGACCACCTGTTTTCAAATGTACTGCCTAAATTGTACAATTCAGTTGTGAACCATTTTAAAACTCTTGAGATTTCTAAATGGTACTAATATTCTCATGTGTGTGATTGTCAGGGCCACACAGATGAATTCTGGGGTCTAAGTGTGCACCCACAGAAGCATCAGTTCCTCTCCTGTGGCCTTGATAAACATGTCTCCCTATGGGACGCTCACTCTCATCATCCCCTGTGGACCAAAACACTTGAGGTGAGCGCTAAACACCACTGCATCAGGCCGGCTCATTCCGGCTCATGTCACTGCTCTGAAACGCTCAGGCTGAGCTGTGAGGGAATCTGAGAGAACAGGAACTTGATTGAATGTGTGTATGTCTCTCTCTGGTGAGCAGGACGCCACTCAGTCAGCGGGTTTCCACCCTTCGGGGGCAACGGTTGCTATAGGAACTCATACAGGCAGGTGAGGCAAGCCATTTCTTTTCATCAATGTGATCTCTGACAGTTCATTACCAGTGGGGATCGGGTCTAATAGAGTCTTCCAAAGGAGACCCAAACGCTTATTATCATGCTAATGCCACACAGGACGCAAACACAATCCCTTTCATCGAGCATACCGACAGTGAGGATTCTGGTGCTTTCATTATGTTTGAGGCTCTTTATTTAAAGATCTTTCACTTCTCAATGAATGCAGGTGGCTGGTACTTGATACTGAATCTAAGGATCTGGTCACGGTTCACACGGATGGAAACGAACAGCTCTCCGTGATGCGCTTCTCTCCAGGTGAGAGTCCTTTTCACTGGATCCAGGGGATCTTTAGGATGGGTCTTGTTTAAGTGTTCGGGTTTGATGAATCTCTTCATTTCAGATGGGAACTTCCTCGCAATCGGGTCTCATGACAACTACATCTATATTTATGCAGTGGCTGAAAATGGCAGGAAATATAGCAGAGTCGGAAAGTGTTCGGTAAGTGTGTGTTAAAACAAATTGATAATAAGTATAAATATGTAAATGGTAGTGCAGAACATTGAAATGTAAGAGGGTTTAGGTGTTTAATTATGCTTTGTGCCTTTGGACTTCTTTCTCAATTTTCAATATTAAAAGTATTTAAAAAGTATTAAAATGTGAATTTCAAACCAATGGATCAGATCAAGAATATTTAAAATGTACTCCTTATTTATGTTATTTGAAGTAAATGTAAGTGTATTTAAAATAAGTACATTTCCTTCATATCTATAAGTTCTATAAATGGTAGGTATGTGATGTCATATTACCAGGAAGTCACAGAAAGAAGTTAGCGAAGCAAAAAAATGAGCGAATCAAAAATGGTGAACGCGAGTTTATACCATTTAAATCACTGAAAACATAAAATAAACTTAAATGAATCACTCAGTTTTTGTACATTTTGAAATGACTAATATGATTATCTCTTAACATAAAAAACAATGTCCACAGAAACCCAGATTCAACTCAACTCAATTAAACTTTATTTATAGAGCGCTTTCACGCAGCTATAGCTGAACAAAGTGCTTTACAGAGACACATAAAAACAACTTCAGAGTAATAGAAAATAGTTTAACATAACAATAAAATATTAATGAAGCTAAAATGACAACAACAAAAAACAATAAGAACAGTGAAAGGAATAAAACAGTGCAGCAATTAAAACACATGACAGATAAATGCATTTTAAGGTGCTGTAATGATAAGGTCATTTTGTTAAGGTTGTTGCGATGTTTATAAATAATATAAATATAAATAAGACCAAATGTAATTTTTAAGAGATGTTTATTAACATTCATATTTAAAGCTGAATGTGTTTTCATAACAAAACATTTTAACGATATGCTTGAAATAAACAACACTTATAAACAACAATGCTATTTTTCCATGTTCTGTGTGCAATACTTTAAATATACTCTATTGACGTTATTTTTTAATGTGGTATTTTCTGAAAACCTTGCTGGACTTTGGAAAAACTAAAGGAAATGTGTGTTCAGTGAAATAGCTTGTGGTTTTGTAAAAAAATATTTGGAAGAACTCTAAATTAGTCTCTAAATAAAAATGTGCTTGTATTTCATCAAACACTTTCTCTCATTAAACCCAGTCCAACTTTTTTGCCAGTCGACATCACTGAATGAGGAGTGGCTTAATGTGACGGTGACTGCATCTCCTTTTTTGGAGGGATTTTAACATTGTGTTAAAATACTTTTTGAGAACAAACAATATATTATTGCTTCGTATAATTCTGAGTGCTCGTACTGTAATCAAATGCGTTTTAAAGAAAACTACCGCTTTACTGTAAATCATTTTTGTAAGTGCAGATAATATTTTAATTTAATATGAGTTTATGTATATTTCCTGATATTGGGTCACATCAAATAACAGGCTGCTATTTATCTGATGGCTTCACTTTCTGTTGACCGATGTCTTATTTACTGCACCATTTGTTGATTTTGCTTTTGTTAGTTTAAGGTGTTTTTGCTATGTTTTTGTTTAAAACATCTTTTTTTGGAGAACTGACTTCCTGCCACTTATCTTATAACTTTGATCTTAGTTTATACAGCACAAATCTGGCCTCTCAAGTGTGTTTCGTTTGAACACATTCTTCTTCTCCTCACAGGGTCATTCTAGTTTCATCACTCATTTGGACTGGTCTGTGGATTCCCAGTACTTGGTTTCCAACTCAGGGGACTATGAAATCCTGTACTGTAAGAACTTCTAACCCTTCAGATCGTCCTTATAGAGCTGTAACCATGGATTCACTGTAAAATGTGCTGGGAATTAAGTTAAAAATGCACTCGTCGGGTTCTTTTGTTTTCTCAGTTCTAATGTATTCTGGTTTCTAAACCCATGAGTCTCTGTGACCTCAGAGCCTGTTAATTAACTGTACACTGCGCAGAAAGGAGACTCATTTATTTTAATTTTCCCAAACGATAATCACTGCTCATTAACCGGCTATGAGCGGTTGAGTACCAAGTTCATGTAGAAAACAACTTTGGTTACCTAGTGACACATTAAAATAGATGTTTTTGTTTATTGTACCTGCAAACATCATACATAGCAGATCAGAAACAGAATCAAACTTTTCACATATGCACAATACAAACAAACCCCCAGAAATAGTTCATGTAAAATACTAATTTAATTAAACGATTGATTTGGAAAGTGAATGAATATTATGTATTATATAGAGTTACTGCACACTTAACATTGTTTTAATGATGAGTCATTCAATTAGCATTCAAGTAATGGTTCAAATACCCTAATATTCAAAATAATGTGATATCCCAGATAATTAACCATTATTGTTTGACATTACTGAATGTCTGCTTCCAAAGCTACAACTTTAAAGCCCCAAGAAGTTGCACAACTCAGATCTCCACAAACTACAGTTGTAGAGAGTAAACACATCTGAGTTGCTTCCGGCTTGAGTCCAAGGCACAGAATAGTTTGTTCTGTCTTGATAAAGAGCAATAAATCAGGGAATGAAAGCTCGCGTTGAGCTTTCCAGAACAGAGACATACAGACAACTAAATACTTGATTAAAGCAATGATGCTCAATGAGGACATCGTTAAAAGATTTTACAAACAAACATAATATCATGACGCTACAATTTAGACAATTAAGCCCATAGTGGTATTCTTCAGTGGTCTCATGTATTAGTGTTATGCATGTACAAAAACCTTGCATACTTCGGCTTTCACATTGATGGTCAGGTTTACAGTGAAGTTGATGTGGATTCCTGCTTTTCTCCACACTCAGAACACGTCGGTTTGGTTTGTGGTACTTTGGACTCCTAAAAGCCAAGAAGAGACATGGTTTAGTATTGAGCCAGAACGATAACGCATGCTTGTTTTACACCACACGCCACTGCAAGATGCTCATGTCCTTCCCTCCGGTGGAGACTAAACAGAACAGAAACAGCGCAGCAGTGAGCTACTTGAGTCAGCGCTCTGATTGGTGGAGAACACGAGCAGCTCTGAAGTTACGGTTATGAAACCAAAAAGTACAAGAAGAGTCTCAAAAGTATGGAGCAAAAATTCAGAGCAGAGCATACTCATGAGAGAGGCGACAAGTCTACAATAAACAATGCGTAAATATATCTTGCACAGTTCGTAAATATTTAATGAGAAGCAGCTGAAAAATGTAATAAAATCTGTGAACCTGTTTTCAAATGAATTCAGGTAAAATGCACACGTGTATTTATTGAGGAGAATATTTATGCTTTCACTTGGAAATGTAGGAACATTGATTTGAATATACCAATTGTATTTTGTACGTTTATATTGTAGTATTTTATTTATGAACTGAAATGTACGCGTACAATAATTTTTTTGGGATCAATCTGGCTTCATAGTTTAGCACCATCACACGTGAGTAAACAACAGCCATTTTCCATTTCCAAAATTGGTGTGTTTATTATTGTGTTGAACAAATTTCCTCCAAAACTACTTTTGTGTATTCTTTTTTGACTTAAATCTAAATGGTTTCAGTTTGAGTTTTTAAAAGACTGTACATTTATTTACAGAGATGGCCTCGTAAATAATAGCATTCTCTTAACTATTTAATGTAGCAAATATTAAAAAAAAAACTTTTGTTATTGTTTTTATCATTTGTATTGTATGTAGTTATTATTTGATGCAAGTTACATTTTTTCGTTACATGTACAACATTTGCTAAAATACAGATTCTTTTATTATTGATGTACTTGATGTAATACATTGTCCAACTTCAATTTCAGTTGTTTGTGAAATAGCTTCTAATGTTGTGGAGTTTCTATGTTTAAAGTTTAAATTATTATATACTTTTTTTTGGTTTCTGCCTCTTACATTAACCACCTCCAAGTAATTCTCTGTAAACTTGTTTAAGTTATATTTTGATCCTCGGTGCAGTCCTTAACATCTGTGCTCAGTTTAACGTGACTTGAAATATACGAAAAGAATCTACAAAGCAACTGACTGAAAAATTCTGAATAGCTTTGAGTTAGTTAATTATTTTAACTATTTTAAAAACATTGTCTTCGGGGGGAAACACTTTTGAGCTACAATAAGATATCGCCTTCATGTTGTTTTCTCATATATTTTATTGAATTTAATAATTGATGTTGACATCCAGGTTGGTTCACATATTTAGTTCAACGATCCCTACTTTTTTTTTCTTTCAGGGATTCCCTCAGTGTGTAAACAAGTTGTGAGTGTGGAAACCACCAGAGACATCGAATGGGCCTCATTCACCTGTACTCTTGGCTTCCACGTCTTTGGTAAGGTCAATGATTAATTATATAGGATTATGAATAATTATAATCAAGTAAAACGACCGCTACTTCATGGAGTTCCCCTTCAAAAATCTACTCAAGTAAAAATAAAAAGTAGTTCCTGAAAAATGCACTCAGAGTGCTAAACATTACATGTTTAACAATTATGATTTTGTCAAAAGTGTCAAAATCTATTTAGAATTTATTTAGTAGGTAGGATAACTTATTCTACTTGAACAATTCAAATATTGTCTTAAAATAGCATATCTTTTTCATGGAAAAGAGCAGTTTATTATTAGCACACTTTTAGAACTAAAGTCAGTGTTGTGCTATAAACCTACTGGGATTTAAGATAGCTTGGGTTTGGCTGAAATGTTGGGGGGCCTGGGGGGGGTCAGAGTTTTAAGTCCTCTGCTGTAAACCTAAAAGTGTACATCCTCCAGGAAATATCATCTGATCTTTGTATGGCTTCTCCTCTTCAGGACTCTGGCCCGACGGCTCCGATGGCACTGACATCAATGCTGTGTGCTCTTCACATGCTAAGAACCTGCTGGTCACTGGAGATGACTTTGGCAAAGTTCACCTCTTCTCGTTCCCCTGCTCTCAGTCCCGAGTAAAAGCTCTCAGACTTCAGAGCAATATTAATCCTGATCGAGTGTGTTCTGGCACTAATTTACCGGTCTCTACCTCTACAGGCTCCTAGTCACATCTACAGTGGACACAGCAGCCACGTCACCAATGTTCACTTCTTATTTGACGACAGCCACTTAGTCTCCACCGGAGGGAAGGACATGAGCATCTTGCAGTGGCGTGTGGTGTAAAACAAGCATCAGCATCACTGAACTGATTATTGTTTTTAGGGTGAAGCGGAGAAACAACAGCGTGAGCCTTTGTTACAGACTAAAGTGGGGCCTCAATTTGTTTGCCTTTAATAGTTATCTCAGGACACCATCTGAAGATTCTCACGCTCTCCCTAGACAAGAGAAGGATTGGATGGAGACGCTTCTCTTTCAGAACAAATGTTATGCCAAAGCACGAGGAGGGACATGAGTGGAGGTCCTTTTTTCTGTTATTTTTACTGAAATACTGCCATCTTCTGGTAAGTTGTGGTATAACTGCCTCCATTCCACTGGATTAACCTCTTCAGACCCTGCGACCATTACAGTGTACGTCACATTAAAATAAAATCATAAATAATTATTTAGACTAAAGAGGAAACTATTAATAGAAAATAAACATTCAGTGGTTTTGTTCACATTCATTGATATTCATGCACACTTTGCACTTAAAATGTTGGTTTAAGAAAAAAAGAGGAAAACACATATTTTTGAAGAAAACAACAAATCATTAAAAATGATGTATTTGTATTTGTATTTTTTTTTCATAGTAACTACAAATTGTAACTCTGGTCTGAAGGGGTTAATGTCTGTGATTCTTTTCAGCATATTTTTATCACGTTTTCTGTTGACTTTATATTAACTTCTCATAAACATAGTGAAAAAAGGTTGAAAATTTCGTGATGCTGCACGTTTCACTTCAACCTTCATGCAACACATCTGATTCCACTAATTAAGCTCCTCTTGGCTTGTTTTAAGCTACTGGTGTGTCTCTTGAAACAGGGCTGGAACACCAATCAGCAGGGGCTGCAGCCCTCCAAGAATTGTCTTTGAGACCCCTGCTCTAAAAATTCAGGGTTGTGGGCTACAAATACAATAGAAAGAAAAATAATTCCTGTGGAAGAGTTTTGCATTCCCCTGCAAAATATTTTTAGATTTTTGCTCAGCCTTGCAGAGATTTTATAAACATGAGCAAGTTCAATCAAACACTTCCTGTTTACACGTACAGCATGGACTTATCAGCTTTTCTGTTAAGTAAACGCTTTATTGCACAGCAATATTTCAACAACAAAAAGAACAGTAATAGAAATAGAAAATAATACAATGAACAATCAAACAGATTACATAGAAGGGAACTACGCAACAATTATAATCGAGTGTATCTAATTATAATATAATTATAATGTAAATACATAAACTGGTCAGGGTGTCTTACTTACTGTAGACACACTCCTCTGTTTCTGGTGCAGTAAATGGCCGATGATTAAAGAAGTGCGGGAGAAAAAGACAAATCTAATAATAATAGTGGTTATGCTCCTTACAGACAAAACACCTGACTGTTCCAGCTGTCAGATAAAAGTTAACATTAGGCACCACAGTAAGAACTGTATCAATAGTTCCAAGTCACACTTCAACTTCTTTAAACAGAAATCATTCAAGACTAAAACACTTTTTTTGATAGAACAGTGACATGTCTTTTTTCAGATTTCATCTAATAGGAAAAATTAAGTTTTGCCAAAAAGAGCGACCAGGAATGAACTGCAGCCGCTCTGAAAGTTGCTCTTCTTCTTACTCATCTAATTTTACAGCGCTACTTACTCCAAAATTATTTCTTGAATTACCTAGAGACATTTCACATATATCAAAGCACATAAGAGTCTACCTATTTGTCTCCAGGTGTTTTTTGTGCTGCAGTATGATCAGAAAGTGTTTCTTTGAACTTCTATGTGTTTGAATCTTTCCAAGCGAATTCAAATATGATTTGTAAAGGAGCGCATAACTTTTGTGAGAGAATGTAAAGATTTCAAACAAATCTATCCTCCATCGCTCTTTATTAAGTAAGTCAACAACAAAAACTCTTAATTCAGATAACATTGTCAGGAAAAATTCAGTCAACGTATTGTAACTTTTTTCTGTGACTTGTTGAATAATTAAAATGTGCTTTTTTGTCTATGATTTAGCGTACTTCTGCTCTGGAGCCGCTGTGTTCTTCACATTTCAGTTCTCTGCTTCAACCCAATCAATGGCTCCTGTTTCTTTTTGAAGTGCTTTGTTGTTGTTTTATTTGTATTTTTATTTCATTTGAAATGTAACCAAAACTAATCTAAAAACTCTTATCAGTCTTCAACATCGTATCAATTGAGGCAGACCAAGTAACAGCAGAAATACTGGACATCCTCTTTCTAAAGAACCCAGACATCGATCACTACTGTACTTTATTCTCTCTGATGTCAGTTCTTTTTGTATGCGTCGGCTAAACTTGAAGTTGATGAACACGATGTAGAGGGCACATTTTCATTACAGATGAACTCTCTGCTCGGTGGACTGAATGAAACTGTTAGACTCAAATGATGGTGGTAGGATTAATAAATTTAAGCATGCAAACGCATTTGTGTTCAGTGTTTTTAAAGCAAAAAGTGAACTGTTAGTAATTAAATTATGGGGATACTGTGTCAAACACTTCTTAACAATTGTTCAGGTTGTACACTAAATGGCTAAACAAGGTTCATAATTATGAAAAAAGGATGGATTGTGGAGAATTCCCTCAAATTTGATTGCAACTGGAGCCCATACTAAGCCCTTTAATTGGTGATTAACAAGAACTCTAAATAAAAGAATAGAACATGAATGACTCAAAAGTTTGTTTTAGTGTTTCTAGCAGTGTCATTAGTCAAATCCTCATTAAATTGATTCATGTATTCAATAAATTAAAATGTATTTAAAACCAGCTAATATCCTAACCAGCGTCACGGTGGCGCAGTGGGTAGCACGGTTTCTCACAGCAAGAAGGTCGCTGGTTCTAGGCTCGGCTGGGTCGGTTGGCATTTCTGTGTGGAGTTTGCATGCTCTCCCCGTGAGCACGTTTTCTCCGGGTGCTCCGGTTTCCCCACAAGTCCAAAGACATGCGGTATAAGTGAATTGTGTAAGAATAATTACCCATAGTATTAAAGAGTGAATGTGTGTATGAATGTTTCCCAGTGATGGGTTGCAGCTGGAAGGGCATCCGCTGCGTAAAACAAATGCCAGAGAGTTGGCGGTTCATTCTGCTGTGGCGACCCCGAAAGGGAAGAAAGCCGACATGAAGATGAATGAATGAATGAATAATATCCTAACCCTTTTAGCTGTGCTAGAATTATTTGCAGTCTTAAATACAGTAAAACATTTGAATACAACAAAAGTGTAAAATTTAGACCGTCATAATAATTGTTAATATAGGTAGATTGGGCCAGATATTCTCATTTTAAACACAATTCTCTCTCTCTCTCTCTCTCCTCTCTCTCTCTCTCTCCTATCTCTCTCTCTCTCTCTCTCTCACCCTCTCTCTCTCTCTCCTATCTCACCCTCTCTCTCTCTCTCTCTCTCTATATATATATATATATATATATATATATATATATTCTGAATATTTAGTTTCTTTTGATGAGATTCACAAGATTGAAATTGAATCTGCTGCTCATGCATAAGCTGCTAGTGGCTAGAGAAGGTATGTGTAGAACAGTCCCTGCGTCCATGTTGTTATTCATTTTACTGAAGGATAAGGACCTACAGCACCAACTCAGGGCCACCATTGCTGTAGTTGAAAAGAATTACTACAATATGATTACTTCAGTTGACCAAAAAGAGCTGGCTTTAGGTCTGTGGTTCAGTGAGCTTTCAGGATGAAGGAATGTGATGATGTCAACCACTGAAGGAAAGTGAAGAGAAACACAAACTCTACTCTTTATAATTTTTTTCCGTCTTGAGAAAAGGACTAAAACTGAATGAAACTAGCATGAATTTAATTGTATTCAATGCTTTGCATGTCTGTGTTTGTAAAAGAAACTAGAGCCTAGGAGGGAAGAAGGACCCTCTCCTCCAATGTAGGCGCAGACAGAGCTCAGCCATGGGACATGATTTGAACTTGACTTTTAAAAGCTTCACTAATTTTTACGGACTTAATAAATGTTATCAACAAAAATGTATAATGATGTTAGAATCCAGAAGCACCTCTATACACACTTAAGGTTCCAGTAGGTGGAGAAGGCATGTACTGGCTCGTATGAATGCTGATATATATATATATATATATATATATATATATATATATATATATATATATATATATATATATATATATATATATATTGATAACATGTCATAGATCCTTAAGAACATGTGAAAACATCTGAAAGTAATGTTAATAGCAATCTAGTTATCTTGAGAAAATTGTCGATTTAGAGCTAATTAAAGTGTGATAATGAGTTTTACATCCACTAAAGAGCTTTTGAAGGTGCAGCATGTGCTTTTTTGTCATTCATAACCTGACATTCATAATCACCATTTAAGAAAGAACAGCCTCGTTCAGATATTAAAAGCTCCTGCTGGCTACATGTTTTTTTTTTCCAGTACTGATAGGACCTGACCTGCTTTTTAATAATAATAATAATAATAATAATAATAATAATAATAAGTTTCGTTTTATTTAATTTGATCTAATATGGAAGAACATAATAAATATAAACAATAAAGGTATTTTGATAATTGAAAATGTAAATTTAACTTTATGAATTTGGCAGAGGTTTTTTTCCAAAGGGAGAGACATATGAAATTTGAGGCAATTGCTATGTATGACGCTACAAACACACATTTTGTTTATCACACGCACACACACACACACACACATACTAAGAAGTTAAAATTAATGTAATGTAATGATTTAATGCATAGGAGACAAAGTTTAAAGTTTATAGCCTATTTTATTGCCTGCTTCTCTTGGATCAAAACTCGTATTTTTCTGTCGTTGTATTTGCCACCAGCACATTAAACAACATTTATCACCAAACAAATTTGTCTATTTATTTACGCAACAAAGCTAATGGGCCAGAAAGACAGGAAGAGGAGGAATAACAGTAACCCGATGATAGAGGCAGGGCATGTGGGAAGTGGCAGTATCGCATATTGGCCACCAGTGATCGCTGTTTTGACATGATCTCTGTAAGCTGCTTTCTCATTGTCATAACACGGAGGAGAAAAATGGCAACCCCGGTGCGCGTTTGCAGTCCGCAATTCCGATCGATGTTATAGGCGCGACCAGGAGCTAAAGATGGGAAATGTTTTATTCCGCTGCGGTGGCTCTGAGCGACACTCTGTAGAGCACTCCAGGCCCAAAGCGTGTGTGTCGCTTCTGATCTGAGGACAGCTGAGCATCGCTGGATGAGCACTGAACGATCAGGCGCTGACCATTGTTTAATGGAATAGCACACGTGTTGTATTTATACTTTCTAAAAAACGTACTTATGCGCCCATATCTTTAGTAAGAGCGTTTACCTCGGAGGCCTTGCTGAGTTTACAGTTTTCATCTCTCTAAATTATTGATTACATCCAGAGATTTCAGCAGAAAATGAGGTAAGCAGACAGATTTGTTGACATTACACGTGTAAGGTTCTATTAATTTTGGCTGTATATAATACTAATGTGTTTATTTTATGTAAATGTATACATTATTTTGCTAATTCTTGGCATATTCACTGACACAGGGTGTGTTCAAATCTTATAACCTCTACATCCTATGGGTGGTGGGATGTTTGGTTCATCTCTGAGAGTTGAATCATTTGAATCGGTTCATGTGTTCGGTTAGATAAAATTTTATCGCAGTGTGGTTTGCGATAAGAAAAAAAAAATGACTGGAAGCGATGAGAATTGTTCTGAGGCTTAGTAAAAGTTAGTAAATCTGTCTAGTTTGTTAACTGGCTGCCAATGTGCAAAAGATAATCAAGCAATAATTTTTAAAGCAACTGTATTGAAATGCTACCATTTTGTGTGTGTGTTATAGTTATCTTAACACAGAAACACAAACTGCTCTTCAATCTTTATACAGATTAAAATAACACTTCAACATATCACTACAAATTGGCTGAAATGTGATTTTTGGGGAAAATTGTCAACGCTTCATTAATCCAATAGGACGTTGTCCCTATTTGGCTAGCTCTTGCTGATTGGCTGCAAGGTTGGTTTTAGTTCTGAATGAGATTTAATCCGTTCCCTGGACAAGTGTTCGAAAAATCTTTAAGGGTAACGTCAAGTCATACTGGGATATTTTCCGATGTGAAATTGGTCATCTTTTTAATGATACCTTCTAACAATCAAACCCATGTGTTTTATTTGTCGTACACAACTTGCAGAGTCACTACATGATGTTGGATTCTGTTTTTATCAAACAATGGCCCTGAGACTGAAGGTGCTCTAGAACATGTACATGTTTCTGAAACTTTAAAGACGTTTTAAACGACTTGAGATAATGGTTTAATTCTAAACTACGCAAATCTTTACGATTCAGTAAGCTACATGCAGTGCATGAACAGAGGAGTATGTTCAAATAAAAATGATGGTAAAAGAAGTTACCAGATGTTTTACTACTTCCTGCAAGAATGTGTTTATGCAATCTAGACTTTCAGTCCCATGATACAGCGTGAGAGAAACTCTGAATAAGAGGGCGCTTGCAGAATCTCCCCTGTTTATGTTACTGATGCAGATCGAAGGTGTTTTGAACAGCCACCGGATAAAAACTGTTGGTCATAAACCTTGTATTTCAATGAAAGAGGAACCACCTTTAATGAATGGATGAATAGTTTTTTTTCATCATGTTTTTCTGTAATAGGTTGGATATGGTGTTGTTTTGTACACATTGGAAAAATTTACAAGTGAGGGACAGCACACTCAGGAACTTTAAAAAGCCAAATTCTATTAAAATAGTTGCTTTTAAGTAGAACAAAAACGGTCCGCAAGAAAAGTTATTTTCTGTTTTTTTATTTCTTTTATTTTCATGCCTGTTAGCCTTCTGTTTGTCTGCTTTTCCTCTCCTATCTTCTCTCTAGTCTAGAGTTTTGGGAATTCATGAATTGTGTTGTAGCAGGTTGTGTTCTTTCAGCAGGAAGCTGAGGAAGTGGTTGAATGGAATGATTTATTCAACCCTTGACTCCCCGAGTGAAAGTCTGCTCTTCACAATCGAGGCTATTTTTAGCGCTAGCTGTAATCATCCTAAGGTTAAAGCGTTTGCTTCCATGTTGAATGGAACGTGTATGAAATGAGCTTTTAACACACTGAGAGTGAGATATGCTGATTAGCGAAACACATTTTTGTGGATGTTTTCGATGCAGTGTTTTGGTTAACAGTGCAAGTCTCTGAGGTTTTTGAGGTTGTTTTTGTCCATGTTTTCCTAGTTTCTGACTCGTCAGGCGAAGGGGAATCTATTTTCTGGTAGACTTTCCTGTTGCGTAATTTATCTGAAACCCAGAAGATGTATCAAATCCAGCTGTCATGATTCATTTAGTTATTTTCCATGAACCGATATCCTCATCTGCCAACACAGACACTATTTTACTACCGTATGGCATTGTCAACACTTTTTTTATGCAAGATTTCATCGCTCCACAATAAAACTCTTTTGTATTCATTCCATAACTTATTTTATTGTGTGCCACCAAACAATTTGAGTTTCTGTTCAGTTGAACCCAAAAGAAGATATTTGAAAGAACTTTACGTTAGTACAGAAATGAACAATTCTAAGAATTATATGTGTTGAGTAATTAATTACATTTGAATTGAGGGGTTTTACTGAAATAATCACAATATTTGAGCCAAATATTTATTTAAACAATACTATTTCTACCCCAAAAAAACCATGTACAACATAGTAAATTGTGGGATTTTATCTACATACATTTTTGGTTTTATTTGAGTGAAGAGCAGCAAGCTTTCTGCTTCTTCCATCAGCTTGCATGAATGAACATGTGCCTGTTTATTGAGATCAGGAGGCTCCATATCTACTATAAAGAGAGAGGGAGAGAGAGGAGAGCAAGAAGCATGTGACTGATATGGACCAGTCACCTTGTCCTCCTCACATCCATTCTTATCCACTCAAAGGATTGGAAGGCGGTCTTTGCCTTAAAGGAGTCTCTCTCTCTCTTTCTCTCTCTCAGCCTCCGGTTTTCTTCTCCTTTCCTCCCTTGATCTCCTCCTTTTTTCCTCTAATGCGCTCCCTCTTCTCGGCTTCTGTTTGTCAGACATGAGTATTCTCTGTGCTTTACCTATATAGCTCAGAGGATGAGGAATAAACTTCTCTCAGCCTTGCCTGGCTTGGGTACACAGTTCTTTTCCTTCTGTTTTATCTGGCTTTAAGGGATTTTCTTTTGCTGAGAGGGCAATGGAACTTCAATATCATGAAATGTATTCAATAGATGACTATGGGTAAGAATCTCTCGTAACTTTCAGTCTCAGTTAAGCTTCATGATTCCTAACTGTTTCCCTAACTAGTTGTTCCTGAGTTGGCATGTGGTTATTATTCTTAAGACTCATGCTTGTCATTAAACGATTTCCTGTTGAGTCATTGAATTTTTTTTTTGGTTAGTGTTAATAAAGAAGGCATGTTTTAATGTGGATTGTTAGTACACTTTTAAAGTGTAGATCTCAAACTTGTAAGCACTCCTGCATTTTTAAGATGTAAAAGAAGCATGTTCGATAGTTTAGAGGAATTGAAAATGTGATGTTCCACAACTGGGACGAACTCCAAGAACCAACAGCAGCTGGAGCTTGGTGCCATGTAAGGACAGCAGTGTGGTAAAGCAGTTGTAGAGGTCTCTCTTAATTCCATAGATTTGAAAGTGTCACTCTTTAGGTAAACTCATGGTTTTAATAATCTGCCTGATAGTACGTAGCGTATACTTTTACGCTATCCTTGTGAAACAGTTTTCACGTCTTGCAGTTTCTTGCATGCTTAAAAAAAAAAGAATGTGTCAGAGTGAAGTTCTATTTTGGCTTCTGATTGCTAGGGCGCTGTTAATTCAAAGTATTTCCCTTTAAGGATAAGGATTAGGTTAGTGTCCAGCACCTGGTTGACTGTGACCTGAGGGTGGGGGAAGGGTAGGGCTGTTTGTCCACTTTTCATCTTTGCTGTAAAATTCATCTTAGTCATTCATCTTAGTCAATGTTGAGGATGTAGCTCATTGTAGTTATATGTTACTATAAGAAAAGTTTTCTAATCCTGCTGTCTTAAAACTCCTTTCAATACAATTATAGTTTTATGGATATATAATGTTTAGCTTGCACTGCAGAACCTTGTCTTTCATTTTCCATTTTTATGAGAATCCCTCATAAAGCTTTCCACGACTAACATAGCCTTGTAATTTAAGGATATTTTTCTCCCCAGTAAATCAAGTCCTTTAACCATTACTAAAAACACAAGATGTTTGTTTGTAAATCCACTCAAGTAGTAGAGAGTAACCAAAGATTGTCGACTGCACAAAGCTCAAATAAAACAATAATACGATTGGCAAAAATAAATTTTCCCAACTTGTTTGGTTTTAGGAATTGAGTGAAATATTTTTTTATAGCTATCATTGGGAAACATTTGGGCATTTGTAGCGTCACGTGAACTTTCAAATGATGATGTCTGGTTCAGCCAGTTGTTTGAAACTCAAACTTGTGTAGTGTAGCTAACTTTTTTTGTTATTTTTTGGGGTTGTCTTTGGACATCTAGTAATTCACATTCCCACCTATCTTTAAACAGGCTTCAGTCTGCATTAATTTTTCTCTTTTTAGACATTTTGGAACCATATATGTCACAATTCCACTAGTTGGCATTTATGTGGAAATGCCACAGTCCAGTGACGAACAGTGACTTCTCGGGTATTGTAGCTGATATGGCGTTGTGGGAATTGTAGTTATTGGTCAAAGCACACCCTTAACCTATTTGTTTTTAAACAGTCAGACTTTTTAAGCTCTTGCGGGACACAAAAATTATGACGTATGCCTTATATCATCATTAGATCTGAGAACTTTCTCTGAAGATGAACTTTAAATGAAATGAAATGATACCATTTTTGTAACATTTATTAATTATGTCGACTGTACATGTTTCTCTTAATCTCATTGTACATTTCTCTTAATCTCATTGTACATGTTTATAATGCAAATTGTATATGTGTATAGTGACAATAAAGGCATTCTATTCTAATAAGAATATATAACCTGGAGTGACCTGCCATTCACTGAAATGACATGTAGTCTTCTGGAGAGGGTCTGTGCACTAATTTTTGACTCCAAGAGTCAAACGAAGCAACTAAATAGAGCAACTCAATAGAGTCTGTCAGCACATTTATTTGTATCCTCTGCACTTCATGATTATTCATGATTGTTACTTGATCCATTTAATAAGGACCAATATTTGGATGCAGAATTAAAGTGCACAAGAAACTCTTCAGACAGTGATGGAGGGGGAGAACCAGTA
Source organism: Danionella dracula (assembly GCA_900490495.1). Taxonomy (NCBI): domain Eukaryota; kingdom Metazoa; phylum Chordata; class Actinopteri; order Cypriniformes; family Danionidae; genus Danionella; species Danionella dracula. The sequence goes on along the minus strand of UELW01000067.1, from coordinate 1,909,797 downwards.
GATGGAAAGACAGTGATCAGCTCAGGAGGAGGTCAGAGTGCACATAAAAAGACCTACATCTTTTCACCGGGGCATACATGCGCCCACCAGTGATGCGTAGATCAATGTATAAACAACCCAAACCCAACCGACATTTTCAACGAACCCTGCCCACAAGTTCGACCGCAAAAAAATAAAGAAAATTGTGTACCCGACCCGCTTCCGGATCCGCATTCATTTTTTTTAAATGGTGCGCTCGCTGACATGGAGAGCAGGCAGTTCTTAAGGCGACCATCATTTTGCATTTCAGCTGTATTTCAGTCACATAATATTATTGGTGAATGCAATGCTTATGTTTTGACCCTCTCAGTAACTGAGAGATGTATAGCTAAAAGAGACTGATGATATGTGACAGAATACACGTGAACTTGCCTTTCTTTTTGGTGTGTGATAGTCTCACACAGGTTGATGTTTAACCAATTCCAGAAATGTGTCTATGACCATATCAGGGGAAGCTTGCTTCTCGAGCGCACACAATCAGATCTTTCTAGAACAGGCCACTCATCAACATTTTATTTGAAGCAGGTCGTCGCATGACCTATGTAATAAAGGATAGGCCTATGTATTTAATTGAAAATTGTGTCTAGTACTATAAAAATAACAAAGTTTTAATTGGCATCTTTATTTCAAGCGACCTGACCAACCGCAACCCGAATTTCATTAAAAATATTTTTTGGATGACTCTTGACCCCAGATACACGCTCATTTCGGGTCAACCTGTGCATCATTGGCGCACACTCATAAAAACAAAAATTCCACTTTTTCCCATGATTTAGCATTTCTCTTCACTATGTAATTTCACATATTGAACATATTTAATTTTACATCCTTTCAGAAGGTTTTTACATAACTGTTTGTTGTAAACACAAGTGCGGTTATGTTAACAAGAAGTAAAACAAGTTATAATTTTATTTATACTTCATATAGGCTATTTTGATAATTTATTTTGGATTTATGCTTTGAAGCTTGAACGTTCATTTATGACATTTCAAGGCCTTGAATTTAGAAAGCATATTATGGTCATAAATGCAACGGTACCAACTGGCATTTATTAATTTCCTATTTCTCAATATTAAATTGCTATTTTCATCCTTTCAATTTTGGTTTTCAGCCTTGATTTTCTACATTTTATTAGTTTTTGGTTTTAGTCAAAAAGTTCTTTTTGGGGCATCCCAAAAGTCTAGCTTCCTTGGATCTAACTTCAGCAGAAAGCATTTCAGAATTTCCAATTTGGTTTCCATTTTGACGTTAACATGAGTTTGTTTAAAAGATATTTAAACCTAAACAACCGATGTAAACCTATAAACCGATAAAAACCTGATGGTTGTGTGATCAGCAGTACACTGCCATCACAAAGCGTGTTTGTGAATTAAGCTGTGGCAGTGCAGGCTTAGGGTCAGGGTACACTGGTCGGCCACCGGCGACAACAGCAGTTACCCTCATGAAGCACGTACTCGTTTTCAATTCCTCTGCCACAGCTGGGTGGGGGGATGGGCATCGAGAAGTAATCCCCCTCAGGGTTTGACAAAAACAACACACACATGCACACATCCAGTGTCACACCGACCCCTTACAGCAGGAAAATCTGATGCCGCTGTCACCCGCTGATGCCATTTGGGACCCTAATTTTGGTCATCCTCTCTCATTACTTGCTTTCTTTTTTTGCTTCATCACATCACATTGAGATCAAATGTGTATGGATATGATGGGATTATGATGTCTGAATATGCTTATTTAATCATGGCACAGGTTCTTGCTTGATTTAAAGCTTGTTTGGTCGAGAGGAGGCTTCTGTGCTGGTCGTCAGCAGCTCTGCGTTTGTGATGAATTAAAGAATTTGTAGAGCAGAGCAGTTTTGTGGACAATTATGGATGCTCATTCTGTCCAGTTCTGCCTTCCACAGAGCCACAGTGACTCTGGGATTCACATGAATGGATGCAAAATCAGGTCAGTGTGATTTCCTGTCAACTAATGCAAGCTTTTAAAGAGGGTTTTAGGAAAATCTCTGGGAATGGTTTAAGAGTAAATGTTGAGGTTTGTGTCCATGTAAACCAGAAGTTGATTTTCGGAAATTGATGATTTGCTGTCCCTGAAATGAGTGATATTTGTGCTGTATTTTCATGGCATGGATGAACTGATTAATCTGTTTGCTTGGCCTACTACTATTACACTCTGTTATTTTTTTGTTTGAAGGGAAAAAACATGTCTTTCAGAATATCTTTACCGTTTGTGTCATTTTAGACTAAATCCTCCTTAGATTTGTCACTATCAATCAAATATATTTTCGAGTAATGACCTGCACACCTATGCTTTCTGCGTATGTTTTATTTTTTGACCTGTGTATCCCAAAGTATTTTTCCTTTGGGTTAAGAAGCGAATATGCCTCCCTTTAATGTCTGACATTATAAATGGCACTTTTGGAACAGCAGAAACAGTCTTGGACAGTTTTTTTCCTGACACTCTAATTTCATACAGTTGAATAATAGTTTTATTCGGAAACATTGGCAACTTTTACCATTACAGAACCTGTAATAAACTATAAAAATGCTATCAAAAATGGGACACTCTCTTTTATTAAAGCCAGATTTATGCTTCTAAGTCAACTCTACGAATTGCCTTTTGGAAGGCTCCGCGCGCTCTTTTGTCAACAAAGCATTCATAGTTCTGCGCTGAGTCTGCCCTGTCTATGCACTGATCAATATTGCTGGAATAAGAATGCCAACTGCTAGCAACTGCTAACAAAAAACTGGTTTTATTTATCTCATGATAAATTGTATAAATAGAACTTCTTGCATACATCGCTGATACTGTAGAAGTAACTTCTAGCTAGCTAAAACTCAGCACAGATAGCAAAGGAGGGATATTTACTTTATTCATGAAGTTTTACTCCATTATCTAGTGTTTAACACTGAGCGCTAACCAAGAAAGAGAGCGAAAGCACTTGCTCCTCTCCACTTCGCTCAATCATGAAGCTCGTGGTCTGCAAAGCCTTGACACATGGTTAGAAAATTTCAGAGGCGCACGCAAGAGGACTTCGTATGCTTGATGCAGACATATAGATCAGGTTTTACTTGGACTTTGATAAACTCATGAAATATGAGGATTTATTCTTGTGTGTTTTAATTTTAATTGTTGAATCTGAATGCTGTGCAAAGCCTTCTCCGGCACATCTCAAAGATGTGACCCAAATCCCAAATAGGTTTTTTTTTTACCCATATGTGACCTGTATCGGATATTTTCAGGACAGTTCGATCAGCTCAACTCCGATTTTTTTTTCTCTTTCTGTGCAATCATTTTTATTGCATTTTTCAGGCTTTTACATCATCAAGCCTAACTTAAACACAGTTTCTCACTGATACGAGTGACTGCAGAAGACATTCTTCTACTGAATAGAAATGTTTCTTGTGTAAATGTTTATAACATTTGTGACGTTTGCCCTGTAAAGTCAGTTGGAGAATTTATGAATCAACAGATTATTAAAGTGAATTAAATTAATTATTAAAAGTGGCATTCATTCATCCAATCGTCTAGATAACTGTTATTTCTAACAATTTTTCCCTCTAATTAATCTATTAATATGTTATACGTGTTGAATTTTCCATCTGTGGATGATCTATGATTGTTTTTAGAAGTGAATAGGCTGGTTTATTGATGCTGTACTTTCAGAAAGGGAGAGTTTTCTGATAAGGACCCTTATTGTAAAGATGTCCATATACTGTTTAACAGCTGAAATATGTCTTCTTGATTCTTCATTGCCGGCCATCGAGAACATCTAGAGATAGCTATATAAACAATGTTTAATAAGCAAGCATTGAACTGATTTTATAATATAAGATAAAAAAATAATGCTTGCTTTGGCACCCTAGATATGGTCAGAACCCCTTCCCAGCATAACTCCATATTCTGCTTGTAACTGTTACTTTTGTGTGTTTACTCAACCTTTCCTATCTCAAATGGTTTTACCATCATCACTGAGACGACACTCTCGTAGCTAAAAAATAAAGCCAAAGTAAAGTTATTGAACTACAAGTTTTACTTTTTAATTCTGTCTATAAAAATAGGTGTTATGACTAAGCAGTGACAGTGAAATTATAAACCAGCCCTGAGAATTTAAAGGAATTGTGTCCACTTCAAGTACTGATATTACTGAAAGTAGTAGTGCAGCAAGATATTTGTGACCGCAGTACCAGTTTTGGCCATAAATCAACTAAAGTGAAAATAACTTGAAAAAAAAATATAGCAATGGGCACTTTCTTAAAGTGATCAAATACAGAAATGTATTTATTTTGGGATAACTAATTTGTTTTTGTGCAAGCTAGGATATGAAGGGTTAGCATTTCTACTTATTCATTCATTCATTCATTAGCATTTCTACTTATTCATTTCGGGGTCGCCACAGCGGAATGAACCGCCAACTCTCTGGCATTTGTTTTACGCAGCAGATGCCCTTCCCTGCCGCAACCCATCGCTGGGAAACATTCACACACACATTCACACTTTAACTCTATGGGCAATTGTTCTTACTCAATTCACTTATACCGCATGTCTTTGGACTTGTGGGGAAACCGGAGCACCCGGAGAAAACCCACGCGATCACGGGGAGAACATGCAAACTCCACACAGAAATGCCACCTGCCCCAGCCGAGCCTAGAACCAGCGACCTTCTTGCTGTGAGACGACCGTGCTACCCACTGCGCCACCGTGACGCTCTCTACTTATTCAATCAATGTATTTTTCCTACTAGCAGGTTTATATGATATAATCAATTTATATGATGATCAAAATGATTATCAGTAGATTGTAACAGAAGTTTATGTGACATCTATTTTCTGGTAAAGTTAATTGGCATGAGCTATTTTTTTAATGCAAATACTATGATATCTGAAGCAAATGGGTTGATTTTTTTTATTTTGGATAAAAAACCTGCAGCTTAGTCAGAGTGAACCACTGACAGCAAAAGTTACATTCTCATAATTTTTATTATCAGTTGGTTTGTATGGAAATTTGTGAAGATGCTCACTCTGGAGCTCTATGTTTAATTTACGCTGTGATTGAAGAAAGAGATGCTTCAGGGGAGATGTTCACTTTCGCTCCAGTGGCTCTCCTGAAAAGTTGTTTCTGCAGTACCTCCAGGAGTATACACACATGCACACACCGTGCATTCAGATGTACTCTGAACAGCGATCACATTTTTTCTTCCCCTCAGTCAAGACCTTGCATGACAGAGAAATTGTTTAAAGCTATATCTCTAATATCTGTGCTATTAGCTGACTTTTCACTAAATGCATTTCCTTGAGTGGTCAAATGTCGGCTTTATTTCAAAGAAGGCAGCTTACTGAATGAAAGCTAATGCTGTAGCATTATAAAGCTTGTATTATAGACCCAGTTGCACTGCCTGAATCATTTAGCTTAGCACTTAAGCACATTATTTCAGAGGCAAAAAAAGCACTAGTCCATCACACCACGTCTGCTTTCTACTATTGAAGCTTCCGTTAAGTCTCTCTCTCTCTCTCTCTCTCTCTCTCTCTCTCTCTCTCTCTCTCTCTCTCTCTCTCTCTCTCTCTCTCTCTCTCTCTCTCTCTCTCTCTCTCTCTCTCTCTCTCTCTCTCTCTCTCTCATATGATGCCGGGGAAGGGAAGATCGACATACAATATTGAAGTTAAGTGATGTGCTGACACACATTTATGTCTTCACGTCTGAGAGAAAACACATTTAAGAATTTGATCTTAAATGTAGAATCATTTGTAGATTATTATTTTTGCCATTGGTCTTGCCATTACTTTTAACCTTGTGATTTGTGTCAAAGTTTTTCAAAGTAGGGTTACATTTCACATTTATAGGGTATATAATATATATAGGGTTACATTTATGTAAAATTTATTTATTTTCTTGTCAAATACTTTAAAAAAAAGTTGTCCTGAGACTCTCCTTACCTCTTGTATTTGAGGTGCTCGGTCCTGAGGAATTGAAAGTCTCTTTTTTTTTTATTTCTGAGAGTCAGGAACATCATTTGTGCATTATAATTGACTAAATGAAAATGAAATCTAGTCAATTCTCACCTAAAAATCTATAAAGCAGAACCTTGTCTGTCATCGTGCTGTTAATCATAACTGTAGGTGGTCAATTTGATTCTCTAAGAAGTGGACATTTCATTGAAAGATGCAAATAAACAGGGTTTATTTCAGGGTTAGCTTTAAGTGACTCACATTAGTCCTTCGTTTCTTCTATCTGGTATTTTCAGCTCCACTTGTTCCTCACTTCATGCTGGTCCCTGGGGTTTGTTGGTTTAAAGCAAGCATAAGATGGTCATTTCTCAGAAGTTGATGTGATTTTTTAGGGTATTAAGTTAAAGTCTTCAACATTACAGACATGAACAGAGAAGTTGTGTAATGTTGTGAGAAAAGTTGTGTTGAAGCGATGGTGTATGATAAGCAGGGTTGAAATTTAAAAATGTGAGATTAAAAAACCTGGTTAGATTTTTGATTATTTTGGGGTTATTTTTTTTACCTGTAAAAGTGTTCTTTGGCTAAAAGGTTTAGCCAAATATTGTGTAATAATTTAACAGTTTTTGTTAAAACTGAAAAAAACATGACATCTACAAACTGAACTAAATGTGAACACAGTGTCCAGCTGTAAACAAAAACAGCCATTTTTGATAGAATACAATCTTTCCTCTCTGCTAGCTCTTAAATCTCAGCTGAAGATTGAAGAAAGATCTTTTTTGACTTCATGTTTATTATATATTTTTTATTCATTTTGTTGAGGTTGTGCTGAAAAGAATGAAACCATAAATATTTTAGGTAAAATATTAATTATAAAACAAAATGATGTGAAATGTATAATTGTGACTAAAATTCTAAATTAACTCAGAAGGTTTGAGATCTATTTATATGCATTGCTAATTTCATTTAAATAATTTTGTTGCGTGTTTTTTTTAAATGAATAAACGTGTATTCACATTCAAGCATAACCTAGAGAAATAAATTAAAGTAACCCCAAACAGAGAACACACTCTTTAAAGTGTAATTATCTTAAATGTGTTAAGATAATAGTGCAAGAAGCCTAGATTTAAGATGGTATAATTCGCATTTTAGACTGTCCATAGCTAAATTGTGAACTATGAAATTATGAGCATACCAAAAAGTAGATCAGTGCCTTCGGATTTAGGAATTTAAACCCTGGCTTTACATGACTCTTGAAAAAATTAATGAATGTTTAAAACTAGCTATTAACTAAATCTACATAGTTATGTAAAATCTGCGTGTACAAAGAATAAACATGTTTGTTTCTGTTTAGTTTATTCTAACACGTCCTTCTGTTTCTATATGAATCCATGTATTGGCAGTTGTTTGTTTGTAATGGAAAGGTTTTTTTTCTTCAGTGTTCAGTGGCATTTACTTGTGGGTTGTTGGGATTGCAGTGCTGCAGGAGAATTGAAGTCCTCTGTAATTTAGATTGAGTCTAGATCTTGCTAAAAGCCTGTAATCTTGCTCACTGTAGGCCTCAGAAGCTTCAGTGAGGGGGGAATATATCACCTCTCTTAAATGTTCCAACCTTCCCAAACTGATGAGTAGCTTACAAGCTAAAAACGCCTTCTGTTTCAGAAAAACTGTCATTTGTTTCAGCCTCTTCCGCCCACATTCCATTAACATTCATCCTGTGTTTAACTTGCTTTAGACCTACAGGGCACACTTTATCATTTTAAGCCCAAATAGTCTGTAGTGTCAAATTTCATGTGATACTATTGAGTTTCACTCTTTCCAAAAGAAATGTTGATTCATTTTGCATCGAAAACTATGTGAGCGTGCGTGTGTGTGTGTGTGTGTGTATTTATATACAAGTGGAGTTGTTCATGTGAAACTGCTGCTATTAATGTAAATGAGGCTTCTTTTAGATTTGGCTTCAATCATTTTGTGCTCTGTGCAACAAACACTGTTCATTACCACCCACCGAAAGCTGTTCTTAGTTTGTGCGTTTAGATGAACACATGCTAATCAAGGCAGCTATTGATGGTCAAATAATCTCAGACAATCTCAGACTGATTGATGTCCTGGCAAGAGCTTATTAAGAAGCTTTCTCAGGTCTGGGACAACACAAGTAGAACAGACGCCTGTGTTTGGTCAAGATGAAATATTTTGTGATGAAATTGAGCCCTGCTCTGTCATAGCTCGTGGTGACTCAGTTATTTAGGAGAGCGTGGAGTGGAGAGCTGATTCGCTAACGGTGCCGTGATGGCAGAAGCCAAAAGGGAAATGCCAGGCTTTTCACGGCTTTTATTAATTGCGGTGGATTTATCAGTCTAATGCTGCGAGGAAGTCTGGCTCTGGTGTCCTGAGAGAATGAACTCTGCTTAAATTAAAAAGAGCCATATAGGTTTTTAAGTAGGTGAATTATGTTAGAGTAGTCATCTGATTTTGGACACAGTTTCGTTGTTCTATATCCAAATTTTAAATTGTGAGATCATAAACTTGAGTGGCTCAAAAATTGTAAACACTTTAAAACACAGCTCACATGAGGTCAGTTATTTTGAAAATAGAAGATTTTTATGGTTTCACTGTTCGTCCACATGTTGTTAACTTTGTCCATTCATCAGAAAATGTGTGGCCAACAGACATCATGTGCACAGTGTTTGAGATCTGGATCTGTATCTGTAGTAGGCGGATTGAACGACATTTCCTAGATCGTTTTGGGTTTATTTTGTGTATAAATATATTATATAAAAAATATATTATTTTATATTCCATACTGTACACATTAAAACACATTGAGTTGACGTACAATTGTCAAGCAAAAAAGTTCTAGAGAAACATTACACTGAGTTAAGTTAATATCAAAAAACTTTATTTAATTGACTCAACACTTTATTTAATTGACTCAACACATCACTTGGAAACAGCTTGACACAAAAACTAAATGCACTTTTTAACAGCCACTGAGAATTTGAACTCCATTTCACAAGTTCGCTCTTACTTAAAATTGCCTAGTATCGCAAGCGTGGTTGGCGAGGAACTGAGAAGAGTACTAGGCGAGCTGTCTAAGTGTTAGTCCGGGATCAGTGAGCAACCTGGGAACCGAGATTAATCTTCCCCCCCCCCCACCCCTTTATTTTTTTTTATTTTGACAAAGTGAGATGTAGTGAAACGTGCATTATGAGTGGCGAAGGGGTGTAAGGAGGGATAGCTTGCACGATGTAGATGTTAGCTCTTTGGTTGTGTCTCATGTATTGTAGATGATATGAGTAGCTGGGACCATATGATTAGGTGATGATTAGTCAATATCAGCCTAGCTCTTCCTGAACTTATGTTAATCAGATGATTAACCTCATTAGAAAATATGAATTCATTCAACAGAATTCAACAAAAATGTAGCCACCTTTTTTTATACAACTTGTGTGGCAAAAAAAAGAAAAGTTTTTTTTTAGTTGTCTAGAAGTACACAAACATTCTAAAATATTGTACCTTTAGTTAATAATACTTGTACAAAGCGTAGAGATGTTTTGTTTTGCTACATATTTCCTAGTAAAAGCTGGATCGTTTTCAGTAATACTCAGGGAAGCTCATGTCTCGAGCGCGCGCAATGTTGTTACTGAAAGTTAAGTTACGTTTATATTTTCACATGCTATCGTAAAACCACGATTGCTTAACATTCGTTTAAATATCACATTTTGTCATAACAGGTTTTTATTCAATTTCTTTGGGTTTATTCCATTTTTTACCTATTTTGTACAAAGATTAACATTGTCAATTCAATATATTTGCTTTAAATATATGTGCTCATACGAAGAGAATTTTTTGTGTTTTGATTAACCTTGCAGAGATTTTACCAAGACCTCATAATAAGGCAAGTGCTCTCAAAGAGAACAGAAGGAGCATTCAAGCCTGTGATGATGTTCCAGCACGTTCTACCGACTCTGTTCATCGGTTTTGCTTGACCATTCCACAGATTGCTGGAGATGTCAGAGCATCTGTGAACGTTCTCACTTTATAGATCGTTCCTGTGACATGTGTGAACTACTGTGTGTGAAAACTCAGCTGGAATTCCCATCTGGATCAGGCCATAGTGTCCTCACAAGGTCAGCTGCTTGGCTCTCTCCATCATACGCTCACTGGCATCCTCTCCCTCCCTCACAATAGAGATCAGCTAATGGGGTCATAGCTGGAAGGCCCAGGAGCTCCCTGTACCACACAGTTTTTGGACCATTTTTTACTTTATTGACTGGACAGAAAGCAAAGTGGGAGGGAGAGAGTCCAGATCATGCGTTGGGGAAGGGTTTGCTCAGTGCACAGCCTCACTTACATGTTTTGTCTTTGAAAATATGTTTAAAGTAAATGCTGGCACATATTAGATCATGATTATTAAATGCGCGTTACAGGTGCAATATATCAATTCAATGTTCTCGTGATCAAATTAAGCTTTTCTAGTTTGAAAAGAAAAATTGGTTTCAAAACCCTCTAAATGCCACTGGCTTCTGCACATTTCAGGAGAACTAATTAGAGAGCATGACGGAAACACGTGACGGTTGTTATTTAAACCAGCATAGGAATTACGGAATGAGCTGCCTTTGCATCAGACTCGCTGTCTTTACTTTAGTAAATCTTTAATAATGACATGTTTTTACTCCTTGGCTTTTAACTCCGTTTAAGGTGTTTTATGGTTTTACTAGTTTTGTTAATTATTAGTTTTTTTAATGTTTTTATTGTCCATTAATTTCTGGATCAATTATTGTAAGTAGCAGAGCAGCTCGCTCAATTTTTTGTTAAGTGCTTTTTGTGTGTGTGTGTGTGTGTGTGCGTGCAGCACTTTGGTCAATGTTTTTGTTTTTAAAGTGCTTTATAAATGTATAATTCTATTCTATATTCTATAATATCTATACTTATTGTATAGATCTATAATTCTAGCTTTATTTATAAAAAGAGCGTCACGGTGGCGCAGTGGGTAGCACGGTCGTCTCACAGCAAGAAGGTCGCTGGTTCTAGGCTCGGCTGGGTCAGTTGGCATTTCTGTGTGGAGTTTGCATGTTCTCCCCGTGATCGCGTGGGTTTACTCCGGGTGCTCCGGTTTCCCCACAAGTCCAAAGACATGCGGTATAAGTGAATTGAGAATAAAAAAAAACAATTTTCCATAAAGTGTGTATGAGTGCGTGTGTGTGAATGTTTCCTAGCGATGGGTTGCGGCTAGAAGGGCATCCGCCACGTACAACATATGCCGGAATAGTCGGCGGTTCATTCCAATGTGGCGACTAGAAAGGGGAAAAAGCCGACAAGATATGGATGGGTATTTACAAAAAAATATATATAATTCTAAGAAAGTTGTATTGTAATGTATGTGGAAATTAGAATTTTGAATTTTTTTTATTTCTTTATTTGATCTAAATTGATTTTAGATGTAGATTTAGAGATTGTTCTGAGAAAAGACAAAGCTCTAGAAATGCTGGCTTTTCCAAAATAAATTACAACCATTTTTACAAGTAGATTTTTGGCCATAGAGATTTTTATGGGCAAAAAATTTATTTTACCATGTCCCTCAAAAACACTTTAAATCCCTTTAAAATCAAGAGGAGCATTATGTGTATATTACCAAGAAAGTGCCATAATGAAGGGTAGAGTCAAAGCCTCCTAACAAATATGTTTAAAAAGTGGAAACAAAGGTGTCTTTACCTTTATCTTTTGTATCTGAACAGAAGTTTCCACTTTACAAACAGTCTTTTTGTCCTGTTTACACCATGTTTTTTTTGTCAACGCTTAATTCATAATTCGCATAATTCATTTCTTATTAATAACTTAAAAGGGCAATAAAAAAAGTGGAACAATACAGCTTTTCCAGTCACTCTACATTTTACTTTCACTACACTGACAAAAGTAGTGCAGAAGTTTATTGCTGAGGCTCTTGAACCATTTTCTTTGGCAGTTTACTTTAATCGCTTTTGCACAGTTGCAACTAATTGTTATATATTGTTTATGCCCTGTAAAACAAAGAAAGTATCATAAAATCATTCCAATTTTGTTTGATTTGTTACAATTATAACAATATGCAAGACTTGGACACATCTATACAAATATAGGTACTAATGAGAGAATACATTTGGGCGTATATGTTTTTTTTGTTGTTTTCAAATCACAAAGTTTCTTGCTTTATTTGTTTATCACACATAAAATGCACAGTTAATAGTATATGATCTGTATTATACTATGCATTAAACATGCATTATGAGGCTTTGCCTTTGCTAAACTCTTAAGTGCTAGTGTTTTTAGTTCTGGGAAAGCTTAAAAAGCTTTTTAAGTTGTAAGTGTCCCAGCATCTGATATTTATAGCTTGCCAACAGCAGTGTCGGTCTTTGACACATTTGTAGACAGTATTGAGAAGTCTTGGTATGTGGCTTCTAGTGCTTATTTCTGTTCAGTTCGATACACAAATAGTGCAGGTTTTTATACAGAACTAGTAACAGAGGGAGAGGGTACTTTTACAAGAAGCATTATTAGAAGTAAACTGAAACTGTCCAGTGTCTAAATATATTAGATGTTTATAGAAGCAAAGAGGCGTCTGCATGTAATTTATGGTAGCCGTCAGCATCACTGGCGGAGGAGAGCGAGTGTCTACTTGGTTTCAGACTGCTCCGAGGGCAGAAATGAAAGCAGGAGGAAGGGGAAGAACCTCTGACCCCAGCTGTAGGACAGAAATAGGTTTTGTCGTAAGGCAGGCCTGAAAGTGACCAACTTGAAAAACTGAGAATGATGAAGTGCAGAGTATCTGCAAATATCGTCTTTTAATGTCTTAGGAGTAACAATTTAGGTATGTTTTTTTTTTGTGAGGATGTTTTATAAATTAGAATTTGTTTTGTTGACATGATTTTGAAGCATAATTTTTCTCTTGTGATTGTGAAAGATAAATTCATTTCTTTACAGCTTTATAGGCCATTCTTAATGAGTTATACATGTATTAAAACATGTTATAAATCCTCGCTTTGACTAAGTAAAAGCCAACATATGAAACAGCTCAAATTCAAAGACATCTTTATCCCGTTACTTGTCATAGACTGCATTAGCACTATGTTTTTAAGCTGATGCACAACCGCTCCTACTTCACCAGTATGAGTTTAAGTTGGTAACGACGCAGTATTTAAAGCAATTTTGGCCTTTTGCGGCAGCTTTAGTGTCTGTTTTTCATTTAAAAGACAGCTCTGACTCCAGACTGAAAAGCTAATAATCGCGTGAACTGTTTAAACTATATCTAGCGCATCACTGGCTAAGGCCGAGTCTGATATCAAAATTGGGCGAAGTTAAGAAAGGAACCTAACAAAAAAACCTGCCCATTAAATTGAGCTTAGATCTCAGGGACACGTGTGTAATGTGCTTGAATCAATGTACAAATTTAAGGGAAAAAGCATCCTAATTGCACCTCTAAAATCATTTTAAATTAAAGAAGGAAAACAATTCGCCCCCTTTTTAAAATAATATTTTCTATACAGCAGTCTAATAAGATATAATACCACATCAGATTTTAAAGAAATATTTTACATTTTCAGTGCAATAATAAAATCCTAGACAATCAAATTAGAAAGAAAGAGCTTTTTAAACTATTTTTATATCAATGAAATATTTGATCTTAAAATGGTTGAAAAGCAGTTGTAACAAAGACAGGTGGCGTTAAATTTCAAACATGTAAAAAATAAACACACGATGTGAAGCTGTTATGAACTGAGCTGATCTTGTGAAAACATCCTTGAAATAGAACATAACTTCTTTCACTTCTCTTTTTTCAATAATCCAACCCTGACTTACTCTTCATGCTTTGTTGAATTATGGCTTCACGCAGTTCACAAATTAAACATGCTACAATGTCAAAAACGCGGTGAGTCTGGCTCTTATTCAGCTCTCCAGCTCTTCCTGCTTGTAATGATTGGGTTCTGGTGGCTCAGGGGTGAGGTTCATTTCTCAGGCGGGTGTAGCTGCATGTGTGCGGCTGGTTGGGGCTGTTTCTGTAGGAGAAGGGAGTGGTGTTGGAGACTCGGGGTGGAAATCTGCCTAACTTAAATTAGCACATCTACACGAAATCAGTTTTTATGTGACTTGGTCTGCTAGATGTAGTTTTTTTTTAAGCATTTAAATATAGTCGACTGTGCTTTTGTCTGTGCAAAACAGAATCAGTGCGTCAGAATCAGTGCGTTGAATTGAGAAGAACTCGATGAACTATTCTGAAGAACTAGCTGGCCCACTTTTTGAACCATTAGCTTTTAAAGAACAACACCAATTTGTTGAGTGGAGACTTTTTATTCAGATATATATACATTTTTTTTATGTTTTGTTTTTAATGCTGATTTAGTCCTATGATTTAGTGCTGATTGAAATACTATAATTACAGTAAACTTGGAGTAAAAATACATTTGGAGTAAATGTATTCAGACAATTGAAATAAATCTGTCAAATATATATATATATATATATATATATATATATATATATATATATATATATATTGTAAATGAGTGATGAGAAGCTCGAACTGGCCTCTTAATTATTGTTCATGAATTATTCTTTAAGGATGTGAATTATTATTTTTAATTCAGACTCTTAAATGTACTTGCTTTATCTGACAGCAATCAAACGTTATTGTACCGGTGCTATTTCAAAAGTTTCAATGATTTTTAAAGTGTGTACATTTCTGCATTTTGTTTTTGATTTGTGGTGTTGCCAATTTTTTTTTATTGAAAAGGGTTTTAATTTGTAAGGTTATTTTTATTTTTGTTGAATTTAATTAAATTGTTTCATTTGTTTATAACTTTTTTATATTCAACTACAATGAAATTAACTTGAGTTAATTTTTTTTATTACAATGGCTTTTATTGTGTTTTTTTGTATTTTTATTGTTGAGCTTTTATTTATTTTTATACCGTCTAACCAATTATTTATACATACATTTGTATCTTGATAAAAAAATTTTTAATTTTTTTAATATTTAATTTATTTTATTTTAATTCACACTGCTGTTCTAAATTATTTTTAATCTGTACACAAATGGGAGCTGGAATGATGAAATGGACATAAAAGCTGTAACATGACACATAAAACTTTAATGTGATGAGTCAGTGCGATTAACTTTTACTGTCAGACTAAAAAATAGTTTCAATCAATTTGGTTTACGGGGTTCGTAAGGTGCAATGGCAGACCACAACCTGATGAACACAGAGCCATGTTCTTGTCATATTTTTCCACAAAAAAATATGTTTCTAATAAGAATAGGTGGTTAATAATGTCATGCTAAAATCTGGAAGGCCATAATAATAAGTAAAGAAATGGAATTTAGTTTGGGAGCACAGCTTGTGTTAAAGTGTAATTGTTCACCCTGACTACAGACATTTCTATTTGGAGTTCTATTTCGAGATGTGAGAAGCGCAAGTCTTTAATTAAACCATGGTTTCACCTAAAGAAGTTACCACAGTTACACTCTGGCCTTGCTTGTTTGCTTCCTTTGGAGCTATTTAATTAGCACAGACAACAAACCCACTCTTTCCTTTAGTGCCTTAAACAAGGGCAGAAGAGTAATTAATGTGCCATGCTACCACCGTCAGCAATGAATATTCATTTTAATGGTTTATCATCAGTCAGCTCTTAGAATAAACACTGATTTTAACAAACCTTAATTAACAATTTTCCCTTGAGGTTGTATGAAGTATCCACGAGCATAGATACTGTTAAAGCTGCTTGGTTTTGTTCCAGCTCCAGATCCAGTTCTTCATCCGCTGTTCTTGTTTCTTGTTCTTGTTTCTCCAGTGAACAGAGTATATGTCAAGCCCGAGCCTCTGTGATGATCTATGATGACTCCAGTAAAAAATGGGTTCCAGTCAAGCCGGGCCAGCAGGGCTTCAGCAGAATCAACATCTACCACAACACCGTCAACAACAGCTTCCGCGTGGTGGGAGTCAAACTGCAGGACCAGCAGGTGAGACAGGAGCATGAATGCTGAGATCTCGTTGACATTTGAGTTTCAGTCAAATTTCCACTATAAGGAGCTAAATTTAACTCTGTGTATCAACATGGCAAGAGAATTAACTTCATTGTGATTATAACAAGCTATTTTAATCAATCTTGTGGGTTGAACAAAGACTCAAGTCCTGATCAAGTTACAGAGATCGGTCATGCTAGACCGACACTATTAGATGGTGAACGTTTTCAATGCAAGGGATCGCTCAAACCTTAAGGTCTCTACACACCTACGCATCTCCTGCTTGGTACTGCATGGCGGTGAATTTTTAAACTAAGTGCTTGAGCGCTCATGTGAGGTTACGCATCAGCCGGACAACAATGCAGTGTGTCAATGCTTCAGTTTCCAAGAAACAACATGAGTTGTTTTTTTTTTCATGCAAAACGCTGTGATTGGTTTCATTGTTCACGTGATTGAACGTACCGGCTTTGCCACTTGATGGCGCAAACGGCACACAATACCACATAAGATGAACCCAGAGAGAAAAAAGACTGGAAGAAGAGAGCGTCTGTGTTTATCAGGAATGCGATCGTTTGTAAAACTGAAACACACAGCTCACCTTTCTCTTCTTGGGAGTTTTTATGTTCCATTAAATGATATGAGCATTATTTTCAATGAATGAGGGCTTTAAAAGCCACGTGGAAGATATGTGCACTAGTGTTAAACGTTACAGCAGCGATGTAGGATCATAAAATCTCTCGTTCGTTGCATAAATGGGATATATTAATCGTACCCTGTGATCAGAATCAGTTTTGTGTCTCACACACCAGCGAGGGATGTGTCTAAGAATCCCTTAACATTTCGTTCATGCTGTTTTTTTATTTCAATGCAACAAACATTGTAAAAGCCCTGAAATAAGCGATCTCCGCTGTGTAAGTAAAACACACAGCTCACCTTTCTTTTTTTTTTGTGTGCTTTTGTGTTTCATTGAATTATGAGGACATGTTATTTTCAGTGAACAAGTGCTTTGAACGTGATCCGATCTCTGACAGGAGTCTCAATCAGAAGGGCAAGAGCTTTTTTGCACAGCATAAGCTGTTTTCTCCTGGAGAAATTATGTTTTATTTGATACATAAAGGAATGAATAAAAACAAAATGTGCAATCGAGTTTGTATTGAGTTCTTTGTCCATTTGTGCATTATCCAGCACCGAGCAGATAAGTACTTTCTCCTCTTCACACATCTCAGAAAACAAGTTAAGTAGAATGAACTAGAAATAGAGCTGTTGCTATAAATGGTTTGTTTGCCAGATAACAAATGGTTTTGGGTTATATTTACAGATGAGTTCACTCTTCTTCCTTTACATTAACAAACCACTAACATAACGTTTGGTGCAGCTGCGCCACCCTGTGGCTTGAGTTCACCTTCAGTTTACCAAAGCGCCATCTAGTGTTCAGTAGGTCTTACCTTTAATTCCAAATTAAGTTTTCACTTTAAAACTATTTTTAACTTCAGTTCATTTTAAAAGCATTTTTTGTTTGTAGGAACTTAAATGTGTTACTGCAACACAATGACTTTTGACAGTATTTTAATTTTCTAACGTACCTTACACATCTATGCAGTGGCTGCATTCGTTACATGACTGTATAAATTCTCGGGGGTCAAAAATGAGTGCACAGACCCTCTCCTGAACACTAGAAGGTGCTTTAAAGAACCGCAAGTCAACCCAAGCCACACTGCGATGCAGTGTGCTTTAGGCTTGTTTGAGAGTTCTCATTTGTAAATGTAAACCTAAACTATTAGTTATCTGGCAAACATCTATAAGCAGCAGCTCCAGCTCCCACAGCTCCATTTAAATTTTTTTCTTTCTTTCTGCTATGCGTGTTTTTTTTTATCTGAGGGTGAAGAGAAGTTGAGAGAAGAGTGAGCTTCTCTCCTTGATGCCAGATGGAGTGCGAGTTGACAGGAAAAAATTAAAACACAAACCCACTTTTTAGTTTTTTTAATTCTTATTATTAAGAGCATTTCACTGGTAGATAAATTTCTTTGCTCATGCTATGCAAACGGATCTAGCTCATTTGATATAGAGCAAGAGACTACACAAGAATTCATCCTATCAGAGATCGAAATAAAGCACTTTCGTGTTGCATTCAAAGCGCTGCTTCACTGTAAAATATACTTTATCAGTTATTGGAACACAAAAACACATGAAAGGTTAAGCCCTTGGTGTGCATTGATATCATTATATCATATCTCTGATATGAACAAGAGATTTTTATGTTCCTTCAGAGTTTCTGTACAAGCTAGCAGACAGCGCTTTCGCTTTTTTTCCCGGCTGATGGTCATGTTGGTGTTCTTGTATTTACAAAAGATCCACAGCTTGTAGTCCTTGCTTGCAGCAGATGCACATTTATGCATCTTAATGCATTAAATGCATTAAATATAATAACTTGGTTAGCTTTACTATAAACTGCATTACTCCGTTACTGGTGTCTGTGTGAAATGCGTGTTCCCTTGGCCACACATTGTTTGAGTGCACTAAATGGACTGGCCTCTCAATTATTGGTGAAGCTTCTGGTTTCATTATAACCAATAAGAATGCTGCTTTAGGCAGATTTGGAGCAGTTGGTGGTTCCTAGAACCAGATTAAAAAAGAAAGGCGACAGAGCAATTACTGATGCAGCTCTGCATTTGTAGAATATAATTTTATCGATGTACAGTTGTGGTTTTACACTTTCCACATGTTGCTGATGTGCAACTCTTAATTTTTAAGCAGCTACTATGTTATGAATGCATGTCAATATTTGTCTGTAATAGATTTTGTCAAAACATTGTTAACCATTTTAAAGGGCGTTTAAAATTGTTTGAAACTACTTTATCTTTAAATCAGTTTGTGTTGACCGTAATGCTGAACCTGGGTAAATTAGAATGTAAATGAAAAAACCTGCTAAGCTTATCACTACAGTTGTAATACTATCCATACCGCATTGAAAGGAAGCTAAAAGATCTTTAGCAGTGGTAGCAGTGATTTTAGATGTGAAGGGAACACAACTAATTTGTGTTTGGGGTGAGACTAAAGATTTAAATGTTTATGACCTAATTTTCAAAACAATTTCAAACCCCCACAACAAAAGTACATATATTAATGGTAGCATTAATGTTCTTTAAAAAATAACTCAAAGTTACTTTCAACAGCAACTTATTACTTCTTATTTATTGAAATAAAACTAGTTCCTATTTTCCAGAAACTAGCGGAACACTGTTTAAAACTGCTACTGATGATGATGATGATGAAGCAACAATAACAATGCCTACAAATAGATTTATTTCTGGCAGCTTGTATGAAATGATGGGAAACATTACAGAAATTGATAATTATTATAAAAGTAAAAAATGAAAAATATAAAAGAACAAGAACAGCACAAATAAGCTACAACGGGTAAGGAAAGCAGCTAGAACGATTGAAATTAGTTTTGTTTTTGTGCTGTGTTTGTGTTTGTATAATGAGTTTTTATGTCTTTTTTTTTCAGGTCGTTATAAACTACTCAATTGTGAAGGGTCTGAAATATAATCAGGCCACACCGACTTTCCACCAATGGCGGGACGCTCGGCAGGTTTACGGGCTGAACTTTGCCAGCAAAGAAGAAGCCACCACCTTCTCCACTGCCATGCTGTTTGCCCTTAATGTTCTGAGTTCTCAGGATGCAGGTAATTCCAGCTCTTTAACTTATTTCTAATGCTTGTTTTTTTGGTGTTCTACCTGTTTGTAGAGTGTCTCCTGATCCTTAAAATTTCTTACGTAGTATATGAATGTTGACATTAAAATCACATTTTTACTTCAAATCATTTCAGTAGTCCTGAAAATATGCTGTGTTGTACTTGCTAGAACAGTCTACAACACTAACTAAATCTTAATGATATCAGTGGTGAGTGGTGAGCTTAGAAGTTCCAAATCAAGTGTAAGGCTTTGAAGAAATTTACCAAAACTGATTATATGAATCATTAGAGCACCAGTGAACATTAAACAACTGCGACCACGTCTCCTAATTGTAATTTTCACCTGAAAATAAATTTATAGAATGGTTCTAACATGGACAAATACTTGGTAGAGTCTGTCTTTTGTTTGGATTGTCACACGTATTAAGGGTTGCCAGATATTTAGATAAATGACTGAATAAGCCTTATGGATATTCCTGAAATTGAAGAGTAAACTTTTTATCATAATTATTTTACATGTGCATTGTATTTGGTTTCATCTACACTTTTTCGGTTTACAGTTCAGATAATGTTCATTTAGCTTCATTGGTTGTTCATTTCAAGCAGACAAGAATTTTCGTTTATTGTGTTTATTACGCAGCAATATTTCATAAAAAGATATTTGCCAGAAAATAACACTCATTCAGATGGAATTGCTGCCGTTTGGGTCTTCTCGAACACAAGTTCCTAAAGACAGCAATAACTCTTATTTAAGAGCAGCACTCGGCTCTCTGGTTTCAGGCTGATGCTACTTATAAGATGTATGTGGGAGGAGGTGGGGTCATCTGCCCCTGGTTAAAATATCCGTGGAGTCAAGCGGTCGCAGACCACTGCAGAAGGGTGTTTCTTGTTTTTTGGCTCAGTCAGGATCACAGAGTAACAGTCGGTTAAGAGAGAAGCCACCTTTACCTGGGAAACACTGAATTCACCTGCTATTACCACCTCTGTCCTGCCAGTGGAGCTCAAACCGTACCTTTTTAGCATTGACTGAAGGTAGCAAGAGTCCTGTGGAGGCATGCTGGGGCCTCAGTTTTCTCCAGGGCCATCCCGCCGAATCAGCTCCAGAGTGATCAAGCTCAGCAGTGAGTATTGTTGAGTGAAGGAAGAGCGCATGCAGCGGCGTCAGTCAGGAGCTAGTGTTGATCTGTGTATGTGGAGTAGTGAGAGAGAGTGATCTATTCTGAAGAGTTGTGATTAGGGATTGGGTGTTAAGATTAGATTGGTAGGGAACAACATGGTATTTATAAGAAATGTTGGTGCATCAGTGGCCAGTTAGCGGATATAGTTACAGCTCCAACTTAAAATGCTGTTACCCATTAGTAACTGATGTAAATGAGTATGGCACAAGTGATAACATTACCCACAAAAATGTAATGCTTTGTTCACACTAAAGCAGAAACAGCTTTTTATGTAAAGTAAATGAGTGCGCGATTATGTGGGAAAAGCAGACTAGTGGAGCAGATTTTGATTTCTGGGGCATACTCAACCTTTTTGGGGATCCAATAGAAGCAGAGAATCAGGGTTGCAGATCTGAGTGACAGATTCCAGCCCAAGCTCAACGTAAACCTGCTACCCCAATAACAACCAGCGCAAATCCTCACATAGCAGAAAATACTAGTGCAGTACCTAATAGAATATATTCACCCTGATAGGGCATAACATTATAAATTGTTTTATTTAAAAAAAAAACAACAACTAATAAACATATTTATGATATGTGTATTTATGCATGTATATATGTATATTTACATGTATTTAAATATATTCAACTAAATTGTATTCAGAAGTTAAACATTGGTATATACTTTTTATATATAATAATATATTTTTAAAATACATTTTTTTAGTATATGGGAAAATGTTGAAAGTAAATATTTAAATATGTTTAACATATACATTTTTATATTTACAATATATATTTACATATAGTGTAAGTCTATTTTCTAAGTCTAGTATTTACTTGAATATATTTTAATACATATTATTCATACATAAATATATTTATTAGTCATTTAAATCTGTGTCTTTCTTACACATTATATTTTAAATAAAATATTCAAAGATTTTCTAAAGCAGCCAAACACCAATTTTCTCAGCCCACAAAACCAATAATAGCCCAACTGGGCAGAAAACTGACCAATCTGGCAACACTGAATCCAGTAGTTGAGAAATTGGCAGAAATCTGCTACCTAAAACCAATCAGCTTGCTCTAGACCAGTGAGTGATTTCTGAAGGGACATCTCAACAAATAAAATCGAAGTCACAGTGCATAGACACCTGCTGGTGTTTCTCAGCAAATAAACCTTTGAAAAACGCAACAATTAAACAAATCTTGCTCTGAGGAGAGTCTGTGAAAAGGATGAGAATCTGGTGGCTTTTCGAATGAACAACATTCCGTTATCTTCAGCTGCTAAACTAATGTTGTACTGTTGTATGTGTAGTTGAAGTGTGCTGAAAGAAGAGGAAGATACTGAGGGCGAATTATTTAAACGAGAGGAGAAGGAGATTGAATCTCCTCTTCTATGCTCAGCCTGTTTTGATTCACGATCTGTAGAAGAAGTTTTGTGATTGTCTCAGAGCGGGACACGCAGATATTCTGGTGTTCTGCTTTTTAGTGTGAACAAAGCATAAAGATGATAACATAGATCCCCTTTTAAGTTCTGTATTTTTGCTCACTTGTTAATTGTAAGGCCTTTATACAACATTACGTTTTTCATTATTTGAGGAAAGAATTGCACATGTGTAGATTGTTTTTATTCTTTATTTAGGGATATTGTTAATTCCGAAATGTAATTAAAACAGCATAATTTCTTTTAGATAATCTGTAGAGAGTTCACTCCTCTTCTCATTTAGAGAAAGCACTTGTGTGAGAGGATTTATGACTTGAGAGACAATGTAGAAACTGGAAACCAGCACTTCTAAAGAACCAATCACAAGAGTTTAACACACTGTGTGGAAGAGAAAATGGACACAATAGTCAGTGCTCTTGTTTTTGAATAGATGCATTTCTGTGTAAAGGCCTTTATTCAATGCACTCTCGGCAGCAACCTATTTAGGAATCATACAAGTAAAAATCATACAGTTTCTGGTGCACTGTTAGATATTGAGTGAATTAAAACGAACCTTTCTGGCTCTTGGAGGAACAGGAGCAGCTCACAGCCAGCAGAACAGCTTCTCTCTGCAGCTAGCTCTCCTCGTCGATCAGCTATTCTCTAATAAACTCTAGTTCACTCTTTCTGAATAAGGTCTTTAACTTGAAAGTATAAAAACACTTAATGATTTCAATAAGGCTTGAAAATAATGGAATATTTTATGGTTAATTACAGATCTTGTGCTATTCACTGCTGCATATTTTTCATATTAGTTAAATTGTTTAGTCATCACATGAGTGGCGCATATGAAAGAGATGTTAAGGGGCTTATCATTTGGGTATTAAATGAATGTTAAAAACATTCTACAAATATTGAAGTGTTCTGAAATAATCTTTTTTAACTAAAGCATTTCATACAAACGATTATGTTAAGATCTCTCGAGAGGCCTTTAAACTAGGAATCCATTAACTTGTATCAAGCCATCATCACTACAGCCTTCTTAACAAACACCATCTGTTACAGAGACTACAGACTATGTTATTGCTGTATATAGTCTCTGTTTATTCAGGTCTGTTTGCAGATGAATTACTATTGAAATTACGCTCAAAGCAAGTACACACAGAGGGATCGTTTTGTCAGTGAGGAGTGTGGAAAGGTATTTCTTGCACCACATTTCCAGCTGAAAAATATTCAATTTCTAACATGCAGGATGCAAAGAGCTTTATGATTTTTTGTCATTATAATATTTTAGCTCAAATGTGATATCTTAGGGGTTTTTTTCAACAATGTTTCCCAACTCTTAAACATTTGTAGTTTAGGTTTAGAAGTTGTTAGCAACAGGTTTGAGTGCATGTAAGGTAACAAAACATATAAATTATCCTACTGTATGATGATTCATGCAGCACTTCTCATCAATTAGTAGTTATCCTCAAGTGTGTTGTGAGTGGATGATGGATGCAGCTTTAAATTTAAAATTAAGAGGGTCTTGTTAGTTCATGAAGAGCGATTGGTGAGTTTTTAGGTGGGAAGTTGGAATCTTCAGTCTCCTCATGCCACTCTCCAGTTCTGTTGGGTCTTGAATCTTTTAATTTTGAAGTTGTGTTGAACACAAACTATTCTCAAACTTATTCCAGAGTGTCTGTGGATGCTCATCAAAGACACATGAGTATGAATAGAAAGTCACAAATCTCAGTTTAAGCTCCCTATTAGTTCAAGTGCAAATCGATTTACCTATATGGACCTCGATAAAATCCCAAAATGCGCAAAACATGACCGAAAATAAAAAAACTAAATGTGATGCACACTCGTTGTGAAAACTTGAATGATCGACAGAGTCTGATGCTCATTTAGTTGGCTTTCTCCTTTTCATTATTTAAGCAACTCATTTTAAGGAGCCATGGTTTTCTTATCCACAAAAGAGATTGCTGTGCTGTTTGAAGTGCTGATCCAAATGGTTTAAATGTGGAATCATCATTTTACTGTGCAGTCACACCTCTAGAGAGAGTGTTGTAAAGTTAATGAGTCTGAAGCTCAGCTGATATCTTGGAGCATCTGCTGCAGACAGGACCTCAGGTGAATTGCATGTTCATGAGGCCGTGTGAGAAAAGGCTGCTTTCTTATGACGTATGAACATATTCCCATTACTATTTCTTGAGGGACTGAAGGGTCAGCCCTACTACAGTCTTTGAAATATGATCAATCTCTGTAAAAACATGTCCACTAACTGCATTGAGCAGCATATATATATATATATATATATATATATATATATATATATATATATATATATATATATAAATATATATATATATATAGAGAGAGAGAGAAAACATTGAAATGTGGACAATTTTGAATAATGTTCTTGTATATAACTTGACTCCAAAGGTCTGAATCGGTGTTGGAACATTGGTATTTAATGATTTAGAAGCTGAATCTCTTACAGCTGTCATCTGCAGCTTGTTTAGAGTCGGATTGAAGCTGCTGACAACTGTTGGCCAAAAGCACTCATTGATTCATTGAGCTGTGTTAGTAACTGCTGAAAGAAGCAGCATGAACTGCTCAATGGATTACTGTTCAGTCAGATTTGGAGTTTGATTTTATCACTATGGAAGAGTTGCAATGTGCAAGTGTTAATGATGTACAGGTGCTAGTCAGAATTGGACCATCATAAAAAATTCAAACTTGTACCATTTTACATTGGACAACAGGTTACTTAAGACAGGAGTCTGTGGCACTGGTTAGGTGTTAAATCCAAATTGCATTGTTGCATCTGGATTATTGCATCTTTCTTCACAAAACCGCATAGATATTCTATTCAGTTAAAGTCAGGTACGTTTGCTGGGCAATTGAGAACAAGTGTTCCAACAAGTTCTGTTGGAAAAGGAAGTCTGCATCTCCATGAAGTTGGACATCATGAAGTGCTCTAAAACTTCATGGTAGATGGCTGTGTTGACCTTGAACCTCTGAATTTCTAGCAGATGACCTTAAGAAATGTGGATTCTGTGCCTCTCCTCTCAACCTCCAGTTTCTAGAAGCCTGATCTATATTTGAATGGTTTTTTTTTTCAATCTTCTCCAGAATGGGGTTATTGCTATTACTTGCTATTTTTTTCTACCACATCCTCTTCTGCGATGCCTCTTTTTCAAAGACATTTTTACCCTCTATGTGCAAGATCAATCAATGGTCGTCTTTTGGGAAAACTGCAGTCTTTAATTTATCATGGTAGTATTGACAACAAACATAGATGAATGAACTAGAGATAATTTTACGCCCTTTGCAGATGTTTATGTTAATTAACTGATTAGGGTGTGACATATGTGTCTATTTTAAACTATTAAACTATTCTAATAATTTATAATATTTAACTATTCCAAAATATTCAAATTTTCTGAGTTCTTGGGATAATTTCAGTAATTGTCCATCATAATCATCAAACCAACAACTCAATGAATTAATCAAATGTACAAGTTTCAAGTTTTGAAAGGAATTATTAATTTAACTCAATTTGTTTGATATTGTAATAATATGACCAGCACCTGGCCATAATTGTGTGTGCTGCTAAAGATTGACTGCGTACAATAAATAGACGAGTTCTGATAGAATTAGATTAGTGTAATTAGATACAAATAGATATTTTCTATTTTATTAGTTTTTGTTTTGATTTTACAAATGATTATCTGTTAAATGCAAATAAATGTAATTACTCTACCAGTTTTTTGCTGGAAAAAAAATCCTAATTCATTTACCACTTTAATCGGTCATCGAATACATTTTGCCTGCCTAAACTGGATTGTGTTTGATGACACCTAGCAACCAATGATCACATACATTACATTTTCTCAGACTAAGGGCTTCTCTCTGAACAGAAGGCCCTTCTTCCTCCCGTGGGGTATCGTACCCCATACAGGGTGCCTGAATGTCAAATGACGTAAATAGTCATCATCTCAGTAACCCGAGAGGCATGTTTACCATTATTAGCAGAGCTCTTTCACACCTGATAACAAGTTCAACAGAATGATTACAGGATCTTCAGAATGAGCTGCTACTCATGTCAGTCTACGTCTATCAGTAATGAAGTGTTGAGCAGAAGAGCCTTTGTGACTGGCTGTTATTGCTTGGTTTGGTATCATGCTCATAGTTTGATTTTGATTTTTCTCTTCTTTTTTTTCCAATTTATCTCTAATTGATTATTTGGGAGATCAATGCATGCAGGAGTTAAGAAATTAGTTGATTAGCAGTCACAATATCTTTCTAAATGTTGATTGTGTTGAAACGCAAACAGACTATTTTGACATTCTTACCACTTAGTTAAAAAAGCCTGGTCCTTTTGAAAACAAATAGTTTTAGTTCATGTGCAAGTTAATTTTGCAACAAAGCCTTTTATCTAGATTTTAATGAGCAAGCCCTTTCCTTGCTATGTAGATTAAATTAGGCTTGGATAAAAGTTCAGTTTTGAGTTATCCCAGTATTTGCTGATGTTGTTGCAATTTTTTTAGTTTTTGCTCAAGCAAAACATTTTTGATGAGGTCTGTGTATTATCAGCAGACATGGTAGAGCTATTTTGCTTCTTTTGTTTTTGATTCTTAATCAAAACATTCTTAATCTTGTTTTTTTATTGTCATAACTTAGTTCTATATGTACGGTTTGAAATTTGAGCCAATATCACAAACAAACATTTTAAACAAATGTATTCTGTTTCTAAAGATACAAAGTAGATTTGTAAAAGCAAGAATAATTTTGAACAGAAAGAAAACTTGACTCGCAAACAAACCCTGAGTTTAAAAAGAGTGCCTTTGTCAACATTTACAATCAAAACAAAGATAAGAATTTTAGTAGTAACATCTGATAAACGGCATTCTGTAGATTTTGGGTGATTTTTGTTCATGTTTTACTATTTAAATGTTTTTTTTTTAACTGGTCAACAACTGACATTTAATTTCTGTAAATTGGTTTCAGTTTGTTTCCACATGTAGTTTCCTTAAACTCAAACTTGCTCTTGCTTTTACAGTTAGATTTCAGGTTTTCAAACCAAATTGTATTTGTTTGAACAATTTGTTGTTAAATTGACCTAGTTAAATAAACTGTCATCTAATGTTTAAAAGCACTGCTTTGTCCTTTTAAACCACACACAATTGGTACTACATATACCACAGTTTTACTAACTAGCGTTGGCTTCCTCACATTACTCTTGATATAATGCTTCACAAGAGTTATATAATTCCTTATAAAGATTGCTACAAAACTATTTTACTTGTGTTAATGTAGGATCTTGCTCATTGTTCCCTACACACTTTGTTGTTCTCTTTTTCTGCAGGTCCAGGTGCTCATCGCCAGAACGGGCCTGTAACAGATGATTCTGAAGCTCAGAGGAGGTATAGACACTCGCGTGTGTGCGTACGTGTTGTCATCACTCGCATGTTAATAAATCTTCAAAATGTTGAGGACCTGCTTTATATGATGTGAACTTCATACAGTAAAACAATTCCTACTCTATAAAAAGATCAGAAAAAAGATCAGGTACCAGCCTGAAAAAGAAAAGAATGTATTGCACTGGATTTGTTGAGGATTTTTTCTGTCTTTTTTGTTTGTTTTGTTTGTTTGGAGGGCAACCTAAATGTCAAAGTTTAGAATATAATAGATGGCTGTGGTTGCACTAATCAATTTTAATGTTACAGTTTTGGCCATATGAAAATGATTTAAGTAAAGTAATACTCTGAGAAATGTATTTTTTGTAACAAATGTTTTAAACTCTGGCATGTGTGAATCACTAATATTTTTCACGACTAAACAAAATGACAACTTGAGACGTAAATGAATATTAAAAAAAAAAATTAAATAGGTTTTTTTATTTGTTTGTTTGATGACCCATAATAGATCTGATTAAAAGGGACTTTTGTCATCATGTCAGGTTTGGTTGAATTGACAAAGACACGACTTGTTAACTTTCAAACATAAAAATGTCTTCTGCAAGCTCACAGTCTAGCAGGCACACATTGGTTAGGAAACTATGTAAACAAACAAAATACATGTGCCACATGCTACTCTTGGTTGATTACATCTCAGAGAATATTGTGTTCTGTCATTGAGAACATCAGTTTTCAAAGTACATTTTCAAACAAGGGCTGCAGAAAGTTTCAGACCATTTTTAGAGGTGCTATAGTACTGATTGTTGGGCAGTGAGTTACGTCTCTGTGAGCATATGTCTCTGTGAATGTACGGTTGTATCGTTTAACTTGCATGCTTAAACAAAGAAAAATGTTTTGCTAAATGTGTGTTGCTAGGCAAATGATGGACCAGCATCAGATGCAGATGGAAAGGGAACGACGAACGTCTGGCTCTGCAGGTAATCTTGAGCTAAGACACGAGACTCTAATCAAACACATCAAATGATCAAAACAAACCTCTCCCAGAGTAATTGTTCCCCAATCACTGTCTGCTGTTCAATGGAATCCCCTGGCCACTAAACAGCTCTCCTATCCACACAGCTAGCAGCACTTGGGTCTTTTCCTCTTTCATGAACACATGCTCTCTTTCTGTTACTGCTTCTGCATTAATCAGTTCAGCAAAAGAGAGTTGTTTTTCATCAGTCATAAACTGCATTTCTAAGTTCTGTTCAGCTGAATCTCATGAAAAGTCTTAAAAAAAAATTCAAAATGTGTGTTACTTGATGAAGCCCAATCATTACCGTTCTGTGCGTTAATGCACATACTGATTTTCCAAGTAGTTGGAGTCCATCATTGCCAATTCCCACCAGCCAAATTTAAAGCTGTTCATATTTTAAAATAATGAAACAGTTATATTATCTTCCACATTAAAAGGTAATTAAAGGCATGTTTGTATTATTTTGTTTCATTTAGCTAAAAAAAATTAATCCCAGCTAAATCAGAAGCTGCTAGGTTAAACCTCGTTTGCTTGTTAAATTATTTACTAAAACGTTCTTATATCACGAATAGTGCTGTGATCGGTTTGTTTTACAATAACCAATACATTTTTCATTGCTAGCTGCAGTAGCATTTATGCGAAGCTAAATTAATTTTGGTTGTTTAGCACAGACAGTGTTGTATGAGCGCTTAGCATACATGCCAATTAGTCAATTATATAGGTTGTATAAAAAGTTATTTAAGGATAAATCAGAATAATGAAATAAAAGGGTTACAATGGACTGGTCAATAATGCTTCCTCTCTGGAGTCCTTATTGCAGATCTACATAATCCCTCCTGTTGACATGACTAGACTATGCATTGTTGTTCAAACATTAGAACAAATGGCTGCATATGCTGATACTGTAAAATATCTAATACTTACAGCGCTACGGCTTGCTGAAGGACTGCCAGCAAGATTTATCTCTGTACTTGTTCTGTGATGTCATTGCCGGTTGAAAACAGGTCAAACCAGTCTTGTGTAGACACATACTTTTTTTCTTGAGGAGCCAGTTTTGCTCTTCAACACAAAATAGTTTTTGAAATAACCTGATTTTCAAGATTTATCCAGTTACTGTATGCATGTCAAAACGCTCGAGACATTTATTATTTTCTACAACTGTAATGACATCTAGTGTAATGTTATGGAGCCATGGAACATTCATGCATACAGTGCCCCTATAATATTTCCAGTATGATCTCCATGCTGTTCTACATAGGAAAGTTTACATTTTGAATTGAATCTCATTTTACATTCAATTCAGACTTTTTTAATCAGTTGTTAATGAAAATTTTCTGCCAGTTAGGGAAAAAGTTAAAAATATCTGCTCTATAAGTTCCTGTAAAATAAAACCATGATTACGAGTTGTAATGAATGGCCAACAAATGTGCAATACCAAAACTTTTTTCTGATTTTCTGTGAGATTCAGCAGTTTGCCAGCACATAACATGCTTAAAATCTTATATTTTGCTCACATTTCATCTTTTTGAGTTCATTTATGCACTTTGATGTCTGATTTTCATCACTCTCATGTTTTTCTCTTTTTGTTTGTCATTTGTGTTGAGCTGTCTCTTTCTCCGCTTCTCAGTCTCCACCCTTCAGTTTAAAGTCTCAGCATCCGCCTCTCAGCCCGAACCCTCTCTGCATGACCTCAGACAATATCGGGCTAACACCCTTCCCCCTTCCTATGCTCACCTTAACCCTGCCCCATCTTCCTCCCACACCAGTACCTCATCCTCCCAGGATGCTTATCGCACAATGGACTCTCCTCAAAAAAAAGCACAACAGCTTTCCCAGCTTTCCACCTCTCTAGCGTCTGCTTTCTCCCCTGTGCAGCAAGCTATTGTCCCTCCACCTCGTAACATCAAACAAATCCCTCTTTCCCCTCCCAGCACCCAGCAGGACCCCAAAAATGCTACTTGGTCCTCCGCCCACATGTATGCCCCGTTACCCACTGCATCAGCCCCAGCTGTAATGTCAGTGCCAGTTAAGCAAATACCACTGCCACCCCTTAACAATGGCTCCAACACAGGCCCCAAACCTCCCACTAACACATCCCACCTAGAGCCTGCGACACACCTTCAGCAGTCCTCCAATGGCCAGGCAGAGGAATTCTACTCTTACCAAACCACCCCAGGAGCACCAATGCACCCCCATTATCCCATACAAGAGTCCTCTCACCCACTTCCACCTCTGCTCGGTCACACACTCCACCCACAGCAGCTATATCAAGCCACTCCCCCTTTTGATACCACGCCCAAGACGTCTCCCTCGCCTGTTTATCAGAACGCATCAGCATCTAGCAGTAAGTATTTCAGCTGCCTGTCCTCAACCAAATGTTTTTCACACATGGATGTCAAAGAGAACAGGATACTCTTTGTTCTGAAGCCTTATGTAAATACTGGCTCGTCTGCATTGTCTGGTTCGCTGTTGACTTTTGTATGTCATACCACAAAATCACTGCAGCTGAATTACATTTTTAACCTTTGTTCAGAATAGAAACGAGAAGATTTAAGATTGGCCAAGTCAACACTTCTGTATAATGTGGTGAGATTTGAGTAGTTGCTTTAAAAGCGTTTCCTCACACTTTACACAATTCCTTAATTCCATGTTTGGTAAATATTCTTTGAGCCCATTCTTTTTGCCGACCATAAACATTACTTCATGTTTTCTTGAATTAGAGCCTCAGGGAATGGCCATGTTTTGGTCTGTTTTTTTTTTTTTTTTGTGCAATAGTTTGTCTCAAAGCGCATAACACAAATTTAAACTGGGTTTGTGCATTTAAAGAGGTTACTCATTTCTTTTTCTCCAATTTATTCAATGGAGACTACTATTCTACGTTTAATAAATAAGCAAGCATTATGATTTTAAAGAAACTACTGTGAAGGATTAAGTTTTCACCATCATGTCGGTTCAGCTTTCAGCACTTTGACGCTCTTTCCATGTCCTGATAATCTTCAGTGCCGTGTTTAATAGCTGCTTTCTGCATGTTGGCTCAGTTTTACTTTAATAAACATGCTCAACTCTGGCAAAGAGTGCGAAAGGCAAAGTATGTCACTGCTTAAAGCATTTCATAATCACTCCAACATCAACATCTCTTGCAATCCACTCATTCTTAAACCATGTGGTGTAAATTCCCTACAATTAGTTGATATCTTAAAGGTTGCAGTTTCTAGTTCTTGAGGTTATGAAAACTCCTCTCCTAGAGCCAGGAATAAGTCATTCAACCCAACTCTCAAAATTGCTAAGGTGGAGCTGGCATCCAGGGAACTTTAAACATTATTTAGATTTTCATTAAATTGAAAGATCTGGTTGTTTGAACAAAACATTTCTTTCAGTTCCTGACCATTACAAGTTTTTAAGGATAAAATAAGGATTTCTTTAGATCATTGCATCACTATAGTGTTAAATACTGATAGGTTTTCTTCACTTGTGAGTGTAGTGAACATCACTAACAGAACATCAGGTAACAGAAAAAATACAGCTTTTGAAGATTTCACTTTTTATTTAGAACATCAAAATTGCTGTAAAGTGGATGTTACAGTTTGAGTTTATTTCAATGTTTTTAAACCAAATCACTGCAGGTTGTCTCATGATCTACCTTTCTAGAAAAGTCAAGATACACAAAGTCTACTGTGAAGCAACTTCACTTGATCAATAATATATGTTTGGGATGGGGCTTTAAGTTCAGTGTTTGAATTTTTTTTTCCTGGACATCTTTCCATCTTTACTGCCATGCACATTTTTGATTTTTGACCGTAACGACTGTTGCACTAGTTAAGCTCTTTTTAGCTCATCTGAATCTAGAGTAGCATGCATACTAGAACAGGGTTGCAACAAAGATGTGCAGTGCCTGTACAGGATTGGAAATGATGACCCTTAATCTACACTTTTCACCAACAAATATATTCCTATTTTATTTTAATATGACCAAGTACAGTTGTAAATCAATGAAAGTCATCATGTCTTTTGCTTAACAGGTCCCCTCGTCCCACCAGGACATCCCTCCATGCTCTCATCCACACCTGCTGTTCACCCCCCACCCTCAGCAGTCATGGCCGGTCCACCAGCCCCTCCACCCCCTCCTGGACCACCTCCTCCTACCACAGGACCCCCTCCCAGTCCCCCTCCACTGCCGGCAGGTGGAGGCCCTGCACCCTCAGGACTAGCCGCAGCTCTAGCCGGTGCCAAGCTGCGAAAGGTCCAGCGGGTGAGTTCCAGCATTAACGTCTTCTAAGAGTGGATCATCAGTGTCTTATCACTTCTGTTCTCCAGCCTGAGGAAAGCAGTAGCAAGAACGATGCTAGTCGCTCTAGCGGGGGCAGTGGAGGAGGTGGAGAAGGCCTTATGCAGGAGATGAATGCCCTTTTAGCACGGAGGTGATCCTTTCATAAATTTTGACTTGTGATTCCTGGTTTTTCAAACTTAACCTGTCGATAATGGATTCTCTTTAGGAGGAAGGCTTCAGAGAAACCAGAAGACAGCCAAAATGTAAGATTCTTTATATAAATGCAACCACGAACTGAAATTAATTAGTGCTTGATTATTTGTATTCATCATTGTATGTTAAAAAGGGAGTTTATTAGATTTATTAAGTATTATCCTAAATGTGAAACTTCAAACAGAGCCTCTATTAAGGGGTATAAATAGAACCACGATTATTTTGGCTAATTTTGTTTTTAGAAATACTCTGTCTTATTAAATTAAGTTTTATAAATCACTGATTTAAAATGATCTAATTTCCTGTTAAAATACATTTTAATTTGAATTTAATTTAAGTGAATTTTAACACATGGATAAAACATTTAAGTAAGACATTTCACGGTAGGAAAATTGTTTTAATAAATAAACATGAATGTTACATTTCTTTCATATAGTAGTCTTAATTTTTCTCTTGGCCAAAATATTTATCGTGTGTGTGTTTTTTTTTTTTTTTTTTATTAAAATATAAGCTTCAGCTGAAGAGCTTTATACTAAAGCTAGCCTGTCAATACACCACAGTGTTACATTCACCATTTCTCAGGAGCTAAAATAATTTTTTGGTGAGAAGTTAATCTAAGGCAGAAGGATTTGTGTGAACGTCTGGCTCAAACTGTTACTGAATGTTCTAACATAAGGTTTATTGAAGTAGTCTATATATTACACATTGTGTTCAGCAATCTCTAACTTAACAATGGGAATTCTAGATGCAGTAATCTGCTGCCACGGATGTAAAAATAAAAAGGAAAAATGTAAATCACAGCTGTCACACTCGAGATGTGCTGCTGCTAAATAGAACGCTGTGGTTTCAGAGATAAAGAGGCATAAAGTAAATACAAAAATAAAAGGATCGAAATCGTTATCAAAAATCTATTAAATTGCACAACTCTGACTTAAAATGATCATTGAAGCATCTCGTTGCTAAATAAATTAATTGGATTTGACAAGAGTTTGACTGAAATTGTCTAAAAATACTCTTATGCACCACACAAAAAAGAGAATTCCCCTCATTAAAAGTAAACGAATCAGGCTTTGACATTTTGTTTTGATTGATTTAACATTACCTTAAAATCCTGTTTGCAAAGTTTTCACTTGACTATAAAAACAAATTGCTTAACTACAGAACAAGCTCAGGTTTGTTCAGCTTAAAACTGGTAAAACATTAGCTTTTTTTGTAACAACATTTATCCAGATAATTATGGATATTGATTGATCATATCATGATGTGTTGTGTATGGCCAAGTTATCTTAAATAACTGCTGCATACCTTTCTTTCACATAGGAGGACTCTAATGGATCTCCATCTTCCTCTCGTGGACAAAACTCAGGTTTGACAAAGACTTATACTAAAATACATTTTAAAATTGCTAAATGTTTAGAGTTGGTGAGCAATCTACTAATCTTGTCATTTAATAATTTTATAGATGGAGTAAAGAAACCATGGGAACGTGCAAACTCTGCAGACAAGGCTTCAGCTGTTTCCAGGTATGATGTGTTACATACAAATAGTAGTTTAGTCACCCTGCTCAGACACTTTGTGCTCTCCCAACTTCTAATATTTGTTATTTCACAACAGTTAAATCTTTCAAATCTCACCTTTGTTAAAGTATTTCTTGATAGATTGCCTTGAAGCAAGCAGCTTTATCAGGCTTATGGTTTGCATATATGTGTGCATTTCTCAGACGCTAAAAGAAAAGCTGATGTTAAGGAAGTTGAGGCAGGGCAACATGAGCCTGCCATGACTCAAATGCAAACAAAGGCTGTTCAGCTTGCTTTCCAACAACTGGTTTGTGTTTTGTGTAAGCTTAAAATTGAGTGTTTATGTAAACAAGAAGGAAATGGACTCTGGAAAGGAACTCATACAATTAAAGACACGTTTACAAAGCATCATATTTTAAATCAGTCGTCTCTGAAACGTTTCATATGGAGGAGCTTGTATTGTGTAAATATATTGACCAATCTGCCTGCTAAAATACTCATGTCGAGCCACTAATTTGCATCGTTAGTTGGTAAAGAAATGCAAAAAGTTTCTAGTCACGACATTAACTGCATGAAGAACTTTGAAAAATTTGTAGTAATCTAATGGTTTGTAATGTGGGGTATGGGTACATTGGAGTTTTTTTTTTTTTTATGTAGGGAGCAATGTCAGGTTCATGTCCAAAACAAATTTGTAGCCAATCAGCAGAAAGTGGTTATCAAAATTAAGATGTGGACATGTTGGTTAAGGTGTGTTTTTGATTTAGGAGCCAAACTGATTCCTACAAATCACATCATTAAATTATAATAGTTCTTTAGTGGGTATTTAAGAATTATAAATGTACCTCTAGAAATATATTTGTTACATTAAAACAACAAATGATAACTTCGGAAAAGCCCAAGACAAGAATACTATCTCTGAATGGACTGCAAGCTGTGAACCACAGACCTGTTAATGCGGACATTCAGCGCATTACTGTAGTCTAAGTTAGAGATTCCATTACCTGCTTCAACTTAAAATGAAAATACTTTAAAAAAAAGCCTTCAAATTGCAAATAAAATTACATATAGCTGTATTGTTGTTGAGGTTCAACAATTACATATTGATAACATCAGAAACATTTTCCAAATATTTTTTTATACACTTTAATTAAACTGAATCTCCAAGTTAAAAGTAGCGCTGTCAAAATTAATTTGGTGATTTAGGCGATTTATTTTTGTAACTTAATATTAACACCACTTGTGGTAATCACGTTAAAGTAAATTAATTACCAAGTGTATTGTTTGAAATTTAAAGGCTGGTCAATAGCTTGGGCCCATTAGGAACTGGTGAATTTAGCTCGATGATGCACTCTGCCGTTCACAGTAAATGACCTTCCACAATTTGGCCTGAGATGATGGAAGAACAGTTGATGTGAAACATGGCTCTGGGGATTACATTATGGTTTCTCTACCAACTAAAGTTACTGTCTGAAGTTAATTATATTAGTCTGTGTCTTTGCCTTCCTAAACCGCAGGGCACTCTTTGATGAATCATCACCACCGTCTCATACGTGAAGCAAAAGATCCAATGTCATCGGTCGAGCCTAGAGCCTCACCTTGTGAAAGAGTAGCGCGATGTAGCAGAGCTGAACTTTTTTGCTCTTCGCCCAAAAAAAAAAACAAATCAACAACTTTTAAGCAATTCTCCGAACACACACCAAAAGTGAGTGGAAAAGCAACCACGAACTGTCGCAAGTCAATTTAATGCAAATGGATCAGTCTCGTTACTTAAAATGGCATATGAGTATCTGTTTGTTTTATTTTGAGTGATTTTCTAAATTTTCCTCCAGACATATGAGCAAAAGAGTTAAAATCAAAGCATTTTATTTTCAGGAAAAATTAACACAAATAAGTTTTATTTGTCACACTTGACTGAATATTCATTTTGGCACGCTCTCTCCTGCATCAAAATGCAAAAAGAGTGGAAATATGCAATACCGCTGTTGGTTAGAGTAGTGTGTATTAGAGAAGTATCCTCTTCATAGTTGCATCTACCATCTAATATAACATTTTGCCAAATGCATTTCCAGAGGAACACTTCTGGTAGTTCTAATACTATGTAGGCAAGCAATAGGTAATAGTAGGGTGTAGTCTAAAGTATTAATAAAACAGGTACATTAAAATAGTCAAGATTTAAGAGCTGAAATAAGAATCTGAACACATTTTAGATTATTAAGCTAAAATTATTTTAGAATGTATAGGAGTTTTGGGAATCAACGTTCTGGATATGTTTTTGACTATTCAAAATATTTTCTTCACATTAGGGCGAAATCAATGGGAAGTACTGATGCAACATCATGTGACTTTGACAGAATGAAACAGGTTAGTTGAGTGTTATTCATTATAACGCTACTGTCTGTGTATAGTGCCAAAATGAGGATCAACGGGTCTATTACTCATAATGAAATGTGCTTTGTTCTGAAGGAGATCTTAGAGGAGGTGGTGCGAGAGTTGCATAAAGTAAAAGAAGAAATCATTGATGGTAAGTTTTAGGGATGAGAGAAATTATCAATTGAAAACAAGTTTTTCACTACAATACAATACTGAAACTGTTGTCTCTTTCAGCTATTAGAAGGGAATTGCTGAGAACTGGCTCCACATAGTCTTACAATGACTGATAAGGACTGAAGGTTTGGAGAAATTCAGGAAAGTGCACAGGAACAAACACTGGCAGCATGTTTGCAACTGTAGGACTCCGTTGCAGAAATGTTGCACAGATCAGGCATTACTGAGAACGACTAGAAAAGAAGAGGGAACTGCAGCGTGTGTATGAAGAGAGAGTGGAACTCCAGTTTGCTATTTCCTCCTGAACGAGTGTCGACAGTCCACTGTGCAGCTCGCTGCTCTCGCTCCCTCAAGTCTTAACGTCTGAAAGTTGAATACTGATGTTTTTCTTTTCTAAGTTTATATTGTTTTAATGGTCAATGCTATTATTGTATTATATTAAATGAGACACAAAGTTGCACAATTGTTATTGTTTATATTTTATATTACAGTTTTTTCTCCCTGGTTCTCAAAGTGCAAACTAGACATGTCTTTTCTCCCACCCCAGAGATCACCTGAAGTTTGTTAGAAAGTGATTTTGTGGACTGTGATTACAAGATGAACACGGATGAACCAGCAGGATCTTGTGCACAAAGTGAAAGTAGCGGTTAAAAGGGGGTAAACGGGTGAATTGCTTGAGCGTATAGAATCCTGGTTTTATTAAGTTGAGCCTGATTTTAAAAGTGGATGTTGATATTTTAACAGGAACTATTCATTTAAATAAATGGTGAGAGTTTGACTGATGTAATTAAAAGAAAACTTTCCTCCCTTTTAAAATGAATACTTGTTTATTCATTCATTCATCTTCATGTCGGCTTTATTCCCTTTCGGGGTCGCCACAGCGGAATGAACCGCCAACTCTCTGGCATATGTTTTACGCAGCGGATGCCCTTCCCTGCCGCAACCCATCGCTGGGAAACATTCACACACACATTCACACTTTTAACACTATGGGCAATCGTTCTTATTCAATTCACTTATTCCGCATGTCTTTGGACTTGTGGGGAAACCGGAGCACCCGGAGAAAACCCATGCGATCACGGGGAGAACATGCAAACTCCACACAGAAATGCCACCTGCCCCAGCCGAGCCTAGAACCAGTGACCTTCTTGCTGTGAGACGACCGTGCTACCCACTGCGCCACCGTGACGCCAATACTTGTTTAATTTTTATCTATTTAAATGGTTTAACCATGATGTGTTGTTTTTTTTTACCCATCATAAATAGAGCTTTATAAATATTTGAAATACCATTTTAAAAGGATTTTTCAATTTGATAATTCCATTGTTCCATCAGTTTGATATTTTCAATGTGATAATGTAAAAAATATTTAATAAATTAAATGTTTAATTAAAATAGTTCTTTATAACGTATGCACATTATAAAGTAATTTCCTACTTTAATTAAGGTAAAATTTGCTTTGCAGATGGCAAGTGTTGGCAGTCAGGACGCAGGAGTGCTTCATCTAAAAAAAACAATTCCTCAATTCAACATTTAACAATGGTTGTGACAAATTCCAATATTTAGATTGAGCACATTAATTATTTATTGAAATAAATTTAGCTTGACAAATATATGTATCTTCACAAAGATGTTACTATATAAATTGTACTTTAGTGCAAATGACAGAATAAGAAACACAAACAGCAGCAAAAAATCTTTTAACTGTCGAGTTTTAAGACTTACTGATAAAAAGACATTTACTATCTATGATGAAAAGCATCCTGCAGTCACAATGAATTTGAATGTTTCCTATTTTCATTTAGGATCCTTTCTGGAAAAGATCTATGAAGTAAATGG
Source organism: Danionella dracula (assembly GCA_900490495.1). Lineage (NCBI taxonomy): Eukaryota > Metazoa > Chordata > Actinopteri > Cypriniformes > Danionidae > Danionella > Danionella dracula. The sequence goes on along the minus strand of UELW01000067.1, from coordinate 1,870,733 downwards.
ACTCAAAGTCAGAGGGAAACATTTGATTTGATATCCTACACATTTCTCCAATCGTTGAAATGTGGAGACAAAGAAGATAGATTGTCCCCCTTCAACCACTCACCTGCAAGAACCAATTTGCAGATTTGCGTTCAACATTGTCAGAACAGTAGTCTAATATCCATTTTCCTCTTTTTTGTCCAGTTTATAATGCCTCTTGACTCTGGCGTAGGGGCCGATGGAGTCATCAAATACAAAGTCCCAGAGCACTTGCACCCAGGATGTGTGCTGAGGGAGCGAGTCGTAGTACTCTGCAGCAATCCTCTTCACCTGGAGAATGAGAGAGAAAATTATTTCTAACTTTGAGACATTTTGTAAAGTTTAAGAGTAAGGAGTTTAAGATTAATGAAAAGTTAGACAGTGTGTCCTATATTAAATTTGTTCTGCTGTAAATTTCACTGCATGTAACAGTGTAGTGACCAATAAAGGCTTTCATTCATTCACTCATATTTAATAAAGATCTGAACATTAACCAAATCGAATGTCACATACCTAATCAATATGCATACGTGGCTTATTCTTTTACAGAACTCATGATGTTTATAAGGCATGAACACGTTAAGTGGACAATAATGAAGAATGAAATAGTTAAGGAAAATGTTTGTCTTTCAGGTTGCTTTCAAGATAAGCTCACATTCTTTCCTTTAATCAGTAATCGTGTTCATATCAATGCAGACTATTGTCATGACATTTCCACTGTCACACTTCACTGGAAAAATCAAAAGACTAATACTTTCAAGTACAAATTAAAGGAAATTGATAGATGTATAGATTACAATGCTTAAAGAAATCAATTAAATTGTCACAGAGAATGCACCCAACAGAATGGGCCATTGTGTTTGTGTACACTGGGGCCCCAACTCAAGTCTGGGACGGATACTGCCCTCTACATTTTTTTATTTAACCATCATAACCGTTGCACTAATTAAACAAATCTTGGCTTGTCTGAAGCTAGAGTAGTATGGATACTAGAACAGGGTTGCAACTAAATAAAAACCAGGACCGGAGTTGGTAAACGCTGGTGTATACAAATCAAATGCTACACATTCACACTCCAATTAATGGACGGGAGAAAATCACAGATATTTGGACAAAACCTCTTGCAAACATTGAGAAAAAATGCAAACTCCACTCAGAAAACCCTTCAGCTTGAATAAGTGCGGGGAACTCTCAAAGATCTACAGGACTTAAGCACTAGTCTACAGCTCATGACATCCTTCATATTTATAGTAGACATTTTCATTTTTGTTATTACAAATAAGGACTGAATTACATTTTAAAAATCCCTACCTCAGGCAGTTTGCTGCCAGGAATGCTGGGAAAGTCATGATGCTCCATGTGATATCCCACATTGAAGGTGATCAAGTTGAGAGGGCCATAATAAGAGTAGGTTTCATGGCCTTTCATGAACATGTAGTGCTCTGAGATGAAGTGCCCAGAGATAGGATGAAGACCCATGCACAGAATTGACCCCGAGATGAGGTAGACTATGGGCTTGAGACCCCAGAAATAGTAGATGATGACATCTACCACAAACTGCACAACAGCATTCAGCATCTCCAACTTGGTGACTGGCTTAGGATTCACCACTAGAGGACGCAGCGCATAAAACAAGGGCTGGAGGAAGAGCCAGAGTATTTTCCTGGCAGGAGTGCAGAAGAACCAACCCTCCAGCTCTGTGGGTATATCCACATCCAGACCGTCTCCGCCAAGATAGCGATGGTGGTCGATGTGATACTTCTTGAAGGATGCAGAGTATGGCAGTCCAATGGGCAGATTAGCAAACATGGCAAACCAGCGGTTCCAGCGGGCTCTTTTAGTGCCAAATGCCACATTGTGAGAAATGTCATGGATGGCTAGGGTCAGAGAGTGGTTAATGCAGCCACCAAAACCATAGGCCCAAAACAACAACCACTTCCAGGAGAGGTCTTGAACCATGTAGCACGCCATGAGCTGGGTGAGCACCATTGCAGACACCACCCACTTCAGCTGGGGGTCATGACCCATCAGAGACTTGATTTCGGGATGCTTGGCTGAGAAGAGAGGGGGAAAAATAACTGTAAACATAGAATGAAAGTGTTCGACTTTTCTTTCTTCAACACCCTCTGAAAAGTTATTTTGAGGACACCGTAAAGCTGAAATTCGTAATATATATTGACCAATTATTAGTATTAGAAGTACTACTTCAAATGAGTTATCACCAGTTTGGACAAACAAACAAAACCTAGAAAAATAGATTATATTCAGGAAATAGGTTCCAGGTTTGGGGTCAATGACTCCAAATAGTTCTGCATTACTACCACACCTACACATTTGTGTTTTCCTGTAACATCTTGTTACGGTCTCTCTCTCATGTTCAACTTACATGAGAGAGAGAGAGCAACATGACAATTAAGGAAAACTCACAAATAAAACATCATAAGAAGCGCCGTTCTGTTAATAAATGTTACAATATCAAGAAACTGACAATCGTGCTACAGCTTTCTCAACATAAACACATGTTGAATTTCATTCATATATTTACCCTCACTACTCAGCCTCCTCATACGTCAAAACTGTGTATTTGCCCATCAATAGATAAACAATTTTACATACAAGACTGTACATTCAGACTTGACTATTAGAACAATCAAAACGTGATAATTCAGAGGAGACATCTAATCTACATGTCTAGAACAACAGATATTCTTCTGGAACATGTCAGCCCAACCTGAGATTGGCGCTACCGGTGGCCAACTGGCACCTAGGCCCTTTTGTTAGGTACACAGACTTTTGAAAAGGAAATAAAGCAATCATGAAAAATATATTTTCCACCACAAGATTATAAAACCATTTCTGGTTTTCTTCCTCTCAAACTCTGCATAACTAAAAATATAGCTTCCTTTTAATGTTATCAATATCAACATTATCAATACATTACAACCGATAATGCTAAAGAAAATCCTCGTTCCTGGAATATTCTCTCCACCTCCATAAAATTATTATTAAAACTTCCTGGGAACATCACTTTCAAATGTATTAGAAACATTAAAACAGTTTTTTTTGTGTCCTGGAAGCAATTCTAAAGAACGGAACTCTTATCATGAGTGATAAAATAATCAGGATTACTTTGACACATTGTAAAATGTTTAAAACTTATAGCTTTGAAATGTTCTAGGCAGGTGGACTAATGTAGTCACGTTTGCATTTTATATCACAATTTTTGAATGGACGCAGGCTTCAAGTGCCCTTAACTTAAGAATTCTACACACAACTATACACTCAATGATTTGAAGCATGATCACAAACCAAATCAGTAAAGTTACCATTTCTTTACATTAAAGAGTAACATTGAAATTTGTGTAATCATTTGTGCTTGTTAGTTTTCATTTATGAAAAAAAATCTATTTTTTTTTTACTTTTAAAAAATAAAAACAAATACAAATAAAAATCAATTTCCGTCAGCTTTCTTGATGCATTCAAAGTAGCTCATCATCTTGTAAATGGCTTATAGCTCTTAAACTTAAGCTATAGAATAATATCAACATTCACAGAGAATCGAATGTCCTTAAACTGTGCTGTATTTATATTAACGTTATCTGTGTTGGCCAAAATGTATAAAACAGCCTATATTAATGTTTGAAGTTACAATTTTGACTTCAAAAACAGACCATTTAAAAATACTAAAATACTAAAACAAACGGTACCCTGCACAAAAACAAGTATATATATATAGTGTGGCAAGTATACACTACAGTAACTTGGTCATAATGACACATGCACATATGACATACAATGACATACAAACAAATGTTTTTTATTTGAAAAGGGAATCCACAGTAAAAATGGCACATCATAAATCTTTCAAGCTCAATGAATACAGGCAGACCTTTGACCCCTCAATATTGACCTAGGGAGTGAGCATCTCTGAAGCTCAATACATGCAATAAACATGAATGACAAAAAAAACTTGATAAACCACAGCAATTTGAATACAAGTCCCTTTGAAACAATGCATAATCAAGAGACAAGATGAAGGACTATCAAACAAATCACAGATCATCACATAAGCATTTATCTTCAATGGTGTATACACATGCCCTTTATTAAAAAGCTGAGCTTGACATAAACCCATCCTCATAATCTTTATCAAACGACCTCTCAAATTATTTAACCAGAGCTAGCTATAACAATCTAACATCTTCCTATAGACGTCGAACACTTACCACAGAAAAAACAAACAGATCGTCACCTTAGTAGCTGCTAGCAACCTGTTAAACGTGTTAAGGCACCGCAGTTAAGTAATTGTTAACCCTACTCACAAGGGATGGTTCTTCCCTCACCATTGTACTTATTTTAATTAGTACATTTTTTCCCGGTTAGCATTCTGTATGAGGGCTATTCGCTCCAGTGAGGTGGGTTCATAGAAGCTCCACTAATCTGCAGCCCTGCGGCCACTTTCACCGTCACATTACACATGACCCACACGCAAATCTGCATTAACACTTTTTTTTTCCATGTGATTTGAATAATGTAAAAATCCATATTGCATTTTGTTGTACTGTGAAACTTCAAGGCTAACGCAGCCTCCGTGCATATCACAGTCTTCATTAAACAGACACATCAATGGTCGGGTTCGGTATGGGTAAAGGGTTGACTTGTTTGTTTTAACTTCATATTTTACATATTGGTCAAACAAATGTGTGTCACAAAATAACCAGAGCAGCTCACACTGCAACAACATACACTCCTCCATGAGAAAAGTAAAATAAATAAATAAAACCTTGTTCTTCCAAACAGAGTCGTACCTTTTTGTCTAGAAATTAACCAAAAGGTTTAAGTTGAGCAATGTGCTTGTGTTTCAGCTTCTGCGAGTCAGATTTAAAGTTAAAGTAGTGCAAGAGGTGTGGCTGCTGTGTTTATGAATCTCATAGATACACGTTCACCCATGCAACGATTAACTAACAGCAATAAAATCTGCAATAAAATGACAGGAAGCTCAACTGGAAGATACCAGCTCGAATTAATGTTAGATTTGTGTATTTTAAACATCTAGGATGCAGTGAAATTGTTTTCCAAACACTATTTTATTTAGAAAATGTATTTATATTTGATCATATTATAAAGAGTATGGTATTGTGTGTGGCTGACTATTCATTCTGGAAAAAAAACTGAAGATGGTAACCCGGTTAATAATTAAAGAGCTTGAGATGTAACCAGACTCTTGTGACAATATAATATAAAGAGTTGGGTTCAGGGATAAATCGAGCATCGAAACGGTCAGTCCAATACATTTACCGAATTATGTTCTAGCTCTTACAATTGTCAATGTTAAGGCTAGGCGTACTATTAATAAAAAAATAAAAACTCTGGTGTCCATTCCAGTGAAAATCAGATTTGAAGCTATTAAAACATGTTAAAAAGTGTTATAATCCACAAGCATAACTTTATGTTCACTCATTGTACCAACAACCTTTTCATACAAAGTGTTGTATTAAAAGAAAAATACAGTCTATGATCTACTTTTTTCTTCTTTTTCTTCAGACTGTAACATGCTGAGATATCCTTTTATTGCTAAAAGAGATTTTTAATCGAAGGAATTTTTCAAAAAGTAGTATATCAAAGATTGGAATGGGCATGGATTTATTATCCCATTTAACCCGGGCAGTACAAGTTTAAATAAATGTGTGCAACTTACTTTTAATGCAGTCTTGTTAGTGTTACCAATGTAAACCTATTACTTGTAGAAGAAATAATGGCATCAATGACTCAGAACCCACCACTGTTAAACCAATGTGAATCAGGGAAAACACAAAGAACATCCTACTAAAAACTATAGCAAAAAATATTCAAATAAATAATAGCTATTCTTTGTTACCAGTCAGGAAGCTAGATCTGGATATCTGACAAGTAAAATAGAAATATTTTACACTTTTATTGTTCATTTAAAGTAGTTGGTATAACTTAAATTCATGAAGTTTCATTCCATCTTTAAAGATGTAACGTTAGCAAGGCAACTGAATTTTACAACTGAAAGAATTGTATAAACGCAGTTATTGCTATACAGACGCCAAAATAATTTGTATGCTGGTTGTATTGAGGTTTATAGGAATAAAATGTTTGTTAATTTTCTCTGGAACTCATTGAACATGAGGTACATCCTCGGCTGCAACCTTCTGATTACAACTTTCTCTCAAAAGTTTGGATGTTTAAATAAAAAAAGACCAACGTCTGGCCAAATAATTTCAATTAATTTCTGTTGTTTTCAAAAACTAAATGAACCTACCTAATATTTCTTTCCTTCTCCATGTGTGCGGTTGGTCGTCGTAAACCCATTCAAAGTCCCAGCGTCCTGGAGCCTTCCCCATGTCTTCACCTGTGCGCCGCGGCTCTAATGAGCTCAGGTGATTCCTCGCTTACTAGACTCGTTACGGACACGCCCTCCCTCTGGAATAAGAAAGGCGGAAGGTGTGCCTGCATGTGTGTGTACCAACGGCTAACTCCGACCGAAACCTAGTGAACTAGTGAGAGCAGCCGAGCCCACGGTGTGTTTGTTTAAAAGTACTGATAAGTGCTCGGGAGTCAAGGTAACGGAAAGTGATACTGTAAAGTAAAGGGTATACATTGAAGGCAGCTCAAATTTAAATGTGATAAATAACTAACATTTTCAGTTAGTCGTTTAAATCAGGTTGGTATCATTTTATTAAGTCACCACGCGAGGGCGCTCTTGTTCTGCCTATATATATTTATTATATATTTATTCTGTAAACAGCAAAAGCTGATTTTGATATATAATACAGTGCGGGCCCTGACCAATTTGCTGGCCTAGGCAGGATTTTTCCACCCACCATGTTTTTATGTATTATTGTTGTTAGAAGACAGCAAAATTTGACCATAAAAATACACATAAAACATTATTATTTCATAATTCAGAACAAAAACTACAAAAACGTAACGATTACCTATAGTTTCCTAAGTCTCTATAGAGACAATAATAGACAAAAACACTTACTTGCTTTTATAATAACTCGTAAAATCATATGCATGTCAAAGGGCATCAGAAAATACGACTTTTAATAAATTCTTCATTATCTCTATCACGACGTTCTGTTCTTCAAGTACTGACACTTCCCATTCTAGTTTATATTCATTCATTCATTCATCTTCATGTCGGCTTTATTCCCTTTCGGGGTCGCCACAGCGGAATGAACCGCCAACTCACTGGCATATGTTTTACGCAGCGGATGCCCTTCCCTGCCGCAACCCATCGCTGGGAAACATTCACACACACATTCACACTTTAACACTATGGGCAATTGTTCTTATTCAATTCACTTATTCCGCATGTTTTTGGACTTGTGGGGAAACCGGAGCACCCGGAGAAAACCCACGCGATCACAGGGAGAACATGCAAACTCCACACAGAAATGCCACCTGCCCCAGCCGAGCCTAGAACCAGCGACCTTCTTGCTGTGAGACGACCGTGCTACCCACTGCACCACCGTGACGCCTCTAGTTTATATTGTCTATATCCAATAAAACAGAAATAACAAAGTTGATCATAGATTTTATTCAAAATCAATTGCATGTACTGGCTTTTGTTTTTATTTTTTATTGATCAGAAAGAAAAACCGTATAGCGATAGAACTACAAAAGAACATGCAGCCATCTTACATAGTGTCAGACAAATAAAGAAATATAATGTCACATATGAACAAACTCAGCAGCTTTTCCTGACTAGTATATTGTTTTTGCTTTTTCATTTTACTTTTTATTGCAAAGTTAAACATGTACAGTATCACTAGTAACAATAGGAAGGAAATAAAGGAAAAAGAAAGAGAAATAAAAGTAGTGGATTGGGGTTTCAATGAGCTTCAGTTCATAGCAGAAGAGTTCAGATCTTGCAGAATGTTCAATCTTTCTTTGGCTTTACGATTCACGAGTCCTTGAAGAGGGTCAAACTTTGTGTCACCCATTTTGAAGTTGGGCTTTCGTTCTGACCATTTGCATTCATGTATGTAATACTTTCCATGAAAAACTTAAGAGGCTTAAAATAAAATGATGACTTCCAATCATACCATTTTTAGGTATATCAGCTTTCACTATAACAAGCTTACATCAGTTAAAGCATAGAGCATACATTAGAATTCAATACAAAACTGACATATATACATTGATAGAATAGACTAACCACTTTAGTAATGTTGTATTAAGAATTAAACTAGTAGGATATATATTGAGCAATATCTTATAATGACCCTCAATGACATTATATGTGATCAAAAGTTTGTTATTGTGTGTTCAGCGTATGTTCCAATTAATGTTATTAAAATAGTTTCCTCCTAAAAAACAGCCAGATAGTGAATTAAACTCCTGAAAAATGTGTTGTTGCATTTTCTTATCCTTGATATCCACTACATTTAACAAAATGTTTGGTTTAATTGTTCTCTGTATGTGGATGTCATTGCATCCATTACAATGCAGAATTCTTGGAGGGATTGTGAGACCAAACTTAGATAAAAAGTCACGGTAAGAAAGCAATCATCCTTCACTGTTTCAAGTTGTGAGTCCATTAGAATGTTATTTTAACAAAGCCATCATAACAGATTGATTTATTCTTGATTGTGATTAATCCATTGTTTAATCCGTTTAGTTGCTTATGAGGAAAAAAATTGTGTTAGTATTCAGTCCAGAGCAGGGGTCAGGATTTTCAAAGCTGCCTTCTTTCAATGGAAGTAAACCAGAATTTAATTTCTCATTTAAATTTTAAAACTAGAGGGTGACATAAATGTACATTTATGAATATGGGATTTGGCAAGAAAAAAAGACACGACGCATAAAGTTTTCTACTCATTCTCATAAAAGGCAAATATTACATTTTTGTAGTGTAATTATTTACTTCTGAGGGGTTGCGAGAATGAGGTCAGTGATGAACGAGATCTCGCGAGACTTGGATGGTCTGATCCTCTCAGGCAGAGTGCGAGAGCGAGACAGTCAATGTGGGACGGAGTTCTGCTGTTTGGTAGTGGAGAGAGAAGGAGGGGAGAGCGAGTGCTCGGCTGACACAGGGCTTCTGCTTGAATTCAGTTTGGGGAATAAGAATGGCGTCGGGTGAGACACTGTACATCGAAACGGACGGCTCGGAGATGCCCGCCGAGATAGTCGAGCTGCACGAAATTGAAGTTGAGACTATAGAGACCACGGTGGTCGGCGGAGAGGACGACGAGCACCAGCCGATGATCGCGCTGCAGCCGCTGGTCACGGACGATCCCCACCACGTTAACCACCAGGAGGTGATTCTAGTTCAAACTCGCGAGGAGGTGGTGGGCTGCGATGACTCGGACCTGCATGCGGACGACAGTTTCGAGGACCAGATCCTCATCCCCGTGCCTGTGCCCGTGGCGGAGGAAGAGTACATCGAGCAGACTTTGGTGACAGTGTCTGGCAAGAACCCGTCCGCTAGGATGAAGAAAGGTGGCGGCAGCGGGAAAAGAATGGTCAAAAAGAGCTTCCTGAGCTCCGCCGAGGCGAGCGGGCGCAAGTGGGAGCAGAAACAAGTGCAGATCAAAACACTGGAGGGGGAGTTTTCCGTCACTATGTGGGCATCGGGTAAGTTTTGACTTCGCATCAAGTGCTTTGTTCTCGCTTAGGCCTCGTTTGGGCCCTCGTGCTCGTTGCAAATCTTACGACTAACACGACGCCAGAAATGTTTTTCGGACCGAAAAGCCACTTTTGAAGGTGGCCCCGGTCTAAATGTTTTTGTTTTGATGGGAAGCCATGTTTTAAGTGTGGATGGGCGCCGCCATATTCCTCCAGACCATTATGGCGGCCCCGAAACATGGCGGTTGTGTGAGCGGGGAAAGATGGCGGCGGGCGCGGAGAGAGCGCTGTGAGCGCCGCGCAGTTATACAGGCCGCAGTGGCGCAGCTCACCACTGAGGGGCGGAGGGACTCCATCGTTCCGTTCGTTTGTGAGCCGTTTACCCGACTGATTCACGCGGACCCGCTCTCACGGAGTGTATTTAATTAAAGTATTTGAGTTTTGTTACCAACGTGTTTTACACTTTAGATTGCGTCCCGAAGCTGGTCTTCCGCTCGACGTTGGGAATGCTTTTGTAGCAGTCTGTTGTAGCCTTCCATGTTATTCTAATCGAATCTACTCATGTTATAATTTAATGTGTTTTCATATACACGTTTAGCGGACATTGTTTGTGCTTTATCAAATTCGGATTTTGAATCGAGTCAGGTGTCTTGGAACATATAGTTGACGGAACGTTACACATTTGGGCTAATAACCCACCAAAATAGCTTCCACTGTCTATTTTTCCACTGAAATTGTTCGGCATATTTTCAACGTTATATACTACTTTACAGTAGTACTACAAGATTAAAGTAATAGTAGTATATACATCAATTTAAAAATAATCCGTTCCATAAACCCAATACAGTATAAAATATATTTCACAAAACATATGGTTTTTCTAATGAATAGGGGTTGAATATTATTACCTTGCGGTGTAGTGTAAAGCAATAAAAACGTTGTTGTAGTAACTTGCGCTATTAACTTTTACGTTTAAATCGAAAACTGAAGTTTGGGACAAACATTTAGTCGTGCTTGAATATAGGCATAATTGGAAACCTGTGATTTAATATAGCGTTAGCTTTGCGCATGCGTGGTAAGCTGAACTTTGTTTGGAACTCTATACAGTACATCATCAGCTTTGCAGAGTCGCGTATATAATCTCTTCAGAGTCAGATAATTAGTAAACATATTATTTGAGCCTGTTTTTTTATATTGGCCATTCAACTTGTTTTGTTTTCTTAATATTTCATTGTTTTGTGTCACGTTAAATGTTTAGTTGCAACAGAGAAACATCTGAAAAAAAAATCTTGTTTGAAAATTCCCCGGAAACAAAAAAATTATATAATGACATAAATAGAGAAGTTGGCAGTGTTTGTACACGATCTGTACGATCAGTCACAAACATTTAAAGGTTTAAGCACATAGAATAAGGTTAATGGTTAACTTTTTAAGTGATTAAAGTAGACTGACATAAGATGTTTTTACAATATTGATCATTTGTTTTAATGCATCACTATATGCACTCTGTTTTGTAGACATTTTCTGTTTTGATTAGCACATTTTAAAAGCAAGATTAATTCTTACCCAAAGTCTAAACTGTAAACAACTATTTATATTTAGAGCTACAGTTTTAAAATGTTAAAATGGATAATGAAATGTACTTATTTCGAGAATAACCTGAAAGCCTGGAAAGCTCAGAATGGGTTGTGTACTGACAGACACCTATATCGTGAAGATGGTGTCTTCAAATGCTGAGCATGCCTCTCAGTAGAGAAGGTGGCTTTGCATGTGTCGTCCCATCTTTGACCCACCTCATTAAGAATGCAGGTTGGAGTATCTGATTACAGTGAAAGCGTTGTGTGTTTTTTGCAGATGATAAGAAAGATGTTGATCATGAGACAGTGGTGGAGGAGCAGATCATCGGAGAAAATTCTCCTCCAGATTATTCCGAGTACATGACAGGAAAGAAGCTTCCCCCTGGTGGCATCCCTGGCATAGACCTGTCCGACCCCAAACAGCTGGCAGAGTTCGCCAGGTGATTGTTTTCTACGGTGCATTCAGTCATGCAGTGTCACTAGCAGAGAATTTCCTCATTACTGCGTTATGATCTACTTTGGGATGCTTCTATTCTGGCATATAAAGCAGTATGAGACCAGTTAATAATTTTTAAGGAGCTTAAAAGGATCGTTTTTGGTGCAATTGACATTTTTTGTTGTTGTTACAAACAGAATGAAGCCTAGAAAAATAAAGGAGGACGATTCTCCAAGGACAATAGCATGCCCTCACAAAGTAAGTCACTTTTTATTGTGTTAGTAGTGCAGTTTTTGGATGTTGTAAAATTATATTACATGTGGTGTGTGGCATGATTCTGATTTCTAGAACAATCCGTTTTGGATTTTAACTGTGAAAGTGGTGTTATTGTCGTAAAAAGAAAGATTAATTTAGAAAATTAATCAACATTTAAGTTAATAATTTCCTGATATGTTGTAACGTATGAGCTTACTCGTAATTGATAATACAAATGTCATTAGTGTAGTTTGGTTGCGGACACCTAGAAAATCGTTGTCCCTCTGTAGATTACGGTAGGGAAGATGATTGTTTTAGTGGGGCAGATTTTTTCCATTCGTGGTCTGTGAGTTGTTATATTGAGATATAACAGAACCATAATGAGTTATGTTATGAGGTTTACAGTAATAATTTGAAACTGCAATTAAAAGCGGTGTTGTTGTCTCTGGATTGTGTTCGATTGGCTTATTCCTATCCATGCTGCTTGCACTATCCAATCAGAACACTCTTGGGGCTAACTACTAATCATCAGTAGATTCTTGTAAAGAAAGAATTAAACAAAGACAGGCTGCACAAAAAAATTGGGAATGATTGGGTAATAAGTCACTACCTAAGAGAATTAAAGTGTTGTTGTTTTTTACCTTGTTTGCCTATGTGTTAACCAGAAAAGCTGGAGACTCAAAACATAATGATTAATCTTTCACAATGGTTCAAAACATTAATTTTTTTTGCCTTACAGACGCAAATTCTTCTGCCTTTGAATGAAAGACACTTACTATTTAATGCGTTATTCAAAATAAAGGTTTTTGTTTGATTAACTGTGCACAAAAGCATAAAGTGCAATTCATAGCAGAGGTTACTTAGCTTCTTTGAAACAAACAACCTGAGCAATCACATGAACGTGTGAATGAGATTATGTTCAGTTGGTAAATGTTTGTAACAATATTTTTTTTTAGGGATGCACAAAAATGTTTCGTGATAACTCTGCGATGAGAAAGCATTTGCACACCCACGGACCCCGGGTTCACGTCTGTGCGGAGTGTGGGAAAGCTTTTGTTGAAAGCTCCAAGCTCAAGAGACATCAGCTGGTTCATACCGGTGAAAAACCTTTCCAGGTGAGACTCTTTCCTTTTTTTCCTCTGTTGAGTACTGATGAATGAAGTGGTATAGGTTTGAGATCTGAACGTGCTCTGGTTTCCTCCACAGTGCACATTTGAGGGATGTGGAAAGCGCTTCTCTTTGGACTTTAACTTGCGCACTCATGTGCGGATTCACACTGGAGACAGACCGTATGTTTGCCCCTTCGACGGCTGCAACAAGAAATTTGCCCAGTCAACTAACCTGAAGTCCCATATTTTGACACACGCGAAAGCTAAAAACAATCAGTGAGGTGTCTTGCTGAAGAAAGTTTTCCCTAAAGACTCGTCTGACAACAGCTTCCTGCTCCAAGCCCCTCTTTGTATGTCCTTTCTAGATCATTCTTTTCTAAGAGTAACTCTGGACACATTTTGATGGGAATTGAAATGTGAACGAGGAACCGACACCAAACGATCCCATCGGCATCTCATGATATAGACCCTGAATGAAAAATAACTTCCCAGTTATGAGAGTTTCTTCTTTTGAAGATGTGATTGTCCTTGTGGGCCTTCTTTCACATACAAGATGCTCGTTCTCGTGAGCCCAAAGAAGCAAATTATCCATCAGTCTGTCTGTTTCACCAGTTTGCAAAGACTGCTTTTAGATGTCTTCAAAGTGTGCATATTGTACACTTTTTAGAGCGTAGAGCTGTTGTGAGTGAGTGTGTGTGTGTGTGTGTGTGTGTGTGTGCACGTACGTGTGAGTGGGTGTGTTGTCCCGGAGACTTAAAACCTGTGAATGATTTCTTCAAGGAGAATGAGTTGTTGTTCAGCTTTTCTTTGGTTTTCGATGTAAATACAGCTTTTCTTTGTGAGAAATATCTCATTTTGTACACCTGTCCTGTACAAATGTTTTCAAATCATGTAGATAGAGATGTTGATTAGATGGTGTTTAACCAATTAAACCGTTTTATTCAGCTTCAGGAAATACTGCTACATACACATGCCTTCTTTTGTAACACGATAATAATCTTACTCAGTTTGTGGAGAGACTTTTCTTTCAGATTCTCTAATTTATTTAATGAGATGGAATAAAGGTAAAATCCTCGTGCACTTACCATGTGCCTGAAATTCATCACGTTAAAACCTTTTTGTGCTTTATTTTCCACACAACCCGACAAGTGTTTTTAATTATTTCAAAATATTATTTAAAAAAATGTTTATTCAGGATTTGTTAAAAGAAAACACAACTTTACAATATTCATGTAACATTTTGAGGGTTATGCATTAGGATGCATACATTAATTATTAACAGATTGACTAGAACAATGGTTCCCAACCTTTTTAGCCCCTCCCCCCCACACACGCACTCATACACATAAATCACATTCATTATAATTAGGTTAAATAAAATTAGAATTAAGACAAACTTTATTTTTGCTTTGTCATCTGTACATGAACATGCACTATGTGTAACGCTGCATGTTAATAAACATGAATATAAGCATTACAATAGTTGTGCATTTACTTTCAAGTAAGTACAGATGTAATGTCATGTCGTATAATGCAGAACACATCTGACAGCTGCTTCGACTTTGCAGAAACTCAACATTGTATCTCACAGTTCTAAACAGTGCACTAGCACTTTGCTGCATGCTAGCCAGCACACCTCTGTGCTGCAGGACAGTTTGGTGCGCTTCATCCTCACGCTGTAGTTGCGCAAACAACCTCTCGTTGGTAGGATGAGCTTTATTGGAGTTTACAACTGTTGCTAGTGTGTCACTAAGGTTGTCCATCAACAGCTGTTAAATCCCTTATATCTACCATTCATAGTAGCTGTCAGAGAGGAGAGGAGTCTTCTATATTCTGATTGGCTGGCCTATAAAATAGACTTGTTTCAAGTGAGTGTGTAGATGAGGACAAGAGCAAACGAGACCATATGCGCAAACAAAGTTGACACTGTAAATTGCTTCCTCAAAATAAATTTTTCTAAAAGAGAAGGAACATTTCGTTCACAAAACTCAACGCATACGCATGCAAATTAACTTTAGCACTCTCAGAATTTGACTTTTTTGCACTCAGAATTGTGAATAATATAACCACATATTTTTCTACCTCGTCATTTATCCGCTCCTACACCACCTTTGTGAACTCTGGCACGATCCCAGGTTGGGAACCACTGGACTATAACAATTCAGTGCATCGGTTAACAACAAGAAAATATTGCTTTTCAGATTTAACTTGTTCATTATTTCACTCCCTGAGAATCTTTTCAAACACATTCTGAGTCTAAATCAGAACATTGGTTTTCACAGCTCTGAAGTTTCATCAAAGATGAGCCTGAATTCAAAGCATGCTACCTATTATTATATTGAGAAATATATCTTAACACACTTTATAACTGTTATATTATTAAACAATTTAATTGATTTTGGTAACATTGCCTGAGCTTCAAAAGATGTGTGTAATGTTTGGGTGTGATTTATATTGGAGCTTCTGTATAAAAGAATAGACTGGATTTGAGGTATAAAACATGATTGTTGCTGTCATAAAATTTGTAGCTCAGTTGATATGGAAACTATAATAATGCACTTCAGAAGTCAGAATACAGAGTACCATTGGTTCAGTCCATGAGAGCTGCGAGAAGCTGTGGGTAGTTGGGTGTTCCCCATCCTGTAACTGGATCCCATGATGGGGAAGCACAGAAACCCTTCCCTTCAACTTTATCATCCAAACAGCTCAGATGACATCCATCCGTTATCTGAAATGAAAAGAAAATGGATGTCTTTTTTTGAGTGCGCAAGTGTGCTGATGTATTGATTTTAATTCACACATTCATCACCAAGCAAAATTTACATTTGATTTACCACATATCTTATACATCAATTTCTTCCTAAACAAAAAAAAGACATCAGGACTTGTTTAATACATGGCTTTTGAGTAGAAAAAGTTTATTCACACAAACTCAAAAAAGGTATGCAAAAAAATATCTTATTTATAATCATCATACAGTGATACTCACAAATAAATAGTTTTGAAAATTAAAGTGACTGTGTCAATTTATTTTTATATTAATAACTAATATGTATATACATTGTGTGTGTATATATATATATATATATATATATTATAAAAAATAAATGTACATTTAATAATTTCAGTGGTATTTTATTTTATACAAGTAGATGTATATCCAGAAATGTTCTTAACATTTGGTTCATCTGT
Organism: Danionella dracula; assembly: GCA_900490495.1. Classification (NCBI taxonomy): domain Eukaryota; kingdom Metazoa; phylum Chordata; class Actinopteri; order Cypriniformes; family Danionidae; genus Danionella; species Danionella dracula. The sequence continues at coordinate 1,854,546 of UELW01000067.1, read as the reverse complement.
GTTCAGAGGCGTTCCAGTTTTGAAATATAAAACTTAAAATGTTTGCATTGCACGTACCAAATTTAGATAAAACCTTTTTGTTTATAATTAAATGCAAAACACATTAGATAGCATAGATAAAATGTCAAATGAATTGAATAACAAAATTTTGAACACATTGTCAAATCCTTACAATTTTAAGTTAACTCTGAAGAAGTTACAAACGTATATTAAACGCTACAAATTATAGATTAAAAGTGTGTAATGACTGATGTACACCTTTGAGCTGCGCAAATTGAACAAAGATATTTGCAAACTGATTATGAAAATTAAGCCAAGCATTGGAAAATTTCTGGAAGCCAGTAAAGACTCACATCAAAAAGGCCTTTGCCTTTCAGCTTGTACAGACGAGGGTTGATGAATCCTAAGGGAGGAAGGCCCTTCAGCAGCCGCTGGTCATTTATGAGGGAGAGAATTCCACCCACCACTGGAGTCGAAGCCTACAAAAAAAAACAATTTGAAAAACAAAAAATAAAACTTTTGTATGTTATGGCATACTACAAAAATCCAATTGTTAGAAATATAAAATCTAAAGAGCTGCATTTACTCAAAATAATACTCAAAAAACATGTTTTCTATAACTTTTAATAATAACCATATGTAGTTGCTGAAAAAAAGTACGTACTTTGAAAAACATATGCATCCAGGGTTTCTACAGATTTCATATGGTCAGATTTAAGACTTAAGACCGCTAAGAATAAAATTTAAGACCTTTATGTTTTTGAGCAGTTACAAAGTTTCCTCAAACTCTAGCAACCTTAAAAATTACTTTTATGCTTGTGAGCATTATTTAACTTTTTTTTTTATGCCTGGCAACCCTTACAATCACATGTACATTTTAGGATTAGAGAGTATATGAGCCTTTTCTCATACTATTGAGTCCCTAACCATCAATTTTACATAACTTTTTTTTTTTTTAGCATTTTTGAGTTTTTCCTCAATCGCCGTCAATGCTAAGCCACAACAAAAAAACACATATTAAATTAGCCGCCCAGCAGAAACCCAATTGAAAGGCCATCATCAATTCCTCTCTTTTTTGAGGTACACCATAATAAAGTTGAGGGAACTTGCCAATAATGGTGGTTTACTAGCAAGACTACTTAATGGAAAATATGAACCTACAGATGTTCCAGAAACCCAAGGAATGGGTACGCGGTTGGAGACGACCCAGTAGTTATCAGAGAGTGCTGCCAAGTCTGGGTAGGCTCTTCCAGTGGTGTTGAAGTACGTCTCAGGAGGAAGAGACTGACCGCTCTTCAGATACTCTCCGACAGCATCTGCCTGCAGATACACTTCATCATTTCTTACTAATTTAATGAATGTGACTGCTTAGTAGCTCCAAAAGCACACAGAACAAGTGATCCGTGTTCACAAAACTTGCATAATATAATAATATATTAATTGCAGCATCTGAACAAGACCTCTTTGTAGAGGTTTTATTGTCTAGTTTAACTAAGACATTTTATTTTATTTATTCTTTTATTTCAAAGATAAAAATATTATACTGTTGTTATAAAAAAATATGTTTCAGTGTCAGAAATCAGAATTCTGCTGATTTGACAGGCTTCTACAGAAACTGAAAATTTTGTTTATGAACAACACAATATATTATTTTGTCCTGGTTGTATATAGCACCCACCAAAAAGTACTTTTTATTGAATTCGCTACTGTTTTGGGCAGTTTTGCTGTAAAAGTGGTGCAAGAGTCTCATCTAGATCTCTACACTGGCCGTAGTGACTTTCAGAAGGGGTTTAAAGTGTTGCTGCTCTTCTATAAGTCACAAAACAGCTCTGCACCAAAATACATTACAGATATGCTTACTGTATACAAACCAAACAGAGCTCTTACAGCATTAGGTTCAAAACAGTTAGAACTACCACGGCTCGCTCTAAAGAGGAAGAGTGCTTTACTCTAGACTAAAAACACATTTATTTATTTAAATGCTGCACTGCACCTATGAACTTATGTTTTTCTTTTATGCTATGAATTTTAATGTCTTTTCCTTGGCTTTTATTTATGATTTGTTTTTATTGTTCGTTTTATCTATAATCTGTATTCTTCAGTAACGCACTTTGAATTGCGAAAATGTGCTATACAAATAAAATTGCCTTGCCTTGCTTAAAAGATAAAAATGGGGTACAGAAAAAGGGACGGAAAGACAGATAGAGAATAGGAGGGATACACACGTCGAGACTCAACTGAACCTTACCTGGTAATCTGGCATTGGAAAAACATTGCTGAAACCTCCTCCGCTGATGTAATCTGTGACCTCGTTGCTGAGCTTGAAGGGGTTTTTGAACGAAGTTCCTCCCACAGTGGTCACATAGGGGCTAGACAATGTAGTGGTCTCACATTTGAACTATTTTCAACAGGAAACATACCAGCTATAATCTGTAACGTTAATAAGGGAACTGTATACCTTGATGCAGGAAAACTTGGCCTAAAAGTATTTCTTTCCTTAGTCATGTGTCTACAGCCGGCTCCACTGTCCCCTGCATTAACAAAAAAAAAACTATGTATTCCACGACCATTGAATTATATTGTGTCTGACATGTCTAAGTTATAACTAAGTTATTAAATTTATTGATCTTCTTCATATTGAGATAATAGTACAATTGCCATTTTACAAAAAAAAAAAAAAAGAATTTAGTGACAATTCTTATTTGATCCAATCTAAAGAGAAACATTTAATTAATTTAACTTCATTTTGTACATCCTTGATGAAAAAAACACTCCTATAAAAGTGTACTTTAACTAATTTTGTTTTTAGGTAAACTGGCATACAAAAACACACACTAAATATTCTAAACCTTGCAGAATCTCTCGAAACATAGACAGAATATTATACTTTTAAGGGTACAGTTATAGTAAAAGCATCACAAAATGTTTTAAATTTGAAATGTTGCTAAAACCTTTGCATCATAATAAAAAGTGAACATCTTACCAGAAGCAAAGAGCATGGAAATGCCCCTGAGCCCCGCTTTCATGAACTCTATGTTGATTCGGTTCATGTAGGCTTCAGAAAGAGTGTCCTCGTCGTCTCCATAGCTGATGGTGTGCACCCAAGGCACTGCAGACATGTTGCTGAGCAGCAGCATCCACTGAAGGAACGGCTCCTGAGACTCATGACGACCTGTAGCCCAGGGTTTAAAATATCAAACACAGTAGAGAACAAACATGAACAACAGCCGTTGCGTGAATTACTTTGTGGGTGGTATAACTAGAAAAAGTGATCAGTAGGGAAATTATTAAGGATGCAAGGCATTTAGATATTGGTTTCATGATTTTAGTCCGAGAAATGATTACCATTGTCATTGTTTTTAATTTGTTGATTAATTAATAAAAAAAAACTATTAGTTAAGATTATTACATGAAAACTACATATATTGTTAAGTGGTATTTATTGCTGCTCAGTAAACAAATAATGTGTTTGAACTAATAATATATTTTCCTTTTGGAAATAAATATCACAGCACTCTGAAAAAACACACTAAAAACAAGGAGTCAAATCTCAAAAGATGCAGGAGCCACACTCAACAAAGTCCTGAAATGTACCACTTATTTCCTGCCTATTCAGTTCAGATTACTAATGATAGCCGTTATGCTAATGCTAGCGCAGCAGACTGGAGTGTTTGAGGTTCCAGATTACAAAAGTATTAGTTTGAACTGATATAGGTATTGTTACACTCCTAGCTGTCATCTATATACAATCATTTGAATAAATTGTCGAACATCTTTTGTTAACATTGTACTGAAAGCTGCCCAAAAGTCTCACCGCTTTAGCTTTTATTCAATAATATGCCCATAACCGATCTATGCACGCCCCACTGCTTAAGTACTTCTGGTTTGAGCTTTTATACAGGAATGTTAATTTAGTCTGATTTGTGGTATTTCCATTTTATTGACATATTTGATCTATATATCAAATTGATTTTTAAATGGATTATAAAAGTTGTAAGATAACCAGGGAGCCGCATTTACAGAATGTTAGAAGTGCTTATGTGTTTAAACTGAAAACTCTCTAGTTTAGTGAAATTAAAAAACATAAGTAAACAACTGTTGGAGATCTATGAACAGGCGAAGAGGCCTCAGAGTGCTTTTTACAAAAATACTGTTACAAATACACTTTCCTTTTAACTTTTTTTAACATAAACTACCACTTATATTAATAGATATAATATAACTTTGGTTATTGAAATAAAATTACAACTTTATAAATAATTTAAACGATAGCATGACTAACTACAATCATTACAACAAAAAAAAGTAAAAACAAAGAAAAAACGAACTTAACACACCTGGGTTAGTGAAGACCCAAGTAGAAATGTTTGCTCCGCTGCTCATGATGTACTCCACATCCAGACTAGCCTCGATGCCAGCCTTGCCCCGACCCTGAGTGCCCACCACCTTCTCCACAGCAGACATGTGAGTGAATCCCCCACCAAACAGACTCATAAACTCCGCCAGGTCGGCAGGATGGTAGTACTGCTCCAAAAACTAACCAAAGCAGGCAGGAAGTCAGAGGAAAAACTCTATGATCATGTTTAAAGTCAATCAAGGCAAGAGCAATACCTGTGCCACTGCTTGGCTGTTGTTGCTGGAAGCGCCCACATCTTTAGAAGTGAGATTGTAGCGGCTCCGGATGACTGCAGGAGTGACACCCAGATGATACCCTAACGCTGCCTGTCTCGCCCCCTCCCAGCCTTTACTGACGTCCTTAACTTTTGAAGGAAAACGGTGGACACCACCAACTAAAAAAGGTATACCGCAGAAGAGAATAACAACTCAAGTCATAAAACGAAGCAAATTATCACAAATAAGGAACATCTTAGACTTTACTGCATGTATTTAAGTAATGGCTACATGTCATTAAATCAATGATGATTGGGGGTTTTTCAATCACCAAAATGACTAAATAGTAGTAGTAAAAATATATATACAAAAAAAAATCAAGAATAAATAAATCAGGAGCTGTACTTGAACAGTTTAATCTGATGAATTTATCAGATTCTTTAAGCACAGTAGAGCAACCACAGCTCAGCTCACCAAAGTCTAGATGCTGATGGACATCATGGTGGACTGCATAAAGTGCTGTTGACCTCAACAGAGAGTGTGAACCTTTTCTATATTTGTGAAATTTAGTGCCAGGTAGCAATGCTTCAGCCTCCCTAAGGATAGAGGAAAAATAATACCAAACACGTCAATTTAAAGGAGCAGTTTGCAGATTCAAAAAACAAACACCTTATATCGATAACGACTCTACTTAGCCTCGCTTCTCAGAGTAGTCACTGGCAGCCCCAATGCAACCTATTAGCTTTTTAATCTTACTTAAAAATAAAATTCTAGCATATTAAATAGAATTTTATAATTTTGATATATGTTAAGCCATTATCTGGGTCTGCAATAGCACTTTTAGAATAGCTTGCATTAGACCAGTAGTACTTTCTTACTAGTAGTGGAATGTTTAACATTTTAAATTTTTTAACCAATCGTTTTAGTACAGTTTTCACTTTTCTATAGTTATTTATGCTTTTTCTATAGTGAATTATGCTTTAATTCCAGCAGTATCATCTCAGAGCTCTTTGCTGTAACGTGGCAGAAACTGTCAAGACATTGTGAAAAAGTTAATATATACCAATAAGCGAATAAATACCATAATTGATGTGGAAATGCTTCTGGTTTAGTTAGATTTAAAGATCTATGTGAAGACCAAGAAAAGGCCTTAAAGAATTTCAAAATGGTAAAATACTGCTTAACATACTGGGGACAGTTGGAGAATGAGCTCAATTCCCCCCAAAAATGAAGTGCTTGATGGTTCTGATTAAAAAACTACACTACCAGGCTGTAATAGTTTTACAGTATATTGCACAATTAACAGAAGTTATACTCACTGCACAGTCATGACACACTGAAGAAAGTCCCTGGTGACCACTGTTTGGCAGTTATAGATCTCATGACTCTGAAGCCAATTCTGAATCATTTTCTCCGTCTCATCAGAGGGCCTCACAAGACAGGCCACTTCTTCCAAACTCAGATACTTCCCTAAAACATATGAGAGGAAATGAGAGCTCAGTTCTTTACAGACTCATTTAGTCACCAACAGGTAATATCCTCAATACCATATTGTTGAGAATCAGGATCTGACAAGAGTGTTAGCGACTCTTTAATAAGGTCAACATTCTGCTGCTTTAGAGCAAAGGTGAGTTCCACTTCCTGTAGAGGTCCAACACGTTCAACTAGTCTCCAGTCCTCACGCTCTCTGGAACATGTAAGAGTTCTCTTTCAAATGAAGTGATTTATAATACTCACGTTTAAGCATATGCTACAGTTAAAAGAAAGATTGGTGATGCATTTATCTTACAGAGCATCTTGGTCAGGCTCAAGCAGCTCTCCATTGACGAACCAAAATAAGCCCAGGACAAAAACAGCATTCCTGTTCAAATACAACACTGTCACTTTAAGAGTCCAAGATATTCACATTGAGTTATTCTTTCTATTGGGTCGGGTATAAAATACGGGTATTATTATATTGGATGTGTTAACTTAAATAGTTCACGTAAAACAACGGAAAAGCGAGAATGTAAACCTAACACTGGGAGCACGTTTTTGAGAACTGTCTAGTCTGACCCTTTCTTTACAAGGTGAACCATAGTCTGACATTCACAAATTCTGCCAATGGAACAGTTTAACAACGACAGTTATGAGGTAAACAACCTAAACACTCACCTCATTTTCGCGTTTTTGTTCCTTGAAAGTGAATAACGCTACGCCAACGCTTGTGTTCGAATGCGGCGGTCATGTGATAGTCACGTGATCACCAGCTGATTTTATTTTGATTAAGGAAGTTCTCGAACACTTGTCTTTGACGAGTGCAAACCTAATTTAACATCGTTTATGCCACGATTAATACGACGCTAATGTTCAAATGAAATATTAATTACCATTCTAACCAGTTAATGTTCGTTTAGACATAATGTTTTAAGATTATGTTGCCTCTACTGAGACACCACAGACATAACTTTACAACTTTATTTTGCTTTGAAAGTCATGGGCATTATATGATCTTCTCTCAGACTTCAAAAGTGGGTTTCAAACATCTAGTTTTCAAATGCACACCGTTAAGTTCATGTAAGGCCTCTTTAATTGTTTTTAATTAAATAAATGAAATGTACATGGGCCTTTGCGTATTGCAATAAATACATGAATAAATAAAGAAAATATTATTGTAAACCGAATGCATATTAAAATGCTAGAGTGGAAAACAATTGCAGCAATAGCATTGACTGTATATTGTAATAAAGCTATACAGAGGGTTATAGTGTTGTACTGTATTGCTGGACAGTAATGTATAAGGTTTGAAGATATTCAGTAGTTCTTTTTACTTTGGTATTTAAGTAGTGGGTTGCTTCCACTCTAAAGAGACCACATTTAATTTTTCCCCATTCATGTATCGTTCCCTCTAAAAATGTACCCTATACAATTAATGCGTTTTCCACATAACTAAATGAAACATTTGCGTTATGCTCATAAAAACATTCACACTAACAAAATTAACAAGAAACACATGATGAACAATCTTGAATTATGCCCATCAGCAAAATACCTGTACATTACATGAGCTACAGCTTACAGTCCAAACTCAACGTGTAACCCACCCATTTCAATTGAAAATAAATATTTAAAACAGCTAAACAAAAGCAAAAAGTTGTCAATCATTTGAGCTGAAAACCGCCCTTTCTGGTAACAATGGTTTCAGGTCGGAGTAAATGGGTGTTACTACACGACGCATAGCGGTTAAAGACAGCAATTGCCACGCATACTTTTCACACCATTTATTCGGACCAGGAACTTAGTGCATGTTTTAATAATTGTATTGAGGGATTTGGGCAGTAGATGGCACCATGGGAGCATGCGCCGAGGCAGACTCCAATATTAATGTAATAATGACCTAAAAAGACAAAAAAAAAAAAAAAAAAGCAAAGACAATGTGCTATATATATATATATATATATATATATATATATATATATATATATATATATACAATTTGTAAAGAGTCCCTAATTATTTGAAATAGCCTACCACAACAAAAGCATTACAACTAGTGTAAAATTTTACCATATTTTTAAGGTGTTGCTATTCAAATAATTTTGCCACTATTATTACTACTACTACTACTACTACTATTACTACTACTAACGACAACAACAATAATAATAATAATAATAATAATAATAATAATATAAATGTTATGTAGTTTTGTAACAAAGCGTGATTTCGCTCATGCACACATATAGATTAAAATAATGTTGTTTTTGTTAAAATACAAAAAATAAAAAGCCTTTCTTATTTTTACCGGCTAAGCCCACATTTATTTCACTAAAAAAGAGAATAGTCAACCGATTCTTTTTGGGAATTTACATCCTCAGATGGTTCCAAAAGGGGGCGCTCACTGAAAGCTGAGCGTCAAAGAATCCGGGGTGCTCCCGTTCAAGATGTTAGCGCTATCTAAAGAGCAAAGGGGAGTTTCCAAAGTCATCAAGTCCATCCAACTTTACCATCTCCGGCCAGAGACCACTGAAAATGATTCCCAAGAAGACTGCCGCTCCCTTCCTATGGCTTTCCTTCTGCTTTGGGAACGTTCTGGAGGCAGTGGTGCTGGGACCCGTGCGCCTCTCCGCGGATAGCGCGCTTCTCTCACATCTGGAGACGCGCGGGGCTGCAGGAGAGAACGACTCCACATCTGTTCACGTTCCGTCTTACATGCTGGCGCTCTACCGGACTCTATCGGAGCTGGACCGGCGGGGAGCGAACGGCAGTCATACGCGCTCCAGGAGACATGCCAACACCGTGACCAGCTTCATGGACACGGGGCAAGGTGAGAGAGAGAGAGAGAGAAGAGAGACGCAGGGCGCAGGGATGGATTCATTCTTTCTGTTGAGCACGATTTTGATTGCGCTTGTAAAGAATGCTTTAAGTAACATATAATCTGAACTCTCTCAGTCCTATCAAATCTGACTCTAAAATAAACTATTGAAAAAAGAAAACATAACTAAATAGATAATGTGATTGTATTACTATTGTATTACTACTGAACTGCCAAATAATAGTATTGCTTACTCACTAAATGACAATAAAGTCGTTGAAGAATAACACATTTTTTTCAGTCACTTGTGCAGGATTCATTAAGGCGATTGAAGATTTAGAGGGTAAATAGTTAATGCGTACTGTGCATTTGTGAACTGAGCTAGAATTCTTAATGATGAAACGAAGAGATAAAAGTGCTCCTATAACATAGCAAACTGCTAACATGAAAAAAAGAAAAGTCTAAATGTATGATATTTTTGCTCACATTTGCTAGAAAAAAAGAGTATTTTTCATATGATTGTTGTTGTTTCCCCCCCATTTGGGTAGATTTTGTTTTGTTACAAAAATGCATCAAACATTTGGTTTTGTAATTTTAATTAATAAAAAAAAATTAGGCATATTTGTAAAATAAAGGTAGAAAATACAATTTACTGTATTTTAAAAATAGTCCATGGTTATTTGTTAATTAGACTATATAAGACAATGATTCCGCATGGCTTCTACTCATAAATCATGGCTACGCCTGAACAATATGTCGTTTCGGACAAGAACATGACCCTTTTGGATCACAAACTTCCCAATCATTTTTTCAACATAACATAATGCAAAAAGAAACATGAAGTCAAATGTATCAAATGACCAACATCTGTGACAAATAAAAGTTCAGCAGCACCTTGAGCTCAAGTCTGTAAAAACGGGCGCACGCTCTCCCTCTCTGACTCCAGGTGTTGCTGATAAAGAGTGAGAGACATTTTAACTGAAAGCTGATGCTCAAATTAAGACTTATGTAAGCATACAGAAAATAAAGATATAGATTAATTAGAAGCTTTTGTTCTTGAAGTAGGCGTCACGGTGGCGCAGTGGGTAGCACGGTCGTCTCACAGCAAGAAGGTCACTGGTTCTAGGCTCGGCTGGGGCAGGTGGCATTTCTGTGTGGAGTTTGCATGTTCTCCTCGTGATCTCGTGGGTTTTCTCCGGGTGCTCCGGTTTCCCCACAAGTCCAAAGACATGCGGAATAAGTGAATTGAATAAGAACAATTGCCCTTAGTGTTAAAGTGTGAATGTGTGTGTGAATGTTTCCCAGCGATGGGTTGCGGCAGGGAAGGGCATCCGCTGCGTAAAACATATGCCAGTGAGTTGGCGGTTCATTCCGCTGTGGTGACCCCGAAAGGGAATAAAGCCGACATGAAGATGAATGAATGAATGAATGTTCTTGAAGTTTACTGAAACATGTTGCTCTGAAAGGTATTCCATTTGAGGGCTGATAAAAGCTTCCCATCACCACCTGTGTGTTAGCAAATATTGTCAGTAATAATTTGCATTGGAGGGTTTCCAGTTTGTGTTCATAAAAACAGTGAAAGTCAAGATTTATGATTTGATATTTCTGAGCTCTTAAATGTAAAAACAGGGCTTTCAGTTTGTTTAAAATGTTGGGAAACAGTACACTTGAAGTTGTGAGTGCTCACACTCAAATAAACTACATCCGATGCGTTCTTATCGCAACAACAATAGTTTAGATTTAAACAAGTCGATCTCTGTAAATCATCCTGTAAAGCTGGTGTCAATAAAAGAAAACTGTGTCCACGGAGTAAAATTTAAAGAGTTTGTTTCCAAAATGCTATAAATCCATTTTTTTAATAACATGGGGAAAAAAAGTTTAGTTTTTAATCATTAAAAATACAGGAATACATGATACAGCAGATATTGTGTCTTTTGGAAAATCATTTATGTGTTTATCACTTGTTACCAAAATGGATTTCAGATCTGGCACTTACTCCTTTTTTTAATGATATTTAAGTGAATTTTGGAAACTAACTCTTCATTTGGTTAAATATAAAATCATCTGTTGTTTGAAGCCATGAATTCCATGTCTCTCTTTGCTTGTTATTATGTCACTGTTTAGTCTGGCACACAGACATTAACTTAGAGGAGGATGCTTTACTCCACAACTGTTCATTTTTATAGAATTTCTTTCTCTCAGATAGGGCAAGACTCTTGGATGTGCCTTCCTGCAGTCATTAGCTCAGCAGCGGGGGCACAGCACACTTTAAAATCCAAAAGGCGTAATTCATTCAATTATTATTTTTATTGTTGGCTCAATTTTTGTTGAAGATTTGTTAACTGAATTAATATCTTTGAATCAAGTCCAAATTCTACAAAAAAAAAAAAAAAAAAACGTAAGTCCAGTCAAGCTGTGTCAGATTGATGTGTTTTGGGGAGACTAAATAGATTTTTCTTACAATTGTGTGGAACTTTTCACTCAACATTTATAAATTTAGTCAAGTACATTTTTTTTGTGCAGTTCTATGCTATCCCCGGAAGCATCCTCACAGCCCAGCATGCTTGTGTTTCTTTTTGTGCAGCCAGCTAAATCTGGAAGAATCTTCTTACTTTTCAACCCATGAAAATTTATTAGGTTGATCTGGGTTTCAGTTTTGACTTGGATGTCGAGATGTTTAAATCGAGCTTGCGTTTTACCATTTTAACCGTTTCCATTTTTAACCACCAGCATGATCTCTGTCACAAATGAAACAGGATAAAGAACTTCTGAAGAAGCCCCTTCAGGTGTTATCAGCCATTACTTACACCGTGTTTTTAGGCTACTAAATTTGTACTACATTTTTATACTAAGCCCATCCACAAAACCCCTCTGGCTCAGGTCAAGATTCTGATTTTTTTAAATGCATCTGTGTTGGGTGTGGACAGCAGTGCAGAAAGAGTTACAATTGAATGTACTCTTTTTTTTTAATGATGCATGCCGTCAAGTGCATCTTCTCATAGGATAAGGTAACTCAAGCTCATGAATAATTATGAGATGTGTCGTGCATGGATGTTGATAATTCATACGTCACAGCCGGGAAAGTCAATTCTATACCCAGAATTTAATAATAGTGCTGAAATGACGGAAATAAACTCCTAAATGATGTTAAACAATCATACATTTTCCAAAATCAAACAATGATGAAGGATTGCATTATTTTTTCAGAAAATTTAACTTTTTATGGCACTTTCTGTTGAAGCTAGAGCTTCCAGTGAGCGTGGCAGGTACCTACTGGCTCATATGAATGGTTTGATAAAAGGAATATCACTAGCCATTTAGAAAACCCCAGTCAGTTCTATTGCACCGCTGATTAGAAACTCAATAAAGGAAGACCAGAACTTGTTCATGGTGGCCACAAAAACAGAGGTCCACCCTACGTTCAAGTGTCACTTATTATTTAGATACACCCTTAAACCACTAAATTTCCAAATGTATTATGTCCTCTCGAGGACATGCTGGGAAAGGACTTCTCATAGAGCAGAGCATTTCTACTGTCCTGCCAAACCTTCTTCTCACTCAATCAGAATAATTATCAGCCGCTGCCAAAGGCCGACACTCTCTGACAGGTCAGCCAAGTGCTCTCCACCTGGTCTGTGTGAACACACTGCACCTCAGGCGTTCGAATGTTATTCTCATTTCAAAGATGTACTTATACTTCAACTTGTGTTTGCCATTCTTACAAAATACATCTGTACGATAGTTGGGGGAAACATTCTTCTAGTTTATCTTATCTGTAGTGTTTATGTCTTGTTTCATAAATAAAAGTACTTTAGAAGTCCCTACTAATCCGTACTCTCTTTCATTTCTTCAGACGAGCCTCTGCAAGCATTCCACCAGCGGTACACGTTTGACCTGTCTGGTCTTTCCCGAATGGACGAACTCATAGAAGCGGAGCTGCGGATTCTGCGAAAGCTGCCACAGGATTTCTTAAGTTTAATCTCCGATTTCGGAAACCTCTACCAACTTCTCCTTCACTCCTGCCCTCCAACAGATTCTTCTCAACCTTTGCTCATCACCTCCAGGACCGTTGATCTTTTAGATGCCTCCTCGGCCATGTGGGATGTGTTTGACGTCAGTGCAAGTGTCAGGACTCACCTCCAGTTGCGCAGGACAGTAGAAGGAAGCAAGTTTTTGTGCTTCAGCATATCTGCGGTTTCTGATTTGAACGGCGAGCCTGTGCATCCCAGCATGCTTGGTCTGAGTCGGGAGGATCAGCAGACCCACGAAAGGGCTATTTTGGTTGCATTTTCCCAAGCACGGAGGAAAGAAAACCTGTTTAGAGAGATCCGCGAGAAGATGAGAGCCATCAAGAGTCGAAAGTCTCCAAAGTCTGCTGCGGCGCTCAACTTGAAAAGTCATCTGAGACATCGACGGCGGAGACGAACAACATTAGCAGGTCGTTCCAGCATAGGTCCCACGCCTGGAGCCAGTGGAGGAGGAAAAGGAGGAGGCAGACGGAGAACGCGTTGCAGCCGTAAGCCGCTTCACGTGAACTTCAAAGAGCTTGGTTGGGATGACTGGATTATTGCTCCTCTAGATTATGAAGCGTTTCACTGTGAGGGGTTGTGTGACTTCCCACTCCGTTCCCATTTGGAACCGACCAACCACGCAATCATACAGACACTCATGAACTCCATGGACCCTGAGTCCACGCCACCGAGCTGCTGTGTGCCTTCTAAACTCAGTCCTATCAGCATCTTGTACATTGACTCGGGGAATAACGTGGTTTATAAACAGTATGAGGACATGGTGGTGGAGAGCTGTGGGTGCAGGTAGCAGTGTGACCAAGGGGTGAGTGGCCCCAGGATCTCGTAAAACTATGAATAGCTGCACACGCAGAGATCAAGCTCAGCGTTATGGAGAAGAGTTCTGTGTTGTGTTTTAGAGGAAGTGTGTTCTGAACAGATGCACATTTCCTTGAAACACTGAGATGAAACTCTGGGCTTTTCCTTGTTAATATAAAGTTGATGCCAGGATGATGCTGAAGGACTTTTGCACCGGCATGTTGACCTTGTTAATTAGTAGCGACTCAATATTGAACAGTACAGGTGCTTTGCTAACATTAAAGATGAAAAACCTTTTATCTAAATGGCACAGCTCCTATGTGTGCCTGATCTGATTAGAAGCGGAGTTGTTGCTGATTGTATTTTTGTTAACTCACTAGTCACTTTTGCTTGATGGATTCTAAAGTGGAAGGCCTAATTACTTGTGACCTGTTACAATCTTTCTTAAATGTCCTGAAAAGGGCTGAACTTTTATAGGACATTTCATAAGTGCCTTTTTTGGTTATAAAAATGTAGCTTAAAATGTCTCTTCCTAACATTGTTAAAGTGTCCCGAACTTGAAAAATAAGTTTGCCAAACAATTCAAAAAGGTACATCGTCATGATCTTAGACAGCGGAGACAATCATAAATTGTTCAATAAAAAGGTTAATTTTAGCTAGGGTGTTTAGAATCTGGAAAAGGTGATTTTGTCATTTGTGACCATGGTCAGCAAAGAAAAACCTACTTTAGCACATACAACGATACGTTTTGTTGCTTAATTTTACTGCAATAGACTTTATATTGTTATGTCACTAAATTCACTTACTGTTGATTCATTAGCCACATTTGCATTGGTATTTCATTACATCCTGTAGCAGCAAAAATATATAAAATAATTAAAAGAGCAAAGTTTTGTATTAAACTGTGGCGATGGGTTCTAAAGTGAAAGGCCTAATTCCTACCTTTTCACATTATTTGCTAAACATTCTGTAAAGGCAACACACCTTTGAAGAAAATCAAGGACATTTCTAATGCGTCTTCTTTGGGTTATGAAAGTGAAGGTACAAGTTTCTTATACAAGATTTGTATTGTTTCTTTCATCATCACACCAAGTTACTAAGAAGAAATTGTGACCACAGAAGAATTTTTTTTTGTTTTAGGGTAAAGGAAAAAAAAAAGAAAGACAAGGTTGTCAAACTACTTCCAAGAACTCCACATCTTTATAATCTTAGAAGAAGTGGGGATAATCAGGAATTGTTCTAGGAATGGGCATTCTTAGTGAGGAATCTGAAAGGCTGATTTTATGATTTGTTGACATTCACAAGCATTAAAAACTCTTTTTTTTTAACTCTTAAAGCATCAAAACTATTTTTAAACAACAAAATATTTTTGTTGAGGCATTTAGTGCTGATTTTAGTTCAATAGACATATAATGAATCAATTATTTATAAAAACAAAATGTAGAGCATTTAAATAAAATGATCAAAATCATTCCAAAAAAATGTTTTCCATCCTTTGCAAAATTTTACAATTCCTTCCCAAATATCATATTAAACATGGACACTTTATGCTAAGCCAGTTTATGCTAAAAAGACATATTTTTTTCAGCTTTTCAAGTCCTTTTCAAGAGTCTTTCGCTAATGTAAAATAAGTGCCTTGAAATGTTATATTCTGCTGTTAAGGTGCACACTTGTGTTTATCTATAGTAAATTGAGCAGCCCCTCTGTCACAGACTGTCATGAGTTAGTGCATTTGTGTAAATCACTTTCGAATGCAGCTACAGCTGCTTGAGTAGGCAGCAGAAGGGTTCTAGTAAGGGGTGCAACACATTTATAAATAGGGTTTTCTTCCTTTCCTGATTCTATTTCTTACCATCAACTCCTATTTGAGTCTTTGTAGAGAAACCAAATAGATTTCTTTAAACACAACAAGTCAATCACCTGAAGAGAGAAGTGAGCAGAACATTAAAAGAGCATTACAATGCTCATTACAATGTAAATACAATGCCAAGCTAATGAACGCCACAGTTAAGCTAATGAACGCCATAGCTAAGCTAATGAATGCCACAGCTAACCTAATGAACGCCACAGCTAATCCATGAACGCCTCAGCTAAGCTAATGAACGCCACAGCTAAGCTAATGAACAGTACAGCTAAGTTAATGAACGCCACAGCTAAGCTAATGAACACCACAGCTAAGCTAATGAACACCTCAGCTAAGCTAATGAACGCCACAGCTAAGCTAATGAACGCCACACCTAAGCTAATGAACACCTCAGCTAAGCTAATGAATGGGTAAAGCTAATAAACGCCACTGCTAAGCTAATGAATGCCACAGCTAAGCTAATGAACACCACTGCTAAGCTAATGAACGCTACAGCTAGGCTAATGAACGCTACTGCTAAGCTAATGAACGCCACAGCTAAGCTAATAACGCAACAGCTAAACTAATGAATACCACAGCTAAGCTGTTTAATGACGAAGGTGAAGAAATGTGTTTTTTGTAATACTTGGTTTGGTTGGAGGACAAAGCTAAAGTATACCTGATGCCAACAATATGGAAAAGATAAACACCTTCACTGCATAGAGTGACCTCAGACCTCAGTTTGTGAAAGGTGCAGTGAAGCCAAAATCAGTTATTTAGTTTTATCCTGAGACCAGATTTAGAGGCTGATGCTTTCAGTCAGCACTCTCTTACATGAGCATGAGCGGGCGATTTTGTTCAATTGTTTTATCCTTTAGTGTCATGATTTATTATGTATAAGAAAGAACACAATCCAGAATATTTCTCAAATGGTTGAGTTAAAGCAACGAGAGCCATATTTTTTTAAAATACACAAAAACTTAAATGCTTCTATGAAAAATAAGAAGGGCAGCATTAGAAGGAATCAAAGCTGCCAGTGTACTCTGTCTCTTGGAACATAAAAAGCGAGCTCTAGTAACGTCTGATCAGATTAAAGAAATTTTTGATGAATGAATTCAAATTTAAATAGAACTCTCTGAGTTGGAACCCTCAAGAACATAGAAAAAACAACACTAAATACTTTTCTAAGCCTTCAAAACGTACATTGATAGTATTGTTGGCTGACACAAATACTCACAATAGCTTCAACGACATTTTTTTCATGGCTCCTGAGCAGAGCATCGCTGCATTTGAATGTTCTGGATTTGGGTCTGGACCAGAACATGTACTGTACAAGTAACTACATGTTCACTTATAACATGCTTTACAGAACAGTAAAATATTAATTGAAAAAAAAAACAAGACATGTAAACACAGGTGTGCGAATAAAGCAAAGCAAAGAAGAGAAAGCATGAGAGTAGATACATGAAGCCGAACAAGGGTGAATTGGTGTCGCTTTAACTCACTGGCATGCATCGACAGAGCCTTCAATGTTTCTGTTGCAATAGGAATCATACATTCTAGTGTAAACTATATCATTCAACAAATCAATATATCATTCAATGTCATTCAACTGTAATAATATCATTCCTTGACTCTAGGGAGACTCTACGAGCAAATATTCCAATAGTTGTTGTTGTCATTTTATAGGTGATTATACATCAACTGTTTCCTATCAGAAGATACACCATGCAGTTTTTTATTTCTGTTCATTATGCTTTCTGCAGAAGCGGCTGAACTTACTAGATCCGTCAGTAAGTAGCTATTGACCTATATGAATGGGTTGATAAAACAAACATCATTTACATTTTTTTTATTCATAACAGGTATATTTTCCCTGATGGCCACATTTTATATGATGGCATTATAAAGGATGCTCCACAACATCAATAGACCAAAGTCAAAATTAGGATAAAACATTTTATTTTGTTTGTTAATTAGAGGTACATCTATATACGTTTTTTCAAAGCTAAGTTTTTCTCCACTTCACCTCTCAAAAACCCTTAATTCTAGACTATATGACACTTTCAAGTAAATGAGATATATTCACATGCCCTCTGTAAGAAATCTTGAGGAATTGTTTAATGTCAAAGCACTTACTCCTACATATAATTCATCTCAAAACAATTGGAGTCCATTTCTAAGCAGGTTGCTTCACTATCAACACAATGGTGAACAAAGCACACCTAGTTGGAATAGAATAGAATTACGGGATGTCATTGGAAGTTCAAGGAGATAAAAAGGCATGAAGTGGTTGTTTTTCAGAGGTCTGGAGGTTATCAGTTTAAGCGCCGCATGGGTTACTCCGGTTGTGCTTTGCTATTTGACTAAAGTGAAAAGCCTAAAGAGACTTTTAATAGAGAAGGAGCTTCTATTCAGCTTGCCAAGAGCTCTCAGAGAAATGAATGCAAAGCCTGCGGGATTGTCATGGTTCAACAGACAGAGTTTGGCACCCCTGGAATATTCACCGAATATGTAGCTCTCAGAAATGTTAAGTTACTTTCAAGCGCATCTGTTTTACTTCACAGTCAGTTGGTGAAATATAAGTTGCTATAATAGAACAAAATGGAAGGGTAATGTTTTTTGTTTTTTCAAATTACAGCAAGAGAACAGTCATGTATACATGGCAAACCATTTTAGTCTACTGTTATACATTTACTTTTATACGAAAAGATTATCAGGGTGCACACAAGGTTTGTTTGCAAGAAAAAAAGAGCAAGATTTTTTTTGTAAATGCATTGTATATGAACTGTTAGATATTAAAGTGTATATAGCTGAATTGTAAATTTTATGTATTATTTAGCTTTCTTTGTCAATGTTTTGTATGGTTTTGTATATTATATCTGTAAAATATAAATATATATTAAAGTTGAAATAAAAAAATATATTACATGTAAAACATTGTGTTTATTTCAAAGTTTGTGTACATCATGGTTAAAAAAAATATATGCTAAGAAATATATCTACCCATAATGTTTTCAGACTGGTTTAAAATGGGCCATATTATTTAAATTTAACTTTTCTGACATTTCAAGCAAATTTTAATTTTGTTTCTTCATACAAACATGTCTCAAGTTGTTTCAGATTAACTCATGCATGTTTGTGTTATCGTGTTTTCATTTTCTAGGAGCTCAAACCTGCTTGATGATCATAGCACCTCCTATTGTTATAGCACTGATGCACCGACCAATCCGAAGAACCGCTAATGCAGCTCATCTCAATGCAGAACGGACGCACTGTCTGATTTGGATGTGTAAAAGTAGCAGGGAAAAAATTAACAATAGTCGTCAGAAATGGGTAGATTTTGTGCCAACATGCAAATCCTCAGAAAGTATTTGTTAGTGGCACTTCAGGTTTTAAACAAATTTACTGAACAACACTGGCTCTGAAAATACACTTTTCTGACCCGTTGACTAGTTAAAGTGGAAGGAATGGGGTTAATCGTGTGTTTGGCAAATCCAACAATCCGCGGTGATGAAAATACCATTTTTTTTCATAAATATTGCTTTTTGAAGGCTATTAAGAGTGCAGGGATAGGATAGGTAAGTCATATATTTATTCTAAATGCTTAAAAAGGGCATAATGTGCTACCTTCAAAGTGAATGGTCACAAAAACCACTACATTTCTTCACAAAACAATAATGAAAAGACGTACATGTTAACAACAATGTTAACAAAAACTAATTTTGTGTTTGGAAATTGGCTTAGTTTGTTTGCTAGTCAAGTTTGAGAAATTGTGTTAGGTTTTTTGTGTGAATTTGGCACAAATATCCCTCCATACATTACAGTCACTACTCGAGCCTTACTTCTTAAATAATTCATTCTGCACATTTCAATGCCTTCTGTTTTACTCTTGAAACAACTACATTTATTCCCAGATAAATCAATACCTTTTCAATTAAGTATTAAGCTATGTCTTAAGTTATATAATTGTTTAGAGTTAGAACCACCATGTTAGAATGAATCATTTTGAAAAATGTGTTATTCAAAATAAGCTTCAAATTAAAAACTGTATAGTGGTAAATTATAAACAAATATCAATATTATTTAAAATCGGTCAGTGTAATTTAACAAAATAAAAAGTTTAACATTAACCTCAAACCATGTACTTAAATAAATTAAATGTGCATGCACAGAACGAATCGTGCAGATGGAAGAAAGAAAACTGTTTTTGTTTTTCTTTAAATTAACAGAATACGAACACATGAGGCTGATGAAAAAAAATGGTATTATGCAAGAATGTTTCAGAAAGCGCTTAAAAACGATTGCATCTCAACTCTTCATTTCCAGATGAAACTGGACCCTTGGTGAATGTCTGACCCACCCACGGTTCCGGAATCATCATTGGGTTTGTATTTTGTCTCATTTTTGAGCCAGCAAGTATTCAGGAAGTATCCTGGTCATTGTGAGTTCCATGCGACTTAGTGTGAAGAGGGGGTTTGTATTGTCTGCTGCTAGTAGGGAGCCTTGCAGCATCTCCAGGAACCATTCCGTCAATGTGAGTGGATGAAAAGAATGCATGCGTCCTGCCACTGAGATCATGATTGAGGAAGGTTGTGAAACAATGAGAACAGACTGGTCGTCAGACAGTTTTTAAATATCTTCAATATTTAAAAATGACTTAAATAAAAACCATTCATGCGGCCAGTAAATCCCTTTGTGATGGATAGGTTAACAGGTTTGAACCAAGGGCACTAATATTTCTTTTGTTGAGTCTACAGACACTATTGTAATGTGCTAAATCAAACAATTATAAGAAATCACTAGCTCCATTTCTCAGGGATTGTCTCAAATGAAAACTGACCCTCGAATATTTGAAGTGCCTAGAGTCCCGGCTCGAGGGGATAATGTTTTTCTTTAAGAGAAGAGAGATCTTTTTAAACAATCTTGTTTCTTTTTTATTGAATCATGTCGCAGACACAACTCAGAAACTGAGACCAAAATAAAATCTTCCCACTGTGTCCAGACGTTGACATCTGTCCAGATGTCTTCCTAAGAGCCATTTTGGAGCAGAGTAAATCTCATTCAAGTCAAAATGTTGATAGATGTTTTAAAGAGGAGGAAATGATGAGGCTGTCATCCAAACGCTTTCCTGGGACAAACAGAGTCGGATCCTGAAAGTTCTGCTGGCCTCACTCTTTCATTTATAGACATTTAATAGCAGGAACTGTAAAACTTGATATTCCCGTTAAGTTATTTGAATCTATTTCTACTCTTTAAATCCAGTTGTTGTGACAGGTTTAGGACTTTGAACCCAAGATGATATGCTTTTTCAAAAATGAATTGTATGATAGTCCAACTCCTTCTGTTTAATAGAGTTTATTTGAGTTTTTGAGATGGCGGTTTGTTTAACTTGGATCAAACCCTCCTTTATGGCAACCCAACAGCCAGCCAGGATTGCATCTATTATGATAGGTATTTAAATGATATCATTAGTTGTTTTATATAAATAAGTCATTTATTTAGGTATAAAACATGTGTAAAATAACAAACATTGCCACATATGTTTTTCCTCGAACATAGAATAAAACAATGCAAGGCAATAGCTGAGTAAAACCTTAAATGCTTAAAGAAAACTAATTTAAAAGTTCTTTAAAACTAGGGTTTCTGAAGGTTTTATAAGGTCAAATTTAAGACTCTTTAAGACCTTTTTAAAGCAGTTCAAAACAGCAAAAACACATACAAAACTTTTTTTTGCAAAATAAACAGTATGGATCAAATACATTGTTTGAAACCCTAGTCACCACTTTTATGTTTTTTTTTTACAGTTTACAAAGATTTTGAAAACTCTAAGAGTCATTTTTACATAATTTTATTTAAAATTCAGTAGCATTTTCCTAATGTCTGCCAACCCTTACAATCACATTTACATTGTTAACATTTATGATGTCAATGACTTTTATTATTTTGAGAGATCTTCAATCTCTGGCAACCCTAACCATAATTTTAACATTATATTTTTAATATTTACGAGTATTTTCTCAATCTCTGGCAACCCTAAGCAACAACTAAAACTTACATAAGCTTTACATTGACATCAGAAAAAATAAGACCTTTAAAACATTTTTTAGCCCTAGAACAGTGAATTTAATTATTTTTAAGGAAACCCTGAAAACCATTGCTACACAGTAAAATCGTGTCAAATTTACATAAAAGTCTATTTGGGTTTTCTCTATATAGAGTTAAATCAACTCTGAGCTTCTCAATCTGTAACTCATTTTTTTAAGTTAAACTCTTATTTTGTATATTTATACTACCTCATATTAGCTAAACATAAATATTTATTTCAAAGTACAAGGTTTCGGTGAAGAATTGTCTGTTTAGTTGGTAGAGAGTCTTATATTTAACACAATTTGAGGGTTAATTTTGCTCTCAAGATTCTACTGGGTACAGTTTCTTTATCTGTGCATTGTCTCAGAAGCAGTACAGTTACTAAGTACTAAGGCTTTTTCTATTCTATTTTCTTTTCTAGAGAATTACATCAAGAGCAACCTCTAAATACTAAAGTATTAGAACTGAACTCTCATTTCAAATCCAGGGTTATCAGAACAAAACTGAAGGCAAACGGACCTTCATGCATCTGGCTCCTGGATGGCTTGATTTTTTATGATTTATGAAAAGGTTAAAAGAAGATTTTGATTGCACAGCATTTTAAAGCCCAGTGTTACTTTAAAACTTTATTCAAACAGATCCAGTGGCTCTGAATTTAACAAACAGCAATGATGGGGCAGGAACAAGTTTCATTCTCAACAAGTTACACAATCTGAAAACAATCTCCCATGAGAACTGAATTGTGGGAAGAGACGCACTGCTTGTGTCACTTTAAGGGAATGTAAGACTCATGCAATTGCAACTTAACTATAGCAATATTAAATATCTTTCCTCTGGGAAATCTTGGCAACAAATACCAAGAGATTATAAAATAAAATAAAAGAAAAGACTGATTTCACTGTTGACCCCAGATCAGAGAAAATCAGATGAGGTTTCAATGGTACCAAATTGAGAGAGAAGGGAACAAATGGCATCTATTGTGATGTCAAGAGAACACAAAGATGAGGGGAAAGGCAATCTATTGCAGATGATATTTAGCAGGAAAGTACCAGAATATCTCTGGAATGATTCTTCATCACCGCACGAGAATTCAAACCACTCTGGAGACGTAAAACAGTAATGCTTGTTTGCTTTGCCACAATTCAATCCACCCGGGCAGGATTACTCCATTTCCTTCAGTGTACCAGTCCTGCCTCCTGGTTTAAATCATGAATAAGCAAATTAAGGGGCTTTGTCATTTTTTTTTTAGAAGTATGGAAAGAAAGATTAAAGAGACCTGGTCTTACACATGAAGCCCCGGCTCAAGGAAGATCAGCTGGAAATATTTACTCAGCGTTTGCAGGGTTGCTCGAAAACAGGAACAATCACAGGCAAAGTTGTCCTTCTATGGGAAGGTCTGGAAGACAGGTTCCAAAATGAACAAACTGGTGTGGATATGCCAGATGCAACTTCTGATTGGGCATCTCTGTGAATGGAGCCCTCCTAAATGGATAGCTCCTTCGAATTTATTTTGTGGTTTTGAAAGGTAACCAGGAAAGAAAGTGTCCTGTTACAGCCAAAAAAATAAAACCCCAAAGGACCATGTGGTCCTTGCCATAGGACAAAACTCAATTGAACTGTTAATCTTCAATTGAAAAAGATATTCTTCTTACAACCAATGGCTGTAAAAACTGTGACACTGCCTCTTCTAATTAGGCTGCTTGAACAATTGAAACCTTCAGCCAATCAGACGCTTTCACTTCGGCCATGTCCCACCTACGTGGACGCCTTTTCGATTACTTTCTAGGCCCACTCTAAGCCTCTTATATCTTTGCCAGAAAGCTATGGGTACAGTTCCATGGGTACGGTCAATATGCTTGAAGCCACGGCGAGCGCTGCCATGACAGACAGACAGAGACTGCACATGCTCACAACTAATTTACAGATTTTTCTGAACTACGCCTCAGATATCCCGCTCGTGATTCCCATTTATAACAGGTCATTTTATTAAAACACAACTCAACATAGTTAGCAACTGTAATCTAACAAGTATTTTATTTTTCATAGCATGGCTGGCTCTTAACTCAATTTAATTTGACTCAGTGTTCCTGGCCCCTTCTCAGAACCATGAGGCAGGTTAGTACATTTTAAAGCAGAATGGCTAATTTTACAAGTATTTGAAGAAGATTTAATTTAGTGTCATCATTGATAGCATGAATTCCCCTCTCTCACAACGTGATGACAGCAGACTGCCAGCGCAGTACATCGATTGGTTCAGTGTACCTGTCAATCACATAACCACGCCTTGATTTTGTTAGGAAAATACATTTTAAAGTAATCAAGCGTCATACTGTTTTAAGCTGTACAGCGTCAATTGTAAATAATCTAAAACTTTATTCTAATTACTTTTTCCCACAGTTTGCTTCATCATTGTTGAACAATAAGGGTAATACTCGCAGATTTTTTTGGTGAAAGTGAGAAGCCCGGCTGCAGAGTTTTGGATGCACTGAAGCTTATTTAAGATTTAAGAGTTTGAAAGTGAAGAAAGAAAGTGTTACAGTAGTCAAGGAAACCAGGGTTTCTGCATCAGAGGTGCTGTGAAATGGACGGAGACAGAAATATTTCTGACGTGGTTGAAGATGATACCCATCTAGATAATCTAAAGGTTTACAGATTTATGCTTCCTATAAACTATGGTTAAATACTGAACAATAATTTGTTTGACTGAAAAGTAATAGGTAGAACACAAAGCTATACAAAATGGAAATTTAAATATGATTAAAAGTGCTACAATGATTTGAATGTGAATATTCTGGCTGGACACTTGCTTTCAATGATCTCAGTGTTTGAAATAGACTTGGTTCTTCAATATCTCTTGAAAGCAATCAAAGCAATTTTATCATCTCTTTTACACACACCATCTTTTAAGATCATCAGTAGCTTTTCAAATAGTGGTCAGTACATGCACAACTGTTGCAGACCTACCACACAATGAAAGATTTATTTAAATAAGTTTGAAAAGAGATGTTGACAGCCTATTCTGGGATGCAATTTCTTTGAGCTTGGGAACTTCAGTTCAAGTCAGATTGACGGCCTCAATAAAGCTTGAGGGTTTTGAAGTTTCAGTACATTGACCGAAGCGGTTAGAGGACTGAATAATGTTATGGCTCCCTGAGCTCCTGAGGTAAACTGACAAAATATTTCACTTGGTAACCCCCAGGAAACCAAGCAAGCAGAGAACAAACCTACAGCCTTATTCTGTTATAAGCGGTCCCTCATCGGCTTCTCTGTTCACCATAAAGAAAACTCGGGGGATGTGGTCAGAGCCAAGATGAGGCCCAATAACCTAAACAGATCTCAGGCTAAGCGAATACCAGTTTCACAGGTAAAACACTATTCCAGAGTCCCAACAGTGGTGTGTGGAAAATAAAAATGATCCAGCGCTTATGTTGAGCTCAATAAAGCACACATATGCATAATTTTCCGGGTTAAACTAGAGTCAGTACAAGATTATTTAAAATCCATCATTTTGCGGTTCTAAAAGGCTCTAGGTCACTGCTGATTGGACAAAATCTAACCCATGCATTTCCTTCCGCGTTAGTAGAGTTTCAAACCAGACAGAAAATCAATTGACAAGCAATGCTTTCTGAAATCAAATATTCCTTTTAACAACACATTTTTAGACATTGTACAATTAATAAAACATTTTGTGTTAAAATATGATATAAACATCTGTATCTGTATTTTTAACCCCTTTAGACCCTGCGTCAATTCCAACAGACAACATATTTCATCAGTTAATTGGAAAATGCCACTCACATTAAAGTCATTTTAGTTGTCATTTGCAGTAAAGGAGAAATACTTTTGATTGTTTTTAAGTGTAAATAATTTGTGCAGATAAATTCAACATAAAAGTACACAGTTTTTACGTTTATCTATATTGTACACTTCCATATATTTGTGAGAATTTCATCCACTTACATCGGATCTTTACCGAAATGGACAAAAAGCAATGAGTTTAAATTGAAAGTAAATAAAAATAAGTATTGACTTAGAACATGACATTTTTTTATATTTCTAAAACCTAGACAATAGTTCAGGTCTGAGGCGTTAAAAGAATGACAGTAAAATCTTGGATATCACAGTTATTAACTGGGTTATTAAGGGGTTACAATGACATAAATTTCCCCCTGAATTCAACGACAGTGGAATAGAGTCACCAGCTACAATCGCTTTTCAGGAGATGGAATGATAATTTTTGAAAACCTAGCAAAGCCTTATATTCAAATACATTACAAAATCGTCCAAAAGTAAAATTTGATTCAAATTACTTCCAGGTGTCCAAAATTCACCAGATTCTCAGATTCAGGAGAACTTTGAACTCAGCTGATGGGAGCTTTTGTAACAGAACAGAAATATCTGGCAAAATGGGAAAAAAGCTGTTTTGGATGCTAGCAAAAATACTCTGAAGATGTGGAAACATCTCAAAAGAGATGCTTAATTATTCATTCATTATTTTATCAGGAGCATTTTCACAAACACTGGCAACTCCTAGCAACAATATAAAGCACATTTCAGATGAGCTTTATGAGGACATCAGAAAAATAGGGCCTGTGAAAACATATTTAGGACTAGCAAAGTGAATCTATGACTTTTAATGCCAAAAGTTTGGGCTTTTTTTTAAAGACCCATGGAAACCCTTCGTGCAAGTGCCTCCCTCCGCTGCCTCTGATAGCTTGAATGGTGTGGTACATTTTATAGAAGAACCAATTATTCAGCTCTGCACTTGCAACTCAGAGGAAAATTTTCATTCAAGGGTTGAAAAATGCTGCACTTTTTAAGTAAGTTTTCAAATATGGGAAAATCCTAAATGCACTTGAAATTATTAAATATTTTAATAAACAAAGAACGAGTCACTTTTTATCCTACCATTGTTTTCTTCCAGATATTCTGTTTATTTAACGACTGTCCATGTTAATTCTTATAGATTGTAAATGTATTAAGGGATCTGGCCTCTGGTATCAGTGTGGTCTGAAAAAGGACAGAAATGGCAGACAAATGCTACAATTTATCAGTAGTTCTTGTGGTAAAATGTAATTTAGTTCATCTGACTGAAATGTCTTTTATGCAAGACAACGCTTTATCAAGTTGGAATTTGATTTTGTTAGATCTTGTCTAGACCAAATTTAATTATTCTCATATAACAAGATTACATCAAACCATTTAAAACTTTTTTTTTTTTTGCTGAAGAAGTTTATTTTAACTGGAGTATTAAGTATTGTATAATTTAGTTACATTTATTTAACAAGTTTTTTTGAGAGTAGATGAAATGAACCAAACTTAAGGTGTGAAAGTACTTTTAGAGTAACTTGTCTCTCTTACCAGATTTGAGCAGTTGTTTAAGTAATATTTGGTCATTGAAAAAACAAAGCTATTGACAAACACACATAATTAATCACACAAAGATGATTTCTAACACAATCAGCATTTTCCAATGCCAGTTCAAAACACTTCTGCTTAAAAACATGTATAGTCTGAAAGTTAAAGTAATATGACAAATAGAATGCACAATATATATAAAATCTGAAAAGGGCCAGGTTGACGATGTTAATTCAAAGACTAAATAAATAACCTGGTTGTCAAAGTCTCCTCAGGTCTTCACTGATCCATTCCGCCGTTAATTTAGCCATTTCATCCCCGGCATCTAGAACGAACGCATGTCTGATGCCTCTCTCACAAAGGACAATATTTCCTTCAGGAAAGTCCTCTCTGATGTCATGGTAATACTGGACAGGGCACCAGTGGTCCTGGTTTCCATAGTAAAAAAGTAGCTGATAAAACAACCGAAACAAAAAATTAGCTTTAGATGAAATACTCTGGTCAAACATTTTTGCATGCTCATATTTTTAAAATAATTGAAGCACATTTCTCATTTTAAGGTTTCACTAAGGAATATAGAATAACTAAAGCACATCTCGAACATGTTGATTTAGGATCATAGAGCACCCAGGAGATAACGCTATCTACTTTCCTCACAGCACACCTCGAGATGTCAGATATAATTACCAGCAAACGACTTAACATTTACATTTAAAACCTAAGAATTAAAACCAGATTTCAGAACATGCTAGAAAAGATATTAATGTTTACAAGTATATTTAGTCATAATAACTTATTTGATTTGTAAGTAACATAGGACACGTCTATAAAATGTAACAACATTCCTAAATAAAGAATCGAACTTTCTTCAGAAAACAGCACATCGCACCTTCTTTATCCAGAAATTGACTCATAACTAAAAAAAACAGAAATGTTATTTAAAAAAACTAACAAAAGGCCAAAGCTTCATGTAATCTTAGTCATTAGTTTCAGTTAAAGGAATATGTTGTTCTTTACATAAAATTTAAATATATACATACATATATATACACATACATAAATACATACATATATACAAAAATATATAAATAACAATAAATCAAATCAGTATCAGAATGACCAAATGTTTTGTGCATTGATTTATTCATCATCCTGTAACGTACATTGAACATTTGTACTGAGTGCAGAGTTAATGTTAAAAGTATGCAATATAAAAATCCAGTTAACAAGATTGAGCCAAGAAAAAGAGAACTTTTTCCCATTTTAAGGTTGAAAGCTCATTAGATGTTATTGTGAGTGTCTGGTCCACACCACATCAAGTCAAATTTTGCCAAATGTAAAATCAGTTTGACCCTCTACTCTGTTGGTTAATGCTAGAACACAATCTAGGCTCAAATAATGGTTTGAGGTGTGCTGCCCTGTGCATTTTCCCAAACACTCCATGAAATTTAGGGTAGGTGACAAATAGCCCCCAAGCACACCTCCATGAACCTACTTGGAATTTACAAGATGCTAAGAGAAATGACATCATAAATACAATAACATTAAAATTATAACATAAAATTGAAAATGAGCAATTGCGTAAAAATGAGACGGTAGCCTTTTGGATTCCGGTTTTATTCGTCTTGAGTAGCCAGAATCAGACCTATGAATCAGGCTATGTTCTGAAATGTTTGGGTACGATCGATGTTCTTTACTCATTTACTTTCATAACTTCCAGAGACATCAGATATATAAGCTTAAAACAAAATGTATTCTTTCTTTGATTTTTCATGCATTCACTTTTTGCTTTCATAGACCAGTCCAAAGTAATACAGTCAGACAACTGTGTAGCTCATCCCTCCTGAAGCTAAAAAAAAACCTCCCTACCACCTTATATCCCAAGTGGCTACGTAAAATAATTTTAAAGAAACAGTTTCTCTTATATTTTAAGAACATTCTAAACTAAGTTTTTATAGACATGAAATAATATATTTAATGTTACATTTAGCTCAAATAATTATGCTAAATTAATCGAAGCGTAAAAATACATCACATTTTGGCTCTCAAAGCTGCCATGAAACCATTTGACTGGTATGTCAAAAAAACAACCCCCCTTGGCTTCACTCAGCTGCACATGGAAATATTGTGACAAAAATTGTAAACATTTCTTCATAACAGCGTGTTCTAAGTACTCACAATAGCTTGATCGTATGGCTAAACTCAGCTTCCCTGCTGAAAAAAAATAATGCAACACTCTCTTATGGAATAATTCAACCATTCAGAACACGACTTCATGAATAATAACAACAATTTTCTAAGAACCTCTCCTTAAATTGAATACTATCTATGGTTAGGTTTGTATGTTCAGTTTTACGGCATACTAATAATAATAATAATAACAATCTCTACAATTACAATAGGGTTTCAACAATACGTGCATGAATCCCTGATTATAAAAAAGTACATTGAGATTGATCCTACAGCTTTTTTTCTGTCCCTGAAACTACCTTTTATACATGGTTAACACTGATTGACAGTAGCATCATAAAATAAGGTCAATTCCACATGTAAAAGCAATCTATAAGTTCCCTGAATTCTTTAAAGCGAAGCCAAGTGAGGAGAAAAACCAAGATATTGGTTATACATATACAAAATATTGGTTTAAATCCACTCCATCCAAAAGGTCCCTTCAGACAGCTTTATGGACACTTGAAGGGCTTTTCCTTCAGCCATAAAGCCAGATCCCGTTAGAGAAGCTAATGTCACAACCAGAGTAAAAACCACCGGTGCGGATTTCTTAATGCTATTTATTGGTGAAAGCTGAACACAATAGAAAGATCACATTCTCTTGTCAACTTCTTTGCATGATTGCTCTGACAAACTGCATAATGTCTGGCCTATGCTGACAGTGTCAGTTAATCGTGATGGCTTCTACACATGTCAGCCTGATCGATTTCACCACAGCCCATAAATCTCACAGAGGAGTCAGATGCATGTGTTTTAAGGCTGAAAGAGGTTTAAATATATGACCTCCTGTCTTCACTTTCAGCGTTATATGAAGAAGATTCTTCTACCATTGATATTGGCAAGCCAGAGACAGGCTGCAAAGCCGATGCTAGTACATTAAAGCCACGCTAACAATACTTGTTCAAGAAGGAAATTAAAAGTTTCCTTCTTCTGTGGAATCCTGTGTGGCATGCTCTGATGCAACCAGAAGAAGATTCAGAACAGAAGAACATTTCAGAAAGAAATGTCAAGTTGATGTAAGAGACCGATTTGTAGAAGATTTCAGATTTTTAACTGCTGACAGACCAAGACCATTAGCCATCAATAGCCTCATCCTCCTCTGCCCACAAGTGAGGACAGCACTTGTTTTACATCACATCAGCTGCACATTATGGGTCTTCTGGTTGGTCGAGCAGCGAGGTCTGCAAGCAATAACGTTGCTGTCAGACCATTCTAACACATATGTATATAAATAGTAATGAAAGTTTAAAAATAACGTTTTTAACTATAGGCAATCTCCTGCCTTCTCTCTTGATGCATGATAGGAAGTGACTGAACTGTAGTTCCCAGAGTGACTGGTTGAGGCTGACTCCAAAAGGGAGCAAGTTCCCATTCACTACTGACCAACTTTGGAGCTGAAAAAAACAAACATGTTTCCACCCCTGGCTCCATTAGGTTTGTTGATTCAAATCGCTAGTTTTAATCTAATCAACACTCATTTAACATATATTAGATGTAATTTTTCAGCCAGACGTCTTCAATATGATCATGTCCCACTAATGTGGACATGTTTTCAGATACTGACTATGCCCACTTTGAGCCTCATTTAACTGAGAAACCTACAGGTGATGTCACAAACACTCGGTCCATGTCGTATATAATCAATGGTTTTTAAGTGTCTATCATAATGCATTAGTTCACAAGTTTGCTCTTGCTTCTAATTGCCAAGTATCACAATCAAGGAGGGATAGCTTGCACAGTTAATGTTGTCCCTTAGGTTTTGTCTTTTATACTGATAATGTTATCAGCAGGTGTGACCATATGATTAGACGGTCAGTTATCAGCCAAGACTTTCCTGAATTTATGTTAATTGAACGATTAACCTCATTTAATAGTTAACTATTGCTCATATCATAGTCATAATTCATAGCTATGATAATTCAATACATTACAAGACAATAAAATAAATGATTGAGCAATTTACTTTTAACTTGCACACACACATACTTAACAACTGGTAGAGTTTTATAAAGCTAAAAGAGAATGATAAACATTACTCACAATTTTTTTTTTGCCAATGAACAAGGTTTAATTAATGTAGATTTGTACTTCAGAAAATGGGGTCAGTATTTTGACATTATGTTAAATAGTGTTTAGTATAAAAAAAGACATTTAGAATGTGTTCATGGCAAACTTAATTAGTGGTGAATCATTTGGCAAAAAAAAACGAATTAATATTTTTCCGTTAAATTAACCGCTGCTTTTTTTAGCATTTGCTATAACATATCGTGGGGCCAAATAAATAGAATCGATTATAAAATAGATTCCAAATTTTGTTGCTTTCTTAGTAAGACATAGCAAAATCACAGGGACAGCAAAATTGTTCATAATCGAGTTAAACATCTTATGCTGATTCACCAGCATCGCTAAATGCCACAACTCAAGGATGAGTTAAAACAGAGATCTTTCAAACCATGTTGTGCATTATTACCTTGCTGAGGTGTTGGCGTATGGTTGAGCTGTCTCTATCCACCACCAGCCTCATTTCTTGGCTTGCCAAGTACATTGCGTTGGCTGTAGACAAACAACAACACATCCCACCACATGGATCAGCATGATACAAAACTACAATTGATAATTTCCACAATACAATGCAAAGCCACAGGAGGATTTACTAAATACAAAGAACATGAACATTAACTACAAAATGCCACAAGCTCAAAGGCTAGAGCTTATGCAAATACTGTTACTCCTAAATAAGATTACTTACAATTTACTTTTTACAGCAGGTATTTGGCAAGGTTGTGCATATTTATGAACAAAGCCATTTTATGCAACTTTATTCTTAATTAGTTCATATTTAATAGAATAAAAACTCAGGATTTTGTATTACATTTTGTAACTTTTCAGTATATAAAATAAACATTTGGACCACAGCACTCTGTCATTTTTTGTTGTTGTTAAAATCCGTTTGCTGCATCACCTCTGTTACAATAGCTGTTGACTACATCCTCAAAATACCAATGTATATATTGATGTTTATGCCATGGTCTGTCTGAATTATCAATTCTGATTGGCTGGCAGGTTTTTATTAACTTTGAATAACTGTACAGGAAGTCCGTGTCAGTTTGTTCACTCTCTATCATTGCAGACATTGGTAACCATTGTAACATAAACTAACAGCTAATCACAAAATATGAGTGTTATATCAACAGTAACCCTTTTCTGATTTGCTCAATGTGGGCAAATAAAAAAATGGGTATTTTGAGTATTTTATTAATATGTACAGACATTTTTTTAACAAACAAACGTTTGGAGCATTTGATCATTGACAGCTAGCAACAGCAACCAGGTCACGAACATATGGACAGACCTGAGCCTTTGAGGATTTTTTTTTTTTTTTTACAAAAAAAGTATGAAATGTATATATTTAAAGTGACTTTTTTTTTTAACGTGAAGCTTTCTCATAATTCTCATTCAGCTAAAAAAAAAAAAAAACAAAAAAACAAAAAAAAAAAAACAAAAACTGAAAAAATTCTAGAAAAAAAATGCACTCACATATGGCTAAACTCAAACACAAAACTAGCTAACTGATCATAAAAACAATTCAAACAACCTGATTCTGACAAGCAAAAAATTCCTAACGATGTATGTTATCATTTTGGATTATTGCATTCCTCATAGAGAGAACTGTTCACTTCAACTTCTTTAGATTATGGGCTCCATGCATGGTAATATGAATATGTTACTCGCAGAAGAGGTAGTTTTATATTTAAAAAAAATATTTTTTCGATTTTTAAACTCTAATTTAAAAATAATTTTATTATTGAATCATTATTGAATAAAAAAAAATATTTTTGTAACCTCTACTTCTATCTCTGACCTGTTTTTACCTTGTTTTTTTTCTTCTATAAGGCACTTTTGAATGTGTATGCAAATGTGCTATTCAAAAAATTGCCTTGTCTTGCCTTCACTTGCACGAAGAAGGAGTGGGCACACATGTGGAAATACTCTTCAAACGACTCTCTTCCACTGAGTGAGGAGGAAGTGTGGGTATGATTGCATATCCGCACTGCTCAAACACTTTTATATTAATCAAGGTCTGTGTACTACATCATCCACCACTGTTAGCATGCTTCATAAGACTAAGTAGGAAGAAATTAGAATAATCAATTTCATTTCTTTTACAGGCAAGAAAAGGAGAAGCTATTTTTTCCATTAATTTAAAGTTACGCCATATTTCATCAGCAAACTCGTTCATCTTGTTTGCCCCTTCAGACTGGAAAGCTCAATTCAAGAATATAAATTTAAAGGAGGAAGGAAACTGAATGAAGTCTTTGTACATGAAAAAATAGAGTGCTTTCATTGATGGTTTCCTGAGAAATATCAGATGCTTGTTTAGTTGTTACACGATACAATATTTTTAAAAGGAATATTTAGAAGTTGTAAAATATCCAACACGTATGATAAGAGATTACAACAGACTCCTATTTTGCTAGAAAATAAAAATATAAAAGGTAAATGCTTTGGTTGTCCAGAGCTGATATGAAATTGCAGAAATCACTTGTACTCAAAATATTATGCAAAAAAAATAAAATAAATAAATAAAAAAAAAATCAAAGCTTTAGTTTTTTTTATTCCAAAATTGCGCTGAATAAAAAAAGACAAAAGAGGCTCTAGAAGTAGAATGTTTTCTTTATTCCCGGCAGCAAGCTACAGACACTTTTAAGTGTTTGTATTGGCTGCAGTTTGCTTCCGAATAAATGTTAATGTTAAACATATGGTTTTCCTTTTGAATTCTGCTGTGTGCTAAAGGAAGACATCAGTCATTTGAAATTAGTGGCAAACAAATATTTACTCTTGAACACAATGAACACAGATGACTCACCAAGGCATCTAATTTTGGTAAACATGCACAGATCCTAAGCAACGTCTCAACCCACTAGTGAAAAAGAGATTCAAGAACAGTTTGGTCAGATGCATTTATGCATAGATAAAAAATATATCTTAATATTTAAAAATCAACCAAACTGCCAATAGACTAGTTTAATATAAAAATTAACCAACAGACTGGCTGACTGGACTTGCCAACAGACAACTGACCCGATTAACCACTCAGCCAACTGACCAATCAACCAACCCGATCAACCATCTAGTATACTGACCAATCATCCAACCCAATTAACCACCCAGCTGACTGACCAATCATCCAACCCAATCAACCACCCAGCTGACTGACCAATCATCCAACCCAATCAACCACCCAGCTGACTGACCAATCAACCAACCCAATCAACCACCCAGCTGACTGACCAATCAACCAACCCGATCAACCACTCAGCCGATTGACCCATCAACCAAACCGATCAACCACTCAGCCGATTGACCTATCAACCAACCCGATCAACCACCCAGCCAACCCGATCAACCACCCAGCCAACTGACCAATCAACCAACCCGATCAACCACCCAGCCAACCCGATCAACCACCCAGCCAACTGACCTATCAACCAACCCGATCAACCACCCAGCCAACTGACCTATCAACCAACCCGATCAACCACCCAGCCAACCCGATCAACCACCCAGCCAACTGACCTATCAACCAACCCGATCAACCACCCAGCCAACCCGATCAACCACCCAGCCAACTGACCTATCAACCAACCCGATCAACCACCCAGCCAACCCGATCAACCACCCAGCCAACTGACCTATCAACCAACCCGATCAACCACCCAGCCAACTGACCTATCAACCAACCCGATCAACCACCCAGCCAACTGACCTATCAACCAACCCGATCAACCACCCAGCCAACTGACCAATCAAACGACCAGATCAACCATCTAACGGACTATCTAGCAGAATTAGAGTATGAACAATTGAAACATGAACAATGAACATAACAATGTCACTTAAATTACATTCATTTGAATCCTTCATCCTTAAATTTCAATAACAAATTTGAAAAAGCTGAAAATCTACACTTTAAGATAAAAAAATCTGACACATTAGCTATAAAATTTTAGCATTTATTTGTTCTTTTTTTATATCGTGTAGATGCCAGGTAGGGTGTGAGAGAAGAGATGGTTGTGCCAGCTTAGGGCTGGTGGTTCCCTGTTCTATCTCACTTATCTCCAGGGGGGCATCATGCTGGAGGCTTTGGCAGGGCACAACATTCCAGTCAATTTTACACATCCTCACACATGCATCGAGTTAAAAACTGACCAAAGTGATCTTGGCACAAAAAACAAAGATACTTTAAAGTCTCCACTGTCCACAATGTCTGGATTATTATTATTGTATACACTAAAATAGTGATTTCCCAAAGTTTAATTAGCTTTGTCCTTATACACAACATCTACATAACACTACAAACATGATCCTGGGGATTCTTTAGATTAAATTTGATTTCATTAGATGTAAAGTTCAATTTCTGATCAAGGCTTCAAAAAGAAAATCAACTATAAACACATATGCTCAACTTAAGAGCACGCTAAGTCTCAAACAAACAAACAAAATCTTTTAAATGTTTCATTCTGTTAGCATTTACAGATGCAGCTGGAAAACTGCTGTGGATAAAGTGTTTCAATATCCTTCACGTTCGGGTCTAAATTGTTCTGTTAATTTCATATAAAACACACACTAACTTTTACTACTTCTAAAGCCTTTTAATTCACTTCTTTTCACTTGCCATTAGAAATGAAAACAAGACACTTTAAGGTTCACGTCATTTGAAAGTGCAATATTTCATAACGTTTCTCTAGCGGTTGCATGGACTAAGTCACAATGTGCTTCTCTTTAATTCATTTCCCTTTCACAGACCTAAATGAATGTGACAATTATACTCTCCCTTCCAATTCAATAACACATGCCATAATAGAAAGCCACATCAACAGGGTTCCTTTTTCATTGAGTAAAAGAACACAAGGTGGGTGGCCATGATCTGTTGCATCCTAAGTAATGTCAGTTCTCACACAGCAGAATTTTTGAAAAGCTATAAACAATCCTTCCATAATCACCTGTCATCACTTTTTCATTTGTACGCCTAATGAACAGGATATTGCTATTCAGCTTTTCTTTTACAGCTTAAAGATCACAACCAATGCTAAAACTATTCTTTTCATGCTGCTCCTAAATCTTAAGAGAATCTTAAATACTCTACCACGTTGTGCGCAAATATGATTTTGTTTTAGTTTTTACTTTCTTTTCTTTCCTTTTGACTTGCTTGTGCATATAACTGTTGTTTTATGTTCAAATCTAAAAACTACGGCTTTCAACGTCCTTTGGACCAAAGGAGAATGCTTTTTCAAAGTTTAGTTGTTAAATGTTGTAAGATGAGAGTTTTAAACAAACATGAACATACCTGTTTTATATATTTTTGGATAAATTTGATATTTAAATGTACATTAAACAACAATACAACTGGGAAAAAATGGATTAAGCTTTTGTATGGTCTTTTTACATGAGGTCAACCTACTCAAAATCCACAGAAACACTATGACTTTGGGTTTTTTCTGCCTTCAGGCAAATTTAACAATTGCAGATGTGCTTCTTGGATTCCAAGTAAAAAAAAAAATTATATATACACGACTAGCCCATGGACGTGCTCACAGTGCCAAAAGCTGCAACAAGAGCAATGCACAATGTGCCAAACAAGATTTGTTTTTATGGCATAGTAGTAAAAGTCTGATTTTTCAAAGCAGATTGTAAATTGAATATATTTGTTTTTCTGTTAAAGAATAACCCCCCTTTTTTCAGCAATTATACAAAATACAAAGAAAAATGTCGACAAGGAATAATAAAAGTTAGACACAATTAACATTTTTTATGCTAGATTCCCCTATGACTATTTTTTCAGCTAAAACCTGAACATTTGATTGTTAAGAGACATGCAAGTGTTTACCATGGCATAAAGGGGGATTAAAATAATCCCATTCCAATGGTGTATTATTACCAAGGAACAATTTCACAATTCAAAATCGATAATTATTACGATATATATGGTCTTGATAAGATGATATAGGGAGCTTGCTAGAGAGCTCTATAGCTGTCTTATCAGCGGATTTCTAACCACACTTCAGTGTTCGTTGTATAAATATTAATTTGAAATAATATTTTATATCATATTTATTGTTTAGTTTTTTTAATCGTAAAGATTTGATTTTATGGTATTACCTAAAAATGTCAAAGTCTCATTCAAGACAACGATTAAAATAAAAAAAGTGGTCATGTTCATATAGCAATTACTACAGAGCAAAAACTTGCTATTATTTGTAGCAGAAATAAAGACTTGACAATATCATTATAATTATCAAAATCATTTATATATGAAAGAAAATTATTGTGACATATCAATCAGCCCTAATTTTGACAGAGGCTAACATCTAATGAGCATCTATCTGTTCTCTTATGCATTAACTAATAAGCTTCACCTTCATATTTACACTGATTGGCAAAGGCACATAAGAGTCATGCAGAGGTGAAAATGCTAAACTAAGATCTCTTAGAATGTCAGTGCTTCTAAAAAAAACAACTGAAACCTGTTGTTTTTAAGATGGTGGGCAGGACTTCCTCTAGCGATCTGATTTTCCTAAAAGGACTATATTAAAGAACTATATTTCCAAACAGTTCTCGTCCATCAACTGTTGCATTACCCCTGAAGTTTGTTGTAAAAAGCTGTTGCTGTTTCTGGTTTCAAAACTCTTTCCTATTCCAAGTTTCTAATCTATTCTCTCTTACACTCGTGCTTCTTCTGCTGTTTAGGTTTCCTCCAAAGCTGCTCGTGTTTGGGTGAGTCTACACTGATGATCGCTACGTATCTACATTTAGTGTGATTGTATGCTGCAATCTCTGATCTCTAACACTGAAAGGAAAGTTACAAATTGAGTTGGATGGTAAATTCTTTGCTTCTGAACCCTTGCATGTCTGCTGACATCTCTGACAAGTATAGCTGAGTGTTTTGTACAAAAGTCAAAATGTTCCAAAGATTTTGACACATGTGAAAAAAATGCAGCCGAGTGTTAAAATATAAAAGGGTGAAATTGAAAACTTTGTCAATCAAATAAGTGTTGCATGTTCAAAGCAATTAACAGATAAAAACTACATTTTTTATTCAGCTATTAAAACTAACAAACACACACACTTTTAGGGTGGTATAATATAATGTCAGGTAATGCCAGTAAAACAACTAGTCTGAGCAACGGAATCTCATTGCAAACAATTAACAGTAATAATAATAATAATAATAATAATAATAATAATTGGTGGCTTTTCCAAGGCCTACAACTGCATAATGGACCAGGCGGGGATTGAACGGTCAACCCTCCAGTTGTAGGACAAGCAACTCCACCACTTCACCTTTTTGCTGCACAATTGCTAAAGTAATTGAAATAAGTACTTTTGAAATTTTCCATTTAGTGTACAGTTTTTTTTTATTTGCCATTTTGCTCTATTTTCCAAGCAGAATAAGGTGGTTGGAGGAGCAGGCGGACGAGACTTGAAATTAAGACATTCATGAGATTAGCCCCAGGCTCAAAACCAGGTTGAAGTTACCATCGTTCCACACTAGCTCTGGTTTCCCACTTTCCCTGCTGAATAAAATTATGATCTGAACAGCAAAAGAAATGAAAGGAACTGTCGAATGGGTCAAATCTCTAAGCTCACATAAATTAGGTCAACAGCAGCCTGGACAGAACAGTGGAAACTGTTCAATCATAAAAAAAAACATGAGAAGTGGTTAGGTCAGAAAACAGAAGCTGTGTGAAGTCAAGTGTTGCAGTCTGAAGGAAAAGAATAAAAACTAACAGAGAGTGTCCCACTGGCATTTTCCATGTGGCTTACGAACAGACAACGCTTCATTGATGTTTGCGCTCCTGGACATAGAACCTTGATGTCTGCATGGCAGACTTTGCTTGCATGCTCCACTTGTAGTTAACATCAAAATATCAACACTCTCAGTTTCATGGAAAGGGACTTAGAGCTAATAAATCCTTAAAGAGTCCAGGAAGTTCAACTAATAGCAACATGCTTTCTTAATTAAGTCAACTCGAGATTAATTACAAACGTAATACAAGACCAAGCAGCTTTTCATGAGAAGTCACAAGGCGGCACTCTGTGGTACAAAACAAACACATCCACATGTGTACATGCAGGACCACCTGGACATTTTGAAGAACAACAAGAGAGTTTGCTTCCTCGTAGCAAATTCTTTCAACATTTGTTGGTATTTAATAAGGAATGGGGAAGAGGTTTGTAATTGGACATTTGGTTCAGATGAAGGAAGAAACACGATCCACTCAACTGATTCTGCACGAGAAGTGCTAATGATTAAAAGCATGCTTAAACGAGCTGTCAGGAGCGAAGATCTAATTCCCTCTGCAGCTTCGTCGAAGGAATCTAAAAGGGTGAACGGACAGCATTTAAAAACAGACAAAGAGAAGAAGAGCAAGCTAGTGAGAAAACTGGTTCTCCATTCTCATTTGCCTGCTTCTAGGCTCTACTGAGGCCTCTTTGGCAGAGATTCTCCAGCCATCACAACATCCATCACTCTCCTCCCAGGACAGACAGGGAAAACACTCAGCCTTTCACCCAGAGAGACTACGCTAGTGGTCTATTCGCTCTCTTTCTTGCAGAGACAGCTCTTAATTACTCCTACTCACAACACTTCATCTACAGCATTAGTTCATGTACTGAAAGCCCAGGAGATTATATATGAGTTATGATAAATACTACTTTATTCAAAACATTGTGAGACACCCTCTCTTGGCTGCCATTCATTTAATACTTTTCTTTCCTCCTCTTCAGCCTTGACTTTTTTTAAGTAGTCTGGATCATCTTTGAAGTGGTGATGTATTTCTTATCAACTGATAAAAAAAGAGAAGAACCCATCTGAGCAGCTGAGGTTTGGATGAAGGCCAGCTGAGGAACCTTTGAAAGCACCTCATTGAAATGAGAGTTGATTTTTCCAGTGGAGAGTTCAAACTGTGAGCTAAGATGGAGATGAAAAAGGGGTTCTGAATGTGTGAAACTTATATATATATATATATATATATATATATATATATATATATATATATATATATATATATATATATATATAATCCACTAATAAAGCAATGACGTTAGGGAGGTGTTATCAAAAGAACAACAATCCTTGACATGCATGAGGCACAGAGGAAGAATCAATTGGTACTTTTAGGGTGGTATAAACATTAGGCATGTCAGTTGATACTCAGTATTGACATTAATATTAGTAATATAATATAATTATAATAATATAAAAAAATTAGTTATGACATTCGCATGCAATACAAACAAGCACATGCATACGTCACAGAAATTCCTCTATGCAAGCAAATATTCAATCAATGAATGCATCCAATCTCTAAGTGCTAAAGTCGGAGGAATCAGAATTCTCAAACAGTCTATAAGTCTCATAGTGAATGAAAAAGTTGTTTCATAGCAAATGAAAAAAAAATACTGAAGGTCTTGCTGCTCAATTCAGATTTTAAAAATGAAATCCGATGTTTTTATGTGCTTGTTAATATCGGGAATTGTATCCATCCTGTGTATGAACGAAATCTTACTCACTGTAAGGCGTGCATGCACAAAAAAATGGCTTTGATCAAAACTAAAGAAAACATAGACTAGATTATACTTTGAGGTGATTGTGTGGCTTTATTTTTATTTGATATGTCCCCATACAATGATGTAAAATTTGGATTAGTGCATATTTTTACTTTCCTGAAAAAATCAAATACTGGTTGCATATGGGCAAAACAAATGGACTTGGGTTACTTTTGGTTGCAGTCTGAATGTAGCCTTAGCGTCTGCTAGACAGACCTATGATGAAAAAACACCCTTCAAATCTGTATTTGGAGACATTTTGGATTTGCTAATGAATATCTCCTGAAGAATATTTTCTGAGTGATATCTCTCGATTGGAAGAAGCAGAATTATTGCACTAAATTATTTGCACACCAAAACATAAATATACTCTGTCGGCAGAATTATTAGGCAAATGAGTATTTTGACCACATCATCCTCATTATGCATGTTGTCTTACTCCAAGCTGTATAGGCTCGAAAGCCTACTACCAAATAAGCATATTAGGTGATGTGCATCTGTGTAATGAGAAGGGGTGTGGTCTAATGACATCAACACCCTATATCAGGTGTGCATAATTATTAGGCAACTTCCTTGTCTTTGGCAAAATGGGTCAAAAGAAGGACTTGACAGGTTCCGAAAAGTCAAAAATAGTGAGATATCTTGCAGAGAGATGCCGCACTATTAAAATTGCCAAGCTTCTGAAGGGTGATCATCGAACAATCAAGCATTTCATTCAAAATAGTCAACAGGGTCGCAAGAAGCGTGTGGAAAAACCAAGGCACAAAATCACTACCCATGAACAGAGAAAAGTCAAGCGTGCAGCTGCCAAGATACCACTTGCCATCAGTTTTGCCATATTTTAGAGCTGCAACAACACTGGAGTGCCCAAAAGCACAAGGTGTGCAATACTCAGAGACATGGCCAAGGTAAGAAAGGCTGAAAAACAACCACCACTGAACAAGACACACAAGCTGAAACCTCAAGATTGGGCCAAGAAATATCTGAAGACAGATTTTTCTAAGGTTTTATGGACTGATGAAATGAGAGTGAGTCTTGATGGGCCAGATGGATGGGCTCG
The DNA here is from genome assembly GCA_900490495.1 of Danionella dracula. Taxonomy (NCBI): domain Eukaryota; kingdom Metazoa; phylum Chordata; class Actinopteri; order Cypriniformes; family Danionidae; genus Danionella; species Danionella dracula. Next base: position 1,812,625 of record UELW01000067.1, on the reverse strand, counting down.
TGGCTGGATCAGTAAAGGGCAGAGAGCTCCAGTTCGACTCAGACGCCAGCAAGGTGGAGGTGGAGTACTGATTTGGGCTGGTATCATCAAAGATGAGCTTGTGGGGCCTTTTCGGGTTGAGGATGGAGTCAAGCTCAACTCCCAGTCCTACTGCCAGTTTTCTGTTTCTTCAAGCAGTGGTACAGGAAGTCTGCATCCTTGAAGAAAAACATGATTTTCATGCAGGACAATGCTCCATCATACGCGTCCAAGTACTCCACAGCATGGCTGGCAAGAAAGGGTCTAAAAGAAGAAAAACTAATGACATGGCCTCCTTGTTCACCTGATCTGAATCCCATAGAGAACCTGTGGTCCATCATCAAATGTGAGATTTACAAGGAGGGAAAACAGTACACCTCTCTGAACAGTGTCTGGGACTGCGCAATGTTGATAGTGAACAGATCAAAACGCTGACTCATTGAGAACATGGTTGTTGTTCCATAATAAAATTAATCCTCAGAAATACAACTTGCCTAATAATTCTGCACTCCCTGTACAAAATATGTCATCATTATAAATAGATTAAAATGTCAACAATTGACTAAAAGTCGATAAAAACTTTTGTGGGAAGACTAAAATAAAGACAAAAATGTTTGACTTTTAGTTGACTAAAACTAGGCTTAATCAAATCAGTACGAGTTTGACTAAATATGACACTAAGGCTAAATCTAAAAATAGCTGGCAAAATCCACACCAGTTTTAACAGTAAAAACTGGCATTTCAGTCGTTATTTAAGACCACATCCAGTCTTCGCAGGGAATGAACTCACAGGAATCCATGGAGTTTGCTGTAAAGTACATGAATATAATCAAATTTTCAAACTTTATAACAATCCATCGTTCAAATCCCTAAACAGATGAAATGATGTCTTTAGTTCAAAATATTTAAAAGAAAGGTCACTCACCCACACAGTCGACGTTGATCAGGCTGACGGTGGCTGGGACAATGGAGTTGTCCCGTGCATACAAGTTCCCCATGACCAGACGTACGATACTAAACTTCAACCACTCTGGGAGAAGTGAGAGCAGGAAGATGGGCAAATAAAAGGCATAACGCATGTAGCAAAGCACAGGGGTCATGCACTTTCCCTGAGGACTCACGGCCATGCGCTCGATCGTGGGAAACAGCATCACTGCCTTCACAATCTGAGGATGAAAAAACAGGTTTAACTCCAGATTCTACTCTAGTCCTGTTTTATTTTAGTCAATCAATAAAACCTAATATTTACTAGAGGTGTGATTCTGTCTCTTCTATTGAGTGCTAGAATATAAATTTATATATAATTGCTAAAGAGCAATTAAATAATGAAGAATGAATCTGTCCTTTCCCTGTATAATAAAACCAATAAAATAGACAGTGGGAGTGGGAGAACAGAGAGAGACTTCCAGAAACAGGAAACACCTGCCTCTGTTTGGCCATTGAGAAGCTAGGCAGCTAGACTCATTCAGAGAGTAAAACGGAGTGGATGTACTTCATCTGTCACCACAATCCTTTGCCGTTTAGCCAAGTATTTTTCAATGAAACTAAACAGTCCAATTTCTTCAATTCTCTTGTGTTAAACATGAGATAGCCTGGACAATTCGGTGTCAAGACAGCCAAATGTGATCTATTTAGCTTTAAACAGCTAGATCTCAGACGTAGATAGTTTTGCAAGAGCCTGATTTCCTCACACCCCATCAACAGACAGAATTCCGCTGCTGCCGAATTTATCACCCGAACAAGCCTTGAGGGGAGGAAGAATATCTGCTGCTCTCAGTGGGAAAGATATCCGTACAAGTGATTTATATCCAAAAGATAAAACTCATAAACTTTGTTTTTGTGGTTACTTGTCAAAGCTAAACAAAATATACCAAGACAAATAAAAACAACTATATTATTCTGACTGAATGCTTTAAAAAAAAGTCATATAGACGTGCATCTTGTTGTGAAAAATATACACATCCATGTCCATCATTTCAGAAAGTGAAACCTGTATATTAAAAAGATTGACTTTCCACTGTCAGTAAAATGAAATCCAGTAATCAGCCCTTCAAGATCACAATCCCTATATACAGAACACCTGTGCCAGTTAGCCACCTCAGCTTTATTTAAAACTCCTTTTCTCAGTCCATGTTCTCCAGTCTCCCTCACAGAACTCTGGTTTGTTTGTGTCTGAAAAGAACTTAATTGTGTATTATGGATTGATGTTGGCTTGGAAGTTCCTGGACCATACATTTTAAAAGTTAATAAAAAGTAAATTTTTTTTGTAATCATCAATCAATCCTCTCCCTTGAGCATGACAAGCTTTTGTTTCTTGATATTATGTTAATAATTGCTGACATGATGAAAATCTCATTCACTGTGTCAGAAAATGTAAATATTTGACATCAGAATCAGTATCATGTTTTATTGCCATAATGAAGATGTTTCAGATTCCCTTAGCTTTAACTCCTTTAGACCTGAATTGTTTTATTGGCATCAGAACAACATGGGTGGACATACTAAAAAAATCTGTAAAATATTCTTTAGTCTATCATGTTTTCATTCATTACTGTGAACATCAGGTGTTGTTGACAATATGTGACCAAAAGAAAATCTGTGGTAGTGAGTATTGCACCATAAAATATAATTGTGTTAATATTATATACAGTACACAATGGCACTTTTTTATTGGAAACAGTATACAACTGTAATTTAGCAGTATTGTATGTGACAGACAAAATCAAATGAAGCATAATTTAAAACACAACCACTGAAATGTGAGAGACTTATTATAGACTTTAAGCAGAAAAAAAATAAGAGGGAACTACAGTGGGGGAAAACATTTTTCTACTCAAAAGCAGTAGGTTCTATGTTTAGATTTGTTTTTGTTTTTTTCTATTTAAATATAGTAATCCTCCAAAAGTAAATAGCATGCAGGTGCTGGTTAAGACAAACAACAACACCACAGAGTCCAGTGAGCTATTGCTGCTTAAAGTCCATATTAACTGCCCTGTACACATGTGATGCCTACAAAAATATATATATATATATTAGGTTTTAACTGCAACTTGTTAAAAAAAATGACAAGTGAAAAAAAAAACTGCTTTAGGAAGCACACACCGCTCTTACATGGTTCTGTCTGTCTGGTAACGCTCATAAATTGTCAAAAAAAAAAAAAAGACCGGGTGGAAGAGAGGCTGTAAAATGTAGAGAAAGGTGAAGGAGATGGACAGTGCACAGAGCAGGTGATCTTTGATTTGCAAGTCGTGCTTTTGACAAAAACCAGTTTCTCTTTCTGGAGGTCACAGGAATGCAACAGAGAGCACAGACCAATCCGACAGATTCTCTGGGAGTGGCTCTTTAATCAGAGAGACAGACGAGCAGGCATACACCGCCTCTACTTCTAACCGGTTCCTTCTCTGAGGTCAGAAAGGGGGAAGGAGTATTCTGCATCTGGAGAAGGGGCGAAGAGAGTTTAAACGTCACAATCTGACTTCAGCGGACCTGAGATGAGAGGGTTTGATCAGATAGTGGAGGAATGTTAATGATGCACAGATCTTCTGCAGCTTCAGTCAGAGTGATGGATCTTACAGAAGTCCAGACCCTATCTCTTTCAAATCCACTTCCAGTGAGGATGGGGAAGTGATGCAACGTCCCTTTCTCACATCTGCACCTTTTTATCCTTTTGTTTTCCTATTGCTGCTAAGGGCTACCCAGGTAGAAAAAAACATTTGAGCGAAATTTGGAATTTGTCTGGAACATCTGGGACTGGCATACAGCTTGTGGCAATACATTGTGGAAGTTGCAGCAATGCATTTAATGTGGCACAAAAGACACAGGCTACACATTGAATTTAAGGTTAACTTGGCTTACGGGTGGGCCAGGAATGGGCCAAGTGTGGCCTACCTTTGACCCTTATCTGGAAGCATGTACCGTAATTCATTGTGGTACTTGGGCCAAGCAATATGTCTTGAGTGAGCCAAGTAAAAATTGCTATGTGGACAATGAATACACTTGGAATAGCCCTTCTATCACTGCAAGGCTGTTCTTAAATGAAGAATGCTTAAAGGTAAGACTCTATTGTTGATTGCTTTGACAGTCACTTATTCTAAAAATCCCTTGGGCTTCTAGAGGAAGAGAAGACTTCCTTGCAGTTCCAAGAGTTAACAAAGGAATAACATCAAGCTGCATACCCTTTGATGAGAGTTTGGAGTCTAATGTTATAAGGGAAGAGCCCAGGTGTGCTTCAACTCTTCCAAAGAAATATGTCTTTTGCACTGGCTTGTGAAGCTGGAGCCAGTAAAGCCCAACAGGGAACTCCATCCATCCACATGGACTTTGTAATAGAGCAATTCCATGCAAATGTCAACCTCACCATGAAAAATTCAACTTTTTCCCAGAAAATGTAAAACCATTTTAAGGCCTGTATTGTACTTTAACGTTGAGGAGATTTAAAGTGAACTTCGTTGTTTATTCTTTATCCTCTATCATAATACTATAAGTATCATATACAGGATATACAACAGCTGAGCTTGAATTATTCGCTTTTAAATACATCACATGGAAGCAAAACACATCCAGAAAGTGCGTTTAAAATGTAATAATGCATGCTTAGCTATTGCATATCCTGTTGAAGCCACAGTCTTTGGCAGCAATCACATATTTAAGTTATTATTAAAATCTGAGCAGCAATAAATGAGTAGAAACTGAAGGTTTGTTCTTATCAGTCTTGTTCTGTAATTTGTTGCTGTAATGTCTTATTGTTTGATGTGGAGTATGGTGTTTATCCATTATTAAAAAACTTCACTGCTTCTTGCTCCTGACAGAGAAAATAAGTAAGTTGTGATAAAATGTGGACAAACATTAGGCAATACCTGAACCTTTGTTTTTTATCAGAGACATTTTATTTTTTACTATTTTATTATACAGAGTTTTCACTAACTTCAAATACAAAAAGCAACTCAGGGTTAACTGCTCCCCATTTTTAGAATAAATGTAGATTATTCATTATTTCTAAATCCACTGTGAAAGTGTGAAACATACTTTAACAGTGTGAAAATTTACTCCGGTGTGCACGCTTCCCTTCTAATAGTAAAACTTTATGTTAAGGTAAAAATTAAGTTTGTTATGTCTCTTTCAAATATGTTACATCAGTATTTTCTACATAAATGTTAAAAACTATTAGCATTTTCCCCCAGTCATAGAGAATCAACTCTTATCTTTATGATAGGTGTTAATTATTTTGGTTTTGCCATTTTAACTAGAATTTCTGGAACGTATACTGACTCTCAAACCACATCCTTTTTTGTCACATCCATAACGCACACATACTGACCAATTTAACCATTATAATCTGGGTCTAGACATATTTTTTCATATGCAGACATTTAATGTTGAAATCTACACTTTTCTACTGTATGTCTTGAAAGTAGGCCAGAAAGACTGTTTAAGGGTTTTTAGTGCTTAATTTAATTGCCAGAAAATGACACTTTGATAAGATGAATCTTGATTTGCATTATTACAATAAACTTTTACAGTTTTATTGTTGTGTTCAAGCAACACTGTTTCAGCCCTGTTAAATGAGGGTCTGGGAAATAGATGGTATATGTGTGAGAAAGAGAGAGAGAGAGAGAGAGAGAGAGAGAGAGAGAGAAAGAAAAAAAGAGTGAGGGGATTCAGCTGAACTGAATTCTGGTTTGTCGTTCATGGTTGCAAGTAAGCACACAACTGATTGATAACTTAAGTTGACTTAAATGTAAAATGTGTCGAGAACACTAACTTTGAACATCACTGGTTTATTACTCGTAATCTTTAAAATCTCAGATTATGTTTTTTTTGGTGCATGTCGTTTTCAGCCTAGGAGTTGGTGTCTGTGCTGTGTCTGCGGATTAAGCTCAGATAAACCCTGAGAAACTTAGTCTTTCACACTTTGAATCCTCCTTATTCCAACTGACTACAAAAGATAAAAAGTAAGAGAGATGGAGACAGAGAGAGGTAGAGAGTGAGAGTGTTGGACAGATAGAGAGACTGAGAGAAAGAGAGAAGAGAGAGAGAACAAGACTACTTGTCTAGATAGATGATCTACCTTGAGTTCTGGGTCTCTCTTCATCATGTCCAAGATGATGTAGCAGCCAATAGAGTGACCAATCAGCAACAAGTTGGTTCCCCTTGGCACATGTTTTCGAAGGAATTCCAGCTTGTGCTCCGTCTGCCCATCTAACCCAAAAACATCCTCCTTCCCGCTCACAGATGAGTCTTTGAAAGAAAAAGAATAAAAGAAAAAAAGTGAATTTCAAATCAAGTTCACATCAGCACATGTTGGTCAGGACCACAGCCAGCTCTTTCATCATGACCTAGAACTAATAAATAGAGCAAATAATATAATTAGACAAAGCTGCCTGGCTTGATAGATCATGGAGCTCTGATCACAGCTGAACACGACTTGTAAAGGATCCAGGAGGCACTTGAAATTGTTGAGCCCCATATAAGACGTTTTCTTTCATCACCTTGATCTTGTTCTTCATTACTTCTTTGGAAAGGAGTAAAATTACGCTCTATTGAACAATCACGGTAACTGGAGATCCTGATAAGACTTGGCAGGCTTTGATATAAATATCAGGTAATGAATTCACCAGGCTGAACCTGAGAAAGGCTACCTATTAGAAAGACAATGCACGGCACAGAAACAAAAGAGTGACAGAATAAGAGAGTCAGAGCTGGAGTGAGGCTGAGGCATTTATCACAGTGATGAGTTATGAAAGGAGAACTGTTAATGATGAGACAGGAGGAGCGAGAAGCACCAGAGGAGAGAGAGAAATAACTCATCTGAGCTTTCGGGACATAAACAGACAAAGTGCTCCTTCATAAGACATCTCAAAATATACGGCTCTTGGAGTGCACAACAGCTTCTCCGCTTTCTAAAACAATAAAGATATCTCAACTGACGTAGTTGCACATGGCTAATTACTTAGACCTGCTTTATGATGAGAAGTGCTAGAATAACAAATCCCAAGGGTCTCGTAGATTACCAACATCCGCTTTGTCCATGAATTGGTATTACGGTTTTGTAGAAAAAAATACACTTACAAATTTCTATCTGGAAACAACCTTTTTATATAGTTTCAAGTAAAGATTTTTATTGTATGCTATGTAGAGAATGTAATATATAAAATTACATAGATGAGGAGACTATGAAGAAGTGCATGTGACCTTAAGGTGCCGACACATGCAGGAGAGATAAAAAGGAAACCGGACAGAGGAGGAACTAATGAATCCCATTCAGAAAGTTCAAAACACTAAATCATTTTCATTGCATAAAATACCAGGATGAACAAGAATGATAAGATAAGACCAGGGAGGGGGAAGTTATCCACATTAAGTGAGGCCTAAGAGGGGGCTGTAATTTATATCTTTTGCCACTTTTGACCATTGTGTGTTTTTTTCATGGGGGTGCAAAATGAAAGTATGTGTCCTTGTTTCATTCTCACAAGTAAATTGAACTGAGAGAACACTGTGAATTGATCTAACGGCCAGTTCGCCCTCACCTATTATCTTCCATATTACATGCTCATGTGAAACAAAGGTGCTTCCAATTCTCTTTTGAACAAAAAAGAAGAATGAGGTGAGCTCAGTGGAGCAGTATGAGTGCATTATATTTATACTCACAAATGCAAATAATTATTTTATATATTAAAGCTTTTAATTTATGAAAATTATTGTGCATTTGGTAAGTGTGCGTGCGTGTGTGTCAGTGTCAACCTAGCAAAATTGAAAGGGCAGAGCGGAATAGAATGGAACTAGGTCTTAAGCAGTGCTCAAACATGTAATTAAAACTCGCACTTTATGTTCCTGAATGGGCGTGAGAAATTGCAAACTCTCTTGTTTTTGCGCTAAGTGTAATCCCATGTACACCATTGCTGCAGGATTTCACCATATGTAACTACTATGGGAAGCTCCTGAACAGGTATTAATATCCAGCAAAGTTTAAAATTGTAACTTCCTAATCGGCGAATATGATTTCTGCTTTTCCAAAACCACGAAAGACCATTATTTACACCACAGAACCCACATCCTACTTGTTGAGACGTTGTTTTGTTCTGCCCACTTCTAGGACATTTTAGAGGGTCCAAGATGTTAAAAAATAAAAAATGATGGCAAACTCGAGAATGCACTCCGGTGCATAGTGATTTTATTGTGCAAAAACCCACAGAGAAAATATCCAAAAAAAAAAACAAACACTGTACAAAAATAAATGAAATACTGCACGATGGCAGAAAGAAAATTGTAAATAAAGCTAGGAATTGAATAAGCGCTGACAAAAGTAACTGGCATCTAAAACATGCTGTCCTTAATAAACAATCTGTGGCACTACCATTGCTCACCCTTGATTACATTCGACTTCCTCTCAAACACTGAGCTCATGCACCTTTTTATACCCTTCCTTTGACCTCCCCAATTCCCCTTCCGGGTTGGCACAGGAACAGGAAGTAAACATTTTTCAAAATAAAAGCCCCTTCTTGCTTCTATTCTGTTTGGCCACCTTGCCCGTTTGGGCCTGTAAACACCCCACAAGGAAAGCTGCACAATACAAAAGGTAAAATCATTATATTTCATCTTTGGATGGGCTGAAATATATTATTATGGGTAATGAGAAATATTATGCTTAAACCAGGAACTAGAGATGATGCGTGCACTCACCACTCTGGAACAAACAACGGGGTAACAGGAGATATATGAATGAGATGTGTGTGTGTGTGTGTGTTAACCAGTGCCAATACATTAGGGCAAGGGCTCCTCCTCAACACTACTCCACTTCCTCTGTTTAGATTCAACATTGCAAATATGGAACATATCTTACAGTATGTGATTGGTGCAGAGTGAGAGCCAAATCTTTTTACAATTTGTCTAATTTAACCACAGTTAGTATAATGTTGTCTTGTTCCAAAACAAACACCAAAAGCAAATACAAAATTGATGTAGCCCTATGAGTGTTTTATTTTTAGGATTTTATGATTGTTCCTTCTAGGAATTTAATCTTTTCATAATTTGTCATCTTTTAATGTGATTGTTTTGATTATTGATATATTTTTGTGTTAGGAATTTGTTTAATTCAACGCTTTTGGAACAATCGTAGAGAGAGAAGTGATTTAGTTTAGAACACCATACACATGAGGAGTGTGGCAAAAACACTCGAAGAGGAGTGAAAATGAGAGGGCTCCAGTGAGGAGAGAGATCATGGAGCGCAACACCACTCTCACGTCTGCTACTCATTGAATTATCATGTAAATTACATACAAATTATTCAACTTCCAATCTATCTTGGAGTGAACACACATTTAGAGTCACAGAAACTATGCAAACAATTCACGTTTAAATATTTACATTTATGCATTTAGCAGACGCTTTTGTCCAAAGCGACTTAAAGAAGGGGAAACCACTGATGCCACTCGTGGAGATGCTGCGGATTTATCCCAGGACCTCATACATGCAAAGCATGCGCTCTAAGGCTAAGCTACACGATGCAATTCCTAAAAGAAGTTTAATCTTTCACTCGCCTAATTCTAATTAAATATTGGTAATGAATTCAAAAGAAGATAAGTAAGAGGGATTCTGTAGCTATTTAAAGTATTTAACTATATTTCTATATCTTTGGAACACATACATTGTAGGCACAAACAAATTAACTTTCAATAGCAAACCCATAAGCCAACACAGTTGACATATACAAACATTTTTCAATATATATATATTTTTGTATATATATATATATATATATATATATATATATATATATATATATATATATATATATATATCTTTTTTTTGTAACATTAAATGTATGCATGTATTTATAACACTAAACGACTGTGTGCCCACACACCTCTTCTTCTTTCCAAGCTAAATAACTCTTTCTTTTTAAACCCCCATGTAGAAGTGCAACTTCAAAATGTAGCTTTAAGAATGTAATATTTTAAATGACAAAGAGTGCTTTATAAAAACACATGCAGTACTGGAGTGGTGAACTTAAGACTGGTTTTGTACAACTATTTATCAGTCGTGACAGCTTTAGGATACAGAGTAGGACATTGACGTTGGCACACACTACTCTACATAATTTCCGAATATCTGTTTAAGCAATAATATTTTTCTGAAAGCCCTGACAAGCTCTCAATCCAGGGCTATTTTCATGTATAAATATGAGCATAAGATCAGACACTGAGTGGTGAAGTCAGTGACCTGTGCACTTAGACACATTTAGCTCTCCCCAACCACTCCTTACCGCTCATTTCCCATTTTCCAAATCTGACCTTGATTTTTTTTTTCAAAAAAATTTCCCACTGAAGTTAGCCTACAAAGGGGCCCTACATGTTTATCTACCAGCACAGAGGGGCACTATGAGCTCAGAACCCAAACAGCAATGAGATCGGTTCACACACTGAATGGCCTCTCAGGCTTACCTCATAAGCATTTAAAACCATCCTACACAACTAGCCAACTACACATCTACACATATAGCTGGCTTTTTTAATCAAACATTGAAATTCAATGGCCACATTACATCTTACACAATAAAAGTCTGTAAAGCTAAACACAATAACAACTTGCGTTTACAATTATAAATACAAAGCGTGTTTATATACGCTGTCCACTAGCATTTAGCCTTCCAGATTACCAAGCACCACAATAGGTCATAAAAACCAAACCACTTATATACCATAAATTTTCCCATTATCATTCTGAAAACAATTTTAAAAGAATGAAGAAACTTCCCATTTTAAAAGCTTTAATAGTCCAATCAGTGCAGGGAAAGTGGAATTTGAGCAGTAGCTCTCAATCCTCTCTGACAAGATGGCTGAGGTCTGCAGGAAGGCTTGACCCAGGGCATGATTATTGACATTGGCAGAGTTCAAAACGTTCCCTCCATGTTTGCATTAAGAGATTTTTTTTACTGTAATCAGAAGGCATCAATCACAAATCTCCAACCACATAAACTGTTCATGTACAGAGGTTTGGTTTGTTTGCCCCACTACCGTTTCCCTTTGCTTTTGTTTATGTTTCCAAACACCGGGATGTAATATCACTTAATATACGCCATTAAATAAAACCAGCCCAGTTTGGCCGAAGAGACCAAAGTGTATGGCAGTTGGAGTTTAAGACCTCATCAATGAACTCTAAGTCCCTCTGTGGCCAAGCTGGACTGGACGGATTGAGGTTTCTTTGGATTCCCAAATGGCCAAGCCTGTTACTGACCGCTGGCTGACCAAGTGCACTTTCAACAGTAGTAAATCAATGGGCAGCATTCACAAGCAAAGCTAGTAGTGATTTCTGGAAGAGGAAGTTGAATTTGAAAACCTTAAGTTGTTTGAAGGGTCATCTAAAGAAGAAACCACAGACCAATTCAGACAGTCAGAAACATCACAGCGAGTGGTGAAAAAACATCAATCAGAAGACCTCCACTACAACATCATTATTTTTATAACTTTACATACTTTTATGAAAATAAAAACAGCACACTATAATGAAATAGTAATGCAGAAAATTTGCATTTCAAAATCGATTTCAATTTTAAAAGGGGTTGTGAGTTTTTTTTTTACATTGAGAAAATAAGCTGTCCAATGTCCAATTCAGTAGGGGTTTTGTCTGAATCCTGAGGTTGAATAATACTTTAATTGGGCATCCATCAGAAGGTGAACATGAACATTAAAAAAAAGATAACTTACTGGTACACAGTCATGTTTTATTCACAAATTTTAGGTTGTTAGCTGCATTTGCATTCTTTTTTTTAAGTACCCAAGAGTGCAGCTGTGGTAATGCGCATGAATGTGTAGCTAAAAATAATTCTGGAGGAGGCAACATACAGGGTTGTATAACTACAGTAACCAACTACTACTTTTTAAACTTGTGCAGATTTGCTCAATTAGCTCATAATTTGAGAGAGCTTTTTGGTTCAACCCTTTATGATAATTTTTTTTTTTACTTTGAGCATTTTAATAACTTAAAGCTTTCATTCTTCATTGATTTCATTCTTCCCATGTTTCTTTTTACTAACTGATTTATCATAAAACATTTGGTTTCATCAGTTTTAGTTAAAGAACATTCTATTTTTCAGTCAGTAGACTAGATTGCATATACGCATTATATAGAATAGCTTACACAACGGAAAATATTTCTGTTGTAATTTGCCCCATGCTTGTCTTTGGTCATCTTTATTCTGCTTTGTGATCTTAATCAGACAATGAACAAAGACTTGGTCTTGTGTAGCTTGTTTTTCAGAACACATGGCTGAATTATTTTGTTTTCAATATTCACAAAATATATAGACGTTAGACCAAGATCCCGACTCTCTGTGGTCATTATAAAATGTAAGAACGTTTCGTTGACATCAAGGGTGTAACCCTGTCGTTCCTGCTCAAATTTTACCACTCACTATGTGTAGATTACTGATAATGTGCCATAACGAAGGTTAGAGTCAAGATGTCCTGAACAAATTCTGTTTAAAAAGTATACACTTCTTTTCAGAAATGACAGTTAAAGGTAAGACACCATTGTTTCACACAAGCGGATAATTCCTATATTCTAGTTGGCTACATTGCTCTAATTGGCAACCCATGTTCCCAGTTCACCATTAGCGGTGAGATGCTCTGGCACAGAATGGCAGCTGTCAAGTCCTCCAGGTGGATGCTGCACACTGGCGGTGGATATAGAGAAAGTCCCTCAAGATCTAAAGTGTTTTGAGTGTCTAGAAATGTGCCTATTAAATGTCATGAATTGTTAATAATTTGAAGGGCTCATTGTGCATTCATGAGCCACAAGATCTTTATTTAAAATTTTTGTTCTAGCAGATTTACCAGTTTAATTCTATTTTATTAGGAGTCAAACATTCTAAAATATGACTCAGAAAGAGAAAAGTTGGATCTTTGCTAGCTGTTTGTTCAGACAGAAGACCTGATGTGACCAGTGCTCACTCAGACTGTCCAATCCATCAAGTGAGTCAGCAAAAGTGCTGTTTTTGGAGAAGCCATCTGCATACGGTTTGTCTTATAACAGGTGAGGGCTTGGTAATGTCTTTCCCATGTAGCAAGTTCAATAAAAATGTCTGTGCTGCTTTATAGATGAACACGCTGGAGTTTCATGCACTGGTTCAGACAGAGGAGGGAGACACTCATGTGTCAGTCTGAATGGATTCTACCTTCCTGTGCAATCTGTGAAAGAACTCCAGGAAAAGGATGTCTCATCGGACATACACTGAAGGCAGAGAACTGCGTGGTCTGAAACTGAAGTTAATGATTTTACAGGCACAATTTATCAGAGAAATATTTTAATAGAGGCACCGTCACGTCCATATTCCATGTTTGTTACAAACTAAAGGGGATTTTAGCTAAATTTTTACCATTTCCCTAAACTAACCCTAGACACAAAATTCCTTACAGGTAAAATAAAGAAAATTTTTTTTTAGAATAGTAGCTAAATTATCTGCTGCCATCTACTGACTTGCTCATATTACTGGTGGTGCTATCTGCATATCTGTATTTTACTTTTTTGTTTTAAAGTTAGACTTACCTGATTTAATTCCAAAGGAGATCCATGAGCACATTTTAGAATGGGAACCTTTAAAATTTTCAAGTTAAAATTTTGCCACAAATTGATTGACTGTTGATTCTTAAAAAAAGGTACATAGTTGATCAGATTTCCAGGTAAATCTAGGCCTTCCAGAGTGGTATTGATTGTTTTCTGTGTTTTTATGGTGAATTGGTTGCTCTAAATTGTAAGAAAGTGTGCATTCACGTGTGATTGCTAAGTGAATGAGGTTCTGTGATGGACTGGTGATCTGTTTAGGTGTACCTCCACTTTTGTCCTAATGTGAGCAGTAAAATTCTTGAGCAACACTGAGATCATAAAATAATATAACAATAAGAAAAAAAAATCTACATTCTTTTGTCTATGTCTGTTATGAAGAGAATGTCCCACCTTCAATCATATCAAAAGTCTCTGGAGGCATACAATGTCCGGCATGGCTAACAGCCCACACTGGAAATCTCTCATGGAACGTCTGATACAGTGTCCTCATGTATGTTTTGTAGAAGCCCACCACACCAGGATTACCTGCAGCAAAGTGAAATTTAAAATGAGTTACAGTTTCTTTTTTCTGAAGTCTACAATGTAGAAAAAAGATTTTAGACTTGTGTAATATGATAATGTTACATTTATATGCCTTCTAATTTCCATTCGGCCTGTTATCTCAAACATCCCAAGAAACTAAAAGAGGTTTTAGAATGGCACATTGAAGCCCGATGGCTGCAGTCGTAGCTTTGAGGAGAAGAGGTTAACTGTGAGTGAGGGGAGATAAGCAGATAAATGCCCAGCTGTCTGAAACACAGAACAATGGGCACTCTGTGTGGTCACAGGGCATTCACTCAAAGGGTATCGATGGGCCACAGCCCCACAGGCCGATCCATTTACAGTACTGTTGTGTGTACAGTAGAGAACGTGAAGTGTGACAAAACAAACACTTAACAATAGGTTCAAGAATAATGTTTGTATTATTTGACATGAAATCTCTCAGATTTAGGCTAAATAACCCCCAAACTAATCCACCAAATGTCCAATTCTATATAATTTCAGAACATTGCACTTAAGAGAAGTGAGGTTAGAGAAACATTAGCTAAGCAGCGATGTGTGAAATATAGCTCAAAGACATTACAACATCTACGATACAAACTAAATGGTTAAACATCTGAACCAAGCAAAAGAGAGTAAAGGAAGAATTTGTTGCTAGAAGTACACTTAGCACTCTGCAACCAACCCTGACAGGGTTTTTGAGAGTTTCATAAGAGAATTATGGAGTTTCATTGTGTTATCATTTTCGTAAGCTCTTGGTTTGCTTTTGAAAAAGATTTGATACTGTAAAGAGTGATTGTACTTTGACAAGCTTGTAAGAAGCATAATAATGGGAGTTAAAATTTTTCATAAAAGTTGAGCTAAAATTGTTAGTCTCTGTGTTATTTATTGGAAAACTGCATTCATAAAACATAGGCATCAGTCATTTTAATTATTAAATCTATTTACATGCACCTTTCAGGACACACAAGGACACCAGACACAACAGTAAAATCACAGAGCACAACAAAGAACAATAAAAGCAGGAAAGAAACACAAACTACTAAAAGTTAAAAGCCTGTCTGAAAAATGTGTTTTCAGCCTGGATTTAAAAGTTTGCAGATCCTGGCTACAGCAAATCGCACTACGCAAGTGATTCCACAGAACAGAAGCAGCACAGTAGAATGCTCGTCAGCCAAGAGAGGATTTTAGTGGAGAGGGGAGAGTGAGAGAGATGGTCGTTCTAGAGAGCAGAACATGTGAATGACAGCGGACAGAGAGAAAGTTTTTAATATAGGAGGGAGTGGAACAAAGCCAGTGGATGGGTGTCACTGTGGCATAGTGGGTAGCACGGTTGTCTCTGCACGGTTTGCATGCTCTTCCCATGATCACATGGGTTTACACCGGGCGCTCCGGTTTAACGGTTTCAGAAATCCAAAGACATGCAATATAAGTGAATTAGGTAAGCACAATTGTCCATAGTGTATGAGTGTGAATGAGATGTTTCTGTTTTGGGCGCCAGGTTAGCACCCGCTCAAGTCTAAAAAATGCGCTGGGAATGCGCAGAAAAGACACGAGAGAGAGAAGAAATGTTGGCGGACCGGGGTGATGTGATCAGTCTAGCGGCAGCATTTTGGACAAGGTGTATATTGTTTAGAGTCTTGGCTGGCAGGCCATGACACAGTGAGTTTCAGAAGTTGAGGTGGAAGGACACAAAGGCATGGACTAGTGTTGCTGTATCACTTTGTGTGAGAAATGGATGGAGATTATTAATTTACCTGATATAGAAGTGAGCAGTAAGCATGGCAGAATTAACACTTTTGTGGTACGTGGCAAAACACAATTTGTATTTTTCTGCTGCAGAGATCTGCATATATTCTGTTATTTCTTATGTGAGTCCATCAGTAAAGAAACGGAAGATCTCCTCTTCTGTGTAATTGTATCAGTGTCTTCTCCATGTATAACACTCAAACACACAGATAGAGATTAGATGCTAAGGCTAAACGTAAAGCCTTTGTCTCCATGAGGGGAGAAAGAATGCAAAGGAGGCATTCCTAACAGAAAAGTGGACAGAGGCATGAGCTATACTCTCCTCTCCCACACGTTATCATTTCCCTCTCTCCCCAAGTTCATAAATTCAGGGCTGCTCACCGGGACATTAAACAGATACCCTGCTTGCTGTCTTTGACCCCGAGGCTGCCTGGCCTACCACACTACTGACGTAGCCCTGCAGGTGCAGGACACACACATACATGTGTGCACACAAACACACATGCTGTCTTTCATGCTTACCAACCGCACAGATTCATAAATACACACAAGGGAAGCCCCTAAATCATGCATAAACACCAGCAGTAATGTTGGACCCTTGTGGTTGTAATAAAAATAAAATATCGAGATATATTTGGCATCGAATTAAGAGGCCCCTTCCTGGTGCAGATGTAGTTTTTTGGAACAGTTTGAATGGTTTCCAATCTCATTTCACAAAAAAAAAATTGTAAGAATTGAGTGAATGTGAATTTAATGAATGAAAAAAGTATGAATGAGAACATAGCAGCATGAATTCCTCAACCTTCTATTTTTAGTGTTTTTTAAGTAAGTATTTTAGCCAGGATCTATCTATCTAGTTATCTATCTACCTATCTATCTATCTATCTATCTATCTATCTATCTATCTATCTATCTATCTATCTATCTATCTATCTATCTATCTATCTATCTATCTATCGAACATACACAGTCTATCATCATTGAAGCACAGATTTAACAGGATCTTAAGTGTTTTTTGAGGAGATGTGCTGTCAGGAAAGCAATAAAAATATCTGAGATTTGTTCAGGCAAACAGTAATCAAAATTGTACTTTTTAGCTCCAACAGGATGCAGAGAGAAACAAGTGAAACTGCTTATTGACTCTGGCAAACACAGAGACAAAAGCCAGATCTGCTGACAGATTGGGCTTCGAGGACTTCAAATTGAAGACGCTCTGTAATCCAGGATGAAAGGCAGAACGGAGTTTTCAACCTCAGAAGGTGGAAAAGCTTAGATGGATGTTTAAAAATAAATAAAGAGTACAACATTTGTTTGTTTTTTTGGCCCAGCAAATGCACTTAACCCCTTGAACCTGTAGATTATGATCAGCTTAACAACATAATACAAGTAATCTTCAGCCATCTGATGATTTTTCTTTATGTCAATTAAATCAAAATTAAATTGGCCACTTTGTATTTTTCTAGAAGCTTTATTTCAATTTTTATTAAAAATATATTTATTTCCAGCAGGAAGTGGAATCCTGTGTTTTAAAATGTCTACGCAATACGTTGGTCTAGTATTAGGCAACCGAACATCTTCAAAACTATATAAATGGTATCGTCGCATCATTTTATCTCTACAACGAGAACAATTGCCTTGGAGTTAAAAAACTGAAGGGGGAAAAGGTCAATTCAAGACCAGCAATCAAATACAGCCTCCAGGAAACATTCCACTATGCATTACGCCTAAAGTCCCAGTTATCCAACAAAACCAAAAATAATAATATCCCCTTGCAAGACCACTGTAACTCCTGATTCACCTGCTCGCCAACAATAGAACTAAAGATTACTGGCTGGTAGCACTTTTTTTCTTTGTTATACCTCGCACGGGCCATGAAATTGACACAAATGAGGCCCCAGGAACAATTTGGTGTTAAAAAGTCCCCATCAGGTTGCAAGCAAGAACTCAGATCAAAACCAGGCTTGTCTAAAGATGGAAAGAGGAAAATGTGATTATTATGAATTATCAAACAATGTGATACTGTGGGCTATTGGATGCAGCTGCTTCGCACAGCAGGTTTCTTTAAATTCGAACCATCTGGATGGCTTTCCTTGACCTGTTGAACATCTCAGGGTTTTCAGCCGAGCTCTTCGTAAGTCTTTCTTCTGGTTTGAAGTTGTCATGTAAGTGAAGGTTTACTTACAATTTCACAGAAAAAAATCCTTATAATTACACTGCGATTCAGGCATTGTACAACCTGCTCTGAATAATGGCACATTTATAAACCAATAAACACAAATAAAATACAGATAGCAGCATGCTGAGAACCCATCAAACTAATCATTAAGCAATGGCTTTCATTGCTTTCTTTCCACTGAAAAGGTTTCTGAATGAGGAACATATGAAAAGCTATGCTTCTCAGAAGAGAAACAAAATCTGCAGTACCACAGCAAACCTGCTGCCATCCAGTGGTTACTCAGGCAACACTCAGCATTGCATACTGTTAACACACTTATGGCCACCTGATTTAACACTTTCCTGCCTGTCAGTATCAACTCAAGCTTAGATCTCTCTATGGTTTATATCCATGTGCTTTGCTCAGTCTCAATAACACAAGTGTTCAAGGCAAGCTCATTCAAACAGTAGCACCTGTGCTGCCTTGGCAGATATAAGAGCCAGTGAGCGTCTGGCCAGACTGCAGAGATTACTGCCGTTATCTCTGTAGAAAAGGGCACAGCTTCTACAATAACAGTGCCGGCATATGGGCTCTCGATTTCCCATAAAGAGTCTATTGAGCACAATGCTCAGTGACATTCAGCGGCCAGAGAGAGGCGGACTTCTTTAAGGTCATCAACTTGACTGCACTCTCTCTCCAGGACATCTGCACCTGAGATCTTGCTTTCGTTTTGACTTATTACGTCAGCAATTACCCCAATCTGTTTAATCACTTCAACACTTTTATTTATGATAGAGACAAAAAAGCTAAAAGAAACTATGTCTAAGATGAGTAAATATATAAATGAATTGGTCTTTAAAATATATATTAAAAATTTGAGCTCTGCAACTATTTGGTATGTAATTTTGTTAAATAGAAAGCCGTTATTAGTAGTTACTATTAGTAGCTTTCAGTATTCAATTACCTCCTAAAAAAAGCTCATCTTAACATTTTTTGTATTCAATAATTCCTTCAACTGCATCCCTTCTCTTATATTTTATGTATTATTCTCAGTATGACATATGGGACTCAAGCACAGTATGTAGTTTTCGCTTGATATATTCACTAATATGTAAATTCACTAAGTAAGATGGGGATGAGCTTAGAATAAATAAAGCAACCTTGTTTCTTTCCTCAGTGTTTCCAAATAAACAGCAGAAAAAGTAAAGATTGTTAGTAGCCTTCTAGCTATTTCAAAAAAAAAAAGAAAAAAACTAGTTTATGTCAAGATAGACAATATAATACAATTTAAATCTTAATCTTTTATCTATTAAATACAACTTTATTATGCCAAAGATTTGTTTTTCCAAAAAAAGTCTAAACGCATTCCATAGTCAATGTATGCTTTTGAATTAATGTTAAATAAACCAGACAAAAATCTATTAAAATGGCATGTGAGCACAATGGGAGCAAACTATTAAAATGTTGTTAAGTTTTCTAAAAGCTTTTTTATTACGTTGTGGCTAATTTTTGTAACCACGTATGATAATAATTTTTGAACTCCACCGAACAAATATTTCTTGATTTTTCAAGATTCGCACCAATGTAGAATAACAAAGTATTTGACATTTCTCACCTGGAATGATGAGAATGAGTAGATTTGCAGGGTTTGGCCCATCGCTGGCCGAGTGCAGGTCTTTGGCTCCATACTTTAGCACCTCTGTGACCACACCTTTACAATACATGTATTCCACTGAGGCATCCTGCTTGGACCCATTAGCTCCTGGACTGGCCATTACATTAACCGGAATTCCACACACTTTAACACCTGAAAATCCAATAAATAGAATGCTTATTTAAATAACAATATGTTTGCCAAACACTGACTTCAGATTGGTATATGGCGGCTGGCTGCTTATCTAAGGAACTAATTCAATTCAGGAATAAGTCATTCAAATAATTTCTGGCCACAAGTGATGATGGTTACACTTACATTAAACAAGAAATGATTTATTTTGATGACCGCAAACAGGAGGACAGCTTTGTGTGATTAAACTTGATCTCTGATACCTGATGGCAAAACATGGCAAACTGGAGTTTAGCATACTGTTTTATTGGACTTGAACTGATTGACAAAATGATGAAATATGGACATTGACCAGAAACTACAGTTCACGTATTAATGATTGAATGTGACATTTTAACAAGTAAAAAAAATCAACAAACAATTTCCTACATTCTGTTTACTAGTAAAAATTACAACTGTAGAATATATATATATATATATATATATATATATATATATATATATATATATATATATATATATATATATATATATATATATATATATAATCTTGTTTACGAATCATTTTAGTTTCCTGGTGCTAGAGTGACGTTACTAAAATATTAATAATGCAGATTTGCATGAAATTACTAAGAATAAAATACCACTCAAAAGATTTGTCATTTGTCAAAAACTGTTGTTCAGTCAGTTGTCAACATATCAGTTTTAAGTTGTTTAGAGTTTAAAAGGTTACAGTAACGTTTGCAATGTTACAGTTTTAACATTTAGAGCATTCGTTAACGTTACATTCAACAAAGGGTTAATGAGTAAAGCTTCGGCATAACTTCTGAGATTGCTGTATTCCTTACCAAGAGTTGACAATATCTTTGTGTTTCTGAGAGTAGAATATTTTTAAAAAGAGAAGTAATAACATTTACCGGTAATCCTCCGATGACAGGTCCCATTGAACCAACGTTCTTCTTGTTTTTGATATTGGAACACTGTGAGCCAAAAGAATTTCACAGCGCCATCTACTGTTCTGTGTGTATTGATTTCTTATCTCCAGTTATTGCCAACGTAGGAAATCTTGTGTTTTAATTTACTTTCTTCTTAACTAAATGTCATTGTTGGTACAAGTGCGATTCATTTGTTTTGCAATATCACAATTAATAAATGTACAAATTATGTGATATTTGTCTCAAGCTAAACTTTCCACTTTTTAGTTTATAGTAGAGGCACCTAAATCGGTAAAACCCAGTAGATGGTCTGTTATACTGTATAGTCAGTAATAAAATTGTCTAAATTAGCATTTGTCTGTCACATCTGGCATCCATCTGGCACTGTCACAGAGTATGTGTGCCAACTAAAAAATGAGCTAGACATCAACTAACTATGTCCAGATATGGCTCATCTTTAGCCTTTTAGAAATTATGGTCCAGCTAATTCATTGTGGTACTTGGGCCAAGCATAATAACTTAAGTGAGCAGAGCTGGCCCAAGTAAAAAAAATTCTTCACAAACACATGAAAACAAAACTCTTTTTGTTGATTCGGTTTCCATTTCATTGGCCTGCAAAACTTCAGGACTGTAGCCAGACAATGCACAGCAGTCTACTAGCATTAATTGAAAAAAAAAGTTAAATAAAAATATCACCCCATAATCGTTAAAAGAAACTGAACATATCTGTTAAAAAGACCAAGATTAGCTTTGTGAGGAGCATGCAATATTACTTGATTCTGTTTCTGTGTTTTCTCATGTTGGACAGAAGTGCTGACCCAGGCTTTGATGACGATTTCTCATTCGGAAATTAGTGTCCTGTGAGTTCTCACCTGAAAACAAAACCATATGCGATAATCATCGGTCTTTGATGTATGTGGTTAAGAACAAATGTTTACTGTCACATAGCAACATAAATTACAACTACTTTGAGAAGATATATGGAAAATTTCGAACATTGTTAATAGTTAATAAAATTTTAATTTACACCATCTGTCAAAGAA
The DNA here is from genome assembly GCA_900490495.1 of Danionella dracula. Lineage (NCBI taxonomy): Eukaryota > Metazoa > Chordata > Actinopteri > Cypriniformes > Danionidae > Danionella > Danionella dracula. The sequence continues at coordinate 1,790,839 of UELW01000067.1, read as the reverse complement.
AGGAGCTGTCCAAAAGCTCAAGTTGATGTTACATATGTTACAGCAGCTGATGGAGATTTTAAACCCTAATTAGTTATAAGTTACAAATAAATATGCTATTAAGAAAAAATAATAATTTCATAGCATGCTTAAGATTTGCAGGTAATCACTGCCATGTAATCTACTGAACAGTATTAGAAGGTGCTTTTTTAAGCTGTGTCTGATGTAAGCTCTCTTTTGCAGTAATGCAACTGAAGAGAAATCAGCATGTAAAAGACCCAATAGGGCTGGCAAATAGCCAATTAAAATTATAAACACTGGAGATTATCTGATCTAAAAGAAAGCAAGACAGTTGCGTCCAGCATAACTCACTTGACTTGAGTTACTGTTCTCTCTTTGGTATTCATATCAAATCAAAATATTGTCTTTTTCTTTAACAATAAAACACAAACAAGGTAAAGAAGCCAGAAGTCTGCAGCTAAACCTTCTTGGAGGATTTATTAATAAAGAAAATATGAACTCAGCTAAAACACTTTTTTTTATTGTTAGCCTTTTCCCAAACCCATTGTCATGGTAGGTTGCCCTTTTGACACATTTCTGTGAAGTTTGTTAACTCTGTAAGGCATCTAATTGATGACAGGCACGACTGTGGACTTTGTGAAAATACGACCCAAAGCTATCACTTACGGTGATACAAGTCAAAGGTATGATTGATTTTCTTTTGGAATCCAAAATCCGAAAAGTAAAAAATCCTGGACTTTCTTTTCAGTCCATTTATTTGCTAAAAGAGAGAGAGAGGGGGGGGGGGGGTAGAGCGAGAGAGAGAGAGAGAGAGAGAAAGAGAGAAATTCAGAGACTACAGTTAAGGGAAATGTCACACACGTCTTGAGAACTAATGCAATAGCATACAAAATACGGGTGGGGAGGCAATTTAAAAATTATAACGACACTTGGAGTTTTAAAAGAAATTGCACAGATTATCTTTTCTATGCCAATTAAAATAAAACCTGAAATGGCTTTTAGTACATTGTGTTCATGTGTATATTAAATAATTAATGTGTTGTGATTGTCAAATATTTTGCTCTGCCTCTGTTTATTCTCAAAAGCTGGCTTTGCTCATTTTTAAATACTTCTATGTCTACATTGTAAATGCCAAGAATTCCAAGCCTCAGACCTAACATTCTCACATCTCAATCTAATCAATAAAAATGATATTTTACTGGAAACACATGTAACGTCTAACCACAACATGCAGTCAGACACTTTCACTGAGTCTTTGGAGGGCTACGGGGAATACATTGTGCACCTGTGAAAACATAATCCAAATATTGCTAAAGAAATATGTTGTTTGAATCTGAAAAGAGAGATTATACTGTTAAGTATTTCCTGAAAATGTCTTGATGCATGACCATGTGAAGAACATTCACTCATTAATAAATACACACAGATGTTTCTTCTACTAGTTTCCTTTTATTTAAGAGAATTTATCAAACGACTGTCAGTTTTTTTAACACTGGAGTTCAGGTGTGATAATAAAGCATTATTTGGTAATTCACTCATGAATAGAAACAGCTAACATTTGAATTTTGCATGGTAGTGTTTACATAACATGCTAAGCCTAACCACTATTTTCTTTACTTTTCTTTTCTTTTTCTCAGTGAAATGATTACATAACACAATGATTACTATTAAACCCTTATAAAACACTTTGTCCATGTATGTATGTATGTATGTATGTATGTATGTATGTATGTATGTATGTATGTATGTATGTATGTATGTATGTATATATGCATGTAAAACTTTTGTGTATTTCTCTCTGTTATAAATAATTGTGCAATTCCTAAATGTATTGAAATTAAAACAAAAAAGGTTAACTTATTATTTTAAAACGTAACACATTAAAGATTTTGATTCATCTGAAATATCTATACCTATCACAAGGCAAAATTTATTAATCAAACCTTAAAGTAAACTCAAACTAGCAAAGGGAGAACATACAAACTCTTAGAAAGGTCCTCAAGCAAAGGATTCAAACCGAAAAGCAGCATTGCTAACCACTTAACAAATGTTCTTTTTTTTCTAAGACTTTCTTCTTCTTTACTAAAATAGAATAGAATAGAATAGAATAGAATAGAATAGAATAGAATAGAATAGAATAGAATAGAGTTGTGTGGATGCTTATGTGGACTATGCACATTTCCTGTCCACATTTCCAAGCACATTTCTTAAGCACCTTGGACTTCTGATGGTTAAGCAGCTTGGACCACCTTATTCCATTTATTTAAATGTAGCAATTTACTTATATAACCTGTGTTTACTGTTCACAGTTATTTAATGAAGAATCTCATTTAATGTACCAACACTGGAGAGTACTCCGGTGCCACAACAAATTCCTTGTGTGTGCACATGCACACTTGGCAATAAAGATCTTTCTGGTTCTTATTCTGAGAATAGAATAGAATAGAATAGAATGCCGTTTAAAGTACACAATATAACATGTACAAAGAGATTAAGAGTGTCTCCTCACTACTCAGTGCACATAAAAACTTCAAGTTACAATGATAAACAAACACCAAATGTGAACACAACATTCAGTTAATAACTATATACAACAGAATCCTGAAAGCAAAATGAACTCTATTCAGAATGTATTTGGTTCTCTAAGCAAAGTGCAAAAACACTGAAATTGAGGCCCTTTTTTAAAACTTTGGAGTAAATATTTTTATTTCCTAAACAGAATTAGCAAAAGTAGGCTAAAGACTCAAATGCAGAACAAATTCATCTCTCTAGATTGTATTGTGTATATGATAATGTAATGTGGTGCTTTCTTGTGTGGAATTAATGATTGTTTTTTGTGTCTTCTTATTAACCATTTGAGAATTGTCTTTCTATTTCCCCTAAGTCTGTGTCATTGATGTCAGGTGCTGCTTGTTACCGCCGCTCTGATTGCTCCCTATATATTGAGTGCTCTGCCAACACTCAGCGCGAGGTGTTCAAGTTTGCAGACGTGCATCTTGTCTTCCATGTTCTACAATCTACTCTGGTCCTGTCTCTGGGTTCTGGCACCTAAGCTTGTTATTAAGACTTTCTGTTTGGAGCCTGTGTTCAAGGACAATAAAGTTACTTATCCCTCGCATCTGGATCGGCAGTCTGGTTCTTGTGACAGATAAATAGTAGAGAAAATAGGGGGGTGGGGAGAGACAAAGTAAATAGTTTTGCATAGACTTACATGGCTGTTAAAGCAAAATGTAAACACTTACAAATGTTAGGAATCCATCAAAACATTAAAGAAAAAAAACAATAAAACAGTTTCCCAGCGATGGGTTACGGCTGGAAGGGCATCCGCTGTGTAAAACATATGCCAGAGAGTTGGCGGTTCATTCTGCTGTGGCGACCCCAAAAGGGAAGAAAGCCGACATGAAGATGAATGAATGAACAACAAAACAACATCGAAATGTATACTGTAATCAATAGAATTGAGCAATACCCAGAGTGAAGGAGTAAATGATTTCCTGATGATTTGAAACAGGACACATTCTGCCAAATGAATGTTCAGATGCAGTTCGTTCTACAGTTCATGATCACAATTACAAATACCTTTCTCACCTTTGAGCGTAACCTCAAAAAGCATTGTAAACAAATTTGAAATTCAACAAAAGATTTTTCTTTGGAATCAGAAGCTAAATGTCATTTATAGCAGAGCTAATTCATATATGAGAGCCACACAGACAGCCTTCACTCTCTTGAGGTGAACACAACATTTCCCAGTCTTCAGCCAGCTGCTGCTTTGTGCTTTATCTAGGTCATAAGTCATCTCAAGATTTAGAGAGACACTTTGAAACCTGCTGCAGTAATTTACAGATATGACAAACCTAACAGGTTGAGGAACATTATCTGAGCTCTCAAGAGGACCGAACTGCTGTCCATTTGTGGGTCTTAGCTACCCACACACATCATCTGAAACCAGAATGGTTAGAAAGCATTTAAAAGTGCCCTCCGTGGTTAAAAGCTAACCATATCAGGGGCTTGCTCCTGTGGGGGCCTTTAATGCTCCCGAGCATGTGTGAGTGCATGTGTATGTATGATTTACATTTGCTGGGGTCAGAAGGAAGAAGGGGTGCCTGGTGTTCAGTGTAGCACCTGGTCTGTCAGATCTGATCACATCGGCTTCTTCTTTCTCCCTTTGCTACTCTGAAACATTTATCAAACAAGCTCTTCATCACCCCAAGCTCTAAATCCTGTCAAAGTACATCTGCTTTGAAAAGAGCTTCCCCATTGAAGAATCTGAGTCTCCTTTGAAAAAAATATATAGCATTTATAACTCTTAAATACTTTACTTTGATAGTTTTTTTACTCGGGAATTGCTGTCTCTTTTTACAAATAACAAAAAAATAACTGTACATGGACTTGAACCTATCCCAGTATTTTAAGGCTAAATGTCTTAGTTGTCGAGAAGCAGTCTGACAGACTGACAGAAGGAACCTAAGGAACCTAAACACCTCTTGGGACCGTATGCGAATGTGTGAGCTGGAAATGAACATAGGAAAACCATTTTGTCTGGAAAAAAAACTAACTTTTGAGTGTACATTCTACTTTAAATAATGTTTCAAATGAAAACTTAATTTTTTAAGTTATTTCTGTGTTCAGAGGGGTTTTGAGATACTAAACTTCAAAGTTATTGCATCGACTGTAGTAAATGCGAAAATAATCTTTTAGTTTTTTTAAATACAATTCAAAACATGTAAATAATGTATTATCTTAAAATAAAACACATCTGAACAAATCTGATAATGTAATTATTCATTCATTCATTCATCTTCATGTCGGCTTTCTTCCCTTTCGGGGTCGCCACAGCGGACTGTAGTAAATGTGAAAAGAATCTTTTAGTTTTTTTAAATACAATTCAAAACATGTGAATAATGTATTACCTTATAATAAAACACATCTGAACACATCTGATAATGTAATTATTCATTCAATCATTCATCTTCATGTCGGCTTTCTTCCCTTTCGGGGTCGCCACAGCAGAATGAACCGCCAACTCTCTGGCATATGTTTTACGCGGCGGATGCCCTTCCAGCCGCAACCCATCGCTGGGAAACATTCACACACACTCATTCACACTTTAACACTATGGACAATCATTCTTACTCAATTCACTTATACCGCATGTCTTTGGACTTGTGGGGAAACCGGGGCACCCGGAGAAATCGTGCTCACGGGAGAACATGCAAACTCCACACGGAAATGCCAACCGAGGGTCGAACCAGCGACTTTCTTGCTGTGAGACGACCGTGCTACCCACTGCACCAACGTGACGCTATAATGTAATTATGATATAAAATATCATATAAAAATATTTGATTAACCCAGTATTGACCAAGGACAACAGAATATTTTCTTATGAGCTAGTCAATTTCACAATTTGAAAAATCTATGAGGAAATTCAGTTACATTGCAACTTCTTAACATAAATATTATAAGTATTAAAGTATATTTTGCTTGCGATAAATCTATCTGAGGGTAGAATATTAAACTCTTCGTTCATATCATCAACCCTCTTTAGGTAAAGACACCATTCAGACATCATTAAGAAAAAATGTAATATGTCATGTCTCACAGATCACACAGTTGAAAGAAGCTGGGGGCTGATTCTCCATATCCTAAAGTTGATCTTCACATGCTGGGGCTTACAATGACTGTCAACCTTAAAGACAACCGTCTACCAAACTCACTTTCATTCTCAGCATGGCTGAATTCCATTCTGTTCCATTCCATTCTATTCCAATCAATTCCATTCCATTCACTTCCATGAGATGCCAGACTATTTAAACATTTAATTTCAGAATTATCAGATTGTTAAAAACTTATTATCATTTAAAACTTATCATCATAGCATATACCAGGCCTTGAGGTCGTCCCTTCAAATGCCAGTGGAACAATCTGCAACCACCATTTAAGCCACTCCCTCATATATATATATATATATATATATATATATATATATATATTAAACAAGATGATTTACAAGTGACACTCTTCTGCCTGTCGTTCCAATTTTTAAAATGTGGTCAAATGTAATTCATTACAATCTATTCCATTACAATCCAATGTTTGCAACTTAATAAATATAACTCAATAAATATATTTTGTTGTTATTCTTAGTGTTGTACAGGGCTTTGGACAGCAACTTCCATGTTTAAACATGCTTTCATGAAATTTGATCAGATTTGAATGTTATTTAAAGTAAAAGAAATCAATTTTATTTATCATATTACTTTTTGGCTGTTAAGAAAGAAGGGAACACTATATAAGAATGATCTAATTAGGGTTGAGTTGATTAATATACAGTTAGTTTTATTTGTATACAGTGCACAGTATTTTGGTAAAATATTGACAAAATGTTCCTGTTCCTGGAACCTTATAGTTTCGACCCATAAAAAACAAAACATTTAATTTGGTCTGTTCGTCAATTAAAAAAAACATCATGGCAACAGAAAGTTAGACATTTTGATTTTAGGTAACAGAACAAGTTACTCTTCCACATAGCAGCAGAGCCAGAGGAGGCCTACATCCTCACCCTCTCTGCAGAGATGATGACCTCTGACCACCTCTGAAAAGACTGCTGTGGGAAAAGCAGCACACACTTGAACAGAGCTGAGCTCCAGATTCCAGATTCCAAACAGGTGGTAGCCGGTCTGCTTAGCAACATTTGTTTTGGGGCTCTTTTAAAGAGTTTATATGAAATAACGGCAGGAGGTGACTGTCCCCCACCAGGTAACCAGGGGCAGTGAGCGGTGGGAATGGAAGCTGCTATATTAGACTCGTGTGGCCATGAGTGAGTTGAAACAGAGCGGCTGTTTAACCAATTTTGATCTTGTGAAGTATGAGAAGAGAAATCTTCTGTCTTCTATCAGTTATCATCATGAGATCATCGCCCTCCTCTGGCAGATTTCAGCAAACTCTCTTTTTGGGAGTAATGTAAATGCAGCTGGTAATACAAAATGAATTTGTATGTGATGTTGACGTTTAGGTTTTAGATTATATAGATGTTTACACTGACATCTATGTTATCTTCAAGCTTCTGTGACTTTGTGCTATTCTCAAAAATATGTTGTTCACATCGGTCTAATTGTATGAGAGATGTGAATCTTTACTTGTAAAGTCTCTATTTGTAATTCAAATAGGATTCAATCTTATCTTTTTCTAACCCAGGCTTTTTCCGGAAATGAGCTGAGATTTTCATTTGGAAAACTTCGTAACCACTCCCCAGTTAATCACGTATTGGTTAGTGATTTGCATATTTATGACGCTTATGCAAAGTTACTGTTTGACGGTCAATTTTATATCTTGTGGAATATTTTTGACTGGATTTTTTTTTTCAAATTAAAATATAAGACGTTTGCTTGTTGTAACGATTTTGCACAGTTAAAGAAGAAATGTATAGAATGTCATGATGTGTGACTGAAACTATGTTTCTACTTCTGTTCTGTTCTCCAATATTATATAATTTTGAAGCTTCATGTAAAGCCTAATACACTTTAAAAGTGTATATATTTGGCTTGTCCTTAAAAACTGAGAACAAATCATGTTTATATTCAAAAAGCCATCAACAAGTGAAACCAGACATAATCATTGTGAAACACAAATAAGTTAGGAAAATAACAGATCATTTGCGTTAGATTTTGAATGGCTGAACTCACATAACTGCACAAACGTAGTTAAAACTAACCTAATGTTCTATATATTTACATGTATGAAAATCAAACCCCTAAAAAGCTCCAAGCTAGTTTGTTGCACGTTCATCAAGTAAATTTTTGCAAGAAATGTCTTGATATTATTAAAAGCAACTGAATCGTCCCTCATGTAAAAAAACACAGTTTATTGAGTTAAGATCTTCAGAATGTTTTAATAGCAAATTCTTTTCCAATCGATATGGGTGTTAGAGCATAACGCCTTGGTCGATTAAAAACCACTTGGTGCAAAAAAATTGTATCTGATTGTGTAAAATGAGTCTTGAAACCCTTTTTAAGTTAAATGAGCTTTTGTCTCGAAGCAATGATCACAACAGACAGTTTTTAAAATATGAGTACATTGTTTATTACATACATCACAACAATTCCATTCAAGATGACATTCTAGGCATGAAATACTAACACTGTTTAGGGGAAGACAGGCAAGTGTCTTGAGAAGACTGTAGAAAACATCTTTATGGTAAGATTGGCAATTCACTAAAGGATTTCCAATAGAAAGGAAGAGGAATATCCACATCTGTTTTTTTGTTAGAAACACGTACATAGGGCTCTGTATAAGATGGCAATGCATTCATGAATGCAAGGTAGCTCTTAAAAAGACTGCTAAAATATGATTCCACCATCATAAGAACATCCTTCAACCGTAAGGTTAGGTTCTCCATTGATACTTCATTGTAAACCTCCGCCACTTTGTTTTTGCTGAAGTCTTTAAGATCATACAATCCTTTTTTAGCCACTTGCATGTATTCCTGAATCCTCTTTGCCACCTGAAGGTTTTCCACTTCTCTGTAAATTGCATCTATCTGTGAGGATATCTCTTCAAACCTTTCAGCCTTGAACGTATTCAGGAACTCTTCTGCCCTCTGGATGTAGACCTTGAGAGAATTCATCATATCCTGGAACAGTTTCTCCACTCTGAGGTTTTCCCATCTCTCCATCGCCAGCTTAATCTGACTGTTAGCTGATTTCATGGCAGACCTTAGATCCTTCAAAATCATCTTTCCACTCACAACCTTCATTGATCCAGGAAGAGTGAATTGAATTTTGTTGATGTTGCCTGAAACAGTTTCAGCAATGGCTTCCATGAAGTTAAAAAACCTTGTGGTAACTCTCTCGATGGCATTTGAAATGGTTTGTCGAAATTTGTCATACAATTCTTGCCCGGTTAGCTTCTCTTCTAAACCTGGCAAGTGAAATTTGGTGTTCTTCAAAAACTTCACTGCAGCATCTAACAGAACCCGCATGTTTGACTCATATCTCTGAAGCAATTCATTAGCGCTGCTGAAGAACCTTCTACTAAACTCTTGGACATCAATCTTGGGTAGTTTCTCCAGCATTCTACCCCAGATGTTTTTACCCTCCTGCCTGAACTGTACGAATGAGCTCTGCAAGGATTCAACTATCAGTGGGATATCTTGGTAGGCTTTGTCGATGCCATTAAAGATAGCGTTCTTCATCTTCAGAGCAGCCCGGTTCAGGTCCATGCCAAGGTAATCAATGTGGTACTGGTTGATAAACTTTTGGAAAGCTTCTAAGATGGAAGGAACCTTGTCTTTAAGTCCACTTATCATGTCTGAGAGTCCAACAATGTTATAGCCAACCTGAACATTCAGTTTTTCCGAGTTCTTTAGAGTCATCTTTAAACTCATGAGGTCTGTGTCCTTGTCGGGCGTTGACTGTAGATAGAAAAAAAAAAAAACAAGATGTTTTATTTCATTATTTCTATTCAAGTCAGCAACATTGATGACACACAAAATATTATCACTGCCTTACCAAATATCTCATGAACAGCTTTGTTTGAATCTGAGACGGAGACCTCCTCAGGAACTGGAAGCCAATGAAACCAGCTGAGGGTGAGGATACTGAGGATGTGATTCCATTGCTGTGTGATGCATAGCGAAAATTCATGTCCGCAAATGTTTGGCTTGTCACATCAACTCCAAGCATATGTCGTGAAGGACTGTGGGAATAAATTTAATTCCGAGTAAACATTAGCAGCAGTAAACATACTAGTTGCACATTAAAAGCAACAGTTAATAGTGAACAGCACCCGTGCAATAAACTACAAAAACAAGGAATTACCGAGAAACTGAAGAAACATCACGCTTCATCCTGGAAAAACAATAAATATAATCAGGTATGAATGCATATCACTTGGGAGCCTGTGAGATTGAGAAGCTGGTATTTTATACAAACCTCAAATTCTGCTGAAGTTCATGCTTCCAACTTATATTCACATCACGATGGGTGAAAGTACTTTTTCCATCAAAACCCAGAACTCTGTTCTCAAAATTAATGGTGGAAATCACTAAAAGAGAAAGTTTCAGTTTAAATAAAAATATTTTATTAAAGCTTTCGGATTTTTTGTATTTTTTGATAAAGACTTACCATCCAAGCTATACTCAAGGAAAGACATGGTGGAGGTGCAGGAGGACTTCAAAGTGCAAACCGTTCCTGCTTCGGTGTTTTCTACATTTCCAATCAATGTATTGTTGTATATAGGGGAAGACACTTTGACGGTGGCTGACAGGGCACCAAAGGATGGAATAAACAGACTAGCTGGGAGATGGAGGGAGATCTCTGGCACATCAATTTTTTGCTCTGGGATTATAATGGTTGGTAATTCAAAATGGTAGAGTGTGTTTGTGATGTCATCCAGACGTATTGGGTAGTCGCCGATGTCAAAGGCTTTGGGTAGGTTGAATGATGAGATGGTGATTTCATACTGTGGAAAACTGATGAACAAATGAGCCATTTTATCTTTCAGATACTTTGTTTTAGCGGTGATGCTAGGGATTTCCATTGGTGGTAAACCAGGCAAATTGATGTCAAAGGAAGGTGTGTTGATCTCATTAGGGATTTCGAGGTTTGTCACATCAATGTGAAACGATGGGACTTGCAGAGAGGTGAAAGGCACAGTAAATTCTGGAATACTTATTACTGGAGGCACTGAGATATAATCAGGCAGGTCAGGCACTTCGAACCGCATGTCTACTTCCTTTACAAATTTTGGGATTGATCTCAGCCAACTTGGAAGGGCAACTGTTATTTGTGGAATGTTGAATGCTACGCCGTTTTCAAACAGTGTTGTAGGAAGCTCAAATAGTAGTCCCTTGTTGCTTTTGGTGTATTTTAAAACGGTCGAAACATTGAGGAATTGCATATCCTCAGAACTGGTGACCTCTCCAAATTTAAAAATGTCCCAGAGACTTTTTTGGTAAACTGGTAATTTAACAGACTTCAGGAATGCAACTTTCCCCTCAACGGAATCGGAGGATTCGAAGATAATTTCAACTTGATCGTTTGATAGTATTAGATCAGAAGAATGGATCCAAGATCCAAGTTGTTCCTTGCCACTCCATTGTAATTTCTGTTTGTCTGAAGTGATTGAGAGATCTCCGTTCTGCACTATGCCAGCATTACCAAGATTGCTTATCTGTGAAATGTCAATATCAAAATTAGCAGACAAAGTAGTCAATGGAGCATACTCCAGTGTCGCCTTTATGTTTTGCTTTCCTTTTGTTGTGAATGATTCTTTATTGGCTGCATTACTACTTGCATATGTCATAGTGGCATAAATGCGCCGCAGGGAGGCTTCGAGAGCAAGGTTCTTATCGATATCCATATTCCAGAAACCCACCTTTTCGTGATTGATTTTAGAATCTAAATTGGTTTTCAGAGTGGAACGAAGGCCATTGGCATTGACATACATGCTTAATTCATTATCCAAAAGTCCTGCCAAATTTCCACTTCCCATGATGCTCGTATCTGTTGTTCCCTTCAAAGTGCTCTCCAAAGACAAGTACGATGTCAGTGCCTCAAGTGCAGCTTTGTGTTCAATGCTTCCAGTGCTTTGTGTTTCCATTGACTGCAGATCAAAAGTGTAGCTTACTTTAATGTTCGAGGCTAGGTTTGGTTTAGACTTGGAGTTTCCATTAAGCATTTGATTGAGGTCAAGTGTAAACATAGGAAGATTAATTTTTGCAGTATTTGTTAAGGTAGCCTCCATATTTCTATTGGTCAGGCTCACAGTGCTCTCGTGACTTCCTTCAGCATTCTTGTGTTCCAGAGACATGCTTGTAGCTATTTTCAGACCACTTCTTTTGTTAATTGTAGCACTGCCATCAAGTTTGCCTTTGAGGACCTCAAAGATGGAGGTTGACATGACTTCAAACTTGATTACAACATCTGAACTGTTATATAGGCCTCCATTTGTGTTGATGGATATCACCGGCGATTTAACAGACAATTCATATGTCATATTTCCAAATGCTGGTATCATAATGTTGTTTTGAATTTCTGGTATTCTAAATGAGGGCAGAGTCAAGTCACGAAGTGTCTCAGGCACATGCAAGACAGGAAGCTCCAAAGAGGGTAGCACAAGTGTGTATGATGGAACAGAAAATCCCATTAGTGGAATTTTAAAGCTTGGTGTGCTCACTTCTTTTGGGATGAAATAACCAAATGCAGGCAATTCAGCTCTGAACGCAGACACTTCAATTCTGAGCATGGGTATTGTGTACCCAGGAATGGTGAAATATCTGGGAGGATGATTAGATGTGTCAATTTTGTATTTTTCATGCTGAATTCTGGCTGCATTGTAAGAATTAGTGAGGGCATCAAAAAGATGGTCTCGTCCAAGTTCAAAATGCAGTTTCAAAATTTTGGCATTTTCATTAAAGGCTTCATAGATGGGCTCAAGGTTTAGATCAAATGTGTGCTTGTCTGGGTTCTTTTGGTACAAAAGCTGGAAGTCTATGTCAATTGTTTGCTGAGGAGTGCTCATGAGATTTTTCAAGCCATAATCCTCCCAAAATGAGAACTCCTCAATTTTAGGTGTTTTCTGATTCAGATATGGAATTGTTATTTCTGGTATTGTAATAGGGACAGTCAGAAAGTCAAGATTGGCTTCCCCATCCACAAAAGCATAAAATCCAGCTTCATTTTCACTGTTTTCCAAAGTGAAGTTGTGTTTGTATTTGTACTGGTTGAAACGAGCAAGAGCAGACCAGAACACTTGTTGCTTGTTGGAGTTCAACGAAAACCCGAAGTCATCTTGTAGATCAATTTTTCCTGTCAGCTTAAGGGGCAAGATTATCTTAGAGTTCAATTTGTTTCTGCAGTCAAGTGTGATTTCAAATGGTTGAGCCAGAAAGTCACATTTGTTGGATACACTTCCACTTACTTTGCCTATAAGCTCAGCGTTATGAGAAATTTGCATTTCCATTCGCACATTCTCCATTTGAGCTTTTCCTTTGAGTGTCAGAACACTGCCTTTTATGAAAGGCGCCTCCGTTTCAGCCATGGCATCTATGGTTATGTGGCTCAACAGAACAGACTCTGCACTAACCGTCTGTTTCATCTTAAGGTTTCTGCTGTCAGTTTCTCCTTCGAAACTGAGCTTTGCTGTGCCAGCATTGACTGTGAACTCCAAGTTGCTTTTGTGTGTAATTTCATCAGAATATTTGTCAATGGACCTGGCAAATCGTGAAGGGATAGACGGGGACAAGTTTCCACTTCCCACTGTTCCGACAGTCACAGATATAGTCCCAGATTCAAATCGTGCTGCAGCTCTTTTCGTTATTATAGCCTGACTTGAAAGGTCGATCTTGGGGATGTCAAGGTTATGGGTGTAACTAGTGTCCATATTTGTAAATATTCCATTCTTCAAGGCAATACTTATATTATTCGTCAAATCCGATGTGTACATATGAGTAGTGATTTTAACACCTGTCTTAGCTGTTGCTTCTGCTGAGGGACCAGTAAAGACAACAGAACCTTCGTGGTCAATTCCAAAGGCCATGTGATTGATTTTTATGGTCTCGCTGATAACCATTTTTCTCATTTTGGGAGCTTCAATTTGTAGCATTGAATCAAGAGAATAGTCAAGGATTTCAAAGCTTGACTTTCCATTTGAGTTCAAAGTGGCTTTAAACTGTGGAAATTTGGGGGCTGTTGTTGTGTTCTCCAGTGCTGCCGATGTCATCAAGGTATAATGAGGAGTGTCAAGTTTAAATTCTCCATAGAGTTTGCCAAAAGCAGGTAAGCATGGTTCAAATGGAATTTCAGGGATGTGAACCTCAGGTATTGGCAACATTGTGATCTCAAAGGCATCTAGGTTCAGTTTAGGCAATGTCATCTCAGGAAATTTGATCTCTGAAAGAGTGATCTCTGAGAAAGTAAAATCAGGCACGTGGGAAAGATAAAGAGCTCGCAAGTCCCCAAAGATAGTCTCTGGATCCACTTCTGGCATCTCTATCTGGCGAATTTTGTCAATGAACTCAATGATATTCTGCTTGATTTTCTCAAAGTCAACTGTGATGGAGGGAACGATGAACATGTCTAGAATGGTGAATTTGGGGATTTTTATCATAGCAGGAATTGAAATCTCATGTATCTTTGCCATTTTTATTTTAAAGGCAGGAATCTCAAGAGTTGTGAAAGGAATAACAAATGCAGGCACATCCAACTCTGCTTCTTTTAGAGCAGTGATAACTCCATCCACAGCTTGGTTGATTTGAATGAGGAAGTTGCTATCATAAGTCATCTTTTTAATTTCATCAACGAGTTTTGTGAATTTGGATACAATGTACTCCATGATGTTAACGTAAAGACCACTTGCTCTTTCTAAGTAAATCAAGATTTCCTCTCTGATGTCCATGTCACCAATTCTCTGCCTCACATCCTCAAGAATGTCTTGCATCTTCAGTTTTATGTCTTTATAAGCCGTAGTGTCAATTACATCCATGACATTCCTCCAAACCTCTGCTATTCTTGTCTTTTTTAGTTTTTCCAAATAATCAGCTACAGTCACATGCATCTCTTTAATGAACTCTCGGGATGCTTCAATTTTCTGTGGAATTTCATAAACTTCGTTAATCTGTTTGTTAATGTAACTAACTATTTCCTTGACTTTTTCGTTCATGTCCATAACAAATGAGTTGTAATCAAAAGATCTTAAAGTCTTTATACTTGATATAATGTACTCATTCAAGTCCTCTATAATCTCTTTGAAATCCATGTGCTTTAACAATGAAACAACGCCATCTAAAACTTCCATTACTTTGTCAGAGATGTACTCGAACTGAATAGACTTTAAAGTGTCCACTACATTTTGAACCAGCCCTTGAATTCGGTACTGTTTGACTAAAATAATCGCCTGTTCCACAACAACTTCAATTTTCTTGTCAATTTCATACCTTAAAATAAGCTCTTGTGCATTAGAGTAAACTCTGTTGATTTTCTCTGGAACTTCATACTCTTCTATCCAGTTGACAATGACGTCTTTTGCCGAATCCAGCACCCTCTGAATGTCTTCATATGGGATCTTTTCAGATAGTTTGTCTATATATACTGTCAAATCAATTGAGAGTATATAGTCCCTCAGATCTTCGAGCAACATTCCAATGTCAAAGGTCTCAACAATTCTCCTCAGCTCACTTAATTTTTCCTGAATTTTGCTTTTGATTTCGAATTTTGCATCTAGCTGTTTCAACCATGCAACACTGCTGTCTTTAAGTTTTTCTAAATCAACCTGTCGAATAATATCTTCAATACCTTCAATAGCTCTGATGATTGTCTGGCTAATTCCATATTTCTCGTCAAAAGCTTTAACTTCATTTCCAATCTGGGTTAACATTTCAGAAACAGAATTGGCCCATGCTCCACTCTCAATGCCATTTTTAATTTGAATCATCAGATCCCTAATTTGGGTTGCCAGCTCAATAATTTTTTTCCCAGAAGCCTCTTTTAATTTCTCAGCATACATGTCGAGGTCGTCTATTGATATGGAGTAGTCATGTATGAAGGAAATCAGTTGGTTCTTAACATTGTTGACTTTGTTCTCCAAATCCATATCCACTAGGATCTGATTGACTTTCTGAGGGACTTCATCCAGTTTGTTCCTAAACTGCCCAATCAAGCCATTGATGTCTAAACTGTTGAGATAGTTTTGAAGGGATTCCATCTGATACATAAGGGCGGCTTTAATTTTTTCAAAGGCAACGGGGAAGCTTTCGATGAAAGGGAAATAAATGATGTGGCAGTCGCTGTTTTTATCATACTTCACAAAGCCAGAAGCACTATGTTTCTGAGTGTCCAGTGGAGTAGGCTCAGTTGCGGTGTTGAAAAGGCTTGTTTGAAGCACTCCAGAGAACTGGACCCCCATTTCTTTTTCCTTGTTGTAAATATTGACATCTTGGTTGTATGCATGGTTATTTAGCTTTGACTTAATCTTCCACAGCACAGACTGTTCATTGGGGATCAGCAAGCTGTCAAACTTGTTTTCAAAGTGTGTTTCAGCTGACTTTCCGTTTGGAAAGAGGTGTTCCGTAGAAGCTCTGCACTCATAGGATTTAGCAATAGCAAGTGGTTCAGCTTTCAAAAGGAACTTACTGTATACCTGACCACTGTGCTTGCCGTAAAACTTCAAGGTGCCATCGCTGTTCAAAAAGGCATCAACTGTAAGGCTAAAAGGCATTGCCATCGTGCGAATATTGTTTTCCAGACGCAAAGATTCACAGTTTATTTGTGTCTTGGTGTTCATAGTAGAAGACAATCCAGCAAAATCCAAGTCAAAACGGTTACTCAAGAGGGAATCGAAAACCTTTGCAGTTGTGTCACATTTTACTGTTCCAGCCAAATCCTCGTATGTAAACTCGCAGCCATGCTTAACATAGTCCTCTTCTCCACACTTTCCGCTGAGACTCCCGGCTACATTCATCTTGAATGGCTCCATCTTAAGATGGCCATCTCCACTAAGTCCCACATCAAACATCTTAAGTTCGTTGTTAGCACTTATAGATGTTATAAACGGTCTCATGTTAACCTTGATATCATGGTTGTAGGATGCTCCATCGCAGATAAAATTATCGGTTTTAGAACGGAAAGCTAAGGTCCATAAAGTTAAAGTCAAAGTATGTGTGCATTCAGATCTCATTTTTTGCAGTGTTCCCATCATGGTATTAGACAAACTCAACCCTTGCCTGTTAATACCAAGATTCATTGTGTTTCTTGCAGTTCCATCAAAAACATTGCCTTTAAAGACACTGGTTAGATATGCTTCTGTAGGGGAAATCTTACCCTCTATTTTGTGCTCAATTGTGTTATCATGTAGGGACCCCTTTGACACAACAGACATGGAGGCTCCATCAACATCGACACCCCCATTAAAGGTATTCTCAAAAATCGCAGAGTTTCCTTCAATAGTGGACATGCAGCTACTGCTCAGGCCATTTGTCCCCAGTGTTAGTGTGCCTTTATGTGTACCTCGTCCATGTTTGAAATTCAGCAAACCTTCAATGTTCATTTCAAGCCCGTTGTTGTTTAGTGTTCCAGTAAGAAGGGAAAAGGCATGATTGGTCGCATAATCTGCCTGAGATTCCACTTTGAATGTAGCTTCTTCATTCTTGACATCAAGCTCAGATTTACAGCGTAGAGCTTTTCCTAAAACTGTTGCACTTCCATCGGACTTCATTAGGAGCTGGCCTTTCTTGTGCTTTATCTCTACCACATGTTTCAGAACATCATCTTGAGCATTTGTCTTGGACAAAAGGGATAGCTCACCATTGACGTAGGATCCCTTGATAACATTCTGTCCCTGTAAGATCGAGGAGTCAAACTTCAATCGGGACTCACCTTTTCCTTCTTGTTTCATCATATTGTAGATGTAGGACTGGGTAAGGGTGGAGTTGGCATAAAGAGAGCACATTCGAATGAACCCATCAAAGTTTCCATCTCCGATAACTTCATCTGTTGTGGACGCTGACTGAGCTGAATAATACAAAGAGGTGTCCAGACCAAGTGGACTGGATGCTTCAATTCTGTAGTTGGTCCTTCCACTGAATTTGTCACCCATGCTCATTGTTTCGAAGAAGCTCATGCTGGCATCAAGTAAACAATGATTAATGGATCCGTTTACAAGGTACTTCAAGGTGTCATCAATTGTTCCGGTTATCATGCCAGTTCCTGCACAACAAAAATTATTAAAGAAAAAAAATGTAAGGTTTTAATCGAGTTTTATATGTCACCTTAATATATGTTTATCAAGCTAAAGTGTTTTTTGAATACCTTCAACTTTGTAAGACAGGGGTTTCAGTGGAGAGCTGGCCATTATTTTGTACTTTGCGATGTAATTGGGAACATCAGCAGTGTTGTTTCCTCCCAAGACAGAGCCCTCCCAGTCGTAAAAGTTGCTGTTTACCTTGCCAGACACCTCTGCAACACCCAGCATGGGTAATGAGAATTCAAAGACACGAGGAATTGTGAATTTAGGAATGATGGTGCTGCTCTTTGGTATATTCAAGCCAATGAAAGGAACTTGAATTTGTGGTAGTGTGATGCTGGTAGGAAACTTGAGTTCAGTTGATGACTTTCCTCCCAGGAGAAGAGGAAGGGAAACGAAGATTCTGCCTTTGTTGAACTGGTATCTCAACAGAGCATCACTGAATAAAACAAATGAAAATAATCAAATGGTCAAAATAATTTAGAAGTAGTTACCATTGCTATTAACAAGCTAACATGAAACAAATCTCTGATTCCTTTTTTAAAGCAATTTCTTACATTTCTTACATATATCGTTGGGTGGGATTAATAGTGAAAACTTTTAAAAATGTGAAACGGAAATGTATATGCATATTTGCACAATGCAAACCTAAACTAAAATCACTTAAAACAAATACACTTTTTAGCAAACTTTTGCAAACAAGAGAAGCATTTTTGATTTGTACATAATAATCGCACAGTTTTGGTAACACAAAACAGTTTTAAGTATAATTAGCTTAGTGATTTTCCTTAGACAATAGTAAAGATATCAAAAATATGGCTAAGATTGAGTTGAGCATGTGCACCATCAGAATAAAAAAAAGAAATATAGATGGATGTAGTAACTTAGATGATCACTTACGATTTCAAATATAGGTTTTCTGGCAACGATGGTAAGATGAGCTCTGGGGTGCTTCTTTTGCTCCTTTCTACATTCACAAACGAGGTTCCTGCTGCTATTTTATCCAACCAAATATTCACTGCCTGGAGATGCAAAAGAAGTAGTGTAAACAAATAGTAAAATAATTTATGGAGTATGACTGGCTACAATTTTATTACCTCCAACCCCTTTGAAACAATGTGACGAAGTTTCATGTCAGTTTTAGTGACTTTCTCATCCAGAATGTCATCAATACTTTCCTGCAGTCGTCTACGATGCTCCTCCATATTTGGAAACATCTTCTCAATTTCAGAGTTTATGTCTGACTTCATTTCCAGTTCAACTTTGTTGTTATCTGCAAAGGAATTCTGGTTAACAACTTTACATAGCAACACATTTATAACAGAAACTTGTTTTAATTGAGTTCATCGTTACCATATCTGAGAGTGGCTTTCTGAGCAGATGTAGTCTCAGGCATCTTTAAGGTGGTTTCGATCTGCATGACGAGTCCATTGTCCTTCTTAAAGGTTGCAGTGGCAGATGAATCCAGATTCAGTGCTGGCACTGACAGCTGAAGTCCGAGCAGACCATCCTTCATAGACTCAAGCCTAGACAAAGTAGGAAACTTTCAAGGTTACTTCAAAATATTATAAAAAAGTTTTATATATTTACTAACTGGACACTTCTTAGAGTAACATTTATTGTTTTGTTAGTCTCCATACAAAAGTACCTGGCATTTCCAGTCAGAGAGAGTTGTGGGATGTCTTTGTTGGTAACATCAACTGTAATACCAAACATCTTTCTTCCTTTAGTAATGCCATCTGTGACTGCCAGCTTGATGCCAGCTTCCACATCATAATCAGGGATCTGAAAGTCAGTGGTGAAGATCCTTTTGTTGCGATTGTATTTCGCAATGGCTCTGGCTTCGGTTGGCTCAGCACCTTAACATAAGGCAAGTTTATTTAATAAAATGTTTATATATATATATATATATACATACATATATATATATATATATATATATATATATATATATATATATATATATATATATATATATATATATACATATATATATCTATATATATATATATATATATATAGCTATATATCTATATAATATATATATATATATATATATATATATATATATATATATATATATATAAATATTGCATCAACATCAAGTGATGATTGTAACCATATCCCATGTAAATCATTTTTAAAGTATATAATGACAAACCTTCAGCCTTGAGGACAATATTCACAGAGTCGACACTATGACGTCCTTCTTTCCCCTCCTTCAACAATGCATAGGTAATGGTTGCTGTATACTCAGGCACTTCTCCTGTTGGCTGAAGTTCTAGAGCAAGCCTGCAAAAACATATTTTAATCATTAAATAAATATGTAGACATGTAACTAAATTTCTTTAGTGTCACATGTTTTTTAATGTATATCCTTATTAGACTTGATATGGTTCACACCTCGTCTCTCCAGTGAGAGGATAGTATGGAGCTGTGTTCGTTGAGCTAGCATTGGAATAACGCAAGATGGTGCAGTAATTCAGGCCAGGGAAGATGGGATTGCACTCTGTTGAGTCAGTCCTATCCTCTACCATGGGAGGGATGATCTTAGTCTGAGTGGATGCCACAGAGAGCAGCTTGTTGCTGTGATGGAAGAGAAAAAAACATTAAACATTATTCCAGATTTATTTTAACATAAATCTCACTTTTAAAAAAAATACAATACACAAGAATTATGCAATTTTATTACACAAATAAAAAATTGTTCATCCATCCATTATCTTGTCGGCTTTTTCCCTTTCGGGGTCGCCACAGTGGAATTAACCACCAACTATTCCGGCATATGTTTTATGCGACAGATGCCCTTCCAGCCGCAACCCATTGCTGGGACACATTCACACACACACTCATTCACATTTACAGACAATTGTTTTTTTCTCAATTGACTTATATCACATGTCTTTGGACTTGTGGGGGAAACCAGAGCACACGGGGTAAACCCACATGATCACGGGGAGAACATGCAAACTCCACGCAGAAATGCCAACCGACCCAGCCAAGGCTTGAATCTCTCTGGCTGCTCACATTAGCAATGTTAGCGCTCTCTCTTGAAGCTCACATTAGGTATGTTAGCCCTTTAGCTCTTGCAGCTCACATTAACTATATTAGCTCACTCTCACTGGCAGCTTGCATTTGCTATGTTAGCTCTTTCTCCTAAATCTTACATTAGCTATGTTAGCTCTCTCTCTTGAATCTCACATTAGCTATGTTAGCGCTCTCTCTTAACGTTCACACTAGCTATTTGCTAAGATCGAGCGCGTATAGAGGCCTAGATCTCGTAGTCTATCTGATATATATAGCGCTAGGAGCGAGAGCGAGCTATGAGCGCAGAGCTAGAGAGACGAGAGTATTCCTATCTCTCTCTCTCTCTCTCTCCCTAACTCTCTCTCTCTCTCCTCTCTATTACTCTCTCTCTCTCTCTCTCTCTCCTCTATCTCTCTCTTCTTTGCTGTCTCTCTCTCCTCTTTCTCTCTATCTCTCTCCTCTGGCAGCAACATTAGCTTTATTAGCTCACTCTCACTGGCAGGTCGCATTTGCTATGTTAGGTCTTTCTCTTGAATCTCACATTAGCTATGTTAGCGCTCTCTCTTGACGTTCACACTAGCTATTTTAGCTCATTTGGCAGCTCACATTAGTTTTATTAGAAGCTCGCATTTGCTATGTTAGCTCTTTCTCTTGAATCTCACATTAGCTATTTTAGCTCGCTCTCTGGCAGCTCACATTAGCTATGTTAGATCTCTCTCTCTCTCTCTCTCTCTCTCTCTCTCTCTCTCTCTCTCTCTCTCGAATCTCACATTAGCTACTTTATTTTAATCTAGAAATTAAAATTGCCTGTGCCTGTCCCTCTACCACTGCTACCTGGCTTTTGATAATGGACTGCCTGACAAAACCATGCATAGGCTGTCATTATGACAAAGACTGAGTTTGAAATTTACAATACTATCTACAATGGTCATCATTCTGTCACAATATTATCTATACTTTTGCGTGTTTTTGTTTTACCTTAACTGTATCTGCTTCACCTTATTATTACCCATTGTCTGTTCTTAGTTTGATGTGTTTGTTTGGAGCACATGATTTATCTCACCTGTGTGAGATATCTCATTAGTTTTAAGTTCCTTTGACCTGTTTACCTCTCAGTATACTTTGATTGAGTGCACTTTATATTCCACAAAGTTTAATCACTGGTTCATTGAATATCACATCTGCCTTTTGCTGTTAAGAAACTTCAAGTAAGTTTTTATACCTGTTTAAGCACACTAGACAGCTTTTCCCCATTGTGGACTCATGTTTATTTCTTGTTTATTTCTCATCAAAGCTCTTTAAGTTGAATGGCTAATCTGTGCCTGGCTTCTGGTTTTCTAAATGCGCACATCTAAACCTGACAAAGGGGAAATTGGGGAGCTTACCTGATACTGAAAAGCTGGATGTTTCCTTGTGGTGCAGGGATGGAGAGCTTGAACTGACCCTCACTCAGGCTGATCTTTGCATTCACATCACTTTCGTGGTACATATTTGTGTGTGACTCAATCCCAGCTATCACAAACTCTGGGATATAAACACCCATTTGAGCGGCAAAGTCCACTCCCACCGATGGCATGAATGAGAGCTGTTGCTGTGATTAATAGAAAAAAACCTTTAATATTAATAATTTGATAACTGGCTGTGACAAAAAAGTTTTTATAGCAGGCAAATTACCATCATTCGCTCAATAGTAATGCCTCCTTTGGCTCCAGGGGCTACAACTCCAGAAAGTGAAAGCTTCAGAGGGAAACCAGCACTAGTTGGAAGTGTAAAGGCTTTGTCCAGGAACATATAGTGGACAAAGAACTCATTCTCTAAGTTGGATATCAGCTTTCCCATAATCTAGAATAAAATATAATGTGATATTCAATGATGCTAATTATTAGAGGGGTGCATTTTATCTACTAGTGTATGAACAGCACTTACATTTACAGATGTAGACTTGAATGTTTCTGTGTAGAGTTTAATGTATTGCAGAATGAGTTTAAGCTCGCTGCTTTTCAAGTAGCCCAACTCTGTACCCATAAAGCGCAGGTATGCCAAAGCTTTAGGAGCATCTTCAATCTGTTCAAGGCGATTTTTGAACTCATAGATGTATCCTTCCAAATTCTTCAAAATCTCTTGAGGGACCTGGATGAGATAAAAAATAATTTTTTCATGTCTTATGCATTGTCTTTTTTTAAATTATATAAACAATTGTTTGTGTCAACATCTCTCAAATAAATGAGTAATTAATTATGTTGTCTCGTATTTCTCAAAATTCATACACATTTTGAGAAAAGTAAACAAGCTTTCCTACCTCTCTTTTCATCCTTTCACCTCTTAATGGGGAAATCCATTTCTCCAGAACCTGTTTGACTGGATCTGGTACCTTGTCATCGACCCAGTACATGGCTTTCGAGATGCTATCAGGGAAGAAGCCATTTTCACCAAAAAGAACTTCAATGACTGCCTCAAATCCCTCACCCTCCAGACCAATCTAAATGAAAGAGATGGATCGATTCATTGAAGAACACAAAAATAACCAAATCATAAACAAGGTTTCCACTGTGAACAATACCTCCAATAATTCTGGGTTAAAACTGTCGAGTGTGGTGGCTAACATGACTTCTCTTGGCAGATTATTGGCAGGATCAAAAATAACATTGCTTTCCACTGAGCCGACCAGCGGCACTTCAGTTTTGTAGTTACGTGAGAACTTTGTGAATTCCTTTAGGTTAAAGCCCCCCATATATAAGTCGTCATTCTGTAGCGCTTTACGAATGTTGTCCTTGGCACTAAAAAGTAAAACATTAGACATTAATAAAAAAAAATTCATATACGTATATATCAGTCATCGCTCTTGACCACAGCCTCATCCCTTGCCACATTGATTGATGGAACCCCTCTAGTTTGGAGCCACCCATACTCTCTGTTAATATTCTCTATATGAACACGACTATAAACAGCCCCACACAAACACATACGCCAATCTTTCATGAATGTTAACAACAAAACACTTACTGAAGAGAATAGAAAAATGATCTAACATACAATTCATGCAATTCTCTTTCCTCAAAAAACACTGTATATTCTCCATTTTGCCACTCTTTTTCCAGTATAGATTATTTAGCGAAAATATATTTATATTTGAGAAAATATAACTTAAATTGTCTAGAGGAGAAAAAAAGCTTATTCCTCTCATTTACTTTCCTGAATTGAGAAACTTAACAAGCTGTTGATTTGAACAAGAATCTTAAAACAAAAAATCACTTAACATGTTAAATACTGAGAAAAAAACACTCCTCTTGGAACAAGAAAAATCCTAAATGTAGTTCAAATCTTCTTAAATCAATAAAATATCTGACAATGGGGTAAGAAAGTTTGAATTCCTGAAATAAGGAAATAAGGAAAATGTTTGCGAAAAAAATAAATAAAACAAGAAAAAAATCTACAGCATAAATAAATCATAAATCCCCATCAAACTTTAATTGAACAACTTACACAACACAATACATACCACCACCAAAAGTTACATTTTACAATCATTAATATTAGACTGTCATCCAGTTGGGTACTAACTTTGATACAAGAGATCTGAGTTTCAATCCCATAAAGAATATCCCCATAATGCTGTTTTCCCTCAAATATCAACAAATATTTCTAATTTCAAGACCAAATTGTATTATTACTTTCTTAATTTAAGGATATACATATAAGGCTTTTTCTTGTTCCAAGAGTCAAGTTTTTCCAGTGTACAATGTGTTTTGTTTTCAAATCTGCCTGTAGGGAGCTTTAACAATGCCAAAAACGAATGGAAAAATCTTGACTATAACAGGAAACAAAGTGAAAACAGTGCTATATATTATTAGTGTACATACTTGCTCAACTTTGAACTTTCGGATTCCAGTATGTTGGCAAGATGGGAGGTGACGAAGCTCTTGACCTGTTCATTTCTCTCACCCTTGAGAGTCCTCAGCACATCGTTTACTGCCTCAGGGTTTCTCATAAGCATCAGATAGGCTGCAATACGGTTTTGAGAAGGTGCTTCTGGATTCTCATATTGTTGAAACATGGCCCTTCTCGTCTAGAAAGGAGAAAATATTAGATCCTACTGCTTATTTCGTTTATTTGATCATCCACTTTATTTGTGATGCGAGTCCAATTAATGTTGCAGTGTAACTTAAGCACAAAGTTAATGTACTTTTTGAAATCAAATTGGCTTAAGACAAAGTGTCAGGTATAAAAAGATATATTTGGTTGTAAAAATCAATACTTACATCTGAATCTATTTCCATGAGCCTGAAAGACTGGATAGCTGCTTTTTGCACAGACAGAGAAGCAGATCTTTGGTTCATACAGTTCACAAGAGAGGACTTCAGAGATGGGAATCCCTCCATGTATTTCCCCATGACAGCGATAACCTTTACAAAGATA
Source organism: Danionella dracula (assembly GCA_900490495.1). Taxonomy (NCBI): domain Eukaryota; kingdom Metazoa; phylum Chordata; class Actinopteri; order Cypriniformes; family Danionidae; genus Danionella; species Danionella dracula. The sequence continues at coordinate 1,765,657 of UELW01000067.1, read as the reverse complement.
CTGGTGGTTAATAAAACTTAACACAGAAACATATCTAACACTTTTATTGTATTCAGCAATTTGTCAGTTAGACAATTAAAAAAAGCTATCCTTACCCTTAATGTTAAGAAAGTACTATCTTCATCTCCGGAGCAATCACCTAACATGAAATCCATGAAATCTGCTACTTCTTTAACTTCTGGTGTAAATGTTGCTTGGTCTTTAGGAAGTCTAAAGAATAACATTTTACGTCATATTTCCACTTGCAGACAAACACAAAGAAGAATTTTGACACTAAGAGAAAAATCAATCAACATTACTTACTGTTTCATTGAGTTGGCTAGAGCATACATGTTGGCTTTGCTTGGCTTGTTTTGGGCCATGCTCAGCATGTCTCTAAGCCTCTGTGGGCTGCCCTGGGGCAAGAGACTCAAAGCATAAACTATGGCATCCACTTCTTTGTCTGATTCATCAGAAGTCCTGAGGATCTGCATGATTGCACTTGTACATTCATCCGTTCCACACTGGAAGAGGGCCTGCCATGTCAGCCACTTTGAAATCTTCATCATCTCATCGGCAGCTGCAGACAGAGTCTCATTTTTCAGGCCACGGACTTCAGAAACCAGTTTGTGGAAGAGGCTGGCTCTCTGTTGACTCTTTCCAGACTTGCTCAGGGTGTTCAACTCTTTCATTGTGGCAATCACGTCATCCTTTGATTGGACAGGGAGCTTGTCTTCCACTTCCTCTATATAAAGATTCTTCTCTAGAGAATCTGTTAAGACAAAATATGTTTATATACTTACATTTACATTACATTTACATTTATGCATTGGGCAGACACTTTGTTCAAACCAATTTACAGAAGGGGAGAGACGATATGAAATTTGTTACACAGTCAAAGTTCACTTAATTCCAGAAATCATATTTCTCTAAGAACATCAAACTTAACTAGTACTCACCATCTTTGTTGAAATATCTGTTGTTGATTTTCACAGAATCTTGAAGAGTTAGCGTCTGTTTTACTTCTGAAGAGATACCATACTGCCCTCTGTAGGAGAAATTTAAGCATTTCTAGCATTATTTTAAAACCTTAACATTCTTTCATCACTAACATCTTACAAAAAATGACTGAAGCTGATATTAACAAAAGCTTTGCAATGAAACATCAGTCAAATAATGGATGTTGTAACATGCTGTGGTTATAAATATATGCTCAAAAAAGAAACCAGTCTTTTTTTATTCAAAAGAAATTGCTTAAAGGACAAATTGCAGTTGTATTGGTGTAAAGAAAACTCTATACAAGAGTAAAAATCCATATTCATGTTAAATTGGATGGAAGAACAAAGCTTTTCTTTTTTGCTCATGTATTTCCTGGAAATAAAGTAAAATACTGTCTTCTACATGGATGCATGAGAATGTGGTGTGAAGACCCTGTAAAACGATAGACTGTTGCACAGAATTCATCTGTATTTTCACAAAAAAAATTTTAAATCCCAAATTAACCATGATAAATGTCTATATTTTATGGTGCTTTTTTACTTGCAGGTATAATTTCATGAGATAACTGTCCTCTGCATAACACCATATCATAGTTAAATCAAATAAAATATTAACTTAGCCTTTTTCTTTAAAGTTAGGCTCATTCTCCAACTCTCGCTGCAAAACTAAGTAATCTGTCCAATCATTTTCCAGATGAGGTTGAAAGCCTTTAGTATAGTTTAGCGTAGACCATTAAATTGGATTATACCAGCAGCAGTAAATTTGTTCCAGTGACAGTAGCAGAATGATCAAAGCGCTTGTATTTTTTTTAATTTAGAACTTGAACTGAACAATGAAGTTAAGCTCTATGCTGGTATAGCATGATTTTCTAAATGACTATTGAAATCCATCCATCTTCATGTCGGCTTTATTCCCTTTCGGGGTCGCCACAGCGGAATGAACCGCCAACTCTCTGGCATATGTTTTACGCAGCGGATGCCCTTCCCTGCCGCAACCCATTGCTGGGAAAGACTATTGAAATATAATAAGAAAATAACTGCTAAAATACTGGACTGAAAGATCTAAACTATTTATTTAATTTTAGTTCAGGATGTAACTACTGTAGAAAAGTCAAGCCTTAATTTTAAAGCTTAAATTGTATTCATTCTGCTAGTTTTATAACATGCTACTACTCTAATCGGATACCACAATCTCTTGCCTTTAGCTTGATCTTAATGCTTAACGTGTACCTTTATGCAAAACATGTCAGGCAACAAAAATTTAAACAAAGAACACTCAAAGTAGTTCTTTGAATACTCAAAGTATGAAAATGTTACTCACTCGTGAGAGAAAGGGATGAAAAGATGCTTCTCAGTGCACTGGGCTTCAGTCATGTGCTTCCTTCTGTTATCAAACTGATAGTTGCAGGTCTGACTGCTGCTGATGAGTTTGGAAAAAAGTCCATTCTGCAAAAGTTTCATTTGAATGTAATCACAGCCATTTCAACATGTTTTGTAGAATTAACATTGACATATGTTGAACCGCGGGTGTCCTACCAGGCCAGGTAAGAGAGACAGAGGGCTGGTGGGGAGACTGTGTGGAGAGAAATGGCTGCAGTCTGACAGATCTCTGACCAGGGTCATATCCGTAACGATATCTTTTCGTGAATTTACAGTAGAAGCGGTCTTGCAGATCCCATGAATTGTGCTCTAAAAATAAAAGGAAGTGAAAATATAGGTTTTAATACATGCATTTCCATGAAGGCGAACAGACCCAAAAATTATGACTTTGCCTCTTTTAGATGCATAACATCCTTAAGATCCATTTTTTGTGGCGTATTACTCATATATTAGCTGACTACTTTATATACATGAATCTTAAACACACTTAAACAAGACCATTTTGTAAAATTTTTGTAAATTACTTAGTTTATTTTAGTCTCACCATTTTCTCATTGTGTTTTTCCTCCAGGACTGGCACCAGAAGAGCAGAGATGATTCCTCTTTTGACGTTCAAGATGTTCTCTGGTTCATCCTTCTCGGGATAAAGGGAAACACTGGTTACCTGCTCTACAACAAAATTCAAAGGGTTCCTAGAAAGAGGTAGATTCAAAGACAAACATTTGATTAAATATACCTCATCTTCACACAAAAACACAACAATAACGTTCACTAATTAAGAAGAAGACATGGTTATATCATGGGCTGTTCAGCGTACTTCTCCATGGCAGCCTGGAAGGCCTCCGCTCCGGCAGCCTGTCTGTAAACCGGCTGGCCCTGGGAGTCGATGACCGTAACCTCACTCAGGACACATTCTGATGTGCGAAGAACGAAGCTGCATGTCTGTGGGACCTCAATTTCAACCTGAAATAAAGAAGGTTTAATTACATTTATTACACTGAAAAAGGAACAATACAGTTTTTAATACATTCTAAATTCACGACAGGTTTCCTTCATGTTTATAAGAAGATATACATGTTTTATAAAAATAATTAGATCTGTTTAGCAACAGTGCAAACCTGTCAAAACATATACTTGTTATGTAAATTTGAACTTTAATATACCCCAGTTTTTTGTATTTTAAAAATATATGTTTGTAAAATTCAGAATTAAAGCTAAAAATATCTGTCATTTGGATACAGAGTATTGTATATTATTAAACCATTTTTAAACCTGTATAATTTTCACATGCAAATATATGTATTTTTATTGTTTTAATCATTTGTTTTAAATTTTCATTGTTGATTTCATTTTAAAAAAATAGCTATTAAGTACAGCAAAATGACAGCACAATGTTAAAAAATAATAAATCACCTTTAAAAAGTTGATCAATTTTGTTTAAATCTGGCTGGTTTTCAACTGTAAATGAACAATATTCAATTATAGAGTTGAATACATGCAAGTTGTTCTGATAACATATTTAAGCAGTGATAGTCTTAGAATATGTATTTAATAGGTTGACTACATCATCACAAATTAATATAATAGTAACAACATTTTTATGACACAAAAAAGGTAAATCCAACCTGACAGGAGATCTTTGGGCCATTTCTGAGGTTAGCTGTACCAGTCACTCCATTTTTGCTCTCGGCTGTATACTGATAAACGTATTTTCTAAGATTCTTGAACCTGGCAGACACTTGAACACAGGAGAAAAAAACACACACAATTAAACAATCGTTACTACTTTTAATGATCCAATGTGACTGCTCTTTCATGTATTTCACAACTGATGATCTAGAGTCACATGTTTAGTGTTTATCATGGAAGTCTATGCAATCAGATGAACTTTGGAGCAGAATTTGACAAAGTGCCACATCTCTTATTCAATACTCTTGACGCAGAGTCCATGATTCAGAGTTCAGCATTGCTATCTTATGCAGCAGACAGAAACAGAGTAGGCCAGATGACTATACCTTCTGATTGGCTACAGGCTCTCACAGTTTGGGATAATCTAGGCCTAGGGTAACCTAGATGACAATCAACATGTCCAAGATGCTTACGTGGGCATTTTGATAGTTGACCTTCTCCACTGTCTTCCTCAGCAACATCAGTGTTTGCTTCTACATTGACAAAGAAAAGGATTTTATTAAACTGAGTTTGCCTTGTATTCATATACACTGCTATTCATAACACAATCAAATTTAGTTTATATTTATTATAGTTACACTAACCTATACACTACCACACACAATCATATTATTGTCCAAAAAAACACAACTTAAATGAATTTTATAATAGTTAAAAAGCAATGGTAGGACTAATAAGGGTTAGGAAGCTATTTCCTTAAAAAAAAAAACTTTTCTGTACAGGATTTCTGCAGGTTTGCTAAGGTCTGCAAATTTAAGACTTTTTAAGACCTTTTTAAGACAATTAAAAGTCAAATTTAGTATCAAAAATTATCAGTTTACATCAAAATGAACACAACATCAAAAACACATGCAGAACTTTTTCACAAAATAAACACTATGCTTCCAACTCATTGTTTGAAACCCAAAACAGCACTGTTTTTTAGAAATGTTCTCAAACTCTGCCAACCCTATCCATGACTTCTACAATGTTGAGAGTTTTCTCAAACTCTGGCAATCCGTACAATCACGTATACTTTTTCCTTACATTTATAAGTCTTATGTCAATGTCAGGCAACCCTAACAATCACTTTAAATAATTTGAGCATTTAGGAGCATTTTCCCAAACTCTGACAAACCCTAGCAACAACAGAAAACACATATCAAATTAGCTTACATGCACTTCAGAAAAATATTTAAGACCTAGAACAGTGAGTTTAAGACTTTTTAAGTACTAAACTTTGTGCATTTTAATTTTGGACTTTTTAAGACCCTGCGGAAACCCTGTCTAATTTTCAACATAGTCTGATCCCATTTACCCCATGTTCGAGTTGTTTCTCACATAAAACATTATCTTTAGACCTACTTATGTACTGTATGCTCAAGCTGTTCCTTAACCAGCTCAATTGGGGGCTGGCTTCATTCATCATTTAATACAAAAATTACATTGAATAATTGATATAATTCTCAAATTACTTAAGACAAGCATTGAGTGTGGGGTTTCTGTCGAACCGGCAATTTCATTATTATCCGTGTTTAATTACCAACATGTGATCTAACTGTAAAGCTGATATTAAACAAAAAATATTATAAAAAATACAAATGACAACTTCTAGACATTCTTAAAAGCATACATATCTTATACTTTCAAAAATAAATCTTACCTGCTAACAAGCTTGTACTGAGCAGAAGTAATAGACACAATTTAGTGTCCATCTTGAAGGGCTCTTGAACACCCTCTGAAACTTTTTTCACATCCATACCCCTTAAATACTCCAACCTATAGCATAATCTAGATTTACCCCCTCCCCTTCCAAAAACTCCTCCAACCAGGCCCAGTCTAAAGACCAGAGAGTGGCAACTCTGATTTGTCATTCAAAGTTCAGCACCAACACAAATCAGATTTGAGAATACAAAATATTAAAACATTCTCTTTAAATTCAATACTTATTATTTTTGTTTTATACATTTACTAAATGTTATGGTTGTTCAGTTGTTAATAAGGATGATCCTTGACAATAAAACATTTCAACAAAAAGTCAAGTGATATGTCATGGTTTATTTAAGAATCTTCAATATTTTTTCTGCCCTCTAAGATTCCACATGTACTTTATGCACCCTAGTTTAACCTAGTCTAGTTTGACGGGCAATGTGGTGTAACACCCAATTGGAAGATCTAATCAAACGGACTGTGTATAAGAGGACAAGCTGATATGTTAAACACGTAAAGTATCTTAATGCAGTTCAGTGTTGCATAATATTCACAATAATCTGGATCTGAGTACAAACTGCATTAGCAAACTAAAATGACCTTTTTACATAGTTTATATATATATATATATATATATATATATATATATATATATATATATATATATATATATATATATATATATTATTTGAATAACAAATACAAATTGTAGTTTGTATTAATTTGATATTCTGATTAACAATTTTTGTCATTTGTTTTACAAAATAATAAATTTGAGTTTGCATCATAGTGTATGCCTCTTATATGCTTTAACCATGACTGGCTAAAAGTAAGGGCCACATTAACATTCAATACAAAGGACATTTTGAGTGAGTCACCAGCAAACATTTTTATTCTTGTAAAAATTAGAAAAGGGGCAATTTTACCCGAAGGCCACACAAGGATTAATCGATTCCAGTTCAGGAGGTCCAAACTAGTTTTAAACCCAAAACCATCCTATGTAGTTTGTTCTCCTCAAATGTATTATAAATCATGAGTGGAAATCTGGTAATCTGTCAAAAAAGGCTGTTTAAGCATCATCTGTCAAGCTTAATCACTTGATTGACCCTTCACCGTCACACCATCATGATTGCCTTTCATGCCTGTCATCTAAAATCTAAACGTTGCTGTCAAAATGTTTCAATAATTCTTATAGAGGAGTCTATATTTCTATATATGTTTTAATGTTAACCGCCATACTATATTTGGCTATAATATTGTAACTGAGCAAGGTCTTAATATATATATATATATATATATATATATATATATATATATATATATATATATATATATATATATATATATATATATATATATATAATATGAATATGCTTCACTCCCTTTACATTACATTAGTACCCACTAAAACCACTGAATACTGGTAGAAAGTGTATCTTTGTGCGTGCGTGTGTGTCACACTTTAAGAAATCATAAAAACATTTTTACGTTACCACAGTAAAGTTAGATTCAGATCCTATGTTACAAATTGAGCATAAAACTATTCATCATATAAACACTTTGGATGGGGAATTGGAGTAGTTGATTGGCATCTACTACCACCCAACAACCATTCGAGACTGAATGGAGCTTTGGGGTGTCTTGCCTGACAGGTCTTATTTAGTAAAAGCAGCATATTGTTTAAACAAAGATATAGACGTTTGCTGTTTTTAATGTAGCAGTTAGCCCTTTGCAAGACATTGTTTTTAAACATTTGTTTTTAGCATACTTGCTAATGCTAAACTACATTCTCTACGTTTCTATCATACAGGACAACAAAAACAACAGGACCCGCTGCTCTAGCATTTATCTAGATGACCCTTGTTCATGTCCTGGTTAAAAGATATCTTTTAAACTTATGTAATTATATCTAATTAGCTATAACGCTTGCTGAAAACTAGTTGCAAAATAAATGTGATAAGGCTGCTGCTCAAAAACCAATTACATCAATTTATGCCATACAGTATCTGCGTGATTACAACTGCGGCCTTTAGCCCTTCGAGATCTGCGCATGCGCTGATAATTTCACTTCGCAGTTACAGTTCCGTGAACTTTACACCTGACGTTCAAGTTCAGCGGATTCCTTTGGACTGTGTTTCGACAGATTTTAAAAATGTCTCGAAAACGTATCAAAGTCAAGCGCAAGTCTAATCATAAAAAGAAAGGAAGATCTAAAATAATTTCTGTGAATGACGAACAAACGCCTGTGGAAGACAAGCAGGCTCAGGTTGAGACGGAGTCCTCGAAGTGCCCTAAGAAGTCCTCCAAACAAGCGCACTTCGCGTTTCTTTCAGAGAAATACCAGCCGCTGGACGAAGAGGAGATTGATGTAGAAAACTCAAAGAAGAAAGACAAGTGCAAAAAGTTCAGAAAAGTAGGTTACCTTGTTTTTGTTTGTTAAAATACTGGTTTAGCGCATAACTTGCTTAACCTGGTTAGTAGAAGACGAATATCCTCAAAATATATCCATATCGTAAAAAATTGATAATGTAAGTAATGTAAGTTTACTACGTGGCCAATTAGTCTAATTTATTTAAATAAATTACCTTATATTTTAATTAAGTAATGTTTTGAGCTCCCAGTGGTGGTATATAACAAATAAATCCCAATTATTACCTTCAGTATTATGTACTTAAAATGAACCTTTCCATATTGTAAATAAATTTACTGCTGAAACTCATTCTTTTATTCATTCATCTTCATGTCGGCTTTCTTCCCTTTTGGGGTCGCCACAGCGGAATGAAACACCAACTCTCTGGCATATGTTTTATGTGGCGGATGCCCTTCCAGCCACAACCCATCGCTGGGAAACATTCACTCTTTAACACTATGGACAATCGCTCTTACTCAATTCACTTATAAATGCACCTGGAGAAAACGTGCTCACGGGGAGAACATGCAAACTCCACACAGAAATGCCAACCGACCCAGCCGAGGGTCGAACCAGCGACTTTCTTGCTGTGAGACGACCGTGCTACCCACTGCGCCACCGTGACGCTATTGCTGAAACGTTACATGCAATTTTACTTGTGCTTCATTCTCTCAGTGGTTATTGGTGCTTACCATGAATACACTTTTAATAGTAATAGTTTTTATTTATTTTGAAATGTGTGAAATTTTTTCTGCTATTCAGAATTGGTAATTGACTTTTTCAGTGTTTGTTTTCTATTATATATATGAATGATCTGTTTAATTTAGGCAACTTGTTTCTGTTTGTTTGCAGAATGTGGGAAAAACTCTTCGTTATACCTGGAAGTGTCTAGTGGTTGGACTGCAGAATCTGAGCACTGCCTATTCGATGCCATTAGGTGTGGGTGCCACAGTCATCCCAGACATTTGCAGAGATAGAGCTCGCATCTGACACAAGCCACTATTCAATCATTTACCACTATTTATCATGTATGAAAATCAGAATGAAGAGACTGGTTATGTGAAATGATTTCATTTTTAGTGTAATAGTTGTTGACTAATATATTTGACATTACAGTCTACGAAGTCTGGAGGGAAAAAGAGAATAGATACTTTGAAAAGAAAGCCTGTGTACGTAGAATAATGATGGTGTTGGATGTTTAGGAGGGGAGTGAGTGAGTATAATTGTGTGCACTTGGTTAAAAACAGACTGTCACTGAAAGGCGATATAGAGACAATGTTAAAGAGAGAAAAAGCATGTGTTTTTCAGAGAGTTAATTTATTTAAAATAGTGATTTAGATGTAATTTCTGTTTTTTAGAAAAAAGAGAGTTAAGGGGTTTTAAAAAGTGTTTGGATGTGCAATACATGATTTTTAAATGAACAAGTAATATTTAAATTGTATGAGGTTAGTTTTGTTGAATTCCATCTACTATGAAACAATTGCTGTTGCTGGACAATAAAAAACAGCCACCAACAGGAGACAGTGTTGGACAAAAGAACAGAATTTATTGTAAAAATGTACATAAACAGAAAGATGAAGGAATAACTAGTGCATCGTGTATTAATTGAAACTATATACCGAGCCTTAGCGTGTGGTACTTTCGCTTTCATCATTACATCAGATTCCACTTTTACAGATCAGATTAGATTTGTTTAATCCTGAGTAATGATGTGGATTCTTGTTAAAACAGGCTCTTTAGTCCAAAGGAGTGGAAAAAACAAAGCGACTTGTTTATCAAATAGACTCACAGAATCATTGACCAGCCATTCTAAGTTGCCGCATAAGTTGGCACATCTTCTATCTTTTATATTATCCGCTAAATATACTCAGAAATTATTTTCTTAAATGAACAAGAAGCATTGAACTGTCAGAGGTTAGTGTTGAAATCATTCAATCTGCTATAAAATACTTTCTAGTAAATAAAAAACTTAATTGCAGAGCAATTTCACCTGCTCACCAACAGGAGACGGCATTGGACAGAAAAACAGAACTAAATGTAAAAATGTACATAAACAGAAATATCAACGAATGAATAACTTCCCTTTGTTACAACACATCTAGTGCATTATGCTGAAGTTCTAATAGTTATACATTTGACTTATGATCATCAGTTATTCTAAAATTTTAATCCAGCATAAAGATGAAACACTTTCCCATAAGACACTCTTCTTTCTGTTAGTTTGCTATTTTCTGGGTTAGTCCATCTTTTATTAATTAAAACCATATCAACCTTGCGTATGGTAATTTCCCTTCCATCATTACATCAGATTTCACTTACGCAACACACCTCTTTCTCTGCTTTCATCTTTCTCTCATCTCAAAATTGACTCTACTGTATAACGTATAGAGCCAACTGACACAGTGATGGACCAGGATGAGCATGGAAGAGCGAGCACATATGAACTGTTTTGACCACAAGATCGATGCTATTCATTATCCAGTAGTAATTCCAACTCTAATGTAGTGCCAGATAAATTCTAGTCATCTGTAAAAAGAAACAAGTTATGGATGTGGGGAGGGATGGCTAATTCAGCCAGCAAAATGGTCATCAGCAGTGAGGAATGTAGTTGTTACAAAGACAGGAATGTTTGAAGCAGAAACGGTGTTTTTACTGTTATCAGAGGTTGTTGAAGAGGCATACGTGATGTGAAATGTGATCTATGTTGCAGAGGCGAGTAAGAGTTCATGGGTGTAGCCAGTTGGCACGCTCCTCCATACAGGTGCTGCGGTAGAGCTGGACTTAATAGGTGGGCTGCAAAAGATTGCTCACTTTCAAGATAAGAAATTGCTCTCGTCATGAGATGCTGGGTCAGTTTGCAGCATATGAAACAGAGAATTTTAAATTAGCATTCAACGTTAAGATTTCCGGACTTGATAATCACTATAGACTTCCTCAGAAAGTCTAAATATCAGTGAGTGATATTTCTCATCTTCTTTGCTCATATTTAGTCATTGTTTTGTGGCCACCATTGACATCTTCAATGGGCGCTTGTGCTAACCAAAGTTATTAAGTCAACACATACTGTATTACATGCCAGTTTACCATCAATTTAAATTAAAGAGACAATAAGCTTTGTTACCAAAGCTAAAAACCTTCTATATGTTCTATATGTATAGTAGTAATATATCATACTATAAGACTGTTCAAAACATCTGCTAACATGACTTTTAATATGCTATTGGTTAAAAAATTGTATTGCTCTAATGCAAACAATGATATAAAGTGATTTGTTTTACTTCATAAATGCATACAAGAATGCTGTAAGAAATTGTTGTGATCCACAGTAATTCATGCACTTTAAACAACAGTATTTTTGAGATGTTTGATCAAAAGGTCTGGTGATTATCCTGATATTATGTAAAACAACATTAGATCAACTTAAAGGCATGATTCACCCCAAAAAAATAATCACTTACCCCAATTTCATTATAGACCTGTTAATTCTTCCTGATTTCCGTCCTGCTCTGAAAATATTTTGAGATATTTGGGGTTAATACTTCGACTTTTACATATCAGATTTGCTTCATCCTGAGTAACGATGCAGATTCTTGTTAAAATAAGTCCAAAAAAAGATGAAAAAACAAAGCTGCTTGTTTGATCAAATAGACTCACAGATTAATTGGCCAGCCATTCTAAGGTGACGCAAAGCTGAGGGTTAAAAACTGGTGCATCTTCTGTCTTTTATATTATTAGCGAGAGACATAAAGTCTGAAGTTTGGCATCTGTCATGGAGCCAAATTAATTTTTCACTGTCTTTTAAGTAAAGGACGTATACTCTAGACACTTAACTGAAGGGTTTCCTTCAAGGACAAAGATCCAGAAGTTTTCTCCTCACAGTGATCATCCATCTACAAATCCACATCACAAGAATCCCCTTTATTTTCATAACTTTCTAAGATTCTGACATTTTAAATGTAAAAACTATTATCCATATTTTGTTCCAACCCTCTTTTACTCCAGGAGGTTACTCCAGGAGGGCTGTGACTGCCTCATCAACACAAATCACACTGATCTTCAAGCCTTGAAAAATGTATGTAAATAAATACATGATAAAATAATATAATGTCTCCATCTGACCTGAAGTTTAGATATGAACTTAATTTCACAACGTGAGCATGTTCTTATCACAAAAGAAACAAAATAAAAGCTTAAATTCACATTATCACCCCATAGTCTTCTCTTTCACAATGCTTGTCCTCAAACTGGAACATTAGTTGAGCGTGCTAAGGTATCAGATAAGTAATAAGTGACAATATTTTCATTTTTGGGGGAGTTCCTCAACAACATACTATACACTCGCACAAACTGGTATCCTTTAGGATTCCTATCAATAGATATTGTATTTTAAATGGATGAAAAGCATTTGAACATTGAGCACAACATACATAAACTTTATAAAATTTCACAGAAGAAGTTATAATTCATCCATTAACATTATCATTTATTCCTGTAGGGATCTGTTAGTGCTGTTTAAGGTAAGTCTAATAGTGGGGTCATATGGACTCCTGAGGGTCATTTAGTCTTTTTTTCACCTCGCAAAACAAGCAAAACAATTGGCAAAACTGTTGATTTCATTCTCAAAATCACCATTGCAAACAAAGCCATTGAAACTCATTTTCAAAATAATAAATACCAAACTAAACCAATACATTATGTTATCAAAACACAAACATGTTCCAAAACAAATAATCTTTCAAAGCACTAACACATGTTCCCTTCCAACAACAACATTTAGTCAATCATAACACCCTCATTAGCTGAAATGACAGAAACTGAATTATTTTATGAGTCTGACTGCCCTTATATTTGAACATTCTCTACATATTTGTTTTATTGGGTTTAGAAAATGCCAGCATTTTCTTCTTTTCCTGCAGAAATAAAAAAAAAATCAAGTAGTGTTATAAAATGTACAGTTTATGTAAAAAAAATACACATAATTACTGCAGTAGAGACTTTATTTTCAAAGGAACAAGCTTTGCAAACAGAAACAAAACTGGAATTAAGATTAAATAAGTATATTCTGCCCAGTCTTCTGTATTGGTGTTCGACTTCCTCTCCCTCATCCTTCCTTCCATCCTTCCTTCCTTCCTTCCTTCCATCCTTCCTTCTTTCCTCCTCCCCCCCCTCTCTCTCTCTCTCTCTTTCTCTCTTTTCATTCTTTCGCTATATACTGTTCCTTTCTCTCTCAAGATCAGTCCAAAGATCCTCTTCTAGAGCATATAATGTTGTGATTGGAAAAACCTCAACACTGAGTGCGGTTGCCAGATGGAATCAGCTATGATTTCTACATTTGCATAAGTGTAATAAGTTGTTTATCATTCATAATGGAATAAAATGCAGAGAATATACTTGTTTTTCAAGTCACAATATGAACAGCTGTTCACCTTGACTTAAAGCATTTTTAAATATGGCTGTAAAATTAGATGGTTTTGATCTTGCTTGAGCTTGTGTGTAAAAAACATTGTAAACTGGAATTGACGGTATGCATTTTGTATAAAAAAAGTGTTAATTGTATTGCCTACAAATAAGGATGTTGTTCTAACCATGTTAAAAGTTTGGGAACCTTGTTAAATGTATTGAAGAAACTGTGATAGCAATTGGGAAAAACTGTAAAGTAAAACAAAAAATGACCTATTAATGTTATGTTTGAGAGATTTATACAATTTTTGTTTCAAAAGTAGAGCACGAGGGTCCTTAGTTTGAACTGGTTTTAATGACGAAGGCAGAGTTCTAATAGGAAATAACATTCTGATTATAGCGAGACAGTAATATTCTTCACTTTGATGGTATCAGGTTTTCCTGTTAACAATGAGTGTCAAGCTAATTGAACACCAAGGGTTATTCAAGTGTCCTAATATTATCCACATCATTCTGTTGCATAGTCAGTATTTATTAGACCTCCCACAAGTGGAATTTTGAAATCTGAATCTAATTAAAACACGTCACGCTGCCGTTGTTGGCTGATCAATCTGGTATTTACCTCCAGCTCCCTCCGCTATGTTAAATCACTGTCAGGTTGTTTTAGTTTTATACTTTAAAGCAGGGAGTTTTTGTTATGGATCAAACCTAAAGTGTTCTGTGAAGTGATGAAAGAAGACAGTTGAGAAATTATGAGAAACAGAAGGTTGTGATTATTAAAATCCACTGAAGACCGATTTTCAGCCGGTTTAATATTTGTTGTGTGACGAAGAAAAGTAATGACACGTCTAAATAATCAGCCTTTGGCAATAAATAAACTACATGCAAATTAAAAAGCTGAAATCTTCCCAGCAGATTCCGATAATCACGTTCACGCACAGACAGTCTGTCTCTGTTCTAGGAGTAATAGCTTTCTGAAAAGAGCAACAAGAATTGTAGATAATGCACAGAGGCCAACACAGGCATTAGAGGTTGTTTTGATATTAACATCTTCTCTGTTGAGAAAGGGTTTATAAAAGACTAAAACTAACTGAAACTAAAAGAGTGTTTGTGTTTTTGTCTAACAGAATCACACAATTATTAATCTATGAGGAAAAAACAATCCAATCAAAAAAAGGATTTCACAAGCTGAGATCATTAACCTTAAACCTTCATTAAAGATCCTGTTTTTGACATGGATTACAATGATACTTAGATTTGTGTTGAAATTAAAAAATGTTTGATATATAATATTTCACATTCATTAATATAACATAATAGTACACAATTATTTGCATTACAGCAATTTGCATGGGAACAAAAAAACATAATTTAATTCCATGTTCAACTAACTATACTTTTTGAGTTTGTCCTCATGTCATCAGTAATTTCCAGTTGCCCTATTTGGATTTCAGTGCTCTCATCCAGATCTCAAGTCATCTTTCAATATTCACCAAACTCCATACAAGAAATCACCTTGGTGGTCCTGATTACTGTGCTTCAGTTTAGTCTCTTCTCCTCAGTGAGATAATGCTTATTTTCTTCAAAAACTTGTCAGATTATTTTTTTTTCTGCTAAACTTCACTTTCCTCCAATGTTCCTCCAATGAAGGAGAGACTATTATCAATTTCTTACAAGTGCAATGTTCAACTTAGAAGTCATCTCAAGTACAAACCAGAACCTTCTCATTTACTGTCCCTGGCTGGTTGAAACAACTCACTGGTTCAGTCTGGAAACAAGAAAACAAAAATGACTAATTACTATTCTCTTCCATGAGCACTTAAAATCATTAAAAATATTTTTTTTCACCTGAGACAACCTCTGTGAATTACTCGCATTACAATTTACCTTTGTAAAAAACTGCATATTGTCTCTCCTTATTGAAAATCTGTTAAATTATATAGATAAACATAAATTTAAGTAAATTCCAACCTTAAGCACTACATCAGCAGATACAATGTAACCTTTGGTGGTCTTCGATTCTATTAAAACTTGCACATATCCAAGGCCCAAAGCTTCAGCTCCATCAACATGACCTTAAATAGTTTTTAATGGAAGATATTATGTTCCTATTTTCTTTGTTGGCATCCTTTTTCCAAAAACCATCACCTTAGACTCATCTGTCCTCAACGCCCGTCCTCTTGGGCCTCATGCCATGGCCTTGTATTTCATTCAGATGGTGAAGGGAAACCTGACAATGTTGCTCTTTGAATATGATGTACAGTTTGAATTTGTACAGCTGTTTATTCCTCATTTGGAAAACCCTTCATCACATGTTTAATCAAGTTTTCACTTTCGTTGAAGTCCAGCTATCATATTGTAAACTGCAGAGATGAGCATTTCCAAACAATTAGTTTATGAATACCAAAGACAAAAGCTAAAGTAGATCCACTATTTTGTTGTCTTTCAGAATGCATGTAATTACTAGTCTCTGATACTTGCATGAAGAGGACTTTACATTGCAAAGAAAATAAGTAATATGTAATTGTAATTCTGGCTGCATGCACAAAAATGATGCAACATGTTATGTAATGCCCAGCATATTTAAAAAAAAAATGAAAGACATTGTGATGTTTTGAAAAGACAGATTTAAATCAAACCAATCTATGGTTGTGAAACCAGACTCTGAACAACCTGTTTTTAATTTACAGCTTCTGCTTCATGGAAAGATTATAGCCTGATGTATTGATCATGACTTTATGGTGGTCCCTCGTTGTCTTGGTTGAGTCATTGATACAGGGATATTATAAATCAAACTACGCCTTCTTTATCTGCATCTCTCGAACATCAATCTCGTCCGCTGACATTCAGCTCTCCGGCCACTAATCTAGAGTGTGTTTTTTTTTAACTCAGTCTAGCCTGGCCTCAATCTTTGCGGGTTGTACTCTTGAATCCTCTTTTTGAGAACGACAACTGTGTAAAACAACAGGTGCATCTTAAAGATGCATTATATGATGATTTGTATGAACAGTGTTTGATTCAACTTCAGTAAATTCTTAAATCGTGGTTTCTGCATGTTTCAAATTTAAGACTTTTTAACACCTATATAATAACATCAAAAACACCTTAACACCTACTTTTGCCCTAACCATCACTTTTATGTTATTCTGAGATCCCTAACCATTCCTTATACAAAGTTGACCGTTAATGAGCATTTTCTTGCAATCTGGCAATATTTTATTTTTACATTTTTGAGCATTTTCCCAATCTCTGATACCCCTTAAAAATCCCATTCACATACGTTTAACATTTATGGGTCTTATGTCAATGTCTGGAAACCCTAACAATCATTTTTAGAATTTTTTTTATTTATTAGTGTTCAGAAGCATTTTCTCAAACTCTGGCAACACTAACCATCAACTTTATTATTTTGAGTGTATATTTCTCAGACACTTAACATGACTTTTATCCTTTTGAGGATTTACCAAAGTGTTCTCAAACTCTGGCAACACTCACCGTGACTTGTGTCTTATAAAAAAATAATGTTAATGAGTATAAGACTTTGTAAGGCCTAAAATTGTGGGTTTTAAATTTGAGACTTTTTAAGACTCCATGGAAACCTGTAATTTGTATATTTTTTATTTGTCCGTTTCGATTTCATGAACTTGTTCTGACCAAAACAGTTCTTTAAAAGCTAATGAAGAAAAATTGTCAGTTGACATCATGCACCCCTTGATTTATAGTTCATTTAAGAAAATAACATTAGACTTTGAAGGGGGGAAACTGTCAGAAAATAAAATAGTGCTATTATGAAATAAATTTTTCCAATCATTATTATTCTTTTGTTTTAATAAATTAAAGCTAAATACTTCAGAACTCCAATACAGTGGTATTACCACAGTATTGATCTATTTGGAAACTGTCTAATTTGCCATAGTTACAAAATATAACAAATTTCTGTCAAATGTCAGTTGTTAGTATATTAGTCCATTTTAATACTGAAATCTATTAAAAGAAAAAACTTGACTTGTGTTACAAATTTTATGCAGCTAGAGTGTGACTATTTTCTAGTGAATTCTAGCTTGAAAGTCAATTACACAGACTGCATCTTACTTACTTAGATGATGATCAGTGAACTGTGAGGTATGCAACAGCCAGCATACAGGTGTGTATTATTGCTGAATGTCTAGATAACAAGAGATCTGATAAGGACTTAATACTCACTTAAGGACCAAGAAAGTGCATCCGGGTCTAGCCTCAGTTTATTCAGTGTCGACCAAATAACAACAGAAGACAGGACCCATATCTAGAAGTTGTTTATGTTGTCTGATTTCACTTGAGTTACTGTTCTTATAAAACCTTTAGCTTGTGCGACTAAAGGGAGAAAATCCTTGGCTGAGTGGTTTATGTGCTGAAGATCTCTTAAGACAATTGCACCGTGCTCATCTGGGCAGATAAGGACGATCGATCAGTGTTTCTTTGAATCATTAGATTCTGCACTTCTAAACCCTTCAGTGTCAAACACAGCTGACACCTTGTTGAGTTCATGAGCAGTTGTTGTAAGGATGGTAAAGTGCCAGTACCCACACGCTCAACATTTTAGATAAATACTGTATGTAGCATTAGGATTTGGGTGGAAAAAGAACTTGAGAGGGTTAAACAAATGGAAATGCCCCCTCAGAATTTTCTTTTTTTTAGCCTGTTGCTTGTGCATTTATTAAATGGGTTGCAATATGGGATGGGAAGCAACACCTGTGGTTGCAACCAGGATGAGGGTCTTTCTCCTACAAGCGTGATCCATCAGGCTCACTGACCAGGTGGAATCCTCTGTTGTGCAACTTTGTTTCTCATAATGTAAAATATTCTCCAATAAACCGAGTACTAGCAGAAAATTACTGGGACTTTTTCAATTTACATAAATGTGAAAACAAATAAAATTGTATGTAACATTTTATGTTAACTGATATTTCCATAATGCTACAATAAAAAATCTGAATCAAGACAATTTTTTTTTAAACCAAGACATAAATCCAATGCATCCGCCTCAAACAAGCAAGTTTGCTAACTCAACACAGGCGCTATTTCAACAGAAACACATTTATGTTATTATAAAAAACCCATAAAAGATAATAAAAGATAAGAGACGGAACTCTATGCAAGTTCCAAAATATTAATAAAAACCCTGTAAAAAGGGAATTTGTCCTGTATGTTTATTTATTTTTATGGCAGTTTTTTACAGCGCTGATGTTAAATTAGAAAAGCATGCTTAAGCAGAAAAACACACATAAGCATGTCAGAAACAGGAAAGAACCAAGACGCTTTACATTGGAAACCTCTCCATTGAAGTACACAAATCAGCCAATCACAAACGTGTCAATTCACACTGGATTTGAATTACATCATGATCTCAGTGATTTTACCTTTCAAAACAATGACAAGGTCAATTCACAGATCACTGTGGACTTCTGTAAACATTCTAAAGCCCTCAGGGTCAAGATAATACTAATACCATGTAAACCAAGCTTTCTTCAAACTCTGAGATACTAACGTAATAGTGATACAGTGTGAAGTGAAGTTTCAGGTCTTTTTCGTGTAGGATAGAAGCTGTTTTGACACTTTTTAAACATTCAATGACTGCATACCCTTTGCAGATGGAGAAGATTATTGAGACTCCACAAGGGCGAAAACAAACATGGTTAGCAGCCCGCTCTTATAGGTTTCTTCTGTTATAATTATGATATATGACCTGTGTTTGAAAATCTGATCTTGACAAAGAAGTTGCTTAATCGACCGGAACGGGGTCTATAACATGCAATATATGACATGTTATAAGGGAGCTGTCAGAAAAATCACTGACTTTGTTCTCTCGTGCGAATGCATCAAATGAAATCGGGGGCCGGGGTGTAGTTTCCAAGTCTCCTGAGAACCTTAAACTAATCCAATGGGAAAAGGGCAATTGGTAAGTACTGGGGTTGGGTTTACGGATAACATTCATAATTTACCTCCATGACTGAAACGGATGAAACCACAGAGGATAACCGTCATGAGTCACAGTCTATATTATGCATAAGGATTTTATAATTATTTCACTGATAAGTTATTGGTTTACTTCTTCCTTGTTAGATATTTTTTTTATAGAATTTTCAACACCTAAAGACAAATCATTAAGTAACTAAGATTGATACCAATTTTTTGTTCTTTGTTCCAAACAAGATGTAAAACCAGGGTGCAATCCATCAGAAGGAAGATTCACTCACTACACGACAAATATCAGTCAGAATCAGATAGTCAAAAACAGCAAAAAATATCATATTTTATATATTTGCTGTAGGCTCTGAAGTAAAAGGAGGTTGTATAAGGTTGGCTCTGAGGTAAAATGAAGTAAAAATAAAACAAAGATTAAATGAAGTTCAGTGCTATGATTATAGTCCATAAATCATTGGATGAAATAAGCAACAATGTGTGCTTAAAAATCCTCCCTATCTCTTCAGAAAATCAATCCGGTATTAAACAATAGCTAAGAAGTTATTAAAAGATTAAAAGTCAGAATTACTCATGCATTTAGACAAATCATTGTCACCAATCCTTCACGCATTCATGTATCTGTCATGTATAAAAAAACGGACGAAACCATTAAGAACAAAGATATTACCAGAATAAAAGGGGATAAAAGTGGAAATGCTAAAAGTCTTAAACCATGTTTCCTTGCTGAATCTATAAATTTACATTTTTACTCAGTTAGTAGTAAATTGTGATTTGCAACTATGATTACAATTAACTCATCTTCAGCTAATACCCGTAATAACACTAAACAATATCAGGCAAATATGATTCCTGGTTTCAAAAGCTAATTTAAAACTTGTGTATTGAAGCTTCTTCATAGCATTTGCAAAAAGTGCTATATAATTATGATTGATTGATTGATTGATTGATTGATTGATTTGAGTGAACAATGTTATGCACCTGCTAGTCACCTAACCCTAACTCCCTGGGTCTACTTATTGGGGCAATGCAGGAAAAAATGTTTTGTGTGTGTGTGTAATCAAGACAAGTTTCAAAGCAAGATCCCAAAGATGATAGTAAATAGTTAAAATATAGACAAACAGCAAAAAAAATTCATTCTTTGGTCAAAGAAAAGGATATCCAGTGATGACTTTCTATGACAACCCAAAATAAAAAGGTAGCTCAGCTCTTTAGTCGGTAATAATGGATATAATTCATTATCAATATTATAAAATGTGCTAAAACTGCTGTATAAATGACCCAAACCAAGCAGAGCCACATAGTCGAAATCTAACTCTGTAACAAAGACAGGACACACTAACAAGCCATTATATTAAACTCCTGATAAATAATGTTGCATACATCCCTAACCACTTACTGGATATATTCAAAGTTAGTAAACAGACCTCATGTACGTATCCATAAATATTATTATTTGACAAATTTCTCAAAAATACCATGCCATTTTAGTGAAATCTGATTCCATTTTGGTCTCTTTTTTATCAGGGCTGTTCACTTGATGCACTCCTCGCATTTCTCAGCAGTGTTTATGGGCTGAAGCATTATATGGGATTCCCCTGTCTGCATTGCTTTGCAGATTGGTGTTCCGGTGCTTTGATCTCAGAGTGAGAGGGATTCCCTCACGTTACTTCGCAACTCAAGGCAGATTGGGGACAGCTGAGATCTTACGTGGTTGCGATAAATAAATCCACCTCCGTAACAATTGTCACAGATGTAGGTTTGAAAAGTGACAGAAAGCCCACCCTCTAAACACAAATTTCTTTAAAGTAAACTTTATCCTTCTTTAATGTGAAGTGCTTCACATTTTAGAAAATTTTTCAGTGAAACATTTATAATCCATTTAACAAAGTGAAGATATTAATTTTTTTTTCACAAATATTTGGAACATAAGCTCAATCTAATAATAAACTCCATTTTCAAATGAGACACTTGAAATAGCATTGCAGCTATATTTTATATTTACAAAAATAGCATTGCAGCTATATTTTTTTAAGAACTCTGGAGATGGGAACTGGAGAGAAAAATATTTTTTTAGTTATTTGACTTGGAATTTTTTTTACAAAATACAAAAAATTTTGTTAGATGCAGGTTTCAATGTAAACTGAATCATAAATAGTTGAAAAATTATGCATATAGTATATGGACAGTTTTTAGAGAACAAATCTGTTAAGACACTATTTTCCTCTCTATTTTAAAAGCAGCATTTACACCAAAAAAAATGTACGTAGTTTAATTTAATGTAATAAATGTAGTAATAAGTATTGTATAATTTTACATTAAAAATACCAGAACCAAGAAATAGATTCTTTGTCAAGGGTGAGCATAGCAGCACCAGTAGCTGCCAAGAGGCAAAGTGGTGGTAATGAACTCCATAAAACATCTTTGTCTTTGATGATTTATTGACTCAAATAAGGCAAACAAACAAGCAAATCAAAGGTGATCAAATGTTCCCCACTCACTCACCCTCTTCACATTTCACCAACCAAAACAGAAAATTGTCAGGTTTTGGACTTATCTTCCTTAGATTACTCACTAAATACCAACATTTGCTGTCTTAGTTTGCTATTCTGTTCAGTAACTTTCCACTCATTAATTTTTTCCTGCAGTGTCTAGTTTCCTTCTATTTAAGGCATATCATTTCCCTTGTTAGTTGCTAGTTATCTTTGCTACTCAGCTTTAAGACACTAGCTCTGCATACGCTGTATACGTTTAAACTTGCTCTTTCCACTTTTGTTTACTTTTGTTTAATTAAAAACACACAAGCCAGGTTCATTGTGTACTTTTTGGATAAAGAAGTGAATATGATCGCATATGGGCCTGCAATGGACTGAAAACATGTCTAGAGTAGCTACACCTGCCTCCAAAACACAGAGAGAATTGAAATATGTGCAATAGACCCGTAATGCAATTTAGGAACACACAAATATGGATAACGGATAGCTTGAAGGAAAGTTACTTCCTCGCTTGAATAATCATACTTTTTTTCTTTGTTTCCAATAAATGGCAGAATGTGTAATTCATACGTTTGTAAATACAGAAGTCAACCTGGAAAGTGAAACCTTGACAGCAAGCAGAGTGATTGCAGAGAGAACTTTGGCTCACGGCCAGAACTAACCAATGTTGAGTCTTATAAAAACTGCAGTGTTTGTGATTATTATTCAATTTCAGCCTCCCTTAAGGAAATGTTTCACTCATATGGGTGGTGCATTCCAACTCAGTTAAGCCTTATCTTCCCAGATTGAGTTTCATGTTTCTAGAGAGCTGGGCTTGAAAGCAATTTTGAGGAAAACTTTTCAAAATCTACATTTCAGAAAAGCCATTTTTTCAGTCATTTATTTTTAACTTTTTGAACTTTTTGAACCAAACCTGGTCCTGGAAGGCTAATTAGTGCCAAAGGCCCTCGAGGACCAGGTTTGGAGACCCCTGTTCCAGAATATTGTGGTATGGCTTGTCTCTCATTTTCTTTTTTGACTTGTGAAACCTCAATCTAGGTGTTTGTGGAAAGTTTGCAATCATTACTGCATCACCAATATAATGATGCTGCTCATTCTTAAATCATGTAAAAGATCTATGAGAGCTAATTAATTCCAATAAATAAATTTTAAATGTGTCTAATTTTGCACAAAATTTTACAGTTGTTGTCTTTCTGTTTATTGTGAAGTTTTAGATGAACCCTAAACATTTAGTTTTAATAATTGAAATCCATTTGTTAGGAAAGCGGTTATGTTGAGTATTTGGTAGAAAAAAACATGCACTTTTTTTACACACGATCTGACTGTTTATTTGAACGATAATCAAAGTTCCAGTGTACAGAATGTGCCTGGTTGTGGGGTTATAAATTAACACAATAGAATTGGTTTTATTATTTAAAGTAATTTTTATAAAAAAAAATTAAAATAAAGTTGGAACCTACAGCATTCAGTGTATGTAGGTAAAATGCACATTCCTCACATGATTTAACAGTTTTCTCAATAATAATTCTAAATTCAAAATGTATTATTTAAATGTATTAATATGTATAAACCAGAAACCAAAATAGTGTGGTTGTTCTGTGATTCAACAAACGTCCGCCAAACCAACTTTATCAACTAAAATAGTAAAAATCTTGTCTTTAGATTCAATTTTGTAACTTTTACACAATTTGCCTTTCGACTGAGTTGACATATACAATAATTCTGAATGGAATATGAATAAAAATTGTTGTCCATGTTTTTTTTTTTTATTCCATTTGAAAAGATGTACCCAAAAGTGGAAACAACCACTAATGTGGTAGCTGGGCAAAATTACATTTTCTATATAAAATAACTTTAAAATTAAATATTTAGTTTTCTAATTGATTTAACCTATTAGTTTGATTGGTGAAATATTTTACACTAAATTTACTTTCAACACTAAAATGACACTAAGAAGGATGTTTTTAAGTCCCCTGTTGCTCCAAGATCCTATTTGATTGCTCGCTTCATAAACTTGTGATCATTGATAGCATAACTAAATGTATGAATTTCACAACAGCAGAGCACATATTAAAATATCTATAGCCTAAGTGTTTTCTCCAGTTACATTCATCAAATAATGGAACAAACTGACGTCGTTTCATGTGGCAATGAAGAAGTGCTAATATGTTTTCTCAACAACACCAGGAAAGGAATTTGGATGTCTGCATTCTTGCTCCTGACACCTGCAATCGAATCGTATTGATTTTGGCACTGCATCTTCGAGTACGTGTGTTTCTTCAGGTAGTGATTCAAAATATGCCAAGTTAATGCTTAGATTATGAATTATGAGGAATCTCAGCACAGACAGTCAAAGTTTCAATGCGAAGTTGTCAGGGCAAGATCTATTAGCAATCATTACAGCTTTTGGCAAGCCAAAGTGTGTGTAGTGACACTAATGGTCTTTAGCTAATGCCGCCGTAAAGCTTGCGGAATCCTCGTAAGCTTTCAAAATCCTCAGTAAAGGTATTATTTGAGCAGCTTGGGGAAGAATTTATAACAATAGTATTTGGAACACAAACAGTACAGTTGGGATTCTGTTCTTGAAATTAGTTTATTTGAGTGTACATATTTTTTCTTATTTGGAAATCAGAAGGAAACATCTGAATATCACAAGGATAAAACTAGTTGTGTCATTCCTAGAAGGTCTGATGAAGGTAAGACCCAAACCTGTTGATTAATGATTGTTGATATGCTGTTGAGAGAGTGTCACTGTGCTGCTTGTTTTCTCCGGTGTTCCTTTCCCTTCAGACTAGAGCTGACTAAATCTCTCAATATACACGCCGTCGTTAATAAATCATCAAGAGGAATCCCCTCTCAAACATCAAAGAGCAATATTAACAAATGACAGAAGCACAGGTGTTACTGTGAGAATGCTAATCATCACAATACAGTTTCTAAAGGGGAAGTTGGTGAATATTAAAACTATGGGAATGTTTAGCAGATGTTACAACAAAGGTGTAAAATCTTTGTCTATTGTCAGCTATTGTCTTGATAGAATACCTGATGGTTTAGGCAAACTATGAAATATAAATTTTTTGAGAAAATGTTACACCTTTTTCCTAGGCATTATACGGAACGACAAGTATCATTTACGCAAAAATGTACAAGATGAGAATAATTTATTAATTAATAATAAACTGAAAGAACAAAACTATGATATAAAGCACAGGATATTCTTACAGAAAAAAAAAACAATGAAAGCAGAACTGAGATTGAAGTATTTATTACTGTAAGAAAGGCTGGAGAAACACGTGGTTTTTTACTCATACTTCTTCATACAAAAATCTTCGTTCTTGTACATACATCTCACAATTTAAATGCGGGAAAATTGCAGGATTAGGCATATTAAATACTATATAGGGAATGTATAAAATATAATTAATTTCACACTGCGATGTTCCTTTTCATGCATTCTATAGGCATTCTATAGAATGCCGGATTTCACAGATTGCCGGTAACATATACAATATGTTCCAGAATTGAGTTAACTTAAAAAATAATAAAATAATATGACACAACAAAACAAAACATTGTCTACCTTTACTAGAGTTTCCTCTAAGCTGCATGCAGCATGTGCAGCGTTTGTGTGGGAGGTAATTGGGGTGATGAAAGCCCTTGAGCAACATTAAGCTTTTTCCAGTCTGGTGTCAAATCAACATCTTGTGTGTAATCTGAAGATTCATGTGAAGTCTTGTTTTACTTGGTATATCAGGATTTGTATGATGGTCGATAGAAAGAAGTAAGATAGAGTCGAAAACTATGATTTTGAGAGAAGGTATATAAATAAAAAACCCACAATATATCCTTAGATCACTCAGTGCAATCATTCAGCAACCCATACATTCGCATCAACACCAAATAGAAGCTCCATATCCACAGATGTAAGCAAGATAAGCTCGAAAACACAAGATGAAAGCATTTTCTAACCCTCAACCGAAACTTTCACCACATGAAGTGGTACTAATCAACAAAGTTTACTAAGGACCCAAATGTATATATTAAATAACACTACCTTGTTTACCTTTAGGTTTTGAAATAACTTCATGTATACAATTTGTTAGAGCAAAAAAAAAAGTATGAAATGTGACAAAACTTTGGATACTTTGGCAGACATAATTCTGTAAATTCTGTGAAAAGCATAAGAAGGTGACAGAGTTATGAAATCATTTTTTCAAATCCTTCAGCGTGCAAACTGAAAAACTCAATAAAAACCGAATCCAGGTTGGATTTGAATGGGATAGAGGAAACTTGGATAGCGTGTAGAGATAAACACTGCCGGTACAAAGTGATGACATATTTAAATGGTCTCCAGGTTTATATTTAAACACAAACTCAACATTTTCTAACTTTTGTCTACATTTATTTGTTTTGAATTTAGTCACACATAAACAATAAAATACCAGTCTAAGCCTGGAGTTTTTCTACAGCGTTTTCCATGTGTTTCTAGCCCTATCTTCAAAATGTTTCTCTTTTTTTGCGTTTTGTAAAAGTTTATGAAGAGTTAAATTGAGTATCATTAAATATAGTACTGCAATCTTTAAAAGGTCAGAATTTGAAAATGCACTGCATTGTGCATTTACAGGACTACATCCAAAACTTCTCATGACAGCACATATTCTGTCTAACATTTCTAGAAACAACCTGCAAAATGATATATATCAGAGCTTTGCAGCGCAACTGAGTTGTGTTTTTCTCTGCCGAAAAAATACAATATAACGATGAATTAGAAGTATATAAAATGGAATAATGAACAAATAGCAAAGGTGAATTATTATCTTAAAGATGAAGCGGGTTACGTACCGTCTGCTTCTGAATGAGTCATTGCAGAGCTGTCTCTGCTTGCTTGCTTGGTCTCTCCGGATACTGAGACAACACAAATCTACAGATGAGAGATAAAAAAACTTTTCTTAGACATGTTCACAACATCGTCTTAGGTTTACATTTTTTATTTCTTAGAACTCAATCTATGTGTTCCTCTATTTTTGTGTTTAACTATGTTTTAAGCAAAATTACTCAAACAATTACATTAAATTAAATATCTAAAAAAAACATGTTTGTTTTCCAGTATCTCGTCTTGCTCTGAATATATTGTCAATGAAAACAACAACAATAACTTTGAGAGTCTTGAGTCAATAAATATTACTCCTTCAATGTGTTTTGTAAAATGTATTTCATTTAATCAACAACACTATAGGCAAAAATATTAAAAAGAGGTTTACCTCTAACAGCAAAAATGCACATTTCCTCTCACAACCGACCCATAAAATATTTAGAGGAAGTGTTACAGAATTCCTCATTTAATATGAAGAGCAAATTAATCACCCTCATGATTTTTTTTCATGATGATGATGAGAACATGAAAAACAATTGTTTTTAAGTAAATAGATAAAAATGGTCAAGTAAAAAAGCTGACTTGTACACTTGAACCATGTCTCTTTGATTTATATTGAGTAGAGATTTCCAAAAGACCCCTGCTATGTTTCTAAGTTGGATTCCTACTTGATGCTAACTAACCAGAACATATGCTATGGTGTATTAATGTTATTTAACATGTGCACATGTACATCATGGATGAGTGTTAATAATAAAAAAGGAACAATTATGACAAATACTTTCAAACCTTTCCATTTAAATAACATTTAAAGCATACACATAAACTTAAAATGAGGTACTGCGGGGAAAAAAATATTTGGTCATTCAATATAATAATTTCTGTAAACCTTTTTGTTTCCATTATTTTGGTTTGCAATAAGTTTTTCTTTTGAAATATTCACACTTTCATGTACTGAGTCAGTGAAAAAAAAAATGCAAGGTCAAAAACATGCCTTATAAAAAAGCCTTATAAAAAGCTTTTATTTTGACTGATTTAGCCAAGCACTTTCACTTGATTAATCTAATGACTAGTTTGTAAAAAAAAAAAACCTTCTTTACAAAATTATAATTTGTGAAATTAGAAGTCAGAAAAAGCATGTTGTGATTAGTTTGTGAAGAGTTTGTGCAACAAGAGCAGGATTCTTCTCACAACACAAAACACAGGGTGGTTATTCCGTCTTGAAATGATTACTACAAGTATTTTAAAAGAATAAACATTTACATTTAGGCATTTAGTAGCTGTTTTTATTCAAAGCGACTTACAATAAGAAGAGATGCATGCAAATCACAAGAGCAGCTCAATTGACAAAGAACAACCTTCTGAGAAAGGAAAAAGTGGACCGGGTGATAGCAGACATTAGCGGTATTGTTGTAAAATACTCTTCCGTATGTTTATTTTAAACTTTCTTTCAAAATCCCACTTATTGGAGAACAAAACCAGACAGCCTAAAACAGGATTGGTAATAGAGTGACAGATTTGACAACATTGCTACTGTAATTTTCATTGAGACATGGCTTAAACTCATAATGTTAGCCATTGTAAAACTCAGCTGAATAGAGCTACTTTATAAGCACAAAGGCAGCTAGGAGTGTTTCTGATTGGTCACAATTGAGAAAATCATACAAGAATTCAAGTTAGATAACTGGAGTAAGCATTCTCAATAAAGGAACTGTGTTGAAACAATTCATAATTGGCGCAGTGGGTAGCACGATCGTCTCACAGCAAGAAGGTTGCTGGTTCGAGCCTCGGCTGGGTCGGTTGGCATTTCTGTGTGGAGTTTGCATGTTCTCCCCGTGATCGCGTGGGTTTTCTCTGGGTGCTCCGGTTTCCCCACAAGTCCAAAGACATGCGATATAAGTGAATTGAGTAAGAACGATTGCCCATAGTGTGAATGAGTGTGTGTGAATGTTTCCCAGCGATGGGTTGTGGCTGCAAGGGCATCCGCTGCGTAAAACATATGCCAGAGAGTTGGCGGTTCATTCTGCTGTGGCGACCCCAAAAGGGAAGAAAGCCGACATCAAGATGAATGAATGAATGAATTATGGATGTGATGGAAATGCAAGGTAAGGTGAGGCAATCTTATTAGCATAACACATTGTCAAATATGTTGGAAATTTGGCACATTCGCAGAAGAATAAAAACACGCAAAATAAAAAACGTTTGCAAACATTTTTTTTTAAATATAGTTTAAGAAAAAGCCATCATAGCAAGTTTCGTCTTTTGCGACCCTGTTTTGTCATCTGATGTCCCATTAAGTAATCATATCCACATTGTTATCTTTAAAATAGACAGTGTCACTTATTGGTTAATAAAAGACACATTTATTGATCTCCAGTTATTGTTAGAAATGCCACCTTTACCTTTAATCTCCTGAGGAAAACTGGTTCTAACCAACAATCTCTAATAATAGCTCTCTAGTTATCTAACTCCTGTAAGCTTAGCCTCTGCCTCAGCAACAGTCCTGAAAAGCTGTAGACAAACTAAACAATATAATTGTGTCTCCGATCATCTGGGTACACAGAATAATCTGGTACAGGGTCATATGTCTTTCAGAACACCTAGGATGCTGCGACAACAAAAATATGTAATTAAGGCATCTTAAACTCTTAACAAAAATACCTTCAAAAGGCCAGTTATGTCAGATATGACAAAGAGGTCGTGAGGATTATGACTCTAGAGAGAGAATGGGCAAGAGCTACAATTAATGACTTGATTACTGAAAGAAGCTCAGTGGATTGGAGGATCAGTGGCTGAATATGTAGGCTAGAGTATGTCTGAATATGGCTGGTGTCATACCAAGCACTGAATTATGACGCGTCTGAGGCACTTACTACCTAATAGCAGATGTAGAGGGAATCACCGCAGTTAGTTTGAGTGGAGGAGAGGAGGATCTGATGACCGTTAAGAATGAGTCTGATGACAGATTGGTCTGTGGGAAGCCAGAGAGGAGATAAAGGCCACACATGGGAGGCTTAGTGTTTCGCTGTGTCAAGCATGTGCAGGGCAAAGTAGGTCTGCACCTTAATTCTCCTGCTCTGATCTGAGTCAACAAAGAAACCATGCAAACGTTGAAAGCAACATGTTATTTTCATGCTGCATGTACCTGAACTTGGTCATGTGATGTGTACAATACACTACATTTTGAACATTTAAAACAATCTAATGATGTCAACCATAAATCAAGAACTATACAGTTAATAATGATTAGCACCTTCGATGGCTTTAACAAGTTTTGTAGTTGTGAGCAATTGTTTGCATAGCATCTCACCCATAGGAGGCGATATTGATGGATGAAGTTATTTATTAAACACTTTTCTCAGCATTGTATGCATCTGTTTGATTATTGGTTGCTTAGTTCTACTAAACCTTATGCTATTACTAGATGTAGTTATCGTTTACATAACAATTGCTCTTGTTAACCTTTGTGGGGTATGCTCATTTTAAAAGCAATTAAAATCTAAATTTTACTCCATAACACATTAACGTAGATGATTTATCTCAAATTCAAACATTATAGAGAACATATCTTGAATTATTGCAACCAGCCCCTACTAGAAAAGAATATACACTTGCAATATTTTTATTCTTGTAAAAATTAGAAATGGGTCTATATTATATATGTGTATGTGTTCCCAGCATATATGTGTTTCAAGTAAATTGAGATATATACAGAATATTTTTCAGGGAGTCTACAACACAACATTTTCCCACAATAGTTATGCGTCTTAAAATCATAAAGGTTAAGGTTTGTAAGACTCGACTTGCCACTGCTTGTAGTGTTATTTTAGTTGCACCCGCTCATGAGCTTTATCATTTCAGCTTTATTAAGTTACACAGATAACAGGGGTAGCTTTGAAAAGCGCTTTTAAGCACAGAGAGTAAAATGAGGGAGGCATGAGCATTTCATTCATAAGTGCAGAATGGGCTATTTGAAAAGTACAAAAGACTGAAAAAAGAGGAAAAGTAGACTAACAGGGAACAACGAGATGAGGTAAAGGAGAGGGGGACCGCAAAACACCAACACATGGTTAAAGTCATTTAGTTATTTGGCTAAAAGAATGCAATTTTTTTTACCCCTTGATAGCAATTTCAGAAAAATGTAAATGCTTTCTGCTGTTTTGATGCCTTTGAACAAGGCAGTTGAATTTTACATATTTAATTTGGGGAGATACATTTTTATTTTTGAGAATATCCATGCATACATTTGTATTATATTGTATTTGAGAATATCTGATTTGATACAAAGGGATCAAATTTGTTTCATCAATTACAAATAACATTTATTAATATTGCACAAGTTTGTTAGTATGTATTGCTTTTAATAAACTCAACGACAACATGTTTGAAAACCAAACAAAAACAAAAGTGAGATCTTTTTTAATAATCTGAATTTTGGGAACTATTGACACCTGGGTGAGAACCTTTTTCTTGTCAGTTCTGGTTTCATCTTGTAAAAAAGTACTTTAAAAGACTGTTAATCGATTTAATTTTAATTTTTAATCTCACATGTTCAGATAGTGCTGCTAAACACATTTTTGGAGTCATTAAAAGGTTATTTTGAACTGTAGCAAATTAAAGCATAGGGCCTATCCGGAGGAAACCTTTGCAAGAGAAGGAAAGCCATGCAAAAAAGTTTGCATTTAGTTAATGCCACCAGCTTCCATGCTGCTCTATAATATTAACTAAACGTGCAGAATATGTTTTTTCTTCTTTAGTTCTTTTCCTCAACTCTAAAAACAAATTTTAAAAATGTTTTATTTTGTTCCACAGAAGATAGTATTTCAAACAGAGTTGGAACATGAGGGTGAGTACCTGCTGACAGAAAAGTCACTTTTCAAAGTTTTGCACATTTTCACACCTTTATCATTCACAACAGCACCTTCACTATGTGACACTGTTGAGCTGTTCAACAGCCCACGACCTTATCCCTGATAAATCCATAAACGTGATTAATAACAGTTCCAACAAGGTTGATAATCCCGATTAGCAGCAGCCATGGAAATGGACGCGCACAGCAGAATAGCGCAACCCGTATCAGAACCGTCTGTGCGCCAAAGAGGAGGAGAATGAAATGTGAGTGATATTTTTTCTATACCAAAAGGGAGTGGTATAATGGCAAGATTGAGAACGAAACCAATATTTGGACAAGGCCTCAGTCTTCTCGCAGACGCTGCTGAGGATAGATAGTCTCCAGGAGTGTCCAACTCCAGCTCCACGAGGATGGTTTTTGATATTTTGCGCAAAAACACAACACTGCAGCATCCCTTTTAAAGACACTTTCAGAATAAAAAGACGCACCGCGCGCACGTTTTCAGGCAGCGCAGAAAGATATTAGGACCGAAAGAACATTTCTGGAGACTTTTTTCCCTGCTAAATTGGTTCACAGGGAGATGCACGACACGAGACGGTGATCCAACGAAATTACAATGCATTTCTTAAGGAGTGCTCTTAACGCGTTTCTAATTAAGGACATGCCGGGGTAATCCACATGGGACAGCTATCTACGTCTGCAACTGACAATAAAAGTGGGGGAACCCATACCGGAGGATCTGAAGCAACTTTACGCACCGGAGGGGGAAAATAAATAAATAAAAAGCTGAGAGACTTTCGTCAATAACCACCCACCTGGAGTCAGCACGATCAACTGATGAGCACGCTCCACTTTAATTATATAAACGCGTCTCGCTCTCCATTGGTCATGGTGCGCTAGAACCGTGGAGGTATTTGTCCCTTTGGAGAGGAGACGCCAGAGGTGTGCTTTGCTTTGGCAACATTAAACTTTGAACACACGGGAAAGCTGTTAGACAAGACTGTAAAAACTCAGAATTGAAAGAAACAACAGGTAAGTCATTGCTTTCCCCGCATAACACGCGTTTTTCAAAGTTTCTTCGCTAATGCGTTGGTGCGTAAAAGTGGAGAAAAGTTTTGGGTGATGCTGTTTCAAGCGACCGGACAGTGCCGGAACCTACATTTGCTTTTTTTTTTTTACTTGTGTATTTCTTGTCTATTTCTTCTATTCATGTGTTGGTGTTTAATGCGTTCCTTGCTTTTTGGAATGCAAACGTGGACTATAAAGTTGGATTCTAAGTGTTATTGGCTCGGTGAAGTTTTCCTTTAAATGTTGAGTGAAAGGTTGTTCAATTTAAGTGTCAAGCCTCATTTTTACTAGATTAATTTAGAAATAGAAATAAAAAAAATACTTTTTACATTTGGTTTGGAGGTAGCAAATGTTACTTATTGTTTGGGTGGAGGATGGTTATTCCTTGGGGAGCAGATATTAAGCACATTTTTTTTAAATCTAGATCTGTTTGATCAGTGTTTTTTTAAACAATATTTCTATGTTTATTTTTTACATATTACAGCTAGACAAATAAAAGCTGAAATAGCCTACACCCATCCTTTCTAAATGACTGCACCCTAAAGAAATCACTGTTGAATTTGAATAGCAACACATGTTTCCAGATTTGAGTTGAGTAATCTCAACAAACAACCAATAAACCAAGAACAACACATTTTCTATATTATTTTGGCATGTTTTCAAAATGTGGAAAAAACTGTCTAAATGTCATATTGTGAAATTCTTCATTCTTCAGGATACTCTTGAGAGGGGGGGGGGGGGGGGCTATCTTTTTCAGAAAGATAAAGTTTTTGATGTTTCTTTACATAGCAATTAATGAAAAAATCGAATTAAGTGCTGGATAAGCAATGTTCTAATTTTTTTGCAGGGCTGTAAGATTGGTCCCCGGCTCGAGGGGCTTTCTTTGCCCACTTTTCAGCATGAGTGCAGTTCGTCCAACTGTCTTCATAGGGCTCCTACTGCTGATCCTCACCTCTGGCTACAGCAAACCTACAGACAGAGACGACACCAGCCTGCTGGAGTTCTTGATGGACAGAGTGAGACAGACACAGGAGCTTCACAGTGAGGGAAACACGCAGCACCCCCCTCAGAGCATCCAGCATTCAGTGGAAATAAAAGACATTAATAAAGTCACTAAGTCATATCAGCACGAACGCATTCTCGGTAAGCATCATAAAATTTCAATAAAAATGTAAATGTAAATTATTTTTTTCATGATATATCATGTTTCTTTG
Source organism: Danionella dracula (assembly GCA_900490495.1). Taxonomy (NCBI): domain Eukaryota; kingdom Metazoa; phylum Chordata; class Actinopteri; order Cypriniformes; family Danionidae; genus Danionella; species Danionella dracula. The sequence continues at coordinate 1,731,649 of UELW01000067.1, read as the reverse complement.
CTTAACAGAGGTCTTTCCGAGAGATCTACGACAGAAGGAGAAGTTTTTAAAACATTTAACAGGTAAGCAATAGCACAAGATCCAACTTTCTTCAATAAAATTGTAAATCATTTAAAAAAGGATTTCATCTTTGTATTGACAGGGCCACTTTATTTCAGCCCCAAATGCAGCAAAACCTTTTATAAACTCTACCATAATACCAGGGACTGCACGATACCAGCCTGTAAGTGCCAGCACATTGAACATCATGAGTATGGCTGAAGAAGTGATAGCTACAGAATAGAATGAGCACCTGATTAAATGTGACACTCTGTTTTTTAAGATTATAAAAGATGCGCCCGGCTTCTGACAAGACTAGCAGGGAGTCAGCGCTGCTCAGAGGGATAGATCACGTCACAGGTGAATATTCAACATTCATGTCTACATTTATTCTGTTTTTGCTTTCCGTTACTGAACATTTTTAAATGGACACAGAGATGTCACAGACAACAAATCAAAATAACAAATTTTTTATTACATTTCGAACAGTTTTTAAAATCTTTTGGTGACTTGCATTTTGGTTTTTACATTTGCATGAATCAAATCTGGTCTAAGACAAGCATTCTGGTTGTCTGATAGAAGTATAAAGTATGATAGGGAACTGTCTGATAGAAGTAGACCATTTAATCAATCTTTATTAACCATTATTAAAAATAAATGAGACTGTTTAGCTAATCGTTATCAATTATTTTAACAGTGTTTGCACAAAATCTGCTAAACTTGTCAAGATCATATGGAAATGGAAAAGATGTGACTTGAGACCCTGGCTTTATAAATATATAAATACATTTAAACTAGTAAGCTTACAGTAAATTTTATATATTTTATGTCTCTTTATGTATACTGTCCTCTGGTCTCTTTTAAAACTCTGTTGTATTCACTTTATTGTGCTTTAAAGGGCGAAATCTATGTAATCTTCTCTTTTTTCAGATTTTAACAGACGTTCTGAAATGAGAAGAGCCAAGAAAAGTGCCTTGGTGAAAAACAGGGAAATGAACTCTGAACAATCTTATTTATCATGTGAAAAACATTACCACAGTGGAATGGAAGTCCTGTTTTGGATTTTTTTTTCTCTCGAACATAGTACAACACATGAGTCTTGTGAGAAGACAAAAAAGCTTCATAACTGTTAGATTCAAGATTACTGACTAAGGTCAAGGTGGACATGAAGAAAACAAAGCTTTGTGGGAGAAATAAACTGATTAAACTGTCCTGCTGCCAAATGATAAACTCTGGGCGTCGTCACGTCGAACTGCACATGCAGTAGGTTGAATTTGCCTTTGTAGGTTGTTAAGTTTTGAGTTGGGGAAAGACATCTTGGTTTGCAGATGTGTAAAGGTGTTCACTGGCTGAATGGGTCGGTCCAATACTCCTGACAAGCTCCAAGTCACATTCCTCAAAGCTAGAGCTAAATCCTTTGATTGAATTATGGATTGCATGGTATTTTCTTGCCTTTTTTGTCTTTGCAAGACTTGGCAGAGCTCTACACTATGGTTTAAGTCTGAGAAAGAAATCAAATGCTTTTTACTTTACTGAATGTTCTGTATTTATACATACAAGCTATAGAATAGTATCAAATGAACAAACACCTATGAGTTCATTTTGTAAATATTGTAAGTATAAATATATAAATATATGAACTTTAAATAAACATATTTGTTATATGATGTTTCAAAGTTAAAAAACGTATTTATTTCAAATAAATGCTTAATGGTGTTTCGACTTACCACTCAATCCATCTATCAGGGGTCTGATACACAATTAAGAGTGTGGGAAAGCTGTAGCCTTATGATGTCATAACATTTAGGGATAACTTTCTGTAATAATGTTTGCATTGGCATTCAACTGCACAAAACATAACAATTTTATACTGCTAATCAAAGCCAAAAATGTTTGGTGGCATTTTTAGTCCCTGTGTATACGAACGAAAAGGTCAAAAATCCTTGACAGGGCTACACATGCTCACTCAAAATCATTTATGTGAACAACATATAATCAGCCAGATGTTTAATGGCCCTTAGCCAGGATTTAAACATGTTGAGAAGTAATCGTCTGATAGAATAGGTGGAAAGATTATATCTCCAAACTGGTATGAGATTGCCATGGGATTCTCATTGTTTTTTGAGGTTCCACAGTGAACATGTTGTGTGACAAGCATCAACTGTATGTTTGAACAATAGTCAAACTGTTAATAGAGTAGAGGTTATTAAATAATGTCTACAATTCGGCACATCAGATGGAATTCATGAGAAAAGAGTGGTTCAGGAACATAAACCAGGGTACCCCAGTTTGTACCATTGCAATTTTGAGATTCTTACTAAGTTCACAGATAGCTGTGGCATTTACAGAAACACATTTACCCACTATTTAGTAAAAAGAATTATTTCACTCATTCAAGGAATCGTAATCAGGTGTTCCAAGACCTCGGTATAAAATCAAGTACATATACATCTAGACTAATTGTGAAAGAATAGGTTGCTCTCAGGAGCACAAGACATACGTGACAGCAAAACGTAATCCAAAATTTTAAATATTTGTCTATGATTAGAACCGCAATTATCTACTTTTCCTTCCTAGAACATCGATCCAGCACCGGGACCCCTAGCTGTAAAAATGTAACTGAATTTTGTCTAATCTAGTCATACTTTATGGCATCAGAGCAGCACAGCTAAAGTAATTTCTAGTGTCTCTGTTTCAGTCTTGTTTAGAAACTATCAGAAGCAACCTGATGCCAACTCTGTTAAGCTGTTGGTTAAGCTGGTCTGACTATAATTTTGGCCAGCTGCCAAAGTAATCAAAAGCACAAAGAAGATCTAAATATCCAAAGGGATAAACATATTTTATTTTGACAACATGGGCAGATTAAGCAGAGCTGGATTTTCTCTTAACCATTTGGTTGCACATCACCAATGATGAGAACATAAAGAGACAAGGATGGACATGGGCTCTAATCTCTCATCACATCATGGTCATCAACTTCTTACATGGGGCTAAATTATGGAGGCACCAGTCTAACTTCCTTCTCACTAAAACACGTCCCCAAGGTCTTTCAGATAACTCCCAAAATCTTCTAGAGAAACTTTGACATTGTCTGAATCAACCTCTTAGATGCATAGACAGCTCTGATTGTGAAACAGAATTCAGTGGGGTTTTTTGACCCATATTAAATGGGAAGACAACTTCAGTCTTCCAGTTTTTATTTCTGTATTTATTTAACACAGACCATCTCCAAACAAACCAGGAGTACCTCAAATAGGTTGATTTGGATTGAGTTTCCTGAAAGTTGAAACTAAACAATGCAACACAGACCAATAATTTAAAACCATCTGACAATATGATTATTAATTAACCTTTCAAGATCCGATTACTTAAAACCAGATTAATAGTTTCACCAAAAAGTTTATTTTTTATTTTTAGAATAATAGAAATGGCTTCTCCCATGCAATACAACCATCTTCTTGGCACTGAGAACATATATAATACATCACTGAACTTAACATTATTTTAACACTTGTCTAAAGGCTACGTTAATCAGAGTAATAAATAACGTACATCTTTTTTACAACGCTAATGAATTTTAGTGTTTAAGTCACAACCAAAATAAGAAAGACTATACATAGATGCTTACCAGGAAATTTCAATCTTTTCATAGTTTTTTGTTACCTAGCTAACGTAGTTTACCAAGTGCTTCATAATCGTTTATACATTTCCATGATGTATCACTTGTTTCTAATTCTCAATGGATTCTGAGATTGCTTGGGCAACCTGCTTTGACTAGTTTGATCAATATGATAGTAATTTATCACATCAATAATTTATCACATATTTAGCTGTCAATTTAATTTTATTATCTTTATTTTATTTTATTCTATCTTATTCTATTCTACTTTATCTTATTTTGTATTCTATCTTTATATTTCATTTATTGTAAATATTTCTTTTAGTTTTCTATTTTATATACTACTTAAAAAACATTTCACTGCTTGTCATACCATATATGTATATGCATGTGACAAATGAAATTTGATTTGATTTGATTTGAATCGCTATAAGTTTAGACACTTTTGCTTGATCTCTGAAGCAGGACACACAGTCGCACACAGGTGCACAGAAATCCCATGCATGTGAGTTCAGTATGTTTTGTGCTGTGATGCCTAAATTACACAGATTAACAATGAGCTCTTGTTTATTTTTTCTAGAGAGGTTAAATCTTGAGGTGTCGAGCCGGGGAAAACAAAATGAATCTGCAAATCTTAGCGAAGTCAGTCAGCACGTCTTAGGAAATTAAATTATTAAAGAAAAAAATGTTTGATGCCACTGACTCAAGCATTTTCTCGATGACTAAAAGAGAAAAAACTATATATATGCACTGTTTTGGATTGTGGAGAGATAACTGAGAACATGTTCCACTTCTGCATCCCCTCTTGCAGTGTGAAATGTATGTTTGAAATACCTTTCCTTGACAGTGACTTAAATGTCAATTAACCGCTTGAACTGAAAGTAAAATGAGTTTTAATTCCTTTTAATCCCCAAATTAAATTGAATTAGGAGAGGACAAAAATCTTCTTGTCGTTAGGTCAGTGTCCTTGAGCCAGCTCTAACAGGAGTTAAAAACATCACAGAGGGGATTAATTTCAAGATTTCTGGATAGGTGTTCCAAAAATGCCATATAGGCTTAATGCTTGTTCCCCTTTCCCACTTGAGTTGATAATTTGTTAGAAATCGTTCTTTGAAAAGTGACAGGAAGCATTCAAAGAACTTCATAAGCTGATTAAGAGACCATTACAGAACACATGACCAAAGTTCAAAGGAAAGATGTATTGACCAGTGAACCCTCTGCTATTTATAAGGATGCACTTATGGTTTTTAAATAAAAATGTGTAATTTTTATCTCACAAAATAGCACCACAACAGGAAACATTTTTTTAAACATTCTTAGTTGAGTTGAAGGCAGTGGTAAGTATTTAAAGCTTATCTTTATTCATTCATTCATTCATTCATCTTTATGTCGGCTTTCTTCCCTTTCGGGGTCGCCACAGCGGAATGAACCGCCAACTCCTCTGGCTTATCTTTAATGTTTAGAAAATTAGAAGAAAAATATACTTAAATCCTTAGGCAAAAAAGTACAAAAATTTTAATAAAAAAACTAACAAAAAGAAAATAAATAAAACATACATTACATAGACTTAATTAATCTTCATAGAATCTCATTAATTCCAAAAGAGCAATTGTGTCAGTGTACAGAAACAGTCTTTTAAGGTCAACAGAGAGGTTCAGAATTAGTCAAAACTAGTAAAGACATCTTCAGTTATTTAAACAGCAGCCTTTAATCTGCTGCGTTACGATTTAGCAGTTAGAGTTCAAAGAGCTGTAGTGACAAAGAACTTTAAATACATTTGAACATTAAGTGTTGTTTTGAAATTTGTATCAGCATAAGGCATCTTTATCCATTAGAAATGTCACCATGCTGTCGATTAAGTTGAGAAACTTTCTTACATAATTGGGTGTGGATGACTGACAACTGAAGGGTGGTTGAATACAGCTCAAGAGAGATCTACAGAGTAGACATTTTGCTCTACACTTGAAAGTAGCGATGGGGGAGGGTTGCTCTTCCACTGTCACTTAGAAGCTCTTTGGAGGAAATATCTCCGGAGGTCATAGTAGGGAAAGAAAATCATTCTAAACTTCTGACTGCCTCTTTGTGTCCCTGTTAACATCATTTTGTCTGATCATCATTTCAGGGCATGATAGGTCAGTTTTTCCGACAGCCCACCAGAGGAACAATTTCAGGCTTGATACATGAAGCAAGCACGAAACGCTCTGCTTTCTTACAGTCATAAAATCAAGAAATGTTTGAAAGTATGAAATGGGACATTCATGTTATTTGACAATACAATTGTAATTTAAAAGAAAGATTACTATCACAATTAGGAGTAGACTTATTACTAAGCCAGGTTGTCGCGTTCAAGTCTTAGGTTTATGTATGTATAACATCTGTCAATGCTTTCTGCTACATGTGTTGTGCATGTGCAAACCTAAGATATAGGTTTCTGTGTATTTGGAGGGGTTCAATTATCTAGCGTGGGATTGACAGGCGGATTGATGCAGCGGCTGCATTAATGCGGTCAATCTACCGATCTGTAGGGGTGAAAAAGGAGTTGAGTCGAAAGGCTAAGCTCTTGATTTACCACTCAATCTACGTTCATACTCTCACCTATGGCCATGAGCTCTGGATCATGACCGAAGGAATAAGATCTCAGATGCAAGCAGCCAAAATGAGCTCCCTTAGAATAGGGTGAGGAGCTCCTTCACTAGGGAGGAGCTTGGAGTAGAGCCGCTGCTCCTCTGCATCAAGAGGAGCCAGTTGAGGTAGCTCGGCAAGGTGTTTTGACCATGTCCTGCTGGGAGGAAGCCCCAGGGAAGATTCAGGACTCGATGGAGAGATTATGTCTACAGATTTGCCTGGGAATGCTTTGGTATCTTCCCAGTAGAGCTCGAGGAAGTGTCCTCGGTGAGGAAGGTGTAGACATCTTTGCTTAGAATGCTGCCCCTGTAACCCGGCCCCAGATAAGCAGACGAAAAGGGATGGATGTATTTGGACAAGAACATCATGTAGAGACTATCTCGGGGTATTTTTGCATCAAGAAAGCGTCCATCGTGCGTTTAATAATTCCTATCTAACACCTATAGCAAATGGAGACATGTGATGGAGTTTCATATGCTTTTCAAATGCTTAACAATCCATGTGACATGAGTGTCAGTGGGGCAGTCACAGGCCTCTTGAATTATTGGACTGTATGTTTTTAATATTTGCAATGTGTGTTGAGTGGTGGACAAAAGAAAATAAGTACTGACGGATTATGATCTGCATTCGATTATCCAGATTCTTAATGATCAGCATCAACATTGGCCAAAGAAAAATCCACATCACATTTACCAGTTCCGGATTTATACTTTTCACAAATAGCCAAAGAACAAAATGATAACTAAAAACAACAGGCCATCAATACATATTATAATGAGGGAAAAAATATACATATGAGCTCACCTCGCTAAATAGACATCTGTAGTGTATTGTAGAAAATTATATTATACATTTTAAACATATTAAAATTGTATAATTGGAAAAAGTCTTAAACATAAACAGCAAAAAATATGCACTATATATATATATATATATATATATATATATATATATATATATATATATATATATATATATATTTTTTTTTTTTTTTTTTTTTTTTTTTTTTTTTTTTATTATTTTTTTTTTTTTTCTTTTGAGATTTCCATCCATCCATCCATCTTCATGTCGGCTTTATTCCCTTTCGGGGTCGCCACAGCGGAATGTACCGCCAACTCTCTGGCATATGTTTTACGCAGCGGATGCCCTTCCCTGCCGCAACCCATCGCTGGGAAACATTCACACACACATTCACACTTTAACACTATGGGCAATTGTTCTTATTCAATTCACTTATTCCGCATGTCTTTGGACTTGTGGGGAAACCGGAGCACCCGGAGAAAACCCACGCGATCACGGGGAGAACATGCAAACTCCACACAGAAATGCCACCTGCCCCAGCCGAGCCTAGAACCAGCGACCTTCTTGCTGTGAGACGACCGTGCTACCCACTGCGCCACCGTGACGCTCTTTTGAGATTTCACCTGGAAGAATTTTTTGGTTTTCATTCTCCCAGCTCAGATACACCACACCTGTACAATCAAACCTGTGTGAAGTAATGTATAGAATGTATAGTTTAGTTTAGTTTATTATTTTTGGAAAACACCCGCATTTTTTTTAAGTAATGTCAAGCAGTACTCAACTCTCTCTCACAATTTTGTGACCTGCGCAATCCAACCCAGCGCACTAGGGGTCCTATCACATTTCCCACGGTGTGTCCGAAAGCTGCCTGATTAAAAAATATATATTTGTTGTCTTTATATTAAAATACTGGATTGTTGTGTGTAATATGTATTTTTTTATCCTCATACATGAATATTATTTTTTATAGGCAATTCTTGAAGGTTCCTTTAAGAGGAAGTAAACAGGTTAGGCAGGTGTATCGGAAGTGTTCACTGTCACTCTTCGCTCACCTGGAACAGATGAGACCACTATAGTTAGTTCGATTCTATCAGAATTCTGCGAAAAAGGAAACATAGGCTGGGTTTGAAACAAGTAAGTAAATATTTTCACTATGCCTCCTATAATGGATTTACTCTGCTTTACCATGTAAGGGTTCGTTTGCTTGAAGATAATTCAGACGACTGAAGCTAACGAGTTCTTTATCTAAGTTAGTCTAAAGAGATTAACGTTAAGTTAGGTATTACATTACATTACATTATTGGTTTTGGGGGGAAAACCTGTCTGATGTTGTAAAGTTTTCTCATTATATTTAGATTTAGTTGACTTTGATTATGTATAATCGTTTCAGTTTAGATATTTCATTTTTTGCTCCTACATGTGGCGTTCTTAACAGTTTCCTTCGCTTAACAGTATAATCTTTATCTCGATCTTAAAGCTTTATTTAAGTATTGATATCTCTTACAGAAATTTTTTTTTTCTCCTTACAAACATATAAATCGGCGTGCTGCTACAACAAAGTCAAAGAAAAACTTGTTCGCATTTTGCACTTAGAATTGCCCCTGAACTTCAGAATAAAGAATCTAAACAGCTCAGTCGTTATTTTGGATCAAGCAGTTGCTGAGACAAACACGTTTGTTAACATTTTCTAGGGACAGCATGTCTCTCTCTTCTTTTGGATAATGTGACATGAAGAATAATAACAAAAAAAAAAAAACACTTTTGCTATAGCCTGTCATCAAAAGCATTATCGCTACTTTCAGACTATAGGTCTTAATTATCAATTAAGATACACTTGCATAATAAAGTCATCCAATCATCCATTCTGATTTCTTCACCTCATTACAATTATGAGTGTAACTGTTAGCTCTTTGTGAAGAGCAACATTCCATTTGACCGTTCAAACTTGGGTTAACATTAGTCTGCTCATTCCAAGACCGTTCCAGCAGTAATTGTTCTCAAAATTATGATGCAAGGGAGTTATCACAACTAGTCATGCAATAAAAAAATACAGTCAGATAAAGTTGTACATTTTAATAATACCGTTACCGTGATATACATTTTTGGTCATATCTGACATGAGATAAATCCATGGAATAAATAAAAGTCAATGTGTTTATGATTTAATTTTTTTTTTTTCTAGAAAAGTTGATAAAAGTTGCTGATTCATTCTTTTTGGTGCGTTAAATTGCAAACGAGAGGAGCCAATGGTGTTGTCACTAAGCATGGGCTATATGATATTGTCTACGATATTACTGGAAAAATTGTCATAAATAGTACACTGACAATGACATCATGTACTTTACATACACCACACAGCTCATGTGCGCAGACCACTTATCTGCTGAAACTCAGTCAGAAGAGTGGGCTAAGCAGCACTGGAAAGGTAAGTAAAGAGAAAGAGTTAAATCCCCAAAATGGATTGAATTTGGTGGTATATGGAAGTGATTTGCAAACAAAAACCAGATACAGCAGACTGGTCTGCAAAATAATGCACATTCAACAAAAAGAGAAAAGTGTGCATGACCACAGATAGCGCGGTGAAATTTATAAAGCTGTTTGACTGGACGACTCGACGAGATCATCATGCTGCAGTCATCTTTAAACTACCATTGGGACGTTTATATTCCTCTATTAGTTATATTACGCTAAGCGTTCTAGATGTCTAGTAATATTGTTAGTTGTTTTTAATTCTAATTACACAGATAGAAAAACATATCATTTCATTGTGCAGATAATTATTTAATGTTTAACTGAATAGTTGAAGGGAATCTTTTTTTAAACTTCTGGAATGTTCTGTATTTTAAAGGGCAATGTGTGTTCATGTCAATAAAGTTATGTCCCTTATTGTGAATGATTGTATGTTCTTGAAATCGATTACATTTTTTATGGAAAATTTGTCTTCTAATATATCGTCTCGTATTGCCAAATTTGCCTTACATATCATGATATTATTTAAGACCCATATCGTCCTCCCCTTGTACTAGGAGCAGCTCCTTAGCAGATAGCCTTCATGAGATTATCCACTCTGCCTCACGCTGGCCTAAATTCACTCTGGACTGGACACATTCTGAGCCCAATTGTGTTATTGTCATATAATGCCTTTGAACATGACTTTTTGTTATTTTTTTGTGGTGTATTATGCATCTGAATAGCTTTGAAGCCTGGTGTCCAAAAACACAGTACCTCTACAGTAGACCAAAGGCATCCCATTACTCGAAGGTTCCCATCATACGTTACCCTTCCCTAACACCAGACCTAAAGTAATACAGCACATCACGTGTGAGAATGTGTGCTGTTGTAATTATGCAAACTTGCCAAAAGCTAAATTTTTTTTCTACATGGTCCACAGTTTTAGCTTGCACATGATTAATTTCTTACCCTTGTCTTCACAATAAATTTAAAACAATGACATTCATTGCCCCGCTTCAGTGGGAAATCTACAGAATCATACAATCTAATACAAATGGTTGATATTGTTTTAATCTTCACTATACCTTTCACTTGTGAAGCTGTTACAAAGGTACTACTAAAAAGAACTATACTGTATAAAAAGAATGTTTGTTTGAAGTCTTAAAACAGCCTCCACTCTTAGTGTTGGTGGCAGGCAGATGTTTTCCCTTGTTTTCTTTCTGCATTCATATTACTTCATTAACTCCTCCAACTACAAATTAAGACATAATTGCACCAGCCCGAGTATTTGCATTTTACATGCTTTATTTTGCTATGTTAATGAGATCGGCTAATTATCTGCGTAAGCAGTAATTATTTGTACAGTAGTAATCATAAATATTGTATTCTCATTGATATGTGTGATGACTCCTGCATCTATTAAAGCCCCCCCTCTGTTTGACAGGACTGTTTGGAATGAATGAAAAAAAAGTCTGAGGACTAATAAGCAACACATCGACAAAAAAAAAAGTTTGGATTCTTCCATCCTTCTGGGATTCAGGGAAATATAAAAAGTAAGATTACACAGTGCTACATTCAAAGACACATCTTTCACTGTAATGGGTTTTGCTTATGGGACTCTTAGTTTCTACATTCACATTTCTTGTTGTACTTTACAGTCATTTTTCTATATATATATATTTATTCACAGACGCATTTATTTGAGCCGTAGGCTTTGAAGAGAAAGAGGAGATTCTTGTGTTAGACGTTTACCCGAAAAAGTCCCAAGGCTCACATTTCTCAGTGGCAGCTGATATAAGTCTTGGAAAAATATTTTTTTCTTGAAGTTATAATATGTAAACTGTGTTTTTAATATGTTTTAATATGAAGATTTATCCATGATGGTCTTGTGAAGTTGGTACTTGGAGCATTGTGGGAAGGGAAAGGCTCCACTGCCCTGACCCTGATTTAAGGATAAACATAAGATGAATGAATCGCAGAATGTTTCACAGATTATAACTTATTGCTTGTCTTTCAATTTAACAATTGGTCAAGTACTGTACTTTATGGTAGTCAATGTGAAACTCATTTGTTTAGTTGGGTACATTTTTGTTCACTCAGGGTTAATTTTTGGTCTTAAATTGGTAATTTGTGACAAAGGGAATGGAGATATTTTATTTTAACACATTTTCAGAAAATGCTTTGAAAAAAAAAACCACCCAGCATTATTCAGTGGAGACATTGACTACCATTTCGTTTTTTTGATGGAAACATCCTCTAACATAAACTACTGTCATTTTTTTCCATAAATATGGTAATCCTCAGTACTAACAAAAAGTTAATGTGAAAGATTGAAAACAACATTGGCCTTCATCCATTTTAGATGTATGCATCGTCAGGTTTATTTTTGGATCCTCCCTCGTTTGCTTGTTTTTCCCCATTACACTAAATATTCCAGCATTTTCTGTTTTTGGTGTTCTCTCTGTTTGGCAAGAGGTAAAACTTTACATTTCTACTATTCATCATCAGTTGGCCTTTCCACCCTTTAGGTAGGCCTGTGCCAAAAAATTAGTTTTTTTTATTTTATATGTAGTTTTATAAGATAATATGGTGTGCGCTTACCTTTACACATCTGTGCCGAATGAAATTAACCATTTCAGCTCTCTTTCATTGAATTACATTGAGTATATTATAACAAAGCAAGTGTTTTTGTGCTTGCAGCCAGCGGTGCTTATTTTATTATTTTTTCCTTTAATTAGTTTCATTTCATTTTAAATGAAATTAGTTAAACTTTCACATGTGTATTTAAATGGGGTTTTGACGGAAGTCATTGGCACGGAACTGGACACTAACAGTAAATAGAGGAGTCAAAAATGTAAATGTGAGGATGCATAACAGTAAAATGGATTAAAGCCAATGTTGTTACTAATCTTTCATGATTACATTAATCTTTAATGTCCAAGACTATGATAAAGGTAAAAAAAATCTAGTTTACAAATGCCTTTTATATTGAGAGTGTAACTTTGTTATTTTCAAATCTATTTAGTAATGCATAAGGGGGCCTACGTTAGTACAGGTCTAGATGCATTGAATACAAATATCTAAAAGGGGTCTTTAATCATCAATTTTATGAAAGTTCCTAATGAAAAGTCAGCAAAATCAGATGTTAAAACATGACACTCTTTATTCAGCAGTTGTTCCGTTCCTCGTCACCCGCTTGTAGATTGTTCCTTGCTTCTGGCACTCTGGAGGCCAAAATTACTGCTTACAGCTACAATTATGATTTTTTTTCTGTTTGCCGTCATAAATGATGTTATCTGTTTGAATATTTGGATAGAGAATCCCCTCATTGGCATTTCTTTAACTTGTGACACAGCAAGGGGCGGGGGGATTCTGTCAAGAAACAGTGCTGTTATTCTAAAACTAAATTCCTCAGTATCTTCCTGTCTCCTTACATTTAGAGCCTCTTCAGCTGCACAATCTGTTCTGTCTTATGCCTGTACCTAGTGACTTCCTGCTCATGGCCATCTAAAATAAATACTTTGTGTGAAAGTGACCCTAAAATTATTTTAATCTATTTATATTATGAAGAACTGAGAGGCTTCATCGTTTATATTTTTTTTCCATTGAATGGTATGCACAATATTTGTAACATTTACAAATAATTGACATAAAATAGCATTTTGTTGCTAAATTGCAGCATTTGGGAATACTAAAAGAACATTTTTAAAGCTGAACAATATAAACAAAATAAGTGTTTAGTAAAAATGTGAACACTTTGTACAATCTCAAAGGTGCATTTACACTTGTTTGGTGTTAATATTAGAAGTTTGTTTGATTTTACAACAGTTGATCTTTGTTGAATTGACTTGGCTGTTACTTGAGTAGTTAAATGACTGTGTTGTTCCGCTTACAGTCTGCTTTAAAAGCACGTCATTAGATCAAGTTTGACAGATGACTCAGAAACATTCCTTTGTGAGGTCATTTAGCAGAATACCTGATAAATGGTATGCTTTTTGACCTAAGGTGTTACCCTAGAAGTTTTTAAGGATCTCCCTTGATTCCTTCAGACTTTTATGTATGTTGATGGTATTTATTTTGTGATGGTCTAGGGACGTTTTAGCAGAGCATTATATCAAGAGCTGAGTGACGAATGATTCACCAAAAAGGCTCCACACAGATGTTTAACACTAGATCATTAAAGTGAAAAAGAATCATTGAGGCGATACCAGGTACAACTTGGCAGTTACTGGTACACTGTGTATGCAAATTATAATTTATTAGCACTTAAAAGTATTTTAAATAGTTTGTGGAGAATATTTAGTCTCTGGATATTCACTTTCACAGTTTTTGTTCTGTAATGGGCATTTAAATGCCATCCAGGATAGCTTCTTTAAATGAATGATTTTTGTCTGTGTGTGTATGTGTGAATGCACATTAATTATTAAAAACAGAACATGACCTAAGACCTAATTTTTTTCCATCATTGGAAATGATCTGAAGCAACAGTGAATGTGTTCTTTGTTAGTCATCTGCTTTTTCATGTGATGTCCTGAACTTAGGGTAGTTTTCTGTGAAAGAAGAATGAATATTACTTTCACTCATGCTGTGGGTTAACAACAAACTTTGTGGAAAAACTCATCGAAAACTATGTGATAAGTTTGGGATTGATTCGTGTCTGTATGTGACACTATCAGAATGTGAGCTTTAAATTTTTTATTAATGAAACTCAATTATATTTTATGTTGCTGTTGTTCATGTTGGAGTCCTGGTCTGGAAAATACAAATTTGACAAATTTTTAGTTAAAAAAAGATAAAGGTTTTTTATCCTGTAGGTGGGTGTGATTTTTAAGACAGAATAGAGTTGTCTCAACTACCAAAATCTTTAAATCATCAATGAGCTCTGCTTAGTTATTGCTTTGGATGCAGAGACACCGACAAATGTGCAAGGCGGGGCTATTGACATAGGAAAGAGGCTTTTTTTGGAAATGTGGCGTGTTTCTTTGGGTAATTAAAAATGTCAAAATCAGCTTCAAGAATTCCAACCAGTTTTACTAAAACAGTCTTCTTTTAAAGGTTCTAAAGTGTTTTCACAATATCTGAGATCTCAAATAAGTCTAATGAACTATGTCAAGTTGGAACATAGAACTATCAGCTATAATGTAAAATTAGTGTGTAGCTGTAATATTTATTTTAATGCAAAGGTTTATAATCTGAAACAAGCACTTCCACCAGTTCTTTTCAACTGTTCTAAGTGTGATTCTATGTGATTTCATGTTTTTTAATAGCTGTTTTAGTAAAAAAAAAAAGATATGTATCTCAAGATTGACCTATTTAATTTATACTTGAATGGTCAGTGTCTAGTTATCTATAAAATATTGTGAATGTGATGTTTTCAAGGCAGTTCAAATTAGACTAAAACATACCTAAAAGTTACAAAATCAGGGTGTGGTGATATTTGAAAGAATGGTGTTTTGTAGCACGCTGTGAGTAATAACAAGTCTAGAATACTTTAGCCATGTTCTAAAAACATGTGATCAGTCAGATTTTGAAATGAATAATAATTCTTGTATAACTTTGTTTAGTTCAGACTTAGTTTGCACTTATCTGATGCACTGAATCCTTTTATAGTAGCTATAATAGCATTGGGCTAAATGCATTTGATAAGAAATTGAAGGCAACAACAAAAGAAAAGAAATTTTACTCATGGGAGACACATTTTTGATCCAAAGTCACTAACATGAATGTTAACACACTGATTATCCCTGACTGTATGGCTAATACAATTAGTGCAATTATGACTAAGATGAGCATAATGACACATGTGGTTATGCTGACATTTGTGATCAACTAGGATGGGATAATGAATGGTTATCAGTTCTTTAATTTGACAAGAAATGTTGCTGATTACATGTGTAGTCTCTCCCTTAGTTTAACAAATTCTGTAGAATATTAGAGATATTTGAAAGCATTATAAGATATACTTTAATTCAGTCTGGAAGGTACATATTTTCATTTTCCTGACTAGAATATTTACCAACAAATGACAACTGTCAGACAGTTGTGGTCTATTGAATAAGGAGATCGACTTGCGATCGGAAGGTCGCCGGTTCGATCCCAAGATCCACTTAGTAGAAGGTGGTGTGAGTGACTTGCTCTCTCCAACAATCACAGCTGTGGTGCCCCTGAGGAAGGCACCAGTTTCCCGACTGCTCCCTGGGTGCCGCAAACATGGCTGCCCACTGCTCCGGGTGTGTGTTCACGGTGTGTTTGTTCACTGCTGTGTGTGAATGTTGGGATGGGCTAAATGCAGAGCGCAATTTCAGGGTATTGGTCACTTTTTCACTTTACTAAACAGTTTTTGACATTGTTTTGTAGTGAATAATCCTATTCCTGCCAACCTGAAGTCTGAGGCCAAGAAGGCGGCCAAAATCCTCAGAGAGTTCACTGAAATATCAAACAGGATGGGACCTGATAAACTCATTCCAGGTAAAAGTGGCAAAATCGACCGAAACCTGGTAATAAATGTAATATATATATATATATATATATATATATATATATATATATATATATATATATATATATATATTTATTTATTTATTTTTTTTTTTTTAATGTTACTTAACCTAATTAACTTATATAAGGTGAGTCAGTTTTCTTTTTTGTATTACATTATAAATACTTTTAAGGTCAGTTAAATTGTGCAATAACGGTCTTTTTCATTTGTTTATTTTATTAGGTGTCATTTAAATGTAGGTGATAATTTGATGTTATTTGGTCAGGCTCTTGGTTCCTCATTGTTTAAGAGCATAGTCTTCTACTGCATCTGTTTTAGCAGCGATGCCAGACATATAGGGCCGCTTACTCCTCTATGTTAGCGTTTCTGTTGACTGAAGTCATTTGTACATGACTAGCAATCTTTCTGCCAGTCCTCTGCCAAGTATCTGTTCATGCTTGTCTTCAGAAGTGATGTGAATGCAACTCACCCAGCGACTTCATTTTTGACTATGTGAAAAGATTAGTCATAAGCTTCTGGATTTTATTTTTTATTCAAAATATAATGAGTTTTATATGTAGATTCACATTCTGAAGTATTTACACTGTACACAAGTTCTGTTGCCCTTCTGATGATGCTCATTCTACTCTTAAATTTTCCACAACAGCTCATGTGATCGCCAAGGCTCAAGGACTGGCCATCTTGTCGGTCTTCAAAGCAGGCTTCATGATCACTGCAAGGGGCGGCAGCGGGATAGTGATTGCAAGACTCGCTGATGGAAGTAAGTGAGATTGAATTTTTTTTAAGATTCACTCATGAAATGGATTCTCACAATGAGGGAAGTTTTCATGGGGTTGTTACTTAAACTATACACAGGCGTTTATCATGTAGGTTTGCTGTTCCTGTATGAATGTGAACAATTACTAGAAAATAGGCCAATTTGAGAAGTTAGGATAATGGATGACTGGTAGCTGCCAGAGCAACATTCTAAACTGAATAAGCAAAACACTACTAAAGGTCATGGTGTTAATGTTTCCTTGTTTTACATTTATAGAAAGGGTTCTTATTTCTAATGGGTTGGTTTGGTCTATCTTAAAACGTGTTTTTGCAAATGGAAATACAGTGCAGTGTAAATAACCATGTTTAGGTTGAAGATATTATGTGATGATATAAACTGTTTAGTCCAAGTCTTGAAGTGTAATTTGACACTTGTCAAGACTCTGTAAATAATTTAAGAACTTATATTGATTTAATTATTTAAAATGTGCTCTTTAATAGCTAATCTCAGATGAATGTGAAGTTTAGACTACATTGTTGCAGCACACTAGTGCATCCTCTGTGTTATCTGTGAGCATTTAAAATACTTACTGCTTTTGGATCTGCATCACCTTTTAGTTCTGCAACAGGGTTCACTTTCATTATCAGCTTTTGTATAAAGCCTTGATCCAATTCCATGTGGTTTTCACAGCAGTATTCTCTAAAGTATGAAGGTGATCTTTTGGTTATTACAAAATACAAAAAGCAATATATAAAAACAACAAATGTTTTCACTTCTGGACAACCAAAATCACGCTTTCTCTGCATCCACATTGTTATGGTCTGCAGCACGTTTCTGCTGTTCTTACATTTCTGGATCTGTTTTATATATATATATATATATATATATATATATATATATATATATATATATATATATATATATATATATATATATATATATATATATATATCTGACCACATGTTTGGTCTGTGTAGAGAAAGGCTACATTCGCTGTTAATCTGATTGGTCAGTAGGCGGGTAAAAATTCCCTTGTCATAAATAACTTCCTTGAGCGGTTTTGAGGTCCTAGAAAAGCATTACAACTATGAATACAACTGTAGGTATTTATTTGATAAGGAGACAACATTAGTAACTCAATCATGGTAAAAATCTTAATAAAGTCAAGTTTGCAAAATAGGTCACCTTTAATCTAATTTAACTTTGTCATCATGTGTTAATAGCGTGTTCAACATAATTCATACATGTATCAAAATCATGTTTACTATTCACTTATTTATAAACGTGACGTGGTTAAGTAAATCAACTGTAAAGAATATTTGAAGTCCCATTGTATCTGGCTGTATTTAATGCTGTCTTATTTGTTTAGGATAAATGTGGCAAATGTATTGCTGCTCATCGCGTTCTACTTCATTTTCAAATTACTATGTTGTTCAAAAGAATTGAGTCATGACAAAACACTATATGTTAACATAAACAAGCATTTTGTGATGAAATGTTGAAGATATTAGTAGTTAACCGAACAGGACAACTTAATGTCTCTTGATACATCATAGCCATTGTATGATTACTTGTCACCTTTCTTACATACTGCACATTAAGTATTCTGTGAGCTCGATAAATGTAAATCTTGGGATAATTTTTCTTTTAACACCATAAATAGTTTAATGAAAGGAATTTAAACAAGCTACTCCTAGCTTTTATTCTTTAAAGAAGTACAGCAGTGTTTTTTTATATTAAAAGTTATATTTTCTGTCGAAAGTGTGACACTCATCAAGCATAAAATAATTTGTTCTTACAACAAAGTGTTTCTGTATTAAATCTTGCTTCAGTTTGGAACAAGTTTCTGAATTTTTTTTTAATTCCCAATCCTGGCCCTCTATGATGCATTAAAGAGCGGAACTCCCTGTATGGGATGTTTCTCATGAAAGAATGCAGCCAAGCTGCAAGAGGGAGATTAAACCCCTTCACCAGCTCTAACTCAACGAGCGCCATAACACTCTCAAATACAGAAAATCACAAACCATGACGTCAAGATGGGTAACTTAACATTGTAGTGGTTTATCAGTCACTGAACAAATGAGTAAAGTTACTTACCATACAGACACATCCTACTGCAGCTCTGGTTAATTATGTCATTCAGATTCAGGGTCAGTTTCTGCATCATATATCAAATGAAGCTAGTTTTGTTTGTCAGTTGTGATTGATTGCATATCAGCATCAATGCGTGTCTGTGTTGTCTTGGTAGCACCTGTGCATGCACCCCAATAGCTCTGCAAATTTTGTAAAACTCTGTATTTTTCTTTTCTTTAACATTTTCTAAAGACTTTTGGGGAAAAACGAAGAATGACATGGTACAATAAAGTTACTATACCAAAACATGGTTGTTTTTGACTCTTTGATAAAATACTACTTATCACACCTGTGTGATGTATTTTTCTTAAAAAGCAACACAACCTTTTTAGCGACTGCATAGTTAATTTAAGTATGAAATTTTTTCTGTGAAAGGTTGGTCTGCTCCTTCAGCTATTGGAATTGCTGGACTTGGAGGGGGATTTGAGATCGGCTTAGAGGTAGGTTTGTGCAAAAATGGACTGTTATGAAATTTGGCTGAAACAGGAGTCAGAATTTTATAAAAATCCAGATTCCGTTTTTGGGGTTTGGCAAATGGCTAAATCATGTAAATAATTTCTTCTTTTAATAATATACCCACTTCTTACAGACGTCAAGTTTCTACTAAATAAAAGGCAGGAACACATTTGACAGGTTTTCTATTTATTATAGAGACACACATGGTTTTCATTCAAAGTCAGAATGACCCTTGGTCACTAGTCAAAATTAAACACCAATCTAGCTGGTTTCAAACTTAACTGCTTATAGATCCATTTTCCAATATTGAATAATAAAGAAAAAGATCCCTAGCACATGCTATATATTTTTAAGGGAAATTATCATTTTAATAGCCTTTTTTCCGTTTTAATTGTGTATTTTAAATAAAGTGCTAATTATAAACTGGTGAAGCTTCCTTGTACTAAATACATCAAATATTTATTTCGCATTTTATTGCTAAATAAAAGCATGTTTTCAGAGCAGGTAAGTAACATGTTTAATCTTGTATTAAGTGAATCTCTTGTACCCTTATGGATTATACAGACTCTGTAAACAGTTAGTATAGGAGCTACATCAAAGTATAATTTGTAAATCACTTCACAAGAAAAGTCACGCAAACTGTTTTATTTCTGCCAGGATTGCCCGAGTCATGCTTAGACAAGAACATCAAGACACTGAAGTATTTGCCCTGTCTGACTTGTCTTGTTTGGTTTTTCTTTTCCTTTCAATCATCATAAATGTACAACGTTTCTTATTAGACTGTCAATCAGGGAAAGGTTGCTCAAGTAGATTTGTTTATGAACATACAGCAATCAGAGGGATAACGTCATGTGGGATATCGAATTATACCCTAACTTGTTTTTTTATACCACTTCACCAAATGTATACAGTGTCAGCATTTAAATTGTCAGGTTTTCCTATGTAGTCTTCACTTATTCATTGAAAGGCAGAGAGAGTCTAAAGACAGACAGACAGACAGACAGACAGACAGACAGACAGACAGACAGACAGACAGACAGACAGACAGACAGACAGACAGACAGACAGACAGACAGACAGACAGACAGACAGACAGACAGAGAGAGAGAGACAGAATGCAAGTATCACTGGATATCTAGCATAGGGAATTATTAATGCAGCCTACTCTGTAGTTATCAGAGGTATTGCATTGCGTTTTGTTTGTATCTCAAGAACCACTTCCATCATAATCCATATGCGTATCTCTGAACAGGAAATGGTTGCGTGTGTCCATTGGGGGGCATTTGTCAGATTCAGTTGAGCTTTGTTTCCTAACCTTGGTTTGGAGTTCAGATGAGTCATATGTGTACCGAGAGCTTGTGCATCTTGACAGTCATGATTAATTTCTGGAGTAGCCTTCAGGCACAATGGTTAGCACTGCGGCCTCTGTCTCTAAGTATCAACACACCTGATAAGTAACAAGAGAGTACAGGAAATATTGATTTTATCTTTAGGCATTAACACCAGAGCGTCTCTGAACATAGTACAAATCTTTTGACACAAACTAACATTTTAAAAGCCTAAAAATGATTGCTGAACAAATAGCGGCTTTTTAATGTTTTGCTGTTGACAGGTTTACAATAGGTCGTGAGAGTGATTGATTACTTCATACTCATGAAGCATTGATGTAAATCCTAATTTACTAGTCAAAACATAATGTTGAAAAAGAACTACAGCTGGTTTTATTACTTTATTAATATGGGGGGTTCATTATGTAAGGATGTCAGAGGATAAGATGTGGTGTTAAAGAGCAGAGAATACGTTTTATTTTTCAAATCCACCAATTGAAAAATTCTTAGGGGGCTCCTACATAGCTGGAGGGGTCTTCACTGTGGACTGAAGCAAGGCTACTTCACGATGCATATTTTTTGATAATAACCAGTTGTCATTAGGATAAAAGTACTTGTGTGCAAATAAAATGATTGTGTAGCTTTTGAGCAGGGTCTCACTGCAACATGCATCTGACTGCTGGTTCACACGTGATGTCAGATGGACACAACACCCTCATGAGCTGTTTTTTAAACAACCAATTCCACCTTCTCCTTTCATCCTAGTCAGCCAACCTTCCCATAACACCAAACTTTTCACAGATGTTATTTTTCTAAAGTACATGTAAAACTCCTCTGAAATGTGTTTTTTATTGTTGCTTGGGGTTTCCAGAGATTGAGAAAATGTGCATAAATGCTCAAAAACTTAAGTCATAGTTAAGGGTTGCGAGAGTTTGAGAGAACTTCGTAAAAAAAGTTTGAAGAAATATTCAAATTCAAAGTGATGGCTAGGAATGCCAGAGATTGAGAAAATGCTCATGAACATTCAGAAATGCTCAAAATCTTAAAAGTTAATGTTGGGGTATTCAGATATTAAGAAGATGATCATAATTTTTTTAAACATGACAGTTAGGTTTGCCAGAGTTTGAGAAAAAGCTGATTTTTTTTTTATGTGATAATATAGGTCTTAACTTCAATTCTTAAAAGACTTAAAAAGCTCCTTAAATTTGAAGTCATGAAGCCTGCAAAAAGCCTGCTTAAAATTTTTTGAGAGGCAAATGTCATTACTCTTAATACTCTAAAAACTTCCTCTTTCTAGTTGATCTTCAGGTCTGTTAAAGTAAATTTATTGTTTTAAATTTATGTTTTTCTGCATTGAATTATTCTGAACATTTAACAATGTGTCCTGTTTTATTGTCTGCAGTCATCAGACTTTGTGATCATCTTAAATCAGCGGAGAGCCGTGGAGGCTTTCAGTAAAGGGGGCAATCTGACACTCGGAGGAAACTGCACCGTGGCCGTTGGACCACTTGGCAGGTCTGTAGTGCCTCATTCTGTTACCAGGGGGCAGAAAAGTGAAGGTGACTATTTAGAAAGACTGAAGTGCTACTGCTGAGCATTGCCATGATTTAAAAAGACTCTCTTATTACTGAAAGGAAATAATTGTTGTCAAGGTGTATTTAGGTTATTTAAGAGCTCAAAGGTGTGATTTTTAAATGGTTAAGCATTTGATCCAATCGTTTTCTTTTTTTTATTAAAGCTATCAGAGCAAACTGTATAGGAACAGATAAAAGCTTGTGCAGTGTTCTTTAAGTGGTGCTGGAGTGCAATTGATAGCAAAGTTTTTGAATGCTTGTTTGGTTTATTATATAAAATGTCCTTCTAAAACCTCAAAATGTGAACAGAATATAAATCCCACATTTAGTTTTGATCACTTGGCAAGGGACTTCCTGTTGACTGCTTATACAAATAAAATACAATGTTATGCTGTCAGCTTTGCAAGCATGAGCTTGTGTGGAAAACAACGTGAGAATTATAGACAATGACAGGTGCACATACTGTAAATTAGGAGCCACTCAGAAGTGCTAGTTTAAGTGGTAGCATTTAACTTAATTTGTGCACTGAAAAATTGTATATATTTAGCTTTGTTGATGTATTGTGTCATGTTTGTGCCTGTGCCAACTCTTTCATTTGGCTTGTGTTTTTGGAATTAGTTGAGCAAACAAGAACACTATAAACTCCACCGTTAAATTTTACACTTAATGTGGATTCACTTAATCAGTTTTCTTGGATTAGATCAAGTGTGGATCTGTTTTGCAGCAACGACTGCAAGGTGTATGTGCTCTTCACAAATGTTAGTTTTGGAATAATTACCACCCACCAAGATACATTTAATGTTAATGTCAAATACCATAAAAGCTGGCTATAAAACCAGCTTTTATGCAAGTTATTGTTTACTTTAACAGCACAGATACATTCTGAAATTTGTTTTTAATTAAGCATGTAACAAAATGTAGAAATTTAATTTAAGATAAAATATTAGTGAAATTCTGCTTTTGCATGGTAATACATTTAAATGAAATTAACATTTAAACTTGACATTAAACTTACATATTTACTCATGAATTATGGTTACTTATGAACTCATGGTTATTTTTACCTGACACATTTTTGTTAAACAACAAAGTTAAACAATTAAATCGCTCCCAAGTTCCAGTTATTGTCAGAGCTTTTAATCTTAGTAATGTTGTTTTTATATGATGCTTTTATGAAGTGTAATTAATCACCTTTGACAGGAATTTGGAGGCAGATGTGGCGTTTCGCAGCACAGCCGCTGTATATTCATACTGCAAATCCCGTGGCCTGTACGCTGGAGTGTCTCTCGTCGGATCTTACCTCATCGAACGAAAAGATGCCAACCGAAAGTATGCAATATCATAGGTTAAAGAGTGCAAATCTTACCTCACAAGTTGGACTGCTTGGGATTTTCTTGTTAGTTTTTCAAATTTTTGGTTCTATCTTTGTGTGGATTGTTTTTTTAAATTCAGGTTCTATGGACAAGACATTCGTGCATCTGCTATCCTCAATGGAGATGTGGATCCTCCACCTGAAGCTTATGATCTGTACACTATCTTGCGGGATTACACTGAGAAATACACCTCTGACTGGCAGAGCAAGCACATGCAATCATCAAGCAAGGTGTGTGTCACTCTGTTCCAATGCACACACACGCTTGGCAAGTTTTAACAATTACTTCTTTGCTTTTACAGGCATTTAAAGAAACAATGTAGGCCACCCCTTTTAAGATATATTTCAGTTTTTATTGTATTTATTTGCTTTTGTCACATGACTATTTAGTAGTCACTAGAAGAATAATGAATAAATAACTCTAAAACCCCAAAAAAGTCAACTCAGTTCGTTGGTGTACTGTACACATCAATGCACATGACTGATTTGGTTGCAAGCTTCTAAACAAGTAAATGCAACTTGGTCAAATTGGCAAATCCTAATTGGCAGCTATACACACTTTTAAGGGTGCAAAATGCGAATTAGTATGTCCTATGTTTCAATCATGTTTGAACATAGAAACGTAGTCCAATTAAATTCTGTATTGAAACTTTTTTTTTTTTTCACACATACTCAAATAATCAAAATGTCAACTCAAATTTTTAAAAATAAATTAAAACTAATCTTTGTTTTGATTATTTCTTCTAAACCATCACACATCCACTGCAACAATTCATCCATAAACCATGATTTTATAGGTGACTAGTTTGCTTTTTAGCATTGCACAAAAAAGTGACGTCTTTCAAGTTTGGAGCAAAGTGTAGATTTATTTATATTTGTCAAAAGGATGAGTTTGGAAAGAATTCTTATTTGAGTTTTTTCTCTCAGATGAGTTCTGTACCTGTTCGACCGAGGCCTCCAACACAGCGAGCTCCTCCTTCTCACATCGCAAGAACCTCAGGTTACAACCCAGTTTACTCTCATACAATTGTGCTGAAATACTAAACTAAAATCTTAAGTTTACATGTCTTCTTCAGGTACTTGGTGGATCTTTTGAGGTACTTTTAACATCGATTCTTGTGTTTATAGCTCCTGCTGCTGCAAAGCCAGCTCTCTATCCTAATTTAAACAGCTGGGATACCGAAGTGCCAGGTAAATATAAAAAAATGGTCTTTTTTGTTTTCTATTTTATTAATAAATTAATTAGATACAAATAACTAGTTAATACACTTGAAATATATTTAGTGTGATCAGCATTGAAAAAGACCAGCTTTGAATGGAATAAGCAGCGTGCAAATAATTTTGTTTTGATGGGATCATGACTTAATTTTCTTGTAATCTCAACAAGTTGTTTTCTCATGATAATGACTCATTTTTGTGTGGTCTCAAAATAATTTAAAAAATAAACATTTTGGCCTAATTTAGTCATGAGGAAGCAATGTCGAGATATTGACAATATTAAATAATTACCACAAAACAAAATATAAATATACAGTTGTTTTTTTTATAATGCTTGGCTAATCACTCTATTGGCTCTGTCAGAACTAGAAATGTTTAATTGAAGTGTTTTTTTCCCAGAGGAAAACTTTTTATTTGTATTTTACATTTCCACGCTGTTCAGTTGAGAAGTGTATTTTACTCCCCCTTCCAACGATGCTGTTCTTATTTTAAAACTTTCCTGAAGGCTTTTTAGCCCACCATGTGCGGTTAAGCATTTCGTCTTCCAAACAAAAGGGATTAATCTTTCCTTTTAAAAATTTAAAACAACATGAAAACCTTTGAGAATAAAGAATACAGTGTGGTCTTGCATTTAGGTTGACACTGATAAATTATTGAGTGGATTAAAACCTCTAGATTAGTAACGGTTTATTAAATGTCAGAAATGCATAAGAAGAAACACATAGTGCTGTGTGTGATCTTTTCATTAATCAGCTCAGGCTGTGGAGGATGATTCGTCCTGTCGTCAATTCAACTCCACTAAAAGTCACGTTTATTTTCATTAGCTTCCTAAAGGCCTATGTTTAAAAAGGAATTATTAGGATTAGACAAAAAAACAAGCCTCAGAATAGCTTTTACTGCCGCTGGGAAGAGAGAAGAAAGAAGAAAGCTATGAACTGGAGGCTGGATGTTTCCTGGTCTTTGCTACACTCAGAATGGACACTGGTGCTTTTTTTCCTCACTGGAAAGTCATTTCTATGTGGGAAAGAGTATATTCTTTCCCACATAGAAATTATTATTTCTTGGTACTTTGTCTTTATTTTAAAAAAATAATTCGTTTTCCTGTTTTGTGTGTTTTTGAAGAATCTTCAGTACTTCATATAGAGCGATTTGAGTTTTCACTGACCAAGCAGCATCTGATTTTAGTTGAATAATGAACCGCACTTGGTTTTAACAAACCTTTAATGTGTGTAATCATTGTAAACATTGATGTGTTTGTGTTTCAACCTGGTTTATAGACCGATTAAGATCTTTGTCCGGTGATTGGTTGTGTTCGACTCTTTCAGTGAGTAGTTGTGAGTGAGATCTGAAAGGTTTTATGTTCGATTCAAGTACATCCTGATATTTTATTGTGGCTGTTTTTTTTATTTTTTTGTCTTTGTTACGTCTCCCAATGTTTACTGAAATTATAGCTCTGTTAGTAGAGATTATTTGTAGCTAAAATATTGAAGGGCTGTCATGGTCTCTGAACTTATAATCAGAAATGCAAAGATTGATGATGTAATTGAATTCGAATCTTGTACAGACATTTGTTTGACACAATGAAAAAAATCTTAGTTGCTATTTTTGGGGTGCAGGATCATAGCTCCTTTTGGGTCCTTCAAGGACAGGAGTCTATGAGAACATTGCACGTATTAAAAAAACGTGACGAGTCGTGTTTGACTTTCAAAGCCTTGCACAACTTCATTCAGTTGGGAGCATGATGCTGTCTGTAATGGTGATGAAGCATGCCATGTGTAAGATAAACCAGACACATTGTACATAAATTACATAAGGTTTATCATCCCCAGGTAAAATCACTCTTGAATGCATGGATGCACAATGTCAAACATGGCTTTCACTACTTGAGGTATTACTCTGGATTTTTAACATGAATTTATTGTGGTTAATTAGTTTATCTTTAAGATTATTGCAAGTCCACTCATTTAAAGCAAAAAACTAATACAACTAAATTAATGAGCATTTGAAATGATCGGGCATCATCTCTTTCAGTCCCGGTCTGGCATTCGTTATTAGAATGATTAGTTAATTTCCCTAATTTCCTGTGTTTACTCTGTAATTAATTTAGTGGCTATTGTGGTACATTTGTTGGGTTTATTTTTACCTCTGGTGATTCAGATGCAGTCATGAAGTTAATTGATGAGGGTGTACACGTGCCTGAGCAGAATCCAGACATTCAGTTGGAGCAGAAGATAATGTTTCATTGTATACAGTTGCAAGCGCAGAGTTGTCTTTGATGCCTTGTTTACTTTGATTTCTCTGATCGTTTGATTTGCTATTCCAAATCAAGAGATTTTGTAGTAGAGTCCACTTCAATGCTGTGGCCAAAAGACGATCATGTAAAGCCGCATTAGCAGCATAGCTAAGTTATTGTAAAATGCAAATTGAATGGCTGCATTATGATTTCTTTGCCACATTAGAAGTGATAAAACTTTTTTCATACTCCGACGTTTCCCTGTCTGATAAACAGTGACAAATGGCAAATTTAGTTATTTGCTAAGAATGTTCTTTTTTGTTTGTTTGTTTTTTTTTTGCAAAAGCACAGCATTGGGTAATTTTCAATAGGTGTAACATTCATTTGGTTGGTTTAAAAAAAAAAATAACCTTATCGTGACATGATGGAACTAGCCTTTGTGTTTCAAAGAGATCTTAATCAGAACATCTCATTGTTGTGTTGTCATTGTTTGTCATTTCTTTAGTTTTAAGTTTAATAAACTTTAAGTAGAGATCACTATATTTCCTTTACAGATAAAGTCTGTTGTGTCTATTAAGGGAAATTGTTCCTGACGGTTTGATTTGGTGATTTGTCTTTAATAGCATGTTGAGCTGTGTTTTTACTTTGGAATGTAAAGTAAATGCAGTACTAGGTACCAATATTTAATCAGCGGATTTTATTGAAACATATCCAGATGGCAACGATTATATTTCTTCCCACCATGCACCTGGTACCTTGAATCTTAAGATATCTGTCCAGATAGAAGAAGCAGCAGGCCCTGCTCCCTGTCATTGCTATTATTTTTTTCAGTTATTGCGTGTACAAGTCGAATATCTCAGATTTCAGAACTCTGCCAAAATACACATCCATTTCAGATCTGAAGAAATTCTCAGGATTGTATTGCTGTGTTGCGTTCGGCTTGTCATGTCTTGCACTTGTGGTATTGGGAATGAACATTATGTTGAATGGATGCAGTTATTTTAGGTTACAAGTCAAAAGCATTTAGTGTGAAAAAAGACTCGACTGAAGCTTTTGGCAATGCCCGAGGATTATTTGGAGTCAGGAGATCTCCGAGCAGGTGCCAACACTGTGAAATCACATTCCAGCTATGTCTGAATCTTGTCTAATGTGTCTTCACTGTTAAAAACACCTCACCACCCTTTCTTTTCCATTTCTCAGCTATATACAGTTTCAAGTTAAGTTCACCATTTCTCAAGCACTCATGAATGGAATCACTGTTAGCATTCACCCTAAACTAAACTAAACTACTGTATCTGTCCACAGATCTGATCTGAAAGATGGTCAGATGTAGCTGGTTGCAAGATAGATTAACAGCATATTCATTTGAAACGGCTGCAATCGGATCAATGTTAATTGTATATGAAAATATATCCTTGTTATATTTTTCTAAATTTAATAATTTCAGTATCAGATATTCAACTTTGTAATGGGGTTCCTCAAGGTTAAATTCTTAGTGTTCTTGCTTTCACAAATATATCAATATTACATATTCAGTAAATGAACAGCATCCTGAGGTTGAATCTCAAGATTCCTAGTTCTATTTGGAAAGCTGTAGCTCTTTCAAATCACATAAACACTTCAAACATGAATGCCAAACTCTTGACTCGAACACTTTGTTTTGGAAGTTAGATTTTTTTTATATGAATGCAATGTGTGATCATTTGTTCCTTTGGGACAATTTTTTTTCTTTCATTTTATGTAGCTTTGGATTAAAATGTCTGCTAAATTATTAAATATATTAGATGTCTATTGTATGAGTCTATAATAGATGTCCCTGTTGTTACTCATAGGTTTTAGAGAGTTCAAAGTTTTAGAGAGTTTGAGAGCTGTTTCCTTCTTGGTAGTTTGTCATTATCCCACAGAAAATTGGCTAAATAGCAGAATGTCAGTGGAGGGAAAATGAAACTGATGAAAATTTTTAGCTTAAAGGTACTGGTTCTCAAGGTCAATGTTAACATTTGCAGTAAAAAGAATAAGATAAGATTAATAGCACCTCGTCTCATCTTTGATGACCACTCCTCAAATATACGCAGATAATTTAAATAAATACATCTTTGTCAATACTGAAGGGATCAGCAGTGCAATGAAAAATAAATTACAAAAAATACAACACAGACTATACATATAGAGAAAAATGTATTTTTTTTTGTGACCAATCAATCAAAACAACTAAATCTCACCTGTTGAGGAGAAACATAGCAACCTCAATGTCTCATTAAAGATTGTCTTTATTCTCTCCAGCAGATAAAGACATGCCTACTATTTGTTCGTGTGCATTGGACCTCTGCCATGATCATAGGCTTTTTTTTCTTTCACATGGGTTTCTTAGGTTTTCTTTTATTCCATCTGTCACTCTCACTACTCTTTCCGGTGCTCTAAATGCTCCCTTTCAACTCCATCAATAAACACGCACATATTAGCTCTAACCATCATGAAACATATATGATCAATCCTCCTGAGGCCCTCTGGGCTCATTTGAAGCTAGGCTAGCTAACAAACTAGAGCTAGTTTCAATAGAACTAGTAGCAATTAAAATGTCCAGGGCTGCTGCCCTTCAGTGGTGACTGTGGACAACCCCGATTTAAATTTAAGAATGCTATTTTGAGAAAAAAAAAAAAGAAGAAAAAATATACTAGAGTTAAATCTATGCATTGGCTCATGAGGTTATTCAAGCCAAACGTTAGTATTATATTTAAAGGAGCTGTATGCAATCTCTGGAATATGACAATTAACAATTAGACAATTAAAACCCACAAAACACATACATTCCTAGCAAGCTGTATAGAATATGATCGCTGCTGTTGTTGCACGCTGGTTATTTATTATATTCAGTATTAGTGCAGAGATTTTTTTAAAGAAAAGATTGACTCTTGTCGCTGTTAATCTTCCAGTTCATGAAAGAATCTCAGTTGTCAATTGTGAATCTTCTCAATTGTCAAAACTCAAAGTTGAAAGGAAAACTAATTGAAGGTTTGTGTTCGCTGTTTATCAGACAGACAGCAGAATGGATTGCTCTCTTGTTCATATCTCAACATGTTGATGGATGGCTGAAGAAGCAGCTTTTTGCTCTTTCTGACAGATCCTTTCAGCTGAAGTTAATACTGTGCTGTGCACCAACATTCATTTGTAACATAATCTGGAGAGCTTCCTGTTGAGTGAAGAGCAGCACTGTGTGTGAGAAAGTGAGGGAATAACTGGTCAAGCAGTTGTAGAAAACTACAGACTGCTCTCTAGTGTTCTGTATTACGTATTACATTTTAAACACATTTTCAGTCACACTGTATTACATTAAAGCTATTGACCTTATAGCAAATGTGTTCTGAAATAAACTTCTGTCTTTCTATTATGTAGTTGTTTGTATCATTACATTTCAGATACTTCACAATTTATATAAATATTGCACACTCAAATATGTTACAGCTTTCTTAGCAACCTGAAAGATACTGTTCAAATGTATGTATCAACTCAAACTTTTTACTTTTTAAGGCTTTTTGTAAATGTTAAATACTAACAAGTTATTTAGAAGTTAGAACCCTTATTCATGTAGTGTCAAGTATTTTACATCTAGCTAGCTTTAACATTTACACTCTAAGGCATTGGCAATTGTTTGTTTTGTCGAGCTTGTTAGCTATTGTAAGATCATCAGTTTACGTACATGGCTTTTGTATTTATGTGAAAATTCTTGTTTTCTTGTTTAAGGTGCTTTGTCTGCTACTACTTCACTATTGCATACACGGCACTACCACCTGTATCTTAAAGCCTCAACCAATGCTACATGCTATTGCTAATACAACTACTGCTGATAATGCTGTGCTACGCTGCTATTCTAGGCTACTTTAGTTTACACTCAGCTTTACAGCTGCTTATTTCCAAATGAAACCATTTCAATGAATCTGGGAAAAGAAGGAAATTAAGTCTGTATGCGATTAAAGACAGGTTAAATTTCTTCATGTTGGGGGTCCTTTTCAATTGGTTATTGCATTCAAATCATAAACAACTTGATGCTTGATGTGTTTTCTGTGTTGTATGCTAGGTGAAGCATCAGGTGGAGCTCTGGTGGTCACTGCTGTCCACCCCTTCAGTGGTCAGCAGCCTGGAGATCTGAGCTTCTCTGCTGGTGACCGCATCACCGTTCACACCAAAACTGACTCGCAGTATGACTGGTGGGAAGGCGAGCTCAGAGGCCAGGTTGGAATCTTCCCTGCCAATTTTGTGTCGTTTAGTTGAAGGTACAGTACTTAAAATGAAAGCTTCAGTCTGTCATTGAAGGGTTCTTTTGTTTCGGACAGTTTGCAATGACATTGCTGATAAAGGTGTTTTTAAGAGCGTTCTGCTTGGTATTAACCAAAAAGTGATGTGTTATTCATGGGTTATGTGAGATTTCTGTTTTGGTTTTACTGTTGTTTTTGGTTCATTTTTGGTAAGTGGTGTAGTTTAAAAATACGTCAAAATAGATTTATGCTTATTTCATGTAGATAGTAATAATCACTGAAACACAAACAAACGATTGTGGTATTTTAGGTGCAATTGCTCCAAGTTTTTAACATTTGATACAATTGCTTGCCATGGGGATAAACAGAGAGACAATTATGCTTTTTGTTTTTAATTTTTCTGGCGATCAATACACCGTTGTTTTAAACAAAGTTGTTACACTTTTTACCATACAGTGTGGTTGTTAAGACTCCATAGAGATGCCATGTTTATAGTTGGATGTTAATCACCACATTTGCCTTATTTGTTCATGAGATGGTGTGCTTGATTTTCTTGATTTAACTTATTGCGATTTGCACATATGTAACTCAACGCCAAATCTGAAGGTTTTGTTTTGTGTTTTTAATCAATAAATTTATATCATGGATAAATGGCTTATATTGTATTTCTTTTTTTGGTAAAAATCAAATAGTCAACAAATGAAAGCAAACACGGTCCACTGGTCATCTGTTTTTACATGCTTTTATGCATATGTATATAATTCTTAATGGATACTGTTTAATTCTCATAGAAATATGTCCTCTATTTTCATAGACATTAAATAAACCTCTCCAGATCACAACTACACAACCCTTTATTTACCCTATATGTAGAGTAAAAGTCAGCAATGGACATCTTTGACACTGCCTGATGGACAGAGGAGAGGCACACTCTGTATATGCTCCTACAGCATGATCAGCAGCTGAAGCTGAATCTAATGAACTCTTGAGTTCAGACTGCTTCATTAGAGGTAGAAAAGGTGAAGGCACAGAGTTCACATTCAGAAGAGGTAAGATGCATCTCTTGTCCCAACGCCAGAGAAGCAGATGATTATGGATGGTGAGAATTTTTAGTAGAGAAAAGACTTGGGTTGAGAACTAACAACAAACTCAATTCTACATCGGTTGAGATTTAAAAAGCTGTTAATTAAAATAAATTCTGACTATAAAGGTTTTTTATGTTTTAAGACTTTGAGATACAAAGACTTTGAAGCAATAGACCACAAGGAGCCTTTCGACCAAGTGTTAATCTGTTAAAACTTAGAACTTAGGGCAGATTTGACTTAACCTAACCTTAGAACAATAAAGGTTGAAGGTGTAATTAGTTGCATACTATATGTTACATAGAATGTCTTGTTTTTCTAGAGTTTGTTTGTTTGTTGTGTGCATGTGCTTGTCCTAGCCGTTTCCAAATCCAGGTTCCACCCATTTACTCTCACCACCGCTCCAGTCTCTCTGAAATATGTCGTGCAGGATGTCAATCACCATTACATCGATGACGTCCCAACAACACCACCCAATCCGGACGCTCCAAAACTACCTAATTTGGATAAAGGTCTCCACACACCACCATTGACCAGCTCTAAGTTGAGTTGTGTACTATAGTAAAAATTGAGTTGTTGTCACGCTGCCAGTTGTTTTGACTCTTCTGGTACTCCAGAAACATTGGCTTGGTCTGTTTTCTAAACCTCTGAAGGGAGAGAAAGATAGATGTCACGTGATATACATTCTGGGACATTACACCTAGGTAAACCTTTGTTAGTAAACTAGATAGGTGATGAGCGCACTTGTAAATAAGATTAGAGAAGATTAGAAGTTAAACAGTAATTGCTTGATATTTTCGTTTATCCAATTTGCTAGTTTAGAGATATTATTTTCCTGGGAATATTGCAGGGAACTGGCGCAATCAAGGGGACGAACTCTCTCTTCAGGTTGGTTGGGTTTTTGTTTTATCTGTTCTTGTTTGTCTGTACAGTAGTTTTTGTTTGTAAATAGTTGTAAATAAGTCACTCTGTTTAGTAATTTGTTGTGCTGTTGTCTCTTTTGGTTTCTCCACTCCTTTGAACGGTTTTAATTTTCTTTGCAAAATAAATGTTACGGCCAGAATCATTTGGCAACTTAAAAGAAACGTAACAGGCCTGTACCCTGATGCCCGATTAACCTGTTAGCCAGCCAAATTTAGGATTAGTTGTCACCGATCCTGGATTTTGGGTGCTGTGAAAGGATCTAGGATTTAATCAATCTTTGCCACCATGGGTACTAGCGCCACAAGGCTAACCTGCTCCAGAGCAGGCTATGTTTTGAATTGGAGATCGCAATCTTACATTTAAGGAATGTTTAAGTGACGTAATATTAGTGTCTGTAATTTTCTTCCAAATCCTGTGTTTATTTGAGCGTAAATTGGTAAACACGCACTTAGTTCGAGATAAATATTTGACAAAATGTATAACTATTTCCTGACACATATTTATATAATAATATACAAATTATCTGCTGAAGGAATATTTTACAATAGTGAGCTTCTTCGCAAATACAAAATGTGACATATGAGTCACGCCTTTAGTGTACTGCAGATGGTGTATTGTACTGCTAACCAGCTCTAAATCCTAAGTTCCCCACGACTATGGGAAGCTCCGCTAGGGGTGCTCTACTCACTCCACACTGTTTTCAAAATGCCAATCAGCGAAAACACTGATTTTCACGTCATCACACCGTCCCGCATAAACTGGACGTGAGCGTGACACTCTTCCTGTTGTGCCTTTGGAGCCATACTCTCGACACGCAAGCGACTTGTGAAAGACACCACAAAAACAGTTGGATTACCTTGTGTGGATTTTTTGGAGATGAGTCGAACGGCAAACAGTGAGTACTTACGGCCGGCCAGAAGGCTGAAACCGCTACACGCCCCAGACTTCAGTTCTTTCACTGCCTTCCACCAACCAAGAAGACTCCTTTTTCTTTGAAGAGCACTTGTTTGCCTGTCGACTCTTTGTAGCGTGTTCCAAACATGTCACGACCGTGCAAAGTATGTTAGATGCGGTGGATCGATTGCATTGACGGATAGCCACGATCATTCAGGCATGGGTATATGCCCAAGGTTCCTACCATCACCTTCAATACTCGAGTAGTGAACCTCCAAGCTTTGCCCGGAGAAGAGGCAGCATTAGCCCCTGGTCCCAATTGCCCAGTTCGAGCACTGAGGATCTATGTAGAAAGGACCCAGAACCTTAGTAGTTCTGATCAGCTCTTTGTATGCTTTGGAGGACAGCAGACGATAGGGAAGGCTGTCTCCAAACAGAGGTTGGCCCACTGGCTAGTGGAGGCCATCTCTACCGCATACACAGCGTCTGATGTCCCTTGCCCCCTGGAGCTGAGAGCCCACTCTATCAGGGGTGTCGCAGACTTCTGGCCATTGGCAAGGGGGACTCTGCTGGCAGAGATCTGCAAGGCTGCGGGTTGGTCGACACCCAACACCTTCGCCAGGAACTATAACCTGAGCGTTGAATCCATCTCTTTAGCAGTGCT
The DNA here is from genome assembly GCA_900490495.1 of Danionella dracula. NCBI lineage: Eukaryota > Metazoa > Chordata > Actinopteri > Cypriniformes > Danionidae > Danionella > Danionella dracula. The sequence continues at coordinate 1,696,727 of UELW01000067.1, read as the reverse complement.
AAGTGGTGGTAGCATTGTCAAAGATGTACGGAGGGGTGTCCAGCTTGGGTTGCGCCATTCTTAGTGATACCTGTGCTATTTTTGCCCATGGAGATAACCTCCAGCTTTTTGGCTCCTCTCGCCCTAACAGGCGTATTAGAGTAAGCGTAGTAATCCTATGTTCTGTCCACGTGTGTGCCCTCTATGAGGGACTACCGGCTGAATCTTTTATGACCCCGGGCATGGGAGGGCCGAGAAGTTCCCCGAAAAACTATTGCTCTAGCTAGCTCCGTCTATGCTATCTTCCCTATGAAGGACCTTTCCCCAGTGGTTCAAGGCGTATTTACTCAATTTTTAAGGTGGCATGCATGAACTTGCATAATGACATCAGAAAGAAAGGTATCGAAGAAGAGGGCATTGAATCATTTATATAAATTCTCTTTTATTTTATAGCCTCACACAGACAACTAACCTGACCAAGCAGCTGGTTTGGCCCACGCCACACATTTTCTACATGCATACTACAATTACCAGATCATTTTACATCATGTTTAAAGCTATTTTATATTTTTGTCAGATGTTTCACTGTAAAGCCTTTCACCAATTTCGTTCTTATTTTCAGGAAGCTCCTGCAAAGAGGAAGAAAATGGGCACCTCCATGACTGGATTGGACAGTAGCATTTTGAAGACATACATTTACAAAAAAAAAACTCTTTATAAACATGTTGCAGCTACTATGCAACATAAAGAGAATACAATAGGTTAACTTTATCTGTGACGCACTTAATACCAATGTAAACTTATCTCACTAATCTAGAATATATGTGCGCGAATCCTGAGTTTTCACTAAGGTATGAACACATACTCTTTATCACTTGGAAATTTTGTCAGAAACTAGTGAGAGCGAGTGAAGGAACAAAGGAGGTGATAAAAAAAAACTCAGAGCAGCAATCAAAAATGAATTGAAATTTGGCTTCATTTTATTAAAATAAATAGCACATTAGCTGAGACTTGTAAAAAGAACTAAAAATTGTTTTCGGCTCCTTACTTTAAAACTGAATGCATCTTAAAGCAAAAACAGAAAGTTCAGAGAAGTGTGTTTAGATTTTCTCAAATGTGTTCATCATGAAACGTTGTCTAATAGATTTTATTTTGCTTCTTCAGGACAAACCAGTGGATGCAGCTAAAATTATCTGGACGCGGAAGACACCGCAAGATACCCAAACGTCTTTGACGAAAACTGTAAGTGCATACTTTTTATAATATCCTTTAAAGACTTGTAAAAAGAACAAAAAAATGTTTTCGGCTCCTTACTTTAAAACTGAAGGAATCTTAAAGCAAAACCACAAAGTTCAGAGAAGTGTGTTTAGATTTTCTCAAATGTGTTCATCATGAAATGTTGTCTAATAGATTTTATTTTGCTTCTTAAGGACAAACCAGTGGATGCAGCTAAAATTATCTGGACGCGGAAGACACCACAAGATACCCAAACGTCTTTGACGAAAACTGTAAGTGCATACTTTTTATAATAACCTTTAAAGTCTTTAAAAAGTACCATAAACTAGTCTCGGTTCCTTACTTTAAAACTGAAGGCACCTTAAAGCAAAACCACAAAGTTCACAGAAGTGTGTTTAGATTTTCTTAAATGTGTTCATCATGGAAAGTTGTCTAAAAGATTTTATTTTGCTTCTTCAGGACAAACCAGTGGATGCTGCTAAAATTATCTGGACGCGGAAGACACCACAAGATACCCAAACGTCTTTGACGAAAACTGTAAGTGCATACTTTCTATAATATCCTTTAAAGACTTGTAAAAAGAACTAAAAATTGTTTTCGGCTCCTTACTTTAAAACTGAAGGCATCTTAAAGCAAAACCACAAAGTTCAGAGAAGTGTGTTTAGATTTTCTCAAATGTGTTCATCATGGAAAGTTGTCTAATAGATTTTATTTTGCTTCTTCAGGACAAACCAGTGGATGCTGCTAAAATTATCTGGACGCGGAAGACACCGCAAGATACCCAAACGTCTTTGACGAAAACTGTAAGTGCATACTTTCTATAATATCCTTTAAAGACTTGTAAAAAGAACTAAAAATTGTTTTCGGCTCCTTACTTTAAAACTGAAGGAATCTTAAAGCAAAACCACAAAGTTCAGAGAAGTGTGTTTAGATTGTCTTAAATGTGTTCATCATGGAAAGTTGTCTAATAAATTTTATTTTGCTTCTTCAGGACAAACCAGTGGATGCTGCTAAAATTATCTGGACGCGGAAGACACCGCAAGATACCCAAACGTCTTTGACGAAAACTGTAAGTGCATACTTCCTATATTATCCTTTAAAGACTTGTAAAAAGAACTAAAAATTGTTTTCGGCTCCTTACTTTAAAACTGAAGGCATCTTAAAGCAAAACCACAAAGTTCAGAGAAGTGTGTTTAGATTTTCTTAAATGTGTTCATCATGGAAAGTTGTCTAATAGATTTTATTTTGCTTCTTCAGGACAAACCAGTGGATGCTGCTAAAATTATCTGGACGCGGAAGACACCGCAAGATACCCAAACGTCTTTGACGAAAACTGTAAGTGCATACTTTCTATAATATCGTTTAAAGACTTGTAAAAAGAACTAAAAATAGTTTTCGGCTCCTTACTTTAAAACTGAAGGCATCTTAAAGCAAAACCACAAAGTTCAGAGAAGTGTGTTTAGATTTTCTCAAATGTGTTCATCATGAAATGTTGTCTTCTTCTTCTTCTTCTTTCGGCTGTTCCCAGTTTAGGGGTCGCCACAGCAAATCATCTGTTTCCACCTAACTCTGGCCTCAGTATCCTCTACTCTTGCACCAATTACCTTCATGTCCTCCTTCAGCACACCCATATAACTTGTCTTTGGCCTTCCTCTTGCCCTCTTGCCTGGCAGCTCCATCTCCAACATCCTTCTACCAATATAACTACTATCCCTTCTCTGCACATGTCCAAACCATCTCAATCTGGCTTCTCTGACTTTGTCTCCAAAACAACCAACCTGAGCTGTTCCTTTGATGTGCTCGTTCCTAATCTTGTCCATCCTTGTCACTCCTAAACTGAACCTCAACATCCTCATCTCTGCTACTTCCATCCCTGCCTCGTGTCTCTTCCTCACTGCTACAGTCTCTAGCCCATACATCATAGCTGTTCTCACTACTGTTCTGTACACCTTTCCTTGATTCTTGCTGACACTCTTCTGTCACACCAACACCCCTGCCACTTTTCTCCCACCCACTCCAACCTGCCTGCACTCGCCCTCTTCACCTCTTTCCACACTCCCCGTCGCACTGAACTGTTGACCCCAAATACCTAAACTCCTCCACCTTCTTGAACCTCAGCCCCCTGTAACCTCACTGTTCTACTTCCCTCCCTCTCGTTCAAACACATGTATGCTGTCTACTACGACTGACTTTCATTCCTCTTCTTTCTAGAGCAGACCTCCAACTTTCCAGGTGTCCCTCCACCTGCTCTCTACTCTCACTACAGATTACAATGTCATCTGCAAACATCATTGTGCATGGAGATTCCTGTCTGACCTCATCTGTCAACCTGTCCCATCACCATAGCAAACAAGAAGGGGCTCAACAGCCGATCCTGATGTAGCCCCCACCCTCCACCTTGAACTCCTCCGTCTGACCTGCAGCACATCTCACTGTTGTCATACTCCTCTCATACATATCCTGAACTACTCTGACGTACTTCTCTGCTCACTCCTGACATCCTCATACAGGACCATAGCTCCTCTCTCGGCACCCTGTCATTACGCTTTCTCTAAGTCCACAAAGACGCAGGCAGCTCCTCTGACCATCTCTGTACTTTCCCATTAGCATTCTCAGAGCAAAAATTGCATCAGTAGTGCTCTTCCTGGGCATGGAAGCCATACTGCTGCTCGCAAAATATCCACTTCCCTTCTTAGCCTAGCTTCCACTACTCTTTCCCAGAGTTTCATTGTGTGGCTCATCAACTTTATACCTCTGTAGTTGTTACAACTCTGCACATCACCCTTGTTCTTAAAGACTGGCACTAGGACACTTCTCCTCCATTCCTCAGGCATCTTCTCACTCTCTAGAATCCTGTTGAATAACCTAGATAGGAACTCCACTGCTGTCTCTCCTAGACACTTCCACACCTCCACAGGGATGTCATCTGGACCAACAGCCTTTCCACTCTTCATTCTCCTCAGAGCCTTCCTCACCTCATCCTTTCTAATCTTTTCAACTTCCTGTTCTACAATGTTCACCTCTTCCCCCCTTTTTCCCTCTCATTCTCCTCATTCATCAACTCCTCAAAGCACTCCTTCCATCTTCTCTGCACACTCTCCTCACTTGTTAGAACCCTTCCATCTCTATCTTAATCACCCTTATCTGTTCCACATCCTTCCCATCTCTGTCTCTCTGTCTCGCTAATCTGTACAATTCCTTCTCACCTTCCCTCGTGTCTAACCTGGCATACAACTCATCATATGCCTTCTGTTTGGCTTTTGCCACCTCCTTCTTCACCCTGCGCTGTGATTCCTTGTAGTCCTGTCTACTTTCTTCAGTCCTCTCGATGTCCCACTTCTTTTTAGCTAGCCTCTTCCTCTGGATGATGTCCTGTACTTCCTCATTCCACCACCATGTTTCCTTATATTCTTTCCTTCTTCCTGCTGACACACCTAGCACCTTCCTACCGGTCTCCCTGATCACTTCTGCTGTAGATTCCCAGTCCTCTGGAAGCTCTTCCTGACCACCCAAAGCCTGTCTCAGCTTCTGTCTGAATTCCTCACAACCGTCTTCCTTTTTCAACTTCCACCACTTGGTCTTCTTATCCATCTTTCCTCCCCTCTTCTTCCTGACCACCAGAAACATCCTACACATCACCATCCGATGCTGTCTGGCTACACTCTCTCCTACCACTACTTTGCAGTCAGTGATCTCTCTCAGATTGGCTCGTCTACTTAGGATGTAGTCCACCTGCGTACTCCTACCACCACTCTTGTAGGTAACTTTATGTTCCTCCCTCTTCTGGAAATAAGTGTTAACTACAGCCATTTCCATCCTCTTGGCAAAGTCCACCACCATCTGTCCTTCTGGGTTTCCTTTCCTTAACACCAAACATGCCCCATCACTTCCTCATCACCTCTGTTGCCCTCGCCCACATGACCGTTGAAGTCTGCGCCCACCACTACTCTCTCCCCTCTGGGAATACTCTCCATCACCTCATCTAACTCACTCCAGAATCTCTCCTTTTTCTTCCAGCTTACAGCCTACTTGTGGAGCATAACCACTCACTACATTCAACATCAATCTCTAACTTCAAACTGATCACCCTGTCAGACACTCTTTTCACCTCTAAAACATTCCTCACAAACTCCTCCTTCAAGGATCACTCCTACCCCATTTCTCTTCCTATCCTCACCATAGTAAAAAGTTTGTATCCCCCTCCAATACTACGTGCTTTGCTACCCTTCCACCTGGTCTCCTGCACACACAGAATATCTACCTTCCTTCTCTCCATCATGTCCGCCAGCTCTCTACCTTTCCCGGTCATTGTACCAACGTTGAGAGTCCCTATTCTCAGACCTATACTCTTGCCTTTCCTCTTCTCTCTCTGCCTACGAATCCTTCTCCCTCCTCTCGTTCTTTGATCAACAGTAGTCCAATTTCCACCGGCACCCTGACCGATCCGGTATGGAAATTGAATTGATGACTTGCATATTTGGTTTTGGCATGTTTTACTCCGCATGCCCTTCCTGACGCAACCCTCTCTATTTATCCGGGCTTGGGACCGGCACAGAAGTCACTGGATAGAAACCCCTGTGGCTAGATTCATCATGAAATGTTGTCTAATAGATTTTATTTTGCTTCTTCAGGACAAACCAGTGGATGCAGCTAAAATTATCTGGACCCGGAAGACACCACAAGATACCCAAACGTCTTTGACGAAAACTGTAAGTGCATACTTCAACAAGTGCAAAAATCTTTAAAGTCTTTTAAAAAGCACCATGAATTGTTCTCGGTTTCTTCCTTTAAAAACTGAAGGAATCTTTAGATTTTCTTAAATCTGTTCATCAAGAAATGTTTTCTGAAAGATTTGATTTTGTTTTTTCAGGGCGGTGTAGACTGCAACGTGTGCAGATGCCAGACAAGAGCAGCAGGCCGAGCGTGCATTTAAACCCAAATGGAGGATTTATGCAACAAATTTGCTCATTTACTTTTTTAATTTTTTTAATAAATCATCAAATGAAACTGTTTCATTACTGAAATCTTTTGAAAAGCATGTATTTTATGGGTTATATTGCTCAGGGCTTTCAAAGATTACAAGATCACACATATAGTCAAAAGGTATATATAAATATATATATATACACCTTTTGACTATATGTGTTATCTTTTTATATATATGTAAAAGAGATAAAAAACTTGTGCGTTACCGCAAGTTAACAGCTTTCCACGAATATGTATATATTAACATGTAGAGCATTAACATGCGTTAACGAACAAGTTTATTATCGCGTAATAAAAAAATTGTAAGTGGGTTTATGTCACGAAGGAAACGGTTCCTCTGAGCTGGCTCTTTGTATAGAACGAAAGAACTGACCCTCTCTCTCTCTCTCTCTCTCTCTCTTCATGACTGGTTCGAATCAATCATTCGTTTAGCGATTCTTTGATTAATTTTGAGGAAATCGAAACTTAGCACTATAGATAGAAATATGAGGCTAAAAATAACTTTATGAACCATCAATCATCTTTCAGCATCAAAACTTTCATGTTCCAGTGTGGGTAAGGATGTTTAATTTTCTTTTCATGTGATAAATTTGGGTTTGTTAGATTTATAAAGATCGTTGTTTTGTGGGTAAATTACAGTTCCACACTTAACATTAGCTATAACTGGATTTAAATTCCTGCTTTAGTTTGGAAATCATGCAGTGGTGATTGAAGCATGTTATAGCTTTATTTATGTTTAGAAAGCTTTTGTGTTGTGTGTCCTGTAGTTTAGTGTTTATTAGCATCGAAAAATAAGTGAAATTTGGCATAATTGGAATCAAATAAATAGCACATTAGCTGAGTGCATACAATGCAAGACCTCGATTCAGTATCGAGCAGGTTCCACAAATAACTTAATACATGTCTTGATTAAACACGTATTACATGTTATTGCCTTTTTGCCATACTTAATAGTTTTTTATGATTAATATTCATCTCTTATTTTCCATTCATTACTTATAGCAGTATCGTGGGCAATTGTTGTAAAAAGCCTGACGGGACGCATACAATAAAATCTTGTTGCCCATAAAAAATAAAAAAACAATTTCTAATGTTACATTGTTAAAACAAATCAGAACATAAAAATGTAGATCCCTTTACATTTGATATGCAATGTTCCCAACAGAATTTGAATATTATTAAAAACACTGAAATGAACGGTACATTCATGAATATCCACATATTGAAAAAGCAACATCTGTTTTAACTTGTGAAGTTAACTTGGAGTTTCCTCGAGCTCTCGTACATTAAAAACACAAATAAGCTGAATTCAGCAGCGATAGCCTCAACGACTCGGTTCCCCGAGCTCTGTACTTGGCTAACAAGTCTTATAAAAGTGTTTTGGGATAAAAATTACTTTTTTTTCAAAACTTCTTGCTAGGGACGCATTCATTTGTCTTTAAATGAACTAAAAAGAATCACTTTTTGCTTTTGAGCAATTAAGCACGTTTTCTTAATCTCTGGCGTTTACATTTTTTTGACATTTGAGACTTATATTTATAAGACTTACTAACAATAATAAACTTGTTTTGTAAAGCACCTTTCAAGCTGGCTTCCCAAAGAGCCGGAAATAGAATAAAAATAGAACAGTACAACAAAAGTTAATTCAGAAAAAAATAAATAAATAAAAAAGACACAACTAGTCAGACAAGGAAATTAAAGTCAGGGCTAAATTTTAAAGTAATAGAAAGCTTAAAATGTAAACCATCATAAGTCAGTTTTTTAAAAGAGTTTTAAGACGAGATTTAAAACCGCTGTGGTTGTGATCATCCCTGAGCTCACCCGGAAGAGAGCTCCTCACTGTCAGTGTATAGACAGAAAAAGCGAGAAGGGTCCGATTGCGGCCGCGGAAGACGAGGCGGGGCATTCAGAGGTGGAAAATCTTTAATCTCTCGATGATTATCCTCGAGATCCAATAGAAACAGCGGCCGCTCTTTACGAGGTAGGAAAGTTTTGTTGAGTTTTAATTTGAAGTCACTTTATTCTAATTGCTTAGGTAGGTATTTTTTCCTCTCCAAATACTAGCTAAAGAACAGTCTTTCTGATTGCTGCAAGGTTTTTTTTAAGCAATCGTCTGAAAACAAGTATTTATATATAAACAAGCACCATTAAGGTGGCATGCATTAACTTGCACAATGACCAGCCTACACCAGTCAAGGGTGTGGGCAGTGCTGTTAGTACAAATGTGATTTAGTAAGTTTGAGGAAAACTTGTGGTTTATTCCTTACTTGCTGTAATTTTAGACTGTGAGTCATTGCTCATCGGAGATCTTGGACAAAAGAGTATTCCCCAATTTCAATAGGATATTGAAAGATAGTGCAGCTTATATTTTTGATTACCTTTTTATTTTTAATCAAAATATGTTTAACGTAGTATCTACCAAAACAAGTCAAGGTGTTTAGACTGGTGTTTTCATGATTATATGGGTCTTTTGATTTAACATATATCAAATTGTATTTATTTTTTTTGGTTTAAGCCATTTCAATTTAGAAATGAAACAGTGTGAACACAACTTTGTGCTTACAATATTTATGGTACAATGACATGAAGTCTATAATAATTCAATGAAAATACTTGTGCCAGAAAACAATTAGAAATAAAGATGCGATTATCTCATCATTATTAGCACGATATTCCAGGGTATGGCTGTTTGAGGGTCAAAAGTCACACCAAAGATATTGATAAAATTACAAATCTAAAAAATATTTGTTCTCCATTGATGAAAGGACTGGCAGAGGATTCATCCACTTCACAGGTGAAGGTGAACATTTGCTTGCCTGCTGCCTGTCTTCCAGGTCCAAAGGAAGCCTCAGGTTGATGAGGTTGGAGTAGGTAAGAATAAATGTATAAACTTTTATTCTCTAATGTGTATTCTGCGGGTTCTATTAAATAAAAAAAAATCTTTTACCTTTTCACAGCAGGGAATCTGTGTTGTGCAACAACTGCAGATTCTCCAGAAAGACAACCATTCAGTTACTAGCAGCATAAACCCTCAAAATGTCTTCTAAAAAAATAATACTTTTAATACTTATATATTAATTAGTGATCTAAATCAATGTTAACTAATTATATTGTTTTAATATCAATACAAAAACTGCTTACAATATTACAGTGGTTCCCAACATTTTTTTTCTGGAGCCCCCCCATATACAAATACTAAAAAATTGTAACACATCTGACAGCTGCTCCGACTGTGTGTATGGGAGATTTGACTTTGCAGAAATTCTTACAGTTTTAGAAAGCACACAAGCACTTGCCGCGTTATACCCAGCGCACCTCCGTGTGCAGCGGGAGAGTTGGGTGCGATTCATGCTCACGCAGTTGAGCAAATAATCTCTAGCTAGGACGAGCTTTAAAGTTGATGACTTTTACAACTGTTTCAGTGTGTCACTAAAGTCACCGGACAGTGTTTTGTTGGCGAGTGCAGTGGTGGGTTACACAGTGTGGGCTATATGCGTGTATGAGGGTGTTGGTGCGGGAGTAAACAAGACTGTCTGTCCTCACGCATAGTTTACACCCAAAATTGATTTTTGCTCACTCAAAATAAGTTTTTCTACATGAGAAGAACATTTCATTCACAAAAAGCATGCTTGTAATTTAACTTTTGGCTTTGTTTGTGTTTCCAGTACATTTTTGGAGTGATTTGAATAGCGGTAGTGAAAGTCACAATGAGTAGCCTGAGTGTTCCCAGTGACTCATTCCAGTCAACATGCCGATGCTTCGACATTGCCGAGATCTCTGAGGAACTTCGCGTTGGTGTTGCAGAACGTCAATGGTGGGCGATGGTGGAGATGGAGTATCCCATTGATGAAGAGCACTGCTTCTTCTACGTCACCTCTGACCAGTGGGAGAGCACCTTCATAGAGGATGATCATTCCTCTTGCTCCTGGTCCTCCAAGGATCATCAGTACAACTGGAAGTGCTAAGGGAGATCACGCCGGCGCTATTACACTGCAGAGATCTTTGAGGAACTTTGCATTGGTCTTAAAGATCGTCGATGGTGGGCGATGGCGGAGGTCGAGTATCCCATTGATGAAGAGCCTTTATACATCCACTTCACCTCTGGCCAGTGGGAGAGCACCTTCATAGAGGATGAAACCTTAAGCTCCTCAGCCATCACTAAAACATCCGAGAGCCCTGAACCCACCAGTTTCTCCTCATGGCCTCAGGGAGAGAGAGCATTTGGCTCCAGCCAAACCGAGAGGAGCAACTGGAGGGAGAGAAAACAATCCGGAGAAGTCCAGTCTGCCAGGACATCCAAGAAGGAGGCGCTGCTTGCTCCAGCAGCGAGCGGAAATCAGGTGTTTGTTTCTGACATCCGTAATGTGGACAGAGTTCAAGTCAAAGTCCCAAACAAACAAGGAGACGATTCTGCTCCAATAATCTGGACGCGAAAGACACCGCAAGATCCCAAAACGTCTTTGACGAAAACTGTAAGTGCATACTTTCTATATTATCCTTTAAAGTCTTTAAAAAGTACCATAAACTAGTCTCGGTTCCTTACTTTAAAACTGAAGGCACCTTAAAGCAAAACCACAAAGTTCAGAGAAGTGTGTTTAGATTTTCTCAAATGTGTTCATCATGAAATGTTGTCTAATAGATTTTATTTTGCTTCTTAAGGACAAACCAGTGGATGCAGCTAAAATTATCTGGACGCGGAAGACACCGCAAGATACCCAAACGTCTTTGACGAAAACTGTAAGTGCATACTTTCTATAATATCCTTTAAAGACTTGTAAAAAGAATTAAAAAATGTTTTCGGCTCCTTTTTTTAAAACTGAAGGCACCTTAAAGCAAAACCACAAAGTTCAGAGAAGTGTGTTTAGATTTTCTCAAATGTGTTCATCATGAAATGTTGTCTAATAGATTTTATTTTGCTTCTTCAGGACAAACCAGTGGATGCTGCTAAAATTATCTGGACGCGGAAGACACCGCAAGATACCCAAACGTCTTTGACGAAAACTGTAAGTGCATACTTTCTATAATATCCTTTAAAGACTTGTAAAAAGAACTAAAAATTGTTTTCGGCTCCTTACTTTAAAACTAAAGGCATCTTAAAGCAAAACCACAAAGTTCAGAGAAGTGTGTTTAGATTTTCTCAAATGTGTTCATCATGAAATGTTGTCTAATAGATTTTATTTTGCTTCTTCAGGACAAACCAGTGGATGCAGCTAAAATTATCTGGACGCGGAAGACACCGCAAGATACCCAAACGTCTTTGACGAAAACTGTAAGTGCATACTTTCTATAATATCCTTTAAAGACATGTAAAAAAAACTAAAAATAGTTTTCAATTCCTTACTTTAAAACAGAAGGCATCTTAAAGCAAAACCACAAAGTTCAGAGAAGTGTGTTTAGATTTTCTCAAATGTGTTCATCATGAAATGTTGTCTAATAGATTTTATTTTGCTTCTTCAGGACAAACCAGTGGATGCTGCTAATAATTTCTGGACGCGGAAGACACCGCAAGATACCCAAACATCTTTGACGAAAACTGTAAGTGCATTCTTTCTATAATATCCTTTAAAGACTTGTAAAAACAACTAAAAATTGTTTTCGGCTCCTAACTTTAAAACTGAAGGCATTTTAAAGCAAAACCACAAAGCTCAGAGAAGTGTGTTTAGATTTTCTCAAATGTGTTCATCATGGAAAGTTGTCTAATAGATTTTATTTTGCTTCTTCAGGACAAACCAGTGGATGCAGCTAAAATTATCTGGACGCGGAAGACACCGCAAGATACCCAAACGTCTTTGACGAAAACTGTAAGTGCATACTTTCTATAATATCCTTTAAAGACATGTAAAAAGAACTAAAAAATGTTTTCGGCTCCTTACTTTAAAACTAAAGGCATCTTAAAGCAAAACCACAAAGTTCAGAGAAGTGTGTTTAGATTTTCTCAAATGTGTTCATCATGAAATGTTGTCTTCTTCTTCTTCTTCTTTAGGCTGTTCCCAGTTTAGGGGTCGCCACACCAAATCATCTGTTTCCACCTAACTCTGGCCTCAGTATCCTCTACTCTTGCACCAATTACCTTCATGTCCTCCTTCAGCACACCCATATAACTTGTCTTTGGCCTTCCTCTTGCCTCTGCCTGGCAGCTCCATCTCCAACATCCTTCTACCAATATAACTACTATCCCTTCTCTGCACATTTCCAAACCATCTCAATCTGGCTTTTCTGACTTTGTCTCCAAAACAACCAACCTGAGCTGTTCCTCTGTTGTGCTCGTTTCTTGTCCATCCTTGTCACTCCTAAACTGAACCTCAACATCCTCATCTCTGCTACTTCCATCTCTGCCTCGTGTCTCTTCCTCACTGCTACAGTCTCTAGCCCATACATCATAGCTGTTCTCACTACTGTTCTGTACACCTTTCCTTTGATTCTTGCTGACACTCTTCTGTCACACAACACCCCTGCCACTTTTCTCCACCCACTCCAACCTGCCTGCACTCGCCTCTTCACCTCTTTTCCACACTCCCCGTCGCACTGAACTGTTGACCCCAAATACCTAAACTCCTCCACCTTCTTGAACCTCAGCCCCCTGTAACCTCACTGTTCTACTTCCCTCCCTCTCGTTCAAACACATGTATTCTGTCTTACTACGACTGACTTTCATTCCTCTTCTTTCTAGAGCAGACCTCCAACTTTCCAGGTGTCCCTCCACCTGCTCTCTACTCTCACTACAGATTACAATGTCATCTGCAAACATCATTGTCCATGGAGATTCCTGTCTGACCTCATCTGTCAACCTGTCCATCACCATAGCAAACAAGAAGGGACTCAAAGCCGATCCTTGATGTAGCCCCACCTCCACCTTGAACTCCTCCGTCTGACCTGCAGCACATCTCACTGTTGTCATACCTCTCATACATATCCTGAACTACTCTGACGTACTTCTCTGCCACTCCTGACATCCTCATACAGGACCATAGCTCCTCTCTCGGCACCCTGTCATACGCTTTCTCTAAGTCCACAAAGACGCAGTGCAGCTCCTTCTGACCATCTCTGTACTTCTCCATTAGCATTCTCAGAGCAAAAATTGCATCAGTAGTGCTCTTCCTGGGCATGAAGCCATACTGCTGCTCGCAAATATCCACTTCCCTTCTTAGCCTAGCTTCCACTACTCTTTCCCAGAGTTTCATTGTGTGGCTCATCAACTTTATACCTCTGTAGTTGTTACAACTCTGCACATCACCCTTGTTCTTAAAGACTGGCACTAGGACACTTCTCCTCCATTCCTCAGGCATCTTCTCACTCTCTAGAATCCTGTTGAATAACCTAGATAGGAACTCCACTGCTGTCTCTCCTAGACACTTCCACACCTCCACAGGGATGTCATCTGGACCAACAGCCTTTCCACTCTTCATTCTCCTCAGAGCCTTCCTCACCTCATCCTTTCTAATCTTTTCAACTTCCTGTTCTACAATGTTCACCTCTTCCCCCCTTTTTTCCCTCTCATTCTCCTCATTCATCAACTCCTCAAAGCACTCCTTCCATCTTCTCTGCACACTCTCCTCACTTGTTAGAACCCTTCCATCTCTATCTTTAATCACCCTTATCTGTTCCACATCCTTCCCATCTCTGTCTCTCTGTCTCGCTAATCTGTACAATTCCTTCTCACCTTCCCTCGTGTCTAACCTGGCATACAACTCATCATATGCCTTCTGTTTGGCTTTTGCCACCTCCTTCTTCACCCTGCGCTGTGATTCCTTGTAGTCCTGTCTACTTTCTTCAGTCCTCTCGATGTCCCACTTCTTTTTAGCTAGCCTCTTCCTCTGGATGATGTCCTGTACTTCCTCATTCCACCACCATGTTTCCTTATCTTCTTTCCTTCTTCCTGCTGACACACCTAGCACCTTCCTACCGGTCTCCCTGATCACTTCTGCTGTAGATTCCCAGTCCTCTGGAAGCTCTTCCTGACCACCCAAAGCCTGTCTCAGCTTCTGTCTGAATTCCTCACAACCGTCTTCCTTTTTCAACTTCCACCACTTGGTCTTCTTATCCATCTTTCCTCCCCTCTTCTTCCTGACCACCAGAAACATCCTACACATCACCATCCGATGCTGTCTGGCTACACTCTCTCCTACCACTACTTTGCAGTCAGTGATCTCTCAGATTGGCTCGTCTACTTAGGATGTAGTCCACCTGCGTACTCCTACCACCACTCTTGTAGGTAACTTTATGTTCCTCCCTCTTCTGGAAATAAGTGTTAACTACAGCCATTTCCATCCTCTTGGCAAAGTCCACCACCATCTGTCCTTCTGGGTTCCTTTCCTTAACACCAAACCTGCCCATCACTTCCTCATCACCTCTGTTGCCCTCGCCCACATGACCGTTGAAGTCTGCTCCCACCACTACTCTCTCCCCTCTGGGAATACTCTCCATCACCTCATCTAACTCACTCCAGAATCTCTCCTTTTCTTCCAGCTTACAGCCTACTTGTGGAGCATAACCACTCACTACATTCAACATCACCCCTTCAATCTCTAACTTCAAACTGATCACCCTGTCAGACACTCTTTTCACCTCTAAAACATTCCTCACAAACTCCTCCTTCAGGATCACTCCTACCCCATTTCTCTTCCTATCCTCACCATAGTAAAACAGTTTGTATCCCCCTCCAATACTACATGCTTTGCTACCCTTCCACCTGGTCTCCTGCACACACAGAATATCTACCTTCCTTCTCTCCATCATGTCCGCCAGCTCTCTACCTTTCCCGGTCATTGTACCAACGTTGAGAGTCCCTATTCTCAGACCTATACTCTTGCCTTTCCTCTTCTCTCTGCCTACGAATCCTTCTCCCTCCTCTCGTTCTTTGACCAACAGTAGTCCAATTTCCACCGGCAACCTGACCGATCCGGTATGGAAATTGAATTGATGACTTGCATTATTGGTTTTGGCATGTTTTACTCCGCATGCCCTTCCTGACGCAACCCTCTCTATTTATCCGGGCTTGGGACCGGCACAGAAGTCACTGGATAGAAACCCCTGTGGCTAGATTCATCATGAAATGTTGTCTAATAGATTTTATTTTGCTTCTTCAGGACAAACCAGTGGATGCAGCTAAAATTATCTGGACCCGGAAGACACCACAAGATACCCAAACGTCTTTGGCAAAAACTGTAAGTGCATACTTCAACAAGTGCAAAAATCTTTAAAGTCTTTTAAAAAGCACCATGAATTGTTCTCGGTTTCTTCCTTTAAAAACTGAAGGAATCTTTAGATTTTCTCAAATGTGTTCATCAAGAAATCAAGAAAACTGTTTCATTACTGAAATCTTTTGAAAAGCATGTATTTTATGGGTTATATTGCTCAGGGCTTTCAAAGATTACAAGATCACACATATAGTCAAAAGGTATATATAAATATATATATATACACCTTTTGACTATATGTGTTATCTTTTTATATATATGTAAAAGAGATAAAAAACTTGTGCGTTACCGCAAGTTAACAGCTTTCCACGAATATGTATATATTAACATGTAGAGCATTAACATGCGTTAACGAACAAGTTTATTATCGTGTAATAAAAAAAATTGTAAGTGGGTTTATGTCACGAAGGAAACGGTTCCTCTGAGCTGGCTCTTTGTATAGAACGAAAGAACTGACCCTCTCTCTCTCTTCATGACTGGTTCGAATCAATCATTCGTTTAGCGATTCTTTGATTAATTTTGAGGAAATCGAAACTTAGCACTATAGATAGAAATGTGAGGCTAAAAATAACTTTATGAAGCATCAATCATCTTTCAGCATCAAAACTTTCATGTTCCAGTGTGGTAAGGATGTTTAATTTTCTTTTCATGTGATAAATTTGGGTTTGTTAGATTTATAAAGATCGTTGTTTTGTGGTAAATTACAGTTCCACACTTAACATTAGCTATTAACTGGATTTAAATTCCTGCTTTAGTTTGGAAATCATGCAGTGGTGATTGAAGCATGTTATAGCTTTATTTATGTTTAGAAAGCTTTTGTGTGTGTCTGTCTTAGTTTAGTGTTTATTAGCAATCGAAAAATAAGTGAAATTTGGCATAATGGAATCAAAATAAATAGCACATTAGCTGAGTGCATACAATGCAAGACCTCGATTCAGTATCGAGCAGGTTCCACAAATAACTTAATACATGTCTTGATTAAACACGTATTACATGTTATTGCCTTTTTGCCATACTTAATGGTTTTTTTATGATTAATTTCATCTCTTATTTTCCATTCATTACTTATAGCAGATCGTGGGCATTGTTGTAAAAAGCCTGACGGGACGCATACAATAAAATCTTGTTGCCCATAAAAAATAAAAAACAATTTCTAATGTTACATTGTTTAAAACAAATCAGAACATAAAAATGTAGATCCCTTTACATTTGATATGCAATGTTCCCAACAGAATTTGAATATTATTAAAAACACTGAAATGAACGTACTTCATGAATATCCACATATTGAAAAAGCAACATCTTTTTAACTTGTGAAGTTAACTTGGAGTTTCCTCGAGCTCTCGTTCAGATAAAAACACAAATAGCGGAATTCAGCAGCGATAGCCTCAACGACTCGGTCCCGAGCTCTGTACTTGGCTAACAAGTCTTATAAAAGTGTTTTGGGATAAAAATTACTTTTTTTTCAAAACTTCTTGCTAGGACGCATTCAGTTTGTCTTTAAATGAACTAAAAAGAATCACTTTTTGCTTTTGAGCAATTAAGCACTTTTTCTTAATCTGGCGTTTACATTTTTTGACATTTGAGACTTATATTTATAAGACTTACTAACAATAATAAACTTTGTTTTGTAAAGCACCTTTCAAGCTGGCTTCCCAAAGAGCCGGAAATAGAATAAAAATAGAACAGTACAACAAAAGTTAATTCAGAAAAAAATAAATAAATAAAAAGACACACTAGTCAGACAAGGAAATTAAAGTCAGGGCTAAATTT